>CM061066.1:127126452-129781600 GCA_030762895.1 Sophora flavescens
CGAATAGAGGGGTGCTTTTCATTGACCAACAACTTGCTTTGGATCCATCTTCGAGAGATTTGGTCACCGAGTTTTTGCGAGAAATGACGTTAGTTTTCAGCAACGGTTTGCAGATGCTATGGTAAAGATGGGAAGCATTGGTGTTTTGGTTGGTAATGATGGAGAGATTAGAAGAAATTGCAGGGTTTTTAATAGTCGTTCATAGAATATTATAATGTCTAATATTGCACAATAGGAAACACAAAGTGCAAACTGCATGCTCTCAAAATGGGTTATTGGTTTTATTAATTAAGTGTTTCTAGTTAGTTAAGGATTAGCTCAATAATATTAATTTAATGTGCACTGGTTGGATTTTGATAAATTTGATACTCTTCTATTTTCCCTCTCGTGTAATGCGATCCACTATTTGAGATAACATGCAAATTGAAATAGGTTTGTCTTATCGACGGTTTGACCTTTTTCTTGTAAACAAAAGTCAGGCAAAATCGCCTCATTTTACTGAATTATAATATATGTATACAATATATAAAGTAATCCTTATTACGAGGAAAGCATTGGACATATGTCACAGTAAGAATGAAAGGTTATCAAAGAAAACTTTAATTAGGCTTTCCTAAATAGAAATAAAAATTATTTTTTTCTACATACAAAATAATTTAAAAATCGAAACTATGAAAATAAAAAATTAAATAAGCAAATAAATTACATGTATTTCAGAAACATGTGAGTTTCAATACTCTTGCTAATTGTTTGAATTAAAGAGTAGTGCAGATAATTGGTTCCCAATCTTATTTCAAATTTAAAATGTATTAAGTTATTTTCAATATAAGATATAATGATTTTATTAATTGCTCCTTAGAATCTCAATGCAATCTCATAGATTCCCATGCAATAATTCTTCTACTCGATTCCAACATCTCTTATGCCTCAATTCCAATGCATTATTCCAGTCTAATATCTCTCAAATGACTCTCTCTTTTAATTATCAAATTCTCTCCCTATTTTCCTCCCCTTTTTCTTTGTTTTCTTTTTGAAATTAAACAACACAAATCTTAAAATCAACATATATGTATCTCCTCTCTCCTTTCTCTCTCTCTTTCCTCACAAATGAGGAGTGATTTTAACTTTTTTTTGCTATAATCACAGATTATTCAGAGAAGAATTGCAAGAGAATTTCTTCCACGAATCAGGAAACCATTGCAAGAAAAAAAAGAAAAGATTAAGGTATATATATCAATTACGTTGATTTAATTTTTATTTTCCATTTTTTGTGCAACATATCATTTCAAACCCTACAAGGTGATTATATTTTATCCTTCCAAAACCGAATAATCAATCGAGGTTCTCCATTTTCTCCAACTATCACTTGGTTGACACAGTTCCGTTTCGCCGATTGGAGCTTTTAGGTGTCCCATAGGGATTATGGGTGTTAGGACATATGATGATTTGTTGCATATATGAATTGTGGTTTGTTCTTTATCACGCTTTATTTTACATATTTTTCATTTTCCTTTAAAAATTTCACCCAACTCATATTACAACCTTAATTTTTCTTTGGCAAGATGGCTTTCTATTCCTTCTTCTTTTGCAAACTCATTATTTTATTCGCTCTCAAACCGCGATGAAGTATAGTATCTGATTCAAAGCTTTTTTATATTGTTTGAAATTGGTTGATATAATGCATGTTCCCTTCCTTCTCCCACAAATGGGAATTCTAGGTCACAAGTAAGATAGTATCTTCTTAAAAGTTTGATTTTTTATTTTTCAATCCACCCTTTGATTGGTGTTTCTTTCAAGGCTATTGGAGCTTAATATGGGGAAGGATTTGAGACTTTCAGGATAGATGTAACCTTTAAAATTGATGTGATAAGCAATTTTGGTCAACATGGACTTTTTTTTCATATTATATGAAAAAATATGTGTTTTTATTGTTATTTGAATTGTGGGATTATCAAAAACTCCCTTATTGTTGGTAACGATATGTAAATCATATTTTATATCTTTTACGAGTATTACTTTTTCTATTGCTACTATGAATACATGCATATAGCTTCCCAATACATTCAAAATAAACATGTATTCAATAAATAAATATTTGTTACCAAAACATTTTGGTAAATGAAAAGCCATTATTGTTTGGCAGCTTTCGCCATTCAAATTTTTTTTTTTTTACCTTCTGTTATTTTTTGATAATGTTGGGTAACATTATTTTTTATTATTATTCAAGAATGAAAATTATGGGTTAGGGGTTTAATGCTTATTATTATTTGACCGGAAAACTTCTGCTGCTTAATTTAATGACAATTTGGTCCATCACGCAGTGACTGAAGGTAGAGCGTGCAAGATGCTGATTTGAAATTTATAATAAAGGAGTGTTTTTTTACTCCATTTCATTCCAATAAATCATAATAAAAATGGATATCTATTGAAATCTCTTTAAAGATGCTGTGATTTGCATATTTTAATTTAATTTTTACTAGCATGCTTTGTATGGTATAGTTTACTAAGTGGTTTAATGTAATTGTTCTTTGGTAGTATGAGAGGAGAGAGGCAAATTCATCAATAAAGATGACATTATTATAAGATTATTTCCATTTTGTATATGTATCGCTTTCTGTTACAACCATGTTGCATAATTAGTTAGTGGTGCAAAAAATATGTTGGGAGGATTATTGCCTTTATGAGAAAAGATACTACGTCAGTAAAACATTAATTGGATGTTAAATGCATAAATAGTTAATGTTTTGATTTTATTTTTATTATCTCTAATTGCATTTCGATATGATTATTAGATTTATCGCCCATATATTAGAGCGTTTCAATGCCAGGTTTAATAGCATCGGGATTTTGAATTTGTTTCAACGTTACACTTTGATAATGTTTTTTTAATGTTAGCATGAATAACAATTAAAAGGTGGCTTCATTATATTGAATGTGTTCCAACATTAACATAAGTAACAATTAAGTAAAAAAATTATCAAAAAAATTAATAAAAATTATTTTGTAAACACTTTTGACATCTATAAATGGTGGATGGTTTTATTTGCTTTGGATGTTACAATGTTTTTTCTTAAATTTTAGAATTTTATTGTGGTTTGTTTTTCTTCAAAGTGAGTAACAAGAAATTATTTAATTAGTCAAAAAGATAAGAAATTATTTAACAAAAAGGTGGATGGTAGGAAAAATCAGACAAAATAAAAATATAACAATATAATAAATCATACCATTATATATGACCATTTGAAATCTTGAACAAACTCAATTACGGTCTCTTGATTCAACTTAAATAATGGTGGTGAATTGAAAAGACAATATAATAAACTATCACATGACTCCATGAACCGTCTACCATTTGTTATTGTAATTATCGTAAAGTTGTATTCAAACTTGTATTATTAAAAGCATGCTAATAACATATGTACCTTAAATATAAATATTACATCAATGAATGGCAATCATAAAACTCTATCATGTATCAATCAAAATCAAACTACCATGAATCATTAAACTAAATTGTTTTTTAAAACAAATTAAACTAAATTGTTATAGATTTGTGTATCAACATATCTCCAAATATCAATCATAAAACTTTATCATGTATCAATCAAAACCAGAGCAAAATACGCATATATTGTTATCATGAGATATGTAATGGATTAAGATTAATATATTGTTAAATAAAATTTTGAAATTATTTATTGCATAATTTATATTTAAGAGTATTTTTTTTCTTGGTAAGCATTTAAGAGTATTTTAAATATAGTTATTGAAAGAGGTATCAAATCAGAAATAAAAAAATAGGTTTGAAATTGGAAAAGATAGAATTAAATAAGGGTATTTTTTGAAGTTTTAAAATTGCATTATTTATGTTTACTGTAAATTTAGTGTTTGATATTGAAGATCCAACAATTATTTATGCAGTAAAAAATTATAAGAAGAATTTTTCAAGATTTTAGATAAATATATTTTCTATATATTGTTATCTTCCACGAGAAATGGAGGGAAAACAAATCAAATAGATTTTCAAAAGAGAATAAAAATAATATGATAGTGCAATATATTTTCTAAAGAAAATTAACTTACAAAAGAGGAGAAATAAATCAAAAATTAATTTTAATGATAAAATTTAAATAATATGATAAATTACAAAAATGGTTAAGTTAAGCAACAAAAAGATGAGAAATAAATCAAATAGATTCTAAACAAATAAGGAAAAATATATGATAAATAATTATATTTTCTTGAAGTGATTAACTTGCATGTGAAAAGAGAATAAACAAGTCAAATAAATTTTCAAACGAAAAGAAAAAAAATGATATGATTGATAATATATATATATATATATATATATATATATATATATATATATATATATATAAAATTTGGTTAACTTGCATGAGGGAAAAGATTTAGAAAAAAAATATTTTCAAAATAGAATAAATAGTAATATGATAGCTAAATGTATTTTTAAAAAATTTTTATTTTTTACGGGGAAAAGAGATTATGTAAATCTAATAGATTTTTATCAGAGAAGAAAAATATTAATATATTATATAAGTGTAGTTATTAAAATTGATTAACTTGCAAGGAAAAGAGGTTAAATAAATCAAATAGATTTTCAATAGACAAGGAAAATGATATGAAAATGGTTAAATTGCACATGGCAAAGATGGGGAAATCTAATAGATTTTCAAGAGATAAGAAAAAAAAAATAACATGAGAGACAAATATATTGTCTAAATTTTTTTAATTTATACGGGAAAAAGAGGATAAATAAATCAAAATGATTTTCAAGAGAGAAGAAAAATAATATGATAGATAAATAAATATATTCAATAAAGATATCGAATGAATGGTAAAAATATCGATATATTAAATTATAACATTGTTCTGATGCATTGAAAAATGAAGAAAAAAAGACTGAGAATGGAAAGACCAAAACTCTTGGTTGGGGAAACAACAAGATTTGTAAAAGGTGATCATTTTATGTATATGTCTACTTATATAATTTATTATAATAAAAATAAATGATTATATGCTTAAATATATTTTTTATTTTTTTATCTATATATAATTATGTAGGAACCACAAGGCAGAAACTCTCCTTTTAGATTTTTAACGTTGTTTGCATTCTCAAAGGTCGGATTCGAGTTCAGATCTTTGGTTGCTAGAAGAGACTACACCATCTCATCCAAGCGCTCTTGGATTTACATGAATATGTTTAAACTTTTAACAAGTGTCATTACAAGGTTCAATATTTTATCGATATAATGAAAATATTATTTTATCGATACAAAAATTAATTAATATTTAAATATTTTATATTTATATTCTATTATACGAAATCGAAAAATCTTATGTGAATATACTTAAACTCATAGTAAGTGTCATCCCCAAGATCGATGTGTTATTTTATTTCCAAAATTTCTATTTAATTTAATTGTTATATAGATTATCATGTTATATAAACGATTATGAGTTATTATAATTAATTTAAATGTATTCAAATTTGATTTTGTGTTATCTGAATTTTATTGAAATGGTGATTCTATATAAAATTAGACTATTGGGGCTTTCTTTTTAATTCTCAAATTAAAAACAAATTTTTAAAAATTTTGTATTTTTTTCATTATCACCGATCATTATTTTATTCCACGTGCACGTCGGTGCACATACTAGATATATTCTTTTGTTTATTATGAGAAAAATGCTAAGCTTAATAAGGCATTTGTTATTTTATTTTTTTTTGAGGCAAGGCATTTGTTAATTAAGAATAATAATTTGTTTGTACGTTATAAATATCTTCATTTTAGTATTGATCTATGAAATAAAATATAAAATAATTTTATTATTTCAATTTCCAACAAGTAGTTTTTGCATTATTCAGTTCATTGATTTTTGAAATTTCAATCAACTCATCTTTCTTATTCACTAATTAAAAGTAAAACCAAGTGTGCTTGACATATATTGCTTAAAAAGTACAAGTGTGAACATGTCCAAAAAAAATTTATCAACTTTTATTTTTTTTTTAACTATTTATATACTGTTAATAAATAATAAATTAAAATGTCACATAATAGGTAGATTAATGAAGGTTTTCGCTTCCAGTTAAGACTTTAAATAAATTTTTTTATTTGCCATCCTATACTACAGAGAAAAATTAAACACTCCTCTTTTTTTTTTTTTTTTTTACAGAATTAAACCACTCCTTTGCTATTACTATACATAAATTTTTTATTTGGCATCCACAATTGTTTACTAGAATGTTTCTCTTTTGGACAATTCCTGATACGAACCGGAGACAGAACTAGGTTCAACTTCCGAAAGTGGGCTAAGTGAGCCCAAAGCTACTAGGCCCAAACAACTAAGTTGAGGTCCAAATGATGAGTGAATATTCCCAGCTCTGCCAGCATGACAAGCTTCCTTTATTTCCTTTGTTGCAATTTTGTTTTGCTATCTCTTTCTTATCAGTGATGCCGATACACATTGCAAGTGGTTTCTTATCAGTGATGCCGATACACATTGCAATTTCATGCCTAAATCACACACATGTATTTTGACGAGTCGGGGCCGCCGGCAAAGATAAAGTACGGTCGTATACAAGAATTTTGGTCTTAAGCAAAATTTTTAAGGAGATGACTTAATATTATATAAATCATCAATTCTCATATTAATTTTTTAATTTTTTGAGCTGCAAAATTATTTATCAAAGTTTTATATATAATCAAACCAATTTAACATTTCACTCTCAATATAATATGAAGAAGAAGAGAAATGAGAAAGCTCAAACAATTAGAAGTGAAAAATTAGAATTTTATTATTAAATGTACATATATATAGTTAAATTCTGGAAATATAAAAATAATTAAATCCTAACTAATTATTTCTACCCAAAAATTCCTAACTAATTACCTCCAACAACTATTTTATTCTTTTGCGAAGTTTTATTCTCATTTTTTCAATTGTTAATTATATGAATTATCTCCCATGATAATTTACTATAACACTGTACAAGAGTCAAAAAAAAAAAACTATGACACTGTACATAAAAGAGTAATAAAAACATATAGGCAGAACCTTAAATGTTAAAACTTAACTAACCTTGCGATTGCATTATCTACGATTGATTCTCAATAATGTATCATGTATGCAAGTGTATAAAGAATTAGGCATTATTACTCAACCAATTGCTAATCCAATCGTTATCTTTTATATATATATATATATATATAGTGGGACCTAAAGCAGTGACTTTAATGGTCTTGCACTCTAAACGACAATATGATAAAGAGAACCAAGAAACTTTTTGAAATTCTTCTCTGCCTTTAACATTTCACGCTAGCTGTTTTTATAGTTGTTTCCCATCCCTGCTCCTAGGGATCAAATGCCAAGTGGTCATTGATCATTACACGTTTCAAGCGACCTCACCCTATAGACATAGATTCCTTTGCTAGCCAAAAATGGCTTAGAAATGCAAAGGAGAAAACGTGCAAGGCTAAGGGCAAATTTTTTTTTATTAGCTAAAATATATTTTATAAGTATAAGGGGTACTCAGAACTTTTTTACAAAGAATACAATGGAAACCTTAATTACAAAATAGAAGTAAATAGGTAGAACCTCAACCATTAGTCAAAAGGGGATAAAGATGGTTGAAAAACTAACTAGTCCACAAAAGAAAAATTTCTATCCAGATCCTTGTAGCTAAAAACCAACCAGCATCCCAGCAAGAAACAAGTTGTACCCAATAGATTAGAAAGCTCATTTCAGCAGATACTAAAACAGAAATGCCACCTAAATTCATAAAGCCCACGCCTAGTAAGAAAACCAATATCAGAGTATAGATGTTGTGCTAGCTCAAGTAAAACAAAAGTAGACCCACTATGTATCGCCAATCACCACCCAAAATCCTGTAACAAGAAAGACCAACTTTGCAGTATCCCTCCACCCAGCAAGACCACCCACCATGTATTTTCTTGAAACATTTGCCTTACAGATTTGAAGCAGATGAATATCCAAAAGTAAATAAAACTTCAGCCTCAAAACTCCTCTGGCCAGCAGCAACAACCACTTTCAAAGTTCTGCATCCTTCTGTTAGATATTGTTAGCTAAGTAATTAGTTAATTAGTTAATTGGTTAGTAGGTGAGTTAGGGAGTTAGTTAGGGGGAGTTAAGGCATGTTGCCTATAAATAAGAGGATGGATTGGGAGAGAAGGATATCTTGTATTTTTGGGAATAATTGGGGTCTTAGGGCATTTGGGAGGTGCACCTCGAAGTTCGTAATCTTGTAGTGTAATTCAGGGAATTATCCCTATTTTTATAGTAATAGCATTTGATTCCTATCAACTAGTATCAAAGCTCTTTTCTCGGGAGGTACATGGTCCCCATGAGAAGAATGGAATCAAGAATTGAATCAAGAATTGAAGCTCTTGAACGCGGAATGGAAGAATCGAGACGAGATCACGAAGACGATCGCTTTGATTGCCAAGAATCGAGGCGAATCGTGGAGGAACAGAAATCAGAAAATCGAAGCAATTTGATGAAAATCGAAAGCAATTTGACGCGATTTTGGCTCTCCTACAACGAAGTTCCAACATGAACTCACAACAACAACAATGGAACCCATAGTAACGAGGAGGAAGAAACGATAGGGAGAAAGATGACGATCGAGGGAAGAGAAATGGAGGAAGCTCAAATCCCTATTTTTGGTGATGATGCATGCGGGTGGGTTAGTCGAGTTGAAAGTGCTTTGATTTGAAGGAATAACCGACCAAGAAAAGATTCAAACCGCCAAGACAGCCATGGAAGGAGAGGCGTTATGGTGGTTTAAATGGTGGGAGATGTGTGCTCTGAATCCAACATGGGAGGATTTCGATCCGCCATGATACGGAGGTTTCTGCCTTCACAACAGAGCCAAGAAGAAACGACACAAGCATTGGGGTCAAATAATGAAGAGAAGGAAGATGGTGATGCATCAAACATCCATAAATTCGGGAACTCGGATCCGGTTGCAATAACTAGGAAGGAGGAGGATCTCCAGGAAGAGTTCGATCACAGAGAGAAGGCAAGGGAAACCACCAAGTCGTCCCACCGAAATTTTGATGACGAAGAGAAAATGGAGGTCGAGAACAAGAGGAGAGCGCCGCGAATGGCACACCTTCTTGTCACGCCGCCATCGCATCAACCACCGAACCGAGTTCGTCCGATGGTGGATGAGGAGATCGAGGTGGCGATGCTTAGGCAGAGTTGGCATTGTCACAAAGAAACCCAATCCCACATAGGAATGAATGATGGTGGGACACCTTCAGTGGGGTCATGCCATCGTCGGGCGGCCCTTGCCAAACGACGGAGACATGCAAACTATCGAAGGAAAAGCACTGCTTGTGTGCCATGGTCGTGAAGGAGGAGGGGGAAAGACCAGGGCAAAAGTGGAGAATTGCCCGATAGACCACCATTGGATCTAATGGGCCTGGCCCAATTCATTGAAACGCAGGCTGGGTGTTAACATAAGAAAGGGTGTGGGTGCATTGGTTGATAAGTATTCATTCACCGTTGGGCCAATTTATCATAGTCTTTTCAAGATTGGGCTAGAACTCACAATCGTGGAAGAGGAATGAATTGGTTTGTACAAATTACTTTAATGATTTTGGTTATTTGCTTGCACCAATCCCTCCCATTTTAGAGATTATGATTCGAAGAAAAATTAGAAAAGTTGATAACTTGGGAGAAGAGGAATCAATGATTGGAAGGTGGTTCCTTATTCATTTAGCACCTATTTGTATTCCTGTGGTGAGACCATGCAACGAGTTCCCCCAGCGTGCATTATGCTACATTGAATTAGCAAGCTTTGGGCATATGGCGGTTGAATTTCATGACCTGATATATGTCAAACAATTTTGCTGCACTGCTGAGATTGTCAAGGACAACCTGGAGATAGTAACGGGTGTGAAAGGAAAGGAAGAAGTGTTAAAGTGGGGGCGGCACAAGTGTTATGGACCCAGTTATCGGAGTTCTTTTTATAAAGACCCCTAACTCAACATTATGAGCACTGAATTAGTCCACAAAGAAGAGACGCAGGAGATGGCTTGGTTTTTTGTGGGCATTGAAGAGGCAACAATGGGACCCCTGTGGACAGCTTCATACAACAGCGCCAGTTGGATCCTCTTGTTTCAAGCGGTGGGATCCAAAAATTGGTCTTAAAGACCATTTGTCATTCACCTTGGGGACAAGGTAAAAGTTTAGGGGAGTATTATTAGATATTGTTAGCTAAGTAGTTAGTTAACTAGTTAATTGGTCGATGAGGTGAGTTAGGGAGTTAGTTAGGGAGTTAAGGCATGTTGCCTATAAATAAGAGGATGGATTGGGAAAGGAGGATATCTTGTATTTTTGGGAATAATTGGGGCCTTAGGGCATTTGGGAGGTGCAACCCTCGAAGTTCCTAATCTTGTAGTGTAATTCAGGAATTATCCCTATTTTCTATAGTAATAGCATTTGATTCCTATCACCTTCCCGGCTCATCTCTCGTAGAAATGCATTGAAAACAACTAAATAGAATTACATTAGCCGCCCAACACCTTAAATTTTTCTCACTATCCATAGGTACCCTTCAGCTAACCCGCAAATAACAATAACAAACTTTTGCAATGTTAAATAGTTATATGCCACCTCTAAAAGTAGCCCAACGAAAGAGAAATATTTCCTTTCTCTCACAAAAAAGCTCACACCGTAGAAGCACAAAAAATCGCCATTTGCCACTCACTGCCCTCACACTCTCAAAGACATCCTCTAAGGAGTTAAAACCGAGATCAAAACAGAGAGTTACTCAAGAGTTAAGTACCGGAACACCAAACCAAGAACAAATCGTAGGCCAAAAGGAGAAACATGTAGCTCAACAAAGAATTTTCATGTGAAACCCGAAACTGTGGGTCTTCTATTTAGGACAATCTAGGCCATGCAACCAAGAGGGCATTGATACTTCCTATATCCTCGAGGACTTTTGATTATCCAAGAACCGGCACTAAGTGCGCATTTTGATCAAATCAACAGTTGCAGAGAGTTCCACTTTTCCACTTTTGAAAATAACTTTGTTTCTAAGTAACCAAACTGACCACACCGTTGCATACCAAATGATTTGCCAACACTTTCTCTCTTTTTTGACTCTAAAAAGACCTCTATGAGTGATGTAATGGTGAACCGAATCACTTGGCAAACTAAAATAGATCCAATCCACACCGAGACTTGTAACCAAACTTGAACCTTGAAGAGGCATTCAATGAAAATGCGTTTTGCAGACTCTTCTTGATTTCCACAAAGAACGAAGATAGTTTGGTTGACACCTGTAATTATCGATCTAAGAGCAAGGTTTGATCTGGTAGGCAATCTATCAAGCAAAAGCTGCCAAGAAAAAGCTAGCACCTTAGAGGGAACGAAGCATTTTCAAAAAAAATTAAAGACTCGTGCAAAGTAGGTTAGATAAAATAGGCAAATGCTGTTCCTGAAATAAGCCATAAGCCGATTTTATTGAGTAGTTCTGAGAACTATCCACCATCCAAACCCAGACATCATCCACCTCTCTGCTAAGATGTGCACCCACCATAGTGTCACTAAAAAGTCAAACACTCGTGTCCCATACAAAGAAATCCCTCCTCCATTTCCAATCCCACCTCCACAAATCCTCGTCCCACCATCCCATGTCAGCTATCTCAAGATTACTTTGTTCCGACAGAGAAAGAGGCGGGAACTCTCTTTGAGACTAGAATTCCCGAACCAAGTTTCATTCCAAAAAGATGTACCCTTACCATTCCCAACCTTTCTTCTAATCTCTTTAGAGAACCACTCCGGACTAGTTGGCAGGCCAAGTTCAATACCCAACACAGGTCTCTCCACCACTGTGAAGAATTCCTTGGAGACCACCTACTAGAACCAATTACACTACCCGATTCACCATACCTAACTTTTAACAAGTGTTCCCAATTGGTTCCTCTCTCAACAAGTAGTCTCCATTTCCACTTTCCCAATAAACTCAAATTGAACAAGTGAAGGTTTTTTTATCCCTAGGCCCCCCAATTCCTTCGAGGAGCTAACCGTCTCCCCGCTCACCCTAGAGACTTTTCTACTTCCCTCACCCCCCCACCCCCCAAAGAAAAGATCTTTGTATACCCGTCAGAATCTTACCTAGTTTCCTTGGAGACCTATAGAAGGAAAGGAAGTAGAGAGGTAGACTAGACAGCACAGACTTGATAAGGACAATTCTCCCACCTAGAGACAAATTCACCCTTCCACCTGGAAAGACGCTTTTCATCACATGAATCACGGGTTTGCCAAGTAGAGCATCTCTTGGGATTCGCCTATTAGGAGCCCTGGATAGTTGAAAGGAATAAGTCCTAAGTTAAAACTCAAAAACTCAAAAAGCGGCTAAAAGGAAGTCTTGTTGAACTTTGATCCCAAATAGACAACTTTTGTGAAAGTTCACTTTCAAAACCAGACACCATTTCAAAGCTTCTAAGAATTGCCTTTAAGGTCCAGAGGTTTCCATAAGAAGCCTTACCTACCAGTAATGTGTCATATGCATATTGAACGTGAGAGATGGCATGCGGGTGCTGGAAGATAAATCTAATGAATAATCCAAGTTCTTCCGCTTTGCACATCATAGAGCTCAGACCTTCAGCTACAATGAGGAACAAGAAAGGCGCCAAAGGGTCCCCTTACCTCAACCCCTTTTGCATCTTAACCTCCTCTATCGGACTCCCATTCACTAGAATAGACACATGACCTTTAAAAACACAAGCCTCCATCCACTTCATCCATTTGTCACTGAAACCCATTATCACCATCATGTACCTTAAGAACCCCCAATTAATCGAGTCATATGCCTTTTCAAAATACACCTTGAAAATGAGGCACTCATCTCCCTTTTTCTTTGCCAAATCAACTATCTCATTTATGGCTAATACCCCATCCGGAATCCGACTATTTGAAATAAAAGCCCACCGATTAGTGGATATAAGTTTCCCTATTACCTTTCTTAATCTTGCAGCTAGGATTTTAGAGATAAGCTTATGAAGGACTTCTATAAGGGAAATTGGTCTAAAATCCGAGACCTTTTAAGGGTTATCTCGTTTTGGGATAAGAGCTAACACTTTTAGGTAGATTAGAGTTTAAGAAAAACTAGTCTACCGAAGCCTAATATCTCCCTTTAAAAGAAGTCCAGAGACTCTTAATGAAAGTAAAATTGAAGCCATCCGGACCCACTCTTATCACAAGACCATACCGCTTCTGTTATTTCATCCGAAGAGAAAGGTGCTAATAGTAGCAAATTATCCTCCACTGAAAGACACGTAAAGGACATTCCTTCCAAAGTAGATATTTCCATGGAGCATCTGAGTAAAGCTCTTGAAAATAACTTTTGACCTCTCTTCTGACATTAATTACCCCATCCACCCAGTTGTTTCCCCACTAAAACTGCAACACGCAATTCCTTCTTCATGCGGAATTAATACATGCATGAAAAAAGAGGAGTTTGCATCACCTTATCTAAGCCACCTTACCCTTGACTTTTGAAAGAGCAAGCTATTCCTAGACAACCTGGTTTTAAAGAGATCTGAATTAATTTGTCTCCTCTTACTGATCTCCTCAACACTTAAAGATCTCCTGGTTGCCACCTCATTCAATTCATTAAGCTCATCTGTTAGCTTTCCAATCTTATTATACAAATTGCCAAAAACATCTTTGTTCCAGATCTTTATTCCTTCCTTTAGGATTCTCAGTTTTTCTTTAAAGACAAACATTCTCCAACCTTACACTAATGTTCCACTCCAACGGTTCTTGACAAAATTAGAAAAATCCGGATGCTCCAACCAACAGTTATTGAAACGGAACGGCTTAGGTCCCCAATTTAAGACCTCCCCTTTTAACGTGATTGGGCAATGATCCAATACATCTCGCCTCCCTACCCATTGGGCAGACAGACTCCATAGGTTTGCCCAACCCTCGGAGACTAGGAACCTATCCAACCTACTCATTGTAGAGCCATCCAGTCTAAACCAAGTGAACCTCTTACCCAGCACTGGAAGATCTATAAGGTCTAGATCATCAATAAATGCCTGAAACTCAGCATTATGAGCTTCCTGGGAGACCATTGATGATCCCCTCCTTTCGACCCTGTTTTTTGACCGCATTGAAGTCTCCTACTAAGCACCACAACTCGCCTCCAAGCCCTCTCTTTGACATAGTAAGGATATCCCACATTTCCCTCTTGTCAGAGATCAAGCAAGAGGAGTAAATATTCACAATATTACAACACTTATTGCCTTGAACCCATACTCCTAAACACCCAAAAAACCTTTACCCGTGAAAGTGAATGTTAGTTTAAATTGAGTGCTATTCCACAAACTAATTATACCACCTAAATTCCCCTCTGCTGGAATAAAGGCTCGTTCCACTTCTTGATCACCCCACAGTGTCCTACAAAGGGCACTATCTACCTGTGACAACTTGGTCTCCTGAATAGCAATAAAATCCGCCTTTTCCTCCCTAACTAGAGATCTAATTTTCTCTTTCTTCAACCTACTCCCTAACTCCCTAATATTTATGGATACTATCTTCATCTTCCCACAGGATTCTCTCCTCGCCTACCTTGGCAGATTTGTCTCTTGCTTCCAAGACCTCCATTTGTTTAACTTCATCCGCATCTTCCCCCACAAAAGTTACCCTCAATTCCTTGCTTATTTCCAAAATTTTCTCTGCTTGTTTCCTACCACCCCCTAATATTATTTTCTCATTACATCTCCTAATAACTCTATCGGGGACATCAAAAGTTGAAAATGAAGTAATCGACCTGTTCAAAAAGTCTCCATCCGCACCATTGCTCATAAGTCAAGTACTTTTAGACCTTACTATTCGAGCCTTGTGTCCCTTATCTTGTTCAGCTTCATAAACTTCCCGCTCCTCGGGATCACCTCAGCCTCCCCAACACCCAACGTTAATTGTAACCTCCGTCGGCTTAGACAAAACACAGTTCGGGCTATTGATTGAGAGAGAGCTCTCAGAACCACCGAATCTGTGGATAACCATAAGCCCCACGCGTGTGCGAGTCTAAAACACTCGACAAGGACTCTGACTGATTTTCCAAATTAGCCAAAGACCGCCGAACAGCTAACCTGTCCAATTGGGCTTGAAACTGTAAGCCCAAGACTGCGATTTAAGGCACTATCCACCACCGGAGGGGCCAGATCCTTCACTAGCCCAGCTTCAATTTCATTGCTACAAGAAATTTCGTCCTCCCTAGACCCGTGTGAAATTTTATTGCTCATTCCTCTACCTAACGATTTGCCCTTCCCTTGAGACTTTTTTCTAAAAACCCCCCTTGAAGCGGTGGATACTGGGTAATTAAGGGATAAAGGACCAAAATGTCCCAAAAGCACCTGGCCTTTTCCTTTGACTTTCTTTTTACCTTTATTTCTTTTGGATCCTTGATGCGTGATTTTAGAGATATATAAATGAAGGCAAGTGCACCTCGTCGCAATCAAGTAATACGGTGGTGAGACCTAAGTTATCGTATCCACAGGGGATTGGATGTCAATTACCAACCGCAAATTCGAGAACTATCTAGACTAAACGATAATCTGAGAGATTGAACGAAAAATAAAGAAATAAAATATTTTTTGTCTTTTTGGAATTTTGTCAAACACTTGGTATGCAAACAGGAATGTGGCTAGAATTGTCAGGGTTAGACTACACTAATCCTCCCTTAGTTGCAATGAAATGGCTTCTAACACAAGTCATAATTCAATTATGCCAATCAAGCCTTTTCTAAATTACTCAAGCCTAATGTCTTAGGTGCATTGAGCCTAAAACCCCAAATTAAACCCTAATGTCTTAGGTGGAATAACCTGGGATTTTGCATTAAGTTAAGACTTATAAGATTGCAAGCAGCCAACACCTATGTCTAGATTCTTGACCTACTTGGCATATGATTCATGAGCATGCCTTAATACCAACCTTCCAGTCATCTATCAAAGCAACAAATCATTCCTATGGGTAGCTAATCCAAGGAAAGCATTACACACAGAATCACATACTCATATGAAATAGAAACTTGTATTAAAATACCAAATCAATTACACAAGTTCAGACAAGTTCATCTAACCCCAACAATGGGGATTTAACTACTCATGATAAAGAAATACAAAAAGGAAAAAGAGAAGGGATGGAGAACACTCATAGACAAGCTTCCTCCAATCTTCTCTCCATCCAAGAGCAGAGAAATTGCCCCCCTTTTTGGGTAGAAACCTCTCCAGACCACCACCCTTTTCACCTGCCTCCAAGTGCTCCTTATTTTAGGTCAAAAGTTCGCTTCCTTTTCTGTTCAGTGCGGTGGTTCATTTATAGGTCCGTCGCCGTCACACGGCGGATGTAGCCATCACGCCTGGCCGTGATGGTCTCTCGACTTGGGCGCCTCTTCATTCACTTATTCATCACGGCCGTGATGGTTATCACGGCCAGGCCGTGATCGTTTCTGACTTTTCCAACTAGCAGGTCACGGCCGTGATAGCCATCACGGCCAGGCCGTGACAGCTTCTGACTTTTGGCTCAATCTTCACTTCTGCTACTGCTCCCTCACGGCCGTGAGGGCCATCACGGCCAGGCCGTGATACTCTCTGTTTGGCTCATAACCTTCACTTTTCATCCCTTTTTTCATCCAAGCTCCACCAAGGCTGATTTCTGGGCATTTTTCCATTAAATCCTGCAAAACAACACCAGAAACCACCTCATCCGTTCCAAAGGAAAAACTATACAAAATCAACACTAATTTGGCCTAACTATATGCAAATGCATGCAGAAATGTACATGAAAAATGAGGTAAAATCACACTCATCAATCCTTCCATAACCTTCTTCTCATTAGGCTTACCACCCTTCTTTCAAGATTTAGAATCACCTAAACCCTTTCCCAGCACAAAACTATTTGACCCAACTACACCACCCTGTTCGGCCCTTCCCACACCCTCCAGCCCGTTTTCGTTTAGCCCAGTAGCTTGGCCCTCAATGACGCCAACATCTTGAACTTCTTTTCCTTTCCTAACTACTAGGCCAAGCTGATCTTGATGGACCCCGTGAACACCCTGACTGTCAGGAACCAAAACAATACTCATACCTTCTTTGGCACAGTCCTCACCCAAACCTTGGTCAACCTGGGTTCTAGCTTTTTCCTAACCTTTTCCAGAAGTACTTCCTACGTAAACTTTATCTCTCAGACCAAACAGTGATTTATCTGCTACAATAGCCTCATAGCCTTCCTGCCCCTCGAGCTCCTCAAAGATACAGACCTACTTGCCTTTTCGAGCTCTTTCCTTCAAATTTGATAATTTCTGGATATGAAGAGGAGATGAGCATTCTTGCAATATCTAATCTCCTTTTAAGCTTTGTGTCCTCATCAAGCACTCCAAAACTTCCCACGGTTTGCGCCATAGTCAGAAAGACATCCTCCCTCCAAGCTTGCACTGGTAACCCAGTTATGTTTAGCTAAATCAACCTTTCTCTAACCTCCATTCCAGGTTCCCAGGGTGTAATATCTGAGAACCATTTAGATAAGGACCCCGCTTCTTCTTGTGACACTTTTGTAAAGTCCATCTCCCCTTCTGCTGTTAGTGTTGATAATGTCTCAAAAACAGATTCAGTTACAAACAGATTCAGTTACAAGCAATTCCCTTTTGGTGGCAGAAAGCAGTTTTTTCTGTTGGTGCACAAACAGAATTCTGTTTTGGATTGGAGAAAAACTTGGCAGCTGAAGTCTCTTTTCTTATCTATATATATACATGTGTATGGTAGGATTAGGAGTGTGTGTGATTGTATCAACTGTGTAATCTTTCCTTTATATCTAATCATAAAGAGTTAGGCCTAGATCAAGGAGTTTTGGTGAGAACAAGAGTGGTAGAACTAGGAAGCTTGTGGTCGTGTCTCAACAGAAAAAAACAAGGGCCTAGTGTAGATTCTTGTGAAGTTTGAAGCTTGATCTTGTAACTCTTTCAATCATAGTGAAGACTTTGCTCTCTTCCCGTGGATGTAGGCCACATCAACTGAACCACGTTATCTCTTGGTGTTGATCTTTCCTTTCTTTCCGCCTTACAATTTTCATTTCCATTCGCCATATACTTTTACGTTACTGCGATTACTGTTACTGCCATAGCTGTTTCATTGCCTTGTTGCATTGTTGCTGTGATCTTGTTCTTGTGTGTGTGTTTCAAGTGTTCAAACCACAACAAGTGGCGCCCGTCTGTGGGAAGAAAGAAAGAAACTCGAAAACTGAAAGAAGAAGCATCTCAAAGATGAGTTCAACAAAGTTTGACATCGAAAAGTTCTCTGGCACAAACGACTTTGGATTATGGCGAGTCAAGATGCAGGCAGTTCTTGTTCAACAAGGTCTTGGGGACACTCTCAAGGGTGAGACAGCTCTATCAAACACTCTCACAACTGCTGTGAAAAGGAAGCTCATAAACAAGGCAAGAAGCATCATCATACTGTGCCTTGGAGACAAACCTTTAAGAGAAGTTGCTAGAGAACCTACTGCAGCTGCTCTATGGCTGAAACTGGAATCTTTGTATATGACCAAATACGTGGCAAATAGGCTATTCTTGAAGCAACAACTCTTCTCATTCAAGATGAGTGAAGACAAGTCGATTCAGAGCATATTGCAGACTACAACAAGATTCTTGATGATCTTGAGAATCTTGAAGTTCAGATGGATGACGAGGATAAGGCACTGATCCTACTGAGTGCATTGCCAAGTTCCTATGAACACTTCAAGGATGCGATTTTGTTTGGAAGAGATCAAACAATCACTCTTGATGAGGTACAATCATCCATAAGGACAAAAGAATTCCAAAAGAAACGAGAAGCAAGAGCAGAAGGCAATGCAGAAGGCCTGAGTGTCATGAGAGGAAGACATGACAAGAGAAGTGCAAAACCAGGAAAGCACAAATCAAAGTCTAGGAATCAAGATAAGTCCAAGTACAAATGTTTCCACTGCCACAAGAAGGGTCATTTCAAAAGGGAGTGCCCTGAGAGGAAGAATAAAGGTTTTAAGACAGGCCAACAAACTGGTGATGCAGCAATTGTCTCATCGGGCTATGAGTCCTCAGGGTATGAATCTGCAGAAGCCTTAGTGCTGTCAAATTCAGCATCAGAAAAGGATTGGGTGCTGGATTCTGGGTGCACCTATCATATGTGTCCAAGAAAAGACTATTTCGAGTCTTTAAATCTTCAAGAAGGTGGAGTTGTCTTGCTAGGAAACAACAAGCTCTGCAAGGTTCAGGGAGTAGGCACAATCAGATTGAAGATGTATAATGGACAAGAGACCATAATCATAGGGGTCAGGTATGTACCAGAATTGAAGAGAAATTTACTTTCCATAAGCATGTTTGATAACTTAGGTCACATAACTAACATTGAACATGGTATGCTTAAAGTTTCTGTGAACAACAAAGTAATAATTAAAGGCATCAAGAGGAATGGTCTCTATATCTTAGATGGATCTACTGTAATAGCCCAAGCCTCAGTAGCTAGTCAGATCCCTTTAGATAAAACCAGATTATGGCACATGAGGCTTGGCCATGTTAGTGAGAAAGGTCTAAAAGAATTATGCAAACAGAACCTCCTAAACCATGATGAAATAGGTAACTTAGACTTCTGTGATCACTGCATTCTAGGCAAGGCTCATAGGGTTAGTTTCAATACTGCACAGCACACCACTAAATCCATATTTGAATATGCTCACTCAGATTTATGGGGGCCGGCTAGAACCATGACTCATGGAGGTGGTTATTACTTCCTAACTATCATTGATGATTATTCTAGGAGAGTATGGATTTATATACTTAAGAACAAGAGTGAAACCTTTGAGAAATTCAAAGACTGGTATGCTGAAATAGAAACTAAAACTGGAACCAAACTTAAGTGTTTAAGGACTGACAATGGCCTGGAATATCTTTCAGAGCAGTTTAACAACTTTTGCAGGAAGTTAGGAATTAGAAGGCATAGAACAGTTGCAGGTACTCCACAGCAGAAAGGCTTGGCCGAAAGAATGAATAGAACAATTTTGGAAAGGGTAAGATGCATGTTATTGAGTGATGGTCTTCCAAAAGGTTTCTCAAGCGGATCTTTAGCTTGAATGCAGTGTATCTCATCAATAGATGTCCATCATCTGCTATAGGGTTCAAAACTCCAATAGAAATTTGGAGAGGCAAACCTGCAGACTACTCCAAGCTAAGGATATTTGGTGCTTTGGCCTTTGCACATGTTAAACAAGACAAGCTTGCTGCCAGAGCAACAAGATGTGTGTTCATTGGTTATCCCACTGGTGTTAAAGGCTACAAACTGTGGAGACTAGATCCGGGAGAACCAAAATGTATAATCAGCAGAGATGTAGTCTTTGATGAGACTAGAATGGCTATGCTGTCAAAGGAAAAGCCAGACACTCCAACAAATGCTCCAGAGACCTCTCAATTTGAGGTGGAGCTGTCACTAACAAGAAAGCAGAATGAAGCAGCACAAGATGAAACAGAACCTGAGGATCAACAACAAACCCAACCAGCTACAAGTGACTACAATCTTGTGAGAGACAGAGCAAGGAGAAATATAGTCCCTCCAAAGAGATATGCACAAGCAGACCTCATATGCTATGCTTTGAGCATAGGAGAAGAAGGTCAAGATCATGAGCCCAACAACTTCATCAAGCAAGTCAAAGACAGATACAAGAAGGAATGGATGAAAGCAATGGAAGAGGAAATGAAATCTCTTGAACAAAACAACACCTGGACTCTAGTTGATCCACCTAAAGGACAAAGGATTGTAGGTTGCAAGTGGATCTTCAAGAGAAAGGAAGATGCTCAAAGCAACAACAGTATTAGATTCAAAGCAAGGGTTGTGGCAAAGGGGTTTTCTCAAGTTGAGGGCATATACTACAATGAGATCTTCTCACCAGTAGTCAAACATTGCTCAATAAGGATTCTTCTTGCTTTAACCACTCAATTTGATCTTGAACTAGAACAGCTAGATGTCAAGACTGCTTTCCTTCATGGAAATTTAGAAGAAACCATCTATATGCATCAACCCGAGGGCTTTGTTAAAGACAAAAATAAGGTCTGCTTGTTAAAGAAGTCCTTATATGGTCTTAAGCAAAGTCCTAGGCAATGGAATAAAAGATTTGACAGTTTCATGATGCAGATTGGTTCCCAAAGATGCAACTATGACAGTTGTGTATATTTCCTAAAGGAAAATGCAGAAGTTATAATATATCTATTGTTATATGTTGATGACATTCTTCTTGCAGGATCTAAGAAGTCTGAAATTCAAAGGATCAAGGCTGAGCTGAAATCAGAATTTGATATGAAGGAGCTTGGAGAAGCCAAGAGGATCCTTGGAATGGATATATGCAGAAACAGGAAATCTGGAGTCAAGCTGTCTCGTCAAAGAGCTACATACAGAAGGTGGTAAGAAGGTTCAGAATGCATGAATCAAAACCAGTTGGAACACCTCTAGGTCAACTTGACAAACTCTCAGCAAAGCAAGGTCCAACCTCAGAAGAAGAAAAGTAGAAAATGGCATTAATTCCATATGCGAATGCTGTTGGAAGTATCATGTATGGAATGGTGTGTTGCAGGCCAGACTTAGCTTATGCAGTGAATGTGATGAGCAGATTTATGGCTGATCCTGGTTTACCTCATTGGCAAGCAATGAAGTGGATTCTAAGATACCTAATGGCTCCCAGAAATCTGGTCTTCTGTTTAAAAGACACCATCATACTCAAGATGCCATCATAGGGTATGTGGATTCAGATTATGCTGGAAATGTTGATACCCGAAAGTCACTATCTGGCTATGTTTTTACCATGTTTGGAACTGCTATATGTTGGAAATCAGTTCTGCAGTCAGTGGTAGCCTTATCAACAACACAAGCAGAGTTCATAGCCCTTTCTTAAGGAGTCAAAGAAGCAATGTGGCTCAAGGGGATTATTGGTGAACTTGGAGTTCCACAAAATCGTGTCACAATTTATAGTGATGACCAAAGTGCCATGCATTCACTTATCCAAACATCAAGTTTACCATGACAAATCCAAACACATTGACATTAAATTACATTTCATCGGGGATGCAATTGAGGCAAAGGAGATTCTTGTTGAGAAGGTTTCAACAGAAGAAAATCCAGTGATGCCTTAACCAAATCCCTACCTCTAACCAAGTTCAAGCATAGCTTGGACTTGATCGATTTTTCATAAACATAAGGTCGGGCAAGAGAGCAAAGTCGGAACCATGATTGAAGGGTTTTAGAGACAAGGTGGAGATTTGTTGATAATGTCTCAAAAACAGATTCGATTAAAACAGTTGATTTACAAAGCAATTCCCTTTTGGTGGCAAAAAGTTTTTTTCTCTGTTGGTGCACAAACAGAATTTTGTTTTTGGATTGGAGAAAAACTTGGCAGCTGAAGTCTCTTTTCTTATCTATATATATACATGTGTATGGTAGGATTAGGAGTGTGTGTGATTGTATCAACTGTGTAATCTTTCCTTTATCTCTAATCATAAAGAGTTAGGCCTAGATCAAGGAGTTTTGGTGAGAACAAGAGTGGTAGAACTAGGAAGCTTGTGGCTGTGTCTCAGCAGGAAAAACAAGGGCCTAGTGTAGATTCTTGTGAAGTTTGAAGCTTGATCTTGTAACTCTTTCAATCATAGTGAAGACTTTGCTCTCTTCCCGTGGATGTAGGCCACATCGGCTGAACCACGTTATCTCTTAGTGTTGATCTTTCCTTTCTTTCTGCCTTACAATTTTCATTTCTGTTCTGCCATATACTTTTCTGTTCTGCGATTCTGTTTCTGTCATAGCTGTTTCTGTTGCCTTGTTGCTGTGATCTTGTTCTTGTGTGTGTGTTTCAGTGTTCAAACCACAACAGTTAGCAAGATCCATAAGCCCCCTAGAGGTGTTGCATTTGATTCTAAAAATGCCTTCTCTGTGTAAGTTATCCTGAATGCCCTAAGCATGCTCAATATCATAGGTCCTTCCTACATAGGAACCATATAGCCAATGCATTTCCGTCTGAGAGACAGAAAAAGACAAACGTACCCTTCCACCCCTCATTACTGATTTTCTTGACTGGTGTACGCCCTTTTTGTTGTTGGCCGAAGATATTGTTTTTCCCGGGCCCTACCCCCCTTGTAGGCTGTAGCAATGACTTCGCTCCTAACATTAACACTTATTCCTTTTGTAGGGAAGTTGTTTTCCTAATGACGAAAGTTATTGCTGAAACCTGATGTTTGCCCTCTTTGGAATCTTGGAAAATTGACTTTTAACTGATAAGAGCCAAGCCTTATGGACCTGAGCTGAGCTTCCATTTCCTTAACATTACGAACGTCTTTAAAACTTACAAACCCAAATATTTTTCCACGTCTGTCTCTCTTGAAAGGTATGGAGACATCTCTCACTTGTCCCCACTTACAGAAGACTTCCCAAAGATAATTTTAGTTGTAACCTTCAGGGAAATTTGTAAAGAGCTCTATTGTACCCACTAAGTGACCGTTAAAGCCATTACAGAATTTTGTTTTGGTGTTCTTTGGATCCTTAAAACTACCTGAGTAACCTCTAAAAGGAAAAGATCTCACCCTCGCAGGGTCTCTATTAATCATAGGGTATGTTTTATGTGATGGTAAGAAAATAGAGGATTTATAACATGCTTTTATTATTTTATCCTGAAAAAATTAATATAAGTAATATTCTTTAAAAAATATTAATAAAAATATTTCTCCAAAAAATACTCAAATTAATAATTTAGGTTAGTTTTCCTCTAAAATACCCAAAATTGAGGGAATCGAAAAAAGTGGGAAGATGAGGGGTTTGTAGGATTTATTAAAATCCTGAAAACCTTCCATTCCAATTTTGTGAACTCACAAATAAGGATGACCTTCCAATAAACCTTCATTTTCCTTTCTTTTCCTTTCATAAAACAATTCACAAACACATTTTAAGGTCGAGGATTGATCCTCCAACAATTTGAACAACTTATTATTTGATTAAGAAATTAAAGCATTTAAAAAAAACAATGAATCTTTAACATCTAGAGGTTAGATCCTTCATAGAAGAGTGAAGAACTTTAGCCTTTACCGAAGCAAACAAGGGTTAATATTTTTTAAAATGAACTACTAAGCTACCAAATATACTAATACTGTTGATTTTCAGCATGCTAGGAATGCAACTATTACCGAGAAATACTTTAATCTACTTGAAGCTAAGGCTGTGTTTGGATTGATGGAAGATGGTGGAATATAACACAATGGAATATGATGAAGCGGAATGAAATGGAATGGAACGGAATAAAAATATCACTCCATCATTTGGATACTCCATCTTTTGACAAGTGGAATGGAATGAGTTATAATTCTTTTTATTCCTATATTATCCTTCCATACTTTAAAATATTAATATTTATTTATTATGTCTTGAATAAAATAAAAATAAATCAACAAGCATTATTCCTCATTCTGATCTATTTTTTGTGGCCTTAGATGAGATTTAGTTAAGAATTTGCCCTTTCATTTTCATAGAAAAGCTATTGCCCGCATTATACAATTGGTGTTTCAATTCACTTCTTGATTCCATCCCATTCCCTCCAATTTGGGAGGCAAGAGAAATGAAGCAAAACAATGGAATTGGATGGAATGGGTTCCATTCTATTCCATTATATTTCACTCACTTTTATATTATCCAAACAATGAAACATCCTTCCATTCTTTTTCATTCCATTTCATTCCATCACATTCCATCAATCCAAACACACCCTAAGGGTCTCCCTTCCCAGCCTCGAACCGACCAAGTGGCATCCCAAAGCACCATATTCTCATGTTATGTGCTTCGTTCTCGTTTCTTCTTTTGAATCTCCTCTCTTCCCGTTTCTTTTATCATAATAATATATATAGCAATAAATGTGCATAATGGTTTCATAACTAATTAAGTTAGGCCAAAATTGCTTACCGAGAAAAAAAAAAGCCCTTAAAATTCCCACCTCTTTTTCTCTATTTTTTTTATTGCGGTTCTCTAAAATACCCTCCCCTCTCTCCTCTGATTTTTCATCCCCCTCCCCTCCCCTCCTTCCTTTTCTTCTTCATTCTTCACACTTATCATCTCCTCCTAACCCATACCCAAACTCCATTGTAGTTCCGTAGAAATCCGTCATTTTCATCCCCCAACAAGTACTGCCACTACTAGAAATCCGTCATTTTCGGACGGGTTTACAGACGCCTTTCTGACGGAAATTGGATAAGTTTCTTTCGGATTTCGAACAGATATTTAATTTTAGACGGATTTCAGACGGAACGTTACCCATCCGAAAAAGTCTTGTTCGAAATTATAAAATTCGTCCCAAATTTCATCCGAAAATATTTACAGACGGATTTCAAACAAAATCCAAACAACGCACAAATCCGAATTTTGGTTATTGTTCAGACGAATTTCAGACATATTTATTATTGTTTTTCAACAAACTTGGGACGGATGTTGTGATTTTATTTGAGACAAATTTCCCATGGATTAAATAAATAGATTTACCCATCAAGCTTTTCACACGAATTTAAGATAGGAACGTTTATCCTTCTGAGACGGATTTTGGACGAATTTAATAAAAAAATATTTTTTTATAAAGAAAATTGACACAAATTGGCTTAATTTATTTTTGAAACAACATTGAGATGAAATATCAAAATCATTATTCAAGTTATAGTTTCACACAAATTGAGACGGAACTGAATTGAAAATTGACATATTTGAACAAATTTCAAACAAGACACATTAACATGTAGAGAACAATCAAGTTTACCTGATAATGTTTTTACCTAACAGTCAAGAACTATCAATAAACTAAATTCATATAAGTGTTTCGCCATTCTAGAACAATAAAACAAGTCACTATGATCAAAGTACTCATTAGTCAATAACAAAGTAACACAAACAAGAGTAATATGTTTATCGATCTAAAACAACATAAAACTAACTCTCGTCATCAAGGTCCTCATCAATCTATATTAAATCAAAACAAACTAGAGACATTTAAGGACTCGGAATCTAGATCTAAGCCATCAATCAACATCAAAATTATCATCATTGTTGTCATTAGAGGGGTCACTAGTCTCATTCGATCCGTCTTGCATAGTTGTCGCACAAGGAAAGTTTGGAGGCAGTGGCATATTTAACTTTCCAAATAAAGCAACAACCAAACTATCAGTTGATTCAATCCTTTTTTGTTACTCCTCTAACTTACGTTTTTGCTCCTTATTTATAAGTTCTTGCTCTTTTACCTTTTCTTGCCACTTTACTAGCTCTTATTTTGTGATTGTGTCCTTAGATGTAGTTGAGCATGAGTTGGCAGCATACTTTGAATAGATATTTGTTCCTATAGAACCTAGACCATATAATGTCCATTTTTTGCCTTTAGGAACTACTTCTTTCCAAATAGTCAAGTCATTTGGCATATGTTGGCTTTCACAAGACAACCCATCACCATCCTCATCTTGAGACTATGATAGTTCGTAAAGCTCTGCTTTTCGCTTTTTAAATTCTCCTCATAAAACATTTCATTTGAGTTTTGTTAATCATTTCACTAACAAACAATTTTGAACTGTGCATGTAATAAAAGTTATAGAAAAATTAAAGTTAACACCACATACCATAGCATTCTCAGATCTACTATCAACCCAAGAGTTGTCCTTTTTCAAATGGCATTTGGCAAACACTTCTTCAACAGAAGGTTTGACTTGTGTAGCTACCTCCTACACTTTGTCATAACTTCAATGAGAAAATTCCCAATAGTTTTTTTCATATAATTAAATACCCAAGCAAACAATTTCAAGTGTCTTACCATTCTATGTGCAGCTCTCCCATAGATATAGAACCACCCAGTATGCATAGGGCTACCTTCATTTGAAGCACGATTTGTAGTGTTTGCCACAGACAAATTCTTAAACTTCTTATCTGATGCCCAATAATGTATTAGTTGATTTCATATTGGTATAGGAATGTACTTTGGCTTGTATTCTTGACTTTGTTCATATTTTTTTCTCTTTTCATACATAATACCCCTAAATCGAGCTTCTCCCTTGATGTCAAAAAATTGACGAATCCTTGCATCATATTTTGGTTCCCATCTACAATTCTTCTATTAAAGAAAATAAAATTGATATGTAAGAAACCATAAATTCTGCAAACCATATTTGATACAATACATTAATGACATATATTAGTAATCTAATATCATATTTACCTTAAATTCTTTAAACCATAAATCTCGCATATCAGTAGTTGAATGTTCCCAAGTAGGACAAAACCAATCAAACTTGCTCTTAATGGCAGCAGTTAAGAAACAAACAGCACTTGATGGATTAAACCTATTAATGTAATAGACATTGTAAGTAGTGTATGCATATTAATCATATTTTACAAAAGTATAAGTCGATAGCTTTTGCATAATAATATTGTTGTACTTACTCATCTCCATAAGGCTTTATTTCTGGGAGACATTCTTGATCAGTATGTCCATCAACCTGAGATTTGATTGTGGATGATTGAGTATTTGGCAAAGTTTGTTCAGAAGTTTGAGGTAGAATAGGTGATGGTGATGGTGATAGTGATGGTGATGATGTAGTGTTCACATGTGGTGATGGTGTGGGTATGTTATGATACCAGTGGAAGGAAAGGAGGAATTGGGAAGAAAAATAAATAAGTCACACGAGAGAGACTGTGTTAGCAAGGAAAATGAGGCAAAGTTAGTTACAACTAATGAATACATATATCAGAATGTGGAATAGGAAAAAAAGGGTGAAGAATTTGGACAAGTCTTTAGACTCTCTATCCTTCTCTCCTGGCCCTTCTTCTTCTTCTTCTAACTTAGGCTCTACCAGGGTTTTGAAAACCGGACCGGCCGGTCCGACCGGGAACCGGGACCATGGCCGGTCCGGTCAATAGGAAAAATCGGTCATACATTGAACCGGTGCAAAAATCGGAAAACCAGTTCAAAACCGGTAAAACCGGTCATAACCGGTAGTGAACCGGCCTGAACCGGTTTTCTTAAAAAAAAAAAGAAAAAAAATAGTATAAAAGGATTTGGATCATCCTAGTCAAAACCCAATTCTTTTGTTTTCTAACATATGTGGGCTGGTTGTAGATTTTGGGTTGGTTTTCCCTATGAAGATGATTTTAACATATATCTTTATATTTATTTAGTTTAATTTCAAAATAATAAAAATTGTGCTTAATAATTTTAGTTGTTATGTTGTTTTTTTGTTTCATATTGTTATAAATATTATATTAAAAATTAAAATAATATTATTTAATTATAACCGGTTCAACCACGGTTCAACCTCGGTTGGACCATTGAACCTCGAACCGCTGCCTTCACCGGTTCGATGACCGATCCGGTTTTGTAAACCTTGGGCTCTACCTCTTCTCCTTCGCTGGACTATTTCCTTTTAATGTTTCTTATTGTAATTGTTCCTTGCATTGAGTAAGTATCATATAGAGCATTGTTCCATGCTCTACATTTTTTTTACTGCATTTACTGATATCATCAATTTAGCCTCATTACATTGATGCTTTCATTGTCACCATGGCAGAGCACATTGATTGGGAAACCTTGCTTCAGAAATACAACATAACATGGAGCTCTTTTCATGGTGCTGCGAACTCAACTACAGAGACTCCGATGGTTGAATCATTCTGAAAGATCCAAGAGTTGTGTACAAAAATCATCAAGTTACAAGAAGAAATCGATGCTTCAAAATCGTTACACGAAGCTCTTTTTCTCCTGGATGCGGATTCGTTTCTATTAAGTGTCTAAGTCCCATGTTGGTCAAGTATATGAGCCTAGAACCATTTATAATAACTTGGGCATTCCTCCTTCTATGAGCTAACTTATAGAATGGAGTTAGGCCCAATTATTCTAACATGGTATCAGAGCCTCCCACGATGTTAGGCCACCCGTAGATGTCCAGTCCTACAAACTTCATGCTCCAGATGTCTAGTCCTGGACGTGAGGGGGTGTATTAAGCGTCTAAGTCCAACATTGGTCAAGTATATGAGCCTAGAACCATTTATAATAACTTGGGCATCCCTCCTTCTATGAGCTAGCTTTTAGAGTAGAGTTAGGCCCAATTATTCTAACAATTTTTTTTTTTTGGAAAACCAAAACCATTATTGCATTCTCAATTGCTTATGAAAAGTGATCAAGGGAAAAAGAATTCCAGTAATAGAAAAGAAACCCAAAATAATTTAACCAATTTTGCATAAAAGAAGCATTTAGTTCTACCTCTTAACCCTAATGGAGACCAGTACTTAGATTGACATCTTATTCCTCGTCGTCATTCTCTACCAGTATTCTCTTGCACGCTTCGTAGCACATGAAAGAGATTCCCTGCTGCTGGCACCAACTTCATGCAGCTTGGTCCTAGGAAATCTGCATGAAAGAGATTCATGCAGCTTCCTTCCACAGAGCAGATAACAGAATCACAGGATGTGAGTTCGTTCACGGAGGGAACTCATACGCTGGTGAAGCCGGAGGGAAATCGAATGTCTCAACGGTGGTGTTAACGCAAGCCTCTTCACTGACAACAAAAATGGACAAGGAAAAGATCCTCATGGAAGGCGTGATTCGAAGGCAAAGAGGAAAAGATATTGTTGCCGTCGTGCCGATTTGGTTTCGAGGAGATCACTCAATCTACAGCCGCTGCTACAATCATTCGACTCGAGGTCGCCGAGTGAGAGAGCCATGGGTCTTTGACATTCCAGTCGAACTACCACCACCGGACAACGTTGCAGTTCCAACGCCACCGCTCGAACCGCCTAACCTGATTGCTTATGCTGAGAGGAACGGGTTCTGGTCTATTCTCAGGTTGATCCTTCGACCGCCAGCGCAACTGCCGGATCACGGCCAACGCGCAACGACCGATGCATAGGGGATGGCGGACTGGGTCAACTCGTTGCAGATGGCGGTAACCAATGAAGTAAGGCAAAGAGATGCAAGGACAGAATGTCATGGGCGCCATCGAATCCCCCTTCCAGACCAATTGGGCCAAATCAAACCCAATAATGAGAAGAGTTGGGCCGCTAAGAAATGTGAAATAGTGCCAAGACTAGTGGTATTGCACGCAAGCTTCCTGACATGAGGTTTTATTTCACACCACTTTATCTTGCTTGTCACATTCATGGTTGTCTGGAGATTCTAGAGCAGTTTCATGCATCATATTATAAGAATTCCATAGTGGAGCTGTCGGTCATGGTTGATTTATTGAATTTTATGGGTTTCAACGGTGAGCCTAACTTCAGAAATCAAACTTTTGTGGATCATTTGGGTACAAGTGTTGGTTCTCCATGCATTCTAAGGTGGATCCCAAGAACCCCGACAGTAAGGGTGATAGGTAAAAAAATAAGGATGCTAATAGCATTTTTCCCTTGCTTTTGGCTCAAGATTACCACTTTTATGTGACACAAACCCTGCTTCCGAATGACAACTGGACTCACTGCTCGATATTGATCGTGTTTGTTTATGAATTTTGTGACTTGAAGCCCCTGAGTCTTGTTCATAGCTACACAATTCTAGGCAATTCAGGTGCTGTTCTTATTTAGTTGATTTTCCTTGATTTTTATGGGCATGACATGACAGTAGCAAAGAAAAGAAGCTCCATGTGCTATACTGAAAATTCTAATTTTCTTAGCAAGGTTATTGATGATGATACTACTTATCAATTGGAAACTGTTGTTCAATCTATTATGCTTGGCCTTAAATTGACATTGGATGCACCTCTTGGTTGTAAAAGCTTTACATAAAATGCATACTTCAAAAATAAAATAAAATATCTTGCAGCTTAAAAAAGTTGAAGAAATAAACAAGTGTAACATACAAAGAACAACTCTTAACTTCCAAATGGTGCATGGATCGTTTCTGAATTCTCATACTGATAGACCTACTACTAAAACTAATAAAAAAAACTAACACTACCTTAATTCTCCTTATAAGTATATATATACTTGATATATAATATAATAGCTAATATAGTAGCTAAGCCACGTGAATATATAGCTTCTTGGGTTTCTAAACACCTATATATTATCACATTAATGGGCAAAGCTTTGAAGTTGTAGTTTTAGGACAATCCCGTCAAGGTCATCTCATGCTAGTATTTGACATTTTCTCAAAGAGAAATAGTTTGAACTATGAAGAAGAAGGCTAGAGAATTACACAAAGGATGGAGTTATCCATTTGCAAAAAGAAACCACAAGCACACTTCTTTCAATAATGTTGATGATGTGGCACATTCAGTTATATTTCTGTTTTTCCTTTCTGTTTCTGTTCCTATCTTTTTGCTGATGCAACTAATTTCAGTTGCTAGTTTGTTGTAACCTCCTTCTACTTGCTGAATCAAAAGCACTATATAAGGAGCAATAGGATTAGATAGAGGCATATTTTTGAGTAGAGAAAATACAAGTGTATAGGCTTGATTGAGAGAATTACTAACAAGAGGGTTTCTTGGTTGTAATTGGGATCAAGAGAAATCAGTTTGTATTCTACACAAAGAAGGGCATTGACACTGAATAGATTGGACTCAAGCATTGCTTAGTCCTGGAGACGTAGGCTGCTCTTGGCCGAACTCCGTCATCAAATTCTTGGTGTGTTCTTTCCTTGTTATCTGCCTTTTGTGATTCTGTTTCCTTGAATTGTTTTCTGTCTTGCTGCATTCACTGCTTTCACAAAGATATCTTTTGCTTTTCGTTTTTTCTGGTTTGTGCAGGAACTGCTGCTTCTACATCTGGTCTTTGTGCATCAACAACTGGTATCTAGAGCAAGAAGATATATGGCTATGGCAAAATACGACATTGATAAGTTCAATGGGAAGAATGACTTTGCCCTTTGGAGATTGAAGATGCGAGCACTTCTTGTTCAACAGGGACTGGAAGAAGCCTTGGAGGGATAAAGGAAGGCGCCAAACACTCGACGGCAAAACACGAAGAAGGAGCTTATGAATAAAGCTCACAAGTGCCATAATCTTGTGCCTGGGCGATAGGGTTCTCGAGAGAAGTATCAAAGGAGAAAACAGCTGCAGCAATATGGTGGAAACTCGAGCATCTTTACATGACAAAGTCATTGGCCAACCGTCTTTATCTAAAACAAAGACTCTACACCTTGAAGATGCAGCCTGGGACCTCAATCGAAGACCACATGGACGAGTTCAACAGGTTGATTCTTGACCTAGAAAATATCGAAGTCAAAATCGATGATGAAGATCAAGCATTACTCTTGATTCGATCATTGCCCTGCTCATACGAGCATCTTGTGGATACTCTGGTCTATGGAAGAGAAACACTGACCTTGGAGGAAGTGCAAGCAGCATTGATCTCAAAGGAATTGACCAAGAAATCGAAAGCAAAGAAGAAGAAGGAGCAAGTGAAGGTCTCAATGTAAGAGGGAGACAAGATAAGCACGACTACAAAGGCAAGAAGAGGTCAAGGTCAAAATCCAAATCAAAATTGAAGTGCTTCTTATGTCACAAAGAAGGACACTTCAAGAAGGATTGCCCTAATCGAAAAAGCAAGAACAAGAATGAAGAAAAGGGGGATGTGTCAGAGCAACATGATTCATACGAATGCTCGAGATGTTCTTGTTGCTGCAAATTGCCGAGATGAAACTGAGTGGGTTATGGACTCAGGATGCTCATTCCACATGTGTCCAAACAAACATTGGTTATATGACTACCAACTGTTTGATGGAGGTCAAGTAGTGATGGGCAACAATGCAACCTGCACTGTGGTTGGAATTGGTTCTATCAAGCTAAAGTTGAATGATGGAACAGAAAAAATCTTGACAAAAGTAAGACATGTCCCGGATTTGAAGAGAAACTTAATTTCTCTTGGCACCTTGGAAGAGGCTGGTTTCGACTTCAAGCGAAAGCTCCATGTCTGAAGGTGATGAAAGGTGTTCGAGTGGTGATGAAAGGAAACAGAAAGAATGGCCTTTATGTCTTGAAGGGATATCTTTAATGAGGCATTTCATCATCTGTTTCCAAGACTAATGTCAGCAAGAGTTCCTTATGGCATCAAAGACTTGGACACATCAGTGAAAGAGGCTTACAAGAATTGGAAAAGCAAGGACTGTTGTGTGGAGATAAAGTTGAGGGTCTTGAATTATGTGAGCACTGCATCTATGGGAAGCAAACAAGGGTTAAGTTCAACACGGGGCATCCATAAAACTAAAGGGAAGCTTGACTATATTCATTCAGATCTGTGGGGGCCATCAAAGGTCCCTAGCCATGGAGGTAATAGATATTTTATCACATTCATTGATGACTTTAGTAGAAAGGTATGGATATATCTGTTAAAAACAAAAGATGAAGCTTTCAATACCTTTGTTCAATGGAAAACTAGAGTTGAGAATCAATGTGATAAAAGGATAAAAGTTCTAAGAACTGACAATGGACTTGAATATTGTGGTGATGAATTTAACAAGTTTTGTAAAAGGCATGGCATTTACAGAAACAATACGATGAGGAAGACACCTCAGCGAATGGACTTCTTGAGAGAATGAACAGAACTATCCTTGAAAGAGTGAGGTGCATCTTTGTCACAAGCAGGCCTGACCAAGCAGTTTTGGGGAGAAGCTGTACACACAGCCTGCTACCTTATCAACCGAAGCCCATCAGTAGCTCTTGAGTACAAAACTCCTCAAGAAATCTGGAATGGCAGCCCTGCAGATTACAGTGTTCTCAAGATCTTTGGTTGTCCAGCTTATTATCACATCAATGAAGGTAAGATGGAACCAAGAGCAAGGAAGGGGTTGTTCATGGGATACCCTGAAGGAGTGAAGGGTTTCAGGATTTGGTGCAATGACAGCAGAAAATGTATCATAAGCCGAGATGTTGTTTTCAATGAAGCTGAGATGTTCAAAGACCAACATACAAGTACATGTGCCAAGGATGCAGAAAGCTCAAGTGATCATCAGCTTGAGGTGGAGCTACAAACCAGGGAGCTGACAGGAAATGATCCCAGACATGTTGAAGATCAAGAGCAACAGGAAGAGGATCAAATTGAAGCTGTCACTGAGGTTGATTCACTGCATGAATACTCTCTGGTCAGAGACAGAGAGAGAAGGAACTCCAAACCTCCTCAAAGGTATGGATATGCTGACTTGACAGCATATGCCCTGATTGCAGCTGATTTAGTGAACAATAAAGAGCCTAAATCTTACAAGGAAGCAATGAGGAGCAAGGATCATACCAAATGGCGCCTGGCAATGGAAGAGGAAATGGAATCACTGCACAAAAATAAGACTTGGACATTGGTTGAAAAGCCATCAGGAGTGAGACTGGTGGGCAGCAAATGGATCTATAAGCAAAAGGAAGGGATTGCAGAAACTGAACCTCCACGTTTCAAAGCAAGATTGGTAGCTAAGGGATTCAATCAAAGGGAAGGAGTGGATTTTAATGAGATTTTCTCCCCGGTTGTAAAGCACTCATCCATTAGGGTGCTTTTAGCCATGGTAGCACAATTTGATCTTCATTTAGAGCAAATGGATGTCAAAACCGCATTTCTACATGGAGAATTGGAGGAGAAGATTTTTATGCAGCAACCGAGGGGGTTTGAAGACATTGGAAAACAGAATCTGGTATGTCTCCTTCACAAATCCTTATATGGTTTAAAGCAATCTCCACGCCCATGGTACAAACGCTTTGATAACTTTATGATCAAACATAAGTTCAATAGAAGCAACTATGATAGCTGTGTCTATTTCAAGTCTCTAGACACAGGTGAACAGATTTATCTACTTCTATATGTTGATGACATGCTGATAGCATGTAAAAACATGGAAGAAATTGATAAACTTAAGGGGCTGCTAATAACAGAGTTTGAAATGAAGGATTTAGGACAAGCTAGAAGGATTCTAGGCATGGAAATTGATAGGAAACAAGGAACTGGGGAGCTCACAGTCACACAAAAAGGATACATTGAAAGGATCCTAGACAGGTTTAATATGAAAGATGCAAAGCAAGCAAATATTCCAATTTCATCTCATATTAAACTGTCATCAGAAGATCGCCCTCAAACATCACAGGAACTGCAGGAAATGGAAAAGGTTCCATATGCTAGTGCTGTGGGGAGCCTCATGTATGCAATGGTTTGCAGTCGCCCAGATTTAGCCTATGCAGTAAGCTTAGTCAGCAGGTTCATGGGAAGTCCAGGAAAGCAACACTGGATGGCTGTGAAACAGATCCTGAGGTACTTGAATGGTACAACTGATACAGGTTTGAGGTATGGCAGAGATTCTAAGGACTCAGGTGGAGCTCAGGGGTTTGTTGATACAGATTTTGCTGGTGATCGTGATAGAAGAAGGTCCCTAACAGGATATGTTTTTACTTTGTTTGGGAACACTGTGAGTTGGAAGGCATCCCGGCAACATGTTGTTGCTTTATCCACCACAGAAGCAGAGTATATAGGCATTACAGAAGCTGTTAAGGAAGCAATATGGCTGAAGGGTTTGATAAATGAACTAGGAATCCCACAGAAAGTTATCAATGTGTTTTGTGACAATCAAAGTGCAATGCACTTGTGCAAAAATCATTTGTTTCACGAAAGAACAAAGCACATTGATATAAGACTATACTGGATAAGAGATATCATTTCTAATGGGAAAGTTCAGGTTCTAAAAATTCACACTTCAGATAATCCAGCTGATTATATCACCAAGGTAGTCACCCTAAGCAAGTTCAAACACTGCCAGAACTTGCTGAAAATTGGAAAGGGATAATGAAGACTTTGGGAAAGGATAGCAAGCTTGATCTTCAATCTGTCGGAGTCAATGTTCAATGTGCCAAGGTGGAGATTGTTGATGATGTGGCACATTCAGTTATATTTCTGTTTTTCCTTTCTGTTTCTGTTCCTATCTTTCTGCTGATGCAACTAATTTCAGTTGCTAGTTTGTTGTAACCTCCTTCTACTTGCTGAATCAAAAGCACTATATAAGGAGCAATAGGATTAGATAGAGGCAGATTTTTGAGTAGAGAAAATACAAGTGTATAGGCTTGATTGAGAGAATTACTAACAAGAGGGTTTCTTGGTTGTAATTGGGATCAAGGGAAATCAGTTTGTATTCTACACAAAGAAGGGCATTGACACTGAATAGATTGGACTCAAGCATTGCTTAGTCCCGGAGACGCAGGCTGCTCTTGGCCGAACTCCGTCATCAAATTCTTGGTGTGTTCTTTCCTTGTTATCTGCCTTTTGTGATTCTGTTTCCTTGAATTGTTTTCTGTCTTGCTTTGCATTCATCGCTTTCCACAAAGACATCTCGCTGTTTTTCGGTTTTTCTGGTTTGTGCAGGAACTGCTGCTTCTACATCTGGTCTTTGTGCATCAACAAATAAGAAATTAGCACTTGTTTTTCCCCTTCCCAGTAAAACAAACTGATTCATAAGCTACCAAGACACCCCAAAACTTCAAAATTCAAACCAAGCATGTAAGTCACCCTTTAAATAAAAGAAAGAAAAAGGAAACGTTTTAAATATTGTTCTATCTATAATATAAGGCATTCAACTACATCCATCTTGAATTAGTTTCATAAAAAAGAAAAGAAACAAATAGAAAACCTTGTGCAATTAAATGATCAAATTCTGCTTCTATAGGTACAATCTTCAAATTTACTAACTAGGAATACTGATGACTAGTAGTTCAAACATATAAATCATAGTATTTCTTCTCGACATATGATCTTTCTAGCTGTAATTTTTTGGATCTAGGGGATTGAAATGTATGGCTTGGGAAACTGGACAGAAGTTGCTGAGCATGTTGGGACAAAAAACAAAGAATCATGCACAGAACACTATAAGAATGCTTAATCAACTCACATGACATAGACTAATTAGATAGATATAACCAAACCAATTACACATCAGTATCAGTTAAGCAGAGCCTCAATCATAATTTCTTCGGTCAAAATGCAGAGCACCTATCTAACTCTTTGAAGTCAAGCAAATCCTAAACTAACGTGACCTATGTACTGGATGAAATAAAGAAATAAAAAAAAACACTTGCAGACGGCGAATGAGATCGTCCCTTAACCACTCTGTCAGCAAGAACGTTTGAGAAGGAGGAAATGAAAAAGATAGGAGAAAATGAAGAAGGAGGAGGAGTTACCTGCGCTGCCACGGAAGAAAAGAGGAAAAGGAGGAGGCACTTCACTCTCACGATGGGTTAGGGAGATGGTCTCGACGCTTCAACTAAGATTGGGAGGGAACGAAAAAAAATTAAAGAGGGAATGAAAATTTGAGAAATTAGAAATAAAGTAAAAATAATATCATTAATCTGAAGAAAAAAAAATTATTCTGTTCAAAATCCGTCCAAGAATTCAGATGGATTACATAGGGATCTAATTTTAAAAAAATTTGATGATATAATCCGTAAGTTTAGAACGGATTTCAGACCAACTATTGAAAAGACACCGATCTATCTGAAATCCATAGGAAATATTTTTGGCACGTTGGCGGTGCCAAAGTTGTAGACGGGATAGAGATGGATTTGGGACGGACTCAGCTTGATTATTAATATGTCTCAAATTCATTCCAAATCCATCCGAAACGTTCTTGACATTTCAGACGGAATCATTTTCGTCCGAAAATTCCATCTGAAAATCCATAATTTCTACTAGTGTGCATCTTCTTCAACTGCTTCGACCTCATCCTCTGTCTCTCTCCACCTCACCCCCACCGGCCACACTGATGCCCACGCTTGGGAGCCCCCCCCCCCCCCCCCCCTCCTCCCCAACCACCACCACCTGGAACGTGTGCCAGAAGCTGAAGACTGTGACTCACACATTCCATGGGTCATTACGCCATTCATGCAACTGTTCAAATTTTTTTGCTCAAGTTTTTCAATTACGGAAACTATAGGTTCAATAAGTGATCAATTTTTTTGAAGACTGTGACTCACACATTCCATGGGTCATTACGCTATTCATGCAACTGTTCAAATTTTTTTTGCTCAAGTTTTTCAATTACGGAAACTATAGGTTCAATAAGTGATCAATTTTTTTACATATGGAAACTATATTTTACATAAGTGGTCGATTTTTTTCACTTACAAAAACTATAGTTTCCATAAGTGATCAATTTAAAGTGATCAAAATTTTTTGACTTACGAAAACTATAATTTCTATATATAATCAAATATTTTTATCATAAGTATTTTTTTTTTTTTTGCTTACATCGTCATCGTTGTTTCTCCACACCTTCAAGGTTGGGTGTGGTGAAAGCAAGAAGAAAAAGGATGGAGAATGGGAAACGGAAGGTTGTAAAAGATGAAGAAGAATAAAAAGAAGAAATGGGGTGGGGGTATTTTGGGGAAAAAATTAAAATAACAGGAAAAGGAATGTGGGAATATCGAGACCCAAAAAAAATAGTTAGGCTTAATTTCTTTTCATCTAGATCAGGGTGTTCAACCCATATTTTGAGTGTATGTTGTCCAAATGATCTTGGCCCAATTAGCACAACTTGATTAGGGTTTAAATTTTGGCACCTCTCCCATTGGATGTTACCATCTCCCATCTCCCAAATAAAAAAATTAGCTACAAAGATATCCCTTTAGGGCTCGTTTGGTGGTCAAGATAGGATAGGGGCGGATAAGATAAGGGAGCATGATAGGAGTAGGATAGGATATGAGCAGGATAAACTGTTATCCTATCCGACGTTTGGTGTCCACCAGATAACCAACTGGATAGCATTGTAATTTTAGCATGAATTTTAAAATTTTCGTTCTTGTTCGAAATGTTTTCATATTTTATTAGATTTTAGTTTTTTTTTATAATTTTCATTTTTTAAGATTATATAAAAAGACAAAATTGTCCTTGTGATAACATTACATATAATATTTAAAATTTTAAAAATATTATTTAACTTCAATTAATTTTTTTATAATTTTAAATATTCATTTTTAGTTTTTGCTTTACATATAGTTAAATTATTAGAATATTTTTATTTATTTTTCAGTTTTTAAAAATAATATAAAGTAACAAAATTAGTATTGTGAGAAGAAATAATAATTTTTAAAATTAATTTTTAATATTTTTATTATTTTATGTTTTATTATATCTTTTTCGATAACCATATTATAATTTATTATACTTTAATTATTTTATGTATATATTTTTTTTATACTTTATTATACTTTAAATCACCTTCTTCTCCAACCTGCCTTCGTGTCTCTCTGTCTCTCCTCACCTACGTCATCACTGTGGAGGGCGGTGGTGGCTCTGACAGTGTGGTGCGTTGGTGGTTCCGATCCGGAGTTATTCTGATGCAGTGGTATTAGATGGATTCGGCATTGGTTTGGCATTTACCTTGGTGCCTCTTTACGTATCCGAGATAGCTCCACCTGAGATTAGGGGATCACTCAATACGCTTCCACAGTTCACTGGTTCTTCTGGAATGTTTTTCTCCTATTGTGTGGTCTTTGGGATGTCCCTCATATGAAGACCTCTTCTATTTTGCACTCACACTCTTCTTCTTGACTGAATCTCCAAGATGGCCTTGTCAGTAAAGGCCGGATGCATGAGGCCAATAAGGTTTTGCAACACCTTCACAATAGGATGGTAATTTCAAAATAGAAATATTGATTTTGAAAACTTCAATCAATAGCACTAGCAATAATGTAGGTGAGGAGAGACAGAGAGACACGAAGGGAGGTTGGAGAAGAAGGTGAAGGGGTGGGTTGACTTGAGGTGGGAGGTTGGAGAAGGAGATGTGGGGGTATTTTTGTAACCAAATAAAAAAATTTGGGAGATGGGAGGTGAAAACATGGACCTGGATTCGCTGATGCCAAAAAAATTGGTGCAGCCTCACTCCAACACAATTGCAGCCTTTGGATCAAGAAAAAACTTATACTCTTTCTCCTTATATTAATTCAATGGTCATGATCTTGCTCCAGGGCGCTGGACGAGGGATTCACATGAGTGAATCCATTTTGTGAAAACATCCAAAGAGAGGTGTCAAAATTTAAACCCCTCGATTATATCTAATTATTTGGGGCCCCAACTAGGTCCAAAATCTGTTTCAATCCAATTCGTCTGGGTCTGAGTTTTTTAGAATCTTCATGCGACCAGGTTTTACCTATAACTACAATACAGATTCCTTTCGATGTTATAAAAGGAACTATAAGTCTAAGCTCATCGTTTGCAACATTTTTTTTTAGGCAATATCGTTTGCAACATAATCAATATACTATCGTTTGCAACATCATCAATATACTATATATAAAAGAAATCTTCTATTTAAATATAATAAGTGCAAGTTGACTTAACTGTTTTGAATTCTATTTTAATATTTAACATCATTAAAAAACTTATGTGGAAAGTTTAGCCTAAATAAATGTGGTTTGAAATCTCTCAAGCTAGTCATCTATATTATTGTTCCTTTATTTTATTCCCGATACTTGCTTTTAAGTTTTTTAATTTCTAAAAATATCCTTTTTTAAATTTAGTCTATTCCCAATATTTTTAAATTTTAAATAGTACATTTTATTAAAAAAAAGGTTTATTCTTGACATGAATAACCTAAGTAAATATCTGGCAAAAAACAGAGGATGAAGGATTGAACCTGGGAAAATGGGATTGAGAGATGAGAAATTCGGATGGAGCAGAGGAAATTATTGAGAGAAACGACAGCTTAATAGTTAATTTTTAATTGTTATGGAAAGCAACTTTATAATCGAAAGCATTTGTGGTAGAAAATGGTTTCTTGAAAAATATTTTCAAAAGAATATTTTGTAAAAACTTTTTATGAATTATCTTAAAAACAATGAGAATAACAGCAATATAAAATGTTAAATGTTAAAAACGATGCATGAGAAAAACATGTCAAGCGAGAAATGTTACTTTTCAAAAAACCGGGATCTAAGAATACTACAACAGATTTGATCTTAATTGCGTTTTTTTTTTTTTTTCAATATTTAGCAACGTTAGGCGCTACTTAACTTAGCACTGTTAAAAGGAGTAACCAAAGATAGCGTGTTTATGAAGAGTAATTAAAGGCCTCCTCTTTAATAGCGCTTCCTCAAATAAGTGTTATCTTTTTCTCATTTTAAAAAAATATATAATGTCCTATATTCATTACTCAAACCTACTCATTAATAAAATAATATTCAATAAAGAACACCTCAAATGTTAGAAAACGTTTGCATTCTTTTATTTACTATATTTGCCAATTTACACGATGGTGATTAATATCAGTACGAGTAAACCATTTTGTGATAGTAACAAATAGTAGGTAAAAGGCTAAAAATCATCGGTACAACCCCAAAAACCTGTACTGAAAACGTTTGCCTTTGTGGCGAGTAGTTCTCTATACCTACCGTTTTGTCTTCTTCACTGTAGGTTTATACCCATAGTTTATATTCCATTTGTATAGGTTTTAGTGACAGCTCATAATTTGTTATGCCTATAGTTGAGTCTCAATCATTATAGGTTTTACGAGCGGATTTTACGTGGAGAAATACTTGAACATATACCACGATTTATCTTCTATTGATACAGATTTTAGTGAAAGGTCATAATTTGCTATATACACAATTTTGGCTTGTCATTATCGATTTTAGTGATGCTTATGATATTTTAGTATTTTCCTTTAAAACATTGATCTAATTATAAACTAAATACACAATAACATAAATAAATGTATTTAGGAACCAAAATAATGTAAAACTTCAATCATGTTAAAAATTAACATAAAGTGATAACTCCTCTAATTTTCCACATTGATAATTCCTCTCCTCCTGAGATTTGTTCTTGTTGCTATGCCATTCTGAATGATTCTCTAAGCAAAGCTGGCCCATTTTAGAAGGACCAATTTAGCCCAAATTTTCTTGAAGAATGCTCCATCAACTGGTGTGCTCTCCTTCTGTAGAAGGGAATATGCACTTTGAATCGAATATGCTCTTAGAGAGTCATGCCACCAAATCCAACGGTCCCAATTATCTTTCTTTGGACACCCGACTGAGTAGAATCATAAGGTCTTGTAGACTTTGTTATGCATACCCAAAAAATCCTCCTCGCCATCTCAAATCTCATACCCATCTCCTATTTCTCCACTCCCCACCTCACTCATCTTAACTTATTTATTCTCCAATATTGTGTACAATATATTCAAAGAAGTGCACAACTTTTCATCCTCTACCCAAGCACCATTCCAGAAAAACACACTATCCACCCATTACCTACAAAAATTTTAACTCCAACCTCTAACCATCCCTCTACAACCATATGCCCCACACTCGTACTAATCACTACAAGAAAATATTCGAATAGCAACCGACTTTAATCGATCGCTCAGTTGGTCGCAAAAGTGGTTTCTATATCATGATTTGAGACCACATTTAGTGACTGCATATTTTATTTTCTATGACGACTATTTTCGGTCGCTAATTAGCAATCAACTATAATTTCGGTCGCTAATATTATTTGCGACCAGGCCCATAGCAACAAACACTTTGTAGTTGCTAATTCGGTCGCTAATACGTTTAGCGACCGAAATCATTAAATTAGTGACCGATATTTTCAGTCGTTAAAATGCAATTTTCGTGTAGTGAATTCTTCTCAATTCCTTCCACCACCATGACCGCTTCCTAAACACATCTGCCTCGTCACACCATTCAACTAACAATATCCTCCTCATACCTAGATTGTAACACCATAACCAAAATACATTTGGTTTATTTAAAAACCTCCATGTTTTTTATTCATATGCCTCCAACTCCCTTTGGCTTAATTAACCCTCCTTCCCAACTAACCAACACAACCCTGCTTTTCCTCCAAACCTCCCCACAAAAATCCTTTTTATTCTTATGATTAAGTTTATGACATTTTTTGGTGTTTAAAAAAAGGAAAGAAAGTAGGGGATGGAGAGACAGTCGAGTTTTTAAGTTTATAAGTTTAATCCAACCACCGAAGAAGAGATGCTTCCTTTTCCAAAGGGATAACCTTCCAAGCATAATATCAATAATAGGACTCCAAGTGCAGGCTTTCATAGGATTAGCTCCGGTTGGGATTTCAAGATATTTAAAAAGAAAAGAACTAACCTTGCAATTTAAAAAATTCGATAACTCTGAAATCATGTCCATATTCACCTCAATCCCTATCAACTAATCTTGTTATAATTTACCTTCATGCAAGAGGAAAGCTCAAATCACCTAAGAATACTCTTAATTAGTGTATGAGCATTGATTTCCGATGTCTCACCCACCATTAATGTATCGTTGACATATACTGAAAAGCCTCCCACCTTTATATCCCTCAAATAGGTTTTTTCTTAATCGCACTTCTCATAAGGCCACTCAACCTCTCTACTACTATAAAAAATAGGAATGGTGGCATGGGGTCTCCTTGCCTCAGTCATCTTCTCACTTGGAATTGATAACTCTTCGAAATAAGAGTTATTGCTATTTTTATAACTAAATTGTTGTTCTTGTGTGGGTAAATTAGGAGCAATAATGCATGATTCTAACAAGAATTTGAGCAAATGAACTTGTAATTAAAACTTATGGGTGATTTACGTGAATGAATGCCTGCACATTTTCCTTTATTCTACTCTTAATTTATATTTTGGTTGAGATTCATCAACTTAGCTAAGATATTAGCTTGCTAAACTTGGAAAAGTTTAGTTAGTGGATTTGTTTAGAGGATAAAGTGAAGAGTAATTAATTGGAAAATTAATTGCTATTGAATGAGCTAGGAATAGCTTTCAAGACTTTAATTAAGTAGCTGGATGTGCTTAACCCATAGCTGAGTAAATTTAATTTGAGCTTAGGAATAAGGAACATTTAATGCAGCTCAGTTAATTGTTGGAAAACAAACTTTCTTTCCTGGACAAAATGTTGTAGCATTCTGGAGCATAAATTACCCTGCAATTGAAATTACAAGGGATTAGTTTCCCTAGGTGTTTACCCCGTTCAGTAACAACTCATTTTTATTACAATTACTGTTACCTTGCAACCATTACTTTTTGCAATTAAGTTCATGCCCTTTTTATTGTATTGTTACCTGCTCTTTTTATTAAACTAAATAGTAAAGTTTATTCTGAGATTTATATTTAACTCATTCAAATCCTCGTGGGAACGATCTCTACTTACACTTTATTACTTGTCACGATTGTGTTCACTTGAACACCTTGCACGTTACACTTTTAATGCAACAAGTTTTTGACGCCATTGCTGGGGATTAGGAATGGTGATAAATACTAAGTTTTCAGTTTCAATTTTCCTGTTTAGTAAGTTCCAAAAATCTCATGTATACTGTGCTCAGTAACATGCATCAAACTTTGTATGCGCAACAAGGGTGCACCTGAATTCCAAATTGATTTGGAGATAGAGAAAACTGCTAAGAGGCTAAGGAAGATAACCAAAGAACAAAGAGCTCAAGTTCAATAATCTGATCTAGGCTTCATGGCTGAAATGTTCTTGGATGATGAGGATTAGCCTAGTATGATTGAAATGGCAAATGATAAGGAGAGGTCCATCAGGGACTATGCTGTCTTTGATCCTCAAACCATGAACACTGGGATAGTGAGACTAGAAATAACTACCCAGCAGTTTGAATTCAAGCCAATGATGTTCCAAATGCTTCAAACTGTTGGGCAGTTCAGTGGAGCACCTATTGAAGACCCTCACCTGCATCTGAGGTAATTTTTGGAGGTGGCCAGCAACTTCAAAATCTCTGAAGTGAGTGATGACGCCTTCAAATTGAGGCTTTTTCCTTATTCACTGAGGGACAGAGCCAAGACTTGGTTGAACTCCTTGGAATCCAACTCCATTACTTCTTGGAATGGCCTAGCTGAAAATTTCTTGACTAAGTACTTTTCTCCCACTAAAAATGCACCAATGAGGAGTGATATAACTTCCTTCAGGCAGAATGATGATGAATCATTGTATGAATCATGGGAGAGGTTCAAGGAGCTGTTGAGAAAGTGTCCCCATCATGGCATTCCTGTTTGCATCGAAATGGAGACCTTCAATAATGGATTACTACCTCCCTCAAGGTTGATGCTAGATGCCTTATCTAGAGGAACTTTTTTGACAAAATCTTACAATGAAGCTTATGAGCTGATTGAGAGCATAGCTGCTAACAGCTATCAATGGCCAACTATGAGGGCCAATTCTGCTAAAAATCCTGCTGGAGTGCTTGAGGTGAAGGAAACAAATGCCATATCTGCTCAACTTGCTGCCATCACTAATATGCTGAAGAATTTGACTGCTGCCAACACAAGAAAGTTATGGCTGAACCTATGGTGGCTCAAGAGAGTTTTGTGACATGTGTTTTCTGTGGAGGGGGCACCTATTTGAAGAGCGTCCCAATAATCTAGTATCAGTGAACTATGTGGGGGAATAGAGGGAACAATGTATATTCCAACACTTACAATCCTAGTTGGAAGCAACACCCAAATTACAACTATAACAATTACAACAATACATTGAACCCCTCAGCTGGAAATACCTCACAACAATATCAACAACAGGGGCAGAACCGTCAGCAGCATCAGAATCAAGCCCCTGCGAAGGAATCCTCTTTAGAAGCTATGTTGAAAGCTTTCATGACTGAAACTAAGGCTCAAATCCAAAATCAAGGAGCTGCTGTAAGAAACTTGGAGAATCAAGTAGGTCAGTTGGCAACTACACTAACTAGCAGACCTGCTGGTACCTTACATGCATCCACAGAATCTCCATCTTTCTCAAATGATAAAGGGAAAGAGCATGTCAAGGCCATAAATCTGAGAAGTGGGAAAGAGTTATCGAATGTTGTAGCATCTAAGCAGCAAGGAACAAAGGTAACTGAAACACCTGAAACAGAAAAGACTAAGCTTGACTCGGTTCCATTGCCTGAAGACACAGTGCAAGTTACTCCCGAGTGGACTGAGCTTAAGCTGATTTCAGAGAGGCCCCCTCCTCCTTTTCCACTGAGGTTGAAGAAGGCGACTCAAGAGAAGCAATTCAGCAAATTTCTGGAAATTCTAAAGCAATTGCACATCAACATACCACTGGTTGAAGCCCTGCAGCAAATGCCCAACTACACCAAGTCCATGAAGGACATTCTCACAAAGAAGAAGAGGTTGGGAGAATTTGAAACAATGGCTATGACAAAGGAATGTAGCCTAATGCTACAAAACAAGGTCCCTCGAAAAATGAAGGACCCTGACAGTTTTACAATCCCATGTTCAATTGGAAATACCTACTGTGGCAAGGCCTTATGTGATCTTGGAGCTAGTATCAATTTGATGCCTGGTCGCGCTGTCGCGCACGCGCCAAAAAGGACGAGCGGGTTTAAAAGTGTAGTATAGTGCGACAACTCGGATGTCGTCTCTAAGGACTCTGAGAATATTACTTTTCACAAAAATAAGTTTTGGGGGGGTTTGGATTGGAATGCAATTAAGAAACAAACAAAACAGAGCAATCAAAAACAAAGCAGTTGAAAAGGGATTATCAGTTATCAAACAACGATTAATCTACTGTCAAGAATTCCCAACTATCCTTGGTTAATGTAAACCCAAGCCCTAAGCAGATTCTAATCCCCTTTCGATTCTGATAGAACAACTAACAACGTAATTGCTACTATGGATGCAAAGTCCTATTCCCGAAATAACACACGGGATTAAGCGCTCATGATCAAACGATCATGAATGAACACACGCGAATTAACAAACGCGATTATGCATAGGAAATTTACATCACTGAAACAAATCAATACAATATTACACACTCACGAAATAACAAAATGAAATATGCAATATGATATTGAAAAGGGAAAAGCAATTAAAATAGGGATTTACATAACCTCAAGTATATAGGATCCTCAAACAGTAGACTAATCCTAGGACTTAGTGCTCCATGGCAACAACGAAATCACAGAGAAAATGTATATTCGAAAGTTGGAGAAGCAAAAGTCTTTACAAAATGTTGAAACAAGGCTTTTATACAAATTCAGAATTCGGAGGGCTCGCGAGGCGAAAGCAAACATTCGCGAGGCGAATTTCATAAACAGTCAGCAACCCTTGGCATTCTCGCGAGGCGAAGTGACTCTCGCGAGGCGAGGATATGAAGAGTTTCCTCCTTGCGCCCGTGATGGCCATCAGGGCCTAACCGTCATGCTCTCTGACTTTCAGATCCGCGTGGCGAAGGGATTCTCGCGAGGCGAGACTCTTCAGCTTCAAAACTGCCACGGCCATGACCTTCATCACGGGCAAGCCGTGATCGTCTCTGACTTTTTCAGGTTTGGAAGACTCGAGGGGCGAGACCTTCTTCGCGAGGCGACCCAGAGACTTAGCAATTTCTTGGAACAGTCAGGCTTCGGGGTCGCGTGGCGAGCGAATCCTTCGCGGGGCGAATCCCCTGTTCTTTATTTTCTCAACTTCTACTTAACCTGAAAACAAGGAAATAAGCATAAGTGTATTATTTTGACTTAAAATACGATATAATTTGCACAAAACCCTGGTCATACTAGCTATAAAACTAGATGAGCCAGAGGCTTATCAAAATACCCCAAACTTAAACTTTGCTTGTCCCCAAGCAAACTAAGACTCAAAAAAAACAAAAAAGACTCATGACCTGGCAAGCTCAAAAGATTCAATCAACATTGCACACATTCAAGCAATACATCAAAAACAGTTTTTCTTCATTGTTTCCCCCTTTTCAAACAGAGCAATCCCCACATTCACTTATTCCAAACAATTGAGAGTTTCATCATGAAAACAATCAGAAATCTAAGCAGGGGATCTAAGTCACACACAAGAGGGAGATCACCAAATCCAAACAACTGCCTTCCTCACAAGGGCATTATTTGTTCACTCAGTCACTCAGTTTATGTCAGGCTAACCATTTGCACTCAGTTTCACTTCTCAAGTACACTTCCCAAAAATTTGCTTTTCATCTCAAAATGGCTCCCACAGAAAACAAGCAAGCAACATCAGAAGGTCTTTATTGGGTTGTAATGGGGCCTGGCTAAGGGTAGGATATACAAAAGGAACTAAGCTGAAGACCTTAGGAACTAAGAGAGCATGAACTATATTTACACATAGAAATTCACTCAAGCTCCTTTCTTTATTTTTTCTTTACACTTCTGGGTGGCTACAGCTCTCTTTATTTCTTTTTGGCATTTTTGCCTTTTTATTTTTTTTCTTTTTTTTTTTTCTACATTTGTACACTTTTTTTTTTTTTTTCAAAAGCCCTTGGCTCCAACTTTTTTCTCTCTTTTTTTTTCAATCCCAAAAACATATTACACCTTGCAGCCACCCTAAACTTTAGTTCTTGCACCCATTCTAAGATTACATGCTCTCCTAATCCTAAGATCGGGTTAACATGGTTTTCCAGATTTTTGGGCTTATAACATTAGGTTATCAAGAACTAATAGGCTAATAGGCTCAAAAGGGCTAACTAGGGAACATGCAATAGGAATTAGTTTACTCAGGCCAAGTAGCTATTTACAAAGAAACTGCCTAAATCATTTGCTACTCACATAAAATCATGCAAACCAAAAAAGAGATTCAATCAAATCCAGGGAAGTGCAACTTGAAAGTGATTATCACACAGTTTAAAACATGTTGGAGGCTCAAAACCTCACCTGGACATTTTTGCAATTTGTTTAAAAGAGATACTATCCCTAGTGTGTGCTTCCTATCACCCCAAACTTATCATTCATCATGCTATCATAACAAAATCCCAAAGTTCAGTTTTCAATTTCAAATGGGAATCACAAAATTTTTCAATATTTTTCAGCCTAGGGGGAATCATCACATATTAATCATGCAAGCAATCTGTGCAACATCAATCAAAATCTAACAAACTTGCCAACTAAAAACTTAACACACAAATGCTCCTGAGCTTCTCAAATAATTCAGGAGCTTTATTCAAAGAAAAGAAAACTTTATTGTTTGAAGAGAAAAACTACAACTAGTTCCCTCCCCCACACTTAAAACAGGCATTGTCCTCAATGAACAACAACAGACTTTACAATCAGAGTGAGGGAAAGGAAAAGAAAACTCCCTGATCAAGCATCAGTGTAGGTTGGAGCATCCAAAGATAGCTCCTCAACATTGGCATCCGCATGGTCAGCAGCATCCACACCATGGAACGGCTTCAACCTCTGCCCATTAACCTTGAAAGGCTTGTGTGTACCTGCACGTGTAATCTCTACTGCACCATAAGGAAACACATTAGTAATGACAAAGGGGCCATCCCATTTGGACCTAAGTTTCCCAGCCATCGATTTGAAGGGAGTTAAACAATAATACTAGCTGGCCCACAAAAAACTCTTTCCTAACAATCATTCTATCATGAAATTGTTTTGTCTTTTCTTTATAAATCTTGGAGCTTTCATAGGCTTCAAGCCTAAGCTCCTCAAGTTGCTGCAAATCTATGCTTTCTTTCAACACCAGTTTTATTTATATCCATATTACAACACCTTGCGCCCAAGATGCTCTATGCTCAACCTCCACCGGGAGGTGACATGCCTTACCAAAAACTAGCCGAAATGGGGACATCCCTATAGGGGTCTTGAAAGCAGTCCTTTGTGCCCACAGTGCGTCTTCCAGACGGCGGCTCCATTCCCTTCTGTTTGGCTGCACCATCTTCTCCAGGATTTGCTTAATCTCCCTGTTTGATATTTCTGCTTGGCCATTGGTTTGGGGATGGTAAGCAGTGAGACACTCTATGTACAACCCCATATTTTCCGAGTAAGGCCTCCAAGGTTCTGTTACAAAAATGTGTGCCACAGTCACCGATGATGGCCTTGGGTATGCCAAACCTGCAAAAGATGTTGGACCTAACAAATTTTGACACAATATGAGCATCGTTAGTCCTAGTGGGGATTGCTTCCACCCACTTTGAAACATAATCTACAGCTAACAAAATATATACAAAACCAAAAGAAGGAGGGAAGGGACCCATGAAGTCCATCCCCCACACATCAAAAACTTCACAAAAGAGCATGGGCTGTTGGGGCATCTCACTCCTACGAGTGATTGCCGGGCCTGTTATTTGACATTCTTTACAACTCTTATATACCTCATATGAATCCCTAAAAAGTGTGGGCCAGTAGAACCCGGAGTCCAGGACTTTCCTTGCTGTCCTTTGAGGTCCAAAGTGTCCTCCAACTGGAGAGGCATGTGAGAAATGCAGGATGGACTCCGTCTCATGATCGGGTTTACACCTCCGAATGACTTGGTCACTGCAAAACTTCCACAGATAGGGGTCGTCCCACACATAATACTTTGCATCGCTCTTCAGCTTATGGAACTTCTGTCTACTTGTACTGCGCAGGAACAACACCAAGAACTAGAAAATTTACAATGTCAGCAAACCAGGGGGTTACCCCATACATATGTAACAATCTCTCATCAGGGAAATCATCTTGGATGGGAAATGTATCCTTATCCCTTGCTATCCTACTCAAATGATCTGCTACCAGATTTTCAGCTCCACTTTTATCCTTTATCTCCACATTGAATTCCTGAAGCAAAAGCATCCACCGATCGATCAGGCTTAGCTTACGGCTTCTTCAAAGAGATATTTCAAAGCTGCATGGTCGAAAAACGAGTTACCCTAGAACCTAGCAAATAAGACCTAAACTTGTCAAGTGCAAATACAATAGCTAGCGGCTCTTTCTCTCGTGGTTGTGTAATTTGCACATGCGGCATCTAGGGTCCTAGAAGCATAGTGAATTACATGGGCAACCTTGCCCACCCTTTGTGCCGAACTGCCCCCACAAAGAAAATTTGAGGCATCACACATCGGTTCAAAAGGTAATGTCCAGTCAGGGGCTGGATGACGGGGGTAGAAGTCAACGCCTTCTTCGGATGGTCAAATGACTCTTTGTACTTTTCATCAAACTGAACAGGGCATCATTTTTCAGCGATTTGTGATGGTAGTGCTATCTTCTTTGAAATCCTTTATAAAGCGCTGTAGAAACCTGCATGTCCAAGAAAGGAACGTATCTCGCGTCGCGCAAGATGGGTAAGGCAATGAAGCAATTACATTTATTTTTGCGGGATCCACCGAAATACCCTCTTTGGAAATTACATGACCCAATACTATCCCCTGTTCTACCATGAAATGACATTTCTCATAATTGAGAATCAAATCGGTATCAATGCATCTACGAAGAACTAGATCTAGACTATGCAAACAAGCATCAAAAGAGGAGTCATACACAGGTAAAATCATCCATAAACACCTCTATGCGGTTTTCAATAAAATCGGAGAAAATACTAAGCATGCATCTTTGAAAGGTGCCAGGAGCATTACTGAGGCCAAATGGCATCCTCCTATAAGCAAACGTCATCAGAAGGGGCACGTGAAGGTGGTCTTTTCACGATCCTCGGGGGCAATATGAATCTGGAAATACCGGGAAAAGCCATCTAGAAAACAATAATGGGATCGACCAGCCAGCCGATCTAGCATCCGATCTATGAACGGCAAAGGAAAATGATCCTTTCGGGTGGCCTGGTTTAGCTTCCTATAGTCTATACAAACTCTCCAACTATTCTGGACTCTAGTAGGCACAAGTTCATTATTCTCATTCCTAACTCTTTGTTAAACCAGATTTCTTTGGTACAACTTGAACCGGACTTACCCAAGAACTATCGAGAAATGGGATAGATAATACCTGCTGTAGAAGCTTGGTCACCTCTTTCTTTACCACATCCAGAATCGAGTGGGTTAAGTCGCCTTTGGGCTGTCGGACTGGCTTAGCCCCATCCTCCAAGTAAAATTCTGTGCATGCATCCGGAGGGGCTAATTCTGGAATATCGGCCAATGTCCACCCAATGGCCTTCTTGTTCTTCCTCGGAACTTCTAAAAGCTTGTCTTCCCGATCGAGTTGAGGCTGGAGGAAATGATGATCGCAATGTTGCATCCCTCCCCAGTAGGCATACTTTAAGTTCTCGGGAAGTGGTTTGAGTTCCAAAGGAGGCGGTTGCTCAACGAGATGGTGCATTGGGAGCAGACCATAGGGTCAAGGACTTTTCTTTGAGTAAACAGACTTCACTCTCATTATCACTTTCACTATCATCCTCACCTGCGCAATGTTAAATCCAAAAACTCGGAACAAACAGAACATGGGTTAGTGTTAGTGCGGTTAGTACAAGTATATACATCATCAAAACCAGAAATAACAGGAAAATCGGAAATAAGGTCATCATGAGTGTTCTCAATGAGTTCGAGACAAAGAACTCTAAGTGGAATACGAGTGCTCCTCTCTTGGTGCTTCATAGCATCAAAAATCTTGAATTTGGCCACAATACCACCAAACTCCATCGACATAGTCCCATCATAAACATCAATCTTGGTCTTGGATGTCATCATGAATGGTCTCCCCAAGATTATGGGTGATCTCTTGGATCGAGTCTCTCCCGCCATATCTAGGATATAGAAGTCTGCAGGGAATATCAAATCATCAACTTGCACTAGGACATCCTCTACCATCCCCATGGGTCGGACACTGGTCCCGTTAGCCAATCGAATGGTAAGACACAGTATCTTGCAATGGCCCCGGATCAAGGTTATTAAAGATGGAGGTAGGCATGACATTGATTGATGCTCCCAAGTCCAACATACAGTTCTCAAACTTCTTGTCCCCAATAGTGCATGGGATAGTGAAGGTGCACGGATCCTTGCACTTTTGTGGCGATGCTGATTAGGGCCTATAGAAGCAACTCTCTCTATCTTTGACTGGATAAGTCTTTGAGACATTCATTCCCAAGTCAACCCTCTCATTAATCTTCATCTTCCTCTTGTTAGTGCACAGGTCCTTGGGAAATTTAGCATATCCGGGCACTTGCTTGATCACATCCAACGGTGGAATATTAACGGCTACTTTTCTCAAAACATCAAGAATCTCCTTCTCTTTATTCTCACCACCCATCTTCAAATTTTTCTGAATTACTGTGTGGGAATGGAATGGGTGGTCTATACACTCTCTCGGTTTCAACTTCAACCACGAGGCTCGGGAGTAGCCTCATCGGTAGGCTCGGGAGTAGCCTTAACAATTTCTTCATCCTTTCCGAAGTGGCCTCAACAACCTTTCCGGATCTCAGAGAGATGACACTCACATTAGGGTTGGAGGCATTAGGATTTATCACTGGTTGTGCAGGCAGCTGGTTTGTCCATTGACCTTGTTGTATACTATTCATGGATGTAGCCAACTGTCCAATCTGTGTATGCAATGCCTGAATACTCGCATCCGTCCTCTGCTGAAACTGTACACTAGATGCAGCCATTTGCTTTACCAAGTCTTCTAATGATGGTCCCGAAGGTGCAGAAGTGGTCACTGGAGGATGGTTCTGAGGTGCCATCGGCTGTTGTTGGGAAGAATTCCCATACCGCAGATTAGGGTGATTTCTCCAGCTAGGATGGTACCTATTGGTAGAGAGGTCTGGAATGCTGTACCGATTCTGACTGCCTCCTTGATTATAGGGGTTCACTGCATAAGCCTGAGGTACTTCACCGACAAATTCTTCTCTCTGGATTGGGCATGGATCAAATGGATGCTCAGGTGCATTGCACATGCTACATAACTTTGCCGGCTGAACCTTGTCTATTGCCAATTGTCTCACAAAGGAGGTCAGCTCATTCAATCTATTCTCAAGGGCGGCCTGGTTAGAAGATGAGCTATGAATCTCATGCACGCCTCTTGGCTCAACTGAATTTCTTCTTGTAGAAAACTGCTGGGAGTTCAACGACATGTTCTCAATAAGTTGCTTAGCAGCAGCTGGGGTCTTATCAACTAATGCTCCCCCACTAGCAGCATCCAACAGATTTCTATCCATAGGCAACAATCCTTCATAAAAGTATTGGATCAAGAGTTGTTCAGAAATTTGATGCTGGGGGCAGCTAGAGACCAAATGTTTGAACCTTTCCCAGTATTCAGCTAGTGACTCGTTCCCTTGCCCTATGCCACATATCTCTTTCCTTATTGAAGCAGCTCTTGAAGCAGGAAAATACCTTTCTAGAAACACCCTCTTCAAATCATTCCAAGTTGTGATGGAGTTAGGCTCAAGGTACAATAGCCAATCCTTTGCAGCTCCTTGGAGTGAAAATGGAAAAGCCTTGACTTTATCTTGTCTCTCGGTGACTCCCTCTGCTCTCGAGGTTGTGGAGCATACAACTTGGAATTCTTTCAAGTGCTTGTGAGGGTCCTCACCTGCAAGACCATTAAACTTGGGCAACAGGTGAATAAAACCAGATTTTAGTTCAAAAGGGGTGTCAGCACCAGGATAAGAAATACATAATCCATTATAGTTGACATCAGGGCAGCAAGCTGCCTTAATGTCCTCTGGTCTCCCATGTTTTCAAAAGCAGTTTTAAAATTGGAATTACTACTAGTGCTAGCCCGAAATTCCCTACGGAGTGTGTGCAATGTTCTTTCAATTTCCGGGTCAAAATCACACGATTCGGGGCAATGAGACCTAGTAGCGGACCAATTCAAAACAGAACAGAAAATAAAAGAAAGAAAAGAAAATAAAATAAAAACAAATTGAGAAAAATAACACTTTCGAGTCCCCGCAACGGCGCCAATTTTTTTCGTGACATCGCGCACGCGCCAAAAAGGACGAGCGGGTTTAAAAGTGTAGTATAGTGCGACAACTCGGATGTCGTCTCTAAGGACTCTGAGAATATTACTTTTCACAAAAATAAGTTTTGGGGGGGGTTTGGATTGGAATGCAATTAAGAAACAAACAAAACAGAGCAATCAAAAACAAAGCGGTTGAAAAGGGATTATCGGTTATCAAACAACGATTAATCTCTTCATCAAGAATTCCCAACTATCCTTGGTTAATGTAAACCCAAGCCCTAAGCAGATTCTAATCCCCTTTCGATTCTGAGAACAACTAACAACGTAATTGCTACTATGGATGCAAATTCCTATTCCCGAAATAACAAACGGGATTAAGCGCTCATGATCAAACGATCATGAATGAACACACGCGAATTAACAAACGCGATTATGCATAGGAAATTTACATCACTGAAACAAATCAATACAATATTACACACTCCTGAAATAATAAACAGAAATATGCAATATGATATTGAAAAGGGAAAAGCAATTAAAATAGGGATTTACATAACCTCAAGTATATAGGATCCTCAAACAGTAGACTAATCCTAGGACTTAGTGCTCCATGGCAACAATGAAATCACAGAGAAAATGTATATTCGAAAGTTGGAGAAGCAAAAGTCTTTACAAAATGTTCAGAACAGGCTTTTATACAAATTCAGAATTCAGAGGGCTCGCGAGGCGAGCAAACATTCGCGAGGCGAATTTCATAAACAGTCAGCAACCCTTGGCATTCTCGCGAGGCGAAGTGACTCTCGCGAGGCGAGGATATGAAGAGTTTCCTCCTTGCGCCCGTGATGGCCATCAGGGCCTAACCGTGATGCTCTCTGACTTTCAGATCCGCGTGGCGAAGGGATTCTCGCGAGGCGAGACTCTTCAGCTTCAAAACTGCCACGGCCATGACCTTCATCACGGGCAAGCCGTGATCGTCTCTGACTTTTTCAGGTTTGGAAGACTCGCGGGGCGAGACCTTCTTCGCGAGGCGACCCAGAGACTTAGCAATTTCTTGGAACAGTCAGGCTTCGAGGTCGCGTGGCGAGCGAATCCCCTGTTCTTTATTTTCTCAACTTCTACTTAACCTGAAAATAAGGAAATAAGCATAAGTGTATTATTTTGACTTAAAACTAGCTAAATTAACTTAAAACTACTTTAGAGACTCAAAACCTTGCTTGAGGACAATCTAATCTAATTTGGGTGAAAATACGATATAATTTGCACAAAACCCTGGTCATACTAGCTATAAAACTAGATGAGCCAGAGGCTTATCAATGCCATTGTCCATATTCAGGCGACTTGGCATTGGTGAATTGCTATGCCTACTACGGTAACCTTACAGTTAGCTGATAGATCCATTGCTCATCCTAAAGGAAAAATTGATGGTGTGTTTATCCTAGTAGACAAGTTTGTCTTCCCAGTGGACTTCATTAGTCTTGACTTTGAAGCTGATAAGGAAGTCCCCATTATCCTTGGAAGACCCTTTCTAGCAACAGACAAAACTTTAATTGATGTACAAAAGGGATAGCTTACCATCAGAGTTAATGACCAACAGGTAACTTTTAATGTCTTCAATGCTCTGTAGTACCCTGATGAAGAGGTAGAAAACTTCTCTTTTATCAATAGAATGGAGCCTTTGATGCAAGAACAATTTCTAGCAGATGGGCCAGACTTAGAGATAGATATTGAGTATGATCATGAAGCTACAATCTCTAAGGCATAACCGAAGGTGTTGACTGAAGATAGAACAATGCAAAGATCTTGGATAAGGTGGTATGAATCCCTTGAGGTGACAGATGAAACTTTCAAGGAAAATGTCCCTTCCATTGTTAAACCTCCTGTTTTAGAGCTGAAGCAACTTCCTGCTCATCTGAAATATGCATATCTTGGGGATGAGGAAACCCTCCCCATTATCATATCTTCATTCCTGACTTGTAATCAGGAAAACAATCTTCTTGTTGCTCTTAAAAATCATAAGAAGGCTATTAGGTGGCAGATGGCAGACATCAGGGGAATTAGTCCTAGTATGCACAGAATCTTCTTGGAGGAAACTGCCAAGAACAGTGTTGAAGGTCAGAGAAGATTGAATCCAATCAACAAGGAAGTAGTGAAGAAAGAAATTATCAAATGGCTTGATGAAGGAATCATTTACCCCATTTCTGATAGTGTATGGGTGAGTCCAGTACAGTGTGTTCCCAAGAAAGGAGGAGTCACTATGGTGAAGAATGAAAAGAATGAACTTATTCCCACAAGGACAGTTTCAGGATGAAGGATATGCATGGATTACGGAAAGGTAAACAAGGCTACAGGGAAAGATCATTTACCACTTCCATTCATTGATCAAATGTTGGACAGATTATCTGGGTGAGAGTTCTATTGCTTTTAGGATGACTATTCAGGGTACAATCAGCAAAAGACTACCTTCACTTGCCCTTATGGTACATTCGCTTTCAGAAGAATGCCCTTTGGGCTCTGCAATTCTCCAACAACTTTTCAGAAGTGTATGATGGCTATTTTCTCATATTTCATTGAGAAAACTATGGAGATCTTCATGGATAATTTTTCAGTCTTTGGAGACTCATTCATGGGATGTTTAGAATACCTGGAACAAGTGCTTGACAGATGTGAAGAAACCAATTTAGCTTTGAATTGGTAAAAGTGTCATTTCATGGTCAAAGAAGGCATTCTGTTAGGCCACAAGGTATCAAAGAAAGGATTGGAGGTGGATAAGACAAAAATTGAGGTAATTAAACTTCCTCCCCTACCTCTATAAAAGGCATCATAAGCTTTCTAGGGCATGTTGGATTCTATAGAAGATTCATCAAAGATTTCTCTAAAATATCCAAGCCCCTGTGCAAGTTGCTAGAGCATGATAGGGCATTTGAATTCACAACTGAGTGTTTGGCAGCTTTTGAAACCTTGAAGAAAGCCTTGATTACAACACCGGTAATTGTAACACCAGATTGGGAGAAACCGTTTGAACTCATTGTGATGCCAGTGACTTTGCAGTAGGGGCAGTTCTGGGTCAAAGACACAATAAGGTCTTTCATACCATCTATTATGCTAGTAAGACCCTCATTGATGCTCAGATCAATTACACCACCACTGAAAAAGAGCTCTTGGTAGTGGTGTTTGCCTTTGATAAAATCAGACCTTATCCGGTGGGAGCCAAGGTCGTGGTTTACACTGATCATGCAGCAATCAAGTATCACATTGACAAAAAGGATGCAAAACCAAGGCTTATCATATGGGTACTTTTGCTTTAAGAATTTTATTTGGAGATCAAGGATAAGAAGGGCATTGAGAATTTGGTAGCTGATCACTTGTCTAGAATTGTTGAAGAAGGGTCAGGACCTCACAAAGATATCAAGGAATGTTTTCCTGGTGAACATTTGCTGATGGTGGAAAATGCTGCAGCACCTTGGTACGCTGATATAGTCAATTTCTTGGTAAGTGGAGTAATTCCAGTAGAAATGAATTCTAAGTAGAAAAGGAGATTCATGCATCAAGAAAAACATTTCTTTTGGGATGAACCTTACTTATTCAAGAAATGCCAAGATCAAATCATGAGGAGATGTGCTATGGAAGAGGAATTCCAAGATATCGTGAATGACTGCCAAGCTGCCCCTTATGGAGGTCACTTTGGAGGAAAAAGAATTGCTGAAAAGGTACTGCAAATAGGGTACTTTTGGCCCACTTTATTCAAAGATGCCCAAAAATGCCACTCAATACCATCTTGGAGATTGAGCTATTTGATGTTTGGTGCATAGACTTCATGGGCCCCTTCCCTGTTTCTTATGGGAATGATTACACTCTGGTTGTAGTGGACTATGTCTCTAAATGGGTGGAAGTGGTAGCATTACCATCTAATGATGCTAAAGTGGTTACCAAGTTCCTACACAAGAACATCTTCACCCGATTTGGCACTCCAAGAGCCATGATCAGTGATGAAGGCTCACACTTTTGTAATAAGTTGTTTGCTAATCTGCTTGCAAAATATGGGGTGACACACAAGTTAGCTACTGTATATCATCCTCAGACAAGTGGCCAAGCTGAAGTTTCAAACAGAGAGATCAAAAGGATCCTTGAAAAAAATGGTAAATCCTTTAAGGAATGATTGGTCCTTACACTTGGATGATGCTCTCTAGGCCTATAGAACTGTATTTAAGACTCCAATTGGCATGTCTCCTTATAGATTGGTTTATGTAGAGGCTTGTCATTTACCAATCGAGCTCAAGCATAAGGCATTCTGGGCCATTAAGAAGTTAAATTTTGATGCTAAAGCAACCGGGGCAGCAAGACTTATGCATTTGAATGAACTGGAGGAATTCAGGCTCTTTGCTTATGAAAATGTTGAAGCATACAAGAGCAGGATCAAGACTTGGCATGATCAGAAGATCCAACCCAGGGAACTTGTGGAGGGCATGAAAGTGATCTTGTTCAACTCTAGGCTGAAGTTATTCCCTGGAAAATTGAAATCAGGGTGGTCTGGACCATTCAAATTGGTCAAGATCTACCCTCATGGAGCTGTAGACTTGCTTGATGAAAGCTCTGGCAGGGAGTTTAGTTATTTTAGTTTTTTTATGTAAATAAACAAATGCTGTTAACTAGTTATGTACAAGCTTAAACAAGTTAGGCCCAAGTGTTGAGCTGGAAAAGATGGGTTAGTGTGATTAAAATGAGCCCACTTAGCAAGGACCTCGGGTGGTGGTGGTGGTTTGGACAGCACGTGCACCGAGATTGGACCAGAATTAATTTGAATTTTAAATTCAAAAGCTGAACAGTTTTGGGGAGGGAAGAGAGCTATAGGAAATGTGGGAAATGGTAACTTCCCATCAATAACCACCCTTCATTCCACCACTCATGTCCGCCCTTGACCCTTTACCTCAATCCTCTCTCCTCTATTAAAGTAACTTCTGCCATGTCCATTACCCCACATTTGTCCCGGTCACCCTAAAACCGTCTGCTCTCACTTGTCCCTTTCACTCCCTGTCAACCCCACCTGCAACCTCACAATCCAAAGGTCCCATGGGGAAGACCAAAACCCAACTCACAAAGACCAACCCCACTGTCCCTACTTCTGAATCTTCCGAAGACCCTACCAACACCTTTGTTGATGAGGAGGGAAGGTTGAAATATGAGAATGAAATTGTCAAGAGGAGGTTCCATTTGGATAAGGGCTTCTTCCTCCTCGATGATGACCACTACGGTCTCACTGAGGAGGTAGCTAAAGTGATCGACACTCACAATTGGATGAAATTTGCTGCTCATCCCAAGGACCCCATATCTCCATTCGTGCCGGAGTTTTATGCCAACCTCACTTCACCCCAACAAAAACATGTCATGGTGAAGGGGTCCATGGCATCGTCCTTTGCTCCTACTTTGAACAGACGCTGGGGGTTGAAAGAAGTGGAAGATGAGTACAACACTGAACTGACAGGATTAGAGGAAACCACTCTGAATGACATGATGAAGGAAGTCACTGTAGAGGGCACTGAATGGATTAAACAGGATGACAACTGGAAGATTGCAAGACCTGATCTCACACCCCTGGCCAAAGCTAGGTATCACATAATAAGGCACAAGATGCTCCCCATTGCCCATCTGGAAACAGTTAATAAGGAGATACTAGTTCTCCTCTACCGCATCCTCAAGAGAAATAAGATCAATCTAGGCAAGACGATCGATAAGGAAATCATTTCCTATGCATTCAAGCCGAAAGGGCTCCTCTTTTTCCCTTCGTTGATCACTGCCCTGTGTCTGAGAAGTGGAGTGAAGGCACGTCCAGGAGAAGAGGCCATTGCCAACAAGGGAGCTGTGAATTTTCTTACAATCAAGCATTTCACGGGGTCAAGTTCGAAGGTAGCTGCACAAGACCCTCTTCTGGGAAGCAAGATCACCCAGAAGGTTTGGAGAAGAAAATGGACACTTGCTCTGAGATGCTGCAACATCACATGAAGCGGTAACATCTTTTCTGGAATTTTTCCAAGGAGTGTTATATGTGGCAGAATAAAATCTTTGAGCTGAATAAGTTTCAGTTAGCTACCCCCTTGCCCCAGTTCCCAAAAAGCATTGTTACCCTTTCAAGCAAGTGACCCCTGAACCTGAGCAACAACCTGAACCAGAGTAACACCCCGATGTAGAGAAACACCCTGATCCTGTTAACCCCCCTGAAAAACCAAGTCTCGGTGAGCACTTTGTCAACAATAATGAGGTCAGTTCTGATTGGTTGCCACCACCACCTCCCAGATATCCAACACCACCACCTCCTACTCAACCAAGTGGATCAAAGAGAGGAAATGAGAATATGGTTGAAGAGGACCCGGAAGGTCCCCCCTCCACCAAAGAAGGGCAGAATCAAGCACAAGGCTCCTCCTATGATCCGAAAGAAAAAGAAACTCGATGAGGATGTCCAGATGACTCCTTCTGCAACAAGTAAGAACCCTGAGGATTCTGAAGACACTGAGGATAACCTACCCATTTTGGGCAGAGCTGGGCCACTGAAGCCCTCAAAGCCACTAAGGCCCAGGCAAAAACTAGTGGAGGGGAGGTTGTGGAGGTAGCAGGGAACATAAGCCCTGAGGTGGCCATTACCAAGGAAGTGGAAGCAACAAGCAAGCCAACAATGAAGCAGCTGGCCAAGTTTGGTGGTAGAAGGAGTAGTTCTCGTCTGGCTCAGCAAAAGTTTCACCCAAGGTGCTGCAGCTCGCTGCAGCATCAGATGACCGGGATTCTCCCTATCTCTCTCGGTAGTTTTAATTTCTGTTTGGATAATGATAGTTAGGGTTGTTTGTTTTTCATTTCTGTTCTGAAGGTGTAGTGTCATGCCCCCACTTTCTCAACTTGATTAATGATTAATGATTCAGTTGGGGGCCATTTTGAAAGAAAAATTTGAATGAATGAATGAAGTAGAACCTTGCTTTCCATGTGCATCTAATGAAAGACTGAATCTTGTGTCTGAGTAATTGCTTGCTCACTGAACTATCACATTTGATTAAACCCTATCTTAACACAAATTCCCTAACCTGAAATTGTGCCTAAAAGGATGACTGAAATAAAGGAAAACCAATCAACAAGGGTACTGGGTTGCAATGACCCCTATTTTGTTAACTCTGCAGAACTTGACTTGTTTCTTTGTCATTTACACATATCAATGCTGCACACTACAATGCTTGAGGCAAATTTTTTTGTTTTACTATTGTGAAACCAAAAGGCCAACCCAAATCAAGTTACCATTGTTTGTTGCCCTTTTGAGCCTAGGCCCTTCTTTCCGTGTTAAACCTCATTATAAGTCCTACACCCCAGAAAAACAATGTTTTACCTTCTTAGGTGGAGTTTGGATTGTATTAGGTGGCAATGGACTACACTTTAAGTTTGAAGGGTAGGTTGAGGACAACCTGCAATATAAGTTTTTTTTTTTTGGGGGGGGGTACCATGTACCAAAAGAAACATGGAAAAGTTATGTGAAATAAAAATGAACACTATAAAGAATGTGTTCATATCTTTAACATATATATATATATATATATATATATATATATATATATATATATATATATATATATATATATATATTTCAAAAGGAAAACCAAGTAAATAGAATAAAAACCCCTCCCTTGCTTGGTGAAAGTGAAAATTTGGAATTTTGGGAACAATCAAAGTGGAAATCTAAAAGGAAGGAAAAATACTAAACTCCACCTAAGGTTAGCTACTATCCATAAAAATATCACCCCTCAACCTTAGCCTCATTACAACCTAATTAAGTCCTCTTGCTGTGTGAAGTTTTGATTGTGTGTTTTTGGATCTTAGAAACGTGTCAAGCTTATGATAGGGTAGCATGTGAATAATGATTGAGTGAACCCCAAAAGTGTGATCATGACTTAGAGTGAAAGGAGTGATATGACATAGTGACAAATCTTCTCAAATAATCTCCTTTTCTTAGGAAGATAATCTGGTGTGTCTTCACCTCTAAAACCAAGGACTAAGAGGAAATCTCTAGCAAGGTCCTGTTGAGAGGTTGTACCAATAAGAGTCTTCTTGTTTAAGTTCGATTGAAGTTAAAAGGAAGTCACACACACACACATTTGGATAAGGGATTAAGAAAAAGTGTTTTGTGCTGAGCATGCTCTTGAAAGCTTTTCTGAAGGTTGCCATGGAAATTGCTTGAACTGGCTAATTTCATTCATGTGCTGAACAGTTTTCCAAATGCTATTACTTAAGGACAAGCAATGATTCAAGTTTGTGGGTGTGATAACTCTTAGAAATAAGAGTTATTACTACTTTTATAACTAAATTGTTGTTCTTGTGTGGGTAAATTAGGAGCAATAATGCATGATTCTAACAAGAATTTGAGAAAATGAAATTAATTTCTGATATACCGAAATGAAGCAGTTTGCTATTGAAAATGATTTCTAAAAAGAGTTTTTAAGTGTGAGCATGAATTAATTGTTAAGCTGAAGGAAGCTGGAGGGAATTGCTCTGGAATGTTGCAACTTCTAAAGAAGGAAACACTAGAGGACAAAACACTTGCCAGCTCAGCACACTTTCCTCAAAGGACAAGAGGCCTGCTGCGCGTCCCACAAGCAGAAAGAAGAACGGAAGACCTCAGCTGAGTGTACTTGGGAAATGGGCCAATGAATATTTTAATATTTGAATTTTGTAAAATCCCAAAAAGTCAGGCAAGAGAGAGTGTAGGAAACCCTATTTTGGGGGACAAAGGCTAGTACAAATAGGAGGAGTCGTCTCCCTTTTATGGTACACAGTGGTACAGGGTACAACAGCCGTCACTGTTCCATCTATCCTATCTGTAATTTCTGATTTTTACATTACTATGCCTTTCATTTCATTTATTGTTTCTTCTTTTGTTGTTAAGCTCATTATGAGTTAAACATCTTTAGCTAGGATCTATGAACTTGTAATTAAAACTTATGGGTGATTTACGTGAATGAATGCTTGCACATTTTCCTTTATTCTGCTCTTCATTTATATTTTGGTTGAGATTGATCAACTTATCTAAGATAATAGCTTGCTAAACTTGGAAGAGTTTAGCTAGTGGATTTGTTTAGAGGATAAAGTTAAAAGTAATTAATTGGAAAATTAATTTCTATTGAATGAGTTAGGAATAGCTTTCAAGACTTTAAGTAGCTGGATGTGCTTAACCCATGGATGAGTGAATTTAATTTGAGCTCAGGAATAAGGAACATTTAATGCAGCTCAGTTTATTATTGGAAAACAAACTTTCTTTCCTGTACAAAATGTTGTAGCATTCTGGAGCTTAAATTACCCTGCAGTTGACATTACAAGGGATTAGTTTCCCTAGCTGTTTACCCCGTTCAGTAACAACTCATTTTTATTACAATTACTGTTACCTTGCAACCATTACTTTTTGCAATTAAGTTCATTCCCTTTTTATTGTATTGGTACCTACTCTTTTTATTAAACTAAATATTAAAGTTTATTCTGAGATTTATATTTAACTCATTCAAATCCTCATGGAAACGATCTCTATTTACACTTTATTACTTGTCACGATTGTGTTCACTTGCACACCTTGCACGTTACACTTTTAATGCAACAGGAACTCTTATGTCGGGTTTCCAGATACCAAAATTGAACCCTTGTTGATTCAAGGCAACATCTAGTCCATCCTCTCCATTGTGAGCAAAATATCCTATCTTACGCATTGTGTAGTCATAGAATCCCCATCATACTGAATCACACGTCTTTTCAAAATCTACTTTGAAAATAAGACATGAGTCTCCCTCCTTCTTTGTATAATATACCACTTCATTTTTATTTTTATTTAAACAAGGTGACAAGTCACCATAAAATTATTAATAAAATAAAAAAGAAAACAAAAATATGGGGTGGGGGGTGGGGGTGGGGGCAAAATCCAAAACCCGTGCAAAATAAACGAGAATCAAGCAATCCTAGAGTTAGATTTTATATTCAGTCTTAGGTTATACTTATTTTGAGATTTAGACATAACCACAGTGAAAATAACCTCAGTAACATTATCATTATTCTGCTCTTCTTACTTAGAAGTACTTGCATCCTTTTGCTTTTCCCACAAAGCAGATAAAACGTTAAAATCATTCTGAACAACAACTGGAAAAGAGCTAAGATCTTGAGCATAAATTGGACTGATGTTAAGGGGACTAGACATAGCAATAGAAACTGGATTTTTCTGAACTTGAGAAGGCACAACTTTTGGAGAAATAATCTTTGCACTAGAGCCACTTGGAAAGGCAGGAGTTTGAGAAACATGATCAACCAAGTCATCATCCTTATCATTCTTGTCAGTAGTTGTTTCATCATATACAGATTGTATAGAATCAGTATCATCATTTTGAACATCCTCATGATCATTCTGAAAAGTCATAGCAGCATCCTCAAAGTCATTAACAACATTAACCACATGATCTGAAATTTTTTCCCAAACACTATTAGTGACTTTTGCATCCTCATGATCACTAATAAGTTCCTCATAAGAAGCATCATTTTCATTTGCATTATTCCATTTGGATGCATCCTGCTGGATATTTTCATCAACCGCAACAACTAGTTTAACAAATTTAGGAACATAAGTAGCTACAGTCCTACCCTTAGGCAATTTTTCATAATCAATCCCAACATAGAAAGCATAATCACCCATTTCAACTAAGATTTTATAAGTCAATTTAACAGATAAATCAATATCAACCAACTCTCTCGCAAAATTACCATATACATGCTTTCGAGTCATCTCATCAATGGAAATAGGGGTTCCAATTCCACATGCTATTTCGAAAAGAAGTCTAGGGCGCCAATATTCTTGAGGTAAATCATAGATCCTTATACAACATTGAGTATGAGTTTGGTTTTGATTTTTGGGATTAAAATCATGTGTCCATTGAGATAATCGCAATAATCCAGGTTTAAGATTACATGTTATTCAAGAACAAACCTTTATGAAATCTTATTGTGATGAAAAATTGAATTTGTAGTATCCTTTCCCAAGTGTAGTCATTCTCCATTGGCCAATCAGTTTCCACAGTTTTCCCAACTTTTATTGAAGATCAAGATATTTGTAGGGTTTGTCGCCCTTAGGCAGTAGAAGGCGTCCATGCAGATTTATCTTACATGAATCGACTCCCTTGCAATATTCATATTCTAAAATCTGGATTGACACAGAATCGTCCTTGTAGCAAGGTCACGGAAGTCGAGAAAGAGAAATATCTCATGTGTTATTCAGAACCTGTACAAAACGATTTCTTTGGAGCAATTTTTGTAGGTGAAAGAGGAGGTTGTGAAGAAGAAGAAGGAGGCGAAAGGAAAGGAGAAGAAGGTGGGGGGTGGCTGAGACACCCCGTTGTGCCCCGGTGTTTTATTAGCTTAAAACTTTATTACTTTATTCCTTATTCGCTCGCTTAACGGGAAAAGACGTAAAAATTAAAACTTATTTAATTATCATATAACTTCTGCAAATTTAAAACACACCAACTTTGGTTTACGTTAGAAGACCCGATGAAGGGTTATGTTGCTGAGGAGTTGCATGGAACTCCTTACGAACCAGATGCTGGAGGTCGAGCTGTGATCCATGGCGATTAGAGTATAGTCATTATGGCCAGTGTGTCTAAGGAGTATTTATATTTCCGCTAAGTATGTCTGTAGTTAAGTTTATGCCTGTGAGGGATCCTACCGAGAGGGTACCCTTAATAGTATTTTGGTATTGTAATAAATAAACATGTGTGTATTTATATATATTAACGTTGGTGTATTTTAAATTTAGAGAAGTTATATGATAATTAAATAAGTTTTAATTTTTACGTCTTTTCCCGTTAAGCGAGCGATTAAGGAATAAAGTAATAAAGTTTTAAGCTAATAAAACACTTGGGTACAACGGATTGTCTCAATGGCGGAGCAATAGAATCAGGCAAGAGAAATTAAAATATCATGGGCAATCGGAGGAAATTGCCATGATGCAAAAACATGGAAAACCTAGTTTTCCATCAAGAGCGACGCTCTCTGCCAAAGACAAATTTAGTAACGTTCAAGAAAAAACATATTGGTTCTTAAAGATGATAGAACCCGCCACTTTTCTCAATCTTCGTGTTAATATTTTATAAATGCACCCAACTTTTGAAATAGGCCTATACTCATCCATCCCTTGGGGGTTATCATTCTTTGGGACTAACGTAACGAAAGATGAATTACACAATACTCTATGGTCCAAAGTTTGATTCATAGATTCATATGCGTGAAAAAAAAAGTTTGTTGGGCTTAGGTAACTATATATATATACTAGAAAATTAATCTCTCGATCACTTATTAAATGAGAGAATAATATAAAAAAAGGAATCACAAAACTGTAAGATACTATATATATAAGGTTTAACTATTGAGTTGATCCCTCAACTATTTGGAAATTTTCAAGTAGGTCTCCAAACTAAAAGTGTCTCTAATTGGGTCTCTGAATTTTTATAAAGTTTTTAATTGGGTCTCTGAATTTATATCAAATCTTCAATTGGGTCCCTAAAGTAGAAAATCCGTTAGCGACCCGTTGAATTGGACAGAATATTACTAATTCCATCCAAGCTAGATACACATATCAGCTATGGGTGGTTTGGGTATAGGATAAACCTTGAGAAATTGTTACAACAAGATGCAACAAGATGAAGTGAGATATAGTAAGTTGCAAGTTGGGGAGCTATTATGGCCGGAGCTATTTCGAGGGAGGTACATGCAACCGTGAAACAGAGATTAGGGAAGGAAGGAGCTATTTGTTCAGATGGAGGAAAAGCAGTCCCAAGTCACGTTTTGTCTTTTGGTTTAGCTTTATGGTCTCTTGCAGCCCTAAATACAAATTTGGGGCAGGGGAGATTTTAGGTCACATTCCACATCAACAAACTTAACGACATCTTTCATGGAACCCTACCCGAGGGACCCAATAAAAAATTTATATATATTTTTATAACAAGGGGTACATGGAATACCTCAACCCATGTACAAAAGAACACTTATAAACAATCAAATGTAAATAGAGAATAATGTTCTAATTCTAGGAGCAGTGTTTGCTTTACAAATGACCAAATCACCTAATGAACCAAAAGGCCAAACAAAATGCAATCAAATGCAGAACCAAAAAGAAACATGCCAAGAAACGCAACACATAAACCAAGTCGAGGACCAAAAGTAGGATAACCGCAACCAACAGAATAGAGCTACCAACCACTCAAATCAAGGTTCAAACCAGAGAAACAATAGTTCTAAACAAGAAGCTCACAACATAACGTTTCATCACCTGAAATACTGTGAATAGAAAACCAAGTTGTGCCCACCAACAACGAAACCAATAGTCCAAGACATCCAGAGCTTACAACATCTTGGCTTCTAAGTCTACCAACACCCGGGTGTGAAACAAAGTACCATCCATATGAAAGATGTATAAGTTGTTAAATACAGGTTAACCATAAACCCTAATCCGAGAAAACATGCCAACAGAACAGGAGCCATATGAGATGAACCAAACAGAGAAAAAGGAAAAGAATTTATCCCTCAAACAAAATAAAAGCTTTGCCACTTTTTTAAAAATTTCAGTCCCATAGATCCTCTTGTTGGTGTAAGTCTTAGTGGCCAATCTATTTTGAATAGATCATCATTTGTATCATGACTTTGATCATATATTTGATATATGAATAACAGATTCATTTATTATGTTATTAGTTTATAGCATAACAAAGTCTTTAGAATAGACAGTTCATTCAATGAGATAGGTTTAAATAAGCTTTTAGTCCTTGGAAACTTTAGTGATTTTAGTTTTAGTCCCAATATAAAAAAATTTCTTAGGACTTCGTCCCTATAATTTAATTTTTTTGCAAATAGTCCCTACTGTTATCCCTGAGTACTAGAAATCATATCAGATGAAAAAATTTGTCAATTTTAATCATGTGGCCCTAATGTATGATTTTTTTTCTATTTTCGAGCCAAAATTTAGAGCAAATCGGATAGAAACAAAAATTACCTCAGTACCCCTGAGTACGAGATATCGTACAAAATGAAGAAATTTAACAATTTTAACCACGTGGTCTCTAATGTATGATTTGTTTTTATTTTCTGGTAAATTTTATAGCCAGTCAGACAATAAAATGAAATTATTTTGGTATCCCTGAGTACTAGACAACGGAAAAAGATGACGGTAGGGACTATTTACAAATTTTTTGAGATTACACGGACGAAATCCTAAGTAAATTTTTTACAGTGCCTAAAACCAAAATTGGTGAACTTTGCAGGGACCAAAAACTTATTTAAACCCAATGAGATATTAAGTATGTGACTTAATCGTGAGACCCCATTGAATAATGGAACGTTATTTTTAAATATCCATAGTCGAGTAATATTGTTAATTAGGATGACAATAATACATAGAGACCATTGTGTGAGTAGACTGATGACCACATCTCACGGTTATGGACATGTGATACAAAGTCAGCACACGTGTATAAATATTAGGAGTAATATTTATACCGGATGACCCACTATGAGAATACTTTATAATAGTTATGTAAGTGTCATAAGTATTCTTATGGCGACCATAGTAAAGTAGTCCTTCGACTTGAAGTCACCACGATTCCTACATGAGGAGTTATAGGCTTTAATGCTATCAGACATCACGCGTAACAGGGTGATCATAGAGGTAGTTATTTCTCTTGCAATAAATCATGTTGAGGAGTGTGAGTGATGTAGACATGATTCGTCTCTCCTACATAACAAGGGTAATGTCATGGGCCCCTCGATAGAGTGAGACGTGAAATATGCGTGGCAATGCAGAAGTGGGCCAATATGTGATATTGAGCCCGTTTCTGATTACACGTCAAGTCGAGGGTCGAGGAACAAATAATTGAACATAACAAGGATGACACTCTTATGACTTGTGTTCAATTAAGACATATGGACGAAGGGACATTTACTGCACTGTAAATTTTGGTCGCTGATAATCTACTGTCTTATCATGATTTAACTATTATTGTAGAGCGGATTTCATCGATTAAATTTTGTTGAATGCTTGATTTAGCCCAAATTAGACTTTGTTTTCCTATTTTGGTTATTTTAGAGTCAATGTGTGTATTTAATTAATTTTAATTAGATTTTGATTAATTTTCTGATATTATTCTTATTTTTGATTTTTAGGAAAGTATCAAGAAGAAAAGAATGGAAATCAATTAAATTGAAGATTGCCAAGTAAATTGCAAGGGCCCACATGATGGATTTGAACCCAAATCAATTTGGATTTGAATTATTATGGTTAAAAGATAATTCAATTGGCATTGAGATAAAAGATTGGATCCAAATCAATTTGGACTGGGATAATAATTGCCTATCACAACAATAAAGGATATGATAAGATTTGGCAATTAATTTGGAGATATTGATTTGGTAATTAAATATGAAGATTAAAATGTTCAGGACCAATTATGTTGGAGCTTTCATGAAGGCAGAGCTTGAAATACAAGAAAAATGAGCCAAACAGAGCCCATCATGGCCTAGCCGTGACAACCATCCATGGCCATAATCGAGCAAGGCTGAAAAGAAAAGTACACAAAAGTCAGAACTTGTCACGGCCAGGCCGTTGATAAGCCTCTGGCTCATCTAGTTTTATGGCTTGTATGACCAGGGTTTTGTGCAAATTATATCCTATTTTCACCCAAATTAGATTAGATTGTCCTCAAGCAAGGTTTTGAGTCTCTAAAGTAGTTTTAGGTTAAATTATCCAGTTTTGAGTCAAATAATGTACTTATAGTTATTTCTTTGTTTTCAGGTTAAGTAGAAGTTGAGAGAATAAAGAGACAGGGGATTCGCCCCGCGAGAGTTTTGCTCGCCTCGCGAACCTGAAAGCCAGCAGAACAGTGAAATTGACATCTTCTCTGGTTCGCCTCACAAACATCTCCTCGCCTCGCGACCCCGAAGGCTGACTGTTCCAGGAAAATGCAAGGTTTCTGTGTCGCCCCACGAAGAAGATCTCGCCCCGCGAGTCACCCAACCCTGAAAAGTCAGAGACGATCACGGCTTGCCCGTGTTGAAGGTCATGGCTGTGGCAGTTTTGAAGTTGAAGAGTCTCGCCTCACGAGCATACATTCGCCTCGCGAGCATGGAAGTCAGAAAGCATCACGGTTGGCCCCTGATCTTCATAACGGGCGTAATAAGAAGACTCTTCAGTTCCTCGCCTCGCGGAAAGTGTGTTCGCCTCGCGAGAATACCAAAGGTTGCAGACTGTTCACAAGAATCGCGTCGCGAGAGAGGCTTCGCCTCGCGAGTGGGCAAAATTCATGAATGTTATAAATAGATGTCTGGGCAGATTATGAACAACTTTTGCTTCTCCATTGTTTTTGTTTATTTTTGTGTGTTCGTTTTTCATATGGAGAACTAATTTTATAGGATTAATCTATTGTAATCGATTTCCATTATACTTGAGGTTTTGTGATTCCTATTTTACTTGTTTTTCCTTTTCAATACTATGTTATGCATTTCTGTTTGTTTAATTCAGGAGTGTATAGTATTGTATTGATTCATTTCAGTGATGTTATGTTCCTATACTTAATCGCGTTTGTTTAATTCGCGTGTGTTCATTCATGTTCGTTTAGTTCATGAGGGCTTAACCCCGTTTGTTTAATTCGGGAATAGGAACATATATCCATAGTGGCAATTTCGTTTGTTAATTGTTGCTACCACTGAAAGGGGATAGAATCTGCTTAGGGCTAGGAATTCACATAACCGATGATAGTTGGGAAATTGAGAACGATAGATTAATCGTCTTTAGCTATTTGATAACCTTTTCAACTGCCCTGTTTTCATTGCTTTGTTATTGCTTATTTTCTTATTTGCACTCCAATCCAACCCCCTCCCCCCCCCCCCCCCCAAAAAAAACTGATTTTTGTGATAAATAACACTTCGAGAGTCCTTATGAGACGACATCCGAGTTGTCGCCCTAAACTACAGTTTTAAAAACCGCTCGTCGTTTTGGCGCGTGCGTGACAGCGCGACCAGCCGTGATGGCCATCACGGCCGTGACAGGCCATCAGTGCCAAGTTTTTCAAGACATAATCTGTCACGGCCTGGCCGTGACAGGCATCACGACTGTGACGCACAAGATCTTGAATTTTAAAACCTGATTTGATCTGATTTTGTAATTGTTTGGGATTCAAATTACCCTACTCTATAAATAGAGCAATTAGGCTCGAAAATATGATCAGAGGGGCTACTACCTTAGGCAAAAACTAGGATTTCTCTTCTTCTCCAATTTCTTCTTTTCTCTTAGGTTTTATTTTATGCTTTTGTTAATCAAGCTTGCTATGAACATGACAATGCTTGAGTAGTTGTTTTTATTTCTAGGAATTTGGGCTATGCCCAAGATTTGTTTTGTGTTATGAATTGACGTTTTACTTCTTGTTAATTTCAATTCGCTTTCTATTTGGTTGCTATTGCATGAATTACTTGTGAATCTGGTGTGCACTTCTTTGCATGTCATAGATACTCTAAGGAGGAACCTAGCGGTGAAATTAGGTATTGGATCTATAGGGATTGAACTTAGGACTTAAATCACGAGAGTTAGAAGCGGTCCTTCGACGGTACCATTGAATTGTCATGAATCTTAATGGATTCAATTTAAATACAATTATCACGAGAGTAGGGGTTGGTGTAATTGGGTACGGTTCTTGTATCTCAAGAGGGAACCTTAACTTATTTAGGATAAATTCACCTTCAAAGCAATTCTGATAATTAACAAGAGGGATAGTCAATTTAGTAGCATGAGCAGTCTTGTTGGTAACCCAATTCCTAAAAATCTCTTTTTCATATTCAAAATCCCAAAAATATTTGATTTGATTTTATTGTTTCTTTTATTTTCTTGAAATCTATTCACACTTATTTCTTAGTCTAAAATAGTTTTTTAATTTGTGAAGTTGTACTTGGTTTTCCGATCCCTGAGTTCGATACTCGATAATTTACTTGCCGTTTTTATTAATACTTGCTTCGATCCGGTACACTTGCCGGAGCCCATCAAGTTTTTGGCGCCGTTGCTGGGGATTGGCAATACCAATATCATTAGTGACAAAGGAGGCAACTACTTTAGTCTTTTTAATTTTTATTTGTATATATTTGACCTATTCTTTTGAGTTTTGTTTGTGCAAGGTTGATGAAATACATGGACTATCGTTACTATCCAACTTGGGAATATCAACTTGATTGGATCGTGTTTGATGGTATCACTGATAAGCACGTGAAGATATACTCCAAAGAGGAATGGAAATCCTATTTGTCATCTTTGCAACCACCACCATACTTCGAGCTGGATCCCGATTTGCTAGAGATTCTTTGGGATATAGATGCTTATCTTTTGAGCTTGATCATAGAGCGTAGCAAGGAGGAAGTTAGTTCCATGATTCAGAGGGCTGAAATGTGAGCAGGGAAAAATGCTAGTAAGATAGCGGCATCGCTAAGTGACAACTTTCAGAAGTTAGAAGAACAAGCTAGTGAATTTTCTAAATTGCTAGCAGAAAAGCAACATGTAATTCAAATTGAAGAGAATCTATTTGCTAGCATGGACGTGAATGAAGATGAATTGGTGGTGGAAGATGATTCAAGAGGAGAGGATCACGAAGAGGAGTGCAAGGAGGAAATATCTCCTATTGTTCCTTTGCAAGGGACAAAAGAGACCAATCATGTGGAAAATACTTCTCTCACCATTCCTATAGAGGAGCCTAAAAATTCTGAGTTGGATAAGTATGTTGGTTTGCATGCATGTTTGGATATAACAAAGTTGGTACCTTCTATTTGTCTACAACATTACTTTGTGAAAATACCAACTTTGGAGTTCAAGTCATTGCCTGAGAATTGAGAGTTTTCATCAACAGTGGCAAAGGCTCTAAGGTCGCATCAAGAAGTTATGGTTCTAGTGCTTCATGGAGAAATTAATTACATAAAGGCCATTCTTGGAGTAGGTGACTTTCCATTTGATCCAGGAGGAAGTGAGCTCATCATAACACTTAAAGAAGTCAATGGAATCTCATCACACTTGCTTCTTCTATCTCAACTCCAAAAGTCATGGGATCCAAGTCATGGGATCCGAGTGGAAGGTCTTACATCTTAGGAATCTCTTGGTCTTTTTACCACATGCTATGGGATCCGGATGGAAGCATCTTCAATGAGTTTTTCTAAACCCTTCTCTTTTTAATTATTTTGCTTTTCTTTACTTGAGTCATATGTGTGTGAGTCTTATGTTGGTAAGCTTGAATGAATTTAATTAAATTTAGCATAAATAGATTGCATGATAAATATTTATTTTTGATGATTTCCCCTAATGATTTGAAAATTGAAAATTGAAAATTGAAAATTGATCCCCATGTGAAAAATTGAAAATTGAACTTTGAGAAATTTTATTGTGATTGCATAATTTATGATAAGTTTGGGGTGAAGGGATGCACATATTAGGGATTGTATCTCGATCAAACAATTTGCGAAAAATGTTCAGGTGAGGAATTTGAGCCTCCAACAATGTTTTTGAATTGTGTGAATCACTTTTAAGTTACACTTTCCCGGATTTACTTGAATCTCTTCATGGTTTGCATGTTTATATGTTTGCATCAAATGATTTAGGCAATTTTCTTTGAAATAGCTAATTGGCCTAAAAAAGACCATCCCTAATGCATGTTCCCTAGTTAGTCACATTGAGCCTAATAGCCTATTGTTTCTTGATGACCTTATGTTATAAGCCAAAAATCCGGAAAAACCATGTTAACCCAATCTTAGGATTTAGGAGAGCATGGATGCTTAGCAAGACAAGGGTTGAAGGAAACTAAGTTTGGGGTGGCTACAAGGGTTCGATATGTTATTTTGGGTTGAGAAAAAGAAAAAAAATATAGGTTGAAGCCAAAGGCAAAAGGGAAGAAGAAAAAGAATAAAAATAAAAAAAATGCCAAAAAAGAGTAAAATAAAAGGGTGTCAAAGGAAATAGGTTGTAGCCACCTAAAGCGTCAAAAATAAAAAATGGAAAAAGGAATTAGAGTGAAAATAATAGTGTAAAAAGTTTAATGCTCTCTTAATTCCTAGGGATGTAAAGCCTAGCACCTTTGTATATCCTACCTTTAGAAATTCATGGAAAGTGCTCTTGAAATGTGAAATTGAGTGAAAATTGATAGCCTAGACAAATTGAGCGAATGATTGAATTATTAAATGTCCTTGTGAGGAAGGCAAATGTTTGAAATTGGTGATCTCCCTTTTGTGTGTAACTCGAACCCTTTGCTTAGATTAATAATTGCATGGATGATTGAATTCTCAATTGTTTAAAGTAAATGAATGTGGGGATTACAATGATGTAAAGGGGGGAACATTGAAAAAAAAATTGAATTGATAAAATTGCATGAAATTTATGCTAAATTAATTGAGTCCATTGAGCTTACCCAATTCTGAGTCTTTTTGAGTTTTAGTTTGCTTGAGGACAAGCAAAGTTTAAGTTTGGGATATTTTGATAATCCACTGTCTTATCATGTTTTATCTATTATTGTAGAGCGGATTTCATCGATTAAATTTTGTTGAATGCTTGATTTAGCCCAAATTAGACTTTGTTTTCCTATTTTGGTTATTTTAGAGTCAATATGTGTATTTAATTAATTTTAATTAGATTTTGATTAATTTTCTGATATTATTCTTATTTTTGTTTTTTAGGAAAGTATCAAGAAGAAAAGAATGGAAATCAATTAAATTGAAGATTGCCAAGTAAATTGCAAGGGCCCACATGATGGATTTGAATTATTATGGTTAAAAGATAATTCAATTGGCATTGAGATAAAAGATTGGATCCAAATCAATTTGGACTGGGATAATAATTGCCTATCACAACAATAAAGGATATGATAAGATTTGGCAATTAATTTGGAGATATTGATTTGGTAATTAAATATGAAGATTAAAATGCTCAGGACCAATTATGTTGGAGTTTTCATGAAGGCAGAGCTTGAAATACAAGAAAAATGAGCCAAACAGAGCCCATTATGGCTTAGCCGTGATAACCATCACGGCCATGATCGAGCAAGGCCGAAAAGAAAAGTACACAAAAGTCAGAACCTATCAGGGCCAGGCCGTGATGGCGGCCGTGGCAAGCCATCAGTGCCAAGTTTTCTAAGACATAATCTGTCACGGCCTGGCCGTGACAGGCATCACGGCCGTGGCACGCAATATCTGGAATTTTAAACCTGATTTGATCTGATTTTGTAATTGCTTGGGATTCAAGTTACCCTACTCTATAAATAGAGCAATTAGGCTCGAAAATAGGATCAGAGGGGCTGCTACCTTAGGCAAAAACTAGGATTTCTCTTCTTCTCCAATTTCTTCTCTTCTCTTAGGTTTTTTTTTATGCTTTTGTTAATCAAACTTGCTATGAACACGACAATGCTTGAGTAGTTGTTTTTATTTATAGGAATTGGGGCTATGCCCAAGTTTTGTTTTATGTTATGAATTGACGTTTTACTTCTTGTTAGTTTCAATTCGCTTTCGATTTGATTCCTATTGCACGAATTACTTGTGAATCTGGTGCGCACTTATTTGCATGTCATAAATGCTATAAGGAGGAGCCTAGCGGTGAACTTAGGTATTGGATCTATAGGGATTGAACTTAGGACTTAAATCACGAGAGTTAGAAGCGGTCCTTCGAGGGTACCATTGAATTGTCACGAATCATAATGGGTTCAATTTAAATACAATTACCACGAGAGTAGGGGTTGGTTTAATTGGGCACGACTCTTGTATCTCGAGAAGGAACATTAACTTATTTAGGATAAATTCACCTTCAGAGCAATTCTGATAATTAACAAGAGGGGTAGTCAATATAGTAGCATGAGCAGTCTTGTTGGTAACCTAATTCCTGGAAATCTCTTTTTCATATTTAAAATCCCAAAAATATTTGATTTTATTTTATTGTTTCTTTTATTTTCTTGAAATCTATTCACACTTATTTCTTAGTCTAAAATAGTTGTTTAATTTGTGAAGTTGTACTTGGTTTCCCGATCCCTGAGTTCGATACTCGGTAATTTACTTGCCGTTTTTATTATTACTTGCTTCGATCCGGTACACTTGCCGGAACCCATCAGTCGCAACAAGGCTAAAATCAAATCACCAATACTCTCGTTAATTGGGTAGTAATAATGCATTGCTAGATGCCGCTCATTATTTATAATATTTAATATTGTTGCCAACTTAGTGGAAGCCTATAGGGTCAAAGGCATAGTGCTCTCCCTTCTAACTAATCTTGCTAACCGTGCCTCCCCGTAGCCGTCAACTAGCACAAGATGCATAGCTCCGACACCCATTTGCTCGCGTAGATTGAGTAGAGGTGCTGCCCCTTCATGGCATTGGTGATCAATAGGTAAACACTAACGCCCTATGTGATTCATGTTTGTGATGTGCGATCCATGGATGGTTTTCTTCCTCCTTGAGATTTGATTTTAAAAGAGGATAATTTCATGGAAACCCAACACCTCCAATCGAAAGCCGGCAGAGAAATAACCTGAGAAGCCAAGTTAGAGCTGAACGAACATAAAAGAACATCGTCAACCCTTAAGTGTTTACACTCCAATTTAGAATATTCTCACCACTTTTTCCCTCTCACTTAAGTGTTTCACTTCCACTTTGATGATTATACACTCCCGATAAAAACTTGGCTCCATCTACCAAAACGGAAACCAGTAAATACTCAGCAAACCTCATAAAAAGTTAGGAAAATGTCTTTTTTTTTTAAAGGACAAAGCTTAGCTCAACCTCACAAGTTTTTCCATCAAGTATTTCACACCCTCATCACCATTTGTCTCACAATTGTTTCACTCACACTCCTGCACTCGGATATAAGGAAAAGATCCAAAAAAAAATCATGAGAAGTTGCAGTCCTTCCAAAAAGAAGCCAAATCAGAGCTAACCAAACAGAAAAGAGCCTCACCAACCCTCAAGTGTTTACACTCTAACTCAAAACATTGTTACCCCATCTCCTCCGCACTCAAGTGTTTCACTCCCTCTCCGAAGATTATACCCCCCCAGATAAACACTTGACACTAACTACCACAACAGAAACCTGCATAAACTCAGTAAACCTTATAAGAAATTAGGAAAAAGTGTTTCCTTTTTCGTTTTTTTATTTTTTTAAAGAACACATCTCATATCAACATCACAAGTGTTTCCCTCAAGTGTTTCACACCCTCACCACCATTTTTCTCACCAGTGTTAGCAGACCACAATTACACTAAAGGTAACCCACCGAGTTAATACACCGCGCTACAAAAGATGTTTTGCTTTCCTTTTCAATTGAAAGCCAAGACCAAGATCTACATTTAATCAAATCTATAATCCTAACCATTTCAAATTTACCATTCTGAAAAATTACCTCATTCCTTATCAACCAAATCGACCATACTAGTGTGCCAAACTACTAACTCTCTCATTCGTCTTTTTTCCCTCAAACCACCCCTTATGATATAAATAGATATCCTCAATTGTAGATGGCAAGACTATCACAAAACCTAGCTACCCATACACTTTCATCCAAATATTGTGGGCTATTGAACAATTGAGAAAAGGGTGATTCGTGTTTTCCAACACATTGCTACAAAGGTTACAATTTAGGTCTTGTAACAAGTTCAATACCTGTCTCTTGAGAAGGTTATCTTTTGTAGGAGTTCTGTTCCACAAGACCTGCCAAGTGAAAGCTAGAACTTTTGGAGGCACTTTGGTTTTCCAGAAGGATTTGAAGATTGGGTTAGTGATTTCTCCCTTACCAACAAGGATATTATAGTTTTTTCCAACCAGCCATAGACCGATTTTTAAGAAAAAGCCTCGGACCCCTCTAGAGCCCACTCCCACAAATCTAACCTATCCTTTACTGGACTAACAGGTAAGATAGTGTTTGAGAATTTTGTCAATTGCCCTAACTCCCACTTTAGGAACTTTTTTTTCCATGATAGTTTCCACACCCAACTGTCCTCCAACCAAGATCCAAGGTTCTCAATCACTTTCTCTTTATCTTCGGAGACAATGTACAATCTTGGAAAAAGGTCTTTTAGTCTGACTGGACCAAACCAAACATCTTCCCAAAACTTATCATATTACCTTTCCCAAGATTCCTCTTTAAGCCCATCTGAAACCAATCTTGACTGTTGTTTGTACAGCCTGACCTGTAAATTCCTTTCCACCAATGTGATCCTTTTTTAGTCCAATATTAGTACTTAAATCACATTGGCCTTCAGCAAAAACTGCATTTATAGACTTCAGAACCTCTCTCCAGAGACCACTGTCTTCTTTGAGAATCATCCATCTCTACTTAACCTGTAAAGCCAAATTAAATCAGTTAAGTTTTTTATTCATAAACCACCTTCTTCACACACCTTACAAACACCAACCTCACTCATCCAAGCTATTATCTTCTTATCACTTGACCCCCAAAAAAAAAAAAAATTTATTAGTATCTTTATTAGAATTTTTAGCACCTTCCTCGGAATTCTCAGAAAGGAAAAGAAATAAATTGGTAGAGTGTTGAAAATTGAGTTAATTAGAGTAATCCTACCCCCAAAGGACAAATGACAACCTTTCCAAGCCCCAAACCTGTTTTCCAGTGACTCTATAATCGGTTGCCAAGTTCAAATACTTCTTGCATTAGCACTTATTGACAGCCCGAGATACGTGAAGGGGATATCTCCAATTTTGTAATTTAAGAAATCTGAAGCTACCCTTGGAAACTGCTTATCCCTATTAACTCTGAGGACTCTTGTTATTTTAAAATTAACTTTAAGACCAGAAGCAAGCTCAAAACATCTCAAAATTGATTTCATCACCCCAGAGGTTATCCCAAGTCATCTCACCCACCCGAAGAGTATTATCTGTATATTGTAAAATAGATATTTTTGGACAATTGTTTTCTACTTTATGGCCCGAGAACCTTCATTGCAGATGCTTTATTCATTAGTCCACAAAGTCCCTCCGCAACCATCTAAAAAATAAAAGGTGCTAGGGGATCCCCTTTTGAATAAACACTTCATCTGTGGGAACCCATTTACCAAAATCGAGCATTTACCAGTGAAAACACATGCTCTAATCCAGGCTCGTCATTTATCACAAAACCCAAATCTTCCCATCATGTAATCTAGCAGCCTCCAGTTAACTGTATCATATGCCTTTTCAAAATCTACTTTTAGAATGATGCATTTCCTGTTTGATTTTTTTGCAAAGTCTACCACGTCATTAATCACCACAGCTCCATCTAGAATATTCTTGTTTTCAAGCAAAGCGGATGATTGCTGGAGATGAGAGGTTGCATTACCCTTTCAACCTAGCTACCAACAGCTTCGAGATAATTTTATAAAGACATCCCAACAAAGAAATAGGCCGAAACTCACTTAGGCTTTGACGATTATTGATTTTTGGGATAACTGCCACAAAGAAAGAAGATAACCCTGTAGGGATTGAACCATATTCATATAATTCATTTACCATCGTCCAGATTTCCTCCTTCAACAAATCCTAGAAGCTCTGAATAAATTTAAGTTGTAACAATCCGGGCCTAGGCATTTGTTGCCTTCAAAACTGTGAACTATTTATTCCACTTCCTCAAAGGAGAACCTTTCTACCAACTGGCTGTTGCCTTCCCCATCTAAACTGTTAAATTGTACACCATCTAACAATGGTCTTTGCCACACTTCTTTAGTGAATTAACTTGGCAAGTGATTCAAAACCTCCAACCTTATCCGGTCCACTTCTTCCACCCACAAGTCGTCCACTTTTATTGCTACTAACAAATTCTTCTTCTTCTAATAACTAAGCTAGCATGTAAGAACGAAGTGTTTGTATCAATTTCTCTAAGCAATTGGACCCTTAATTTCTGTCTAAGCATACTTTCTTTTCCTTTTAATACGTCCCAAAGCCCCAACAAACTTTGCTTTCCTTTAGGACACATCTACCTCTAACTTTGCTTTCCTTTGGGACACATCTACCTCTAACAGACCATTTAACTTAAGATCCACATTCCCATAAACTTCAGAGTTCCAGGTCTTTAATTTTTACTTTAGAACTTTTAGATTTTCTTGGAGCACAAAAGCTTTCGACCGAAGTACTGTGAATTCTGACCATGACTCCACAACTAGTTTTTCAAACCCTGGATAGTCTAATCAACAATTGAGAAAGTGAAATGGTTTAGGCCCCTAATCTTGATTGCCATTTTAGAATAATCGGGCAATGACCCGAGACATCACGATCAAAGCTCATTGTGTCACCACCCCCCATTGTTGTATCCACTCATCTGACCAGAAAAACCTAAAAATTCTGATCATTGCTGACCCATCGGACCTGTAACAAGTAAGCCTCCTCCCTAGAAGCGGAGGGTCATATAGCTCCATCTCCCCTACAAAGTCTTTAAATTCCACCACCTCCCTACTCCCAGAAGAAGCATTTAAACCTCACCTCTGTCTTGTTCTTGTAATTGTATTGTAATCCCCAACGAAGCACCATAACCCATTTCCATGCAACTATTTAAGTCTTCTCAAGTCCAACCATAACTTCCACTTTCCATTCAAATTGCAAGGAGAGTAAATATTTACCACAAAGCACCTTATTTTGTCAAAACCCTTTTCAAAGCAAAGAACCAACATAACGTCCACCATAGAAAGAGAAAACACAAAACATGTATTTCGAAACCAAATACTTAAAATACCCCCGGATCTCCCAATTGCGGGGGAGAAGCTCCAACCAAAATTAGAATTCCCCCACAATTGCAGACACAAAGCATTATCCATCATCTCAAGTTTTGTTTCTTGAATTGCCACGAATTCAAGATTTTCGGAAGACACCAGGGAACGAATTTTCCTTCTTTTTATTATCACTTCCAAACCTCGTACATTGAAAGAACCAATATTCATTTAAAATCATTTTTTTGCCCAACAGAATAAATTTCTTTTTTATCCTTATCCTCCATATCTCTAATTCCATCACTAATGGTATTTACATTCCCCCCAAAGGAGACACCTAAGATCTATTCCTATATCCCAGATTCTTTCAGCAAGAGACAAGCTATATTTTGCCTTTATGATATTATTGCAATTTATAATACCAAAATCATTGAAAGATAAACCTGGTCTATCCAGCGATGTTGGCATTTGGGTAGGAAGAGCTTTCCCCGACTACACCAAACTGCATCGCTTTTTTTCTCTTACTGGATTCACCCTTACAATTAATTGAACGCTTTTTATCTCCCCAGTCTTTGCATTTAGTTGAACCCATTTCAGTATTAGCCAACCAATAATTTCTGTGGCGACAGGCCATTGCATCTGTCTGTTTCACCAGAAACCCTTCCTTCTCTATTGTGTTACGCCGAGAGCGACTATCACACCTACGTTTAGGAGTGCAACTCACCATCCCTATATTGAATATCATTGAACCAATGGCAGGCCGGACATCGGTCGGGTTTGGTCGGATTCGGTCCCAAATGGCCCAATCCGAACCAAATCGACAGGGAAGAAAGCTCACCCATTCCCATCCGATTGTATCCTCAGATTAGGTGGGTGGCGGGTCGTCGAGTCGATTGGTCGGTTCCACACAGTTTTGGGTAAAAAAAAGGGACAGAGATGAAGCAACAAGAACAACAACAGGAACCCATAAACAAGATAATGAACAGAAGCCAAAGAAAAAAAAAGCATCAAGATGAAGTAATAGAAACCCATAAACAAGAACAGAAATCCAGATCTGAACAAAAGTACCAAATCATTCTACAAAAAGCACTTCTTCTTGATTTGCAGATCTGGACATGTACCAGTTGGTGTAGATTTGGGCTTCTCCGTTAGGCAGATCTGACTGGAAGGTGACGACCTGAGTGTGGCGGTTCGCAGCCGAACTGAACTGGTACGAACATGTTCAAATCTGACGAAGATGGCGACCAAAAGCGATGGTGACGAGCAGAACCTCGTTCGCAGATATTCATCTTCTTCGCAAAACTTCATCTTCTTCGGCGGTGCGAGGAAACACATATCTAAAGCGGCAAAGAGAACTGAGGGCTATGGGGGGCTAGGGTTCGTCGTCTGCTTTGCCTCCATGGTTCTCTGTGATAGAGGAAACAAGGGCACCTTAGTAGAGCAGATATAGTCAAACATGGTGGAGCATTTATGGAGAGACGAAGAGGTTGAGGAAGAGGCGGGGAGATTGAGGGAGAGGGTTTCACACTTTTGGTATTTCCGGAATGTGAATATGAATGGTTTAGTGTAATGAAATTTTAGTGTACCCTTAGTCTTTTGGTCGGTTTCGGTCGTGGACGGACAAAATGTTTACAATTCGAACCCGCCCGAATAAAACCAAGCAGAACCGAGTAAATAACCACCCGACCCGTTTGCCCGACTCAATCCGCCCGTTTCCTTATTTTCTATGTCAGTTAATTCAGGTTTTGGGCTGGTCGGTCCAACTTTTCAAGCCCAAATTGAACCTATGGGAAAATGATTTTTTTCCAGTTTCTATTCTTTTTTATTTTTTTCTATCACAACTGCCTTTGATCCAGCACCAGATCGTTTATGTGCATTGTCATGAAGTTCCAGAGAAGCGTCGGCAAAGTTTGAAATTTGAATATCATCTTCAATTTCATCCAAGGTCCTCTTTTCACAATTCGATCCAGCTATAGAAATGGGTGATGATTCTGAGACCCATTGTGCAGATAGAAGGCTAGTATCTAGAGGCCCGCATGGAATTGGATTGGCTACCTCACATATACTGAACGACCCAACTTTTAAAGACCTATTTAGAAATATTTTTAGTTCATGGGCCCAATTAGAAAACTTTTTTAATTTGGGGACCTACTTGAAAATTTTCAAATAATTCAGAGATCGATTCAATAATTAAACCTATATATTACATGCGAATTCAAACTTCCCACAATATATAACTATAATTCCTAAATGATATCCTAATAAGAGCTAAAAAAGAAAAGAAGGTTAGTTGAATAAGTCTTGTAGTTCTCACTGAAAAATATATATCAATGGCAAGAGTAAGATACTAGTTTCAATAGTTGTGGAACTAATGGACTAATTGGTAGAAAACTACAATAAAGCCAAAACTAATTCTATATCCAAGTTACAGTATGAAAGTAAAGTAATATTTGGAATCCACATATGAATATTGTTATGTAGAGATAAGAAGACAATGCATAGAGAAGCATACAAAAACAGAGATTACTCACACACACACAAGAACACAGCAATTTACGTGGGTGGTTCACCAACTTGGCTACATCCACCCACGGGTAGAAGGAGAAAACTGATTCACTATGATCTTGAGATTTACAGAATGAACAAGTGGTTGTCACTACTCAGCTAGCATACCTCCTATATCTATCTCAGGAATTCCCCTTTTTATTTATAGGAACCCTGATGCACTAAAAATAAGTATACGCGAAACTGAGTTAGTTACATATTTGCCATAACTACCATAACAGAAAATGGTTTAACAGAATATGGTTTAACAGAAAATGGTTTAACAGAATACAAGACCAAAGCTGAAAATTTCTTCCTGTACTAAACTTTTAGGCTAAGAGAGCTCAAACCAATTTCTACAGTTCTCCACCTTGGATTGAAGCTCCTCTTTACTGATGATGTCTAGTACAAGTGTCTCCTTTTATACTGCCATTTCACTGTTGTTATTTCCAGCAATCAACATTGAGCAAATCCAAACAATGCATGAACTTGCTCTTAGGAACAGGTTTTGTGAATATATCTGCAGGGTTATCTCTTGTATCGATTTTCTGAATTTTGACCCTTGTCTCTGTACGAATGAAATGATACCTAACATCTATATGTTTGGTTCTTTCGTGGTGTACCTGATCTTTGGCCAAACATATTGCACTTAAGCTATCACAGAAAATGATAGCATGATCCTGAGGGAAGCCTAGATCACTAATTAACCCTTTTAGTCATATGCCTTCCTTTGCTGCCTCAGTTAAAGCCATATATTCAGATTCAGTTGTAGATAAAGCAACTATAGGCTGAAGTGTAGCTTTCCAGCTAACCAGAGAATTGCCAACTGTGAAAGCATACCCTGTTGTTGATCTTCTTGTGTCCAGATCTGCAGCATAGTCTGCATCTGAATAACCAGAAAGAAAACTACTTGAATTTCCTCCATATATGAGACCTATATCAGCTGTTCCTTTCAGATATCTGAAAATGTGTTTTACAGCTTGCCAATGCTCCTTCCCTGGTTGGCTCATATACCTGCTCACCACACTAACTGCTTGTGCTAAGTATGGCCTTATGCATACCATGGCATACATGAGGCTTCCAACTGCACTTTCATAGGGAACTCTTGTCATATGTTCCTTTTCTGATTCAGATTGAGTTGAATGATCTTCAGAGATTCGGATGCTAGTTATCAGTGGTGTGGATACAGGTTTTGTTGTTATCATACCAAACTTGCTTAGAATCTTATGAATGTAATCCTTTTGACACAAGAAAAGCTTCTTCTGATTTCTGTCCCTATAGATCTCCATGCCTAAGATCTTTGCAGCAGCTCCCATGTCTTTCATTTCAAACTCAGAACTGAGGAGAGACTTTAGCTTGAGGATTTCTGTTTTATTCTTGGATGCTATAAGCATATCATCCACATAAAGCAGTAGATAGATATAGGAGTTGTCCTCCACCTTGCTATGATAAACACAGGAATCATAAGGGCTCCTATTGTATCCATGAGAGATCATGAATTGATCAAATCTCTTATACCATTGCCTAGGAGATTGTTTCAATCCATAGAGAGATCTCTTCAATTTGCAGACTAGTTCTTCCTTCCCTTGTACCTCAAATCCTTCTGGTTGTTTCCTGAAAATGTCTTCTTCCAATTCTCCATGTAAGAAGGCTGTTTTTATATCAAGTTGTTCTAATTCCATGTCTATATTTGCAACAAGAGCTAGGAGAACTCTAATTGAGGTGTGTCTAACTACTGGAGAAAAAATCTCATTGTAGTCAACACCTTCCTTTTGACTGAAACCTTTAGACACAAGTCTTGCCTTGTATCTAATGGCCTCATCTGATGAAAGTCCAGGTTTCTTCTTGAATATCCATTTACATCCAACCACTCTTCTATTTTCTGGTAGTTTGACCAAATGCCATGTATAATTCTTCTGTAGAGATTCAATCTCTTCATGCATAGCAGTGAACCATCGAGTTGATTCTGAACTAGAAATAGCTTGCTGATAGGTGCTTGGCTCCTGTATGTCGATATCTTCAGCTACTTGCAAGGCATAGGATACCATGTCCTCAAAACCATATCTTTCAGGAGGCTTGATCTGCCTTTGTGACTTTCTTGTTGCTGGAATTTCAGGTTGTCTCAAAGGCCTTTGAATTGTTTCAGATACACCCCTTTGTTGTTGTTCAGTCATATTTCCTATTGTAGAATCAAACTCCACCTGTTTTGTGTCTTCTTTGGATTTACTTGGATCTATTGATTCTGACTTGGATTGCAAGGTAGAGTTTTCATCAAAAGTGACATCTCTACTTAGAATTACCTTTCTTTATGATGGAGACCGAATTCTGTATCCCTTCACTCCATCTCCATAGCCTACAAAAACACCCTTTTTAGATCTAGGTTCTAGCTTGCCTTCATTTACATGATAGTAAGCTGGACACCCAAAGACTTTCAGTATTAAGTAATCAGCTAGTCTATTGGACCAAATTTCAAAAGGAGTTTTGAAGTCTATGGCAGTGGATGGAGAACGGTTCACCAAATAGCATGTTGTACTCACTGCTTCTGCCCCAAAACTTCTGTTTAATCCAGCATTTGATAGCAAACATCTAGCACTTTCTAGTAATGTTCTATTCATCCTTTCAGCTATCCCATTTTGTTGAGGAGTGTTCCTAACAGTGTGATGTCTAGCAATGCCTTCATTTTTACAGAATTCATTAAATTCTTCTGAGCAAAACTCCAAGCCATTATCTGTTCTGAGCCTTTTAACTTTCTTTCCTGTTTGATTTTCCACAAGGATCTTCCAATGCTTGAAGAATTTGAAAGCTTCAGACTTCTGCTTCATCATGAATACCCATGTCATCCTTGAGTAGTCATCTATGATGGACAGAAAATATCTTGTTTCCCCAAGAGATGGGACCTTAGAGGGACCCCAACAATCAGAATGAATGTTGTCCAGAGTGGACTTAGTAGAATGAATGGCCTTAGGAAATTTCAACCTATGTTGTTTTCCATATATGCAGTGTTCACAGAATTTCAGAGGTATCACCTTAGGGTTTCCAAGAAGTCCTTGTTTGTTGAGAATTTCCATTACCCTTTCACTCATGTGGCCAAGGCGCATATGCCATAGAGAATTATCATCAGTAGCTTTAATTTCATATTTTGTTGATGCTGAGACTGAGCCTGTGACAGTGTCCCCCTACAGCACATACAGATCTCCATGCTTCATGCCTTGCATCACAACAGATTTTCCTTTCTTGATTTGCATTACTCCACCTTCTACAGTACGGCTGAAACCTTTTGAATCCATGGCTCCCATAGAAATAAGGTTTCTTTTCAGCTCTGGGACATGTCTTACATTTGTCAGAGTTCTAACAATTCCATCATGCATTTTGATTTGCACTGAACCAACACCTACTGTCTCACAATGATTATTATTTCCCATTAAGACATTACCTCCAACCTTCTCTTCATAAGTCCTGAACCAACTTTTATGTGGACACATGTGGTAGGAACATCCTGAGTCAAGGACCCATTGATCACTTTGTTGTTGATGTTGTTCCACAACAGATAGCACTAACTCAGTTTCTGATATGGAATCTTCTTGAACTATGGCTGCAACCAATTCTTTCTTTCTTTTCTTTGGACAATCCTTTTTCCAATGGCCAGGTTCTTTGCAGTAATTACATATATCTTTTGGATCAGTCTTGAATCTTTTCTTGCCCTTTCCCTTTTTCTTGTTCTGACCTTTTGCAGAGTTTGTAACTACCAAGCCAGCAGCTCCACTATCATCACCATTAATAGAAGCTTTGAGACGAAGTGCTCTAGAGTATAAATTGGACTTTACATCTTCTAGAGTGATATAATCTTTACCAACAGTGAAAGAACTAACAAAGTTTTCATATGAAGGAGGTAAAGATGCTAACAGAATCATAGCTATGCCCTCATCATCCATCTTAAAATCAATATCTCTAAGTTCTAGTAAAATGGAATTTAATTCATCAAGATGGTCCTTAAGTTGTGTACCTTCCTTCATTCGAAGACCAAATAGCCTCCTTTTAAGCAATAACTTGTTGCACGAGGATTTTGTCATATACAATCTCTCCAATTTCAGCCATAATCCAGCAGCTTTGGTTTCTTCAGAGACTTCATAGAGCACTTCATCAGACAAGGAAAGAAGGATCAGGGAATGAGCCTTGTCTTCTTGTTCCAAGGTGACAACTTTAGCAGACTTGCCACCTTCACCCGAAAGAGGAGCCCATGCTCCTTGTTCCTTTAGCAGAGAACGCATTTTGATTTGCCAGAGATTAAAACTGTTTCTCCCATTAAACTTTTCAATCTTGATGGTGCTAGCCATCTTGTTTGAATCTTGATCACCCGGCACGAGTTATCTTCTGATTCCTGATTTCAGACGCGGAAAAGACTGATCTAGTCTAGCTCTAGATACCAGTTTGTTATGCAGAGATAAGAAGACAATGCATAGAGAAGCACACAGAAAAACACAGATTACTCACACACACACAAGAACACAACAATTTACGTGGGTGGTTCACCAACTTGGCTACATCCTCCCACGGGTAGAAGGAGAAAACTGATTCACTATGATCTTGAGATTTACATAATGAACAAGTGGTTGTCACTACTCAGCTAGCATACCTCCTATATCTATCTCAGGAATTCCTCTTTTTATTTATAGGAACCCTGATGCACTAAAAACAAGTATATTCGAAACTGAGTTAGTTACATACTTGCCATAACTACCATAACAGAAAATGGTTTAACAGAATATAAGACCAAAACTGAAAATTTCTTCCTGTACTAAACTTTTAGACTAAGAGAGCTCAAGCCAATTTCTATAAATATGATGACAAAAACACAACAACTTTTTTTTAAAGAATATCACACCTATCCCAAAAACACACTTTTGTTAGTTAAGAATTGGGGTGTGTTTTGATTGGTGTTGGGCTTAACGCTTACGCAAATCCAACTTCATCGACACTCTGGATTAACTTTGAAAAATCACATTGATCGTTAGATTTGCATTACGTTGAACCTAATGCCATTCCAAACATACATGAAAGATTGCCGAATTTTTAGATTAAAATGAAATGGCCACCGTCAAGGCATTGCCTATGCATTAATTCTCTAAAAGCAACAAATAGTGTACACACCTTAAACACTCAACACAAATAATCCTAACATACATAATTGATGACACAACTCATAAGCCACAAACGTATATGCTAGCAAGAGACCCGTGTACAAGAAGCAGAAAGAAGGAACATTGTTGATTTCACACACAAGACATTAAAAAAACAATATTGCATTGCAGAATGCACGGACAACTACAGGAGAAGATAGCAGCGAAGTGTTCGAGGTTTAAGCCAACCTCTGAGACCCTTTACCCTCCTCTCGTTTAATATAAAAAGGTTGCAGAGAAAGGGGAGAAGGGTGCAGTGGCAGAGCCACTACTGTAAGACCGTGTTTGCTTAGCGTCACCGCTAATAAATTATTGCACGGTTTCTTGACCAACCCTTTGGATTGTTCCTCGTTTTTTTATTAGTTTCTAACATCATTTTTGCTTCATCCTTTACTGCGACCCAGCTTTCCATGCATATCATCACATGCACTTGCTTGCCAAAACCCTAGCTAGCATCCCCCACTTTTTCTTTTTTTTTTTAATTTTTATTTTGTCCATCTTTTTAATCTGCATTCACATGTTCATGTTCATGTGTGTTTGTACTCTTTCGTCCTTTACCCTTTTTTTTTTGTGAGTTCTTCCTTTACGATTTTGACCAAACGTTACTCATGCTTGTTCCCTTGCATCTGCCAAACATGACCGTGAGATCAGTAAATTTAATTTATAGCTAGGGCGTGTGGTAGATATATTATACAAGTGCTTATATTTTTTATTTTTTTTATAAGCAAAATAATACATAAATATGTACAAGATGTACCAAAAAATCTATGTTATTGGCCGGTAAAAATAGAAAAACAAAAGTCTATCATCTTGAATATATAATTATAATTAGCTCTTATTCTCATATTTTATATTTCTATAACTACTTCATAGCAATATTTTTTAGGTATAATATAGTCAAGATTATACTTTACTACAAGATGAAAGATAAATTTTTGACTAACTTATTGTCTGCTATTATAAATTTGAAAAAGCATACTATAAAGTTTAATATAGACTTAAAAATAGATGACTTTCATGATATATAGAAGATGCATAATGTACTTTGATATATTAGTAATATAATCATATAGTTATAAATATTTTGTATAGAATTTATTGTATATATTTTTATTGAATAAATTTAATTTTATAATGACCCCTCCTACCGCCGGATCCTAGCTCCGTCCCTGAAAACACCCTATAGCATCTATACAAGAAAAAGGGAGCAAAAAACACAAACCGGAAAAACTGATACAAATAAGAAAAATGATATTCTGACACAACAATATGTGCGGACAACATATGGTGCCGTACTGTGTTGTATTGTAGTAGGTTTTTTTTCTTTTAATATTTAGTTTTTTAAAAAAAAATTGTTCTTTTTTTAAAAATATTTAGTTTTATGAGGAATAAAATTTCGGTTAAGTAAGTGCAAATATCTGGTCAATTCAGTTCATTATCTGGTTACTGGGTTTTTTTTGTTAAGTATGTGCAAATATCTGGTTAATTCAGTTCATCATCTAGTTAATGGGTTTTTTTGAGAAATAAATTTTTTGGTTAAATATGTACAAATATTTGGTTAATTAAGTATAAATATCTGGTTAGTTTAGTTCACTATCTGGTTAATGGGTTTTTTGATTAAGTATGTATGAATACCTGGTTAATCAAGTACAAATATCTGGTTAATTCAGTTCATTATCTGGTTAGTGAGTTTTTTTCCTTATAAAATTTTTGGTTAAATATGTACAAATATCTGATTAAATCTTTTTAAAAAAATCAAAATTTATAATAAAAAAATGCGCTACAATACGTTACAGTCATGCTACAGTAACGTATGTTGTCCTGTGATTTCCGTGTCACAATAACCCAGCTGTAGAAATAATGTACCACACTAAAGTAATATACAAGTGCTCATATTGATGTAAAGGTGAATCAAAACGTATAACTTAGCATTCCCTTTTTATTAAAAGCCAAAAGTGAATGTAGGTGGAAGAGAGAGAGGCTAGAGAGAAAAAAATGGAGAGAGTTGCCAAGATCTGACCAGTTTCTCGGATCCATGATCACACTAGGACACGGTAAGTATACCTCAAGAGAATGCAACTGGGATATGCAAGTTACATGGTCAAAGACACCTTTTCTTTCTTTTTTTCTTCATGAGGTTCGACACCATATCATAGGATAAAGATAACATGTCTCATTTCGGTATATCACATCATATCTCAATTAATAATATCTTATCACATAAATTAAAATTTAATCTAATATTAAAAAAATAAAATATATAATAAGAATTTATTGATTAAGATATGATTTAGTATACATAAATGTGATTGGTGTTATGTATCGATCTCTTATTATTAGCCATCGATGGATGATTATAGTGTTCCTGAAAACAAGCGCGCGCCCTGTAGGAGAGGACTGTTGGATTATTTAACTACAGCAATAGCCCACATAAAGCCTGCTCATGATTGAATAATGTGATTGCCAAGTTACAAAAATTCAACTGTTTCGGGAGAATCTTGGACAAACCATGATCATATATGGATATATGACCTAATTAATTAATGAGATAACTCAAATTGTCCTACAATCCATTTGAGAAATACAAATTGAACTAGTAAGTCCAAATAACATTTTCTAATAATATCATCATATATAAATAAAATAAAGGTTAAAGTAATACTTTGTTCCCTATACGTGATAAGAATTCTCGATTTGGTCCATGTACATAGAAAATTATTAAAATGATCCCTATACGTACAAAAAGTCTCCATTTGGTTCCTGCCGTACAAAATTTTATGGACTTATTTGATAATTTTTTGCTCGATAGGGACCAAACGGGTAATATATAGAAACTAAATGAGGAAAGGGACCATGTTAATAATTTTTTATATATAGGGACCAAATCGAGAATTCATATCACGTATAAAGACCAAAGTATTATTTGAACCTAAAATAAAAATAAGCTGATCGAACAAATATAACTTCCCTGGAAATGTTTGTATTGATGGTCTAGCATATATCATATACAATATTTGGAGTTATGTATAGTATATGTTCAATGTGAAGATGGGAAACAAATAGAAAATCAATTAAACTTATTTTATTTTTAAATAAAAAAAAATCTATTTATCAGACAGTGAAATTATCAACTGCTTATACCCTCAAACCAATGTACTTTTTTGACTTATCAAAAGAAAAAGAAAAAGGAACCGCTTATAAACCAATCCATCCAATATTTAAATAAGAAACCCATTATACGTATATTATATTCAGATAGAAGTTTACGTGTCAAATGTAGCTTTAGATAAGGGTAAAACGTAGAAGGAAGTGGGAATTCGCTTTCCACCTTTTTCCAACATTAGCTAGATCGATCATCCATGATAATATTTTAGCATCCGCTGTTGATTTGGTTTAGATTGACATATTTGCTTCGATCTATCACAAATTTGATCAAGAATTGGGTGTTAATGTCACAGATCCGGAAACATGGGTATTCCGGTGATTTTGATTTTGTCACTTTTGTAGGCATTTTGATTTTGCCGTGTTATGCTATTAACCAGGGTGTTGTGAGTTTGTTCGCAGATTCATCCTTTTCGGTTTTTAGCGATGTTGAATTTGTGTTGTTCGATGTATTCTATCAATTTGAATGAATGAATATCTTTTTAGTAAAAAAAAAAAAGCTAACTCATTTGACATACTCTTTTGAAGGTGAACTCGCCTTAAATCAAATCTCACAGCCACCCTTCTCCTCCCAGACTTGTGTATGTAAAAATCACTTACCAGTTGATATCATGGAAGTTTTCTGAATCAATTGTTAATGGCAAAAAATAGCACATATGCAAATACTAAATAACAATGTAGGCATATTATTTTGGAATTACTATAATTTGATTTGGCCATAAAATGGAATAAATTTTCATTGGAACTAAATAAAAAAGAAAAAATAATTTGTCATGTCAGATGAACAGAAGAACATTTAAAATAGGATCAATGACACCTATATACTTATATATAAATTTTAGTTGTATCTATATTCTTCATTTTATCTAAATATAACAAATCTTTTTTTTTTTGACAAGTAAATATAACAAATCTTAGAGTGTTTTTTCTGTCAAGTTTATATTGAGCCAAATAAAATGAGGAAACTTTTTATTAGTCTATACCCGTATACAAAATTTTGGTCTTACAAACAATAATATTTTTACTCAGCAGATGTACCATTCATTAGAGGCACATAGAATGATGTAGTAGTGAAAAATTATAAGCAAAAAAAAAAAAAAAAAGCATCGCAGTTATACGTGGACTCCGTTAATACAGCTACAAAACTGGTTACTGAATATCATTACTGATAGAGTACGTATATAACAACTAGATCAAATTCTTTCTTTTGGCTTTTCAAAAAAAAAAAAAGATCAAATTAATCTTTCAATATGATCTTCATCATTAGCGCCTTAAATTAATTAAAATGAAAAGGAGAAATATAATTTCGACCTTCTCAAAAGCAATGGACCTATGACCTGAATAATATGAAAACAGTCTTTATGAAGTTGCGGAATTTCGCTTTGAATACGGGTTTTGTGGAAGTCTGCGTTACCATTTGTAAAAGTAACATATATGTTTTACCTTCTAACGTGTAAATACTAAATAGTTAATGGTTCATGGACTGTGCCTCATGGATTCTGAACATAGTATCTACGTCAGACCTATGTGTTTGGATATAATATGGATCATTTAGTCCATCTAATATTGTCTTACTATCTTGCCATGCTGATAAAATAAACGTGGTACTTAATTTTCTACGGAAGCACTGCGTTAATTTACTGTGAAATGAATTGCATCGTTTATCAGTTCAATTAATATGATCAACAAGTTGGGAGTTATAAGGTCGTTTGGTGGTTTGAGGAGAGGGAGATAGGGTTTGGAGTGATAAGGTGGAGGTCATAGGTTTAACTCTCCCATTAACATAATAAATACTAACAATTTAATATTTACCTATAAAAAAAATAATCAACAAGTTATTATATATTAAACTTAAAATTGTTCCTTAACGATGTCACATTCGCGCAATGAGCACATTAATTTGAAGGTGGCATAGGGGTTTACAAATTTCTTTCATGGGAGTACTCTCACGTTCCCTTTGGACCTTTTTGGTTTGTCTTTGCCTAAGCCTCTAAGGAGTTCAAGAGCACATTAGAATACAATTTTTTGTTGTTTTTAATATTTTTTTATAAATATTTAAAAATAGGAAACAAAATAAAAATAAAATGATATTTTTATAATTTTATAAGATAAAAATAGGAAGACGAAAACAAAAGAAACAAACCTTAAAATTTTTGGTGTGCACAAATCCTTTTTCATGTAAGAAAGTAGGGATGAAGGACCCTCACGTAATTTCACAGCTAAACATTCTACACCTATCTTTATATTTAACCCTCCTAAAGCAGTTTACTCTATCCCATGTACTTTATTTTATATATATATATATATCCCTTACATTATTTTACCTAGGTTTCAGTTTCAACAAAACATTTCTTATTTCTTCTAGTGCATTGGGATGGAAAATCAGGGTCAGCAAGACCCCAATGGAAGTGCAAGCAATGGCTCCGAAAAAAGTGAACCGGTGAGGTCAAGGTGGACTCCAAAACCAGAACAAATCCTCATACTCGAGTCCATCTTCAACAGTGGCATGGTGAACCCCCCAAAGGATGAAACTGTCAGAATAAGGAAGCTCCTTGAGAAATTCGGCACCGTCGGCGACGCCAACGTCTTCTACTGGTTTCAGAACCGCCGCTCGAGATCTCGCCGCCGCCAGCGCCAGATGCAGGCAAGCCTTGAGCAGAGAAATAACCAGATGATGCAGCCTCCTCAAGTTGGTCATGGTGCAATTCCATTTGATCAGGGTCACACGAGTCCAGCCGCAAATGCAACCGTGACCGCAATCGCAATCGGTTCTTCTTCTTTCACTAATTCCTCTTCATCATGTGGGGGTGTTATTGGTGGCCAAGAAGGCATGGATGGTCTCTTTTCACTCTCTCCTCAAATGGGTTTCCCAGAATTTGATCACAGTTCAGCCGCAACTTCATTTTTTACACCTCCTTTTGCTCCAAATTTGAACTACCAGTCTGGTAATTGCATGGTTGTGTTACTTAGACAATTTTTTTTTTTTTTGAATTTTCAGCTTGTTGAAGTAAAATACAATCTATTTTTCCCATTTTGTTTTTCATTTTTTTCTTCCTTATATATTCACCATTTGCATGTTCAGCTTTGATTCAAGGTATAACTTTTCTTTTAGGGGAGCTTGAGGATCAAAATGAGTAAAAATTGTGATTGAAGTTTTATTAGTTTAATTAATGTGTTTTTTGTAAAAGTTCTTCTTTTCCGGATTAGGTTTCAGGTGGGCTACAGAATAATAATAAAGTAACAATCTTTCATGATTTGACAGTTCTGCGTTTGAATTGCATGAAAGTTGTACTTTCCGGAAAAACATGAGACTAACTTTCTGGTTGCAGTTTCTGTTCCTTCCTTTTTATTCTTTTTTGGGGCTCTTCAAAACTTCTGTAGAAAGATTTCCAAACCCTAGATTATCTTTTCCCCACTCATTCTCAGTTTATTTGTTTCTTTCCCCCTTTTGGTATATTGGCTACTCTCTCTCCCTGTATATACATCTCTCGTACCAGGTTTCCACAATGTCCATCATGTTCATAATAAACAATTCACCTCTAATTACAATGACGTGGTCATCAAAGAAACTTGTCAATAATTGTAGCCGTGGTATATAGTTTTTTTTTAAATAAATCAAAATGAATAAAAAAGAATATAAGGATTAATGTAACCCATATACATCGCAATCGTGATATATAGTTCATTAATTTTTATTACTGCTTTATTGTTTTTCTTTTAACACTTTTTTCAGTAATTGGCCTAAGAAAATACGGGAATTGAGATTCAAAGTGTTTGATGAATTCGAATGAGCTTGCTATTTTTTTACATTACATTTTGATTAATAGTTTCCCACATTCAAAAGAAGAATAATATATCTTTCTTAATTTATACTATATGACTGATTATGGTTGATGGTCTAATTTTTGTTCTATTAATTTTGGGAGTAGGAGCTGGGGGCACTAATAATATTTCAGGATTCATCACAGTGTTTATCAATGGAATTGCAACAGAAGTTCCAAGGGGGCCAATAGACATCAAAGCGGTGTTTGGTGAAGATGTAATATTAGTTCATTCCTCTGGAGTGCCAGTACCCACCAATGAGTTTGGGATTTTGATGCAGAGCTTGCAGCATGGTGAAAGCTACTTTCTGGTTAGCTCATGCATATCTTCTAATACATTGCTTTCTAGATTTTAAATCTGGGCTCGCAATCGCAATTGAGACAGCAACGTTGTGATTTTGGTAATCTCTGAAACCGCATAGCGCGACTGTAATTGCAGCCTCATCGATCATATTTTTCGATAATTGTCTGCAATAATGAAAAATGTTTATAATGACAAATGTAACGCAACTACAGCTTAAAACCTTGTTTATTGCTTCAATTCAATCGTTGTGCTGCCCTATTAATTCCCTTTTTTTTTTCATTTATCTTAACTAGGTCGATCAATTTGGATAATGATCACTCTAAAGTATATACATTTTTCTTTTGTGAATAATGATTCTTGAATTTTGGTTTAATTTATAGGTTTCAAAGCCAACACAATTATGAACAGTGCTCATCGGTCATCACCCTAGCAGCAATGGAAGCTTCCATTAACATGTTTCTCCGATTGCCAGTATCTACTCCTGTGTTGCTCAAATAATAGACAGATCTATTGTGTGATTATAGAAGTCCATATCTATATCTACCTCAGCCATATATACTGTGCCTTTTTATATTGGTTTTGGTACAAACATGTTTTTTAAAACTTGAGCTATATATCGATTAAAGCAAGTTATGTAATGTATCTTTCATTTAGTCCTCAATCAGTTCTTTGGCTTGCATCTGAATTAGATTTAAATATGATTATATCATTTACTTTCATTTAACATAAATGACATGAGACTGCAAGCAATAACTCAATCAATTATTTATAATGTTGGAAAAAGTTATCAGATAACATCTACTATTTCCCTATTGGTGGAATTTCATATATATATATATATATATATATAATGAATATAAATAATGCATCTATGGAACCAAATTAATTAAGAATGATAAACATCACATGGAAATGCATGTTACCTTTCATCCTTAAAGAGATCAAAGAAAGAGCGACAACAAGGAAGAAGGGTGGGGAATTAACAAACAAAAGTAAAACAGAATAATTTGAATTTGTCTTGGTTGGAAACATATCTAACTCTCTTTGACTTGTGTTGTCTATCTTATTCCTTTCTCAAGGAGCAAAATAGGGGAAGTCTGACAATTGTTAAGAATCATACATGCAAACAGCTACTTGTCTCTCTTTTAAGAAGACTATGTTCATTGAATTTTCAGTTCCAAATTTTCTTTTCCTGCCAAGATCAATCACTAGTCAATAATCTAGCCGTGTAGTGGAAAATGATGAGGATTCATCTTAAAAATAATTAATATGGCGCTTGACATTACAACAGTTTGTTGGTAGAATATGTGGATAGCTAAATTTATTCACACATTACACAGCACATAAATAATGATAATTCCTAGTTCCTATACTATGTATGACTCTCTTTCATCTGAAGTAAGGGAGTATTGTTTATGCAAATTAACTATACTAAAATCATCCAAAATTCCATATGTGACTGCTTATTCACAAAAAAGAAAAAAGAAAAAAAAGAAACAAGAGATTATCATCGACATTGTTAATATATGCATTACTGATATATAACCAACCCAATGTTAAAGGTGAGATTTTGGACAAGATTTTTGTTTAGAATAATATATGCTAAATGTTTGTTTTTAAATTGGTGTATATCCCCATTTCAGTGTATGAAGTTATTCTCTTAATTAATCTTGTATAAAACATATCACGTGTATATAGGTTATAGTATGCATTGTACTCTCTTAATAAAATTTCTTTTCTTTATAATAAAAAACTATAGAGTAAAGACGGATCCCTGACAAATTGAAAATGTTGATTTGGGATATTTTAGTCTCAAAAATTTTAAATAATGTCAAAATAGTCATTTTTACTATAAATTTTAGAGATATTTTAATTTCGTCCCTACCAAAGATTATTTTGATTATCATTTAAAAGTTTTGAAAACTAAAATATCTCAAATCAATATTTTTCTATTTTTTATGAATCAAATATGTCTCCATATTTATTTTTTTTGTTAGGGACGGATTTGTATTTCACTCAAAACTAAAAGAAAGAAAAGAAACTAGAGAAACTTCTAGTCGTATATAACATTTGTGTTCACTCCGTTCTTCCACATGTATTATACGTGTAAGCCTTTGTTTATTTTTTTTATTTTTTGATCAAATAAAATTTAGATTGGGGGAAGGCAAGCCTATTTGTAAGGTCGGAGAATATCACCGGCCTCAACGATGATTTATAGTGAAATTTATATATTATCTATCAACAACGGATATCTCGGAATCGAATCCAAATCACAGTTTATATGAACGGAAGGCTTGACCAAATATATCAACCCCTATTAGCCCTTTATTTATTATTTGTCATTAAATTATATAATGAAGATAAATGTGTCTAGAGCCTCTTTTCCTTATTTTTATTAAAGAATTTGTACATTTATTCACACCGAATTAAAATGGATAGAGATATAGAGGGAAACAATTTTATCTAAAACATATTTTTTTGATAAGCCAAGAATTTTTATCTAAAACAATGTTACAAATTTATTTAACGCCCAACTTAAATCATTTTAAATTTATATATAATTTTTCTAGTTTCCACTTCTAAGAGCATCCCCAACCGAGCATCCCATATTTTTACATTTTGGGTGGGTTTCGCTTTTATACATCACTCATTTTTACTTTTTACAACCTAATATCCCATCTCTCCAACTTGCCACCTCCAAGAAATTGACTAAACAGGCCCCACCAGTGACCCCCAATTATTTACATTTCATCAATAATTTATTTAAAAAATATAAAACTGACTCACACAAAAGATTAAGAAGTGGTGCTTATTAAATAAGCATCTCTGCTTCATATGCACCCATTCCGAAAAGGTCTTTAACAGTGGGTGCTTATAAGTATAAGCACCCATGTTAAATAGCCAAGATCCCAAATTAAGCAATCCGTTGGAGATGGCCTTACACACCCATCAAAATAATCGAATAATTAACATCAATTATGATCTATTTCCATGACTTTAAACCAATTAATCATCTAATCCAATTCATCACAAATGATAGGTCTTTTTTATAAGGAAAAAATAATATTAAGTGGGTACCGGGAGTATTCCAACTCATAAACAATACATGTAGCGTAAAATCTAAATAAAAGCAAAACACCACACTTTCCCAAAAAACTAAACAGCCCCAAAAATTCGCCAAAATCCACCAAGACCAAACTGATAGAACAGAGGCACAGGATAAACCCCCCTACACATTACTTTAGTTGGAACAAATATATCAAATTAACTTTTTTTTTGAACCATATATCGAATTAACTTGTTAGGTGAGAAGTAGGAACAATGGGGTTGCATATATGATATATCAATATGCAGCAAAGCCACACAACTGTAAATTGTAATAGATTTATTCCCGGAAAAAATGCAACTCAGCAGCCTTCTAAGACATCTAGCTAGCTTGATATAAGCTTGTTGTGTCACATTTTGATGGAAGAATGGTTTGCTATTTATGAAACACTAATTAAAACTAGTTTAAGAAGTGCATGGCCAGTACGTGGGATTTTCACTTGAATAATTGGTCCCCACACCGACCAATATAACCAATGCAAATCAGACGGATGTTTGTAGCAAATGTCTTGGATTCTTTTGAAGTTTATAATAATCTCAGAACATTAGGGGGCACACCAACTTAGAAAAACCATGTGAGATAATCAAGTTTAATTGGTTGGCATGTCTATTAAATTTTACACTTAATTGCATCCCAATGTTGGATTCAGTGTTCCAGATATGTCATATTTTTAGGTGATTATTTTAAGGGTGTTGAGAATTATAGCTTTACCAGGAAACAGGTAATAAGTCATCTATTTTGGGAATTCCAATATGACAACACATGGAATTTTTAATGGAGCTCATGATTAATTTCAAGTGCCTAAGTTTTGAACGGTATATTAGTTTTTCCCTGAATTCCAGCTGGGATTACTTTGTTTCTTGTGAACTTTGAAGCTTGTGGATTTGATCGCTCGACAACCTCTGTTCTTTTTTGTACTCCCACAATTATCTACACTACCATAATTTTAAAATGAGTGTTGCTAATGAGTATCCTAATGATATTGTTTAAGGAATCCAAATAAGATAATTATTCATTGAAAAACTAAGTATATCTTTTTTCTAATATATTTATTACACCACTTCCAATGAAAACTTACTTTGTTTTTTAGATTTATTAAATAATACCCTTATGATACTCGTTAGTATTTTCCTTTTAAAATTTATGTAGGACATGATTAAAGAATACCTTGTTTCATGCTGTCTGGTATTTCCTTTTCAATATGATCCAACCTATGAATTTAATTTCCATTAACAAATATATGTGTCCATTGCAAAATGTAAATTAACCCTTCCAATTATAGGGCTAGTGTAAAATATTTTCTTGTGGTTCAAAAAAGTCACTAGTTAATCGAACTACTTAAATTTTTAAAATTGCGTAAAAAAAGCCCTTATACATACTAATTTTCCACCCACAAACTAATAGAAAATAAAAAATTAAAACAAAATTATAAAAAAAATACAACCTTCAACCAAAAAAAAAATTTAAAACCCTAAAAAACTCAAAAGATCCAATAATATAAATCACCATACAATCTCAGCCTAAAATCATCATCCCACAAAACACTCCAAGTTCTAAAAATATTGATCGAGCCATAATAGATTAATAGTAGAAACCCAAAACTCCTAAACATTAAAAGCCCCATCACAAATTTTGATTATCGGCTTGAGCAGTGGCGTTGGTCAGTTCTAGTGGCTCAATTTTGCATCGAGGTATTTTCCAACAAGAGCTTCTTAATTATAGGCAATTTTTTTTTATCGAAAGCATGGACTTGTTCGTGGGGCTTGGTGATTTTGGCCCTCTGGATCGGGTTAAATTATCAATTTTATGCTGCCAAAATGAATGGTTTATTACACATTTTATAGATTTTTATCCCCTTTTTATATATAATAAAACAAGTTTTAACAAAATAGTATAATAGTCACTCCAACCCAAGTACCGACAAAATCCATCAAAACCAAACTAAGCATACTACTCTTCAGAACCGCAAATTCGAAACCCACCCCAAGCCCAACATCTGAATTGAGCCTGACAAACCAAACAAAAACAAAGTGATCTACACTATAAAAACAAAAAAACAAAAACAAAAACAAAAACCCACTCTATAAAACAGAGCCCAGCACCTGAAAAACACTGTCACTTAACCATAAAAACATACAAAGTCCTTCCCGGATATTTTGCTGCGAATATACCTGCCACCTCCTTCTAAGCAACCGCAAAAATACATTCATGAATTAAATATTATAAGTAAAAACTATTTTTCTCTAAGTTAAATTTCATATATAGTTTTTTTTATATGAAAAATAATATAATAAAATTGAAAGTCTCTTGTTACATTGCACAGCACAAAACAATGATACATATACACATTTATCTGATAAGCCTATCATTATCTATCCTAACTGCATGGAGAATATCTCTTCATGATAGTAGCATATCTCATAAGTGTGAAATTAAATACAACAACCTATCCTATAATCTGATAGCTAACAAACTGATAGTAACAACTGATAGCCAACAGATTAGAGTTACAAGATTATCTCTTATTACCCCCCTCAAGTTGGGAGTACGGATTTCGAACACCCAACTTGGACAACAATGACTGAAACTGCTTCGTTCCCAGTGACTTGGTGAAGAAATCCATGGGTTGATGAGCAGTTGGTATGTAGAATGTGGTGACTGTGCCTGCTTGAATATGCTCTCTAATGAAGTGACAATCGACTTCGATATGCTTTGTTCTTTCATGGAAAACGGGGTTGGATGCCAAGTGCATGGTTGATTGGTTATCACATATATAATAGATGAGTTGGCTTGTCCAAAACAACTTGTAAGGATGAAAGTATGCTGCGTAACCATATGATCTCACTTGTGGCATGAGACATTGCCATGTACTCTGCTTCAGTTGAGGACTTAGAAATAGTGGTTTGCTTCTTTGTTTTCCATGAGGTAGGCACGGACCCAAGCTTCATTAGATACCCTGTGATAATCCTGCGAGTAACTGGACATGTTGCCCAGTCTGAGTCGCTATAACCAACCAATGTGAGATCATTTATTTTTGGTATCCAAATGCCTTGCCCGGGAGCTGATTTAATGTAGTGCGGGACTCTCATAGCTGCTGTCCAATGATCTTGCTGAGGAGCTTGCATGAACTGACTCAATGTGTGAACTGAGTAAGATAGCTCCGGCCGTGTGATAGTAAGGTATATGAGACGCCCTACCAATCTTCTGTATTGAGCCGGATCAGGATAAAGTGCACCTGTTGCAGAAGCCAATTTGTGATGTTGTTCCGTAGGAAAAGTGCATGGCTTACAGTTGAGCATGCCACTTTCCTTTAATATATCAAGCGCATATTTTCGTTGACAGAGGAAAAGTCCATTTGGACTTCTAGCTAGCTCCAATCCCAGAAAATATTTTAAAGGACCCAAGTCATTCATGTGAAAGCAAGTATGAAGATAATATTTGAAGTTCTCACAGGTTGTAACATTGTTTCCAGCAATAACTAGATCATCAACATATACTAGGATAGCTATAAAAATATGAGATGAAGAATATGTAAACAAGTTGTAATCTCCTACACTTTGATGAAAACCATAGTGAGTGAGCGCATTTGAGAGCTTTGAATACAAGTTTCGGGACACTTGACGAAGACCGTACAGGGACATTTGAAGGCGACAAACCAATCCTTTATTGTGCTTATTATAACTGATAAACTGCCATTTTGTATACTTTATTGTTGGAAAATTATGTGTGATTTGTTATTTATTTGGATATTATTGTGGATACTCACCCTATTTCCCATTATTATTGTAGAATTTGTCACCATGGCAATGAAGCATCTAACTTGGAGAAAAAGCAACAATTATGAAGGATTTTTGCATAAAAAGGGCTGAATTCTGAAGATTGCAAAGGAGCACGACCGTTCTCAATATTAAGCACGACCGTGCTCATTAGAAGAGCCCCTGCTATTCAGCACGCCCTTGCTTGCTTGTTGGAGTTGACGTTGTTTTATAAGCACGGACGTGCTCATTCTTAAGCATGACCGTGCTCATCAGCAAGGCCTTACTGACTTTCTCATTTTTAGCACGATTTGACGCCGTTTTAGTTGAGCACGACCGTGCTCGAGTTCCAAAGGCCCAATTGCTTAGGTTTTTACATTACCAATAAAAGGGAGTGATTGGGATCATTCTAAGGAGATTTTGGACAGAGCCGTTTTGCATCGTTGAGAGCTGATCGTAGAGATAAGGATAGAGCCGTCAAGAGAAGACCCCCCCCCCGCACGCGCGCGTGCAGTTGATTTGAAGACCGCTTCGCGTTAAAAGGGTGTTCGGGTTTTAGTTTTGTTTTTATCTTTTATGGACTGTTACATGCTTGTGATTTGTATGGTGATCTTCATGACTATGCTTAGCTAATTTCATTCCTAGGGTAATGGTGGATCTTATGTTTTGATACCTTTGATATTTTCCCAATTTTAATATGATATGGTGTTTCGTTTAATTGGTTGGTTTAATCATTGTGTTTGAATTTATAGAAGGTTTGATAATCCTTTATTAAGTTAATTAATTGACTGGCGACTGTACCACAATTAGTTAACGGAACTCTAGGATTAATCGGATTTGGGGTTGCGTGGGCCAAACGCAATCCCCTGTTTTCAATCAGTTATTGAATTAACAAAACTTGTCAGTTCTTTATGCTTCTTTTAACTGTTTGCCTTGCAAGACCATTGGGGGTAACTGTTTAAGGGAAAGAATATTAATAATGCATGATCATTGGGTATTAATAGCTTTAGAGCGAGTGATTGGCAATCAATAAGAAACACTTATCATTGAGGAATTGGGTAATATCTTAGGTAGTAACATAAGTGAAACCAAGCACCCTATGCTTTCCATAATTGAACCCTTGCTTGCAATTCTTTGCTTTTCTTGGCTTTCACAATCTTGTTATTTTTATTTATTTGTTTTCAACCCATTCGATTGTCTAAATAACACAAGAAAGTAATTAATCTAGTACTTGTCAACAATCTTTGTGGGTTCGATACTTGGAGTCCCAAATACTCCTATATTACTTTTGTGATAGGATGCACTTGCCCTTAAGTGTAGTTTTAACGCAACAAGTTTTTCGCTTGTTTCCAAGAAAACTGAAGTCCAGATAGATTGGCCCTTATGAAGTTACCAAAGTCTTCCCATATGGCATGCTTGAGGTTACCAGAGATGGGAAAAAAACCTTCAAGGTTAATGGACTGAGAGTGAAGCATTATGAGGATGGCGTGGTACCTAAGTGCCACACAGTGAACTTGGAATAACACCACTCTCGGGGACAACCGTCAGGCTGACGACGTTAAACAAACGCTTCGCAGGAGGCAACCTGTGTCTCTTCTCTTTCCTTTTCTTAACTGTTAGTTTAGGATTTGAATCATTTACAGTTTTTCCTTAAGTTAATTTTTAGGAATTGAATTAAGTGTGGGGAGATTGGAAGGATTCCAAAAAAAAAAAAGGTGCTGGGGTAGACACAGTTGTGTCCATTAGGGACACACCTGTGTCTAATTCTCGCTTACGCTCACTCTCATAAGAGCTGAATTGAGTAGGACCGTGCTTAACATTGAGCACGACCGTGCTCATTTGTGGATTTGAAAAGTTAAAATGAGGTTGAGCACGACCGTGATCCTTTTCTGATTTGAATTTGAACTGAACTTTGAATTTGAATTTTAAAATGGGACTGAGCACGATCGTGCTTAACGGTGAGCACGACCGTGCTCCATTATTGATTTGTTTTATAAATAGAGTAGGACAGATAGAACGCTGATTAGGATTAACCGCGCTCTCGCCTTCTCCTTCCTACCTTTTACTCTGTCAGTCCCCTTGCCCCATACAAGTGTTTTTGCTCCAACTCCTAAAAAGGTACGTGCTTCATTTTTCCATGTGCTACTGTGAGTGAATGCATGACTTAGTTCCTTTTTGTTTTTCCTTTTCTTCTCTTTATTTTTGTTTTATTTTATTATTTTTTATTTTAATCTTAATTATCAAAACTGACCAAATTTTATTTGTGAAAACAGTTGTCATTCTCAGTCTCCCCGGATCATCCTGAGTTTCAACACATGAAGGACTCAATCCGAGACAGACTGTACCCATTCCCGGAAGTTGAAGGTTTGACTAAAGAACAAAGGGAAAAGATTGCTACCAATTCTTACCCCAGATACACTCCATCTCGCTTGGATTTTTGTCATGCCGCAAACGAGTACGCCCGGGTTGAGACCCTTTGAGATATTGAGCGGAGGGCAAGAGAACGCCCTCGTGGGTACAGTGCTGGGTGTAAGTTCTATCATGACATGGTTGACAGGAAAATCAGGATACCAGATCAGATCCCATTCCCAGAGATAGAGCGCTATATTGAAGAGGAGAGAGACAGATGGTGTGAGCTTTACTTGGTAGAAGTTGAAGCAACGAATGATTATGCATATCTAAAGATTGAAGAGGCTAGGCTTGCTAATCTAGTATTGGAAGGAAATTCGGAAGGAGAACCAAAGGCAGAGTAGAAACAGAAGGAGTCCTTTCGGACTCCTTGAGATAACAACTTCTAAACCCGTCTCTTTGCTTTTCTTTTCCAAATCTTTGCAAATAAATTTTGGTCATATAAAAAAAATAAAATTTTTTTTGCATAATGTCATTGAGTCTAGATAGGAGTTTGTTTCCGTTTTAAAATTTAAAAATAGATTTTAAAAAAAAATAAAAGAGAAAAAAAAAATTAAGCACGGCCGTGCTCATCAACGATTTTCAAAATATAAAAGTGGGGCAGAGCACGGGCTAGGGTTCATTTTGAACCCGTGCTCACTTTTCTCTGCCCCTTCCTCAAACCCTAGAGCCACCCCAACCACAACGCCCCATTCCGTCAATTTTCCCTCATCACTTCACTTAATCCAGGTAACTTTTCATGTGCCTCTGCTCTGTTATTGTTCATTATTTGGTTTAAGTAGGTATTTGGTAATATGATTGGGTTTTCTCTTTTTTGTGTAAATAACATGTGGATATGCATAATGTTCATAATAGTTGCCTTTGCTTGTGGTCTGTATGCATATGCCTTGTTTGGGTAATTTTTGTTTTGCGTTTTGGGTTTCTGGCACTGCATTTTTCTGGGTTTCTGCATTGAGCACGGTCGTGCTCATCATTAAGCACGACCGTGCTATTCATACATGTGCAGTTTCTGGGTTTTTATTTGAGCATGGTCGTGCTCATCATTAAGCACGACCTTGTTGTTCATACATATGCAGTTTCTGGGTTTTTATTTGAGCACGGTCGTGCTCATCATTAAGCACGACCGTGCTATTCATCATATGCAAAAATGCCCAGTTTCATTGAGCACGACCATGCTCCCTGTTAGAAAGGTCGTGCTCAATCTTTTTCCAGAATACAGAAAATATATATAAAAAAGAATATAATAAAATAAAAAATAATAATAAATAAAAATAATAAAACAGAGAGTGCATGCATCGATTATACTGCATATTTCTTATGATGCTTTGATTTGGTGCCTGAACTGTTTGTATTTTTCTCATTTCTCGTAGCACTAATGCACTTTTTGTTTGATTTTCAAGACTATGCCGCCTAAACGTGCCCACCAAGCTGCTCAGCCTCCACCACCTCTTCTGGATGAGTATCTTCAGTTTCAGCGGCCGGAGCATATTCAGAGGTTCCATCGGCTAACTCCATTCAAGTTCGTCTCAACTAGGAAGCTAGACATGGACATATTGACCGCTCACGAGCTTGTTCTCCGTGTTTAGCAGCTGATTAGGCACATTGGGTGGGAGCACATTGGATCCATCACTCGTCCTACTTACGGGAGCCCACCCTGGAGTTTCTCTCCACACTGAGCAATGTTTACGATGATGATGATGAGGAGCCCCTTGTCATTTGTCAGATGCATGGAGTGCAGAGGGAATTGACTCTGACCGAGTTCAACTTCCACGTCGTCTTTGCGACTGCAGAGTCAGTACAGACTGATCTGTACTAGAGGGGATTGTTGGAGCCTCTAGTAGAGTTCTTAGATGCGATCATGTGGGCCTCGATCATCGGTGGGGATATGCACTATAACCCCCGGATGTCGAATGCCTCCACCATCACTGACATGCCATTGTGTGTGATTCACCGCTGGCTAGCCCACTCCATCACAGGATGCTATTCCATGCAGGGCGTGATCTCGAGGATAGATCTGTACATCATGTGGTGTATGTTTCAGGAACGGTCGCTGAACACTGGCCATATTTTTCTCCAGACATACCTGAACATCGGCATGAGGCTGAGAGAGGGGCAGATGGGGTACATCTTTGTGGGATCCTACATCACTCAGCTAGCACTTAGCTTGGGTGCCATTGATCCTCGTGCACACCAGATGTGTCCTATGCTCACCGTTGATGAGGGGATGTTGATTCACATTGGGGTTTTAGTGTGTGACCGACGCGGAGTTCTTCGAGTCACTGTTTCTGTTGCCACTCCGGAGGAGCCGGCAGAAACCCATGATGCACGTCCCCAGTGAACAGGTCCCAGCTGCAAATGCTCACATGGATGACCAGGCTGCTCCACCACCACCGCAGGCAGCCGTGGACGGTCTCATTGCGCGCTTAGACAATCTCGAGCTAGGTGTAACACCCTGTTTTTACTATATTTTATGTAGCAATAAATACATATTAATAAGTGCTTTTTACGTCAGTTAAAATTGATTTTTTACGTCGATCATCGATCGACGTAAATACAAACCGGCGTTAATAGTTAATATTTTAACGTCAGTTGAGAACTGACGTTAAATATAAAACTATTAACGTCAGTTCCTTAACAAAACCGACGTTAATTTTGTAAAAATTAACGTCGGTTTTTTAAACAACAGACGTTAAACTAAAACTATTAACGTCAGTTCTTTAATACAACGGACGTTGATTTTGTTAAAACTAACATCAGTTGTTATAAAGAACTGACGTTAAAGGTTTAATTTTAACGTCAGTTGTAATAAACAACTGACGTTAATAGTGTACTGTATATTTTATAAAATACTATTAACGTCAGTTGTTTGATACAACTGACGTTAATAGGTTTTTTTTTAAATTCAGTTTTAAAATATCACTCCCCTCAGCTATCCCTGCATTCAGTCCCAGTAACACAGAATATCACACACATTACAGAATTGCAAAGGAAAATTGAACAATGGGGGGACTTAAAACCAAAACCCATGTATATATATAAATAAATTTTAGTTCCAATGTCTAAAAAACAAAACTATCTAAGGATATATATATACATGTTATTAATTAGTTTCTAAAGTCTAACAAAAAAACTATTTATCTAAGTAGTGCGGAGGTATGTTGTCAATTCTTTTTTCAGCCGCATACTTGACGAAGAATTCAACGAAGCGCATCCTCAAGTCTCTTAACTCATCTTCTTCAATAGGCGATTGGTCGATAAATGCCTAGACACGTTCAAATAATAACAATAACATCAATGCAAGTCATCTTCAAAACTATAATATATAATTTAACAAGTTGTTTAAATATTACCTTCTTCCATCCATCCGTAATAGATGCGGAGACTATGTTCAGCATATGAAGCATCACATAATAGTCGCACGACCAACTGTCAGTTTGAAATCGAGACTACCCACAAAATTAATTTCAACGTCAGTTGAATATACACATAAATTAGTAATTATAATATTAATTATTTGATAAATAAACTACCAAACCTTGAGGATGTTCCATACAGGATTTGCTTTAGCCTTAGAAGTCCTACTTCTCCCGTTGGCGCAACTTATGCTACTCGCCTTCAGCGCGCTATCATAAACAAATAATCATGTCGATAAATTAACAAACTCATATATCATGTGTGTAATAAACTAAAAACAACTAATATTAAAACTTAAATTAAATTTAAGATTAGTTACTTACATATTTAAAGCTTCCACCACCTTCGGTGGCGGATCTTGGTGGAGAGAGCAGAAGAATATGACAGTATGCCTAGACGGGTGAAGTACGAACAACTGCAAATGGCGTTCCATACAGTAGGGAGCCAGATATAATTCTTTCGGATTGTCTCCCAACAAGTTCCCTAAGTATTTACTCAATGCATCGCCAGCAAAGAACTCGGGCAGAAGGATTGACGGATCTAAGAAACCGTAAACTGATGCAACGCCCTTATCAAGCTGAAGACGATGGAGATACCTAAGATATGAAAAGGTGTGGATGTTAATTACATAATATATATATTGAAATTAAAATAAATTATTAAATGGAAAAATACCAAAAATAAATAAGTTATAAAATTAAAATTAACTTACGTGCACCAGAGACTGATGACATTGTTGTTCATCCAGACGTTATTTCTGCGCAGCGTTCAGAGATCGTCACCGACGAAGGAAAATATCCTCTGTTGATCTGGGCGTGCCACCCATCCATCGTGATCCAATGGACATTCAAAAATCTCAAATGCATAATCCTCACCAAGTGAGAACAAACGAGTGATAGGTGACAGCGACACCGACGTCGACTTGGCCTTCAGTTTAGGAAAAATAAAATATATAAGTTTTTGATAATTAAAAAAAACACTAGTAATTATTTGACTAATTTGGACATTAATAATGAATAAATACCTTTGCTAACATTTCGAGCTCACGTCGTTTGGAGTCCAACTCAAGCTCACGCCTTTTCATTTCCAACTCATGCTCATGGCGCTGGACTTCCAACTCCCGCTCCCTAGCTGCCAACTCGTCGTCCTCCACATGTGCCATACTAAAACTCTCTTTTGTGCTCACATGTGAAGCGTTGGCAAGCCTTGAGGTGTCCTGGGATGTACCGACGGAGGAAAGCTCTCTGGCAAGCGCCTGCTTGAATTCTGGGTTGGCAATTAAGCCTTGCATCAGATGTGTTGTAATATCTGGGTTGGACATGAGGTGCTGAGTAATGTCAGCCAAAATTGATGCTTCATTGACCACCCGCTTTCGTGAAGCAGACTTGCCATAATATTGTTTGATGGTCACGTTCCCAAGAACACCGAGAACCCGACCAGGATGGTCTTTCTTGCCTAGAGCAGTCATCAAGACGTCCTGCCGTCCAGAAGGGACGAATGCGCCCTGGGAGGATTTTGCTTTAAGATCCATCTACAATGAAAAAAAAATGAAAAAACGTGCAAGTGAAAAGTGTTTCAAATATCTATACAAATATCAATTGAAATCAAGTTAATTATTTACTTACAATCTTATCTGCCACTTCGCGAGTGGCATCAACTTTAAAAGATCCTGCCTTTGTCATGCGGCCGGCTAACCAGACATCCTCGCGGTCGATGTCCGACGAAGGACTTGATGGTGTGCCCTCAGGCACCTCTCCTCCTTCAATCCTAGCAGAGTGCTCTTCCTGCTTCGCCCTCAGCCTATCCGCCATCATCTGCTGGATCCGAGTATGGTACCCACCCTGAGACATGGTGTGGCGGTGGACGTTCTTCGCCTGATTCTGCCGACCCTTATTTGCCTTAGCCTATTCAAACAAAAACACATAATTAAATACATTTAAATGATCTATAATAAGCATACAAAATTAACTTAATCAACCAACCTGAAATTCTCCATCCTGTCGACTCCTGGCAAACATATCCCAAGTATCCTGATCAATCCAGGGATAATCCGAGAACATTTTATCAAGCCGCTTCTTCCCAGATACATAGTACCTGGTAAGATCATGCTTGAACCCATTCCAACGCTTTGATGCCATTTTCATACATTTATGACGATGATCCTCGTCATTTGGCACGATCAAGCTACCTACACATTAGATACATATATAACAACTGGATGGATTATAACTCGGATAATTATCTAATAATGTAAATCAAACGAATGTAAAGATAAAATACCGTGATAGCCTCCCAAATCTGATCCTTAACGTTCTGTGGAACGTCATTCCAGTGGTTGTAGTTGATGCTTACGTCTTTGCTTCGCTTGTAGAAACACCCACTTATTAAATTCTTTAGCACGGGGTCCCTGGGCATTTAGATTAGCATCGAAGGACACCTCAAGCTTCTGTCCGCTCTGCCTGTCCTTCTCTAGTTTCTTCAACGAGGTGGCTCCTCTACCCCGTTTCCTATGAGCCTGTGATGTCTGTATGGACAAAAAAAATGATAAAATAGAGGGTTATAACATTATAAACTTACATTAACAAGAAGGACTAAAGATAGTATATAACATGTAAACTTACACTAGAATCAGGCGTAGGCGTGATCGGGTCCTGCGAAACCCCCACAGTGTCCTCCCGTGCATGTGGGCTATCCGACTGATCCATATGTATGTCTGTTCAGAAACAATATATATGTATTAAAATAGGCTATAACTCAAAATAAATACAGAAGTATAAATAAAAATAACTAGATAGGTCCTGTAGATATACAAAACATCTATATATCCAATATAAGGACAATACGGGAGATTGAAAACTATAGTTTTTGAAGATTGCCAACTCAGTCACGGACTGGCCGTGATGTCCATCACGGCCGTAACGTGCCAACTGAACCAGACCCTCATAGGCAGAACTGATCACGGCCTAGCCGTGATGAGCATCACGGCCGTGACAGATCAACCAGCAGAGCAACATGCACTCAAAACCAAAAATAGAGACATTCCAAACAACTCAAACTCATGGTTTAAAGTTACAACTACTGAGACTACAATTTCAACATACACTCAAAACCAAAAATAGAGACATTCCAAACAACTCAAACTCACAGTTTCAAGTTTCAACTACTGAGACTACAGTTTCAAACCAGCAGAGCAACATGCATGCACTCAAAACCAAAAATTAAAAAATGTGCCCTAATTAAAGACTCACCAGAAATAGGCGCTCGCGTGGTGGTTGGGGGGAAGCTCGAGTGGTGGCCAACGTTCGATGTGGTTACTGAGAGCAGAGGGACAAGGAGAGTTAGTGCGCGGGAAGGGGAAAGAGAGATGTCAAGTTATTGCAAAGAATGAGCGTGAAAGACAGAGTTAGGGGTTAAGAGTGTACCTCACGGTGGTGGCGAAGAAGCCCTCGCGGTGGTTGCGGTGGAGATGAGCTCGCGATTAAGGCAGAGTGAGAGCGAGAGTGAGGGTTGAGCGTGATGAAAAGAGAAAAGACGTACAGAGAAGTGGAGAAGGCGCGCGGGGGTAAACGTTATAATTAAAATAAAACAACATTTTACGTCAGTTTTTGGTAAAACCTGACGTTGAAGATCATATATTTAACGTCAGTTGTCTTAATAAACGGACGTTAAAAACTCTCACACTTATTACGTCAGTTGTTAGTAATAACTGAAGTTAAAGGTCATATATTTAACGTAAGTTGTATTAAGAAACTGACGTTAAAAACACTCACAACTTCTTACGTCAGTTGTATTACACAACGGACGTTAAAGGTTTATTAGTTTCTGCAAAAACATTCATTCCCTTGACTACTGTGCTACTTACCCATTCACCTTTGTACCTAATCCTCTTAATAAGCATTAAGTTTATAGATAAGTTTTCAAGAAAATCAGAATAACTTAGTAACTTCATCCACTGCTCCTATAAATAGCTTCCTTCCATCCTTTTAATTAATTTTCTGCTTCACAATATGGCTCTGCCGTGGAGATTAACTTCATCACTCTTTCTTCCTATTCCTAGACTCAAAGGTCTTTGTCTTAATGGTCAAACAACTTCTTAAAGGTCTTTGAGTAAATCACATTACATGGATATTAAGGTTGGGTGAATCACGTAATGTGATTCTCTCACTTTATTTCATCCCCGTCATCCCTTTCACTTTGCTTTGGAAGCAAGTGATTGTGGATTCAAGATGATGCATCAAGGAACTCCACTGAAGAAGAAAGATGCAAAGATCCATTTCACTTTGCTTTCGCTGCTAGTGACTGAGGATTTACTTTGCATCATGGAATTCAAGTGAGGGAGGTGATGCATCCATTGGAGTTTCTGATGACAGGACTGAGAAGAAAATGATGTTGATGCAGAAACTTTTTTATATTTTAGGGCTATGTTGCAGAAATTTTTTATCTTTTAATCATGTAATTTTAACTTATGAATCGCTTCAATGTCATACGATTTGATTATACATATAACTTGTTTTATGTTAAGTGTTTATTTATTTTAATTTGCACAATAATTTGTTTACTAATTCAAGCTAATTAATAAAAATTAAAAATAAACTTGTATAAAAAAAAGGTTTAGAAATAAACTGCAGTACTATATGGAGTGATCTGCGTTAAGAGGGACAACAGGGACATGACAACCAATGAAATGAGTTTCATAATTATTTACGTCAGTTATTTATAGAACTGACGCAAATAGTTTACCCACCACCTCATTTTTAACGTCAACTTAATTTATGACTGCCAAGTTCCCGTATATTAATTACATTATTTCCAATATTCATTCTGCACGTTTATAATATATAGGATTATTTACGTCAGCTATTTATTTAACTGAAGTAAAAATCAAACTTTTAACGTTAGTTGTATAAAAAACTGACGTTAACAATTAATATTTTTTATTTGAAAAACACTATTAACGTCAGCTTTTTTAAAAAACTGACGTTAAAAGTGTATAGATATCTGCAAAAACATTCATTCCTTTGACTGTACTGTGCTACTTACCCATGCACCTTGTAACTCAATCCTCTTAATGAGCATTAAGTTTATAGGTAAGTTTTCAAGAAAATCAGAATAACTTAGTAACTTCATCCCCTGCTCCTATAAATAGCTTCCTTCCATCATTTTAATTTTCTGCTTCACAATATGGCTCTGCCGTGGAGATTAACTTCATCACTCTTTCTTCCTATTCCTAGACTCAAAGGTCTTTGTCTTAATGGTCAAACAACTTCTGAGTTTGAGTAAATTACATTACATGGGTGATAAGTCTGAGTAAATTACATTATGTGAGTTGCTCACCTTATCACCTTCCGGAGAATCAGCTGCTGGAGGGCTAATTAGGTGCTCGGGGGTCACAGGTCCAAAACCTCAGCTTTGGCAGCAAGTGACCATCTTGGAAGTCTCTGGAACCACTGCCTTTGCTTGAAACAGATCTAGTGCACCTGTTTTTGCCTCTCTCTTGAGCTCTCTCATGCCCCCGCTTTTCGAGGTCTTCGGAGTATAGTTTTCCCTTTGGCATATTTCATAAAACTCTCTGATGGGATGTAGCTTTAATGTTTAGGATTTTAAACCCTTTCAATGTAACTTTTTATAGGATTTTAAACCCTTTCAATGTAACTTTTTATAGGATTTTAAACCCTTTCAATCTTCTATCGATCAGATAGATTACACATCATGAATGAGATCCGGTTTGGGTTATTGATTCAACTTATAGTTTTCAAAACAGAAACACAAAACATCAAAGCAATTCATGTGAAACTGAAACTTTGAGGAAGGCAATGCGGAAGGGATCGTATACTAGATAAAAAAATTATTAAAATAACCTTTAACGTCTGTTGATGTAAGGACTGACGTTAAAAGTGAAGTGACTTACTTTATCGTCAGTTCTTTATAGAACTGACGTTAAAATCTTCGATGTTAACGTCAGTTTTTTATTGAACTGACGTTAAAAGTGAGTCACTTCACTTTTAACGTCAGTCATTAAAACAACTGACGTTAAAATTGAATTAATGAACTCTGATATTTACAAAACTGCCACCGCCTCCTTTTTAACGTCTAGCTTTTGGTTAACTGACGTAAACCTTTACCGTCTAATGTATATTTTCCACTAGTGAATGTGTTTATTTTAGATTAAACTCAGGATGATTTTAGCTGTTGTTATATCATATGAAGTCACGGTAAAATTTTCGGTTGAAAATTCAGACGGAAGCCGGTCTGCGTTTTCACTGCCGGTACAAGTTTACTTTGCAGAAAACCTAATTTTGACCCTTGAACGAAACAATTAGTGTTTTTATTACGTTCCCTTCAACCTTGGTTATTTAAAAAATTTTCGTGCAAAAAAATAAAATAAAATAATTTATTCGGGCAGAACGTCGAAAAAATTACGATCGGAAATGCAACCGGGTACGAAATGAAGCAGATTAGGGATCATAAAAGAAGTAAGGAAACATGATGGAAGAGACTATGACACACTCTAAAAGTACCACAATCACACTTTTCAAATTATAATAATATTATAATCCAAATGTCTTTTCTCTCTCTTCTTCCATCCAATCAAGCATTAAACCACCAAGCTTGCTCAACAAGCTCTCCCTCTCACTCCCTTAGCCGTGAACTCCCCTCCCTTTCCCTATATATACCCCTTTCATTTTCACTTAATCATCTTCCTCCTTCAACCTCCATTAAAGTTCATCTTCTTCTTTTCTTCTAAAAGTTCAAGCTCTTAAAGCTTTAGTTTTTATTCATTTTTTCTACTTAAGTTCTTCATTAAAGTTCTTCCTTATACTAAGGTTAATTCTCTCATATAAATCTTTTTGCAAGATTCATCTTTTATTTCTTAGTTTACTTTATGTGTTCTTTATATGCTTTAAACTTCTAAAATCTCTCTAAAATGGTAGAAAGCTCCTTTTGAGTTGAAACCACTTTCTATAGTCTTGTATTAGCTTAACAATTAGTGTTTTTATTACGTTCCCTTCAACCTTGGTTATTTAAAAAAATTTCGTGCAAAAAAATAAAATAAAATATTTTATTCGGGCAGAACGTCGAAAAAATTACGATCGGAAATGCAACCGGGTACGAAATGAAGCAGATTAGGGATCATAAAAGAAGTAAGGAGACATGATGGAAGAGACTATGACACACTCTAAAAGTACCACAATCACACTTTTCAAATTATAATACTATTATAATCCAAATGTCTTTTCTCTCTCTTCTTCCATCCAATCAAGCATTAAACCACCAAGCTTGCTCAACAAGCTCTCCCTCTCACTCCCTTAGCCGTGAACTCCCCTCCCTTTCCCTATATATACCCCTTTCATTTTCACTTAATCATCTTCCTCCTTCAACCTCCATTAAAGTTCATCTTCTTCTTTTCTTCTAAAAGTTCAAGCTCTTAAAGCTTTAGTTTTTATTCATTTTTTCTACTTAAGTTCTTCATTAAAGTTCTTCCTTATACTAAGGGTAATTCTCTCATATAAATCTTTTTGCAAGATTCATCTTTTATTTCTTAGTTTACTTTATGTGTTCTTTATATGCTTTAAACTTCTAAAATCTCTCTAAAATGGTAGAAAGCTCCTTTTGAGTTGAAACCACTTTCTATAGTCTTGTATTAGCTTATATTTTCACATACTAAGAGGTTGTGGAAAACAAAAATCTCTATCCATCTCTTCCAATGAAGGCCGAATGCTTGCAATTGTGACCTAGGAAGTTTTTGTTTCAACTTTTGGAATATGATAATGTGTTTGAGTTTCTAACTATCCCTTGATTTTGAATCTATAAATCTTGGAAGTTTTGATAGCTTGTTCCTATGATGGCCGAAAAATATGAATAAGTAGGCCTAGGATACTATGTTTCAACTTTCCAAGTATTGATCATGGATTTAGAACTCTTAATACCTTATTTATTTTATGTTATTAAAGCTAGTATGTGCTACTTTTATTTTTCCAAGATGATCATGAATTTGAGCTCCATAAGATATTTGGATGCTAAGTCTAAGAGATTGGAAAGTTTAAGGATTTATAACTTGTTTATTTTATGTTGTTAAAGCTAGTATGTGTTACTTTCATTTTTCCAAGATGATCATGGACTTGAGCTCCATAAGATATTTGGATGCTAAGTCTAAGAGATTGGAAGGTTTAAAGATCTCTAGTCTATAAATCCTATGAAGGCCGAACATAGAAGGTAATGGACCTAGGATACCTTGTTCTTATTTTTCCAAAATGATCATGGTTTTGAGCTCCTTAACATATATGGATGCTAAACCTAAGAGATTGGAAAGTTTAGTGAATGCTAGCCTATTTTACTAGCCTTGGCCGAATGTCCTATGTTTTTAACTTAGTGGAATTTTAATTCAACTTTGTTAAATGATCATTGTTTATGAACTCCTAACACTTAAGGATCATAAATCCATGAGTTGTATAATTTTTGGGAATCTCTAACCCTAAGAACTAATCTTGGCCGAACCTATACCTTGTGGTTTAGTGTTCTTGTTTTGATTTTAAATTGTGATTTTGTGTTCATAACCTTAGACTTCCATCGCGGAGGAAACGAGAACGTTCGTGACTTACCTCGTCGAGCATCTAATCTTCTTACCTTCACAGAAAGTAAGAGGGGATTGCCTAGGGATATTCAATGACTATATGCATGTGTGTATGTGTTTATTTGAGTGACTTGAATATTATTGTGATATTGAGACAATACTTGAATAACTTGTTTACTTGAACTATTATGGTTATTACTTGAAGTTGAACATTACTTGCTTTAAAGTGTTATGAATTATATGTATGTGATGAACTGTCGTTAACTGTGATATTATTGTTGAGAATATATTACTGTTGATTGATGTTTGAGAAGCCGGACTTGAGTCTGTGCACAATGATTATAAAGGATTAAAAGCCTTAATAAGCCTTGAATAGAACTTTGAAAGTATTGGTTTCATTTATAAAAGTTCCTTGTTTGAAACGCTTACTTCAAGAAAATGAGATTCTTATTTTGAAAAGAAACGTTGAAGTGTTTTTAAGACTAGCAATTACCTTTTTATGATCCAAAGTTGGTACGAGAGAAAACCTTTTTCGAACTATGTGTTTTATGAAGGAAAACCCCTTTGAAAATAGTTGACTTTATTTCATCAAGGATTTCAAAAGTAAACGAATTTCCTAAATGTTTTATAAAATAATTTGTAAAGGAAAAGATTTCCTCCTAAATGATTTAGAAACGTTCCGGTTACTTGGATAAGTGACCGAGGTTTTGTTTTGGTTTTTGATTTTCACTGAGCAAAAAGTAAGCACATGTGAAAGAGAATACTAGTTCGCGAGACATCGCCTCTAGTATTCAGTTTATGCACGTGATCTGGGATCTGTGTCAAGAATTATGAACCAACGGTCCTAATCGTGATATTATGGGCTAGGAGTCCTAATGTTGGAATTGAGGACTGTGTCCTAATTTCGTTGTTATGGGCTAGGAGTCCTTATCATGTTGAAATAAAACATGGATAAAATTATAATTGTTTCTAAGACCACAACCTTGGATTGCGGCCGCGATCCAAGGTATTGTTATTGAGCACTCGGACTGTGCGTCCTGTGTTATTAATTTTCAAGTGATGGAAATTGTGAATAGTCGTTAGCTTTGGGCTTCGACAAACGGAAAAGAGTGAACACAGAAAAGTCTCGTCAATGAAAAGTCTTTTATTCATATGCATTTCCCCTTGGCAGACGTGCTTGAGTTACCGAATACCCGCTTAAGATGTGGTATTTGATGATGTATACATCCGAATGTCCGTTATAATGGATTCGTGATGGTGTTGATCCGGGTACATGAGGTGACGGAGACAACTTGCCAAATGTGGCGTATGAGCCTGATCAACTCTTTATTTCTTAACGATAAAATGGTGATGGTATCTGATGAGATTAAGATTAGAGCCTGATGATTGAAGTGTCATGCATTATCTTTATAAAATTGATTGATCCGGGTATGAGACCCACTGAAATAATACTTGATGTTTACCTATGAGTAATGTTTGAAATGTCAATATGCCAAGGTGTTGTATGTATCATGTGTATGGTTGTTGTACGATATATCCGTTGTCGGTATCTCACTCTTTCATTTCTACTTGTTATTCTCTCTTCCTTCTTGGTATCACCATATGTACATGAGTCCAGATGGATCCCAATATCCCGCTTGTGCCGACGACATCGAAGACTGAGGTCTTCGACGATGCAGGGAATTCTGGGGCATGGCAGATACACCCAGGGGCGACATGCCACATACCACGGAGCAATCACTACGACCGATTTAAATGCTGACGGGGACCCAATCCGTAGAAGCCACACTGTGGAAACTAGGAGGGTAGTTCTGCCTCCGATTTGGTATTACCTTCACACACTGCGAGCCCACTGACTGCTACATGAGACACCACCTCTAGATGTAGAGCCGGCAGCACCGATTGAGGAGGATCCCGAGGAGGACCCTGAGGAGGACCCTTAGGAAGACTTCATGAGGTCATGGAGGAGGATGAGCCGGAGGATCACGTTATGGATCATGACGATGACGATGATTCCGTAGATGAGGGCGGCGACGTTATAGATCCAATACCTGAGGTCTCATCTCGTGGGAGCCTTTGTGGAGACCCTGCTTGCAGCTAGTGTCAGTAACCAGTTCGGAGCATTTTGTGGATAATCTTCCGTCATCTGACTTTTAGAGTTATCTTTTGGATGTGGTTCCGGACCCTCTTTCCCCGTGTCTTTACTTAATCTCTTTTAAGCTGTATCTTCTAGATATCTAATTCTGTTGCAATGACCGTTGATAAGGCCTTATCTTATGTACTAAAACTTGGCTCTCATTGGGACATGTTATATATATATATATATATGTTGTCTTCAATTCATGTTTTGAGTGTTCAACACCTCTATCTTGTTTCATCCCTTCAGTTATAAAAAAAAACCTACCATTTTTAGTGTACTCGTCCATCGAGTAAATGATACTCTTCGAAAGTAACCAGCTTTGTAAATCAGAAATATTTCCGCATTTGGGTAACCATGTGATGCCGGGTTTAGGGTATCACACTAGGAGTCTATGCTCGACTGGATGTTCAGGAGACGCAGATCCAAGGCATTTACCAGCGGATGGATTCACAGGACGTGCAGTTGGCGACTATGCTCCAGCTAATGCAGCATCATTTTGCCTCTCCTCCCCAGTGATTTTTCTTTTATTCATTTTTGTACACAAGCGGCTACGCTATTGTATAAAAAATTGAATATGCAGTCATGACAACTATTATTGGGAAGTTCTCTGTCTCTATCTCTTTCTTTCTAGATTAGTTAATTTTCTCTATTCCTTACTTGTGCTTTTAATTATTTGTATTCGGAACAATGCTAGATTCTAAGTGTGGGGAGGGGAAATTACTTGTGCTTTTATTCCTCTGCATTGAGGACAATGCTAGATTTTAAGTGTGGGCAGGGGAAATTCGATTTTTCCTTACTAGGTGCACACAGTTTCACTTGATTTATCTGTCATATGCACTTAGTTGACTGTGATGATTGTACTATGTTTTTAGGTGATGATTTTGTGCCACATTGTTATAGAGAATTAGAGATCTATATCATTAAGGGACCCAATTAAAATTCTTTATTGCTTTGTAAGACATATAACTAAAATTGAATTGGGATTGTCATTTGAAAGCTAAAAATTAGCATGAGGTTTCTTGTTTGATTGCTTTTCTTTGAATTGAGCAACTAAATGTGAGACTTGAACCATTATAGGGGTATTTGCTAAATCATGAATATTCACCCCCCTTCTCTTTGTTTGTCTAGAACTTGTTTTGTGACCATTTCAAGGCGAAGTTGATTTTCATACATGTTGAATATGATTGAGGCAATTGTAGGTATTTTTCCGGCCTTCAGATATATTGTTTTGCCATGTCCATTAGTTGCCCATTTTGAGCCTTAGAAAAAATGGTATTTTCCTTGTACCCAAGTATAAATTTAAAAATTGTTTGGCGGTAACCTCTTGGAAACATAAATGGAGCAATTAGATTTGGAATGTATTAATGAGATTTGCTTATGTATGGCTGGAAAAAAATTATTGTTGGGGATTTCTCTCTCTTTGTTGTGAAAAGAAAAATTGAAAAGAAAGAGAGATGAAAATAAGTGTGAATTGAATTGGAAAAAAAAGAGATAAGAATAAAGGAAAGAAAGAAAGAAGAAGAGAAAGGAAAAGTAATGTAAAATGTGAATTTTTTTTTTAAAAAGGATTAATGATGTTATTCAGTAATTCATATCTAATGCTCCATTTATGCTCGTAGGGTTATTTGTTTAATTCTTGATTTCCTTTAGCCCTTTGCATATCCCTATTCTTTCTTTTCCCCACCTGACATCATTCCCACGGTCACTTTACAACCCATGAAAGACCTCTTGATTTTGGATGCATGTAAACTTTCAGTGGAGATTTGGTTTATAAGCAAGCTTATGGTAATGTGCTTTCTTTTGGGAACTTGAGTGATAATTGTCTTTACCCTTATACACTTTGAGAATTATGAGAACAGTGACCCTTTATTCATTGAGAAGTTTGATTACAGGGAACCTGAGCCTCTAATTAGGCAATCTCTTGATCTTTCCCATAAAAATCGAGGTTGATTTATCTGTCATTGCATGTGAAGATTTAGGGTCCCTTTGTAACGCCCCGATTTCTGTGTCTTTCTGTAATAGTAAATACATGCGTATATGTATTAATTTTTATAAAATCCAGAGAGTGATTTTAAATAAAATAAAATCATTTTCTTATGGTCTTTTATCGTAGGAAGTCATGGTTAAATTTTCGGTGGAAAATTCAGACGAAAGTCAGTCTGCATTTTCACTGCCGTTACAAATTTACTGAGCAGAAAACCTAATTTTGAACCGTGAACGAAACGGTTAGTGTTTTTGTGATGTTTTGTATGATATTTGAAATTTTTGAAAATTTGAGTTTGGAAATAAAATATAATATTTATTCCGGACGAAATACAATCGGAAACTTGAACCAGATAAGCAATGGAACATAGTAGGGAGCAAAAAGTGATGAGGTGACATGTGAGAGTGAGGTGACTTACTAGGGGATGGCCTAAGTCACATCCTAAAAACTGGTCATGATGACACTTTTTGAATTATAACATATTATATGCTAAAAACCCATTTTTCTCTCTCTTCTTCAACCAAACAAGGCATAAGCCAAAACTTGGCCATCAAGACTTGCTTCTCCCTCTCTCTTTCATGCCACTCTCACCTCTCCTTCTATAAATACCCACTTCATTTCATCTCTTCCATTTTTCTTCTTCTTCTCCATTCTTACTTCAAAACTTTCAACACTTAAAGTTTTCATTTTTACTTACTTTCAAGCTTCAAGTTCTTCATACTTTTTCTTTCTATTTTCAAGGGTAACACTCTCATACTCTTCTATTTCAAGTTTTACACTTACTTCATGAATTTACTTTATGTCTTCTTAAAATGTTCTTAAAACTCTTTTAACTTCTAAAATCTCTAGAAAATGGTAGAAAACTCCGTTTGATTTGAAACCAATTTCTATGGACTTCTATTAATCTCTACTTTCATATTCTAAGAGCTTGTATCAAACAAAAATATCTAACCTATTTTTCCAAGGATGACCGAAACTATGTATCAGTGGCCTAGGAAGTTTTGTTTCAACTTTTTGAAAGATGATCATGTATTTGAGCTTCTAGATACCTCTTGATCTTAAATCTAAAGTCTTGGAAAGTTTGAATATTCCTAGCTTGTTGATCCCATGATGGCCGAACCTAGTAGGTTGTGGACCTAGGATGTTTTGTTTTCATTTTCCAATATGATCATAGACTTGAGCTCCTTAATACATTTGGATGCTAAGTCTAAGAGATTGGAAAGTATAAAGATTTCTAGCCTATTTATCCTTTGATGGTTGTGAACCTAGGATGTTTTGTTTTCATTTTCCAATATGATCATGGACTTGATCTCCTTAATACATTTGGATGCTAAGTCTAAAGAGATTGGAAAGTTTAAAGATTTCTGGCCTATTTATCCTATGATGGTTGTGAACCTAGGATGTTTTGTTTTCATTTTCCAATATAATCATGAATTTAGACTTCTTGGTATCTTTTAACGCTAAATCTAAGAGCTTAGAAGGGTTGGAAATTTCTAGCCTACTTATACTAAAGAGGCTTAAACCCTAAGCATGGATTTAGTGGGATTTTGTTCTACCTTTGTAAAGTGAACCTTGTTTATGAACTCCTAACACTTAAGGATCATTAATCCATGAGTTGTATTCTCTTTTGAAAACCTTTAACCCTATTTTATGCCATGGCCGAACCTATACCTTTTTGGTTTAGTGTTCTTGGTTAACTTTTAACTTGTGGTTTTTGGAGTGGACGAGGACATTCGTAGTACATTTCCTCAAGCATCACGTACCTTTACCTTTCACAAAAGTTAAGAGGGGACAGCCTGAGGGATATTCAATAGCTATGTGCATGTGTGTATGAGGTTTGCTCGATTTATTTGAATATTGTTATTAGATTGAATCAAAGTTTGAATGATTTGTATACTTGAACTGTTGTGAAAACTGTTTGAAGTTGATCCTTACTTGATTTAAAGTGTTGTGAATCATATATGTTATTTACTCTCATTAACTGTTATATTGTTGACTGAGATTATGATGATATTGATTGATGTCTGAAAAGCCCGATGTTAGTCGGTGCTCAACTAATCATATGATTAAAAGTCTAAATAAGCTTCAAAGAGAACTTTGAAAGTAATGGTATTCATTTTAAAATGTTCTTTAGAAAAGTATGTGTTTTGGAAAGTAAGTGATCTTACTTGTATTTTATTCCGGAAGGATCAAACTTTGGAACTTGTGTTAAATAATTTCAAGTTACAGGAAATTATTTTCTTACAAACTAAGTTTTGGTACAAGAGAAAATCATTTAGAAAATATGTGTTTTTACGGAAGGAAATGCCTTTGGAAAATATTTGACCTTAAATAGAGATGATTTTAAGAAATGGATTTCTTATAATAGTTTACAAATGATTTTCCAATAAAAATATTTCCTGTAAAGAAATACTTTCGAAAATATTTCGGTAACTTGGATGGGTTACCGAGGTTTTATTTTGGTATTTTATTTTCACTGAACGAAAAGTAAGAACAGGTGAAATCGAATCTAGTATACGAGACGTGGGAACACTAGTGTTCTGTAATTTATACGTAGATCTTTGATCCGTGTCACGTTGTTGTGGACTGTGTGTCCTAATTACATTGTTGTGGACCGTGTGTCCTAATTACGTTGTTGTGGACCGTGTGTCCTAATTACGTTGTTGTGGACTGTGTGTCCTATTCACGTTGTTGTGGAACGTGTGTCCTAATCACGTTGTGATAAATGTTATTAAAGGTGAATGTTGTTTTCTATGACCACAAGTCTTGACTGGTGCATCGGTCTAAGGTGTTGTGATTGAGCACTCGGACTGCGTGTCCTGTGTTGATATTGAGTAATTTCAAGTGATGAAAATTATGAATGGTCGTTAGCTTTGAGCTTCGACAACGAATGAGATTGAACACAAAGAAAACATCTTGAACGGATGTTTTTCTTCATGCATTTAGGCAGACGTGCCTCACAGGTTAGTCACCTCGGTGATGCCCAAGCAGAGGCTATTAGTCACTTCAGTGATGTCCAAACAGAGACTTTTAGTCACTTCGGTGATGCACAAGCAGGGGCTGTTATATAAGTCACGACGGTGATGTCCAAACAGGGACTCTAGTCACGACGGTGATGCCCAAGTGGGGGCTTTGAGTTTGATCAACTCTTAGAAAGATGAAGGGATCTCATGAGATTAAGTTTATAGAGCCAGAATATTGAAGTGCCATGCATAATCTTTATAAAAGCTGATTTTACGGGTATGACACCCATTGATATGATACTTTTTGCTTTGTCTATTAATATTTGGTAAATGTTAAAATGTTGATGTGATGCATGTATCATGCATATGGTTATTGTAATCTATCCATATATTGGTATCTCACTCTTGCATATCTTCTTGTTATTTCTCTTTGATTTTCGGTATCGCTGTATATCTGAGTTTAGATGGATCTGAACATCCCATTGGTACCATCGGAATCGAAGACTGAGATCTTCGATGATGCGGGGAATGCGGGGGCGTGGAAGATTCACCCCGGATCTATATCGGCTACCTATCATGGACCGACAGCCACGCTGGAGAAGAATGCCGAGGGAGAACCATGTCGCAGAGTTCAGACAGTTGAGACGAGGAGGATTGCTCTCCCACCACCTTGGTACTACTTACACGTGCTCATTATGAATGGACAGCTACATGAGCACCCGCCTCTAGGGGTACCATTACCTGGAGTCGAGCCTGCTTCACCGATTGAGGAGGACCCGGAGGAGGACCCCGAGGAGTACCTGGAGGATGAGCCCGTGTACCATGTCTTGGATCACGACGATGATCTTGACGAGGTGTCGGAGTACGTGCTTGATGATGATCTGGATTTTAACGATTCCTACTCTCCTGATGAAGGCGGAGACGTCGTGGACCCATCACCTGGGGTCTCTTCTTGTGGGAGTGTTTGGGACGAGTCTACCTTTAGTCGTTAGTAGTGGCCAACTTAGGGGTGTATATTTTGTTGTTAGTCTGTCTCGGTCCGACTGTATTTGGCTTCTTAGAGCCACCCTTTTGATGTGTGGTTCCGGACCCTCCCCCTATTTTGCTTTACTTAGTTTACAGCTGTTAACAGTATGTTCTGTAACTCTGCTATTAATGGCCATCCTGATCAGGCCCTAGTTTCTGTACTAAGCTTCGAATCCCACTGGGATAGATTATATATATATATATGATGTTTACATTTCATGTTCTGAGTGTTCATCACTTACCCTTGTTTTCAAAAAAAAACAAATATCACCATTTTGAGAATACTCACTTATTAAGAAAATGTCATTTACCGGAAGCAACCAGCAATTTAATTATTTTATTTTCCGCAACGGGTAACAAAGTGACGCCCCGGTTTAGGGTGTCACACCCTTGATGGTTGGTTCTTTGATTTTCTCATATTTCTTTTAGGCCAGGATTATTGCTTGAGGACAAGCAATCCTTAAGTGTGGGGAGGTTGACAAACTGCCAATTTGTATACTTTATTGTTGGGAAATTAGGTGTGATTTGTTATTTATTTGGATATTATTCTAGATACTCACCCTATTTCCCATGATTATTGTAGAATTTGTCACCAGGGCAGTGGAGCATCTAACTTGGAGAAAAAGCAACAATTATGAAGGATTTTTGGATAAAAAGGGCTGAGTTCTGAAGATTGCAAAGGAGCACGGCCGTGCTCAATATTAAGCACGACCGTGCTCATTAGAAGAGCCCGTGCTGATCAGCACGTTCTTGCTTGCTTGCTGGAGTTGACGTCATTTTATAAGCACGACCGTGCTCATTATTAAGCACGACCGTGCTCATCAACAAGGCCTTGCTGACTTTCTAGGTTTTAGCACGGTTTGACGCCGTTTCAGTTGAGCACGACCGTGTTCGACATTAAGCACGACCGTGCTCGACGTTAAGCATGACCGTGCTCGAGTTCCAGAAGCCCAATTGCTTAGGTTTTTACGTTGCCAATAAAAGGGAGTGGTTGGGGTCATTCTAAGGAGCTTTTGGACAGAGCCGTTTTGCATCGTTGAGAGCTAATCCCGGAGAGAAGGATAGAGCCGTCAAGTGAAGGCCCCCCCCCCCCCCCCCACGCGGTTGATTTGAAGACCGCTTCGCGTCAAAAGGGTGTTCCGGTTTTAGTTTTTTTTTTCTCTTTTATGGATTGTTACATGCTTGTAATTTGAATAGTGATCTTCATGGCTATGCTTAGCTAATTTCATTCTTAGGGTAATGGTGGATCTTATGTTTTGTTACCTTTGTTGTTTTCCCAATTTTAATATGATATAGTGTTTCGTTTAATTGGTTGGTTTAACCCTTGTGTTTGAATTTTTAGAAGGTTTGATCATCCTTTATTAAGTTAATTAATTGACTGTTGATCGTACCACAATTAGTTAACAAAACTCTAGGATTAATCGGATTTGAGGTTGCGTGGACCAAATGCAATCCCCCGTTTTCAATCAGTTATTGAATTAACAAAACTTTCCAGTTCTTTATGTTTCTTTTAACTGTTTGTCTTGCATGACCATTGAGGGTAACTATTTAAGGGAAAGAATATTAATATTGCATGACCATTGGGTATTAATAGCTTTAGAGCGAGTGATTAGCAATCAATAAGAAACACATATCAATGAGGAATTGCGTAATATCATATGTAGTAACATAAGTGAAACCAAGCGCCCTATGCTTTCCATAATTGAACCTTTGCTTGCAATTCTTTGCTTTTCTTGGCTTTCACAATCTTGTTATTTTTATTTCTTTGTTTTCAACCAATTCGATTGTCTAAATAACATAAGGAAGTAATTAATCTAGTACTTGTCAACAATCCCTACGGGTTCGTTACTTGGAGTCCCAAATACTCCTATATTACTTTTGCGATAGGGTGCACTAGCCCTTAAGTGTAGTTTTAGCGCAACAATAACCCAGAGGAAGCTCCATGTAAACTTCATCATGGAGGTCCCCATGGAGAAATGCATTGCTTACATCCATTTGGTTCAAAGCCCATCCTCTAGATACTGCCACGGTTAGCAAGCAGCGAACAGTGGCCATTTTTGCAACAGGGACAAACGTCTCGGTGAAATCTTCTCCTTCAATTTTCGTGTACCCCTTGGCCACTAATCTGGCTTTGTATTTATCAATCTCACCATTGGGTTTATATTTGATGCGATAAACCTATTTGTACCCCACTGGTTTCTTTCCCGGTGGAAGAGATTCAAGAGTCCATGTATTATTTTCTTCCAAAGCAGCCAGCTCTTGGCTCATTGCCTTACGCCATTCCTCATGGTGCATTTCCTGTGAATAGCTTTTGGGCTCATCTTGTTTGGAGATGGCCGCCATGAAGGCTTGGTGAGTAGAAGAAAAATGATTATAATACACAAAGTTTGAGATGTGATAGGACTTACCCGAGGTGCACATTGGATCAACAAGTTTGTGTGATAGCTTGTTTGTGGCTGAATGGCAATAGTAGTCTTTCAAGTAGGATGGAGGCTGCCTTGTGCGTGGAGTAGGAATAGGAACACGAACATGGATTGCATTTTCTACTTCTTCACTCTATGTGTTGTCATTCGGTTCTGTAGTGTCAGAATTTGTAATTTCTGTTTCATTGGGAGGCATGTTGCTTGGAGGTTCCTGAGCTTTGTCCACTTGATCCTCTAACTGCATTGCATCCATGAAAGTCATAAGGGGCTGGTTACTGCATCGAATCTGTCCGCATTTCCTTCAATAAAAGGAAACTTCTCCTCATAAAATATCACATCTCTAGAAACCAAAAACTCATTGCTTTCTAGATCAAAGACTTTCCAACCCTTTTGTCCTCGTGGGTAGCCAACGAACACACATTTTCTGGCCCTTGCATCAAACTTGTCATGCGTTTTGTACCTTGCATAATAGAGGCATCCAAACACTTTTAAGTGTCCATATGCTGGTGGTTTCCCAAATAGTAACTCATATGGAGTAGCACCATCATTGGCCACGATTGGGGTGCGATTAATGAGATGCACCGCTGCTAGAACACACTCTCCCCAAAAGGAGATAGGCAAGTTGGGTTGAAAACGAAGTTCCCGAGCCTTGTTGAGAATATGCCTATGCTTGCGCTCCACCCTTCCATTTTGCTCCGATGTTCCTACACAAGAAGTTTCATGCAAAATGCCCTCTTTGTGAAAAAATGTTTGGATGATACTGTTGGTAAACTCGGTTCCATTGTCACTGGACAGCACCTTGACTTTGGTTTCAAACTGAGTTTGAACCATGGAGCAAAAATTCATGAGAAAATTTGGCACATCAATCTTTTCCTTTAAAAGATACACCCAAAAAGCTAGTGTAAAATCATCAACTATGGTAAGAAAATAGTGAGCCCCGTTATGAGCTCTTGTGCGATATTTACCCCATAAATCACAATGAATTAAATGAAAAGATGAATCTGCTTTATTATTGCTCAAAGAAAAAGACTGTCTACATTGTTTAGAACGATGACATATGTCACAACATTCAACTTTATTTTTATCAAAAGGGAAATTTAGAAAACTAGATAATCTAAGCAGATTTTGAGATGAAGGGTGCCTCATCCTTGCATGCCACAATGTTGTCTCATTCTTTCCATTTACAACCAAAGATGATCCACTAGTTCCATCCCTTTTCAGCACATAAACGCCATCACACAACTCACCCGAGCCAATCGTGCTCCTCGTGTGTTGGTCCTGTATCACACAAACATGAGAAGAATAAGTCACAGTGCATTATAAATCATGAGTTAACTTGTGAATAGAAATTAAATTGCAAGCAAACTGTGGAATATAGAGAACATCTTGTAGCTTTATTTTGCTACTAAGTGTCACAGTTCCTATTTTATCCACCACAACCATGTTTCCTGTAGGTACAGTAATACGTAGTGGACTATTGAGGGGGCGCAAGTCATCAAAGAGACAATGGAGTGGACTCATGTGATGTGAGGCTCCACTATCTAATACCCAGTTTTGTTTACCAGCCATGTATTCTGCATGCTTTGCTAGGGAACCAAATAGTGCATGTCCTCCAGCGCCTTCTTCTAAGGTTGTTTGCTTGCCTTGCTCACTCTTTGCACATGCCAGGCGAGCCATGTCTCCATCTGAATTTGCATTGCTTGAGGGGCGATTTGACCTTTTGGTGTTCCAATGTGCTGGATAACTAATCAGTTCATAACATTTCTCCTTCTCATGCCCAATCTTCCCACAATGATCACATTTGGGATGTGGTCCATCTCGGATTTTTCCTTTGCTTGTATAGAATGCTACTCCTGAGTCTACTCTTGGCTCTCTGTCCTTGTTTGCAACAAACCGTGCTTCCTCACGTAGGACATGATTAAAGACACGTCTTAGTGATGGAAGAGGATCGATATTCAGCAAAGTGCCTTTCACCTGCCCAAAACGATCATTGTCTAGCCCTCCGAGGAAGAGATGTACCTTCTATTCTTTCTCCCTCTGTGCTAGTTCCCTTGATGCACCACAGTTGCAGTGTGGTAAAGGCTGCAACTCACCCAATTCATCTATGAGGCCCTTGAAGTGAGTGTAGAAATCAGCGATGCTCGTGTGAGATTCCTGCTGCAGCATGCAAAGAGTGCGCCAAAGTTGATGAATGTGTTGTGCATTGGTCTGAGTGAATCTCTCTTCAAGATCTAGCCACACATCTCTCGCTGTATTTGCATGAGAAATACTGCTATGTAGTGTTGGATCACATGAATTTATTATCCATGCAGTGACCATGGAATCCACTTTCTCCCAATCATAAAAATCAGGGGAGTTGAATGCAGGTTTCTTGATACTACCATCAATGAAGCCAAGCTTTGTTTTTGCTCGCAAAGCTATCTTCATAGATCGAGCCTAATTGAGATAGTTTTCTCCTTTGAGTGCCACCGCTACAAGTGGTGTCCCAGGGTTGTCTGACGATCCAAGCTGATATGGCGAGGGATGAATGGTGGTGAGCTGAGAAACGGAGGCATTCTTCTTCTCCGACTCATCTTCAGAGGCATTCTTCTTCTCTGAATCCCAATCGTCCTTCTCTGATGCCATAATAAAATTGAAAGAAGAAAAAGATAGAGAAAGAATGATTTCTCTTGTTACATTGATTAGCAGAAAACAATGATACATATACACATTTATCTGATACGCCTATCGTTAACTATCCTAACTGCATGGAGAATATCTATACATGATAGTAGCATATCTCATAAGTTTGAAATTAAATACAACAACCTATCCTATAATCTGATAGCTAACAAAATGATAGTAACAACTGAAGCTAACAGATTATAGTTACAAGATTATCTCTTCTTATAATATATTACTCCAACTCATTTACAAAGACCTTAATCAGCCTTTACAACAATAAGCTATAAGTTTTAATGCATTCTATAGGACAATTACCCCGATTAGAAAATAAAATCCCAAAAGCACAACTCTTTGCTACAAACCAAGACTAGGTTAATCAACAGAGACCAAGACTAGGACCTAATCTTAATCAAGTCTAAGATTTCTATAAAATCAAACCTATGATTACAAAACATAAAGCGATTGCACGTCAATCATAAACTTCGCACAATTGAATGCCATAACAGCTGCCACTAGAGTTTTACTTTCTTCCGTCTATTTAGGCTCCAATGATAAGGATAATGATCAATAGTAGAGAAGGCAAGACAACTACAAATACGAGCCATGCATAAGAAACAATCCATACCCAATAGGAGAAAGAACACAAAGAACAAGTGTGTGGACTATTCACCGACTTCACTACAAAAGGCACAAGAGGTCATTTAAAATCAACAATGATGTTTCTTCCGAAAAGATTAATTCTTGTTGGTAGTCTATCCAACACTAGCTACTAGGAGAAAGTAAGAACTTTAATAGGAGCATAACACCCACTCATCTTCCCTACTCATGCATAAAGGGATAATAATGACTGGTTTTTTCAGCTCCTCGAACATTTCTTCCTCCCAAGCAAAGAATGTTCTTCTGCATCTCCAATTCCAAGTCCAAACATACCCTGCCCAATTTCCCATTTCACTCAAGCAAGTAAATTTATCTTCTGACAGCATGTATAACCTTGGATAAAGCTCCTTAAATTTTTTAACCCCCAATCAAACATCATGCCAAAATAAAGTACATTAGTCGTTTCTCAACCTCTTAGACACCTTATCTGAAAACCAGTGGATGTTAACTGGTTTATCTTCGTCATTAGAACATAGATCTCTCCATAAAGCCGATGAATTTTTACATGTCCGGTTTTGACAATGATAAGTAGAATCTAAGTTACCATATTTGAAGGACAAAAAAGAATACTAGAGAGACTCTTTTATCAATCAGAAACTTCATTTCCACTTCCCTAATTAAGAGACTCTCACTCCAAGATCACCCAACTCTTTAGGCTGCCAGACAATTGATTCCAATTGACACATGCAATTTTTTTCTTATCCTCACATCCACAAAATAAAAAGACCTTTGAATTACAATGAGAGAGTGTATGACTTTCTTAGGAGTTTTGAGGAAGGAGAAATAATACAACGGCAGAGTAGACAATATTGAGTTTACCATAGCCACTGAGCCCTAAGAGACACATGTCTACCTTTCCATTTTGTCAATCTTCTCCTAAAAGAGTCCACCACAAGTTGCATAGGTTGCCTCATGAATGAATTATGATGTAAAAATGAAACAGCTAAAATTAGGAAAAACAGTTTTTTTCTTTGTTTTAATCTATTTGCCAAACAACTTGGATTATTTTACAGATAACTTTTTTTACTCAAAATAACTTAAATCTATATATGGTGTGTTTGGTTTTAAGGTTGGAAGTATCATGATTGGATTTACCAGTGTTTTAAAAATCGGACCGGCCGGTTCAAGTGAACCGGCTGTGTCTGCGGTCCGGTTGGCTCTTAAACCGCTGGTCTGAAGAAATCGGATAAAACATGCCAAAACCGGTTTGAACCGACGAACCGGGGCCCGTTCATGGTAACCGGTCGGTCCAAATGGCTGAGTTTTTATTGCCCGAAAACCTATCAAAGAGATTCACCAAACGACCCTCCTCCATCCTCACTGGACCGCCACGAACAATATCAGACAACACCCCCTTGAAAATGGAGATTTATGCTTTTCGATCTGCCCCTGGAGAGAGAAGAAGAAGAAAGGAGTTGAGGCGGTTTGGCTCCATTGTTAGCTCAAAGCCTTCTAATTTCTGATGTGCCGTCAGGGAGAGAGACGAAAAGTGAAGAGTCAGTCTCAATAATTTTTGGTGCGTTTGGGTAAACAACTTATTTAAGAGCTTATCACATAAGACTTTATCGCATGAGAGCTTATGCTATAAGCGCTTAAAGAAAGAAAAAGAAAGAAATGGGCATGAGAGGATTCGAATAGTGAAAAACACGGAGAGGGTGTTTAGTGCATAAGCATTTATGATAATTCCATAAGCTTCTCCCAGTGACTTATGAAAATAAGTCAAAAATTCCTTATGGGATAGCATGAGTTATTTTTTTAAGCTCTACCAAACACACTGCATAAGAGCTTATATCATCAGATAAGTCAAAAGAAGCTTAAATAAACCCTTTCAAACGCCACCCTTGTGAGGGTTGCAACTTCGAAGAGGGTTAGCCTTATCTTATTTTTATCTATCAAAATTATCAAGTACACTATGGGTGCGTTTGATTTGCAAAAAATCAGGGGACTAGACAGCACAAAAATTTTTGTCCCCTGTTTGATCTGAAAAGTGGTCAAGGGACAGAACAAAAAAAGGGTGAGGGACAGGACAAAAACCCAAAATTTTGTCCCCCACCAAACCATGGGACAAAAAGTTATCCCATGGACAGGCTAACAAAAGACAAAATTATCCTTACATCTCTCTCCTCTCTCTTCTATCTCTCTCCTCTCTCCCTCCCTCCTCTCTCTCTCTCTCCGTCATCTTCAGATCTGTCTGTCATCAGATCGCCTGCCCGTCTACTTTGTCCTGATACTTTTTACAAATCAAACGCAACCTATGTGAAAACTGAAAAGTCGTGCTCACTGGGCCGAAAAATTATCAAGTCCAAGTGTCCAACATGAAAAGTTAATATACTGTTATTTATTTTGTGAACTTCACCCACAGGTGCTGCAATTGTTTGGTTTGTACACGGGTTACATCACTCATTAGTCATTCGATTATTTTAATTTTGATGTTTAATTCATACTACGAGACTTATATTTGTTATATATTTTTATAATTTTTTATATGTGTATCTTTATATATATTATATATTTTATTTGTTTATTTATTTATTTATTAATCATCCGGTTCAACCAATTGAACCATGACCTGGAAGCCTCACCGGTACGATCTCCAGTCCGATTTTTAAAACATTGGAACTTACCTCCTGCAAAGGTAATTTTATAAAATTTAGATGTTTGATTACACTTGGGGAAAATCAATTTTGCCTCCAAACACCGGTTTGACTAGAAGTAATCAAAAGTAGTTTTTGCGTTACAGTGAAAAATTTAGGGAAAAGTGTAAACACATCCCTTAAACTTTAGCTCATTTGCATGTATGTACTTTCAACTATTTTTTCTTCTTATTTAGTCGTTAAACTCTTACTATTAGTAAAATCAATGCTTCAACAATTTTTTCTTCCCAATTAGTTCTTAAACTCTTGATATTAGTAAAACTGATCCTTCAGTTAACTCCCAATTAGATCATTAACAATGAATAAATCCAACCGTTCATTTCGCTTAAATCCAATCCGTTGATTGTGTACTTTTAAAAAAAAAAAAAGAACAAAGCCTTAAGGCTTATTAGTTGAAGAATTGATTTTACTAATAGCTGGAGTTTAAGGACTAATTGAGACGAAAAATTAGTTGGATGATTGATTTTAGTAATAGTATGAGTTTAATGACTAGTTGGGAAGAAGAAACAGTTGAAGGTGCCTATTTACAAATGGTTTAAAGTTAAAGGGGGTATATATGCACTTTTCCCAAAAATTTACACTAACATTTACATCAAACTTGCTTTCAACGTGAAAATATCCAAACATAAATCACTTCACTTTCAATTTTACAAAATCAACTTTATTCAAAATCAATTTTAACAAACACTCACCCAAACACACACGGTATGTTTGGATGAGCTTTTGACAAACGTGATTATGGAAAGAATTGATTATGTATAATTGATTATTGTTAAAAGTGAGTTATAAGTGAAGTGATTTATGTTTGGATGCCTACGTGAAAAAAGTGATTTTTGTCTATTCTTGTTGTTTGGATAGTTTGGATCAAAATTTCTTTTGAGTGTGAAATTACCAAATTGGATTTTTAATGTGTATATATATACTTCAACTAGATTTCATTGCCATTTTTTAAATTTGACAAAAGATTTCATTGGTATTTTAATTTTATATATATATATATATATATATATATATATATATATATATTAAAAAGTAGGAGAAATATATTAAGATAATTATTAATTTATGTGAAAGGTCTATTTTCAGTTTTAATCCTATTGCTCTTTTTTTTTTTTTAAAACCTTAACCCCAAAAAGATGAATAAACCAGTGAACTAGACTCTGACATTACTACTTTATAAGTCCAAAACCCATGTAGCCCAACGTGCAGCATCTTCACAAAATGATATGAGAAACCAATTAATAACAAGGGGAAAAATAAGACGGGGGCAAGCACACAAGCATACGAACAAGGGCAAGCACGATTGCAGTAGGGCTCAGTGGGAGCGGCGGAGGACAGCTCGGCAAGGGCGGTGTGCGCGACTGGGTTCACGACTGTCATGGCCGGATCCGGTGGTTCAAGGGCGTCTTGACGTGGTGGTGAACAGTGGAGTAGGGACGCGATGATGGCAGAGCATGGCGAAGGACAGATCTGTGTGCTATTGATGCTTCTGGTTTATTTTTTGTTCTTTTTCTTGTGCATTTGGTGAAAGGTCTAGGGATGTATTGATACAGAGAAGAAGGAGGAAAAAGGAAGGGTAAAGAGGATAATTTACAACAGCTCAAAATGGGAATCGATTCTGCCAAAATGAGAAGCTACTCATCACAGCTTCATCTGAAACACGAGTATGGGTTAGAGAATCACTTTTCACCATTTCAACCAAACATGCAAGTCAACTTTCACGTTTGACCTTCTCAAACGCACGTTTGAGTGAAAATTAAACTGAACCAAATACATACACAATCTAGTTAACATCACGTGTTAAAGAAAGCCGAGGATAAGGATTATACTGGTATATAATCTGTCCAAAAGGAGCCCATCCATATAATTCTCTACAAATTTTGTGATGGATAATTGTCTCACGCGCTTACACCTAATACTAATTAGCAAAACTAATTATTCAGAGAGTTAGCCTAATGATTAAGGAAGAGTATGCTCCCTTCATTGAGTATTCGGTTTTAACATTGGCCCAGCACTTAAATTAATTTAGTTTTGGATTTAACAAGAACAGAACATGTTTTTTCTTTTTGGTCAACGAAGAAAACATGTTAGATCATAGTTCAAAATTACAACTAAGACCAGCCCGACAATAGCCTGCTTTACCACCCAAATGGACTTTTTGGGAATCACGATGGTGGCCCAAATGAGTGAAACAATATCTTTTGGTAATTAACAAAACCAGGCCATATTTTCTTGCCACAATTTCAAATTGGCATCCCATTTCCGTGTAAGCAATTAAAAATGCGAGCAAAGTAACGAATATCATTTTCCTTCCTTCTCTCGTTTTATGAAAGAAGACAAAAACATTAAGTGTATGTTTGGATTGGAGGTATGTACTCTTGAACGTGCGTTTGACCACAACAAACATGGTCTGACCAAATTTTCATGATGTTTGGCTTGTAAGTTAGAATCACTTTATAGCCCCATAATCACGTCTGTATTGAAGCTCCATTTTGTAGCTTTCATGTCAAATGAAAATTGATTCTGTTAGATAAGTGCCGGCTTACTTGTCTCAAACACAATAAAGGGCAACCGCCCACTAAAAAGAAACCCAATTGTGTGTCTGCTTACATAATGAAAAATATTTACGTGAGTTTAATTTGGTTCATAGATTTTTCTTACAGTTTTAGTTTGATTATAACAATGAAGTGTGGATTTTTGTTTGGTTCAATAATAACAAAGCGTATATTTTACTTTCAGTTGAATCAACCATATAAAGTATATCCGTGTCATTTATCCAGTAGTAAAAATATTATTAAACTTTAGATTACTTAATATATATATATATATATATATAATTGGTGCAGAATATGTATATATATAATTGAAAATTTATAATACTTTCATCAAAATTTAAGTTTTATTATGGTATGCATTTTTTTAGTTTCATAATTTAACACAAATTAAAATTATATATATATATATATTAAAACCCATTTTGGTAATTGCACATCCAAAAACAATTTTGATCCAAATTATACAAATAACAAGAATTGATAAGATCACTTTTATCATGAAGGCATCCAAACATAAATCGCTTCACATTGAACTCACTTTTAACAAAATCAATTCTACAAAATCAATTCTTTCTAAAATCCCGTTTGTCAAACGCTCATCCAAACACACATTAAAGCAAATTTGCTTCTTATTGAAATATATCTCTTGTTTTTTTCTCATAGTATGAGAGAGATAAATTCAGATTTGCTTTTATATATTGGATTCATTTAAATTTGTTTTTCTCTCATGTTAAACATGAGAGGAAAAGGATCTGTCAAAAAAAAAAAACATCAGAGGAAAAGCTTGTCAAAAAAATATGAGAGGAAAATAAAAGGATAGCATCCCAATATCTACTTGTTTGTGTAGGGTGAATTAAATCTTTTTTTTTTATAACATGAGAGGAAACATAAGAAAGAAGAATACATGAAAAAGAAGAATGAGAGCATCCGTAAATATTGATAAGAAAAAAAAAAGCATCCGTAAACATTTTAAAAAAATCCTAAAACTGATTTTTCTCAATTTTCGTTGTTGAACCGATAATAAAAAAGCATCTAAAATCTTATTGGGGTTACCTGTATACCTTATCATCTATTGAATGGACATGCCGACATATAAATTGACACATTAACAATCAAACCGAACTCAAATATCACATTTATCAGATGACGGTTTCCATACCCCCACCAGATTTTGGTTGCATACCATGCCTAATCCCCTTTATTTTTTTATTTTTTTTTAATCAATTAAAGGTCAATGTGCATAAACATCACTATGAATGAACTCTGTTATTACGTTTTTCAGAAATGATACTATGAGGATGATTTCCATTGGATTGGTACAATAACTACCTGTTATCTCAAAATTTGTAATAGTTTATTTTTTCATATATAATTTTAAAAAATTTATAAATATTTTAATAGTTTTATCTCCTGAACAGTGTTTCTTTGTTTCTTTTTATTGGTGTCCTCAATGCAAATTTTATACCAACAAGGATCGGCACATTTGGTAGATAGCTGAATTTTTTAAGCATGATGTCGTGGGTTCGACTCTTGTCATATGTATGGAAAAAGTTTTGTTAGGAGAAATAAAACTCACTTCGATGATCTCTACGTCTCGAAATGAATTAGTCTCTAGCTATTGGCGGGATGATACCCTTGATGTACAAAAAAAATACATATTTTAAAGTTCATGATATCCCTTTTATTTCGTTTAAGCACTACATTAAAAACCAATTTCATCGTATTAAAACGTTGTGTTAAGTTTGACACGTGAAACAAGGAAGCTACCTCTTTTATCTTTAGTCGAGTATCCTTATGTAACTAAATCAAAGCTGTGGAACTAATTCTCAGGTTGCGATGGTCATTTGGTAAAGCTCTCTCCGAAATGACGACTTCATAATTTGTATATCCGACCTTGTAACTGAATCAAAGAAAGAGAGAAGATGATTATTCCTAATTTAACTGGTTAGACGTACATATATTTAAAATGAGAATGCTAACCAATATTATCAGGTAGCGTTTGGTATCAGTTATATTTTATTATTTCTGAAAATGTAGACATAAGAATAAAGGTTTCATATGTTTGGTACAAGTTTCAAAAAATTATTCTCAGACATAAAAGATTCATGGGAATAAAATTAGTGAAAGAAAACTAAAAATTCTATTATCATGTCTGAATGTGATATTCTTGGGAATCTCATTCTTGTTATTTACCTTAATATAAATATTCCATAAAGCAAACACCACATTAGACATTTGTTAAGAATTAAAAACAAAAAAAAAAGTATTTATTACGAAGAAGTATATTCAACATTTTGAGAAGTGATATTTTTAATTTCCTTGATAATCTATTTTTATTGGAATATTTAGGTTAACGATTAGAATGACCCTATTTAAAATAAGAGATACTATATGTATGCCTAACTGACTTAAGAAAAATGCTAACAAGTGCTCTTCGGACACTTTAAGGAATCAAGAAAAGAAAGTTTTCACGAACAATTGATGTATTTAATGTTTGAAAGGTAAAATATTTAGTTTTCTAATAAAAACTTGTTTTTCTTGATTCCTTAAAGAGTATCACTCTCATTAACATGACCCTCGTGAATAATCATCTACTCTCATTCTTTGGTTCAACTACTTATCAGCTGAAAGTAAAACTTTAATCCAACTTTAAATAATATTAGCCAAAATAAATTAAACCATTTAATAGTTATAAAGATGTTTAGAAAGAATTAAATGAAGCAGGTAATGGAATAATTGCCGGTAAATGTCAAATATGGTTAAACAGGCAAGTACCAAACGCATAGCCTAAAAGAAAAAGCACTAAATCCTATGTCACGATATAGCATTGAGAAAAGTCGTTCAAAACAAAAACAGGTCGGTTGATGCATAGAAAGAGTAGTCCAAGTCAATAAACTCTGGCTTCTGATTAACAAAATGCCAAAAGTACCTCAGAGGTGTTAACAAAACCCTGCTATTGCTGTTGCAGGACAGTCCAAAACCAAGAGTTTCAAAATTAGTATACTTTTTTTTTTTTTTTTTGAATCTCATAACTACTCATAGGTCATTAGTTCATAACAAACACAGTGACTCTCTCTCTCTCTCTCTCACCCCTACTTATGTCTTTTTTAATTTTTCCCATCCTTTCCTTCTTTTTTTTTTTTTTTTTTTTCATTTTTCACTTTAATTACCTTTTGCCTTTTTATGGAACTAACTGTACACAAGGGAATGCAGATAGGACCTACTACATCAGACCCATTTCCCTGCATTACTAACCCAACACAAAGGTGCCCCTGACTACCCTCACTTTCCTAACTCCTCTTGCTGTTTCCTCCACAGAAGATTGTGCCCATAACTCTCAGCTATTTAGCTCCTACTCCAAGAAAATCAATGAATGGCATGTTAATCTTATCACCCATGTTTCCACTTTCTCCAGAAATTGAGAGATTGGACCTATTGGTGCCAACTGACTCAGACACTGAAACTTCTGAGTTTGAATCTGAAAAATTAGATTGGTCCACAACCATTAGCTTTCCCATTTGTCCAGAGAAACCTCTAGGCTCACATGTTGCCTTCCAAGCACCAAAAAACTTGTCAAAACCAACATCCCCAGTTGCCACCCCCCTTTCTCTAGATAGACCTGCAATCCCATAACACAATCACTAAGATATAATATAGTAACATAATAATAATAATAATATAACAAATGAGATATCAAAGGGAAAAAAATAAAATAAATGTAAGACACATAATCTATAGGCCTAATAGGGGAAGACCAAGCATACCCATTAGTGATCCATGACCTTGGTGATGTTGAACTGGACTCAGTTTAGTAAAAAGACTTTGTTTTGTTGAAGAGGGAGTGAGGGAGAGGTTAGTGCAAGTTGAGGCAGATTCATCTAAGGTGCTTGAGATGGTTGATTCACTAGCTGCATTGTTTGACAGAGTCAAATTCAAACCCTTTGGAAGGCTTTGATCACAAGTTGGCTTTCTTCTTCTATACAAACTTGACTGCTCTCTGTGCTTCCTAGCCATGATCACATGCCAATGGTTCTTCACTGCATTATCTGTCCTTCCTGGAAATAGTCTAGCAATAATAGCCCATTTGTTACCATACATTTTATGAGCAGTTAAAAGCCTCTCCTTTTCTTCCTCGGAGAAAGCCCTTCTGTTGATTCTAGGATCTAGTTGATTAAACCATCTCAATCTGCAACTTTTACCTTCAACAAAAGAATAGGAAAAAAAAAACCATAAAGGGTTAGATTCAAATGGACTTTGCACAATGGAACGCTAGTCAAGTATCAAGTATCTTCATAAATGGGAATTATAAACAGATTTTTTTTCTCTATATGATACATATTCAAAGAAGGAAAAGTGATTAAGAGTAAGAGGTCTCATTTGGACCCACCTTTTCTATTATATATGATAGATATTCAAGATAATCAACTCCATAAAATACTACTGAAAAAAAAATATGGAAACTTTAGAGCAAATTAGTCATAAATATAGATTTTCATAGAAATGAATGGATTACCTGATCTTCCTTCAAGATGTTCTGCAATCAAGTTCCAATTTTGAGGACCATATTGAGCAACAAGCTCCTTAAGCTTTGCATCTTCAGCAGGCCTCCAGTGACCTCTAGCACACAGCTTAACATGCCCAACTTTTCCAGAAGCAGATCTCTTAGCTTCTTCCACTTCCTCACCAAGTCTCAAAGACAAGCTTTTGTTCTCAACCCCAAAGTACCCTTCTCCTTCATCATTGGTTCTCTTTGTTCCCCTACACTCCTGTGGCTGGAACATTGAGGGGTTCAAAATCTGAAACCCCATCTCAGGCTTTCTACCCTCTACCCCTGTAGTGTTAGACAGAGGAGGAGTTTGGGAACCCAGAATAAGAGAAGAAGGAACATGAACTGAAGGGAAAAACTTCATTTCTCCACCGAAACCATCACTACCACCTTGGTTGAAGTGCTGTGAACTCATGGAAACAAAAGGGTAGGAAGAGAACAGAGGCAAAAACAAAAATGAGGAAAAAGCAACACGGTTCAGCTTTGAAAACACAAAGGGGTTTAATACAATGCCAGAAGAGAACAAAATCGCATGAAAATGTTGAGAAAACAGTTTCTTTTATGGTTTCTCTTACAGATAAAAAATAAGAGAAGGGTGTGAAAATCAAAAGGGTAAAAGATTTAGTAGCATTGTATATTCCCTCTCACTTTAACCCATGAGTGAGACTGAATCACACAAGAGAGAGGGGAAAAAAAAACTAAAGAAGCAGAGTTTATGCTTAGAGTAGGTGGAGTTGTGTTAGAAGAATGAGATTCTGAGAAGAAACATGAACGTTTTAAAGAAGAGGAATAGCAAATAATAGAATGCCAATTTTCAGCTAACCGTGCTCACAAATTAAGCTAGCTCTCTTTTTTTTTTTTTTTTGGATACCAAATTAAGCTCTTATTACAATAACTGACTTTTAAACTCAATAATTTTAATTTATACTAGTATTTAACATATATTATATACTAATACTAATATACTACATTTCTAACCGATTGTACAGCATGAGTGAGAGAGAGAGAGAGTATCAGAGCATTAACAAAAAGGTAATAAAAGAGGCGAGCCCACACGATTGCGTTCACTATGTTTTCTGACTGTATCTGTGAAGAAAGTAAGGAAATGAGATCAATGGGGGTTCCTTATTTTGAGACTGATCTCACAGTGTGTCTCTCTCTCTTTCTCTTGGAAAATAGTAAATAAATATTAAAGAAAGTGAGTGAGTAATGAGAAAGGGAGGTTTCTGTTTTGCGTGCAGTTCGAGAACCGCTCGTGTGGGTTGTCACTAAACAAACAAAACAAGATCCTTGGTATTTTGGGTGTTGCTGTTTTCACTGTTTTTTAACTCGCTGCTCTGCTCTGCTCTGCACACACCCTTTCTTGGGCTTTGTGAACAAAACTGTTTTTTTTTTAATATTCAAATATAATTATGTTTAAAATTTATGTTATTACTTTTTCACGTTATCTCTCAATTACATATCATGTGATTTGTGAGAATATAAATTTAAATATTTTTAATAAATTAATAATATAATCTTTCGTTAAAAAAATAAATAAATTAATAATATAAAAAACTTTTACACCAATAATATATTATATATTATAATTGAATTCATAAGTATACTTAATTAATTTTATATTTATATACCATATGTTATATATTAAGATATAAAAAATTATTATATATAAATAAATTATTATTTAATTATAATCTTATGTATATTCAAATAATGAAATTAAAACAAACAAAGTCTAATATAATGTTATAAAAAATTAATTTTTATTGTGTGTACAAAAACACTTTATTTACAAAACATAAATTTCACTTGAATAATTTTTACACCTTAAAATAAATTTGACTAAAGATTAAACAACAACTAATATAATTGTCGGTTTGTGAAAGCTTTGTGCTTTCTAAGAGGAAACGGAAAATATAAGAATTGAAAGCCAACAGAGTTAAAATCATCAATCTCACCCTGTGTCGTTCACGTATTTCTATATTACTTTTCGTGGAAGAATGGTAAATACACATTATTTTATTTTTCTATATTTTATTATTTTATTGCAATGAATATATATATATATATATATATATATATATATATATATATATATATATATATATATAATCACGCTGTAATTTAATCATGTCACTATGTATAGGTTAAAATAATAATTTGATGATGTTTTTATGTGATCCTAATTTTGAATTTGGTATCGATAAATAAATAAAATTTAAATCGACCTTCATGTGTACAATTACTCTAAATTTGTTCCTCATCATTTGTTGGAGTCAAAGTATATGATGAAATTGAAAATGATTGTCATGTTGAGAATAAGAAAATTTGAATTCAGTTTCAGCATATGATAATCATTTTCAATTTAATCCTTATACTTCAATTCCAACAAACAATGTTACAACATCAAACACTGATGACCAAATTAAAAATAATTCTACATATAGAGATCGATTTAAAATTATTTTACATATAATGACCAAATTCAAAATCAATGTAAGATACAATGACTAAATGATTAGTTTAACCTTATATATTAATAGTGCGTTTGTTATTGCTTGTTTTGTTAAAAAAAATATTTTTTTATTTGAATAATCATTTTTTAAAACTTTTTATGTGTTTGTCTTTACTTTTGAAAATAATAAAAAACAGAAGGATTAAAATGTAAAGCAGCTTTCATTGGTTTTTGGAAAAAAAATCAGTTTTTATAACCAACTACTGTTTTAAAAAATGATTTTTTTATTATAAACAAACACAAATCTATTTATGTTTTCTTTAAAATATCTAAAAAATATAATCACTAAATTATTTTATATTAAAATCATTTATTTTTTAATCTTAAACAAAATAGAATGATGCAAGTTTTGTAACATGTATCAAGTAAGAGTTTAATTGTTATGCGGTGAGAGTGTAAAGTTTTTTACATTAATTGTTCAACCAATCAGAAATCATGGAATGAATAACTTTTAAGGTAGTTAGGATAAGAGTCGCGCATTTTATTTGATGTGACAAGTTATGGTTAGTTGACAGTGTAAAAAATCTTTACATTGTCAGTGCATACCAGTTAAATTCATCAAGTAATATATTTTTATCAATTATGTTTGATTTTAATGTATTATTAGTATATAATTTCTTATATTATTAATTAACTATGTGTCATTTTGTATTTAAGATGTTTATTATAAGGAGCACATATATTTTCAATGATGTGTCATTACAAAATTGGTTGATAGTATGAAAAAAATGTATATACTTGATAATGTATTACAATTAAAAATGGAATGTTATAACTAACCACGAATATACTGAAATGATATATATATATATATATATATATATATATATATATATATATATATATATATATATATAATAGCATTTTTCTTATCTTATTCCATTGAGCAATACTTTTTAAACATTACATTATGTTTCCCATCTAGTTCAGTAAAAAAAAAAATGTTTAATTCCCATCTAGTACATATATTAAATAATAAAATTAAAGTATAAATATTTAAAACTAAAGTGAAATCCTTGTTAATAATAAGATAATGAAAACTAAGGTGTGTATATGCAACATTATTCTTTTTCATGTTAACTATTTTCTTCTTCTTCTTTTTTTCTTTACTTCTCTCATATTATGGGGTTGAGTTTTTGATTTTCATCCTGATTGTATTGATAACTCCTTAAGGGTAGATGCCTCTAGTATTGTGTTTCCTAGAGGCTTTTTGTCTGTTTGTTTAATTGTTTGGGGTTTAACCCCTTTTGTTCCTTAAAAAATAAAAATCGACTTGTTTCCATTATTGTATTAACTAATAGTATCAGTGTATACTCAAGTCACTAAAATTTTCAAGCATGCATGATGTTATTTTCACTTCAACAGTTTTTTTTATATCATTTTATATCTTTTTAATTTGGAATAAAACAAATCTAAGAGAAACGTATGTTGAAATTTGTATTTTTCGAATTTTATTATAAAAAAATATTGTACAAATAAAATTATTTTTTATGTTTTTTTTACCTGTATTTTTTTAATGTCGTGAGTAATATAATATTATTTTTAAGTAAAAAAAATTACGAATACCCATGGTCTAAATTGTAAACTAATTTTTGTGTAGATCGGATAATAACTTGGCGACATAAATTTATTGATAAAAAAACAAAAACAAAGAAAACAAAATTATGGGGACATAAACCAAAACCAAAGCAAAAAACAAGAATCAAGTAAATATAAAATTAAGTCATCTATTTTTTTATTAGATTATACTTCTTAGATTTAGACATAACCAATGTGAAATTAGAAATATCATCTTCGGTAGCCATATCGTTATTCTACACTGCTGAAAGAGAATCATTCTCTGGATCTTCCTCATTCACATCTCTCAAAATTTTGGCAAGAACTTTCATATCATGAATAACATTAGGATGCATAGAGGTTCAATTAATCACGAGAGTCTAAGAGTTCTTATCACTAACTATTAAATCACAGGTAGCCATGGGGATCAGGAACAACGGTAATGAGAGTTGAGTCTTGAAGAATAGAGTTTGAGACACGATCGGGGGTGGTCTCAATCGATTCATTATCATTAGCCTTGTCAATCAAATTATTATCCTTATTCAAAGAAGGACTATTAACACCCTTATCAGTTATATTGATGCTTACAGTCTCCTTATGGGTTAGAGTCATCCTGATGAATCTGTTTCTGGTTTCCATTAATGCTTGTGTTCACAACAAGTGCTTCTTGAATAACTTGAACCACAATAAGAGAAGAGGAACCACCAGTGTCTTCCTTATGAGTCATCACTAGAGCATGCACTTCTTTATTCTTAAGGACATATTTAAGAGAAGTCTTAAGAGCTACTAGAGGTTTTTCCTTCTGAATCATTTGATATTTACTAGAGTTAGGAACAAAAGTAGCAGTCTTTTTACATATAGCCAAAGAATGACCAACTGTTTTTCAAGTAGGACAGAAAAGAGGCAACTTTTCATAATCTAATCTCACAAAGAAAACATACCCCTCTCTTTCCACCAGAATCTGGCTATGCAATTGCCCAGTAAGATCAATGTCCACCAGAATTCTAGCAAAGTGGCTCAGAGTTCTATTCCTAGCTGCTTCATCCAAATAAATAGGGATGCCGAGACCCCTGGAATTTCAAACAAGATTTTCGGACTCCGATATTCTTGAGGTAGTCCATGTATGCGAACCCAACACTGTGCATGTGTCTGCCTTAAAGAATAATGATTGAAATCGGGAGACAAGAAAACAACCGAAGGAATCCTGGTGTGAGATTCCAAGAACCCACCGTCAAAACGCTATATAGGTCTTCTAGGGAGACAAATTCAAACTCAAAATCCTTTGCCAAGAGGAACCATAACATGGTGACACTCATTTTACAAAGAGTTTAAATTTAATTAATTGTCATTGTTAACTTTTTTATATTATCTATCCATTATATTATCATATATTTGTTTTTTATATAAGTATCATAAGAGACAAGTATTTTTAATAATATTTTTTTGGTAACTCAGTATTTTTAATAATATGATGGTGCATAATTAAATAATACTATAAAAACTTTTACAGAAATTAAACATCAATATTAAACCCTAAAAAATATAGAATATATTACAAGCAAATGTGCCCGTGGATCTGACCAAAGTATTCAAACGTCTTAAGCTTTTATTTTAATACTGTCAATTGAGAATAAATTTTAAGATGGCTTAACTGCATTCAACTGCAATAGTAAATAAAAAACTTTAAGTCGGGCACCTTGATATATATTAATATTATAATTCAAATCATGTTGCATTTTTTATATATATATATATTAACAAAAAATTATTCAAGTGAGTACAATGGATACTCAAACCTACTTACAAAAAGAATGCAGTTAAGCAGAAAATAAAGCTAATAATGCTACCTGCATGCGCACGAAGGGCTGGGAATATTATGTAAGCATTACAACAAGTGTGACATGCTTAATCATGAAAATTAAGCTAATAAATTAATTAGCAGATCATGCTGGAATTATTGAAAGTTGATCGCTTTGGAGTAAAGGAAGATAAATATCAAAATAATGATGTTAAATAAAAGAAGGATGAGATGCATAAAAAAATATATGATATATCTAACCTTTCCCTTGTTTTAGACAACAATTAATTAAATTATTTGATCTTCCCATGAAATCAATAAAATATCAACACTTCACATGATGTGGGTCGATCTATTTTTATCTAAAAAAAGTTATTTTGAAAATTACTATGAAGTGTTAAAAACCACGTTGATTGAACATATTTGTAAAATATAATTAGTGCTTGTAAAGAGTTAGAATATCTCTTATATATACTCTTAATAAAATTGTTTTGTCTATTAAAACAGATTGAATATATTTGTAATGAACAACTTAAAATGATTTAGGCAATCGAGCTCGCTTTTGGATAGATTTATTTATATTCAAATTGGGTTAGTTTTTGGATATGGGTTAGTTATATCAAGTTATTCTAACGGATCCCTTTCTCAATCCAAACTTGTCTTTTCAGTATTTAAAAAAAAAAAAAGAAAGAAAGAAAGAAAGAAGTTGGTAAAGTTGATCCAATAATTAACATCTTTGTTTATTTTAATTTTTAACATTAACCACTTGCTCTTCTTGTTTCCTTCCTTCCTTTTAGTTTTTTTTTTATTTATTTTGGACTTTGTGGTTTCGTATAAACATGTTAATTTAAACCCTTAAGATTAAGGTTTTAAATTATGGATGCGATCGTGATTGTGATTGTACTTTTTATTATTACGAACAATTATGAGATTGTTATACGGTTTCAACCACTGTCAAAACCAAAATGTTACGATTCAGATTTCTCTTTTTTTAAAACCTTTACTAAGATATTCAGCTGGTGGTGATAGGTTTATATAGTTCGTATAAGAATCACAATTTCAAACTTCTTTGTCACACTTTGGGACAAAAAATCATGTCAATTTGGTAGACATCTTTTGTTTTCAATCAATGGTTAAAAAAAAAAAAAACTTCGGTAACTTTACCGAATCCAACACTGCACACGAGGATAGATCAGTTACATTTGAGATGGCATACATATAATGAGAAGAGGATGAGGAAACATTGCAGCTGTAAGACCTCACCAAATGCATGAGACTCAAAAGACGCAGTCACATGGTTTTCAAAGGTAAATGTTGGTTTTCAAAGGTGAAAACGTACGTAATGATGGGTTTTACTTGTTTGACCGTGGAAGAGATTATTGCAGCTTCTGCGGGAGACATCAAAACCATGTGTTTCTACTTCTTGCATGCTTGCTTTGCTTGTTAAGAAAACGTACATTTGTATTTTGTCATTTGCATATCCTCACACGCATTTCTTGTTTTTGCGTTCTGTTTGCTGACCCATATCCCAACCCCCCATCACATCAAGATTCCGTCCATCTCTTTGCAAACGACCAAATATCACACGTGACATGTCACTCATTTCCAACTTTCATAATGTCCATAGCCTCGTACATATTTTTTCACTACTTAATTTGAAACCTATAAAATAATAAAATAATTAAAAAAATATCTCTCAAAATACACTCTCTCTCTCTCTCTTTCTCTTTTTTTAAGTTTAGGTGAGTTGGGTTCTGGGGGCTTACCAGGACCAAGACAGGCCTTACGGTTCAAAGAGCACGTACTTACAAATTATCCATCAACGAGAGATCCTCACATCGATAGTAGGATTCAAACTCACAACTTTGTAAGTTATGAGTTGTATCATTATCAATTGGACCAACCTTCGTTGGGATACACTTTCTCTCTACTTGTTTTCCAAACTACCGATTTTATTCAAAAGCGGCTTCTACGGTGAGAGGGTAGTTAATATCTCTCACGGTGCATGACCATTTGTAGCCCTGACATTAATCGCTTCCCCACCATAATATCGTGCACCTTTTACACCTGACCACTTCTCCCTCAACAGATTGTAATTCTCCACCGCGACTCCCTCTCTCTACTCGCCTAGAAATGAAAACAACGAACCCACCCAGAAAGTGCAAACAAAAAATAAGCTTCAAGACCAAAAAAAATGAAGATGCAAACTCAGATCTGCAAGTGAGAACCACAACGAAACTTCTTCTCATTCTTTTCCAATACACAGATCATAGAAGACATAGCAAATCTTTAACCAATATCATAATCTGAAATCGAAGTGAAATCTGTCCAAATCTATTTGACATCCCAAATTGAAACAACAACCAGTAGAAAAGAAGACAATTTGCAAGAACACCAAATTTGGATTATTAATCTTAATCCCTTGCAATGAAACAAGGAGAATCAGAATTAAAAAAAATCCCGAGAAAAACGATGGAAGATACAATTGTTTAACATATAAACTAAAGCACTCCTTCGGTCCTTCCTGTAATTCACCCACTTGAACAAAAGTCCAACCTTCTTCCCTGTGTTCATCTCGTGGGGCGGCGACGGCAAATGGATGGGGTGGCGGTGATGATTATGGTGCGCGGGTGGCGGCCGCGGCGATCCGGACGGGGGAGGAGAGCCCAAATCCGAAAGATGGCAGTGGCGGAGGCGGCGGCTGTGGTGGTGGTGGAGGTGACATCATAAATGCCAATGATTCAGCACCGTTCTCATCTTGTATCATCTGAGATTGGACAACAATAGTATAAAACTAATTGAAATACCAAAAATCACGAAACCCAATGTTGAATCCATGAAACATGAAACAACAATCAATAAAAGGGCTCTGATTTTTTCAAGAACAATGATTCCTATCTCGATTTAGGGCTTTCAGTTCCAAGGGGGGTTTTCTCCCGCATCTACCCCATTCTTCTTTGATTCTCCGAATCCAGAGAGTTTTTCAATAAAAATCGAACGATCCCTTTGAATCTAGATCCTTCAAATCGAACTGGGTTGGGTTCAAAACCTTTTCTTTATTTGTTCTTCAGCGGCAATCGAAAATACCCCCAAATCTATGGTGTATAGGGTTTTTAAGGTTCGACCCCTAGAAAAAAAATGCGGGTCCTTTTTGAGAAGAAGAGAAAAAAAATGGGTGATTGAATCTGGAGAGAGGAATCAAATCTGGAGAGAGGTCGAAGGGGGGTGGGGTGATGCAGTGACGGTGGGTGCAGGCGGAGGGAGACAGAAGAAGGGAGAGAGAAGAGTGAAGTAATTGGAATTTGATATAGGTTGATCATGGTAGTATCTCGTGGGGTGTTTTGATCCAACGGTAAAGAGATGTCTCGCACGGTGCGCAACATGCTAGGGTCGCTCACCCTAGCCAGAGCCCTTATTAAAATCATTGGAAAGTCGGCATTTGGGAAATCAACTTTCCTTCTATTATTTATTTTGTTTTTTTCTCATAGAGAAGTTGGTTCTCTTATCGAGAAGTCGACACCCCTTGTTTGTTTTTTAATTCAAAATTTATTTAAATATTTTTATAATTGGAAAGATTAAAGGGAAGTCCATTTTCATAATTAAAAAAGATTAATAGTTTGAAAAATAATGAAGAAAAGTGTGTTTTGATTTTCGAGAATTTTTTGTTATTTAAATATTTTTCCAAAAATATAATTTATTTATATGAAAATGTTTATATTGTTATTTATCATATATAAAATTAAAATAAATATACCATATATAAATATAAATATAAATAAATTATTCCCTAAACATTATAATTTAAAAATAACTTAAATCCATTCTTATCATGGCTGACCTCACCATGCAAAAAACACACACATACAACATAAGTGATTTTTGTTCAATAAAATGGGATGCTGTTCTTTTTGTTTTTTAAATGTATTTTCAAAAAATCTATATATTAAAGATAAAAAATCTATAAGAGATAAAAATAAATATATACAATATCATATATGATATCCGAAATTTGATGTTGAAATAACATAACTCCAAAACTAACTCTACGTCCTTTTGGTGTGAACAAAATACGTACAACATCAATTTATCATCTGCTAAGGTTCTGTTTTGACTTGTCGTTTGCTTTGACCCTCTCAATCTGTATTCTCTACCATGTATCGGTCACAACTTTAATTGCCCCTAGCTAGTGATTCATATCATATTAGCTATAAATGTACAGCCTAATTTACTTTTATATAAACACTAACAAGTGATAATCCATATAAAAATAGATAGTGATAAATAACATTGTTTAAATAATGGATTGATTCTAGGGTTTTAAAGGTTTTCCTTATAAAAATAACGAGGGGTTTAGAAAACACCAATCCTCACACATAGAGAGTTAAAGTTGAAAGTATCATAACTAACAGGGGAAACAATACATAATTTATTCACTATATCACTCATTCCAATACCCTAAACCCTAAGTATAAGTATAGTTTGATTTTGATACACTTAGGGTTATTATCGAATTAGTTTGAATTAAAGTTGGATTAATTTAGCATCTGATCTGATTAAAATTGACATGGTCAGATTGGGTTAGATTTTTAATTTTTTTGCATGAATCTGAACCATTTAATCGATCAAAGGCAGGTTGGTTTGTATCGAATTATTGTATTTTACCTTATTTTTTAAATTTACATTAATCTTAATTTTTTAAAAAGTTGTCAAAAAATTATAAAATAAAAAAATATATATAGAAATATGAATACACTTACAGAAAAATTAACACCTGCAGTTAGAAGTATAAATGAGCTGACCTATTCGTGAGCTATTCTGACTTGACTCATTCAAAAGCTCGATCAAACTCATTTGTTTAATTAAATAAAAAAACCCAAGCTTGAGATTGAGCTCGATTATTTAAATGAGTCGAGCTCAAGCTTTACATGATTGACATTAACGACACATGAAAAGCTCGTGTGTGTGTGTGTGTGTGTCATTGAAGGAGACTATTCTATCAAAAAATTGATGATGAGAACTTTAGTAGCCTTTGTTATTTTTTTAATGGAAATACATAGAAGTTTATTGAGATTGTTAAAATTAATTTCGAAGTTTTTTTTTTAGTATTCAAGAAATTATGAGTTTTTTTATTTATTGAATTATGAAATTGTAATAGTTTATAAATTTTGAATTTCACACACCACATGTTAAGCACATATTTCTATTTATAGATTATCATACAATATTAAAATATTTATTAAATACTAAATTGATAAACTTAAAAAATAATTTAAGGAAATTTTTTATAAATATAAAAATAACTAAGTTATAAATGAGCTAAACAAGTCAATCTCAAGTTTTACTCTTTTTTGACAAGCAAAGCCCAATCTTTTAATTAGACTCATTTAAATAAATGAGCCAAGGTTGAGCAATCTTTTTTTTTTCATGAGCCAAACTCAAGCTTCAAATACTCAACTCAGATCAACTCATTTACACCTCTACTTGTAGTAAATTCATAGTATACTTGAAAATTCATATTACACTGAACGTGATTTAATGAAAAAACTACCTACTCGAACCATGTAATGAAACTGGAGTAGAGTAGATCTGTAAAATATATTTTATTGAAAGAATTGTATAAAGTAAGTAGCGTTGTAGTAATCTTATTACAATAATTAATCTCATGTTCCCAAGAAATTTAATTAAGAGTTGTATACTTGAAACACTAAAATACAATATTCAAACAATATTTCACTTATATTTACACATGATAATTTTGCTTATCAAAAAATATTTATGTTACATTTATTTTAAGGCAAATGATTTTTGAAAAAAAAAATGGGACACCATATGGTGTCCCTTTGTTTTTATTGTGTATTTTTGGAATGTGTGTATACAAAAAGATAAAAAATAAGTAAGAGATAGAGATAAATATATATGATGTCATATACGGTGTCCAAATTTTGTGTTCAAATAACACAACTATATTTTAAGGAGGAATAGCCCATATGAAAATAGTAAATACTCTCTTATGTAACATAATTTAATTTACCTTTAAAAAAACATAATTTAATTTAATACCCCAATCAGATCTCACATTCTGGGTGTCAAAAATATTTTGTTTTTTGGCTTTTGCTTAATTAATAAGGTTGTTGATGGAGTAGCTTGTTGTGTCAAGTGTATCTATCATTCACTGGAAAGAGGCAGGGTGAAAGAGAGGAAATGGAAAAGAGAGGTGATAATAGAGAAAGGATCATATCAGAAAAAAGAGGGACTGAAAGAAAGATCTCGTTTTCATTAGCCCGAATCTCAGAAACAGAAGAGAGAGGAAGGAATCCATGCAGTAGTACCAGCTCAGACTCCACCATTCAATTTTTACCGTTACCCTTTCAACTTTTTCATCTCAAAGAATAAAACAAGAAAGGGTAAAAGCTGGATAGACAAATGAGGAAATACAAAGAGGGTTTGGTTGGCTTGTTTTGTTTGCAGAGTGCACACGTGTGAGCTAGGGATCAAATTCAGAGGAGAGTTCGGTTTTAAGTAATGAATAACGGAAGCATGAGAGGAATAGGGGGGAGCGAGTCCAAAAGTGCTTTTATACGGGTCATTAGAATGGACTTTTTTATTATTTGTTTCTCTTTATTAAATTATAATTTAAATGTTTTTTTTTCTTTGTTTTACATTAGTGACATTCTTAACCAACATTCTAACTGAGAAGGCTAACGAAAACCTTAAGAAAATGATTAAATTTCAAAAACAAATTATTTTTTTATAGGTTATTGTTAATAAGTTAAATGTTATGTTACTTTTCTCCTTTGTTAGGATTTGAATTTTGGACCTCCTGTTCCTTAACACTTTATACCCTTAACCCAAATCATGTGACCAACCCCAAAAGACATTTATTTATTGAAATTAATATATATATATATATATAATATTTTAAAAAATGATACATTTAATTTTGTAACAAAATCTTACTTAAATATCTTAACAGGACTTGCTAGCACCACTTTTTTATACAGATAATAACCAATTAACCATAAATCGAACCTTAAAGTTTTAAAAAATCAGCTACGATATCTCTCATTGTTGGGCTTTTGTTTTGATTTGTGTGGTTTAAGAAACGGTTTTCTTGCACGAGCTTCTGGAATTTTGCAGGAGGATGACGGAAGCATTCGTTACACGTGCAGTTGGGGAATCCATGGCCGCACACGTGTACGGTACCAGATGTTTGTGTTTTTTCTCGTGTTAGAGGGTACTAGTGTGGTTATGGGTTTCAAGACAGTACGTTGGGGGAATCCATCAATTTTTTTTATAAAAAAAGTGAAGTCGTAAATTGGTTGCTAAAAAATTTAGAGAATTCATTTTTAGTTTTTGAAAAAAATAAATTAAAAGTCTCTCAAATTTTTAAATACAAGATACATTAGTCTCTATGTTTAGTTTTGACATTCATTTATTTGTCTATATATCCCATTAAATATCATACTTGATTTGTTACTGATCATACGTGACTTACGACGAATTTCCTCGATGAAAAATGAATATAAAAAAAGTGCACAATTTTAAAATTGAAATACATAAAAAGTGTGCATTTTTTTCATTTTTCATTAATTTTTCATGGCATAAATTCATCACAGGTCATGCGGGACTACTAACAGGCCAAGTAGGATGATTAACAAGATACGTCGACAAGTAAATGGACGTCAAAACTAAATCTAGGGACTATTGTGTCCCGCATTTAAAAAATTGAGAGACTAAATAATTAATTTATTTTTTCAAAGACTAAAAATAGGTTGCCGGAATTTTTGAGACCAACTAAGGTCATATGATAAGGTTGTTAGTTGTTAGCCTTAGAATTGTACTATTAGTATTGTATCTTATTATGAATATGTATTTTTGGTATTATTTTGTACTATAGGTGTATAATGTCACTTTTATAACTTTTTTCCCCATTGTGCATTGACATCTGGGTTTGTGATCAAATTTGTATAATCTGCTTTGTGGTCAAATCTGTTTAGTCCAAAATATGATGAATAGTCCTCTTGACCAAGAGATACATGCGGATAGTTAAAACCTTATAACAAAGTGGATGTTGGGTGGAGCAGTCGGTCACGTTGGTTTCGGGCTGAAAAATATCAATTCAATGAAAATCGAAGTGTGTAAATCTAGGCTTATTTCCGTTTGTTTGTTCGGTTTGGTCGTTTGGCAGTGTGGATGGGTGGCCGATTGAACTTTTTTATGAATGAAAAGTTGAACCTATCCACCCCAAGCTCTGATTGCCTTTGCAAGTCCATACCACTTCTTGGATCTCCCTTTTAGTGAATTATGCCATAAGCAAATTGGATGCATGTTCGGAGATTTAATTAAAATTAATACCCTTAAGAGTAGGTGCTCTCAACCTTTCCTTCACGGTGAACAAACCTTTGAAATGGCTATGTACCTCCTCCATGACATGACTAGCCTTCTCTGTCCATGTTCCTCCTTTACGAAGACCATGAATAGCATTAATTAGTATTCTTTCTCCTATTGATATTGTTATCACCTAAATTAACGGAATGTGAATTAACCGTTGATAAACTAGCCGTTGGAAATTAGCCAACTCGAAAGCCAGTCGAATGATGTACTGGTAGTTGATGAAGAGCGATTATTAATTGAAAACGGTTAAGAAAATAGTACAGCTTAAAGGATAATGCTTCGAAGTAATCCGTTGGTATTCAAAGTGGAGGTGATAGCTAAAGAAGTCAAATAGGAGCATTGAGCATCACAGCCGTTGCACGTTCTAACAACCTTCCGAGATAAGGGGGAAACGGTTTTCAAGCTGTTTAGCTTGATTTTAGGAAACAAAGAGACGTTGAAGAATGAAGATAACGAGCTCAAACGGTTAATGGCGGATAATCATTGAAGACGTTCCTAAAATATATGGATTTTAGTTAGACATGGTTAGCAGTTGTAATCTAGTTGGTTCACGTTGGCCACTAAGCGCATAATGCTAAAATGTAGGAGAATGTGGCCAATAGGGACAGTTTTGCATAGTGTTCGAGTTGTAGCCGATAAATACCAATTGTAAATTTTGTATCAAACACATCAATACAATCAAACACATTTTTATGCTCATTCTCTATTGCTTTCAATTTACTTTCGTACATTTAGCTTAATTATTTCCACCTTTCACACTAAACACTCTTTGGAGTAGTTTAGGAACCCACAAGTTAGAAGGTAGAATCCCCCTTCTAACGTTATCGACTGATAAGGGAATCATTGTTATTCGAAGTTACTTGAGGTCACGACTAATTTTACTTCACCAGATAATAATTTTGGCACGCCCGGTGGGACCAATGAAGGTGAGCATATTGGGAAGTTTGCCTCTCTAGGTCAAGATTTCAATTGGCGCATGCACTTGCGTTCTGGGAAACAACTGAACAACATGGAGCCACAACCAAAACAGAAAAATGTAGCAAAGAAACATACTGATGTACAACCTACTTTAGGGATGCCAACATCCTTCGAATCATCACCCGACACTCCTGTGTCAAGTAGCGCACCTGTTAGCCACAAAGCAGGGACATCAGTAGGGGCAGATCCAAGTCATCAGATGGTAGTGACTGCCACTTTTATCAAGGAGCAGATTGACTCTGGGCTCAATGAACTTATGTTCCAGATGTCAAAGTAGCTGGCTGAAATTGTTCAGCCCATGGTTAGGAATGAGATCCAAATGACAGAATTGGACTCCAAATCCGCCCATAGTTCGGCTACCTCGATTAATCCAGGACAGCCGAACCCACCACAGATGAATCCTCCACCTGGGGGACACAATGGTTATGGTATGCCACAAGTTCAGGCAGGACCATCAAGTATGGTCAAGCCGAATGTAGTGCAGCAAGTACCACCTCCTAATCCTTTATATTGTAAAATAACAATGCCTACTGCTAATCCCATGGTACTACCTATGAGACGTGATGATTTCCATTCTAACCTACAACATGGACAGGTATCAATGACTATGAGGCCACCAGGAATTGTTGGGTCGTTGGGAATGCCTTACTTGGGACCAAATGCTTCGGCTCATGGAACCAGTTTTCAGGTAGCCACTCTAGTTCAAACTGCATGTCCAGCCACGAGCTATGGAGCAACACAGACTAAGCCGTTTGGGAACTACATAGGGGAGCTGCCATGGAATTATGTTCCACCTTCCTCGACTGGTTTGCCGTTCAGTCAGACTATGCCAGAACAACCTCCTTATGATCATTTGGGTTCGATTCCTCAACAAGGAGTTTTGTACAAGACACCGGGGGAGTATTCGGGTGAGTGGGTATGGAATTATTTTCCACCTCACACTGGAACTTACTCGGCTGTCCAAGGGATGCAATGCCGGATTCCCGATAGTTACACGAATGAGCAACAATGGACTAACAATCCACCTCATATGGGTAACCCAGTCAGGAATTCATACACGCTAGAATATGGTTACCAAAACCCATACCAGAGGGCATCCATGCCTTTTGGGCAGCCAGTCGTTGGAGGACATCCCCCCAAGGAATGGCAGCCGATGGCAGGCCTCTCGGACCTCAGCTAATCGATCCCAGTATGATTGTTGAGACCATTAAGAAGTATTTTGGTGTTCAACTGAAGCCGTTAGATAGACCTGCTTATAAGAAGCCCTACCGCGAATGGGTAGATAAGATGATGTCCTTGCCAAGGGGTTTTAAGACTCCAGATTTTACTACCTTTTCAAGTGATGATGGAAAGTCTACAATGGAGCATATTGGCAGGTTCACAGCTCAATGCGGGGAGGCAAATCAGAATGAATACTTTAAATTGCAGTTGTTCCCTCTCTCTTTGACAGGGACTCCTTCACATGGTACTCTTCCTTGCCATCCAATTCTGTCCAAAATTGGACAGATATGGAAAGATGTTTCCATGACAGATTCTTTAGACCCCAGCCAGAAGTGATCGCGGCTGATGTAATGAATTTAAAACAACAAGTCGACGAACCAGTCGCGGAGTTTATTGAAAGACTCAGGAAGATGGGGAGCCGTTGCAGTGTCCAATTCCCAGAATCTGAATACGCCTCTATGGCCATAAGCAATATGTACCCTCAGCTGAGGGAGAAGTTAGTGACTCTGTTTCCTAGATTTGGGCCAGTTAGCTGCCGTAGCAACCTAGGTGGAACAATTCATCATTGAAAAAGAGCAGAGAAGGTCCAGCAGAAAATTGGGGGACTCACTTGATATCCATCGTGTATACTGAGGGTTTGGATGACGTAATGGAAATACCAGCTGATTCCACGACTGACATTATGGCAGCCGAGATCCTCAGGGGGAAAGCCTTACTCTTGTCCTGCTCTAAAAGCTGCTAAGGGCAAAGAAGTAGATACTCCAGAATATAAGATAGAGTATTCTTTTGATATTTGAAAGGCTGACCAAATTTTCGATTACTTGTTGAAGGACAAATAGATTCGTTTAGACGAGGGTCATAAAATTCCATCGACTGAGGAATTGAAGGGTAAGAGATACTGTAAATGGCATAACTCCTACAACCATGCCATGGTGGACTGCGTAGTTTTCAGGAAGGCCATCCAAAAGCCAGTAAAAGACGTCAGGTTTAAGTTATCTAACAAAACAATGGTGGAAATGGGCGTGGATGTAAACCATTTCCTAATATAGTCATTGGTATGGTCTCCTTTTTTGGAGGTTCTAGCTCACCATACAAGAAATGGAAGCAGCCGATCCATCAGTAGTGGAGAGTAAAGAACATGACTGAAATACGGGGGGATGAAAGAGCTCCAGCCGAAGTCAACATAGGCAATTAGAAGCCGATTGTGTTCGAAAGACTAGGAACTTCTAGTGTGGTAGACGTGAAGAAATCGATTCCTCAGAAGGTATCAAGGAATGCGCAGCCTCAAAAGTCTAGTGTGTTCAGTAGATTGGTTCAACCAAATGAGAATGGTAGTGTTGAAGTCCTGAGAAAATAATTTAGGTTTACACTATCCAACCCCAGAGATATCGCCAACATTGGCCTGGGGGTAAAACGGCTAATATAGGCACATCGGATGACCGAAGAAGATTGCCAATGATTGATGAAAGCCCAATTCCAGGAGGTAAACTACATGTAGCCGAAGTCAACACAAGAGGAGGGATGATGTCTTTGAGAATAGTTGTTAGAAATGAGGAAGACATGAAGCCTCAGAGAATGCTCAGACCTTCAGCTAAGGTAGAGGAAGGAAAATGGCAGGTGAATAAGCACGTCCATATGAATAAAATCGCGAATCCAGTGCCTCACCAGTTGACACGCACTCAAAAGAGGAGGCAGCAGAGAAAGAAGTCTGTGCAAACAATGAAGATGACTTTACAAATGTTATCCGAGGCCAAAGACAAGGACAAGAAAGAAATTTCGTCCGGTGAAGTGGACAAGGCTTTGGAAAAACTTTTTGCCTCCCTCAAATTAAGGAGTTATCAACACAAGACTTGAAGAAAAGGGGGACAGAAATCAGAGAACCGCAAGTTCAGCCATTCACTGAGCAGGATGAACAGGTGAACTAGAAAATGGTGATAGTCATCTCGGAGAAAATGGAAATGCTGGAGATGTAATGGCCAAGGAAGAAATTGACATAATGTCATTCTTCGAAGAATCTTTGCTAGACACCTTTCTGGCGGAAGATACCTCACCATCAGCCGATGTAGATGTTGTGAGAATCTTGCCTAGGGAGTTTTGGGCAGGTGAGGAACAACCGAGTATGTAGGAGGGAGATATGTGTGCAGAAGAAGTAGAGTGGGTCGTTCTATCTGATGAAGCTTTCTTGAGACCTATGGGGATGACATTTGACAAGCCTACGGATGAAATGTCTAAGCATTTGAAGCCCCTATACATCAAGGCGCGGTTGAATGGCAAAGAGGTCAGCCGAGTGCTTGTGGATGGAGGGACGATGTTAAATGTGATGCCTGTTACTACTCTACGGAAATTGGGAAAGACTAAAGAAGATCTTTTATCGACTAACATGAAGATGACCAACTTCACTGGTGAGGCAACGACTACCTTAGGAGTTCTGGTAGCCGATGTTACAGTAGGGTCAAAAACTATTAGTTCTGCTTTCTTTGTGGTAGATACCAAGACTACTTATTCAATATTGTTGGGCAGAGACTGGATTCATTCAAGTAAGTGTGTGCCTTCGAATCTACATCAACGACTGAGTATGTGGAATGATGGAAAGACAGAGGTAGTTTTGGTAGACAAGAATCCATTTACAGCGGAGGTGAGAGCAACAGAAGCCCTATTCTATTCACCTTATATGGAACCTATCATGATACGTGAGGATTATGAAGAAGGGGTTGTGAATCATGTGATTTGACCGCAAAGGGTTTTGAAGTGAAAATGTTGGCCGAACCATGGCCGTTAGACATTTTTAATGATCAGTAAGCCTCAAGTCATTAAAAATCTTCTCCAACAACTGACTATGTTTACAGCTGAAAGTAAAATTATTGAGATAGGGTCAGTCGAGGGGGAGATGCAGAATGGGTTGGAGGAAGAAACTAGGGGGAGGATCATAATGATGAAGACATACCACCCTTAGTGCATAGGAAGTTGCCAACTTTCGAAGCGCAAGATCCAATGATAACAGTAAACCTGGGTTCGGATGAAGAGCCTAGAACGAATAATGTCAGTGGTTTGTTAGCCGAATCTGATAGGATCAGGTTGGTCGAGCTCATACAAGTGATACAAAAATTGTTTAGCATGGGATTACAGTGAGATGCCTAGATTGTATAGACAGTTAGTAGAGCATCGGCTACCGTTTAAGGAAGGATTTAAGCCGTATAAACAGCCAGCTCGGAGGTTCAATCCAGATTTGCTTCCCAAGATATAGCAGAATTGGAGAGATTGCTCAAAGCTGGGTTTATTCGGACGGTTAGGTACACTGACCGACTCTCTAACATCGTCCCAGTGTTCAAAAAGAATGACAAATTGAGAACTTGTACTGATTACCAGAATTTAAACTTGGCAACACTAGGGATGAATATGTCATGCCCATAGCAGATATGTTAGTCGATGCTGTGGCGAGCAATGGAATTCTTATAGTAATGGATGGACACTCGGGGTATAATCAGATTTATATAGCCGAGGAGGATCTTCATAAGACCGCTTTCAGATGCCCAAGTTTGATTGGGATATTCGAGTGGGTGGTCATGCCGTTTGGGTTGAAGAATGCTGGAGCTACTTATCAGAGAGCTATGAATGTCATCTTTCATGATTTAATTGGGAAAAACATGGAGGTCTACATTGATGATGTAATGGTTAAATCTACAGATTTTGAAGCACACCTGCATGATTTGGAGATGGCCTTTCAAAGGATGAGATTTCATGGTCTGAAGATGAATCCAGAAAAGTGTTCATTTGGAGTCTCGGCTCGTAATTTCTTGGGGTTTTTGGTGCATCAGCATGGCATCGAGATAGACAAGACAAGGCAAAGGTAGTGTTAGAAGCATCACCTCCCAGAAACAAGAAAGAGTTGCAAATTTTGATAGGAAAGATCAATTTTCTAAGAAGGTTCATAGCCAATTCGGCTGGGAAGATGAAGCCATTTTCTCCATTGCTTAGACTGAAGAATGCTGAGGAGTTTGTTTGGGAATCAGAACATCAGGACGCGTTCAAACAAATCAAGCAAGCCTTGGCAAACCCTCCTGTTTTGATGCCACCCGTTCCATGAAAGCCCCTGAAGTTATACGTATCGGCTGCAGAAGGATCAATCGACTGCTTTTTGGCATAGGAAGCCGATGATGGTACTGAGAGGGCTGTCTATTATCTTAGCCGTTATATCTTTGTTCCATGCTTGTACAAAACTTGAATATTATTTATTACCCAAAGAAGTGTTGGTTTCGTGCAAGATTAACATTGTTAAATACTTACTTAATAGGCCTGTCTTACAAGGTAGATTGATGAAGTGGGCCATTAAGTTAAGTGGATATGCATTAATGTACGTACCATTAAGGGCTGTAAAAGGTTAAGCTGTAGCCGATTTCGTGGCTCAGCACCGCTCGATTGATATAATCAATTCGTTTGAAGAGGTTAGTCGTTGTATTAGCCTTAAACCATGGGTTTTGAACGTTTGATGAATCGAAGACCAAAAAAGGTACAGGGGCTGGAGTTACCGTTGTAGGCCCAACTGGATAGAATTGGAAGTTTTTGTGTCAGCTGCAATAGAATTGTTCCAATAACCAAGCCGAGTATGGGGCCTTGATTATGGGACCGAGAATCCTGACATCCATAAAAGCTCAGCATGTTCAGATTATGGGCGATTCCCAGCTGGTCATTAAGCAATTAGCTGGGGAATATGTATGTAACAACCCTAAAATGTTAGAATATTACGAAACGACTAGCTTGTTATTAAAACAGTTTACCGGTGTTGTAGTAATGCATGTTCCGAGGGAAGAAAATGATGAGGCTAATGATATGGCCCCACATGCCTCTGGTTATAAGGAAATAAAGATCCTGGATCGCCAGACGGATAATCTAAAAGAAATAATGTCTTTAAACAGTCAGCCAGCCGAGGATTGGAGGAAACTAATAAATTATCTAAAGAGTCCTTCCGCTAAGGCAGACTACAAAGTAAGACAACGGGCTTTGAAATATTCATTACTGGATGGAGAGCTGGTAAGAAGGGGAATCGATGGAGTGTACATCAAGTGTGTGGGAAAGGAAGAGGCTCTAAGAGTAATGGGGGAAGTTCATGAAGGAATTTGTGGTGCTCACATAGCATGACCAGTTATGAAGTGGACTTTGCATCGGATGGGGTATTATTGGCCCACCATGACAGATGATTGCTATAAGTATGCCAAAGGATGTGAAACATGTCAAAGGCATGGTCCTATTCAAATAGTACCATCCGAGGAACTTCATACCAAAGTCAAACCATGGCCTTTCTGAGGATGGGCAATAGACTTGATTGTGAAAATATATCCTCTATCGACTAAACGGTATGTCTTTATCATTGTGGCAACAGATCACTTTACCAAATGGGTGGAGGCGCAACCGTTGGTCAATGTCACTTAACAGGATGTCATTAACTTCATCAAGCAGCATATAATCCATCGATATGGCATACCCGAGACAATCACCACCGATCAAGGAACCATGTGCACTGGTGAAAAGATGGTGGCCTTCGCTCAGGAATATGGGATCAAGTTACTTCATTCTTCCCTATATTATGCCCAAGCCAATGGGTAGGCCAATGCTACCAATAAAGTGTTGATTGTCATGATCAAGAAGACATTGGAGGATAAACCCAGGAAGTGGCATGAAGCATTATCTGAAGTATTGTGGGACTATAGGAACTCTAAGTCCACGGCTACAGGCTTGACACCTTATCGACTAACTTTTGGCCAAGATGTTGTCCTGCCTTTGGAGATTAATGTAAAATCCTTAAGGGTAGCTAGGCAACATGGATTAATTTTAGATGACTATCAACAAGCCATGTTGATGGAGTTAGAGTCAGTTGATGAGGATAGATTAATGGCTCTCGATAACATTCAACAAAACAAGCAGAAGGTTGCTAGGGCTTACAACAAACATGTTAAAAACAAGCAGTTTGCTGAGGGTGACTTGGTTTGGAAGACTATTTTACCAATTGGGAGTAAGGATCCGAAATATGGGAAATGGTTACCAAATTGGGAATGACCATTTATTGTTAGTCAAGTTATTTTTTGAGGTGCTTATCGGTTAGTTAACATGCAAAGGGAAGAGGTAAATCAAAGCATAAATGGCAAGTACTTAAAGTCATATTATCCTTCAATTTGGGAAGGATTAAGTTCAAAATGATGCCCACAAGCCGGACAAATAGCTTCCTAAAACCATTAAAAGTAAAAAAAACTATAGAGGGAAAGCAACATCAGCTGCTAAAATACTATCTTAGTTAATTGGGTAGGCTGATGGTCGACTTTGAGTGATTGCAGAACCATCTTTGTCTTCAGTCTGCCCATTAGGAAGAGCTTCATCCGAGGCAGCCAATGCCACATCTTCGGCAGAAATATATCCCTCGTTGGTTGTTCGAGCCTCTTCATTTCCTTCAGCCGCGAGATTTTCTTCAGCCGCACTAGGTACTTCACTGGTCGTGATATCATTCACGATCACTGCTATGATGGTTTCGGCTGATGTGGGCATGGTAGCGACAGGCTCCAAAGTTGATATGCTGGGCATGGTGGCATGGATAGTCAATTCCACGGCTATAGAAGCTGGTATTACTTTTCCTTCCAAGAACAAGGTATTCAATTCTTCCCAAGAAGCCTTGGCAGTCGAGAGCCCAAGTTCTGATGTAGCCAAGTCTCCCTCTAGTGCGGTGCGTTGCTGAGCAAGGGGACTTATCTCCTTATCAAGGAAGATGGATTGTTGATACAACTGGACTCTGCTCTTGGCACTCGATTTGAGTGTTTCTTCCACAATTTTCAATCGAGGCTCAGTCTCAGCTATCTCCTTATTTATCCTTTCTCGCTCAGCTTTTAAATACGCAAGGCGATCAGTCAGGTTCTTGTTTTCAGCCATATCAGATTCTCTTTCAATTTGAATGGCTCGGAAAGTATTCATCAATTGAAGTGTCGAGCCTCAAGATCAGAAAGATGATGAAGGGTGCTAGAAGCTTTTTCGTGCCGCTTGACATGGGCTGAATGTTCATAATGAATATCCCCAATTTTGGCCGAGATATGGCCAAAAATGGCTTTCCGACTTTATGATAAATTTGGGCTCTGGGCCGCCGTAGCTTGGTGATAACCGCTTCATCGGAAGGCACTTCATTCCCCAATTGCTCTTCAATAAAGGACAAATGTTCGACCACTGGGGAAGAAAGAGGGGTGGCCGTTGAAGTGACAGAAGCTTCAAAGTACCGGAGGAGCACATCATCTGGAATCAGGCATTCAGGGGATGCCACGATATTCTCTGGAGTAAGAGGATGAAGGGTTTCTAGAACTTGGCCCTCAGCTGGTTGAAGAAATGGAGGAACGACTGATGTTACTGGAATATTTGGAGTGTCAGCCGTTAGTTCCCGAGGTAATGGGTGAGGAGTAACTTCTTGAATGGTTGGCTGGTAAGAGTGAAATACACGTTACCCGGGGAAGATTTATAGAAAGAAGAGGGTAAAACAAGAAAATGAGGAAAGAAATATACCTCAACAGTGGATCGTGGAGTCCTTTTTCTCGGCTGGCTGTGTAATGAGGGTGACACTTCGGGAGTTTGCTTCTTGCTTTTATGGAAAGGATGAACTGTGTCGTTAGAATGCCATTTTTTAAATAAAAGGGGAGCCTAATAGCAGTTTGAGTGAAGGATATACCTTGGCGGAACCTTCAACTCCTTTTTTGTCTTTCATGGAAACAACCTCTGAAGGTTCTTTAATGACCACTCCTTGGGATCGCGTCCTTTTCTTAACAGAGGATAGCCGATGATTAGGAATTATTAAAATGTAAAATTAATTAGAATAATTCAAGAAGCGTCGGCTTACCTTTACATTGTGAAGATGAAGGAGGATGGCACGATGAGATGGGTTGGATATTCAAATGAGGGGATGGAGATCGTTCATCTGCCTTGCCCTCTATCAATCGGTTAATCCAATCAGCAGCTGAATCATTGAAGATGTTGTCAATTATGGACGACCACCAGTTGAGGAAAGCCGAGGTTGTTCCTGGTTGCCGAATGAAGCTTTGATATCGAAACAAAGACAGCCGATCAACAATCACCGCAAATTGCTCTGTGACTTCATCTTCGGTATAAGTTGGTCTGAAAGATGGGGAAGTTGGTGTGGGGATATGTTGTAGCAATCCAAATTGTATTACGCAGCATTGAGGGTTGTAGTATTATGAAGAAGACTTGTTGTTCCTCGACTTAGGTTGGATGTCAGTGAGGAGGTTCCGAGCCGTTAAAACACTAGCCCAACCAAGCACAATGGCTTGGTGGGTGCTTTGGCTAGCCGTACTCTCAAAGAGTGAAACTCTGAAGAAAGTCGTGCAAGGTACAAAAGAGTGTTCACTACCCCTACAGTTGAGCATTCCAGAGGGGTGAGAGTGACCAGTCGTTCCCTACCCCTACCGTTCTCCCTAAATCATGAATCTCCTATCAGACTCATCATGTAACACCCCGTTTTTCGTATAAAGCGTTTAAGTGCTTATATGTGTGCTATGTATGTTATATGTTGTGTTAGTTGTTAGAAAATGCCTTAGGAATGTTAAAATGGGGACAAGTGGGATTTCCTGGTGAAAATTGCCCTTTATGGTGCATGAGCATGACCGTGCTCACGTACAGCATGACCTCGTACTCTTAAGCGTGCTCCGTGGCTGCGCGAGCCACGAGCACGACCATGTTGGAAAATAGGGCGTTTTGATGTGCATATTGCAGACCCCGTGGTCAATGTGAGAACGACCGGGCTATATTTGAGCATGCCCATGATCGGGGTCTGACAGCTTGAATAAGTGAGTTATAGAAGGTTGCGAGTCATAACCCTCAAATTGACACTGATAGCAATCCTAGTGCAGCAGAAACCTCCCATTTTCCCTTTCCTCCGAACCCATCAACATTCTTTGTGTTCTTGCTTTCGTTTGGGAGAGAAGTCGTGTGTTAGTGTCATCTAAGGTAACATAGTCATCCATGTGTTAATCTCCTTTTCTTTTTTATGAATTGAAAGATTAACGTTTACCCTTTTGTGTTTGGCCAAGGCTTGAGGAATTCGTCGAGCTGCTCGAGGTAACCAAGTAGAGTTGCTTTCTTTGGGCAATAGTTGAATCTTCATACCAGGTATGGGGAGAAGGGATAATATGAACATGTAGCCATTGTGAGTAGCGTAAGATGAAAGGTTAACCCATGACCCTATTGTTTGTTTGTTTTTGTCTATTTTGTTGTCTTGTTACATGTTTATACGTGTTGTTTATTGTTAGAATTAGTTGGACGGTGTGGACGTTGTGAAGCTAACTATGTTCCTAGGAATTAGCTTATCATTAATTTCCTTGTAAATTATATTTTTGTATTTACTCTTGAGTGTGTGTATATATATATATATATATCGAAGTATGATGAATAAAATAACTCAAGCATTTCACAAACCTTTACTCTCTTTGATCAGCCTCTGACTCGTCTAGTTTTATAACTAGAAAGACCATGGCTTTGTGCTAATTATATCTCGTTTTCTCCCAAATTAGATTAAATTGTCCTCAAGCAACATTTTGAGTCTGTAAAGTATTTTTAGGTTAATTTAGTGATTTTGAGTCGAATAAGGCACTTACGGCTATTTGTCGTTTTCAGGTTAATAAAGAGAAGCAATTCTGGAGTTCTTCGCCCCGCGAGAGTCTACTCGCCTCGCGAGACTGAAGCCTTGCTGTGCCAGAAATGCCATCCTCTCTATCTCGCCCCGCGAATAACTGTCTCGCCCCATGAGAAATCCAACCCTGAAGGACAGAAACCATCTCGGCCTAGCCGTGATGAGGGTCACGGCCATGACAAATAAGCATCCAAAGTCAGAAGTGATCACGGCATGCCCATGATAGGCATCACGACTGTGACAAACCAGAATTTGAAGTCTCGCCTCGCGAACTGCTCTCTCTCCTCGCGAGAACCCAATTTGAACTCGCGCCATAATTAATATTCGCGTCGCGATAGCATGCTCGCCTCGCGAGCGCACGCTGATCCTGGGTTTATAAATTGCTATTTAGGGCAGATTAGAGGGGGGATCCAGATTTTTGATAATAGTACGACTGCGAATTAGGTTTAGCGTTTTGTGTTTTCTTTGTAATGGAGAACTAGTCTCCTTGATCAATCTGCTGTAGTCGGTTCGCATTGCCACTTGAGGTTATGTAATTCCTGATTTAATTGCTACTCTCTTTCAATATTTGTTCTATATGTTCTGTTTGCTTAATTCAGGATTGTATAAAATGTGTATTGATTTGTTTCGATGATTGTGTGTTCTTATACTTAATCGCATTTGCTTAATTCGTGTGTGTTCATTCGTGTTTACTTAATTCACGAGAGCTTCATCCGTTTGCTTAATTCGGAATTAGGAACATATGTCTCGTAGTGTCAATTTCGCTTGTTAATTGACGCTACAATCGGAAAGATGATTAGAATCCGCTTAGGGCTTGGATTTATATGAACCGATGATAGTGGGAAACCGAAAGCAGTAGGTTGATCGTTTAGCTTATTTGATAATCATTTAGTTTGCACTGTTTTCTGCTTTGTTTTCTTTATTTAGTTTTAAATCCAAAACCCCCAAAACTGACTTTTCTGTTAACAACAACCCAAGAGTCCTTGTGAGACGATACTCGAGTTGTCGCCCCCTATCTACATATTTTTACAAACCGCTCGCTTTTTGACGCGTGCGCGACAACGCATCAAAATTGGTGCCGTTGCCGGGGACTCTTGTTGTTATTAACAGAAAATAACATTAAAAAAAAATTGCATTGCTGAATTAGTTACGGCTGCTTGTCTGGTTGTGAATTTTAGTACGCCCCAAGGATAATTACATGTATGGTTATATGCCTAATGTTGATTATAAGCCGCCACCATGCATATATTATCCTAACTTTGCTGGAAGTTATGAGTTTAGCAGTGGTTTTGACATGATTGGAGTGAATGAGGAGCAACCTTTCTATCATATCCAACATGGAGGAGAACGCGGCAGCTTGGATGAGATTGCCTCTTTGGTGCATCAAATGACAGTAAGCCAGCACCAATATCAGCCTGACCCTACACTACACCAGCTCAGTCTGGAAGAATTGGTGCAACAGATGGCAGAGAACAATCAACGGATGGCAGAACAAAATCTTGAATCCCAACAGAGGATAGAAGATGATTTTCAGGAGTTAGCCGCTCAAATTGATCACATTGCCTCCACCTCGGCTACACTGCAAACTCAACATCTCCTTGAGGAACATACAGATTCACAGATAGTTGTTCTTGACAATACTTCCTCTGAGGATAATTTTGATAATGATGTCAAGAATACTTCTATTGATGAACTGTGTGTTGAATCTCCAGATATTCACACCTTTCCTGATTCTATCTATTATATTTCATGTGCTGATTGTATTGACTTTGCTTCGTGTGTAGCATGTTTTGAAAGCTCACCCTTTTTGGGTTATGAGGAGCAAAACGTCCATATGGAACATGAGACACATGAGGTTGAGGGTCCCATTCATATAGAAAGTAAGGATCAGGAGGACATCTGCTTCACCATGCTTGAGGATGATGAAGAACCTTTGGAGTTAGATGATTCTATTAATTCATATGCATGTGTTGAAAGTGATGGGATGGATGAACTGAGTATTGAATTTCCAGACATTCAAGCCTTTTCTGATTCTGTTTGTTGTACTGTATGTACTGACTGTACTAACACTAACCCCTGTGTGGTGTGTACTGAGATTTCTGCATGTATAGCTGGTGATGGATTTGTTAATGCAGTGAATGAAGAACGTACAGAAGTTGAAGCAGCACCGGAGACCCTCTCTACCTATTTTCCACCTCCCCCTGTGGAACAACCAGCAATGGAGTTCAAGCCTCTGCCCGAGAGACTGGATTTTTCATCCTTAAACATGAAGGCACCATGGCCAGTCCAAGAGGTTGAAGCCCATTTTTATTGGGAGGACTTTGTAGATAAAAAGGTCAACTTTGACCCGAGAGGGAGTGAGAAGTCCGCCGCACTTGGCGGAGTCACCATAATTGTCAAGTGCTCACTCCTATACTTATGCTTCATGCCATGGGATCCGGGAGGATCATATTGCAATTTGAGCATTCCGTGGCCGCTGTATCACAGACAGTGGGATCCTGGTGGAACCACCTCCATGAGTTTTCTCTAAACCTTTTCCTTTTTAATTATGCTTGCTTTGTTTTTGTTTTGTTTTCTTTTAGCTCTTGAATAATTTGAGAAGATCAAGAGTATGTGTGTGAGTCTTGTGTCGGAAAGCTTGATTGGGTTTTGTTGAATTTGCATAGATGATTGCATGATATTTGTTGACCATTCATGATTTTCCCCTAGGTTTTGAAATTGAAAATTGATCCCCATGAAAAATTGAAAATTGAACTTTGAGATATTTTATTGTGATTGCATGATTCATGATAAGTTTGGGGTGATGGGAAGCATACACTAGGGATTGAATCTCGGTCAAACGATTTGCGAAAAATGTCCAGGTGAGGAATTTGAGCCTCCAACATGTTTTTAATTGTGTGAATCACTTTTGAACTGCACTTTCCCGAATTTGCTTGAATCTCTTCATGGTTTGCATGTTTATGTGCTTGCATCAAATGATTTAGGCAATTTTCTTTGAATTAGCTACTTGGCCTTAATTGAACCAGTCCCTAATGCATGTTCCCTAGTTAGCCCCATTGAGCCTGATTAGCCTGTTGTTCTTGATAACCTCATGTTATAAGCCTAAAATCTGGAAAAACCATGTTAACCCGATCTTAGGATTAGGAGAGCATGGAAGCTTAGTAAGAGAATGGTTGCAAGAAACTAAGTTTGGGGTGGCTACAAGGATATGATGTGTTGTTTGGGATTGAGAAAAAGAAAAATATAAAGGTTGGAGCCAAAGGGCAAGAAAAAAAAAGAAAAAAAAAGAAAAGAAAAAAAAGGGTATTAGAAGGAAAAGGCTGTAGTCACCCAAAAGCATAAAGAAAAATGGAAAAAAGAACTTGAGTGGAAATTCGGTATGTTGAAATGCTCATGCTCTCTTAGTTCCTAGGGACTTAAGCCTAGTACCTTTGAATATCCTACCATTAGCCAGGCCCCATTACAACCTTAAAAGACCTTTTGATGTTGCATGCATATTTTCCGTGGGAACCAATTTGAGATGAAAATCAAATTTATGGGAAGTGCTCTTAAAAGTGAAACTGAGTGAAATGTTGATAGCCTAGACAAAAATTGAGCGAATGAGTGAAACACTAAATGCCATTGTGAGGAAGGCGATTGTTTGAATTTGGTGATCTCCCTTTTGTGTGTAACTTGGATCCCTTGCTTAGATTACTGATTGTATGAATGATGGAATTCTCAATTGTTTAAAGTAAATGAATGTGGGGATTATATTGTTGCAAAGGGGGGGAATCATTAAGAAAAAAATTGTTGTTGAAGTTGCATGAAATTTGTGCGAATTTGATTGAATCTTTTAAGCTTGCCAGGTTTGAGTCCTTTTTGAGTTTTAGTTTGCTTGGGGACAAGCAAAGTTTAAGTTTGGGGTATTTTGATCAGCCTCTGGCTCGTCTAGTTTTATAACTAGAAAGACCATGGTTTTGTGCTAATTATATCTCGTTTTCGCCCAAATTAGATTAAATTGTCCTCAAGCAACATTTTGAATCTGTAAAGTATTTTTAGGTTAATTTAGTGATTTTGAGTCGAATAAGGCACTTACTGCTATTTGTCGTTTTCAGGTTAATAAAGAGAAGCAATTCTGGAGTTCTTCGTCCCGCGAGAGTCTACTCGCCTCGCGAGACTGAAGCCTTGCTGTGCCAGAAATGCCATCCTCTCTGTCTCGCCCCGCGAATAACTGTCTCGCCCCACGAGAAATCCAACCCTGAAGGACAGAGACCATCACGGCCTAGCCGTGATGAGGGTCACGACCATGACAAATAAGCATCCAAAGTCAGAAGTGATCACAGCATGCCCGTGATAGGCATCACGGCTGTGACAAACCAGAATTTGATGTCTTGCCTCGCGAACTGCTCTCTCGACTCGCGAGAACCCAATTTGAACTCGCGCCATAATTAATATTCGCGTCGCGAGAGCATGCTCGCCTCGCGAGCGCACGCTGATCCTGGGTTTATAAATTGCTGATTAGGGCAGATTAGAGGGGGGATCCAGATTTTTGATAATAGTACAGCTGCGAATTAGGTTTAGAGTTTTGTGTTTTCTTTGTAATGGAGAACTAGTCTCCTTGATCAATCTGCTGTAATCGGTTCGCATTGGTACTTGAGGTTATGTAATTCCTGATTTAATTGCTACTCTCTTTCAATATTTGTTCTATATGTTCTGTTTGCTTAATTCAGGATTGTATAGAATGTGTATTGATTTGTTTCGATGATTGTGTGTTCCTATACTTAATCGCATTTGCTTAATTCGTGTGTGTTCATTCGTGTTTGCTTAATTCACGAGAGCTTCATCCATTTTCTTAATTCGGAATTAGGAACATATGTCTCGTAGTGTCAATTTCGCTTGTTAATCGACGCTACAATCGAAAAGATGATTAGAATCCGCTTAGGGCTTGGATTTATATGAACCGATGATAGTGGGAAACCGAAAGCAGTAGGTTGATCGTTTAGCTTATTTGATAATCATTTAGTTTGCACTGTTTTCTTCTTTGTTTTCTTTATTTAGTTTTAAATCCAAAACCCCCAAAACTGACTTTTCTGTTAACAACAACCCAAGAGTCCTTGTGAGATGATACTCGAGTTGTCACCCCCTATCTACATATTTTTACAAACCGCTCGCTTTTTGACGCGTGCGCGATAGCGCGTCACTCTTCAACATGGTATCAAGAGAAGGTTCCATTGTTTCATGAGGGTCTCTGCATCTGGTCAAGCAGTGTACCGAAACGAGCCCAACTTTTTCCTTACCCTAAAACACCCAAACAACAACTCTTACAGTCCAAAAGTCCTTTAACCGTCATACCCACTGTCCACCTCCACCGGAAAAAACCTCAAAAGTCACGCGCCTCCACTCTTACTCTCCTTGCGGGCGCGTGTAAGTCATGAGCCACCCTCCTGACATCGGAAACTCGCCATGCCTGCCCGGAACAGGTCGCAATCACCACCTCTACTTGTTTAGGTGGTCGAAATCCTCTATTCTGGTTGTTCAGAGTGTAGGTCTCTATCCCTTTGTCTCCTTCATTTTCTGGTTTCCATTTCTGCTCGTATTCTCTATTCTGATCCTTGTTTGTTGCTGTCTGGTCCTTGCTTGCTGGTCTCTTCACAATCTCAGGAGTTAAGCTAGCCTCTCCTCTGTCTAGTTTGGTGAGAATGGGTCGACCTCAATGCACATATTGCAAAATAATGGGTCACACTCAAACGACCCGTTAGTATCTTCATGGTTTTCCCGGAAAATCAGTAAATGTCTTAAATGTTGAAATGTTCAAGAAAAAATTTTACGAAGCTGAGTTCCAAGAGTATGTTCAATTGAAAGCTACCTATCAGTCTCATGGGTCTACTGCCACTGGTGTTAATGACTCCGCAGCCTTCATATCTCAATCTGGTAACAATCAAAATCTTTTGATAATTGACTCAGGTGCCTCTGATCATATTATTGGTAATCGTTCTTTGTTCTCCTCCATATCTTCTCCTAAATTACCTCACTTCATAACTCTTGCGAATGGTTCTAAGGTTAGCGCCAAAGGAATATGTCATGTTTCAGTCACTCCTTATGTAACTTTAAAATCTGTTTTGTTTATACCTGGTTGCCCTTTTAAGTTGATCTCCTTTAGTCAACTTAACTCGCTCTCTAAACTGCTCAGTCACTTTTGATGCTGGTTCTTTTACTATACAGGAACGTGGTATGGGTCGGATGATTGGCATAGGACATGAATCACATGGTTTTTATTACCTCCAATCAGCACCCTCTGTAAGTTGTATTGCAGTCGAGACTCCAAGTCTTCTTTATGAACGGTTGGGCCATCCAAGTTTGTGAAAATTGAAGCAAATGGTTCTGAATCTTGCAAAAATGTCATCATTGAATTGTGAGTCGTGTCAACTTGGCAAGTATGTTCGCTCTTCCTTTCCCATCAAAGTTGAAAGCCGAGTTGATTCTCCCTTTTCAGTTATCCATTCAGATATATGGGGACCGAGTCGTGTGTCTTCTAATGGCTTACGATATTTTGTTACCTTTATTGATGGATTCTCTCGGTTCACTTGGGTTTTCTTAATGAAAGAACGATCTGAACTTTTGTCCATTCTCACCACGTTTGTCAATGAGGTCAAAACCCAATTTGGCAAGACAATCAAAGTCCTTAGAATTCATAATGCAAAGGAATACTTTTCTTCTACTATTTATTCCTTTTTCTCATTACATGACATTCTCCATCAATACAGTTGTCCTCATACCCCTCAACAGAATGGCATAGATGAAAGGAAGAATAGACATCTTGTTGAAACTGCTCGGACCTTGTTACTTCATGCGAATGTACCTGTTCGACATTGGGGTGATGCAATTGACAGCATGTTTTTAAATTAATCGGATGCCTTCATCCTCTCTTGATCATAAAATACCACATTCCATTTTATTTCCTAAAGAACCATTGTTTCATGTTGCTCCATGAATATTTGGATGCACTTGTTTTGTTCATGACTTATCTCTAGGTATTTATAAGCTTGCTGCCCGAGCCATCAAATGTGTCTTTCTGGGATACTCCAGGTTACAGAAGGGTTACAAGTGTTACTCCACTGTGCAGAATCATTATTACATTTTTGCAGATGTGACGTTCTTTGAAGAAAATTTTTATTTCTCACCATCCATAGTTGAGTCTCATACTATTCAAGAAGTCTTTCCAATTCCTTATCTTGGTCCACCACCTTCCCCTTTGTTGGAATCAGTTTCGACTACAGATATTCTTGACAATCCTCCACAAGAACAATCTCAAAGATCACCCATCATATACTGGCATCATCAACGTGTTGCTCATATAGAAATGGAAGACACTGAAAGACTAGCTGAATCATGTCCTGCTCCAGTGGATGACCCTACTATGGACCTACCTGAAGGAAATTTTGACTTGCCCATTGCTCTTAGGAATGGTACTCGGTCTACTCGAAATACTCATCCTATTTATAACTTCTTAAGTTATCATCGTCTCTCTCCTTATTATTATTCTTTTGTGTCATCTATATCTTTTGTTTCCATTCCTTAAAATGTTTGTGAGGCACTCGATCATCCAGGATGGCGACAAGCCATGATTGATGATATACAGGCTTTGGAGCATAATGGTACTTGGGACTTGACTTCTCTTCCTCCGGGAAAGAAACATGTTGGCTGTTGATAGGTATATGCTATTAAAGTTGGGGCCAATGGACAGATTGATCGGCTCAAAGCCCTGCTTGTAGCCAAAGGTTACTTTCAGATTTATGGACTTGATTATGGAGATACTTTCTCCCTTGTGGCCAAAATCACTTCTATTAAAATATTTCTTGCCATGGCTGCCATCCCTCGTTGGCCATTATATAAGTTGGATATTAAAAATGCATTTCTTCATGGAGAGTTAGAAGAGGAGATTTATATGGAGCAACCTCCTGGATTTGTTGCTCAGGGGGAGTCCGGTTTGGTTTGCAGGCTACGACGATCTCTCAATGGACTAAAACAGTCTCCACGAGCTTGGTTTGGAAAATTCAGCTCAGTTATTCAAGCTTTTGGAATGAAACATAGTGAAGCCGATCATTCTATCTTTTATTGCCATACCTCTCCATATAGATACGTTTACTTGGTTGTCTATGTAGATGATATAGTCATCACAGGAAATGATCAGGAGAAATTTTCTTATCTGAAAGAATATTTATGTAGCCATTTTCAGACCAAGGACTTGGGGAAATTGAAATATTTTCTTGGAATTGAAGTTGCTCAGTCAAAGAATGATATTATCATCTCACTGAGGAAGTATGCATTAGACATACTTAAAGAAACTGGTATGCTAGATTGTCGACCAGTGTATAGTCCCATGGATCCGAATCAAAAATTGCTACCCAACCAGGGGAGCCTTATTATGATCCTGAAAGATATCAGAGATTGGTTGGGAAGCTCATCTATCTCACAATTACAAGGCCAGATATTTCCTATGCAGTTGGAGTGGTGAGTCAATTCATGCAATCTCCTCATAATGATCATTGGGATGCAATAATTCGAATTCTGAGATACATTTAAAAGACTCGAGGACAAGGACTACTATATGAAGACAAAGGAAGTACTCAAATAATTGGATTTTACGATGCGGATTGGGCAGGATTACCCATTGATAGGCGTTCCACTTCAGGGTATTGTGTGTCTATTGGAGGAAATATTGTCTCGTGGAAGAGTAAGAAACAAAATGTTGTTGCAAGGTCTAGTGCAGAGGCTGAATATAGGGCTATGGCTGTAGCCATATGTGAGCTCATTTGGATTAAACAACATCTTCAGGAATTGAAGTTTGGAGATACTCAACAAATGAAGTTATGTTATGATAACCAGGCATCCCTCCATATAGCTTCCAATCCAGTATTCCATGAGAGAAATAAACATATCGAGATCGGTTGTCATTTTGTCCGAGAGAAAGTCATTTCTAAAGAAATCGTCACCGAATCTGTTAGCTATAATGATCAACTGGCATACGTCTTTACAAAATCTCTAAGAGGACAGAGAATTCAGAATATTTGTTCCAAGCTTGGAGCATTTGATTTGTATACTCTTGCTTGAGGGGGGGTGTTAGCATTAGTTGGACGGTGCGGACTGTGTGAAGCTAACTATGTTCCTAGGAATTAGCTTATCATTAATTTCCTTTTAAATTGTAACTTGTATTTACTCTTGAGTGTGTGTCTAAGGGTGGCAAAATGATCCATTTGTCCACCATCCATCCAATCCATCCATTAGAAAATCCATCCAATCCATCCATTTATAAAAAAATAATATAAATGGATTGGATGGATTGGATTATTTTTTTAGTGGATGGTTTATGATCCATCCAATATTTTTTAAAATCCATTGGACCAACAATAAAAAAATATAATGGATCCACTTTTATCCATTCCAAAACCAATTTATTTTTTTTCATATTATTTTTCACCAAATAAAAAAACCTCCATTTGTAACCAAAAAAAAAACACTTCATCTAATTTTCTCTTCCGTTACCTATTATTTTTTCTTCACTATTTTTTATATTTTTTTATATTAAGTATTAACTAATTAATTGTTCTGAAACACCAGTAGTAGTCCACGTTATCACGTACGTTTTCTTTTTTTGTTGTCCTTTTTTTTTGCTGAGAAACTTTTAAAAAAATATTAACTAATTGAAAGCACAGAGTCGTAACAAGTTTCATAAAACAATGTCATGGAGTGTTGTGACAAAACAACCTCTGTAGATACATATAATCAATAACTCCCATATAATGATAGAAAAATGACCATGATACAAAATGGTCGTGAGATATAGTGGAGAGAGAGTAAAGATAGAGAGTAGGAAAAAAAGGGAGAGAGAGAAAGAGTAGAGAGAGGAAGAAAGAGGAGAGAGAGGGTGAGATAGAGATAATATTTTAATTTTTTTTACAAATTATTTTATTTTTAAAAATATTTTATGGATGGATATAAGAGATATAAAATTATTTAATTTCTTAAAATAAATTTTAGTGGATGGATTGGATATCCATCCATGAAAAGTTGTTAATGGATGGATCAGATGGATTTTATTTAATGGATCATGGATGAATTGGATTTTTTTAAATGAATTTTTAATGGATTATAATGAATTGTTTTTAATCCATCCGTTAAGATCCGAATAAAAATTTATCCGATCCATCCATTTGCCACCCTTATGTGTCTCTCTCTCTCTCTCTTTCTCTCTTTCTCTCTCTCTCTCTCTCTCTCTATATATATATATATATATATATATATATATATATATATATATATATATATATATATCGAAGTATGATGAATAAAATAACTCAAGCATTTCACAAACCTTTAGTTGATGATGCTATGTATGCCATGGATGGATGTTTGGTTGAGATAAGGATGTTCAGATAAACGTTAATACTTATAATACTCTAATTAAAATAACAAGGTTTGTTAAAAGCGTATGGAATTAAATGACTAATTCCCCAATTGTTCATGTGACATGAATTATAGTAATGAGAAGCAAGGTTATTGCTCAATGGTATAGTCGAGACCCTAGGATTGATCCATGAGTGTTTTAGGGACATAATGAGGAAACATGAATTAAAGGATTTATTCCCAATAATGATAAAGCATAAAGATTAAACGAGAGTAACAAGTTAATGATTGATGGTTAGTTAAAAGCCAATAGGATTGATATTTGAATGCCTTAGGAAGCTTAGCAAGGGTTTTCCAAATCTTATCCCAGAAACAGTATGGCCATGCTCCAGTAAGCACAACTGTGCTCAATAGACAACACGACCGTGCTGAACTTAAAGTGTTTCACCTAGGGGGTAGCACGACCGTGCTCCCCTGATAAGAATAAACGTTAAAAATAGGAACAGGGGTGTTTCACCCCAATCGTTCCCAATAATGAAATAAGACATCAACCGAAGTAAAGACAAGCTAGATGATTTATTGAAGACTTAATAAGATAATTAATCACAAATGTTAAGACGGTAATGATGGGTTACCGCATGTTGTTATACTTTAGTGCTTATTGGCCAAAGTAGTCTCGATGCTTATTGGTTGAGGAGTTGTTGATGTTGAATCTTGGTGCTTATTGGCCAGGAGGGTCTTAACGCTTATTGGTCAAGGTGTTGATGGTGATAAAACTTGGGTGCTTATTGGCCCAAGCAGAGGTGGTGATTACTTGTTTGTTGATATTGTTGTTTATGCATTCACGCATTGGAGTTTTTAATGGGGGAAGTTCAACATAGGGGATGTCGTCCAAGAGTAAGGCTATCTGACCGTCCGCGGTGATTTATCCGAGAGTTAGATGAATCACTGCCCCTAGTGGTGGCGCATCCTAGAGTACGGTGTTTCGTCTATCCAAGGGGTCCACCCATGGTTTGGTGAACTACTTACGTTGGTGCTTATTGGCCAATGTGGATATGTAACTCCGAAGTTGCTTTCCCGAGATAGTTTGGATCCACATGTATAACGAAGTAGTGGAGTAGTGTTGCACCGTATAACATACATTGGTTGAATTGATATGGATGATATGAATATGTTATTGATGTATGTTGTATGTTATAACATGCTATTTTAAATTATGTATGCTCATCTTGCTAACTGCTTCCGTGCCGTTGTATTTTTTACATGTTTCCTACTCCCCGTCTTTCTGTTGTTTGCTTTGTATGTATCTTTTATGCAGAGGAAGGTGAGCAGCCTGTTAAGGAGTGACTCTGAGGAGCCACTACTCGTAGTTTGGTTATACCAGCTAAGTAATGTGACATCGGGGTTGGGTTTTATTTTATTGTTATGTTTCTTTTTAAAAAAAAAATTTATTTTCGCGTTGAGACGTTTGTTCATGTGAACCTTTCTACCTTGGTTTTTATTATTATGAAATAATATGCATGTTTTTCTTTTATTTAATTTATTTTATGCTTTCAAATACATGCGAGGTAGAGGGTGTCACATTTAGTGGTATTAGAGCAGGTCTGTCCTCTCAGGCTGTGGTGTGATTCTGTTATGAGTCTTCTTTGTGCTCTTGTTTGAATTGCCTATATTTATTATAGACAATGATGAGTAGTAATAGGAACCTATAGTTCTCCCTGCTTGGTTCTCTGTATTTAATAGTTGTCTTGGACAAGTGCATGAACTAATGGCTGGAAGAGGTAGGAATGACCAGGCTATCGCTGATGCTTTGGCACTGCTTGTCAATGCTATAGGATAGAATCAGAACAATAACAATGGAGAACCAGCTGAATTTTAGGGCTTGGATAAGTTCCAGCAGAATGATCCGCCTTTCTTCAAAGGAGCTTATGACCCTGAAGGTGCTCTTCTGTGGAAGAGAGATATCGAGAAGATCTTTCAGGCTATGGCATGCAACGACATTCAGAAAGTCATCTTTGGGACTTTCATGCTGACAGAGGAAGCTGAGCATTGATGGGAGAATTGTCGCCAGTGTATGGAAGTCGAGGGTACAGTGGTTACTTGGAATGCCTTCAAGGAAAAGTTCTTGGAGAAGTACTTTCCAACTGACATCCGCAACAAGAAGGAGATGGAGTTCTTAGCTTTGAAGCATGGGAACATGTCCGTGGGGGAGTATGCTGCGAAGTTCGAGGAGCTTGTTCGTTACTACACGCTCTATTAGTTTGTAACTGATGATCACTCCAAGTGTGTGAAGTTTGAGGATGGTTTACGTGTAGATATCAAGCAAGCTATCAGTTATCAAGAGATCTATGTCTTTCCGGTCTTAGTGAAAAAGTGTAGGATCTTTAAGACACCTACAAGTCCAGAGTGGCAAACTACAGGAATTCAGATGTTCATGGCAGCAGGAAGAATGATCAGAAGGACAAGGGAAAGCAGTGTCTAGCTCCAGCTGGCCGGGACTTCAAGCAAAGTGGCAAGAAGCCCCAGTTCTCTACAAACAAGTTCAGGAATTGGGATTCTTCTGCTCCTAGACCCATCAGATGTGGCAAGTGCGGGCAGGATCATTTCACCACTCAATGCAAGGAGACTGATGTCATACTGAAGACCAATGGAAGACTCTTTACTCTTAGCGGATCTGAGGCTCCAAGTCCGAGGACTTGATCCAAGGTATGTGCCTAATCGATCGAACTCCTTTAGTTGTTTTGTTGCTAGACCCATATATAAACATGTTCTTACTTCACGTGCATGCAAGAATTGTCTCATTACCATTGATGGTAGGAACTTTATTGTTGATCTTGTATGCTTACCCCTAAAAGAACTTGATGTTATTCTTGGTATGGACTGATTATCTTACTACCATGTCCTCTTAAATTGCTTATTTAAAAAACCATTGTTTTTAGAAATCCAATGGAGTCTAAGGATCCAAGATTTCTCTCTGCCAACCAAGTTAAGGCTTCTATGAAAGAAGAGGCCTAAGTTTACATGATGTTGTCTTCCCTGGAAGTAGAGAGCAAGGCTGATGTTGGAAATGTGCCAATAGTGAGAGAGTTTCCGGTAGTTTTCCCCGGGGATGTTTATAACTTATCCCCTGAGAGAGATGTGGAGTTTACCATAGACTTAGTGCCGTGAATGAGATCCATATCCATAGTACCTCATAGGATGTCTCCTCTAGAGCTACCAGAGTTGAAGAAGCAGTTGGAGGAACTGATTCAAAAATAGTTCATTAAGCCTAGTGTGTCCCCCCATGGGGAGCGCCAGTGTTGTTTGTGAAGAAGAAGCATGGCAGCATGGGGTTGTGCGTCGACTATAGACAACTCAACGAAGTGACCATTAAGAATAGGTATCCCCTCCCTATGATTCATGATCTTATGGACCAGTTGATAGGAGCTTGTGTTTTCTCCAAAAAAGATTTGAGGTCAGGATACCATCAAATTCGGGTTAAGTCTGAGGACATCCTAAAGACTGCGTTCAGGAAGCATTATGGTCACTGAGTATTTGGTTATGCCTTTTGGTGTGACTAACGCTCCTGCTGTGTTAATGGATTATATGAACAATACCTTTCACTCTTACTTGGATAAGTTTGTGGTGGTTTTCATAGATGGCATCTTAGTGTACTCCAGGACCAATGAGGAACATGAGGAGCACTTGAGGGTAGTCTTGCAGAATGTAACAGCCCGATTTTCGGATACGTTGTATTAATGGTAAAGATATATTTATTTATATTTTTATCTGAGACTTAGGAAATGATTTTGGAGCAAACAAAATCATATCTAGAACCTACTCTATGGTAGGAAGCTATGGTTAAAATTTGGGTTTAAAACTCAGACCGAAACCGCTCTGTGTTTTTATTGACAATATAATTTTATACCAGCAGAAAATCCTAATTTGACCCGAAACTGAAAATATGTAGATTTTTTATTTTATGTTTGTGAGTAATTTTACTTTCCAAATTTCTGATCATAAATAAAATATTATGTTTAGTTGGACGAATTTTGGTTAAAGTTCGGATGGAAAACGGTCGGTGTTTTCACTGACAGTAAGATTTTAATGATCAAAAACCCTAATTTTGACTCGTGAACTAAATGGTTTATGATTAAATCATATTTCCAACGAGTTTGGTTATTTAAAAAATTTCCAATCGAAAACGAAATATTTTGTTTTTATACGAGCGTAAAACCCTATTCGGGGAGCCGATGGAATCGGAAACGGAACTGTAGAGATAGAACCGAACACCGGAGGAGCTGAGCTATGGGATGACTCACCAAGAATTTATGAAGTCATTGATGTTAGGAATTATGAGTTTTTAGGTGAAATGACCAAAATGCCCTTAATCTTAACCTAACCTATCCTAGTTAGTTTTTAACCATGGTTAAGGCAAGACAAAGCCAATTTAGCTTCTTCCTCCTCATTTTTGGTCCAAAATCAGCCACACCTCCCTTCATTCTCAACCACATATTTTAACCTAACCATGATTACTATTAACTATAGTTAGGTTATTATAACCATAGTTAAGTTATTAAAGAAAGCATTTTTCACTCACACATCCTCTCGTTTTCGTGGCTGCCTCCCCATTCCCACACTTAACACATTTCTTGCTTCCTATTACACTTGTTCTTCACAAAACACTAACAACATCATAGCGTTGTTGCTAAGTTCTTCATAGTTCTTCATTTCTTCTTCAAGTTACTCATCAAACTTCTTCATTCCAAGGTGAGGAATCCCTTCCTCATCATCTTAGCTTCATTTATCATGCATCAAATCTTCATTTCCATCAACTTTTACAAATTTCCATTTCTAGATCTAGAACTTCAAATAATTCTAGAAAATTATAGAAAAATCATTTTAATGTGAAACCAATTTCTATGATCCTTATATGACTTCTACTTTCATCATCTAAGAGTATGTAAGCAAAAGAATTTTCCTTCCTATTTTTCTATATATGGCCGAATCTAAGTATTGGTGGGAAAATAAGATATTGTTCAACTTTTAACTTAGATGAAGTTGTTTATAAGCTATCTAGGGTTTCTATGTTCTAAATCTAAGAGTTTGAAATCAAAAGAAATTCCTAACCCTATTTTCTAGTCTTGGCTGAAATTGGGTTCATATGAACAAAATAAGTTTTCTTCAATCTCTAACTAGATCATGATTTGTGTCAACTATTTAAGGTGTGTAGGTTCTAGATCCAAGAGTTTGTGAGTAAAAGGAATTTCTAGCCTATTTTACTCATTGAGGCCGAAACCCTAACCTAGTTGGTTAGAGGTTTTTGTTTCATATTTTTAACTAGTAACACTTGATTTATGTTAGTTAATACTCTAGGAACTAACATCTAAAAGATTGGATTGAGAAAATAACCTTAACCTATTTTTAACATCATGGCCGAAACTAGCATGGATTGGTCATAATGGGATTTTATTTGATTTATTTGTGTTATGTTGTTTTGGTTGAAGGATAACCATTAACCGTGGTAGAGTAACGAGGGTCGGAAAGTTCGGGACTTCGGTGATAAGTTCAGGTGGGGGAAAGAATCAATCTGTTGTCGGAATGGATACGTAGTGTATTTTATAATAATTATTTAGGGCGACCTAAACCCTACAAGTGGTTGAGTAATCGATAAGATCAAAATCGCATTGGAATCTTTTCCGTAATACCAATAATGATTTGGGAATTTTAGATTTATCGACGTTAGGATAATTTTAGAATATTTGAGGATGTCTGACTTTATTATTATTGACTGTTTGTGATGTGCTGGTTGATGTATTCTACTGCTTGTGACGTTTTATTTTGATGTTTGAATATTTTATGATGATTGTATCATGCATGATCTGCCTGGTTTGATAATATGCTTAGTTGACTTTTAAGTAAAGATATATGTTGTTCGAGAGATGCTCATGTGGGTGAGAGAATGAATGTGACTTATAAGTGCCTAGCATAATTAAGTTGTTTTATAGATGAGATTATGAGATATGATTTGAGGATTTACACGAGTTCTAGTGAGAGGTTGAGGCATTAGGTTATGACCCCGTAAGAGTCGGTGAGACTTATATTATTATTATTATGTGTAGCAACTGGGCTACTATAGATATAACTTTACGTGTAGCAATTGGGTTACTATAGATATAACTTTATGTGTAGCAATTGGGCTACTACAGATATAACATTATGTGTAGCAATTGGGCTACTATAGATATAATTTTTATGTGTAGCAATTGGGCTACTATGGATATAATTTTTATGTGTAGCAATCGGGCTACTTATATTATATATTATAGAGGGGAGTGCTCGCTCAGACGAAGGACTGACATTCCTATTAGGATGGAGATGGTGTGACAAGATTGTAGAGGTCACATTAGCATAAAGGTTTAGTTTGCGTGAGATTAAAGGTAGATGACGATATTATGATTTGAGGATGACTGTTAATTATGTGTGATGCGTGTCTGTGACTGTTGTTATATATATGCTATGATTCCTTTCCGCTTTTGATGATAGAACTGTTTCTTATCCCCTATATTTTCTGTATACTATATTTTATTTATTATGTGATCGTACGAGAAGACCCTATGGAGGAGCTTGATACCGAGGAGCTGGATGGGATTCCGTATGAATCGGATGCAGGAGGATGAGTTGTGGATTCCAACGATGTAGTTTAGTGTCTAGGGCCAGTGTGTTGTATAAAACGTTGTATATTTCCGCAAATGTTAGTTTGTTTAAATATGCACCTGCAAGGGATACTGTTGTTGGGATACCCTAAACCATGTTTTTGATAACTCTGATGCAAGACATATGTGTGTATATATTTATTATATAAGGTGTGATACATAATTTGTTGGATGCGTTATAAGTTAAGTTTTAATTTTTACGTATTTTACGTTAAGCACGCGATTAAGAAATTAACTAATAAGGTTTTAATTTAATGGCACAACGGGGTGTCTCACAGACCCTTAAGGAGAAGCAGTTGTATGGTATGTTGTCTATGTGTGTGTTTTCGCTGGAAGAGGTGAGTTTTTTAGGACATGTCATCTCTAAAGGTGGGATAGCCGTGGATCCGGCTACGGTAGAGACTGTGCTCCACTGGGAGGTACCAAATTCAATGACCGAGATTAGGAGTTTCTTGGGTTTAGCAGGGTACTATAGGAGGTTTATAGAGGGTTTCTCTAAGACAACTTTACCCTTAACCCGTCTCACCAAAAAGGGACAGCTCTTTGTGTGGGACTCTAAGTATGAGGAGAGTTTCCAAACCTTAAAGGAAAGGTTAACGTCTTTACCGGTTTTAGTTTTGCCCAATCCTAGTGAACCTTTCGTAGTGTACTGCGATGCTTCTAAGCAAGGTTTAGGTGGTGTGTTAATGCAGAATGGTAAGGTAGTAGCCTACGCTTCTTGGCAGTTGAAAACCCATGAGAAGAATTACTCTACCCATTATTTGGAATTAGGAGATGTAGTGTTTGCCTTAAATATCTGGAGGCATTATATGTATGGGGCAAGGTTTGAGGTCTTTAGTGATTATAAGAGTTTGAAATACATGTTTGAACAAAAGGAGTTAAATATGAGGCAACGTAGGTGGATGGAGTTTATTAAGGATTAGGATTTTGAGTTGACCTACCACCCAGGAAAAGTCAATGTAGTGGCAGATGCTTTAAGTAGAGACCTTGCATGTTTCAGCCTTAATGGATAGAGAGATGGATTTGTTTGAGGAGTTTAGAGACTTGAGCTTAGCATGGGAAGTTACCCCTAAGGGTATTATGCTTGGAACGTTGAAGATTACAAACAGTTTGATGGATCATATTAGAGAAGGTCAGAAAGTAGATGTTTACCTCTTTAGTCAGAGAGAGCTGCTTGCTCAAGGTAGAAACCTTAGTTTTAAGGTAGGAACGGATGGAGTTTTGAGGTTTCAGGATAGAGTTTGTATACCAGATGTTCCGTAGCTTAGGAAGTTGATCCTTGAGGAAGGACATAGGAGTGGCCTGAGTGTGCACCCAGGTGCCACTAAGATGTACCAAGATTTGAAGCATATGTTTTGGTGACCTATGATAAAAAGGATGTGGCTGAGTTTATCTATGCATGCTTAGTATGTCAAAAGGCTAAGATAGAACTTCAGAAACCTTCAGGCATGATGCAACCTTTAAGCATCCCGTAATGGAAATAAGATAGTATCTCTATGGAAATAAGTCTGTCCATTTCATCCCTATGAACATGGAATATCCCTTAGAGAAGTTGACCAGGTAGTACATCAAAGAAATAGGTTGCATGGTGTGCCCTCTAGCATGGTATCAGATAGAGACCCTAGATTTACATCTGGGTTCTAGAATAGTTTGCATGAGGCCTTAGGGACAAAGCTTAGATTAAGTTCAGCTTATCACCCACAGACTGATGGTCAGTCTGAGAGAACTATCTAGTCCTTAAAGGACTTGTTGAGAGCTTGTGTGCTAGAGCAGTCAGGTAGTTGGGACAAGTTTTTACCCCTGATAAAGTTCACCTACAACAATAGCTTCCATTGCAGTATTGGGATGGCACCTTATGAAGCGTTATATGCGAGGAGATGAAAACACCCTTGTGTTGGAATGAACCCGGTGAGAATGTTGTGCTAAGACCTGAGATAGTGCAAGAAACTATAGATAAAGTGAGGATGATTCAGAAAAAGATGAAAGTGGCACAGAGTAGGCAAAAAAGCTATCATGACAAGAGAATGAAGGCTCTCGAATTCCAGGAGGGTGATCATGTATTCTTACGAGTTACTCCAACGACTGGGGTTGGTAGAGTGATAAAAGCGAAGAAACTTACTCCCAAATTCATTGGCCATTACCAAATTCTAAAAAGATTCAGTGAAGTTGCTTACCAAATCACGTTACCACCTTTCCTATCCAAACTTCACAATGTTTTTCATGTGTCACAACTTCGAAAGTATATTCATGATCCTAGCCAGGTGATAGTACCTGATACAATTCAGTTGAAGGAGAACTTGACTTTTGAGGTACCACCGCTTCGGGTTGAGGATCGGAGGGTGAAGCAATTAAGACAGAAGGAAGGAGATTCCATTGGTTAAGGTTGTTTGGAGTGGGGCTACTGAGGAAAGTGCTACATGGTAGTTGGAGAGAAAGATGATGGAAGCGTATCTGCACCTTTTTAATGGAGGTTAGAAGAAATTTCGAGGACGAAATTTTTATAAGGGGGTAGAATTGTAACACCCATTTTTCTTATAAAGCCTTTAAGTGAATATATATGTGCTATGTATGTTATATGTTGTGTTAGTTGTTAGAAAATGCCTTGGGAATGTTAAAGTGGGGTCAAGTGGGATTTTCTGGTGAAAAAGTCCCTTTCTGGTGCATGAGCATGGCCGTGCTCAGGGGGATCATGACCGTGTCAGAAAATAGGACATTTTGACATGCGTATTGCAGACCCCGTGCTCAATGTGAGCTCGACCGTGCTAAATGTGAGCATGCCCATGCTCGGGGTCAGACAACTTAAATAAGTGAGTTTTAGAGGGTTGCGAGTCATAACCCTAAAATTGACACTGTTAGCAATCCTAGTGCGAGATAACCCCCTCCTTTTCCCATTCCTCCAAGCCCACAACATTCTTGGTGTTCTTGCTTTCGTTTGGGAGAGAAGTCGCGCGTTAGTGTCATCTAAGGTAACGTAGTCATCCCTGTGTTAATCTCCTTTTTTTCGTTTATGAATTGGAAGATTAACGTTTACCCTTTTGTGATTGGCCAAGGCTTGAGGAATTCGTCGAGCAGCTCGAGGGAACCAAGTAGAGTTGCTTTCAATGGGAAATAGTTGAATCTTCATACCAGGTATGGGGAGAAGGGATAGTATGAACATGTAGGCATTGGGGGGTAGAGTAAGATGAATGGTTAACTCATGACCCTATTGTTTGTTTGTTTTTGTCTATTTTGTTGTCTTGTTACATGTTTATCTGTGTTGCTAATAATTAGCATGTCTATTCATGAATTCTTATGATGATGTTTATACCATGATTGTCTGATTGGTTTGATGATGCTATGTATACCATGGATGGATGTTTGGTTGAGAGAAGGATGTTGAGATAAACGTTAATACTTATAAGACTCTAATTAAAATAACAAGGCTTGTTAAAAGGGTATGGAATTAAATAACCAATTCCCCAACTGTTCATAAGACATGAATTATAGTAATGAGAGGCAAGGTTATTGCTCAATTGTATAGTCGAGACCCCAGGTTGATCCATGAGTGCTTTAGGGACATTAATGAAGAAACATGTACTAAAGGATTAACTCCCAATAATGATAAGACATGAAGATTAAACGAGAGTAATAATTTAATGATTGATGTTTAGTTAAAAGCCAAGAGGATTGATCTTTGAATGCCCTAGAAAGCTTAGCAAGGGTTTTCCAACCTTTCTGCCCAGAAACAGTACGACCATGCTCTAGTAATCACGGGCGTGCTCAATAGACAGCACGACTGTGCTGAACTTAAAGTCCAGCACGCTCGTGCTGGGGGGTAGCATGACCGTGCACCCCTGATCAGAACATACGTTAAATATGGGAATATGGGTGTTTCACCCCAATCGTTCCCAATGATGAAATAAGACATCAATTGAAGTAAAGACAGGCTAGTTGATTTAATGAAGACTTAATAAGATAATTAATCACAAATGTTAAGACGGTAATGATGGGTTACCGTACGTTGTTATACTTTGGTGCTTATTGGCCAAAGTATCCTCGATTCTTATTGGTCAAGGAGTTGTTGATGTTGAACCTTGGTGCTTATTGACCAAGGGGGCCTTGACACTTATTAGTCAAGGTGTTAATGGTGATAAAACTTGGGTACTTATTGTCCTAAGAGGAGGTGGTGATTGCTTGTGTGTTGATGTTGTTGCTCATGCAATCACGCATTGGAGTTGTTAGTGGGGGAAGTTCAACGTGAGGGAAGTTCAACGTAGTGGGGGAGGTCTTCCAAGAGTAGGCGATCTGGCCGTCTGTGGTGATTCATCCGAGAGTTAGGTGAATCATGGCCTCCTGTGGTGGCATATCGTAGAGTACGGTGCATCGGCTATCCAATGTGGATATGTAACACTGAAGTTGTCTTCCTGTGATAGTTTGGATCCACATGCATAACGGAGTAATGGAGTAGTGCTGCACCACATAGCAATCTCGTTAAAGTGATATGGAATGCAACGTCGGGAGATGCTACATGGGAGTTGGAGGACAAGATGAAGGAACACTATCCGCATTTGTTTCAAGGCAACTTTAATTTCGTGGACAAAATTCTTTTTAGAGGGGTAGTGTTGTAACACCCTGTATTTTTCCTACGTTTTATCTATTTTTGCGGAATCGCTAATTAGTTATTTGTTTATATTTTACCGGTAATCAAGAAAAATGCTTTTTTGAAAAACAAAATTATATCTAAAACCCATTATATTTTAGGAATTTGGGGTTCGAAGTTGGGTTTAAAACTCAGATGAAAACCGATCTGCGTTTTTGTTGACAATATAGTTTTATACCGCAAAAACCCTAATTTGACCCAAACTGAAATTTTTTAGATTTTATCATTATTTAAGTGATAAAGTCTATTCCTAAAAGTGTTGCACATAAATAAATTATTAGATTTTATTCGGGCATATTTCGGTGAAAAAGGGACAAAAACCCTAATCGGGTAAACAACGGAATCGGATACGGATGTGCAGAGGTACATCGAGGGACAGAACAACGAGTCATCCATGATGACTCATGGAGGATGAGTCACCATGGTGAGTGATGAGCCTCTGGTTGACTGGTTTTATAACTAGTAAAGACCTTGGCTTTGTGCTAATTTTATATCATTTTCACCCAAATTAGACTTGATTGTCTCTAAGCAGTATTTTGAGTCCATAAAGTATTTTTAGGTTTATTTAGTTGATTTAGAGTTAAATAAAACACTTATTCTATTTTCTGTTTTCAGGTGAATAAAAGGAAATAAATCTGGAGTCTTTCGCCCCGCGAGCAGGCATTCACCCCGCGAACCAGAAGGTGACTGTTCCAGAAATTGCCAACCAATCTGTCTCGCCCCGCGAACACTTGACTCACCTCGCGAGTAATCCAGCCCTGGAAGTCAGAAAGCATCACGGTTTACCCGTGTGAAAGGTCACGGGTGTTACAGTTTGGAATATGAAGAGTCTCGCCTCGCAAATGATATGCTCGCCTCGCGAGAAGATCAAAAGTTGCAGACTGTTCGCATCATTCGCCTCGCGAATTTGTGCTTGCCTCGCGAGTCCGCGTATTCCAGAACTTGTATATAAGTCAGTTTTAGACAGAACTGAAGGGGAGGCTGGAAGGCTGGCTAGTTTTAGTCAGAATAGGAGCCAGTAGTTAGTCTTTTATTTTCTCCTTAGTTTATTGTTTGCTTTTGTAATGGAGAACTAGTCTCCTAGATTAATCTACTGTGATTGGTTTCAATTACACTTGAGGTTCTGTATTTCCTGTTTTAATTGCTTTTCTCTTTTCAATGCGATGCTATATGTTTCTGTTTGTTATTTCAGGAATGTATAGTGTTGTGTTGATTCATTTCGGTGATGCCATGTTCTTATACTTAATCGCGTTTGTTATTTCGCGTGTGTTCGTTCATGTTCGTTTGTTCATGAGAGCTTAACCCCGTTTGTTATTTCGGGAATAGGAACATACATCCGTAGTAGTGATTGCGTTGTTAATTGTTGCTACAACCGGGAGGGGATTAGAATCTGCTTAGGGCTTGGATTTATATGAACCAATGATAGTGGGAAACCGAGAACAGTAGGTTAATCGTTCTTTAGTTTATTTGATAATATTTTAACTGCTTTGTTTTCTTACTCTGTTTTTATTTTGTTTTCTTTATTTTATTTCAATTACCCAAAACCCCCAAAACTGATTTTTTGTTAATAATAACAACACCTAAGAGTCCTTGTGAGACGATACCCGAGTTGTCGCTTCCCTATCTACATTATTTTGTGAACGCTCGTTCTTTTTGGCGCGTGGCAACAGCGCGGTCAAAAATTGGCGCCGTTGCCGGGGACTCTTGTTGTTGTTATTAGCAGAAATTAAAATTTTTTTAATAAAAAAAAGAGACTTTGCTGAATTAGTTTTGTCTGCTTGTCTGGTTGTGAATTTTATTTTGCCCCATGGATAATTATATGCAAAATTATGTGCCTAATGTTTATTATGAGCAACCATGCATGTATTATCCTGATTTTGGTACACCACCACCATGCACATATTATCCTAATTTTAATGGAAGTTATGAGTCTAATAGTGATTGTGGCATGTTTGGAGTGAATAATCATTTTAGCCAACAAAGTGTAGGACAGAGCACCTTGCATGAGATTGCTTCTATGATACAACAAATGGCCGAGAACAATCAACGGATGGCAGTAAGCCAGCAATATCAGCCTGATCCTACACTAGCCCAACTCAGTCTGGCAGAAATGATACAACAAATGGAAGAGAACAATCAACGGTTGGCACAACAAAATCTTGAATTCCAACAGAGGATGGAGGCTGAATACCAGAGGGGAGAAGCTGAATCTCAGAAGTTGGCCATGCAAATTGATCAAATTGTCGCCAACTCGGCTGCAATGGTAACTCCACAGCCCCTTGAAGAACATACAGATTCACAGATAGCTATTCCTGAAAATACTTCTGATGATAATTTTGATAATGTTTCTGTTGATGAACTGTGTGTTGAATCCCCTGATTCTAATACATGTGTTGATTGTTATTGTTCTGGCACTGCTTTGTGTATAGACTGTTATGCAGCTTTATTCTGTTCAGGAAACATAGAAAATGAGGATCAGGAGGATCAGGGGGACATCTGCTTCACCGTGCCTGAGGATGATGGTGAACCTTTGGAAGTAGATGATTCAATTAAAGCAAACGCATGTGTTGAGAGTGATGGGGTGGATGAATTAATTGCTGAATTTCCAGACATTCAGAATTTTACTGATTCATTTTATTGTGATATATGTACTGACTCTACTAACTCTAACCTTTGTGTGGCGTGTGCTGAAATTTCTTCATGTATAGCAGGTGATAAATTTGTTAGTGCAGTGAATGAAGAAAATGCAGAAGTTGAAGCAGCACCAGTAACACTTTCTAACTGTTTGCCACCTCCCCCTGTGGAACCAAAAGCTCTGGATTTTGCACCCTTGGATTTTGCACCATGGCCAGTCCAAGAGGTTGAACCCCACTTCTATTGGGAGGACTTTATGGACAAAGTTGAGAAAGAGGTCATCTGTGACCCAAGAGGAAGTGAGAAGTCCGCCGCACTTGGCGGAGTTACCATGACTGTCAAGCACCCACTTCCATATAAAGGCTGCAAGTTAGGGGACCATGGAACAAGCTGCCGTCCCTTGTCTATCACGTGGGCTTTATGCTGTATGCCATGGGATCCGGGAGGATCACTTTGCAATTTGAGCATCCCGTGGCCACTGTATCACAGACAATGGGATCCTGGTGGAACCACACTCCAATGAGTTTTTCTGAACTTTTTTCTTTTTAATTTTCTTTTCCTTGCTTTATTTCTGCTTTGTTTTCAATAAAGCTCCTGAATAATTTGAGAAGCTCAGGAGTTGTGTTAAGTCTAGTGTTTGCAAGTTTATTGGATTTTATTGATTTTGCATAGATTGATTGCATGATAGTGTTGACTGTTTTCCCCCTAGGATTTGAAATTTTTTTGAAAAATGATCCCCATGTGATTGAAAACTGAACTTTGAGATTTTATTATGATGGCATGATTTATGATAAGTTTGGGGTGATAGGAAGCACACACTAGGGATAGAATCTCTGTCAAACAATTTGCATAAATGTCCAGGTGAGGTTTTGAGCCTCCAACATGTTTTTGACTGTGTGAAATCACTTTTGATTGCACTTTCCCGAATTTGCTTGAATCTCTTTTTGGTTTGCATGATTATGTGTTTGCTTCAAATGATTTAGGCATTTTCTTTGTAAATAGCTACTTAGCCTAAAATAACAATTCCTAATGCATGTTCCTTAGCTAGCCCCATTGAGCCTAATTAGCCTGTTAATTCTTGTTGACCTTATGTTATAAGCTAAAAATCTGAAAAACCATGTTAACCCGATCTTAGGATTAGGAGAGCATGGCATCTTAGTAAGAAATTTGGTTGCAAGAAATTAAGTTTGGGGTGGCTGCAAGGTGATGTGTTGGTTGGGATTGAAAAAAAAAATAAAAAAAAAGAGAAAGAAAAAAAATAAAAAATAAAATAAAATAAAAAGTACAAAAAAATAAAAAGGCTGTAGTCACCCAGAAGCATAAAGAAAAAAATGAAGAAAGGAACTTGAGTTTAAATTCAAAGTGTAAAAAGTTTTATGCTCTCTTAGTTCCTAGGGTCTTCAGCCTAGTACCTTTGTATATCCTACCCTTAGCCAGGCCCCATTACAACCCATAAAAGACCTTTTGATGTTGCTTGCTTGTTTTCTGTGGGAATCATTTAGAGATGAAAATCAAATTTATGGGAAGTGCTCTTAAAAGTGAAATTGAGAGAAATGTTGATAGCCTAGACACAAACTGAGCGATTGAGTGAAATACTAAACTCCCTTGTGAGGAAGGCAGTTGTTTGGATTTGGTGATCTCCCTCTTGTGTGTAACTTGGATCCCTTGCTTAGATTAATGATTGTTTGAATAATGAAATTCTCAATTGTTTAGAATAAATGAATGTGGGGATTGCTTTGTTTGTAAGGGGGGAACATTGAAGTATTTTGATAAATTGCTTGAAATTTGTGCGAAAGTTGATTGAATCTTTTGAGCTTGCCAGGTCTTGAGTCTTTTTAAGTTTTTGAGTTTTAGTTTGCTTGGGGACAAGCAAAGTTTAAGTTTGGGGTATTTTGATGAGCCTCTGGTTGACTGGTTTTATAACTAGTAAAGACCTTGGCTTTGTGCTAATTTTATATCATTTTCACCCAAATTAGACTTGATTGTCACTAAGCATTATTTTGAGTCCATAAAGTATTTTTAGGTTAATTTAGTTGATTTAGAGTTAAATAAAACACTTATTCTATTTTCTGTTTTCAGGTGAATAAAAGGAAATAAATCTGGAGTCTTTCGCCCCGCGAGCAGGCATTCGCCCCGCGAACCAGAAGGTGACTGTTCCAGAAATTGCCAACCAATCTGTCTCGCCCCGAGAACACTTGACTCGCCTCGCGAGTAATCCAGCCCTGGAAGTCAGAAAGCATCACGGTTTACCCGTGTGAAAGGTCACGGGCGTTACAGTTTGGAATCTGAAGAGTCTCGCCTCGCGAATGATATGCTCGCCTCGCGAGAAGATCAAAAGTTGCAGACTGTTTGCATCATTCGCCTCGCGAATTTGTGCTCGCCTCGCGAGTCCGCGTATTCCAGAACTTGTATATAAGTCAGTTTTAGACAGAACTGAAGGGGAGGCTGGAAGGCTGGCTAGTTTTAATCAGAATAGGAGCCAGTAGTTAGTCTTTTATTTTCTCCTTAGTTTATTGTTTGCTTTTGTAATGGAGAACTAGTCTCCTAGATTAATCTACTGTGATTGGTTTCAATTACACTTGAGGTTCTGTATTTCCTGTTTTAATTGCTTTTCTCTTTTCAATGTGATGCTATATGTTTCTGTTTGTTATTTCAGGAATGTATAGTGTTGTGTTGATTCATTTCGGTGATGCCATGTTCTTATACTTAATCGCGTTTGTTATTTCGCGTGTGTTCGTTCATGTTCGTTTGTTCATGAGAGCTTAACCCCGTTTGTTATTTCGGGAATAGGAACATACATCCGTAGTAGTGATTGCGTTGTTAATTGTTGCTACAACCGGGAGGGGATTAGAATCTGCTTAGGGCTTGGATTTATATGAACCAATGATAGTGGGAAACCGAGAACAGTAGGTTAATCGTTCTTTAGTTTATTTGATAATATTTTAACTGCTTTGTTTTCTTACTCTGTTTTTATTTTGTTTTCTTTATTTTATTTCAATTACCCAAAACCCCCAAAACTGATTTTTTTGTTAATAATAACAACACCTAAGAGTCCTTGTGAGACGATACCCGAGTTCTCGCTTCCCTATCTACATTATTTTGTAAACGCTCGTTCTTTTTGACGCGTGGCGACAGCGCGTTCAGTGAGTCATGGTGTGACTCACCTTCACCATAAATGCTCATAAATGCAAAGTTCAAAATATATAGATATTTTTGCATTAACTTAACCTATCCTTAGTTAACTTCAACCATGATTTGCAACAAAAATATCTTATCTACTCTTGGTTAATCACACGGTCACCTCCCACCTCCACACAACTCCAATTCATTTTGTTTCTTCACTTTTCCTACACCAAAAACCACTAAGTTCATCATAAAATTTCCAAAGGAACTACAAGTTCTTGTTAATCTCTTCACTTCCTAGAAGTAAATCCTCCATCTCTATAACCCAGACTTCCTTTCCATTCATGATATTGATGATCATCTCTTATTTTTCTCAAATTCAAAGTTTATACCCATTCTCTTGACAAAATTCTAGAAAATCATAGAAAAATGATTTTGGTGTTATGACAATTTTTATGAACTCTGTAACACCTCTAGACACTAGACGCAAAAGGTTGAGAGCAAAAGAATTTTCTATCCTATTTTTCTATGCTAGGCCGAACCCTATACAAAGGGGTTAAGTAGGATTTCTTCTTTCTTTAACTTGTTTTCTTGTTGATTGTTCATTGCTAGGTTTTGTTGTGCAAAATCGTGAGGCCTAGGTGAACAACACCATCTTGTTACTTAACTTTCCAAGTGATCAACAAAGGTATGGTGGATATTACCATCATCCTACCTTAGGGTAGACATGTTGGTGGTTTATTTAGTGTGTATATGGTCTTGTAATTCCTAAGCATGAAAGTTGTATATTTTATTGCATATGTTTGTGATCCTCTTGAAGGATTTGATTTGATGCTTGGTTGTTGTATAGTATGTTATATGGTGGTTTTGGTTTCAATAATCTCAAGATTGAAACCTTGATTGTTGCTTGCTTGATTTGTTAAAAATCTGCCTAATATGTATTTGTGGACCATTCGGCCATAACTGAATAAGTGAGTTCCATGTTGGTTTGATTTGTTTGGATAATGTTATAGGGATTGAATGAGTATATAAGAGTATAGAAATTGTTTTGGATATGTATGTGAAAAGATATGAATTTATGAGTCTATAAGGACTAATATGCAAATTATGAGAATTTTAGTGGCTGTACTGAAATTTATATTCTTATGTGTTTTTATTGTAGCCCTTGATGGTATAAGACTATAGAAATTAGTTTGGTGTTAATTGGATTAATACATAAAAAAATATAAGCTTTTTAGTAAACAAGGACCTTTTGCAAATATCGTAAAATATGGGGAAGAAATGTAATTTCTGGAATTTTTATGGTGACTGGAAAAATATTTCTATAGAAGTTGGTTTGGTGTCATATGAAGTTATAGATAAAAAGTTATAAGGTTTTAAGTAAATAAAGATATTTTTTCAATTAATGAAAGTTTAGGGACTAAACTGCAATTTTCGAAAATAAATATGATTGGACTGTTAGAGACTGTTTTTCATACTTATCGAATTGTCTAAGACTCCAAAATGAGTTTTGGATCATTAGAGTTTAAAATAGTTGAAAAAGAAATTACGAGATTTTCGAACTTAACGATATTCGGTCAAGTTTTTAGGAATTTGGTATAAATGGGAAGAAAAGTGTAAAATCAGTGTTTCAACATTTTAATATGAGTATTGTAACCTTGTAGGATAATAAATTTGAGGTGAAGAACCATATTTTCAAAAGTATGGCTTTTGGGCCTAAATCCAGTAAAAAGCAGCGAAACCGTCGTTAAACGTTTTTAAAGATTTTCAAGAAAAAGGTTTCGAGAAATTGATACTTGTGTATCTTTGATGGAAATTGTTATTAAAAATTGATTTGATTTTATCTAAAGGTTTTGGTTTTAAGCCAAAAGGATTTTAGTCTTTCAGAGACAAGCATTTACGATAAAATGTATAAACCTAAGTCATGAATGACTTAGTGAAAATACGAACGTAATAACTTATGACGTGGGGTGGAACAAGACCTTACGTCATAAAGTATGGATAATTCATTATCCATATCTCCATAAAATTTAATGGACTTAGAATTATTTGTTTTCTTGGTAGCCAAGAAAAAGGCTCAACTAGAAAAGTGCAGAGAAATAATTAATTTGACTTGTGATCCAATCTCATAATGTTTTAGTACTTTTAATTAAGTACTTTAAAAAATCTTTACACAAAGATGAAAGGTTACTTGAGAACTTTAGCTTGATGTTAAGTATCGGTGATTCGTACTTAAGAACATCTAGCATCTGTTACAGTACGTTGAAAGGATTCCGAGGGAATCAATATGTCATTCGGTGGATGGACGAGAAGAACGCATTTCCGACAAACTTTGCCTAAACACATAGTGAAACTATGTTCTGTAAGGCCGTTGTGCCTAGAAGATTGAGCTAACGATCTAATGCGGGTGCGAATTTCGTAGTGACGATCTGGTTGATGCTCGGGGATTTCGGGGGTATGAAATACTTTTATTGGCCCAGTTGGTTGCTCCTCTGTGGCATGTTGATCTTGAAATACACCGACATACTCGACTAGACACTACGTGTTTTCTGGTAGTGTAGGATGTTCCCGAAAAAGCCTATGTGCACATTGCTGACTGTTGACGCATTTTTACCCAAGGCTGGTGGAATCCGGAACAATCCTTCGAACCACTCTCTCCGACTATTTGTTAAAACCATGGTGCAGGGAATCATAGGTCATTCCTCAAGTCTTAGACATCTTCTATCTAGGAAAAACGTTGCCTTATGATTATGTTTCTGTGAAACATTATGATTTCTGTTATGAATGATAATATGACTGTATGTTGATAGTTGTACGTACCTGTGTGTCGTACCACTGCATATCTGTGTTATGTGTATGATGAATGGGGATCTCACCTCGTTTCTGTGCTTTCTGGTTTTTTGTTCTATTTTACGTTCGGCAAAGATGACGATAGCACTGTTTCTCCACTACACCCAACTGAGGTTCAGAGGGCATGAATACATGGACACAGTCTCAATGGCTTTAGTATAGTGTACGTGAGGAGTATACTCATGGCGTGGCGGTGTATCATCCATGACTGTTATAGTTATGTGGGGATGACATTCCGTCATTGTTTTGAATTGGCCAACATGACCAGTCTTGTGTCTATGTTGTATTTTGTGGAGCTGCCTCTCCAATACCGCTACTATTATTATAAACATATTTCCAGTTTGTTGATGATTTATTGGTGTAGACGGGCTACTCATTAGTGTGGTAAAGTCATTTATTTATTGAGTAGATTGGTTTCTTTAAGTAGACGAGGCACTAAATGTTTACTAGAAGGATTTTAAGTTTAAAATCAATTACACTGGTTTTAACTTCCCATGTCAGCAGACGGGAATACTAGGTAGAATAGATAAATGAAAAAAAATCAAGTAGACGAGCTCTAAGTGCCACGTCACCAGACGGAGATTATAATAACTCACTAAGGAATAACAAGTCCAAAGACTTGATAGACGAGCTCTGTATGCCACGTCATCAGACGAGCCTTATAAAAGAACGAACAAACCTAGTCTCACAAATAACTGAGTAGACAGAGTTTTTTGAATAGACGAGCTTCTATCTCTTATGTATATGTTGTTCTAAAAATGAATAAATGCAATCTGACCCACATTGAATTTATTTCTAAAGATTGATATTTAATTCAATAGAATATTTGTTCTTTCCATTTGTTTTATCTGGTTAATGCTTTGTTTCCTTGTAAGAAAATCATAGTACCATCGAGGAAATACAAAAATCAAATAGTACAATGAGGAAATGAAAAGTAACTTGTACGAATTTTTTTCTTTACTGCTAGAAAAAGTTGGATTGTACACAAAGGAGGAAAAAAAGTTTTCAAGGTACAAATTGCTCAGAAGCAATGACCTTCTATTCTGTGTAAATGTGATAACCAAGAGTACATTTCACAAAGGCCACAATCAAGCTATCGGTCCCAACGGATATCATGCATTCAATGCTATCTCTAAACGGGACTATTCAAAATAATCGTTGAAGAAATACAAGTGAAGAAGAAGGTCACTATAAATAGAAGACCTCAAATTCTGAAGAACAACTTTTGCCAATCGATAATCACTCATTCTAATATTCTTTCAAGAGCAAAAGTATGCATTCTTTAGTTTGAATATTATTGTAATATTCATCTGATCTTAAACTTTCATATTCTCACACATAGTGAGTTAAGAAGCTCATAAGTTAAATCTCTTTGTTAGAGTTAGAGGGTGGAGAGGCTTGTTAAGAAAGGAATACTTGTAAGCCTGGAGAGGTGTTGAATACTTGCTTGAAACTATTTGGAGAAGAAGTGGATAAATCCTTCAAGTCGAATGGACTGGACGTAGCTCTTGGTTGGAGAGAGTGAACCGGGATAAAATCCTTGTTGGAACCAAAGTGGTTTTGGTTTATTTAATCTCTAGGTTTTGATGTTAACAAAAGGATTAAATTTGCTTGGTAAAGTGTTAGTTGAGATCTAACAAGTGAGTTCAGTTTATGCAGGAATATCCAAAATAATATAAGGTATATAATGCTTGGACTCTTGTAAAGAATTACCCGTCCAAAGGTTATTTAAACTGTTTATATTTTAATCGTTAAATAGATGGCTAACTAAAATTCAGTAGACGAGTCCTCTCCTTGAAACTCAAGTATACATCCATAGTGCCTAACTAAAATTCAGTAGACGTCTATAGTGCCACGTCATTGGACTGAGTTTCTCTAAAGACTTAGCAAGTCCAAAGACTTATGTGGATGAGCGCTTCTACCACACCAGTGGACGAGCAGAATAAAATCTTATGTAGACGCATTCTAAAACTGAGTGCCTGTAGATGGTTCTATATCTTCTATATATTTACTACCTTGAATATGATTTCATGCAATCTGGACCACATTGAAATTATTTCAAATGATTGATATTTATTTCAAAGGAATATATGTTCTTTATAATTGTTAACACCTTGTTCCTTTGTGAGAAAATTCATAGTACTATCAAGGAAATACAAAAAGTAAATAGTACAATTGGAATTGCAAAACGATATGTATGATGACAAATTTATTGCTGGACAAAAGCTGGGTTATATACAAAGGAGGAAAGAAAGTTTTTAAGGTACAATTGCTCAGGACAGTGAGCCTCCATTTTGTAATTTTCTGATAACCAAGGATGCTTTTCAACACGGCCAAAATCAAGCTATTAGTCTCAACGGATATCATGCATTTAATGCTATCTCTATAACAGGACTATTCAAATAACCGTTGAAGATTTACAAGAAAAGTTGAAGACCACTATATATAGAAGGTCTTAAAAACTGAAGAATAACTTTTGCCATTTGAACAATTACAAGATATTCAAAGCTCATATTCTCGTTGTAAAGCAAAAGTCTGTAATTCTTAAGATTGAATATTTGTAAAAATATTTAGTAGATCTTAAACCTTTATACCCTCACATATAGTGAGTTAGAAAGATCTCAGAAAAATCCTTGTGATTGTATTAGAGCTTGAAGAGGCTTGGCAAGAAAGCAACACTTGTAGCCTGGAGAGGTGTAGAATACTTGTTGTAGAAACTATTTGAAAATAGTGGAGAAAATCCTTCAAGTCGAAGGGACTGGACGTAGCTCTTGATTGGAAGAGAGTGAACCAGGATAAAATACCTGAGTGTATTTTCTATCCCTTATCCTTTACAGTTTTATTTATTTATACTAACTGTGGGATTTTATTTTGGTTTTGTTAATCTTTTAAAAATGATTTCTTGTGTGCTTAAATTTTTTATCTCCGGCTTGTGAAAAGGTTTCTCAAAAAGGTTTTTCACAAAAATAATTAACAAACACAATTCAACCCCCCTTCTTTTGTTTGCCTGTTCCAACTTCAATCCTCTGTGTGAATCTCCTATCCCTAAACTCTTTCAGTTTTATACGTTTTTACTGACTGAGGGGTTTTGATATTATTTTTGTTAAAAGCTTTTAAAAGATCTATTTCTGTGTGCTTGCCTTTTTTTTTAATATTCTTGTGTGCATAAATTGTTTTAAAGGTTGTTTTTCGAAAATTATTAACAAGCACAATTTAACCCCCCATTCTTGTGTTTGCCTGTGTCAACTTCAGTTGGTATTAGAGCTTAGCCTCGAAAGGGTTGAGCATCTAACAAGTGTTGAGGGAGTATGATCCAACAACTCTGGATGCAGAAGGGCAAGCAATCAGCAAACCTCCTCTCTTTGATGGAACATATTATGACTACTGGAAGAAGAGAATGATGGCCTTCTTGGATGCACAGCATGTAGATATTTGGAGCTTATCGAAACCGGCTGCTCAGAGCCAAGAGATGAAGCTGGAGCTGCTGTTCCTAGAGCCCAATGGACTCAAGAGCAAAAAAACCAACATCAATCGAATCTGAAAGCTAAGAACTATCTCATGTGTGCTATTACCAGATCTGAACATGATAAAGTTCACAGCTGTAATTCTGCGAAAGAAATCTGGGATACTCTTGCCCTAGCTCACGAGGGTTCATCATAAGTAAAGTAATAAAAAATAAGCAAGCTGGTTCACCAGTATGAACTGTTTAAGATGGATGATCATCATTCTATAGATCAAATGTTTGGGAGATTTCATATTATCACCAACAATTTCAGATCATTGGGAAAAACATATGAAAATAGAGATCATCTCAAAAAAATTCCGAGGAGCTTATCCAAGTAATGCAGACCCAAAGTTACTGCTATTCAGGAAGCCAAAAACCGGAATACACTCTCTCTGGAAGAGCTTCTTGGATCTGTCAAGGTTCACGAACTTGAGCTTAATGAAGAAGAAAATTCCAGAAAATGAAAATCTATTGCCCTAAAGGCGAAGAAAGCAAGCTCATCAAAGGTTTTCAAAGCTGGTGAGTCATCAGATGAGTCTGGATCCTCTCACAATGATGAAGGATCAGACGAGGATGAATTGTCTTTCATCTCCAGGAAGATTCAACATATGTGGATAAAGAAAGATGGTTTCAGAAGGAAGCAATTCAACAAAAAAGTTTTCCAAGGAGAAGTCAGACTCCAAGGAAAAAGGTCCACCCTTGTGCTTTGAATGCAAGAAACCTGGTTGTTTCAAAGCTGACTGTCCTGAGCTAAAGGATAAAAAGAAATTCTTCAAAAAGAAGAAAGGCTTAATGGCTACATGGGAGGATCTTGATCTGTCTTCATCAGATGAAGAATATAATGCGGAGGAAGAGACAAATATTTGTCTCATGGCAGATACTGCATCAGAAAGTGAATATTACTGATGCTGAGGTAATGGACACTGACCAGTCCACTCTTCAAAATGCTTTTGATGAATTGTTGCATGAGTCATCCATACTGTCACGAGAGTATAGAAGTCTCAAAAAGAAATTTTATAAACTGTCTAGAGAATATGACAGGGTATGCACTGAGAAACAAAACCTTAAAGATGAAAATAACATACTAAAATCAGTGAATGTTAGTCTAGCTGACAAAATGGAGTGTAATCCTGATGCTTCCTGTGAAGTTGCTAAACTGAAGCAAGAAGTAACATATCTAACAGACTATCTGTCAAAGGCTGTAGGTGGCTCAGACAAGCTTAGTCTCATTTTACGGTACTTTAGGTCACCACATGACAAATCTGGTAATGGTTATGACAAAGAGAAGCAAGAAGCATCTCAACAAAAGTCAACACCATACACTCAGCACAAAGCTTCAAAAGCTCAAGCTAAAAATGCTAAAACAAAGTCTGGCCCGTCCAACACCTTTTGCAAAGTGTGTGGGTGTACCTAAAAATAAGATAATACCTGTTGCAGATTTAATTAACAACATAAAGAAAACAAATGTCTTGGTACTTGGACATTGGCTGCTCACATCACATGACTGGAGAAAGGTGTATGTTCCAAAACCTTAAGCCCAAAGATGGTGGCTAGGTTACTTTTGGAGGAAATCACAAAGGGAAGATCATTGGTATAAGCAAAATTGGTAAACATCCTTTTTCCTCCATTGATAATGTTCTGTTTGTAAGTGGCTTAAAACATAATCTGTTGAACATAAGTCAATTATGTGACAGTGGATATGCTGTTTCTTTTGATAAGAACTTGTGTACTGTCTAGAAAAATGATGGAACACTTTTATTCACTGCTAAGAGGCAAAACAATCTTTATAAGATTGACTTGGAGGATCTCTCAAATCAAAGTGTCTCATGTCTAGTGTCGATTGAGGATGAGCGATGGATTTGGCACAAAAGGCTAGGTCATGCAAGCTCGAAATTAATTTCAAAGGTAATCAAGCATAACCTCGTGAGAGGGCTACCAAACCTTAAGCTCAGGTCTGATGCTCTCTGCGATGCATGTCAAAAGGGAAAACAAGTCAAAGGTTCTTTTGAATCTAAGAATATTGTTAGTGCCATTAGACCATTAGAGTTGCTACACCTTGATCTTTTTGGTCTAACAAGGACTGCTTCTGTCAGCGGCAAGAAATATGGTCTTGTCATAGTAGACGACTACACTAGATGGACATGGGTTATGTTCCTAACTCACAAGGATGAGTCCTTCAAGGTCTTTTCTGTATTCTGCAAACGTGTACAAAATGAAAATGACATGTGTATCACTTCAATCAAAAGTGACCATAGGGGAGAGTTTGAAAATGAGCTATTTCATACGTTCTGTGAAGAAAGTTGTATTCTTCACAACTTCTCAATACCTAGAACACCACAACAAAACAATGGGTTAGAGAGAAAGAACAGATCTCTTCAAGAGATGGCTAGGACTATGCTCAATGACAACTCTGTCCCTAGACACTTCTAGGCTGAAGCTGTTAATACTGCCTGCTACATTCAGAACAGAATATACATTAGACCTATCCTGAACAAGACTCCTTATGAACCGTGGAAAAGACGAAAACCCAACATATCTTATTTTGACCCTTTTGGTTGTAAATGCTATATTCTTAACACTAAAGATCAACTTGGTAAATTTGATGCAAAACTAGATAATGGAATCTTGTTAGGATATTCTGAAACTTCAAAAGGTTTTAGAGCTTACAATTCTAGAACTCTAGTAGTAGAAGAAAGTATTCATGTCAAGTTTGATGACAAACAGCTTGATAAGAAATTATCAGAGCTAGATGAAGTTTTTACAGATCTTGATCTAAACATCTCAGGAGATACACCAGAGATAAATACTAATGATCAAGCAGACGACCCCACTCAACAACCAGAAACCTCAACTTCTCAACATGATACAGTTCAAAAATCTCGGTACTTCAGGAACTATCATCCACAAGATCAAATCATTGAAAAACACAATGATCGACTAAGAAATAGATCAACCTTCAAAGAGCAAGAAGACTTTGCATTAATCTTTGAGTTGGAACCAAAGACAGTAGACGAGGCTCTGCTAGACGATGGCTGGATTATGGCTATGCAAGAAGAACTGAATCGGTTTGAAAGAAGTGAAGTTTGAACTCTGGTTCCTCTACCTAAAGATAAATCAGGGATTGGAACAAAATGGGTTTACAGAAAGAAACTTGATGAAAATGGTAAGGTGGTGAGAAACAAGGCAAGACTTGTTGCTAAAGTTTTCTCTCAAGAAGAAGGTATAGATTACACCGAAACCTTTGCACCTGTTGCTAGATTAGAAGCAATTAGAATTCTACTTTCATTTGCTGCACATCATTGTATTATGATTTTTCAAATGGATGTTAAAAGTGCCTTTCTAAATGGCTTTATTGATGAATAAGTATATGCTATGCAACCTCCGGGATTTAAGAGTGAAACCCATCCTGAACATGTATATAAGCTCAAGAAAGCTTTGTACGACCTTAAACAAGCTCCTAGAGCTTGGTATGATAGACTAAGTTCCTTTCTTATGGAAAATGGATTCAATAGAGGAAAGGTTGACACGACCTTTTTTTAGGAAGTCCATTAAGTCTAATTTCATAATTGTACAAATATATGTTGATGATATTATATTTGGTGCTACTAATGAATCTCCATGCAAATAATTCTCTAAGTTAATGCAGAAAGAGTTTGAAATGAGCATGATGGGAGAACTCAAGTTCTTCCTTGGACTTCAAGTAAAACAAACTATGGATGAGGTGCTCATCCACCAAACCAAGTATACAAAGGAACTCCTGAAGAAGTTCAACATGGATGATTGCAAACAATGAATACCCCTATGCACCTCACGTCCATACTGAACAAAGATGATAAAGAGAAAAAGGTAGACCAAAAGGTATATAGAGGTGTAAGAAGATCTCTTTTATATATTACCGCATCCAAACCTGACATTATGTTCAGCGTATGTTTGTGTGCTCGTTTTCGATCTGATCCCAGAGAATCTCACTTGTCTGCAGTTAAGAGAATATTTAGGTATTTGAAAGGTACTACTAATCTGGGTTTATGTTTTAAGAAATATAGAGATTACAGATTAGTTGGGTTCTGTGATGCTGACTATGCTGGAGATAGAATTGAAAAAAATGTACCAGTGGAGGATGTCACTTCATTGGAGCTAATCTTATCTCATGGTCAAGCAAAAGACAAAGTACCATTGCTTTATCAACTGCTGAAGCTGAGTATATTTTAGCTGCTAATTGCTGCTCACAACTTCTTTGGATCAAACATCAATGGGAGGACTACAATGTTTTTGTAAGTAGTATTCCACTCATGTCTGACAATACTGCTGCAATTAATTTATCTGAGAATCCAATACTGCATTCTAGATCTAAGCATATAGAAATCAAACATCATTTCATTAGGGATTATTGTGCAAAAAGGTGTGTTTGATGTACAATTCGTAGATACTGACCATCAATGGGCAGATATCTTTACTAAACCTCTCGCAGAGGACATATTTATTTTTACTAGGAATCATCTAAATATGTTATGTGTAGATTAATTTAAGCGTTCAGACCGTGAGAATGTTGTTCTGATAAATATACGACTATAGATTTTTTTTAATGCATGTTAAAAATTTTGCATCCAGAGCATGATAAAACTTATTTGTGTCTATTGTATATTCAACTGCACTCCTACTGTATAACGCGTCTACTACTTTTGCTTACCGTGTCCATTGCATGTTAATATTTGTGTCCATACTTGCTTATGCTTGAACCCGTCTATGCATATATTTGTTAAATGCATTTATTTTGTCTTATAGACATTTTTTTTATTCTCTCTGCTGATTCAGTAACCTCCATCAATCCCATCAAGACCTTTTTAGAGTTCCAAAATACCAACGCCGTTTTATTCTTAATGACATGTCTTGTCATTTTCTTTTAATTAATTTCCAAAAGAAAAAAAACCTGTGAAATTAAAAACCTTTTTAAGTAAGTTTCTTTCCCTCTGAAAAACCTTTCACTACCCATCTTCCCTGACAACTATCTCTCTCAAACTGTCGAGTTCTCTGTTTCTTGTCTCTGAACCCTATCCTTCAAACCTCAAAAATGGCTTCTTCTTCAACTCTCAACGTAGATAAACTCAATTTGGCTATTGAGCATCATTTCAACTTTGGAGTATTGGAAGACTATAACTTGGATATTAGCAAGGATATTAATGTTGCTGGCTGGGGAGGACATTCACAGAGAAAGTCCCTGTTTTTCCAAACCTAATTAGGGACGTCTGGAGGAATGTTCATATTTCTGATACAGACTTCTCCTCTTTGGTGTTGAGAAAGAAGATTGTAGTTTCTGAGAACACCATTGCTGATGCTATTTTCTAAGCCTAGGAAGGATTGGTTCTCACTGAGACATGGGAAGCTGATCTGGGTGGCTTTGAGACTATTGAAGTCTGTTTAATGAAAGAAGACACTGTCAGAAATCATTCTTGGAAGGCTGTTGAAATGAAGGATATTGTTCGCATCCTTCATCAACTACTAAACAAAGTTGTTCTTCATAAGGTTGGATCCAAGGACAACCTCTCTTCTCTACACAAGTTCTGCCTCTGCCACCTCATGACTGAAACGAAGGTCAATCTTCCAAGAATTTTGTATGGAAGAATTAGGGAAGCAGTAATGAACAAGAATAGACTATCAACATTTTCCTACTGTCATCTGCTTACAAAAATCTTCAAGGCACAAGGAATCCATGAATACATTACTGAAAGGACTTCCGAGGAACAAGCCAGAATTTTGATTGAAAAACCAATGTCAGTTGCTAACTTTGGAAAAATGAACATAGCAAACATGAACTTCAGTACATATGCTGCTGCTGCTATTGCCAAGACAGAGGAATTGATGAAAATTAAAGAAGAAATTGTAGACCAAAACATGGCTGAGACTGTGGAGCCAAGGAAGAATATCAAGAAAAAGACCACTGCTGCCAGGAAGACTATGTCTAAAAGGCATACTGGTATTGTCATCAGGGAACCTACTGCTGCTGCCCCTCAACCTGCTATTTCCCAAAAGAGGACAAGAAATCTGGTGCTGTCACAAGATGACGATGAGGATAGAATTCCCATCAGCTCTGTTTTGAAGAAACAAAAGATTGCTGCTGCTACTGCTGCCCCCTCTGCCATTCCAACCAGAAGGAGGCAACCACAGAGGAAAGCCAAAACTGTCTTTGAGACTCAGGTAACTCTACGTGCTAATGACCCTGTTAAGTTAGCAGTAGATGCCCTAGTTTCTAGCTTTGAGGATAGGATAGATGTTTATGATGTAAACATTCCCACACCCCCTACCCCACAAATAAACCTTCCAGACCAACCACAAATAACCCTACCTACAAAATCAACCTTCGAACCAATTATCCCTGCTGATGACCCTTGGTTCAACCAGCCTGATGATGGAATTTGCCCTGGTGCCCCCTTTCTAAAAATCAAGAAAATCAACTTTCCCTACACTGATCCATCAGTATTATATGAGGGAAAAGCTGAGAATTGGGAAAAAGTCAAGAGGGTCTGGAAGATTCTTTTCCACATCCACCAAACTGAACCTGAATCTATTCTAACCAGATGGTACCCTTTACCAAAATATGAGTATGAACCTGAAAACATCTACTCATATTGGGTTAACCCTGAACCACACTCACTTGCTGGACCATTTCCATCTGAATTATTCAATTCCTTCGGACCTCTTCTAACCCATCTACCACAAAAGAAATTCCCGCCTAGAAAGATTTACCCGAACCTCATTAGACTTCCACCATTCAAACCATTCACTGAAGGAGTTCAGAGGCACATCATTTCAAATTGGCATACTGACCCTGCCAAGAAGGATCTATCTGATGTCACATGCAAAAGATCCAGATTATTCAGGCAGGTCCCCATCATCATGGACAGGAACACTGACTGGGAAACATTTAGGCTATGTTTGGATTGATGGAAGATGATGGAATGGAATGGAACATAATGGAATGGAGTGGAACGGAACGGAATGGAACAAATATTCCATTCCATTGTTTGGATATTTTACGATGGAATGGAACAAAGTTACCCTTCCATCGTTTGGGAAGTGGTTGGAATGGAATGAATTATAACTTTTTATTCCAATATTGCCCTTGCCTTATCAGCAATGAGTGTGGAAGAATGCCGCTTCCTATTCCGCAGCAACTAAACAACGTAAAGTAATCCTGGGGAAACTTGGAGGAAGACCTCCACCTATATTCAATTGTCGTTACTGGTTCGATTAATTGTCTAGGAATATAGTGAGATTTTCTTTAATTTAATACTTCAACGCCTCTAGAGATTTCTTATTTCTTATTTCATTTTTTATTTATTTATAATTTTTTTTTTATATTTTCCTAATACCAGACTATTCTTTTAGCAGAGAATATCCCTCTAACCTCCTCAAAAGTTTTCGCTGAAGTTCTTCATGGTAGGAAGAAAAAGAATTTGTTTAAAGTACATTCACATAACTCATGCCCAAACTTTAAAAAGAAATTGGCATAATTCAGGAAGAAAATTCTTTCTTTGATTAATTAAAAGTGTGTCACCAATTTTCTTTTCATAATTACAGGGTAATTCATACATTGTGAGGAGGGAGAAGCTGCATAGGAGGAAGAAGATGCCTATAGTTGACTTACGTGAGGGAGTGATTTATGTTGGTTGATGAGTTATATAATGTGAAATAGAATATGGGTAAATGAGTAATTAAGTAATTAGGAGAAGGGATTCCATCCCATACCCCCCCCCCCCCCCAAATTGGGGGGGAAAGTGGCAGAAAAATAAGAAGAGAGGATGGAATGGGATAGAATGCATTCCACCAGGTTCCATTCCATTCCATTCATTTTTAACAAATCCAAATAATGGAATCTTGCTCCATCCCACTCCATTCCATTCCATCTGGTTCCATCAATCCAAACATAGCCTTAATCACCCCAGTGTAAATGGCAGAGCTGCAGATTTTGTTGATACATTAATGTATGAGATGCTAAAGTAGGAGTTTATCCATTTTAAAATTGACCGAGCTGCAAACTTTGATCCTCCAACTTGGCTAAGACACTCATCTGTAACTAATAATGGGATCAAGCCATACAGAATTGCACCAAGACTTCCAATGCTTGATTTCAACAAAGACGAAGACAAGAAGAGAAGAATTTTCAAAGGCAAGATGCCAGCAGATGAGTCAATTATGCTGGATCTCAATTCAGAACCCTTTGACTATACCCTTGTGGATCATTGGCAATCTATTTCCATTGAAGAAATCTCTGAAACGGCACATGCAAGTGACTTCTGGAAATCACATGTTATTCACTGCACAAGAAAATCCTCCTCCTCTGGACTGTCTCAAGAAGAAAAGAAAGCCATTCCAACTGTCAGAGGAAAATGTGGTATTTCAGACTGCAAGTTTATCATTATCAATGATATCTTTGGATTACCTGTCATTAGTCCACTTCTGTTAGATGAAGATGAAATTAAGTGGTTTGAGGACCCAATTCTAGAAGCTCCTACTTCACCACCTCCATCATCTCCATCAGAACACACAGAAGAAGAAATCACTATTAAGGAACCTGTTGTAGAGCATGAAGCAGTCAAGTTGATGAATGAACATGAGGAAGTTGCTAAGTATGCTCCCAGACCAAGCACTTCAGATAAGAACTCTTCTCAACCTTTGGCTCTCACAATAATTCACCCACAAGATCAACCTGAACATTCAAGAGCATTGGACACCCTGCCTAGTCATGCTCAAGATAGTGGTGAAAGCTCTAGACCACGACTCTCTTTGACTCCAAACTTTGAAGAGATGATAGGTAAGATCATTGAGGAAAGAGTAAAAGCAGAAGTAAAGGAGCAAGTCAGAGAACAGGTTGCTGAAGCTCTGGTCCCCACAAATCAGATGATGAATCAAATGATGAGCATCATGCTCAGTTTTCAGCAAAGCCAAAATTTGTCTACGCAGATTCCTGCTCCTCCACCTCCACCCTCCTCTTAGCTTATTCTTTTCTTTTTACTGACAATGATGTTCCAAATTCTTTACCTTTTTGTCTGATGACAAAAAAGGGGGAGAAAGGAAGAGAATTAAATTAATAAGAAAAGTCTGTTTTTTTTAAAGCATATGTCTGTCTGCACATGTTTATCTCAGCTTATGCTTTATATATTTTATATCTGCTTATTTGATTGCTTTGATATACTATGAATTATTCTGATATATTCTAAGTCTACATGTTTTTCCCTCTATTTGATATGTTAAGTAAATGATCTGATACAATCCTGATCTACTATAAATTGTTTTTATGCTTTGTCTTAGGGGGAGCTTTGTAAGCTCTCTCAGACTTTGCTACTCAAATTTAATTAGTTTTTGTCATCATCAAAAAGGGGGAGATTGTTGGAACAAAGTGATTTTTGGATTAAATAATCTGTGTTTTGATGTTAACAAAAGGATTAAATTTGATTTACAAAGTGTTGGTTGATATCTAACAAGTTTACTGAGTTATGCAGGAACACTTAAATTTATAAGACATGGAAACTTAGAATAAGTTTTCACTTGAATCTGCTTGGACTCAAAAATAGAAATGCACATCCATCCGTGTAGACGGGCTACTCAATAGTGTGGTAAAGTCATTTATTTATTGAGTAGACTGGTTTCTTTAAGTAGACGAGGCACTAAATGTTTATTAGAAGGGTTTTAAGTTTAAAATCAATTAGACTAGTTTTAACTTGCCTCGTCAGCAGACGGGAATACTTGGTAGAATTAGATAAATGAAAAAAAAAATCAAGTAGACGAGCTCTAAGTGTCACGTTACCAGACGGAGATTATAATAACTCACTAAGGAATTGCAAGTCCAAAGACTTGATAGACGAGCTCTGTATGCCACATCATCAGAAGAGCCTTATAAAAGAACGAACAAACCTAGTCTCACAAATAACTGAGTAGACGGAGTTTTTTGAATAGACGAGCTTCTATCTCTTATGTATATGATGTTCTAAAAATGAATAAATGCAATCTGACCCACATTGAATTTATTTCTAATGATTGATATTTAATTCATTAGAATATTTGTTCTTTTCATTTGTTTTATCCGGTTAATTCTTTGTTTCCTTGTAAGAAAATAATAGTACCATCAAGGAAATATAAAAAACAAATAGTACAATGAGGAAATGAAAAGTGACTTGTACGAATTTTTTCTTTACTGCTAGAAAAAGCTGGATTGTACACAAAGAAGGAAAGAAAGTTTTCAAGGTACAAATTGCTCAGAAGCAATGACCCTCTATTTTGTGTAAATGTGATAAACAAGAGTGCATTTCACAAAGGCCACAATCAAGCTATCGGTCTCAATGGATATCATGCATTCAATGCTATCTCTAAACGGGACTATTCAAAATAACCGTTGAAGAAATACAAGTGAAGAAGAAGGTCACTATATATAGAAGACCTCAAGTTCTGAAGAACAACTTTTGCCAATCGATAATCACTTAATCTAATATTCTTTCAAGAGCAAAAGTATGCATTATTTTGTTTGAATATTATTGTAATATTCATCTGATCTTAAACTTTCATATCCTCACACATAGTGAGTTAAGAAGATCATAAGTTAAATCTCTTTGTTAGAGTTAGAGCCTGGAGAGGCTTGGTAAGAAAGGAATACTTGTAAGCCTGAAGAGGTGTTGAATACTTGGTTGTAATCTATTTGGAGAAGAAGTGGATAAATCCTTAAAGTCGAAGGGACTGGACGTAGCTCTTGTTTTGAATAGAGTGAAACAGGATAAAATCGTTTGTGTGAATCTTCTATCCCAAAACTCTTTTTGTTTTATACGTTTTTACTGATTGAGAGGTTTTGATATTGCTTTTATTAAAAGCTTTTAAAAGATCTATTTCTGTGTGCTTGCCTTTTTTTTTAATCTTCTTGTGTGCAAAAATTGTATTAAAGGTTGTTTTTCGAAAATTATTAACAAACACAATTCAACCCCCCTTCTTGTGTTTGCTTGTGTCAACTTCAGTATGGTCTGTAAAATATTTATGTATGAGATTGATGATGTATGTTAAAGAATATGTATCGTCTTATTTGAGAAAAGAAAAAAAATGTAAACCCGTATTTTTTTATCAAAAATATTTATTTTTCCGCTTTACTTGGTCTTATATAATAGAAATGTCACAGAAAATGTAGCACCCGAGAAGGGTGTTACATTAATGACAAAAAAAATTAAAATATTTTTAAAATAAATTAATATCAACTATAATAAATTAAAATATAAAAAATAGTATAATATTTCTTAAATTTCAATTTTTTATGGAAAATCTTTAAACGACATACCTTATGAAGAACGGAGTATCATATTCCATCAAAGTGGGTTTTCTCCTCATAGCCATTAAGCGGAAGAAAAAATAATAGAGTAAATGTCTATTTTGGTCCCTGAAAAATATCACAGGGACACTTTTGGTCCCTGAACTATTATTTAACCATTTGGTCCATCAAGTTTACGAATGCGGGACATGTTAGTCCTTCGGACCAATTCCAATGTCCGCTTACTTGGCTACATGTCCTTTTAACCATTGTATCTGGCTATTCGGTGGTAATCCATGGTCTGTGATAAATTTCCACCGTGAAAAATGAAGGAAAAATGAAAAAAGAGGATCAATTTCAGGTATCTGAGTTTTAAAATTTTACATTTTTTTCACTTTTCTTCGTTTTCCATGGTGAAAAATTGTCATAGGCTACAAAGAACCACCAACTAGTTAAGTAGGATGGTTAACGAGATACTTAGACAAGTAAATGGATGTTGAAATTAGATATAAGAGGACTAATGTGTCCTGCATTTGTAAATTTGAGGGACTAAGTGGTTAATTTATCTTTTTTAATGACCAAGGTATTCAATTTTTTAAGGATCAAATTGGGTATTTAATCAACTTAATAAGGTTTAAATAAGTTTTAGTCCCTGCAAAGTTCACCAATTTTGGTTTAGTCCCTGTAAAAAATTTTCTTTGGATTTCGCCACTGTAAACTAATTTTTTTTTGTAAATAGTCTCTACCGTCATCTTTTTCCGTTATCTAATACTCATAGGTACTGAGCAAATTTCATTTTATTATCCGACTTGCTATAAAAATGGGCCAGAAAATAGAAACAAAATTATACATTAAGGACAAAATTGCTAAATTTCTTCATTTTGTATGATATCTAGTATTCAAGGGTACCGAGGTAATTTTTGTTCCAGTCTAACTTGCTCAAAATTTTGCTAGAAAATAGAACAAAATTCATACGTCAGGGCCAGAGGATTAAAATTGATAAATTTTTTCATCTGGTATGGTTTCTGGAACTCACGAGTAACGACATGGACTATTTACAATTTTTTTTTAAATTATAAGGACGAAATCATAAGAAAATATTTCACAGGGACTAAACCCAAAATCGGTGAACTTTACAGGGACTAAAAATGTATTTAAACCAAATAATAACTATGTTCCCCATTCTAACTTTGGAACTTACTGAAATGGCACAAAAAAATACTAGAAGGGGGTTGATCAGTGTTTTCGAAAATCAGAGTTTAAGAAGCAAAAAACAGAATCAGTAAATGTGAGATGCTTAAAGACCGACGCCTTTCTCAACAAACTGATCATCAACTATTTAACACATCCGAGTTAGTTACTTAAAACACTTAAACAAACTGAATAATAAAGTAAAGGTTAGGGAAAGAGTATACCCAGAGATTTATCCTGGTTCACCCACAAACTTTGGGCTACATCCTGTCTTTGGTTTCACCAAGCTTTAACACTATAACTAATCAAGGTTATTGACGAGTATTATTTGCACATCTAGCCTCTCCAGGCTCAACCACAAGTATTGTTTGTACACCTAGCCTCTTCAAGCTCAACAAGTATTCTTGAAACAAGCCTCTTCAGGCTCAGAGAGTTTTGAGATATTTTGAAGCACATATTCAAAGTTACAGAGCAATAAAAGCAATCTTTAACCATGCAGAGAGTGAATATGAACTTCGAACTTAGTGAATTGCAGATGAGTTCTTCTTCAAATGATTTTCAGAGTGAGAAGAAGTTTAACGAGTGATTGTTACTATCAGCTATTGATTTCTAAGTTGAATGTTGTTCTATAGCTTTTCACTGATGAGTACATATTGGCTTGTTCTTAGTTGCTTATCATTGTATCACTTCTTTGTTCAGTTGTTGACTTCTTCTATTTATACTTGATCATAGAGATCCGTTGAGATACATTTGAAAGTCTTCAGCTTTGTTCTTCAGGAAATAGTCGTTCAGACTTGATATTAAATGCTTTGAAGAATGTTGGATATTCCATGTTGATATCTGAGTATAGCAGTCATGCTTTTTCTGCTTTGGGCAGTGTTTTTTCCTTATTTGTGCAACACTTAGAAAATCTCAGATAAAGTAGCTTTTCTCTTACTTACATAAGGAATGCTTTTCTGTAGCCTTGCCCTTTTGTCTTTTCTTCTTTCTTCTGATTTCGATTGAAGATAAGAAATACATTAATAAACTTATTTCAAGTTTAGTTAACTATATTTCAGAATGCATTTGCTTTTGAATCAGGGATTGAGTGATTCCTTCATAGAGAGTTTTTCTCCTTGGCGCGTGCTTTAATAACACAAAAAGTTACTTAGCAATTCACATATTCTAAGCTTGTGGATGTTTGATTATCTTTTGAATCAAAAAAGTTGTTTTGACAGAAGTGGTTCTGACTTTGTCATAAGCTTAGACGCATACTAAGAGAGATGGACACTTCTATGAAATGTGACTTCTTGTTCATGTTTTGTTCTGTAATCTTGATCCTTCATCTTTCAACTTCCTTCAGAATATAGTGTTTGTATTCTTCGAATACATGATCACGAATTTGACTGTGAACTACTTCAGGCTTCATGGTCGTCTATAAGAGTAAACAGCCTTGAAAGAATGAACAGTCTTCTATAAGAGTGTTCCTTGATGCTATCTTCCTTTCATTTACTTGTTGGATGGATAAGTCCATTTTATTTAATTTCTAGTGTAGTTGATGTTAGCCGTGGCAACCATACCCAAGAGAGGGGTGAATTGGGTTTTAGATAAAAATGACAACTTTTTCGTTAAATCAAAATCCTTTTTAGAGTTAAAACAGAATTTGCAGCGGATAAGATATTATTTTCAAATTAAAGCGCTTTAGATAATAAATCGTTTGAAAGTAAAGCGCGATAAAGTAAATTGCAGAAACGTAAAGAGATAGTGAAGAAGATGAACACGACGATATATCCTAGTTCGGCCACAGACTACCCATGTGGCCTACGTCTAGTTCCCAAGGCAATACGACCAAGGGTTTTCACTCAATCCCTAGCTTTTAAACAGGAGCAGCTAGAACCTTTACAATAATGAGAGCACCTCACAAACAAGGGACATACTATCCCCCAGTGACAGAGTCTCAAATCCCTATCTTTTAAACAGGCACAGCTAGAACCTTTACAGTGGAATCACACCCACTAATCCCTTACAAGAGATATACCCTCTCTTGCAAGAATGGTAACCAAAAGAGGTTTGAGTCAATTCAACTCTTACCAACAGTATGCACTCTTAATAGTGCTGATAGAAACAAGTTGAACCCCAATACAAAGAAACACCTATATGGTGTGTATGTCTCTCTCAAGTATTTGTTATGCTAGTGTAAGAGTATGAGAGTGATTTTGAGTTATGTTCAAGAGTAGAGAGAAAGTTAGAAAAATAGTTCAAATTCGTTCAGGGTGTTGTATGAACTTTCTCTACAATAGACCAATATATATCTCTTTTAAAGTTAGGTCAAAACAGTTGAAAACTTATTTTTCTCGACTCATAATCGATTATCAGAAAGGCATAATCTATTATTTTAGCTAAAGTCAAAAGGCGCATGAAGAAACAGTCAGGTCATAATCGATTACAATAATCGATTACTTGGTCTCTGTTTGAAAGCTCAGACTGAATCAAAATAGCATAATCGATTATCCTAATCGATTATGAAGCCTCTGACTTTTGATTTGAAAAGCAATAATCGATTTTTGCTAAGCCATAATCGATTATAATTTGAATTTTAAACTCAACGGCTAAGACAGAATCAAATCTCCATTAAAGCATAATCAAGCCATTTAAAATATGAGTTTAAAACGTGTTGAAAAATCCATAATCGATTATCATACTTCGATTTTCGAATTTCAAAAACCCAACAGCTCTGTTATTTAAAGATTCATTTAAGCACAATTATGAGCTGCAAAATCTATTATTCTCCATGTAAATTGGTTTTTGAAAATCTTTAATGTTCTGACAAAAGCTATGGTGAAATTAATTTTGAAGACCTTTTTCTAAAACAGATTTGTGCGTGTGTGTGTGATTTATTTTACCTTTGAGAGACACACACCCATTTACATTTAATCTAAAACAAACAATACAGTAAAAGAAAATTTCCCTTTTAACCCCGTATTTGTTTGCTGGTCCTACTTCACACTTTTTGCAATTTGATCCTTTATACTTGAATTTGCGTGTTTGTCCTTGGACTTGAAATTCCATTTTTTCTCATCATCAAAACAAAAGTACCTGTAAAGGCATATATCCACAGATGACAATTGTTGAATATTTTGCTTTCATACTGCTAACTGGTCTTCTTCACAGTTGAGTTGATCAGTCTGAGAGATGTTGATATAGGCTTCTGTGTGAGTCAGACTTCAGACGCATTGTACTTAGTCAGCTTTGAGTCAGACGGTTGTATTTAAGCTTCTGATCCTTTCATAATATTTTGTTGACTTGATCTACTAAGATAGTATTCTTTGGCTACACAATTCAAGTAGATGATTAGCAATATTCAGATGGTTCAATGTAAAATCGATTGCTTAATGTTTGGGTTCATCAAAACATACAAGGATAACAGGAGTGTGAGTTAGACGCATGACGTGTCAAATGCTTTGTGACTTAACATTCTCCCCCTTTTGGGTGATGCAAACATTCCATATGATTTTATATTGAACAAGCAAAAAGATATATAGATGATAAAACTTTGGCACTAACAAATAAGATATTATCATTTTGTTACCAAGAAAGTTTAGAGACTCCCCCTAATCTTATAGTATGCTTAGGCCAGCGAAGAGTTTTATCCTAACATATATAGTTGCGGATTTGTGACCTCAGGATCTTTTACAAAATCAATGAAGGACTTACATAAAATCTTGAATAGAAGATGATGAGGATAAGAAAGATTAATAACAAGTTATACAAGTTTTAGATACAAACATTAATAATCAAGAACAAACTTGCAGGTTTCAGTTTCAGTAATTAGTTCAGTTTCAACAATCAAGAATGGTTTTGATCAACTCAGTTTTGAACGCAAATAACACAGACTTGATTGCAATCACACTCAGGTTTCAATATAGTTTATACAGATCAAGAACAGAAATTATATTGAACTTTAAACATCAAAATCACACGTTCTTGATCATAAACAGAAAGTAAAGGTGTTTGAGTTTAGAGATACTACACAACCAGATTTATCCTGGTTCAGTAACCTCCACTGTGACCTACATCAAGTCCGCACTCCACCTGTGGGATTTCACACACTAACACACAAGCTTTACCAGGTAGCTTGAAAAATCTTTACACCACAGAGCACTCCTTCACCTCGAGATACCACACTGTTGTGAAGAGTCTCAATGTTATTCCTTAGGGATACCTCACCCTAATCACTCAGAGAGACTCCCTCTCTCTTTACAATCGAAAAGTAAAACAAAAGTTAATTCCGAACTCTCAATAGTCAGATAAACAAATTGAAGCACTTATGAGAACGAAACACTCTTTTCAAAATAAGCTCAAGAAAGATGATGAATTATATGTGTTTTGTTGTTATCATTGATATCATACGTAAAAAGTGTTCCTTTGATCCCTTTATATATAGAAAACAAGTTATAGTCGTTGGGATCAATCAAAACAAATTTGGATCTAATTAACAGAATCTGTTTTCTTGATTCTGGTTCTTAAAATAAGATTCTGAAAGTTCTTATAGAATTCGCGTCCATCTTGAAAATAATCGCGTCCATCTAGCCATTACGATTTTACATTCGGAACGGCTAGTAGACGAGCTCCATATGCCACGTCATTGGATGGATCTTCTCATTAAGAATTTAGCAAGTCCAAAGACATGTGTGGATGAGCGCTTCTATCACTTTAGTGGACGAGCGCTTCTGTCACTTTAGTGGACGAGAACTTGTATCACTTTAGTGGACGAGCACTTCTGTCACTTTAGTGGACGAGCGCTTGTATCACTTCAATGGACGAGCACTTCTGTCACTTCAGTGGACTAGCGCTTCTGTCACTTATGTTGGATGAGCGCTTCTGTCACTTCAGTGGACGAGCGCTTCTGTCAATTGTTGGACGAGCGCTTCGATCACTTGTGTTTGGACGAGCGCTTGTATTACTTCAGTGTTGGACGAGCGCTTTGGACGAGCACTTCTTATTTCCAAAACTCATTTTCATTAACGAAAACTTATTCCTTTTAATGCAGGTTATGAAAATTGATTTTCTTCATGCAACTTTTTAATTGAGCTTCTTTGTGACTAAGAGATTTCTTTCTCTTACAGATCATCTAAGACTTAAATCTAATTTCTCCTTTAAGCTCTTGTCTTGATGATTCCTTGATCTTTGTCTTTGCTCTTTGATTCCTTCAAGTTCTTCCTTGAATGTTCTCCTTTAATTGCTCACTGAACTTGTTGATTGCTACTTGATACCTGTCTTTACAATTTGACACTAAAACACTTGCATACACATTAAGTTGTGTTTGTCATATATCAAAATATATAAGTCATTGAGTCTAACAATCTCCCTCTTTTTTATTATGACAAACCTTTTAACAAATTATAAGATCAGAGTATAAGTGTAGCATACGCTAAGTGTTTTTGACAGATTTATATCATGGTATCAGAGCAGTCAAAGCAGAAGTATATAAGAGCAAAAAAAAATATTAACAGAGAAAAAATTGATTTACTTCCCATTAATCATGTAAGTTTATTAGCTCCCCCTCAACATATGCATGTATAATTTGTTATTATCCCCTTCCTCTATATCATACTTTTTCCTCCCCCTTTTGGCATCATAAAAAAGGTAAAGAAAAGAAACATTCGAAGCAGTAGAGAAGGTAAGCATTTAAACATTCGAACATAGCATATAAATTTGTTCATGATAGAGGGATAGGTGCAGGGGAAAATAAAAAAAGATGCGTCCAACTCGCATAGATATTCCAAAACTCTCTTCTAATAATTCATAGATATTCCAAATCAAATCGTACAAGAATCAGAGCATATTTACACAAAGATACAGTCATATAAGAAGTTTATTTAGAGATGAGATATATGATCGATCAATTATACCCAATTCTCCTCTAATGAAAAAGAAGCTTTCCTTGTTCAAGGGCTTGGTAAAGATATCAGCAAGTTGCTTAGTTGTATCAACATATTCAATATCAATTTCTCTACTTTGTATATGGTCTCTAATGAAATGATGTCTGATTTCTATGTGTTTAGTTCTACAGTGCATTATGGGATTCTTAGTTAGGTTAATTACACTCGTATTGTCACATCTAATAGAAACTTGGTTTAGTTGCACACCAAAATCAATTAATTGTTGTTTCATCCATAAAACTTGTGCACAACAGCTACCAGCTGCTACATATTCAGCCTCTGCAGTGGATAAAGGCACACTAGATTGTTTCTTACTGAACCATGATACTAATGAGTTTCCTAATAAATGGCAAGTTCCACTAGTACTCTTTGTCTAGTTTACAACCAGCAAAATTAGAGTCTGAATAGCTAATTAGAGTGCATGTAGCTCCCTTGGGATACCATAATCTCATGTCTTTTGTTCCTATCAGATACTTAATTATCCTTTTAACTATTGTTAAGTGTGGTTCTTTTGGATTTGCTTGATACCTAGCACACATGCATACACTAAACATGATATCTGGCCTACTAGCAGTAAGATAAAGTAGTGAGCCTATCATACCTCTGAATTTAGAAACATCAACAGGTTTACCTTGCTCATCCTTGTCCAGATAACAGGAGGTACTCATTGGAGTAACCATCTCCTTAGCATTTTCCATGCCAAACTTCTTGATCAACTCATTGCAGTACTTGGTTTGGCTAACAAAGATTCCATTTTCAGTTTGCTTTATTTGCAGTTCAAGGAAAAAGTTCAGCTCACCCATCATTGACATTTCAAACTCACTCTGCATAAGACTTGCAAACTCTTTGCACAAATGCTCATTAGTGGCACCAAAAATTATATCATCCACATATATTTGTACAAGTAAAATGTTGTGTGCCTTTTTCTTAGTGAAAAAAGTTGTGTCAACTTTACCTCTTTTAAATACTTTTTCAATGAGAAAATTATTTAACCTTTCATACCAAGCTCTAGGAGCTTGCTTTAAGCCATATAGTGCTTTAGACAGTTTATAAACATGGTTAGGCAATTCAGTATTCTCAAAACCAGGTGGTTGACCAACATACACTTCCTCTTGTATAAATCCATTTAAGAAAACACTTTTAACATCCATTTGATACAATTTAAATCCCATTATGCAAGCATAAGCAAATAGCATTCTTATAGCTTCTAATCTTGCTACTGGTGCATATGTTTCATCATAATCTATGCCTTCTTCTTGGTTATACCCTTTGGCTACCAATCTATCCTTGTTTCTTGCAATTATACCATTTTCATCTAGTTTATTCCTAAAAACCCATTTTGTACCTATTACTTGACAGTTCTTGGGTTTAGGCACTTGTTTCCAAAATTGGTTTCTTTCAAACTGGTTTAACTCATCTTGCATAGCCATCATCCAATGTTCATCAATTATAGCATCATCTATGTTCTTAGGTTCCACTTGAGACACAAATGCCATATGATTACAAACATTTCTAAGAGATTGTCTAGTAGTTACCCCCTTTGTAATTTCACCAATGATGTTATCAATTGGATGATTTCTGACAGTCCTCCATTTCTTTGGTAGGTCAGGCTGTTGTTCTGTTTGCTCCTGCTGCAGCGATTCATTCTTTAAGCTTTTATCTTCTTCATTGTTCTGTTTCTCTTCTAGGAGAGTTTTCTCAATTGAATCTGCAAGATCATCTATAACGAATCCTTTCCCAACCTTTTGGGGTTAGACTCATCAAATGTCACATGCACAGATTCTTCAATAGTTTGTGTTCTCTTATTATATATTCTAAATACTTTACTAGATAGAGAGTAACCTAGGAAAATTCCTTCATCAGCCTTTGCATCAAATTTTCCAAGATCATTCTTTCCATTGTTAAGAATAAAGCATTTGCAACCAAAAACATGTAAATGTGCTATATTTGGTTTTCTTCCTTTGTAAAGCTCATAAGGGGTTTTCTTTAAGATTGGTCTTATCAAGACTCTATTTAGCACATAGCAGGCTCTATTGACAGCATATGCCCAAAAATGTTTTGGCAAGCTAGAGTCGTTCAACATAGTTCTTGCTATCTCCTCTAATGATCTATTCTTTCTTTCCACTACTCCATTTTGTTATGGAGTTCTAGGAGCAGAAAAATTATGTTGAATGCCATGCCCATCACAAAAGTTTTCAAACACTTCATTTTGAAATTCTCCCCCATGCTCACTTTTTATAGAAACAATTTTTATGTCATTTACATTTTGCACAATTTTTGCCATTTTCTTAAATGCAGCAAATGAATCACTCTTATGAGATAGAAAATATGTCCATGTATATCTAGAGTAATCATCTACTATTACCAATGCATACGAGTTACCACCAAAGGTTTTGGTTCTAGATGGGCCAAATAAATACATGTGTAAAAGTTGCAAGGGTTTAGTTGTTGAAACAATGTTCTTTGGTTTAAAAGAGACCTTAACTTGCTTTTATTTTTGACATGCATCACATAGTCCATCTTTCACAAATTTTAGTTTAGGCAAGCCAACTACAAGATCTTTACGAATTGGTTTATTCAAGTGGTTCATGTGAATATGTGCAATTCTTCTATGCCAAAGCCAATTCTCATCTTCTTTTGAAATAAGAAAGCATGCAGTATTTGAAGAGATATTATCTAAATCAAGCATATAGATGTTATCTTTCCCATGTCCAATTAATTTCAAATTTTCGTCATGCCGATTTTCTATTAAGCAACTATTGGAATTGAATTTTACCTTGAAGCATTTGTCACATAGTTGACTGATACTTAATAGGTTGTGTTTCAGTCCCTCAACATATAGTACATCCTCAATGATTGTTGTTGAGTCACTTTCAATGTTGCCAATGCCAAGTATTCTCCCTTTATTATTGTCTCCATCGGTAACACTAGAACTTGACTTAGGGGTAAAGGAAATGAACTTGATATTGTCTCCAGTCATGTGTTTGGTACAGCCACTATCAAGATACCATTTCACATTCTTGACTTTCCAACACACCTACAAAACAGAATCATGTTTTTGCTTTAGGTACCCAAATCTATTTGGGTCCTTTTGAGTTAGTTGCAGCAATAGTTCCTTTAGGAACCCATATATACTTAGACTCATTATAAGGAGATTTTCTGTAATGACATGTAGAAGCCGTGTGACCTTTTCTACCACAAAAATTGTATTTAACAAATGGTGTGTTTGATGTCTTAGGTGCAACAAAAAATTTCTTGAAAGATTTCTCATGTATCTTAGGTTTATAGCCTATTCCAGCCTTATCATAAACACATTTTTGCTGTCCTAATAAAGCATTCAAGTTATCTCTACCATTTGTGAATCTTGCTATGTCATTTTTCAGTTGTTCAACCTCTTTGTCAATGTACAGTTATATGCATTCAAGATTTCTTTATCACTAGTAATTCTAGATAGATCATCATTCAAATGATTTATATGTTTCTCCAACTTAGGACATTTATCACATATAGATGCATCTAAAATAGTAGCTAGTTTTTCTTTTAAAGCACAATTTTGTTTTTAATTTATCTACCTCTTTGTTTAAAACAAGCTTTCTCCTCTAAGCATGTGATGGTTTTCTTAGACTTTGTTAGCAATCTAGCAAGTCAAATGGATTCTTTATGAAGTACTTCAAAAGCATTTTGCAATTCATCATAAGAAGGTTGATAACTAGAACTTACTTCACTTTTTGAATCACTATGATTGCTGTCCATCAAACACAAGTTTGCCTCCTCAGATTCAGATTCGTCAGTGGAATCTACATCATTATCATCCCAATCAATGTAGGCCTTTCTTGGCATTCTCCACTTCTTGTTCTTTGAGTCAAACTTTTCAGTTTTGTCCTTCTTTTGCAGTTTTGGACAGTCAAGCTTCATGTGGCCAATCTTTCCACATTCATAGCATGTGATGTTGTTGGAAGAGTTGTCACCTTTGCTGAAATTTCTCCTTTGAAAAGTGGATGGCTTTCTTTTGAAGTTTTCATTCTTCTTTAGGAAGTTCTTGAATTTTCTAACTAGCATTCCCATCTCTTCTTCAGATTCAGCCTCTTGTTCTGAATCATCATCATCACTGTCTTCTACTTCTTTGACTTGTGATTTTAGAGCCAATCCCTTCTTTCTTTTATCAGTTTCTTCACTCTCATTCAGTCTGTTCAATTCCAATTCATGTTCTTGCAGTTTTCCAAACAATGTGGCAATGGTCATTGATGAGAGGTCTCTAGATTCTGAGATTGTAGTGACTTTAGGTTGCCATTCCCTGCTCAAGCATCTCATTACTTTGTTAATTTGATCCTCATTTGGGATTGCTTTTCCAAGACCAGCCAATTGATTTACAATGTGTGTGAATCGCCCCTGCTCAAGCATCTCATTACTTTGTTAATTTGATCCTTATTTGGGATTGCTTTTCCAAGACCAGCCAATTGATTTACAATGTGTGTGAATCGCTTTTGCATTTCAGTCATCGGTTCTCCTCGATTCATTCTGAACAGCTCATACTCATGTGTGAGGGTGTTCATTCTTGCTCTTTTGACATCCGAGGTTCCTTCATGTGTTACTTGCAATGTATCCCATATCTCATTCCATTCAGTTTTAGTCTTATTTCTTGGAGCACCATTAGCATCTACAGTAGAGGGGACAAATGGTCCATTTTCTACTGCATCCCATATGTCAACACCTGATGCCTCAAGAAAGATTACCATTCTTTCCTTCCAATAGATATACTCAGATCCATTGAAGGCAGGCGGGCGTCCAAGGGAAGCCCCTTCATTCAGACAGTCATTGGAAGCCATACTCTTATAGCTGTTAAGCCAAACTTCAGAGTTTAGCTCTAATACCAATTGTTGTTTTGGCTTCAATGACTCAAGAGGGGGGTGGGGGGGCGGTGGGGGTGACCTACATCAAGTCCGCAATCCACCTGTGGGATTTCACACATTAATACACAAGCTTTACCAGGTAGCTTGAAAAATCTTTACACCACAGAGCACTCCTTCACCTCGAGATACCACACTTTTGTGAAGAGCCTCAATGTTCTTCCTTAGGGATACCTCACCCTAATCATTAAGAGAGATTCCCTCTCTCTTTACAATTGAAAAGTAAAACAAAAGTTAATTCCTAACTCTCAATAGTCAGATAAACAAATTGAAACACTTATGAGAACGAAACACTCTTTTCAAAATAAGCTCAAGAAAGATGATGAATGATATGTGATCTGTTGTTATCATTGATATCGTACGTAAAAAGTGTTCCTTTGATCCCTTTATATATAGAAAACAAGTTATAGTCGTTGGGATCAATCAAAACAGATTTGGATCTGATTAACAGAATCTGTTTTCTTGATTCTGGTTCTTAAAATAAGATTCTGATAGTTCTTATAGAATTCACGTCCATCTTAAAAATAACCGTGTCCATCTAGCCATTACGATTTTACATTCGGAAGGGCTAGTAGACGAGCTCCATATGCCACGTCATTGGATGGATCTTCTCATTAAGATGTTAGCAAGTCCAAAGACATGTGTGGACGAGCGCTTTTATCACTTTAGTGGACGAGCACTTCTGCCACTTTAGTGGACGAGCACTTCTGTCACTTTAGTGAACTAGCGCTTCTATCTCTTATGTTGGACGAGTGCTTATGTCACTTCAGTCGACGAGGGCTTCTGTCACTTGTTGGACGAGCGCTTGGTTCACTTGTGTTTGGACGAGCACTTCTTATTTCCAAAAATCATTTTCATTAACGAAAAGTTATTCCTTTTAATGCAGGTTATGAAAATTGATTTTCTTCATGCATCTTTTTAATTGAGCTTCTTTGTGACTAAGAGATTTCTTTCTCTTACAGATCATCTAAGACTTAAATCTAATTTCTCCTTTAAGCTCTTGTCTTGATGATTCCTTGATCTTTGTCTTTGCTCTCTGATTCCTTCAAGTTCTTCCTTGAATGTTCTCCTTTAATTTCTCACTGAACTTGTTGATTGCTGCTTGATACCTGTCTTTACAATTTGACACTAAAACACTTGCATACACATTAAGTTGTATTTGTCATATATCAAAATCTCTAAGTCATTGAGTCTAACACTCTTTCTTCCCCTTTTGGCCTTATAAAAAAGGAAAGTACTTTGGTACTTTGGGGAGGCATTTCGGTAAAAAAATGGTCAAGTAAAGTTAATCAATGCAGTTTATACTACCGAACAGATATGAGATAAACTTAATCATCAAATTGATAAATATGAGTCCAAACAATGGCTCAATTAAAAGGATAACAAAACATAAAAAGTTCAAAGATCAAAACGAGTTATTTAGACGGCATCATTGAAAGAATTCTAATCAATCCATCTTCTCGAGGATCTTGTGCAGAATTTTCACAATATGTTTCATTTCTTGTCTCATTCCATGCAACTCAGCTCTAAGTACAGGATCACTGACATGAGCAGGATTCTGTTCAGCTCTTTGATTAACATCAGCATGTTGAGGAACTTGTTGCGGGATCTCATCTTTTTGATTGTTTTGTACAGAGTTCATCAGAAGAGGAATGGCTTAAACCATTTCTTGATCTGAATACATCGCCTTATGGTAATTATCATACCATTGCAGAAGTAGGATATTTGAAGATGGTGCAGACAACACTTCAGGAGCAGATAGAGATACCAAGCTTGTTCCAACAGAAGGAGCTTCAATAAATACAACTTCTTTTTCAGCAGATTGTAGAGCTTCCTCTACCACAGTTTCTTCATCTTCCTCAGAAGATTCAACCAAAACATCACATTTCTTGTTTCATTAACTTCTTCATACAGATTAATCACAGATGGGACATCAAAAAATACACTTACAAAAACTTGAGAGACATAATCATAATATTGATCATCAATATCTGACAAATTTGGCTCAGATGAGATATTCAAGTTTGACAAACAATCTTCAATCAAAATAGTGACAAAGTTTCTTGACACATGAAAAGTGTCAGAAACAGAGTAGATAGAATGGTGCATAGAGTTCAGGCACAGGAATTGATGCAATGGAGGTAGGTTTTCCGAGACAGTTGCTTCATGAAAAGGGGTTCTACATCAAAGACTCAATCTATTAACTAGAGAGTGGGTGATTATGGTGTAAAATAGGCTTTCAGTTGACCTACGAGGGGGAAGAGGTTCTTCTTCATCCTCATAGAAAATAGAATCTTCCAACCATATAATGAATTCTCTTGGACCAGCAAAGATGGAGTAAAAATTATTTCTGAACAAATACGCTTTTGATCCAGACATATCCATGAAAAGATAACTTTTGAAAAAGGAGTACAGAGGTAAGGGGTGTGAAGGTCCAACATACCCAAAATGTTGCAGGGCAACTAATCCAATCCTTCCATTCTGAGTTGGAGTCTTCCACTTATGATACTCTGATAAACCAGAGCTTGAAGACTCAGCATCCCATTGACCCCTCTCATCCTCAAGATACACATCTACATCTCTTGGAGTGCATATGTTATTGTCAATCTTCCTTTTGAGATCTTCCCTCTGTCCGTCTTCCAAGCAAAATCTTGGGATAGGGACATCGGTATCATTTGCAATGAATTTCCTTACTCTCACTGGTTTCCTCAAAGCTTCAAGAGCTTGTAGAGCTTCTAAGGGGATTTCTTCAACAGTCTTGATCGGTTGGGGAAAGATGTATTGGTCAGGCTTGTACTTGGCACACCAACCAAACTTGTTTTTGTTCCAGTTTTCTTCAAATTCTTCCATCCTTCTTTTTCTTTCTTCCTCAGTTTCTTCTTCAACCATAAGAGTTTCTTGTTCTTATTCTTCTTCCAATACCAGTCTTCTTTGAACCATTTCATCATCTTGCCTTGGTTCATTAATCCTTATACCTTTTGTTAATCTTCCTGCTTCTTGATCATTCTTTCCTCCTTTCCTCTTTCGTGTTACTCTTTACTTTTTATTAAAACTCTCAGATAGTTCAGCAACTAACTCAGTTAGAGAACTGGTTAACAGAACTGGGGTTTCTCCAGTCTTTGCTTTCCTTAATATTTCCTTCTTCTTGATTTCCACAATAGACACTTCCTTCCCTTTTCTTTTTAGAATACAAGCAATGGGCTTGTCGTCATCTGAATCCATAGGGACCCTTTCATCATCAGTTTCAACAACAGGGTTCACAGAGTTCCTAGGGTTAGTAATGAAATCATTTCCTACTTCAGTTTTCATTCCTAACACCCTAAGAGTTGATACAGACACAAGTGGGATTTGGTTTAAGACTTCAGAATTCAAGACGGTTCATTTGTTTCTGATCAACCTACTTAACAACATATCATATGGATAGCATGTTTTATTTCCACTTACTATCCTAAGCATATGGTTAAAGATTAGGTCATTTATATCAACCTTCTTAAACTACAGAAGATAATATAAGGCAAACTTATCTGTTCTAGAGATAATATTCACAGAACCTTTTCTTGGAGTGACACACCTGGAAACCTTGCCTTGAGTGTCAGATAGTGAACAAACTTGCTATCTATAAGCCGATCTCCAAACAGAGTAAAGTTGACATCTTCCTTGTTTTCCTGTTCTTCCCAATCATCTGATAGATCGATTCCTTCTCTAGCACAACCAGTTGCTTTAACAATATAAAAAATGTCGAACCAGTGCCTTACTGCGTTCACATTTCCAACATCGCTCAACAAGTGTGCATATCTTGACAAAGCAGAGTTCTTCCAAAACTCTTTGAAGGCATGAGGGTAGACATTTTCTATGATTGAAAATAAGTTCATCCAACCCACATATTCTAGTTCTGGGAAAACATCCAAACCAGCATCTTTTATCTCTTGAAACTCAGATATGTGCTCGATGGTTATCTTTCTTGCTTCAGATTCTTCCCTATTGGGTACAATAGTAGGGTTTGTAGTCCTTCTGGAAGCTATTTGGAGTAAGAAGACGAAGAGAGATTAGGTTTTGAAAAAGAAAAGGTGAGAACTTTAGAGAGAGAAAAGTCTGAAGGTAAAAGGTTGTGTATGAGGGAGAGGTTTACGAAAAGCACTTCAACATTTATGACACTGACAAGTGGAGAGAGAAACTAGCCTAGGGAGCAAAACATTTTTTCGTTAACTTCCCACTTAATCATTCGAGAATTTGAAATTAATTATGTCTTTCTCAGTCTTTAAAGAGGGTCGACGTCATATCAGACGGGTCTTAAATTATCAGACACATCATACAAATATTCACTGGCCTCTTTTGTTGTTTCTCTTTTTCTCTGAGACGTTCTTGCTTAAATTGGAGGCTTTGGAATATATACTCTTTTGGAATTGTGAGTAGTGAGAGTCCATTTTCTAAATTCTATCATAGGAGTCCTCTTTGTTCTACTCAACAAAACTGCAAGAGGAATTATAAGGTGTTTTGGTACCCATACCTTTTCGGGTCCTTTCCCATTAGTTGTTTTACTCTGTGAAGACTTGGCTTTTCTCTTGTGAAAGCACTTGGACATGATTTGTCCATATTTACCACAAAATGTACATGATATTTCATAAGAAGATTTAGTAGAAACTTTCAGTTTATCTGAGGGTTTATTAGATACTTTATCAGGATTCATTTCAATGTATCCCATACCAGTTTTGTCAAAACTAGACCTTTGACTTTCGAGAAGTTTCATCAGGCTGTTCTTGCCATTGACTAATCTAGCAAGATCATTAGTGAGCTCTCCCACTTTCTGTTGAAGTTTTAAAACTTCTTCAGATGGTGATGTTTCAGTAATGATCTTAGCTCTAAGCATTTCTGCCTTAAGCTTTCTGTTTTCTTTGATGAGTTCATCAACCTCAAGATTTTTCTGTTTATGCTCCTTAGTGAGCTTCACATACTTTTTCTTAAGTTCTTTGAACTTATCAAGAATACAGTTGGATTCACTGAGAAGTTCATGATAGGCAACTTGTAAATCCTCAAATTCAGAATTTACCTCATAATCTGAGTCAGTGTCTCCAAGTAGACATTTAAACTCATCATCTGATTCTTTGTCCAGATCTTCCTAAGTGATCATCTTTTTGAGTGAAGACATCTTATCACCAGTTGTTCTGATTGTTGCTTTCTTAGCCCTTATTTTGTTCCAGAATCTTCTCATCTTTCTGGTGGCTTTAGAAATTTCTTCATCTTCATCATCATTGTGAGAATATTAATCTTTAGTTGTACTTGATGATGGAAGCTTGTCCATATTGTTAACTGATCTTTCTTCATATGTTTCTTTGACAACAATATCTTCATCGTATTGTTCCTCAAGTCTGTTCCAAATGTCTTTGGTTGTTTCACAGCTACTGACTTTATCATATTCAGACCTGTTAAGAGAACATACAAGAAGATATTTTGCTTTGGCATTAAACAGAACCTTATTTTTGTGATCTGATGTCCAACTGCTTCTTGGAATAGCATTTTCACTTTCATCGGTTGGACTTTATGGTCCTTGAGATATAATTTCCCATAGATCCAAGTTGGTTGACTCAATGATCATTTTCATCTTATTTTTCCAGTACTTGTAATCCTTTCCATTGAACTTAGGTGGTTTGCTGAGGTATGTGCCTTGATTGTACATATTGTTGCTTGAGACTGCATCACTTGCCATTCTTTAGAATCTTTTCCTCTATACTGTGAGGTGCTCAACCCAGAGGCCAAGATCTGATACCAACTGAAATGGCACAAAACAACACTAGAAGGGGGGTTGAAAAGTATTTTCAAAAATCAGAGTTTAAGAAGCACAAAACAGAATCAGTAAATTTGAGATGCTTAAAGACAAACACCTTTTTCATCAAACTGATCAGCAACTATTTAACACACCTGAGTTAGTTACTTAAAACAGTTAAACAAACTGAATAATAAAGTAAAGGTTAGGGAAAGAGTATACTCAGAGATTTATCCTGGTTCACCCACAAACTTTGGGCTACATCCAGTCCTTGGTTTCACCAAGCTTTAACACTATAAATGATCAAGGTTACAGACGAGAATTATTTACACACCTAGCCTCTCCAGGCTCATCCACAAGTATTGTTTGCACACCTAGCCTCTTCAGGCTCACCAAGTATTCTTGAAATAAGCATCTTCAGGCTCAGAGAGTTTTGAGAATATTTTGAAGCACAACTTCAAAGTTACAGATTAATTCAACTAATCTTTAACACTGCAGAGTGTGAAATAACTTCGAACTTAGTGAGTTGCAAATTAGTTCTTCTTCAAATGATTTTCATAGTGAGAAGAAGTTTAGCGAGTGATTGTTACTATCAGCTATTGATTTCTAAGATGAATGCTCTTGTATAGCTTTTCACTGGTGAGTAAATATTGGCTTGTTCTTAGTTTCTCATCATTGTATCACTTCTTTGTTCAGTCTTCGACTTCTTCTATTTATACTTGATCACAGAGATCCGTTGAGATACATTTGAAAGTTTTCAGCTTTGTTCTTCAGGAAATAGCCATTCTGACTTGATAATAAATGCTTTGAAGAACGTTGGAGATTCCTTGTTGATATCTGAGTATAGCAGTCATGCTTTTTCAGCTTTGGGCAACGTTCTTTCCTTATTTGTGCAACATTTATAAAAGCTTAGATAAAGTAGTTTTTCCCTTATTTACATAAGGAATGCTTTTCTGTAGCCTTGGCCTTTTGTCTTTTATTCTTTCTTCTGATTTCAATTGAAGATAAGAAATACATTGATAAACTTATTTCAAGTTTAATTAACTATATTTCAGAATGCATTTGCTTTTGAACCAGGGATTGAGTGATTCCTTCATAGAGAGTTTTTTTCCTTGGCGCGTGGTTTAATAACACAAAAAGTTACTTAGCAATTCACATATTCTAAGCTTGTGGCTGTTTGATTATTTGAATCAAACAAGTTGTTCTGATAGAAGAGTGGTTCTGACTTTGTCAGAAGCTTAGATGCATACTGAGAGAGATAGACGCTTCTTTAAAGTGTGACTTCTTATTCATGTTTTGTTCTATAATCTTGATCCTTCTTCTTTCAACTTCCTTCAGAAGATAGTGTTTGTATTCTTCGAATCATGAATTTGACTGTGAACTGCTTAGGGCTTCTTGGTGTTCTATAATAGCAGACAGTCTTGTAAGAATGAACAATCTTCTATAAGAGTGTTGCTTGATGCTATCTTCCTTTCATTTACTTGTTGGATGGATAAGTCCATTTTCTTTAGTTTCCAGTGAAGATGACAATTGTTGAATATTTTGCTTTCATACTGCTAATTGGTCTTCTTCACAGTTGAGTTGATAAGTCTGAGAGATGTTGATATAGGCTTCTATGCGAGTCAGACTTCAGAAGCATTGTACTTAGTCAGCTTTGAGTCAGACGCTTGTATTTAAGCTTATGATCCTTTCATAATATTTTGTTGAATTGATCTGCTAGATAGAATTATTTGGCTACACAACTCAAGTAGATGATTAGCAATATTCAGATGGTTCAATGTAAAATCGATTGCTTAATGTTTGGGTTCATCAAAACACATAAGGTCAATAGGAGTGCGAGTCAGACGCATGACGAGTCAAACTCTTTGTGACTTAACACTTGCACAATTGAATTTGCATAGTTAGGAATAGTTAGGATGCAAAGTACCTACCCATAAAGTGTCATCATCTCAGTAAAACTAGAGCTGTCAAAATGAGTCGGGCCTGATGGGCTGGCCTGAATAGCCCGACATTAAGCATGGGTTGGGTTGATAAAATACAGGCTCGAAATTATTTTGGCCCAACCCAACCCGACCCAATATTTCATTGGCCCAAAGTAGGCTGGCCCGTGATGGGCTAGACTGGCCCAACGGCCCAAACTTTGAAAATAAAAAGATATAAATTGAACCGAAGCACTACATTTTTATACTGTACATTCTCACTATTTTGAAAAACAATACATTATTGTTTATAGGATAGTAATTCCACTTCCAGGTGTTTTGAATAATATATTTTTACTAGTTAAATTTGTCAAAAAACTTAAGTAGTTAACGTTTTTAAAAGTTGTTGTCTTACTCTTTAAAAGAATAGACGATGTTGTATCGTTCAACATACATTTCTCAGAGTGTTTTATCTTGATACTAAACAAATAATAAAAGCTCCCTCCTAGGCCTCTTGAACGAAAACACGTAACTTAACACCCACCATACACTTTTCTATCAGTTTTGCCCACAGCCCGCATAGGGCTGGGCTGAGCTAGGAAATCAGTAGCCCATACTAAAATTGGCCCTCCCCGATCCAACCTGAAAATATAGTGGCCCGCTATGGACTGGCCCGACCTGAATTGACAGCTCTAGGTAAAACCACAATAAACCTACAAATCAGATGCTTTGTTTGGATAAAGGAAGAAGTGGAGAGGAAAGAGGTAGGAGAGATGTGCGAATGATTAGAAAATAGCTAGATATATTTATAGGTCATTTGGATCTAAAGAAGTGGAAGATAAAGTAAAGTTGATGAGTTTTCTTTCACTCATTTGGTTGGATAGAAAAGTGGAGAGAAAGAAAATGATTTTCTTGTAAAGATATGTTTGTCCTTTATAATATAATATAATATAATATAATACGCTTTATCCAAAAAATATTATAATATAACATAAAAAAAATATAAACATGTTGTAGCATCATACCTAAGGGGTTAAAAGTGTAATTTTATAGTACAATCTCTTCTTAATTTTCTCTAGTTTTCTCTTCATCAATGGAGAGATTTTCATTTTGTTTGGATCCATACTTTTTTCCTCTCTTCTATAATTCTCTCCTCTACCAAACAACGTAAATTAACTTTTCTCACTCACTTATCTCCCTCCTCTCTCTTTCCAACTTCTCTTGAACCAAACCATGCATAACTGTAGATTATGGGGTGATTCTAAAATTTCTCTTGAACCAAACCATGCATAAATGTAGATTATGGGGTGATTCTAAAATGCATCTTCTAAAAAAAGATGCATCCCATGCATGATGATTTTAAACCGTTGATGAAGAAAAAACCTTTGATCTACTGTTATTATAAGTGATTGATAATCGGTTAAACTATTTATACTGTAAAAAATCTTGTTTTGCATTAAGTTCCTTGTCCATATCCTATTAATTTAGGTGATAAAAAAATATATTGTGTATTTTTAAGTAAAGTTGAGAGACATGAACTGTGTTCATCCTTTCCGGTGTGAAAAAATCATAACGAGACACAGTGAAGTTCAGCAGCAATGGTGGAGGGTGAGAAAAAAGATATGGGGTTGTTTGCAAAGGTTGGAAAACTCACAGAAGAAAAAAAGTGTAACTGGCTACTATATTTTTGTGTTTAGAAATTGACGAAAATAATGAGGTTGTTTTGAAATTGGGCACCTTTTGATTGATTTGATTATGTGAAAAAATTTATCAAAATCAAACCTTTGGTTTGGATTATCTTCCTCCTTTACAAAAGAATTGAACTTTACGTTGAAACTTTTCTATTCTTTTGACCTGCTTTTCTCTTATTATTTCTCTGAAATCAATTTGAGTTAATGTTTCAGATTATTATGGTGGAAATTTGGATCCAAGTGACCAGGTTCATTGAGCATGGGAAGGCGTGTTTAACTTATCAGAAATGGTTCTCTTGATTTGTTTTATTTGATGGATATTATTATTATTATGGTTTTTTTTCCTAGGAAAATCAACTTAATTTATTTAATTAGCAATAAGCTGAGCAATACAGTGTGGAACATGATAAAAAGTTTGGGGGCTAGGGCATAGAAGGAGCCGTCTTTGCAAGATAATGAACAACTCCGTTGGCTTGTCTCCTAACAAACCGTACACTAAGGTTTTGAGAAAAACTAAAAAGTCTAGAGCATTCCTTAACAATGGAATCAAACTCAAAAAAATCTATCCTAGGCTTGTTGATACTATCAGCAACGTACCAACTTACAATCTGTTTCAAAAATAACACAACATTCATTATTTTCATTATTATTATGGTTAGATCGTGGAATTCATTGGTTTGAGATAAAATTACAACATTCATTTTATTTGTTCTCTGATTGGTGTGTAAATCCTAGGGACTGTATTTTTTCCTTATTTTTTCTATAATTTCAAATTTGTAAACGGATTAGAGTATTGCAATTGTTAATTAACAATTTTGTACTCATAAAAAAACTTACCGGAGAGCCATCTAGGCCGTGGCTGCCTTGTAGCAACTTGGCAGTGGTCTGAGATCCTAAAAAATATTACAATATCATTGATAAGTGTCAATTATTGTCAACTTAGGTGATAAGTGTTAATATGATAATTTGTTGTTGAGTCTTTTGTGTTTTTTCTTTTTAAAGGAAAAAAAGGAAGAGTCTTTTGTGTTTTTATTCTACTTTAAAACAAATTAATTATCGTCTACATAATAATCGCTATTAACTGTCAATCTCTTCTCGAAATTATTACTATAATTCCAAGTGGCAAATAATAAATTTTCAAATTATTTTATATCAAAAGATTAGATTCCTTCAAATTGATGCATTACTTATAAAATATTAATAACAATATATATGACTATTTGCTACTATCAAAAAAAAGTTTTTTAAAATTAAAATTGTTTATATTCTATTTGAGATTGGCTATGTTATAAGGTAAATTAAATGAATTATTCATATTATTTATAAATAATAAAATATTAGAATTATTTATTTTATTTTATTTTTTATTATATTACTTTATATTTTAATTGAGTTTTTTCTTAAATTATTTTAATATTTGTTAAATAATATTTTTGCTTGCAGTGTCTATTATTATTATTATTATTATTATTATTATTATTATTATTATTATCTAAAATATTAGATATTTGACTCAATTTAATCTCTTAATATTTGTTATTAAACATAAATTTTCTAGCAAAATTTCATATTTCATTATTTTATTGTTATTATTATTATCATTTCAAGAACTAAATTTTGTCTCTCAAATTTATCTATTTTTATTTAATCAATATGATAAAAATAGCTTTTCTCATTAAGTTTTATTTTTTATTTTATTATTATTATTATTACTACTGTTATTTTAAATATTTAGCTTTTCTCTCATATTCATCTTTTGTCATTTTATTATTATGTCAAAAAAAAAATCTTCTAAATTTCATCATCTATCATTTTATTATTTATTATTTTATATAGTCACCATTTTACTTTAAGGACCCAATGAAAAATTTTATATATGTTCACGGACCCAATTTAAAAATTTTCAAATAATTCAGGGACCAACTCAATAATCAAACCTATTATATATTATTTACTGTCAAAGTATGTCACCCAAAGGTATACTTTATTTTTACCCGATTAAAGTGATAGCTCTTGGATAGGTAAAGTTCTTTTCATCGAAAAGCTGCTAGCTACATTTGTTGTTGCGGATCCAAAACAAGAATGCCAAAAGCCTAATATGTGTAAACTAATAATATGTGTGTTGTGGCTTCCCCTTTAAGAGTATGTTAATTTGGATTAGCAATGAAAAAATATTTTTAATAATTAATTATACATATAATTAACTAGTTATAATTAATTGACTACACAATATAGATAAATTTTATGATTAAATATGTTTGCTAAAAATGATTTTAAGATAATCTATTTTATTAAAATTGTGAAAAAATTATTTTATATAATAAATTACAAATTTATTTGTTTATATTAATTAATAATATTTATTTGATTGTTAGTTTTATAGAATTGTTAGAATAATGTGGTTTAACCAAACAACTTTTTTTCAGAGTAACTTCAAACTTTTGGCTTATATGAAAAACGTTTTTTTATAAATATTTTTTCATACTTTAATTTTGTTACACATGTGAAATTAAATTAAAAACTATTTTGTTTTTCAAAAATAACTTTTGCTTTAGAATTAATCTTTTCCAAACATCCTCTAAATGTCAACTTAGTCATGATTTTTTTTTCATCAATATTGTCATCTCCATTATTTTTTAAGAAAAAAGCTATTTTTTATTTATTTCAAAAAATATTAACCTATTCATATTTTCTGAATAAATTAAATTAATAACAATTATAGAAATATCGTTTATAATTAAAAAGATAATTTTTATCTGCTTCTTTACAATTTTTCCCCCTATCAGTTACACACACGTGTGCCCGCGCAAGTATATCTGTAAAAAATGAAAAACAAAGTGAAAGGAAGAGGAAAAAGAGAACATAAAGCAACAAAAAGTATATATAGTTTGCACTTTACTGTTGATTTTGATTTATATTCCGCTTAAGATCCTAGTAATTAAAGTTACTCAAAAGCCGAAGCCATGCCGTTAACAAAGGCTTTGCAGCTCTCTTTCAAGGGGCAGTGTCCCACCAATAGATATAATATGATTTTTCTAACCAATACAATAATATTACACATGTTATGAAATCAAAAAATAAAAATTAAATGTTACCTTGGAAAGAGTAGTTTTTAGATTTTTAAGAAATTGAATACACAACTCTCTACACAATATTTATACTTTTGATTCTTTAATATATGTAATATTGCACAAGTTAGATAAATTGTCTAAATTTTTTCTCTACTAGTCAATTTTTTTTGGGTAGAATTCTAGTAGTCAATTTATTATAACAGTTACCCCTACTTTGTTGCATGCATGCATGAATCACTATGATTTTTTTGATGCTTCGACAGACTCGCAAACAACACAAAAGCGTCCATAGTTCTTTTTATATTGTTTAGGATAGTTCGGATGGAGGAATTGGAATTCGTAGGAAAAGAAAGAAAGAAGATATTTATATTTAAAGTAAATATTTTATTTTACAAATATCTTGAAGTAAGATAAATAAAATGAGGAATTTTCATGTAAATGTTCAAAATTTTATTTAAAGTTGTTGTTTTTAAATTTTTAATAAAAATTATCCCTTTTACTTAATTTTCAATTTCTACCAAATATATGAGGGGAAAAAACATTACATGATGATTCATGGTTGGTATTGTTTGCCTACAAAACCTACACCACTAGTTAGTGGCTTAGTTATGTCACATGCACAACTCTACCTAACACTTGTGGAATTGTTCTTGCTAGTTCTCACTTTTTTCTAAGGTTAGTTGTTACCCAACGGACTAGTTTACATTACAAAATATATATATATATATATATATATATATATATATATATATATATATATATATATATATATATATATTTAAGTTATATGTATGATCAGTTTTAGAGTTTTAATTACTTCGTTAACCAATAATGTGTTGTTATGTTGAAAATAAATGTTTGTTTTTTATAATAAGTATCTTAGGGGCCCGTTTGGTGGTCATGATAAGAGAGACATGATAGGATAAGCTATCATATCCTGTTTGAAACTGTTGTTTGGTGAGCCAGCAAGATAGGATAAGGCAGTCCTGTCACTTATCCTATCCTGTCCATCTAGTTAAAATTATATCCTGAGGGGAGGGCTGGGTTAACACTCAACATGATAGGATAAGTTTTTTTTTCTGGTAACAAATAGGATATGGTGATTTAAAGTCTAATAAAATATAAAAATATATAATACATAAAATAATAATTTAAAATATAATAAAATTTAACATGGTTACCAAAAAAAGGTATAATAAAATATAAAATATTTAAAATAATAAAAATATTAATAATTCATTTTAAAATTTATTTTTATTTTATAACAATGCTAATTTTGTTATTTTATATTATTTTAAAAAACTGTAAAATATAAAAAAAGTATTCTAATAATTTAACTATATGTAAAGTAAAAACAAAAAATAAATATTTAAAAAAATTAAAAAAATTATATGTAATTATATCACAAGGATAATTTTGTCTTTTTGTATAATTCTAAATAATGAAAATTATAAAAAAAACTAAAATCTAATAAAAGATGAAAGCATTTAGAATAAAAGCAAAAAATTTAAAATTCATACTTAAATTATAATGTTGTCCGGTTGGTTATCTGGTGGACACCAAACGTCGGATATGATAACAGCTTATCCTGCTCATATCATATCCTACTCCTATCCTGTTCTCTTATCATATCCGCCTCTATCCTATCCTGACCACCAAACGAGCCCTAAAAGTCTTCCATTCTTTTGTAATAGCCACTTCCAAAACTCATTTTGTTTCAAATTATCCGTCACTTTTAGGGTAATCAAGAAAATATTAATTGTATACTTTCAATTTTATCCTTATTTGTAGGGGTCTAAGAGGATTCAATCTGATCCACGAATTTGGTGGATCCCAACAAAATCGAACCGACTTTGATGGTTTGAAATGGTTCATCGGATATCGGATCATATTTTACATATTGGATATGAAGACAATGGATTTGAATATCGAATTCAGAAAAATTGAACCCATCTAATCGAAACAAATCGGTGACTTGAAAAAAAATTAATAGGCTATTATTAATTTTATTAAACTATTACTATTTTTGTAAAAAATTAATATATTATTCCTCAAATCTAAAGCTAGTTATACGGAAAAGATATATTGTCTTTCCAGGTTGGCTCTCCATCATTTGGTTATATTATCCTAAACTGGTTATATCCTAAAAAACATTAAATTTTACATAGTTATATTCGCATCCACTGATCCACTCCCTTAACAACAAACAATTCTTATAATCGTGTTTAGTTATGTCGCGATCGTCCCATCTGCGAGCCACGAAAAGAGAAATAAAAAAAAGGAGTCGTCACTAAAATATTTTATTGGGAAAATTTTAGAAAACCCAATTATTTAAAGGTAAACTGGTCTAAAAAAAAGAGAGGGAGATGAGCCCGGGAGTCGGTTACGAGTAGGGAAGGTGTTAGCACCCCACATCGCCCGTTTAAAAAACGGTACCTCAAGTTAATTGTGCAAAAAAATTAACAACTTTTAAATATTTATTTTACCCAAAAACATTTAAAGAAATAATTATTTTTAATTTTTATTAATTTTAACATTTTTAAATTTATTGTTTATAAAAACTAAATAAGGTTGAACATGTCACATAAGTCCACATGGCAACTTCAAATCTAAGGGACTGAACATGGCACCGTGTCCATAGAGCGTCCATAAATATCACAAGTTTGATTATTATTATTATTTTTGATATTTTGTATTTTTATTGATTTTTGTTTTTTTAAAAAAAAATTATTGTTTATAGAACCTAAATGAAGTTGAACATGGCACATGAGTCCACATGGCAACCTCAAATCTAAGGGACTGAGCATAACACCGTGTCCATAGAGCGTCCCTAAAAAGAGACAAGTTTAATTATTTTGATTAATTATTTTAACATAAAAAGAGACACACAAAAAAAGGGAAAATTTAGTTTTGGCTTGACAAGATGATTTATCTTGCTCCTACGTATTCCCGGTTGCGATGGGAAACTCAAAGCCACGTAGTTCTTAAAAAAAAACTTGATTGATTGGTTGATTTTGATATTTTTAAGAAAAAGATTTTTTTGTTTTTTTAAAGTTTTTATTTATTTAAAACAATAACCTGAATTTTTTTTTAAAAAAGGATTTTTCATTTTTGAATTTTTTTTTAGAAAATGTCTTTTCCATATTTTTATGTTTGTTTTTATTATTAAAAGAAAAAGGATGTGACTAAAATAACACAAACCCACGTATTAGGGATCCAACAAAGTAAAATAAGAAAGCACAATCATATTAGAAAAGAGAAGCCAGAAGCTTCGTTACCAACACAAGCAGTAGGCAGAGAAACAGAGGGTGACTACAGGGAGGACGGCCAGCCGACACGGCGGTGCTCGCGACCTTGGTGGGCTGAGCGTGGCGACGGAGAATCGGGGGCAGCTCTGCACGATGGCACGCGGTGGTGATGGCTCGTCTATGGCGTCGAGTGGCTGAGCAAGCGGAGCAGATTGGGAGCGATGGAGAAGAAAGGGGTGGCGGTCTGTGACAGATCTCGAGGCGATGGTGCCCTGGTCCATGCGGTGGTCGAGTGGCAAGGCAGGTTCGAGGTGGTTCTTGTGCGGTGGAGGGCGGCGAACGACCGAGGCGGAGCTCGCGACGACTGAACAGTGTGTCTTTACAGTGATGAGATGTAGATCTGGTGTGGGGTTGTACTTTGGTTGTGGTTCGAGGTGGAACTAAGTCGACGGGATAGCGGCGGCATCTGTGTAGTGGTGGAGGACGGCAGTTCCAAGCTGGAAAAGACAAAGTGATTGAGTTTGGTTACAGGTCATGGATTAGCTACTATGAAATTGGGAGGGAATTGGTGATAATTGGATGTGCTTCTTTTTTGTGTTTTAGGAGAAAGGATGGGAAACAAAAAGATAACAGATTAAAGAAGGAAAAGAGCATATATGGTGTTTATGGTGGTATCAAAGGTGAATGGTTGTTATGGTGGCTTAAATGTGAGGGAGGTCATGAAGAAAAAATGGTGAAGAAACAGATGATGATAATGGAGAAAACAAGAGAACAGCTACCTTTTTTTTACGTCCTTTTTCTTTCTTTCTTTTTGCTTCCCCCCTTGCTTTCTGTTAGATGCTCCAATTAATAGCAAAGCCATGAGAAGATAATGCCAAAATAGAGAGGACAAAATTGCAGAAAGAGGGTGCTATGGTAGGGGACAAACCAACCTTTGTCTCCACCTCCTTGCTAGTGCAACAATTTTACAGGGGCAGTACACCACTATTTTGGAAAAAAAAGCAGAACAATCCAAAATAAAAAGAAAGAAAGCAAAATTGGCCTATACCCAAAATAAGATCAAAGAGCAATGGGTAGGACTAGGAGGGGCACTTCAAAAATATTTGTATTTTTTTTTATTTCAATTTTTATTTGGGTTTGGGTCGTGGGCTTACAACAAAAATCGAAAAATGGACTACACTTGATCGTGTAATAGGCCCAAGAACAACAAACATTTTTTTATAAATATTTTACAACTTTATATTTTTCTTTTGTTTTCAAAAATATTAATTAAAAAGAGAAAATACCCGAACAAAATTAGGTATTCACAGCTGCCCCTCTTTACTTGTTTCTTATTAGATAGTAGGTGTAGCCGTGGTTAACCTATTATCGTTATAAGAAACGAGTAAAGACATGAACTCCAATTTTGACCGGGATACGTAGGCAAGCAAAAGGACCTGTGACTACAAAGCGATTTCCTATAAAGATCCAGTGGGTTGGATTGCCCACTGTGGTCTACACATGAAAAGCTTGCAGGATGGATTGCCTACTAAGCTTAAAAACAATGATAAAGAGCTTACGGGATGGATTACCCATTAGAAGCCCGAACAAAAAGATAAATAGCTTACGGGTTGGATTGCCCGTCAGAAGCTCGAACAGAAAGATAAAAGTGAGCTCACGGGGTGGATTGCCCGTCAGAAGTTCGAACAGAAAGATAAAAGTTAGCTCACGTGGTGGATTGCCCGTCAGAAGCTCGGACGGAAAGATAAAAAGCTTACGGGGTGGATTGCCCATTAGAAGCTCGAACTTCAAGATAAAAGAGCTTACGGGGTGCATTGCCCGTCAAAAGCTCGAACATAAAACATAAAAGAGTTTACGGGGTGGATTGCCCGTTTGAAGCTCGAACAGAAAGATAAAAGATCTTACGTGGTGGATTGCCCATCAAAAGCTCGGACAGAAAAATAAAAGAGCTTACGGGGTGGATTGCCCGTCAGAAGCTCGCTTATGAGGCCAGATAGATAAATGCAATGCATGAGTGTTGGTTTTACTCATTGATGGAATGACAATGAATGAGATGGCTTTCATGATTGATGAAAACTCAAACAACTATCTTTCAATTCAACATACAATGAAAACTGATGATGAAAACCCTTATTACACTTTTGTACGATGCAAGAGATACTTTTGATGAGAAAATATTTCTTCTTTGTTGTTTCTTTTTCATTATTGGATCCTTGACTCCTTAAAAGCATCGATCGCAGTCAATCTTGAGGATGAACTAAAACAAGGTCCATCTTTTCGGGGAGAGATATCTTGCACGTTTGTTTTCTGATGGTAAACCCTTGATGATAATCATCCCAATGGTTGATTCTTGATATTCATTCCTTTCTTCAATGCCCTTCATCGGGGAACCATTGTGCCCCCATGACCTTTTGAGGCTTTCTAAGGAATTCTAAATGCTTAAAAAAACCATTACTTGTTTCAGATTTCAGTATATACTTATCAAGATGAATGCACACACACAAATGACAAACGTTATGAGAAAGGGACCAAGGTAGAGAAATAAAATAAAGGAAGTCAATGTCATTATATTTGAATTGAAAAAGGTGTACAAAGCAGGTATTACAATGGAGTATGGGATTGCAAAAAGGTTATGGAGTGGAATCACATCTCCTTAAGTGACATCTCTTCCCATGACTAGTGTTAGTATCTCTCATACCATCTCGACTGCTCATTAATCATCATCTGAGCGTGCTATCTGCCCCGGTCTTCATCATCTAGCCCACTGATTCCCCTAGTTCATCGGCTTGACTACACTTCCATTGTTATGTTTTTATTTTTTGAACCCTAACTTTTGCCTAGATCGCCTTTTTAGGTTTTCAGCCTAGTGGGTTGCTCTAACTTTTGCCTAGACTGTCTTTTCATATTTTCAGCCTAGCGAGCTTTTCTTTTTTTCATTTTTCACTTTTCCTTTTCTTTTCTTCTTCTTGGGAATTGGGTTCAAGCATAATACTTTTTGACTGCATCTGAGTTTACAAGGAGTGGAAGATCTTCCCCATCCATCCTGGTGAGAATTAAAGCTCCTCTAGAGAAGGCCTTTTTCACAACGTAAGGTCCTTCGTAGTTCGGAGTCCATTTCCCTCGATGATCCTTTTGGATTGGTAGAATCTTTTTAAGCACCAGGTCACCCTCCCGAAACTATCGTGGGCGTACCCACCTTCTTCTCATAAGCTCTCATCAACCTTCTCTGGTACAATTGACCGTGACACAATGCCGCTAATCTCTTATCTTCAATGAGGTTCAATTGGTCAAGTCGATCCTGAACCCACCCAGCTTCTTCCAGTTCTGCTTCTCTCAGTACCCTTAATGAGGGGATCTCTACTTCAATCGGGAGCACTGCCTCCATCCCATACACCAAAGAATACGGCGTTACCCCTGTCGAGGTACGAATAGAGGTACGGTATCCATGCAAAGCAAAAGGTAACATCTCGTGCCAATCTTTATATGTCACCACCATCTTTTGAACAATCTTCTTGATATTCTTATTAGTGGCCTCGACTGCTTCATTCATCTTTGGGCGGTACGGGGAGGAATTGTGATGCTTTATCTTGAAGCTTTCGCACATCTTCTTCATCGTCTTGTTGTTCAAGTTGGTCGCATTATCAGTGATAATCTCACTCGGCAACCCATACCGACAAATGAACTCTCTTTTGACAAATTTGATCACGACATTCCTGGTCACATTGGCATATGATGCAGCCTTAACCCACTTCGTGAAATAATCGATGGCAACAAGAATGAAGTGATGTCCATTTGAGGTCTTTGGTTCGATTGGCCCGATCACATCCAGTCCCCACATTGAGAACGGCCAGGGTGCCGACATGACATTCAAGGGAGCTGGCGGCGTATGAACCTTATCAGCATATATTTGACACTTATGGCACTTCTTCGCATAATTAAAGCAATCAGCCTCCATTGTCAACCAGTATTGGCCAGCCCTCAAGATTTTCCTGGCCATTGCATGACCGCTCGCGTGTGTTCTAAAAGATCATTAATGTACCTCCTCAATTATCCGTTTAGCTTCTTTTGTGTCAACGCACCTCAACAACACCATATCATGATTTCTTTTGTAGAGAATACCTCCATCTAAATAGAAACCCATTACAGGTCCTCTTAGAGTTCTTTTGTCATTTTCTAAAGTGCCCAGAAGGTATTCCCTTCTTTGGATGAAGCATTTGATGTCATGGTACCATGGTTTTTTATCAGACTCTTCCTCTATCACTTGACAATATGTAGGATGATCACGACTTTCCATTTTGATGAGTGGTAGGTTCCTCTCGTCACTTACATTGAACATCGAGGACAAGGTAGACAGCGCGTCAGCTAATTGGTTATCTTCTCGGGGAATATGATGAAATGTGACTTCATCAAACTGCTCAATCAAACATTTGATGTAATCATGGTAAGGGATTAACTTGGCATCTCGGGTTTCCCATTCCCCTCTTAGTTAGTGGATGACTAATGCAGAGTCCCCATATACCTCCAGTATCCTTGCCATTGATTCTGTCGCTGCCAGGATGCCTAGTGCACAAGCTTCATATTCGGCTATATTGTTTGTACAATCAAAGCAAAGCCTTGCAGTGACAGGGAAATAATCATTTTCGGGTGAAATTAGTATTGCCCCGATTCCATGCCCCAATGCATTAGAAGCTCCATCAAATAACAAAGTCCATTTTTCTTTTTCTGGTGATTGCTCACGATCAAGCAAAGCCATTATATCTTCATCTGGGAAATCGCATTGCATCGATCCATAATCTTCCACTGGCTGATTGGCTAGATATTTTGCAAGAGCACTCCCTTTTATTACTTTTTGGGTGACATAGACAATGTCATATTCTGACAGCAGGACTTGCCAATGTACCGGATTCGTCGCCAAGTAATAAAAAGATCGATCCCACAGAGACCGTGATCTCAAATCACAACTAATTATCAAATCAATTAAACTGGACTACATAAAAAAGAAGGGTTTTGAAAAGGTTTTGATTTTTGAAATAAGGATCAAGTACAATCAAATTTAAAATTGCAATTAAACGAAAAATGAAAGTAAATCAGTTTGGGGTTTTTTCAAATCTAAAGAGGTTCCTAAGAATTGGGTTACCGACAAGATTGTTTATGTTACTAAATTGACTACCCCTTGTTATTTATCAAAATTGCCTTGAAGGCGAATTTATCCTAAATTAGTTAATGCTCCCTCTCGAGTTACAAAAACAATGCCCAATTAAACCAACCCCTACTCTCGTGGTAGTTGAAATTAGATTGAACCCTTTAAGTTTTGTGACAATTCGTTAATCCTCGAAGGACCGCTTGTAACTCTCGTGATTTAAATCTTGAGTCTGATTCTATAGATCCGATACCTAAGTTCACCGCTAGGTTCCTCCTTAGAGTATCTACGACACACAAATAAGTGGCCACCGAATTTACGAGTAATTAAAACAATAGAAATCAGATCTAAAGCAAAAGCGAAATTAACAAAGGTAAAACATCAATTCATAACATAAATCAGATCTCGGGCATAGCCCCAATCCCTAGAAATAAAGCTACTACTCAAGCATTGCCATGGTGATGACAAGCTTGGTTAACAAAAACATGAAATAAAACCTAAAAGAGGAGGAGGAGGAGGAGGAGAAGGAGGAGGAGGAGGAGGAGAAGAGGAGGAGGAGGAGATCCTAAATTTTTGCCTAAGTGAAGCAGCCCAAAAGGTTTTTGAGTCTCTTCCTAATTGCCATATTTATAGATTAGGGAAATTTGAATCCCAATCAAACACAGATTCAGATCAAATCAGTTTCTTCAGGTCCAAATATTGCGCGTCATGGCCGTGACGGATTCTGCCTTGGGCATTGCTTCACTGATTGGTCTGTCACGGCCGTGACCACCATCACGGCTAGAAGAAGAAGAAGAAGAAGAAGAAGAAGAAGAAGAAGAAGAAGAAGAAGAAGAAGAAGAAGAAGAAGAAGAAGAAGAAGAAGAAGAAGAAGAAGAAGAAGAAGAAGAAGAAGAAGAAGAGGAAGAGGAAGAGGAAGAAGAAGAGGAAGAGGAAGAGGAGGAGGAGGAGGAGGAGGAGGAGGAGGAGGAGGAGGAGGAGGAGGAGGATGAGGATGAGGAGGAGGATGAGGAGGAGGAGGAGATCCTAAATTTTTGCCTAAGTGTAGCAGCCCAAAAGGTTTTTGAGTCTCTGCCTAATTGCCATATTTATAGATTAGGGAAATTTGAATCCCAATCAAACACAGATTCAGATCAAATCAGTTTCTTCAGGTCCAAATATTGCGCGTCATGGCCGTGATGGCCATCACGGCCAGGCCGTGACGAATTCTGCCTTAGGCGTTGCTTCACTGATTGGTCTGTCACGGCCGTGACCACCATCACGGCTAGGCCGTGATCAGTTCTGCCTGTGAGGGTCTGGTTCAGCTGACATGTCATGTTCGTGATGGCTGTCACGGCTAGGCCGTGATGGGCTCTGTTTGGCTCATTTTCTTCACTTTTCACGCCCCATCTTCATGCAAGCTCCATCATGGTTGATCCCGAGCATTTAATCCTTAATTTCTGCACAACAACAGCACAAAACCTCCTTACCCGTTCCAAGGTAAAAAATTAACAAATATCAAATTAAATATGCCTAAACTATATGAAAATGCATGCAAAATGACAATGAAATATGAGGTGAAATCACACTCATCAAACCACCCCAAGCTTAAGACTTTGCTTGTCCTCAAGCAATCACTAAGGCCAGTCAATATAAACTATCAGAGCATGGATAGTAAACCAAGAACCCGAGTAACTAATCCAAGTGACAGGCCTATTCAAATAAGTAACCAAGAGACAACCAATTTCAAGTCCAATTAGAAGCTTAGGTTCCCTAAATTCATATCTCTCACTAATTCGGGCACTCTTCTCACCTCACTCAAGTGTTTAAGGATATGAAACAATTCGCTCAATTTCCTCAAGGAAGGTACCCTACCATAAGCTTGACTATTAACCAAATCTCTACTTTATTAATGAAAACACATAAGAATCAAGAGGTCTTTTACTTTGGTTGTAATGGGGCCATGGGATTAATTGTTAGGTGGGGAAATCAAGAAAAGGATAATTCAAGAAGGCTAAACAAAATATCAAACAATGCAAAGTATGACAACCTTCTAAAATACCTTTTTGGGTTTTTTAGTTCACTTTTCCACCTTTCTTTCTATTTTTTTATTTCTCACTTTCTTTTTGTCCTCCCCTTCTCCATTTTTTTTTGTTTATTTATTTTATTTTGTTTATTTTATTTTATTTTCTAACTTTCTCATCCCACAATTTATTTTTCAAACTACCTTTTTACCCTTTTGCAATACTTTAAAAGGTGTCATACCAAGCATCATTCATCAAAATAGTTCAAGGTGCCAAGAAAAGCATTTTATTCTTTTAGGCTCAAAACTGGGCAACTAAGGGGTAGCATTTAATCAATCAAAGCTCAGGTGGCCGGAAAAATACCTAGTGCCTCAATCATTTTCAAATATGTTTTCAAAAATTTTTAAGTTTCAAAACGGTTTCAAGTCAAGTTCTAGAGAATACAATCCAAGAGGAATAAAACACTTTATCACAAAGAATGGGTTAGATTTAGTGAATACCCCTTTTAGGCTCAAAAATCTCACATTTAGTAGTTTAAAATCAATGAGAAACATGAATCCAAGGAACCACATGCTAATTATCAACTATCAAAGGATCATCTCAAGCATTTTTATTTTTAGCCTATCACAAGAATAAAAAAATTGGGTTCAAAAATTCACTATCTCAATTTATTTGGCACCAAGTTCTCACAATTGGATGCATAATCTAAGCAAGGAGGCAATCTAATCATGTGATCATGCAAAACTATGCCTATATGAATGCAACATGAAAAATGCAAAAATGCAAAAAATTGCAAAAATACCCCTACCCCAAGCTTAAAAACTTACATTGTCCCCAATGTAAATAATCAAGTCGGAGAGAGGAGAAAAATGGAACAACTTACCGAGGTGGTAGCGGGTGTTGGCTCACATGCCTAGTCAAAGAGATTCTGGAAAATGTGTCACGGTCGTGATGCTCATCAGGGCTAGGCCGTGATCAATTATGGTCTATAGGAGCTGGCCTGTCACGGCCATGAGTTTCATCACGGCTAGGCCGTGATACATTCTGATCTATAGGAGCTGGCCTCTCACGGCTGTGATCTTTTATGATCTTCTTGGGTTAGCTAATCACGGCCGTGACCACCGTCACGACCTGGGCGTGATGACTTCTGACTTTATTTGTCCTTGGCCTTTTTCTCTTCCTTCTTTCTTAACCTGAAAACACTTGGCAAAACCATCAATTAGTGATCTTTCATCTCTAAATCTCCTCAAGTTATTCAAAAACAAAATTCAAAAACAAATGGAAAAAGGAAAGAAAACTTGGGTTGCCTCCCAAGAAGCGCTTATTTACGGTCTTAAGCTTGACCATACTCCCTTCAATCAACCGGGGTCGGCTGGGCCTGGAAGTGAAAAAAACTTCTCTTCCATGGAAGTCCTTCAAAGAGCCCATTTTGTTCGTATGGCCAATTGCGCTTTCGCTTTACTCTTTTCACTCCGAGTTTCATGGCCTTACTTCCTCCCGGCGGAAGTTTCATTTCCACATGATGAGCAACTCTAACTTCATCACCCTTTGGTGCATCATTCGTCATGCAAAGCTTCGGAGTTGCTTCCATGTTAAGCTCTTCCTTCACCTCTGCAGACATTATATCGATCCTGCACACATGACTCTCAAAAGGAGGGTTGTTATATGAGTTAGTCAAATCAAAATCTACCCTACCTTCCTCTAAATTCAGAGAGAGTTTACCATTCTTTACGTCTATTATCGCTCCAGCTGTGGCCAAGAATGGCCTTCCAAGACCATGAAGTCGGTAGGGATGAAAAATTTCCCTACCTTTACGGGGACATTCTCTAGTATGTCTAGAGGAGTTTTAGTTGAGTCGTCCGCAAATTGTAAAGAGAATTTGGAGGGACTCAATTCCTTGGTTCCCAACCTCTTGAAGATAGTAAACGGCATCAAACTCGCACTAGCCCCTAAGTCACATAAAGCTTGGTCTATTTTCACTTCTCCGATCGAGCAAGCAATAGAGTAACTTCATGGGTCCTTTAGTTTAGGAGGCATATTAGTTTTTATCATGGCATAGTGCTCCTCAATTAAGCTCTTAGTTTCTATTTCTACTTGCTTTTTCTTGACCAACCTTTGTAGGAAAGGTATTGGGGGTTGGTACGGTGGTGGAGGGACATACTTTGGCTCTATCTCTTCATCTTCGCTCATGTCCTCCTCACATTCCACATCCTTTTCAGCTACCCCAAGCTTATCATCCCTTAAGTATATAGCATTACAATGTTCATTGGGATTAACTTCGGGTTGTCCCAGAAACATACCTTTAGGTCTAGAGTATGTACTAGCTTGTTGGGCAATCTGAGTTTCTAACATCTTATTATGGATGGCTAAGTTATCTACCTTAGATGCTAACTCTTTTATTGCCTCATTGACTGCCCTACCTTGTTGCCTAAACTCTTCATTTTGTTTTGTTTGAGTTGCAACAAAGTTTTCCAAGACAGACTCAAGTTTAGACTTTTGTACCTGAGGATACCCCGATGCGGGTTTCCTATTATCTTGGCCTTCCTGGAATCCGTGGTTCAGGGTGTTGTAGTTCCCGTACAAAAGGTAAGGGTTGTTCTTCCTTCCTTGGTTGTAAGGATTTGGGGGAGCATAGTTTGGTAACTTCGGGTTCGTGTCATAGAAGTTGTGACAAGAGTTCACTTGTTCCCCCGAAGCACCGGATCCATGAGCAATACCACGTGGGCACTCCATTATTTCATGTCCCTGCATTCCACAAATCTCACAAACAATATTAGTAGCACTTATTGAACTCAAATTAGCCTTTTCAAGCTGATCGAAGCATTTATTCAGTGAGTCAATTTTAGACATAATAAGATCTGTGCTATTCATTTCAAACTTACCCCCCGAAATCTTTTTCGGGTTATTACCTCTTTCGAGCCCCATTGGTGGTAGTTGGTGGCTACGTTTTCAATGATATTGAATGCTTCGGTCAGGGGTCTATTCATAAAGGCTCCACCAGCTGCGGAGTCAAGTGACACCTTCAAAGAGTAATCCATTCCGTTGTAGAAAGTGTGCACTAATAACCACCTCTCGAGTCCATGATGTGGGAAAGACTCTGGCAACCCTTTGTAGCGATACCAAGCTTCGGATAAGCATTCTCCGTCTTTCTGGAAGAAGCCGGTGATCTGAGTTCGTAGGTATGCCGTCTTGGATGGAGGGAAGAATTTCTCCAAGAATGCCTGCTCCAGTTGGTCCCAAGTTGACAAAGTATTAGCGGGTACTTGCTTCAGCCAAGCTTTTGCCTTTCCAGTGAGAGAGGAGGGGAATAACCTCAAGCGAATAGCATCAACAGGGGCACCATGAATCCTAATTGCATCGGTGAACTCCAGGAATGTCTCCACATGGTCGGTCGGGTCCTCCGAGGGCAATCCTCCAAATTGATGTTGCCTAATCATGCTAATTATCATAGGCGGTATAGTGTAGTTATCAGCCTCGATCTCTGGCCTAGCAATCCCAGTTTGTAAACCCCTCGCATTTGGGGCTACGTAGTCCTTCAATGGTTTGGTATCCGGTAGATTCGCCATGAGTGGAATGGGAATCAACCTCTCCCTTTGTCTTTGTAGTCTCCTACGTCTATGAAAGGTCCTTTCGATTTCGGGGTCAACTTCAATAAGGTTTCCAAGACTTAAGGATCTTTGCAAAAAAGAGAAAAACACCTATAAGAGAGAGATAGATACTCTAGAAAGAATTTTTTTTAAAAAAAGAAATAATTAAAAAGAACAAGTACAGAAAAATCAATTTAAAAATCAAATTGAGATTCAAGAAAGCACAGTCCCCGACAACGACGCCAAAAACTTGATAGGTACCTTGCAAGTGTACCGGATTCGTCGCCAAGTAATAAAAAGATCGAACCCACAGAGATCGTGATCCCAAATCACAACTAATTATCAAATCAATTAAACTGGACTATATAAAAAAGAAGGGTTTTGAAAAGGTTTTGCTTTTTGAAATAAGGATCAAGTACAATTAAATTTAAAATTGCAATTAAACGAAAAAGGAAAGTAAATCAGTTTGGGGTTTTTTTCAAATCTAAATAGGTTCTTAGGAATTGGGTTACCGACAAGATTGTTTATGTTACTAAATTGACTACCCCTTGTTAATTATCAAAATTGCCTTGAAGGCGAATTTATCCTAAATTAGTTAATGCTCCCTCTCGGGTTACAAAAACCGTGCCCAATTAAACCAACCCCTACTCTCGTGGTAGTTGAAATTAGATTGAACCCTTTAAGTTTTGTGACAATTCGTTAATCCTCGAAGGACCGCTTGTAACTCTCGTGATTTAAGTCCTAAGTTTGATTCTATAGATCCGATACCTAAGTTCACCGCTAGGTTTCTCCTTAGAGTATCTACGACACGCAAATAAGTTGCCACCGAATTTACGAGTAATTAAAACAATAGAAATCAGATCTAAAGCAAAAGCGAAATTAACAAAGGTAAAACATCAATTCATAACATAAATAAGATCTCGGGCATAACCCCAATCCCTAGAAAGAAAGCTACTACTCAAGCATTGCCATGGTGATGACAAGCTTGGTTAACAAAAACATGAAATAAAACCTAAAAGAGGAGAAGAAGAAGAAGCGGAAGAAGAAGAAGAAGAAGAAGAAGAAGAAGAAGAAGAAGAAGAAGAAGAAGAAGAAGAAGAAGAAGAAGAAGAGGAGGAGGAGGAGGAGATCCTAAATTTTTGCCTAAGTGTAGCAGCCCAAAAGGTTTTTGTGTCTCTGCCTAATTGCCATATTTATAGATTAGGGAAATTTGAATCACAATCAAACACAGATTCAGATCAAATCAGTTTCTTCAGTTTCTGCCTTGGGCGTTGCTTCACTGATTGGTCTGTCACGGCCGTGACCACCATCACGGCTAGGCTTTGATCAGTTCTACCTGTGAGGGTCTGGTTCAGCTGACATGTCACGGTCGTGATGGGCATCACGGGCTGGCCGTGACCAGCTCTGACTTTTCCATTCTTTCTTTTAAGCTCTACTCGATCACGGCCGTGATGGCTATCACGGCTAGGCCGTGATGGCTATCACGGCTAGGCCGTGATGGGCTCTGTTGGCTCATTTTCTTCACTTTTCATGCCCCATCTTCATGCAAGCTCCATCATGGTTGATCCCAAGAATTTAATCCTTAATTTCTGCACAACAACACCACAAAACCGCCTTACCCGTTCCAAGGTATAAAATTAACAAATATCAAATTAAATATGCCTAAACTATATGAAAATGCATGCAAAATGACAATGAAATATGAGGTGAAATCACACTCATCAGTCAACAAGCAATTCTTCCAGTCAGAGTAGGCTTATCAAAGATATACTTGATTGGATCCATTTTGGACACCAACCAGGTAGTGTAACACAACATGTAATGCCTCAAACGGCGAGCCACCCAAGCCAAAGCACAACAAGTACGTTCTAGCAGTGAGTAGTTGGCTTCACAACTAGTGAATTTCTTACTTAGATAATAGATGGCATGTTCCTTTCTTCCCGATTCATCGTGTTGCCCCAGCACACAACCCATAGATTCATCTTGCACAGTCAAATACATGATGAGAGGTCTTCCCAACATTGGGGGAACCAAGACAGGAGGCTCCTGTAGGTATTGTTTGATCTTCTCAAAGACTTTTTGACAATCTTCATTCCATGTTACAGCCTGATTTTTGCGCAGCAATTTAAAGATTGGTTCACATGTCGCGGTTGGTTGGGAGATGAACCGGGTAATGTAGTTCAATCTTCCTAAAAACCCACGAACTTCCTTCTCCGTTCGAGGTGCTGGCATATCGATGGTTACTCGAACCTTTTAGGATCAACCTCTATTCCTCTTTGACAAACAACCCTAGAAGCTTGCCTGATTTCACTCCAAAAGTGCATTTGGCTGGATTCAGTCGGAGCTTAAACTTTCTTAACCGCTCAAAAAGTTTCTGCAGATTATCAACATGGTTCTCTTCGGATCTGGACTTAGCGATCATGTCATCTACATAAACTTCTATCTCCTTATGCATCATGTCATGGAATAAAGCCACCATAGCCCGCTGATATGTTGCCCCAACATTTTTCAAGCCAAAGGGCATAACCTTGTAGCAAAAGGTTCCCCATAAAGTGACAAATGTAGTCTTCTCCATATCTTCAGGTGCCATCTTAATCTGATTATATCTCGAGAATCCATCCATGAAAGAGAATACTGCATGTTGAGCAGTATTATCTACAAGAACATCAATGTGAGGCAGAGGAAAGTCATCTTTTGGGCTAGCTCTGTTCAGATCTCGATAGTCAACACACATTCGAACCTTTCCATCTTTCTTGGGAACAGGAACAATATTAGCGACCCATTGAGGGTACTTTACAACTTCTAGGAAACCTGCATCCAGTTACTTCTTGACCTCCTCCTTGATCTTTAACGACATTTCCGCTTTCATCCTTCGTAGCTTCTGCTTTACTGGAGGACACTCCGGCTTTAATGGCAATTTGTATTCTGCCACACTGGGGTCTAACACTGGCATGTCTTGATACGACCATGCCAAAACATCTTTATAATCCATCAACAACTTGATCAATCTGCTTCGCTCCTTTTCTTTCAGGGAAAGGCCAATCTTGACCTCTTTTTTTATCATCTTCGATTCCCAAATTGATTAGTTCACTCGGCTCTTCATGGGGCCGAATTTCCATAGCTTCTTGTTTTACGAACCTCAATAGTTCAGGAGGGACTTTCCCGTCATCATTAACAACCTCGTCAGTATGATCAATGAGATAGTCAAAATTGTATGTTGAGTTACTTACACTGTCATTTTCGAGAGAGTCATTTTTAGATCTGCATTTTGATAGTTATCAGGGAAAGATAAATGAATAAAGGTTAAAGCCAAAAAAAAAATGCAAAAGACTTCATTTATTGGTGGGAAAATGGTGGGTAAAGGTGAAAGTGAAAAAAAAAGAAAAGAGATAAAAACACAGATACTGAATGCATGCATTTATTGATAAGTCATACTGAAACGGAAACAAGTAAGCCCATTACAACCAGATTCCTAAAGCCTTGGGTAGAGCTAAAGGATAAGCATTACAAAATTACTTTGAAAAAGACTCTATGGTCTTGGGGAACTCAATGATCTCCCAATTGTTGAGCTCTGTATCCGGAGGGCATGGATATACCAGATTGACACCATGATCGGCGGGATAATCATCTTCAACAGCTGCTGCTTGGTCCAGGAATGCGAACCATACACTTCGGAAGCTCTGTTGAATGTCACAGATGGGAACCCTTTCAGCCTCATATTCACGATTTTCCAGTCGAGCCAACCTCTTTATTTTCTTCTCTTCTATAACCCTCATATTGTCGGCCTTAGTGGGTTTGTATCCCAATCCAAACCTGTCCTTGTTTTCAGTGAGCGTGAGGATGTCAGAGACACCTTGCATGTTCTTCCCCAAACCGTTTCCAGGTCGATACCCCCCCCCCTCGAGCATAACATCGGCCATCATAATGGATGCTTTAGATGATTGAGGTTTCAAGAGTGGAGCACCATCCCCAACATAAGTAGCATTGACAATCTCAAATGACCGGAAAGTGGTCTCGAGAGCTTCTTAGACAGCTTCAATGTAAGGGGTCGTTGATAGCTTACTCACTAACATATCTTCCTCTCCAGAAACAATTATCAACTTACTATCAACAATGAACTTCACTTTCTGGTGCAATATGGAAGGTACAGCTCAAGAAGAATGGATCCATGGTGTAATGTCCATTACTTGGAAGAGTACCTCGAAGGTACTAGGACCAACCTGAACGGGCAATTCAATTTCCCCCATGACTTCCCTCCATGTACCATCAAAATCCCTTACAATCATTGTACTTGACTTCATATGAGTTCTATCGAAAGGCAACTTCGCCATATGAGTTCTATCGAAAGGCAACTTCGCTAGTGTTGACTTTAGCATTACATTCAAAGAAGTGCCATTATCAATGAGGCCCCTAGCCATGACATGATCTCGACATTTCACAGAAATGTGTAATGCCTTGTTATGCCCTATTCCTTCAGCTGAAATTTCATCATCAGTGAAAGTAACATAATTATCAGCAATGATGTTACCCACAATGTTATCGAGCTTGTCAACTGTGATGTCATGAGAGACATGAGCTCGATTCAACACCTTCATATGTACTCTCCTGTGTGGCTCAGAGTTCATCAATAGAGACAAAAGAAATATCCGAGCCAGAGTTCGATTTAACTGATCCACAACCCTGTATTCACTCTGCTTGATGGACTTCAAGAATTCACCGACTTCTTCATCAGATACCTCCTTTTTATTCTCACCCCCATTTGCTTCCTTGTAATCTAGAATTCCTTCCACCTTCTCTTTCCCCTGGCGATCCTTTCTTTCCTTTTCAGTTTCCTCCCTTCGCAATACCCCTGGAGTGTAAATGCGACCACTCCTAGTCATTCCACCAATTCCTGAAATGTTGGTAACCACAGTAGTCCCGTCGAAAGGATTGGGTTGAACCTGCATCTCATATTTCCATGGTACTGCTTTGGCTTCCTTGTAAGGGAAAGGACTTGAAACTCGGATGACGATTGGTAATAGCCCACTTGGAACTGGCAAAGGTTTCTTCTCAGTATAGTATATCACCACTGGTTTCGGAGTGACTTGCTCAGGAATTGGTTGAGGATTAACCACAGCAGTAAAAGGGGTTATCTTAATTGGGTTTGGGGAAATTGTAGATTCAGCAACCATATTAATGGCATACTCATTTGATTCACAACCAATTAAGATAATCTTCATATCCATTAACTGCTGCACAACTTGCCGAAACTCTGCACGGTCTTCAATCGAATTCCCCATATTCTCGTCGAAGGCACACCTTATCTCTCCATCGAGAGCCTTTTATTCCATGATTGGGATTTGGATCAATCCGCATTTGCACATCTCTCTGAAAATAACTCTCATAGGAGTCCTAACATCGGCCACTTTAATCTTGAGAGTATGTTCCAAGAAGCTTTCAATGACATTGACTCCCGAACCCCCATGATTTGGCATAGGACCCTGTGCCACGTTTGGAGCATCCTTCTAAAAGCTCAACCATTTGGCATTAATCAGGTCTTGCACCTTAAACTTCAAAGCATTACAATTCTCGGTGGAATGACCTGTGGCCCCATCGTGATACTCACATTGAGAATTTGGGTCATACCACTTTGGATAAGGAGGGTCTATTGGTCTCATCGAGATGGGAGTTAGCACGTATTTGCTTACAAGTTGGCGGAATAGTTCAGTGTAGGTCATGGGAATCGGGTCAAAACGTACTGGCTTTCTTTCCGAGTTATACGGTGGTCTTGTTTGGCTTGTGTTTGGGTTTGGGTTTAGGGGTTGAACAATTTGAGGTGTCATGACAGGATATGTTTGAGGCTGAGAAGGGTATGATGGTCGGTAAGGAGCCACCTGTTGAGGATTTGGAAATTGTGAGGTGGCAGCGATGTATGGCTGGTTGGCTTGGTGATATGGAGGTGGTTGGTAATATGGGGCGTATTAGGCTTGGAAGGTAAGTGTTTGGTTTGATTTAAATTGGTTCGGTTTCTTTTGTTCAAAGGTTACTGCATGTGCTTCTCCCTCATTCTTTTTCACAAACGGGGCTTTCTTTGGGCCGTTCAATACTGAAGTCTCAGTGATCTTGCCATTCCTCATTCCACTTTCAATTCTCTCACCGATGATGACCATGTCAGAAAAGATCGATGACACACTCCCAATCATCCTATCATAGAAGGGCGACTGGAATGTATCAATGAACATTGCCATAATTTCTTTCTCGGCCAATGGAGGCTCTACCTGAGCAGCCAGTTCCCTCCATCGTTGTGCATACTCCTTGAAAGTCTCTGTGTCTCTCTTTGCCATATTTTGGAGGTGCATCCTGTCGGGAGCCATGTCAATATTGTACTTGTATTACTTTAGGAATGCATCTGCTAGATCTTTGAAGGATCGAACGTGGGCCCGTTCGAGATGTGTGTACCAATTTGAAGTTTCCCCAGTTAAACTGTCTTGGAAGAAGTGAATCAAGATCTTATCATCTTGAGCGTATGATGCCATCTTCCTTACATACATGGTCAAATGGTTTTTGGGACAAGTGGTTCCCCAGTATTTGTCAAAATCGAGTACTTTAAATTTTGGTGGAATTACAACATTTGGCACCAGGAAAAGCTCCGTGGCATCCCGAAGACCATAACTATTTGCCCCTTCAACGGCCCGCAGTCTATCCTCTAACACTTCCAACTTTTTTTTAGATTGGGAATTCCTTCCTGACTGATTCACTGGAGTTTCACAATACATATTATGGGGAAAGGGGTATGGCATGTAGGAGGATCCGAAGTTTGGCATCCTTTGAGTCCCCTGGGGTCCATAATGTAGGGTGTATTGTGGAGTTTTTGGATTGGCAGAAAGTGTCACTGTCAGGGTGTTACCATCTGTAGGGTTGATAGTTTGTGTTTGTGGCATCTCGACAGCATTGGTGGGGGATTGTATCTGAGTAGTATGTTCCAAGTTTTGGATGCCGTCTTGTGGGCTGGGGGCTGTTGGTGGAACAAATCCACGAGGTAAGCCATATGGGGGATTGTTCGGGTCAAATGAAAGATGATTTTGGTTGCTAGGATAAACGGTGAGAGGCATCATGACCCCTAGTTGGTTGTAGCCTAGAATAGGAACCTGAACAAAACCAGGTGGGATAAGAGGTGTGGTCGGATGTCCTTCATTTGAGGCTGGAGGGTTCCCCTCTGTGTTCTTTTCCTTCTGCATTGCTTGAAGGATCTCCATCATCTTAGTCATTTGATCCTTGATTTGACTGACTTCATCCCTGATCTCTTGGACTTCTTCTAGTTCTTAGGCCATGGCTCTTGTTTGAGATTGAGTGTGATAAGGGTGTCTTGGAACAATTGTTCAAAAACCATACTGTTTTATTTAATAAAAGAAAAAATAATTGAATAAAATCAAAATAAACAGCAGAAACCAATTAAACTCCATTTTTGACAGGAAGACCGTCGCATACACTTATAGCAAGAATACTCATCCTGCAATCAAATCTAGTGGTATAATTCCCTCTAGCTTGACTGCAGTTGATGTCAAGTCCAAGGGAGAATTCACTCCTCGATATACCACATCTGTACTAGCAATGTTATTGTTTGATGATACCCATATTTTTACGTAGAAAACACATCGAGAGTTTTCATATTTCTAAATCCATCTTCGGGGACCGCAAAATATGTCAAGAGCTTAATTTTCTTTTTACTGAATCCCTTTGCAAGCTTCCCAAAATGTTTGAAGAACTCAGTCACCTCTGGTGGTATCTGGAGGAAAGGGTTCTTGTAGACCTGAATTGATACTTCTTCAAATCTCTCCACCAACCGGGAAGTATGATATTGAATTCTACCAATCATGTCTTCATATTTTCTTTTCCATGCTTCCCTTTCATAGATTACATCCCTCACAACCAATTTCCATCCCTTTACCCATTCTGTGTGACGTTGAGCTTCTCCTCTTTCATTTTCTTGCATTTTGGTCCTGAGCCAATTTTCCCTCTCACCAGCTTCTGCTAATAATTGACGATATCTGAAAGCTTCGTTCTATCCTCGATCAGAGTAAAGTTCGGTTTGAGCCAAGGATTCTTTTAGAGATTCAACTCTCTCCTTTAGTATCTGTATTATTTCGACATGAATCCCTACGTCCCACTCAAGCTCTTCTTTCTTCTTCATAATTCTAACTAGCATGTTTTCTTGACATTCCACCTTTTCTTGCAACTCTTAAATCTCTGCTTCTTTTTCCTTTCTTGCCCTTTTCATGCGACTTGGGGCTTCGTAGGAATCGGCACATTCATCTCTCAAATTCTCGATTTGTAAATTCAGTTTTAGCACCTGGCTTTGGAGTTTGACAATAGTTACTTCTGCAACTTGGTTCTTTTCATCCAAAACCCCCATCTGAGCTTTTAGAACTTCAATTTTTTCCAACATTTGATCTTCTGTAAGAGGATTGTTTTTAGCACTGGGGGGGGTCCGGTTTTGAAGGACAACCCCTTCTTGCCTCTCTCCATGCTTCATATCTTTATGTCCGAGCTATGATCCGCCTTCCTAACTCATTACGTCCTTTTATGTGAATATTGTCCCATGCTGACCTTATTGACATTGTCTGACTCTTGATGCTTCCACAATCTTGATATAAGAAATATGCTCCGCCAAGCAGCTCTTTTAGGGGTTCATCTTGTGTCCACCTGAGTTGACACATTACTAGAGCGGGTGAATATGACACACATCCTCTGGGTCCCATCAATGGGACATTCGGGAAACTTCCACAACTGAATATAACTGAATCTCCATTGTACCATGGGCACATCCATCTAAATGAACGTGAGTAGACCTGATCAAACTCTTGTTTCCATTCATATAGCTTGTGTGACTTTAGCGGCATGCGAATGAATCCTTTTAGTGGATCATCTGTTCTATCAATCTTGTTACCAGCAGACAAGTGAGTCATAATCCAAACATATATCGTTGGTTCACAACATCGCAACTTTTCTTGTTGATTCTGATGACAAACGTGTAGTGAGAGAAAAGTTTCAGCTACGATTGCAGGCATTGAATTCACCCCATATTCCTCAACTCTGTAGAAGACGTCCATAGCTGATCGATCAATCACATCCGAAATAAAGGGAAAAAGTACCAGTCCGTAGATAACGAGAGCCAACAATCTATTAAAAGTAACCCATCGTTGTTGTTGAGTCAACTCCCTAAGGTAACCTTCCAAGAATCGCCTCTTCAAGCCAGTAGTGTTTCCTTTTTCCATTTTATCCAATTGTTCCGGTTTAAGCTCCAACAGACTTGCTATCTTCCTATCTGCCACATATTGTCCATAATACAAATAGACACGTGATTCCTTTTGGATAGGCAATCTCAGCATGTAAGCATACTCCTCTATGGTCGGAGTTATATCTAGGTCAGGCAATTCAAAACATCTCAAAGTTGAGTTCCAATACTAAGCAAATGCACTCAGAGCGGTGGCATCCACCGGAATATGTAACAGATCTAGTATCCTCCCGTACTTATTGTTAAAGTTTGAACGTGCCTTTTCTGACATTTGTAGACTAATTTCCCATAAGCTCTGAACATCATTGAGTGTCACGTCGATCTTGATGTTCTTCTTGGAATTGCTTGCATTGCTAGTACTCTTTCCGATGCTAGGTCCTTCCATTCTTTGCTATAAGATTAATATTAAGGTCTTCCTGTCAAGAAACACAAATAAAGAAAAAATTAGAAATGAAATAAAAAAAAAATGCCCTACATGCTTCATGTTACATGAGCCCCAGTAGGGTTGGGAACCCTAGTCGGGTATGCTATCAATGCACTACCTTCAGTATAACATGCCGCTTATTAGAAGTGCAATAATATTCGGACATATCATTCGGCCTTGGAGCGGCGATGTGTCATCCCCTTTTTTCTTTTTTAGAAAACTTCATAGTAAATATGTATGTGCATGGCAATTTATGTTTATGATGCCAGGAAAAAAAGGAGAGAAAGAAAGAGTATGCTCCCTTTGTCGTAAATTAGGTAAAACTTAGGGTTGGACAAACCTGAGGTAATGACTCTAAACAGGTTGGCTGCTAAGTTTCCTCTATCGGTGAAATCAGGTAGAGTCTAGACTTCTAAAAGCCATGGTTCCCAGATTGCCCCTATCCCGAAAGATAAGGATCCGATTCATAAATCTAATCACAAGTAGGGATAGACCCTCTCAATATGACCAACCCATGATATTGGGTACAACCTGAGTGGTGAATCAACAAATATCAGGGAGGTACAAGACCTCTTCAATGACAATGTCGAGACACCGCCTAATCCTTGAGTTTTGAGCAAGCTCGGGTATAGAGCCAAAAGTGTGTGCAATATGTGATAGTAATGTGTGTGATGGGAGCACACAAACCTTCACAGAAACCTACTAAAATAAAACTACCCCAAACCTGCAAAAGGAACAAACAACACAAACACAATATTTCTCTACCCTAAGGTTGCAAGAATATACAAAAGCAGTTATGAAAGCATAAGAAAAAGAAATAAAACAAAAAAAAGGGTAAAACAAATATTTTCAAAGCTGTAAAAAGTTTTTTGCACAACCCACTATGATAGGCCTGACTCTCAAAATGTCCCCAGTGGAGTCACCGACTGTCGCGATCGTCCTGTCCGGGAGCAGCGAAAAGTTTCAACCACACTAGACAGGTGACCTGTCTGTGCAGTGTGTTTCAAACATGTCTGAACCTAGCTTCTGTGTGCGAAAAGTTTTCAACTTTGTTTTAATTTCTGATAAACACAATTCAATCCCCCTTCTCGTTTTATAGTTGTCTATTTTAGTTGGTATCAGAGCCCAGCCTCTAGGTTGAGCATCTAACAATGTAGAGGTAAAGGTCCTGAAGAATAGACATGACTGCTGGAGCTAGTTCAAGTGGGAGCCACCAGACTGAAAGAGCTTCCCTAACCAGACCTCCATTCTTCAATGGAGAAAACTACAAATATTAGAAATATAGATTTCAATGGTTCATTATATCTACAAACTCTGATCTCTGGGATTTCATCACTGATGGTCCATTCATTCCTAAAAATGATGACAACATAAACAAGCCAAAAGCTCAGTGGACCCTTGCAGAAAAGACAAAATGGGAGCTGAATCACAAAGCCAGATACAACATCATTTGTGCTCTCAGTCTTGAAGAATTTGAAAAATTATGTGCGTGTGATTCTGCTAAATAAACATAGGATACATTAGCTGTCACACATGAAGGAACAACTAAAGTTAAAGAATCAAAGATTGCCATACTTGTCAGGAAGTATGAACTGTTTCTCATGGAGGAAGGAGAATCTGTCGCTTAGATGATAGGGAGATTTCAAACTATCATCAATGGCCTGAAGTCTCTTAAGAATGTTTATACTAATGCTGAGAAAGTTGGAAAGATACTGAGAAGTCTTCCTAAGCAGTGGAGACCTTTGGTCACTGCTATCTCTCAAGCCAAGGATCTCACTACCTTGACTATGGATGGACTTCTTGGTACACTCACTGTTCATGAGCAGGAACTTGGTGATAAAGTTGCAACAAAGAAGGGCAAGTCAATTGCTCTAAAGGCTGATCATAAGTCATCAAAGTCTTCAAAAGCTCTAAAGGTAGACGAGTCATCCAGTGATGCTGACTTGTCTGAACCCGATGATTCTGAAAGTGATGAAGAGTTATCTCTCCTAACCAGGAAGATAAAACTTCTCTTACAGAAAAAGAAGTTCACAAAGGATAAGCCATTCAGAAGGTTCAACAAGGACTAGATCTTCAAAGAATCCATCTCAATAGACAAGAGTTCAATTTTCTGCTATGAGTGCAAGAAGCCTGGTCACATCAAAGTTGAGTGTCCTTAACTCAAGAAAGCCCCTTTTAAGAAGTTCTTAAAAAAGAAGAAGAAAGGAATGATGGCTACTTGGGAGGATCTAGAGTCAACATATTCTGAAGATGAAGAGACAGAGGAAGAAGCCAAACTCTATCTGATGGCCAACACTGACTCAGATTCAGATAATGAGGTACATTCTGACTATGATGAATTACTTGATGCCTATGAGGAGTTAATGGAGGAATCCAACTGCTTATCCAAGGGCTTCAAATCCCTCAAGAGATAGTATGTAAAGCTCCTTAGTGAGCATAAACAAAAATCTCAAGAATGTGAGAAGCTGGCCAAAGAGAACGGTGAGTTGAAGACTGAAAAGTCTGATGAAGCTAAGATCTCTAGTGAAACATCACAGTCTGAAGAAGTTGAGAAACTTCAACAGAAAGTGGAAGAGCTCACTTCTAATCTTTCCAAATTTTTTAATGGTAGAGACAATCTGACTAAGCTGCTTAGCTGTCAGAGACACTTCCTTAACAAAGAAGGTATTGGATATGTCCTTCAGACACATCATAAAATATCAACTAAAACTTCTAAAGTGTCTGTTAAGTCAACAATAATTAAATCCATACCTGATTGTAACTTCTGTGGAAAAACCGGACATGTTATGTCTAAGTGTATCCATTAGAAGATAATGAAGTCTTCACAGACTCCTAGAACTAACAGAAAAGGACCCAGAAAATTATGGGTACCTAAAGACCAAATAATTCCTGTTGTAGATGTCCTTAATAGGAAAAAGAAAACACCATTGCTGGTACCTGGACAGTGGTTGCTCGCGACACATGACAGGAGAAAGGTCTATGTTCCTAGACCTCCAACTTAAGAAATGAGGACATGTTGCCTTTGGAGGCAACCGGAAAGGGAAGGTTATAGGCATTGGTACTATTGGTGGTACACCCCATCTTCCCTCTACATCTAATGTTCTTATGGTTGAAGGATTAAAACACAATTTGCTTAGCATAAGTCAATTATGTGACAGTGGATTTGATGTCTCCTTTACCAAGGATTTATGCATAGTTAAAGACTTTAGTGGTAAAACCATCTTTTCAGCTAAAAGGCAACAAAATATGTATAAGATTGAAATGTCTGATCTCTCGGATCAAAGTATAACCTGACTGATGTATAAAGAGGATGAAAGATGGTTATGGCATAAGAAACTATCACATGATAGTATTAAACTAATTTCTAAACCGAAAACGGATAACCTTGTGAGAGGATTGCTTCATATTAGTTTTAAGAAAGATGTCTTGTGTGATGCATGTTAGAGAGGTAAACAAATAAAATCAAGTTTCAAATCTAAGAACCAAGTATCAACCTCTAGACCTCTTCAATTGTTACACATGGATCTATTTGGGCCAGTTAGTCTTGCTAGCTTGGCTGGAAGAAAATATGGATTTGTCATAGTTGATGGCTAATCTAGATTTACATGGGTACTCTTCTTAACCCACAAGGATGAGTCTTTTAAGGCTTTCTCAATATTTTGTAAAAGAGTACAAAATGAATAGGGTTTCTGTATCTCTACCCTTAGAAGTGATCATGTGGGAGAATTTGAAAATGAGCAGTTTAGACTGTTCTGTGAGGAGAATAGGATCTCTCACAATTTCTTTTCACCTAGAACTCCACAACAAAATGGAGTGGTTAAGAGAAAGAACAGATCTCTACAAGAGATGGCTATATCTATGCTCAATGAGAATAATCTCCCTAAGTACTTCTGGGCAGAAGCAGTAAACACTGCATGTTATGTACAGAACAAAATACTTATTAGGCCTTTTCTAAAGAAGACACCTTATGAATTGTGGAAAGGGAAAAGCCCCAACATATCCTATTTTCATGCATTTGGTTGTGAATGCTTCATTCTGAACACTATGGATCAACTTGGAAAGTTTGATTCCAAAGTGGATAAAGGTATCTTTGTAGGCTATTCTGAAATGTCTAAAGCCTTTAGAATTTATAATTCCAGAACTTTTGTTATTGAAGAATATGTTCATGTTAAGTTCAATGATGGTTTAAAGACTGATAGGGAACTATCAGTTCTAGAAGATGATCTTGCAGGTCTTGACATAAATAAGCCAGAAAGCCAACAACCTGATCTGACCAAGATAGAACCTGTTAATAAGTTAGACAAACAAGTGGAGCAGACAAGTCAACAGACAAGTCAAGATCTCCATGATGATCTCAAAAGGGACTGGAAGTTCAAAACTCATCATCCTAAGGATCTTATTATTTGAAATCCCTCAGAAGGATTAAGAACCATATCCACTCTAAGAGAATCAAGTAATTTACCTTTTATGTCAGAAATGGAGCCAAAACGCATTGAAGAAGCTCTTGAGGATGAAAGCTGGATTCTTACTATGCAAGAAGAAATCAACTAGTTCACCATAAATGATGTCTGGACACTTGTCTCCAAGCACAAAAACAAATTTGTGATTGGAGCAAGATGGGTTTTCATAAACAAATTGGATGAGGATGGAAATGTTATCAGAAATAAGGCAAGGTTAGTAGCTCAAGGCTATAACCAACAAGAATGTATTGATTATACTGAAACCTTTGCACCTATAGCTAGAATAGAAGCTATTCACATATTAATGTCATACACTGCACAACACCAAATCACTCTTTTTCGAATGGATGTAAAAAATGCTTTTTTAAATGGTATAATTAAAGAAGAAGTGTGTAGAGCCTCCCTTGGCACTACATGTACTTACTCAAATGCGTAAATTAAATAGAAAATCTTTTGTTGGTTTACTTTCAAAAGACAAATTTATACCTTATTATAGTTTCGAAAAACGATGTAAAAAAACTTTAACTTAATACACAAATAGCTTAACCCGCATATACATACACCTTCGTGTAATTACACATCATCATACTCAATTACATTCATCAGGACCCTAGGGATTACGAGTTATTTGTCTTTGGTTTATGTTAGATTCAATGACTTAGAGATTTTGATATATGACAAATACAACTTAATGTGTATGTAAGTGTTATAGTATCAAATTGTAATGACAGGTATCAAGCAGTGATCAACAAGTTCAGTGAGCAATCAAAGGAGAATATTCAAGGAAGAACTTGGAGGAATCAAAGAGCAAAAATGAAGATCAAGGAATCATCAAGACAAGAGCTTAAAGGAGAAATTAGATTTAAGTCTTAGATGATTTGTAAGAGATGAAATCTCTTATTCACAAATAAGCTCAATTAAAAAGATGCATGAAGAAAATCAATTTTCATAACCTGCATTAAAAGGAATGAGTTTTCGTTAATGAAAATGATTTTTTGAAATAAGAAGCGCTCATCCAAAGCGCTCGTCCAACACAAGTGACAGAAGCGCTCATCCAATAAGTAATACAAGTGCTCGTCCAACACTGAAGTAATAGAAGCGCTCGTCCAACACAAGTGACACAAGCCCTCGTCCAACACAAGTGACACAAGCGCTCATCCACTAAAGTGATACAAGCGCTCGTCCACTAAAGTGATAGAAGTGCTCGTCTACCATATGGAGCTCGTCTACTGAATGGAGCTCGTCTACTAGTTGGAGCACGTCCAATTACTTTGTGTTTTAGTACTCTCGTCTGCTGACGTGGCATATGGAGCTCGTCTACTAGCCCGTCCGAATGTAAAATGTTAATGGCTAGATGGACGCGGTTATTTTCTATATGGATGTGAATTCTATAAGAACTATCAAAATCTTATTTCAAGAAAGAGAATCAAGAAAACAGATTCTGTTAAATCAGATCCAAATCTGTTTTGATTGATCCCATGGGCTATAACTTGTTTTCTATATAAAGAGGGATCAAAAGGAACACTTATAAGAATCACAACCAGATTAGAAATTATATGCGAAATCAATTGTGAAAATCATTCATCATCTTCATTGAGCTTACTGTGAAAAGAGTGTTTCAATACTCATAAGTGCTTCAATTTGTTTATCTGACTATTGAGAGTTAGGAATCAACTTTTGTTTTACATTTCGATTGTAAAGAGAGAGGGAGTTTCTCTGAGTGATTAGGGTGAGGTATCCCTAAGGTTGAACATTGAGGCTCTTCACAAGAGTGTGGTATCTCGAGGTGAAGGAGTGCTCTGTGGTGTAAAGGTTTTTCAAGCTACATGGCAAAGCTTGTGTGTTAGTGTGTGAAATCCAATAGGTGGAGTGGGGACTGGATGTAGGTCTCAGTGGAGGTGACTGAACCAGGATAAATCTGGTTGTCTGGTATCCCTAAACTCAAACTCCTTACTTTCTATTTATTTTCAAGAACCTGCAACTTTGATGTTTAAAGTTCAATATAATTTCTGTTCTTGATCTGTATAAACTGTATTGAAAACTGAAACTGAAACTGAACTATACTGAAACTGAAACTTGCATAACTTGTTCTTAATCTATAAAGGATTAATCAGTTTCTGTATTTTGTTATTACTGAGTTATTGAACCTGAATCTGTTATCTATTAATTCTCAATTAATATTTCTTATCTTCATCATTTTCCAATTCAAGATTTTATATAAACCCTTCATTGATCTTGTAAAAGATCCTGAGGCCTCAAATCCGCAACTCTGATTTTAAATGTTTATTGAAAAGTTTTTAAGAGGGAAATATTTTAAGAAGACTCAATTCACCCCGCCCCCCCTCTTGAGTCATTGAAGCCAAAACAACAATTGGCATCAGAGCTAAACTCTTAAGTTTGGCTTAACAGCTATAAGAGTATGGCTTACAATGACTGTTTAAATGAAGGGGCTTCCCTTACACGCCCTCCTGCCTTCAATGGATCTGAGTATACCTATTGGAAAGAAAGGATGATAATCTTTCTTGAGGCAGCAGGTGTTGTCATATGGGATGCAGGAGAAAATGTACTATCTGTCCCCTCTACTGTAGATGCTAATGGTGCTCCAAGAAATAAGCCTAAAACTGAATGGAATGAGGACGATAAGAAAATAGTTCAATATAATGCACGTGCTAGGAATATTATAACATCTACTTTAAGACGTGATGAGTTTTTCAGGGTTTCAAATTGCCAATCAGCAAAGGAGATGTGGGATACATTGCAAGTAACACATGAAGGAACCTCAGATGTCAAAAGAGCAAGAATGAACAACCTCACACATGAGAGTATGAGTTGTTCAGAATGAATCGAGGAGAACCTACGACTGAAATGCAAAAGAGATTCACACACATCGTAAATCAAATGGCTAGTCTTGGAAAAGAAATCTCCAATGAGGATCAAATTAACAAAGTAATGAGATGCTTGAGCAGGGAATGGCAACTTAAAGTCACTGCAATCTCAGAATCCAGAGATCTCTCATCAATGACCATTGCCACACTGCTTGGAGAATTGCAAGAACATGAATTGGAGTTGAACAGATTGAATGAGAGTGAAGAAACTGATAAAAGAAAGAAGAGATTGGCTATGAAATCGTAAGTCAAAGAAATAGAAGACAGTGATGACGATGATTCAGCACAAGAGGAAGAATCTGAAGAAAAGATGGGAATGCTAGTTAGAAAATTCAAGAACTTCCTAAAGAAGAAAGGAAACTTCAAAAGAAAGCCATCCACCTTTCAAAGGAGAAATTTCAGCAAAGGTGACAACTCTTCCAACAACATCACATGCTATGAATGTGGAAAGATTGGCCACATGAAGCTTGACTGTCCAAAGCTGCAAAAGAAGGACAAAATTGAAAAGTTTGACTCAAAGGACAAGTGGAAAAAGTCAAGAAAGGCCTACATTGCTTGGGATGATAATGATCTAGATTCCACTGACGAATCTGAATCCGAGGAGGTAAACTTGTGCTTGATGTCCAGCAATGATAGTGATTAAGAAAGTGAAGTAAGTTCCAATTATCAACCTTATGATGAATTGCAAAATGCTTTTGAAGAACTTCACAAAGAATCCATTAGACTTGCTAGATTGCTAACTAAGTCTAAGAAAACCATCACATGCTCAGAGGAGAAAACTTGTCTTAAACAAAGAGGTAGATCAATTAAAAAAAGAAAATTGTGCTATAAAAGAAAAATTAGCTACTGTTTTAGATGCATCTATATGTGATAAATGTCCTAAGTTGGAGAAACATATAAATCATTTGAATGGTGATCTATATAGAATTACTAGTGATAAAGAAATATGGAATGTATCTAGCTGTACATTGACTAAAGAGGTTGAAAAACAAAAAAATGACCTAGCAAGATTCACATATGGTAGAGATAACTTGACTGCAAAAATGTGTTTATGATAAGGCTGGAATAGGCTATAAACCGAAGATACATGAGAAATCTTTCAAGAAATTTTTGCTGCACCTAAGACATCAAACACACCATTTGTTAAATGCAATTTTTGTGCTAGAAAAGGTGTCACAGCTTCTACATGTCATTACATAAAATCTTCTTATAATGAGTCTAAGTATATATGGGTTCCTAAAGGAACTATTGCTGCAACTAACTCAAAAGGACCCAAACAGAATTGGGTACCTAAAGCAAAAACATGATTCTGTTTTGTAGGTGTGTTGGAAAGCCAAGAATGTGAAATGGTATCTTGACAGTGGTTGTTCCAAGCATATGACTGGAGACAAAACCAAGTTCATTTCCTTTACCCCTAAGTCAAGTGGTAGTGTTACCTATGGAGATAACAATAAAGGGTGAATACTTGGCATTGGCAACATTGGAAGTGACGCAACAACAATCATTGAGGATGTACTATATGTTGAGGGATTGAAACACAACCTATTAAGTATCAGTCAACTATGTGACAAAGGCTTCAAGGTAAAATTCAATTCCAATAGTTACTTAATAGAAAATCAGCATGATGAAAATTTGAAATTAATGGACATAGGACAGATAACATCTATATGCTTGATTTAGATAATATCTCTTCAAATACCTCATGCTGTCTTATTTCAAAAAAAGAAGAGAATTGGCTTTGGCATAGACGAATTGCACGCATTCACATGAACCACTTGAATAAACTAATTCGTAAAGATCTTGTAGTTGGCTTGCCTAAAATAAAATTTGTGAAAGATGGACTATGTGATGTATGTCAAAAAGGAAAGCAAGTTAAGGTCTCTTTTAAACCAAAGAACATTGTTTCAACAACTAGACCCTTGCAACTTTTACACATGGATTTATTTGGTCCATCTAGAACCAAAAGCCTTGGTGGTCACTCGTATGCATTGGTAATAGTAGATGATTACTCTAGATATAAATGGACATATTTTCTATCTCATAAGAGTGATTCATTTGCTGCATTTAAGAAAATGGCAAAAGTTGTGCAAAATGAAAAGGACGTAAAAATTGTTTCTATAAGAAGTGATCATGGGGGAGAATTTCAAAATGAAGTGTTTGAAAACTTTTGTGATGAGCATGGCATTCAACATAATGTTTCTTCTCCTAGAACTCCAAAACAAAATGGAGTAGTGGAAAGAAAGATTACTTCATTAGAGGAGATAGCAAGAACTATGTTGAAAGACTCTAGCTTGCCAAAACATTTTTGGGCAGATGCTGTCAATACAGCCTGCTATGTGCTAAATAGAGTCTTGATAAGACCAATTTTAAAGAAAACCCCTTATGAGCTTTACAAAGGAAGAAAACCAAATATAGCACATTTACATGTTTTTGGTTGCAAATGCTTTGTTCTTAACAATGGAAAGAATAATCTGGGAAAATTTGATGCAAAGGCTGATGAAGGAATTTTCCTAGGTTACTCTCTATCTAGTAAAGCATTTAGAATATATAATACGAGAACAGAAACTATTGATGAATACATGCATGTGACATTTGATGAGTCTAACCCCAATAGGTTGGGAAAGGATTCTGTTATTAATGATCTTGCAGATTCAATTGAGAAAAATCTCCTAGAAGAGAAACGGGACAATGAAGAAGATGAAAGCTTAAAGAACGAATCGCTGCAGCAGAAGCAAACAGAACAACAGCTTGACCTACCAAAGGAATGGACGACTGTCAGAAATCATCCAATTGATAACATCATTGGTGAAATTAAAAAGGGGGTAACTACTAGACAATATCTTAGAAATGTTTGTAATCTTATGGCATTTGTGTCTCAAGTAGAACCTAAGAACATAGATGATGCTATAATTGATGAACATTGGATGATGACTATGCAAGATGAGTTAAACCAGTTCGAAAGAAACCAAGTTTGGAAACTAGTGCCTAAACCCAAGAACTGTCAAGTAATAGGTACAAAATGGGATTTTAGGAATAAACTAGATGAAAATGGTATAATTGTAAGAAACAAGGCTAGATTGGTAGTCAAAGGGTATAACCAAAAGAAGGCATAGATTATGATGAAACATATGCACCAATAGCAAGATTAGAAGCTATTAGAATGCTACTTGCTTATGCTTGCCTAATGGGATTTAAATTGTATCAAATGGATGTTAAGAGTGCTTTCTTAAATGGATTTATACAAGAGGAAGTGTATGTTGGTCAACCACCTGGTTTTGAGAATAATGAATTGCCTAACCATATTTATAAATTGTCTAAAGCACTGTATGGCTTAAAGCAAGCTCCTAGAGCTTGGTATGAAAGGTTAATTAATTTTCTCATTGAAAAAGGATTTAAAAGAGGTAAAGTTGACACAACTTTGTTCACTAAGAAAAAGGCACACAACATTTTACTTGGACAAATAAATGTGGATGATATAATTTTTGGTGCCACTAATGAGCATTTGTGCAATGAGTTTGCAAGTCTTATGCAGAGTGAGTTTGAAATGTCAATGATGGGTGAACGGAACTTTTTCCTTGGACAGCAAATAAAGCAAACTGAAAATGAAATCTTTGTTAGCCAAACCAAGTACTGCAGTGAGTTGATCAAGAAGTTTGGCATGGAAAATGCTAAGGAGATGGCTACTCCAATGAGTACCTCCTATTATCTGGACAAGGATGAGCAAGGTAAACCTGTTGATGTTTCTAAATTCAGAGGTATGATGGGCTCACTACTTTATCTTACTGCTAGTAGGCCAAATATCATGTTTATTGTATGCATGTGTGCTAGATATCAAGCAAATCCAAAAGAATCACACTTAACAACAGTTAAAAGGATAATTAAGTATCTGTTACGAACAAAAGACATGGGATTATGGTATCCCAAGGGAGCTACATGTACTTTAATTAGCTATTCAGACTCTGATTTTGTTGGTTGTAAACTAGATAGAAAACGTACTAGTGGAACTTGCCATTTACTAGGAAACTCATTAGTATCATGGTTCAGTAAGAAACAATCTAGTGTGGCTTTATCCACTGTTGAGGCTGAATATGTAGCAGCTGGTAGCTGTTGTGCGCAGGTTTTATGGATGAAACAACAATTAGTTGATTATGGTGTGCAACTAAACCAAGTTCCTATTAGATGTGACAATACGAGTGCAATTAACTTAACTAAGGATCCCATAATGCACTCTAGAACTAAACACATAGAAATCAGACATCACTTCATTAGAGATCATATACAAAGTAGAGAAATTGAGATTGAATATGTTGATACAACTAAACAACTTGTAGATATTTTTACAAAGCCTTTGAACAAGGAAAGCTTCTTTTTCATTAGAAGAGAATTGGGCATAGTTGATCAATCCTATATCTAATCTCTAAAGAAACAAAAGAAAATCAAAAGGGGAGGAAAATTAGCTAGACGCACTTATTCTTTGATTTTCCTGCACCTATCCCTCTATCATGAACAATTTTATATGCTACGTTTGAATGTTTAAAATGTTTACCTTCTCTATTGCATTGAATGTTTATTTTCTTTACCTTTTTTATGATGCCAAAAGGGGGAGGAAAAATTATGATATAGAGAAAGGGCATAATAACAAATTATACATGAAAAAAAGGTATGATATAGAGAAAAGAGATAATAACGAATTATACATGCATATGTTGAGGGGGAGCTAATGAGCTTACATGATTAATAGAATGAGCTTACATGATTAATGGGGAGTAAATCAAATTCTGCTATGATAATATTTTTTTGCTCTGATATACTTCTGCTATGACTGCTTTGATACTATGATATAAATCTGCTAAAAACACTTAGCGTTTGCTACACTTATACTTTGATCTTATAATTTGTTAAAAGGTTTGTCATAATCAAAAAGGGGGACATTGTTAGATTCAATGACTTAGAGATTTTGATATATGACAAATACAACTTAATGTGTAACAAGTGTTTTAGTATCAAATTGTAAAGACAGGTATAAAGCAGTGATCAACAAGTTCAGTGAGCAATCAAAGGAGAATATTCAAGGAAGAACTTGGAGGAATCAAAGAGCAAAGACGAAGATCAAGGAATCATCAAGACAAGGAGAAATTAAATTTAAATCTTAGATGATTTGTAAGAGATGAAATCTCTTATTCACAAATAAGTTCAATTAAAAAGATGCATGAAGAAAATCAATTTTCATAACATGCATTAAAAGGAATAAGTTTTCGTTAATGAAAATGATTTTTTGAAATAAGAAGTGCTGACGTGGCATATGGAGCTCGTCTACTAGAACGTCCGAATGTAAAATGCTAATGGCTAGACGGACGCGAATTCTATAAGAACTATCAGAATCTTATTTCAAGAACGAGAATCAAGAAAATAGATTCTGTTAAATCATATCCAAATCTGTTTTGATTGATCCCAAGGACTATAACTTGTTTTCTATATAAAGAGGGATCAAAAGGAACACTTATAAGAATCACAACCAGATTAGAAATTATATACGAAATCAATTGTGAAAATCATTCATCATCTTCATTGAGCTTACTGTGAAAAGAGTGTTTCAATACTCATAAGTGCTTCAATTTGTTTATCTGACTATTGAGAGTTAGGAATCAACTTTTGTTTTACATTTCGATTGTAAAGAGAGAGGGAGTCTCTCTGAGTGATTAGGGTGAGGTATCCTTAAGGTTGAACATTGAGGCTCTTCACAAGAGTGTGGTATCTCGAGGTGAAGGAGTGCTCTGTGGTGTAAAGGTTTTTCAAGCTACCTGGCAAAGCTTGTGTGTTAGTGTGTGAAATCCAATAGGTGGAGTGGGAGCTGGATGTAGGTCACAGTGGAGGTGACTGAACCAGGAAAAATCTGGTTGTGTGGTATCCTTAAACTCAAACTCCTTACTTTCTGTTTATGTTCAAGAACCTGCAACTTTGATGTTCAAAGTTCCATATAATTTTGTTATTGATCTGTATAAACTGTATTGAAAACTGAAACTGAAACTTGCATAACTTGTTCTTAATCTTTAAAGGATTAATGAGTTTCTGTATTTTGTTATTACTGATTTATTGAACCTGAATCTATTCTCTATTAATTCTGAATTAATCTTTTTATCTTCATCATCTTGCAATTCAAGATTTTATATAAACCTTTCATTGATCTTGTAAAAGATCCTGAGACCACAAATCCGCAACTCTGATTTGAAAATTTTATTGAAAAGTTTTTAAGAGGGAAATATTTTTAAGAAGGTTCAATTCACCCCCCCCCCCCCCCTCCTGAGTTATTGAAGCCAGAACAACAGTTTAAAGTACTTAGAAATTAAAATACATACATCTGATTACAGTACCAAAATATCAAAGGGTTAGACAGAGAACCAGGATTTTCAAAAAGACATGACTCTCATCAGCCTGATATACAGTAAACAAAATAAAAACACTACCCCTATCAGTCAAACTCCTAAGCTGGTCAAACTAGTGGAACCCGTTAGGGAGACCACCATGATCATCCCTAACTGGAGAAGGATCGGGTGAGCCTACTCCAACATCCACATCCGCGATGGGATCAACAACATTATCATCTAGGGGGTAATACTCTACTCCCTCCGTAGCATCCTCCGATGGATCCCCTTCAATAGGATCCTCTTCCTCAAGGTTTTCTTCAACCATCCCCTCATCATCATTGTCCTCTCCTCCAACTAGGACAATGGGTGCTGACGACTCTGGTACAGGATAGACGGGTGCTGACCCAAGGATAAAATGAAGTGGTGGAGGCAGATGATAAGTGTTGCCGGTGGCCACCAAAGTCCTCAAGATAAGTCATATAGGAGGCAGTGGTACTTCTACTGTCTTGATACTATGAGTACACGCCATAGTTCCTGCTTCTGTCCCCTTTGTAGTGAGTAAAGGCTCGGTATATACAGCGCTGCGAGCCCCCGGGTGTATGGCCCATGCACCACCATCATCTCTGCGCTCAAAAGCCAGCCCTAGGTATCCCGAGTGGGTCATGTTGTTCATCGGATCCATCTACAGACATAATGGAAAATACCCCACAAGAGAATCATACAAAAATAATGCAAGTGTGAGATACCAATATGTGAGCATTGTATGGTAGCCACTGGGGCTGGCCAAACAATCCATGTATCCATGATCCATCCAATCCATCCATGAGCATTAGATGGATCATGGATGGATTAGATTCTTTTAATAAATTTTTAATGGATCATAATGGATTAATGGATTGTTTTTAATCCATCCATTATGATCCGAATAAATATTTATCCAATCCATCCATTTGCCACCCCTAGTAGCCACATACACAACACACAAACAACAACATATAAACATGAACATACATAACATAACTTCATAATTATATCAAAGAGTTCAATCCAACAACCAAATGCAGTTTTATAAAACCTTTCATGTCACTTCAATGTTTACTCTCTAACTCATAATTCTTCGGAGATCCTAACTTCCCTTCGCCAAGCAATGATAGGATCGCTATAATGCCTATAACACAATTATTTCACGTTGGATCGACCTCTCATGGGTCCGAATCCTCAATTTTTCTAGGGTATCGCATCTCACCTAAATAATACAGAATAGTTCCTGATTGAGTACATTTCGAGCAGGGTAACCGAGTTCCACGACCCGAGATTGCTGCCCCGAGTGTTTCATGGATTTCGAACCCGAACGTCCCTGAAGACCCAAAAACTAAAGAGTAGGTCTCTGGTCCGTAACTCTTCAGTTTGTCAGTTCACCCTTTGTGAAACTGTAGCTCGATACACAATGGCATGTCTTCCACAATGGCATATAAGCTAGACTAAGCATGTAAAACAAGGTTTTCTTTTTCTTTTCTTTTTCGCATCATTTTTTCTTTGTCAAGCCTTAACGCTCTTGACTACTTTCATTCAGGCATTAAATAAATTTTAATACCAACTTAGGAGTTTACAACAAAATCCATGCTTTCGATATCTCCTTCACAATCGAACACTAGTCCGACGTCTCAGAATTCTAGGTTCTTCTCAAAAGGAACACTAGCCCGGCTTCTCGGGAATTTAAATCTAGTCTGATATTTCGGCAAACTAGATCTAGCCCGAATCTCAGCGTCGGCACAACTAGGTCATATCTTTTCCTCAAAACTCAAAACAGGAATCCTAGCCCGTCATTTCAGCAATCTAGGTCCTTTTCACATCACATCTTTCCACATGATTTCCTCTTCCACTTACTTGATTCCCTTTTTCGTTCAGTGAAAAACCAAATTGAAAACAAAACATCTTTGTCTTCTACACTTTGTACCATGAGTAATTCCTCATGCTTAGAAATACATTCTTCAATAAACTTTTTTTTTTAAAATTCATTTTCAACAACTTAGAAAACTACTAAGAACCTTTTCTAAAATTTGAGAAAAATTTCAAAGTTCTCAATAAAGAGATTTATCCAATAGATTAATTTTGTCTAAAACTTTTCACTTTTGAAAAAGAAAACACTTTGTGAAACACTTGAAAGTAAAATCTTTGGTTTTTCAAAGGATGTCTCCATTTTTAAAATCTTTGTTTTCTCAAAATATTTTTCGTAGACTCTTTACAATTTTTCACTTTCTTTCTTCTCCTAGACTTTTGCCTATCTCAACACTTTCATCATTTTAATTTTCTTTCTACTTTAATAAATAAGACAAAACATCAATGTTTTAACTTTTATGAGTTAAAGCATTTGAATGCCTTAGTCTTTGTTAACAAGCAATGACCAGTGTCATGCCATCAGCCAATCACAGTTAATCAAAACAACAACTATAGATCAAATATAGCATGTTCATTTTCCACAATTCCAACGCGCCCATTTAAACTAGTCATATAATAAAACCATACAAAAACAGTGTACATGACTATCCAAGTATCTCCTCAGGCAAACTCGCTTTAGCTTAAACAGTGAAATTTTTGCCTGTGAAGAGTTGTCCTAGATCCAGCTTCCTCCCACGATTCCATAAAGTATACTTATACCACGTTTCCTTCACAAAACATCACAATACAAGTCAAGTTTTGAAAATTTCCTTCTAGCTCACCAGGAGTAGATTTCGGCCTTTATAGGGAAAATTGGGTTAGAGACTTTTTGTTGAACCTAAGCACTTGGATTTTGATTACCTAGGTACTAGAGAGTATTAAACAAGAATTAGATTGAAGAAATGAAACAAAAATATTAAACCTTCCTCTATGTGTATTTTCGGCCAAGAGGGGTTTTCATGGCGTTGGGGTTTTCACTTCATCAATATACTTAAAGACATCAAGCTATAGTCTTAACAAGATGATATGAATGTTCATGATGCAAAATCTAAGGCATCAATCTCATGTTTGATCTCATGTTCATGAATAACGAAAAAATGGTTTTCAACCATGAAGAACATGAAAATGGAAAGAATGGACTCAAGAAGAAGATGAGATGATTAAGTTACCTCAAGTAAGTGAAGGAGAATGATGATGATTTTGATGAGTTTTGAACCAAAATCACTTGAAGCTCTTGAATGGCTTTGGTGTTCTTAAGCTTTGTGAAATGAAAATGAAGAAAAGTGAGAGTGAGAGTGTAATGACACATATCTCTTAAAAAGAGACAAAAACCATTGATCTTTCGTTCATTTTTCAAAATTAGGTTTTCTGATTAGTAATTTATACTGCCAGTGAAAACACAGACCGGTTTTCGTCTGAATTTTCAACCCAAAATTTTACTGGACCTTTATATCATCAAACATGATCCTAATATGATTTTGTTTTAGTAAAAATCATTTTCTAGGTTCTTGGTTAAAATATAAACATATTAATATCTTTGCAGATATTGGAAAGCATTGAAAAATCGGAGTGTTACATTACTACCCCACTAAAAAAAATTGTCCTCGAAATTACGTACCTGGAAAAAGATCAGGATACTGCAATTTCATCTTGTTCATGGCTTCCCATGTTGTTTCTCCGATTGTCTCGTCCCAAATAACCTTAACTAAGGAAATTTGTTTACTCCTGAGCTGCTTAATCGTCTTATCTTCGACTCTTACAGGTGAAGTCTCATAAGACAAGTTTTCTTTTAATTGTACTACATCGGGTTCAATTACATGTGATGGATCAGGAATATACTTCCTCAGTTGTGAGACATGGAGCACATTGTGAAGATTTGAAAGAAAAGGTGGTAAAGCAATTTGGTAGGCTACTGGACCAATACGGTGAATAATTTGGTAAAGTCCAATGAATTTAGGAGTGAGTTTTCTGGACTTTATAACCCTACCTACGCCAGTCGTGGGTGTGACTCTCAGAAATACGTGTTCACCTTCTTGAAATTCGAGAGGTCGTCTTCTTCGATCAGAGTAACTCTTTTTCCTGCTTTGGATCGCTTTCATCCTTTCACGTATTTGTTTAACCTTCTCTGTTGTTTGCTGCACAATTTCGGGACCGAGAATCCCTCTTTCTCCATCTTGATACCAACATAGTGGTGTTTGACATTTTCGCCCATATAGAGCCTCACAGGGAGCCATCCCTATGCTTGCATGAAAACTTTTGTTGTATGTGAATTCAATCAGTGGCAAGAGGTCATCCCAACTTCCACGATGATCTAAGACACATGCTCTCAGTAAATCTTTAAAAGATTGCATTATCCTCTCTGTCTGGCCATCTGTTTGAGGATGATATGCTAAGCTTAAAAGCAATTTGGTTCCTAGCGCTCGTTGTAAACTCCCCCAGAAACGTGAAGTGAATTTCGGATCTCGATCGGACACGATGCTTGAAGTCACTCTATGAAGTCTGATCAATTCTTTGATGTAGACATCAGTTAACTTTTCCATGGTGTAATTGACCTTAACAGGTAAGAAATGTGCGGATTTCGTTAACTTGTCAACAATCACCCAGATTGAGTCAAAACCTCCGGAAGTTCTGGGTAAACTTACTACGAAATCCATGGATATACTATCCCACTTCCATTCAGGTACATCTAAAGATGTAAGCATTCCTCCAGGTCTTTGGTGTTCTACCCTTGTTTTCTGACAAGTCAAACATGATGCCACATACTTAGCAACTTGCTTTTTTATGCCTGGCCACCAAAATCTTTGTTTTAGATCTTGATACATTTTAGTTGATCTAGAATCATCTTTTTCATCTCAAGATTATCAGGTAGACAGATTCTGCCTTTGCACCTTAAGATGTTATCCGATCCCAAGCTAAACTCGGAAACTTTTACTTTCTCCATTAAATATTTCTTTTCTTGAATGAATGCATCCACAGCTTGTTGTTCTCGGATCTCTTCCATTAAGCCACTAGAAATCTTTATCATTCCGAAACTGATTTTCTTCTGGCTTACTTCCATGATTAAATTGAGATCTCGGAACTTCTCAATAAATTCAAGTTCCTTTACCATCATAGCTGAGATATGAATGGCTTTCCGGCTCAGTGCATCTGCTACCACATTCACTATTTCAGGATGACATTGCAATGTGAAGTCATAGTCTTTTAGAAATTCCATCCACCGTCTTTGTCACATATTGAGCTCCTTTTGATCGAACAGGTACTTTAGACTCCTGTGGTCACTAAAGACATCGATATTGGCTCCATAAAGATGGTGTCTCCATATCCTTAGTGCAAAAACCACTGCAGCTAATTCTAGATCATGCGTAGGATAATTCCTCTCACAAGTCTTTAGCTGACGTGACGCGTACGCTACGATCTTTCAATGTTGCATCAACACACAGCCCAAACTTTGATGTGCAGCATCGCAATATACTTCATAAGGTTCATTTAGTTCGCTAAGTATTAACACTGGCGAAGTTGTCAGATGCTCCTTTATCCTTTGAAAGATTTCCTCGCATTTTGCAGTCCACGTGAAAGGTTGATCTTTCTTTGTGAGTTGAGTCAAAGGCGTGACTATCTTTGAAAAACCTTCCATGAATCTCCGATAGTAACTCGCTAGACCAACAAAGCTTCGAATTTCCGTCACCGTCTTTGGTCTTTCCTAAGAAAGTTTAGCATCAACTTTCACAGGATCTACAGCAATTCCCTCATTGGTGATCACATGTCCTAAAAACTTCACTTCTTCAAGCCAAAACTCGCATTTGGAAAGTTTGGCGTACAACACCTTCTCGCGTAGAATTTTCAAAACTTGTCGCAAATGTTCCTCATGTTCCTCATGACTTAGAGTAAATGAGGATATCATCAATGAACACTACGACGAACCTATCAAGAAACGGATGAAAAATCCGATTCATGTAGTCCATGAAGATAGCAGGTGCATTCGTCACTCCAAAAGGCATTACGAGATACTCATAATGTCCATAACGAGTTATGAACACAGTTTTGGGTATATCTTCTGTTTTCACTCTGATTTGATGATAACCCGTCCTTAAGTCAATCTACGAGAATACTACAGCTCCTCTCAATTGATCCATCATATCATCAATTCTTGGTAGAGGGTATTTGTTCTTGATCGTCACCTTGTTGAGCTGTCGAAAATCTACAGAGTCTCGAACCTCCGTCATTCTTTCTTACTAAAAGAACTGGTGCTCCCCACGGAGACACACTCGGCCTTATAAATTGTTTCGACAAAAGGTCCTCCAGTTGATTTTTCAACTCAACAAGCTCTGTAGGTGTCATTCGGTACGGAACAATTGAAATCGGACCAGTTCCCGGAACTAGATCGACAGAGAACTCGATATCCCTAATTGGAGGCAAACCCGAAACATCGTTAGGAAAAACGTCCGGAAACTCGTTTACTACTAGCACGGTACTCAGATCGATCTCCCCCTCAACTTCTAAGCTAGATAAAAACAAGCATCCATGATCTCCTTCTTGCCAGGAAGTTCTTACTTGGTTGGTAGATAAAATCCAGAAATCTCAGGATTAGAAAAAACTAAAGTTTTATGGACACAGTCTAAAAGGATATGGTTGGAAGATAACCAATCCATGCCTAAAATTACATCTAACTATATTAAAGGCAGGCATATCAGATTTACAAGAAAAATTCTATCCTGAATAAAAATAGGACAATTCAGACATATGGAATTTACCACAATGGGTTCAGCAGTAGGGGTCAAAGCAATCAAATCATATGTCATGGAAGAAATAGGTAATTTCAAATGTCTCACACAATCCATCGAGATGAAAGAATGCGTTGCACCCGAATCAAAAAGTACGGTTAAAAGATTACCAGCTATGTCGCAATTACCTTGTATGAGATCATCATACTGTGAAGCTTCAGCACCGCTCATGGTATAAACCCTTCCTTTAGCGGTTGGTTTATTGGTCCTTGAATTGTTACCAGTTGGTGGAGTCCTTTGATTATTGCAGTATCTGGCCAGATGTCCAACTTGTCCACACTTGAAGCATTTCACCCCACTTAGCTGACAATCATTGGTAACATGATTGGTACTTCCACATTTGTAACACCTCTGTACATAACCTTGATATTGATTCCTCTGGCCTCCGCTACTAGATGCAGAAACGACTAGACGGTATGGTTGTCGGTTCTGGTTGTTTCCGGGTGGTCTGTAGTATGGCTTTCTCTGGTTCTGCTTTCCTTTCTGGTTACGAAAAATGATTTGCAGATTGAGACGGTCCTCCTACATTGCCTCTGTTATCCCTTCATTTCTTCATTTGCTCTTTTTTTCGGCACGTCTGCACCAACTCTTGAAAATTTCGAATTTGCAGTGGTACCACTCACTCTTTAATTTCAAACCTCGGCCCTCCTTCAAACTTCTCGCATTTCTAACTTTCATCAGGTTGATCTTGGAAGAAACAGAAATATTTAGCAAGCGATTCAAATTTCGCTGCATATTCCCAAATTGATAACTCCCTTTGTTGCAAACGTAGGAATTTAGGTTCTTTCTCAACTCTGGCATTTAGAGGGAAATACTTGTCCAAGAAGGCACTACGGAATACCTCTCAAGTGATTTCCTGATGATCATCCACTAGTAGTTGTCTGGTGCCCTTCCACCAGTACTCAGCATCTTCCAAGAGTAGGAAGGTAGCATACGAAACTTTGACTCCCTCCGGGATGTGAATCAGTTCAAAGATATTCTCAAGTTATTGTATCCACAAATTTGCCTTTTCAGGGTTGGTCTCTCCATGAAACTGTGGTGGATTCTGACGTCTAAAAACGGTTAGACCTCTTCCTTCTGCAGCTTGCTCAGCACGAAGCTGTTCTTGTTGAGTTTGAACGCTCATCGCAGCATTCTGGAGAGCAATAGCAGCAGCGACATCTGCCATCGCTTGTGCTGCGTAGTCTATTCCCCCATCATTCTCATTTTTTTCCTCAAAATCTCCCTAACCGAGCATACGACCACCTCTACGACCCCTTCCATGGTCGCGACCACATCCCATTCCACATCCACATCCACGTCCACCCTCTATTTCCATAACTGACCTACAAGGCATAATCAATTAAACCGCAACTCTAATCCGAAACATATACTCACTTAACACATACATTACTTCTAAGAAGTAATTCAAACAAGTCTTAGTCAGAGATCACACAACTTAGACATAACAGACCTACTTCCCAAAGATTCCCGAAAGACTCGACCATCTCTAATACCACTAATGTAGCTCCTCCCTTGGCACTACATGTACTTACTCAAATGCGGAAATTAAAATAGAAAATCATTTGTTGGTTTACTTTCGAAAGACAAATTTATCTCTTATTCTAGTTTCGAAAAATGGTGTAAAAAAAACTTTAACTTAATACACAAATAGCATAACCTGCATATACATACACCTTCGTGTAATTACACATCATCATACTCAATTACCTTCATCACGACCCTAGTGATTACGGGTCATCTGTCTTTGGTTTCAAGTACTTAGAAAGTAAAATAGATACATCAGATTACAGTACCAAGATATCAAAGGGTTAGACAGAGAACCGGGATTTTCAAAAAAGACATGGCTCTCATCAGTCTGATATACATTTAACAAAATCAAAACACTACCCCTATCAGTCAAACTCCTAAGCTGGTCAAACTAGTGGAACCCGTTAGTGTAACATCCCTGGCTGCTCTATGGATTGACGACTGTCCCCACAGACCAACACGGGTCTTTTCAGCGTGCTTTGTCCTCACTCACACGCTTCCTGGAAAACTTCGCAGGAGGTCACCCATCCCATAATTGCTCCAAGTCAAGCACGCTTAACTGTGGAGTTCTTAAGTGATAGGCTTCCGAAAAGAAGATGCATCTTGTTAGTATAGGTAGTACCAACCAATTCATATAAGCCATCCTCAACTGTATAGTTCCATACCTACACAGTCTCAGGATCCCTCTCATTCGGGTGTGTAATCGGTTCATTCATGTGTCCCTCCGCCTAGAAGCCTGTCAAGAGCCGCTCCATGTCCGTGCCTTCTTGCACCGGCGATCACTCCCCGCCCTCGTCGGCACCCGGGTGTTACAGTTAGAGAGACCACCATGATCATCCCTAACTGGAGAAGGATCGGGTAAGCCTACTCCAACATCCACATCCACAATCGGATCAACAAAATCGTCATCTAGGGGGTGATACTCTACCCACCCCCCACCCCCCCACCCCCCGCAGCATTCTCCACTGGATCCTCTTCAATAGGATCCTCTTCCTCAAGGTTTTCTTCAACCATCACCTCATCATCATCGTCCTCTCCTCCAACTAGGACAATAGGTGCTGGTGACTCTGGTACCGGAGAGACGGGTGCTGACCCAAGGATAAACTGAAGTGGTGGAGACTGATGATAAGTGTTGCCGGTTGACACCAAAGTCCTCAAGAGAAGTCATATAGGAGGCAGTGGTACTTCTACTGTCTTGATACTATGAGTAAACGTCGTAGTTCCTACTTCTGTCCCCTTTGTAGTGAGTAAAGGTCCGGTATATACAGCTCTGCGAGTCCCCCGGGTGTATGGCCCACGTGCCACCATCATCTCTGCTCTCAAAAGCCAGCCCCAGGTACCCTGAGTGGGTCATGTTGTTCATCAGATCCATCTATAGACATAATGGAAAATACCCCACAAGAGAACCAGACAAAAATATTGCAAATGTGAGATACCAATATATGAGCATTGTATGGTAGCCACACAAACAACAGCATATAAACATGAACATACATAACATAACTTCATAATTATATCAAAGAGTTCAATCCAACTACCAAATGCAGTTTTATAAAACCTTTCATGTCACTTCAATGTTTACTCTCTAACTCATATTTCTCTGGAGATCCTAACTTCCCTTCACCGAGCAATGATAGGATCGCGATAATGCCTATAACACAATTGTTTCGCGTTGGATCGACCTCTCATGGGTTCGAATCCTCAATTGTTCTAGGGTATCGCATCTCACCTAAATAATAGAGTAGTTCCTGATTGAGTACATTTCGAGTAGGGTAACCGAGTTCCACGACCCAAGATTGCTGCCCCGAGCGTTTCAAGGATTTCGAACCCGAATGTCCTTGAAGACCCAAAAATTAAGGAGTAGGTCTCTGGTCCGTAACTATTCAGTTTGTCAGTTCACCCTTTGTGAAACTATAGCTCGATACACAATGGAATGTCTACCACAACGACATATAAGCCAGACTATGCATGTAAAACAAGGTTTTCGTTTTCTTTTCTTTTTCGCATCATTCTTTCTTTGTCAAGGCTTAATGCTTGTGAACGCCTAATTTTGTCCGGATGTTTTTTTAATTAATGTTTTGAAAAAAACTAATAAACAAAAAATAATAAATAAAAATAAAAACTTTGCAAAAGGAAAAATGTGTTTTTTTTGTTCTTGGCCCATTATAGGCCCATTTTCATATCTGGTTGCAAGTGGCTTGTTGAGCCCATGATCCAAGTCAAAAAAAAAAAAAAAAGGAAGGAAAGACTTTGATTTTCATTTTTTTAAAAAAATTAATTTTTTATCTTCTTCAATTTGAAGTATAAACCAGCTTTTGTTTTTTTCTTCTTTCTTTTGTTCTCTTATGCTTTTTTCCAAAACAAGGAGGTACCAACCCTGCATCTGCAACAACCAAGCAAGGTGGTGGAGCAAAGGCTGATATGCTCCCCACAAAATGTACCACCCTCTGCATTTTTTTTTTTGTCTACATATCAATAACAAATTTTGGCACTATCATTCCCTGTTGTTAATATATAAACAAAAGCATCATCTAGCAGAAGGAAAGGAGAAAAAGACCGAAAATTGGCACCAGAAAAAAATCCTAAAAAGAGAGAGCAAAGAACATACAGAGAGCACCTTCCACCATACCCAGTCCTTATCATTTTCTGTACTCCAAACCACCATTCCATCCAAATCTAAACAAAAAAAAAATAGAACAAAAAAATCCAAGAAACTGGGTTTCCTACTCCACTCCTCCATCCCAGAGTGCCTTTCAACTCCACAGCATCGCCGTCTCGCCAAGACCACACCACCACACCGCAGCCATCTCCACCGTGAGATCTGTCACGGACCGCCATCCCTCCTACTCCGTTCGCTGCAGCGTCGCCTTCACGAACCACAGATCCTAGACCCAAGTGCCGCCGAACTCGCAAGCACAGCCGCGAGAAGACGCCGTTCTCGTTTTCTGCTCACCCCTCGCCGTAACAGCCATGAACCAGACACAGCACACAGATCCACTCCACCCATCATCGCCACTGCTCTGTCCGCCTTCCTCCGCCTTAAACCCCGTTATCGTCATTGGATCCGCCCATGACAGTCACGCACTCAGCCACGTCTGGCGTGGAACGCCGCCCATAGTCCGCCGTGTGCCACCGCGCAAGCCCTTACATCGTCCCCAGATCCGCTCTGCTCGTGGACACTGCCCCTAGCGTGCTACCACCACGAATCACCAGCCCCTGCCGCACCGCCCAGAGCCGCTCGTCGCCATCTGCCATGATCACGTCGCCAATCGATCTCCTCAGCCGCCCCTGTCCCCCTTGTGCTCATACTGGTAACGATGGAAAGAAGTCAGAGGCTTCTCTAATGCTTTCTATTCTTTTATTTGTTATATAATATATTTTTAAAAAAATTTAATATGCTCTATTGGGCTTCTTTTAGTTTGGGCTGAGTTTTTTTTTTTTTTTAAATATTGATGTGTTAACTGGCAGGCTTAGTGTACCTAGGGATAGTAGGTGAGTTTTTGGGCCAAGCTTTTAACATGGGTGGTCTGTGTCAAAAAATATATATTGGGCTTCTTTTTAGTCAGGCCTGAATCTAAATTTTATTTTATATGATTTGTGCTTTGGGCTTAAGATATATGTATATTTTTAGTTTATTTTTATTTTTGTTTGGGTTTATTGATTTGGGCCAAAACTAAACCATCAAAAAAAACTAAAAATCTTTTATTTTTGGTTCCTTGTTTTAAATAAAGATCTCCTAAAAATGTTTTGAAAATAAATTGGCTTGTTTGAATTCATGCAACAATTTACAATGTTGATATACAATTTTTCGTCCTCAAGTGTTGTAAAAATTGCAAGGGTTCATCGTATAGCTTGACTATCTTTAACCCTGTGCGAGAGTGAATTATCTTTTATAAAAAATAATAAAAAGTTTTTTTAATTTAAAATTTAAACCAATTTTACCCAATTTAATTTTATAAAAATATCTTTTGAATTCACGCAACAATCTACGACGTTGATGTATGGACTTATTCATCCTCAAATGTCGTATGAATTGTAAGGGTTTATCGTATAGCACTGCTATTTTGGACTCTGTGCGAGGGTGAATTTATTTTAAAATAAAATCCTTTTTTTAAAAAAATCAACAAAAAAAATCAAATATTTACCAAAAATAAAATCAACCAACCAATCAAATCTTTTTTCTAAAGAACTACGTGGCTTTGAGTTTCTCATCGCACCCGAGAATACGTAGGAGCAGAATCAATCATTCTGTCAAGCCAAAATTTAATTTTCTCTTTCATTGCATTTATCTTTTTATTTGATTTAAAAAGTGAGGTAAAATAAATATTTTTAAAGGCTATTAAAATTACTTTTGTGCAATTAACTTGAGGTACCGTTTTTAAACGGGAGATGTAGGGTGCTAACACCTTCCCTACTCGTAACCGACTCTCAGACTCAAATCTCTCCTTTTTAAAAAATGACAAGTTTTCCTTAAAATAAACGGTTTTTCCAATGTTTTTCCCAAATAAAATATTGGTGGCGACTCCTCTGTTTTTTATCTCGTTTTTCGCGGTGCCCATACGGGACGGTAGCGACAGGTGGCGACTCCTCTGTTTTTTATCTCTTTTTTCGTTGCGCCCGGACGGGACGGTCGCGACAGCTGGCAACTCCACTGGGGATTTTTGAGTCAGGCTTATCATAGTTGGTTGTGCAAAAATTTTTTAAACAGCTTTGAAAATATTTGTTTTACCCTTTTTGTTTTATTTCTTTTTTTTAATGCTTTCATAACTGCTTTTATATATTCTTGCAACCTTAGGGTAGAGAACTTTTGTATTGTTGTTGTTTGTTCCTTTTTTGCAGGTTTGGGGTAGTTTTGTTTTAGTAGGTTTTTGTGAAGGTTTTTATGCTCCCATCACACACATCACTATCACATGTTGCACACACTTTTGGGCTCTATACCCGAGTCTTGGAATGCCATAAGATTAGAAGGGGCCTCAGTGATGTTATTGTGATGCTTTTGCGTTCCTGACAGTCACTGATTCTCCCGCTCGAGTTGCTACCGGTACATGGGCTACCATATTGTGACTTATTTGTCCCTGTGGTGAGGTTCATGGATTCGGATCCTTATCTTTTAGATGAGGGTAATCCGGGGACCATATGTTTAGGGGTCTAGATCTGTCCCGAAAGTCATGCGCATAAAATGCCATTAGCAGCCTACCAAACTAGGTCTTGACCTCAGAAGTTCAAATTTTAGGATATGACCTATATAGGACAAAAGGGAGCACATTCCGTCTTTTTCTGCAGCATGAATAATTGCATTTATATCTCATGCATCATAAGATCTTTTGCATGCACCTTAACATGCAATTCATTCATGCATTCTGTTACACTCGTTCTTATTCATTGGATGCTCGTGCATGTAGTATTTCAGGTCATGCATCGTCAATATGTCATTCTTTCATACATTTCGGTACACTCATGCATAAGTAGATTTGCTTTCCAAATGTTATTAATAAAATGAAATTTCCCTTGCACAGATAATTTGGCGAGAGATAACACTTTTGATAACAAAAGATGGAAAAAGTCAGACACACTAGCAATGCTCCCGCCACCAAGAGCTCCAGGGTGATTTTGAACTCATTAGAGAATCTGAAAGAGTTGAGCCAATCTTTGCCTCAAGAACATCGGAAAAGCTTCGTCAAGAAGTATGGAGGGATCTTGGACCTAATTTTCATACCGGTTGAAGCTACTGCTTTGAGTTCTCTAAGTCAGTATTGGAACCCACGTCTCAGATGTTTCGAGTTGCCAAACATGGACATTACACCCACCATTGAAGAATATGGTTGCCTGTTAAGGTTGCCAATGCAGAAAAATACCGTTGTGTACTTTCACCTGGGGCAATACTTGACCACTGCGGGCATAGCAGGGTTACTAGGGCTTCCTGAAATTGAAGCGAACTTGACCGGGCACTCAAACTCGCGAGGGTTGACCCCAAAATTTCTTGAAAATCATTTGAGGAAACTAATGGATCGACAAGTCTGGGAAACCTTTGAGAGTGTATTGGCACTAGCAATATATGGGTTGGTTCTATTTCTATCAACGCTAGACATGATAGATCAAGCAGCAATGGACGTGTTCTTCACAGTTGAAAGAAAGAAAAACCCCATGCCAGCAGTATTGGCTGAAACGCTTTTGACTCTAGAATTTTTCCAGCGGCATCCAAAGGGGAAGCTCAGATGTTGTGCACAGTTGCTCTATGTATGGGTCATGACTCACATATACGCAAAAGGCTATATCAACCACCATTCAGATCCACTAAGAGGCTTCCATAACATCCCTACAAGACAGCTTAATGAAGAGGAATGGAAGAGCGAGTTTGACAAAGTGGAAAGAGACTCTTTTAAGTGGGTATGCCCATGGTACGAAAGTCAACAGGGGCAGGATATCATTTATAGTTGTGGTGACTATCCAAATGTTCCTTTGATGGGCCCGAGAGGGTGCATATCCTACACACCCGCCATAGCCTTACGACAACTTTGTTGGACGCAAACCGTGTGTGAACACCCCATTTTGACCGGGTTCACCAAAAATTTCAAAAAAATAAAAATAAAAATAAAATAAATAATAAAATAAAAAATTTGCAAAGGAAATAAAAATAAAAATAATAAAATGATTAAAACCATATCATCCTCCTCCCTAGCAACCACTTTATCTTGAATTTGAATTTAATTTTCAAATCAGAGATACTGGGCATATTTTTAGGATTAGATAGCAATCCTAATCTTGGCGGGATTTTAGGATCAAGATGAGAGGAATGGACATTATAAAAATGATAACACGGATCAGAAAAGAGGATCCAGTTTTTTTTGGTTGGCCTTCCACTTCCCATTCTGATTATTTTTCGCGTTGCTTTTCTTCTTCTCCGCCAGGAACCATTTTTTTCAGATCTCATTTTCTTTCCTTATTTTCTTCCTTTATCCATCAGATCTACCTCTCTCCCTTCAAACTTCATTTTTTCCTTTCGCTGGAAGCAGACACGACACCCTCACTTCTTCTTTTTTTTTTCTTTCTCTCTTCTTCCCCCCACTTCATCTTCCTCCTCCTCCACCCTAACTCCCAGGTGCTGCTGAGAACCGTCCGGCCACCATCACGGTGCGCGACCCAGCTGTTCCTAGCCGTGCGTCGTTCTGCGCATCGCCCGTGAGCGTGTCGCTGTCGTCCTTCAGCCGCAACCCTGCACTCGACTCCGACCCTTCCATCCTCCGTTCACCGTCGGTTGGTCCGCCGTTCACAGTGCCGCCGTCCGACACTCGCGCGGCTGTCTCTCTTTCCCTCCTTCTGCCGTCCTTCATCGCGCCGCTGTCCTCGTCCTCTCAGAAAGGGTATGTGAAAGTTCTTTGTCTATGCTACTTTGTTATCATTCTGGGATTGGAGATCAAACAGTATGGATTGGAGAACCTAAGTTCAAATCCGTTGTGTAACCCCAAGAAATGTCAGACTGATTGAGGAGATATTTTGGTAGCATGAATTCTTTGGATTGCTCTCTGTTGGTTGCCTTCAGGATTGCTCTGTTTGTTGTCTCTGCGTTTTTTTTTTTTTTTTTTGAGATTTAGCAAAGACACCTTGTGGAGATAATAATTTACTACCTAGGCAAATTTCACTCACCGCTTACCTGCACAGTGATCAAAAAACAAATAAAATGTAAAAGGGGAATTAATTATGAATAATTTTAGGGATTGCTTTGTGAGATGTATCACACTCAATTCCTTAAATGCGGGATAGCTCTGTGGATGTATATGTCATGTTCTATCTCACTTAGGAGTTTTTCGATAAAAAATAAATAAATAAACCTTTTTTTTATAAAAAAAACCTTTCCATAAAAATAAAAAAATAAAAAAAATCAACAAATGAAATATTTTCTACAAGAACTACGTGGCTTTGATTTTCCCATTCGAAACAGGGAATACGTAGGAGCAGGATCAATCATCTCGTCGAGCCAAAATTAATTTTTTCCTTTATTTTTGTATTCGTTTTAATGTGGATAATTAATTAATAATTTATTCAACGCTTTTGGGATGCTCTATGATATGTGTCATGCTCAATCCCCTAGCTTTGAGGTTGCCCTATGGACTTATGTGCCATGCTCAACCTCATTTAGGATTTACCAATAATATTTGTTAAATGTTTTAAAATTCAAAAAACCAATAAAGAAACATAAAAATAAAAAAAATATTAATAAATAAATAAATCATTCCTTGTAAATATTTTTGGGGTAAAAAAAAAATTAATTTTGCACGATTAATTCAAGGTACCATTCGTAGGATGGGTGATGTAGGGTGCTTAACACCTTCCTTACTCGCAACCGACTCCCGAACTCAACTTGGTTTCAAAGACCATTTTTTAAAAAGGTTTTCCAATTTTTCCTAAATTAAATTAAATTGGTGGCGACTCTACTTTTCCTTAAAATCTCTTTTTACTGCCGTCCCTGCCGTAATTTCTGGTTGCGACAGATGGCGACTCCACTGGGGAATTTTTTCAGAGAGTCAAGCCTAGTATAATTGATCGTGCAAATTTTTAGTAAATTTTAATTTATTTGTTTTACCCCTTTCTTTTATTTAAGAAAAACACAAAAGAAAAAAAAGAAAAAAAATATATTTTTGTTTGCTTTATCTAGATTTGATATTCCTTAATATTCATATTCTCCTTTATTTATTTCGTATACTTCATTGATGATAATTTGACTTGTTACCTCGACCCTAGGGTAGCTGTTCTCTATTTGATGTATATATGTGTGGCTTAGTTTTGTAAGGTTTGTTGTAGTTTTTAGGGCTGTACAAGTTTGGATGCTCTCTCCACACACACTGCACTGTCACTTGTTGCACACACTTTTTAGCTCTATACCCGAGCTCGTGGATAACTTAGGACTAGGCGGTGTCTCGGCATTGTCATTGATCGGCCTGGTGCTCCTCTGATATTTGTTGAGTCATCACTCAGATTGTTACCGGTATCATGGACTAGTCATCCTGTGAGGGTTTATCCCTACTTGTCGCTAGGGTCATGAGCCGGGTCCTTACCTTTCGAGACAGGGGCAATCTGGGGATCACAACCTTTGGAATTCTAGATCCACCCTGAAATTTACACTAATAGTTCAACTTAGTGGCCAATCCCCTTTGAGTCATGACCTTTACGGCAAAGTGGACCATTTTAGGACATAGAGAGCATTTTTTCCCTCTATCCTACATGTTCTTGCACCTATAAAAAAAAGAGGGATGTATGGTCAACTTTTTTTTTAAAAAAAATATTTGATTTGATGTTTCTTTTTTGTTCCCGTAAATTACCCCTTCAAAAAAACTTGTTTCATGTACCTCATGCATTTTTAAACTTTAAATAATAAAGACTCACCACATGCACTAACTTGCATTTTTCTTTCCAAACATGCCATGCATTATTTTTATTCTCGTTATTTTTTTTTTTTTAAAAAAAAGAAGCTTAATTGAAAAAATTTTGATAAAAAAAGGATTCATTTCAAGCAAAAAATATATATATATCTGCGTCTCACCTCAACATAAGTTTTGCATCTAAGAAAAAATAGGGACGATGATTTTATCTATTTTAATCCCAAGAATGACTTTCTCACAGAAGAAAAGTTGAATACACGTCCTAGAAAAGAAGTCACCAATCAAACTCGTGTTCACAACACTAGAGCTAGAATGGCTGCTAGAAATCATGAAGCGGGAATGAATCTGAGTTTGGAAATGGATGGAATGAGAGGAAGAATTGATGAGATGAATGAGACCCAAGCAAGACTAGAAGCAATATTGCAGGATATGAGGGAGTCACTTAGTTTGCTTAGTACAAATAGAAGTGCAAATGGAGCTGGTCCATATAAGACTTCACAACAAACCTCTTCCATGGTAACAACAATTTTCTCAAGCATAAGTACAAGCTTTACTCAGGGGTTGCCTTACCAAGAGCAGTCGCATTGCACAACGCCAATAGTAATTCCCATCGGAGAAGGATATCAATCTTTGGAAAATGCCTATCACAAAACTCCTGGATATGTAGGACTCACCTGGAAACAACCTCATGTGTCCATTCTCAAAGACAAAAGGGAGGAGGAATGGATGGAGAAAGTGGAAAAGGAGATCAAGGAAATTAGAGGTTCTAGTGCTTATGGCTCCCTCAAAATAGAGGAACTGTGTCCTGCCACGGAAGTCATGATCCCCAAGGATTTTAAGGTTCCCGATTTTTCCAAGTATGACGGAAGCGGGAATCCACGATTTCACTTAATCAGCTATGCGACCAAAATGGCAATTTGGACTAAGGATGACAGATTCCTCATCAGTTTTTTCCATGAAAGTTTGACGGGTCTCGCATTAGAATGGTACCTTCAATTAGATCATTCTAAGATCTCGAGGTGGACGGAATTGGCTAATATGTTCATGGATCAATACAAGTACAATCTGGATGCGGCTCCCACCCGTGAACAACTTTTTGTGACACAAAAAAGAGACGAGGAATCCTTCAAGCAGTATGCACAAAGATGGAGAAGTTTGGCAGCACAAGTTCAACCCCCATTGACATTATCTGAGACATGCTCGTATTTTTTAGGAACTCTGGGAGCGCCCTTTATATGGGCAATGGCAGGAGTTGCTTATAAAGATTTTTCAGATTTGATCTATGCTGGGGAGAGAATCGAAATTTTTGCTAAAGCTGGGAAGCTGCCGGTTGATGATGCAGAAGGTAAAGAGCTGAAAAAAGTGGTTGATCCAAGGAAGAAGGAAGCTGAGGCAAATCACATACAACACCAAGAAACCACCATTCCCCAATATTCAACATTGCACCCAAGATATCAAACACCACCATATGATCCTAACCCTTACTTTCTATACCAAACACCTACATTTGTATACCCACCTCTCCAAATCTTCCATCCCACAAATGTTTTCCAAGCTCCACCATCACCTTGTCCATACACACAACCACACTCATCATATCCTACTGGTTCCCCACCAAATCACCCTAGCCAATTCCAACCCAAAGTGAACCCACAAATGAGAAGAACCTTTCGCCCTCCATCAACCCTACCACCATTCCCAAGGCTATCCATTTCCAAGGATGAGTTATTCCAACGATTATTTGATGTCCATATGATTTCGGAAAATCCTGTGCGCCCAAGGGAACCCCCATTTCCAGTATGGTATGACCCAAATGTCACTTGTAAGTTTCACATGGGGGTAGGTGGTCACTCTATTGATAATTGTGAAGATTTCAAGACCACTGTGAGAAGGCTGTTAGCATCTGGACTAGTAAGTGTTCAAGGGGAAGAGCTTATCATTACAAATGATTCTTTCGACAATAGTTGAGGAAAGACAATATTTGGCACCTTGTTTTGTTCATCAATAGATTGTCATGATGATGGTTTAACTATTTGTTGTGTTTAGTGATTAGAATCTGTTGAAATCTAAGTTTTTGTCATCCTTCTTGAAGCATTAATATAATAAATTTTCATGGATTCCATCATAGTTTAGCTTCTTCATTTATGTGTTTACCTCTATCTTTCTTGTTGGTTTCTTCTTTGACATTGGAACTATGTGGGTATCCATCCCTTGGATTTTTTTTCTTTCTTGATGAAACCCTTTGCGCATGTCCTATTTGCCCCAGGGAAAGAAAAGAAAAAAAAAGGAAAAGAAAAAAGAAAAAAAGAGTAAATGAATGAAGGTGCATTTTTTTACCATGTCTCAAGTTTAATTCTTTATGAAAAATGAGTAATCCTAATTTGAAATGAAGATTGGCCGTCTTTCTCTATCCTTCATTTAAAAAAAAAATCATTATCCTTTGTTACCCCTGTTAAGCCTTATAAATTCTTTCAACATAACCTTGGACAAGGATCACCCCTGCAAAAGGGGGCTCGTATAAAAGATCGATTGCAACCACAATAAGTGAAGGAAAAAGGAAGAAGAATCTGAAGGAGATGCTAAAATAAAGAAGAAAAGGAAGCAAAAGAAAAAGAAAAAGAAAAAGAAGGAAAATGTGATGCTGAAAGCAAAAAGAGATGGCGATGTAATTGAATTTAAAAAAAAAAGGATGAGAAGGAGAAAAAATGAAATGAAAAAATAAAAAAGTTGTGTGTGCAAGTTAAAGCAAGCAATTCTCTTGATGATGTAAGATCCTTTGTCTCATTCACCCTTAAACACTTGTTTGAGCCTTTTATACCTTTTGTTTCTTAACCCTTAAACCATGGCCACGTTACAAGATTTAAAAGTCCATTCTAATCAATGAGGAATTACTCTCATTTTCATAAAATATTAATCGTGAGACAAGGTATCCACACTTTCTTTTCCAAGCACTTTGCTCTTAATAAAAAAAAAAAGAAAAAAAAAAGAAAAGCCCGTTAGACTTAAAACTCGAAAGGGCGGTCTAAGCAAAAGTTAGGGCGAGATTTTGCTTGAATGAGGATAACTTCATCCTCAGAACCATAAACTGGGGCAATTTTTTTGGGGGCAATGTCGTTCTTAAAAGGTGTATCCTTGGTTGTGTTTATTCTAGAACACCTTACACTGGGGCAATTTTGTTCTTGAAAGGTTTACCCATGTTTGAGTTTTTGTTTTGGAATACCTTGGGGAAATTTGATCGTGATATAGGAAAAGGTCAATCTATTAAGTCATAAAATCCAGTTTACCTTTGAAATCCTACAATCCTTTTGTCCTTTCCTTTTTCGATCTTGTGAGTCACGCAAGTCAAGTATCGAGTCAATCAAATCCTTTTTCATCACACTTATGAATCAATGCATATCTGTTATATTATGTTTCAAGAAAGATGAACCTAGACATAATAGTATAATTTAACGATCTAATGGTAATCTTTTGATGAACAGTCCGGACCAAAAGAACTTTGAAGTTTCGGTAACTGAAGGAAATGACATCCTTATGGACAATAAAGATTGAGAGGTAGAAAGGAATATTCTGGGAGTAGCAAGCCTAAGGAGGCATTATCAAGTGAAAAGGGATATAGGCAAGACCAATTTTGCAAAAGGTTCCATTTGAATATGAGTTTGATTAGTGAAAGCTTTTCTGAGAAGCATTTGGTTCCACATTTTCTAAAAAGGCAGTTTTCAATAAATTTCTCGGGTCATAGCCCAATCATAAAATTTTTTGGACTCAATGGTCTACTTTAAGGCTCATGGCTCACATGTTTTGACTCAAGGTCCACTGCATGAAATTCTCGGGTCATGACCCAATCATAAAAGGTTTTTTTTTTGACTCAATGGTCTATTTTTAAGGCTCATGGCTTACTTGTTTTGGCTCCAGGCTCACATATTTTGACTCAAGGTCCACTGCATGAAATTCTCGGGTCATGGCCTGTTGAGTCACCGGCAAGTGTACCGGGTCGTCGCAAGTAATAAAATAAACACGGTAAGTAATTACCGAGGTCGAACTCAGGGATTGGGCTACCAAATCGACTAATCCGCGGGAAATCCGATATGTTTGGTCAAGTTACAGAAGGTGGTTGAGATTGAAGAGAAAATAGGATTGAAATCTAAATTAACAAATCTAATAAAATAATTAACTAAAAATCTGAAATTAAAATGTCCAAGGTCACAAATCCACCTACCCAACATGCATACCCAAGTGATGATGAATTCCTCCCTAAGTTCAATTACAATGTCAACCGGGACCCCCAAATTCTCCTATATCCACTTTCGTGCTCAATAGGACGTATTCGATGATTGGATTAATTACTTACTAGGTCTCATAATCCTAATCTCGAATTCTATTAATTCTTGTTCCCTATAAGGTTGCACTAATCTCCTACTCACTCTCGTGTAATATTCGATTAGTGATCCCAATTCAAGTTCTAAAACGCGAATCGCCTCCAGCCTCAACACGTTTAACTAGTCAATCACGCAACACATATGATCAACGCAATCAAATCAGAATTGGAAAACATAAATTGAGACAAGGGAGAAAGACATACATCACATCGAATCTACACCACCATGGGTGGCTTCATTGCTCCCTCAGACGAGGGAATTAGTTCCTCATGCTCAAAGACAAACAATCGGACATAATCTCCATATCAAAATAAGAAAAAGAAAAAAGGGAGACGCAGCTCCAAAGAGAAAAGAAATCTGGCCTAAACGCTACTCTACAGTGGAAAAAAAACTAGGATTCGGATCTGGATCCAAAGCTCTCCAAAAAACTCCCCAATTCTGATATGAAACAGCCTATAAATAGGGATTCTGGTTCTCGGCCGCTCGCGGGGCGAACACCCTTTCGCGAGGCGAATCATTAGTTTTGGCGTGCTTTCAATTTGGATTCTCGCGAGGCGAGAGTGTATTCGCGGGGTGAGTCTTCAAACCTTAATCTGTCACAGCCGTGACCTTCATCACGGCTAGGCCGTGATGGTCTCTGTCTTCCAGGGTCTTTAGGATCTCGCGAGGCGAGACGCCTATCGCGAGGTGAATTTCAGTTTTGGCTCCATCCTGAGTTTGAATGATCGCGAGGCGAAATGTGATTGGCGAGGCGAGACAGAATGTATGACTGTTGCTGTTTTGCTGATCTTCAGGCTCGCGAGGCGAGCATCCACTCGCGGGGCGAGTATCTTCAGAATGGCAATTTCCACTGTTTCTTGACTTTCCTTGACTCCCGGAGCTTCACTTCTAACTTGAAACAATAAAAGGACACAAAAAGCGTAATTCTATTCAAAATAGACTAAAAACTACTAAAAATACCTAGAACGAGTAAAAGTCACTTAGGAACAAATCAAGGCCAAATTTGGGCGAAAACGAGATTGAACTCGAATAATTTGCACAAAAACCACAGTCCATCTAGTTATAAAACTAGATAAGCCAAAGGCTTATCAAAACACCCCAAACTTAAACCTTGCTTGTCCCCAAGCAAGCTAAGACTCAAAAACGACTCAAGACTTGGCAAGCTTAAGGGAATCAATGGATTTCGCACAAATTTCATGCACTCAAAACAGTTTTTCTCCAATGATTTCGCCCTTACATTAACGTAATCCCCACATTCATTTACTTAAACAATTGAGAACTTCATCATTCATGCAATCATTAATCTAAGTTGAGGATCAGAGTTACACACTAAAGGAAGATCACCAATTTCAAACAATTGCCTTCCTCACAATGGTATGTAAAATTTCACTCATTCGCTCAATTTCGTCTAGGCTATCAAATTTTCCCTCAATTTCACATATCAAGAGCACTTCCCATGAATTTGATTTTCAGCTCAAAAATAGTTCCCACGAAGACATGCATGCAACATCAGAAGGTCTTTTAAAGGTTGAAATGGGGCCTGGCTGAGGGTAGGATATTCAAGGATACTAGGCTTAAGTCCCTAGGAACTAAGAGAGCATGAGCATTAGACACATTTTCCACTCAAATTCCTTTTTCCATTTTTCTTTTTGCCTCGGGTGACTACAGCCTTTCCCTAGCTATTTTTTCTATTTTGCCCCTTTTATTTTGGCAATTTCTTTTTTTTTTTTTTTACTGCCTTGGGTTTCAACCTTTATTTTTCTTTTTCTCAACCCAAAATGACACACCACCTTGTAGCCACCCCAAACTTAGTTCCTCACAACCCTTCTCTTGCTAGCGCTTCCATGCTCTCCTAATCCTAAGATTGGGCTAACATGGTTTTTTAGATTTTGGTTTGTAATATAGGGTCATCAAGAAACAATAGGTCAATTAGGCTCAATGTGGCTAACTAGGGAACATGCATTCGGGATGGTTCTTTTTAGGTCAAGTAGTTTTTCAAAGAAAATTGCCTAAATCATTTGATGCAACATATAAACATGCAAACCATGAAGAGATTCAAGCAAATCCGGGAAAGTGCAACTTAACAGTGATTCACACAATCAAAAACAAAGTTAGAGGCTTAAATCCTCACCTGGACATTTTGCAAATTGTTTGACCAAGATACGATTCCTAGTCTGTGCACCCCCTCACCCCAAACTTATCATAAATCAAGTAATCACAACAAAATTCTCAAAGTTCAGTTTTCAATTTTTAAGTGGGGATAAAATTTTCTAATTTCAGAACCTAGGGGGGAAATCATCAATGGTCAAAATAATTCATGCAATCAATCTATGCTCAATTTAATTAATATCCAACAAGCTTGCCGATACACATTCATACACATACTCTTGATCTTCTCAAATTATTCAAGAGTGACAAACAAAAACAAAAAACACAAACCAAAACAAAAACAAAAGTGAGGAAAGGAGAGTGTGCTCCCTGATCAAGTTTCTATGGTTGCCTCCTCATCCAATTGGTCTCACGGGCTCCCTTCTGTTGCATAGCATCCTGGAAGAACTCCGGCAAATTAAAACCTTAGGTGCAGATTCGCGAGGCGAGATACAGCTCGCGAGGCGAATCTGGAATTCCAACAGATGATGATGCCCAGAATCGCCAGGCGACAGTATACCTCGTAGCGCGAGACATAAAAGTGAGCAAGCCCAGAGATTCAGGGCTTCTGTCTCGCGCGGCCACTGTGGATTCGCGAGGCGAATCAAGTTTTTTTTTTTATATAAATGAAAATGACAGAAACTACAAATAAAGGATATCAAGATTGGGTTGCCTCCCAATAAGCGCTTGTTTAACGTCCCGAGCTTGACTTATTAAGAAACATCCACCTGGATCCCATAGTCTGTGGTACAAGGGCCAAGAGATGCTCATCATGTGAGATCTTCCACCCGGATCCCATGGTTTGTGAAGTGGCCCTTGCAGAAGCAATACGACTCTATCCATAATTCCACCTGGCCCGTGTGTGAAAACTCCATTGACCACTGTAATTATGAACTCACTTCCTCTCGGGTCAAATTGTGTTTTCTCGAGGAAGTGTGCCAGACAAGTGGGAGGGTCTAACTTACCAATGTCCACACATGCATGTAAGCCAACATAGTTATCCAATACAGTAATTTCAGGTTGCTTGGCAAGCATGGTGAAATCCTCTACCACTTTATCTTTATTTTGATCTCTACCCCCTTGCTCCGGTGCCTTGTCACTTGTCAACTCCTCTTCCTTAGGTTGCTCTTCCTCAACATGTGGTTGTTCCGGGGCCATGTCACTTGTCAATTCCTCTTCCTTAAGTTTCTCTTCCTCAACATGTGGTGGCTCTTCCTCAACTTCCTGAGAACTAGTTGCATCCCAGTCAGATTCCCACACCTTATCGCTTCTAGTTGTTATGGCTTCGCATTGGTCCTTAGGGTTGTTCTTGGTATCACCTGGGAAAGTGCCTGTGAGACGCTCATTTTGTTGCTCTACGAGCTGACCCAACTTCTCTACTGCCGCATTCGCCTTCTCAAATGATGTGGCCATCTTATCAATCGCCGCACTTGTTCTCTCAAGAGCTGCGTTCAACTTCTCAATAGCCAACTCCCAAGGTTGTGGTTGCCTGGCTAGACCACCGCCATCATCATTCCAAGCGAAACCCGGATGGTCTCCCCTCATATCACCCCAATACTGATTCTGACTCTGATAGTTGTTCTGGGGCATGCTGTCATAGAAGTTATGGCATGAGTCCACATATTCTTGAGAGAAGTAGAACGGACAGCTCCAAGTGTCATGGTCTCCATTACAATATTCGCAACTCGGAAGCATTCCCTCGTGTACCTCGCATATAAAACAAGGCAACACCAAGTGGAATCAAAGAAGTAGAGAATAATAATAGAAAATAAAAATAAAAATAAAAATAAAAATAACTTCACCAGATAATCAAACTTTCGTAAAATTAGGAAAATTGGTTGTGCCAATCCCCGGCAACGACGCCAAAAACTTGTTGAGTCACCGGCAAGTGTACCGGGTCGTCGCAAGTAATAAAATAAACACGGTAAGTAATTACCGAGGTCGAACTTAGGGATTGGGCTACCAATTCGGCTAATCAGCGGGAAATCCGATACGTTTGGTCAAGTTACAGAAGGTGGTTGAGATTAAAGAGAAAATAGGATTGAAATCTAAATTAACAAATCTAATAAAATAATTAACTAAAAATATGAAATTAAAATGTCCAAGGTCACAAATCCACCTACCCAACATGCATACCCAAGTGATGATGAATTCCTCCCTAAGTTCAATTACAATGTCAACCGGGACCCCCAAATTCTCCTATATCAACTTTCGTGCTCAATAGGACGTATTCGATGATTGGATTAATTACTTACTAGGTCTCATAATCCTAATCTCGAATTCTATTAATTCTTGTTCCCTATAAGGTTGCACTAATCTCCTACTCACTCTCGTGTAATATTCGATTAGTGATCCCAATTCAAGTTCTAAAACGCGAATCGCCTCTCAGCCACAACACGTTTAAATAGTCAATCACGCAACACATATGATCAACGCAATCAAATCAGAATTGGAAAACATAAATTGAGACAAGGGAGAAAGACATACATCACATCGAATCTACACCGCCATGGGTGGCTTCATTGCTCCCTCAGACGAGGGAATTAGTTCCTCATGCTCATAGACAAACAATCGGACATAATCTCCATATCAAAATAAGAAAAAGAAAAAAGGGAGACGCAGCTCCAAAGAGAAAACAAATCTGGCCTAAACGCTACTCTACAGTGGAAAAAAAAACTAGGATTCGGATCTGGATCCAAAGCTCTCCAAAAAACTCCCCAATTCTGATCTGAAATAGCCTATAAATAGGGATTCTGGTTCTCGTCCGCTCGCGGGGCGAACACCCTTTCGCAAGGCGAATCATTAGTTTTGACGCGCTTTCAATTTGGATTCTCGCGAGGCGAGAGTGTATTCGCGGGGCGAGTCTTCAAACCTTAATCTGTCACAACCGTGACCTTCATCACGGCTAGGCCGTGATGGTCTCCGTCTTCCAGGGTCTTTAGGATCTCGCGAGGCGAGACGCCTATCGCGAGGCGAATTTCAGTTTTGGCTCCATACTGAGTTTGAATGATCGCGAGGCGAAATGTGATTGGCGAGGCGAGATAGAATGTATGACTGTTGCTGTTTTGCTGATCTTCAGGCTCGCGAGGCGAGCATCCACTCGCGGGGCGAGTATCTTCAGAATGGCAATTTCCACTGTTTCTTGACTTTCCTTGACTCCCGGAGCTTCACTTCTAACCTGAAACAATAAAAGGACACAAAAAGCGTAATTCTATTCAAAATAGACTAAAAACTACTAAAAATACCTAGAACGAGTAAAAGTCTACTTAGGAACAAATCAAGGCCAAATTTGGGCGAAAACGAGATTGAACTCGAATAATTTGCACAAAAACTACAGTCCATCTAGTTATAAAACTAGATAAGCCAAAGGCTTATCATGGCCCAATCAATTTTTTTTTTTGACTCAATGGTCTATCTTTAAGGCTCATGGCTTACTTGTTTTGGCTCCAGGCTCACATACTGCATGAAATTCTCGGGTCATGGCCCAATCATAAAATGTTTTTTTTGACTCAATGGTCTATTTTTAAGGCTCATGGCTTACTTGTTTTGGCTCCAGGCTCACATATTTTGACTCAAGGTCCACTGCATGAAATTCTCGGGTCATGACCCAATCATAAATTTTTTATTTTTTTTTATTATGTTTTTTTTTGACTCAATGGTCTATTTTTAAGGCTCATGGCTTACTTGTTTTGGCTTCAGGCTCACATACTGCATGAAATTCTCGAGTCATGGCCCAATCATAATTTTTTTTTGACTCAATGGTCAATTTTTAAGGCTCACGGCTTACTTGTTTTGGCTCTGGGCACATACATTTTGACTCAAGGTGCACTGCAATTTATTTTGGAGCTCTGAGGCTCACTGAGTTTTAATTTTTGGGATCTGAGGCCCGCTGCAAATTTATTTTTCGAGCTCTGAGGCTCACTGCTAATTTTGTATTTGGGATCTGAGGCCCACTGCATTTTATTTTTCGAGCTCTAAGGCTCACTGCATTTTATTTTTGGGATCTGAGGCCCCCTGCAATTTATTTTTCGAGCTCTGAGGCTCACTGCATTTTATTTTTGGGATCTGAGGCCCACTGCAATTTATTTTTCGAGTTTTGAGGCTCACTGCATTTTATTTTTGGGATCTGAGGCCCACAGCAATTTATTTTTCGAGCTCTGAGGCTCACTGCATTTTATTTTTGGGATCTGAGGCCCACAACAATTTATTTTTCGAGCTCTGAGGCTCACTGCAAATTTATTTTTGGGATCTGAGGCCCAATGCAATTTATTTTTCTAGCTCTGAGGCTCACTGCATTTTATTTCTGGGATCGGAGGCCCACTGCAATTTTATTTTTCGAGCTCTGAGGCTCACCGCACTTGATTTTTGGGATCTGAGGCCCACTGCAATTTATTTTTCGAGCTCTGAGACTCACTGCAAATTTATTTTTGGGATCTGAGGCCCACTGCAATTTATTTTTCGAGCTCCGAGGCTCACTGCACTTTATTTTTGGGATCTGAGGCCCACTGCAATTTATTTTTCGAGCTCTGAGGCTCACTGCATTTTATTTTTGGGATCTGAGACCCACTGCAATTTATTTTTCGATCTCTGAGGCTCACTGCATTTTATTTTTGGATCTGAGGCCCACTGCAATTTATTTTTCGAGCTCTGAGGCTCACTGCATTTTATTTTTGGGATCTGAGGCCCACTGTAATTTATTTTTCGAGCTCTGGCCCACTGCATTTTATTTTTGGGATCTGAGGCCCACTGCAATTTATTTTTCGAGCTCTAAGGCTCACTGCATTTTATTTTTGGGATCTGAGGTCCACTGCAATTTATTTTTCGAGCTCTATTTTATTTTTGGGATCTGAGGCCCACTGCAATTTATTTTTCGAGCTCTAAGGCTCACTGCATTTTCTTTTTGGGATCTGAGGCCCACTGCAATTTATTTTTCGAGCTCTGAGACTCACTGCAAATTTACTTTTGGGATCTGAGGCCCGCTGCAAATTTATTTATTTTTTTTTTTGAGCTCTGAGACTCACTACTAATTTTATATTAGGGATCTGAGGCCCACTGCATTTTATTTTTCTAACTCTGAGGATCACCTGTCACTTTTATTTTCCAAGCTCTAAAGCTTAATTTTCTCTATCCTGTTTTCCCATCCCGGCTAAAATGTGAGTTCATTTTTCTTTACTAGTTCCTTACTATTACCACATGAAAAATCATTCTGTTTTCATGTATTCTAGTAATGAACAAGTAAAGAGGGGCAACTGTGAACACCCCATTTTGACCGGGTTCACCAAAAATTTCAAAAAAATAAAAATAAAAATAAAATAAATAATAAAATAAAAAATTTGCAAAGGAAATAAAAATAAAAATAATAAAATGATTAAAACCATATCATCCTCCTCCCTAGCAACCACTTTATCTTGAATTTGAATTTAATTTTCAAATCAGAGATACTGGGCATATTTTTAGGATTAGATAGCAATCCTAATCTTGGCGGGATTTTAGGATCAAGATGAGAGGAATGGACATTATAAAAATGATAACACGGATCAGAAAAGAGGATCCAGTTTTTTTTGGTTGGCCTTCCACTTCCCATTCTGATTATTTTTCGCGTTGCTTTTCTTCTTCTCCGCCAGGAACCATTTTTTTTTCAGATCTCATTTTCTTTCCTTATTTTCTTCCTTTATCCATCAGATCTACCTCTCTCCCTTCAAACTTCATTTTTTCCTTTCGCTGGAAGCAGACACGACACCCTCACTTCTTTTTTTTTCTTTCTCTCTTCTTCCCCCCACTTCATCTTCCTCCTCCTCCACCCTAACTCCCAGGTGCTGCTGAGTACCGTCCGGCCACCATCACGGTGCGCGACCCAGCTGTTCCTAGCCGTGCGTCGTTCTGCGCATCGCCCGTGAGCGTGCCGCTGTCGTCCTTCAGTCGCAACCCTGCACGCGACTCCGACCCTTCCATCCTCCGTTCACCGTCGGTTGGTCCGCCGTTCACAGTGCCGCCGTCCGACACTCGCGCGGCTGTCTCTCTTTCCCTCCTTCTGTCGTCCTTCATCGCGCCGCTGTCCTCGTCCTCTCAGAAAGGGTATGTGAAAGTTCTTTGTCTATGCTACTTTGTTATCATTCTGGGATTGGAGATCAAACAGTATGGATTGGAGATCCTAAGTTCAAATCCGTTGTGTAACCCCAAGAAATGTCAGACTGATTGAGGAGATATTTTGGTAGCATGAATTCTTTGGATTGCTCTATGTTGGTTGCCTTCAGGATTGCTCTGTTTGTTGTCTCTGCGTTTTTTTTTTTTTTTTTTTAGCAAAGACACCTTGTGGAGATAATAATTTACTACCTAGGCAAATTTCACTCATCGCTTACCTGCACAGTGATCAAAAAACAAATAAAATGTAAAAGGGGAATTAATTATGAATAATTTTAGGGATTGCTTTGTGAGATGTATCACACTCAATTCCTTAAATACGGGATAGCTCTGTGGATGTATATGTCATGTTCTATCTCACTTAGGAGTTTTTCGATAAAAAATAAATAAATAAACCTTTTTTTTATAAAAAAAAACCTTTCCATAAAAATAAAAAAATAAAAAAAATCAACAAATGAAATATTTTCTACAAGAACTACGTGGCTTTGATTTTCCCATTCGAAACAAGGAATACGTAGGAGCAGGATCAATCATCTCGTCGAGCCAAAATTAATTTTTCCTTTATTTTTGTATTCGTTTTAATGTGGTTAATTAATTAATAATTTATTCAACGCTTTTGGGATGCTCTATGATATGTGTCATGCTCAATCCCCTAGCTTTGAGGTTGCCCTATGGACTTATGTGCCATGCTCAACCTCATTTAGGATTTACCAATAATATTTTTTAAAAAAATGTTTTAAAATTCAAAAAACCAATAAAGAAACATAAAAATAAAAAATATTAATAAATAAATAAATCATTCCTTGTAAATATTTTTGGGGTAAAAAAAAATAATTTAATTTTGCACGATTAATTCAAGGTACCATTCGTAGGATGGGTGATGTAGGGTGCTTAACACCTTCCTTACTCGCAACCGACTCCCGAACTCAACTTGGTTTCAAAGACCATTTTTTTAAAGGTTTTCCAATTTTTCCTAAATTAAATTAAATTGGTGGCGACTCTACTTTTCCTTAAAATCTCTTTTTACTGCCGTCCCTGCCGTAATTTCTGGTTGCGACAGATGGCGACTCCACTGGGGAATTTTTTCAGAGAGTCAAGCCTAGTATAATTGATCGTGCAAATTTTTAGTAAATTTTAATTTATTTGTTTTACCCCTTTCTTTTATTTAAGAAAAACACAAAAGAAAAAAAAGAAAAAAAATATATTTTTGTTTGCTTTATCTAGATTTGATATTCCTTAATATTCATATTCTCCTTTATTTATTTCGTATACTTCATTGATGATAATTTGACTTGTTACCTCGACCCTAGGGTAGCTGTTCTCTATTTGATGTATATATGTGTGGCTTAGTTTTGTAAGGTTTGTTGTAGTTTTTAGGGCTGTACAAGTTTGGATGCTCTCTCCACACACACCGCACTGTCACTTGTTGCACACACTTTTTAGCTCTATACCCGAGCTCGTGGATAACTTACGACTAGGCGGTGTCTCGGCATTGTCATTGATCGGCCTGGTGCTCCTCTGATATTTGTTGAGTCATCACTCAGATTGTTACCGGTATCATGGACTAGTCATCCTGTGAGGGTTTATCCCTACTTGTCGCTAGGGTCATGAGCCGGGTCCTTACCTTTCGAGACAGGGGCAATCTGGGGATCACAACCTTTGGAATTCTAGATCCACCCTGAAATTTACACTAATAGTTCAACTTAGTGGCCAATCCCCTTTGAGTCATGACCTTTACGGCAAAGTGGACCATTTTAGGACATAGAGAGCATTTTTTCCCTCTATCCTACATGTTCTTGCACCTATAAAAAAAAGAGGGATGTATGGTCAACTTATTTTTTAAAAAAAATATTTGATTTGATGTTTCTTTTTTGTTCCCGTAAATTACCCCTTCAAAAAAACTTGTTTCATGTACCTCATGCATTTTTAAACTTTAAATAATAAAGACTCACCACATGCACTAACTTGCATTTTTCTTTCCAAACATGCCATGCATTATTTTTATTCTCGTTATTTTCTTTTTTTTTAAAAAAAGAAGCTTAATTGAAAAAATTTTGATAAAAAAAGGATTCATTTCAAGCAAAAAATATATATATATCTGCGTCTCACCTCAACATAAGTTTTGCATCTAAGAAAAAATAGGGACGATGATTTTATCTATTTTAATCCCAAGAATGACTTTCTCACACAAGAAAAGTTGAATACACGTCCTAGAAAAGAAGTCACCAATCAAACTCGTGTTCACAACACTAGAGCTAGAATGGCTGCTAGAAATCATGAAGCGGGAATGAATCTGAGTTTGGAAATGGATGGAATGAGAGGAAGAATTGATGAGATGAATGAGACCCAAGCAAGACTAGAAGCAATATTGCAGGATATGAGGGAGTCACTTAGTTTGCTTAGTACAAATAGAAGTGCAAATGGAGCTGGTCCATATAAGACTTCACAACAAACCTCTTCCATGGTAACAACAATTTTCTCAAGCATAAGTACAAGCTTTACTCAGGGGTTGCCTTACCAAGAGCAGTCGCATTGCACAACGCCAATAGTAATTCCCATCGGAGAAGGATATCAATCTTTGGAAAATGCCTATCACAAAACTCCTGGATATGTAGGACTCACCTGGAAACAACCTCATGTGTCCATTCTCAAGGACAAAAGGGAGGAGGAATGGATGGAGAAAGTGGAAAAGGAGATCAAGGAAATTAGAGGTTCTAGTGCTTATGGCTCCCTCAAAATAGAGGAACTGTGTCCTGCCACGGAAGTCATGATCCCCAAGGATTTTAAGGTTCCCGATTTTTCCAAGTATGACGGAAGCGGGAATCCACGATTTCACTTAATCAGCTATGCGACCAAAATGGCAATTTGGACTAAGGATGACAGATTCCTCATCAGTTTTTTCCATGAAAGTTTGACGGGTCTCGCATTAGAATGGTACCTTCAATTAGATCATTCTAAGATCTCGAGGTGGACGGAATTGGCTAATATGTTCATGGATCAATACAAGTACAATCTAGATGCGGCTCCCACCCGTGAACAACTTTTTGTGACGCAAAAAAGAGACGAGGAATCCTTCAAGCAGTATGCACAAAGATGGAGAAGTTTGGCAGCACAAGTTCAACCCCCATTGACATTATCTGAGACATGCTCGTATTTTTTAGGAACTCTGGGAGCGCCCTTTATATGGGCAATGGCAGGAGTTGCTTATAAAGATTTTTCAGATTTGATCTATGCTGGGGAGAGAATCGAAATTTTTGCTAAAGCTGGGAAGCTGCCGGTTGATGATGCAGAAGGTAAAGAGCTGAAAAAAGTGGTTGATCCAAGGAAGAAGGAAGCTGAGGCAAATCACATACAACACCAAGAAACCACCATTCCCCAATATTCAACATTGCACCCAAGATATCAAACACCACCATATGATCCTAACCCTTACTTTCTATACCAAACACCTACATTTGTATACCCACCTCTCCAAATCTTCCATCCCACAAATGTTTTCCAAGCTCCACCATCACCTTGTCCATACACACAACCACACTCATCATATCCTACTGGTTCCCCACCAAATCACCCTAGCCAATTCCAACCCAAAGTGAACCCACAAATGAGAAGAACCTTTCGCCCTCCATCAACCCTACCACCATTCCCAAGGCTATCCATTTCCAAGGATGAGTTATTCCAACGATTATTTGATGTCCATATGATTTCGGAAAATCCTGTGCGCCCAAGGGAACCCCCATTTCCAGTATGGTATGACCCAAATGTCACTTGTAAGTTTCACATGGGGGTAGGTGGTCACTCTATTGATAATTGTGAAGATTTCAAGACCACTGTGAGAAGGCTGTTAGCATCTGGACTAGTAAGTGTTCAAGGGGAAGAGCTTATCATTACAAATGATTCTTTCGACAATAGTTGAGGAAAGACAATATTTGGCACCTTGTTTTGTTCATCAATAGATTGTCATGATGATGGTTTAACTATTTGTTGTGTTTAGTGATTAGAATCTGTTGAAATCTAAGTTTTTGTCATCCTTCTTGAAGCATTAATATAATAAATTTTCATGGGTTCCATCATAGTTTAGCTTCTTCATTTATGTGTTTACCTCTATCTTTCTTGTTGGTTTCTTCTTTGACATTGGAACTATGTGGGTATCCATCCCTTGGATTTTTTTTCTTTCTTGATGAAACCCTTTGCGCATGTCCTATTTGCCCCAGGGAAAGAAAAGAAAAAAAAAAGGAAAAGAAAAAAGAAAAAAAGAGTAAATGAATGAAGGTGCATTTTTTTACCATGTCTCAAGTTTAATTCTTTATGAAAAATGAGTAATCCTAATTTGAAATGAAGATTGGCCGTCTTTCTCTATCCTTCATTTAAAAAAAAAATCATTATCCTTTGTTACCCCTGTTAAGCCTTATAAATTCTTTCAACATAACCTTGGACAAGGATCACCCCTGCAAAAGGGGGCTCGTATAAAAGATCGATTGCAACCACAATAAGTGAAGGAAAAAGGAAGAAGAATCTGAAGGAGATGCTAAAATAAAGAAGAAAAGGAAGCAAAAGAAAAAGAAAAAGAAAAAGAAGGAAAATGTGATGCTGAAAGCAAAAAGAGATGGCGATGTAATTGAATTTTAAAAAAAAAGGATGAGAAGGAGAAAAAATGAAATGAAAAAATAAAAAAGTTGTGTGTGCAAGTTAAAGCAAGCAATTCTCTTGATGATGTAAGATCCTTTGTCTCATTCACCCTTAAACACTTGTTTGAGCCTTTTATACCTTTTGTTTCTTAACCCTTAAACCATGGCCACGTTACAAGATTTAAAAGTCCATTCTGATCAATGAGGAATTACTCTAATTTTCATAAAATATTAATCGCGAGACAAGGTATCCACACTTTCTTTTCCAAGCACTTTGCTCTTAATAAAAAAAATAAAGAAAAAAAAAGAACAGCCCGTTAGACTGAAAACTCGAAAGGGCGGTCTAAGCAAACGTTAGGGCGAGATTTTGCTTGAATGAGGATAACTTCATCCTCAGAACCATAAACTGGGGCAATTTTTTTGGGGGCAATGTCGTTCTTAAAAGGTGTATCCTTGGTTGTGTTTATTCTAGAACACCTTACACTGGGGCAATTTTGTTCTTGAAAGGTTTACCCATGTTTGAGTTTTTGTTTTGGAATACCTTACACTGGGGCAAATTTCGATCGTGATATCCACCTGTTGAGAAAAGGTCAATCTCATTAAGATCAAAACAATCCAGATTTAAAAAAAAAACCTTTGAAATCCCTACAATCCTTTGTGTCCCTTTCCTTTTTTTCCGTATCTTGTGAAGTCAAACGCACAAGTCAAAGTTATCGAGTCAATCAAATCCTTTTTCATCACACTTCTGAATCAATGCATATCTGTTATATTATGTTTCAAGAAAGATGAACCTAGACATAATAGTATAATTTAACGATCTAATGGTAATCTTTTGATGAACAGTCCGGACCAAAAGAACTTTGAAGTTTCGGTAACTGAAGGAAATGACATCCTTATGGACAATAAAGATTGAGAGGTGGAAAGGAATATTCTGGGAGTAGCAAGCCTAAGGAGGCATTATCAAGTGAAAAGGGATATAGGCAAGACCAATTTTGCAAAAGGTTCCATTTGAATATGAGTTTGATTAGTGAAAGCTTTTCTGAGAAGCATTTGGTTCCACATTTTCTAAAAAGGCAGTTTTCAATAAATTTCTCGGGTCATAGCCCAATCATAAAATTTTTTGGACTCAATGGTCTACTTTAAGGCTCATGGCTCACATGTTTTGACTCAAGGTCCACTGCATGAAATTCTCGGGTCATGGCCCAATCATAAAATGTTTTTTTTTTGACTCAATGGTCTATTTTTAAGGCTCATGGCTTACTTGTTTTGGCTCCAGGCTCACATATTTTGACTCAAGGTCCACTGCATGAAATTCTCGGGTCATGGCCTGTTGAGTCACCGGCAAGTGTACCGGGTCGTCGCAAGTAATAAAATAAACACGGTAAGTAATTACCGAGGTCGAACTTAGGGATTGGGCTACCAATTCGACTAATCCGCGGGAAATCCGATACGTTTGGTCAAGTTACAGAAGGTGGTTGAGATTGAAGAGAAAATAGGATTGAAATCTAAATTAACAAATCTAATAAAATAATTAACTAAAAATCTGAAATTAAAATGTCCAAGGTCACAAATCCACCTACCCAACATGCATACCCAAGTGATGATGAATTCCTCCCTAAGTTCAATTACAATGTCAACCGGGACCCCCAAATTCTCCTATATCCACTTTCGTGCTCAATAGGACGTATTCGATGATTGGATTAATTACTTACTAGGTCTCATAATCCTAATCTCGAATTCTATTAATTCTTGTTCCCTATAAGGTTGCACTAATCTCCTACTCACTATCGTGTAATATTCGATTAGTGATCCCAATTCAAGTTCTAAAACGCGAATCGCCTCTCAGCCTCAACACGTTTAACTAGTCAATCACGCAACACATATGATCAACGCAATCAAATAAGAATTGGAAAACATAAATTGAGACAAGGGAGAAAGACATACATCACATCGAATCTACACCGCCATGGGTGGCTTCATTGCTCCCTCAGACGAGGGAATTAGTTCCTCATGCTAAAAGACAAACAATCGGACATAATCTCCATATCAAAATAAGAAAAAGAAAAAAGGGAGACGCAGCTCCAAAGAGAAAAGAAATCTGGCCTAAACGCTACTCTACAGTGGAAAAAAAACTAGGATTCGGATCTGGATCCAAAGCTCTCCAAAAAACTCCCCAATTCTGATCTGAAACAGCCTATAAATAGGGATTCTGGTTCTCGGCCGCTCGCGGGGCGAACACCCTTTCGCGAGGCGAATCATTAGTTTTGGCGTGCTTTCAATTTGGATTCTCGCGAGGCGAGAGTGTATTCGCGGGGCGAGTCTTCAAACCTTAATCTGTCACATCCGTGACCTTCATCACGGCTAGGCCGTGATGGTCTCTGTCTTCCAGGGTCTTTAGGATCTCGCGAGGCGAGATGCCTATCGCGAGGTGAATTTCAATTTTGGCTCCATCCTGAGTTTGAATGATCGCGAGGCGAAATGTGATTGGCGAGGCGAGATAGAATGTATGACTGTTGCTGTTTTGCTGATCTTCAGGCTCGCGAGGCGAGCATCCACTCGCGGGGCGAGTATCTTCAGAATGGCAATTTCCACTGTTTCTTGACTTTCCTTGACTCCCGGAGCTTCACTTCTAACTTGAAACAATAAAAGGACACAAAAAGCGTAATTCTATTCAAAATAGACTAAAAACTACTAAAAATACCAAGAACGAGTAAAAGTCACTTAGGAACAAATCAAGGCCAAATTTGGGCGAAAACGAGATTGAACTCGAATAATTTGCACAAAAACCACAGTCCATCTAGTTATAAAACTAGATAAGCCAAAGGCTTATCAAAACACCCCAAACTTAAACCTTGCTTGTCCCCAAGCAAGCTAAGACTCAAAAACGACTCAAGACTTGGCAAGCTTAAGGGAATCAATCGATTTCGCACAAATTTCATGCACTCAAAACAGTTTTTCTCCAATGATTTCCCCCTTACATTAACGTAATCCCCACATTCATTTACTTAAACAATTGAGAACTTCATCATTCATGCAATCATTAATCTAAGTTGAGGATCAGAGTTACACACTAAAGGAAGATCACCAATTTCAAACAATTGCCTTCCTCACAAGGGTATGTAAAATTTCACTCATTCGCTCAATTTCGTCTAGGCTATCAACTTTTCCCTCAATTTCACATATCAAGAGCACTTCCCATGAATTTGATTTTCAGCTCAAAAATAGTTCCCACGAAGACATGCATGCAACATCAGAAGGTCTTTTAAAGGTTGAAATGGGGCCTGGCTGAGGGTAGGATATTCAAGGATACTAGGCTTAAGTCCCTAGGAACTAAGAGAGCATGAGCATTAGACACATTTTCCACTCAAATTCCTTTTTCCATTTTTCTTTTTGCCTCGGGTGACTACAGCCTTTCCCTTGCTATTTTTTCTGTTTTGCCCCTTTTATTTTGGCAATTTTTTTTTTTTTTTTACTGCCTTGGGTTTCAACCTTTATTTTTCTTTTTCTCAACCCAAAATGACACACCACCTTGTAGCCACCCCAAACTTAGTTCCTCACAACCCTTCTCTTGCTAGCGCTTCCACGCTCTCCTAATCCTAAGATTGGGCTAACATGGTTTTTTAGATTTTGGCTTTTAATATAGGGTCATCAAGAAACAATAGGTCAATTAGGCTCAATGTGGCTAACTAGGGAACATGCATTCGGGATGGTTCTTTTTAGGCCAAGTAGTTTTTCAAAGAAAATTGCCTAAATCATTTGATGCAACATATAAACATACAAACCATGAAGAGATTCAAGTAAAACCGGGAAAGTGCAACTTAACAGTGATTCACACAATCAAAAACAAAGTTAGAGGCTTAAATCCTCACCTGGACATTTTGCAAATTGTTTGACCAAGATACGATTCCTAGTCTGTGCACCCCCTCACCCCAAACTTATCATAAATCAAGTAATCACAACAAAATTCTCAAAGTTCAGTTTTCAATTTTTAAGTGGGGATAAAATTTTCTAATTTCAGAACCTAAGGGGGAAATCATCAATGGTCAAAATAATTCATGCAATCAATCTATGCTCAATTTAATTAATATCCAACAAGCTTGCCGATACACATTCATACACATACTCTTGATCTTCTCAAATTATTCAAGAGTGACAAACAAAAACAAAAAACACAAACCAAAACAAAAACAAAAGTGAGGAAAGGAGAGGGTGCTCCCTGATCAAGTTTCCATGGTTGCCTCCTCATCCAATTGGTCTCACGGGCTCCCTTCTGTTGCATAGCATCCTGGAAGAACTCCTGCAAATTAAAACCTTAGGTGCAGATTCACGAGGCGAGATACAGCTCGCGAGGCGAATCTGGAATTCCAACAGATGATGATGCCCAGAATCACGAAGCGACAGTATACCTCGCAGCGCGAGACATAAAAGTGAGCAAGCCCAGAGATTCAGGGCTTCTGTCTCGCGCGGCCACTGTGGATTCGCGTGGCGAATCAAGTTTTTTTTTTTTATATAAATGAAAATGACAGAAACTACAAATAAAGGATATCAAGATTGGGTTGCCTCCCAATAAGCGTTTGTTTAACGTCCCGAGCTTGACTTATTAAGAAGCATCCACCTGGATCCCATAGTCTGTGGTACAAGGGCCAAGAGATGCTCATCATGTGAGATCTTCCACCCGGATCCCATGGTTTGTGAAGTGGCCCTTGCAGAAGCAATACGACTCTATCCATAATTCCACCTGGCCCGTGTGTGAAAACTCCATTGACCACTGTAATTATGAACTCACTTCCTCTCGGGTCAAATTGTGTTTTCTCGAGGAAGTGTGCCAGACAAGTGGGAGGGTCTAACTTACCAATGTCCACACATGCATGTAAGCCAACATAGTTATCCAATGCAGTAATTTCAGGTTGCTTGGCAAGCATGGTGAAATCCTCTACCACTTTATCTTTATTTTGATCTCTACCCCCTTGCTCCGGTGCCTTGTCACTTGTCAACTCCTCTTCCTTAGGTTGCTCTTCCTCAACATGTGGTTGTTCCGGGGCCATGTCACTTGTCAATTCCTCTTCCTTAAGTTGCTCTTCCTCAACATGTGGTGGCTCTTCCTCAACTTCCTGAGAACTAGTTGCATCCCAGTCAGATTCCCACACCCTATCGCTTCTAGTTGTTATGGTTTCGCATTGGTCCTTAGGGTTGTTCTTAGTATCACCTGGGAAAGTGCCTGTGAGACGCTCATTTTGTTGCTCTACGAGCTGACCCAACTTCTCTACTGCCGCATTCGCCTTCTCAAATGATGTGGCCATCTTATCAATCGCCGCATTTGTTCTCTCAAGAGCTGCGTTCAACTTCTCAATAGCCAACTCCCAAGGTTGTGGTTGCCTGGCTAGACCACCGCCATCATCATTCCAAGCGAAACCCGGATGGTCTCCCCTCATATCACCCCAATACTGATTCTGACTCTGATAGTTGTTCTGGGGCATGCTGTCATAGAAGTTAAGGCATGAGTCCACATATTCTTGAGAGAAGTAGAACGGACAGCTCCAAGTGTCATGGTCTCCATTACAATATTCGCAACTCGGAAGCATTCCCTCGTGTACCTCGCATATAAAACAAGGCAACACCAAGTGGAATCAAAGAAGTAGAGAATAATAATAGAAATTAAAAATAAAAATAAAAATAAAAATAACTTCACCAAATAATCAAACTTCCGTAAAATTAGGAAAATTGGTTGTGCCAATCCCCGGCAACGGCGCCAAAAACCTGTTGAGTCACCGGCAAGTGTACCGGGTCGTCGCAAGTAATAAAATAAACACGGTAAGTAATTACCGAGGTCGAACTTAGGGATTGGGCTACCAATTCGACTAATCCGCGGGAAATCCGATACGTTTGGTCAAGTTACAGAAGGTGGTTGAGATTGAAGAGAAAATAGGATTGAAATCTAAATTAACAAATCTAATAAAATAATTAACTAAAAATCTGAAATTAAAATGTCCAAAGTCACAAATCCACCTACCCAACATGCATACCCAAGTGATGATGAATTCCTCCCTAAGTTCAATTACAATGTCAACCGGGACCCCCAAATTCTCCTATATCCACTTTCGTGCTCAATAGGACGTATTCGATGATTGGATTAATTACTTACTAGGTCTCATAATTCTAATCTCGAATTCTATTAATTCTTGTTCCCTATAAGGTTGCACTAATATCCTACTCACTCTCGTGTAATATTCGATTAGTGATCCCAATTCAAGTTCTAAAACGCGAATCGCCTCTCAGCCACAACACGTTTAACTAGTCAATCACGCAACACATATGATCAACGCAATCAAATCAGAATTGGAAAACATAAATTGAGACAAGGGAGAAAGACATACATCACATCGAATCTACACCGTCATGGGTGGCTTCATTGCTCCCTCAGACGAGGGAATTAGTTCCTCATGCTCCTAGACAAACAATCGGACATAATCTCCATATCAAAATAAGAAAAAGAAAAAAGGGAGACGCAGCACCAAAGAGAAAAGAAGTCTGGCCTAAACGCTACTCTATAGTGGAAAAAAAACTAGGATTCGGATCTGGATCCAAAGCTCTCCAAAAAAACTCCCCAATTCTGATCTGAAATAGCCTATAAATAGGGCTTCTGGTTCTCGTCCGCTCGCGGGGCAACACCCTTTCGCGAGGCGAATCATTAGTTTTGGCGCGCTTTCAATTTGGATTCTCGCGAGGTGAGAGTGTATTCGCGGGGCGAGTCTTCAAACCTTAATCTGTCACAACCGTGACCTTCATCACGGCTAGGCCGTGATGGTCTCTGTCTTCCAGGGTCTTTAGGATCTCGCGAGGCGAGACACCTATCGCGAGGCGAATTTCAGTTTTGGCTCCATACTGAGTTTGAATGATCGCGAGGCGAAATGTGATTGGCGAGGCGAGACAGAATGTATGACTGTTGCTGTTTTGCTGATCTTCAGGCTCGCGAGGCGAGCATCCACTCGCGGGGCGAGTATCTTCAGAATGGCAATTTCCACTGTTTCTTGCTTTCCTTGACTCCCGAAGCTTCACTTCTAACCTGAAACAATAAAAGGACACAAAAAGCGTAATTCTATTCAAAATAGACTAAAAACTACTAAAAATACCTAGAACGAGTAAAAGTCTACTTAGGAACAAATCAAGGCCAAATTTGGGCGAAAACGAGATTGAACTCGAATAATTTGCACAAAAACCACAGTCCATCTATTTATAAAACTAGATAAGCCAAAGGCTTATCATGGCCCAATCATAATTTTTTTGTTTTTTGACTCAATGGTCTGTTTTTAAGGCTCATGGCTTACTTGTTTTGGCTCCAGGCTCACATACTGCATGAAATTCTCGGGTCATGGCCCAATCATAAAATGTTTTTTTTGACTCAATGGTCTATTTTTAAGGCTCATGGCTTACTTGTTTTGGCTCCAGGCTCACATATTTTGACTCAAGGTCCACTGCATGAAATTCTCGGGTCATGACCCAATCATAAATTTTTTATTTTTTTTTATTTTTTTTTTGACTCAATGGTCTATTTTTAAGGCTCACGGCTTACTTGTTTTGGCTTCAGGCTCACATACTGCATGAAATTCTCGGGTCATGGCCCAATCATAATTTTTTTTTGACTCAATGGTCAATTTTTAAGGCTCACGACTTACTTGTTTTGGCTCTGGGCTCATACATTTTGACTCAAGGTGCACTGCATTTTATTTTGGAGCTCTGAGGCTCACTGAGTTTTAATTTTTGGGATCTGAGGCCCGCTGCAAATTTATTTTTCGAGCTCTGAGGCTCACTGCTAATTTTGTATTTGGGATCTGAGGCCCACTGCATTTTATTTTTCGAGCTCTAAGGCTCACTGCATTTTATTTTTGGGATCTGAGGCCCCCTGCAATTTATTTTTCGAGCTCTGAGGCTCACTGCATTTTATTTTTAGGATCTGAGGCCCACTGCAATTTATTTTTCGAGTTCTTAGGCTCACTGCATTTTATTTTTGGGATCTGAGGCCCACAGTAATTTATTTTTCGAGCTCTGAGGCTCACTGCATTTTATTTTTGGGATCTGAGGCCCACATCAATTTATTTTTCGAGCTCTGAGGCTCACACCATTTTATTTTTGGGATCTGAGGCCCACAACAATTTATTTTTCGAGCTCTGAGGCTCACTGCAAATTTATTTTTGGGATCTGAGGCCCAATGCAATTTATTTTTCGAGCTCTGAGGCTCACTGCATTTTATTTCTGGGATCGGAGGCCCACTGCAATTTTATTTTTCGAGCTCTGAGGCTCACCGCACTTGATTTTTGGGATCTGAGGCCCACTGCAATTTATTTTTCGAGCTCTGAGACTCACTGCAAATTTATTTTTGGGATCTGAGGCCCACTGCAATTTATTTTTCGAGCTCCGAGGCTCAATGCACTTTATTTTTGGGATCTGAGGCCCACTGCAATTTATTTTTCGAGCTCTGAGGCTCACTGCATTTTATTTTTGGGATCTGAGACCCACTGCAATTTATTTTTCGAGCTCTGAGGCTCACTGCATTTTATTTTTGGATCTGAGGCCCACTGCAATTTATTTTTCGAGCTCTGAGGCTCACTGCATTTTATTTTTGGGATCTGAGGCCCACTGTAATTTATTTTTCGAGCTCTGAGGCCCACTGCATTTTATTTTTGGGATCTGAGGCCCACTGCAATTTATTTTTCGAGCTCTAAGGCTCACTGCATTTTATTTTTGGGATCTGAGGTCCACTGCAATTTATTTTTCGAGCTCTATTTTATTTTTGGGATCTGAGGCCCACTGCAATTTATTTTTCGAGCTCTAAGGCTCACTGCATTTTATTTTTGGGATCTGAGGCCCACTGCAATTTATTTTTCGAGCTCTGAGACTCACTGCAAATTTACTTTTGGGATCTGAGGCCCGCTGCAAATTTATTTATTTATTTTTTTGAGCTCTGAGACTCACTACTAATTTTATATTAGGGATCTGAGGCCCACTGCATTTTATTTTTCTAACTCTGAGGATCACCTGTCACTTTTATTTTCCAAGCTCTAAAGCTTAATTTTCTCTAGCCTGTTTTCCCATCCCGGCTAAAATGTGAGTTCATTTTTCTTTACTAGTTCCTTACTATTACCACATGAAAAATCATTCTGTTTTCATGTATTCTAGTAATGAACAAGTAAAGAGGGGCAACTGTGAACACCCCATTTTGACCGGGTTCACCAAAAATTTCAAAAAAATAAAAATAAAAATAAAATAAATAATAAAATAAAAAATTTGCAAAGGAAATAAAAAAAAATAATAATAAAATGATTAAAACCATATCATCCTCCTCCCTAGCAACCACTTTATCTTGAATTTGACTTTAATTTTCAAATCAGAGATACTGGGCATATTTTTAGGATTAGATAGCAATCCTAATCTTGGCGGGATTTTAGGATCAAGATGAGAGGAATGGACATTATAAAAATGATAACACGGATCAGAAAAGAGGATCCAGTTTTTTTTGGTTGGCCTTCCACTTCCCATTCTGATTATTTTTCGCGTTGCTTTTCTTCTTCTCCGCCAGGAACCATTTTTTTTTCAGATCTCATTTTCTTTCCTTATTTTCTTCCTTTATCCATCAGATCTACCTCTCTCCCTTCAAACTTCATTTTTTCCTTTCGCTGGAAGCAGACACGACACCCTCACTTCTTTTTTTTTCTTTCTCTCTTCTTCCCCCCACTTCATCTTCCTCCTCCTCCACCCTAACTCCCAGGTGCTGCTGAGTACCGTCCGGCCACCATCACGGTGCGCGACCCAGCTGTTCCTAGCCGTGCGTCGTTCTGCGCATCGCCCGTGAGCGTGCCGCTGTCGTCCTTCAGTCGCAACCCTGCACGCGACTCCGACCCTTCCATCCTTCGTTCACCGTCGGTTGGTCCGCCGTTCACAGTACCGCCGTCCGACACTCGCGCGGCTGTCTCTCTTTCCCTCCTTCTGCCGTCCTTCATCGCGCCGCTGTCCTCGTCCTCTCAGAAAGGGTATGTGAAAGTTCTTTGTCTATGCTGCTTTGTTATCATGCTGGGATTGGAGATCAAACAGTATGGATTGGAGATCCTAAGTTCAAATCCGTTGTGTAACCCCAAGAAATGTCAGACTGATTGAGGAGATATTTTGGTAGCATGAATTCTTTGGATTGCTCTCTGTTGGTTGCCTTCAGGATTGCTCTGTTTGTTGTCTCTGCGTTTTTTTTTTTTTTTTTTTTTTGAGATTTAGCAAAGACACCTTGTGGAGATAATAATTTACTACCTAGGCAAATTTCACTCACCGCTTACCTGCACAGTGATCAAAAAACAAATAAAATGTAAAAGGGGAATTAATTATGAATAATTTTAGGGATTGCTTTGTGAGATGTATCACACTTAATTCCTTAAATGCGGGATAGCTCTGTGGATGTATATGTCATGTTCTATCTCACTTAGGAGTTTTTCGATAAAAAATAAATAAATAAACCTTTTTTTATAAAAAAAAAAACCTTTCCATAAAAATAAAAAAATAAAAAAATCAACAAATAAAATATTTTCTACAAGAACTACGTGGCTTTGATTTTCCCATTCGAAACAGGGAATACGTAGGAGCAGGATCAATCATCTCGTCGAGCCAAAATTAATTTTTTCCTTTATTTTTGTATTCGTTTTAATGTGGATAATTAATTAATAATTTATTCAACGCTTTTGGGATGCTCTGTGATATGTGTCATGCTCAATCCCCTAGCTTTGAGGTTGCCCTATGGACTTATGTGCCATGCTCAACCTCATTTAGGATTTACCAATAATATTTTTTAAAAAAATGTTTTAAAATTCAAAAAACCAATAAAGAAACATAAAAATAAAAAATATTAATAAATAAATAAATCATTCCTTGTAAATATTTTTGGGGTAAAAAAAAATAATTTAATTTTGCACGATTAATTCAAGGTACCATTCGTAGGATGGGTGATGTAGGGTGCTTAACACCTTCCTTACTCGCAACCGACTCCCGAACTCAACTTGGTTTCAAAGACCATTTTTTTTAAAGGTTTTACAATTTTTCCTAAATTAAATTAAATTGGTGGCGACTCTACTTTTCCTTAAAATCTCTTTTTACTGCCGTCCCTGCCGTAATTTCTGGTTGCGACACCGTGCCACGAGAAGAACAACTCGGTGGATACTGTTTCTGATACGAGGATGGCGAGAATACCAAGTTGTTGGCAAAAGAAGTTAGAAATACATGGAAAAATGTGAGGATGGCGGGGAGATCACAATTGGGCCGACCAATCCTAATCATTGTCTCAGAGTATGAAGCATGGAGAGAACCAAGGAAAGGTCTCGTCAACATTCCTGCAGAAAACATGAAAGCTGAAGATTACACTCCTTCGGTAACTCAAATGGAGGAACAACTGAAAGTCTTGGAAGCACAAATGAAGGAAATGGAACGATAAAAGCAAGATGCCGAGTTGAAAATAGCCATTGGTCAGAAGCATTGTGAGAAATTAACAAAGGAAAATGAACATTTAAAATATTTGTGTGCAGATATCTCCGTAACCTCAAGAGTCCAGAAGAATACAGACAAGGTCCCGCCGAGCATCATGAATAGGATCCAGAATCTTGAAAGTAAAGTATTGTCCTTGACAACAGAGAGGCGTCAACTAAGAAAAGAAAAGCGTCGGCTAGAAGAAGAAGTCATTCAGCAAGGAGATGTGAGAAAGTCAATGTAAGTGGAAGTCAATCGACAAAGGGGAGTCAATGCCAACTTACAAAAGCAAATTTGTGCACAAGACAGGATGGCTGATGAATTGGTACAAAAGGTCCAAGAGCTGAATATTCTATTAGTCGAAATCAAGAAGCAGTGCGATTTAGGGTGGACCTCAGCAAAACACTATCATGATCAAATGATTCAAGTAATGAATGTCGTGAAATGGTGGAGAGAAGAGGACCGAGAACGAGGGATAGATATTGACATATGGAAAAATATATATATATATGAGCATGAATTTGGAGCTAAGCCATTGTATTCCGAATTTTGTCCAACGCTTTGAAATGGCGGAAAAACAAATTCGTGCAGACCCTATGCTTCGTCTCCCAGCTGAGTTGGATGATTTCATGCAAATGTGTGGAGGGTTTGCTCGAGGGCTAAAAAGAAAGAGACCTAAGCTATTGACTTTAGAATGAAAATGTTGTAACAATGTCGAGAATTATGATGTAATCCCAATCTATGTATTGTTCTGAGGAGATTTTAATGAAATATGTCCTTGCCTCCATAATTCTATGTATTGCTTTGAGGAGTTTTTAATGAAATCAGTTCTTGCTTCTATGATTCCTTCGCACTCCAACTCTTGCACTTGACTTGCGACAACACCTATCACGGACCATGGTCTTCCTTTAGTATGTGGTCCACTACATCTTTGCCTTATGGGATTCTTCCTCCTGCGCAAAGGGTAGGACGAGATGTCTCAATTCAGAATTGCTAGTGTGTTTGAGACAACATCTATTGTGGAGAGGTGTTTCTCCCCTAGATTTGTTGTCAACTCCATTCCATCTTATGTTCACAATGCTCTCTGTGTGGGATGGAGGGACCATCTCTTGTTTGTTATAAGGTGTTAAATCAAAAAATAATAATAAACTCCAAAGGTGATTTTCATAAAAGCTGTTTGCATTTTTCCAACATTTTGTTCTCACTTTTGTTTTGATTAAAAGTGTGTGGCTTTTCTAAACAATTGCTCCAAGACACCCTTATCGCACTCGGTCACAGACAAGAGCCATGGCGGATGAACTAGAAGAAGTCCAAGAGATCAGGAATGAAGTCAGTCAAATCAAGGATCAAATGACTAAGATGATGGAGATCCTACAAGCAATGCAGAAGGAAAAGAACACAGAAGAGAACCCTCCAGCCTCGAACGAAGGACATCCGGCAACACCTATCATTCCGCCCGTTTTGCTCAGATTCCTATTCAAGGCTTCAACCAACCAGGGGCCATGATGCCTCTCACTATTTATCCAAGCAACCAAACTCATCTTTCATTTGACCTGAACAATCCCCCATACGGTTCGCCTCATGGATTTGTGCCACCAACGGCCCCCAGCCCACAAGATGGCATTCAAAACTCCGACCATATCACTCAGACAAAAACCCCCACCGATGCTGTCGAAATGCCACAAACACAAACTGTCAACCCTATAGATGGTAACACCCCGACAGTGACATTTTCTGCCAATCCAAAAACCCCACAATGCATCCTACATTATGGGACCCAGGGGACTCAAATGATGCCAAACTTTGGATCCTCCTACATGCCATACTCCTTCCCTCATAATATGTACGGTGAAACTCCGGTGAATCAGTCGGGAGGGAATACCCAATCTAAAGAAAAGTTGGAAGTGCTAGAAGAAAGACTACGGGCCATTGAAGGAGTAAATAGTTATGGTCTGCGGGATGCTTCAGAACTTTGTCTGGTTCCAAATGTTGTAATTCCACCAAAATTTAAGGTACCCGATTTTGATAAATATCAGGGAACCACTTGTCCCAAAAACCATTTGACCATGTATATAGGGGAGATGGCATCATACGCTCAAAATGATAAGATCTTGATTCACTTCTTCCAAGACAGTTTAACTGGGGCAGCTTCAAATTAGTACACATATCTCGAACGGGCCCACATCCGATCCGTCAAAGATCTAGCAGATGCATTCCTGAAGCAATACAAGTACAATATTGACATGGCACCCGATAGGATGAAACTCCAAAATATGGCAAAGAGAGACACGGAGACTTTTAAGGAGTATGCACAACGATGGAGGGAACTGGCTGCTCAGGTGGAGCCTCCATTGACTGAGAAAGAAATTGTAGCAATGTTCATTGATACATTCCAGTCGCCCTTCTATTATAGGATGATTGGGAGTGTGTCATCAAACTTTTCTGACATGGTCATCATCGGTGAGAGAATTGAAAGTGGAATGAGGAATGGCAAGATCACTGAGACTTCAGTAATGAACGGCCCGAAGAGAGCCCCCTTTGTGAACAAGAAAGAAGGAGAAGCACACGCAGTAACTTTTGAACAAAAGAAATCAAACCAATATAGACCAAACCAAACACCCGTCTTCCAAGCCCAATACGCCCCATATCACCAAGCCAACCAGCCATACATCGCTGCCACCTCACAATTTCCAAATCCTCAACAGATGGCTCCTTATCGGCCATCATACCCCTCTCAACCTCAAACACACCTTACCATGCCACCTCAAATTGTTCAACCCCTAAGTCCAAACCCAAACACCAGCCAAACAAGACCACCGTATAACTCGGAAGGAAAGCCAGTACATTTCGACCCGATACCCATGACCTACACTGAGCTTCTGCATCAGCTTTTAAGCAAATCTGTGTTGACTCCTATCCCAATGAAACCATTGGGGCCTCCTTATCCGAAGTTGTTTGACCCAAATGCTAAATGTGAGTATCATGCGGGGGCAATAGGCCATTCCACTGAGAATTACAGGGCTTTCAAATTTAAGGTACAAGATCTTATTGATGCTAAGTGGTTGTGCTTTCAGAAAGATGCTCCGAATGGGGCAAAAGGTCCTATGCCAAATCATGGGGGTTCGGGAGCCAATGCCATTGATAGCTTTATGGAACCTACTCTTAAGAGCCAAGTGGCTGATATCAGAACTCCCATGAGAGTTATTTTAAAGGAGATGCAAAAACATGGATTGGTGCAAACCTCAATTGTTGAAGAGAAGACTCTTGATGAAGAGATAAGGTGTGACTTCGACGGGAATTTGGGGCATTCAATTGAAGACTGTGCAGAATTTCAACAGGTTGTGCAACAGTTAATAGATATGAAGATTATCCTAATTAGTTATGAATCGAATGAGTGGGGCATTAACATGGTCGCTGAATCTACAATTTCCCCAACTCCGGTTAAGATAACCCCTTTTACTGTTGTGATTAATCCTCAACCGGTTCTTGAGTAAGTCGCTTCGAAGTCAATGGTGATACACTATACTGAGAAGGAACCAATGCCGGTTTCGAGTGGGCCAACACCATTTGTCATCCGAGTCCCAGGTCCTTTCCCTTACAAGGACACCAAAGCGGTACCATGGAAATATGATAGGCAGGTTCAACAAAGTCCTCCCAACAGGACCACTGTGATTACCAACATTTCCGAAATTGGTGGAATGACTAGGAGTGGTCGCATTTATACTCCAGAAGTATTGCGAAGGGAGGGAACAAAAAAGGAAGAAAAATATCACAAGGGAAAAGAGAAGGCGGAAGGAACGCCGGCTGAAAAGGATACCAAAGTGGGTGATAATAAAAAGGAGGTATCTGATGAAGAAGTCGGCGAATTCTTGAAGTTCATCAAGCAAAGCGAATACAAGGTCGTGTATCAATTGAATCAAACTCCAGCTCGGATATCTCTTTTGTCTTTGTTGATGAATTCTGAGCCACATAGGAGAGTACTGATGAAGGTGTTGAATCAAGCTCATGTCTCTCATGACATAACAATTGATAAGCTTGATAACATCGTGGGTAACATCGTTGCTAATAATTATATCACTTTCACTGATGATGAAACTCCAGCTAAAGGAATAGGGCGCAACAAGGCGTTACACATCTCTGTGAAGTGTCGAGATCATGTCATGGCTAGGGTTCTCATTGATAATGGTTCTTCTTTGAATGTAATGCCAAAGTCAACACTGGCAAAGCTGCCTTTCGATGGAACTCATATGAAGCCAAGCACAATGATTGTAAGAGCTTTCGACCGCACCCGAAGGGAAGTCATGGGAGAAATTGAATTGCCCATTCAGATTGGCCCTTGCACCTTTGAAATACTCTTCCAAGTAATGGACATCACACCAACTTACAGTTGTCTCCTAGGACGACCATGGATCCATTTGTCTGGAGCTATACCTTCCACATTGAACCAAAAAGTGAAGTTCATTGTCAATAGTAAGTTGATAATTGTTTCTGGAGAGGAGGGTATGTTGGTGAGTAAGTCATCAACAACCCCTTACATTGAAGCGTCCGAAGAAGCTCTCGAGACCGCTTTCCAATCGCTTGAAATTGCCAATGCCACTTATGTTGGGGATGATGTTCCACTCTTGAAACCTCAATCATCTAAAGCGTCCATTATGATGGCTAGGGTTATGCTCGATGGAGGATACCGACCTGGAAGCGGTTTGGGGAAGAATAGCCAAGGTGTCACTGACATCCTCGTGCTCACCGAGAACAAGTACAGGTTTGGGTTGGGATATAAACCTACCAAGGCCGACAATATGAGGGTTATAGAAGAAAAGAAAATAAAGAGGTTGGCTCGGCTGGAAAATCGTGAATACGAAAGGGTTCCCATCTGTGACACTCGACAGAGCTTCCGAAGTGTAGGGTTCGCATTCCTGGACAAAGCAGCAACTGTTGAAGATGATTATCTCGCCGATCATGGTGTCAATTTGGTGTATCCATGCCCTCCAGATACAGAGCACAACAATTGGGAGGTCATTGAGTTCCCCAGGACCATAGAGTTTTTTTCAAAGTAATTCTGTAATGCTTATCCTTTACCTCTGCCCAAGACTTTAGGATTTTTGTTGTAATGGGCTTACTTGTTTCCGTTTCAGTATGACTTATCAATAAATGCATGCATTCAATATCTTTATGTTCTTATCCTTCTTTTTTTTTACTTTCGCTTTTATTCATCGTTCCTCACCAATAAATGCAGTTTCCCATCTTTAACCTTTATTCATTCATCTTTCCCTGATGACTGCCAAAATGCAGACCTAAAAGTGGCTCTCTTGAAAATGACAGTGTTAATAACTCAGCATACAATTTTGACTATCCTATTGATCATGTTGATGAGGTTGTCGATGATGACGGGGAAGTTCCTCCTGAGCTATTGAGGTTGGTAGAACAATAAGCCAGGGAAATTCGACCCCATGAAGAGTCGAGTGAACTAATCAATTTAGGAACCGAAGATGATAAAAAAGAGGTCAAGATTGGCCTTTCCCTGAAAGAAAAGTAGCGAAGGAGGTTGATCAGGTTGTCGATGGATTATAAAGATGTTTTCGCATGGTCGTACCAAGACATGCCAGGGTTAGACCCCAGTGTAGCAGAACACAAATTGCCATTAAAGCCAGAGTGTCCTCCAGTAAAGCATAAGTTACGAAGGATGAAAGCAGAAATGTCTTTAAAGATCAAGGAGGAAGTCAAGAAACAACTGGATGCAGGTTTCCTAGAAGTTGTAAAGTACCCTCAATGGGTTGCTAACATCGTTCCCATTCCCAAAAAAGATGGAAAGGTTTGAATGTGAGTTGACTATCGAGATCTGAACAGGGCTAGCCCAAAAGATGACTTTCCTCTGCCTCACATTGATGTTCTTGTAGATAATACTGCTCAACATGCATTATTCTCCTTCATGAATGGATTCTCCGGATATAATCAGATCAAGATGGCACCTGAAGATATGGAGAAAACTACATTTGTCACTTTATGGGGAAACTTTTCCTACAAGGTTATGCCCTTTGGCTTGAAAAATGCTAGCGCAACATATCAGCAGGCTATGGTGGCTTTATTCCATGACATGATGCATAAGGAGATAGAAGTTTATGTAGATGACATGATCGCCAAGTCCAGATCCGAAGATGACCATGCTGATAATCTGCAGAAACTTTTTTGGCGGTTAAGAAAGTTTAAGCTCCGACTGAATCTAGCCAAATGCACTTTTGGAGTGAAATCAGGCAAGCTTCTAGGGTTCATTGTTAGTCAAATAGGAATAGAGGTTGATCCTGAAAACGTTCGAGCAATCATCTATATGCCAACACCTCGAACGGAGAAGGAAGTTTGTGGGTTTTTAGGAAGATTGAACTACATTGGCCGGTTCATCTCCCAACTAACCGCGACATGTGAATCAATCTTTAAATTGCTACGCAAAAATCAGGTTGTAACATGGAATGAAGATTGTCAAAAAGCCTTTGAGAAGATCAAAAAATACCTACAAGAGCCTCCAGTCTTGGTTCCCCCAGTGCCGGGAAGACCTCTCATCATGTATCTGACTGTGCTAGATGAATATATGGGTTGCATTCTGGGGCAACACGATGAGTTAGGAAGAAAAGAACATGCCATCTATTATCTAAGTAAGAAGTTCACCAGTTGTGAAGCCAACTACTCACTTCTGGAACGCACTTGCTGTGCTTTGGCTTGGGCGGCCTGCCGTTTGAGGCATTACATGTTGTGTTACACTACTTGGAAGGATAGCTCGCTGGCAAGTCCTGCTATCAGAATATGACATTGTCTATGTCACCCAAAAAGCAGTAAAAGGTAGCGCACTTGCAGAATATCTAGCCAATCAGCCAGTAGAAGATTATGGATCGATGCAATGCGATTTCCCAGATGAAGATATAAGGGCTTTGTTTGATCACATACAATCACCAGAAAAATAAAAATGGACTTTGTTATTTGATGGAGCTTCTAATGCATTAGGGCATGGAATCGGGGCAATACTAATCTCACCGGAAAATGATTATTTCCCTGCCACTGCAAGGCTTTGCTTTGATTGTACAAACAACATAGCCGAATATGAAGTTTGTGCGCTTGGGATCCTGGCAGCGATAGAATCAAAGGCAAGGATACTGGAGGTATACGGGGACTATGCATTAGTCATCCACTAGCTGAAAGGGGAATGGAAAAACCAAGATGCCAAGTTAATCCCGTACCACGATTACATCAAAGGTTTGATTGAGCAGTTTGATGAAGTCACATTCCACCATATTCCCCGAGAAGATAACCAATTAGCTGACGTACTATCTACCTTGTCCTCGATGTTCAAAGTAAGTAACGAGAGGAACCTACCACTCATCAAAATGGAAAGTCGTGATCATCCTGCATATTGTCAAGTGATAGAGGAAGAGCCTGATAAAAAATTGTGGTACCAGGACATCAAATGCTTCATTCAAAGAAGGGAATACCCTCCGGGCGTTTCAGAAAATGACAAAAGAACTATAAGAAGACTTGCAATGGGTTTCTATTTAGATGGAGGTATTCTCTACAAAAGAAATCATGACATGGTATTGTTGAGATGCGTTGACGCAAAAGAAGCTAAACGGAATAATTGATGAGGTCCATGAAGGATCTTTTGGAACACACGCGAGCAGGCATGCAATGGCAAGAAAAATATTAAGGGCTGGCCAATACTGGTTGACAATGGAGGCAGATTGCTTTAATTATACGAAGAGGTGCCATAAGTTTCAAATATATACTGATAAGGTTCATGCACCGCCAACTCCCTTGAATGTCATGACGGCACCCTGGCCATTCTCAATGTGGGGAATGGATGTGATCGGTCCAATTGAACCAAAATCTTCGAATGGGCATCGCTTCATTCTTGTTGCCAATGAATATTTCACAAAGTGGGTTGAGGCTGCATCATATGCCAATGTGACCAGGAATGTCGTGATCAAATTTGTAAAAAGAGAATTAATTTGTCGTTATGGGTTGCCAAATGAGATTATCACTGATAATGCGACTAACTTGAACAACAAGATGATGAAAGAGATGTTCGAAAACTTCAAGATAAAGCATCACAATTCCTCCCCATATCGCCCAAAGATGAATGGAGCCATTGAGGCCGCTAATTAAAATATCAAGAAGATTGTCCAAAAGATGGTGGTGACATATAAGGATTGGCATGAGATGTTACCTTTTGATTTGCACGGCTACCGTACATCTATTCGCACCTCGACAGGGGCAATTCCGTATTCTTTAGTTTATGGGATGGAAGCAGTACTCCCGATTGAAGTAGAGATCCCCTCATTATGGGTATTGAGAGAGGCAGAATTGGAAGAAGCCGAGTGGGTCCAAGATCGACTCGACCAATTGTACCTTATTGAAGAAAAAAGATTAGCAGCACTGTGTCACGGCCAATTGTACCAGAAAAGGTTGATGAGAGCTTACGAGAAGAAAGTACACCCCCGACAGTTTCGGGAGGGTGATCTAGTGCTCAAAAAGATCCTACCAATCCAAAAGGATCATCGTGGGAAGTGGACCCCGAACTACGAAGGACCTTACGTTGTGAAAAAGGCCTTCTCGGGAGGAGCTTTAATTCTCACCAGGATGGATGGGGAAGATCTTCCACTCCCTATAAACTCGGATGCAATCAAAAAGTACTATGCTTTAACGCACTTCCCAAAAAAAATCAGAAAGAAAGAATGAAAAGAAAAAGAAATGGAAAAACTCGCTAGACTGAAAATCTGAAAAGACGGTCTAGGCAAAAGTTAGAGCAACCCGATAGACTGAAAATATGAAAAAGGTAGTCTAGGCAAAAGTTAGGGTTAAAAGGAAAAAACATAACAATGGAAGTGTCATCAAGCCGATGAATTGGGGCAATCAGTGGGCTAGATGCATGAAGACTGGGGCAGATGTCATTCTCATATGTTGATTAGTAAGCAGTCGATATGGTATGAGAGATACTAACACTAGTCATGGAAAGACGTGTCACTTGAGGAGATGTGTTTCCACTCCACAACCTTTTTGCAATTCCATACTCCATTGTAATGTCTTCTTTGTATACATTTTCAGTCCAAATATAATGACATTGACTCCCAATTCTTTTACCCTTATCTCTTTCTCTTAACTTTTGTCAATTGTGTGTGTGCATTTATCATGATAAGTATATACTAAAATGTGAAACATGTATTGGTATCTTCAAAATTATTTAGAATTTCTTTGGAAGTCTTTAAAAGGCCGTAAAGGACAAGATGGTCTCCCAACAAAGGGTACTGTGGTCTACTGACAGGAGGCATTAGGGCAATCATCGCAAAGGAAGCATACCCTTGCAAAAGTTCTCAACCCTTTGTCTCCACAAAGACACGACTTGTTTTAGTTCATCTCAAAGCTTGCCTGTGATCAACACTTTAAGGGGCCGAGGGTGATAATAAAAACCACCTCAACGATGAAAAAATAAAAATAGTAACGTATTACCGGCTTTCCTTCTGTTGCATTGAAATCATCTGAGGTTTTCATCAAGCATATAGGACATTTCTGGTATCATGCATTATCTCATTGTAAGCATCAGCGGATAACCGACTCCGCAAGCTTTTAACCTTTCGTTTTCAAGCATCAGTGGATAACCGACTCTGCATGCTTTTTTATTTTTATTTTGTCAAGCTTTAGCAGACGATTGACTCCGCAAGCTTTTAACCTTTTGTTTCAAGCTTCGGCGGATAACCGACTCCACAAGCTTTTTTTACATTTCTTCTCAAGCTTCAGAGGACAACCGACTCCGTAAGCTTTTAACATTCAGCGGATAACCGACTCCGCGTGCTTTTATTTTCTGTCAAGCTTCAGTGGATAAGCGACTCCACAAGCTTTTTACCTTTTATGTCAAGTTTCAGTGGATAACCGACTCTACAAGCTTTTTACCTTTTTGTCAAGCTTCAGTGGATAACCGACTCCACAAGCTTTTTTACCTTTCTTCTCAAGCTTCGGTAGATAACCGACTCCACAAGCTTTTAACCTTGGTTCAGGGGATAATCGACTCCGCAAGCTTTTAATCCTTTTGCTTTCAAGCTTCAGTGGACAACCGACTCCATAAGCTTTTAACCTTTCTTTTCAGGCTTCAGTGGATAACCGACTCTGCAGGCTTCCTATATTTGGCAGGCTTCAGTAGATACCCGACTCCGCAAGCTTTTCACCTTTCAGCCTTCAGCGGACAAGCGACTCCGCAAGCTTTTTATCTTTCTGTTCGAGCTTCTATGGGCAATCCATCCCGTGAGCTCTTTTAAATATGCATCCTTTTATCTGTCAGCGAACCCTGGCCAAAATTGGAGTTCATGTCTTTACTCGTCTCTTATAACGATAATAGGTTAACTACGGTTACACCTACTATCTAACAAGAAACAAGTAAAGAGGGGCAGCTGTGAACGCCTAATTTTGTCCGGATGTTTTTTTAATTAATGTTTTAAAAAAATAATAAACAAAAAATAATAAATAAAAATAAAAACTTTGCAAAAGGAAAAATGTGTTTTTTTTGTTCTTGGCCCATTATAGGCCCATTTTCATATCTGGTTGCAAGTGGCTTGTTGAGCCCATGATCCAAGTCAAAAAAAAAAAGAAAAAAAAAGGAAGGAAAGACTTCTGATTTTCATTTAAAAAAAATAAAAATAATTTTTTATCTTATTCCATTTGAAGTATAAACCAGCTTTTGTTTTTTTCTTCTTTCTTTTGTTCTCTTACGATTTTTTCCAAAGCAAGGAGGTACCAACCCTGCATTTGCAACAACCAAGCAAGGTGGTGGAGCAAAGGTTGATATGCTCCCCACAAAATGTACCACCCTCTGCATTTTGTTGTCTACATATAAATAACAAATTTTGGCACTATCATTCCCCGTTGTTAATATATAAACAGAAGCATCATCTAGCAGAAGGAAAGGAGAAAAAGAACATAAATTGGCAACAGAAAAAAAATCCTAAAAAGAGCGAGTAAAGAACATACAGAGAGCACCTTCCACCATACCCAGCCCTTATCATCTTCTCTACTCCAAACCACAATTCCATCCAAATCCAAACAAAAAAAAAACAGAACAAAAACTCCAAGAACCTGGGTTCCCTGCTCCACTCCTCCATCCCAGAGTGCCTTTCAACTCCAAAGCATCATCGTCTCGCCAAGACCACACCACCACACCGCAGCCGTCTCCGTCGCGAGATCTGTCACGGACCACCATCCCTCCTACTCCGTTCGTTGCAGCGCCGCCGTCACGAACCGCAGATCCCAGACCCAAGTGCAACCGAACTCGCAAGCACCGCCGCGAGAAGACGCCGTTTTCGTTTTCTGCTCACCCCTCGTCGTAACAACCACGAACCAGACACAACACACAGATCCACTCCGCCCATCATCGCCACTGTTCTGTCTGCCTTCCTCCACCGCAAACCCCGTCATCGTCATTGGATCCGCCGAAGACAGTCACGTACTCAGCCACGTCTGGTGCGGAATGTTGCCCGTAGTCCGTCGCGTGCCACCGTGCAAGCCCCTGCATCGTCCCCAGATCCGCTCTGCTCGTGGACACTGCCCCTAGCGTGCTACCACCACGAATCACCAGCCCCTGCCGCACCGCCCAGAGCTGCTCGCCGTCATCCGTCGTGATCACGTTGCCAATCGATCTCCTCAGCCGCCCTTGTCCCCCTTATGCTCATACTGGTAATGATGGAAAGAAGTCAGAGGCTTATCTGATGCTTTCTATTCTTTTATTTGTTATATAATATATTTTTAAAAAAATTTAATATGCTCTATTGGGCTTCTTTTAGTTTGGGCTGAGTTTTTTTTTTTTTTTTTAAATATTGATGTGTTAATTGGCAGGCTTAGTGTACCTAGGGATAGTAGGTGAGTTTTTGGGCCAAGCTTTTAACATGGGTGGTCTGTGTCAAAAAATATATATTGGGCTCCTTTTTAGTCAGGCCTGAATCTAAATTTTATTTTATATGATTTGTGCTTTGGGCTTAAGATATATGTATATTTTTAGTTTATTTTTATTTTTGTTTGGGTTTATTGATTTGGGCCAAAACTAAACCATCAAAAAAAACTAAAAATCTTTTATTTTTGGTTCCTTGTTTTAAATAAAGATCTCCTAAAAATGTTTTGAAACTAAATTGGCTTGTTTGAATTCATGCAACAATTTACAATGTTGATATACAATTTTTCGTCCTCAAGTGTTGTAAAAATTGCAAGGGTTCATCGTATAGCTTGACTATCTTTAACCCTGTGCGAGAGTGAATTATCTTTTATAAAAAATAATAAAAAGTTTTTTTAATTTAAACTTTAAACCAATTTTACCCAATTTAATTTTATAAAAATATCTTTTGAATTCACGCAACAATCTACGATGTTGATGTATAGACTTATTCATCCTCAAATGTCGTATGAATTGTAAGGGTTTATCGTATAGCACTGCTATCTTGGACTCTTTGCAAGGGTGAATTTATTTTAAAATAAAATCCTTTTTTTAACAAAAAAACCAAATATTTACCAAATATAAAATCAACCAACCAATCAAATCTTTTTTCTAAAGAACTACGTGGCTTTGAGTTTCCCATCGCTCCCGAGAATTCGTAGGAGCAGAATCAATCATTCTGTCAAGCCAAAATTTAATTTTCTCTTTCGTTGTGTTTATTTTTTTATTTAATTTAAAAAGTGGGGTAAAATAAATATTTTCAAAGGCTATTAAAATTATTTTTGCGCAATTAACTTGAGGTATCGTTTTTAAACGGGTGATGTAGGGTGCTAACACCTTCCCTACTCGTAACCGACTCCCGGACTTAAATCTCTCCTTTTTAAAAAATGACCAGTTTTTCTTAAAATAAATGGTTTTTCCAATGTTTTTCCCAAATAAAATATTGGTGGCGACTCCTCTGTTTTTTATCTCTTTTTTCACGGCACCCGAACGGGACGGTAGCGACAGGTGGCGACTCCTCTGTTTTTTATCTCTTTTACGGTGCCCGGACGGGTCGGTCGCGACAACGCTCTTGACTACTTTCATTAAGGCATTAAATAAATTTTAATACCAACTTAGGATTTTACAGTAAAATCCATCCTTTCGAAATCTCCTTCACAATCGAACACTAGTCCGACGTCTCTGAATTCTAGGTTCTTCTCAAACGGAACACTAGCCCGGCTTCTCGGGAATCTAAATCTAGTCCTATATTTTGGCAAACAAGATCTAGCCTGAATCTCAGCATCGGTACAACTAGGTCCTATCTTTTCATCAAAACTCAAAACAAGAATCCTAGCCCATCATTTCGATAATATAGGTCCTTTTCACATCACCTCTTTCTACATGATTTCCTCTTCCACTTAATTTCCTTTTTCGTTCAGTGAAAAATCAAATTGAAAACAAAACATCTTTAACTTCTACACTTTGTACCATGAGTAATTCCTCATGCTTAGAAATACATTCTTCAATAAACTTTTCTTTTAAAATTCATTTTCCATAACTTAGAAAACCACTAAGAACCTTTTCTAAATTTTGAGCAAAAATTCAAAGTTCTCAATAAAGAGATTCATCCAATAGATTACTTTTGTCTAAAACTTTCCACTTTTGAAAAAGAAAACACTTTTTGTAACACTTGAAAGGAAAATATTTGGATCTTCAAAGGTTGTCTCCATTTTTAAAATCTTTGTTTTCTCAAAACATTTTTCGTAGACTCTTTACAATTTTCCTTCTTCTTTCTTCTCCTAGACTTTTGTCTATCTCAACACTTTCATCATTTGAATTTTCTTTCCACTTTATTAAAGAAAACAAAACATCAATGTTTTAACTTTTCTTAGTTAAATCATTTTAATGTCTTATTCTTTGTTAACAAGCAATGACCAGTGTCATGCCATCAGCCAATCACAGTCAATCAAAACAACAACTATAGATCAAATATAGCATGTTCATTTACAACAATCCCAAAAATCATCAATACAAACAATTCCAAGAACATTATAATATAACCAATCCAATAACATCAACATATTTATATATATAACCATTCACAAATAACCAATAAATTCCAACGCACCTATTTAAACTAGTCATATAATCAAACCATACAAAAACAGTGTACATGATTATCCAAGTATCTCCTCAGGCAAACTCCCTTTTGCTCAAACAGTGAAATTTTTGCCTGTGAAGAGTTGTCCTAGATCCAGCTTCCTCCCCCGATTCCAGAAAGTATACTTATACCACGTTTCCTTCACAAAACATCACAATAGAAGTCAAGTTTTGAAAATTTCCTTCTAGCACACTAGGAGTAGATTTCGACCTTTATAAGGAAAAATGGGTTAGGGATTTTTGTTGAACCTAAGCTCTTGGATTTTGATTACCTAGGTACTAGAGAGTATTAAACAAGAATTAGATTGAAGAAATGAAACAAAAACATTAAACCTTCCTCTATGTGTATTTTCGGCTAATAGGGGTTTTCATGGGGTTAGGGTAGTCACTTCATCAATATACTTAAATACATCAAGCTATAGTCTTAACAAGATGATATGAATGTTCATGATGCAAAATCTAAGGCATCAATCTCATGTTTGATCTCATGTTCACGAATAAAGAAAAAATGGTTTTCAACCATGAAGAACATGAAAATGGAAATAATGGACTCAAGAAGAAGATGAGATGATTAAGTTACCTCAAGTAAGTGAAGGAGAATGATGATGATCTTGATGAGTTTTGAACCAAAATCACTTGAAGCTCTTGAATGGCTTTGGTGTTCTTTAGCTTTGTGAGATGAAAATGAAGACGAGTGAGAGTGTGTGTGTGTGTGTGTGGGGGGGGGGGGGGGGTGGCACTTGAGCGGGATTTATAGGGGGAGGGGTTAGATATTTTAAGCTCTTGTTTGCCTTGGTGATTCAAATTAATGGGTTTTATCAAATATAATACTATATAGTTTAAGTTGTCATGATGACTTTTAGTGACTCATGATGTAACAATTTTTCACGAGTCCTCTAAATCACTTCCATCATCTCTGCTTCATATTATCTCTATTATTCTCAGCTTTGTCGTTTACCCGATTGAATATTTTTATGCGCGTTCTGTTTAGTTATTTCGCCCGAATAAAATATAATATTTATTTTTTAGCGAAAAATGGAAATGACCCATATCTCTTAAAAAGAGACATAAATCATTGATCTTTCGTTCGCTTTTCAAAATTAGGTTTTCTGATCAGTAATTTATACTATCAGTGAAAACACAGATCGGTTTTCGTCTGAATTTTCAATCCAAAATTTTACTAGAACTTTATATCATCAAACATGATCCTAATATGATTTTGTTTTAGTAAAAATCATGTTCTAGGTTCTTGGATAAAATATAAACATATTAATATCTTTACAAATATTGGAAAGCATTGAAAAATCGGGGTGTTACAAAGTATATGTTAAGCAACCCCCTGGTTTTGAAGATACTGATAAACCAGATACTACATTGTTTAAGAAAAGTTCCAAATAAAATTTCATTATAGTCCAAATTTATGTTGATAATATTATTTTTGAAGCAACTAATTAAAAGTTATTTAAGGAATTCTCCAAGCTAATACAAGCACAATTTGAGATGAGCATGATGGGAGAATTAAAGTTCTTCCTTGGATTACAAATCAAACAGACAAGTGATGGAATCTATATCCATCAACAAAAAAATACCAAGGAGATACTCAAGAAGTAAAAGATGGAAAGTGCTAAACTCATGAAAAATTTCATGCAACCTAATGCAAAACTAAGCAAAGATGATGAAGGTAAAAAGGTAGACCAAACTATCTACAGAGGTATGATTGACTCTCTACTGTACTTAACCTCAAGCAGACTGTTGACGAATCTGGGCAAGTATACCCAGTCGTGCAAGTAAAACGGTGGTGAGAACGGTTATCGTATCCACGGGGATTGGATGTCAACTACCAATTCACAAACTCAGCAACTATCTAGACTATGAAGAGAAATCAAAACAACCAAAAGAAAAGAAATAAAATCTTTTTGTCTTTTTGGGGACTTTTAACAAACACTTGGAGTGCAGAAAGGATATGTTGGGACTAGACTTCACCAAACCTCTAACTCATGTACTATCAGGACTAGATACCTCCCATTCATGCTTCAGATATTAAAATCAATCCACTAAATTACTCAAGCCCCGATTCCTCGGATGGCAAGAGCCTAAATCCACTAATAGACCCGAATTCCTTAGGTGGCCTAGATTAATGAATTTGCATTAAGATTAGGGATTACGCGATTACTGGTAAACCTCACTCTATTCCTAGATGAAAGGGTTACTAGGTGATTAAATTCAGTTCTGGTTCTAATACGAATTTCCCAATTGCATACTAAAACACAAATCGAGTCATGGGGGTGCTAGCCACAACAAGCATTAAGCACAGAAAATTAATCACTAATATGAAGACATGAACACAGAATAATCAGTCAAGATAAATACATAATAATCAGTTTGGTTACATCTAATCCCAACAAACTGGGATTAGCTACTCATAATTACAGAGAAAGCCAAACCCGAGAAATAGGAGAAGATGAGAGAAGAGGCTCCATGGGAGCTTTCCTTCTTCTTCACAGCAATCCCTCTCAGCAACTCCCTTCTAGGGTTGAAACCCTAGCCCAGCCGCAGCCTCCAAGTGCTTCCCCCACCAAGAACTCTCAATTCTGCCCTAAAACAACAACTTATACCAATCAGACTGCGCTCGCTCGCGAGGCGAATGTTAAAAATTGAACTTCGGGATTGGATCTCTCGTGAGGCGAGACACTGTTCGCGAGGTGAGACAGAACAGGTTGCATTTTCTGGTGCAGTCATCAGTCAGGCTCGCGAGGCGAGGTGTGATTCGTGGGGCGAAGCTTCAGAATTCTGCTTGGCTCACTTTCTTCTCTTTTCAAGCTCTAAAATCATCCAAGCTTCATTATGGCCAAATCTGCACAGTTTTCCTTAAGTTCCTGCAAAATAACACCAAGAAACCGCTTCACCCGTTCCAAGGGAAAAACTAATAAAAATCAAATAAAGAATGCCTAATCTATATGAAAAATGCATGCAAAAGTGTACAGAAAATATGATGTAAAATCACACTATCACAGACCTGACATTCAGTTTAGTGTCTGTATATGTGCTAGATTCCAATCTGACCCAAGAGAATCTCATCTTAAAGCTGTAAAAGAATATTTAGATGTTTGTTTGGGACGACTAATCTTGGTTTGTTGTATCTAAGATCAAAAGAATACATATTAGTGGGATTTTTTGATGCTGACTTTGCTGGAGACATAATAGAAAGGAAAAGTACCAGTGGATGATGTCACTTCATTGGAGGAAGCTTAGTCTCCTAGTCTAGCTAAAGGCAGACAACTATTGCCTTGTCTACTACTGGAGTAGAATACATTTCAGGTGCTAGTTGTTACTCTCAACTCTTATGGGTAAAACATCAACTTCAGGATTACTCTATTTATGAGCATAATATATATGTGTGGTGTGATAATTCTAGTGCCATATGCTTAACTAAAAATTCAATTCAGTATTCTAAGGCTAAGTATATTGAAATCAAACATCACTTTATAAGGGATTATGTTCAGAAAGGTATCTTTGATATTAAGTTTGTTAAAACTGAAAATCAATGGGCTGATATTTTCACTAAACCATTAGCGGAAGAAAGGTTTTTATTTATTAGAGATAATCTAAACATGCATTACATTGTTGAATGACATGTTTGATAATTAACCTGTCTATGCTACCTGTCTTATGTTTTTATATCACCTGTCTGTGATACCTATCTGACCCTGTTGAGTCATAATGCTTGAACTCAACAGTTTTTGGTAAAATGGTTATTAATTATTTAATGTCATTTATTAATCTGAAGCTAATCATGTGCACAACAGTTTTTAATCTTTAAACCATGTTTTCATAATGTCTAAAGTGGGCGTTGTAGTTCCCCACGAAAATCGTGCCGTTTTAAAATTAAAAATGTTTTCTTTCTCTCTCCTGACTTTATGACTATAAAAAGCAAAGAGTCAGAAAAGGTTCAACCTTTCTGCTTTCAAATCCCTAAAATCTTTTCGTCTTCTTCTCTTTCTCTGCCAAACCATTCCAAGATTTTCTAACCCTGGAAATCTTTTCTCTCTGCAATGGCACCCTCAAAGCACCTCTCTTCAAAATAAATTGCTGAGAAATACAATTTGAGACTTTCGGATGTTGAAAAGATTTTGGCTGGCAAAACTGTGGATCTCCAACAAATGAAGAAGTGGGGAATGGATGTCACAGAGGAGTTGGAATACTCCAAGTGAACCTCCTTCTTCGACTTAAAGGAGCTGGTTCATCCCAAACTTGTCAGAGACTTATGGACAAGTGTTGTGGTACTCACCAGTACTATTGATGGAACCAAGAGCTATCGTGCTCGAGTGTTGGATACCACCATCTTAGTTCCCATAAGTTCTTTGGAGCTTGTCACCAAGTGCCTAAGCATTGGAGCAGCTTACATGCCTGGGTGGGAAGATCAAGTGGGAACAGAGAATGTGAACATTGCTCTGTATGGTGTTCCCAACCCAGACAACATGAAGTCTGTGAACATGTTAGTGAAGTGCAGATTCATGCACAAGCTGCTGCTGGAATGAGAGATACCGAGGAAAGGGTCACGGGATAGTGTGACCAAGATGGACAAGTTTGCCTTGTACCACTTGAATCACAAGATCAAGGTGGATATCAATGACCTGATCTTCATCTACCTTGAATCCCTGGTCAAGAGGACCCACATGCAGACTTCCCCCTATGGATTGCTGCTGACAAGACTCTTCAGGAACAAGCTTTTTGTTCCTGGTGATGGAGAATTCATAGACATGTCATTTCCTATTGACAGGAAGACCTTGTCTATGATGAACATTGAGGGAATTCCTCTGGAGGATGAAGAGGAAGACAAGAAGGATAAGAAGAAGCCTGCTGCTGAGCAGAAGATGAAGGTGGAACCAGTGGTATCCACTGATGAGTCAGAGATTCCTATCTCTGAAAGGATCTTAAAGCCTGCTAGAAAAGTAACCAGACAAGACCATATGCCTTTTTTGGATAAACCCTCTGTCTCTGCTGAGACTGGTGAGATAGTTGAACCCTTGAGGTTCAAGCTGAAGAAGCTGTCTCCCAAGAGGAAGACAAGGGATGCTGAGGCATTAGAAGCTGAGTCTGCACAGCCCATCAAGAAGAGAAGGCTTGTGAAGTCCTTTGCTAAGGCCAGACAAGTGGAGTCTGCAATTTGCAAGGAGGAAGCACCTGCTCAGGGGGAGCAGAAGACAAGCCCCTTGGAGAAGGCCGAGGAGAAGAAGACTCTCAATTTGTGACTCATTCCAAGAAAGAGAAGGTCTGACTATCCAGTGCCTACTATGGCAACTGCTGAAAGGGAGAAGTTCCTGTAGAAGTTCAAGCTGCAGAGGTTGAAGTTGCTACTAAAACTACTGAAGACATGTCTGCTGGGACACAGACAGTTGTTGGCCTTGTGAACCCTCCTATGTCAAGGAAGAAGCTGAGGATCTCAGAAAACCAGTTGGTTCTTCCATCCATCCATTCTGCACCTTCTTCCCCTTCTCATCAAGGTATCCTGAACCCTTCTGTTTCTTCTCCACCTGCCCTGTCTTTCCAACCCCTCTCCTGTGTGTCTCCATTTTCTTCACCCGTCTCCTCTCACCAAACCCAAACATCATCTTATGATGTTGTGTCTGATATATGTCAGTACACGGTAGTTCATAGGAATTCAACTCCTAAAGAACAAGCTGGCATATCATCAAGTCTTTTTGTGTCTGACTTGCAATCACTCATTACTGCAAGTATCTCTAACCTTTGTGTCATCCCCTCTCCTCCACTTCATATTCTTAACCCATGTAGGGAGATTTTCTTCTATCCCCCTATTGTCTTGTTCATTAGAACATTGGCAAGGACTCACTATCCTGCCTCTGTTGTAATGTTACCTTCTAGGTCTAGGTATTACTTTTTGTTAGTTATGGGTTCAAATTCTTTTTTTTCTTATATTGATTCTTTGTTACCCCTGCTGTAACACCCCAATTTTTCAGCTTGTTATAATTTGTGTTTATGTGGATAGCGGAGTGTTTATTATTATAATAAATGAAGAATTATTTTAATAAACCAAATTTCATTCTCATAATTTATTTTATTCTAGTGAAGTGCAGTTGAATTTTTGGTAGAAAATTTCAGACGATTTCGGTCTGAGTTTTCACTATCAGTATATTGACCCGAAAAATAAATTTCAATTTTTTTAAATTAAGATTTTAATTTTCCCTAACTCAAATTCTAATCATTTCTATGATTTTAGAAATTATTTCTTTCAATATAGATTTTTACGGGTAGAAATTTACGAAGAAAAATACGATCGGGTTTTTACCAATAGGAAACAAACAGAACCGGAACGAACCAAATTACCAAAAAAATATGAATTGAGCAGATTGAAAAGATTTGGAATGAAAGAATGACATTAAAGAGTGATGTGAATAGTTCTTCTATTTACTATTTTTCATCTTTTTTTAATGGAAAATTTAAGTTTTTAATTGTAAAAAAATTAAAAATCCCTCCCACTCAGTTGCGCAACCCCCTCCCCCCATTCTCCTATAAATACCTCTCTTCATCACATAGTTTCACTTTCCTCCATTTTGCTCACAAAACTCTACTTCTTGCATAAATATCTTTTACTCACAAATCACTCAAGTTCTTCAATCTTCCACTTAAGAAGGTCTAAGCTTACTCATCATCATCATCTCAAAGGGTATAATCACTTTACCCTACTCTTCCTCTTAACAAAAATATAATCTTTACTTGCATGCATGTTGATTTTTCTTGTTGCATGTTCATGTTTCATTTAAAAAGTTTAAGAAAGACGTATTTAGAACAATCTTTTGAGCATGAAACTAAATTTTTGTAGCTACATACTATTAAAAATCTTTTTTTATTAACATGCATGTTATTATCAACTTGTAGTATGTTTATGGTCCTAAGAAAAAATTTGAGAAAATTACTTAGAAAAATTCTTTTGGTATCAAATTAATTTCTATGGGCTTATACTCATCACTACTACCATTTTAATGATTTGCATGTGGGGAGAAAATCCTCCAAACCTATTTTTTTATATAGCCGAAAATGATGTGTAGAGGAGAGTTAGAGTTTTATTAAAAAGATTACTTGCATGTCTTTAAAACCTCAATGCATGTGATTTCTAAACTCATGAGCTTCATCTAAAAATAAGATTTTCTTCTTATTGAGGTTCTTAGGGCCGAAAACCCTAATTATTAGGGTTAAGGATGCTTAACTTTGATTTTCAAGGAAAATATGTTGTTTTGATCCTTAATTTTTACATGCATGTGATACCAAATTGAAAATGGTTGGTTTTAAGTTTTTGAGAAGATGTAGTACTTTGATCATCATGTTGATTTCTTGCATGTTGATGAAAAGTTGAAGAAATTTTGAGTTATATTTATTTTAAGGAGAATACTTGCTCTAATCTTTATTTTAGATACATGTAAATGTGTATAAGGATGAAAATTTAATTTTTCTCACCTATATCTTGAGTAGGCCGAAAATTATATTTTTGAGGTTAAGAAATTTTAGTTTCAAATTTTTTAGATAGTTGTATGTTTTAAAATCTTCATCTTGAAGTACATGCATGCAAGAGGAAATTTGAAGAATAAATTTCTCTAGTAAGGCCGAAACATGCACTATGAGCACAAGGTAATTTTATATAATTTTGACATACATTATATGTCTAATTTTGTTTAGATTTGTGAACGTGAGGAGAAACCGAGTTCATTGCCTTTAAAATGCGAAAAGACTACGAGTTTTTACTCTTCAAGCAGAGGTCATGGGAGAAAGCCTGAGGGATATTTAAATTTAATAACTATATGCTTGATGTGTTTGATTTTATATGGTTGTTTTAGTAAAAATGTGCTTGATGTGTTTGCTTTTAGTTGATTGTTGATGTGGCTATATAAGTGAAAATTTTGAATTTTTGACCCGGATGATATGTTGGATTTATTTACTTGGTTGTATGATTAATAATGGATTATAAATATGTGCATTTTATTAACCATGTTATAATTGTTATAAACTGTTTGGTTGTTGCACATATTTTGTTTCCATTGTCCTAATTATTGTAAGCTACTTGGTTGTTGCATAGAAGCCTAACCATTGGTTAGAGCTCAATTATTAATGTAAAATAAAAGCCTTAAGAAGACTTGTGTGGAAAAACCGCTGGATAAAGATTTTAAAAATTTTAAGCAGCATGTTGATAAAAGAAAAAGAAAAATATTCTTTAACGTTTGGTGAAGATCCGAGAACTTTAAATAATTTTTTTTTCTTTATAAAAATAAAAGAGAAATTTATTTTGGAAATTTTTAAGATTTTATTCTATGAGAAACTTAAATTTTGGGAATATTTTATGGTGAAGAACCATGAAGAAAAACAAGTTCAATTTCAAGTTCTTTATGAAGAGATTTTAGTTCTCAATATTTTCGAAAAAAGTTCTCTAAAAAAGTTTTCAATATTTTCATAGTAATAGACCTTTTCCAAAGTAAAGATGAATTTTTAGAAAAGAAAGAAACTCTATACAACTCAAGTTTTTTTTTTTTGTTATGAATTTCAAAAGAAGAACATCTTTTCAGAAGGATTTATTTCAAAATAAAAATATCTGATAACGTGGATAAGTTACGGAAGTTTTATTTTTGGATTTGTATTTTCATTGAACGAAAAAGAACGTTGAAAAGTGAACCTAGTAACCGAGACGTCGGTATACTAGTCTTTTAAAAATAAGTTTATCTATGATCCGTGCCACGTTGTTAAGGACTGTGTGTCCTGAGTACGTTGTTATGGATTGTATGTGTCCTATACACGTTGTATTAAAAGGTGGTGAAAGTAGTAAAAAGGTGAAAATTGTTGTCTACGACCACAAAGTCCAAGACAGGTGCATTGATCCAGGACTGTTGTGATTCGACACTCGGACTTAAGGGTCTTGTGTTGATAATAAGAGTTTTAACACGTTGAAAATTTATGGAAGGTTGTGAGTCTTGCACTTCGACAAAGGAAAGAATGAACCACAAAGAAAAGTTGCGAAAATAAAATGATTTTCTCATGCATTTGACAGACGTGTCCACGTTGTTTTCGTATGAATACCTTGAAGGGTCAGGTACTTCATGCTAAGTTGTTTCATTATGCCTTGGTAGACAATGAAGTCCATATGCCTGGGTTGTTGTGCCTTGTGTTGGACAGTATGCTATGGACATTCACACACGTTGATCACTGTGCCATGAGTTTTGGACAGTGTTGTGGAAAAACACATTGTGCCTTATCGGCAATCGAGCCTGATCAGCTCGTTTTTTTTTAAGAAGTTGAAATCTTCGGAGACTAGAATCACACGTTGAATTATAGAGATGTCATATGTTTTTCAAAAATGACGATGATATTTTGTGTTACCTTGCTTTATTTAGAAATTTTCATGTTGTGTATATGACGGTGTGTAATTGTATTTGATGTTTTTGTATTACAAGTATGTAGTTGTCATAATTCATCCATATATTGGTATCTCACCCTTGCATTTTGTTGGTTTTTCTCTTTTATGTGGTATATATTGTTTCGGGAATTAGATGGATCCGAAGTGGGCATGTGTCATCTAGATGCATACATAACAAGCATGCAAAGCATTCACGACTTATGATCACTAACAAGAAAGGACCCAAGTCAATTTGGGTACCTAAAGATAAGATAATCCATGTTGTAGATCTGCTTAACAACAGGAAAGAAACAGAAGTCCTGGTACTTGGACAGTGGGTGCTCACGACACATGACACCCAAAGATGGTGGCTGGGTCACTTTTGGAGGAAACCAAAAAGGAAAGATCATTGGTATAGGCAAAATTGGTAAACATCATTTTCCCTCCATCGATAATGTTCTCTTAGTAAATGGTCGTAAACACAATCTGCTTAGCATTAGTCAATTATTTGATAGTGGGTTTGCTGTTTCATTTGATAAGAATATGTGTACTGTCAAGAAATCTGATGGATCACTCCTATTCACTGCCCAGAGGCAAAACAATCTGTATAAGATTGACTTAGAGGACCTCTCAAATCAAAGTGTCTCATGTCTAGTGTCCATTGAGGATGAGCGATGGATTTGGCACAAAAGGTTGGGTCATGCAAGTTTGAGATTAATCTCAAAGCTGAAAAAGCATAACCTTGTAAGAGGTCTACCAAACCTTAGTTTCAAATCCGATGCCCTCTATGATGCATGTCAGAAGGAAAAATAATTCAAAGGGTCATTTGAATCTAAGAATGTTGTTAGTACCAATAGACCACTAGAATTGCTACACCTTGATCTTTTTGGTCCAACAAGGACTGCCTCTGCCAATGGTAAGAAATGTGGTCTTATCATAGTAGACGACTACACTAGATGGACATGGGTTATGTTCCTTGCTCACAAGGATGAGTCATTCAAGGTCTTTTCTGTATTTTGCAAACATGTACATAATGAAAAATGCTTGTGTATAACTTTAATTAGAAGTGATCATGGGGGAGAATTTGTCAATGAGTTATTCCATGAGTTTTGTGAAGAAAGTGGTATTCGACATAACTTCTCAATACCAAGAACACCACAGCAAAATGGTGTGGTTGAGAGAAAGAACATATCTCTTCAAGAGATGGCTAGGACTATGCTCAATGACAATTCTGTCCCTAAGCACTTCTGGGTTGAAGTTGTGAACACTGCCTGCTACATTCAGAACAGGATATACATTAGACCTATTCTGAATAAGACTCCTTATGAATTGTGGAAAGATAGAAAACCCAACATTTCATATTTTCATCCTTTTGGTTGTAAATGTTATATTCTTAATACTAAAGATCAACTGGGAAAGTTTGATGCTAAAGTAGATAATGAAATCCTTTTAGGATTTTCTGAAACTTCAAAAGGTTTTAGAGTTTATAACTCTAGAACTTTAGTTGTAGAAGAATGTATTCATGTAAAATTTGATGACAAACAGCCTGATAAGAAACTATCAGAGCTAGATGAAGCTTTTTTATATCTTGATCTAAATATCTCAGGAGAGAAACCAGAAATCAAGACTGATATTCAAGTAGACGACACTTCTCAACAACAACCAGAAACGTCTACCTCTCAACAGGAAAATGCTCAGAAATCTTGGTATTTGAAAAACTACCATCCTCAAGATCAAATAATTGGTGACCCCAATGACAAGCTAAAAACTAGGTCAACCTTCAGAGAACAAAGTGATTCTGCTCTAGTCTCTGAATGTGAACTGAAGACAGTGGACGAAGCTCTACTGGACGAAGGATGGATTATAGCTATGCAAAAAGAGCTTAATCAGTTTGAGAGATGTGAAATCTGGACTCTTGTACCCCTGCCTGAAGACAAGTCAGTAATTGGAACAAAGTGGGTCTACAGAAACAAGCTTGATGAATATGGTAAGGTTGTGAGAAACAAGACAAGACTTATTGCTCAATGATACTCTCAAGAAGAAGGTATAGACTACACTGAAACGTTTTCACCAGTTGCTAGGCTAGAAGCTATTAGAATTTTAATATTGTTTACTGCACATCATAGTATTATGATTTTTCAAATGGATGTTAAAATTGCCTTTTTAAATGGATTTATTAATGAAGAAGTATATGTCATGCAACCTCCTAGCTTTGAAAGTACAAATCACCCTGAACATGTTTATAAGCATAAGAAAGCACTGTATGGACTTAAACAAGCTCCTAGAGCTTGGTACGATAGGTTAAGTTCATTTCTAATGGAAAGTGGTTTTAACAGGGGGAAAGTAGACACAACTTTATTTTAAAAATATATTAAGTCAGATTTCATTATAGTAAAGATTTATGTTGATGATATCATTTTCGGTGCTACTAATGAATCTCTGTGAAAGGAATTTTCTAAGTTAATGCAGAAAGAATTTGAAATGAGCATGATGAGAGAACTCAAATTCTTCCTTGGACTTCAAGTTAAACAGTTTATGGACGAGGTGTACATCCATCAGACTAAGTATACAAAGGAACTTCTAAAGAGGTTTAACATGGATGATTGCAAACCAATGAATACTCCTATGCACCTCACTTCAATACTAAACAAAGATGATAAAGAGAAAAAGGTAGATCAAAAGGTATATAGAGGTATGATAGGATCTCTTTTATATCTGATTGCGTCTAGGCCTGATATAATGTTCAGTGTTTACTTATGTGCTCGTTTTCAATATGATCCTAGAGAGTCTCACCTCTCAGCAGTTAAGAGAATATTTAGATATTTAAAAGGTACTACTAATCTGGGTTTGTGCTTTAAGATAAATGATGATTACAGATTAGTTGGTTTTTGTGATGTTGACTATGTTGGAGATAGAATTGAAAGAAAAAGTACCAGTGGAGGATGTCACTTTATTGGAGCCAATCTTGTCTCATGGTCAAGCAAAAGACAAAGTACTATTGCACTATCTACTGCTGAAGCTGAGTATATATTAGCTGCAAGTTGCTGCTCTCAACTTCTATGCATCAAACATCAATTGGAGGACTACAATGTGTTTGTAAGTGTTATTCCACTTATGTGTGACAATACTGCTGCAATTAATCTTTCAAAGAATCCAATTTTGCATTCTAGGGCCAAACATATTGAGATAAAACATCACTTTATTAGAGATTATGTGCAGAAAGGTGTATTTGATATTCAATTTGTAGATACTGACCATCAATGGGCAGATATCTTTACTAAACCTCTTGCTGAGGATAGATTCTTTTTTATAAGGAAGTTTTTAAACATGTTATATGTGGATTAACTTAGGCGTCCAGTCTTGTGTATGATTGTTTTGATGAAAATGCGCATCCAATTTCTTGTTATGCACGTCCATTGCTTTTGGCGTCTAAAGCATAATGAAAAATAAGCATCCACTACTATAGTGAACCGCGTCCATTGCATGTCACACTACATATCCACATATACTTTTATTTGGACCCGTCAATTTTTTTTTTAATTGAACTTATTTGTTTGACTCTTGAAAAATTTAATTTAATCCCATCATGACCTTTTTAGAGTTTCAAAATACCAAAGCCGTCTTACATTAAATGCATGTCCTATCAGTTATTCTTTTTCTTTTTGATTTATTTTCAAAAGAAAAACTCTTGGCATTCAAGAACTCTTTTATCTTGTACCTTCTTCCCTCCGAAAAACTTTTTCACAACTCATCTTCTCTGAACTTCGTCTCTCTCGAGCTCTCTGTTTTCTTTCTCTCATATTCTAATCTCAAATTCTCAACAATGGCCTCAATCACTCCTCCTGCTCCTGTCTATGCAACTGACTCCATGAGTATCATCACTGAGTATCACTTCAAGTTCGACATATTGAAGGAATACAATCTTGATGTGAATAAGTACGTAAATGTTGCTGGTTGGGACGGTCTTTTCTTGGAGAAGGTTCCTATTTACCCAAATCTGATAAAAAACTTCTGGAGGAAACCTGTTATTAGAGACACCGAGATTACTACATTTGTTTTAGGAAAGAAGGTGGTGGTGTCTGAGAAAACCATCTTTGAAGCAATTGCTTGTGCTCAAGAAGGCTTAATCTTTAATGAGAACTGGGAGATGGACCTAGGTGGTTCTGAAACAATTGCTGTGACTTTAATGAGGTCTGATACAGTAAGGACTCACTCTTGGAAGTCATCAGAGATGAAGGATGAAATCAGGATTCTTCATCAAATCTTGAACAAGACAGTGCTTCATAAAATTGGTTCTAAGGACAACCTCTCTGCCATGCACAAGTTCTGTTTGTGCAATATGTTCTTAGAGGCCAAAATCAACCTGCCCCATATCCTTTTCTCAAGGCTAAAGGATGCTGTGGAGAATAGGGAAACCATGTCTTCTATCACCTTCACACATCTCCTATCCAAAATCTTCAGACATCAAGGAGTTTATGAAGTCTTGGCTGAAAAGTCTGAACAAGAACAGAGTGCCCTACTGACTGAGGGATGCATCTGGTCCGTGGATTTTGGAAGGAACAATCTGGGTGGCATGCAACTCAGCACCTATAAGCAAGTTAAGTTGGCTAGGGATGAGGAAAAGCTGAAAATTAAAGAAGAAATGGTTGAAGCTGCCAATCCTGAGACATTGGGTCTTCCAAGAAGAACCAAGAGGAAGACTGTGGCTGTGAGGCAACCTATCCCTAAGAGGACTACTAGAGGATCAGTCCTCTCTGTATCTTCTGGTGCTACTCTTCCACCTGCACCCAAAAGGACAAGGCAAGTAATCATGTCTGACGAAGAAGATGATGAAGAAATGCCTATTGTTGCCATTTTAGAAAAAAAAAACTGCTGCTGCGGCTACTGCTGTTGCTGGTCCTATTGCCAAGAAGAAGAGGCAAACAGCAAAGAGGGCTAAAACAACTATGGCTTCTGAGGTAATAATCTCTGCTGATGACCCTGTTAGGTTAGCAGTAGATGAATTAGTGTCCAATTTGGAAACTCAGGATGATAATATCTCTGCTCCACATGATGTGGATGATGTTTATGTCCCTACCCTGCCACAATCACCGCACTCACCACTAACACAAATAGACAATAGCATTACCATTGGAGCCCCCTTTCCTAAACCATTAAAAACCTTGTTTCCACCCATAATTCCCTCTTCCACTCTCTATAATGGCAAATCTGAAAAGTGGGCCAAAGTACAGAGAGAATGGAGAATACTATTCCACACTATTCCACAAGAACTAGAAAATATTCTAACAAGGTGGTATCCTTTGGCTAAGTATGAGTATGAACCCCTCAACATTTATCCATAATGGGTCAACCCTGAACCCCACACTCCAACTGGCCCATTCCCTTCCCAAATGTTTAATGAACATGGACCTCTCCTCACCCACCTTCCCCAATAGAGATTCCCTGCTAGAAAAATCTACCCCAATCTAGTGAAACTTCCACCCCTTAAACCATTCACTGATGGAGTAGAGAGAATTATAATATCTGACTGGCACACTGAACCCAGCAAGAAGGATCTTGAGAGAATTCTCGAGAAAAGAGCCAGATCCTTCAGGCAAATTCCTTTTGTGATGGACAAGACCACCAAGTGGATGACTTTCAAACATCCAAGGGTATATGGAACTGCTATTGATCAATTTGTGGACACTCTCATGTATGAGATTCTGAAATGGGAATTCAGCCACTTCAGAGTAGACAGAGCTGCATGGTTTGTCCTGGTTAAAACACTCTTCTTCCACAAATGTTGGAGTCAAGCCTACCAAGATTTGTCCTAGGTTGTCAATGATAGGTCTGAACAAGGACAAGGACTGGAAGCATCCAAGACACAAAGGAAAGATGCCAGTAGTTCAGGACATTATGCTAGATCTAAGTTCTGAACCCTTTGACCACTCTCAGATGGATTACATTCAGACTTTGTCAATTGAGATGGTCACTGAGGCTAATTATGCAGGAGTGTTCTGGCAATCCCACTTAATTCACTGCACCAGAGAAGCCTCCACTTATGGCCTGACTGTTGAAGAGAAGAAGAAAACTCCAAAATTCAGAGGCAAGTGTGGAATCTCTCATGTCAGATATTTGATCTTCAAGGACCTTTGGGGTCTGCCAATTACAAGCCGTGATGTATAAATTTCTAATCCTATTCACTGGGCTAGGGATCTGCTTCCAAGCAAGAAGAAATCCTCTCCACCCCCTGCACCAACACCTTCTTTTCTTGCTAAGCAAGTTGCTGATGACACAGTGGTTGTAGAATCTGAGAAGGAAGCACCTACTGCAACTCCAACTATTGCTGTTGAGAAATCTGCTGGGTCAGAGAAACAAATGTCTCAACCTCTAGCCTTGGCTGTGGTTCAACCCCAAGACACTTACTCTGATACTGCAGAAAGTTCAAGACAACTATCTATGCCCCCAAATTTGGAAGAAATGATTAACAAGATAGTTGAGGAGAAGATTGGAAAGATTATGGAGGAAAAGACTGCTCAGATGGAGGAAAGGGTCACTCAGAATTCAGACTGAGATGGCTCCAACAGTTGTTGTTGTAAACAAGATAATGGACCTGCTGCAGGAATTCAAGCAAGCTTAAACCCAAAAACCACAACATCGACTCCCTCCTTCACCTCCTCCATCTTAAACTTTTCTCTTTAGTATTTTTTTTTTTTGTCTTTATTCTGACAGTGATGGTCCATTCTCTTTACCTTTTTGTCTGATGACAAAAAAAGGGGGAGAAATGGAAAGAGATTAAATTAATTGTTTTTATATAAAGTCAGTTTTGAAAAAGATCTTATTTGTTTGCATATGCATGTCTTACTCTGATTCATAACTGCTTTTGATTATTGTTATGATATGTTTATTCTCTTATTGATAACTTATATTTTATCTGACTATGCTTTACCTGCTTGAATGCTATGTCTTAGGGGGAGCTTTGCAAGCTCTCTTAGACTTGGATACTTAAATTTAATAAGTTTTTGTCATCATCAAAAAGGGGGAGATTGTTGGAATCAAAGTGGTTCTGGTTTATTTAATCTCTAGGTTTTGATGTTAACAAAAGGATTAAATTTGCTTGGCAAAGTGTTAGTAGAGATCTAACAAGTGATTTCAGTTTATGCAGGAATACCCAAAATAATATAAGGTATACAATGTTTGGACTCTTGCAAAGAGTTACCCGTCCAAAGGTTATTTAAACTGTTTATATTTTAATCATTAAGTAGACGGCTAACTATATCTCAGTAGACGTCCATAGTAGACACGCCAGCAGACGAGTGCTCTCCTTGAAACTCAAGTAGACATCCATAGTGCCTAACTAAAATTCAGTAGACGTCAATAGTGCCACATCATTGGACGGAGTTTCTCTAAAGACTTATCAAGTCCAAAGACTTGTGTGGACGAGTGCTTCTGCCACATCAGTGGACGAGCAGAATAAAACCTTGTGTAGACGCGTTCTAAAACTGAGTGCCTGTAGATGGTTCTACATGTTCTATATCTTTACTACCTTGAATGTGATTTAATGCAATCTGGACCACATTGAATTTATTTCAAATGATTGATATTTATTTCAATGGAATATATGTTCTTTATAATTGTTTTATCTGGTTAATGCCTTGTTCCTTTGTGAGAAAAGTCATAGTACTATTAAGGAAATACAAAAAGTAAATAGTACAATTGGAATTGAAAAATGATCTGTACGATGACAACTTTATTGCTCGACAAAAGCTGGGTTATACACATAGGAGGAAATAAAGTTTTTTAAGGTACGATTTCTCAGGACAGTGAGCCTCCATTTCGTGCTTTTCTGATAACCAAGGATGCTTTTCAACACGGCCAAAATCAAGCTATCAGTCTCAATGGATATCATGCATTTAATACTATCTCTATAACGGGACTATTCAAATAACCGTTGAAGATTTTCAAGAGAAGCTGAAGACCACTATATATAGAAGGTCTCAAGCACTGAAGAATAACTTTGTCCTTTTGAACATTTTCAAGATATTCAAAGCTCATATTCCCTTAAAAGTCTGTAATTCTTAAGGTTGAATATTTGTAAAAATATTCAGTAGATCTTAAACCTTCATACCCTCACATATAGTGAGTTAGAAAGATCTTAGAAAGATCTTAGAAAAATCTGTGATTGAATTAGAGCCTTAAGAGGCTTGGCAAGAAAGTAATACTTGTAGCCTGGAGAGGTGTAGAATACTTGTTGTAGAAACTGTTTGGAAATAGTGGAGAAAATCCTTCAAGTGGAAGGGACTGGACGTAACTCTTGGTTGGAAGAGAGTGAATCAGGATAAAATACATGAGTGAATTTTCTATCCCTTATCTTTTACTGTTTTATTTATTTATATTGACTGTGGAATTTGATTTTGGTTTTGTTAATATTTTAAAAAAAGATTTCTTGTGTGCTTAAACATTTTATCTTCTTCTTGTGAAAAGGTTTCTCAAAAAGAGTTTTTGCGAAAATAATTAACAAACACAATTCAACCCCCCTTCTTGTGTTTGCTTATGCCAACTTCAGTAAAAAGGTGAAAATTGTTTTCTACGACCACAAAGTCCAAGACTGGTGCATCGGTCCAGGACTGTTGTGATTAGACACTCGGACTTAAGGGTCCTGTGTTGATAATAAGAGTTTTAACACGTTGAAAATTCATAGAAGGTCATGAGCCTTGCGCTTCGACAAAGGAAAGAATGAAGCACAAAGAAAATTTATGAAAATAAAATGATTTTCTCATGCATTTGGCAGACGTGCCCACGTTGTTTTCGTATGAATACCTTGAAGGGTCAAGTACTTCATGCTAAGTTGTTTCATTGTGCCTAGGTGGACAATGAAGTCCATATGCCTGGGTTGCTGTGCCTTCTGTTAGACAGTATGCTATCGACATCCACACACGTTGATCACCGTGACAGGAGTTTTGGACAGTGTTGTGGAAAAACACGTTGTGCCATATTGGCAATCAAGCCTGATCATCTCTTTTTTTTTAAGAAGTTGAAATCTCCGGAGACTAGAATCACACGTTGAATTATAGAGATGTCATATGTTTTTCAAAAATGACGATGAATTTTTGTGTTACCATGCTTTATTTAGAAATTTTCATGTTGTGTATACGATGGTGTGTAATTGTATTTGATGTTTTTGTATTACAAGTATGTAGTTGTCATAATTCATCCATATATTGGTATCTCACCATTGAATTTTGTTGGTTTTTCTCTTCTATGTGGTATATATTGTTTCGGGAATTAGATGGATCTGAACATACCGTTGGCCCACTCCATACTCTTATAGCTGTTAAGCCAAACTTCAGAGTTTAGCTCTGATGCCAATTGTTGTTTTGGCTTCAATGACTCAAGAGGGGGAGGGGGGTGAATTGAGTATTCTTAAAATATTTCCCTCTTAAAAACTTTTCACAAAACTTTTCAAATCAGAGTTGCGGATTTGTGGCCTCAGGATCTTTTACAAAATCAATGAAGGGTTTATATAAAATCTTGAATTGGAAGATAATGAAGATAAGAAAGATTAATTCAGAATAGGTTCGGGTTCAAAACTTTAATAATAACAAGATACGGAAACTGATTAAGCTTTTAACGATTAAGAACAAGTTATGCAATTTTCAGATACAAGCATTAACAATCAAGAACAAACTTGCAGGTTTCAGTTTCAGTAATTTGTTCAGTTTCAGCAATCAAGAATGGTTTTGATCAACTCATTTTTGAACGCAGATAACACAGTCTTGATTACAATCAAACTCAGGTTTCAATAGTTTATACAGATCAAGAACAAAAATTATATTAAACTTTAAACATCAAAATCACAGGTTCTTGATCATAAACAGAAAGTAAAGGAGTTTGAGTTTAGAGATACCACACAACCAGATTTATCCTGGTTCAGTCACCTCCACCGTGACCTACATCCAGTCCCCACTCCACCTGTGGGATTTCACATACTAACACACAAGCTTTACCAGGTAGCTTGAAAAACCTTTACACCACAGAGCACTCCTTCACCTCGAGATACCACACTCTTGTGAAGAGCCTCAATGTTCTTCCATAGAGATACCTTACCCTAATCACTCAGAGAGAATCCCTATCTCTTTACAATCAAAATGTAAAACAAAAAATTGATTCCTAACTCTCAATAGTCAGATAAACAAATTGAAGCACTTATGAGAACGAAACACTCTTTTCACAGTAAGCTCAAGAAAGATGATGAATGATATGTGTTTCGATATGATATTGTTATTCTGTTTTTTTTTTTTTTTTTGTAAAAGTGTTCCTTCGATCCCTCTTTATATAGAAAACAAGTTATAGTCATTGGGATCAATCAAAACAGACTTGGATCTGATTAACATAATCTGTTTTCTTGATTCTGGTTCTTGAAATAAGATTCTGATAGTTCTTATAGAATTCGCGTCCATCTTGAAAATAACCGTGTCCATCTAGCCATTAAGATTTTACATTCGTACGGGCTAGTAGACGAGCTCCATATGCCACGTCATTGGACGGATACTCCTTTAGGATTTAGCAATTCCAAAGGCTTGAATGGACGAGCGCTTCTGTCACCTTGGTGAACGAGTGCTTTTTTCACTTTAGTGGACGGACGCTTGTATCACTCTAGTAGACCAGCGCTTGTATCACTTCAGTGGACGAGCGCTTGTATCACTTCACTGGGCGAGCGCTTCTGTCACTTGTGGATGAGCACTTCTGTGACTTCAGTGGACTAGTGCTTCTGTCACTTGTGTTGGACGAGAGCTTCTATCACTTCAGTGGACGAGCGCTTCTGTCACTTGTTGGATGAGCGCTTCGATCACTTATGTTTGGACGAGCGCTTGTATTACTTCAGTGTTGGACGAGCGCTTTGGAAGAGCACTTCTTATTTCCAAAAATCATTTTCATTAACGAAAACTTATTCCTTTTAATGCAGGTTGTGAAAATTGATTTTCTTCATGCATCTTTTTAAATGAGCTATTTGTGAATAAGAGATTTCATCTCTTACAAATCATCTAAGACTTAAATCTAATTTCTCCTTTAAGCTCTTGCCTTGATGATTCCTTGATCTTTGCTCACTGAACTTGTTTATTACTGCTTGATACCTGTCTTTGCAATTTGACACTAAAACACTTGCATACACATTAAGTTGTATTTGTCATATATCAAAATCTCTAAGTCATTGAGTCTAACAAATGATGCTTGTGGTAAATAGTTCTATGTGATTTCCAAAAATTGTAAGTATCCGAAATGATTATATGTTCCGAAAGAAATCGACAACTTGTTAAAAGTATCATTTTCCGTAAAACGTAGTAATTAATGTGATGCCCGGGGAAAGGGTGTCTCACCTACCTCCCTCTGTTCTTGCCAAACAACCTCTTCCCCCTCCTATCCAGATTAGAGTCACCCGTTAGTCTCTGTTTGAGAGACTATCCTGTGTCTTTTCATCTCCTGATACTGACTTTGTCAGAATCAGACATTTGTTTAAACTAGCCTTTCTTCCCTTCTTTTACTATAGAACCCTTCTTCAGCATGTCTTCCCCCGTATCTCTTCACCTTTTTCTGTGCCCAAGGCACCCCCAATCTTAGCCTTGCCCTGGCACTCAGACCAGTATGTTGTTTCAGCTAGTCTAACCATAAAAGCCTCCACTCCTCATATGGTGGACTTACATAGCTTCAAACTGCTTCAAGCTCAGCTAGAGGAAACTAGAAGATAGCATGGATGAAGAAAGGCATGCTAGGCTGCTTTTAGGAAAAAGAGTTGAATCTCTGTTTTTACTTTCTAGTCAGCCTAAGTAGTTTCTGATTTAGAATTTGCCTTGTATTGAACAACTTATGATGAATAAAATATACATTTTATCATTTATCTTTACAATCTTATGATTTTTCTTGCGTTATAATTGTTTCATTTTTGCTGTTGACAAAAGGGGGAGTAAGTAAAGTTAAGATGAATAAGTAAAGTTAAGTAAAATTGAATGAACTTGTTTCTGAGCTGCATAATTTTAACTCTAAATGAATCAAATGATCTTGTATATGAAATTAACTCTGATACTGAGCTGCCTTAATAACTTCTAAATATGAATTGAACCTAAGTGCACCTGTCTGCACAACCTTTATGGTTAAGAAAATTTCAACCTGTCTGAATCCTGTTATCTTATATGTTGATATTTTCTAAGGTTCATTAAATCATCTGAATGTTTGTCATCATCAAAAGGGGGGAGATTGTTAAGTCTCTAAAATGTCTGATGTGTATTTCCCTAAGTTTTGATGAAAACTAAACATTTGTTAATGATTTAATTAACCTTCATATTGGTTGCTAACCTGTCTATCCAGTGTGCAGATCACAATAGTAAGAATTCACTTTCTCACATGTCTGCCCACATAAAAGACCACCTATCTAGAGAAGCAAAAGTCAACATGTCTGCTGACTAGGATATTTGACTTTCTGCATTGAAGTTTCAACTTGTCTTCTGCTAAGTTCTCGTACTCGTCTGAGGTTCTACGATGGGGAACTCAAGTACAAAGAGCTTTTGGAAGCTGTCCCTTCATACAGAAAACTCTGAAGTTTTCTCTCTCACACTTATCAAGAAAGTCAGAAGGCCATTCTCACAGGTAACCTAGGAGATCAAAAATGAAGTCGAGTTAAAGAATGTTTCCAACATGCTTTATTCCCTATTACTCTTGGTTATTACACAAAAAGGGAAATGTGCTCTGCAAAGTACAAAAGCATTGTGCACAACTCTGATTTCGCTACTACCGATGCATAAAGCCATGATCCTCTGTGTTTGAGTGCAACCAATATTCCTATTGCATTAATGGCTGCCCAGAACGACTATATTGCATTTAATGGAGCTCTGCTTAAAGCCAACATTTGAAGGAATGTCGCTAACGGATCTTAAATGCTTGAAGGCTATAAATACAGAACTCATTGAATATGAAGATAGATAACACACAGCATTAAAGAGTCATTACTCTGTGCATTCATTTATTCATTCTTTCAATCTGTAGTCTTCAATCATTTGAAGTTATTATGCAGTATTTCCTAAGCTTACATTTAATCCACTCTCTAAGTGTTAGTGAAAGAACTGTATGTCTGATTGTATTTATTACAAACAAACTTCTCAAATAAACCTGAGTGAACCTGAAGAGGTTAGGTGAGCAAAGAATACTTGTCTTGGAGCCTGAAGAGGCTAGGTGTGCTAATAATACTTGGAGTCTGTAACCTGATCAATTATAGTGGATAAAACTTGGTGCTGCCAAGGACTGGACGTAGCCCTAATGTTAAAGGGTGAACTAGGATAAATAGTTGTGTTTATCTCTCTTCCCTTATACTCTTTAGTTGTTTTGATTATATTATTTGTCATCTAACTAAAGGGGTTAAAGTGTGAATATCAATCTTATTTTCAAGTTGTGTGTTTGTGTGTTTTTTCTGTTTCAACCACACCAGACAGGTGACCTGTCTGTGCAGTGTGTTTCACATTTGTCTGAACCTAGCTTCTGTGTGCGAAAAGTTTTCAACTTTGTTTTAATTTCTGATAAGCACAATTCAACCCCCCTTCTCGTATTTATAGTTGTCAATTTCAAGAGAAACAAGAGGGATCGAGCAAATAAGGTAAAAAATCAACCAAAAGCATAAAAGGCCACCCAAAATCAAAAAAAAAAGGTGTAAAAGTGTAAAAGTATAAGGTAAAAATACAACAAGGTCTTAATATCGGAACTTTTTTTTTTTGATAATCAAAGTATATATATTTAAATTGAGTACAATTGTACTGAAACATGTACATACACATCAGTTTGGGTATTAAAACCCGTGACATACCAGCCCCTAAATACTTTCCTTCCCAGTACCGATCCAAAATATACGAACTGGACCCAAATCCCCAACATATATAGTAATTCACCTACTAATTACATAAGCCTCTAATTACATTATTCTCAGTAACCATCCAGAACGGACTACATACACCAGAACATCACAAAACAGAACAGCTACACACGTCCCCTGCACCAGAACAGAACACGCAGCATCACCTGTTTTTAATTTACAGAACCTAACTTCAACTGAGAGCATTCCATAGGACAGAAACATCAATCAGAGAACTTAATACAGCCATCAACAGTGCTATTAAACCAGCTCCATGATCTGCACTTTATCATATCTGTCATCCTCGCCATATCCGGCCTTTTATTGTTGAAAATGACTGCATTTCTTTCAAGCCAAATGGTCCATACTACTGCGTGCCAAATGATTATCCCTCTTAGCCTCCTTATTTTTCCTTTGAACAAGCCTCTATGTTGCACAAAATGGTGAAGAATATTGAGTTATTGTACACCTGCAGTGTCCAGCCAACCATACACCTTGCTCCAAAGGTCATATATCCACTGACATGAGAGCAAGAGATGTTCCTCATTTTCTGCATGTCTGTTACAAAAAACACAGTATTGTGCCTCAACTACCGATGATACTCCTCTGTTTAATAAGTTCAACTTTGTTGGTAGCCTTCCTTTGAACAGATGCCATGTGAATGCTAATACCTTTGATGGTATTTTGTATTTCCACAGCAATTTAAAGATATCTTCATCTGCAACTGACTGAGTTTGTATCTCCACAACAGCATTCTCCAAAGAGTTATATGCTGATTTTGTTGTGTAACAGGCAGAACCCTCCAAGCTCGAACACCAATCATCATTTCCTTCCTCCTTGGGACATGCAGATTGTAGAATCGACATTAACTCTACTTCCAACTCTTTTTCCCAAAAAAAAAAACAGATTTCTTCTCCATTTAAGGTCCCACTCCCACTTCCTGTCACACCAAATTCCGCATGCTTCTATTACAATGTTTTGTTGTACAAAAACCATAAAAATCCTTGGGAACTCCTGCTTAAGAGACCTTGTTCCCACCCATGTGTCCTCCCAAAGCTTGGTCTTATCTCCCCTACCTAGTTTTCTTGTCAAACCTTCCCTAAACCAATCCCTGAAGCTATTGGGCTCTCCACCACTACCAATGTTTTTCCACCATGATGAAACACTTCTTCTATGTGAGACCCCCTCCGACCACCAGACACTATAATCTAAAACCCCGTACCTAGGCTTCACTACCCTTGCCCACAAGCCCTCATCCCCTTTTAGCAACCTCCATCTCCACTTACCTAGAAGAGCCTTATTGAACTTCTCTAAATTTTATACTCCTAAACCCCCTTCATTTTTCGGTAACCACACCGTCTCCCACTTAACCCATGCTATTTTCCTCTTCTCCTCACACCCGCCCCAAAGGACACCATTGCATCATACTGAAATTGTTGGAAGAGTGGGTTAAGAACACCGTTGCATCATACTGAAATTGTTGCTCCACATTAATCCCAATGACCTTACTTTTATGGAAGTTCACTTTTAAACCGGAAACCAATTTGAAACATCGAAGAATAGCCTTCATAGCCCAAAGATTTTCCCAAGATGCCTCTCCCACAAAAATTGTGTCATCTGCATATTATAAAATGGATGCTTCCTCCCCACCGCTTCCTACCTTAAACATCCATAATTCCACCGCATTCCTCATCATCCCAATAAGTCCTTCTACCACCATTAGAAAAAGGAAAGGTGCCAGAGGGTCACCTTGTTTTAATCCCTTTTGGATTCTGACTTCCTCAGACTGGCTTCCATTAATTAGGACCGAAAGATCACCTTTAAAGATACATTCCTTGATCCACATTTTCCACTTCTCATCCATTCCATACCTTCCCATCATGTAGTCCAGAAAATCCCGATTCACCTAATCATAAACCTTTGCAAAATCCACTTTGAAAATGAAGCACTCCTTTCCGGATTTCTTCGCAAAGTCTACAACCTCATTTATTATAACCTCTCCATCCATTATGTTCTTATTTGACAGGAAGGCAAATTGGTTGGAAGCAATGATGGATGATAGAACTCTCCTCAACCTTGCGGCTAACAGCATTGCTATGATTTTGTACAAACACCCACGTAGTGAAATCGGTCTATAGTCACCAAGGCTTTGTGGGTTATCACATTTAGGGATTAGTACCAGAAAATAAGAGGTGATGCCATTCGGTAGTCTTGCATTGCTATAAAATTCTTCCATCATCCCCCACACGTCCAACTTCAATGTCTCCCAGAATTTTTTTATGAAGTTAAAATTGAAACCGTCTGGCCCCGACGCTTTATTCCCATCACAGCTCCACACCACACCTCTAATTCTTCCATACTAAACGCTGCAACTAAATCCAATACCTGAGAAGAATTCAGCTCCCGGAAGCTTATCCCCTCCAAAGTCAGTCTGCACCACCTTTATTCTTTAAAAATAGATGCATAGCAATTTTTAACTTCCCTTTTAATAGCCTCTGCCTCCTCCACCCAGTTACCCTCCACCTTAAGTGTAACTAGCTGGTTTGTCATTCTCCTTGAATTTATGCAGGCATGGAAGTAAGTTGTATTGGCATCACCCTCCACTAACCATTTCTGTCTTAATTTCTGTCGCAACAAGCTTTCTTTATCCTTCATTTTTTGCCAAAGTTCCGCAAATAATTCTCTCCTTGTATGCAACTCGGAATCGGAAAGGCTATTGCTCTCCGCCTTCACATCCAGATCTGCTATCAAGCTCTCTACCACTTTGATTCTATCATCAATACACCCCAAAGACCATAACATTCCAGGCTTTAACCTCAGATCTTAGGAACTTCGGCTTTTCCTTTACGACAAACGCCTTCCACCTACCAAAACTCACCTGAGACCAGCAATCCACAACCACCTTCTCAGAACCCGGGTGCTTAAGCCAGCAATTGTTGAATCTGAAAGGCCTCAGTCCCCAAGCCACATTACCCATTTTCAGTACTAACGGGCAGTGATCGGAGACATCCATCTTCAAAGCCCATTGCATAGACACCCCTCAATTTGTAATCCACCCATATGATAGAAGGAAGCGGTCCAGCCTGGTCATTGCCGAGCCACCCGCCTTGTACCAAGTGAACTTTCTATCAAGTAGAGGGATGTCATGTAATTCCATATCCGCCACAAAATCCTGGAATTCTTCTATCTGCACCCTAGACGGTTGTTCCGATCTCCCCTTCCTCTCAGCCGGATTTGCTATCGCGTTGAAATCACCTACGAGACAACACAACCCTTGACCAAATCATCTTTTTGACATTTTCAACTCTTCCCACAATCTTCTTTTCCCCTGTTGGAATTCCACAGACTTAGCATCCCCCACGAATTTCCATTTACTAGATACATGCTCCAATCACAATCTGAGCCTCCCCACAGCTGCTCACATAGTTTACCTTCCACTGCCTCCATTTTGGTTTCCTGTATAACAATAAAATCCAGTTTTTCCTCAAAAATGAAAGAATGAATTTTCCTCTTTTTTATATCTGTTCTCAACCCCCTTATGTTCAGAGAGTCTATCTTCATGGACAACCTCTCTGAGCGCCATTTGGATTGATTTCCTTTCTGTCTCTGGCTTCCATTTCCATTATTCTCTGTATTACTTTGTCTTATGATATAACCTTCTCTTACACTTGTAATCTTATCTAAATCAATTCTCTTACACTTGTCTATAGACTACTTCAATTAATGTTTTCCATAAGTTCTAGATACTTTTTTACTCCCTTAGCACTCAATTTTAAGGAAAAAAAATACTTATATTTGGACATTTGGTAGACTCAAATATAAGCAAATTCCAACCAATTCAACTTTATTTAATGTCACTGTTCCAAAAATACTCTTGGTTAATTAATATCCTCTTATTTATTTCAAGAGCAATACACACTCCCAACAATTAAATGTGATTATTAATATAAATAAGGATAGTGTAGTAATTGTAACTCACTTTTTATATAAATCTAGACAATTAAACTATATCAACTAACTTCATTAATAAGTATGAAGTTAGTTAATTTTGGTAATAATTGAATCTAAAGCGAATACATCTTAAGATAATCTGCATCTTTATATATATATATATATATATATATATATATATATATATATATATATATATATATATATAAAGTCGCAACAAATTAAATACCCATTCAAACAAATCGAAAGGCTTTTTGACCAAACTGGGTTCCTTTTAGAAACTATTTACCAGTTTAGGGTTATTTTGAAACTATTTATCAATGGGGGTTGTTTTGGACATGTGGCATATTTTATTTTTTTTCAATCTCGACAGTCAAAGCGCACACGCTACCACTTAACAAAAAAAAAAGACAAAAGGGAGGCGCCACTGCAAATGACGCCTTCCCATGCAGTGGCGCCTCCCCCTGCAGTGTACCACGTGGCACTGCAGGGGGCCTCCAAGCCCCAACCAAAAATTGGACGCCTGCAATTTTAAAGGAACAACGCTACAATTTTAAAGGAACAACGCTACAAAAAAATTATACTATAAGTATAGGGAGTAACGATGACATTAATGATAAAGTATCTATTTAAAACAACAAGAGGCAATAAAAAAATCCCGTAATAATGAGTAGCAAATAATATCACAGGAGGCATAAAAAAATAATAGCAATAACAATTTACACCAATAAATATTCATCAATTATTACAGTAGTAAAAAAAATTACCTTATAAGAATTAAAAGAAAGTCACCTGCAATTTTAAAGGAACAACGCGACAAAAAAAATTATACTATAAATATAGGGAGTAACGATGACATTAATGATAAAATATCTATTTAAAACAACAAGAGGCAATAAAAAAATCATGTAATAATGAGTAGCAAATAATATCACAGTAGACATAAAAAAATAATAGCAATAACAATTTACACCAATAAATATTCATCAATTATTACAGTAGTAAAAAAAAATTTACCTTATAAGAATTAAAAGAAAGTCACCTGCAATTTTAAAGGAACAACGCGACAAAAAAAATTATACTATAAATATAGGGAGTAACGATGACATTAATAATAAAATATCTATTTAAAACAACAAGAAGCAATAAAAATTGGGTTCCCTACCAATTAAAAGCTGAGAATATGCATAAATATTAATGAGTTGTGATTTTATTTTATTAAATGATAAATTATAATTGATAAGGGACAGAGAATGTGATAGAAAAAATGGGACAAAGAATCTTCCTCTCCTCCCAAGAGTGCTTGGATGAGGGATGCGGATCATCTATCACATAAACCATTTGTCACTCTCTGTCACACCAATAGTATACTTATAGTATAATTTTTTTTGTCGCGTTGTTCTTTTAAAATTGTAGCGTTATTCCTTTAAAATTGCAGGCATCCAATTTTTGGTTGGGGTTGGGGGCCCCCTGCAGTGCCACGTGATACAGTGCAGGGGGAGGCGCCACTCCCTTTTGTCTTTTTTTTTTTGTTAAGTGGTAGGCGCCATCTGCAGTGGCGCCTTCAAAAGCATCATCTGCAGTGGCACCTTTGACCTGTCAGATTGAAGAAAAAAAAATGTCACGTGTCCAAAATGACCCCTCATTGATAAATAGTTTCAGAATAATCCTAAACTGATAAATAATTTCTAAAAGAACCCAGTTTGATCAAAAAACCAAATCTAAACATAGATCTCCACACCCTCCTCCCTTGAAAAAGAAGCTTGGGTTGATCAATAAGATGCTACAGGGGTAAGGTCTTCTAAGGTCACAACTTTCTAGACAATGGTCTTTGTGGGTGTTAGTGACACCTTTTGAGATTAGTTAAAGTTTGTTCTTATGTAGTAGGAAAAAGAAACATGAAGCGCGGCCTTTTTTGACCCCAAAAAAAAAAACGGACTTTGGTGCCGCCACCATTCCTTCTTTATTTCATCATGTCCATTTTCAAAAAAAAAAATTATGGGCAAACTGAATAAGGTTATATCTAATATTAAATATTAAATATTAATAGATTACTAGATGAAAATTTTAATTTAATTTAAATAAAAAATATATATCTTTATTTCTTTACTTTAAAAATAATATCACTTTAAAAAGATTTTTTTTTGTATGCTGTTTGTTTATCTATATTTATTTATGTATGTGTTTTTCCCAGATATACCTAACCAAATGACAAAGTTTTTCCCGAACAACAAAATTAGTTCCACTCAACGAATGCTGCATAATTAGCTTTAACTAATGATATGTCCCTAATTCGGGGACCCACTCCTTAGTCTGCACGTGCCATACTTTTTGGGTGAAAATCATCGTCATTCACTCATTCCCTTCACCAAGCCTACTGCAACTAGATCTCGAGCGTTCTATGAAGAGATTGATTTCTTTCTTTGTCCCTCCATTTTCTTCGAAACAACATTTGTGATCTTAAGAAATAAGAATAATGTAAATATTGAAGTATTTAAATAAGTTTTTGGTCCATGTAAAGTTTATCAATTTTGATTTTAGTCCCTGTAAAAAATTTACTTAAGATATCGTCCATGTATTCTAAAAAAATTTGTAAATAATCCCTACTTGTTATAAAATAATATGAATGATGGATGTGCCGTGAACAAATCACTGTCTTAAAAACAAGATTCCGGCAGATCCAATGTGCAATCTGACAAACCGGCTTGCAACCCAAAGTTAACATGGCAGGCTCTTGGACTTGTGCACTCAAGACCAAGAACAATGGAGCTTACACAATTCAATTGTCGAGAAATAAAGAGAGTGTATCAATATAGAAAAATTATAAAGCTAATATTTTCAGATCTCTCCTTAAACATTCTATCTCCATATCTATTATATATACCATGTGAAGATGAAAAACCTCTCCCATGTTCCTGCCGTTGGAGTCTTAAAACTCCTCTAAATGTCATTGAAGTTTTTACTTAAAGTGCATTAAACATATGCACGTTGGGTAACTTTAGGAAGATACTGGATACATATAAAAGTTATTAAAGAATATATTTCTATTCTAATTGAAATATGGTGCTTTATATGATAAAAAATATCAAAGAATATCTTTAGAGTATTTTGCTTGTTGCCATTATCCAACATTTCCCCACTAATGACAAGCAAGTAATCAAAAAGAATTTTTCTAGGCAAACGAAATGATTAATGCTTAAGTGTTGATACCTTATTGGATAATACTCCAGATACTCCACTCAACACAATACATCACTAAATTAGTTAAGTTAGTTATCAGCAGTTAAGTTAGTTTGTTAGCTATTGATTGGTTAGTTATAGAATAGTTAGTTAGTTAGTTACTGATGTAAAATGCAGAAACCAAAACCTGCAGTGAGTGAACATGTATAAATGCTGTAAATGCTGATTCTTCAGTAAGTTTTGATAATTAGTGATGTATTGTGTTGAGTGGAGTATCTGGAGTATTATCCAATAATTATTGGATAATACTCCAGATACTCCATATGGCTCACTGAGACCTTTTAGGAAGCAGATCACATACTCTATTTCTCGCTGCCTCTTGATACTTTTAACAAGATCACAACTGCATTTAACAACACAAGTACAAGATGGGATTGGTCTAAAAGACTCCAATTCGTCCCATACTGTTTTGAAATCAGTAAAATAGCATGAAATTGTTCTTTCTCCTTGTTTCATCGAGTGTACAAGTTGCAGTAAATCAGAAGTTCTAAAATAGTTTCCTTTGGAAAACCTATTTCTCAAATCATCCCAAATTTCTTGAGCATTTTCAAATTCTACAACACTTTGAGCAATTTCATGGTTTAAAGATTTTGTGATCCAAGAAATTACCATTGTGTTACACATCTCCCAAGCTTCATACTTTGGATCATCAACATCCGGTTCTGGTATTGCTCCATTGACAAACTTGAACTTGTTCTTGGACACCAAAGCTCTTCTTGCAGCTTTGCTCCAAGAATTGTAATTTGTGCCATCCAAAGGAGGCGAAACAAGGATCATTCCTGGGCTTTCTCCAGGATGCAGATAGTAAGGATCACGTATCGGATCTGCTCTTGGAGGTGGTTCTTGTTGAGCCATTCCTTCATTCTCGTGTAGCTCAGCCATGGAAGTTAATTGGGAAGAAGAAGATGGTTGCGCAGCAGAGCTCTCTAGAAGAGAGCTCTGATACCATAAAACGCTTTGTGAATAGTTTGGATGCTAAACTTTTGATTATCAAAACTTACTGAAGAATCAGCATTTACAGCATTTATACATGTTCACTCACTGCAGGTTTTGGTTTCTGCATTTTACATCAGTAACTAACTAACTAACTATTCTATAACTAACCAGTCAATAGCTAACAAACTAACTTAACTGCTGATAACTAACTTAACTAATTTAGTGATGTATTGTGTTGAGTGGAGTATCTGGAGTTGGGCATACATGTTCAAGTTGGATAATACTCCAGATAATCAGCTCAGTCCACAGAATACATCCTCTGTTCCCAACCTGCCCTTTCCTGAACCTACAGCTATTGATCATGCAAACTCTAACATTCCCACACACAACCAATCCTTAAGAAGATCTACAAGGATCAAATACTCTCCTGCTTACCTACAAGACTTCCATTGCAATGTTCTGACTACTATGCATGCTCCATCATCCACAGGTATTAAATATCCATTATCATCTGTGCTTTCATATAAATCTCTCTCTCCTTCACACTTACACTTCACACTATCTATTACTAACAACACTAAACCAAAGACATATAAACAAGCCATCCAATCAGACCACTGGATCAAGGCTATGCAGGCTGAGTTACTAGCTTTGGACCAAAACAACACCTGGTCTCTCACTGATCTACCAGCAGGCAAGGTTCCCATTGGCTCTAAATGGGTATATCGAATCAAATACAGATCTGATGGCAGCATTGAAAGATACAAAGCCCGGTTGGTGGCTAAAGGATATACACAAACAGAAGGATTGGACTATCTAGAAACATTCGCACCAGTAGCAAAACTTAGTTCTGTCAAACTCATCCTGGCCCTTGCAGCATCTCAGAACTGGTTGTTACATCAACTTGATGTCAATAATGCCTTCCTTCATGGTGATCTATATGAAGAAGTCTACATGGAGGTTCCTCAAGGTGTGCAATGCACCAAGCCAAACCAGGTATGCAAGCTCCACAAATCACTATATGGTCTCAAACAAGCCAGCAGACAGTGGTTTGCTAAACTCTCAAGCTCCCTCCAAGCCTTGCAATACACTCAATCACAGAATGATCACTCCATGTTCTACAAGCACAATGGATCCAATTTCACAGTGCTCCTTGCCTATGTTGATGATCTGATACTAGCTGGTAATGATGCCTCTGAGATTGCCTCTGTGAAACACTTTCTGAATGCTAAATTCAAGATCAAAGACCTCGGCACACTCAAATATTTCCTTGGCTTAGAGGTTGCTCGATCCAAAACAGGCATCACTCTATGCCAAAGGAAATACACACTTGACATTCTGTCAGACACTGGTCTCCTAGCATCAAAACCGACTCCTACCCCAATGGCTCGATCAACCAAACTGTCTGACTCAAAATCTGAACCCTATGCTAACCCTGCTGAATATAGAAATTTGGTTGGCAGACTTCTATACTTGACTAACACAAGACCTGACATTAGCTTTGCAGTCCAACAACTTAGTCAGTTCATGGCCTGTCCAACCTTGGATCATTATAAAGCAACCACCAGAGTTTTAAGGTACCTCAAAGGCAACCCTGCTCAAGGCCTATTTTACCCGTGCACCTCTTCTCTTCAATTGAAGGCCTTCAATGATTCTGACTGGGCCACATGCTCTGATATCATAAAACGCTTTGTGAATAGTTTGGATGCTAAAATTTTGATTATCAAAACTTACTGAAGAATCAGCATTTACAGCATTTATACATGTTCACTCACTGCAGGTTTTGGTTTCTGCATTTTACATCAGTAACTAACTAACTAACTATTCTATAACTAACCAATCAATAGCTAACAAACTAACTTAACTGCTGATAACTAACTTAACTAATTTAGTGATGTATTGTGTTGAGTGGAGTATCTGGAGTATTATCCAATATAAAAGCAAGCTATTTTGATCGATGGTTGTTCATCAACCAAAAGCACAAGCGAATGTGGGGAAGGTTCTCATTCCATCTTTGAGGTTGGTAATTATCACTAATATTACATGCACACGCCTTGGACAACAATGAAGTTACGACTTCACCAAATTAGCACCGGTTTGTTGATTTTCATGGATATTGGTAAGATTTATGATAACATTATATAAATATGCATAATTTTCTAAAACCAAAATGTTTACGATTATTGCTGATAATATTTGTCATAAGATGAAATTTGAAATGCATTGCTAGAGTGTTTTAGAAAAGCATATATAAGAACATATATTGATTTATGAAAGCTATCTCATCTCATGAGAACTACTTTTTCGTGGTTTCATTTTGCTGGACTATTAAGAGGCTTACGGATAATGTCTGAAAAAAAAAGTGAGAGGTTGATAATAATTATTGTAGGTTGAGTTGCATAGTATATTTGACATTATGCGACCTTTAGTGTTTATAGCATAAATATGAATGCTTGAATTAGTAAAAATGATTCATTGACCTGCGAGGGATGAATTATGTATTGCATGTTCTTAATTATGTTGAAATTTTGTGTACATTGAGGTTTGGAATTTTTTAGTCTATGCCTATAAAATTTTTATATGGAATTTTTAGTATTCAGTTTGAGCTGAAACTAATTTTATTTTTTAAAAAAAATAAAAAATCAAGGTGCTAATTTATTTGACAGATCCTTTTTCTTAAGACGTTGAAAGAGCAACGTTCAGCCATCAATATGGTTTCTTTATAGTTTTATTGTCAATTTTAATTGGCATTGATAAGTGGAGTGAATGTCTTAATTGACACCTTAATATTGTATATTTTTATGGTATGCTGTTTTTGGTATTTTATATAATTTATTGTAGTTCTAGGGTGATATTGGGAATACAGCTCAATTCCACCGGCATGTATGATTTTACACTAGCTAGAGGTGCTATTTCTTGAAAATTTGAGAAGCAAATTTGCATGACATGTTATACTATGGAATTTGAATTCATTGTTCTTGAGTTGACAGGTCACGAAGATCAATGGTTGAAAATTGTATGGAAACGACCTACACCACAAATGTCACTTCCTTGTGACACACAAGGTGCAATCGGAGTGGCTAATGAAAAGAGAAGGCACATATTGTGAGACACAATGTTGTTAGCGACATGATATCATTTCCCTTGAGTATGAGAAATGAAAGAAATCTTGTTGATTCTCTCATTAAAGATTTACCCAGTAAAGTGGTCCTAGATTCGTCGAGGGGGATGGGGCTTAAGCCTTGAGTTGAGGAAAATACGGTGGATACCCATTTGTTGGTCAAACGAAGTCATATTATTACTCATATGCATTACATTTCCATTCCTATGACGTGTGGTAATGCTTGTTGATAATAGACACATAGCCCTTGATTTGGGTGGTGCTCTAGAAACGCACTTGATGCATCTATAAATATTTATTGTGAGGTTGAGTTATAAAACTCTTAATAGATACATAGCCTAATTTTTGGGTGGTGCTAGAGAGACGCACTTGATGTATCTACCTACGTGAGTGAGAAGGTAGAAGCCGTCTTCTGTGAAAGACTTAGGCAATCTTTCTAAAACATTCACGAGAAACCCAAGGTATATGAGAAATCTTTTATAATATGTATATATTTGTTGTTAAATATCACGGAGTTTACACAAGTTTAAAGGTAAAATATGTGTTGTGGGGGTCTCAACCAAGTCCATCTAATTCAAGAGTAATTCACTTCTGGACGAAGTTGTTGTCTTACTTCACTATGTGTTAATTCAAACCTTTAAGGTATATTGGATAACTAACTTAACTAATTTATCAAGAATCAGCATTTACAAGATTTATACATGTTCACTCACCTGCAGTTTTGGTTTCTGCATTTTACATCAGTAACTAACTAACTAACTATTCTATAACTAACCAATCAATAGCTAACAAACTAACTTAACTGCTGATAACTAACTTAACTAATTTATTGATGTATTGTGTTGAGTGGAGTATCTGGAGTATTATCCAATAGCGTTTTATTTTAAATTGTTAGAAAATAATATGAACGATGTTTGTGCCGTGGGACGAATCACCTGTCTTAAAAGCAAGATTCCGGCTGATCCGAGATACAATCTGACAAACCGGCTTGCTCCACTAGGTTAACACAGCAGGCTCTTGGACTTGTTCACTCAAGGCCAATAACAATGGAGTTTACACAATTCAATTGCCGAGAAATAAAGAGAATGTATCAATATAGAAAAATTATAAAGCTAATATTTTCAGATCTCTCCTTAAACATTCTATCTCCATATCTATTATATATACCATGTGAAGATGAAAAACCTCGTGACATGTTCTTGCGTTGGAGTCTTAAAACTCCTCTAAATGTCATTGAAGTTTTTACTTAAAGTGCATTAAGTATATGCGCCTTGGGTAACTTTTAAGAAGATGCTGAATACGTATAAAAGTTATTAAAGATATATTTCTATTCTAATTGAAATATGGTGCCTTATATGATAAAAAAAATATCAAAGAATATCTTTAGAGTATTTTGCTTGTTGCCATTATCCAACACCTACCGAGTTGTCTAGTATTTAGGAATATCAAAGTAATTTCATTTTATTGTCTAACTATCTATAAAATTTACCAGAAACTAAAAACAAATCATACATTAAAGAGCACATGGTTAAAATTGTTAAATTCCTTCATTTTGTACGATATCTAGTACTCGGGGATATTGAGATAATTTTTGTTCTCATCCGATTTGCTTCAAAATTTGGCTCGAAAATAGAAAAAAATCATACATTAGGGTCATACGGTTAAAATTGATAATTTTTTTAATCCGATATGATTTCTAGTACTCAGGAATAATAACATTAACTATTTGCAAAAATTTTGAAATTATAGGAACGAAGTCCTAAGAATTTTTTTTACAATGACTAATATCAAAATCAATAAACTTTTCAAGAACTAAAAACTTATTTTAACCATATTAAAATAGAATCAATATACAAGACTAATCTCAAATAGTGCATAATTAAAGGTTTGGCTACTCATCTCTCTGCTATGCTAGAAGCAAAACATTATGTTGATGCATTTAATTTTATGCTTGATATAGCATCTTTATTTGTGCTTTTTTTTCCCCTAATGCTGATTGTAATTATGAAGAGCAGCTTTTTTTTTTACTTAAGTGGTGCAATTTGGTTGTACAATTACATGAATGATATGCTTATTAAAATATTTACATAAGTAGGGTAAGTCATATTTGAAAGTAACGATATCATATATAAAAATTGTATGTCCCATTCACGAATTATTTTTATATTCAAAAAATAAAAAAAATAAAAAAATCGTATACATTACATACAATTTATATTTTTTATTTTTATTTTCTTACAAGCCGTGTGTAATCGATACGACTTCAGTATTATATAATTTTTTATTTTATTTTTAAACAAATCATATCCAAGACATACGACTTCATTGTTATTATTTTTATTATACTTTTTAAAAAATGCAAACAGCATCACGTGACAATTGGATGGCCTTCACTCTTATCTAGTCAGCGCGTGGCCTTCGTAGGAAATGACCCAACTTTCAGCGCATGGCCTTCACTGCTACTGCCCCATTCTATTCTTTCTTCTTTGTAATTTTTTACCAGCCCAAGTGATTATTCATTTGATCAAAGCCCCGTTTTATTCTACCTGCACTAATTCGTATCTATGGCATACGACTTGGATATTTTTTTTAAAAATAAATATAGTGAAGTCGTATGTATTGGATACGATTTGCTCCAAAATAAAAATAAAATTATATAATACTGAAGTCGTATTGGTTACACGCGACTTGTAAGGAAATATAAAATAAAAAATATAAATCGTATGTGATGTATACGATTTCATTAATTTTTATTTTTATTTTATGAATATAAAAGTGATTCGTGGATGGGGCATACCACTTTTATATTTGATATTGTTACTCCCAGATACGACTTATCATACTTACGTAAATATTTTTAAAAGCACACAATTCTCGTAATTGTGCAACCAAATTGCACTAGTTAAGTAAAAAAGCTTATAAAGAGCACACCGATAGTTTGTACACAACCTGATTCTCACATCGCTAAGGTAATTGTATAGTACATAACTACATATGGTCTAGTTAACTAGTACTAAAGGAATGTTACTTGCGAGGTGTGGTTCGAGTGGCTAGTAGCTCGATCACTTTAACCTTACGGATGAAAATAGAGCCGGACATCCCATCTTGGGTGCCTTCAAATTCCGCGGAGGAGATTAGTCTCGGTGAACGACCGGGGATACTCCTTACTTATATGCGAATCCAAAAAAAAAAGAAGAAGGACCCATGTTGAAAAAGAATGGGTTAAGTAGAGAGTGTGTAAAAGGAAAGGAAATTAATTAAGATAGGCTCATTATCTTAAGATTTTAAGTCAAAATATAAATATAATGACAAAACTCACTTTCATGAATATTTTTAATCATTGATGGAGATGTGTCCCTAATTTTTAGACTCCCCTGTTGTCCCACCTTCCACTTGACACTTTGAATTCAAACATTATTGACTATGTGTTCTTTACTTTCTTTCTCTTTCCTTTCATAGGAAAACATCATAATGAATCATAGGAGCCTAACTTAATAGCGTAATTTTCAATTATCACACATACCAATAATTATCACTGCACTGCACACTGGAAAAAAAAAGTGCAAAACATTACTCTTAAGTCTCACAAGTCATATATATTTTAATTTTGCTAAGTTTGGTCCTTTTGTTTTCGTTCCTGTTGTTTCTGTGGCCTTTTTATTTTTCTTTGATACTTTTTACTTATGCATGTTCACCCGCTGTCATTATTGACTTTAGGTTATAACATTAATTAATCCACAAAAGAGAGAATGAACCAAGCACAACAAACAAAATAGGATGGTAAATTTAGACTTGAGTGCTCTTTTTAATATTGCATTTGGACCTCAACATTGAAGTAAACATCTTAATTTCAATCATATTCCTTTGGCATTTTAAAAGCTACCCCACGGGACAAACAAAATGGACAATGGAACAAGAGGGGGAAGTTAAAATTACAAGACATTAATAGTCCACGTTGCCAACAATTGGAAGTTGAAGATTAATGTTGGGGTAACAGGGAGTCATGAGGTGGTCAAAGTGATTTTGATGGGATCGTTAAGGAGTGAAGTAATAAGAAATTTAAGGATTAAAATCTCACTCACTAACAAAAATACTAATTTTAACATACTAATATTTGTCTATAAAAAAAAAAAAAAAAAAAGGATAAAAACCGGAACTTCCATAATGTGGCTTGACAAAGAGGAACAATTGTGTTGGTTCACAAATCTTCATCCACAAATAACACAAAGACGTTTCACTGCTCCATGTTATTAATTATTTTGACTGTTAAATGGCAGGCAGTTTTAACAACTTCTTGCTTCATTCGTATTCTAGAATGAAATTTATGAGTTATGTTACTTGAATACCTGAATTTGGACATCCGTATAGATATGATAGATTGATATGAGTGTGGATGGGACGAAGATATATAATATTTTAAAATAAAGTATATGTATAGTATACAATTATGAATCGAATATCACTTAGATGATCAAATTCAGATATTCAAATAAGATAACTCGAACTTTATTCATACAACATCATGTGTGCCGCTGGCTCTAATAGCAGCAACTTTCCCAAGATTCATATACTAATCATTCCAAACACTAGCTTCTACAAAATCAAGATTCATATACTAATCATTCCAAACAGTAGCTTCTACGAAGATTTTGTAATCCAGCAATCCTAGTATCCTGAATTTCACTATTAAAGAAAGGTTGAATACTCAGTTCTATACCCCAGCGTTGGAATATTTTATCCCAATATCATAATATGGGCAGATATCGATAGTTAATTATATTAGTTATTTATCAATTAGAAAATTGATATGTGATCAATTTAGAGATAAGACTTATCAGATTTCTGATTTGGTAATTGATTATCACTTAATTATCCCGATATGGACAAAATATGAGTGGATGTCAACGATGACCAATTTCGGAATAATGGGAACCCTAATTGGTCATCACACTATATATAGGTTGTGGTCCCCAATACACCGGACACAACGCACACCGTCTCTTCTCCCCATCTGAAGAGCGGCTAAAGGCATAAGGAGTCCAGGTTGAGGAAGAACCATAAAGTCACCGCTAACCATATATTTGTTATCATCATCATCTATGTTGATTGTCAATATATTATGCACAAGAAGACGATCAGCCCCCTTGTTCGTGATTGATTGTCGCTCTCTCTCTATACATGAAGGTTGGTGATCAAGTTCATCATTTAAAGAACGCTTAAGATCGGGTTGGTGATCAATTTCATCTTTTGAAGAACGTTTAAGATCATGAGCCCTATGGATCCATATATATTCATAACCTTAGAATCCTAGTAATCTGGCATGATATAGATCATAGGCTATGTGGTAAATGTGTTTTAGGATATATGCCTATAGATATAACGCTTCCGCATAAAGAATAAAGAACCTAAATAATTAAAAAAATATCTAACAAGTGGTATCAGAGCAGTCATCATGGTTAGATTATTAGGATTTGTGGTTTTTATTTCATTATTGATTATGGATATAAACCCTAATTTTAAAATTTGGGACTTACGTTAATTTTCGTTTCACATCAATAGAATGTATGTGCCATTGAATTGATTTTATGGTTCAAATCAATTTTATCGTCAAAAGAATTTCAAAAGAATACATAATTACATGACTTTTGATCACAAGGTATCATGATTCACTTTTGTTTTATATGAATTGGTTTTTTCCAATTTGCTGGACGTGATTGAAGTTCAAGTATGAATTCTTTTTTACAAGCTTTAGTTTTTTTGTAATTTATTGTATTATAAATTATAAATATAAAACGATGGCGCTGCAACGTGATTACTGAATTTCTTGCCAATGGCTTTATTATGATTACATGATTACGTATACGGTCCTCTTTATGAATGACTTCCTTCTATAAGATTTTACGTGGCTTTACTAGATATATGGAAATTGGAATTTAATTGTGAAAGAATGATTGATACTTGTGTGATCCTGTACGTGGGTGAAGGCTTTGCTGATTTGGTTTTCAATTGATATATAATATATATTATAAGTATATATGTGATGGGTTTTCCTCTTGAGGAGGAGAGAAAAAGAAGGAGAGATAAATAAATAAATAAAATAGCAAATGGAAAGAAAGAAGGTACTAGAGATTTGTAAGGAACTTAATGAATGAGAGAAGGAGAAAAACTCTCCTTTAATTGAGGCCATCTATTTTGTTACGCATGTCGGCTATAAAAGCCATGCATGTTTTCATTTCTATTCAATCCGGAAGAAGAAAAAAAAACCAAAACTTAGAGAGTTTTGAGAGAGAGAACGTCTCATTATACATGAGAGAAAAATCCTTTAGAGAGAAAATCAAAAGAAAGTTTAGCCACCAATATTTTTGGTGAGATTATTATTACAACTTTTGTAATCCCATTAATTTATAATGGAAGATGTTTTTGTTGTCTCATTGTGATTATACATAGTGTGAGAAAAGTCTGATCCTGGGATAATCAATTATCCATTGACATTATATTAGGTGTTCTTATTTGCTATCTTTCCCAACAAGTGGTATCAAGAGCTTCGGTTCATTACATAGTTTAGCTTGTATTATTCACAATGGACGAGTCAACCTCAACGGCATCCGCAACAATGATTAAGTTAACCTCTTCAAACTACTCCATTTGGAAGCCCATAATGGAGGACATCCTCTACTGCAAAGATCTGTACCAACCTTTGCAAAATAAAGGGACGAAGCCAGACAGCAAGTCTGATGACGATTGGAATTTGATGAACAGGAAAACTGATGGACAAATTCGGCAATGGATAGATCAAAGTGTCTTTCATCACGTGGCGCAAGAAACAGTTGCGTACACGTTATGGACGAAACTAGAAACGTTGTACGAGAGAAAGACGGCCCGGAATAAAGTCTCTACTATTCGACGGTGGTGAACCTCAAGTATAGAGAGACCCGGAGTGTTTCTGAACACTTGAGCAATTTCCAAGGATTGGTGAATTAACTCACCAATATGAAGATGGTGCTTGATGATGAATTGCAAGCATTGTTACTACTCAGTTCCTTGCCAAACAATTGGGACACACTTGTGGTTTCGTTGAGTAACTCAGCACCACAAGGTGTTCTAACATTGGACATAGTAAAAGTTAGCATGTTCAATGAAGAATCAAGAAGAAAGGAACAAGGAATGCCGACAGAGTCTGAGGCGCTTGTCACGGAGTATCGTGGAAGAAGCATCAACAAGAAGTTCAACACTAGAGACAATTCAAGGGGCAAGTCAAGAGATAAGTTCAGAGGAAGGTCAAGGACAAGAAGAGACGTAGAATGTTACTACTGTCACGAGAAATGCCACATGAAAAGAGAATGCAGGAAGCTCAAAAAAGAGCAGCAACAAAATGGTGATGCGAGTAACGTAGCCGCTACCATTTTTCATGGTGATGAGGTAATCTTTGTTTGCGATGATGGTCATGTTAATTTGACATCACATAAGATACATGTTGGGTCGTGGATTCCGGTGCATCATTCCATGTAACCTCAGGAAGGGATTTCTTTTCTTCTTATACAAACGGTGATTTTGGTCATGTGAGGATGGGGAATGATAATAGATCCAAGATTGTGGGTAAAGGAGATGTTTTCCTAGAAACAAACACTGGTTGTCACCTAACATTGAAAGATGTGAGACATGTTCCTGACATGCGTCTCAATCTAATATCCACAGGGCTACTAGATGAAGAAGGCTATACTAGTGTGTTTGGAGATAGGAAATGGAAGCTAACACAAAGTTCCCTGGTGATCGCCCGAGGCAAGAAAGTAAGCACTCTTTATGTGATAGAAGCCAAAGTCAGTAATGGGTGTGTTAATGCTCTCGGAGAATACTCCTCGATTGAGCTATGGCATAAACGGCTCGGACATATGAGTGAGAAGGGACTTCAAATTCTAGCCAAAAGAGATACAATGGCAGGTGTGAAAGGATCGAAAATGTCACTTAAGCCATGTACTCATTGCTTGGCTGGGAAGCAACATAGAGCTTCATTCGCTACAAGGCCCCACATAGAAGACCAAATGTTTTAGATTTGGTGCATTCTGATGTTTGTGGTCCAATGACCACCAGTACTCATGGAGGTGCAAGGTATTTTGTTACCTTTATTGATGACCACTCTAGGAAGGTTTGGGCGTATGCTCTCAAAACAAAAGACCAAGTGTTTGTAGTATTCAAACAGTTTCATGCTAGTGTTGAGCGAGAAACTGGTAAGAAGTTAAAGTGTGTTCGCACTGACAACGGAGGAGAATTTATTGGAGCTTTCAGACATTACTGTGTGAGTAATGGAATCCGGCATGAAAGATATGTTCCGAAAACGCCTCAGCACAATGGAGTGGCTGAGAGGATGAACAGAACTATTGTTGAAAGAGTGAGAACGATGTTACCTCATGCCAAGTTACCCAAGAGTTTTTGGGGTGAAGCTCTGATGAGTTCAATTGACTTGATCAACTTATCCCTTTCAGCTCCGTTGAATGGTGATGTTCCAAACAAGTTTTGGACAGGTAAAGATGTATCCTACAACCATTTGAAGGTGTTCGGTTGTAGAGCATTTGTTCATGTTCCAAAAGATGAGAGGTCAAAACTCGACTCCAAGTCGAAGGAATGCATCTTCTTGGGGTATGGAAATGAAGAATTTGGGTACCGGCTATGGGATCCTGTTGATAAAAAGATTATTAGAAGCAGAGATGTTATCTTCTTTGAAGACCATAATATTGAAGACATCCAGAAAGGTGTTAAGCCTATTAGTTCTAGAGAACATCCAATCAACTTGGATCCAGTTCCTCTTCCAGAGCATTACCAAGGAGATGCAATAGAAGATGTTGGAGATGCAGAAAATGAACCTCCAATTGATAACGATCCAAATGAAGAAGTAGCTGATGGTAACAGGAACGGTGGTGTCGATGATGATATGGCTGAAGACTATGAGGAAGAAGAACAAGATATTCAAGAGCCACAGTTAAGAAGGTCGGTCAGGATGCCTAAACCACAAACCAAATATCCTGCAACGGAGTATGTGCTACTCACTGATGGGGGAGAACCAGAGTCTTATGAAGAAGCTATGATGGATGACCATGATGAGTGTGATTTCACCTCATTTTTCATGTACATTTCTGCATGCATTTGCATATAGTTAGGCTAATTTAGTGTTGATTTTGTATAGTTTTTCCTTTGGAACGGATGAGGTGGTTTCTGGTGTTGTTTTGCAGGATTTAATGGAAAAATGCCCAGGAATCAGCCTTGTTGGAGCTTGGATGAAAAAGAGATTAGAAGTGAAGATTATGAGCCAAGAGAGTATCACGGCCTGGCGTGATGGCCTCTCACTACCGTGAGGGAGCAAAGAGCCTAAGGAAGATTGAGCCAAAAGTCGAAGTCGCTGTCACGGCCGGGCCGTGATGGCTATCACTACCGTGACCGCTAGTTGGAAAAGTCGAAAAGCGATCACGGCCTGGCCGTGATATCCATCACTACCGTGATGAATAAGTGAATGAAGAGGCGCCCAAGTCAGAGACCATCACGGCCTGGCCGTGATGGCCATCACGGCCGTGACGGGCGACGGACCTATAAATGAACCTGCACTGAAGTAAAAGGAAATGAACTTTTAACCTAATAAACTGCACTTGGAGGCAGTCGAGGCTGGTGGTCGGAGAGGGTTTCTACCCAAAAGGGGGCGTTTCTCTGCTCTTGGATGGAGAGAAGATTGGAGGAAGCTTGTCTATGAGTGTTCTTCATCCCTTCTCTTTTTCCTTTTTGAATTTCCTTATCATGAGTAGTTAAATCCCCATAGTTGGGGTTATATGTAACTTTTCAGAACTTGTGTAATTGATTTGGTATTTTAATACAAGTTTCTATTTCGTATGAGTATGTGATTCTGTGTTTAATGCTTTCCTTGGATTAGCTACCCATAGGAATGATTTGTTGCTTTGATAGATGACTGGAAGGTTGGTATTAAGGCATGCTCATGAATCATATGCCAAGTAGGTCAAGAATCTAGACATAGGTGTTGGCTGCTTGCAATCTTATAAGTCTTAACTTAATGCAAAATCTCAGGTTATTCCACCTAAGACATTAGGGTTTAATTTGGGGTTTTAGGCTCAATGCACCTAAGACATTAGGCTTGAGTAATTTAGAAAAGGCTTGATTGGCATAATTGAATTAGGACTTGTGTCAGAAGCCATTTCATTGCAACTAAGGGAGGATTAGTGTAGTCTAACCCTGACAATTCTAGCCACATCCCTGTTTGCATACCAAGTGTTTGTTAAAAATTCTAAAAGACCAAAAACATTTTATTTTCTGTTTTAATCCCTCACACTTTAGATTAGTCTAGATAGTTGTTGAATTTGCGAATTGGTAATTGACATCCAATCCCTGTGGATACGATAACCGGTCTCACCACCGTATTACTTGATTGCGACAAGGTGCACTTGCCTTTAATTAATATTTCTAAAATACACCGTATCAGACCACAAGGGAGAATGGTTGAAAGCCATGCAAGAAGAAATGCAATCCTTGCATGAGAACAAGACTTATGAGTTGGTACAGTTACCAAAAGGTAAAAGAGCACTCAAAAACAAATGGGTGTACAAGTTGAAGAGTAAGGAGAATAGCTCACAACCCAGGTACAAGGCGAGGTTAGTCGTGAAAGGCTTCAGTCAGAAGAAGGGCATTGACTTTGAAGAGATTTTTTCACCCGTGGTAAAGATGACATCAATTCGGGTGGTGCTTGGTTTGGCTGCAAGTTTGAATCTAGACGTGGAGCAGCTAGATGTGAAAACTTCATTTCTTCAAGGCGATTTAGAAGAAGAAATTTACATGGATCAACCAGAGGGATTCAAAGTCAAAGTCAAAGAAGATTTAGTATGTCAGCTGAAAAAGAGTTTATATGGACTTAAGCAGGCACCGCGTCAATGGTACAAGAAGTTTGATTCCTTCATGATTGAGAATGGATACCGAAGGACTACTTCTGATCATTGTGTCTTTGTGAAGAGATTTGTTGACGGTGAGTTCATCATACTACTTTTGTATGTTGACGATATGTTAATCGTGGGACAAAATAGTGAGAAGATCAACAAGCTGAAGAAGGAAATGAAGAAGTCTTTTGCTATGAAAGACTTGGAACCCGCGAAGCATATTCTTGGTATGTCCATCCGTCGTGATCGGAAGGAACGGAAGCTGTGGTTATCACAAGAAAAATATATCGAGAAGGTATTGGAGCGGTTTCACATGGAGAAAGCAAAGCCAGTTGCTACTTGTTGTGACTCCGGCAAGTGTACCGGGTCGTCGCAAGTAATAAAACACGGTAAGAGTCTACCGAGGTCGAACACAAGGATTGGGTTACCAATTCTACCAATTTCGCAGGTAATTCGATAGGTTCAGTTAAGCGAAGAAAATTGTTGAGAGAGAGAGATGAAGATTGCAATTCAATTAAGAAATCGATTAAAGCTAAGGTAATTAAATTCAGAAATTTAAAATATCTAGGGTTTCAAATCCACCTACCCAATCATGCATAGTACCCAAGTGATTATGTATTCCTCCCTATGTTCAATTACAATGTCAACCGGGACCCCCAATTTCTCCTAAATTCACAGTAGATGTGCGCATAGGATGTATTCAACGATTTGGATTATTTACTCACCAAGTCTCATAATCCTAATCCTCGAATTCTGTTAAACCTTGTTCCCTACGTGGTTGCACTAATCTCCTACCCACTATCGTGCAATATTCAATTAGTGATCCCAATTCAAGTTCTTAAAACGCGAATCGCCGGTCGGCCTTAACACGTTTAACTAGTTAATCATGCTAGCATATGATCAACACAATAATATCAGAATTGGAAAACATTTATTGAGAGAAGGGGAGAAATAACATACATCACGTGAACACTACACAGCCATGGGTGGCTTCATTGATCCCCTAGACAAGAGGATTAGTTCCTCATGTCCGTAACAACAACGCACGTACAATCGGAATTCATCCTAAGCCTATGAATTAAGAGAAAAGAAGAGAAGAAGAAATCCCAGAATAAGGGTTACAAAAGATCTCTGAAAATTCTGATCCAAAAAGTTCTCTTTTCTGTTCTGATCTGCTCTATTTATAAGGAGGCCACGCGTCACGGCCGTGACGGTCATCACGGCCAGGCCGTGACGGCTTCTGCTTCTGGCGCACTTCTGGGATTTGAACTTTCGCGACGCGAATGATGTCTCGCGACGCGAGTCCGCCTTTCACGGCCCGTGATGTCAATCACGGCCAGGCCGTGATGTTCTCTGCCTTGTGTGGATTTTAGGTCACGGCCGTGATATACATCACGGCTAGGCCGTGATGGTCTCTGACTTGTATGGCTTTTAGGTCACGGCCGTGATATACATCACGGCTAGGCCGTGATGGTCTCTGATTCTGGTACTTTTCTGGAGTTCACACACTCGCGACGCGAAGGACGTCTCGCGTCGCGAACCTTCCTGTCACGGCCCGTGATGTCAATCACGGCTAGGCCGTGATGGTCTCTGTCTTCCCAGATTTTCATATTATCGCGGGGCGAGCCTCCTCTCGCGGGGCGAGAATCCCCAGAATGGCAATCTCCACTATTTGTTGACTTTCCTTAATTCTTAGAGCCTCACTTATGGACCTGAAAACAACACAAGCAACCACAAGCGTAATTCTCTCCAAAATAACCTAAAAACTACACAAAAGACGCAAAACGAGTCAAAGTCCAACTTAGGAACAAAACAAGGCAAATTTGGGCGAAAACGAGAGTAAACTCGAATAAATTGGCACATAAACCCTAGTTTATCTAGTCTTAAAACTAGATAAGCCAGAGGCTTATCAAAATACCCCAAACTTAAACCTTGCTTGTCCCCAAGCAAGCTTAAAACTCAAAAACGACTCAAGACTTGGCAAACCTGAAAGATCTAATCAATTTCGCACAAATTTCATGCGACTTTACAAAACAGTTTTTCTTCTTTGATTCCCCCTTTTTTTTCATCAATGTAGTCCCCACATTCATCTACTTTAAACAATTGAGAAATTATCATTCATGCCATCATTACTCTAAGTTGAGGCTCAAAGATACACACAAAGGAAGATCACCTATTTCAAACAATTGCCTTCCTCACAAGGGCATTTAGTATTTCACTCATTCGCTCAAGTTTGTCTAGGCTTTCAACTTTTTCACTCAATTTCACTTATCAAGAGCACTCCCCATGAATTTGATTTTCATCTCAAACATAGTTCCCACGAAAACATGCATGCAACATCAAAAGGTCTTTTAAAGGTTGTAATGGGGCCTGGCTGAGGGTAGGATAATCAAGGATATTTAGGCTTAAGTCCCTAGGAACTAAGAGAGCATGAGCATTAAACACATTTTCCACTCAAATTCCTTTCTTTCCATTTTTCATTTGGGCTCGGGTGACTACAACCTTTTCCTTGATATTATTTTTGTTTTGCCCCTTTTCTTTTGGCAATTTTTGTTTTCTTATTTTCTTTTCTTTTCTTTTTGCCTTGGGTCAACCTTTATTTTCTTTTTCTCATCCTAACATGACACATACCTTGTAGCCACCCCAAACTTAGTTTCTCACAACCTTTCTCTTGCTCATTTCCATGCTCTCCTAATCCTAAGATTGGGTCAACATGGTTTTTCAGATTTTGGCTCGTAATGTAGGGTCGTCAAGAAAAAATAGGTCAATTGGGCTCAATTTGGCTAACTAGGGAACATGCATTAGGGATGGTTCATTTCAGGCCAAGTAGTTAATTCAAAGAAAATTGCCTAAATCATTTGATGCAACACATAATCATGCAAACCATATAGAGATTCAAGCAAATTCGGGAAAGTGCAACTTAACAAGTGATTCACACATTCAAAAACAGAGTTGGAGGCTCAAATCCTCACCTGACATTTTGCAAATTGTTTGACCGAGATACGATTCCTAGTGTGTGCACCCCCTCACCCCAAACTTATCATAAATCAAGCAATCATAATAAATCTCAAAGTTCAATTTTCAATTTTTTAGTGGGGATAAACTTTTCTATTTTCAGAACCTAGGGGGAAACCATCAATGATCAAGTAATTCATGCAATAAATCATGCTCAATTCAATTAACATCCAACAAGCTTGCCGACACGACATTCATACAACAACTCTTGATCTTCTCAAATTATTCAAGAGTGACAACAAAAACAAAACAAAAAGCAAAAAATAAAACAAAAGTTAAGAGAAGAGATAGATACCTTGCTTGGGTTGCCTCCCAAGTAGCGCTTGTTTAACGTCCCGAGCCTGACTCAAGTCACCCCTAAGGGTTAATCCGGAGGAAGATCCTTCTTGCCATGCCATTCCTTGGCCCGTTCTTTGTAGGTTTGTGCCCTTTACATGCTCGCAAGCGGTTCCCGGACAGCTCATTTAAGTCCAAAGCATCCTTCTATAATCCGCACGCACTCTCCACTCCGCGATGGTCTTTTTTGGGATCAACTTGTTGTCTTTATTGACCACCACGGTGGTGCTACCTTTCAACCTTGGTGCTTTACCCTTCTTTTTCTTGCCCTTGCAACTGAGCTCTTCCTTTGCACATTCTTCCCTTGGGAGACTCGGTATGGGTTCCATGTCTCGTAGCCACTCAAGGTAGACTTCATCCCCCGAAGGGCCTTTTTCCTCACTGTTTTCCTCATGAGATTCTACCGATACTGTTGCAAGTGAAGGATCATGGTCTTTTCGAATTGCCTTTACCTTTTCAGTTGGGTCCACCAAATCCACTCGATACACTGCTGACTTCTCTTCCGGTGCTTAATCGCTTCAAAGACATTGAAGACCACCTTATCATCATTCACCCTTAAAGTGAGTTTCCCTTGCCGCACATCTATCAAGGCATCCCCAAGGCCAAGAAGGGTCTACCCAATATGAGAGGGATCTCAAAGCATCTTCATCCATGTCGAGCACCACGAAGTCCACCGGGAATATGAACTTGTCAACTTTCACGAGCAAGTCTTCGACTACTCCATAGGGATATTTGATAGAACGATCGGCCGTTGGAGTGACATTCGCGTATCCTTTACCTCTTTGATCCCTAGCCTCTTCATCATCGAGAGGGGCATCAAGTTGATGCTTGCCCCTAGATCACATAATGCCTTTCCGAAGGTAATTCCCCAATGGTGCATGGTATCGAGAAGGAACCGGATCCTTCAACTTCGGAGGCAGTTTCCGTTGAAGAATGGCACTACACTCCTCGGTCAAAGCAACTGTTTCTTCATCCACAATCTTCCGCTTCTTAGTGAGAAGTTCCTTCATAAACCGAGCATATGATGGCATTTGTTCCAAGGCCTCCGCAAATGGAATGTTAATCTAAGTTTTCGAAGACATCAAGGAACTTATTGAATTGCTTATCCTGGCTTGAGGCTTCTTCAATCTTTCCTGGATACTGTAACCTTCATGTAGGGTGGAAGGTCTTGGGGTTCAACCCACTTCTTCCTTCTGAACTCTTCATCCACAAGTTTCAGCCTTCCCCTTGCTCCTGGTCCCCTTGTCACTTGCCAACCCTTCTTTCCCTGGTTGCTCTTCCTCAACTGGTAGTTGTTCCGGGCCCTTGTCATCCCGAGAACTAGTGGTACCCCTGCTAGGTTCCAACACCCTTCCGCTTCTGGTAGATATGACATTGCATTGTCCCTTGGGGTTGTTCTCAGTGTCACTTGGGAGAGTGCCTGGGAGACGCTCATTTAATTGCTTCGCGAGCTGCGCTATTTGCGTCTCAAGATTCTGAATTGTCGACCCTGTATGAGCTGCCCACTTGTTAATGGCAGTATTTGTGTCGATTGACAATTTTTCCATTGCTGTATTCACCTTCTCAAAAGATGTGCATGTAAAGGTTGACAACTTCTCAAAAGCCATCTCCCAAGGTTGTCTTCCACTATCCGTCGGGCTGCAAATCGATTAGGCCCCTAAGAGCCTGCTGATTATTGCCCTGCTGAATTCCAATGTTCGGTCTCAGACCCTGTTGAGGTTGTTGCCAATTCTGTTGTGGGTGTTGTTGTCCAGCTAGACCACCATTAACATCACTCCAAGCAAATCCCTGATGGTCTCTTCTCATGTAGCCCCTATTCGATTCTCGATTGTTCCTCCGATAGTTGTTCTGAGGCACAATGTCATAGAAGTTGTGGCAAGAGTCCACATGTTCTTGAGGGAAATTTAGCGGGCAATTCTGAGTGTCATGATTTCCATTGCAATTTGCACAACCCGGAGGCATTCCCTCGTGTATAGCATTAACCCTCTTGTTCCCGCACAAAGCCTCATTTTGCATCTTCAAAAGTCTGTTTTGCTCTAAAATGGCTTCCATTGTCCTTAACCCGATTCCACTCGAGGTCTCCCTACCACGGTTGTAATCATTATATGACATCTTCTCTAACAGTGCCCATCCATCCTCACGCCGATAAATATACAAAAGAACCGCCACCTGCGGCATCACAGCTTCATCCGATAGCGTCCTCTCAACCCATTAAAGAAATGTTGCACTTTGGAAACCGGGTCAAAGAACGCAGAGGGACATCTTCTCAACAAACCATTGTACCTCTCCCATGCTTCATTGTATGTTTCATCCTCCGTTTGCCTGAATGAAGTGACGGCTCTTCTTGCTTGTGCCGCCTTCCGAGGAGGAAAGTATTTGGTTAGGAACTTCGTGCCATTTGCTCCCAAGTTCGATCTTTGTTCCTATCCAAGTCATCAACCCAATCGCGAGCGACATCCCTAAGAGAGAGAGGGAAAAGTCGCAAGCGAAACTCATCCCGTGAGACTCCTCTTGTCTTCTCGTAAGTCACACGCCTCAAGGAAGCGAGTGATGTGTCTATGCGGGTCTTGCTTTCCACTCCCATCAAACCGATTCTCCTGAGCCGGAATGTGACACATGCTTCAACTCTAAGGAGTTCAGTGTTCAGTTGCCTCTTACAATAGAAGAGTCACAATCCACCAAGCTTGGTAGATCGTACTCAAAGAGAGGCTTGTAACGAGGAGGAGGAGGAGGAGGAGGATTTTCTTCAGCCATGCCCTCTATTTTAATTGCTTCCAACCTCTTCCTTTCTCTGGCCTCTTTTCTTAATTGCCTCTCGGTCCTGGTGATCTCTGAATCGAATAGCACGTCCTCTTGTAGAAGAGTACCTCGCATACAAAAACAGGCAAAGACCAAGTGGAATCAAAGAAACAGAGAAAAATAATGGCAATTAAATAAAAGAAAATAAAACAAAAAAAAAATCAGCTTAACCAAACAAATCAATTTCCTCGAATTAGGAAAATTGGTTGTGCCAATCCCTCAGAACGGGCCTAAAAACTTGTTGTGACTCCGGCAAGTGTACCGGGTCGTCGCAAGTAATAAAACACGGTAAGAGTCTACCGAGGTCGAACACAAGGATTGGGTTACCAATTCTACCAATTTCGCAGGTAATTCGATAGGTTCAGTTAAGCGAAGAAAATTGTTGAGAGAGAGAGATGAAGATTGCAATTCAATTAAGAAATCGATTAAAGCTAAGGTAATTAAATTCAGAAATTTAAAATATCTAGGGTTTCAAATCCACCTACCCAATCATGCATAGTACCCAAGTGATTATGTATTCCTCCCTATGTTCAATTACAATGTCAACCGGGACCCCCAATTTCTCCTAAATTCACAACCGTGCGCAATAGGATGTATTCAACGATTTGGATTATTTACTCACCAAGTCTCATAATCCTAATCCTCGAATTCTGTTAAACCTTGTTCCCTACGTGGTTGCACTAATCTCCTACCCACTATCGTGCAATATTCAATTAGTGATCCCAATTCAAGTTCTTAAAACGCGAATCGCCGGTCGGCCTTAACACGTTTAACTAGTTAATCATGCTAGCATATGATCAACACAATAATATCAGAATTGGAAAACATTTATTGAGAGAAGGGGAGAAATAACATACATCACGTGAACACTACACAGCCATGGGTGGCTTCATTGATCCCCTAGACAAGAGGATTAGTTCCTCATGTCCGTAACAACAACGCACGTACAATCGGAATTCATCCTAAGCCTATGAATTAAGAGAAAAGAAGAGAAGAAGAAATCCCAGAATAAGGGTTACAAAAGATCTCTGAAAATTCTGATCCAAAAAGTTCTCTTTTCTGTTCTGATCTGCTCTATTTATAAGGAGGCCACGCGTCCCACGGCCGTGGACGGTCATCACGGCCAGGCCGTGACGGCCGCTTCGCTTCGCGCACTTCGGGATTTGAACTTTCGCGACGCGAATGATGTCTCGCGACGCGAGTCCGCCTTTCACGGCCCGTGATGTCAATCACGCCAGGCCGTGATGTTCTCTCGCCTTGTGTGGATTTTTTAGGTCACGGCCGTGATATACATCACGGCTAGGCCGTGATGGTCTCCGACTTGTATGGCTTTTAGGTCACGGCCGTGATATACATCACGGCTAGGCCGTGATGGTCTCTCGATTCTCGTACTTTTCTCGAGTTCACACACTCGCGACGCCGGGGACGTCTCGCGTCGCGAACCTTCCTGTCACGGCCCGTGATGTCAATCACGGCTAGGCCGTGATGGTCTCTGTCTTCCCAGATTTTCATATTATCGCGGGGCGAGCCTCCTCTCGCGGGGCGAGAATCCCCAGAATGGCAATCTCCACTATTTGTTGACTTTCCTTAGTTCTTAGAGCCTCACTTATGGACCTGAAAACAACACAAGCAACCACAAGCGTAATTCTCTCCAAAATAACCTAAAAACTACACAAAAGACGCAAAACGAGTCAAAGTCCAACTTAGGAACAAAACAAGGCAAATTTGGGCGAAAACGAGAGTAAACTCGAATAAATTGGAACATAAACCCTAGTTTATCTAGTCTTAAAACTAGATAAGCCAGAGGCTTATCACTACTCCACTTGCTAGTCACTTTATGCTAAGCTCAAATCAAAGTCCTACAAGTGAAATTGAAAAGGAGGAGATGCACAAGGTGCCATATGCCGCAACTGTTGGAAGCTTAATGTATGCAATGGTGTGCACACGACTGGACATAACACACGCAGTTGGTGTTGTAAGCAGATTCTTGGCTAAACCAGGAAAAGAGCATTGGAATGCTGTAAAGTGGATTTTAAGATATCTCAGAGGAACTTCCAAAATGAGTTTATGTTTTGGAAGTAGAAGATCTGAACTGGTTGGCTACACAGATGCTGACATGGCGGGAGATATTGATTCAAGGAAATCTACTTCTGGATTCCTGATTACATTTTCAGGGGGAGCGATGTCGTGGCGGTGGAAGCTACAAAAATGTGTTGCTTTGTCTACCACAGAGGCAGAGTTCATTGCAATAACAGAAGCTTGCAAAGAAATGATATGGATGAAGCGATTCTTGCATGAGTTAGGGCAAGAACAACAGAAGTACGTCGTGCATTGTGATAGTCAGAGTGCTATACACTTGAGCAAGAATTCGAGTTTTCACTTGAGGTCAAAGCACATTGATGTGAGATATCACTGGATACTTGATATACTGGAATCCAAGCAATTACAGCTTGAGAAAATCCATACTGATAACAATAGCTCATATATGATGACCAAGTCCTTACCTAAGGACAAGTACGAGTTTTTCAGAAGAGCAGCTAGATTGTTGGAGCCCTCCACCTAAATCGGAAGGGGGAGATTGATGGGTTTTCCTCTTTAGGAAGAGATAAAAAGAAGGAGAGATAAATAAATAAAATAGCAAATGGAAAGAAAGAAGGTACGAGAGATTTGTAAGGAACTTAATGAATGAGAGAAGGAGAAAAACTCTCCTTTAATTGAGGCCATCTATTTTGTTACGCATGTCGGCTATAAAAGCCATGCATGTTTTCATTTCTATTCAATCCGGAAGAAGAAGAAAAAAACCAAAACTTAGAGAGTTTTGAGAGAGAGAGAGCCTCATTATACATGAGAGAAAAATCCTTTTGAGAGAAAATCAAAAGAGATTTTAGCCACCAATATTTTTGGTGAGATTATTATTACAACTTTTGTAATCCCATTAATTTATAATGGAAGATGTTTTTGTTGTCTCATTGTGATTATACATAGTATGAGAAAAGTCTGATCCTGGGATAATCAATTATCCGTTGGCCTTGTATTAGGTGTTCTTATTTGCTATATTTCCCAACACTATGTTTATATATATTAAAGTGATGGATATCATTCTTTTATATGCCTTCAAAATTTTTTCCTTTGAAAATCTTAATCGATCACTGTTTTGTAAAAGTTGATTGCAGAATTTATTTTGCATAATAGAGCACGGCCAGAGTGCCAGCCTGAGTTGAGAAGTATAGGCGTAACCTGTACTGTTAAAGAATAAATTATTTTTAAGGATTCTTTTCACATTAATCATTCAGGTTTCTAAATTTTAGTAAGTTTTAGTGTGAAAAGGGCAAATTAGGACCCTTCCCCATTTTATTATTAAAATTATTTGGTATTTTTGGTAGGATTAGTTGAAGCAACGTGTTGTCAAAGTAACCTCTGTTGTGTAGATTGATTTAATTGAATTTACTAAGATATGCATGAAGTTATTTATGCGGACTGAACTTGGCCCAAAGGTAAAGGACAGTTTGGCAGAATAATGGAGTGTCTCATGATGATAAATGTGTGGTGATTATTAAGGTATTGTTCATGTGAATAACGGAGTGTCCAAAGATAGCTGTTATTTGACAGAACTTATCGCCAATGTTTGATCATTACGTGAGAGGGCCACTTACAGTTAATCCTTACTAGTCCAAAGATTGGGGATTAATGTTATGCTAAGCATCTTATTTGGGTCTTTAATTTGTCAATTTGGATTTCGAGTAAGCAAATTAACGTATGAAGTCACCAAGGTGACCTCTCTTGTGGAAATTGCTCATAAGAAATATGGAATGTTGTGTGGGTGTATATCCATGCGGGTATTAATCGGCCCAAAGAAAGGTTAGTATTTGGCCGGATGACATTCACACATGTGATGGTGAACACTTGACAATTATAAGGTTAACATGTCAATGATAAATCAATAATATATATATATATATATATATATATATATATATATATAAGGGAATTTAGTATTTGACAAGATTAATTGTCAGTGTTTGATCATTACAACAAATACCACTAGCAATTAATGTTACTGTCCGAAGACTTGATATTAATGATGCACTGGGTATTTTAGTGTGTATCTTTACGGTACTTTTGCTCTCTTTAAAGTTAATATTGCTTATGGAGAAACCCACATTCTCTCACTCAATCCAGTACATCTGAAGAGAGAATCAAGTATAGGAAGTGGAACCGCTCCAACCGTTTGGGTCTTATGATCATAAAGCATAATATTCCAGAAATCTTTGAGGGTGTTGTTTCGGACGGCATAATTAATGCCATATTTCCTTGCTAAAGTTGAAATTAAAGTGCTTTCTAAAAACAATAAAGGCGAAAACAAGCACTCATTGGAGAGCTAGTTTTTTCATTATGTATAAAGGCAAAGGAAATTTAAGGAGCACTTTATGAGAATGTCTAATCTTGATCATAAACTTAAGGCGTTAAAGCTTCGGCTGTCTAACGACTTGCTCATGCATTTAGCATTTGGTATTCTTTCATGCATAATTCAGTCAATTCAAGTTAGCTTATAGCTACCGAAAGTAGAAATGATATCTTAATGAATTCATTTCATACGGTGTGTAAGAAATGAAAGAATGAAGCAAGAGAAGACAAATGATGCTCATTTGGCGAATACCTCTAAAGATAAGGGCAAACAAAAGAAAATTAAGGATGAAGCCTCTAGGGGCCATCTTAAAAGAAACAACTAAGGGCGTAATTGCTTCTTTTATAAAGACATCGTGTATCTAAAGAAGAAATGTCCCAAATATCATGTTTTGCACGCCTATAAAGAATTGTCTGAACCGGTGAAGGTTAAGTGGTGCTGAAAGATCCATCTATATTGGAGTTAACCAAGTCGAAGAAAGGATAAGGCTATTGACGTTTTAGATTGTTGTTATTGGCTAATATTTGGAATTTAAAGACATTTTGATTGAGTCGTCATTTAGATGAAATTTGGTTTTGGTTTCTTAATGAACAAATCAAGAATAATTTTTGTTCATTTAGAAACGATGGATTCAATTTATCTTTTAAATTCAAATATGTTGGAACCAGTTAAGCTATGGACTGTGACGATCTATAATTGCTTGGTATTGAAACCTATTGTGGTAAAACATTGAGTGAGGATTCATATGGCACTAAGCATAAAGTTGACAATAAAAAATTAAGGAGCATTATGACACAAACATTCAGGGCACATCTCTATAAATAGAGTTGAGCGACTTGTATGAGGGAATCCTAGATTCCATTGGCCTTATACATTTTATTGTTTGTATCAAATTCATTAAAGATAAATAGATCAGAACATGGCTATCAAGAATACAGTTAAGTCCTAGTAATGACTATTAAAGATATGGTGAGGAGTATGATTAGTCATTCTACCATACCAGAGTCACTATGGAAGTAACACTAAAGATTGCAGCTTAAATGCTTGACAGAGAACCAACTAAAGTAACCGACCAATCACTTTTAATTATAGGAATATCCAACTAAGGCAAGGCCTTATAAGCCTCGCAAAGGAAATTGAAGTCTCAAACAGTAAGTGGCTACCTTATTGGTTACTCTGAAAGTTCAAAGGAGTATGAATTTTCAAAAAAAAATCCCAAGTTAAAGATACCTTGAGATAGGAACTGACTAGTTCTTTGAGGATATTGAGTTTGGGGGAGATAAGGTTAGAGACATTATCTTTGAGGAAGAATTGGTTCTAATCCTTGAACCAATTCATATAGTTGCTATTTGTGTAGCAAATTTGGATCCTTGTGATGATATTGTTGTTATTCTTCCCATTCAAGATAAGGAAATTATTCCCGAAGGTCAAACTCAACACCCTCTAGAATTAGAGCATCAAGAGTCATTACATTTTACCATGATCCACTAAAGAAAAGATGACTACTATTTTGGATAATTATGTAGTATTTCTCCAGGAACATAAGGTAAATGGTGTAATGGAAGATGATTCTATCAACTCCCATCAAACCATATGAAGTTTCAATTCGGAAAAGTGGATTGAAGGAATGAGTACAAGCTCAAGCTAGACAATGAGGTTTGAAACTTGTCCATTTAGCTGAAGGTTTCAAGGGGTAATATCGAGAGGTATAAAGATTGTCTAGTGACAAAAGACTATACTAAAAATAAAGGATTGATTGTAAAGAGACCTTCCCTTCAAGCACTAATGAAGGACTCTTTTTGGACAATCATGACTCTCGTTGCTCATTATAAATTTGGAGCTTCATGAGATGGATGTCAAGACGGTGTTTCTCAATGGCAACATTGATGAAACATATGTATATAGTGCAACTTGAAAATCTTGTGTTGAAATACACAGAGAAGATGGTTTGCAAATTGGCGGAATCTATTTATGGGCTAAAGAAGGTGTCTCATCAATGATACCACATGTCCCATCAAGTGATTGTCTCATTTGGTTTTGAGATAAATATCGTGGACAGTTGTGGAATCACAATTTCAGTGGGAGAAAATTTATATTCCTGGTGTTATATGTTGACATTTTTAATAGCCAAAGGATTTATATAGGCTCATTGCACGAATCCAATAAATTTCTAACGAATAATTTTCAAGATGAAAGATCACGGGGACGCCTCTTTTGTCTTAGGAGTACGGGTACTTAGAGATCACTCTCAAGGTATCCTTGGGTTATCACAAAAGGGCTATACCGATACAGTTTTTGGATAGGTTCAACATGAAAGATAGTAAACCAAATGAATACTGATGAGTGTGATTATACCTCATATTTCTTTATCATATTGCATGCATTTCCATGTAGTTTAGGCATTTTTAATTTGATTTTTTTTAGTTTTTACCTTGGAACGGGTAAGGCGGTTTTGTGGTGTTTGTGTGCAGGAATTGAGGATTAAAATGCTCAGGATCATTTATGTTGGAGCTTGCATGAAGACAGAGCTTGAAAAGTAAGAAAAATGAGACAAACAGAGCCCATCACGTCCTAGCCGTGACAACCATCACGGCCATGATCGAGCAAGGCGGAAAAGAAAAGTATGCAAAAGTCGAACCTGTCACGACCAGGCCTTGATGGCCATCACGATCGTGACAAGCCATCGCGCTAAGTTTTCCAAGACAGACCATCACTCACAGCCTGGCCGTGACAGGCATCACGGCCATGACGCGCAATATCTGGAATTTTAAGACCTGATTTGATCTGATTTTGTAATTGCTTGGGATTCAAGTTAACCTACTCTATAAATAGGGAAATTAGGCTCGAAAATAGGGATCCCTTGGGCTGCTACCTTAGGCAAAAAAACTAGGATTTCTCTTCTTCTCAATTTCTTCTCCTCTCTTAGGTTTTCTTTTTATGCTTTTGTTAATCAAGCTTGCTATGAATATGGCAATGCTTGAGTAGTGTTTTTATTTCTACCAATTGGGGCTATGCCCAAGACTTATTTTATGTTATGATTTGACGTTTTACTTCTTGTTAATTTCAATTTGCTTTCGATTTGATTCCTGTTGTATGAATTACTTGTGAATCTGGTGCGCACTTATTTGCATGTCGTATATACTCTAAGGAGGAACCTAGCGGTGAACTTAGGTATTGGATCTATAGGGATCAAACTTAGGACTTAAATCACGAGAGTTAGAAGCGGTCCTTTGAGGGTTCACGAATTGTCACAAAGCTTAAAGGGTTCAATTTAAATTCAATTACCACGAGAGTAGGGGTTGGTTTAATTGGGCACGGTTCTTGTATACCGAGAGGGAACATTAACTTATTTAGGATAAATTCGCCTTCAACGTAAATTTCGATAATTAACAAGAGGGGTAGTCAATTTGGTAACATGAGCAGTCTTGTTGGTAACCCAATTCCTGGGAATCTCTTTTGATATATATTGAAAAAATCTCAGATTTGATTTACTTTCCTATTTTGTTCTTGATTTCGTTTTAGATATTTGATTTGTTAGTTAATCTTTTAAAAACCAAATCTTTTCCAAATCTTTTTTTCTAGTCCAGTTTAATTGATTTAATAATTGATTGTTATTTGAGATCACGGTCTTTGTGGGATCGATCTTTTTATTACTTGACGACGAAGCCGTACACTTGCGGTCGCGAGCTACATCAAATACCCCAATAACTAAGGAGACTATTTTAGTATCAATTAATGCTCAAAAGGAAATCTAGAAGTTTAGGAAATACAGAAGATTCCATATTCTTCAGTTGTAGGAAGTATGATATATGCTCAGGTTTGTACGCATCCGGACATAGCGTACATAGATGCAGTGTTAGACAGATACTGGAGCAATCCAGAAAGGGATTGTTGGAAAGCAGTCAAAATGATCATAAGTTACTTAAAGAGAACAAAAGAATATATGGTCATGGATCGAAGATCTAATAGTTTAGAGATCATAAGGTATTATGACTCTAATCTTGTTGGGTGCCAAGATAGAAGGCATTCAACCTCAGGATATGACTGAGAAATTTTGTCATTGGGCTGCATATAATAAAAGGAATTGAAATACCACTCAAGTTATATTATGACAATAAGTCAGCCGTGTTGTACTCCAATAACAATTGGAGTTCAATGAAGTCGAAAGTTATCGACATCAATTTTTCAATTATCTATGGAACATACAGGAACAAACTTTATGCTAGCTTACCCACTAGCCAAAGGCTTGACTCCTAAGGTATTTCATGAACATGTTGCTCACATGGGTGTTGGTTTTGAGATTGCCTTAGATTAGTGGAAGTTTTCCTATTGTTATTTTGTTCTATGTTTTGGATTTGGTATAGACTTTATGTTGTGTTTGATTTTCTGCAGAAATAAAGTTTTGACGTTATTATTATAATAAATGTCTTAAGTTTTGGTTATGTGCAAATATTTAATTTGCACCTAAGGAACTTCAATATGATCTCACTAAAGAATTAAGCCGGACCATTTGGAAATAGGCATGATTTAGAGATCACATTGCATGAAATTTCCATGTCACTCATCCATATCGATCTATGTCATCAAGTGCATTAATATGGTGGTCGTCGGGGTTTAGTCACGATATACGTTAGTGGCGATAGCCGCGATGGTCCCATTATTGATGTATGAGGTGAACCAAATTGTAAAGTGGAAATCTAAGGATAAATAGCATTCGGATGCGCGCCTAAAGAACTCTGGTATAATTATTATGATATATTACCCAAGTGAGAGATCGTTGGAATATTTTATTCCAATGTCATAATGTGGACAGATATCGGTATTTAATTATATTAGCTATTTATCAATTAGAGACCTTAATTGATATGTGATCAATTTAGAGATAAGGCTTATCAGATTCATGATTCGATAATTGATTATCATTTAATTATCTGATATCAACAAAATATGAGTGGATGTCAACGATGGCCAATTTCGAATAATGGGAACCCTAATTGGCCATCACACTATATATAGGATGTGGTCCCCAATACACCGGATACAACGCACACCGCCTCTTCTCCCCATCTGAAGAACGAGTAAAGGCATAAGGCGTTCAGGTTGAGGAAGAACCATTAAGTCATCGCTAACCATATATTTGTTATCATCATCATCTTTGTTGATTGTCAAGATATTATGCACAAGAAGATGATCAACCCCCTTGTTCGTGATTGATTGTCGCTCTCTCTCTGTACATGAAGGTTGGTGATCAAGTTCATCATTTAAAGAATTCTTAAGATCAGGTTGGCGATCGAGTTCATCTTTTGAAGAACGCTTATGATCAAGTTCATTATTTATTACTTGACGACGAAGCCGTACACTTGCGGTCGCGAGCTACATCAAGTTTTTGGCGTCGTTGCCGCGGATTGTGCTTTCTTGAATTTCAATTTAATTTTTAAATTGATTTTTGTAGACTTTTTTTTATATATTAAAATTTTATCTTTTTTCATTTATCTCTTTTTCTAGTGTATCTACCTCTCTCTTTGCAGGAATTTTTCTCTCTTATGCGAAGATCCCAAAGTCTCGAAAATCTTATTGAAGTTGACCTCGAGATCGAAAGGACCTTTCATAGACGTGGGAGACTACAAAGACAAAGAGCGAGAGAAAGGTTGATTCCCATTCCACTCATGGCGAATCTACCGGATACCAAACCATTGAAGGACTACGCAGCTCCAAATGCTAGGGGTTTGCGAACTTGGATTGCTAGGCCAGAATTTGAGGCGGAAAACTACACTATACCGCCTATGTTAATTGGCATGATTAGGAAACACCAGTTTGGAGGATTACCCTCAGAAGACCCAACTGATCATGTGGAGACATTCTTGGAGTTCACCGATGCAATAAGAATTCAAGGTGCCCCGATTGATTCTATTCTCTTGAGGTTATTCCCTCCTCTCTCGATCGAAAGGCAAAAGCTTGGTTGAAGCAAGTGCCCGCCAATACTTTGTCAACTTGGGACCAACTGGAGCAGGCATTCTTGGAGAAATTCTTCCCTCCATCCAAGACTGCTTACCTACGAACTCAGATCACCGGCTTCTTCCAAAAGGACGGAGGATGCTTATCCGAAGCTTGGGATCGTTACAAAGGATTGCTAGAATCTTGCCCACATCATGGACTCGAGTGGTGGTTGTTAGTGTATACCTTCTACAACGGATTGGATTACTCTTCAAGGTGTCACTTGACTCCGCAGCCGGTGGAGCCTTTATGAATAGACCTCGACTAAAGCCGCTCAATATCATTGAAAACGTAGCCACCAACTATCACCAATGGGGTTCGGAAAGAGGTAATAACCCTAAAAAGCTTTCGGGGGGTAAGTTTGAAATAAATATCACTGATCTAATTATGTCTAATTTTGACTCATTGAATAAACGCTTTGATAAGCTTGAAAAGGCTAATGTGAGTTCAATAGGTGCTACTAATGTTGTTTGTGAGATTTGTGGAATGCAGGACATGACATAATGGAATGCCCACATGGTATTGCTCCTGCTCCTGATTCGGGAACAAGTGAACTCTTGTCACAACTTATATGACACGAACCCGAAGTTGCCAAATTATGCTCCCCCAAATCCCTACAACCAAGTGAGGAAGAATAATCCTTATCTCTCCTACGGGAACTACAACAACACGTTGAACCACAAATTCCAGGAAGGCCAAGGTAATAGGAAACCCGCATCAGGGTATCCTCAGGTACAAAAGAGTAAACTTGAGTCTCTTGGAAAATTTTGTTGAAACTCAAACAAAGCAAAATGAAAAGTTTAGGCAACAAGGTAGGGCTGTCAATGAGGCAATAAAAGAGTTAAAATCTAAGGTAGATAAATTAGTCATCCATAATAAGATGTTAGAAACTCAGATTGCCCAACAAGCTAGTACATATTCTAGAACTAAGGGTACGTTCCCAGGACAAACCGAAGTTAATCCCAATGAGCAATGTAATGCTATATACTTGAGGGATGATAAACTTGGGGTAGTTAAAAAGAATGTGGAATGTGAGGAGGACATGAGTGAACATGAAGAGATAGAGCCAAAGTATGTCCCTCCACCACCTTACTAACCCCCAATACCTTTCTCACAAAGGTTGGTCAAGAAAATGCAAGTATAAAAAGAAACTAAGAGCTTGATTGAGGAGCGTTATGCCGTGATAAAAACTAATATGCCTCCTAAACTAAAAAGATCCAGGAAATTTCTCTATTGCTTGCTCAATTGGAGAATTAAAAATAGACCAAGCCTTATGTGACTTAGGGGTTAGTACGAGTTTGATGCCGCTTACTATCTTTGAGAGGTTAGGAACCAAGGAATTGTGTCCATCCAAGTCCTCTTTACAATTTGGATGGATCAATTAAAACCCCTCTAGGCATACTAGAGAATGTCCCCATAAAGGTAAGGAAATTTTTCATTCCTACCGATTTCATGGTGTTGGATATGAACGGAATTCTAAATTCCCTATCATTCTTGGAAGGCCATTCTTGGCCACAGCTGGAGCAATAATAGATATAAAAATGGTAAGCTCTCTTTGAATGTAGAGGAAGGTATGGTGGATTTTGATTTGACTAACTCATATAACAACCCTCCTTTTAAGAGTCATGTGTGTAGGATTGAGATAATGCCTCCAAAGGTGAAGGAAGAGCTTAACATGGAAGCAACTCCCAAACTTTGCATCACAAATGATGCACCAAACAATGATGAAATTGGAGCTCCTCAACATGTGGAGTTAAAACTTCCGTCGGGAGGAAGTAAGGCCACGAAACTCGTGAGTGAAAAGAGCAAAGCGAAAGCGCAATTGGCCATGTGAACAAAATAGACACTTTAATGGACTTCCTTGGAAGAGAGGTGTTCTTGTATTTCCAAGCCCAAATGATCCCGGTTGATCCAAGGGAGTATGGTCAAGCTTAAGACCGTAAACAAGCGCTTCTTGGGAGGCAACCCAAGCTTTCTTTCCTTTTTAATTTGTTTTTGAATTTTGTTTTTGAATAATTTGAGAATATTAAGAGAAGAAAGATAACAAATTGATGGTTTTGCCAAGTATTTTCAGGTTATGAAGGCATGAAGAGCAAAAAGGCATGGAAAAATAAAGTCGAGGAGATCACGGACTAGCCGTGATGGGGTCACGACCGTGATTAGCCAATAGTGAAGATCGAAAGGAACACGGCCCAGGCCGTGATAGCCCGCGACGGCATGATGAGGAGGACCCGGAAGATCGAATGTATCACACCTAGCCATGATGGAAGTCACAGTAGTGAGAGGCCAGCTCCTATAGACCCAAATTGATCACGGCCCACCATGATGTATATCACAACCGTGATGGGGACTCGCTTGACCACGCACTGGTCACGGCCTGCCCGTGATGAATGTCACGGTCGTGACAAGTCTTCCAAAGAGCTTTTTGACCGGCATGTGAGCAAAGACCCCTCCACCACCTCGGTGAGTTGTTCCATTTTTATCCTCTCTCCGACTTGATTATTTACATTGCGGACAATGTAAGAATATAAGCTACAGCTAGCGGTATTTTTGCCATTTTATGCAGTATTCATCTTGCATTCATATAGGTGTAGTTTTATATAATCACATGATTAGATTGCCCCTTGCTTAGAGTATGCATCCAATTGTGAAAACTTTGCGCCAAATGAATTGAGACAGTGATTTTTTGAACCCAATTTTCGTATTCTTGTGATAGGCTAAAAATAAAAATGCTTGAGATGATCTTCTGATAGTTGATAATTAGCATGTGGTTCCTTAGATTTGTGTTTCTCATTGATTTTAAACTACTAAATGTGAGATTTTTTGAGCCTAAAAGGGGTACTCACTAAATCTACCCCATTCTTTGTGATTGAGTGTTTTATTCCTCTTGATTCTCTTAAACTTGACTTGAAACTGTTTTGAAACTTAAAAATTTTTGAAAACATATTTGAAAGTGATTGAGGCACTAGGTATTTTTCTGGCCTTCTGAGCTTTGACTGATCAAATGCTACCCCTTAGTTACCCAATTTTGAGCCTAATAAAATAAAATGCTTTTCTTGGTACCTTGATTTATTTTGATGAATGATGCTTGGTATAGCACCTTTTAAAGTATTGAAAAAATGGCAAAAAGGTGGTTTGAAAAATAAAATTGTGGGATGGAAAAGTTAGAAAAATATTTCTCTTAAGTTGAAAATCTCCCCTGCTCCAAATTGAAAAAAAAAATGGAGAAGGGGATGAGAAAAAGAAAATGGAAATAAAAGGGGGGGGGGGGGAGAAAGAAAGAAATGTGGAAAAGTGAATTAAAGCCCAAAAGGGTATTTTAGAAGGTTGTCATGCTTTTCATTGTTTTATATTTTGTTAGCCTTCTTGAATGTTCATTTTCTTGGTTTCCCCACCTAACGATTAATCCCATGGCCCCATTACAACCAAAACAAAAGACCTCTTGATTCTTATGTGTTTTCATTAATAAAGTAGAGATTTGGTTAATAGTCAAGCTTATGGTAGGGTACCTTCCTTGAGGAAATTGAGTGAATTGTCATATGTACTTAAACACTTGAGTGAGGTGAGAAGAGTGCCCGAATTAGTGAGAAGCATGAATCTAGAGAACATAAGCTTCTAATTGGACTTGAAATTGATTGTCTCCTGGTTGCTTATTTGGATATGTCTGTTACTTGGATTTGTTACTCGGGTTCTTGGATCACTGTCCATGCTCTGATTGTCTATCTAGTCTGGCCTTGGTTATTGCTTGAGGACAACCAAATTCTTAAGCTTGGGGTAGTTTGATAAGTGTGATTACACCTCATATTTCTTTATCATATTACATGCATTTTCATGTAGTTTAGGCATTTTTAATTTGATTTTTTTTAGTTTTTACCTTGGAACGGATATGGCAGTTTTGTGGTGTTTGTATGCAGGAATTGAGGATTAAAATACTCAGGATCATTTATGTTGGAGCTTGCATGAAGACAGAGCTTGAAAAGTAAGAAAAATGAGCCAAACAGAGCCCATCACGGCCTAGCCGTGACAACCATCACTGGCCATGATCGAGCAAGGAGGAAAATAAAAGCACGTAAAAGTCGAACCTGTCACGGCCATGACAAGCCATCGCCAAGTTTTCCAAGACAGAATCTGTCACGGCCTGGCCGTGACAGGCATCACGGCCATGACGCGCAATATCTTGAATTTCAAAACCTGATTTGATCTGATTTTGTAATTGCTTGGGATTCAAGTTAACCTACTCTATAAATAGGGCAATTAGGCTCGAAAATAGGGATCCCTTGGGCTGCTACCTTAGGCAAAAAAACTAGGATTTCTCTTCTTCTCAATTTCTTCTCCTCTCTTAGGTTTTCTTTTTATGCTTTTGTTAATCAAGCTTGCTATGAATATGGCAATTCTTGAGTAGTGTTTTTATTTCTACCAATTGGAGCTATGCCCAAGACTTGTTTTATGTTATGATTTGACGTTTTACTTCTTGTTAATTTCAATTTGCTTTCGATTTGATTCCTATTGTATGAATTACTTGTGAATCTGGTGCGCACTTATTTGCATGTCGTATATACTCTAAGGAGGAACCTAGCGGTGAACTTAGGTATTGGATCTATAGGGATCAAACTTAGGACTTAAATCACGAGAGTTAGAAGCGGTCCTTCGAGGGTTCACGAATTGTCACAAAGCTTAAAGGGTTCAATTTAAATTCAATTACCACGAGAGTAGGGGTTGGTTTAATTGGGCACGGTTCTTGTATCCCGAGAGAGAACATTAACTTATTTAGGATAAATTCGCCTTCAACGTAAATTCCGATAATTAACAAGAGGGGTAGTCAATTTGGTAACATGAGCAGTCTTGTTGGTAACCCAATTCCTGGGAATCTCTTGATATTGAAAAAAATCTCAGATTTGATTTACTTTCCTATTTTGTTTTTGATTTCGTTTTAGATATTTTATTTGTTAGTTAATCTTTTAAAAACCAAATATTTTCCAAATATTTTTTTTCCTAGTCCATTTTAATTGATTTAATAATTGATTGTTATTTGAGATCACGGTCTCTATGGGATCGATCTTTTTATTACTTGACGACGAAGTCGTACACTTGCGGTCGCGAGCTACATCAAATACCCTAATAACTAAGGAGACTATTTTAGTCTCAATTACTGCTCAAAAGGAAATCTAGAAGTTCAGGAAATACAGAAGATTCCTTATGCTTTAGCTGTGGGAAGTATGATGTATGCTCAGGTTTGTACGCATCCGGACAGATGCAGTGTTAGACAGATACTGGAGCAATCCAGAAAGGGATCGTTGGAAAGCAGTCAAAATGATCATAAGGTACTTAAAGAGAACAAAAGAATATATGGTCATGGATCGGAGATCTGATAGTTTAGAGATCATAAGGTATTATGACTATGATCTTGTTGGGTGCCAAGATAGAAGGCATTCAACCTCAGGATATGGCTGAGAAATTTTGTCATTGGGTTGCGTATAATAAAAGGAATTGAAATACCACTCAAGTTATATCATGACAATAAGTCAGTCATGGTGTACTCCAATAACAATTGGAGTTCAATGAAGTCGAAGGTTATCGACATCAATTTTTCAATTATCTATAGAACATACAGGAACAAACTTTATGCTAGCCAAAGGCTTGACACCTAAGGTATTTCATGAACATGTTGCTCACATGGGTGTTGGTTTTGAGATTACCTTAGATTAGTGGGAGTTTTCCTATTTTTATTTTGTTCTATGTTCTATGTTTTGGATTTGGTATAGACTTTATGTTGTGTTTGATTTTCTGCAGAAATAAAGTTTTGAGGTTATTATTATAATAACTGTCTTAAGTTTTGGTTATGTGAAAAATATTTAATTTGCACCTAAGGAACTTCAATATGATATCACTAAGAATTAAGCTGGACCATTTGGAAATAGACGTGATTTAGAGACCACATTGCATGAAATTTCCATGCCACTCATCCATATCGATTTATGTCATCAAGTGCATTGATATGGTGGTTGTCGGGGTTTAGTCACGATATACGTTAGTGGCGATAGCCGCGGTGGTCCCATTATTGATGTATGAGGTAGACCGGATTGTAAAGTGGAAATCTAAGGATAAATAGCATTCGGATGCGCGCCTAAAGAACTCTGGTATAATTATTATGATATATTACCCAAGTGAGAGATCGTTGGAATATTTTATTCCAATATCATAATGTGGACAGATATCGATAGTTAATTATATTAGTTATTTATCAATTAGAGACCTTAGTTGATATGTGATCAATTTAGAGATAAGGCTTATCAGATTCCTGATTTGATTATTGATTATCATTTAATTATCTGATATCGACAAAATATGAGTGGATGTCAACGATGTCCAATTTCGGAATAGTGGGAACCCTAATTGACCATCACACTATATATAGGCTATGGTCCTTAATACACCGGACACAACGCACACCGTCTCTTCTCCCCATCTGAAGAACAAGTAAAGGCATAAGGCGTTCAGGTTGAGGAAGAACCATAAAGCCACTGCTAACCATATATTTGTTATCATCATCATCTATGTTGATTGTCAAGATATTATGCACAAGAAGATGATCAACCCCCTTGTTCGTGATTGATTGTCGCTCTCTCTCTATACACGAAGGTTGGTGATCAAGTTCATCATTTAAAGAATGCTTAAGATCAGGTTGGTGATCAAGTTCATCTTTTGAAGAACGCTTATGATCATGAACCCTATGGATCCAGGTATATTCATAACCTTAGAATCCTAGTAATCTGGCATGATGTAGATCCTAGGCTATGTGGTAAATGTGTTCTAGGAAGTATGTCTATAGATTTAACGCTTCCGAATAAAGAATAAAGAACCTAAATATTTAAAGAAATATCTAACACCTAGTTGTTGCCAATTACCATTCATTGTTTGTTTTCAATTTTTTTCGATTAACCAATATGATATATGACATGATTAATTGTTATATTTTTCAATGCACTAGTGCAGGAAGCACTTTTTACGTCTGTTAAAAGTGCTTTTTCACGTCTCAAAAAAGTCAGACGTTAATACAACAGACGTTAAATGTGTGACTTTTTACGTCTGTTAAGAACAGACGTAAAAGTTTACAATTAACGTCTGTCTTTTACTAAACTGACGTTACATGTAACACCTTTACTAAACTAACGTTACATGTAAAAGTACTACTTTTAACGTCTGTTGATTTAAAAAACAGACGTTAAAAGTTACTTTTAACATCTTTTGAATAAAAGACAGATGTTAAAAGTATGTTTTTTTTTTTAAAAAATGTTACAGTTTTCCTTCCCCCAGCTAGCTCCCTGCATTCACTAATTCCAGAATACAGAATTTGCACACACACTCATCACTAATAAGTCCATATATATTAACTCATGCATTTGCATTAATTCCAATATATATTTAGAACTATTACTTGGTAATTAACACAATTCTTACTTAAAACAATTAGAACTATCTTAACTAACACAGTTCAGGCAACAATACATGAAAAATTCATAACATAATAATACATATATATTCTATGTAAAACTACATATTATGTATCTTCTAAGTCTGTAAATGTAAATTTATACAAACTACACATCTTCTAAGTATGCTGGAGGTATATTTTGTATTCATTTTTTTGCAGCATACTTAAAAATGAATTTTGCAAATTGCGTCCTCAAGTCTTTAATATCGTCTTTCTCAAGAGGACCTTGATAGCCGAGAGCATGCACAAGTTAAATAAAATACACATTAACTCAAGTCATCACCAAAAAAAAAATATATAATTAAATAACTTGTTTAATTAATTACCTTCCTCCATCCATCGGTAATAGATGTCGTGACGATGTTCAACATATGATGTATCACATAATAGGCACACGACCAAGTATGTGGCTGAAAACGAGACTACAAAAGAAATGAAATTTAATGTCAATTATATATATATATATATATATATAGTAATTATAATATTAATTACTATTTAATAAACTAGCAACCTTGAGGTTAATCCATTCATGATTTCCTTTAAACTTTGAAGACCTACTCTTCCCGTTGGCGCAAGATATGCTGCATGCCTTCACCGCGCTATCATAAACAAAATATTCATGTCAATTATATGTTCATCATGTGTTTAATAAAATAAAAGCAAATGTTACAAATTTAATTAAATAGAAGACTAATTGCTTACGTATTGATAGAGGCCACCACATCCGTCGGTGAGTCGTTGTGGAAAGAACATAAGAATATGACGATATGTCTGGAAGGATGAAGTATGAGCAACTGCCAATGGTTATCCTTTAAGTAGGGTGCCAGATAAATGTCTTCCCGATCACTTCCTCCCACTAAGGCGCCAAGGTATTTACAAACTTTACTTTCATCGGACAAGAACTAAGATATGATAGTGGGGTCTAAGAATCCATAAACATTGCCACCCATTTCAATTAGAAGGCGATGCAGATACCTAAGATATGAAATAAGTAATTGATAATTACATAATAAATTGAAATTTAAATAAATTATAAAATTGAAATAAAATATAAAAATTAAATGAATTATAAAATTAAAATGTACTTATGTGCACCATAAACTCAGAATATTGCCTGATATCCAATGGCCACCTGTGTAAAATTCCCAAGCTCATCGCCACAGAATCTAAATTCAAATTTTTGATTTGGGCGTAATCCATCCATCGTATTCCAGCGGGCATTCAAAAAGCTCTCACCGAAAATCCTGACCAAGAGAGAACATACAAGTAACGGAGATCGCGAAGCCGCATCAAGCTTCGCTTTGCCTTCAATTGTAAATAAAGAAAGTATAAGTAATTGAGAATAAAGAAAACATGAGTAATTGATAAATATGATCGTTATGAATATACCCGGGACAACTCGAACTCATGCTTCGCCAACTCCAACTCCCATTGTCTCACCTCGAACTCCCGCCCCTCTTTGATAACTCATCCACCTCCACATGTGTCATTTGACAACTCTCTTTTGTGCTCACATGTGAAAGTTGAGCAACTCCTGCTGTTTCTTGGGAACCCACTAAAGAAAATTGTTGTCTAAACATCTCCGTGAGATCTGGGGTTAGCTAGAAACTCTCCCAGAGCCTCTTTCTTAAAGGTCGCCTCGTGAATGAGCTCTTGTCCGAGCTCCGCCTCTATCGACCATCTGCTCGACTCCACCTACGTGAGGAGCATTTCCAATAGAATTTCTTGATACCCACCGTCCCTGGAACACCAATGACCCGACCAGGGTGGTCGGTCGTCTTGCCTAGGCGGTGATCAAGATATCCCGACGCCCATGTGGGACGAATGATCCTCGCGAGCTTTGTTCTTAAGCTCCTCCTACAAAGATGAAATTAAAAACATGTAAGAAGACAAGATGTTACAAATATCAACTAGAAATACGGTTAGTTTGTTACTTACAATCTTTTCTACAACAATGCGTGTGGCTTCAACTTTAAAATCTCCTTTTTTGACTTTTGGCCCTCCACCCAACAATCATCGCATGCGGGTGGAGACGGAGGATCAACAACCGAGTCCTCGTGTGCCTCTCCCCTGCTGCTATCTTCTCATTCGATCCTCTTGCCTCACCTTTAACTTATCCTCTATCATACCCTTTATCAAAGTGGGATACCTACCTTGAGACATGGTGTGGGTGTGAACATTCTTTGCTTGATTCCGCTTTACCCTTTTCCCTTTTTGCCTGTTACAAATAACACGTAATAAATTTAGTTAAATAGATTTTCTTTACGCCAAATGTACTTTAAAATGGATAAGAAATTAACTTCGACTAACCGTAAGGCGAGGTGTGCCTTGGCTCCTAACAAAGGCATCTCACGTATCCTTATCTAGGTATGAGTAGCAAGCAAGAGGAGATTCGGAGCTCTTCACTCGAATATGTAATGCCTAGTCGATCGTGCTTGTATCCCTTCCAACGCGCTGGTGAGAGCCATTTCGCGCTATGCTTGATCAATATTCGACACGTCCACGTGATCTACATTAGTTACATAACAAAAATGAGGAATTAGAACTCAAATAATTCTTTAATAATGTACATCAAAAGAGTGTAAAAGTAAAATACCGTTATTGACTCCCAAATATTATCCTTCACATTCTGCGGTACGTGTTCCCAATCATCAAACAGAATGCTAGTATGCTCTTTAACCTCCTTAGCCACCCAACTGGTAAATTGCTTAGCAAAGGGTCCCTGGGAAGTCAGTTCATGATCAAACCAGACCTCAACCTTCTGACCGCTAAGCCTAGACTTGTCTAATTTTTTCAAAGTAGTGGCTGCTCTACCTCGTGTTTTCAAACTCTGTGATGCCCGTTTAGACAAAAAAAAAATAGTAAATTAGTGGGTTAGGTATAACATGGATAAATAAAAATATAAGCATAATTAATTAACATTATATGTATAAATAAAACTTACACTATCACCATGGCGTAGTCGCCACCGACCCCCTCCAATGCATGAGGGATGTCACCGAATTAGCCATGTGTATGCTTGTTTAGATGAAAAATAATAATAAATTGGATTTTTCATCTCTTTTCTAAATCCAGTCCTTGTTCCTCAACTTTCCCATCATCCAAACAAACAAACAAAAATCTTAAAACAAAAAAGCAACAAGAATGGAATTTTTAAACACAACAAAGAAGAAATTCACGGTTTCAAGACTCTGTTAGGATTTAGAAGAGTCTGTGCCTTACAAATGTGGCAAAAAAAAGAGATAGCAGAGGTCCAAGAGACAAAAACACATCCAAGCAACTCTTTGACTAACATTATGTTCTAAGCTAATAAACTGAAACTTTGAATAAAAGAAAGCATTAAACAATAAACATGATTGATGACAAAAATATTTGAAACAAAATGGGTCTCACAAATCATTCATACAACCAGTGCAATACATAATATTTGAAAACAACCAAAATGACAAAAAGCAAAAATGAGGTTTAGGGCATTAACGGGTTCACAAAGAGGAGAGGGAGAGTGGCTCAGTGGTGAAGGAGAGTGGCTCAAGGGTTCTTTCCTTGCGCGTGGAGAACCTTAAATGAGACAAAAAACAGGATCGCGGTGAGACGTTTGGGCAGAGAGAAGAGAATATAGAAGAGAGAAGAGAAGAGTGGAGAGAAGAGAACTCACCAAAGAATACGGTTGTCGTGGTAGTGGAGAAGACCTCGCAGTGGTGGTGGTGGAGAAGAGCCCGCGGTGCTTGAGAAGGGTTAGGGCGTAAGAAGTGGTGATCGAGAACAGAGGCAAAGTAGTGAAAGTGTGGGTGAAGAAGGAAGGTGCATGGGTTTGTGTTAACGTATACTTTCACAAAAAATATTTGAACTCACTTTTAACGTCTGTTGTTCAAAAAACAGACGTAAAAGATACATTTTTAACGTCTGTTGTTTAAATATGAGACGTTAAAAGTGACACGCATCACTTTTAACGCCTATTGTTAAAACAACAGACGTTAAAAGTGATTTAAATGACCCCGATAATTACAGCTTATGTCACCGCCTCATTTTTAACGCCTACTTTTAATATGACAGATGTTAACCTTGTTTATTTATTACATATTTTTCACTAGTGGTGGGTGTTTGTTGTTAATTTATGTGAGTTGCATTGTTGATTACAAGTTGAGGATGCTAAGTAGGCATTCTCCACCTTGGGAGGAGGTTACTATATATGTAGTTAGCTTGGTTAGTACGAGTTAGAGATTAATTTGTTAAAGTAACAATTAGGTATAAGTTGATTTCTCAAGTTCAATATTAATTAAACCACACATTTACTTTATATCACAAACCTTTAGCAATCTAATCAATTTTTAGTTTTCTGTTTAATCTCTGTCTATCCTTTTTTAATAAGCAAAAAATATTATTAAGAGTAAAGACTCAAATTGGTCCCAAAAAATTTATAGTACCCACTCTTGGTCCCTCGAAAAAATAAATTACTTAGTTAGTCCCTCAAATTTATAAATGTGGGACACATTAGTCCCTCCTTCCACTTCCAACGCTCGCATTTACTTGCCTATGTGTCCCGCTAACTATCATGTCCGACTAGTTATCGGTCTTATGTGGCTATGACAAATTTCGATCGTGAAAAAGAAAAAGTGAAAAAGCTTGCAAAATTTTAAAACCTTAATACCTAGAAATTGTGCATGTTTTTCAATTTTTATTCGCTTTTCATCGTGGGAAATTTGTCATAGGCTATACAGGACCACTAATAAATTAGGCAGGATGGTTAACGGGACACATGGACAGGTAAACGAACGTTGGAAGTGGAAACAGGGACAAATGTGTCCCGCGTTTGTCAATTTGAAGGACTAAATGAGTAATTTATTTTTTCAGGGACCAAAAGTAGGTCCTCTAAATTTTTCGGGACCGATTGGACCTTTACTCTATTATTAAATGGATAAACATTACAAAAGATAACAATTCCAAATTGAAACCACACAACATAACTCCAACTAATTAACAAAAATATTTTTTTGACACCCACCAGCAACACCTCCACTATAGCGGCACTATAGCGGTGACATTTCCATAATTTTGACCTCTTTTAAAAAACAATATTTAGCTTTTTTTTAGTACTAACATTTTTGGTTAATTACGTACAAATATTTAGTTAATCACGTACAAATATTTAGTTAATTCAGTTTATTATATGGTTAATGGGTCATCCTGAAACTGACAATCATTTTCCACAATCATGTAAATATTTGGTAAATCTCGTGTAAATATTTAGTTAATTCAGTTCATTATATGGTTAATGAATCATCCTGAAGCATACAATCATTTTCCACGACCATGTAAATATTTGGTTAATCACGTGCAAATATTTGGTTAATGCAGTTCAATATATAGTTAATGGGTCATCCTGAAGCTTACAATCATTTTCCTCAAACATGTAAATATATGGTTAATCGCGTGCAAATATTTGGTTAATTCATTTCATTATATGGTTAATGGATCATCCTGAAGCTTACAATCATTTTCCACAACCATGTAAATATTTGCATGTGATTAACCAAATATTTACATATTTGTGGAAAATGATTGTAAGCTTCAGGATGACCTATTAACCATATAACCAAATATTTTCACGTAATAAACCAAAAATGTTATTACTCAAAAAGCGAATTATTTTAAATAATAAAAAAAAGAAGATTAAAAAAAAAAAAAAAAGAGGTACAGTGCCGCTACAGTAGTGGTGTAGCTGGTGGGTGTTTAAATAACACTATTGCTGATTAAAACCCTCTAATTAACCAAATGGAATGAGCATCAATCCAGAACCAAAATTACAGGTACAAAACCTCAGCAAAATTCACTAAACTGCTGCACTTAATAATCCATATATAGCTTGGACACCTACAAAGCATCACAGAGAAAAAATAACCAGATTATAACAACACAACAGCAATAGAAAAGAGCAGCAATCATCATCGAACCAGCGAAGGAGTGCATGCGTGCGTGCACTCATCTCAAATTAAAAGCGACCTTGAAAGAGCAAAGCAGGAAAATGTTGCTCCTTTTTGTCACTGTTTCTGTCCTTTATGATAAATCCAAAGCAAAACGTACATTGTAATCTTGCTAAGTGATTTCGTTAACTGTTCCTTATCAAGTGATCATATGATTCATATCATATATGTATGCTCGATTGGAATGTTTCTTTATTTTTCTTTTTCGTTTTGTTTTTTCTTTTTTTCTTCGGTTTGGAAAGTTTCTGCAACGGGTAGTTTATACTTTGATCATACGTCGAAGAGGCCCAAGCTAACGGGTCCTTAAATTTCTTCAGCCAATTTTATATGTTTGGATACAAGAAGTAGAGAGGAAATAAATAGGAGAAAAGAGAAAATGAATAGAAAATACATAAATTTTTATGTTGTTTGGATTGAGTGATAAAGAAAAGAAATGGAAGAGAAAAAAAAGTATACATTATATTATATTTTGGGGACATTAGATTGTGTTTTAGTATAAATTCGAACTTATAAATTGTATTCTTTGTATTTTTATGTCTATGCGAGAATTGGAATTGTTGAGAGCAATCAAAGTCTCACATTGGCTAAACAAAGGGAGGAACATGAGTTCATAAGCATGGAAATTGTTCCTGTTGGTATGTGGCATTTTGGGTAATGTTCAAAAGCAAATCCATGAGGGTACAAACCCAAAGTGGACAATATCATATCAACGTGAAGACGCGTGGGAACCCCACAATACCCTAACAGAAATATGAGTGTGTTTCACGTTGAAATCCCTGGGAATTGATTATGCTTTATCGTCAAACTTGATTTTACTAAAAATGAGATGTTTGGTTATTGTGAGGTAAAATTGATTTTGTCTTCATAAGCAATTTTAACTAGAAGCTACAAAAAGTAGCTTTTGAGTTGAGTTGAATATTTTACACACTATATTTTACATCAAACTTACTTTCAAAATAAAAACATCCAAACATAAATCACTTTACTTCAAACTTAATTATAACCAAATCAATTTTACTGTAATCAATTATATTCAAAATCACTTTTATCAAAGATTCATCCAAACACACATGTTGTTGATCTCATCTATGTATGTGTTAATTGATTTATAATATACTATATATACCTTTTGCAACATCCTTAACAATCAAAGTCGAAAGAATAACAACTCACATTCAATCAAGAGAACTAGATATCTCATAGCGGAGTCGTAGGGCCTAAGTTGCCGGGATCTCTCCTGACTGACCCCACTCAACCCAAAAAGCTAATTAGTGTGGTTCAGGAAAAAAAAGGTTGTAAGAATAGAATTTGTAATATTAATGTTGGAATTAATAGTGGCGTTATGTTTGCTTGTCTAAATTGTTACCTGATTAATCATTTAAACCTTGTGGTTGATGTCTTTCATGTGATTGGTTAAGGGAAGGGATTCCCTCCCATAAATTTCCATCTTGTAGAATGTCAACCATATATGAAAAGGGAGAGATAGACACTTGAAGACAAAATAAAAGGAGAGTGGAAGGTTGAATGGTAGGGATTTTCTACTGTACCTCCTCCAATAAAAATTCTACCGGAGAGAATCTCGTCCCGGTTAGCGGGATTTGTAATTATTTTGTATTTAAGTTTTAACCTTATTACACTGGGCTTGAATAATTTGGTTTGACGAATATATCCGAAAGTTATCATTTCACAATATGATGTACTATTTTCTGTGGTAGCAGATATTCAATCTAAGAGTCGTTTTCAAAATAATTTTTAAATGGATAAAAGCAATCAATATTTTCGTAGTGAGAGAATGTTAGAATTTTTTATTTGATCTGTTGATTGATGTATTTTGTCTTATTAAAATAGGTGAATAGCCTAATATTTTCTCTGACAAGCCATATGATCACATGATCCATTATAGATTTTTTTTTAAAATTCAGGATATCCTTCGATAGAGTCAGAGACTAATTCCTCAAAATATTAAGATTCATTTTAGGGGTTGATCTCTTCTAATAAATACTTTTCCATATACATGAGTCAAGAATCAAACTTCTGATCATATGCTTAAAGAACTTAATTATCTATAAATTGTACCACATCGTGATGGTGATCCATTGTATATTTAAGAGTCACCATTTTTGTTATTTATTATTTGTTGGGCTTGAACGTTAGCCTAATGCCATTGTGAGTGTATTGCATTATGATGGATTATGGTGTCGAACCAAGTGGGCCTAACAGCTATGACGGACGAACATTAGCTTTGTGGGTTTTGTTTTGAAGGTGAACTAAGGGAAATAGAAAGTTTGTGAGAATTTTTTTTCTTGTTTTTTAGCTTAAAAATTTGAAGGGGAATGTTTTGAGGATTTTAGAAAACCCTCCAAACCCCTCATAAGCCCAATTTTTTGGTTTACCCCAGTTTGGGGTTTTTTTTTTGGAAAATAATTAAATTATTAATTTACCCTTTCAGTCTTACTAATTTGTATTAATAATTTTTTTTTGAAAGCTGTATTAATATTATTTAAAAAATATTACTTATGTTAATTTTCTAAAATAAGGATAAGATTGTAAAAATGTTATAAACCCCCCATTTACTTCTCCTCATACAATATGTACTCACAAACAATAGGAGGGATAATACTCTTACTCCCCTCCCTCCCCTTTCCTTTTCCTTTGATCCCCTCTCTTTCCTTCTCCTCCAAACTCACAAACAAAGCCTAAAAGGGCAGGATCGTCATACTGTGCACTGCTCCATCAAAGTGAGAAGGAATTCTAGTGGAAGATTTTGTTCCTAATGTTCATGTCTGCGTGCTCACTTCCGCAAAAAGAATTGGTGAGATCACTTTGTGAATATATCTTCAAGGGGTATGCAATTTGAATCAATAATTTTGGTATTCTAATTATGTCTTGTATAGATGTTGTGAAATCTTACATGCTATTCATGAAATGTTGAATATAATGACATGATATATGAGGTTGCATCATGTATGTTTTATATTGGATGTTTCTATTTTCAAGGTAAGGGTTCATTCTAATTAATATATCGTAATAGATTACATTTTTGTTTTGACATGTCTCGAGCATGCTATTTTTAATTTTTGATAGATATTGAATTAATTGATATTTTTTTAATAGAACAAACTTATGGTATTTAATTAATAATCAAACCTGAAATATAAATAGGAGCAACAATCTTACTCATGAAGGAGGTGCTTTTTTCCTTCTTATACCATGATAGTAAGTAAAGATATTAGATTTAACTTTTTTTTTTGTTACAATTTAACATTATTTTTATACACATATCTTGCATCCAATATTTTAATTAGAATAAGCTGGGGGAAAAAGCATTGACGGCAAATTTGTGAAGGTTAAAGGCCCTGTTGGCCCTATTTTGATAATTTCGAACGAGAGTTTAATTCAGGTGGTTACAATAATTAAAAAAAAACTTAAATATAGGTGTTAGATTCAAATTGTGATAAGGATTGGTAGAAATGATGAATTAAGAGGAGACATTTATGGTGCAAGAATTTGTAAAAATGCCCCGGTAATTTCCCATTTATTATTTGCTAATGATTGCTTCCTTTTTTTTTCGAGCTAAACAAAATGAGTGCGATACTATGCTTAATAATGAAGTTTAGGGAATATTATCTTTTCTGTTTGTGCCTTATCAGTATCTGTATTAGTTAGAACTTTTGTTTGAGCTGTTACAACAAACTCAACAGATTTGTTAAGTTGGTTAGGTTCCCTTTGTATCTCTTTTCAGTTTCTGTTTAGGTTAGTTGTTTTCTCAAGTTGCTATAATTAGTAAGCAACCCTTTCTGTATTGGATTCACATAATTGAATAATCAAATTGAGGTATTATTCAGAAATTCATACTTCTATTACTTAATATCCTGAAAAATATATGAAGAGGGTACAGGCCTTGCAGTTAATTTGGCAAAATCAGAGGCCCGCTTTAGCGCTAATGTCAAGGAAGATCTGTGCATTTCTTTATCCAGCTCTCTTGGCGTCATTGAAGGGCTTGGGCATGGCAGGTATTTGGGTCTACCATCAACAGTGGGCCGCAACAAAAAGTCAGTTCTCAGCTTCATTAAGGACAGGGTGTGGGCCAAATTGAATTCCTGGAGCAACCGAAAATTGTCTAAAGCTGGGAAAATGGTCCTTCTAAAATCAGTGGTGCAATCAATCCCAGTTTATTGCATGAGTATTTATCTCTTGCACCTCTAACCGATGATTTTGAGAAAATGATGAACCCGTTTTGGTGGGGTTCGAATGTGGGAGAGGAAAAGGGTATTAATTAGATGAGTGGGATAAAATGGTCACAAGGAAGGAGAATGATGGTTTGGGCTTTCAAATCAGTATGGTTTTAACTTGGAAATGCTAGGGGAACAAAAGCTATAGTGAGTCGGGTCTTCAAAGCTAAATATTTTTCTAATGGTGATTTTCTTAATGCTAAGATTGGTCACAATCCTAGTCATGATTGGCGTAGCATAGATGGAAGATTGGTGATGGTAGTAAAATTAAAGTTTGGAATGAGTCTTGGTTGATGTCACGTATATGCATCCAAATAGCGCTTAGATAGTTAGTTTATTCTGTTAGAATTCAGTTAGTTTGCCAACTGTTTTTCGGTTGAGTTTTTCTTCAGTTAGTTATTGCACTAATATTTATGATTAGTCATCCAATCTATAAATAGCTAGTTCTGTAGTTTTTTCAGATTATTGAATTGATTGAAGAAGCATTGGCTTTTCTTCTCAAGCAATCTTCCTCTCTTTCTCTGCTCCATTCTATCTGTTTTGCAACTTTCTCTGTTTCTCCACATGGTATCAGTTTGAGTTACACGCAACTCTGTTTCAATTCTTCTTCTTTCTCTTTCCCAACTTGCTTCCATTGCAAGTTAATCTTGTTTCTTCGAGTCTTCTCGATTCAACTCCTTCACTGTAAGTTCAAGATTCCTCGATTTGGTTAGAAGCACATGGCGACTCCAATCATGGATCCTTCGAACCCATATTATCTGCCTCCAAATGAGAACACTGGTTGCTCCTTGGTTTCAGCTTCTTCTTTGGATCGTGCAAGAATTACCACGCATGGTCAAGATCAATGACCATTGCCCTCAAGAACAAGAACAAACTTCCGCTTGTTGATGGTTCAATTGTGAAGCCCGATGTCAATGATTTGATGTTCAAACCTTGGGATCGATGCAATACTCAGGTTCTCTCTTGGCTTCATAATTCAATAGAACCTTCTATTCTTGAAACTGTTCTTTGGATTGATACTGGTTATGAGATTTGGAATGACCTCAAGAAAAGGTATTTTCAAGGTGATATTTTTAGGATTTTCGATTTACAAGAAGAAATCTATATGTGTAAGCAAGGAGATAGGTCAATCACAACCTACTTTACTCATATGAAAGGTTTGTGGCAAGAGTTGATTAATTTCAGACCTATTCCCCAATATTTGTGTGTAGTTAAATGTTCTTGCACTTTGATCCCTATTATTCAGAATTATAGAGAAGATGATCATGTAATTCGCTTCCTAAAGAACCTAATGAACAGTATGCTGCAGTTAGATCACAGATTATGCTAATCAAACCCCTGCCTGGTGTTGATGAAGTGTTCAATATGCTCATTCAACAAGAACAACAGTTCAATGGTGGCTCCTTTGATGAGCACAAAATTCTTGCAAATGTTGCTGATAATGGTCAAATGACCCGAGGAAGATCCAAAGGAAGAGGAGGCAGGTCCTTCTCTAATGGTAAAGGGAAAGGTCACAATCCCAAAATGTGTACCTTCTGTCACAAGTCAGGTCATACAGTGGATGTGTGCTACAAGAAACATGGCTATCCACCAAACTATTTCAAGAATAGTGCAGTGAATAATCTCTCAGCAGATGATGATGCAGCTTCTGATTATGATGATGATAGAAGCATGACATCTCACACTTCTTAGAAGGAAAGGCTCGAAACTTCAGGTGTTGGCTTTACTCCAGATCAACACAAAGCCTTACTAGCCTTGCTGCAACAAATCCACTCTCGGCATCACACAAACCAGCTTGACCACAATCCCAAACCACTCTTCTCATTAATAAGCCTTCGTGCAGAGTTTGTGCTTTGTCAAAATTGTGCCATGTTCAAAACTGGATTCTTGACACAAGAGCTACAGACCATGTGTCTGCTTTCTCTTTATCCGAATTTCAAACTTACAAGAAAATTAGGCCTATCCTTGTTAGACTTCCTGATGGAAGTCAGATCCATGCCAACATAGCTGGGACAATAATTTTCTCTCCTAAACTTTACTTCACTGATGTATTATACATTCCTTCTTTCAATTTTAATCTTGTTTCCATTTCCAAACTCACCGCTTCTTTACACTCGCCAATTTCTGTTTTCTAACACTGAATGTATAATACAGGACACCAATACTTTGAAGATGATTGGTGTAGCTGAGCTCAAGTTTGGCCTATATGCTATGAAGTCTTCAAGTATGTTGTTTTCTCCATTGGCTACTGTGAACAATATCTATGCATCATCTTGTAAGATTTGGCACCAAAGATTAGGACATCTCTCTCAAGAGAAGTTAGTCAGTTTGCAAAAATCTTATTCTTTCATTGATTCTGTAAATTCTAAAGTTCCTTGTGAGGTGTGTCATCTAGCTAAACAGAAAAGACTTCCATTTTGTAATAGTTCTAGTCATACTATGTCTCCTTTTGAAATAATACATGTTGACATATGGGGCCCCATTTCCATTCCTTCTCTATTTGGCCATAAGTATTTTCTCACAATTGTAGATGATTACACACGACACACATGGATACTTTTAATGAAATCCAAAATTGAGGTTGCTACTCATATAAAATCCTTTTCTGCTTTAGTTGAAACTCAATTTGATACAAAAATCAAATGCATAAGATCAGATAATGGGAAAGAATTCTACCTCACTGATTTTTATGCTTCTAAAGGCATTATCCATCAAACCACTTGTGTAGAAACACCACAACAAAATGGCATTGTGGAAAGAAAGCACCAACACATCTTGGCAAAGTGGCTAGAGCATTCCTTTTTCAAGCCAACTTGCCTAAAAATTTTTGGAATTATGCTATGGTGCATGCTGTTTTTCTTATTAATAGACAACCTTCTTCTTTTTTGTCTAATAAAACTCCTTATTTCATACTGCATAAACAACTCCCTGAGCTTTCTCGTATTAGAGTTTTTGGTTGTTTATGCTATGCTAACACACTACAAGCACAAAGGAAGAAATTGGACCCTAGGTCAAGAAAATCTATTTTTCTCGGGATTCAAAAGTGGTACAAAAGGTTACATCTTGTTTGACTTGAAAAATAGAGAGACTTTTCTATCAAGAAATGTAGTGTTCTATGAGAATCGATTTCCATATCAGTCAATTGAGACACATTCATGTCATCAACCCGTCCCGCTACCAAATTCAACCAACTTGGATCTCTTTGATCTTCCCACAAAGAACTCGTGTTTTTCAAAATGAACAGATATGTAACATTGAACCACAAAATGTATCTCCACACGCCTTCACCTGATCCTCACATTGATATTCCAAATACACAAAATATCGATGACACAATAGATCATCAATCTGCTGCCGCAAAGATCCAATGTTCTCGTCATTGCCACAAATAACCATGCAAAGTGAGACAATCCACAAGGACAAAGAAGACACCAAAGATACTTGATCGACTATCATTGCAGTTTTTTGAACAAAGACAACTCCTCAATCATCTTCAACAATCGTATCCCATTTCAAATTATATTTCTACTCATCATCTATCCAATTCGTATAAACATTATGCTTTAGCTATCTCTTCTATAACTGAACCAACCACCTACAAAGATGATGTGGCTCATGACTGTTGGCACCAAGCTATTCAGGCAGAACTGTTGGCCTTAAAGAAAAACAACACCTGGACTCTCACACCTCTTCTCCTGGAAAGAAAGCTATAGGATGCAAATGGGTCTTTAAAGTGAAGCATAAGGCAGATGGCTCTATAGAGAGACACAAAGCAAAGCTTGTAGCCAAGGGCTACACTCAAACAGCAGGCATAGACTACATGGAGACTTTCACCCGCTTGTTAAAATGACAACAATCAGGGTGCTAATGTCACTTGCCTCAACTTTCAGCTGGCATCTACAACAATTGGATGTCAACACAGCTTTTCTTCATGGTGATCTTGAAGAGGAAGTGTACATGAGAACCCCACAAGGCCTGTCTGTTTCTGATGCATCACTTGTGTGCAAACTTGAAAAATCATTGTATGGCCTCAAACAAGCCAGCAGACAATGGAATGCTAAACTTACTCAAGTTTTATTACAATCTGGCTATATTCAATTCAAATATGATTACTCTCTATTTACCAAATCACACTCAACTAGTTTCACTATTATTCTAGTTTATGTAGATGATTTGGTTCTGTCAGGAAATGGCCTCACTGAAATCAGTCACATGAAGGATTTACTTGATAGGAAGTTTAGCATCAAGGATCTTGGGGAGCTCAGATATTTCCTAGGCTTTGAGATAGCTAGATCAAAGCAAGGGATTAGTTTATGTCAAAGGAAGTATGCAATGGATCTTCTCACAGACACAGGCATGATGGCTGCTAAGCCGTGTTCTACACCTATGGACTCTAAAATCAAGTTGCACAGGCAGTCAGGTGAACCTTTAACTGATTCTACAAGTTATAGAAGATTAGTTGGAAGACTCTTATATTTGACTCACACAAGACCCGACATCTCATATGCTGTGAGCAATCTTAGTCAATTTCTGGAATCTCCAACTACTAAACATAACCAAGCAGCAATGAGGATAGTAAGATACATCAAGGGCTCTCCGGGGCAAGGTTTATTCTTTCCATCTTCATCAGACACTACTCTAAGGGCTTTAGTGACTCAGATTGGGGAACTTGCCCTGATACTAGAAAGTCCATTACTGGTTTTTGTTTCTTTCTTGGCTCCTCTTTGGTTTCATGGAAGAGCAAGAAACAAACTACTGTTTCAAGGTATTCATCGGGTTGAATACCGAGCCCTTGCACAAGCTACCCGTGAAGCACAATGGCTTCTATATCTACTACATGACTTTGGAATCAATTCTTCCTTGCCTCGTATCCACTATTGTGACAATCATTCCGCACTTCACATAGCCGCAAATCCTGTGTTTCATGAAAGAACGAAACACATTGAGATAGATTGTCATTTAGTTCGCAACAAAGTTCAAGAGGGAGTCCTGCACTTATTGCCCATTTCCACTACACTGCAAGTTGCAGATATACTCACAAAACCACTAGCCCCTGGTCCCTTCCATTCTATACATTCCAAGCTTGGCATGATCAACATCCACTCCAGCTTGAAGGGGGGTGTCACAGATATGCATCCAGTTAGCAGTTAGATAGTTAGTTTATTCGGTTAGAATTCAGTTAGTTTGCCAACTATTTTTCGGTTGAGTTTTTCTTCAGTTAGTTATTGCACTAATATGTATGATTAGTCATCCAATGTATAAATAGCTAGTTCTGTAGTTTTTTCAGATTATTGAATTGATTGAAGAAGCATTGGCTTTTCTTCTCAAGCAATCTTCCTCTCTTTCTCTGCTCCATTCTGTCTGTTTTGCAACTTTCTCTGTTTCTCCACAGTTGAGGAGTGAATCCTTAAGCACTACTGGCCAATGCACTATTCCAAATTTGAGTGATATCCTTGTGCGTGACCTGATTATGCCAGACAACACATCCTGGAATTCCAACCTTGTACACACTAATTTTGATCCTCTGGTGGCAGCTGAAGTTCTAAAGATCCCTTTGTTGCATCCTAATAGCGAGGACAAGCTTATCTGGAAGTTCTCAAAGGACGGATTATACTGTTAGGTCAGGCTATAGGAGCTTCTTGGATAGCTGCACCAATGAGTCTTCTCGGGTGGAAGGGGATCGGAAGCTTCTGTGGGACATTCACATCCCCTCCCATGTGAAGCTTTTCATATGGAGATCATGTATAGATTGCCTACCAACCAAAACTAGATTGCACAGCAAACAAGTCCAGTGCCCTACAGTGTGCTGGTTGTGTAATAAAGATATAGAAACATGTTTGGCATATTCTCATTTCATGCGAAGATAATAGGGCCTGTTGGCAGGAAGCGAAACTGTGGCATTTTCTTCACCCCTTGATGGAAATCGCAGATAGCTTTAGTGATCTTTTCTTCTCAGTTTGCAAGGTCCTTAATAAAGAGCAGAGAAGTGAGTTTTGCATGGTACGTTCTCTGGAGTATTTGGAAGAAGAGAAATGACAAGGTATGGGAGAACAAGTCTGTTGAGCAGCTTTCTTGCGGCTGCTAATGACCCGATCCACAGATATGTGAAATGGGAGTCTCCTCCCCTTGGTTTTCTTAAGTGCAATGTGGATGCTTCCTTTTGGGAGAATCATTGCTTAACTGGGTATGGAATGTGCATTAGGGATAGCCAAGGGGGATTTATCTCTTCCCAAACTTGCTGGACAACCCCTACTTTGCGCGTTAACAAGGGAGAAGCTGCTGGTCTCTTAGCAGCTATGCAATGGATCCATGAGCTCCAAGTAGACAATGTTATTTTTGAGATTGATAGCAAGATGGTAGTGGACTCAATCATGAATAATACAAAGGAAAACATTTCTGAGTTTGCCCACATTGTTTCGAATTGTCGTGCTAGCTACGTTACTTTCTCATTCAAGCTTTCAAGTTAAGTTTATTCGGAGGCAAACTAATGTAGTAGCTTATTGCCTAACAAGGATAGTTATATATAATGATAGTCCTCACTTTTATAATTCTTGCCCTACTTGTATTGAACCTTTCATTATCAATAATATGAGTTAAGCTTGCTTGTTTAAAAAAAAAAAGTCCGTAGGTTATTGTCAATAAGGGTTGGTTCATTTGAAAACAAGTATTTTATTTTTTTTCAAATATTAAATACTTTAATTTTCATGAAAACTATCTTTTTTTAATCCGCCCTCGTTAACATTCTTCTAATATAATTTGTGTTTGATTCTCGAGATTCTTTAGTGATAAATGATCTTTATTAATCCCACGGTAAATCTTCCCTAACTGATTTGCTATTACTTTAGAATGGAAAAAGAAACTCTTCACCCTTAACTTTTTATTATCAAAGAAAGGCTATAGGTTAGTCTCCTAATAATAAGTATGGTGATATTATGGCCAAAGATTTAAAAGAAAATCATAATAAGGATTTTAAATGTATTTAAAAATAATATATTATTTTTAAAAACTCATATATTTCTCCAATTAATGCACTGACCATGTTTTTTTTTTTTTTGTTATACAGGTTTTAAAATATTTTAAATCAATTTTTGTTTACACAACTAGCTAGATTATGAGAAATCATATAGATGGCAAATAGTTAAAAAACAATGGCATTTTATTTTTCTAATATAAAAAGAGCAATGGCCTTGGAATCGTAGGTGAAGGCCCCAAAAGACTACAAAAAAAAAAAAAAAAAACTTCGTCAATGGAGCCCATTTTCAAGGCTGAGAATGACGATCCATTTCATGAGTCCAGCATTATAAAGGTGAATACATTAATAAAAATATGAAGTGTTGAAAAAATAGAGCATTTTGAGTTTTTAATCGTATTAACGAGTGCCAACATTTGGTTGGTCGGAATAGTAATGGACTCGGGTCCCTTAAACTAGTAGTCAAAGGTTCGATCACTTACTCTTGCATATAAAGAAAATATGATTGGAAGATACCAGCCCTTCAATGTCTTCCAGAACATTAGTCTCTACAGTTGCACGCGAAGAATACCCTGAGAGGAAAAAAAACATATTAACAAGTTTAGGCGTGTGTTTGATTTGCCTTTTGTTTCCTTCCAATGTGCGTTTGTATTGACACAAATTTTAGGGACTCAATTACAAAAATTTAGGAATAGTGAGAATTTAATTATAAACTTGTTTAAAATATAGACTTGTTTAAAAATTATAAAAGTATAAGGACTTGATTGGGAACTTTTAAATTAAAAAAAAGTAGATTTTAAAAATTAAGTAAACCTATAGAGGCAAAAAAAAAAATTAACCTCATTATTATATTAATTGGTTGTTATCTTTCTTAAAGGCAACCTTATCAAATATAAGTTGTTTTCCCCCTAAAATCTTGGTTACTTAGTTTTTTTTTTTTTAGGTAAAATCTTGATTACTTAGTTAGATTGTTAATTATTATTTTTTTGTTGAACTAAAGTTTATCTTAATTGGGTGCCAAGGGCTCACTAGGGCCAGAGCAAACCTCATGACTCAATGAACGCTTACAGATGTACTTACATATTACCCATCAACAAGGTCCTTACGTAGGTAACTCACATCCTTGTAGGATATGAACTGTATTCTTACCAACTAGACCAACATTCGTTGATGTTAGATTGTTAGTTATTATTTGTACTAGTACTATTACATGTGCGATGTATGGGGTATGATTGTTTATTATTTATATTTCTAAATTCAAAATATATACATAATAAACGAAATAAGGATTTTGTGTATGAATTTTATTTGAAGTAGGAAATCTAAAATATAATTTAGTTACATGTCTTAAATCAATTGTTTCTATTGAAATGGTCAACATTTGGTACATGTGTATACATGTGAAGATGTTGAATTGTCATTTTATTAAATTAAAATGTGAAAAACCTCATTAAAGTTTCTGAAAAAGAAAAAGTAAATTAATAAAAGTAAGATATAAACCAAACGACAAAGGTATAAACAATATTTGAAGTAATAATGGAAATGTGTCATTCATTTTCATATATATATATATATATATATATATATATATATATATATATATAATTTACATAGAGACATACAACTGTCCATGTGAACAAAGTGTATGATGAGGAGATAAATACGTGAGTCAAAAAAAAAAAAGAAACAACAATAGAAAACTATCTCAAAAAACGAATCTGTTATTAAGGTAACTGTCCATCCCATTACTTACATTTTATGAATATGACGCCAGGAAACTGGTGGAATTAGAATTACATGAAGTATTATTTGCTGAAAAATTGAGAAAATTTTACTTACAAAATTGTAATAATTGATTGTTAATTAAAAATATATTCTATGACATACCTTATAGTCGATAAATAAGATTAAAAACACGTTAAGGATATCAGTATCACACACAACCAATGATATTGAACGATGGATCTTTCTGATGATATACCCTTTGAGAATTACTTACATTTTAATTCAGTATAGCAAGTGAATTAATGAATTGAGAACATTGTGGTTCTTCATTTTCAGAGATAATATATAGTTAATAGTATATCTATATAGATGTATTTAATTTAATATATTTAACAATATTATATATTATTATACTCTTATTATATTATTTATGTAATTTACAATTTTCTATAATTATTCTTTTCTATATTATAGAATATTTTATATTTATATTATAAAATAGCTTGTATAAATAATTTAATAATATCAGAATTTAGAATAATTAATAATTAAATTACAGTAAATAATAATTCATATTGTAATATTTTTATACATTAAGATTAGATATTATATATATATATTTACACGTATATATATATTAGAATTCTAAAAAATTGAATTTTCAAATAATTTTTTAAATAATTGGTAATTTCATAAAAATATCAAATTAGATCGAATAGAAACAAATATTTGGATTACTAAATGAATATATAATTTGAATTTAATTAAAATATTGTTAATAACCACTTTAATTTTTTTTTAAAAATAAGTTATTAATAATAATCATTATTCAATTTATTTTCCAAGTGTAATTTATCAAATCAGTTCTAAGGCATGGTTCAATTTACCAAATTGTTCCTAGAATAATCCTAAGCTACCTTACTTTTATATATGTGAAGATAAAAATACACTATTATTTAGAATCTGACGGTGTAAATAAGGGTCTCTTTGGATTGATGGAACTGGATGGAATGGAGTGGAATAGAATGGTATGAAATAAGATTCCATTGTTTGGATTTTTAAAAAATGAATGGAATGGAATGGAATGACATCTATTCCATCCCATTCAATCATCTCCTCTTATTTCTCTTCCCTCCAATTTGAGAGTATACAATGGAATCCTTCCTCCTAATTAATTAATTACTAATTTATCCCTAATCTATTTTACATACTCACGCTAAAAAAAAAAGGATCTCTTCTTTCTCTTTAGTCTGTGTCGCTTCTTCTTCTTCTCCACCGACGTCAACAAGCTATTTGCCCAACATTTTATATTTGGACGAAATGTGTATTTGTCCAGCTTTTTATCTACCAGTTTATATTTGGAAATTAGTCTAGCTTTCTATTCCCTGTTGATCTTTGTATGAAGCATTTTATTCCCGGCTCTATCAAATTAGGTGCGTCTTTCACATTTGTAAATGAAATATATATTTGCTGTGCTGTGACTTGTTTGCTTTAACATTTTTATTTTCATATTTATTTTATATATATTTAAACTTTGAATATATATATATATATATAAATTATTTCTATACATATATTTAAAAAACATCAAAAATAAAAGTGTTAAATATAAAAATAAGTGATGAATTTAGTATTGATTATTATAAATATTTAATTATATATTAATTTTTTTCTTTTACAAAATCATAGTATTTCTTTTCAAATAAGGGTAAAAAAGGTATAATAAAATTATAAATCATTCCATTTCGTCCACTTTCCACACAATGGAATGGAAACTTTGTTCCATTCCATCATAAAATATTCAAACCATGGAATGATATTTTTGTTCCGCTCTATTCCATTTCACTCGATTCCATTATATTCCATTCCGTTTCATTCCATCATCTTCTATCAATCCAAACGTAGCCTAAAATGGTTTAGGCAAGGAAACAATCCTTAATCACTAAGTAAATTCCGCCAAGTTATTTATAGTTTCTGTTTTATACCATTATGAACGTTGTATTTAATTAGTGCAAATGCTTTTAAGACGAGTTAATTTTGTTTGTTTAAATTGATCTTGTGTGTGTGTGTGTGTGTATATATATATATATATATATATATATATATATATATATTATTTTCTAAAGTTGAGGTAAGTTGGGTCCCGGGGGGTGGGGGTTTACAAGGGTCACGATGACGCCTCACTACGGCTCAAAGAAAGCGCTCTGAGAGTGCTTTTACAGATTACCCATTAACGAGGTCCTCATATCGATAGTGGGGTTCGAACTCACGACCTTGTGGGTTACGACCTTAGTAAATTTATTGTTCAGCAATCATTTAAAAAATCACAACCTCAGAAAATGCATTGTCCTTACTTTTGTCCTTTTGCATTTGCAAAGAACGATTTCAAACCACTTGCTAACCCTTAGTTATTTATGTACTTTGATTTCCTTGCTCCAATCTCATACAATAATCTCATTTCAAACCACTTGATCAATAACCTGATTTCTTTTTTCCACCTCTACCATATACCCTATTTTTCTGCATAATTTTTCATAGTGGAATTAATTTTTCTACTTCTCACATAAATATATAACAGCCAAGCAAAAACATGCACTCTTTCTTGCACCTTTCAATCTCTTTGACCCATTTTCTCATGCTTTTCAGCTTGCAAATCACCAAATTAATACCAATTTTAAAAGGGGAAATTTCTCCTCTACTAGCTCCTCAAATTAACACCTTAATTACATTAATTTGGTTAGTATAACACTTATTCAGGATAAGAATAACAAGCTAAAATCTCCAAATATTTGATTTGAAAATCATCTAGTCTTAATTTTATCATAAAACAAGTGTGCCCAAATGGCAGGTATGTATATCTAAAGTATCTAACTTGCTTCAAGAATAAGAACTTATGTTAATATATATTTTGCTTGAGCTCGAGTTTACATATTTATCCAAGAAAACATTTCTAAATCAAAATAGCTCAGTAAATCTGCTACAGACAAACACATTCATCCAGAACAAAATATTGGATGAAGGAATATTCTAACAATAAGAATAAGAAAATCCCATGCCACCAAATATTAATTGTAACATTCTCTCTTGGGTCTTAATCTGTACATATTCATGTAACAATTAAGCTCTTCCTGGTGTTTTTGGGTCATGGCGGTTGTTTGCTCCTGTCCCTGGATAGTCATTTCTTTCCATATCCATCCTTCCCTCTACCATGAACTCTTCTTCTGCCATATCAAACATTTCTTCTCCATTTCTGAATTCCAAATCACCCTGCAATTATTGACACAAAATTGTGTTCACTGATTTAGACCCCTTTATTGCATTCAGAGAGGACATGAATCTAAATCAAAACATAGAATGAACTTCTTGCAGATAATAGAAAAAATCTGAAATTTTTCAATATCACTAGAATTGATTTAGGTTCATATGGATCCAAGGTATATATAACCTGAGCTAGTGTAGTTTGGATTGATGATTTTTCCTTGTTTAGCAAAAGACTTCCTGCATACAATGAAAATTCAGTATACCACTAATGGTAATGGAATGAGGACACAATATATATGCTATATATACATACATAATAAATATATATATATATAGGAGGGATCCGTTTACATCAGCGTAAATCATTTTTCACTTATACTAAATCGCAATCATTGATTTTATTTTCATCCAACAATAATAGTGTTTTAATAGTGTACGCTATTGGATGAAAATAAAATCAATAATTGAGACCGGGTGTAATTTACTTTCAGGGGTGTAAACCGATCCCTTCTCATATATTCCTTACTTCTTGTTGGGACGACAGCAGATGAGAGAACAGAAGAGAAAAACATAAGGATTATGAGCAATTGCAGGGGAGCTTTGTGCATCATGTTGTAGAAAAAGGGGAGAGATCTGAAGCTGACAAGGAATAGAGCTGAGGAAGGTGCTTTTAGGACAACACCCATGTGGGACGCTGCTTATATAGAAATCTGAGAGGACAGAATAATTTTTATTTGAATATTACAGGACAGCACAAGTACTATTGCTCCAAGTCAACTTCAACTTTTTTACAAATTTATCATTTTCTTACGGCAATACACTTTGTTAAAAAAATTGTGGACGTGTTTCCACTTGCCTAATTCATGTGATTGATCTAATTCAGCTTTCAGTCCCAAAGTATAGCTGCACATAGTCAGTTTTAAATTGCAGTCGTGATAACGATTGTGGTTGTGTTACGTTTTTTATTTTTTCCAATAATTATGGAAAAGTATGGTCGATTGAGTTGCAATTACGGTCGCGAAACAATTTTGGAGTGTCTAAATCAAAACGCTGCGATCCAGATTTTGATTTTGGACCCAAATTTAAAACCATCGTCAAGATAATATATAGAGTAATTCTCGATCAATATAAAAATTACAAATTAAAGTAAAAAATATTTTTCTAACACATGCTTTTGCCGGTAAGTAAAGGCACTAAAGTATATTGTGTTTCATGGTGAACTATATATTATATGTAATGACTAGTTAGTTTTGAGTATTCAAATGACAGTGTTACAAATTAAACACCTCCTTACTTTGCCAGAACAGAAATCGCTAAAAGAGTTCACAGAATCACAGTGTTCTTATGTGTCAGATAAAGGATCATTTTGGGAACCAACTTGTTAAACTTGAGTTCACGGTCCATCTTTTCAACTACCAGTTCACATTTTGTTATGCAGGGAGAAACAGCCTACACTTTTCAAATTATATGCTTCATTAAAAATTTAAAATATTATGTTTGGATCTCTTTTCATAGCATCTCTTGTATTTTTTTTTTCTCGATAATCATATTATAGGTATGAAGTATCTGCTATCGTTAGTAGTATAGGTTTTCCTCTCCCAACCAGATTTTCTTGATAGTCAAGATTTGAGTCATTGACTACTTGCTTAAGATATCCAAATCTCTTGTCACTTGGATCAACCACGTGTTAGTACAGCATCTCTTCTATTATTGTAAACATTAAGATATAATTAATAATAAATATTATTTTTGGTGTACCAATGGTATCTCGGACCAATAATTGAGATTAATTGATACCAAAAAAAAGAAAAGAATAATTGAATGTAAATTTTAGAGGGTGTGTACGCACTTTTTTTTGTTTTAGGTTTACTTAACTTTGTTGGTTTACACTTGGTGTTCTTAAAACCAAAAAAAAAAAAAATTGTTGGCATAAATGATAATATGTCTTGACAACAGTTCCAGTGAACTTAACTAAAAAAAATATTAAAAACTAGGTTCATGTAATATATAACAATAACTAATTTGTTTTTTACTAAAAAAATATTGATTCATTCAAATTGGTAAAATACATCGAAAACAATATAAATTCAACATCTCTAAAAATCGAAAAGGATGAATCTGCGAACAAACTCACAGCAACCAGGTTAATAGCATAACACGGCAAAATGCTTACAAATGTGACAAAATCAAAGTGACTGGAATACTCATGCCTCCGGATCTGGAACGTTGACGTCCAAGTCTTGATTGAATCTGTAATTGATCGAAGATGATCTGTCAATCTGAACCAAATGAACACCGCAACAAGACAGGAAACCAAATGACGCCACAGCAAGATGACCAACAAAACACCACCGCACACAGACGATGAAAACACAGAAAAACACGAAATAAAAACAAGATCTATGTAACCATTTATTTAGATAAAAGGAGAGAAAAAAAGATGTAGATGGATGATTAATTCCAGACCAAAAAAGGAACCAAAACCACCCCCTTCCGATGGATGAGGAAGAATGAAATGAGGAGTAGAGAGAAGATTAAGAGGGAGAGAGGTGGCTCTGAACCAACGTATATAACTACTTAAAACGTACATTAATATATCAATACATGAACAATTAAATACGTGAATGAATACATTAGAATTAAAATTCCAACAAATATCTTTTTTTAAAAAAATAGAATACTAACGAGTGTTCTAATGACATTGGTTAAACAATCTAGAAAATTAAGTTTTTACAAAAATGTTGTGTGTTTATTGTTTTAAGAAGTGTCATATTTTTGGTCCAAAAAAAAAGTGTCATATTTAATTTATTGATAAAACTTTTTCCTTTAAATTTCTTAACCGATATCCTGGTTAGCAAGGCCCTACAATTTTTTTTCTTATCTAGATATTTTAGATTTTGTGGATTTTGGATATATTAAAGAACTTGGTTATGAGTGTCTCAAATCTAACTTATGCTATGGTAGATCCGAATTGCCCAGTTTTGGATTTCTTAATAATCCGTCTCATGCTTTGCCTTTGCTGATCATAAAAACTTCAGTAGTGTTATTTGAATATCTTATTTGAGACACTTCCAGCGACATCTAGATTAATCACGTATAAATATTTGGTTAATTCAGTTCATTATATGTTTAATGGGTCATTTGAAGCTTATTTTCCCTAACCATGTAAATATTTGGTTAATCACATACAAATATCTGGTTAATTCGGTTCTTTATATGATTAATAAGTCATCATGAATTAATCAAATATTTACATATGATTAATCATATAATAAGCTGAATTAACCAAATATTTACACGTGATTAACCAAGATGTCGCTGAAGGTGTCCCAAATGGGTGTTAAAAAAATATTTCTCTAAAAACTTTCTGTTCGACATATTGATACTCAATTCAACGTCGGCCTCTATAGTAAAATATATATTGCTCTCTATAAATTTTAGATTACGATTTATGAACAAATCTACAAATCATAAATCAGTGTTCTGTGAAGTTTATATCTATTACTTTTCTTCTAGATTTTTTTTACTAAAATTTTAAGTGCCGTTTGAGCTAGAATGAAATTCTACATGTGGTTTCACCAAAAAAAAATTCTACTTGTGGTCAAAAAATAATAAACTTTAGCTTAGTAATGTTAGTAAGATAAAACCACATAATTCTTCCTTTTATAAGAAGACTTGTATAATTGCGGAATTTATTTACCATTTGACTTAAAGCAACATTCCCAATTCCTTAAAAAGAGAAAAGAAAAATCTTCCTAAGGGATAATGATCAATGAAGAATTGGATAATCTCTGTTTCCAAAGACTCTGTATGCTTATCATGAATTTAAGGCAATCAATTTAGTTAGATTCTGACCCTGTGCTGATTGATGTAAAGCAGCGCACTAAATTTGTTCGTGTGCATGATCATGGCGGCCTTAATAATTTAATGATCATTCATCACATAATTTATAACTTCACACAGATCATCTTGGCATTGGAACATCACGATGATTGTATAAATTGTGGTCAACTTTTGTTGCGGCGTTGAAATTTGTTATTTGAAAATCAAATTTTAGACATCCTATATATTTGATATTATTGTGATGTTTGGATGAGCTTATTTAAACTCTTTTTAACTTATCTGATAACATAAGCTTTTATGTAATGTGTTTGGTAGAGCTTTTAAAAATAACTTATGGCATCCTATAAGGAGTTTTTGACTTATTTTCATAAGCCATTAAGAGAAACCTATGGAATTATCATAAGAGTTTATGCACTAAACACCCTCTCCGTGTTTTTCACTATTCGAATTCTCTCATGTCTCTTCCTTTCTTTTTCTTTCTTTAAGCGCTTATGGCATAAGCTCTCATGCGATAAGGTTTTATGTGATAAGCTCTTAATTAAGTTGTTTACCCAAACACACCCTAAATATGTTTATCTCTATTCAGGACGGAGTCAGGAAATTTATGTAAGGGGTCAAAATTAAATATACATAACATGAAATAACAATATAAAAAAGTATAAAATAAATTATATAAAACAAATTTGATATATAATTAACAATTTATTATGATATAAATCATTCAAACTATATGAAACAACTAGTCAACTGTTATGGTCCTAGAGGTCCAAGAGAATGATGACTCATCTAGTTCTGGAATATGATGACTCACCTAATTCTAGAAGGATCTATTATGCTTTTGTTAGTTTGTTATAGTTGTTGCTTGGGATACTTAGTAGGTGTGTTATGGTGTATTGTCTTATTGTGGGTATGCACCAGCCCTATATAAGCATTGTATGACCTCATGATTGGAATCAATGAATGAACAAATTAGCCCTCTCCCTCTCTTTTAATACTTTCTTAGGAAGCCCTCTACCCTCGAAGTAGAGTTATCTTTCTCAATTACTCATCCTCCACTCCTCTCATATCCCTACCATAATCTTCACCCCTAACATTGGTGCTTTCATCGAGCCTACTCCCCTCCACATTCCAACCATGGCGATTTCTATTTTCGACAGCAACAACGAAGATGCTTATTGGTGGATTCTTTGCACTGAAAAATATTTTTGTGAGCATGGAACACCAGAGGCAGCGAAGCTACCGGAAGCTGTGCCTACCTTGAGAGGTCAAGCACTCCATTGGTGGCTATTGTGGTCTCACTGTCATCCATTGCCCAGCTGGGACACTTTCATCGCTATCTTTTTTGTGGCGTTTCAAGCCTGAGTGGTGACATCTTTTATCGGTATTCGATGAGATTGAGGAACCTGAATTGGAATTGCAACAATTACAACAGCCAATGGCACAAGGTGGTAGTGTTGATGCACAATCGTCAATAATAGAAGAAGGAATCAATGGCAACACAGATTCTCATTCCCCTGTTGTTGGTGATTCGAATTTTGTAATTGCGATTAAGGATCCTTCACGTTCTGAGATTCACGAGAGTGCACACCTGATCACTAAGCGTAGACTGATGGGAGATTCGGTGACAGTAAGCGCGGCTGATGTCGGTTTGTCCTACGCGGCTGTGTCAACCCCCAACCATCGGCCCTATGATCTAGGCCCTCTCAAGCCACCAGACACTCACCACCTCCCGTCATCGCCACCTAAACCACCAGACGCAGTAGGTTTGCGAGCAGGAGATGGCGGGGAGTAACAGGACCGTCATGCAAAAAGAACTTGGCACCGTTGTAAGTGGTTCTGTCAAGAAACCACCATCAGAACTGTCGGACCAAGGGTTGTCAGCAAATGAGGGTAATCCATCGACGATGGCAAGGAAGCTAAGAAGTTTACAGAAACTGGTCGAAATGTCCAGGCCGCTGAAGCGAACCCGTTGCGCCGAGAAGTATGAGACGGTGGCAGAATGGGTGCAAACGGCACTGATATGGGTGGTCTGAAGTTCTGCCAGGTCCCCCGCCCCCGTCGAATCTGTCGGATAGGGGCGCGCTCGCGACAGAGGTGGGGATGCCCCATGATTTGGTGGAGTCGTTCTTGATTACGACCATCAGCCCACCGCCGGAGCCGCCAGACCGTGCTCCTCGTGCGGCCGTCGAAGGGGCAGCGGCTGCGCTAAGGAGAGAACTTGTGGCTACTTTGCCAGCCGTACGCAACCGCATCACCCAGAAGAGCATCGCCACGACAGATGATGTGACGCCTCCGGTCAGGCCACCGTCGGAGCTTGGGCTGTGCATGGAGGCAAGCGGCGCATCGACAGCATTGGAGTTGGCGGTCTAACTGCCATGGTCACTTGTCGCTGAGATCAGAATCATGGAAATGGAAGATGATGCTCACTTGAGAAAGAGGGTAGAAAAGGAATTACTGAAAATAGGTCACCTGCTTGACCTAATGGGTCAAGCCCAATTGTTTGAAAAGTGGCATTGGGTAGACATAACATTTGGGCATTCGCTAGTTAATCAGAATTTCACTAAAAAAAAAACCTATTTAGCGACCGAAGATTTCGGTCGCTAAACATGATAATTCGGTTGCTATACTGTGTAGCGACTGAATTAGCGACCGAATTAAGGGGGTAGCAGAAACCCTGGTGGCAAAATGTTTAGCTATTGAATTTGTATTTCGGTCGCAAATTTGCGACCGATATTTCGGTCACAAAATTATATATTTCGGTCGCCGTGTAGTTGGTCGCATGCTCAGATAACCGAATTTGGTGACCGATATTCGGTCGCTATTTCGGTCGCAAATTTTGAATTTTTGTTTTTATAAAAATTTTCCTATAACTTAATCCTACTGACCAAATTTTGTTTTTCAACTATTACCCCATTGATTTTTAATTTCTGATATAAACAAAATATACCAATATTTTTTTTGAATAAATAGAAAACGTAAATATGATGTACTAATGATCCAAAACACCACAGTCAATATGATCAAGAAAACATATACATTAATTAACGCAAGTTTAATAATTGTTTATAAAAAAAGTTTAATAATGTACTAATTAACGTTCAAAACATAAAAACACACCACAGTCAATAAGTACTAATCAAAATATCAAAACTCATCAATCTTCCAAAGGGATGAACATGTAGAAGCGAGAACCCCCAAGATACTTAAACTTTGTCAATGCACCAGTGGACAACAAATACAACTCCCTGATACCATTTGTATATGTTGCAAAATATGGGCGATCCTCATAGATTACTATATTCCTATTGAATAGATTTCCGCTTTTGTCTTCAATAGTCACAACACGCGGTATTTCTTGTCCCCAACGACGGTAGAATGATCGCGGGATTGAAATCAAATCCTGCAAATACACAAGAACAATTTAGTAATGATTAGTTTATGCCTTAACCATCATTATGTGAATCCGATCGTTATTCTTAAGTTGATGAGATACTGTACCTGGTTTATATGGATGGCTGCCTCAAAACATTTAGTCGGATCCATTTTCTGATAAAACGATAAGGAAAATAAGTCATATGTCTAAACTTCATCAAGTGATAATAAGAAAAGATGGAAAGATCCATGTAGCATACTAGCATGTTAAAATAGAACAAAGAAATGCAACTTCACATGCAACTTTACAGATTAGCAAACATAGTAGTTTTCAGGAAAGCAGATGCTTTTACGTCGTTTTGAAGGATGGTCATAGAGAGGACTTTTCCTACTGGAAATGCCTAGATAACCTAGTAAGGATGGTCATCAACAACTATTTCTGGAAAGCTCCATTGCCTAGTGAAACAAATGAGTAGAAAACCAGAGTTGCTTTCATAATATTGTGTACAGAGCTGCTTTCTAATGTGAATAATGTTTGAATGATGACGGCACGTCATGTTCCTGGCAAATTGTGCCCCACCCTTCATTTTATCTAACCCTATACTTAATCATTCATTATCTAAGACCTTGGCCTTAAGGCAGAATTAAAGAAAAACCTCAAACTTCAAGAATCTTTCAAGCACATCCAAAATATTGAATGAGCATGCGTGTCCTGAAAAGGTATGCATGCTCATTAATATTGAATCTCAAATAGGGAACTAAGGCTTTCGTAGCTTAATAATTAACTCTAGCAGAAAATAAAACCATTGACTTATAAGGATTGCAGCACACTTCAACAAATATATATTGAAGCATATTTCAATACAAACTTAGATAAAATATAGTAGCAAACATCCTATTGAGCTCCTTTCTCCACTAACAAGTAACACATAATTGTCAAACACATGCATAACTTCTAAATTAGCAACACACAACAAGCATCCCGCCTTTTTGACAGGATCACATCCTATTGAGCTCTACTCTCCACTAGCAAACAACACATAATTGCAAATACATGCATAAATATTAAATTATCAGCACACAATCAGCATCTTACCTTTCAGGTAGGATACCTTCTTATTGAGCTCAGCTCTCCACTAACAAACAACAAGATATATAGTGTGTATAGGCCATCATTCAACTCACGAGAAATAGAGCAAGGACCTACAATGCATAAATAAAATTAATCATGTCAAATACTAACATTTAAGAAACTAACATTTAAGAGTTTGTTGAAAGCCATTAGGCCTTTTACTTTTGTCCTCTCTTTCTGTGTTTTTTAAATCATTAGTGTGTATAGGCCATCATTACCCCTCTACATTTTATTCAGACATTATCACAGCTAACATTGGTAAGATTATCCTCAATATGACCCAGTGGGTGTCATTGCCATTGCACACTATATTTTACCAAGTCAGATCAGTCATTTCCAAATGAAAGAAATACACGAATGCATCTGCCAAAAGAAAAGAAATACAAAAAAGATAGCTTTCCACCTGCTGCAGCTCACAACCCCTTTATTGTTGTTCAATTATAATGCACCCAATTTACCCACTCACCTCAAGCATTCCCTGGCAACACCCAAGCAATTCATGCAAAATTTTCAATTCATGCAACCACATGCATCATTTCTAATCTACCAGCACACAACCAGAATCCTATTAAGCTCAGCTCTTCACTAACAATCAACAAATCAATTCAAATATATAGTTTACAAATCATGGTAATTCAGGCTTTTCATCAAACACCCTGCTATCATTACCCTCAACACCTATCATACTGTTTAAACAAGACAATAATCCCCATAAACTTTACCCATTTGATCAATACCAAACAGTTTAACAAGTAACAGAGAACAAAAAATCTAATTTTCAATGCTTAACAGCTTCAATCATCAACAGACAACATCACATAGATCAAAGGTTCAACCAGTATAACCTACCCTTCACAGTTGCAGAGGCGGCGGTGCGGTGGCCCAAGAGGGTGCTCTCTCAGCCGCGCAAAACCTACAAACAGAGCCTGTAAACCGCACAAAACCTGCAAAGAGAGATAGACAGAGGGGGAGAGAGACGCGAGTGAGAGAGAGAAGGAGAGAAGGAGAGGGAGAGAGAGATGTATGCTTACCGTGTGGAGGAGGTGGTGGCCGGTGAGGGGCTGATGCGGCGCTGCGTGTGAAGAGAGGAAGAGAGGAAAAGAGAGAAATGGGGGAAGAGAGGAAGGAAATCCCGATTTAGGGATTTTAGTTTTAGCGACCGAAGTACGGGTTAATTTGAAATTTGAATTCATAAATGTAGCGACCGATTTAAAATTTGGTCGCTAACACGCTCTATTTTTAATTTTTTCCATGCCGTTTAGCGACTGATTTAATATCGGTCGCAAAGATAAATAAAATTTAACCGTTGCATTTAACTCGGTCGCCATTTCGGTCGCTAAAAAGTCATAAATTTTTTACTTTTACTTTCCTTTATTTTGCGACCGAAATAGAGACCGATAACTCTGCTACGCTCTATTTCGGTCGCTATTTCGATCGCAATATCAACTCTAATCAGTGTTTGATTTAGATCCTACAATCGGTCGCCATTTCGGTCGCAAACAACAACCACCAAATTCGGTCACTATTTTCGGTCGTTAAATAACCTTTTTTTGTAGTGTTTATTCATTATTGGGCCCATTAATAAAAAAAATCCTTCATTATTGGGGCACAGCACAATATCTTGTGGAATGCTGACGAAATTATTGGTGACATTAAGACAAAGTTGATGCAGAAAGGGTCACAACAGCATATGATTTTTCCAGTGAGAATTGGGATAGGAAAACCATGGGATCCCGGTGGATATTTGGAGAAGCCTTCGGTGACTAAGTCGTCCCAATTCAAACAATGGGACCCAGGGAAATTTATTTTATGGTCAATTTTTTACAACCTTGAGGACAAGGTTGATTTGATGGGGTAGGTAATGTTACGATCCTAGAGACCCAAGAGAATGATGACTCATCTAGTTCTAGAATATGAAGACTCACCTAATTCTAGAAGGATCTATTATGCTTTTGTTAGTTTGTTATAGTCGTTGCTTGGAATAATTAGTAGGTGCTATGGTGTATTGTCTTATTGTGGGTATGCACCCACCCTATATAAACATTGTATGACCTCATGATTGGAATCAATGAATGAACAAATTAGTCCATCTCCCTCTCTTTTAATACTTTCTTAGGAGATCCTTTACCTTCGAAGTTGAGTTATCTCTCCCAATTACTCATCCTCCACTCCTTTCATATCCCTACCATAATCTTCACCCCTAACATCAACCTACATTTTTATTGTACACACATTGTTGCTAAAATAAAGAAACTAAAAAATTATCAATATATTATTCAAATAAAAAATTCAAACGATTGCACCATTCTAATAATAATAAATAAAGGCCAAATCATGCATCAGTAAAGTATAAATAAATAACCCACATCCAATTTGATATAAGGAGGAATAAACCAAGCTATGAGTAAAACGGCAAAAGGCTACATTGTAATTTTTTCCCCTATTTGGTTTGTCTCCTCTATGTTAATTGCAACTTGTGTTAGGACTCTTTGGACAGGAAATCTATAGGCATCAAAACAAAAATATGAAAACGTGGGGGAGCGCATGGCCTATATAGGCCTCCCCTGTTTCTATCTCTTATTTATCTTTTGTCTTTTTTTGTATATAAACATTTAAAAATATATCAAAAAACAAAGGGATAACATATGATGTCTCTGGTTTGATGTTCAAAAATTATTTGTTTTTATATCAGTGTGTATTAATATATATTTTTTTATGAAAAATGGGGCTAAAAGCCCAAAAGAAAATTACACAAAGATCATCCCTGGAGGAGTAGTTTGTGAATTCAAAATTAGAGATCTCTTATAGCATAAATATTGGAATTGTCAATCTCTATATATTGATTATCTATGATATCGATTCATGGATTTTGATTATTGGTTGTAAATTAATCAATATATACTTCCTCCGGTCCATATTATAAGCAAAAAATTAATAGAACATACATTTTAAGATGGTTAATTAATCTCATTGAATCTTATAAAAAATTATGTTTGTTTCCTAAATTATCCTTCATCTAAAACTTCAATCTTCATTAAATGAGTCATTAGAATTTGTATTAAATGAATGATATTTTGGGAATAATGTCATTAAATGAGTCACTGGAAAACAAAATTTGTTTATATATTGGACCAAAACCTTAAGACTTTTTTGTTTATATATTGGACCAGAGGGAGTATATGATTAGAATATTTATAGTAAGGTTTGTTTTTCATTATGCTGTGAAAATTTTGGTTTGACATGCACTTTATCATAACATCTACCTTAGTTGTGGCATTATGCAAAAATTGATAGTTTAAACAATTATAAATTTTAAAATTAGCTAAGAAGGACAAGATTCACATAAACAGTAAAAACAAAAACATGCATTCATTAGTGAATAAATTCTATCAAATAAATTTTTTTTTTAAATGTCACGGGAAACTAAACTAGGATCATATAAATAACTTGGTTTCAAACGATCACTACCTCAATTTCACCACTGACAAACTTCACAAGATGAGTTGGCTTATTTGATATGATTGTCATAGATAAATGCTCTTTTAGAAGGGAGCGGATTCACTTACATTAACACGGGAACGTCACGTGACTTCCCATCCTTCTGAGCCGTTGGATCAATCTGATAATCCAGAAGGTGACACGTGTCCTTAGCTTTTTCTTTTTTTTTTTTAAAAAAGAATCAGACTCGTATTGAGTAGAGACCCGTTCCCAACCCTGAGACGCCGTCCAACCCTGACCCGTATAGTGCAGGAAGACTACTCTACTCTTGCCCCTCGTCGCCGATGCCGCCCTCTGTCTCACCACTCACTCCGCACGCCACCTCGCCTCCCGACGCCCTACATCGACGACGTGCTCCGATCGCCGCAAATTGAAGACCCCGGAAAAAAATCCAAATCTGACTTCTCACGCCGCTCAGACGACGTACGGCGACCGCCACCTCATTTGATTCTCTTCGTCATCTCTCTTTATTAGTTTAGTTCCTCATTTCGCTATCTTCATTTGACTTCCCTTACCATCTCTACTTTATGCAGCAGTGAACATAAGAGATTAAGTCTGCCACCATAGAAATTTGCTTTGTGTTTGCTACCAAGAATAGTATAAATTGCATTTGCATAAGATGCTTGAGTAGATTATTGTTGAAACTTGGTAAACCCGTAAAGATGAAGCTTTAAAAACATGCCCCGTTAAACCCGTATAGAAACATGCCCTGTTAAACTCGTAAACATGAAGCTTTATAAATGAAAAGCCTAAACGTGAAGATCTGAAGCTATAAACAAAATGAAATTCTTAGAGAAATCCTAAACACGAAGCACTGAAGCTTTAATATGGATAAAAATGTTTTTAAATAAAAATCAAATTGTTTCAAACCAGTAAAAAACCAAGTTTGTATTTCCTGTGTAATGAAAGCTACCACAAAAGAAGCCATTTTTTTTACTCAACAATATGTGTTTACATCTACGGTGGTCAGCGGTGACGGCGACGAAAAGAACGGCTGCAATGAAGCGTCACAGTGGTGCTTCGCATGGTGAGTGTGTCTCACATTTGGTTCCAAGTAAAAGTGGGTCAGATTCTTTTTTTTTTAAACGTAGGACACGTGTCACCTTCTGGACGGTCGGATTGATCCGACGGCTCAGAAGGATGGGAAGTTACATGACGTTCCCGCACGTTCCCCCGTTGACGTCAGTGAATCCGCTCCCCTTTTAGAAAGTTCTCTATTAGATTTTGGGCCTAACTCAATCCCAAAAGCTAACTCATAGGATGAGGATTACCGACTACTTATAAGCTCTTATTAGATACTATCTCTAGTTAATATAGGACTTGGGTTTTTCTCAATATTCTCTAAAGTAAATAAGTAATGATATATTTAGTATTTACTTTTAATTTAATAAAATATATAAAATATTAATTTGCTAAAAGATTTTAAAAATAAAGAATCTTACTAATCGTTATCTTGAGAGCAATTGTTAAGAATTCTAATAATAATAAGTTCATATTGAAAAACTAAAAATAACACTTATCAAAATATTTAATATATTATTTTTGAATTTTTTAATCAATATCCTTGTGTCCTTGAGACATTGGTTAGCATTCTCCAAAAATAAATATACATTTACTCGTTTAGTTTAGATCCAAGCCGACTTTCAATAATATTTTGGGTTTAACATACATGGTAAATCATTGATTGCGGCATAATGATAATTAGCATGAAGACAAATTTGTTTGTTTTTATTGGATATAAGATATTTTCTCCATTGTTTTTATTCATAATTTCGTTTTGAATTTTGCTAACCAGTATACTGAAGGTGTTTGTATTGAAAATACAAGTTTAATATTTTTTAATATAATAAATATGTCACTTTTTCATATAAACTTATTTTTTAATTGCTTGGCCAATATATAAATACATTCATTAACATTTTTCTTATATTTTACATATATTTTGGGCTCGTTTGGTGGTCAGGATAGGATATGGGCGAATAGAATACGAGAGTAAGATATGAGTAGGATAGGATATGAGCATGATAAGTTATTGTCATATTCGACGTTTGCTGTCTACTAGATAATCAATTGGATAGTAGTGTAATTTTAGTAAGAATTTTAAAATTTTCGTTTTTATTCCGAATGTTTTTATATTTTATTAGATTTTAGTTTTTTTTAATTTTCATTTTTTAAGATTATATGAAAAGACAAAATTGTCCTTGTGATAAAATTACATATAATATTTTAAAATTTTAAAATAAACTTAAATTAAATTTTTTATAATTTTAAATATTCATTTTTAGTTTTTACTTTACATATAATTAAATTATTATAATATTTTTTATTTATTTTTCATTTTTTTTAAATAATATAATGTAACAAAATTAGTGTTATGACAAAATAAAAATAATTTTTAAAAATAATTATTAATATTTTTATTATTTTATGTTTTATTAGACATTTTTTTGTAACCATATTATATTTTAATTATTTTATATATAAAATATTTTTATATTTTATTATACTTTAAATCACCATATCATATCGAGTTCAAACCCAGCTTCCTCCTCATGATAGAATTTTAATTAGATGGACAAGTTATGATAGGTGACAGGATTGATTTATCCTATCTCTCTCAAAACAATAGTTTCTAACAGGATATGATAACTTATCATATTCAATCTCTCTTATCATGACCATCAAACAAGTCATTTGTTAATGCTAATTGAACCCCTAATGCTTTCGTCAAAAAGGGTGTTTTGCAGTAAATAGCAGTGCCTTGATTGCATGATTGAAAAGGGATGGATGAACATGAACAATAAATGGAATCTTGGGAAGCTATAAAATTGATGTTATACCTAACAAGTAACGAGTCACAAATGGCGCAGCAGCGGCACACAATATGGTCGACCTTGGGCGGTGGACCTATTTGATACGATATGACATTCGAGTCTTTCTCATTGATTTATGTGACCGACCATGACATGCACTAATGTCCCGCTAAATTATTGGAACAAGCACACAAGAAACAAGATTCACTGTGGGTGTGGTGTCTCTTTGCATTTCGTTGAAAACTAAATATTTATCGACGGGAGAAGAAAGTTACTTTCACGATTTTTTGGGAGTTTTATTAATTTTGTTATATTTGCACTTGCACCACTCCAAACTTTGGTTGACCAATCACCTAATGTTAAATCAAACATGTTCATTTTGTTACATATATATTGGAAATTATGAATACATTTTAGATACAAAAGTACGCTTGTGCTAAGAGCATTCTATTAATATTTTATCACAAACACATGTTTATAAATTCTCAACTATAAATCAAACACTTTTTCATGGAATGTTACATTGTCAGCCGACTTTCATGTTACATTTTCCCCCCTTATAAAATAGAAGTGGGAAAACAACTTTTTAATAGTTTTTTTTAATCAGAATTTTAGAAATAACCCACTTTGAATTTAAAGAAACTATTAGAATGAGAAATAATTCATACAGAATAGCATTTTCATAAACTTTTTGCCACACACACATGTTATAATTTTATTGATAAATTTTGATTATACCCATTAATAAAAAAAATAGATTTATTTTTCTTCTTCATATAATTACATAACAAAAAATACAAGTAAATAAATCATTTCCTTATTATTATATCATTTACTGAAGTAGTTTTATTTTTCATCCTTATTTCATCTTTATTACTTTTAGCCCTTTTGACCTTTTGGAATTGCTTAGTCCATTGTGGTGATTATGACATTCTCTGGCTTTAGCTCTATAATATTTACTTTTTAGCGATATACCAATTTTTCTTGGCAATTTTTTTTATTTACTTTTTATAAATTTTAAGTTGGTCTCACGATTATGCATCAATCATATTTACTTTTTACAACTTAAATAATTCATCTATCAAACTTAGCAACTTTAAAACTTTTATTAAATGGGTCTCACAAGTGACCACACCTCCATACGTTTAATCAACATTTTTTTAAAGTCATAATTATCTAATTTATGAAACAATAAATTATAAAACATTAAGAAATTCACTTGTACTAATTTTTTTATGAAATAAAAAAGTTGAAAATTAAAAACATACTCCATCTTCATGAATTAGAATTTATTTAAAATGATGAAAAATAGTTAAAATTACATAATCAAAAAACTATTCAATTTTGATGACTATCGCTCCCAAAACGTTCCCAAATATGCTCCACAAGGCTTGCTTGAAGTTGATGATGAATTTGCCTATCACGAATAAGTGCTTTCCTTTGTAGGTATGTTGCAAGATTCAGATGAGGACCATTATGTATGTCAATTGTTGAGACATCATTGTTAGAACGATCATAAGAATAATTAAAATGACCATCATATGTGTCTCTTTCATCTTCCACAATCATGTTATGCAATATGATGCATGCATATAATATATGTTTGACTGTATCCAAGTGCCAAGCACGAGCAGGGCCACGTACAATCGCGAATCAAGATTGAAGCACTCCAAATGCATGCTCCACATCCTTTCTTGCTGCTTCTTGATCTTGGGCAAACAATTTTCCATTATCTCCATGTGGCATTAGGATGCTGTTGACAAACATAGCCCACTCTGGATAAATATAATCTGCTAGATAGTAACCCATGTCATATTGGGTTCTATTTACCATATATTACACCTTAGGGGCTTGTCCCTCCAAAACGTCGTTAAACACGTCAGATTGGTTTAGCACGTTGATGTTATTGTTTGAACCCGCAACCCCAAAAAATGCATTCCAGATCCATAAGTCTTGTGACGCCACCGCTTCGAGCATGATGGTGGGTTTGCCATGATCACCATGAAAAAATTGACCTTTCAATGTTACCGGACAATTTTTCCATTCCCAATGCATACAATCAATGCTACCTAACATACCTGGGAAACCACGTGCCTCACCTATTTGCAGTAGGCGTTCAATGTCATTGTTGTTAGGCTTTCTTAAATATTCAGTCCCAAATACCCCATTCATGCCCTTTACAAACTTGTCTAAGCATTCCACAATAGTGCTTTCATCAATTCGCACATAATAATCATCCATAATGTCAGCAGGTGATCCATATGCCAACATACGAATAGCAACAGTGCATTTCTGCAACGGTGAAAGGCCCATTCTTCTAGTTGCATCAACTCACATTTGAAAATACTCATCATGGTTGCCAAGGGCTTGTACAATGCGAAGGAAGACATGCCTTCGCATTCGAAATCTTCACCGGAATTGTTCCTTTGTGTATGCTGGATTGTTAGAGAAGTAGTCATTGAATAATTGATCATGTCCTTCTTGACTGCTCTGTTCTATGTGAGTTCTTTTACGTCTGTACAATGGAGTTGTTGGCTTGTGTTGCATTTGCCTCTCCATTATCAACCTCATGCACTGTTCTTCATAATCGTCATTTATGATATCTTAGATGAGTTCCCACTCAAGCATTTCTTCATAGTATGAATGTTGGGGTCCATTTGAAGGATAATTGGAGAGTTAACGATTTGAGAGAATTTGATAAAAAGATGAGACAAGATTGCACAATTGAGAGGTGTGAAAATCCTTAGATGTTAAGAATATATATAGAGACACAATAACGGCGAGTTTGACCGACGGCTAGTTTGACTAACATCATTACATTAAACATGATTAAAAATATAAAAATTCTTTACATTACAATAACGGCTACTTTGAAAGCTCTCACTGTTTTTTTTTACGTTTCTGAAATATAAAAGAAATGTTACAATAAATTTATATATACTAGTTGCCTACAGAAATCTTAAATTATGTCCCTGCGTTTTAAAAGTTCGAAATTCTGAATACTTTTAAAAAAAAAATTGTCTGGTCTTTATCGTAAAAATATCAAATAATAAGCTAAATTCAACGACTAGTTTGGCAATTTTTTTAACTACAAAGACAATTTTTTTTTTACAATTTAGTCTCTATAGTTTTATAAAATTTAAATTGGGTCCCTAAGCCCATCCTATCATTAGAGCACAGTTATAAATTTTCAATTTTTTTTTTTTGGTAATATTTAACAATACTTTTTAACTATAGGGGCCATATTATTAGAAAATTCTGAAAGTTTTTAAAAAAGTAAGGAACTAATTGAAGATCTCCAAATAGTATAGGAACCTACATAATAACTCAACCTATTAAAGACATGAAAAAAAAAATTATCTTGTTCAAAACTAGATAAAGGATGTTATGATAATTAAAAAAAAAAACTTCAGGAGAGATCAACATAACTCACTTTTAATTTTTTTGGTTTTTTTTTTCGGGCCTGGGGGGGAGGGTGTTTAATCTCTAGCCTTCAGAATAATGCTTGTTTGTGTGACTATGATTCAGCATTTCTCATTTGCCTGTAGGAGATGAAGAAGAAACAACAATGGCTAAATCATAACACACTGAAGTTGTTGAAGATAGACTATGTTAAGAATTGGGAGACTTGCAGGGTGGCCGACAAGATAGGCAACCGGGGTTGGAAAAGCACTACCATTCCATCACAGGAATCATAAATATAAACAGAATGGCTAGTTTAAACGTTATCAGTTTATTCCAGCACACTGCAATCAACATCTTAATAAATCATTCATCGATTTTAAATGGTTCATACTTGAGTCAGGACTTTTTTGTTCCTTCTGCATCAGTATGTCTCCAAGGGTTGAGAGCTTCTCTAACTGCTTGAGCCTCTGGAGAATTCTCCCACGCCCGCTTTTCTGACTCCAAAACAGTTACTTTGTCATCTGCATGATGCAAAGAAAAATGAAATAACATCAAACTTTTATAAGTCTAAATTATTTGTTGAAAAAACACTCAAGGGACCTATCAAAATCCTTAAGAAAACAATTATTAATATTCTTGTCATATGTAAAATATTCTATTGATAGGTTTCTGACAAGTAATTTGACCAGAAGAAATGCTGAGAAAAGATATAACAGAGTCCATCCAGTCATACGATACACCAACAAAAAGAAACACAACTCTGCTTCTCTGTCATTGATATGTGAGATGATATGTCAAATCTAAGGCACAAAATTTCCATTAAGAAAAAGGAAAAGAAAAGAAAAGAAAAACTACGGCACAAACTAACAGTTGTGACTTTTCGTGGCAACAAGGGCGTTAGTTGTGACTTTTCGTGGCAACAAGTGCTATGACTTTAGCTTTCCCCTATACAATGACATGAATGGAACTAAACTAGCATACATGCTTATCAAGTAGTAGTACTAGTGCCGTAGGCCATAAAATTTTTCTAACAGTAACTTATGAATAAAACATTGGCCATGAATGAAAACACAGGAAAACACCATTCAAATTCCAAAACCTGAAGGTAATGTATAAAGTCAATATGCCTCTATTACTTTGCTTTAGTTTATTCTGAGTTTGTATATCTATAATCAAGAGTAGTGCTGCACCGCTCAGAAGAAGAAGAAGAAGAAATTGCCAGAATTCTGCTAGATTCAAAAGCACCTGTTGGATGGACAACATGGTAGGGACAATTCATCCATTCAAGAGTCGAGAAATATGCTAACTCATTCTGTTAAAAGTCCTAGCAAACATTTTTGGACTATCTTGCATTCTCCTATGTATACTTAATGTATTAATGTATACACATACCATATATTTGTCTCAACTGTTTTAAAAATGAAGCTTGCCACAGAAAATGCTGTTAATGTGGCTCAAATTTTTTTTAGGAAAATATTAAAATATAAAACCATGCTAGTAAAAAATATTTCATGACTTGTTGAAAGAAATTTTCAGAACTTCAACATTAAATTAACATACTATATTTCCCATAAATTGCAGGCATTAATAATGATGTCCCATGGCCACATTTCTACTTCTTCCACTTGCCATCAAGACCTATGCCACAAGGTTGAGGATACTGTAAGTTCAAACACAACCAAACATTTTTAGCCTTGCATTAGCAATATTCTATTTATTTTTAGTCAAAACTACACTGAAAAATCTTCGATAAGAAGATCCAATTTTTTTTAAGATTTGAGAAACATATTCAAGGAAAGGGAACCCAACAAAGACGGGCAAAATACTGTAATTGCAACTATTTCCATGAACATTTCTTGTGTGGTTTATTCTCAAACCAAGAGATCCATGAATCAGAATTTCAATAATACAAATGGTTCAAAGGGTGCAAAAGAATGACCAAGCACATTTCATATTGAGCTCTGCTTTCAGTAAAGTTCCATCCGTTATGCAGTAATCAATATTGGACTGTCTAAGTTTACTGACAAAAAAGATTTGTCTTGATCATTTGTTTCTTTTTGTACAAGTATATACTTTATTTATTTTTTTCTTTATATCATTTCCTCTTTGCTGTATCTTTTGATAGCATCCCAACCTCATTCAATTCCTTCATATATCCAAGCTCTGCGACTAAAAATTGAAAAGTTAAAATCATCAACTTTACAATAAGTTGGCAAAATCATTCACTTGAGCAAAAAGTCAAAATCCTTTCTCATTTGAACATCAAGAAACTTCCCAAAAAATCAAATTCACTACACTTTTGAGTTTTATTCCCAGCAGCATGAAATGGAGGCAATATATTTTTACTCAAGATACTAACCAAAGCAACCAAATCCAAAATCAATAACTAGCTACTAGACAACTCAAAAGCTCATATCAAACGAGAATACAGAATGGTAATAAATTTTATTATCAATAAGAAAACCAAATATGAAAAAAAATGCAAGAGTAATTAAATACTAAGAAAGGGAGTTTCTCATACAGAAGCCAGTTTTGATCATGAAGAACTCCATAGAAGCTCCAACGAAAGCAGACACAACCCCAATCTTCAAGTACCAATCAAGAAACTTCATTTCAACTGCACGAAATGGTAACAAGGATTATATGATAAGTTTTGAACAATAACAATAAGGCTTCATTTGGGTGTTGGAATAAAATTTGAATACATAATTGAAAATCCCAATAATACTAATTCTAATAGAACTGGAATGAATTTAGAATTATAATTTACAATGTTTGAAGTTTGAACTTAGAATTCAGAGATTACAATAACAATTTAGAATTGAATTTCAAATTTCACTATTTAGATGCATTTGAAACAAGTAAGGCCAGATCAGATCATTAAGCATATTGATAACAAGAAGTAGAAACGACAAAAGCTAGATTTCAGAAACGAAAGATTCAAGTTTGACGGTGAAACTTACCGGAAAGTGCGAGAAAGGGGGATGGGTTGGGAGGGATTCAGATTTCAGAGACATGAACATAACCCTCGATGGACTTCTCTTTCCGAGCGATTCGGCCGGTCCAAATGAGTCAGTCGAGTCGAACCCAAAAACCGGAAACCCAGTTGATCCGGTTCGATTGCAATCTTCCCCAGTAGGAAAGCAACGAATTGGATGACAGAATTGCAATCTAACTCGAGAATAAAAATATCATCTAAATCAGATTGCATGACAGAATTGGAATTACAATTAGATAGCATTTGTTATCAGTCAAATTTTAATATTTAAGAAAAAGTCAAAAAAAATTTGTTCATATTTAATATAAAGGAGTTTTTTTTTAGAGAATATTTACTATAAAGGATAAAAAATCATTTCTAGGCATAAAAGATGCTTTAGAATGAAAATAATAAATAAAACAAGTTAAAAAACTTTTGGGGAATCTAGGTACGAATAGTGTCACTCATATTAGGAGGTTGAGAATCAAGGGATAAAATTCTGCTTAATCAGTCCAATCAAATATTAGTATCATAACGGGTCTGAATGGTTTAAATCATGGGAATATTCTGATAGACTCACTCTGCCCAAAGATTTCATTAGGATGGGTTCCAAAAACTTTTTTTTCATATAAGAATTTAGAATGAGTGAAAACTACCCATATTCTAAGAGTATCACAAGCTTATAACAGAAAGAAATTCATTTAAGGAGACAAAATTCTCGCAAAGCCTATTTATTCTAAGAGTATCAAAAGCTTATTTGATAAAGAAGCTCACTTAAAACGACAAAGTTCTCCTAACATCTATTTATTCCATTTACACGCAGGACTCATAAACCTTCCTTAAAGTATCCAAACTCCTTATCTCTTTCAATATATACTTTTTGTTTATAAAATAAAATAAAATAAACTTGGACGGGCACGCGTTGCCACAAGCTTATTTGAGAGTCACAAATCTGTGAAATTTAAACCATGATTTCTTTTAAGATTGTTTGTGGGAATAATTTTTGTGTTAATATTACTAGAAGGGTTTTTGGAGTGACCCTTTCTTTTAGAGTAATGATGATATTCATATCTCTATCATCTAGAGTCTCTTTTTAAACCTATTTTATAACTATTGACTATTGAGCATTGTTATTTTCAAAACGAAATCTTTTTATTAACTATTACAAATAAATGTAAAAAGAGGTATCAAAAAATAAAATAAAAAGTACCAAATTATATTTTTTATAACCAATTACCATCTTTAGATTACACGGCTATTGGGAGATCAATGGTGCTTCTAAAGTATAAACTAATCACTTACAGCAGTTGTGGCGGCGGTAGCCAACAAAGCTATATTTTTAATAGCAACCATTGTTTAATTCATTCGCCTCCTAGGAATTGTTGGGATGCAGTCTATAGCTCGTTCAGAATCAATTTTAGTCATTTGCATAATGGTCAAAACATGGCAGTGTATTTTCAACAACAAAAAATGGCAGTGTATCATGCACGTTTATTATGCTAATCAATGTCTTGCTGCTAATGAACAGATAAAAAGTTAAGGGTTTTTTATTTCGTTATGTTGTGTGCTCACTAATGTGGGTAGTGAAATTCCCACTGACATGAAAGGTAAAACGCTATTAACAGATTAGAATATAGATGATCTAGCAATTACCATAACTCTTATGGACTCGGATTATACTTAGTGTACCTGATATTTAGCCCTTTTTTTTTTTGTAAATTGAAATTCAACAACATATGGTAACGTTCCACCTCCAGATCAAAATAAATCGAAGTTTAATTGGTTCAAAATTTCAAATCAAGCATCCTTAGCAATTAAAGTAACAAGGGATGAGGATGACTCATAACGGGTGGCAGGGGACGGTAGCATAGTAGCAGAAGCTTTGTTTGGCATTGAGTCAGTTCCATTGGCTCATGCTCTACAGCTACAATCATAAATTAGGAAAAAATGCCTTATGGCACATCAAATTTCTCCTTATCAAAAAGCTAAGGCTATGTTTGGTTTACGGCTGCAAATGTATTTTTGGGTCCACAAGCACATTTGCCCCAAATGAACTCTATAGATAAGTTGCCCCAAACGTACATTTGCAGCTTCCCAACTATAAACCAAACATGCACTAAATCATGATATCTTAATGAAATTGTGTATGGGGAGTGAATGACTCCAAAAATATGATCCCCTTATTATCATCTACTGAGAGCAGATTAACAAAAGTTTGTAGCTTTCTGCTTGGAGGAATGAGTACTCCTAAGATTACCTACCTAATACTCACTATTCATTAGAGTGTAAGTCTAAAGTTTCATAAGCACAATCTCCAGACAAAATCCCCTGCAACAGGAACTAAGTCCCATCAGATGCAAGGCATTATAGTAAAAAGATGTTGAAGTAGAATGTATAAATATATTATAATATGAAAGTGACATTAAAAGGAATTTAAAAGTAAATTCAGACCATACCAATTATAATCAGCTATACTCGTTGGGGTTTTCTTTGCTTCGGATGAGAGGAACACCATCTTCCCTCCAAACTATGCGCTCTTCACACATAGCCTCTACTACCTCCACATATAACTGGTGCTCCTAAATTTGGAAATAAAAACAAACAATAATCAATTGGAGGCCATCTTATCAATCTGCTTAATTGCTAGCCTTTTGATTGCGTCAATGTCAAGATTCGTGAATGCTTCTTATGACAAATATATTCATTAAATTTCATTCAGGATTAGAGCTGTTTAATGATTTAAAATGCACCATTTATGGGACGTGATTGACGATATAAACTGCCATTACCTCCCTGAGTACCCTTGCAGCCAGCTCCTCAGCAGTATCATTAGCAAGCACAGGGACAACACGCTGGGCAAGGATACGCCCAGTGTCATAGTGTTCATCGACAAAATGAATTGTAGGACCTGAAAATCTGACCAACACAGAAAAATGCAGCACAGATAAGTAGTCAAAAACAAGTATAACAGTGTTCCACTGAAACAGCATACTTGAAGATATTTTGTAAGAAGCATACCTTGCTCCAGAAGCAATTACTGCTTTATGCACCTTCATACCATAATAGCCTTTACCTCCAAAAGCTGGAAGAAGTGATGGATGAATGTTGAATATAGATCTTTTATAAGCTTGGATCAATTCCACTGGTATCAGTTTAAGATATCCAGCTAAAAGAATAAAATCAACCTCGAATCTCCTGATGAATAAAATGTATTATATGTAAATGAAATATAACAATGTCTCCATGGGGCATATCAACAGTCTTTCTTTATTCCCTTTTGCATATTTTGACATTTGTTCTACATTAGCTTTTCTTTTTCTTTTTTCCTTTCAGTTATAAAGTAAAGCATCCACACATATATTCATTAAAAGATCATATGTTAAATTTAAATGCAATTGCAGCAGATGAAATAAACAAGCATATGACCTTAGTGTATTAACAAGGTCAGTCGGAGATAATCCATCAGATTCATCCTTTGTTTTTGGGAACAAGATAACTGGGATACCATTATTTCTTGCATACTCCGCGCCTCCACACTCTGGTATATAAATAAAAAGAATCTTTAGTGCACACCTGATAAAATCAACCTGATAGTATAAGAAAATACTAGCAGGTTATATTAAGTGGTTGGGTTGACACATGATAGCATTATCTTATCTGATCAAACCATTTTATACTACTATGACAGATAAAATTATCCTCTCCTCATGCATCGAATAAGATCTGAAAATAAAAGTAAGAGAACAAAATTTATCATACACACACCACCTTTTCATTTCTACCCCCTTCTCTCTCTCCAACCATCACCACTCTCTCCTTCTCACCTTTTTTATGTAACATAAGCTCATCAATGGTGGCAATCACTTCAGGTAGAACCTCCATCAGATACGACGAGTGCTGCAGCATAACCTCCATCAGAGACGACTGATGCTGCAGCATAACCTCCATCAGTGGTGACGATCACCACAGCTAAAACCACCCTCGGTGACAACAACTGCCATGGCTAAAACTTACGTCAGAAGCAACAACCACTGCTCTTCTAGAACTTCAATCAATGGCGACAGTTCCCATCTAGAATCTCTTGTATCTTGTAAGCTATACTATCAAATCATAAACTATCTTATCATCTTATGCTATACTACACTGTACTATCATGTGTGGCCTAACATCCCAACATAAGACAGATTTAAGGACAAAGACTAGCAGCACCAATACGCAAGAAAATTGCTTTCTTCTAGCCGCACGTATGATAAACTTTGCAGGCATGCCATCTTAATTCAGTGACTATTATCAGCTATAATTGAAGAAAACATACATGCTTTTAGGTAACCTATTATAGGTAAGGAATGTAGCTAAATGATAAAACAGAACCATCAAATTCTGCAGAAAGAAAGTAATAGGGTGGTTTGAAGTTAAAGCATACCACTTTTGTTTGTGACCAAAACAAGGATGTCACCATGAAGTGTTCCCTTTAAGGATGCTTCATGAATTGACCTGAAGTTGGAACCTCCACCAGAGACAAAAACTGCCAGCTTTTTCCTTCTCACTGTGACTTGGCCTCTAACCTCAAACCCCTCTTCCTTTGGTTCTGCACTACTACCAGTACTGCTACAACATATTCTGTTCCTAGACTTATAGCACCCTTTGTGTGCAATGTTAATAGCATGAAAAGCTCCACTATGGACCTTAAGATTCTGGGGCTGATTAAAAGGGTGTGAAGGAAAAGTAGAAGGAGGTAAAGGAGGGAACTTTAAAGAGAATGGTTGTGGTTTTCCAATTGGAATTGATGGCAATGATGAATTTGGACAAAACCCAGAAAAAAATTGTTGAGCTTCCATGAAATTTTTAATTAAAAGAAATTGAATTTCAGAAATAATAAGGTAGTAGAGTAGAGTATGTATGTGGGGGTTCTAAATTGAAAAGGGGTGTGAAGGGATTGGCATGGAGGGTTCGTCGTTCAGAGGGATGGAGGGTTCTGTTTTTTTCACTTTTTACTTTTCAGAGTTTCGACCTTTTGGTGTTTGTTTCAGCGGGCATCCAGAACTTCTGAACTATCAGTATGCGTAACTACTAACTAGGGAGTGAAAATGAAAATGCTCAGTTTCTATAATTTTAAAGCGATGACCTTCAACAACTGTATATTTGCATAAAAGTCCTTCCATCTCCACCCCCACCGTCACAACACCCGATCACGAACCAAACCTAGGTTGGACGGTAAATCCTCTGATGGCTCCAATTATGGGCTTGCGGCACTGCTCCATTTGCACAATCGGGACGTCATCGATGATGTTGGTGGCAGCGGCTACAGCTGGGACTCGAGATTTCCTGGCGGTGGCGACGGCAGCGGTGACGGTGGTGGGGTAAGGGTAGAAATGAAATGAAATAGGGTATAAATGCACGGACTCTTTTTTCAAAATAAACCTTTTTTCAAAATCAATTAGAATGACTAGTTGCTAGTCACAATCTTAGTCGTCCATTATTTTCTCTCAAAATCAATGGATGCAGTTAAAGGTGCACGACTGCACCTTATTTTAGTAGCGACCCGCGTAACTAGCGTGTATGGGGAAGTTGGCAGACTTGCTTATTTTTCCCACATATCTTGCAATTTTTTTTTAAAAATTTATTCCAAAAATGTCCTTTTCATACGTTAGAGTATCCATATTGAAATTTTCCAGAAATTATTTTCTGGAAATAATGTAAAAATTAATTTTCGAATATTTAGAATGTTATTATGAAATAAAAAAGTTCACATGTTCGAAAACTTATTTTTGAAAAAGTTCCGAAATTTAAAATACGAAAATTAAATTTTACATTCAGATCCGGAAAAACAAATCCGAAAACTTGATTATTATGTTGGCAGTCTCCACTGCTCTCTTTCTTGATATCACGATTTGTTTTAACGTTTTATAATCGGAGTTTATTGATTTAATTGTTGAATTCACGAGGAATGTGTGATTTTAATTTTTTTTTTCTTGAACTTTTTTGCAGATGATTAAGGAGCCTTTGTTGGCTCTGAATTAGAAAGGAGGTTCGAGCCCTTACGCCATAGCCAAATACATGGAGGATAAGCACAAATCGGTTCTCCCTACGAATTTCAAGAAGATACTAAGCCGCGAAGAAGGAGAAAAAGAAGAATACCGCTATAATATCTTCAAGAACAATTGTGAAGACTTTGCCATCTATTGCAAAACCTATGCAGGACGCCACCGTAATAATCAAGTCTCCTGATTTGTTTCTTCGGAATCTTTTAGAATTTTTTTTTCGGACGTAGAATTTAGTTTTTGGATTTTATTTTATTTTTTAGTTATGTATAATATTTTTAATGTCCAGAATTTAATTTTCGGATTGTTTTCGAAAAATAATTTATGAAAGTTCCAACATGAACACACTAACAAGCTGAAAAGGGTATTTTTGGAAAATAATTTTTTTAAAAAAAAATACAAGGTGTGTGAAAGAAAAAACAAGGGGCAAAGAACAAGTCCCATGGAGATTATTCCAACCTCTTTTTAAATGCAGAGACCATAACATAGTTTTCTTTTTTGAAGTTGGGGATTTTTTTTTCAATAACCTAAAAAGGAAAATTAAGTACATGAATACCCTACATTGCAATTTGCAACAAATTATATATGCATATGCCCGGTTTTTGCATTGAATTGGGAAGTTGGCATTAGTAAAGCAGACCCTTTTATATATATATATATATATATATATATATATATATATATATATATATATATATATATTATGGTCCATCCTTTTTTTGTTTTTAACTAACAATAAAAAAAACAGGTGGGAACCAGTGGCGGATCTTGACTGAAATTTCATGGGGAACCATTAACTACTAACTCAAATAATATAAATAAAATTTATAAGAATTGTGTAAAATTTTATTAAATATTGCTTATCCTATTGAACTATATTTGATCATTAGAAGGACGTTTTTAAAGTAAAGATGTTAAAACTATACAATTTCATTTTGTTTAGTACTTTCCCTTTTGTAAAAGGATTTAATCGGTATGCTCTTTTATTTAGTATAAATATTTATACACTGTCAAATGTCAATCAATCAGAAATTGACATATCATAAAGAATGTTTGACTCTTATCTTGATTACCTTAAAAGTCACACGTGTAATGATTTCTAATTAATTTATAATTGGTTGATAGTGTTTACATTGTCAATGCATAGTAATTGAACTCTTTGAAAAATATATCAATTTTTTATGTTTAACCATTTTTTCTTTTAAAAAAATTATACCACTCCTAAAACATTTGAAATTAATTACATACAAATTTATTAAAAGTACATAAATCAACAACTCAATCTAATAAAAAATGCACACTAGTGCAAAATATACTTTTAACGTGAGGATTTAAAACGGTTCCATTTTAACCGATGCCGAAAACGAAATGGTGGCATTTTTGAAATTAATGTTAAAACTTTAGACAATATCAAAACAAAAAGGAATTTGTAAATTCTGCCTAACTTTTGATATCCATTATATATTCAACCGATGTCTAATGTCACTAAACAACATTAGTTATGTTTCCAATCGATGTCTAAAATTAAAATAAAAAGGAAATTTTAAATTCTACCTAACTTTAGACATCGGTTATATTTCCAACCGACGTCTAATGTCACTAAACAACATTTTTTTAATCGATGTATAAAGTGTTATTCTTTTTAAAACAATTGTTGAAGAGCACTTTAGACATCGGTTCTGTGTTAGATTTAACATCGGTTTTATCTCAGAACCAATGTCTAAAGTTCTGTTCTTTTTTTAAAAAAACTGTTGAAAGAGAAGTTTAGACATCAGTTGGAAACCGATGTTGAAAGTGTCTACATTTAAACTCCCGTGTTTCAACATCGATTCAAAAATTGATTTTGAAAGTCAATTTTAACCGATTTTAAAAGTGTTTTCTGTACTAGTGGCATAAGCAAAATAATCAAACCCAAAAAGATGAAACATTTGAAATAGAGAAAATGAGAAAGATTGCAAAAAAAAAAATAGAGATTGCAAAATAAAGGGAGCAAGGCATTTTTTTTTCTTTTAATATTTTTTTTACAGGAGCAATAGCTCCCCTCAAGCTATACTAAGGTCCGTCTATGGTGGGAAGTCGATAATGGGGAAGCCGGCTTCCCTAGGGAAAAAAGGGTAGATTGATATATAATTTGGAAAAGGGGCAATGATGTACTTAATTTATTTATTTTTTTGAGGTTATTGCAAAAAAAAAAAGTTAAGAGACTTTTTTGTCTATTTGAAAAATACAAATGGTGACTTTTTTTAAGAATAAAGCCTCAAGCTAATCCTTGACAAAAAATAGTGACATTTTAGTAGCTAAAAAATATCATTTGATTTTTAAGAATATAAAATATGGATCAAAATAATCATTTATAAGAATTAAAATATTCCAAAAAAAAAAAAAGACTATTATGACCGGTGTTTTATATTCTTGAAAACTAAATTGATATATTTCATTTTTGTCTCTACTACGCTAGTGTTTTTTACTCTCTTTTTTTTTTGTTACTTTTTTTTTTTGTCAGCACCAATTTGAGCTTTTCCTTTTATTTTCTTTTTTTGAAGGTGTATAACCCATCGAAGGAAGAGGAGAGCAAGAGCTGTCAAGCAACAAAGGCCTGGCCTATAAAGCCGCCGCCGTCAAGGATCCAGTCGCCGCCATCCGCCACCCTTTCTCTCAGACTCGTTATGGCATCGAAGCTGCTGTTGCATAGAAGACTCTTCAGGTTCATGCAACTGTCACTACCATCATGCAACTCTTCTTCTTCTCCAATTCATGGGCCCCCCATTCTCTCTATAATCAAAGCATCACATCTCTCCAATTCAACTTCTTCTAGAACCTTCTGTTCTCGCAGTTCCAATCTTCTAGATGATTCTCAAGCCCCCACCTCCATTGATTACCGGTATCACTTTTTCAAACCAACAAAGTTTTTTACTTTATCAGTTTTAGCTCTTGTTTTGGAGAAAAGAAAAATAGCTTTCAGATTTCAATTATTAGATGGGTTAGGGTTTGTGAGTGTTAGGAGAAATATTTATGTGAATGATAATCTCAATCAGACACACTTGCTAATGCCTCAAAGGTTGTAATTGTAAAATTTCAATTTTTGTTAAAATGGATTTTTTTTTTCGCCTTTTTTTCAATGGGTGGAAATGAGTTTGCTAATGATCAATGTGACTGCAGTTCTTTACTGCAGGAGGGTGAATTTCACAGACTAGCTGATTCCACAATACATAGCCTACAAGAGAAATTAGAGGTAGCTCTACAATTGCTTTGTGATGTGTACCAACTTAAACATGAGCTACAATTTTTGCTATTGATATGGTTTAAGTAACAAATATGCAATTGTGATAATATTATGCCTGGAATCAAATGGATTTCATTGGAAAATAGCCTTAGCTGTGATGGAAACATGATAGTCACAATTCATTGAGTTTTTAATGATTCGAATTTTTAAGTTTCAACTGAGGTGGTTATTGGTTTGTTTTTTCTTGTTGTTTGGCAGGACTATGGAGACTCTGTTGAAGTTGATGGATTTGACATAGACTATGGGGTGAGAATGAGTTTTTTAGGAGAATAATTTCTAAAGCATTGATATCAACAATTACTTATTCACCAACAAAAAAGAAAAGCATCCTAGAACTTCTGTGTTAAGAAGACTAAAACTAAGTTATCTTATTGTAACTATGATTATTTCGAATAATCACATCTAAAAGACTAAAACTTGATAACCATTTTTTTCAGATGAAACTCGAAAACCAAAATTCAACGTAGTTCTTTCAAAAAAAATTTTTTTTAAAATTTTGATTAATCTCTTCCTGTCAGTTTTAAGAACTGATTTCCTTGTATGGGAGGTTGTTGATTGTTTTAACATGGCTTTCTATTTCAGAATGATGTTTTGACTGTAAAACTTGGGGATCTGGGCACCTATGTATTGAACAAACAGACACCAAATAGACAACTTTGGCTGTCTTCTCCAGTGAGGTATTAGATTAAGTGTGTCTTTTGATCATTTGCCTCTTAGAATTTTCTATGTATGGTTTACTTTTTTGCTAAGAAATCTAAAACAAAAAAATATTTGTCCATCAATGTCCATATATTAGAATGCATGTGAAGCAATTATTTCATATAAAAATGTGCTAGCTATGCATAGTTATTACTTCATAGTTTATATACTGATCACTTTGTAGTTTTATCACAGCCAGATACATATATTTCTTCGGATATCTCTATATATGAGAATAAACTAGAGAAAAGTGAATAGTTAGTGATAGTGATAACGAACCAATTTGGTGTTAATTGTTAGAGACCACATCTTTTATCAAATGTGTTATGTCGTGTTAACAGCGGTGCGTTTATTAAGGCAACTCTGTAATTGAAGCCTTTTGCATCTTGACCTGTCTTACCTTATTCATGGAGAAGAAAGAGGAAAGGGGTAGGGAGGGTACTTCATGAAACTCTACCATTGATTTAATTTCTTTGTTTAAAATGTAAGTTGTTCTCTTGATAGTGTGGGGATGTATGTGGTATTTTATGCCATTATTCATTTACACATGTTTCCCTCCCTTGGGGAAGAAAATACTCACAACTCCTTATGTAAACTGAGATCAGGAAGGAGATTCATTGTTTATGTTTTACGATTCTATTTTGATATAAGTTTAGTCCTTTGCATGTAGATTGTAGAGATCCTATTATCTTGTGTATCCAAGAATATAGTCAGACCTATTTAGTCAGAGACGTATCTTACAGTCATTCGGTCATTGTGTCTCCCCTCCCTATTTTGACCATCACCTCAATAGAGAAGTAAAAGAACAAATTCAGCCTCAAGTGTATTTTCATTGATTGCAGTTCTATTTATTGAAGGGAATGCATTTTGATTCTGATCATGCATCTTTTGCTTGAATAATGTCCTGCTATTTCTGATGTTTGTCTTCTTAATCCTCATTACTTAAACTGTACTACATTTGATATCACAAACATAAGCCGAAACAGGGATAATAATCAAGATGACATGCATAGTAATATTATCTAACTCTTGAACATGCTCTAAGATCTCTAAGACTTGTCTAAAAGAATCCATTTCTTATGCAGTGGACCATCAAGGTTTGATTGGGATCAGGATGCTAAAGCTTGGATTTATAGGCGGAATAAAACAAGGTTGTACAAAATTTTAGAAAGTGAGTTGGAGCAGTTGTGTGGCAAACCTATTGTTCTTTCCTAAGCTGTTCAGAAGTTGCAGCCTAATGCTGATTTTTTATTTAGAAGACAAATCATTGATGATGAGCCTTTGCTGTTCACATGTACTTCTAGCTTCTTTCTTTCTTTTTTTCTATCTCTTTGCGACTTTTTAATTTACTGTATCAGTTATACAGTCATGAAATGATTGTATTTGTATCTACAAAATAATCAAACTCTATAGAATTCATGTGCAAATATGTTGGCACCAGTGTTCTTATTTGAAGGATTACAATTGCAATGGACATTGATTGCGGTAAGGTCAGAAAGATATTAATTTAAAAAGGTTCTCTGCTATATTTAGCCTTTGATTTCTGAGTTTGGGGTTTCTGATTTTAATTGTATTTCTTCTTCTTCCAATTTATGTGATTTTTGTAAAATTTTCTGATTTGCATATTTGCTCAACAAGTATTGTGTTCTGCTTGTTTTCTGATTTTCGGTTGAGCTTGATTTTCCCTCTCTATTCTATTGCTGAAGAATGTTGAAAAGTGGCCAAAGAATCATATTTTAAGGCCAAGCACCCATTCCTTCTATAACATGACTCTTAATAAGAGCTGTCATGTGGGATGCTTCCGATGTTTCCAAAAATAAGGAATGATTCTTATGGAATAAGGAACGGGTTTAAGAACCGTGTTGGAGATGGTCTTACCTTTGTTATAATCGAACAGAAATAAGGACAACATTGTCAAACTTAAGTTCTATTTTAATTATAAGGTTGAGTAAATATTCAATTTCGTCTTTGAAAAGTGCTCTTAACTTAATTTTTGAGAAATGAAAATCTTAACTTATTTTTGAAAATTTCAAATATTAGTCAATTTAGTATACTTTTTTTAGGATAAATTTTAGAGATATATTAGTTCTATAACAAATCTTTTTCACTAGCATTTGATACTATTAAAGACCAACAAATGAGATTCATTTGTCAGATAAAGGCACCATTTGTTACGGATTAAAAGAAATTATTTTAACATTCAATAATTTAGAGATTATCTTTTAGAGATTTTTAAGAAAAACGGAAGTTTTGTGTTTCTTTACAATCATAAAAATCATTTTTTTTAAAGTAGTTGGTGCTTTTCTCCAAAAGCTAATGAAAGTAGCTTTTCATTTTAACCATAAAAATGATTTTCTTTTTAAAAAAAATCATTTTTATGAAAAGCTTAAACAAACACCATCAAACTCCTTAAAGATAATTTTTTTACTTAAAAAGATGATTTTAACAAACGCACTCAAAATAGAGGATGCATTTTTTCTGTTACATGAATTTGCATATTTACTTTATATTTTTTTTAATGTCTGCAGAATTGTGCTTTAATACAATATTAAGATAGCCTTGTGAAACAAATTTGAAATTCAAACCCTAATAGCTTGAACCCTTTAATCATATGTTTAGGATTCGAAACCTGATGATAAGAATAAAGCTGCATCTGTAAGTAAAGAAGTTATCTCTTAATTAATACCCTAAGTTTCATCCCGTACCAAAAAAAAAACCCTACTATTTTAGATTTAAAGAAAGAAAAACTCTCATGTGAAAAATGTTGAAAACCAATTATAAATCATAATATGTAACTTTTAATATTTATAATAATAAGTTAAATATTTTTTATGATGGAACATATTATGATTTGATGAGTGCGTAAAAATCTTAGTAATTAAATCCAAAAGGATAATAGTTCAAGTAATTATATGGCTATTACTATGAACATGCAGTCGTGACTTAGGCCCTCCAAGGTTCAACTTGACACAATAGTGATGCAACAAAAGGGAAACAAAATTTGACAGGGTTAATCGTTGATACAATAGTCACAAGCTGGAAAATTTGGGTATCAACCATTGAAGAGCTCCTTCTAGTTCAGTGTCAAGCCTGCAACAAAATTCAATCCAGCCACAGCCAGCAAAGGATCTACGACCATCATTATGCATAGTAGTGTTGCAGAATTCCATAACTTCTCAACTACGATATTAGCTTCAACATCATCATTATACATAGCTTCACCAGTTTTACTGTCACCATCAAATTCTTGGTGCTACATTAAGAAACCACAAGTGTTAGGACTCGGTTAAATTCAAGGCAAAAAAAAAATTTAAAAGTACATTAAGAAACCACAAGTGTGTTAGGACTCGGTTAAATTCACCAAGTGATGACAAACTTTATTATTAACACTAAAAAAACTTCATTTCAATTGGGAGGGTCAATGAAGTTTGAACTGAACTAGGTTAAAGGTGTCAGAACCAGGAAGCAAAACATTGTCTTGCTTTACTACAAAATTGACTCTAAACAAAATCAGCCGAAACTTTGGTATTATAACAGCTTAGGATCTCATGATCTCATGCAGTATGTCTATGCAGGTGGCACGGCCATGCTCTTGTGCAGTACATTATATGTTAAAGCATGCTTGGGAGCCAATGAGCCAAACATAATGAAACTTTGCATATCTTTAAATCAAAGGAGCTATATAAGGTTTAGTTTGTCTAATAAACAAACTAAACTCAAATTCTAAATTAGTGGCTAGCTACAAATATGTTTCCTAGGTAGTCAGTAAACCTTCACGGGAATTATTTACCTCCCCCAATTGTTGCCTCAGGTAACCGCTCAATTGAGTACTTGTGTTTGGTGATATACATTATTGGCACACCAGGGATCTGCAATAAGGAAAACCCAGTTCATGGATCATGCATTCAGGTCCCCAATATCAAAAGAATAGAAGAAAGAGGATTGTGTAGTGTTAATTTACCTTCCGAATCCTTCTTTTCAAGTCCCGATCACATGTTGCAACAATGTAGCATCTATGCTGCTTCCAAGAAAATCGTGTTTGTTTAAGTAAATTGCAAAAACCAATGATATAAGCAGCAGATGTGAATGTTACTTTCATTGAAATTCTTTCTAATAAAATTGTTCACTTAACTGAATAGACACTACAAATGCAAAGGATTTGAAAATTTGGGTCTATAAACACAAAGAACGAACCAAATAATACTCAATCATAACCATTAACTTTGCCATGAATTCAAAATCGAGAAAAACTTCACTGCAAATTTAAAAGCTCAAATTTACAACAAAAGAGGTGAGAGGAAAATTCTCCAAAATGTAAGCATCTCGATATTCTATTGATTCAATCTAGAAAACCATATACAGCCTAGAGATTTAAGATATCCAATCATATAAAATAGGAAAAAAAGAACTAACACGAAACCAATAGACATGTATTTAAAAACCAACAAAATTACCAACATTTTAGAGGCTCTTGCCTTGATTATTGAACAAAATTAAAATTATGTAAACCTTTTCATCCAGCCTGGAAACCATAAAATATTCTTAAAAATAAAATTGAACCTGGATGAAAATGAAAAGAACATTTGACAGACACTTAAAACTAAATCACACCTGAGTAACTCTCTCAACAAGGCAGTCATCGGCATAGGTCCCTTTATGAGTGCAGAGTATTCTCTCAAATCGGGGATCCTTTGCAATCCTTTCATGTATAACAAGGATAAATTAATACACCAAGAAGCTGAAATTCGAATAAAACAGATAATATAATTTCTTTTCTCTACCATAACAAGAGAAGCCCTATATGAGAAATATGACTAAATTAGTAGCATTTAGAAATAGGATGGCGGCAAATAGCAAAGACATTTAGGGGAGTCCCATTATTTGGTGAGTTTAATTTTGATGCATTGTCAGTGTAAAGTTTTTACACTATCAACAGACCATACACCATCAAATGTGTGATTTTTAAAGATAGTTATTATAAGAGTCAAATGTTTTTAATGATATGACAATGCGTGACTGATTGCAGTGTAAAACATCTTTACACAGACCGTGCATCACAATTAAATTTTTATTTGGTTCACCCTTTATCTCTCTATGGTTTAAAGAGAACTATTTTGCCTTTTTGTAATTTAATCCACATGTACTAGAGATCCATGTATCTATTTTTAATAGATAGGTATTTTAAAGGAGAAATATACAAGGGATCTGTTTTTACCTACCTAAAATTTGATTAATAAAGCACATAGTGAAGAAGAAAACTAACAAAAAGCGAGGACAGGCACAGCAGCCAAATGTAACACTGGTTTTTTACAGATCACAAGTGTATGAGAACATAAACCAATAATATCAAGGCATGAAACATAACACCAACCTTAGAGCTACACGATATTTCTGGCCTAACTTCTCCAATTCTGCCATCACACAGTCCGTTATACAAGGGGTACCTGAAAATCCCAAATATCAATAGACCAAGGGTAAGAATGAAATATGTATGGGATGATTGATTCAAATATGCAATGCCCCATATCAAGGACTAGCTATTAAATCCAGGCAATTGCGATCAGAACATATCTAAATCTTGATCGGAACTCCCATCAATCAAGTAAATTTATACATGACATTCATAAATTATGACAAGGAATAATCTACTTCAAACTCACATTTTGCGTATAAGCAGTCCATCATTCCTTTCTCCAGATCCAACTACATAAGAAAAAACAAGGAATTGTTTGAGTAACCAACCAAGAAAAGAACCATAAAAAAGAAAATGATACAAATTATAGAAATTACTTTAGATTCAAAACCACTAAAATGCTTTCATATTTTAAATTGTTAATATAGAATGAATGTTTGATTTATTATTCAAATGCTTTGCAGAAAAGCTCAAGAGAATCATATCATATGCATATTATCAACACACTGTCACAAACATTAATGGTACCGTATACTAAATTTGAACAAACTACTCCATGAAAAGTAATGTATGTAGAACCGGATATAATAATCCATTTATTTATTTATTTATTTGATAGACAAATGTTAATATGTTAGTTGTTATGTTAGTTTTTCTCCTTTACCAGGTTCAAACCTGTTATGATACTAGTGAAAGGAAAGGAGGAATTGGAAGGAAAATTAAATGAGTCACATGAGAGAGACTATGTCAGCAAGGAAAAGGAGGCAAAGTTAGTTACAACTAATGGTTAGATATATCAGAATGTGGAGTAGGAAAAAGGTATGAAGAATTTAGATCTCTCTTGGACCCTCTTCTCTCCCTTAGGCTCTATCTCTTCTCCTTCTCTGAACTATTCTCCTGTAATGCTTCTTATTGTAATGGTTCCTTACATTGATTAAGTACCATACAGGGCATTGTTCCCTATTCTAAGTTCTGTCATTGTGTTTACTGTTATCATCAATTTAGCCTCCTTACATTGGTGCTTTCATTGATCTCACATGGATGACAAATTTACACCAGAGGATCTTGCGACTCTCGATGAGATGCTTATTGATCTGAAAGCGATGAACCGGCGGATGGAAATAATGATTGCACATGACAATGAACGAGCTGCAAAGGCTCGGCAGGATCACTGGGATCGGATCGATCACTTTGTAGCTAGTTTTGGAAAATCTACAACAACCTCGATCGGCAAGGATGAATATCTCGGCAGCATTGCGTCAACCAGTGAGAAGAACTCGTGTGGAGGCTGACCAACCGTTTGCTCCAGAGATTCAACAAACCTTAGAAGAGGTAACACCGACTAGTGATCTCAATGACGAACTTCTGGATCTACCGGAATCACCGGACACTGCGTTCGCTTTGAGGAGGGGAATCGAACGCCGGTGAATCCGCAACCATGGCCTGTGGTGGTGGTGTTGGCGAACGCATCTTCGCTGACGACAAAAATGGACGAGGAAAAGATCCTCATGGAAGGCGTGATTCCAAGGCAAAGAGGGAAAGGGATTGTCATCGTCGTGCCGGTTTGGGTTTCGAGGAGATTGCTCAACCCACAACCGCTTCTACAATCAATTGAATCAAGGTCGCCGAGGGAGAGATCGTGGTCTTCAACGGTGACACGGCCATGGGTCTTCGACATTCTAACCGAGCTGCCCCCACCGAAGCCACCAGATAGGGTCGTCGTCCCGACGCTGCTGCTCGAACCGCCTCACTCGAGTGCCTATAATGAGAGGAACAGGCTTTGGGCTATACTCATGATGATCCTTCGACCACCAGCAAAACCGCCAGATCATGGTCATAGCACGGAGTACGAAGCGTGGTTGGCAGACTGGGTCAACTCGTTGCGATTTCAGCGATAACCAGCAAAGTATGTCAAAGGGATACAAGAGGAGAATGGCATGGGTACCATCGGTGCTCCCTTCCAAAGCAAATGGGCCAAACCCAACCCAACAGTGCCACGAGTTGGGCTTCCAAGCAATGTGAAATGAGTCTGGCTCTAAATCACTACAAATTCTATGCGAAGAGAGGAAAAATTGTCCAGGCAGATATTTACTTGTCGCCTTTTGTGACTTTGCAACCCAATTTTGACAAGAGTTGGTCCTCTCTGAGTTGTTGCATGGTGTCTTCTGACGAGTTTAGCCATGCCAACAGTGAGAAGATGACCCCTTTACAGCTGCTTGGCAATGGGATAAGTGGTTACCGCAGGTTGGGTGTTCTGCTCCTAAACCACATCTAAGACTTCTTGCAACAGAATCTCACTCTTGCAATCTGCTTATCAATTTATGCAAAAGAAAGGGAATGCGTTTCATGGGGTTCTTTCACATCTCAATGACCTTGTTTCCTATTGAAATAGATATAGTTGGTGGTGGAACTTGGGAAACATGTCAGGATGCTTTATTGAATTTTATGGGTATCAAGGAGACAAATCACTACTTCCCACTTCATCAGCAGCCTCAGATTACAGGGCCTAATACCGCCACTCATACTTCTCAATTGCCTTCACCCTTGAGTCTTGTTCATAGCTACACAATTCTAGGCAATTCAGGTGCTATTCTTATTTTGTTGAATTTCTTTGATGTTTATGGGCATGACATGATAGTAGCAAAGGAAAGAAGCTCCATGTGCTACTATACTGATATTTCTAATTTTCTTAGCAAAGTTACTGATGATGACACTTCTTATCGATCGGAGGGTGTTGTTACTTGTTACATCTATTATACATGGCCTTAAATTGACATTTGATGCACATCTTGGTTGTATAAGCTTTACAGCAAATTATGAGAGAAGCAAGGCAATTTTGTGTGGCCATAAGGTGATAGTGTTGCACTTATCTCATGTCCTTATTAGCTGGGCCATTTCCATTGTCGAGACCTTGGCTACTATTATTTTCATTGAACTAATAGTCCAGCTCCCTTATTCCAAAGTATCTATATGTTTAGTTATCCAAACAAAAATTGATGGAGTTGTACACCTTGATAATGTGACATATGTTCATGAAGACATGGAGAAGTTTACCAACTTACAATTGCATGCTGCAGAAGAGTACATAATGGTTCTTCCACTAGAGGATACTCAACTATTGCCCGTGGTCTCTTGTTCTTTCTTGGCTTCAAAATATGTGCCAATCAACATCACTAAGAGGCTGAATACAAGTGATGCTGTTGCAGGACCCATAGTTATGATTCCTTTTTTTCCTATTTTTGTTCCACAACTATGGAAAGGAAATTCCAATGGTGGAAGGGGATGGAATAGAGGGGAATGGAATGGAATGGTAGGTTGTTTCATTGTTTGGATTGTATGAAAGATGATGGAAGGGAATGGAACCCAATGGAATCTATTCCACCCTATTCCATCACATACCCCCATTTTTCTTCCCTCCCAATTTGGGGGGAATGGGATGGAACCAGAATTAAAAAACTTATAAAATTATAAATTATCATTATGTCCTTATACCCTAATATGTATAATCTTCTCCCTTCCCTCCTTTCTGAACTTGCAGCTACCCACCTTCTGCAACCAGGGCTGTCGATGCCAGATAAAAATGGACAGAAATTTATATGTTCCTTTCTCTTCAAGACTCAAGTCTGGGTTTTTGTTGTTTACTCACTTGACTTTCTCTCTCTTGATGGAATCAAGTATCAACCTTGCAGAATAGAGAGATTATGAGATTGTGCATGGGACAGTTGCTCTACTTTTTCACCTTAATGAATCGTTGCTTTTTGTTCACCTTGCTTATCTACGGTAGAGCTGCGCTGAATACCCTCTGAATTCTAATCCTATTTCTTATTCACATTCAGAACACTTGACTCCCTTCATCCTCCCTCAACACCCTCCATTCTCCATTCTTCTGAACACTTTAGTTGACTAAAGTTAGAAATACTCCACTCCACTCTACCAAGCAGAACAGGATGATGGAGAAGTTCATATTGACTCTTCATTATTACAATATTATTATATTATTATTTTTAAAATAAGGGTAATATGGGAATAAAATGTTATAATTCATTCTATTCCATCCACTTCCCAAATGTTATATCCAACCGATGGAATGAAATTTTTATTCCATTCTGTTCCGTTCCGCTCCATTCCATTATGCTCCGTTCCACTCCATTCCATTCTCTTCCATCAATCCAAACATACCCTAAGAGGCTGAATACAAGTGATGCTGTTGCAGGACCCATAGTTATGATTCCTTTTTTTCCTATTTTTGTTCCACAACTATGGAAAGGAAATTCCAATGGTGGAAGCATATATGACATCGTGGAGTGTATTAGTGATAGCTTTGGTTCAGCTGTGCAAGACACAATACTCATTGGAGACTTGCACCCTTCTGCATCACCACTTTCATAACCATGACCTTGAGGACAAGGTCAATTTTAATGGGGGTGGTAATGTCATGATACTAGTGAAAGGAAAGGGGGAATTGGAAGAAAAATTAAATGAGTCACATGAGAGAGACTATGTCAGTAAGGAAAAGGAGGCAAAGTAAGTTACAACTAATGGTTACATACATCAGAATGTGGAGTAGGAAAAAGGTGTGAAGAATTTGGACAAGCCTCTAGACTCCCTCTCCTTCCTTCTCTCTTGGACCCTCTTCTCTCCCTGAGGCTCTACCTCTTCTCCTTCTCCGAACTATTCTCCTGTAATGGTTCCTTACATTGATTAAAGTACCATACAGGGCATTGTTCCCTATTCTAAGTTCTGTTATTGTATCTACTGTTATCATCAATTTAGCCTCCTTACGGAACCCTGGACCTCCAACTCCTTATATCATTAGCTCATAAATTTGAACAAACTACTCCATGAAAAGCAATGTATGTAGAACAGGATATAATAATCCATTTATTTATTTGATAGGCAAATGTTAAGATGTTAGTTATTATGTTAGTTTTTCTCCTTTGCCAGGATTTGAACCCTAGACCTCCAACTCCTTCAACTCCTTATATCCTACGCCACTCCCCTATTTATTTATTTAAAAGAGAGAAACAAATCTCACCACAAAAAACTTGATTTTTTTTTTAAATAGGCAATAAAATTAAAGCTAAGAAAAGAGAAGGTCACACTCACTTTATTCTGAATGGAGAAATTGATGAAGTTGGTATCCACCAAAACACGATAAGGGGGTCCCAAAGCAGTATTATATTGAAAGAATAGAGCCGAAGATTGAATTGGGCTAAATAACACAAATTGAAAACACAGATTATTAAAAAACAGAAAAGAAAAAAGGTAATTAAAATTGATTAAATTTACAAGGAATGAATGAGAAGTAAGGGTTACACGTTTCTGGGTAGCTTTTGCTTGAGAAGGTCCTTCTTATTTGGGTTCAAAACCTCTTCTTTGTAGCTGAATTTGACACAATATATGAATACAAGCAATGAAAAACAGAGTACTTAACATTTAATAAGGAGACAAACAGAGAAGAAAAAACTCACTTTTTGATTGCTTTGGAGGTGAGGAGCTTCTTCCTAACGGCAAATTTGGGTCCTTTCTTAGCTTTACCCATTGTGGGCGAAGATTATAGGAAACCCTAACCTAACCAGAAAGGAAAGTGCTGTTTCTAGAGAGAGAAAGAAGCGGTGGAAGAGAGAGAGCACTGAGCCACTGATAAGAGAACAGGAGACAGAAGGAACACAAGGAGGCCCTTACCTAAGGAAGTAAATTCGCTTATTTGGGCTATATTTGCATCCGAATTTGGATTGCATCCTGGTTCGGTGCGTGTAATGTAAACTAAAGTTTACATATTTTGCTAAAATCACTTTTTTTTTTCTTTCTTTTTTTTATCAAGGATATCATCGCAGAGATCATCCAAGTGAGAGATAATCGAAGTGGATTTTAAGTGTAACGCCCGATTTGTCTTTCTGTAGTATATATATATATATATATATATATATATATATAATTTTTTATAAAACCCAGGGAGTGATTTTAAATAAATTAAAATCATTTTCTTATATTATTTTATCGTAGGAAGTCATGGTTAAAATTTCGGTTAAAAATTCAGATGAAAGTCGGTCTGTATTTTCACTACCGGTACAAGTTTACCAAGCAGAAAACTTAATTTTGAACCATGAACAAAATGGTTAGTGTTTCTGTGATGTTTTGTATGATATTGAAAATTTTCAAAAATTTGAGTTCGAAAATAAAATAAAATATTTATTCCGGACGAAATACGATCGGAAACTTGAACGGATACGCAGTGGAGTAGAGTGGGGACCACAAAATTGATGAGGTGACATGTGAGAGTGAGGTGACTTACTAGGGGATGACCTAAGTCACGTCCTAAAAAGTGGTCAGATGACACTTTTGAATTATAACATATTATATGCTAAAAACTCATTTTTCTCTCTCTTCTTCAACCAAACAAGGCATAAGCCAAAACTTGGCCATCAATACTTGCTTCTCCCTCTCTCTTTCATGCAACTCTCACCTCTCCTTCTATAAATACCCACTTCATTTCATCTCTTCCATTTTTCTTCCTCTTCTCCATTCTTACTTCAAAACTTCCAACACTTAAAGTTTTCATTTTTACTTAGTTTCAAACTTCAAGTTCTTCATACTCCTTCTTTCTAGTTTCAAGGGTAACCCCCTCATACTCTTCTCTTGCAAGTTTTTCACTTATTTCATGAGTTTACTCTATGTTTTCTTAAAAAGTTCTTAAAGCTCTTTTAACTTCTAAAATCTCTAGGAAATGATAGAAAAATCCTTTTGAGTTGAAACTAATTTCTATGAACTTCTATTAATCTCTACTTTTATATTCTAAGAGCTTGTATCAAACAAACATCTCTAACTTATTTTTCCAAGGATGGCCGAAACTATGTATTAGTGGCCTAGGAAGTTTTGTTTCAACTTTTTGAAAGATGATCATGTATTTGAGCTTCTAGATACTTCTTGATCTTAAATCTAAAGTCTTGGAAAGTTTAAAAATTTCTAACCTATTTATCCTATGATGGCCGAACCTATGATGGTTGTGAACCTAGGATGTTTTGTTTTCATTTTCCAATATGATCATGGACTTAAGCTCCTTAATACATTTGGATGCTAAGTCTAAGAGATTGGAAGGTTTAAAGATTTCTAGCTTATTTATCCTATGATGGCCGAACCTATGATGGTTGTGAACCTAGGATGTTTTGTTTTTATTTTCTAAAATGATCATGAATTTAGACTCCTTGGTATCATTTAACGCTAAATCTACGAGCTTAGAAGGGTTGGAAATTTCTAGCCTACTTATACTAAAGAGGCCAAAACCCTAAGCATGGATTTAGTGGGATTTTTGCTCTATCTTTGTAAAGTGAACCTTGGTTATGAACTCCTAACACTTAAGGATCACTAATCCATGAGTTGTATTCTTTTTTTGAAAACCTCTAACCTTATTTTATGCCATGGCCGAACCTATACCTTCTTGGTTTAGTGTTCTTGGTTAACTTTTAACTTGTGGTTTTGTGTTCATAAATCTAGACTTTCGTCGTGGAGTAGACGAGGACATTCGTAGTGCACTTCCTCAAGCATCACGTACCTTTACCTTCACAAAAGGTAAGAGGGGACGGCCTGAGGGATATTCAATAGCTACGTGCATGTGTGCATGTGGTTTACTCGATTTATTTGAATATTGTCATTATATTGAATCAAAGTTTGAATGATTTGTATACTTGAACTGTTGTAATAACTGTTTGAAGTTGATCCTTACTTGATTTAAAGTGTTGTGAATCATATATGTTATGAATTGTCATTAACTGTTATATTGTTGACTGAGATTATGATGATATTGATTGATGTCTGAAAAGCCTGACGTTAGTCTGTGCTCAACTAATCATATGATTAAAAGCCTAAATAAGCTTCAAAGAGAACTTTGAAAGTAATGGTGTTCATTTTAAAATGTTCTTTGGTAAAGTATGTGTTTTGGAAAGTAAGTGATCTTACCTGTATTTATTCCGAAAGGATAAAACTTTGGAACTTATGTTAAATAATTTCAAGTTAAAGGAAATTATTTTCTTACGAACTAAGTTTTTGTACAAGAGAAAATCATTTAGAAAATATGTGTTTTTGGGAAGGAAAAACCTTCGGAAAATATTTGACCTTAAATAAAGATGATTTTTAAGAAAAGGATTTCAAGAGAAAATGAATTTCTTATAATAGTTTACAAATGATTTTCCAATGAAAAGATTTCCTGTAAAGAAATACTTTCAAAAATATTTCGGTAACTTGGATGGGTTACCGAGGTTTTATTTTGGTATTTGATTTTCACTGAACGAAAAGTAAGAACAGGTGAAATCGAATCTAGTTCGCGAGACGTCGCTTCTAGTATTCTATAATGTGCACGTTGATCTTTGATCCGTGTTAATTATTGTGGACCGAGAGTCTTAATCATGATGTCGTGGGCTAAGAGTCCTAATCTCGTTATTATGGACCAAGTGTCCTAATTACGTTGTTGTGGACTAAGAGTCCTAATCATGTTGAAATAAAACACGGGTAAGATTGTAAGTATTTTTCTATGACCACAAACCTTGACTGAGGCATCGATCTTAGGTGTTGTGATTGAGCACTCGGACTGCGTGTCCTGTGTTGATTTTGAGTAATTTCAAGTGATGAAAATTATGAATGGTCGTTAGCTTTGAGCTTCGACAACGAATGAGATTGAACACAAAGAAAACATCTTGAACGAATGTTTTTCTTCATGCATTTAGGCAGACGTGCCTCACAGGTTAGTCACTTCGGTGATGTCCAAGCAAGGGTTGTTAGTCACTTCGGTGATGTCCAAGCAAGGGTTGTTAGTCACTTCGGTGATGCCCAAGTAGGGGCTATTAGTCACTTCGGTGATGTCCAAGCAGGGACTTTCATTCACTTCGGTGATGCCCAAGCAGGGGCTATCATATAAGTCACGATGGTGATGTCCAAACAAGGACTTTAGTCACGACGGTGATGCCCAAGTGGGGGGTTTGAGTTTGATCAACTCTTAGAAAGATGAACGGATCTCATGAGATTAAGTTTATAGAGCCGGAATATTGAAGTGTCATGCATAATCTTTATAAAAGCTGATTGTACGGGTATGACACCCATTGATATGATACTTGTTGTTTTATCTATTAATATTTGGTAAATGTTAATATGTTGATGTGATGCATGTATAATGCATATGGTTATTGTAATCTATCCATATATTGGTATCTCACTCTTTCATATCTTCTTGTTATTTCTCTTTGCTTTTCGGCATCGCTGTATATCTATGAGTTTAGATGGATCCTAACATCCCATTGGTACCATCGGAATCGAAGACTGAGATCTTTGATGATGCGTGGAATGCGGAGGCGTGGCAGATTCACCCCGGATCTACTTCGGCTACCTATCATGGACCGATAACTACGTTGGAGAAGAATACCGAGGGCGAACCATGTCGCAGAGTTCAGACAGTTGAGACGAGGAGGATTGCTCTCCCACTACCTTGGTACTACTTACACGTGCTACAAATGAATGGACAATTACATGAGCACCCACCTCTAGGGGTACCATTACCTGGTGTCGAGCCGGCTTCACCGATTGAGGAGGACCCCGAGGAGTACCTGGAGGATGAGCCCGTGTATCTCGTCTTGGATTACGGCGATGATCTTGATGAGGTGCCTGAGTACGTGCTTGATGACGATCCAGATTTTTATGATTCCAACTCTCTTGATGAGGGCGGAGACGTCGTGGACCCATCACCTGGGGTCTATTCTTGTGGGAGTATTCATGGCGAGTCTTCCTTTTAGTCGTTAGTAGTGGCCACCTTAGGGGTGTATATTTTGTGGTTAGTCTGTTTCGGTCCGACTGTATTTGGCTTCTTAGAGCCACCCTTTTGATGCGTGGTTCCGGACCCTCCCCCTATTTTGCTTTACTTAGTTTACAGCTGTTAACAGTATGTTCTGTAACTCTATTATTAATGGCCATCCTGATCAGGCCCTAATTTCTGTACTAAACTCTGAATTCCACTAGGATTGATTATATATATATGATGTTTACATTTCATGTTCTGAGTGTTCATCACTTACCCTTGTTTTTGAGAATACTCACTTAATAAGAAGATATCATTTACCGGAAGCAACCAGTAATTTAATTATTTTATTTTCTGCAACGGATAACAAAGTGACGCCCCAGTTTAGGGTGTTACATTAGTGGTATCAGAGTTGGTCGAGTCTTTCGGGAATCTTTGGGGTTTAGGTATGTTAGGTTGATGTTGTGTGTTCTCTGATTAAGACTTGATTGAATTACTTCTTAGGAGTAATGTGTAATAACCGTCGGGGTTAGATTTTCCTTTTTTGGTTAGCATCTCACTGATTGTGTCTTACAGGTCAGTATGGAACTAGGAGCACGCGGGCGTGGTGGTCGTGGCAGAGGCAATGGTGGGATAGACTTCGCCGCCCAGGCAATGGCTGATGTGGCTGCAGCAATTGCTTTTCATACTGCTACGATGGCTACCCAGAACCAACAGGAGCAGCTGAAGGCTGAACAAGCTGCCGAGGGAAGCATCTGAATGCTTTCAGACGTCAGAATCCGTCATAGTTTGATGGAGACGTGGATCCTACGAAAGCCGATCTGTGGATCCAGGAGTTGGAAAAGATCTTTGAGCTAGTTCATACACCTGAGAAAGCAAAGGTGCCCTATGCAAATTTCCAACTGGTAGGAGATGCTGAGTACTGGTGGAAAGGCACCAGACAACTGTTAGAGGCTGAGCACCAAGCAATCACCTGGAAAGTATTTCGCAACAAGTTTTTGGATAAATACTTTCTTCAGAGTGCTCGGTCTGAGAAGGAACAAGAGTTCCTGAGTTTACACCAGTGAGACCTGACTGTGGAGGAATATGCGGCAAGATTCGAATCACTTGCCAAATATTTCCGCTTCTTTCAGAACAACCTAAGCAAAGAATGGAAGTGTGAAAGATTCGAAGGTGGACTGCGCTTCAAAATCAAGGAGCCAGTGCTACCACTGGAAATCAAGAACTTCCCAGCCTTAGTGGAAAAGTGCAGAAAAGTAGAGCTAATGCGGAAAGGACGAGACACCAAAGGGAATGCTAGGGGACCCTCTCGTCCTAAGAGCCAATTTCAAGGGTAGAACCAGAAGTGGAAGCAGAACCAGAGGAAGCCATACTACCAATCACCCAACAACAATCAAAGGCAACAGTAACATCGTTCCGGTACTTCTGGGACTGGGACTGGAGGCCAGAGGAACCAAAATCAAGGTCAAGGGAGGAAGTGTTTTAAGTGTGGAGATACTAACCACCTGTCTGACACTTGCCCGATGAAAGGGGCATGGTGTTTCAACTGTGATCGTTTGGGTCTCTTAGCTAAAGACTGCAGAGCACCAAAGCATGAGTCAGCTGTCAATCACACCAGAGCCAACAAGCCGACTGCAAAAGGAAGGGTGTACACGATGAGTGGAGCTGAGGCATCAAACTTCGACGATCTCGTGCAGGGTACGTGTGACATAGCTGGTAATCTTTTAACTGTACTTTTTGATTCGGGTGCAACACATTCTTTCATTTCAATGGATCGTGTGAAACTTCTAAGTTTGCCTATTTCTTCCTTGCCATATGACCTAATTATTTCAACCCTAACTGCTGAGCCAGTTACTATAAATTCTGTGTGTTTGAACTGTTCTATCATTGTCCAAGATAGAAATTTTCTTGTAGACCTGATATGTTTGCCTTTAATTCAGATAGATGTAATTTTAGGCATGGATTGGCTATCTTCCAACCATATCTTAATAGATTGTGCTCAGAAAACATTAGTTGTTAGTGATGAGATTTCTGGATTGTTATCTGCTAGTCAGGTAAGGGCTTCTTTGAAAGAGGGAGCAAAAGGATACATGTTGCTATTTTCCTTAGACGTTAAGAACGAGTTAGACTTAGAGTCCATCCCTGTCATCAATAAGTTTCCGGAAGTTTTTCCTGAAGATGTACCTGGACTACCGCCTGTTCGAGATATCGAGTTCGCGATTGATCTGGTTCCAGGCACTGGATCAATCTCTATGGCACCATACCGTATGTCACCATCGGAGCTAGAAACCTTGAGGGAACAACTTGAGGAGCTGATGAGAAAGCAATTCATTAGACCCAGTGTGTCACCATGGGGAGCCCTAGTCTTGTTAGTGAAAAAGAAGGATGGAACCTCTCGATTATGTGTGGATTTCCGTCAGTTGAACAAGGTAACGATCAAGAACAAGTATCCGCTTCCAAGGATAAATGATCTAATGGATCAGTTACGTGGAGCAACCGTTTTCTCAAAGATAGATTTACGGTCAGGCTACCATCAAATCCGTGTGAAGGCAGATGATATTCCTAAGACAGTGTTTTGAACACGCTATGGGAATTATGAGTATCTGGTGATGCCGTTTGGAGTGACGAATGCTCCTACAATATTCATGGATTACATGAATAGGATCTTTCGTCCTTACTTGGATCAGTTTGTTGTTGTCTTCATCTATGACATTCTAATCTATTCCCCAAACAAGGAAAAACATGTTGAACATCTCAGCATCGTTCTTCAAACCCTGAGAGAGAAACAACTTTACACAAAACCGGAAAAGTGTGAATTTTGGTTGGACCAAGTTCAATTCTTGGGTCATGTCATATCGCGTGAAGGAATTGCAGTGGACCCATCGAAAGTGGAAGCTGTTTTGGAATGGAAAAGACCAACAACGACAACAGAGATCCGTAGTTTTGTGGGTTTAGCTGGACACTACAGGAGATTCATTGAAGGATTTTCCAAGATAGTAGGACCCCTTACCTAGTTAACTCGGAAGGATCAAGTGTTTACCTGGACGGAAGCATGTGAAGGAAGTTTCCAAGAGCTAAAGAAAAGATTGACAACTTCACCTGTGTTGATACTACCTGATCCCATGGAACCTTTTGAGATTTATTGTGACGCTTCACATCAAGGGTTAGGCTGTGTGCTGATGCAGAACCAAAAAGTTGTAGCGTATGCTACGAGGCAGTTGAAGATTCATGAAAGGAATTACCCTACGCATGACTTGGAGTTAGCGGCAGTGGTCTTTGCATTGAAAATCTGGAGGCATTATTTGTATGGAGCTACATTCAATGTCTTCAGCGATCACAAAAGTTTGAAGTATCTGTTCGACCAAAAGGAGTTGAACATGCGGCAAAGGCATTGGTTGGAATTCTTGAAGGATTATGATTTCCAACTACACTATCACCCTAGGAAGGCAAATGTAGTGGTTGATGCTCTAAGCAGAAAGTCAATACATGCGTCGGTGATGATGGTCAGAGAGCAGGAATTGTTGGGACAATTCCGGGATCTGAGTTTGTCAGTTGAGATGTTTCCAGGAAAGCTTTGTTTAGGAAAGATCACGGTGTCCAATGGATTGATGGATCAAATAAGAGAAAAGCAAGGGAGCGATCAGTACCTACAAGGAGAAAGAGAACTAGTGCGGCAAGGAGTATTGTCAGAGTTCAAGGAAGGAACAGATGGAATTTTGAGGTTCGGTGAAAGGATTTGTGTGCCAGATGATGCTAAGCTTAGAAAGTTGATTCTGGTGGAGACTCATAGAGTAAGTTGAGTTTGCATCAAGGAGCCCCGAAGATGTATCAAGACCTCAAGAAGTTATATTGGTGGTATGGAATGAAGAGGGACGTAATGGAATACGTTGCTCCGTGTCTAGTATGTCAGAAGGCTAAGATTGAACACCAAAGACCAGCCGGGATGTTACAATCTTTAGACATTCCATAATGGAAATGAGATGGTATTTCAATGGACTTTGTGACCAGCTTGCCAAGGACTCGGAAGGGACATGAGGCTATATGGGTAATAGTGGATCGACTAACCAAGTCAGCTCACTTCTTACCTATTAGTATGAAGTACCCGATAAAAAGGTTGACTCAATTGTACATTGATGAGATTGTCAGATTGCACGGTATACCTTTGAGTATCATTTCGGATTGTGATCCAAGGTTTACGTCAGAGTTCTGGAAAGGACTAAAAAACTCATTGGGAATGAAACTCAAACTGAGTTCTGCCTATCATCCACAAACTGATGGACAATCAGAAAGAACGATTCAGTCACTGGAAGATTTGTTGAGAGCGTGTGTGATGGAAGACACTGGGAACTGGGATGAATTTCTACCACTGATAGAGTTCACTTACAACAATAGTTTCCATTCAAGCATAGGAATGGCGCCTTACGAAGCTCTATATGGTAGATGGTGCAGAACACCTCTATGTTGGTACTAGGATGGAGAAAGTTTGTTGTTAGGACCAGAGATTGTGCAGCAAACAACAAAAAAGGTGAAGATGATTCAGGAGAAAATGCGGCCAACTCAAAGTCGACGGAAGAGTCATGCTGACAAGAGACGACGACCTCTTGAGTTTGAGGAAGGCGAGCATGTGTTCTTGAAAGTCACGCCAATCCAGAAAACTCACTCCTAAATTCATTGGACCCTACCAAATCCTTCGTCGTGTAGGTCTAGTAACCCTATAAAATTTCCTTGCCACCTTTTCTTTCCAATATTCATGATGTTTTCCATGTTTCACAACTGAGAAAATATGTTCATGGTCCATCTCATATAATTGAGCCCGATAATGTACAATTAAAATAGAACTTGTCTTTTGAGACTTCGCCTGTACGAATCGCGGATAAGATGACGAAGCAGCTCATAGGTAAACAAATTCCGTTAGTCAAGGTCATCTGGAATTATGCAACCGGAGAAGCTACATGGGAAATCGAGGACAAGATGAAATTACAATACCCTGAGTTATTTCAAGGTACGTAATTTCGAGGACGAAATTCTTTTTAGAGGGATAGTATTGTAACGCCCCGATTTCTGTGTCTTTCTGTAGTAGTAGATACATGTGTATATGTATTAATTTTTTTATAAAATCCAAAGAGTGATTTTAAGTAAACTAAAATCATTTTCTTATGTTCTTTTACCGTAGAAAGTCACGGTTCAATTTTCGGTTGAAAATTCAGACGAAAGTCGATCTACATTTTCACTGCTGGTACAAGTTTAATGAGAAGAAAACCTAATTTTGAACCGTGAACGAAACGGTTAGTGTTTTTTTATATTTTGTACGATATTGGAAATTTTCGAAAATTTGAGTTCGGAAATAAAATATAATATTTATTCCTAGCGATATACAATCGGAAACTTGAACTGGATACGCATTGAAGCAGAGTAGGGAGCACAAAAGTGATGAGGTGACATGTGAGAGTGAGGTGACTTACTAGGGGGTGGCCTAAGTCACATCCTAAAAAGTGGTCATGATGACACTTTTGAATTATAACATATTATATGTTAAAAACCCATTTTTCTCTCTCTTCTTCAACCAAACAAGGCATAAGCCAAAACTTGGCCATCAAGACTTGCTTCTCCCTCTCTCTTTCACGCCACTCTCACCTCTCCTTCTATAAATACCCACTTCATTTCATCTCTTCCATTTTTCTTCTTCTTCTCCATTCTTACTTCAAAACTTCCAACACTTAAAGTTTTCATTTTCACTTAGTTTCAAGCTTCAAGTTCTTCATACTTCTTCTTTCTAGTTTCAAGGGTAACCCCCTCATACTCTTCTCTTGCAAGTTTTTCACTTATTTCATGAGTTTACTCTATGTTTTCTTAAAAAGTTCTTAAAGCTCTTTTAACTTCTAAAATCTCTAGGAAATGGTAGAAAAATCATTTTGAGTTGAAACCAATTTCTATGAACTTCTATTAATCTCTACTTTTATATTCTAAGAGCTTGTATCAAACAAGCATCTCTAACCTATTTTTCCAAGGATGATCGAAACTATGTATTAGTGGCCTTTGAAGTTTTGTTTCAACTTTTTGAAAGATGATCATGTATTTGAGCTTCTCGATACTTCTTGATCTTAAATCTAAGTCTTGGAAAGTTTAAAGATTTCTAGCCTATTTATCCTATGATGGCCGAACCTATGATGGTTGTGAACCTAGGATGTTTTGTTTTCATTTTCCAATATTATCATGAATTTAGACTTCTTGGTATCTTTTAACGCTAAATCTACGAGCTTAGAAGGGTTGGAAATTTCTAGCCTACTTATACTAAAGAGGCTAAAACCCTAAGCATGGATTTAGTGGGATTTTTGCTCTATCTTTGTAAAGTGAACCTTGGTTATGAACTCCTAACACTTAAGGATCACTAATCCATGAGTTGTATTCTTTTTTTGAAAACCTCTAACCTTATTTTATGCCATGGGCGAACCTATACCTTCTTGGTTTAGTGTTCTTGGTTAACTTTTAACTTAAGGTTTTGTGTTCATAAACTTAGAATTTCGTCGCGGAGTAGACGAGGAAATTCGTAGTACACTTCCTCAAGCAGCACGTACCTTTACCTTCACAAAAGATAAGATGGGACAGCCTGAGGGATATTCAATAGCTACGTGCATGTGTGTATGTGGTTTACTCGATTTATTTGAATATTGTTATTATATTGAATCAAAGTTTGAATGATTTGTATACTTGAACTGTTGTGATAACTATTTGAAGTTGATCCTTACTTGATTTAAAGTATTGTGAATCATATATGTTATGAACTGTCATTAACTGTTATATTGTTGACTGAGATTATGATGATATTGATTGATGTCTGAAAAACCTGACGTTAGTCTGTGCTCAACTAATCATATGATTAAAAGCCTAAATAAGCTTCAAAGATAACTTTGAGAGTAATGGTGTTCATTTTAAAATTAAGTGATCTTACCTGTATTTATTCTGAAAGGATAAAACTTTGGAACCTGTGTTAAATAATTTCAAGTTAAAGGAAATTATTTTCTTGCGAACTAAGTTTTTGTACAAAAGAAAATCATTTATAAAATATGTGTTTTACCGAAGGAAAAGCCTTTGGAAAATATTTGACCTTAAATAAAGATGATTTTTAAGAAAAGGATTTCAAGAGAAAATTGATTTCTTATAATAGTTTACAAATGATTTTCCAATGAAAAGATTTCCTGTAAAGAAATACTTTTGAAAATATTCCGGTAACTTGGATGGGTTACCGAGGTTTTATTTTGGTATTTGATTTTCACTGAACGAAAAGCAAGAATAAGTGAAATCGAATCTATTTCTCGAGACCTCGCTTCTAGTATTCTATAATGTGCACATTGGTCTTTGATCCGTGTTAAGTATTGTGGACCGAGAGTCTTAATCATGATGTTGTGGGCTAAGAGACCTAATCTCGTTATTATGTGCCAAGTGTCCTAATTACGTTGTTGTGGACTAAGAGTCCTAATCATGTTGAATTAAAACATGGGTAAGATTGTAAGTCTTTTTCTATGACCACAAACCTTGACTGAGGCATCGGTCTTAGGTGTTGTGATTGAGCACTCGGACTGTGTGTCCTGTGTTGATGTTGAGTAATTTCAAGTGACGAAAATTATGAATGGTCGTTAGCTCTGAGCTTCGACAACGAATGGGATTGAACACAAAGAAAACATCTTGAATGAATTTTTTTCTTCATGCATTTAGGCAGACGTGCCTCACAGGTTAGTCACTTCGGTGATGCCCAAGCAGGGGCTATTAGTCACTTCGGTGATGTCCAAGCAGGGACTTTTAGTCACTTCGGTGATGCCCAAGCAGGGGATGTCATATAAGTCACGACAGTGATGTCCAAACAGGGACTTTAGTCACGACGGTGATGCCCAAGTGGGGGCTTTGAGTTTGATCAACTCTTAGAAAGATGAACGGATCTCATGTGATTAAGTTTATAGAGCCGGAATATTGAAGTGTCATGCATAATCTTTATAAAAGTTGATTGTACAGGTATGACACCCATTGATATGATAATTGTTGTTTTATCTATTAATATTTGGTAAATGTTAATATGTTGATGTGGTGCAAGTATCATGCATATGGTTATTGTAATCTATCCATATATTGGTATCTCACTCTTGCATATCTTCTTGTTATTTCTCTTTGCTTTTCGGCATCGTTGTATATCGATGAGTTTAGATGGATCCGAACATCCCATTGGTACCATCGAATTCGAAGACTGAGATCTTCGATGATGTGGGGAATGCGGAGGCGTGGTAGATTCTGTAACAGTCTGATTTTAATTATTCTGTTCAAATGGTTAAAATATAATTAATTATATTTTAATTTGAGAGTTAGAAAGTGTTTTTGATTAAAATAAAATCATATTCATAGTCTACTTTATGGTAGAGGGTTACGATAAAATTTTCGGTTGAAAATTCAGACGAAAGCCGGTCTGCGTTTTCACTGTCGGTACAAGTTTACTGTGCAGAAAACATAATTTTGACCATTGAATGAGACGGTTTGTGTTTTTAATATGTTTCATTCAACTTTGGTTATTTTGAAAATTTTCGTTCAAAAATAGAATATAATATTTTATTCGGGCGAAAACGTCGGAAGAATTACGATCGGAAAATACAATCGGGTACGAAATGGAGCAGATTAGGGAGCACTAAAGAATTGAAGTGACTTGTTGGGACTTGATGGAAATGGGTTATGACACACTCCAAAAGTGTAATCATCACACTTTTCAAATTATAACATATTATATTCTAAAAACCTATTTTTCTCTCTCTTCTCAAACCAAACAAGGCACAAGGTCAAAACCTGCTCTCCAAGCCCATTCCTCTCTCCTCAATTTCGTGTCACTCTCTCCCTTCTCTATATATACACCTCTCATTTTTCACTTCATCACTTTCCTTCTCCAAAACTCCATTAAAACTTCATCTTCTTCCTTTTCTTTTAAAAGTTCAAGCTCTTAAAGCTTTAGTTTTTATTCATCTTTTCAACTTGAGTTCTTCATTAAAGTTCTTCCTTATACTAAGGGTAATGCTCTCATATAAATATTTTTGCAAGTTTCATCTTTTATTTTTTGGTTTGCTTTATGTGTTCTTTATATTAAACTTCTAAAATCTCTCTAAAATGGTAGAAAACTCCTTTTGAGTTGAAACCACTTTCTATAGTCTTGTATTAACTTATATTTTCACATACTAAGAGGTTGTGTAAAACAAAAATCTCTACCTATATCTTCCAATGAAGGCCGAATGCTTGCATTTGTGACCTAGGAAGTGTTTGTTTCAACTTTTGGAATACGATCATGTGTTTGAGTTTCTAACTATCCATTGATCTTAAATCTATAAATCTTGGAAGTTTTGATAGCTTGTTCCTATGATGGCTGAAAATATGAATAAGTAAACCTTGGATACTATGTTTCAACTTTCCAAGTATGATCATAGATTCAGAACTCTTAATACCTTGTGATTCTAAACCTAAGAGTTATTGTTAAACAAAGAATATTTTCCTCGTCATCCTATGATGGCCGAAACTTAGTGTTTAGGTGCTAGGATGTTTGAGTTTTTATTTTTCCAAGATGATCATGGACTCGAGCTCTATAAGATATTTGGATGCTAAGTCTAAGATATTGGAAAGTTTAAGGATTTCTAACTTGTTTATTCTATGTTATTAAAGCTAGGATGTATTACTTTCATTTTTCCAAGATGATAATGGACTTGAGCTCCATAAGATATTTGGAAGCCAAGTCTACGAGATTGGAATGTTTAAGTTTCCATTGTTTTCCAAAATGATCATGGAATTGAGCTCCATAAGATATTTGGATGCTAAGTCTAAGAGAATGGAAAGTTTAAAGATTTATAACCTATAAATCCTATGAAGGCCGAATCTAGAAGGTTATGGACCTAGAATACTTTGTTCTTATTTTTCCAAAATGATCATGGTTTTGAGCTCCTTAATACATATGGATGCTAAACCTAAGATATTGGAAAGTTTAGTGAATGCTAGCCTATTTTACTAGCCTTGGCTGAATACCCTAAGTTTATAACTTAGTGGGATTTTAATTCAACTTTGATAAATGATCATTGTTTATGAACTCCTAACACTTAAGGATCATAAATCCATGAGTTGTATAATTTTCGGGAATCTCTAACCCTAAGAACTAGTCTTGGCCTAACCTATACCTTGTAGTTTAGTGTTCTTGTTTGATTTTAACTTGTGATTTTGTGTTCATAACCTTAGACTTCCATCGTGGAGGAAACGAGGACGTTCATGGTATACCTCTTCGAGCAACTAATCTCCTTACCTTCACAGAAGGTGGAGTTAGTACTTTGTGGTGTGACAACGAGGAGCTTCGAGTTCGGGAGTTCGGTGATAACCCGGGTGGGGGAAAGAACCAACCTATCATCGGAATGGATAAGTAGTAGATTATATAATAATTGTGTAGGGCGATCTAAACCCTACTAGTAGTCGAGTAATCGACAAGACCAAAATCACATTGGAAACTTTTTCTGAAAAACCAATGGGGATTCGGGGATTGTAGGTTTATCGACATTAGGTTGATCTTTATTAGGGGTGTTCATCAACCGATCCAATCCAATGCCAACCGCACTAACCGAACCAAAAAACCGACAACCGAAATAACCGAAAACTGAAATAACCGCAAATCGAAAAAAACCGAAATTTTTCATTGGATTGGAACGGATTTTGAATCCTATATGTAAAACCAATCCAATCCTAACCGAACCGAAATTATTTAGTTCAATGAAAATAATTTGATCTTTATATTATAAAAGTAATTATTAGTCTTTATATTTTTATAAGTTATCATCTAGTCCTTATATTAGAGAGTTTAATTGGTATGTAAATGTAATGTTAGTGTAAAAATTTTTACACTGTTAACCAATTATAAATCATGTTATGAGTGACTTTTAATATATTTAGGACAATAATCAAACATTTATAATGATTTAACAATTTATAATTAGGTGATAGTGTAAAATATCTTTACGCATGAGAGTGTATATCAATTCATGTATATCCCGTTAAAACACTTATTAGAAATTGTCAAATGTCAATATAATATTTTAAAATTAATTTTTATTTTAAATAAGTAACAAATTCATATGACTATTTAAATACTCGATCAAATCCAAATCGAACCGAAATATTGGATGTTCTTTGATGTAAATAATTATGTAAATATGTATGGATAAAAACCGAATTATCCAATCCAATCCAAACCGCATTTGATTAGATTTGATCGGATCGGATCGGATTTTTTGAAGGAAGCAAATCGATCCAATCCAAACCGCGTGTTGTTTTTATCATTGGATCGGATGACTTTTTTGCTCAAAACCGATCCAATCCAATCCGCGAACACCCCTAATCTTTATATTGTTGATGGTTGATTTGATTTTATTACCTTTATTGAATTGATTTTGTGCTATGTTTGTAATATGGGAATATTTTGATTGATATTGTGTTATGCATGATCTGCCTTGTTTTTATTATTATGCTTAGTGGATTTTAAGCAAAGATATATATGTTGTCTAAGAGATGATTGTTTTGGATGTGAGGATAATGATGATTTAGAAGTGCCTTACTTAGATGAGGAATGTTAAAGAGGTGTTATGGCATAGAATATGTGTCAAGTTCGAATGGAAGGTTAAGGCACTCAGATGTTGTTAAAACGGGTTGGTGAGATTCAAGTATAGGTGTTGTTGTCCACAACCGTGTATTGGTAATATAATACACAATGACAAAAGTGTATTGGTAATATAATACACAAAGACATATGTGTATTGGTAATATAATACACCGTGTATTGGTAATTTAATACACGTAAAACACTTCTGTGTATTGGTAATATAATACACCGTATATTGGTAATATAATACACGTAAAACACTTATGTGTATTGGTAATATAATACATTGTGTATTGGTAATATAATACACGTAAAATCAAGAGTTCTCGCGAGACCACTTCCACCTAAAGGGAATGGAGGTTGCACACCTTAACGGGAATGAAGGTGGAACACCTTAGGGAATGGTGGTGGAACACCTTAACGGGAATGGAGGTGTGCACTAGGTGGAACATCCTAACGGGAATGAGGGTGTGCCCCGATGCAAATGAGGGATGGTGACAGGAGTGGTAGTGGTCACGATAACGTAAAGACATGGTGACAGGATTAGAGAGGTTACATTAAAATAAAGTGTTAGATTGCCCAAGAGTAAGGGTAGAGGATGATTCGTTAGTTATTGGTGTTGATTGTTTGTGACAATTACTGTATATATTACTATGACTCTTTTCCGCTTTTTGATGATAGAACTGCTTATTATCCCCTATGTTTTTGTATTTTTGTGGGTTACTTTGATTTACGTTAGAAGACACGATGGAGGGTTATGTTGCTGAGGAGCTGGACGAAACTTTGTATGAAACAGATTGCTGAGGAGTTGGATGGAACTCCTTACGATCCAGACGCTGGGGGCCGAGCTGTGATCCGTGGCGATTAGAGTATAGACATTATGGCCAGTGTGTCTAAGGAGCATTTTTATATTTCCGCTAAGTATGTCTGTTATTAAGTTTATGCATGTGAGGGATGCTACTGAGAGGATACCCTCAACAGTGTTTTGGTATTGTAATGAACAATTAGGTGTGTATTTACATATGTTAAAGTTGCTGTGTTTTAAATTTGCAGAAGTTATATGATAATTAAATAAGTTTTAATTTTTACGTATTTTCACGATAAGCACACGATTAAGAATTGATTTAAGAAGGTAATTAATCTAATAAAACACCGGGGCACAACGGGGTGTATCATTTTGGTATCAGAGCAGTTTGGTTCTAAAACGGACTGTGGGTTATGTCCGATTAGAATCAAGTACTGTGAGGTTTATGATGTTGTTACTGGCCGTGTCTAGTTGAATCCACATCGGATTTTGACTATGCTTAGAAGTTGGGTAGTGTGTCCGAATATGATGTGAGAGGTTAATATTAGTCTGGCATATGGTATTTATATACTTGTCTATGTAGTATTATATGTCATACTAATAAGAGCGGATGCTTTCTTTTAACAGAATCATGGATCTTGAAAGAGGACGTCCAACTAACAGTGGTGACGAAACTCCAGAAAGGATTATTGGAGCTGTCAATGGTAATACCGACAATACTGAGAATGGAGGAAGATCATATTTTACTCCAAGTGCAATGGAAACCCTAGCTGTTGCTATGCTACTGCAAACCCAGCAGAATGCTGAGATGCTGTAGATTAACAAAGAACAGCTAGAAATTAAGAATCAGAGAAGGGCGACAGCAGCTGAAGATGCTAGATTGACTAATTTTATGAACGAAAAACCACCTCAATTCCGAGGAGAGTATGGCCCAGAGAAGGCAGAATGGTGGATTCAAGAGATCGAAAATATATTTGCTACTATGCGGTGCAGCGAGGAGAAGAAAGTGACCTATGCTACCTTCATGTTAACCGAAGGAGCAGAATTCTGGTGGAAGGGAAAGAAAAGACTGTTGGAAGCTGAGGATAGGAACATTAACTGGAAGTTGTTCACTGATTGCTTTTTCAAAAAATATTTTCCGCGTCTAGTTCGACGCGAGAAGGAAAAGGAATTCACAAACAAGGCAACATGTCTGTTGGTGAGTATGCATCACGTTTTGAAGCTTTGATCAAGTTTTCGGAATTTTATCAGAGGTTTTCAAGTGAGGACTAGCAATGTAGAAGATTTTAGGAAGGACTCAGATGAGCTGTAGAGGGCTGTAGTGTCTCTTGACATACAGTATTTCCCAGAACTAGTCGAGAGATGCAGTGGCATTGAAAGTATAGACCTAAGGATGGCCAACGAACAGAAACAACTGAGGAGTGGAGTTCCTAAGAAATCAAGTTTCCAGAAGCACGGATAAAGTGGTTCTCAGTGCAGACAGAGACCATATGCTCGACCGGGACAAACACCGGCACCAGCACCAGTGGCTAGAACAGGTATGCAACCACAAGGCTTAGTTTGCTTCAGATGTGGAGGATCGCATTATGCTAGAGACTGTACAAATAGGCCTGGATGTTTCAACTGTGGGAAACCAGGTCGTGTGGCACGAGATTGCAGACAAAGGATTATGCAACAGCCTACAGCTGCTGGAAGAGAGACTGGAGACAATAGAGGTGGAGCTGGAAGAGGAGTCCCAACAGCAAGACCACAAGTGGCCAAACCTCAAGCCACTGGAAGAGTGTTTACCGTGAGGGGAGATGAATCCTCACAATATGTTGATCTTATACAAGGTATGTGTTTAATAGCTGGTAGACTCTCGTATGTGTTGTTTGACTCAGGTGCTACACATTCTTTTATTTCGCATGAGTGTGTGGATCATTTGAACTTAAATGTTTCCAAATTACCTTATACCCTCACAGTGTCTACTCCAACCAGTAATCCTTTAACTACTATGTCTATTTGTTTACAGTGTCCTATCATTGTTGAGAATACGACATTTATTGTAGATCTTTCCGTTTGCCTATGCAACAGATAGATGTTATTCTTAGCATGGATTGGCTTTCGGCTAACCATGTAGTGCTAGACTGTTCTAGCAAGACTTTATCTTTTCTTGAACCTTTTAGTGTAGCATCTGCCAATGAAGGAGTTTCTACGAGGAATGACAACTCTCAACAGTTTGTGACGCTTTTCACAGTGGAGGCTAATGAGACTCCCAGCATAGATTCCATGCCTATTGTGAGAGAGTTTCCTGAAGTTTTCCCTCCAGACGTTCCAGGTTTGCCACCGAAAAGAGAAGTGGAATTCACTATAGATCTCGTACCAAGGACAGGGCCTATATCTATAGCACCTTATCGGATGTCACCGATTGAGTTGGTAGAGTTGAAGGACCAATTGGATGACATGTTAGGAAAAGAGTTTATCAGACCGAGTGTTTCACCGTGGGGAGCACGGTGTTATTTGTTAAGAAGAAGGATGAAAGTACGAGGTTGTGCACGGATTACAGGCAGTTGAATAAGGTGACGATTAAGAATAATTATCCGGTTCCTAGGATAGATGATTTGATGGATCAGTTGAAAGGAGAAGTAGTGTTCTCTAAGATTGATTTAAGATCTGGGTACTATCAGATCAGAGTAAGAAAGGAAGATATACCAAAGACGGCTTTTAGGACGAGGTACGGGCACTATGAGTATTTAGTTATGTCTTTCGGTGTAACTAATGCGCCAGCCGTGTTCATGGATTATATGATCAGAATTTTTAGACCGTTCCTTGATAAGTTTATTATTGTGTTCATCGACGATATTCTTATTTATTCTCGTACGCGGGAAGAGCATGAGGAACATTTGAGATTGGTGTTGCAAGTTTTGAAGGATAGGCAGCTTTATGCCAAACTTTCCAAGTGTGAGTTTTGGCTGGAAGAAGTACAATTCCTAGGTCATGTGATTAATAAAGAAGGAATAGTTGTAGATCCAGCTAAGGTTGAGTCAGTTCTTCAGTGGGAACGGCCTAAGTTAGTAAGTGAAGTACGAAGTTTCCTAGGACTAGCTGGATATTAACGGAGGTTCATAGAGGGATTCTCGAAGATTGTGTTGCCTATGATGCAGTTAACGAGGAAAAATATAGCTTTTGTATGGACGGACAAGTGTGAACAAAGTTTTCAAAAGCTGAAGGACAGGTTGACTACATCACCTGTGTTGACCTTACCAGATCCACTAAGACAATTTGACGTATATTGTGATGCGTCATACCAAGGTTTAGGCTGTGTCCTGATGCAAGAGAGAAGAGTCGTGGCTTATGTTTCCCGACAGTCGAGAATTCATGATAGAAATTATCCGACTCATGATTTGGAGTTAGCAGCAATATTGTTCGTTTTAAAGATATGGCGACACTTTTTGTATGGAACAAAGTTATTGTCTTCAGTGACCACAAGAGCCTGAAGTATCTATTCGATCAAAAAGAATTGAATATGAGACAGCGAAGATGGATGGAGTTTATCAAAGATTATGATTTTGAATTACTGTACCATCCTGGGAAGACCAATGTGGTAGCGGATGCTTCAAGCAGGAAATCCTTGCACGTGTCTGCGATGATGGTTAAGGAGTTAGAATTGCTTGAACAGTTCAAGGATTTGAACTTAGGAATGGAATTGATTGAGAATAATATTTGCTTAAGTTTGATCACGATTAGTAGTGATTTTATGAAAGATTTTAAAGATAAACAAGTTCAGGATCTATACCTCCAGGAAGTAAGTAGAGGAATCGATGAAGGTAAAATTTCTAAGTTTAACTAACAAACGGATGGTGTGTTAAGGTTTAGAGATAGAATATGTGTGCCAAAGGATGCAGAACTTAGGAAGGTGATTTTAGAGGAGCAGGACGGAACTTTGTATGAAACAGAGATTGCTGAGGAGTTGGATGGAACTCCTTACGATCCAGACGCTGGGGGTCGAGTTGTGATCCATGGCGATTAGAGTATAGACATTATGGCCAGTGTATCTAAGGAGCATTTTTATATTTCCGCTAAGTATGTCTGTTATTAAGTTTATGCTTGTGAGGGATCCTACTGAGAGGATACCCTCAACAGTGTTTTGGTATTGTAATGAACAATTAGGTGTGTATTTACATATGTTAAAGTTGTTGTGTTTTAAATTTGCAGAAGTTATATGATAATTAAATAAGTTTTAATTTTTACGTATTTTCACGATAAACGCGCTATTAAGAATTGATTTAAGAAGGTAATTAATCTAATAAAACACCGGGGCACAACGGGGTGTATCAAATTCACCCCGGATCTGCATCGGCTACCTATCATGGACCAATAACTACGCTGGAGAAGAATGCCGAGGGTGAACCATGTTGCAGAGTTCAGACAGTTGAGACGAGGAGGATTGCTTTCCCACCATCTTTGTACTACTTACACGTGCTACAGATGAATGGACAGCTACATGAGCACCCGCCTCTAGGGTACCATTACCTGGAGTCGACCCGGCTTCACCGATTGTGTAACGCCCTTTGTAACATTAGTAATCCCAAGATAAAATCAATAAAAATCCTTTAAAATATTTAATTAAAACATATATCTCATAAAGAAAAATTAAAAAAAAATTTAAAGTTTGAGAATACCTCATATTAAATAATATAGTAATAAAGTATCCATGTAATGAATATAAATATAAATCCATACGTTCGAATAATAGATAAAAACCAAAAGCCTCAAAACCGGGCGTCTAATTACAATCCGAGGAAATAATACGTAAACCAAAGAACGTCGTCAGCACCCTCAACCATACTACATTACTAACCAACTAGGTGATTAAAAAGATGACTCCTCAGATCTCTGGGTCCTCAACAGCGATGTCCTCGGACTCTGAAAACAACACTTATAATGAGATATAAAATCCCAGTTATCAACAATACAGTTTTATAAAATATTTTCGAAAATAGTATTGTTCTCAGCCGGCGCGGTAACCGGAAAAACTGTCCATGGCACCGCTAGTTTTCGAAAATAATATATATAAAAGAAAACACTTTTAATAACAACAATAATCTCATCAACTCAATAACATATAACGTAACAACAACTTATCTCAATGCATCACATTCCACATACCAAGTAAATTTTGTTTTAATCCAAATGGCCCGAAAGCCCCCTAATTAAAATGGTCTCTTGTCGGCATGCCATAAATTCACACATCACACGACAATGGCGTCCCATTGCCCACCCCTACTCACAAGGAGTGTTTCGATGTCACTCTCCTGTCGGAGACATTTCTATTTCGATACCTCCCATGTGCACATGGTGGTATTTCTCCTTTTTCGACACATCAACCTGTGGCGGTGTTACTTTCGATACCCCTTTCTAGGTGGTATTGCTCATTTTCGACATCCCAATTACTTGGCGATGTTACTAGCCAATGTCCCTAACTTAGGGGGCACAACAAACTTCACAAAACATACATGTATCACTTATATCTCAAATAAAAGATGACAAAAGGATCTTAAACTATAACAATCAAACACACACACACACACACACACACACACACACATATATATTCTTCTTAGCCATAAACCGATGGGATTTAAACCGATGGGATTTAATTTATGCTATCGCTCAGTTAATATATTGAAATTCAATTAAACAAAATCGTATACTTCAGGAAAACAAAAAAAACATGTGTCATTAGAACTCCAATTCATACTTGAATTGATCTTGACATAATGTACATGATTTCACGAAGCAATTAAGGATAAAAGGAAGTCCGCTCATGTGGGTTTTGACGCACAGTACCAAGGTTTAGTAGATTTATCAATCTAACCTTTAACCGGAAGAATTTTATGCACAGGACAATAAATCATCAATAAACAGTTTCTTTTAATTTTAGGGAAAACATGTTTACTAATTCAGTTCATCAAATCAATTAAAAAAAAACTCTCAAAAGGTAATCTTTTGTCAACTCAAACAATCATTCATACCATGGAAAGGGTTCGTAAAAAGTATTGTTACTCACCTCCCGAAGACTCCAAGATGCTCTAAAAATTATTTATGACAAAAACTAGTGCTTCCTTAAAAATTATTCTTCCCTTCACTGGTATTCTCGGATCTGTGTATTGTAACAGTTATACTGCCAAAGAAAATAAATGCCTTTCTCTCGCTATACTCGTGCGGTGCTCCTCACCCAGGCGCAGTGACCGAACTCATATATATATATATATAGTGCATTAGGCACAGTAACCTAGCACATAGGATTTTTTTTTTTTTTTAGGTTTTATGATTCTTTTTTTCTTTTTCTTTTCTATGTTTAACCCATATAAATGGCTTTTGGCAAGGCCAAAGCCTAGAAAAGGTTATCTGGGGCCTAACAACCCCCGTACGCCACTTATATATATATATATATATATATATATATATACATTTTGTATTATTTATTTATTTATAATAGTTAAGTAATTTCCATAAATTCTTATACTATTAAATTTTTACACTAAACTTCTTAATTATATTTTATTTGTAATATATTTTTTAATAACCTAATACTTTTTTATCAAATTAATTATATTAATTATATTAGAATTTTAGGATGTTACATTTTCTCCCGTCTTTAAATAATTTCGACCCCGAAATTCATCTCATACACACACCTATTGTAACATATGTTATATTCAAAACTAAAAGGTTACCATACCTTAGATAATAAAATCTGGGTATTGACGAACGATGTCCTCCTCCATCTCCCAAGTGGCTTCCTCAGGAGTCAATCCTTCCCATAACACTTTCACCAATGGAATTGTCTTGTTCCTCGGAGTCTTAGTGCTCTTGTCTATGATTTGACTAGGCTTTGGCTTATAGATCAAATTATCCTTCAATTGTACAGACTCAGGAGCTATCACATGAGATTCATTAGGCACATATTTTGAGTTGCGACACATGGAAAACATCATGAAGGTTTGCCAACTGTGGTGGAAGAGCCAATTGATAAGCAACAGGCCCGACTCTTTTAAGGATTTGGAAAGGTCCCATGAAATGAGGATTTAGCTTGCGGACTTTCGTCGACCTCCCTACCCCCGTCTTAGGAGTGACTCTCAAAAATACATGCTCACTTTCCTGGAATTCTAGAGGCTTTCTCCTTTTGTCAGCATAGCTCTTTTGTCTACTTTATGCCGTGCGCATCCTCTCCCTAATCATTTTGATTCTCTCAGAGGTCTCCTGGACCAATTCAGGTCCTATCAAGGTTTTCTCACCTACCTCACACCAACATAAAGGAGACCTACACCTTCTCCCATATAGGGCCTCATAGGGTGCCATGCCTATACTATCGTGATAACTATTGTTATACGCAAACTCAATGAGAGGTAGAAATATATCCCAACTCCCTCTTTCATCCAAGACACACGCTCTAAACATGTCCTCAAGGGTCTGAATGGTCTGCTCTGACTGACCATCCGTTTGGGGATGATAGGCCGTGCTAAGGTTCAACTTAGTCCCAAAGGCTTGCTGAAAAGCCCTCCAAAATCTAGAGGTAAACCTCGGGTCTCTATCTGACACTATAGATGTGGGTATCCCATGAAGCTTGACTATTTCCTTGATATAGAGGTATGCCAACTTGTCTAAGCTATAGGTTGCCTTAATTGGTAAGAAGTGGGCAGACTTGGTCAACCTATCCACTATCACCCAAATGGCGTCTAAGCCCAAACGCGTCTTAGGTATCCCCATCACAAAGTCCATAGAAATTCTCTCCCACTTCCATTCCGGAATCTCCAAGGACTGCAACAACCCCGAAGGATTCTGATGTTCTATCTTAACCCTTTGGCACACTAAACACCTAGTTACGAAGCTAGCCACATCCTTTTTCATTCCTGGCCACCAATACATCCTATTAAGGTCTTGGTACATCTTAGTTATTCCAGGATGTATGGTAAACTTTCCCTTATGAGCTTCCCCTAATATCTTCTCTCTAAGGCTCCCCTCCTTAGGAACAACGATCATATTCTTAAACTTAACTAGCCCATCAACTGACAACTCATAACCCTCTTGTCCCAACCGAGACTGCAACTCCTGGTCTTAAAGTTGTTCCCGCCTAACCTCATCTCTAAGGTCACTATTAATTTCCAACCTATTCAACTTCAAACATAAGACATTTAAGGACACATCCAACACCTCCAGATTAATGTCTCTAAACTCTTCCATGAGGTTCAGCTCTTGCACCATCAAGCTTGACACATGTAGGGACTTCCTACTCAAAGCATTTGCCACCATATTGACTTTTCCCGGATGATACTTCAACTCGAAGTCATAGTCCTTAAGGAACTCCATCCACCTTCGTTGTCTCATGTTCAACTCCTTCTGGTCGAACAAATATTTAAGGCTTTTATGGTCACTAAAAACTTCAAACTTTGCCCCATAAAGGTAATGCCTCCAAATCTTAAGGTCAAAAACCACAGCTGCTAGCTCTAGGTCATGGGTAGGATAATTCTCCTCATGTGGCCTAAGCCACCTAGAGGCATATGCTACCACATTGCCCTCCTGCATCAAGACACAACCCAAGCCATTCTTAGACGCATCGCAGTAAACCACAAAACTCACTAAGGGGTCCGGTATAGTTAAGACTGGTGATGACACTAACCTCCTCTTAAGCTCTTAGAACCCATCCTCACACTCCTGGTCCCACACAAAAGGTTTCCCTTTCCTAGTCAACTGGGTCAAAGGTAAGGCTAGTCTAGAGAACCCCTATATGAACTTCCTATATATAGTAACCAGCTAAGCCTAAGAAACTTCTCACTTCGGTTAATGTCTTAGGTTGTTCCCATCCCAACACCGCATCAACTTTAGAGGAATCAACCGCTACACCATCCTTTGAGATGGTGTATCCTAAAAACTTTACCTCGTCTAGCCAAAACTCACACTTCTCCGATTTAGCATAAAGACGCTCGTCCCTCAAGATCTGCAACACCAACCTTAAGTGTTCCCCATGTTCTTGTGGTGTCCTAGAGTATTTTAAAATATCGTCTATGAATACCACCACAAACCTGTCCAAAAAGGTCCTAAAGATCCGATTCATATAGTCCATGAAAACGGCTGGGGCGTTGGTCACACCAGAGGGCATCACTACGTACTCATAGTACCCATACCTCGTTCTGAAGGCTGTCTTAGGGATGTCCTCGCTTCTACCTCTAATTTGATGGTATCCCGATCTTAGATCTATTTTGGAAAACACTGATGCTTCCCTTAACTGATATAAGAGGTCATCTATCCTAGGCAAGGGATATTTGTTCTTGATGGTTACCTTATTCAGTTGCCTATAATCAACACACAACCTCATACTCCCATCTTTTTTCTTCACTAGAAGCACTGGTGCTCCCCAAGGTGACACACTAGGCCTAAGGAACCCCTTTTGTAACATATCCTCTATCTGTTTCTTGAGCTCGCTCAACTCTAGAGGTGCCATCCTATAGGGTGCTACTGATACAGGTCCACTCCCGGGTACTAGATCTATGGTGAACTCAATCTCTCTATCTGGAAGTAAATTAGAGACATCCTTAGGAAACACATCTGGGAACTCACACACAATAGGCAGCGCCGCTATATCACTTTCAGCCTCTATCTTAGCAGAAAAGAGAAGTATATATCCCTGAGCTCCCTCAACTAAGCACTTATGACATGAGGCAGCAGAGATAAGGTGTTCCGTCCTAGGAGGGTCAACAGACATGGACCGTGGAATGAAAGAAATAGTTCGACTAGCACAATCAATAATAGCATTATTACGAGACAACCAGTCCATGCCCAAAATAATATCCATACCAGACATAGGTAAACATATCAAATCAACAATATAAGTCAGGTCTTGACACAATAAAGGACATTGCAGGCAGACAGAAGAAGTAATCAATCTATCTTTAGCAGGAGAAGAAACACACAAATCATATGACAGTTTATTAACAGGTAACTCTAAGAATTGAGCACATTTAAATGAAATGAATGAATGTGTTGCTCCCGAATCAAACAATATGATAACATCATGACCTTTAATAAAGCCCTTACCTTGGATCAAACCATCGGACTCCTTCACCTCCTCTCCTTTGATGGTAAAGACCCTTCCGTGGTTCAATGATCTGGTTTGAGATTGTCCTCCTGACTTGCACATCCTATCAAAGTGTCCCATCTTCCCGCATTGGTGGCAGGTGGTTTGTGCCGCGGGGCACACACGATCTCCATGCTGCCACCCACACTTGTAACATGCAGTCCCCTTTTCACCTTGAGCACCTTGAACCTGCTTACCCTTCGTGATTGTAGGCACAGGTCGTAGGCTCTTCTGGAAATTATCCCCTTTCCCATGGAACCTCTTGCCGTCACTGAAGCTCTTCCCTTCGACCTCTCAGCCAGCACAGCTTGCATATTCTGCTCCTCCACCCTACTCTTGTTCACTAAAGTGGGGTAGTCTCGAATCTCGAGGAGCCCAATGAGGCTCTGCAGCTCTGGCTTCAAACCCTGCTCAAACTTAATTGCTTTCCATGGACCACCGGGATTATCCATCACCTGTGTAGAGAACCTTGCAAGCCTCTCAAACTTGGCCACATATTCCGCTACCGTCATACTCCCCTGACGAAGATGTAGAAACTCCATCTCTTTCTGTATCCGGACATTGTGTGGAAAGTACTTCTCCAGAAATACCTCCTTGAATCTGTCCCACGTGATAGAGGCGTCCGAAGCAAGCAACCCGCCCCTGGTACAGTTCCACCAGTGCTCTGCATCTGACTCTAACATATAGGTGGCAAAATCCGCCTTCTGAGCATCAGAGCACCCCATGGCTCGGAAGATCTTCTCTAATTTCAGTAACCATTCCTCTGCCTCGATAGGATCAGTGGTCCCTCGAAAAGTTGGCGGATTATTATTCCTGAACCCTGACAAACCTCTGACTATGGATCTAGAGCTGCAACCTGTACCACGTTAAGCATGTCCCCCTTATCCCTTATCTAACGGAGAGTCTCTGTCTGCTCCTGCATAACTCTGGTCATTTGAGCCAAAGTCGCTGCAAGTGCATCATTTCTCCCTCGCCTGTTCGCCGCCATAATCTGCACACCACCAATCAAACAGTGGGTTGATCAAGTCCAATATCCAAAAGAATAGAATGTAGAATTATAACTCTAACAAGCATCCTATGCGCCCAAGTTTTGTTTTTGAAAAAGCCCCACTACCACAGTCCGATTTAGAATCGAACTGCTCTGATACAAAAAATGTAACGCCCTTTGTTACATTAGTAATCCCAAGATAAAATCAATAAAAAATTCTTTAAAACATTTAATTAAAACATATATCTCATAAAGAAAAATTAAAAAAAATATTTAAAGTCTGAGAATACCTCATATTAAATAATATAGTAATAAAGTATCCATGTAATGAATATAAATATAAATCCATACGTTCGAATAATAGATAAAAACCAAAAGCCTCAAAACCGGGCGTCTAATTACAATCCGAGGAAATAATACGTAAACCAAAGAACGTCGTCAGCACCCTCAACCATACTACATTACTAACCAACTAGGTGATTAAAAAGATGACTCCTCAGATCTCTGGGTCCTCAACAGCGATGTCCTCAGACTCTGAAAACAACACTTATAATGAGATATAAAATCCCAGTGATCAACAATACAGTTTTATAAAATATTTTCGAAAATATTATTGTTCTCAACCGGCACGGTAACCGGAAAAATTGTCAATGGCACCCGCTAGTTTTCCAAAATAATATATATAAAAGAAAACACTTTTAATAACAACAATAATCCCATCAACTCAATAACATATATAACGTAACAACAACTTATCTCAATGCATCACATTCCACACACCAAGTAAATTCTGTTTTAATCCAAATGGCCCGAAAGCCCCCTAATTAAATTGGTCTCTTGCCAGCATGCCATAAATTCACACATCACACGACAATGACGTCCCATTGCCCACCCCTACTCACGAGGAGTGTTTCGATGTCACCCTCCTGTCGGGGACATTTCCATTTTGATACCTCCCATGTGCACATGGTGGTATTTCTCCTTTTTCGACACCCCAACCTATGGCGGTGTTACTTTCGATACCCCTTTCTAGGTGGTATTGCTCATTTTTGACATCCCAATTACTTGGCGATGTTACTAGCCAATGGCCCTAACTTAGGGGGCACAACAAACTTCACAAAACATACATGTATCACTTATATCTCAAATAAAAGATGACAAAAGGATCTTAAACTATAACAATCAAACACACACACACACACATATATTCTTCTTAGCCATAAACCAATGGGATTTAATTCATGCTATCACTCAGTTAATATATTGAAATTCAATTAAACAAAATCGTATACTTCATGAAAACAAAAAAAACATGTGTATATATAATACAAAATGTATATATATATATATATATATATATATATATATATATATATATATATATACATTTTGTATTATTTATTTATTTATTTATAATAGTTAAGTAATTTCCATAAATTTTTATACTATTAAATTTTTACACTAAACTTCTTAATTATATTTTATTTGTAATATATTTTTTAATAACCTAATACTTTTTTATCAAATTAATTATATTAGAATTTTAGGATGTTACAGATTGAGGAGGACCCGGAGGAGGACCCCAAGGAGTACCTGGAGGATGAGCCCGTGTACCATGTCTTGGATCACGACGATGATCTTGATGAGGTACTGGAGTATGTGCTTGATGACGATCCAGATTTTTATGATTCCGACTCTCCTGATGATGGCGGAGACGTCATGGACCCATCACATGGGGTCTCTTCTTGTGGGAGTGTTCGTGGCGAGTCTTCCTTTTAGTCGTTAGTAGTGGCCAACTTACGGGTGTATATTTTGTGGTTAGTCTGTCTCGGTCCGCCTGTATTTGGATTCTTAGAGCCACCCTTTTGATGCGTGGTTCTGGACCCTCACCTATTTTGCTTTACTTAGTTTACAACTGTTAACAGTACTAAACTCTGAATTCCACTGGGATAGATTATATATATATATATATATATATGATGTTTACATTTCATGTTCTGAGTGTTCATCACTTACCCTTGTTTTTTAGAATACTCACTTATTAAGAAAATATCATTTACCGGAAGCAACCAGCAATTTAATTATTTTATTTTCCGCAACGGGTAACAAAGTGACGCCCCAGTTTAGGGTGTTACATTACCTCTCCCAACAAAGTCCTTAGGACATTGGTTAAGGAATACACAAAAGGAAAATTTACATCGAAAAACTAAGTTTATGACTTTTCGATATACTAAATACAAAATTTTCCATACAAAATTTTTATTATTGATTCCTTAAACAATGCCCTAAAGGCACTTGTTAGATTTTTTAATTTTTTTTAGCAAAGCCGGCTTAAGATATTCATTCATAACAATATTTCTAGTACAAGTTGGAGCAAAATCATAACACCTAAAATAGAAGCCCTAATAAGAGTATGTGTGTGTTTGGTTCCACTTTTGAAGACACCGGAAGTGTTTTTGCACTTGTCAAACGTGATTCTAATAAATAAATAAAAGGTGTTTGGTTACACAATTGGAGAATCAATTTTACATTCAGAATTTATTCTATCAGAAGCAACTCGGAGTAGCTTCTGCTTTTGGATTGAAAATTTACATTAAATTTTACGTCAAACTTACTTTTAAAATAAAAACATCCAAACATAAATCACTTTACTTCAAACTCAATTATATTGAAATCAATTCTACAAAATCAATTCCATGTAAAATCATGTTTGTCAAATGCTCATCCAAACACACGCTGTGAAATTAGCTTAGTAACACACTATTTATCAAAAATTCTTAAATTTTTACATGACTAGCGTACGAACCTGTGCCATGCACAGGGTATATGTTAATTTTTTAGGATTTCATTTTTAAATATGCATTATTGATTTCACGTTTTGTGGTTTAATTTTTGTTATGTGGAATTATATACCAAAATTGTTAAAAGATTATTTTGTCTTAATCGTCGATCACAAAGTGTAACATATATTAACTTAATAATTAATATTAATGTTACAATAGAGATAATGACTCTTAAGCATAAATAGCAAGTACATACTGTCTACTACATAATTTTAGTATAAAAAATGCAATTTAAAAAATAAAACATGTATAAATAATATATAAAAAGCATAATATTTGAAAATAGACATTAAAGTTTTATTGTGGATTTGTTTATTTTCAAAGTAAAATTATAAATTAACACTGATCATTTCTTCGCTCACTACCTTAATATCGCATTTCTCTGAACATTTAATAGTAAATATATATTTTCAAAGCAACAACTGCATTTTAAGCTGATTAATCACTTCTTAGAGTAATTTATTTAAACACTAATGCTGAATACATCCCAATGATATTCATAATGATGTGAATTTTTAGGAATAAAAATTATTATTTTTCTTCTATCTTAAAATACTATTTGAATTAGTTGTCATCTTTTCCCGTGCAAGTCAATCAATTTTCTAAAATATACTTATCCATCATATTAATTATCTATCATATTAGTCATCTTCTTCTCTCTTGAAAATTTACTTGATTCATTACTTCTCTTTGCATGGTGTAAGTTGACAATTTTTAGAAAAATACATTTATCTTTGATATTGTTATTTTCTTATCTCTTAAAAATTTATTTGATTTATTTCTCCTCATTTTCCCATGAAAATTAACCATTTCTCAAAGAAAAAATATTTATCTACCATATTATTATTATTATTCTTAGTTGAAAATTTATTTAATTTATTTCTTCTATTTGCTCGATGCAAGTTAACTATTTTTAGAAAACATATTTATCTATCATATTTTTTCTCTCTAAAAAATCTTTTTGATTTATTTTCGCTCTTTTTCCGTGCATGCTAAGGGAATGAATTCTGTCATGTTGGATTTTCACTTGGATTCTCTCATGTTGAATTCTCCATCCTTAATACATATATCTCACCCTTTTTTATAATTTTTTTATTCTTTATTGAAAATCTATTAGATTTATTTCTCAATCTTTTTTCGGTGCAAATTAACAACTTCTAGAAAGTACAGATAATTATCTATCATATTAGCTTTCTTCTTTTCTCTTGAAAATTTACCTGATTCATTACTTCTCTTTGCACGGTCCCAGTTGGCATGTTTTGATTTTGTGTCCGGTGTTGAGAATGAATGAACTCAATGTTTAAGTAAGAATAGTCGTGAGCTATAAGCCTCGACAAAGAATGAATGAATGAAAGAGAAAAGTAAGGAAAATGAATATTAAAGTTGGGTGATGGATGTGGAAGTGTCATGTAATTTAATAAATTGTGATGACTGCCGGGTATGAATCCCTTCGAAAAAAAAAATTATGTTGTTTGGATAATTCCCGTATATTGTGAATACCAGGTATATGATGTTTTGTGTGTCGCGCATGTGATTATCTTATCAAAACTCATATATTGGTATCTCACCCTTGCGATATATCTGTTTTTTTGTCTGGTGTTGATGTTGTACCTTGGTACATGAGAGCAGATGATGCAGAGGATTTCCCGTCCGCTCGAGGAGTTTAGTCCCAATCCTTGAAGAGGTCGGTGATAGTGGTAAGGACCATGAAGGTCTTTCCAGTGGATGTTGTCTAGAGTGGCCAGCTTAGGATTTTCTTGGGGGGGGGGGGGGGTGTTTTCAGAAATTCGGTAAACGTAGTCTTGAGACCTTTTATGTGGTTTAGTTTCCAGTTGGGAATTCTGAAATACTTTCAGGAAAAACTTGTACGTTGTGAAAATTTAATTTTGAATATACTAAATTTCTGTGTTGATGAGTATTATATAGTGTTACCGTGATAATATGTGTGGCAAATTTTCAAATGTGTTCTGTTGAAGAAAAAAATTTACCCCTATTTTCGGACTTATACTAAATTATAAGCATTATTTTTCGAAAGAAATCAGCAAATTCCTTTTAATTTTATTTCCACACGTGTTTACGAGGTAATGCCCAAGGGGGTGTTACAGAGTGGTATCAGAAATGGTCAAGTATTTCGGGAACCTTGGGGAGTAGGTCTGTTAGTTTTTTCTTGTGTGATCTCTGGTTGGATCTTGTTTGAATTGTTTCCTCGTTGAAACAATGTGTTGACATACAAGTAAGTATGTTTTGATGGGTTCTAATTGGATTGAGACCTTGTGAGAACTCATGTTTAGTGAATGGTACTAATGTTCATGTTGACACGTTCGTTCATCCCTTTGGGATCGTGTCAAACGTTTGAATGAGGTACATGTCTTGGAAGATTTCTCAACTGAGAATGTTTTGGGTTGGGCGTTTGCAAAGGATAGTGAGTTTTCAATCGATCTAGTTTCGAGATTTGGGTTGTTCTCTATCACTTTGTGTAGGATGTCGCCTACAAAGTTAATAGAGCTAGACGACTCGATTCAAACTGGAAGATCTGTGGTCTAAACAGTTAGTTAGACCAAGTGTTTTCCGTAAAAAGCACTAATTTTGTGTGAAGGTTCGAGACTTCGCGTGGATTTCGGACAACTCAATAAAGTGATGATTATGAAGTATTGTTGCGCTAAAACTACACTTAAGGGCAAGTGCACCCTATCGCAAAAGTAATATAGGAGTATTTAGGACTCCAAGTATCGAACCCACAGAGATTATTGACAAGTACTAGATTAATTACTTCCTCATTTTATTTAGACAATTGAATTGGTTGAAAACAAAGAAACAAAAATAACAAGATTGCGAAAACCAATAAAAGCAAAGAATTGCAAGCAAAGGTTCAATTATGGAAAGCCTATGGTACTTGGTTTCACTTATGTCACTACCTATGATATTTCCCAATTCCTCAAAGACATGTATTTCTTATTGATTGCCAATGACTAACTCTAAAGCTATTAATACCCAATGGCCATGCAATATTAATATTATTTCTCCTAATCAGTTACCCCAATGGTCATGCAATGTAAGCAGTTAAAAGAAGCATAAATTTGGTCCACGCAACCCCAAATCCGGTTAATCCTAGAGTTCCGTTAACTAGTTGTGGTATGGTCACCAGTCAATTAATTAACTTGGTAAAGGACGATCAAACCTTCTAGAATTTCAAATGCAATGATTAAACCAATCAATTTAACGAAATACTAAATCATATTATAATTGGGAAAACATCAAGGGTATCAAAACATAAGATCCATTGTTACCTTAAGAATGAAATTATCTTAGCATAATCATAGAGATCACTATATAAATCACAAACATGTAACAATCCATAAGAGAAAATTAGGAAACTAAAACCCGAACATCTTTTTGATACAAAACAGTCTTCGAATCAACTGGAAGACGATCCTTCACTTGACTCCTCGATCAGCTTTCTGCTACTGCCTGGACCAAGACTGCAACCGCGCTACCCTCCCTTGTGCGGCGCTGAGTGCTGCCTTTTATATTGCCAACGGAGAGCAATTTCAATCCTCATTCAATTGCAATTTGTACGTGGGACCCGTTTGTAAATTCAACCCGTTTTGCAATTCGTTGTTTCACGCCCTTTTTGCTAATTGGATCTGCGAATTTTACTCTCTAATTCAACTCCATTTGAAACCAATTTCTCACGTGGGTCCCACAAGAGTTATTTTAATTTGTCAAAGCATAATCTATTTCAATTGAGATTTCACCTGAGTGATCCCCTGCATTCTTGTTACTCGATTTTTTCAATTAGTGAAAATTACTTAAAACTTATTTCTTTGCGGGCCCTACATAGGCAATTCACCTTCACCCAAATGAAGTCATATTTCATTCCACTAAAAATCAATACTTGACCCCTTCAATTTGTTTCACGTTGGTGTTCCTGGGACTTTTACAATTGCAAAAACAAACTTTCATTCCATTCCAAATTTAATTGAATCTTCCAATTTCTTAATGGGCCCACCTTGCTTTTATTTGAATTCATCTACAAATAAGATAATTATATAATGAGATAAAATCAAATAAAACAATTATGAAAATAAATTAATTTATTTAATTTTAATAGACACATCAAAACTCATCAATTCTACAACAAATAAAGGAAATTGGGTGACAGTTCAATATTAAACACTCAAACATATATAAAATGTACTTAAATTCACTCAAATAAATAGACAGAATGACGGTTTATCAACCTCCCCATACTTAAGGATCGTTTGTCCTCAAGCAATAATCTTGGCCTAAAACAAACATGAGAAAATCAAAGAAATAACCATTAAGGGACCCTAAATCTTCAACGAGCAATGACAGATAAATTAACCTCAAATTTTTTTATGGAAAAAATCAAGAGATTGCCTAATTAGAGGCTTAGGTTCCCTGAAATCAAACTTCTCAATGAATAAGGGGTCACTCTTCTCGCAACTTTCAAATTGTATAAGGGTAAATACAATTATCACTCAAGTTACCAAAGAAAGCACATTACCATAAGCTTGTTTATAGACCAAATCTCCACTAAAAGTTTACATACATCCAAAATCAAGAGGTCTTTCATGGATTGTAACGTGGCCATGAGAATGATGTCAGGTAGGAAAAAGAAAGAAAAGGGATATGCAAAGGGTTAAAGGAAATCAAGAATTAAGCAAATAACCCTTGGTGTGTTTGGATGGGGTATTTGTAGAGGGTGAAGTATTTTAAGAGGGTAATTAAAATACATCACTCTAGAATACTTTGTTTGGATATTAAATATGAAAGATTCTAGAAATAAAGGATTTTATGGGGTATTTTATGGGGTATATCAAATTCCTTGGAATTTTGAAATACCCCATCCAAACACACACTTAGAGCATAAATGGAGCATTAGATATGAATTACTGAATAACATCATTTATCTCTTCTAAAGAATTTCACATTTTACATTACTTTTCCTTTCTCTTCTTCTTTCTTTCTTTCCTTTATTTTTATCTCTCATTTTTTTTCCAATTCAATTCACTTATTTTCATCTCTTTTTCATTTCAATTTTTCTTTTCACATCAAAGAGAGAGAAATTCCCAATAATAAATTTGTCAGTCATACATAAGCAATATCTCATTAATACATTCCAAATCTAATTGCTCCATTTATGTTTCCAAGAGGTTGCCGCAAAACAATTTTTAAATTTATACTTGCGTAACAAGGAAAATAATTTTTTTTTCTAAGGCTCAAAATGGGCAACTAATGGACATGGCAAAACAATATATCTGAAGGCTAGAAAAATACCTACAATCGCCTCAATCATATTCAACATCAAGCAAATCAAATTCGCCTTGAAATGGTCACAAAACAAGTTCTAGAATGCACAAATTTGGGGAACATCACACAAACAAAGAGAGGGGTGAATATCTATGATTTAGCAAATACCCCTATAATGGTTTGAGTCTCACATTTAGTAGCTCAATTCAATGAAAAGCAATCAAACAAGGAACCTCATGCTAATTTTCAGCTTTCAAAAGATAATCCAAATTCAATTTCAGTCATATGTCTGTCAAAACATTAATTTACATGGGGTCCCCTAATGATATAGATCTCTATTTTCTACCAAAAAATATGGCACAGAATCATCACCCAAAACATAATGCAATCATCATAGTCAACTAAGTGCATATGACACATAAGTTAAGTGAAAACATGTGCACCTAATAGAGAAAAAATGAATTTCCCCTCCCCACACTTAAAACCAAGCATTGTCCACAATGCTACAAATAGAGCATAAAAGTAATTGGGAAAGAGAGTAAAAAGGACTTCCATGAGACAGCTTACAGTTTGAGCTCCTTTGCTAAAAGATAATAAACAAAAAAAGTAAAAAAGAAAACAAACCAAAATAAATAAATAAAACTAAATGGAAAACACCACAGGTTGCCTCCTGCGAAGCACTTCTTTAATGTCTTGAGCCTGACGGTACCTCAAAATTGATCAATCAGGGGGCTCTCCGAGTGCAAATTTTTCCTTTAAGGCATTGACCCTTCTCAATTTTCTAACCATGTGGTTCAATTGGTTTTTCCGTTTCCCATGTGGTGGATGGGCTTTAAAAGATGATGACATTTTTGCTTCCTCACCACCCACCAATATATTTGGATCCTGAAAAGTAAGAATTTTTTTCATATGATCCTGCATCTTTGGATCACCAAGATTGTTAGAAGCAACTACATCATTAATAAAATAGGAAGAAACAAAAGGAGAAGGGTATTTGGTAGAATTTAAAACCTTTAAAACATCATCTTCCTTACCACATCTTAAAGTTACATTTCCCTTGTGAACCTCAATTACAGCATTACCAATGGCTAAGAGAGTCTGCCCCAAAATAATTGGGACTTCCTCCATTTTCTAAATGTCTAGAACCACAAGGTTTTTCTTATTTTCCTCATAAATGCTCCCATCAATGAGAGCTTCATCCCTCTCTATGGAAACTTATGCCTCATGCTTGAGCTCTTCATTCAACTCTTTATCACTCCTAAAAGTGATAACTCGAGCCTCTACCTCTAGATTTGACTCAGCTTGAGTAGGCAGTGATTCTTGGACTTATTGAGATGTCAACGTAACAAGGGTAGAGATTTGAGTCTCCAAAGCCATGAATCGGTCATCAGTCCACTCCATGAATTTAGCAAGGGTCTCCTCAAGGTCTTGCTCTTGCCCTCTGGTTCTGGCCACTGATTTTGCAAGTAAGGAAGCTCATAGACATTATCCCAAAAAGAATCATATTGGCCCCAATTGGAGTGACTGTCATATTCAAACCAACTATTGCCTGCTGGCTCCATAGTGGCTATGAGATAATCTTTAAGAGTTCCCCTCTCACCGATGATCAACTATAAATAGGCTCTTAAGAAAGTGTTAGCATAATCAAATAAAGAAAAAAAAAAGTCTAAGTTAACTAGGATTTAATATCCCTAATATTGTCAAAAACAATCCCCGGCAACGGCGCCAAAAACTTGTTGCGCTAAAACTACACTTAAGGGCAAGTACACCCTATCGCAAAAGTAATACAGGAGTATTTGGGACTACAAGTATCGAACCCACATAGATTGTTGACAAGTACTAGATTAATTACTTCCTTATGTTATTTAGACAATCGAATTGGTTGAAAACAAAGAAATAAAAATAACAAGATTGTGAAAACCAAGAAAAGCAAAGAATTGCAAGCAAAGGTTCAATTATGGAAAGCCTAAGGGGTCTGGTTTCACTTATGTCACTACCTATGATATTACCCAATTCCTCAATGACATGTATTTCTTATTGATTGCCAATCACTAACTCTAAAGCTATTAATACCCAATGGTCATTCAATATTAATATTCTTTCTCCTAATCAGTTACCCCCAATAGTCATGCAAGGTAAACAGTTAAAAGAAGCATAAAGAATTGGTAAGTTTGTTAAATCAATAACTAATTGAAAACAAGGGATTGTGTTTGGTCCACGCAACCCCAAATCCGGTTAATCCTAGAGTTCCGTTAACTAATTGTGGTACGGTCGCCAGTCAATTAATTAGCTGTTGGAACCAAAGTGATTATGGTTTATTTAATCTCTAGATTTTGATGTTAACAAAAGGATTAAATTTGCTTGGCAAAGAGTTAGCTGAGATCTAACAAGTAAGTTCAGTTTATGCAGGAAAATCCAAAATAATATAAGGAATACAATGCTTGGACTCTTGCAAAGAATTATCCGTCCAAAGGTTGTTTAAACTGTTTATATCTTAATCATTAAATAGATGGCTAACTAAAATTCGGTAGACGTCCATAGTGCGACATCATTGGACGGAGTTTCTCTAAGGGCTTAGCAAGTCCAAAGACTTGTGTGGAAGAGCGCTTCTACCACATCAGTGGACGAGCAGAATAAAATCTTGTGTAGATGCGTTCTTAAACTGAGTGCCAGTAGACGGTTCTACATCTTCTATATCTTTACCACCTTGAATATGATTTAATGCAATATGGTCCACGATGAATTTATTTCAAATGATTGATATTTATTACAAATGAATATTTGCTCTTCCGATTTGTTTTTATCCGATTAATGTCTTGTTTCCTTTGAAAAAATTCATAGTACTATTAAAGAAATACAAAAAGCAAATAGTACAATTGGAATTGCAAAACGATCTGTATGATGATATCTTTATTGCTAGACAAAAGCTGGGTTATACACAAAGGAGGAAAGAAAGTTTTTAAGGTACAATTGCTCAGAACAGTGAGCCTCCATTTTGTGATTTACAAGAGAAGTTGAAGATCGCTATATATGTAGAAAGTCTTAAGCACTGAAGCAGAACTTTTGCCATTTGAACATTTGTAAGATATTCAAAGCTCATATTTCCTTTGTAAAGCAAAAGTCTATAATTCTTCGGGGTTGAATATTTGTAAAAATATTCGGTAGATCTTAAACCTTCATACCCTCACATATAGTGAGTTAGGAAGATCTTAGAAAAATCTCTGTGAAAGAGGTTTGGCAAGAAAGTAATACTTGTAGCCTGGAGAGATGAAGAATACTTGTTGTAGAAACTATTTGGAAATAGTGGAGAAAATCCATCAAGTAGACCAGGATAAAATACCTGAGTGAATTTTTTATCCCTTATCTTTTATCTTTTACAGTTTTATTTATACTAACTGTGAGATTTGATTTTGGTTTTGTTAATCTTTTAAAAAGGATTTCTTGTGTAAACTTTTTATCTTCTGCTTGTGAAAAAGTTTCTCAAAAAGGATTTTAGCCAAAATAATTAACAAACACAATTCAACCCCTTCTTGTGTTTGTCTGTGCCAACTTTATCCACCATTACCCTAGAAATGAAATTAGCTAAGCATAGTCATAAAGATCACTATACAAATCACAAACATGTAACAATTCATAAGAGAGAATTAGGAAACTAAAACCCGAACACATTTTTGATACAAAAGAGCCTTCAAATCAACTGAGAGACGGTCCTTCAGATCAGCTTTCTGCTACTGCCTGGACCAAGACTGGAACCGCGCTACCCTCCCTTGTGCGGCGCTGAGTGCTGCCTTTTATATTGCCAACGGAGAGCAATTGCAATCCTCATTCAATTGCAATTTGTACGTGGGACCCGTTTGTAAATTCAACCCGTTTTGCAATTCGTTGTTTCACGCCCTTTTTGCTGATTGCATCTGCGAATTTTACTCTCTAATTCAACTCCATTTGAAACCAATTTCTCACGTGGGTCCCACAAGACTTATTTTAATTTGTCAAAGCATAATCTATTTCAATTTGAGATTTCACGTGAGTGATCCCCTGCATTCTTGTTACTCGATTTTTTCAATTAGTGAAAATTACTTTAACCTTATTTCTTTGCGGGCCCTACATAGGCAATTCACCTTCATCCAAATGAAGTCATATTTCATTCCACTAAAAATCAATACTTGGACCCCTTCTTCAATTTGTTTCACGTTGGTGTTCCTGGGACTTTTACAATTGCAAAAACAAACTTTCATTTCATTCCAAATTTAATTGAGTCTTCCAATTTCTTAATGGGCCCACCTTGCTTTTATTTGAATTCATCTACAAATAAGATAATTTTATAATGAGATGAAATCAAATAAAATAATTATGAAAATGAATTAATTTATTAAATTTTAATAGACACATCAAAACTCATCAATTCTACAATAAATAAAGGAAATTGGGTGACAATTCAATATTAAACACTCAAACATATATGAAATGCACTCAAATTCACTCAAATAAATAGACAGAATGACGGTTTATCAAGTATTCTCTGTCGTGCATAGTTGATTTGATAGATCACTCTCGAGTTGTCGTCTACTCACAGATCGACTTGAGGACGAGTTATCTCCAGATCGGAGTGAAGACCTATTTAATATTTTGCGTCATTGACTCAGCTTATGAGGAAATATCAACTCTTCGTATATCTGAGAGATTAACCAAGTTGTCCGTAATTGTGCCGATTCAGGATGACCATATTAAGCGAGTCATAAAAGACCTTTGTGCTTGTGGGGAACTAATGCGAATAGATTTGAATCTTCAACCTTAGCTGAGTATCTCTTGATAATAGAAGTTTCCTAATGGAACTTAGTCTAGTCACTTTTAGTTTTGGTAATCATGATCCAGTCTGAATTTTGGCTCGACTATTTCCTTTTAAATCATCGTTTTGCAAATTTCTGTTACAATTTGAAATCCTCTTGAGGTTAGGAATTGTTCATCTTTTGATTTTCTAACCGAGGGAAGTTCTTCTGAAAGAAGGAACTTTATTAGAGTCATGTTTGTAAACATGTATTAGCTATTCATTTTTACACTCACGAACCTATTGAATAATCTTTTTACATACTAGACACTCGTATATTTTAGATTGATCAAATTATTCTTTGTGCTTTCTTGTGAAAGTGAAATCAAGAAATTTCTTGTCTTGAAGATCTCTTTTCAAAATTGTGAGTAGGTTGACGAAGTCGACACCTATCTTACCTGCTTAAGGTCCACTGTGTAGTGGAAAAGCTAACATAAGTATGTATCAGAGGACTGATCCAATTACGTAAAGAATCTTCCAGCAACGTTCTGAATGAAGCCTGAAAAAATTACCTCAAGTGTTGGGCAAAGTTGCATCGAGCGTTAAGAACCAAGTTGAAGTTAGTGTTCAGCTTATCATCCTGAGTTCGATGGATAAGTAAGAAAAGAATTGATTCTTAGAAGGTTAGATGGGAGTAAGTGTAGTATCTAAGCACGACAACAGGTGAGCGGATTTTTATTGAGGTGTAGATGTGACTACTAATATGAGAATTTCTAGAATTAATATTCGTAAGTAAGATGATTTCGGGAGATTTTATCATGATCGAGGCAGAGTTCACTAATGGAAATCAAGAGTAATGATCAAATGCTCGTAGCTCAGATTTAATTGTATGATTTGAAGGATTACGGTTAAGTGTTTATAGTAGTTTTACCTACGCCGAATGTGAGTGGAAAGGAGGAGTTCTTGCGTAAAACTAAGTGTTAGAAAAGTTCAAATTTTATGAGTTATATAATTCTACTTGAAATGATTTCTTTTGGTTTAGTTAAATCAAGAAGACCAATAAGCTATTTTGAGGTTGAGATGTGTGAGGTGATATAAATTGGAGTAGTGAATTATAATCCAAAGGGACTAAGATTATGATTTGGTGCTTTGTGTAGGAAGTTGAGGCATGTTGCTATAAAGGTATTGTTGATCTTGGTGATAATTGTGAGAGTTAAATTATTGGAATAAGGTTTTCAAGTTGAATAGTGTTGAGAAGAGGAGTGATTAAGTTTTGATTATGTTCTTTAAGTGTGATAGAATCAGGTGAACGGTTGAGGATAATGAAGATAAATAGAAATGACATAAGAATGAATTATGTTATGGAGTTATTGAATAAGAGGAATGAAGCGACGGGAAATGAAATGTAAGATCTTAAGGTTAATGAGATTTTAAAATCCTGTTTAGTTTTGAGTCACGAAATTTTGAGGACGATTTTTTTTTTAGTGGGGTAGTAATGTAACACCTCGATTTTCATTACTTTCTAATATCGGTAATAAATATATATGTTTATATTTTTATCCGAGATTTAGAAAATGATTTTGGATAAACCAAAGTCATTTCCATTTTATACTTATTTTTACAAGGTTACGGTGAAATTTTAGGTTGAAAATTCAGACGGAACCTTATCTGCGTTTTCACTAATAGTAAAATTTTACTGATCAGAAAACCTAATTTTGACTCGTGAACGAAATGGTTAGACTTTATATTTTGTTTCCAACGATATGGGTTATTTTGAAAAAATTTCAAAATAAATAAGTTATTATGCTAAACCCTAATCGGGAAATCGACGGAGTCGAGAATGGATGTGCAGAGATAGAACCGGACGCGGGAGGAGTTGAGCCAGGGAGTGAGTCATAACCATGACTCACCAAGCATTTATGAAACATTAAATGCAAGTAATCATGTTTTTATGTGAAAAGACCAAAATGCCCTTAACCTTAACCTAACCTACCTTAGTTAAAAGTTAACCATGGTTAATGCAAGACAAGTTCAAATTTGCTTCTTCATCCTTTATGTGGTCCATAACTCAGCCACACCTCCTTCAACCATGACCACTCAATTGCAATGATTACTTTAGGTGTGAAATGACCATTTTACCCTTGAATTTCCATGGTAATTACAAGTGGTACCATCACAAATTTGGACCAAAATACCCTCCCCCTACACGGCCCCTTCACTTAACACCACACTTAGCCAATTTTACATCATTGTGTGTCTTCTTCTTCATCCAAAAACACCATTTTCTTTTAAGAACTCTGAGAACACACATTGATGTTCATACTCTCCGAAACTATACCGAAATTCTGACCCTTTTCTATTATGAAACTCGAAAAACTTTAACATTAAATTTGTTCCTCTTTCTCTCTTATTTCCAGCAAGCTAAAGATCATCAAAAACGGATAAGTGGATTGGGAGATACACCCAAATTACCAAAACAGCTCAACAATCTTCATCATCTTCATCTTTCTCTCTAAACTTCTCAAGAACACTTATGAAACACTTAGTGATTTTTGTGAAGAACTTGATCATCATCATCACTTGTTCATTATAAAGAGGTAGAATCTTTCTCTCCATGATCAATCAAGTTTTCTTCTTCATTCATTTCATGATTTCAAGCCATGAATCATGAACTTTCATTTTCATGATGCAATCTTTAAAAATTCATAGAAAATTGTAGAAAAATCCATTTGACTTGAAACTAATTTATATAAACTCATATTGATGTCTATATTCATCATCTAGAAGCACGAACCCAAAATAAATTTATTCCCTATTTTTTTTAAGCATGGTCGAACCCTAGCTTTTGGGTGTCAATGGGTTTTGCTTCAACTTTTGTTCAATGATGCATGGTTTTGTCTCTTAAATCATATTAGGTATTGAATCCAAGTTATTGAGAAAACAAAAATCAAATCCTAACCTTTTCTTTTTCATGGAGGTCGAAACCCTAAAATTTTAGAGTAAAAGGATTTTTATTCAATTTTTGTCTTCTGACACTTGAAATCATCTCTATACTATACATGTTTGTTGAATCCAAGAGATGGAAATCAAGTGAAATTCCTAACTCAAATTTGTTGTCCAGGCCGAAACCCTAACTCATTGAGTTAGACGAGTTTTTGCTCAAGTTCTTGGTTTATGATCATTGATATTGTCATTCTAATACTTAAGGATCATTAATCCAAAAGTATTGAAAATTTTAACATCCCTAGCTTGAATTATTTGAGTGGACCGAACCATTAGCATATGGTTTATGAAGTTTTGTTATTTGATTGTTATTAATTTTGTGATAATTTGTTGTGAAGGATAAATCGTTGTTGATGATCCTGAGTATGCGAAAGAAATGGAGATCGAATCGGAAAATCGTTCGTGAAACAAAAACACTTGAATCTTCAAGAGGTAAGGGGAGTTTACCTGAGGAGTTTAAGATAGCCATATACTATCTTAGAGTTGTCTGTAATTTTATATGTTGTGGTTTTTCTGTGGCTTTAAAGTAATTGTTGATTAGTTTGCTATATGTTTTGGATGTGGTATGCGGAATTGTATGATTATAACTGAATTGTTGAGTTATAATTTTGATGCATGCAATAACTGTAATGTATGCTATACTGTGTTGTGGTGCAATTATCTGCTGTTGAGTGATGGATTGAGGAACCTGACAGTGGTCAGTGTTCAAATTAATTTGAGGATAAAAACTTGATAAGCTTATATATTTAATCAAAGTGATTAATTTATGGAAATTTGAGGAAAAGTGGAAAAAAAATATTATTTTAATAATATTTTGGTGAAAGATTTGTAAATAAGTGAGAGTAAGGGCGGAACTGTGAAAAAATTTCTCGGGTGTTAGTTTTTCCAAAATAAATTTGTTTTTATTATAAAATGTGATTTAAAATAATTAAGTTATGAAAACAGTGTGATATTGATGTTGGAATAATTATTTACAACAGAAAGGTCATTTTGAGTTATGAAAGGATTTTCACGACATAAGTTTTGGGGGAAAAAAACTGTTTTTATTTTGTTACAAATTTATTGAGAAAGGACTTTCAAGAAATTGATGTTTTTATGAAAATGATTTTCAAGAATGAAGAGACTGGAGAAAAATGAATTTCTTTGTGAGTTAACGTTTTATAAATGATTCTCAGCGGAAAAGGTTTATCTGCAAAGGAGGTTTAAGTCAGGGGAAAACATTTTAAAAAATCATGGATAAGTTTCGGAACTTGGTTTTGATGGGTTGTTTTTCAGAGAAATAAAACTGTGTTTGAAAGTGAAAGTTGTGAGGACCTAGATAACCGAAAATGTCGGCCTCGTGTTCCTAGAAGTAAGTAAGTACACTACGTGTCCTGTATGTGTCGTGGGTTAGAGTCCCAGTTGACACATTTAAAATCTGTGTCCTGGGTGTCATGGGTTAGAGTCCCAGTTGGCACAGTTGAATCCATATTCAATGTGTTGTGGGTTAGAGTCCTAGTTAACATATTTGAATCTCCATTCGGTGTGTTGTGGGTTAGAGTTCCAGTTAACACATTTGAATCTTTGATGTGTGTGCCAAGGGTTAGAGTCCCTAGTCACACAGTTGAATATCTATTGTGCCGAGGGTTAGAGTCCCTAGTCACACAGATGAATATCTGTTGTGTGTCATGGGTTAGAGTCCCAAGTCACACTATTGAATATCCGTTGTGTGTGTCGTGGGTTAGAGTCCCAAGTCATACATTTGAATATCTGTTGTGTATTTTATAGTGTTACCGTGGTAATATGTGTGGCAAATTTTCAAATGTGTTCTGCTGAAGAAAAAATTTTACCCCCATTTTCGGACTTATACAAAATATAAGCATTATTTTCCGAAAGAAACCAACAAATTCCTTTTAATGAAAAGATCAAGTCAAGTACAAAGATGGAAAGTCAGAAAGCAACCTTTCGTACAATAGAGAAGTGACAGCTCTACTTTGAGCATTCCTCTGATAATCAAAAGCACTTCTCCAAGAAGCATATCAAGTTATCAGTCTCAATGGATCCAAGCATTGAATGAGACGCCCCGACATCCCATTAAAGAAAACCCATAATATTTAGGACCTAATCGTGTTATTATCATTACGTGTATATATTAAAACGGCGGAAAAATTTGAACTTAAAATATAAACAACATATATACACACATGCATAACATATACACATCATATCCTGATGCAGTACAATAGAGGGAATCCCTTCAGTAAGATCCCAATAGGTACAATCTGATATAAACAACAAAAGATAAAACGCCTCAAAAAGACGCACTGGCCGTAGCCTCTCTACTCAACTACTCGGGTCCACTGCTCGTCCTTCAGCATCTGGCTCATAAGGGGTTCCATCTAGTTCCTCCATAGCTGGCTCCTTCACCGAGTCTTCTTATAGCGATCACATAAATAAAACATACCCAACAACAAGAAGAAAATTGATAAGAAACAATATAACATCAAACGTGGAAAGGGTTTAGCAACATTTAATTAAATAACGGCACACTAAACATTCGTCTCCAAGAGTATATATATATATATATATATATATATATATATATATATATATATATATATATATAAAACACAGTCATCCTCAATCCACATCTAGGATCTTTCCTCTACCCTCCATCATGATGTAATGCAAATGCTGTATAAATCATCTCATCAGGTATCGGTCATATCCAGATATCACATCAATAAAATCGACACGTCCCAGAGTCCCGGGCGCACACCCTCGTACGCGGATGGAGGATGCCCATACAAAGCAATGACACTATAGCTGCACAATCCGGTGCACAACTCTGAACCCCGGTTAGGGTGCTCATGCAAAGCATGAACTATAACTACAACTATAATGAAATCATGTCTGGGACGGTCCGCCGTTAGCCTATTCCCGGGAATTCTCCCTACTAGGCATAGACCCCACACGACCATGTTTCAGGTCCACACGACCATGTTTCAAGTCCACCATATCATAGACCATGTTTCAGGTCACCCCCTAGTGCCCTAACCGCTCATCATAATCTCATAGGTAACCTCAATAAAATCTCATCACATCAATCTGATTATCATCATATCTCAGGAATCATCTCGGTTAGGCATTACTAACACATATAACATGAATTCCCCAATACATCCTCATGTCTCGATATAACTTATCATTTACTCAATCTCTAATCACAATTATAACACTCATCACATCATACCATAATATCATCATGTCATAGCATCATCATTACTAACATGTCATAAAATCATAATTTTCAAACTAATAATCATATCAAAATCTAATAAAATAATAATATATCATACTTATAAAATAATCACAACTCACAACATCATCATCCAGCAGTTATCAACATCAATTCAATCAGTCAAATAATCCAAGCAGACAATCATAAAAAATAATAAAATAATATATAATAAACATAACGGAGATAAACGCACAATCTCAATATCATCACGGGTACTACTAAGTAGTCCCCAGTGTGATATGGACATTGTCCGTTACTCGCAATCATGTAGGGTTTAGGTCTCCCTACGCCATTATCGATGTCACCGTGCCGTTTCCGACGTTAAATAATTTCTTTCCCCCACCTGAAGAACGTACGACCTCGGAAACGTTACGAGGTCACTCCTACTCGGCTCCTCTCGAATCTGCCTCACACTGAACAAGGTCTCCGAATCTCCAAAATCCCACCTAAACATCACATTTTGAAAGACATAAAGTAAGAAACTCAAAATCTGCAGCAAACACCCCAATTCCGCCACTGATTTGGCCTCATTTCTCACACTCCAGACATTTGTTTACAAAAGTGAACGGTGAGATTAAAGAGCTACCTTTTCCTTTACCTTCTCCAAAATTTTCAACTCGATCCAACGGTGGATGAGCTTAGGATGATCCTCTCAAGGTGACCGGTCTGGTCTGGAGCTACCCGAGTTGAACTCAACTCCAACTTCTAGGCTAAATAACTCTCACTCTGGGGATGACACAGAAATTTCAACCGTTGGATATGAACTAACATCAACCTAGAACCTCTCTATTAAAGTTGAACAAGATCCAACGGTGGATGAAGGTATGGTGAGGGATTTACAGAAGTTGTTCCACCAGGCTTCAAGCTTTCAACAATGGTTGTCTTGGTCTTTGGGAATTTTATTCTCCACTCTTCTTTCTCATGCTGCATGAAAATGAGAATAAAGTGAAGTTTGATCACTCTTCTTTCACTTAGCTAATTTCTTGGTTTTGGTTTAGATGACTTAGGTGGCTTGATTTAGTCAAGTGCATGCATGTTAGGCTAGGTGTCTTTAGGAGATTAATTTGGATGGGTTAGTGGGCTAGGTGTCACATAGGTAGCATGGTTAGGTGTCTCTAAGTTAGAGTAGTGGAGTCCGAGTGTCTCTTGGTGGCAGCCACACCCATGCAACCTCCCTCTTAGTGACACGTGTCCAATTACGACATGTGTCATCCACATATGTTGCCGCGTGCTGCCATGTCAGCACAATCGGGTATTTTCTTCCGCATTTTCCCATGTAACCTACGATTAGGATATTCTTCTGTATTATTTTAGGTTACTCCTAAGACCTATTGTACTCAAGTATGTACGACCTAATTTAATATTCCGACTCTCAATTAATTAATCAATCACAAAACGCTTGGTTTGTGTTTCTTTGCGTTCTGGACCCGTTCGACATCTGATTGACCTCAAATTTGAGATATAGGCTCATCAAGACCTAATATACAAACCCCAAACCATCAAAAAGGCCTAATCTCATTCCTAACTCCAAATTTATTATTTCACACTCAGATGTCTCAAAGATGCTAACCGGGAAACCTAATTTTATTTCTATGTTCAAACTCACTCGAAAAGGCTGCGTTCTTACCAAGCAAAGGTCTCTATGCCTCAAACCACATCCCAACTATACAATCCAAGTCCTAACCCTAACCCCCATACATTAACCATGCATAAAATAACGGATGTTACATTTAATGCTATGTCTAAATGGATATAATTTGAAGACCAGTGAAGAAGATCAAGACAGAGAAGCACTTCATCTATATATACTTGAAGAGTTTCAAGAAGAATGTTGTTACACAAATACGCAGAGACATATACATAGACACATTCACGAAGCTCTGATATTATAGTGCAAAAACTCTATGGAAATTGTAAAACCAGTTTACGTGTAAATCTTGTTGATCTTAAACTTTCAAATCCTCACACATAGTGAGTTCTTAGATCAAAGTTGTAAATCTCTTGGTTAGTGTTAGATCCTGAATAGGCTTGATAGAGAAGGAATACTTGTAACCTGAAGAGGTGTTGAATACTTGTAACCTATTTGGAGAATAGTGGATAAAACCTTCAGGTAAAAGGGACTGGACGTAGCTCTTGGTTGGAAGAGAGTGAACTGGGATAAAATACATGTGTGATTCTTCTAACCCTTATCTTTTACAGTTTTTGGTTATACTAACGGTGGGATTTTGAATATGAGTTTGTTAACTCTTCAAAAACATTTTCTTGTTTGTGTTATGTTAAGAAACACAATTCAACCCCCCTTCTTGTGTTTCCATCAGTCAACTTCACATATCTCATCAATTAATGACTTAGCCAACACAATGAGGAATTACAGGGATATTAAGAGGATATTCCCAACTTATATGCATTATTTTAGATTCTAATAAATAGAGTTATAATTGATTGATTTCGCAATTTATGACCATTACCATAATTACTACAATTAAAGACTTCTGGTGTTGTCACGCATGGCGAGTGAAGGCTCCAGAAATTGCCATGTGGAGGTTTCCGCTTTGAGATTGTTCACAAATGTTATATATATATATATATATATATATATATATATATATATATATATATATATATATATATATTGGGGTGTATCTAGTGAGAGCACCTTTTTTATATGAGAGTGAAAGGGGTAAATCTGGGCTATACAACCATACATGGATGATTATGATTAAAAGTTATTTCATGGTTTTAAAATGTCACATGACCAACTTAAAAAAGTCATATGACTTTATGATTTAATCTGGACCTTTTAAAGTTGATCCAATATGTTCCCTATATAGATATATAGATATGGATATAGATTCGCTGAATTGTTTAAATTATTTTTTTACAATCTTGATCGTGTATTTAAGTATACCTATTTTTTTAAATAATAATATATTATTATTATTATGCATCACTGTTATTTTTCAATTCAAATTTGATTTAAATTAATGTTAAATATCTAATTATACTTTTAAATATTAAAATGATGTTAGAATTAATTAATATAAAGTTACGTGTCAAGTAATCAATTTTTGAATTTTTTTCAATTTCAACTATTTAATTTATATTTTATAATAAAAGATGATTGGATTGAAGTAAATATAATATATTTGCTTATATTTATCTAATAAGCAATTAATTTGAATCAAATTCTCATAAAAATGGAAGAGATATTTTGTTTATTATTTTTCAACTTATCACCAAATTCTTAATAAAAACAGTTTAAAACCAAATCCCAAAATTCTTTCCCCTCCTTTTTTATTGCGCTTGATCGTGCTCTAAATGAAATCCAAACTAAAAGTAAATAATAATCAAACATTGTGAGACAAAAAACGTATCAAATTGTAGAACCAAAATAAAAATTAACGCATACCAATCGCCACCCTTCTGAGATAATAAAAGAATTGGAACGAATAATATTTCCTTTTAATGGCCAGCCTCCTTTAAATCCCATGATGCAGATGGGCTAAAACATGGATGGTGTAAAGACATCATTTCTCTTATGGGCATCATGTGCATCTTCCATTGCCAGATGTCTTAACAAATTTTGAGCTATTCTAAGTATTGGATTAGAGAGGACACAGTTTCCCGAGTCATGATAGATAAGGAAAAAAGCTAAGAACTTTGAAACAATTATAAACTATTTTTGCAATGCTATAGATGCACTTGCAGAAAAAGCATTATGGAAAATGATATATAGACAAAAAAAATCACGAGCAATTAGAACACACGATAGTTCATGTTCAAGATTTACTCTCCCTTGGCTTTGGCAGTGCTGGAAGTGGAATATGATTTTCATAGCTTTGAACATCTGCACAAATGGGAAACAAAATTCCATTATCATAAAAAAAATGAAGCAATTTGACCAGAATCATTCATTATCAAAGCAACAAAAAATCATTAGTCTTAACATGCAAAAAAATATATATATATTAAAAAGAGAGAGGGAGAGAGAGAGGGGGAGCATGAGAACGAAAGTAGGTAGAGAAAGCAAAGCACGTGTGTGAAGATAGAAGAAAGTAGACTTTGAACATATGCACAAAAGGGAAAGAAAATTCCATTATCATAAAAAAATAAGCAATTTGACCAGAATCATTCATTATCAAAGCAACAAAAAATCATTAGTCCTAACATGCAAAAAAAAAAATTATATATTAAAAAGAGAGGGGGGGAGAGAGGGGGAGCATGAGAACGAAAGTAGGTAGAGAAAGCAAAGCACGTGTGTGAAGAAGGAAGAAAGTAAAAACATTGTCGTATTAACATGATTTAAAGTGATTAATTTGTTATTATTTTAATTGAAATATTACTGTAATCCAATTTGACCATAATTATTCATTATTGCAATACTTTCAGGTTCAGATTTGATTGAATAGATTTGTGTGATTGATGCATATTCATTATAACTAAAATCTGTCAGAATTAAATTGTAAATACAAATTGCTATTCATATGATTCAACAACAAAGGAATTAATGGAACACCATATCTCATCAATTAATGACTTTAGCCAACACAATGAGGAATTACGGTGGTATTAGGAGGATATTCCCAACTTATATGCATCACTATCGATTCTAAAAAATTGATTTCGCAATTTATAACCATTACCATAATTACTATGATTAGTTTTCAAATCAACCACAGTACGACACATAAGCAAAAAAGTGAGGGAAGACTTCTGGTGTTGCCACGTGTGATGAGTGAAGGCTCCAGAAATTGATATTTGGAGGTTTCCACTTTGAGTTTGGTCACAGATATATTATATATTGATATGGACTAGCCAGTGCTAGTGCATCGCACGAGAACGTATCAATTTCTTACAACAAATAGATGATATAAATATTTTTTGACATTTTAAATTGCATTTTCATTGTCATGAAAATTAACAAACAATTAATATTAATGTGGTAAAATTCATATAAATAATGTTACAAAAAAAATCATATAAATAAATGTTCAACCTTACACTACTTACTTCAAACTTTGCAACCTACAAAAAATGAATTAATTTAAAAAAAAAAATTGAGAGAAGTAAGAGGAAACAAACTTCTTAGATTTAGTGTGTGTTTGGATGATTGTTTGAAAAAGTTGATTTTGGATGGAATTGATGTTGTAGAATTGATTTCAATACAATTGAATTTGAAGTAAAGTAATTTATGTTTGGATAGTTTTATCTGAAAGCAAGTTTGATGTAAAACTTAGTGTAATTTTTCATTTCAAAAGTAGAAGCTACTCCAAGCTACTTCTGATAGAATCAATTCTGGATGCAAAATTGATTCCACGAACGTGTAACCAAACACCTCTTTTTCTACCAGAATCACGTTTGACAGATGCAAAAGTACTTCTAGGGTCTCCATAAGTGGAACCAAACACACACTCAATAGGCCCAAGAAAAGGAGCCTCATGAATGTCATTAGAGAAATAAAATATAAATAGGCCCAAGAAAAGGAGCCTCATGGATGTCATTAGAGAAATAAAATATAACAACTATATTTTTTTGTTAAAAAAACAACAACAACTATATGTTATACATCATTTTCCAACTATTATCACATTGTCATTCGTTAAGACCATATTGGAAATTACAGATTCTACGTTAAACATGATATAACATCAAACTTAGAGAAAAAGGGAAGAAGACATGATTAGTTGAGAAATAAAAGCTTTACGCAACTAACCTTACCAGTAGTTTTTGGTTGATGTGAAGAAAATATATGCAATTGTAATCAATTCAGACAATAAACAATAATAACATATAGGGTATGTTTGGAAGCAGAAGTCTAAATAGCATCAAAGTTGTAAAAAAAACTGCAATATTTCACATTTAAGAAGAATTAAAATAAATATAGACGAAAGTCATGTTTATGTCATTTATAATTATCACATATGATATAAGTTACAATGGATTTAGTTCACTGACCTATGACAATATATACAGTGGCTTGGATCCTCCCATCATGTATTAAGGAAAATTAGTTAGTTCAAACATCATTCATGAAAGTTGTAAAAAAACATAGGAAACAAAAATGTTAAACAATTGTTATAGACATTACACTCTCGTCCAAAAGAACTAATTCCATATTATCTCCAAAATGTGGTTGCAATAAATTTGGTTGTTTCCAAAGGCGTATAACTCTAACTTTGATCGTCCATTCATCTTTGGATGGAGAAATGTCACAAATAAAAGTAATAGGTGTAGCCATAGCTAAATCTTTGAAGTTACTCGAAAAGAAACTCTAAAAAAATATGAATATCTCTTTACTATATCCTTTAGACGTATATTTGAAGATGAAAATATATATCATGATTGATATATTTATACAGAAATATGCATTGCTTATTGTGAGAAACTTTTAGAAATTATCGTTATCATTAATAAAATATAAAGACATGATTGAGTGAAATTTTAATGTTCAAGTCATTTGTGTATATGGCTCGAAATCAAAGGGCATTATGCAATAAATATAGAATGATTTATCGATCATAGTTAAATGCACTTTATTGTTTTATCATAGTTCATGTACTACATAGTTGGTTCACCAAAAAAAAAAAATACTACATAATTGCACGAGAATGTATATTTGGTGAAAATAAATGTTTTATGATTAAAAATTTGTCTTTTGAAAAAAAATCACCTTAAATATAATGTTTTAATAGCTCATACACGGATTCTAACACATGTATCTCTCTGTATACAAAGCATCCATGACTTCCCGAAAATCTTATAAATGTCTATAAAAAAAGTATAAATATCATAAATTATTTTATCTGATTTACAATGGAATGGGTGCAATATTTTATTGTTATCCCTATCCTTTATTCTAAATATGGAATGTTTTGTAATTGTCAATTAAATTTTATAATTACTCTAAAGGTGACATGTGGGAGGATACAAATTTTATAATTAAATTTGATAATCCTCAATACCAATGCAAGTGGGAGGATACATGTTTTAATAGCTCAAATACGGATAACTCAAAAATGAATTATAAATATCATAAATCCATTTTTATTTTTAGTTGCTTTAAATAAATTAGTTGGAAATGATTAATAATCCTAAATACCAATCCTAGTGGGAGAATAAATGTTTTATAATTTATAAATTATAATTTATCCCATCCTTATTTTTAGTTCCTTTAAATAAATTAGTTGGAAATGATTGATAATCCTAAATACCAATGCAAGTGGGAGAATACATGTTTTATAATTTATATTTTGAAAAAAAAATCACCATAAATATCATTTTCTAAGTATGGAATGCTTTTCCAATTGTCAAAAGGAATTTAAATTTTATAATTACTCCGAAGGTGACATGTGACAAGTTTTCAACCATGGTTTTTGCTTTATAATATTTATAAATTATAGATAAAAGGCAAGTGGAAGAAGAAATACTTTATAATTTTATAAATAAATTTTAAAAGTAGAATATTTTGTCAAATGTCAAAAGAATTTTTAATTTTAAAATGGCTCTCAAAATGATACATGACATAACTTTACATCCATGGTTTTTGCTTTATAATATTTATAGATAAGTATTATTGCCTTCAACCAAAAGATATCTATTCCGAAGAGTATCTATAGAAGTAGCTTGGATCCTCCCATCCTACATTAAAAAAATTAAGAAGATCAAATATTAGTCATGAAAGAATTTGTAAAAACATATAGTTAAAAAACGTTGAACAATGGTTATAGATAACTCATTCTCGTCTAAAAACAGTAACTCTACATTACCTCCCAATTGATGTTACAAAAAAATTGATTTTTCCAAAGCCCGTATCACTCTAGTTCGATCGTTCAGTTATCTTTTGATGGAGAAATGTCACTAATAAATTAATCGTTTTAGCCATGAGTGAAAAATAGAAAGAAAGAAAAAAACTTTAGATGAACAAACCTTCTCAGGATATGCTTGAATTTTATATTTTCATTTGATTGTCTACATTTTTATAGTGCCTCTATTAGGTTGGATAAGGAGTAAACTTGCATTGGGAATATAGGAGAAATAACTCAAATATTTATGTAAATTACATTGGGAAATGATTCATCATCTTGAAATTATTTATTTGTTTTGAAAACATATATAATTTATGACTCTTTGTTTATCACAATTCATGATGTACAACAATTAATTTTTACCTGCTTCAAATAATCAATTACATTGAAAATGATTGATAATCTTCAATACCAATGTAAGTGGAATGAGAAATATTTGATAATTTTTTTAATATATATATATATATATATATACACTTTCTAAAAGATAAATGTTTTTCCAATTGTCAAAAGAATTTAAATTTTATTATAAATATATAATCGAGCGAATTATATGTATATGCTATTGTATAATTTTTTTATAAAAAATATATAGCTTTTATCTTTAGATAAAAAATAATATATGATCCACAATTATTAAAAAAAAAAGACATTTTCCCAAAAACCTATACGTATATATCTATAATAGTATATATTTTATATAAAAAATATAGCTTTTATCTTTATAATATATAAATATATACAACTTGTAATTGATTTTTTTTAATTGTATGAATCAACTATGGATAATAAATTTAGATGATTGGAAATGAATTGACATTATGATTTAAATAAATTACATTGGAAAATGATTTATCTTAAAATGTTTTAATTGCTTTGGAAACATATATAGTGTTAAATGTTAAGAGATAATATAAGACAAGTGGAAGAAGAAATGCTTGATAATTTTATAAATTTTATAAATAATTTCTAAAAGTGGAATATTTTGTCAAATGTCAAAATAATTTTTAATTTTAAAATGACTCTCAAAATGACACATGACATAACTTTCCATCCATGATTTTTGCTTTATAATATTTACAGAGATAGATTTATAGATGTACTCCCTCCATTCTTTTCTATGGTAATTTTAGCTATTTATTTTTGTTCCAAAACAATGGATCTTTTATAAACCCAAGATATATTTGACAAATTTTTTTCCATATATACCTTTATCATAGAATTAAATTGACATGCCTTGAAAATACACCAAACCTTCCCTACTTAAATTCAGCCATAAATGCTGTATGTTCCAAAACAAAAATGGCACGTATCAATGCACTTTATTTTCTCTAATTATAAATGTTTCTTTTTGTTAATGTTGTAAATGCTTTTTTTCAAGTTACATAAATGGCTAGTGGAGTGTGGAGTAAATGTGGTTAGAATTTGTAAATAATCAATGATACTATAAATAAGAGTATTTTGGTACAAATGTAAACAAATTAATGATTTCTTAATCTGTGTGTATAAACCTTAAATTATTATTGAAAAAAAACGGAGGGAGTATCATACTAGATTTTGATCCTGTGCCCGTATGACGCAAATCATACATGTTTTCTTTCATTTTTTCATATTTATATGAATACAATAGAAAATAAAAAAAATGTGAAAACGACACGGGAAGACTAACATATGTCAAATTCTTCTTACAGAGATGATTGCTTTGTATTGTTTATAAACACAGATACATATAGATAGATAAAATATATATATATATAAACTAACACATGTCAAATTTTTTTTTATAGATCTATAGATTTCAATTAATTTTTTTGTATAGATTTATAGATTTCAACTAATGTCAAATAGTGACTTTTATTTACTTCGGATAAATTTGTCACGTGTCGGTTGCACCTTTCACATCAATACCTTTCACTTCCGCCGCTATGTTTAATTCTTGCTACATGAAAAATATGTTTAATGGTTGTCAGTACAAACATAATAGATAAAAAAAAACTTAGTAAGAACAAAATTATTTGTTGCGGAGATAAAGTTATTAACAAAAACTCTAACTCAGTGTTAATTATGATATACATGTTAGTAATTTAAAATAATTTTAATTTTTAAAAAGATGACGACATATATTTTTGATGTTACAATAATGTTATATATATATATATATATATATATATATATATATATTTTGAATGAAATTAAATTTTGTTTTAATAATTGTAAAAATACCGGTCAAGATGCAACATTATTATCAAATAATAATGACATTATATGTCAAATGTAAATCATATCGATATGCATTAGTTATACTTGCACTTTTTTTTTGTTTATTATCTCCTTTTTCTATGATAATAAATTTCAAAATTCATAGCATCGAAATAATTGAGAAATAAATAGAGACAAAGTTATTAAAATGACATGCCTCGGTACAGTTTCTGATATCTACCAGTGTCTTTCCCTGATTTGCATTGAGCAAGTCTTCTTCGATAGAAATCTTTGAAAGAACAATTTATTTGACTTAGAACTCTTTGTCCAAGATCATTATTTTCGAGAACCTTTTCATGACATAAATATATTATTGAGTACCAAATAAAAAATAAAAGATTTATAATATATTGACCGATGTTGTTGGCAATCCCACCTTTTTTTTTCTCGAGAATTCTTGGTTGAATGCATGACATTTCCCAAATCTAAAAAGGCGTTGAAAATCAATAGTGACAGAATCAATACCCATAATTGTACAACTCCAAAATAGTCAATTTGGTTTTCTTACCATCCTTTAACTATTCTCGTTCAGCACCGAAAGCAGTAAGTAAATTAGTCACATCTGTACATGATATGATAAATATTTAAAAAGAGAAAGCAATACTTTGCCCGTAAAATCAGATGGTCATCACAAACAAAAGTAGAACTCACCAACTAAATAACATCTATTGAAATTATTGTTAATGATATTGGAAAATGAACAAAACGTGTAAGGACTCCCTTTAATTTTCGAATTCAAATATGCACATCTGTCCTTTTTCTATGATTAAATATAAGATTTACGTAACTAAATAAAATGTATTTAAAATTAGTCATTCAAATAAGTTTAAATATATTTATGAATTTATGAATTATTCAAAAAGTGATATTTGATACATTTATTTAAATTTAAATTTTAATTCACGTAATTTAAATTTAATTTCAACTTTGATAAGATTTACGTAAATACATATTGTATGACCTTAAATTTGAAATTAAAATTGAAATAAATCAAATAATTAAATAAGATTAGTTACATTTAAACTTTAAATTTCAATTTCAATTTCATTTTCGGTAATTTTCATTCAATTTTTATTTCTAGTGTGTTATTTTTTGTTAAGTTTATAAATACAATAATAAATCAAAAAATTGTAGTGTTGACACTTGACATATGATACATGACAACATTTCATGCATAGGAAATATGATACATGACAAAACTAAATTGCATAGGGGACATAATTGTATTGTTTATAGATATAAATACAATAATAAATCAAAAAACTGTACTGTTGGCACTTAACATATGACACATGACAATATTTCATATATAGAGAATATGACACATGAAAAAGCTATATTGTACAGGAGACAAAATTGTATTGTTTCTGATATAGATGGATAGATATTGATATACATCTAGATCGATTACTAGGGGTGTTTATCAACCGATCCAAACCGTAAAAATCGAATCGAAAAATCGAAAACCGAACAAACCGAAAACCGAACAAACCACAATTTTTTATTGGATTGGATCGGATTTTGGATCCTATAGTGAAATCCAATCCAATCCAATCCAATCCAAACCGATCTATTATATACATATACTATTATTTTTGAAATTATAGTATTACTCATACTTAAACATTATTCTTCATACTTTTATGTCCCTCGTTCTCTTTAATATTTTTGTTGGAATAACATATATAAGACTATTTAGAATAAATATTAATGTCTTGAAGTTATATTTTACTAAAAGTTTTGATGCATAACATATATATATTTGATTGGGTAATCATGAAAAATAGGAAAACAATTAAGTAAATTTGAAAAATAATTAGCTACAATTTATTTGTAGCCGATTCAAGGAAAAAAAATAGGATAAGTGAGAGTAGATATAGAGAATTAATATAAAAGAACGTGTTAAAAAATAACAATAATTGTTTTCTTCTCAAACTCCCAAATTAAAATGAAGATTATCTTTTATCCACTATTAAATAAGTAGAAATGACACTTGACACTAGGAAAAAAAATAAAGTATGACAAAAACCGAATTATCCAATCTAATCCGCATTTGATTGGATTTGATCGGATCGGATTTTTCAAGGAAGCAAATCGATCCAATCCAAACCATACAATAATTTTATCATTGAATCAACTAACTTTTTAATTCAAAATCGATCCGATTCAATCCGGGAATAACCTTACACATTACCATGTGTATAAACGATGTGAGAGATATATGCTTCAAAGGACACACACAGTCACACACAACCCCTCATCCTCGGCTGCAGTTGGGTGACTGAGTGGGTGACAAAAATGGGCGGCGCCACCCCAAGGTTGTTGTTGTTCAACCTCACCACTCCGTTCACTCTTCTCCGCCGCCACCATCACCACCACAACAAGCTCCTCCTCCTCCTCTCTCCCTCCTCCTCACATTTGCACCGCCTCTCTTCTTCTTCCCATTCCCCACCCTCTCCTCTCAAACTCAAACCCTCCCAACACAAAAAACACCTTCAAACCCAAGCCACCTCCCTCAGCTCCGAACCCTACTCTTCCGACTCTTCTCCATTCCACCATCATCATCCCTGGTCCGAATGGACTGCTTTCCTCCGCCAAATCTCCTCCACCGCCGTCCCCGAGCGCACCGTCTCCGACGATGATGGCTTCGCGGCGCCTCTCGAGCTGTCGCGGCAGTTCCTCTCCGAAGCTGGTGCCTGCTTGGCTTTCGCTCGCCAAAGACCCAACCTTTTACGGTTCGTTTTTTCCAAGTTCCAATTCTCTCTCTGCTAGGGTTTATTGAAAATTTGATTATTTTTTTTATGCTGTGTGATTGAATTGAATGGTTTTAGGTTGCTTTCAATGAGAGACGTGGCGGTCGTGGTTGAACATGGCACCCCCTTTCTGTTCCGCGACGCCGAGGATTCAGTCAGGAAGATGAAATCTTTCGTCTCCAATGCCAGTGTGAGTACTAGTTCACTGTGGTTTCATTGAAAACGGTAATGTATGCTTTAGGTTGTTAAACAGCTTAATTAAGTACTTATTTAATAAGTTTTTTAAAATAAGCTAAAAACAATTTGTTTTGCTTCTCCAATAAAAAAATATGACAAAAAAAGCTTATAACATTATAAAATATTTTTATAAGCTAATTGTACAAGTTTCTTTTCATAAACTATTTTCGTAAGTCCAAATAAGCTTTCTATAAGTTTTTCGAAACGCCTCCTTAGTGATATAGCGCTATCCATTTTTCTGAGTGTTGGGGTTGACTACAGGTTAGTCCAGCTACATGCATTTCTTTCATTTCCTTTCGTCCAAAATCTCCTGAACCAGATTTAACCTTAATGATAGGTTCTCTTTAGTGTTATGCATTTTCAGCCTCTTGGATTTTCTTTTAAATAAAAATTGGGTATTTTGTGTTGCTAAGATGATTTACCTCTATTTCTTTTTACGGATCATTTTTAATATCATGTTATTGGTAATATTTATTAAACATTATAACAGCGAGTGATCATGTTGGTGTGTACGACCAGAAACTAGGAATCAATTTATAAAAAACATGTTGTAGTTGGAAATTATCACCTGGCAACCGTTTCTCAAATACATACCTCTCATGGGCAAAAGACAATGTAAAAAGATGGAGATTGCTTTAAACCATGAACTAAAGCCTAGTTGCATCTTTTCAATTGATCCCAAAATATTTGAGAGAATATGTGCATATGGTTTGGAACATATGCTCTCTCATGTCTTGACACTTAATTTCAGATTTTGACAAGTGTATTGAGGCTGTTGTGATCTTGTTGTGGTTGATATGTTCTTCACAGGTGTTGGACACTGATAGAGCAAATATGGTTGATCTGATGAAGTTTATGCTGAGTTATGCTAGTAACCCATTGGACTCTTCAGAAAGGGACAACCTCTATAACAGAGATCTTGTTGAATCATCTGTCAGAAATCTGTTTGGCGAACTTTTCAAGCTGATTTATAGTGTACCTGGACCCAACTCTTCAGATTCAGTGCAAAATCAAATGCTTGGTAGGTTTGGACAGACAATGCCTACCGGGCAAAAAATTGAAATGAAAAGGGGTGATTGGATTTGCCCAAGGTAACTTTTTATTTCTATTTCATTTGAGCCCCAATGAACTGTTACCGAGGCTAGATGATGAGTGTGCACTCTGTAGCAATTGTCATAATTTTTTCCCTCATGTATTATCACCATTCCAGTATGTCAACATACTCTCTTTGTAATGTTGAGCAGGTGTAATTTCATGAATTTTGCAAGAAATGTTAAATGTCTTGAGTGTGAGGAAGCAAGACCAAAAAGACAGCTTGCTGGAGGAGAATGGGAATGTCCTCAGTAAGTAATTTCCTCCATGTAAAATGTTTTAATATTCTAAACTTCGATATTGACATCCAATTAACGGGATTCTCTTTTTTAAGGTGTGATTTCTATAATTATGGGAGGAATGTGACTTGCTTAAGGTGTGATTGCAAGCGACCTGGACAAATATCTTTGGGTGCCACCAATACCATGTCACATATGGGGTACGGAAATGGAGAGAGTACCAATACTTCAGATGTTGATAGTAGGTTAGCTGCTAATGAAGAGAAGGCACAGCGTTGGTTTAGTAAGGTTTCTCAACTAGACAGCAGTGCTGGTATTAACAGTGTCATAGCAGATGAAGATTTTCCTGAAATAATGCCATTAAGGAAAGGAGTAAACAGATTTGTTGTGAGCACTAGGAAAACTTCATTGGGGAGGAGGTTGACCAATGCTCAATACCGCAGAAACTTGGGCAATAATGGCACTCCTGGGGTTGAGGATTTTAAAGCTGGGGAGTCAATCAAGTCCCATGATACTCTGGATGACATTCTAGGTCGTTCAGCTGGCCTTACTCAATCTGACAATAAGAACATTGTTGCTGAACGTAATACCAGCATAGACGGCCCACCTTCATTTTCTAGCAATATTCCTCATTTTGAAAATGTGAAAGGGAGTGACTCTAGTACTGCAGATATGCTTGCCCAGAAGTCTGAGAATGCGATAGCAGAGGAGAGCAAAAAGGTGGTATTCGACACTGATGTTGGATATGCTAGTTCAAGTGACAGTTCACAACTTTCTAATAATTCTGCAAGCCAAAATGTCATCAAAGATCAGGAGAAAGAGGAAGCTGAAAAATCTGAGAGGTGGTTTAGAAAACTTGCTGAGCTGCACGATGTTACAGATTTAACAAGTGCAATATCTGATGAGGACTTCCCTGAAATAATGCCCATGCGTAAAGGAGAAAATCGATTTGTTGTTAGCAAGAAAAAAGATCGCTCTTTGACTTCACCTGCATATAAGCGACGTTTAGCCATGGAGCAAGCGAGCAATACCAACTTTGTCCCGTTTGTTCCCTTTCCCCCAGATTACTTTGCCAAAAAGGACAAGGAACAGCCAGATGGTTCAACAAATAAGTCCAATGTCGAATCATCTTCGATATCCGAGGTTGCAGAGAAGCCTCTAAAGATGTCAGATGATACTAGAGCTGGACCTGGGTTCCCAAGTACAGATTATGCTCAAGGTATGACCAATACTGAAACATTGTCTGGAGTTCCTGGTAACCCTCGAGAGATGTTACATGATTCTAAGCTTGGGTTGGAGAGAAGAGGGAGTGCTGAAGAAATTGGAAATCAAGATGTAAACATGAAGAGCTGGAGTGCAAAACCTTCTGAACAGAGCTCAAGTAACAACAATGTTGTTTCTATCTATGGGGCAACGAGCAGTGGAAATTCAAATTCAAGCCAGAGTTTCATTCAAGAGGATTCTGGGAGTAAGTATTCCAGGAACAGGAATAAAGATCACGTGCCAAATTCGACAGGGAGTTCCACCCCTGCATCCGAGAACCAGAGTGTTAGAGCACAATGGACAGGGAAGAGCTTGGAAGGGTCAGCTGTGAAGGAACCGGATCCTTTGGACATGTCAGAGGAGGCAAAGGCAGAGAGGTGGTTCCGACGTGTTGCACAGATTAAGGATATCTCTGAGCTCAGTCAGATTCCTGATGAAGATTTTCCATCAATAATGCCAATGCGCAAAGGGGTGAACAGATTTGTTGTGAGCAAGAGGAAAACACCATTGGAAAGGAGATTGACATCTCAGCAGTACCGAAGAAATCTTCCTGTTGTCAGCTCAGAACCGGTTAAAAATGAAAATGAAGGTAGCTGAAGAGAAGTAGTAGGTATCCATTTGTTTCATTTTTGAATGTGATGTCAAAATTTTACACCCAATTATTGTATCCCATTTATAAGTGATTATAGAAAAGAAAAATGAAGATGATGGAGAACATTAGTAGTCAAACCTTGTATTTTCAGATGTAAGAGAATTTTGACACTAAGTATTTATCTAATTATCTCTGCTGAGATGACCTTGCCTTGTATCATACTGGGGGGCTAGGTTGTCAAGTTTCAGAAATAAGTGATGCATTAATAAATCCAATATTTTCGTAGTTTTTTCTCTGAATTATAGAAATAGGATTATATTTAAAATTGAAGTTTTTAGGATTAAATTTCAGTTTGATTTTTAAGCTTGTTTTATTCTTAACAATCTGTGTAAGATCTGAAAGTTAATATTTACTTTTTTTCACATAAATTATTCTTTTCCTTTGATATATAATATAATAAAGTATGAAACAATACCCTCTCAAAAATTCTTATGTATCCTTAAAAGGAAATGGTAAAATCTACAAAGCTTGGATTCGTGAAGTACTGGAACAACTAATTTGCATTTGTTCCACCTCATTGGTGAACTCATTCACGAACATGAATTGGTGACACATAGCACTATTACTTTTAAAATAATAGACTAATATGGTAATCATTAATTATCATTAAGATCTAATAGTCAATAATTGCTTATTTTATTTTCACAATATATTATTCCTTTCCCTTGATATATAATAATGGAATTGGAAAGTATAAAATAATGCCATTCCATATGAAAAATTCTTGTGTACTAAATAAGTTACAAATCTAAATCTAAATTACGCTAAAAAATTATGAAAACTAAATCTATTGCTGTTCTTTTTCACTTCTACTAAATAGATGACATCTGGCAAGTTATGACTCCGAAAACCAAATGGAAAAAAGACAAACGAGTAACCAACCAATACACAGCCAGCAACAGAAAGGAACAGACACCGCACGTTTTTTAAATGATTCCAACAGTGTATGTGGTTCCATATCCTATGACGTGGCCGAACCTTTATCACCATTTCATCGTATATATGTTCTCCAGAGTAATCGCTTCCATTAGCTTAGTAATAAAGCTTTGTTAATGTATTTTCATATGTTCTTTATGTAACTATGCATGTACTTAATAAGTTAATATGATGTAACTATCCTATGTTACTTGGCAAAACAGTTTGCTGTTAAAGCATGAGTAGCACCAAGTTTTACACTCACAGGTGTCTTTTGTATAAGAAACATGTTTATATATAAATGAAACATTCAGATCAATACCAACTCTATCGCTTTCTATCCATGTCTCTATCAGTTTCCTCACCAAAATGGCTCAGCAATTTAGCTAGAGTGCTCAACTCAACCATATGTTTCATTGTTTTCTTCATTTTTGATCTTCTTGATGCTGTTTTCTGCGTTATCTTTAGATACCTTGATGAGTATATTGAAGGGGAGGCCTCTCCTTGTTGCTGTGGCAACCGGGGGAGACACAAGAAGAAGAAGGAGAAGAAGAATGTGAAAGATGATGAAGATGATGATGGTTTGTCAAATAGTCTGTATGAGAGGAAGAGCATTTTCAGAGAAATGGGTTTCCTACAATTTGAGAGAAAGCAGCAAGATTCCAATAGAAAATGTGGTAAAGTTGGTGGTGGAAGGTCAATGAATCGTTGGTCTGATTGTGGGTGTGACTCTTGCCTTTCATGGGTGAATAATCAGGGTGACTATAAGCTTCATTTTGTTGTGAAGGAGTCCTTAACAGGTATTTCTACTACTTTGTTTCTTGTTTGTTATTTATAAATGTGATTGAGTTATTAACACTCCTGAATTCCTATTCATGCTTCTTACTTGCTAATTAAAAATTTTATTTTTGAAAATTATGAGTACTTGAGTGGTTAACAAGCTGTGTGAATACACATTTATGAGTGCCAATATGACATGTCATAGATGGTGGCTTATATTGTTTGATCATCCTCAGTTTGGATTAACCTCCTTTAAAGAGCTTGTCTCTAAAGTGAAAAAGTAATGGTATATCTATCCTTAGATTATTTAGTGGATTGAGATCTCTATGCACTTTATTAAATTATTGGTGAATACACTATTACTTATATTGTTTGATCATCCTTAATGTCTGGATTTAGCTCCTTTAAAGAGTTAATTTGTCTCTAAAGTGGGAAAGTAAAGATGTATTCACCGTTGGATCATTTTAGTGGATTGGGATCTCTATGCACTTTATCAAATTAATGGTGAATAATCCTTACTTGGTTATATTGTTTGATCATCCTTTATGTTTGGATTTAGCTCCTTTAAAATGCCCGTCTCTAAAATGAGAAAGCAATGATATATCTACCTTTAGATCATTTGGTGGATTGAAATCTCTATTCACTTTATCAGATCAATGATAAATATATCTTTACTTTGTCACTTTAGAGATAAGTTCACTTTTAAAAAAAAAAACAAATCGTTTATGTTTCTGTGCATTATTCCAGGTAGCTAACATTGTTGTCAATTTATGTTGGACAGCTATTGGTGAGAACAGCAGGGGAAACCCTTCTGAGAATGTCATATTCTTGCATGGATTTCTTTGTTCTTCCTCATTTTGGACACAGACAGTGTTCCCATATTTTTCTGAACAAGTAAAGCATGACTACCGATTGATTGCCATAGACCTGTTGGGATTTGGCAAGAGCCCAAAGCCAAGAGATTGCTTGTACACTTTGAAGGATCATGTGGAAATGATTGAGAAATCTGTGGTTCAACCATTGCAGTTAAGTACTTTCCATTTGGTTGCACACTCTATGGGTTGCATAATTGCATTGGCCTTGGCTGCAAAGTACCCCAAGTGTGTAAAATCAATTACCCTTACTGCCCCTGTAAGTGCCTTAGACCCAAGTTTGATATTTCTTTTTAAAGAATTGAACTACATAGAACCAAATTGACAAATTTTGTGCAACATGTTTAGTGGCAATGAACCTTGGAATCACTGTCACTTGCATCATGCAATCAGAAAAAGTATTTCAATTTGAAAAGTGCTAAGAACACACTCTTTATCACACTCCTCCTCAACACACACTCTATTATTGAGTGGATTTCACGTGAGACCCACCAAAACATATGGTTCCATATGAAATTCACCAAATAATAGAGGGTGTGCTGGGAAAGAATGTTGGGAAAGAGTGTGACAAAGAGTTAAATGCTAGTATTGCTCTTTTAATTTTTGTTTTTTAATTTTTGCCTAATACTATCTTCTGAAATTTTCCTTTGTCCTTATGTTTTTTTGGCAGCCATACTCTCCTTCTGAAGGAAATGATGTTTGTTTAAATGCACTAGCAAAACTTGCTGGGAAGAAACTGTGGCCCCCAATATCATTTGGTTCTTCATTTATGTCATGGCATGAACACTTGGGTCGATGTGTTTGCCTTGTCTATTGCAGAAACCATAGGATATGGGAGAGGATTCTAAAATTCATTACTCGCAAGAGGTAATAAACATTTCCTGAAAATTTGAAATACTACAATTTAGTCAACGGATTATCATTATAAATTCTTTCTTGCTTGCTTAAAAGAAAAGAAAGTTTTACTTGAGAGGAGTTTTTATATTAACAGAGGTGATAAACATTTCTTAAAAGATTTGGGCATGTTTGGTTTAAATTCCGGTGGAAGTAAACGAAAAAAAGACATTTATCAAAGCAATCATATTGTTGCTTTAGTCAAAAGCTGGTTGGACGTGGATTGAAAAGAGTTATTTTCTCATTTATTCCCAACAGTAATCTAAATCAAACAGACCTTTCTAGTTTCTTGCTTATTATATTGTAAACTTTTAAGGATACATGGAAATAATAAACATGCCTTTCTTTACCTTTGACAGGGATCTTCATTTCTCAATCATAGACTTGACTAGGCACACTCATCAATCAGCTTGGAGCTCCATGCATAATGTGATATGTGGGGGAGCAAAACATATGGATAGTTACCTGAAAATTTTGACCAAAGCTGGAGTTAGAATAAATGTTATTCAAGGTGATAAAGATCAGGTTGTCCCAATGGAGTGCTGTAGTAACTTCAAGTTAATGGCTCCAAATGCTGAAATCAACATCATACCAAATGCTGATCATGGCACTGTCCTCTTTGGCAGAGAGAAGGAATTTGCACGTATGCTGGAGCGTACATGGGGACTTTTTTTTTAAATTTCATTTTGTAATTAGGAAGCTTCTAGGGTGTCTGGACCGACTAATTTAACTGTACCAATACAGTTGATATTTTGCCCAATAACTAATAAGGTATCATTTAATATTCTGTTTTATGTAATCTATTATTAAAATAAACCAAACCTTTTGTTTTACCACTATGTCCCTCAATAAAATCCTTTTTTATCATGATATTTAATGTTACAATTATATCCCATTCAACCAATAAATTAAATTAAATTAAATTATAAAAAAAGAACTTCTTCTTTTCTTCTTGAACTTTCCCTGCTCTTCGTTTTTTCCCCTCTGCAACATCTGAGGAACACAACATGCGGTCATGCAATGCCCACCTACTCAGAAAGCCAAAAACATGCCATCCACGAAAGCTTTGAAGGGTTAAAAATCATTCATTTTTAAATCAATTAAAATTTTTAAAAAAATAGAAAATCCTTTCATATCCTAAATTTAGGGGTGGCGTTATGGCTTCAGATTCATTCTTTTTTCAGATTGGATTTTCTCATCCGGTTTCACCTGCATTCCATTCCATCAATATTCAATCCATCTATTCAGTTCTTGCATCTTTTGTTCTCTCATCTTGCATCTCTTGCGTTTATGGCTCACTTTTGTTCTCTTCGTTTTCTCTGATCACCACGTGCCGTCTTCCACTATCCCGTCGCCTTCCGCCGCCGCACGCCGCTCCATCTCTCCGTGCTCTGGTCGGAACACCAGGCACCGTTCTCCAGAGAACCAAAACGACTAGGGATGCGATACGGGGGGTGTGAAACAGAGAAGTCGGATGAACTACAGAGATGGAGACGACCTACTTGAGGCGTAGAGGATTCGGGTTCCCGGTTTCAGCGGACTTTGGGGAGAAAGGGCCTCAAGCCTCACAATTTCATACAACTAAGGTAGAACGGGCTTAGGGTTCACTACCTCATTTCTGCAAAATGAAAGTAAAAATGTTTTTAAAAATATCTATCATGTTTCTTTAAATTTAAAATAAATGAAATTGGTAAAATACTTATTAAGAGTTTGAATTTTAAAGGTAAAATAGTTATTTACTTACTAGGGACAAATTTGTAAAATTAAATGTTTTTTTAAGTTAAAATGCAAAGACTTTGACTTGATCTCATTAAATGTATTGATGGCTATCTATTGGTTAGAGCACAACTGCACCAAAGCAGCTAATTTTTTTTAAGGCACCATAGAATTCTCCCTGTAATTATAATGCACTTTTAAGTGTAAGTGACAATTAACTTACAACTTGGCAGCTTTATAAACATGGCAAATTCTAAGGCACACAAGGATAATAGGTATCATCACTGTGCACATGGATGTTTTAACTGTTCGATCAAACTAAAAAATATGGACTGCTGTGATCATTTCTTCATCCCACCTTCCATGCTCGACCACCCATTTCCCCTCCCACCACCACTATTGCGATTACATCTTGTTGGAACCAAAGTGATTTGGATTTAATTAATCTTTAAGTTTTGATGTTAACAAAAGGATTAAATTTGCTTGGCAAAGTGTTAGTTGAGATCTAACAAGGTTATCTAGTTTTGCAGGATCACTTGAATCTTATAAGTTATGGAAACTTAGAAAAAGTTTTCATATATCTGCAGAGACATGTATAAGGAATTTGGGGTGACTTTATAAATTTTTTAACTTATTTAAATACTTGGTTTTGTTTAGATTCGCAATCGTGACCGGAGTCCGAGTACGTTCTCTTGAAACCGCGAGATAACTACACTCCTTTTACACTTCACTTTTAGGTAAGGGGAGAAAGTCTGAGAGATAATTATGTTATGTTGACTATATGCCTTGTGTGTTTATTTTGATGTGTTTGATTGATGTTGTTAATGTTGTGGCTGTTTTGGTTGGATTTTGAGTTCATGATGAATTAATGGTTTATGAAAATATGCGAGTTGCTTATACGTGTTGAAGTTGCTATATATGTATTGATGATTTATGAAAATGTGCATATTACTTATACGTGTTCAAGTTGTTGCATGGAAGCCTAACCACTGGTCAGATCTCAAATAATGAAGATAAAAGCTTTAAGAAAAGATCTACAAAGAAAATTATAAATAAATGTTTCTTTTTAACAAGGTTTTGATAAAAAGGGGAAGTTACATAATTTTAGTGGTTTGGTGAAAATTTTAGAGAATAAAACCAGTTTTAAAATTCAATTGGAAAAATTTGAGTGATTTTAGACAAAAAGGACAATTAATTTCCTTGAAAATGTTTTGAAGAAGAACAAAAGTTTGTTTGGAACCTAAAAGGAATTTATTTGGAAATTTCAAGTATTTTAGGAAAAAGAAGATTTGAAAATAAAAATGGTTTTATGAAAATAGAAATGGATTTTTCAAAACTTAAAGTTTCAAATAAAAGGATTTCAAAAGAAAAGTTTTTATTTGAAAGATTTTGTTTAAAGGAAAATGTCAGATAACTTAGATAAGTTACGGAAAATTTTGGTTTTCGTATTTGTTTTTCACTGAACGAAAATATAGTTGAAAAATTAACCTAGTAACCGAGACGTCGAGATACTAGAGTTAAAGCACGAGGATCCATGATCTGTATTACAACGCTGTGGACTGTGTGTCCTTTATATGATATTGTAGACTGTGTGTCCTATACAAGTGGCTGTGGATTGTGTTTCCTATACAAGTTGTTGTGGACTGTGTCCTACAAATGTTGTGATAAACGTGAAAAATGGAGTAAAAAGGGTAAACAGTCTTGTGCACGGGTCTAGGGCTGTTGTGATTGGACACTCGGACTTTAACGTCCTGTGTTGACAATAAAAGATTTAAGATATTTAAAAATTCATGGGTGGTCGTGAGCCTTGAGCCTCGACAAGGAAAGAATGTGACACAAAGAAAAGCTGCGAAAATAAAAGGTTTTACATGCATTCTTTTTGGCAGACGTGCCTGTTATTTCGAATATCTTGATAAACGAGGTATTCGAGACGGTGTTATTCCGGATACCTTGGTGCACGAGGTATTAGAGACGATGTTATTCCGGATATCTTCATGAATAAGGTATTCGAGACGGTGTGCCTTTGTGGCAATTGAGCCTGATCAGCTTACTGTTTTCAAAAAAAAAATTGCATGGAGTTGGGGTCTTCGGAGACCAGGACAGAATGATGAAATATAGAAGTGCCATGTTTTCAAAAACAACGACGATTGGTGATTTACATGATTATTTTGTGAGAATTTATATGTTGAATATGAATATTTGTATATACGTGTTGCTCTGTGTTTGGGCATTTAGTCCCCATAATTCATCCATATATTGGTATCCCACCCTTGCATTTTTGTTGTTTTCTGTTCTTGTTATATGTATATATGCTATATACTTGAGAATAGATGGATCCGATCATGATACAATTGACACACTTTCGGTCCCGGGCTCTGCTGTTTGAAAATGGGGATGACCCCGTTGCATGGACCTTTGCTTCGGGCTTATCTCGTGCAGTGACGTATACAAGACCTGTTTGTTCCGTAGAGGGTTCAAAGGAAGCATCTATGAGACGTGTTCATAGTGTTGAGACTGTTCATATCCGACTGCCACCTATGGAGCTTTATCTGCAGCATCTGGCCAACCTAGGCCTTTTGGATATTGAGTTTCCTCAAGCACAGTCTCATCTGGAAGAAGCTCCAGCTTCCCCTATTGAGGAGGATCCTGAGGACTGGATTGAGGAGGATCCCGTAGAACTGATGGAGGAGGAGCCCCCGTTTCAACCTATTGGAGATGACGATGATGTCAACGCTCCTGACGAGGGAGTAGATATGGAGGTGGTTGCACCAGCTACACCTCCCAGGGACGGGGATGTCTACCAAGGCCTCCCTAATGGGCATCTTTAGTTTGGTCAGCTCTTTGGAAGTTTTTCTCTTGGGGTAGTTTGATATGAACAATGTATTTCGAAAACTGATGTTTAGTTATGACTCTTTAACCCTATCTCTAACTTTAAACTGGAAATCATGTTGTGGATCTTATGAATTATCACTTTGTGAATTTCTGTCAAGAAGCTTGTTTATGTAAAGGCTTAAGGATCAATGAACTTGATATATTTCAATATCTCTGCATTAGTTTTGTATGTTGTTTTCTTTTTTTAAAATTTTTAGGAAAGTAAACATTATTATTAGAAAAGAGTTTTAGGAACCTTAAGTTTTCCGAAAGTAAATCAACAACTCACTAATAGTGATTATTTTATTTTAAGTAAAGTTGTTAATGTGATGCTCGGGTTAAGGGTGTCACAAAGACAGAAGGAGGTAGGGGTAACAAGGAATCAATATGACAAAAGAAAGAGTTTGATTATGTTACCAACAAAAAGAAGTACCTAGACCTATTCGGTAACATCACAACAGAGGCAGGATAGCGAGTCCTTGCCAATGTTCTAATGAACAAGACAATATGGGGATAAAAGGAAATCTCCATACGTGGATTAAGGATATGAGGTGGAGGAGAAGGAATCACATACGGGTGAGAGACACTTGCAGTCATAAGAGATTGCAGGTCATACACAAAAATACTAGATGATATGCCAGCTTGTTCTTTGGGAGTTGAGTCCCTGTGAACTACTGTGTACTGACATATATCAGACACAACATCATAGGATGATGTTTGGGTTTGGTGAGAGGAGACGGGTGAAGAGAATGGAGACACTATAAATAGGGGTTGGACAGATAAAACAGGTGGAGAAGAAATAGAAGGGTTTAGGATGCCTTGGTGAGAGGGAGAAGATGGTGCAGAAGGGATGGATGACAGGACCAACTGATCTTCTGACAGCTTCAACTTCTTCCTTGACATAGAAGGAGACAGGGTGTCAACCTCAAGGTGGACAACTGTATGTGTCCCAACAGACAGGTTTTCAACAGTTGCAGCAGCAACCTCAACCTCTGCAGCTTGATCTTTTGCAGGAACTTCTACCCTTTTAGCAGATGCCACAGAAGGCACTGGGTAGCCAGACCTTCTCTTTCTGGAAATGAGTCCCAAATTGAGAGTCTTCTTCTCCTTGGGCTTCTCCAAGGGTCTTGTTGTCTGCTCCCCCTGAGCAGATACTTCCTCTTTGCTAGGTGCAGACTCCACTTATCTGACCTTAGCAAAGGTCTTCACCAGCCTTCTTGTTTTGTTGGGCTGAGCAGACTCAGCTTCTGAGGCCACAACATCTCTTGTCTTCCTCTTGGGATAGGGCTTCTTCAGTTTGAACCTCAGAGGCTCAACTGTCTCAGTAGTCTCAGCAGAGACTGATGGCTTCTCGAAAGCAGGCCTCTGGTCCTGTGTGGCCACCTTTCCAGCAGGCTTCCAGATTCTTTCAGAGATGGGCATTTCTGACTCATCAGTGGAGACCACTTTGTCCTCCTTCAGCTTCTACCCAGTAGCAGGCTTCTTATTCTTTTCCTTCTTGTCCTCTTCCTCATCTTCTAGAGGGATACCCTCTATGTTCATCATACACAAGTTCTTGCTGACCATAGGAAAGGACATGTTTATGAAGTGAGCATCACTGGGAACAAACAGCTTGTTCTTGAAGAGTCTTATCAACAACATTCCATAGGGATAGGTTTGCATGTTGATCCTCTTGATTAGTGATTCAAGGTAGATGTAGATGAGGTCATTGATGTCCACCTTGATTTTGTGAATCAAGTGGTACAGGGCAAACCTGTCCATCTTGGTCACAATGTCTCGTGATCCTTTCCTAGGCATCACGCATTCCAGCAGCAGCTTGTTCATGAATCTGCACTTCACCACCATGCAATACAGGCTTCAAGTTATCAGGGTTGGGAACACCATACAGAGCAATGTTAACATTCTCCGTTCCCACCTCATCCTCCCACTCAGGTCAGAAAGCAGCGCCAATTCTAGGGCATTTGGTGACGAGCTCCGGAGAGCTGATGGGGAAGAGAAGAGTGGTATCCATCACTCGAGCACGAAAGCTCTTGGTTCCATCTAGCTTGCTGGTGAGAACCACAACACTTGTCCAGAAGTCTCTGACAAGCTTGGGATGAACCAGCTCCTTTAGATCAAAGAAGGAGGTCCACTTAGAGTATTCCAACTTCTCTGTGACATCCATTCCCCATTTCTTCATCTGTTGGAGGTCCACAGTCTTCCCAGCCAGGATTTTCTCCACATTAGAGAGCCTCATGTTGTACTTATCAACTATTTCTTTTGAGGAAAGATGCTTTGATGGTGCCATTTTAGAGAGAATGAATTTCTAGGGTTTTGGAAGAGAGAAGGGTTTGACAAAGGAGAAGACGAAGACGAAGAGATTTTTAGAGATTGAAAACGTAAAGGTTGAACCTTTATGACTCTTTGCCTTTTATAGTCATTAAGGCAGGAGAGAGAAATAAAACATTTTTAATTTTAAAACGGCACGATTTACGTGGGGAACTACAACGCCCACTTTAGACATTATGAAAACATGGTTTCAAGATAAAAACTGTCGTGCACATGGTTAGCTTCAGATTAATAAATGGTATTAAATAATCAATAACCATTTTAACAAAAACTGTTGAGTTTTAGCATTGTGACTCAGCATGGTCAGACAGGTAACATAGACAGGTGATATAAAAACATAAGACAGGTAGCATAGATAGGTTAATTATCAGACATGTCATTCAAAAATGTAATGCATGTTTAGATTATCTATAATAAATAAAAACCTTTCTTCTGCTAATGGTTTAATGAAAATATCAGCCCATTGATTTTCAGTTTTAACAAACTTAATGTCAAAGATACCTTTCTGAACACAATCCCTTATAAAGTGATGTTTGATTTCAATATGCTTAGCCTTAGAATGCTGAATTGGATTTTTAGTTAAGCATATGACACTAGAATTATCACACCACACAGATATGTTATGCTCATAAATAGAGTAATCCTCAAGTTGATGTTTTACCCATAAGAGTTGAGAGCAGCAACTAGCAGCTGAAATGTATTCCGCCTCAACGGTAGACAAGGTAATAGTTGTCTGCCTCTTACTTGACCAGGAGACTAAGCTTGCTCTAATGAAGTGACATCCTCCACTAGTGCTTTTTCTTTCTATTCTGTCTCCAGCAAAATCAGCATCACAGAATCCCACTAATTTGTATTCTTTTGATCTTAGATACAACAAACCAAGATTAGTAGTCCCAAGAAAATATCTAAATATTCTTTTAACAACCTTAAGATGATATTCTCTTGGGTCATATTAGAATCTAGCACACATACAGACACTAAACTGAATGTCAGGTCTGCTTGAAGTTAAGTACAGTAGAGAGCCAATCATACCTCTATAGACAGTTTGGTCTACCATTTTACCTTCATAATCTTTGCTTAGTTTTGTCTTGGGTTGCTTGGGAGTTTTCATTAGTTTGGCACTTTCCATTTTGTACATTTTGAGTATCTCCTTGGTATACTTTTGTTTATGGATGTAGACTCCATCACTTGTCTGTTTGATTTGTAATCCAAGGAAGAACTTTAATTCTCCCATCGTGCTCATCTCAAATTCTGCTTGCATTAGCTTGGAAAATCCCTTGCACAACTTTTCATTAGTTGCTCCAAAAATAATATCATCAACATACATTTGAACTATAATAAAATTCTCTTTAAAACTTTTCTTAAATAGGGTAGTATCTACTTGTCCTCTAGTAAATTCATTATGCATGAGAAAAAAACTAAGTCTATCATACCATGCTCTAGGTGCTTGTTTCAAACCATATAATGCCTTTTTAAGTTTGAAAACATGATTTGTTTTATCAATATCTTCAAAACCAGGGGGTTGTTTAACATACACTTCTTCTTCAATTATACCATTTAGAAAATCACTTTTTGCATCCATTTGAAAAAGAGTGATTTGGTGTTGTGCAGCATATGACATTAGGATGCGGATAGCTTCTATTCTAGCTACAGGTGCAAAGGTTTCAGTATAATCAATACCTTCTTGATGGTTATAGCGTTGAGCTACTAACCTTGCCTTATTTCTGACAACCTTGCCATCGTCATCCAATTTGTTTCTGAAGACCCATCTTGTTCCAATAACATATTTGTTTTTGGGTTTTGAGACAAGTGTCCAGACATCATTTCTGGTAAACTGGTTGAGTTCTTCTTGCATAGCAAAAATCCAGCTTTCATCCTCAAGAGCTTCTTCAATGCGTTTTGGCTCTATTTCTGACATAAAGGCCACATTGCTTGATTCTCTTAAAGTGGATCCGGTTCTTACTCCTTCTGAGGGATTTCCAATAATAAGATCCTTAGGATGACGAGTTTTGAAGTTCCAGTCCCTTTTGAGATCATCATGAAGATCTTGACTTGTCTGCTCCACTTGTCTGTTTGGCTCAATCACAGGTTTTGTCTTGGTCAGATCAGGTTGTTGACTTTTTGATTTGTTTATATCAAGACCTGCAAGATCATCTTCTAGATCTGATAGTTCCTTATCAGTCTTTAAACCATCATTGAACTTAACATGAACAGATTCTTCAATAACAAAAGTTATGGAATTGTAAATTCTAAATGCTTTAGACATTTGTTGCGTGATTTTTAGAAATATAAAGGCAAGTGCACCTCGTCGCAATCAAGTAATACGGTGGTGAGACCGGTTATCGTATCCACAGGGATTGGATGTCAATTACCAATTCGCAAATTCAACAACTATTTAGACTTAACTAAAGTGTGAGGGATTAAAACAGAAAATAAAGAAAGCAAAACAATATTTTTGGTCTTTTGGGAATTATATCGAACACTTGGAAGGCAAACAGAGATGTGGCTAAGATTGTTAGGGTTAGACTACACTAATCCTCCCTTAATTGCAATGAAATGGTTATCAACACAAGCACTATTTCAATTATGACAATCAAGCCTTTTCTAAAATACTCAAGCCTAATTCCTTAGGTGCATTGAGCCTAAAACCCCAAATTAAACCCTAATTCCTTAGGTGCATTGAGCCTAAAACCCCAAATTAAACCCTAATTCCTTAGGTGAATTAACCTGAGATTTTGCATTAAGTCAAGACTTATAAGATTGCAAGCATTCAACACCTATTCCTAGATTCTTGAACTACTTGGCATATGATTCATGAGCATGCCTTAACACCAACCTTCCAGTCATCTATCAAAGCAACATATCATTCCTATGGGTAGCTAATCCAAGGAAAGCATTAAGCACAGAATCACATACTCATAAGGAAATAAAGACTTGCATTAAAACACCAAATCAATTACAACAAGTCCAGAAAAGTTACATCTAACCCCAACAATGGGGATTTAACTACTCATGATAAAAGGAAATACAAAATAGAGTGAGAAAAGGGATGGAGAACACTCATAGACAAGCTTCCTCCATCTTCTCCCCATCCAAGAGCAGAGAAAACACCCCCCTATTTGGGTAGAAACCCTCTCCAGCCGCCAGCCTCAGCCTGCCTCCAAGTGCAGATCCCTCATTCTTCGGTCAAGGCAGGTTTATTTATAGGTCCGTCGCCCGTCACGGCTGTGGATGCAGCCATCACGGCCAGGCCGTGATGGTCTCTGACTTGGGCGCCTCTTCATTCACTTATTCATCACGGCCGTGATATCCATCACGGCTAGGCCGTGATCGTTTCTGACTTTTCCAACTAGCAGGTCACGGCCGTGATAGCCATCACGGCCAGGCCGTGACAGCTTCTGACTTTTGGCTCAATCTTTCTTCAGCTACTGCTCCCTCACGGCCATGAGGTCCATCACGGCTAGGCCGTGATACTCTCTGTTTGGCTCATAATCTTCACTTTTCAAGCTCTTTTTCATCCAAGCTCTACCAAGGCTGATTTCTGGGCATTTTTCCATTAAATCCTGCAAAACAACACACAGAAACCACCTCATCCGTTCCAAAGGAAAAACTATACAAAATCAACACTAAATTGGCCTAACTATATGCAAATGCATGCAGAAATTTACATGAAAAATGAGGTGAAATCACACTCATCAAATCACCCCAAGCTTAAGACTTTGCTTGTCCTCAAGCAAAAACTAAGGCCAGAAGAGATAAACAGTCAAAGCATGGATAGTGAACCAAGAACCCAAGTAAAATGATCCAAGTAACAGGCATTCAATTATTTCAACAAGAGACAATCAATTCAAGTCCAATTAGGGGCTTAAAGTTTCCTAGACTCACATCCTCACTGATTCGGGCACTCTTGCTCACTTGAAGCTCACCCCAAGCTTGTTTATTTGCTTGGCTCTCTTTCTTGCCTCACTCACTCAAGTGTTCAAGTATATATAACAATTCGCTCCATTTTCCTCAAGGAATGATTCCTACCATATGCTTGACTATCAACCAAATCTCCACTTTATTTATGAAAACACTTAAGAATCAAGAGGTCTTTATTTGGTTGTAACGTGGCCATGGGATTAATCTTTAGGTGGGGATAACAAGAAAAGGACATTTCAAAAGGCTACATAAACATAAAGCTTTGCAAACATGACCTTCTAAAATACCTTCTTGGATTTTCAATACATTTTTCCACCTTTCTTTTCTTTCTTTTTCTTTTTATTTCTCTTTTTTCTTTTTGTCATCCCCTTCTCTATTTATTTTTCTTTTTTTTTTTTTGGAGAAGGGGAGAAATTTTTTTTTTTTCATCCCAAATTTTCAACTACCTTTTTCACCCTTTGTAATACTTTAGAAGGTCCCTTGTCAAACATATTTATCGAAACATTTCAGGGTACCAAGAAAAGCATTGTATTCATTCAGGCTCAAAATTGGGCAACTAAGGGGTAGCATTTCATCATTCAAAACTCAGAAGGCCAGAAAAATACCTATTGCCTCAATCATTTTCAAAAATGTTTTCAAAAAATTTTAAGCTTTAAAATGGTTTCAAGTCAAGTTCTAGAGAAAATAGACCAAGAGGAATAATACTCTAACACAAGGAATGGGGGCAGATTTAGTGAGTACCCCCTAATGGCTCAAAAACTCACATTTATCAGTTCAAAAACCAGTGAGAAACACAAGTCTAAAGAAACACATGCTAATCATCAACTATCCAAGGTCATCTCAAGCATATTTATTTGCAGCCATATCACAAGAATAAACAGAATTGGGTTCAAGAATTCACTATCACAAAAAATTGGCACTCAGCTCTCACAATCAGATGCTCAATCTAAGCAGGGGCAACCGAATCATGCGATCATGCAAACTTAAGCCTATATGAATGCAATCATTACAATGCAAGCAAAAAGATTACCCCTACCCCAAGCTTAAAGATTTACATTGTCCCCAATGTAAACAATCAAGTTGGAGAGAGGAGAAGAAAAAAATAAAATAAAACAAAGCAAAAATTGGAACGGCTTACCGAGGCGGTAGCGGGTGCTGGCTCACATACTTTTTGGCTTTGTTTCTCCCTGCTCTTTTTCTCCTTCCTTTATTCAAAATCTGAAGATACTTAACAAAAATTATTAACAAACCTCTTGAGCTTCTCAAATTATTCAAGAGGTTAAAGCAAAAACAAAATTAACTAAAGAGAAGGGTTAAGAAAAGTTGGGTTGCCTCCCAATAAGCGCTTCTTTAACGTCACTAGCTTGACTTATTAAGAAGCATCCACCTGGGTCCCATAACCTGTGGTATAAGGACCAAGGGATGCTAACCATGTGAGATCCTTCACCTGGATCCCACGGTTTGCAGCAAAAATGTGGAAGTGAGCGCTCGAAATTCATGCTGACTTCTTCAACTGGGAAGTGCTTTTCAATTCCTCTCGGGTCAAAGATGACCCCTTTATCAATAAAATCTTCCCAATAAAAATGGGGTTCAACCTCAGGCAGAGGCATGAACTCCATTGTTGACTGCTTTAAAATGTGAGGTGGCAAACAATTCGAGAGGATCATTGGTGCTTTGTTCGACTTCTCAGACAATCTTCACTCTCAGCATTGCCAAATCCATCACCTTCCAAATATGCAGAAATCTCCGCACAAACCACACAAGTGTTTCTCCCATCACATTCCACACATGCATAGGAACCAATAGCACCATCTAATTCCAAAAGTTTTTCATCATCTCCAAGCATGGTGAAATAGATGTCCTCCAATTGCCTCTTCCTTTCAGGCTCTTTAGTCAAGGGTTCAATGGGGAATGGTGCAACTATGTTCTCCAAAACAGGGTCTTCACTTCTTGACTCGGTTGCTCCCACTTCTTCTTCTTCCTCCTCATCCATCATTGCATCATCTTCATCATCCTCCATCAAGTTCTCATTTGCCATTTCGGATAGTAGGTTAGAGAGTTCCTCAATACGTACCCCGAGACTTCGAATAGCATCTTCTTGATTTTTTAATTCTCCCATTGTTGTTGCCATGAAGTTCTCCAAAACGGCCTCTAAGTGAGGTTGATTATCCGGGATAGGTTGCTCAACCTCGACTGGGAATGCGGATTTGAAGTTCTCCCAAGCAACTTCCAACAGAGATGGCTCATCATACCAAGGTGTGGAAGATTCCCAATGTTCCCCTTCATCCATCAAAGTATTGTTTGGAGGGTTCCCCCACCATGGAGTGGAAGTGTTGGGAAATTGATTTCCCCATTCAGCATAACCTACCACTGGTGGAGGAGAGACAGTTGCCCTTGACAGCTCATTACTCACTTGTTGGATGTTTACGGCTAATTGCAGCATATCTACCCGCAGCTGCAGCTCAGATATCTCCATTTCTGCATCAGATGGTTGATACCAATTGTAGTCCATGATCCTGTCTAATCAATTTCTCACTTCACAGACAATTAAGCCCAAGATCAAATAAACACAAAAACAAATATATATAAAACTAACAAAAGAAAGATATCGATTATATACAGCGAAATAAAATAAAATAAAAAATGTCTAAATTAGTTATCTCATTTGTTACTAATGATATTGACAAAGCCAATCCCCGGCAACGGCGCCAAAAACTTGTTGCGTTATTTTTAAGATATAAAATAAAGGCAAGTGCACCTTGTCGCAAACAAGTAATAAAACGGTGAGACCGGTTATCGTATCCACAGGGATTGGATGTCAATTACCAATTCGCAAATTCAACAACTATTTAGACTTAACTAAAGTGTGAGGGATTAAAACAGAAAATAAAGAAAGCAAAACAATATTTTTGGTCTTTTGGGAATTATATCGAACACTTGGAAGGCAAACAGAGATGTGGCTAAGATTGTTAGGGTTAGACTACACTAATCCTCCCTTAATTGCAATGAAATGGTTATCAACACAAGCACTATTTCAATTATGACAATCAAGCCTTTTCTAAAATACTCAAGCCTAATTCCTTAGGTGCATTGAGCCTAAAACCCCAAATTAAACCCTAATTCCTTAGGTGAATTAACCTGAGATTTTTCATTAAGTCAAGACTTATAAGATTGCAAGCATTCAACACCTATTCCTAGATTCTTGAACTACTTGGCATATGATTCATGAGCATGCCTTAACACCAACCTTCCAGTCATCTATCAAAGCAACATATCATTCCTATGGGTAGCTAATCCAAGGAAAGCATTAAGCACAGAATCACATACTCATAAGGAAATAAAGACTTGCATTAAAACACCAAATCAATTACAACAAGTTCAGAAAAGTTACATCTAACCCCAACAATGGGGATTTAACTACTCATGATAAAAGGAAATACAAAATAGAGTGAGAAAAGGGATGGAGAACACTCATAGACAAGCTTCCTCCATCTTCTCCCCATCCAAGAGCAGAGAAAACACCCCCCTATTTGGGTAGAAACCCTCTCCAGCCGCCAGCCTCAGCCTGCCTCCAAGTGCAGATCCCTCATTCTGTTCAGTGCAGGTTTATTTATAGGTCCGTCGCCCGTCACGGCCGTGACAGCCATCACGGCCAGGCCGTGATGGTCTCTGACTTGGGCGCCTCTTCATTCACTTATTCATCACGGCCGTGATATCCATCATGGCTAGGCCGTGATCGTTTCTGACTTTTCCAACTAGCAGGTCACGGCCGTGATAGCCATCACGGCCAGGCCGCGACAGCTTCTGACTTTTGGCTCAATCTTTCTTCAGCTACTGCTCCCTCACGGCCGTGAGGTCCATCACGGCTAGGCCGTGATACTCTCTGTTTGGCTCATAATCTTCACTTTTCAAGCTCTTTTTCATCCAAGCTCTACCAAGGCTGATTTCTGGGCATTTTTCCATTAAATCCTGCAAAACAACACACAGAAACCACCTCATCCGTTCCAAAGGAAAAACTATACAAAATCAACACTAAATTGGCCTAACTATATGCAAATGCATGCAGAAATTTACATGAAAAATGAGGTGAAATCACACTCATCAACATTTCAGAAAATCCTACAAAAATACCTTTATCTACTTTGGAATCTAACTTTCCAAGTTGATCCTTAGTATTTAGAATGAAGCATTCAAAACCAAATGCATGAAAATAAGATATGTTGGGGCTTCTACCTTTCCACAATTCATAAGGTGTCTTCTTTAGAAAAGGCCTAATAAGTATTCTGTTTTGTACATAACATGCAGTGTTTACTGCTTCTGCCCAGAAGTACTTAGGGAGATTATTCACATTGAGCATAGATCTAGCCATCTCTTGCAGAGATCTGTTCTTTCCCTCAACCACTCCATTTTGTTGTGGAGTTCTAGGTGCAAAGAAATTGTGAGAGATCCCATTCTCCTCACAGAACTGTCTAAACTACTCATTTTCAAATTCTCCCCCATGGTCACTTTTAAGGGTAGAGATATAGAAACCCTGTTCATTTTGTACTCTTTTGTAGAATACTGAGAAAGCCTTAAAAGTCTCATCCTTGTAGTTAAGAAGAGTACCCATGTAAAACTAGAGTAGTCATCAACTATGACAAATCCATATTTTCTTCCAGCCAGGCTAGCAACACTAACTGGTCCAAACAGATCCATGTGTAACAACTGAAGAAGTCTAGAGGTTGATACTTTGTTTTTAGATTTGAAACTTGATTTTATCTGTTTACCTCTCTGACATGCATCACACCAGACATCTTTCTTAAAACTAATATCAGGCAATCCTCTCACAAGGTTATCTTTTTCAGTTTAGGAATTAGTTTCATACTAGCATGTCCTAGTTTCTTATGCCATAACCATCTTTCATCCTCTATAGACATCAGACAGGTTACATTTTGATATGAGAGATCAGTCAGTTCAATCTTATACAGATTTTGTTGCCTTTTAGCCGAAAAGAGGGTTTTGCCACTACCGTCTTTAACCATGCATAAATCCTTGGTAAAGGAGACATCAAATCCGCTGTCACGTAATTGATTTATGCTAAGCAAATTGTGTCTTAATCCTTCAACCATAAGAACATTAGATATAGAGGGAAGAGGGAGTTTACCACCAATAGTATCAATGCCTGTAACCTTCCCTTTCTGATTGCCTCCAAAGGCAACATATCCTCCTTTCTTAAGTTGGAGGTCTAGGAACATAGACCTTTCTCCTATCATGTGTCGCGAGCAACCACTGTCTAGGTACCAACAGTGGTGTTTTCTTTGTCCTATTAAGGACATCTGCAATAGAAATTATTTGGTCTTTAGGTACCCATAGTTTTCTGGGTCTTTTTCTGTTAGTTCTAGGAGTCTGTGAAGACTTCCTTATCTTCTTATGGATACACTTAGACAAAACATGTACAATTTTTCCACAGAAGTTACAAACAGGTGTGGATTTAATTATTGTAGGTGTGGATTTAATTATTGTTGACTTAACAGACACTTTAGAAGTTTTAGTTGATACTTTACGATGTGTCTGATGGACATATCCAATACCTTCTTTGTTAAGGGAGTGTCTCTGACAGCCAAGCAGCTTAGTCAGATTGTCTCTGCCATTAATAAATTTGGCAAGATCGGAAGTGAGCTCTTCCACTTTCTGTTGAAGTTTTTCAACATCTTCAGATTGTGATGTTTCACTTGAGATCTTAGCTTCATCAGACTTTTCAGTCTTTAGCTCACTGTTCTCTTTGGCCAGCTTCTCACACTCTTGAGATTTCTGCTTTTGCTCACTAATGAGCTTTACATACTCACTCTTGAGGGATTTGAAGGCCTTAGATAAGCAGTTGGATTCCTCCACAACTCCTCATAGGCATCAACTAATTCCTCATAGTCAGAATGTACCTCATCATCTGAATCTGAGTCAGTGTTGGTCATCAAACAGAGATTAGCTTCTTCCTCCGTCTCTTCGTCAGAAGATGTTGACTCCAGATCCTCCCAAGTAGCCATCATCCCTTTCTTCTTCTTTTTGAAGAACTTCTTAAAAGGGGATTTCTTGAGTTGAGGACATTCAGCTTTGATGTGACCAGCCTTCTTGCACTCATAGCGATACAATTGAACTCTTGTCTGCATTGAAGTGGATTCTTTGAAGTTCTTGTCCTTGTTGAACCTTCTGAATGACTTATCCTTTCTGAACTTCTTTTTCTGTAAGAGAAGCTTTATCTTCCTATTAGGAGAGACAACTCTTCATCGCTTTCAGAATACTCGGGTTCAGACTAGTCAGCATCACTAGATGATTCGTTTGCCTTCAGAGCCTTGGAAGCTTTTGCTGATTTTTTATCAGCCTTTAAAGCAATTGACTTGACCTTCTATGTAGCAATTTCATCTCCAAATTCTTGCTCATGAACAGTGAGTGTACCAAGAAGTTCATCCATAGTCAAGGTAGTAAGATCCTTGGCTGGGGAAATAGCAGTGACCAAAGGTCTCCACTACTTAGGTAGACTCCTTAGTATCTTTGCAACCTTTTCATCATTAGTGTAAATTTTACCTAGAGATTTTAGACCATTGATGATAGTTTGGAATCTTCCTATCATCTGAGCAACATATTCTCCTTCCTCCATGAGAAACAGTTCATACCTTCTGACAAGTATGAGAATTTTTTATTCTTTGACTTGAGCTGTTCCTTCATGTGTGATAGCTAAAGTATCCCATATTTCATTAGCAGAATCACAGGCACAAACCTTTTCAAATTCTTCAGGACTAAGAACACAAATGATGTTGTATCTGGCTTTGTGGTTCAGCTCCCATTTTGTCTTTTTTGCAGGGGTCCACTGAGCTTTTGGCTTGTCAGCGTTGTCATCATTTTTAGGAATATATGGACCATCAGTGATGACAACCTAGAGATCAGAGTTTGTAGATAGAATGAACCATTGAAATCTATCTTTCCAATAGTTATAGTTTTATCCATTGAAAAATGGAGGTCTGGTTAGGGAAGCTCCTTCAGTCTGGTGACTTCCACTTGAACTAGCTCCAACAGTCATGTCTATTCTTCAGGACCTTTACCTCTACACTGTTAGATGCTCAACCTAGAGGCTGAGCTCTGATACCAATTGAAATAGACAACTATAAACATGAGAAGGGGGGTTGACTTGTGTTTATCAGAATTTAAAATAAAGTTGAAAACTTTTTGCACACATAAGTTTGGTTCGGACAAGTGAGAGAACACTGCATAGACAAATGACCTGTCTGATGAAACTTTAATAGAAAAACATACAAGCAGACAACTTGAAAACAAGTTTGATATTCACACTTTTTAACCCATTTAGTTACAAAGCAGATAATATAATCAAAACAACTAAATAGTGTAAGGGAAGAGAGATTAACACAACTATTTATCCCGGTTCACTCTTCAACACAAAGAACTACGTTCAGTCCTTGGAAGCACCAGGTTTTATCCACTATAACTAATCAGGTTACAGACTCCAAGTATTGTTTGCACACCTCAGGCTCGAAGACAAGTATTCTTTGCACACCTAGCCTCTTCAGGCTCACTCAGGTTTGTTTGAGAAGTTTGTTTGTAATAAATACAATCAGACAGACAGTTCCTTAACTAACACTCAGAGTGGATTAAATGTAAGCTTAGGAAAGACTGTGTAATAACTTCAAATGATTGAAGAATACAGATTGAAAGAATGAAGAAATAAATGCGCAGAGTAATGGCTCTTTTAATGCTGTGTGTTCTGTATCTCCATCTTCAATGATTTCTGTATTTATAGCCTTCAAGCATTTAAGATTCGTTAGAGACATTCCTTCAAATGTTGGCTTCAAGCAAAACTTCATTAAATGCAATAGAGTCATTCTGGGCAGCCATTAATGCAATAGGAATGTTGGTTGTACTCTAACATGAAGGATCATGGCTTTATGCATCATGCAGTAGCCAAATCAGAGTTGTGCAGAATGCTTTTGTACTTTGCAGAGCACATTTCTCTTTTCATGTAATACCCAGAGTACTATGGAATAAAGTATGTTGGAAACATTCTTTAACCGGACTTCATCTCTGATTTCCTAGGTTGCTTGTGAGAATGACTTCTGACTTTTCTTGATAAGCGTAAGATTAAGAAAGAGAGAGTTTCAAAGTCTTCTGTATGAGGGGACAGCTTCTAAAAGCTTTTTGTACTCAGGTTCTTCATCGAAGAACCTCATACAAGTATAGGAACTTATCAGAAGACACGATGAAACTTCAATGCATAAAGTCAATAATCCTAGTCAGCAGACAGGTTGACTTTTGCTTCTCCAGACAGGTGGTCATCTATGTGGGCAGACAGGTGAGAAGTTGACTTCTTACTATTTTGATCTTCACACTGGGTAGACAGGTTAGCAACCAACACAAAGGTTAATTAAATCATTAACCAATGTTTAGTTTTCATAAAAAATTAGGGAAATGCACATTAGACATTGTAGAGACTTAACATTAAATGTTCCTGCCAAAATCCGGTAATATAGAATTCAGAATCTGACCTGACACCAAAATACTAACACTAAAATCTCTATAATAATCTCACACAAATTTGGTTTAAATCGGATTTGGCTTGATAGATTGCGTTGCTCCTACGTATCCCTCCGGGAATCAAAGCCTGACGTAGTTCTGCTAACTTCCTCTTATTCATAGTGTCTGTCCCGACAGTTATCACTCGGTCATGGTGGCTTCTTGCTGTCGTGGGTGGTTACTCCCATTACTGAGCATCGTGCTCTCAGGCAACAATTACTGGGCATGCAGCATCCCGCATTTGTAGGGATGTGGGAGAGCACCGAGGTGTATACCTCGGTTTCGAAATATCATTCCCACTTCTGAGATATCTTTCTCATGGTTCTATTTGTCCAACAATATAGTCGGCTTTAAGTATTTCTTGGACTTTACTCGATTAGATTTATTTAAGGCTTTTCAACTCTCTAGTTAATATCCTCGGTGGCAGCATTAAATAAAAACTTAAACATCCTCGACATTGAACTTCTAATTCTCGGCCAATAAATTAACATTATTATTGCTTCTCTTTCTTAGTTATTAAATAAAATAAAAATAAATATGTCAAAATGTTAATGTAATACTTTGCACACTAACTAATTTAATAAAAAATATAGATGAAACTATCTCGGGCTAGCATATTCCTGAACCTAGAGCTGGACAACGGACGAGTTCGGTCGGATTCGAGCCCAAACGACCCAATTTGAACCAACCCGCCTCTCTATATAAGTCACCCATTTCCGTCAGTTGAGCGGGTTGTAGGTAGATCAGATTGGCTGGGACGGGTTGGGCCATTTCATCCTTTTGGGCCCAACCATTTTTGTTATTTTTTTCTAATGCCAAAAAGCCTAAAGAAGTAAGAACGTTATTCTTCTCTGATCTCCTTCTCACCTGGTTGGCGGCCGCCCTCTCCTCTCAGACTAGAGTCTCCATTTTAGATATTAGTCGCGTCTGCATACCGCTCATTGTTGTCGCACCACCGCTCATCGTCACAATCACGAGTTGCAACCTGCAACATTGTTCGTACTTCGCACTGTCATCTCCCCTTCTCCATCACCGGAAATCCCTTCCCCAAGCCATGACAGCGCCACCTCTGAGAAAGAGAAGACTGAAGAGTGAGTGTTTAGCGTTAGGGTTTTTAGTTTTCAGGGTTTATTTTTTTACTTCTTTATGGGCTTATGGGCTATGGCCCAAACGATTTTTGTTTCTTTATGGATCTATTTAACTTATGGCCCATACTTTGCCTGCCTCCTTCCTCTTTTCCTAGTTCCTTACCTTTTGTAATAAGTATGTTGCTTCTACCCTCTACTTCCATGGCTTCACCTTCCATCCCTCTTTCTCTTTGGTCGGTCGGATACGGTCTGGAGCATTTTTTTTGTCACACCCGAACCTACCCGAGTGTAGCCATGTGAAACTGAAGCACACAACTCGCGACCTGTAGACCCGCCCACACCCGCCCATGTGCCTGCAGATTCCTATCAGGTAGATCGGGTTTCGGTCGGTAGTGAAGATTTCTCCAGCCCTACGTGGAGGAGCAAAATGGATTCTCTTCTTACATCTTTCCTGTAGCAAAAACAAACAAAAAAGTGTGAGAGGAGAGCGAAAAAAAAAGGAAAAATAATAAAAGCAGGGGGCAAAAAAAAGGGAGATTTAAATATAGAGAATTCAAACCCTTGGTTACTCCCTCCACCAAACTCAAAAAAGCAGTAGCATAGCAGAGCAGAGTACCACAACGTTGCGTCAAATCGAAATGAAGCGTCGATAGAGAGAGACAAATTTGCACACAACCCGCAGCTACACCGTGCAGCCGCATGCTATATGAATGCAATCATGAACAAAAATTTTAAAAACTGTTGGAGAGGATGCACTCACATAAAATCGAGCTACACCCACCAAGCACTCGACGAAATTCAAAGAAGAAAAAATGGATTCGAGCATTCTTGCATCCATAGGCATAGAAATAATCGGCGTGATATCACCAGTTTTGATCTGCATGTTCCTCGTCGTCCTGCTCATTTACTCCCTCTCCTCCAACAACCCTTCTCCCGACTCCAAATCCTGCACCGCGGCTAGCCTCGTTTTCCTCGCCGAAAACCCTTCTGATCCTGCATTCCACAAACTCGAAGGCGCTCTCCTAAACGCCATCGTTTTAGTCATCCTCTTCACCCTCGTCGCCTTCCTCTTCTTCCTTCTCTACTATTACCGCTGCACCAATTTCCACAAACACTACATGTGATTCTCCGCTTTCTTAATTTTCTCCTCAATTGGCGGTTCCATTTTCCATTCCCTAACTCAAAAACTCTCCATCCCAGTCAATTCCGTCACGTGCATTCTACTTCTCTTCAACTTCACCGTTGTCGTCGTCCTCTCCATTTTCGTCACCGCGATCCTGATCTTGCTCCGACGGGGTTATATGGTGTGTTTGGGGATTTTCGTCGCTGCGTGGTTCACCAAGCTTCCGGAATGAACCACTTGGGTGCTGCTTGTGGCGCTGACTGTTTATGATCTGGTGGCGGTTTTGGTGCCCAAATGTCCGTTGAAGTTGTTGCTGGATTTGGCCTCCCGCCAGAATGAGGAGCTGTCGGTCTTGCTTTATGAAGCTCGACGACGGTTGCGCTGCAAGCAACCAGCTGTGGTGGTGGGGGTTCTAGTTTAGGGCTTTTGATCACCAGGGTTTCTGAATCGCGACCTTCTTCTGTTGGGCTACAACCGGTGTCTAGGAACAATGTGAATAGGAATGAGAATGTGAATGAGAATGAGAATGAGAATGAGAGTGGTGGTTATCGCAGCCGTCCCGTCTGGGCGCCGCGATTAAAAAATGAGGGGAGTCGCCACCAAAATTTTTTCTAGGAAAAACTTGGAAAACCCAAATATTAAAGGAAACTGGTCTTTTAAAAAATTTGAGATTTGAGTTCGGGAGTCAGTTACGAGTAGGGAATGTGTTAGCATCCTACACCGCCCGTCCTAAGACAGTACCTTAAGTTAATTGTGCAAACTCTTAATAACTTAAAAAATATTTATTTTACCCAAAAATAATAAAAAGAAAATAAACACAAAAATTAGGAAAACTTAATTTTTAGATTGACGGAATGATTAATTCCGCTCCTACATATTTTTGGGTGCAATGGGAAATTCGCTACGTGGTTCTTCTAGAAATATTTGGTTTGCTAAATTTTTATGTTTTTTATGAAAATGGATTTTTATTTTTTAAAATAGATTTTTATTTAAATAACAACTGAATATCTTTATTTTTAAAAGAGAAAGTGTATTTTTGATATTTTTTAGATTTTTAGTTTAGAAAAAGGATTAGTGTTTTTTTTTTATAAATAATAAAAAAAAGATATTGTTAATCTAAAAACTAGACTAAAAGTGAGAAGCAAATAACTAGAAAAGGTTTTCTTGTTACTCACGAAACAGAGATGGTGGGAGTGGGACGTTAGCGATGCGGTGGATGGCAGCAAGGAAGTGCGGTGATTTCTGAGCTAGATGCGGCGGGCTGGACCTGGCAGTGGCGCGGCGGAGAGACGCGAAGGTGCTCAGCGTGGAAGAAAATGTGTGGTGACTGGTTGAATGGACTATGAAGCAAAGAAGAGAAGGATGAAGGTAATGAGATTTTATCTTGATAGGCTGAAGGATGATGGATATGAGATGATAAGCACTGATTTGGATTAGGGAAAGTTGGTTTTGGATTAATGAAGCAAGAAAATAGGTGAGTAGATGGCGGAGTATGGTGTGCACCAATGGGGAGTATGGTGATCAGTGTGAAGCCCACTTCCTTTGACTGAAGCATGCTATTTTTATAGAAGGAGAAGTAACAACCTCCTTTGTGTGGTGTTTGGAAGAGCTTATTTAAGCTCCTCTTGACTTATCTGATAACATAAGTTCTTATACAGTGTGTTTGCCAGAGCTTATAAAAATAACTTATGCCGTCCCATAAGGAGTTTTTGACTTATTTTCATAAGTCACTGGGAGAAGCTTATGGAATTATCATAAGAGCTTATGCACTAAACATCTTCTCTGTATTTTTCACTATTCGAATCCTCTCATGTCCCTTTCTATATATTTTTTTCTTTAAGCGCTTATGGCATAAGCTCTCGTGCGATAAGCTCTTATGTGATAAGCTCTTAATTAAGTTGTTTATCCAAACACACCCTTATCTTTTTTTATCAATCATTATCAACAAAGTAACATATTATTCTCGTGGAGTGAAACAGAAAAAAATATATCAGAATATGTTAACAACTTTTATCATCTCCAACTAAACTACCATTATCATATCCATTTCCATATGAATCATTATTGTCATCACCTTTAATCTATCAAACTCACTCCAACTAAAATCATCATTATCACAAGTCATCCTTATCCATTTTTTTTATATATTTTTATCTCTTACCCCTTTTATATTTTTATTGTTCACAATGATGGTAACATTGAGTACTCTGTTGTGCAAATGGGGGATTTTGGGAATGAGGAGAGTCAGGGTGGTGGAAGGGACGGTAAAGATGAAAGATCACCATTGGTTGGTAACTTGCGAGGATCGAGCACGTGATTTGATAGCAGGGAGGCTGAGATTGTTGATGAGGAAAGGTCTCCACTTGTGGAGATGATTGGGTTCCGGAATGGATTTGGATTTCCCGTATTTACGCATTCATGAAGTTATAAGATACATCATTGAATCAATCTTATTTTTTTATTTTTTTATTTTTTTTTAATACATACTCAAATACATCTCATGTTTATATCTATGAATGCCTAATTACGTAAAAATAATAAATATTGAGAATCCAAATCTCGGAGAAATGATGAAGGAGGGGTGATGAGAAGGGATGTTGCTGAAATTGCTGATAGGGGTATGAAGCTTGGACTTGGAGACTTTGTTTTCTACGGTGTTCTTGTGGGTAGAGCTGCTATGTATGATCTTATGACAGTCTATGCTTGTTACCTAGCAATTATATCATGACTAGGCTGCACTCTTATTTTGTTGACCGCGTGCCACCAAGCTCTGCCTGCGCTCCCGATTTCGATCACGTTGGGTGTTCTTTTCTATTTCTTGACTCGGTTGTTGATGGAACCCATCATTGTTGGGACAGCCACTAATTTGATGATGTTCTGAACTTGCATTATGTGTTTTGAGACACAGGTTAAATGTTTAGAGATCTACTACTAATGATTTTATAGACAGGGAATTTGTACATGGAGTGAAGAGGCAGTACTTCGGGCGCAGTCTTCAATCCTCACTTTATAATAAGGTTTTTAAAATTGGATCGGTCATTGAATCGGTGAAGGCATTAGTCCAAGGTTCAATGGTCCAATCGTGATTGGAACATGGTTGAACCGGTATTAATTAAATAATAAATTTTTTATAATTCTTAATATAATATATATAATAATATTAAACAAAAAATAACATAACATCTAAAATTATTAAGCTCATTTTTTTTGAGATTATTCCAAATAAATAAAAGATATGTTACAGAAGCTATTTCTCTAGCCCATTTTTTTTTCTTTTTGAAAGCCTATGAAAATATATTTAAATTAATCAGCCCAGATGTTTTAAAAAACAAAAGAATTTGGGTTTTAGATAGGATGGGCCCAAATCCATGTCTACCAGTGCTAGAACTAGAATAAGAAACCCTAGTTCTCTTTTTATCTCACCACAACAGCCACCGCCCCTACCCCATCCCTTCTCAGTATACCCTCTTCTTACGTACGTATCCCTTTTGTTATGCTCTTTCCATACATTTTCATTCTTCTACTTCATATGTTTACCCTCTTCTTCTTCCTCTTCTCCTTCTTCTCCTTCCTTCCTCCTCCTCCTCCACCTCCTTCTTCTTCTTCACGTCGTTGCCGTTTCGTCGCAGCCAGCAACGACTGTGGAGGAGTGGAGGTTGTGGAACACGAAAACAAAAACAACATAGGTTTCGTTTTTTAGGGAACCGGTGCAGGCCGGTCCACAACCGGTTTTACCGATTTTGAACCGGTTCATTGGTTCTCACACCGGTTCCACGCATAGCCGGTTCTGATGGTCAATCGAACCGTCCTAGTTCCCGGTTCACGGTCGAACCGGTTCAACCGGCCCGGTCGGTCCGGTTTTGACTACCTTGCTTCATAGTGTTGAGGATTGACCCTCCTTTCATATGAACAATCGATTTATTATTTTTTAAAAACAACGGTTCAGATCTAGCCAATTATTTTACTTACAACTTGTTTGTTCAGTTTTTTTTCTTTCGTTTTTTTTAATGCCCGACCTCCCCTCAGACATCGCCTCCTCCGACCTCCCCTCCTACCGGTGCTAGGATTCCGACCACAAAGAAGACAGTCACAGGGAGAAAAATAAGATAAAGAAGACAGTGAGAGATCTGCGAGTGTTTGGGTGTGTTTGACAACTGGGTTTTGGATGGTCATGGTGGGTTGCAGAGAGGATGTGAGGATGAGAGATCTGGGAGAAAAAGAAGAAGAAATTCTGACCTCTTCCCTTTCCCAGCCGCAGGCGAAGGATCTACCTCCGGCGCCGTAGGTGCTTGACAGCAAAAAGGGAGAACTGCTCCATCGCCGCAACCCCTTCCTCGTCGTCATCTTTTCCGCTGTCGCCGTCATCTCGAACACCCTTATCTAGTGGAAACAAACCTCCTTCGTCGTCGAACTCAGGCTCGCCTTCGACTCCGTCATCGTTGTCAGATTCGCAGTGGTGGTTGTACAACGGTTCTTCACATGCAAACACTTCCAAGGCCCTTTCAACCGGTGATGGCCGACAAGCAGAGGAAGGGTGTGGGTTCAGATCTAAAAATAATACTTTGTTGTCGAGGTGAAGAGTTTTGCCGTCGGTGATTAGGTTCTCCGGCTAGGAAATGGTGGAGGTTGGGATCTGTGGGTGATTATTTGTTATTTTTTTGGATTAAAAAAAAAAAAGCTTACCGGGTTACTGGTTGTAGCAGGTGACAAAGGCTGGAGGATTGAAACACAACTAAGAGCCATGAGGATTAAAGACTTGCCCAATACTCCGTGGGTCTTATCTACTTTGTAGTAACATACATGTTCTCATCATATTGTTTTGTGCAGATAGTGTTGCAACTAATGATCATTAAACCTCAAATATTGAAATGGAAGACAGACCCTCTAAGAAAGAATCTTCCTACCATCCCTGAAAGAAGAGCGAGCTCTTCAAAACATGTTCCTATAATCTTGGACAATAACACAAGATGGGTATCCTTCAAGCATCCCAGTATCAATGGGAGGGCCTCTGATTTGTGGATCAGCTCATCTATGAAATGCTGAAGTGGGAATTCAGTCATTTCAGAGTTGATAGAGCCACACATTTTGTCCCTTCTTCCTGGCTAAGGCATAGTGAAGCAATCAGAGTTGGAATCGTGCCCTACAGAATCTGTCCAAGACTGCAGATGATAGATTTGAATAAGGACAAGGACAAGAAGAACAGAAGATTCAAAGGAGTTATGCCAGAAGCTGAATTAGCAATGCTTGATCTACATCAAGAAACTTTTGACTACTCCATGTTGGACTTCTGTTTGCATTTTGAATCCATTGGGTTGATCAATGAACAACGTGCTGCAGATTTATGGGAATCTCACATTATTCACTGCACACGAGAAGCATCTTCCTCTGGACTGACCTAATAAGAGAAGAAGGAAATTCCCAAAGTCAGAGGAAAGTGTGGTCTTTCTAACTTTCGTTACATGATCTATAAAGACCTTTGGGGACTTCCTATAACAAGTCATGATGTGGAATTCTCCTACCCCATCATATGGGCAAAGGAAGTATCAGTGACCCCTTCACCACTCCTTGTCATTAATCCTGCCCAGTCTTCACCTCCTTTAGAGCTTCTTGAAGATGATATTACTGTTGAAGGACCTAGCATGAATGCCACTGTTACTAGTTTAGGTGGTCCTGAAGAAGAAAGTGGTGAGTCCATCTCTAAACAAAGCTCATCTGGAAAGCACTCTCCTCAACCACTAGCTTTGGTTGTGATGCACCCTTCAGATCATCCTGAACACTCCAGAGCCTTAAGCACTTTTCAAGAATCTGCTAAGAGTTCAAGGCAATATGCTCTACCATCAAATCTTGAAGAAGTTCTTGGCAAGATTGTTGATGAAGGAGTTGGCAAAATGGTTGAAGAAAAGGTTGAACAGATGACTGCAAAGATCACTGAAGAAGTCTCTCAGACAGTTCAGATATCCATGGCTCCAACCTTAGAGGTTGTGAACAAAATGTTGGAATTCCTGACTGATTTCAAGAAAATCCAAACTCAGAATCAACCACCTCCACCACCTCCTCCTACCTAACCTGAATTCTTTTTATACATACTGACAATGATGGTCCACTCCTTTTACCTTTTTGGATGTTGACAAAAAGGAGGAGAAAGGAAAGGAAATGGATTATATATATATATATATATATATATATATATATATATATATATATATATATATATATATAAAGTCAGTTTTTGAAAAGCTCATATTTGTCTGCATATGCATATTATGTTTTCTACTTGATAACTGCTCTGATACTTATGTTTGCCTATTTGCTCTGATATCTGCTGACTATGCTTATTTATTCCTTCATATAGACTCTAAGTTTGATAGGCTGTTGTACTTATCTATTAGCTTATATGAAGTTTGTCTCATATGCTTTTATTGATTATTTATCTGAATGCTTTGTCTTAGGGGAGCCCTGCAGGCTCTCTTAGACTTTGCTTTTCAAATTTAATTAGTTTTTGTCATCATTAAAAAGAGGGAGATTGTTGGAACCAAAGTGGTTTTGGACTAAATAATCTCTACGTTTTAATGTTAACAAAATGATTCAATTTGCTTGACAAAGTGTTAGTTGAGATCTAACATGTGCTTTCAGTTATGCAGGAATATTTAATTATACGTAATAGAAACTTGGGATAAATTTTCATTGAAAAATATGCGTCCACCCTTGTAGACGGGCTTCTCAATGTTTTGGTAAAAGTTATTTATTTGGTAAAACTTGGGATAATTTTTCATTGAAAAATACGCGTCCACTTTGTTTTATTTGCTTTAATGTTTTACCTTGTTGTAAAAGAAACATAGTACCATCAAAGAAATGCAAAAAGCAAAATCGTATAATGAGAAATTGCAAAACGATCCGTACGATGACAACTTTATGGCTGAAAAAGCTGGATTATACACAAAGAAGGAACAACAAGTTCTCAAGCTGCAATACTCAGAGCAGTGAGCCTCCAATTTCATGCTACCTCGATAACCAAGAGTACTATTCAGCTTGCCACAATCAAGTTATCAGTCACAACGGATATCATGCATTAAATGCTATCTCTAAACCGGATTATTCAAAATAACCGTTGAATAAATACAAGTGAAGAAGAAGGTCACTATAAATAGAAGACCTGAGACACTTAAGAACGACTCTTTCCAGCACAACCTTGCTAGCTCAACTTTTGTCAAACTACAATCACTCATATTCATATTTCTTTAAGAGCAAGAGTCTGTATTCTTTAGTTTGAATATTGTGAAAATATTCATCTGATCTTAAAATTTCATATCCTCACACATGGTGAGTTAAGAAGATCAAACATTAAATCTCTTTGTTAGAGTTAGAGCCTGAAGAGGCTTGGTAAGAAAGAAATACTTGTAGCCTGGAGAGGTGTTGAATACTTGGTTGTAATCTATTTGGAAAATGGTGGAGAAAAACCTTCGAGTAGAAGGGACTGGACGTAGCTCTTGGTTGGAAGAGAGTGAACCAGGATAAAACATCTTGTGTGATTCTTCTATCTCTAAACTCTTACCGCTTTATTTGCTTTTACTGACTGAGGGGTTTTGATATTGCTTTTGTCAAACCTTTCTTTTTAAAAGATCTATTTCTCTATGCTTGCTTCTGATTTAATCTTCTTGTGTGCAAAAATAGTTTTAAAGGTTGTTTTCGAAAATTATTAACATACACAATTCAACCCCCCTTCTTGTGTTTGGTTGTGTCAACTCCAGTTGGTATCAGAGCTTAGCCTCGAAAGGGTTGAGCATCTAACAAGTACTGAGGGATTACGATCCAACAACCACGGATGCAGAAGGACAAGCTATCAACAAACCTCCTCTCTTTGATGGAACAGATTATGACTACTGGAAGAAGAGAATGATGGCCTTCTTGAATGCACAGATATTAGATATATGGGAGCTGATTCAAATCGGCTACTGTTGTGACTCCGGCAAGTGTACCGGGTCGTCGCAAGTAATAAAAACACGGTAAGAGTCTACCGAGGTCGAACACAAGGATTGGGTTACCAATTCGACTAATTTCGCGAGAAATCCGATAAGTTGGTTAAGTAGAGAAAGTGGGTGGAAAGAAATTAGGATCACAAATTAAGTTAACAAATCGAAACAATCAAAGATATGGTGATGAAATCTGGAATTAAAAGCATCTAAGGTTTCGAATCCACCTACCCAATCATGCAAAGTACCCAAGTGATATTGCTCTCCTCCCTAGGTTCAGTTTTAATGTCAACGGGACCCCTAAATTCTCCTATATCCACTGTCGTGCTCAATAGGACGTATTCGATGATTTGAGTTAATTACTTCCTAGGTCTCTTAACCCTAATCTCGAATTCTATTAATTCTTGTTCCCTAAGAGTTGCATCGATCTCCTATTCACTCTCGTGCAACACTCGATCGATGTTCCCAATTCAAGTTCTGAAACGCGAATCGCCTCTCGGCCTCATACACGTTTAACAAGTTGATCACGCAAGCATATAACCAACACAATGAAATCAGAATTGAAAAACAATAATTGAATTAAGAGAGAGAGAATTACATCACATGAGTACTATGCCGCCATAGGTGGCTTCATCGATCCCTTAGACAAGAGGATTAGTTCCTCATGTCCGTAACAACGACGCACGTACAATCGAAAATCATCCTAAGACTAAGAATCAAGAGAAGAGAAGAGGAGACGCATCCCCAGAATAAGGATTACAAAAGATCTCCAATCAGTTCTGATCCAAAAAGTCCTCCTTTTCTGTTCTGATCTGCTCTATTTATAAGGAGACCACGCGTCACGGCCGTGACGGCCATCACGGCCAGGCCGTGACGGTTTCTGTTTCTGGTGCACTTCTGGAATTCGAACTCTCGCGACGCGAAGGAAGTCTCGCGACGCGAGCCCGCCTTTCACGGCCCGTGATGTGAATCACGGCCAGGCCGTGATGTTCTCTGCCTTGTGTGGATTTTGGGTCATGGCCGTGATACACATCACGGCTAGGCCGTGATGGTCTCTGACTTGTGTGGCTTTTAGGTCACGGCCGTGATATACATCACGGCTAGGCCGTGATGGTCTCTGACTCTGGTACTTTTCTGGAATTCACACACTCGCGACGCGAATGACGTCTCGCGACGCGAACCTTCCTTTCACGCCCCGTGATGTGAATCACGGCTAGGCTGTGATGGTCTCTGTCTTCCCGGGTCTTCAAACTCTCGCGGGGCGAGAATCTCCAGAATAGCAATCTCCACTATTTCTTGACTTTCCTTAATTCTTAGAGCTTCACTTATGGACCTGAAAACAACACAAGCAACCACAAGCATAATTCTATCCAAAAGAAGCTAAAAACTACACAAAAGACGCAAAACGAGTCAAAGTCCAACTTAGGAACAAAATAAGGCAAATTTGGGCGAAAACGAGAGTGAACTCGAATAAATTGGCACATAAACCCTAGTTCATCTAGTCATAAAACTAGATAAGCCAGAGGCTTATCAAAATACCCCAAACTTAAACCTTGCTTGTCCCCAAGCAAGCTTAAAACTCAAAAACGACTCAAGACTTGGCAAGCTTAAGGGATTCAATCGATTTCGCACAAATTTCATGCGACTTTACAAAGCAGTTTTTCTTCTTTGATCCCCCCCCTTTTTCATCAATGTAATCCCCACATTCATCTACTTTAAACAATTGAGAAGTTATCATTTATGCCATCATTACTCTAAGTTGAGGCTCAAAGATACACACAAAGGAAGATCACCTATTTCAAACAATTGCCTTCCTCTCAAGGGCATTTAGTATTTCACTCATTCGCTCAAGTTTGTCTAGGCTATCAATTTTTCACTCACTTTCACATTCTAAGAGCACTTCCCATGAATTTGATTTTCATCTCAAACATAGTTCCCACGAAAACATGCATGCATCATCAATAGGTCTTTCAAAGGTTGTAATGGGGCCTGGCTAAGGGTAGGATAATCAAAGGATAGAAGCTAAGTCCCTAGGATCAATGAGAGCATGAAACTAATATCACAACAATTGAATTTACTCTCATATCATTCTCTTCCTTGCAGTTGGTGGCTACACACCTCTTCCTTTTTATATTTATTTTTCTTTGCCCTTTTTGGCACATATTCAATGCTTTTTATCACCCTTTTTTTTTTCTTTCAAGCCTTCGGCCCTTACTTCCGTTTTTCTTTTTCTCAACTATGATTCATGAACTTGTAGCCACCCCAAACTTAATTCCACAACAACACTTACAAAGCTAAAATTCCATACTCTCCTAAATCCTAGGATAGGGGAAAATCATGGTTTTTGAGTTAATGGCTTGTACTGTAAGGTCATCAAGAACAATAGGCTTCAAGGCTCAATGTGGCTAACTAGGGATCATTTATCAAGGTTGGTTCAATTTATGGCCAAGTAGTTAATTCAAAGAAAATTTCCTAAATCATTTGATGCAACATATAAACATGCAAACCATATAGAGATTCAAGCAAATTCAGGAAAGTGCAACTTACAGTGATTCACACATTCAAAAACAGAGTTGGAGGCTCAAATCCTCACCTGGACATTTTGCAAACTGTTTGACCGAGATACGATTCCTAGTGTGTGCACCCCCTCACCCCAAACTTATCATAAATCAAGCAATCATAATAAATCTCAAAGTTCAATTTTCAATTTTTAAGTGGGGATCAACTTTTCTATTATTAGAACCTAGGGGGAAATCATCAATGGTCAATACAATTCATGCAATCCATCTATGCTCCAATTAATCAAAATCCCAAAAAAAAAAAAAAAAAAAAAACTTGCCGACACATCATTCATACAACAACTCTTGATCTTCTCAAATTATTCAAGAGTGACAAACAAAAACATAAACAAAAATCAAAAACAGAACAAAAGTTAAGAGAAGAGAGATACCTAGCTTGGGTTGCCTCCCAAGTAGCGCTTGTTTAACGTCCCGAGCCTGACTCAAGTCACCCCTAAGGGTTAATCCAAAAGAAACACTTGCTTTCCAGTTGGGATTGACTCCCCATGATAATGCTTTAACCTGTGCCCGTTCACCTTGAAGTTGCCAGAGGCCCATTCTAATTCCACTGCCCCATGGGGGAAGACTTGTAGGATCTTGTATGGTCCCGACCATCTTGATTTCAGCTTCCCAGGAAAGAGCCTCAATCTTGAATTATACAGAAGCACCAATTGCCCGGGCTCGAACCTCCTAGGCAAGATGTGCTTGTCATGCCATGCTTTCGTCCGCTCCTTGTAGATTCTCGCGTTCTCATAAGCTTGCATGCGGATCTCAGACAGCTCATTCAAGTCCAATAACCTCTTCTCTCCGGCCTTTGTCAAGTCAAAGTTGAGCTCCCTAATTGCCCAATAAGATTTCTCCTCCAACTCCACCGGTAGGTGGCATGCCTTTCCGAACACCAAATTGTAGGGAGACCTTCCAATTGGAGTCTTGAAGGCAGTCCTATAAGCCCATAGAGCATCATCCAATTTCCTTGACCAGTCCTTCCGTGAGGAGTTGACGGTTTTCTCGAGAATGCGTTTCAACTCACGGTTGGATACCTCTGCTTGCCCATTTGTTTGGGGGTGATAGGGAGTAGAGACTCTGTGTTGACCCCATACTTCTCGAGAAGCTTATGCATTTGATTGTTGCAGAAGTGGGATCCCCCATCACTGATCAACACTCTTGGGACCCCAAACCTAGAGAAGATATTGCGCCTCAAGAAATCCATGACTACCCGCGCATCATCTGTGGTTGTTGGGATTGCCTCCACCCACTTCGACACGTAGTCCACAGCCACCAAAATGTATTGGTAAGAGAAAGAGGGTGGGAATGGTCCCATGAAATCTATCCCCCAAACATCAAAGAGCTCTACTTCGAGCATGCAATTCAAGGGGAGTTCATGCCGCTTAGAAATATTGCCAACCCTTTGGCAATGATCACAGTTTTCAACAAAGGTGTAGGCATCCTTGAAGAGCGTCGGCCAAAAGAAACCACTTTGAAGGATCTTTTCTGCAGTCTTCTTTCCCCCATAATGCCCACCGTAATCCGAGCTATGACAATGCCACAAAGACATTTCCGATTTGGTCATGGGGAATGCACCTCCCGAGGATCCCATCCGAGCACCTTGCTTGAAGAGATAGGGGTCCTCCCACACATAATATTTTGCATCCGAGAAGAACTTCTTTCTCTGTTGATTAGTCCAACCTTGCGGAACCACATTTGAAGACTTGAAGTTGGCCATATCCGCGAACCAAGGAGGGGAATTTTCAATAAGTGCAAACAGCTTTTCATCAGGAAATTCTTCCTTGATGTCTAACAATTCCTCCTCGATGTCGGGATTGACCAACCTAGATAAGTGGTCCGCCACCCCATTGTCGGATCCCTTCCTCGTCCTTAATCTCGAGATCAAATTCCTGCAAAAGAAGAATCCACCGAATTAATCTAGGTTTGGCCTCTTGTTTTGTCATCAAGTGTTTTATGGCCGCATGATCAGTGAAAACCACAATCTTAGACCCCACGATGTAGGATCTAAACTTATCCAAAGCAAACACCACAGCAAGTAGTTCTTTTTCAGTGGTGGAATAATTAGCTTGTGCCTCATTCAAAACTTTACTTGCATAATAAATGACATGAGCTAATTTTTCCACCCTCTCGCCTAAAACAGCCCCCACCGTATAATCACTAGCATCACACATGATTTCAAATGGCAAATTCCAATTAGGTGCTGTGATTATGGTTGAGATGACAATCATATTTTTCAAAAAATTGAAGGCATTTAAACAAGAATCATTAAAATCAAAGGATACATCCTTCACAAGAAGGTCGCAAAGCGGCCTTGCGATTTTTGAGAAGTCTTTGATGAATCTCCGGTAGAACCCGGCATGCCCCAAAAAACTCCTCACCCCCTTCACATTGGTTGGTGGGGGCAGCTTCTCAATCAACTCAATCTTCGCCCTATCAACCTCAATCCCCCGTTGGGAGACTTTGTGCCCTAAGACTATACCTTCCTTGACCATGAAGTGGCATTTCTCCCAGTTGAGCACAAGGTTAGTCTCTTGGCACCTTTTAAGCACCAAGGTCAAGTTCTTCAGACAGTTGTCATAGGAGGTCCCAAAGACCGAGAAGTCATCCATGAACACCTCAATGCATCTCTCCACCATGTCCGAGAAAATAGAGAGCATGCACCTTTGGAAAGTAGCGGGGGCGTTGCACAATCCAAAGGGCATCCTCCTGTAGGCAAAGACTCCATACGGACAAGTGAAAGCCGTCTTCTCTTGGTCTTGAGGATCCACCACAATCTGGTTATAGCCGGAGTAACCATCCAAGAAACAAGTAGTACTCATATCCGGCTAACCTCTCAAGCATTTGATCTATGAAGGGGAGAGGGAAGTGATCCTTCCTTGTTGCTTCATTTAATCTTCTGTAGTCGATGCACACTCTCCACCCCGTGATGGTTCTTGTTGGGATCAATTCATTGTTTTCATTGACCACCACGGTTGTTCCACCCTTCTTTGGGACCACATGAATCGGACTAACCCAATTGCTATCCGAGATTGGGTAGATGATTCCGGCATCTAAAAGCTTAATCACTTCCTTACGCACAGCTTCTTTCATGATGGGGTTTAGCCGTCTCTGTGGTTGAACCACCGGCTTATAACCATCCTCCATCAAGATTTTATGCATGCATAGGGAAGGGCTTATACCTTTTAGGTCTGAAATCTTCCACCCAATGGCGGATTTGTGTTCCCTAAGAACTCTCAACAGCTTCTCCTCTTCATCCTTTTTCAAGGCATTGCTAATGATCACCGGATGTTGTCCCTCCTCCCCCAAGAATGCATACCTCAAGTGATTTGGGAGTTGCTTCAGCTCCGGTGTCTTTCCATCTTCCTCATTGCCTTCCTTGTTGAGCTTCTCCTTTGCAAATTCATCCCTTGGGAGACTTGGTAAGGCTTCCATCTGTTGCAAACATTCAAGATAGTCCTCATCCCCCAAGGGGTCTTCTTCCTCACTATCATCACCATGGGATTTTACCAACACTTGTGCAAGTGCAGAACCATGGGCTCCTCTAGTGGTCTCTTCCTTGACAATACCATCCACAAAATCCACCCGGTACACTTCCGACCTCTCCACAGGGTGCTTCATTGCTTCAAAGACATTGAAGACTACATTCTCATCTTGCACACGGAGGGTGAGCTTCCCTTGTTGCACATCAATCAAAGCACGCCCTGTGGCCAAGAAAGGCCTCCCCAATATGAGAGGGATCTCGGCGTCTTCATCCATATCAAGCACCACAAAATCTGCCGGAAATATGAATTTGTCCACCTTCACTAGCAAGTCTTCGACAACCCCATAGGGGTATTTGATGGAGCGATCGGCCAGTTGGAGTGACATCCGTGTATCCTTGGCTTCCTTAATTCCCAACTTCTTCATCATGGAGAGGGGCATCAAATTGATGCTTGCCCCTAGATCACATAATGCCTTCCCTATGTTCATCTCCCTAATAGTACACGGTATCGAAAAGGAACCGGGATCCTTCAACTTTGGAGGGAGTTTTCTCTGAAGAATGGCACTACACTCCTCGGTCAAAGCAACCGTCTCCTCATCCACAATTCTCCGCTTCTTGGTGAGAAGCTCCTTCATAAACCGGGCATACGATGGCATTTGTTCCAGGGCTTCCGCAAATGGGATGTTAATTTGAAGCTTGCGGAAGACATCAAGGAATCTGTTGAACTGTTTATCCTGTTGAGGCTTCTTCAATCTTTCCGGATATGGTACCTTCATGTAGGACGGGAGGTCCTTGGGCTCTACCCACTTCTTTCTACGGAACTCTTCATCTACAAGCTTTAACCTCCCCTTGCTCCGGTGCCTTACCTCTTTCTAACTCCTCTTCTTTCTCAGGTTGTTCTTCCTCAACATGTGGATGGTTCGAGACCTCAACTTCCGGAGAACTAGGTGCGCCCCTGTTAGATTCCAGCACTCTACCGCTTCTAGTGGTCACGGCATTGCACTGGCTCTTAGGGTTGTTCTCAGTGTCACCTGGGAGAGTGCCTGGAAGACGCTCATTCATTTGCTTCGCGAGCTGTGCTATTTGTGTCTCAAGATTCTGAATTGCTGAACTTGTATGAGTCGCCAACTTGTCAATGGCAGTATTCGTGTTAATTGACAGTTTCTCCACTGCTGTACTCATCTTCTCAAAAGCCAACTCCCACGGTTGTCTTCCACTATCTGTTGTTTGCACTTGATTAGTCCCTGGCGGACCCTGTTGAGTATTGCGCTGCTGAATCCCTATGTGTGGCCTCAGACCCTGTTGAGGTTGTTGCCCGACTAGACCACCACTAGCATTACTCCATGCGAAACCCGGATGGTCTCTCCTCATGTACCCCCTATTCTGATTCTGATTGTAGTCATTTTGTCTGTTTCTCTGATAATTGTTCTGGGGCACAGTGTCATAGAAGTTGTGGCATGAATCCACATGTTCCTGAGAGAAGTTCAGTGGGAAAATCTGAGTGTCATGATCCCCATTGCAGTTGTCACAACCCGGAGGCATCCCCTCGTGTATCACATTAATTTTTTTGTTCCCCGATAGTGCCGCATTCTGCATCTTCAACAATCTGTTTTGCTCTAAAATGGCTTCCATTGTCGCAGAACTGACTCCACTCGAGGTTTCCCTTCCACGGTTGTAATCATTATATGACATCTTTTCTAACAGTGCCCATCCATCCTCAAATAGATAAATATACAAAAGAACCGCCAGCTGCGGCATCACAGTTCATCTGATAGCGTCCTCTCAACCCATTAAAGAAGTGCTGCACTTTGGAAACCGGGTCAAAGAACGCAGAGGGACATCTTCTCAATAAACCATTGTACCTCTCCCATGCTTCATTGTAAGTTTCATCCTCCGTCTGCCTGAATGATGTGACTGCTATTCTTGCTTGGGCCGCCTTCTGAGGAGGAAAGTATTTGGTTAGGAACTTCTGTGCCATTTGCTCCCAAGTTCTGATGCTGTTCCTATCCAAGCTGTCAACCCAATCGCGAGCGACATCCCTAAGAGAGAGAGGGAAAAGTCGCAAGCGAAACTCATCCTGTGAGACTCCTCTTGTCTTCTGTAAGTCACAGGCTTCAAGGAAGCGAGTGATGTGTCTATGCGGGTCTTGCTTGCCACTTCTAGTCAAATTGATTCTCGCGGATCTGGGCTGTGACACACCCTTCCACTCTGAAGGAGTCTGTATTCAAGTTGCCCCTCACAATAGAAGAAGCACAATCCTCCAAGTTTGGTAGATCATACTCGAAGAGAGACTTGTAACGAGGAGGAGGAGGAGGAGGAGGATTTTCTTTAGCCATGCCCTCTATTTTAATTCCTTCAATTCTTTTCCGTTCCCTGGCTTCTTTCCTTAATTGCCGCTCGGTCCTGGTGATCTCGGAATCAAATAGCAAACCCTCTTATAGGAGGGTACCTCGCATACAAAAACAGGCAAAGACCAAGTGGAATCAAAGAAGCAGAGAAAAATAATAGCAATTAAATAAAAGAAAATAAAACTAAAAGTCAGCTTAACCAAGTAGCCGAATTTCCTAAAAATTAGGAAAATTGGTCGTGCCAATCCTCGGCAACGGTGCCAAAAACTTGTTGTGACTCCGGCAAGTGTACCGGGTCGTCGCAAGTAATAAAAACACGGTAAGAGTCTACCGAGGTCGAACACAAGGATTGGGTTACCAATTCGACTAATTTCGCGAGAAATCCGATAAGTTGGTTAAGTAGAGAAAGTGGTTGGAAAGAAATTAGGATCACAAATTAAGTTAACAAATCGAAACAATCAAAGATATGGTGATGAAATCTGGAATTAAAAGCATCTAAGGTTTCGAATCCACCTACCCAATCATGCAAAGTACCCAAGTGATATTGCTCTCCTCCCTAGGTTCAGTTTTAATGTCAACGGGACCCCTAAATTCTCCTATATCCACTGTCGTGCTCAATAGGACGTATTCGATGATTTGAGTTAATTACTTCCTAGGTCTCTTAACCCTAATCTCGAATTCTATTAATTCTTGTTCCCTAAGAGTTGCATCGATCTCCTATTCACTCTCGTGCAACACTCGATCGATGTTCCCAATTCAAGTTCTGAAACGCGAATCGCCTCTCGGCCTCATACACGTTTAACAAGTTGATCACGCAAGCATATAACCAACACAATGAAATCAGAATTGAAAAACAATAATTGAATTAAGAGAGAGAGAATTACATCACATGAGTACTATGCCGCCATAGGTGGCTTCATCGATCCCTTAGACAAGAGGATTAGTTCCTCATGTCCGTAACAACGACGCACGTACAATCGGAAATCATCCTAAGACTAAGAATCAAGAGAAGAGAAGAGGAGACGCAGCCCCAGAATAAGGATTACAAAAGATCTCCAATCAGTTTTGATCCAAAAAGTCCTCCTTTTCTGTTCTGATCTGCTCTATTTATAAGGAGGCCACGCATCACGGCCGTGACGGCCATCACGGCCAGGCCGTGATGGTTTCTGTTTCTGGTGCACTTCTGGAATTCGAACTCTCGCGACGCGAGCCCGCCTTTCACGGCCCGTGATGTGAATCACGGCCAGGCCGTGATGTTCTCTGCCTTGTGTGGATTTTGGGTCACGGCCGTGATACACATCACGGCTAGGCCGTGATGGTCTCTGACTTGTGTGGATTTTAGGTCACGGCCGTGATATACATCACGGCTAGGCCGTGATGGTCTCTGACTCTGGTACTTTTCTGGAATTCACACACTCGCGACGCGAATGACGTCTCGCAACGCGAACCTTCCTTTCACGCCCCGTGATGTGAATCACGGCTAGGCTGTGATGGTCTCTGTCTTCCCGGGTCTTCAAACTCTCGCGGGGCGAGCTTCCTCTCGCGGGGCGAGAATCTCCAGAATAGCAATCTCCACTATTTCTTGACTTTCCTTAATTCTTAGAGCTTCACTTATGGACCTGAAAACAACACAAGCAACCACAAGCGTAATTCTATCCAAAAGAAGCTAAAAACTACACAAAAGACGCAAAACGAGTCAAAGTCCAACTTAGGAACAAAATAAGGCAAATTTGGGCGAAAACGAGAGTGAACTCGAATAAATTGGCACATAAACCCTAGTTCATCTAGTCATAAAACTAGATAAGCCAGAGGCTTATCAGCTACACTGAACCAAGAGATGAAGCTGGAGCTACTGTTCGTAGAGCCCAATGGACTCAAGAGCAGAAAAACCAACATCAGCTGAATTTGAAGGCTAAGCACTATCTCATGTGTGCTATAACCAGATCTGAATATGACAAAGTTCACTGCTGCAATACTGCTAAAGAAATCTGGGATACTCTTGCCCTAGCTCATGAGGGTTCCACAAGTTAAGGAATCAAAGATCAGCATGCTGGTTCATCAGTATGAGCTGTTCAAGATGGGTGAACATGAAACCATAGACCAAATGTTTGGAAGATTCCAAACCATCACCAACAGTCTCAGATCTCTTGGAAAAGTTTATGAAAATAGAGATCATGTCAGAAAAATCTTGAGAAGTCTATCCAAGCAATGGAGACTCAAAGTAACTGCTATTCAGGAAGCCAAAAACCTGAATACACTCTCTCTAGAAAATCTTCTTGGAACTCTCAAGGTTCATGAACTTGAACTTAATGAAGAAGAAAATTACAGAAAAGGAAAATCTATTGCTCTAAAGGCAAAGAAAGCAAGTTCATCAAAAGTTATCAAAGCTGCTGAGTCATCAAATGAGTCTGAATCTTCTGATAATGATGAAGGATCGGATGAGGATGAATTGTCCTTCATCTCCAAGAAGATTCAACACATGTGGAGAAAGAAAGGTGGTTTCAGAAGGAAGCAACTCAATAAAAAGTTTTCGAAGGAGAATTCAGACTCCAAGGAAAAGGTCCACCCTTGTGCTTTGAATGCAAGAAACTTGGTCATTTCAAAGCTGACTGCCCTAAGCTAAAGGATAAAAAGAAATTCTTCAAAAAGAAGAAAGGCTTAATGGCTACATGGGAGGATCTTGACCTGTCTTCATTAGATGAAGAAAATGAAGCTGAGGAAGAGGCAAATATCTGGCTCATGGCAAATACTGCATCAGAAAGCGAATACACTGATGTTGAGGTAATGGACTCTGACCCGTCCACTCTTCAAAATGCTTTTGATGAACTTTTGTATGAGTCGTCTATACTATCACGAGAATATAACAGTCTCAAAAAGAAATTTTCTAAACTGACTAGAGAATGTGATAGGGCCTGCACTGAGAAACAAAACCTTAAAGATGAAAATGACATACTAAAATCAGTGAATGTTAGTCTAGCTAACAAAATGGAAGGTGAACCTGATGTTTCTTGTGAAGTTGCAAAACTAAAACAAGATGTAACATATCTGACAGATTCTCTGTCAAAGCTTGTAGGTGGTTCAGATAAACTTAGTCTCATTTTAAGGTACTCTAGGCCATCTCATGATAAATCTGGCCTTGGTTATGACAAAGAGAAGCAAGATGGATTTCACAAAAAGTAAAAATCACATACACAGCATAGAACTTCAAAAGTTCCAGATAAATATGCTAAAGCTAAGTCTAGCTCGTCCAATACCTTTTGCAAAGTGTATGGAAAAGATGGGCATATTACATCTAGATGCATACACAATAAACATGCTACGCATACTCGTCCAGTGAAAACTAATAAGAAAGGACCCAAGTCAGTTTGGGTACCTAAAGATAAGATAATACATGTTGCAGATTTTCTTAACAACAGGAAGAAAACAGATGTCTTGGTACTTGGACAGTGGCTGCTCACGGCACATGACGGGAGAAAGGTCTATGTTCGAAAACCTTAAGCCCAAAGATGGTGGCTGGGTCACATTTGGAGGAAATCAAAAAGGGAAAATCATTGGTATAGGTAAAATTGGTAAACATCATTTTCCCTCCATTGATAATGTTCTTTTAATAAATGGCTTAAAGCACAATCTGCTGAGCATAAGTCAATTATGTGACAGTGGATATGCGGTTTCTTTTGATAAGAACATGTGCACAGTCAAGAAAGATGATGGATCACTTTTATTCACTGCTAAAAGGCAAAACAATCTCTATAAGATTGACTTGGAGGACCTTTCAAATCGAAGTGTCTCTTGTCTAGTATCCATTGAAGATGAGCGATGGATTTGGCACAAAAGGCTAGGTCATGCAAGCTTGAAATTAATTTCAAAACTAAACAAGCATAACCTCGTGAAAGGACTACCAAACCTTAAGTTCAAATCTGATGCTCTTTGTGATGCATGTCAAAAGGGAAGTTAGTACCAATAGACCACTAGAATTGCTACACCTTGATCTTTTTGGTCCAACAAGGACTGCCTCTGTCAGTGGTAAGAAATATGGTCTTGTCAAAGTAGACGACTACACTAGATGGACATGGGTTATGTTCCTAACTCACAAGGATGAGTCTTTTAAGGTCTTTCTGTATTCTGCAAACGTGTACAGAATGAAAAAAACATGTGTATCACTTCAATCAGAAGTGACCATGGGGGAGAGTTTGAAAATGAGTTATTTCTAAGTTCTGTGAAGAAAGTGGTATCCTTCACAACTTCTCAATACCTAGAACACCACATCAAAATGGTGTGGTAGAGAGAAAGAACATATCTCTTCAAGAGATGGCTAGGACTATGCTCAATGACAACTTTGTCCCTAGACACTTCTGGGCTGAAGCTATTAATATTGCCTGCTACATTCAGAACATAATATACATTAGACCTATCCAGAATAAGACTCCTCATGAACTGTGGAAATGACGAAAACCCAACATATCTTATTTTCACCCTTTTGGTTGTAAATGTTATATACTGAATACTAAAGATCAACTTGGTAAGTTTGATGCTAAAACAGATAATGGAATACTATCAGGATATTCTGAAACATCTAAAGGCTTTAGAGTTTATAATTCTAGGACTATGATAGTAGAGGAAAGTATTCATGTCAAGTTTGATGACAAACATCCTGATAAGAAATTATCAGAGCTAGATGAAGCTTTTGCAGATCTTGATCTAAACATTCCAGGAGACTCACCAGAGATAAAAGTTGATGATCAAGCAGATGACCCCACTCAACAACCAGAAACTTCCACTTCTCAACATGATTCAGTTCAAAAATCTTGGTACTTCAAGAATTATCATCCACTAGATCAGATCATTGGAAACCTCAATGACAAGCTAAGAACCAGATCAACTTTCAGAGAACAAGATGTTGCTGCACTAGTCTCTGATTTGGAACCAAAGACTGTAGACGAGGCTCTGCTAGATGATGGTTGGATTCTAGCTATGCAAGAAGAACTCAATCAGTTTGAAAGAAGTGAAGTTTGGACTCTGGTTCCCCTGCCCAAAGACAAATCAGTGATTGGAACAAAGTGAGTTTACAGAAACAAACTTGATGAAAATGGTAAGGTAAAAAGAAACAAAGCAAGACTTGTTGCTCAAAGTTTCTCTCAAGAAGAAGGTATAGATTATACTGAAACTTTTGCACCTGTTGCTAGATTAGAAGCTATTAGAATTCTACTTTCATTTGCTACACATCACAGTATTATGCTTTTTCAGATGGATGTTAAAAATGCTTTTCTAAATGGATTTATTAATGAAGAAGTTTATGTTATGCAACCCCCGGGTTTTGAGTGTGAAACCCATCCTGAACATGTATATAAGCTTAAGAAAGCTTTGTACGGACTTAAGCAAGCTCCTATAGCTTGGTATGACAGACTAAGTTCCTTTCTTATGGAAAATGGATTCAATAGAGGAAAGGTTGACACAACCTTATTTAGAAAGTCCATTAAGTCTAATTTCATAGTTGTACAAATATATGTTGATGATATTATTTTTGGTAGTACTAATGAGTCTCTATGCAAAGAATTCTCTAAGTTAATGCAGAAGGAATTTGAAACGAGCATGATGGGAGAACTCAAATTCTTCCTTGGACTTCAAGTAAAACAAACCTTGGACGAGGTGCTCATCCACCAAACTAAGTACACAAAATAGCTTCTGAAGAAGTTTAAGATGGATGTTTGTAAGCCAATGAATACTCCTATGCACCCCACTTTCATACTGAACAAAGATGATAAAGAGAAAAAGGTAGACCAAAAGGTATACAGAGGTATGATAGGATCTCTATTATATCTTACTGCGTCTAGGCCTGATATTATGTTCAGTGTATGTTTGTGTGCTCGATTTCAATCTGATCCTAGAGAATCTCACTTATCAGCAGTTAAGAGAATATTTAGATATTTAAAAGGTAGTACTAATCTTGGTTTGAACTTTAAGAAAAATGAAGATTACAGTTTAGTTGGTTTCTGTGATGCTGACTATGCTGGAGATAGAATTGAAAGAAAAAAGCACTAGTGGAGGATGTCACTTCATTGGAGCTAATCTTGTCTCATGGTCAAGAAAAAGACAAAGTACCATTACCTTATCTACTACTGAAGTTGAGTATATATCAGCTGCAAGTTGTTGTTCACAACTTCTTTGGATCAAACATCAATTGGAGGATTACAATGTGTTTGTAAGTAGTATTCCACTTATGTGTGATAATACTGCTGCAATAAATCTATCTAAGAATCCAATTTTGCATTCTAGAGCTAAGCACATAGAGATTAAACATCATTTTGTTAGGGATTATGTGCAAAAAGGTGTATTTGATATTCAATTTGTAGATACTGACCATCAATAGGCAGATATCTTGACTAAACCTCTTGTAGAGGACGGATTTATCTTTATTAGGAAGCATCTTAACATGATATTTGTGGATTAATTTAAGCGTCCAGCCTTGAGAAAAAATTGTTTTGATAATCTTGCGTCTATTACTTATGCACGTCTAATACCTATTAAAAGTTGTGCGTCTATTGCATGTTGTGTTGCACTTCTAGTATATGTCGCGTCTGCTGGTGTTGTTTCCTGCGTTCAGTGTGTAGTTTCAGACGAGTCCACATGTGCCTACATCTAAGCATATTTTTATTAAATGCATTTATTTTGTCTAAATGACAAATTTATCCTTTATTCTCTATAAGACTTCATGACTTAGAGATTTTGATATATGACAAATACAATTTAATGTGTGTGCAAGTGTTTTAGTGTCAAATTGCAAAGACATGTATCAAGCAGTGATCAACAAGTTCATTAAGCAAATTCAAGGAAAATATTCAAGGATGAACTTGAAGGAATCAAGGAGCTGCATGTAGAAATCAAAAGAGCAAAGTCAAAGATCAAAGGATCATCAAGACCAAGCTTAAAGGAGAATTTTAGATTTAAGTCTTAGATGATTTGTAAGAGAAAGAAATCTCTTAGTCACAAAATAGCTCAACTAAAAAGATGCACGAAGAAAATCAATTTTCAAAACCTGCATTAAAAGGAATAAGTTTTTTTTAATGAAAATGATTTTTGGAAATAAGAAAATTATTTGTCAGGTATAGCCATGTAATCAATGGATGTATGTCTGCTACTGTAACTGACAAATGAATTTAAGGTTCTTGATTCAATACATAGATGTACTGATGGATTAACCAAGTTCAAGTTTTTGGAAAAAATGTACAGCCATGTATTACACAGGTGTACAGAAACTATCAGTATGAAATTGGTTAATACAGCCCTGTACTCAACCCCTGTTCAAGAACCAAATTCAAGAAAACAGATTCTATTATCAGACCCAAATCTGTTTTAATTGATCCCAACGACTATAACTTGTTTCCTATATAGAGAGGGATCAAAAGGAACACCTTTAACATATCATAAGTTTACAAAATCAATTAGAGAGATCAATTGTGAAAATCATTCATCTTCTTACTTGAGCTTCATTGTGAAAAAGAGTGTTTCAATTCTCATAAGAACTTAAACTTGTATATCTGACTTCTGAGAGTTAGGAATCAATCTTTTTGTACTTTTCGATTGTAAAGAGAGAGGGAGTCTCTCTGTGTGATTAGGGTGAGGAATCCTAAGGAAGAACATTGATTGAGGCTCTTCACAAGAGTGTGGCATCTCGAGGTGAAGGAGTGCTCTGTGGTGTAAAGGTTTTTCAAGCTACCTGGCTAAAGCTTGTTGTGTTATTGTGTGAATACCCACAGGTGGAGTGGGGACTGGATGTAAGTCACAGTGGTGGTGACTGAACCAGTATAAAACTGATTGTGTGGTATCTCTAAACTCAAACTCTAATTTCTGTCTTGTGCATATAACTGTGATCTTGATGTTCTAAGTTTTCAATTGATATAAGTTCTTGATCTATTTAATATGAATTAAAACCAGAGTATTACTGCAATCAATCTTGAGTTATTAATTGTTCAAAACTAAGTTGATTAAGACTGTTCTTGATCACTGAAACTGAAACTGAAACTGATATATTGTAACTTCACTTCTTGACTGATTAAGGCCTGTATCTAATACCTGTACGATCCTGAACTGAACTTCTTTTCGTTTAATTCAATCATTGTTTAATTGATAGCTATGAGCTATGAACTTGAATCTTATTACTGATTTATCTTTCTGAATCAATCTTTCTTTCCTCACCACCTTCTATTCAAGATTCCATAAAAAGTCCTTTACTGTTTTTGTAAAAGATCCTAAGGCAACTTTGATTTGAAAAGTAAAGTTTTTGAAAAGCTTTTGGAAAGCTCAATTCACCCCCCCCCCCCCTCTCGAGTCTTTGAAGCCAAAACAACATTCTCTTTGCTGAGTCAGTACTTCCATAAATCTCATCAAGACCTTTTTATAGTTCCAAGATACCAACACCGTTTTATCTATAACGACATGTCATGTCAAAGTTTTTTTTTATAAACCTTTGGGATTCAAAAATCTTTTAAAAGCAATCTTTTCCCTCGGAGAAAATCTTTACACTTCCCTAAAACTCTCGAGCTCTTCTTCTCTCTGGTTTCCAAACCCTAACTCTTCTCACCAAAATGGCTTCAGCTTCAACCTTCAACACGGACAAGTTCAACATCGCCATTGAGCACCACTTCAACTTTGGGATATTGCAAGACTGCAACTTAGACATAAGCAAGTATGTTAAGGCAGCTGGGTGGGAAAGACTCTTCGTAGAGAAAGTCTCTGTCTTTCCCAACCTGATTAGGGATTTCTGGAAGAATGTTCAAGAGACCGACAATGATTTCTCCTCTGTTGTGTTAGGAAAGAGGATCATTGTCTCGGAGAAGACTATTGTTGATGCCATTTTCTATGCTTGGGAAGGTTTGGTTTTTACTGAGTCATAGGAAGCTGATTTGGGTGGCTCTGAGACCATTGAAGTCTGTCTCATGAGAGAAGACACAGTCAAAACTCACTCATGGAAGACTGTTGAAATGAAGGACATCGTTCGCATTCTTCATCAACTATTAAACAAGGTGGTTCTTCATAAGGTTGGTTCCAAGGACAACCTATCAGCTCTGCATAAGTTTTGCCTTTGCGATCTTCTTACGAAGACAAAAATCAATCTTCCTAGAATCCCGTACGTAAGATTCAGAGATGCTGTGATCAACAAGACCAAACTTTCGGCATTTCCCTATTGCCAACTCCTGTCTAAGATTTTCAAGGCTCAAGGAATCCATGAAATTCTTGCTGCAAGGACTCCTGAAGAGCAAGCTAGAATCTTATCTGAAAAACCAATGTCAGCTGCAGACTTTGGTAAAATGAATATAGCTAACATGAACCTCGGTACCTATGCTGCTGCTGCAATGGCCAAAACTGAGGAGTTGATGAAAATGAAAGAGGAAATGGTGGAACAAAACACTGCTGAGGCTATGGAGCCAAAGAAGAATATCAAGAAAATACCACTGCAGCACGGAAACCTGCCCCAAGAGACCAGCTGGTGGCGTTGTTATCAGGGAACCTTCTGATGCTCATGCTGTGAAGAAGCAAAGAAGAGTTATCTTCTCACACAATAAGGACGAGGAAGATTATGATGATAGAGTTCCTATCAGTACCATCTTGAAGAAACAGAAAACTTCTGTTGCTGCTGCTGAGGCCGTTGTGCCTATCTCAACAAAACCCAGAAGGCAACCAGCAAGGAAGACCAGAACAACTAAGACTTCTAAGGTAACCATCTCTGCTAGTGATCCTGTTCAAATAGCAGTAGATGCCTTAGTATCTAGTCTAGAAAATAGAGTTGATGTTGTTCCTGTTGCTGTTACCTCTGATGATAACGTTGCTATCTCTACTCCAAATGATGTGTTAAATCAAACCATAACTGATGATGTATACATTCCCACACCCCTCTCACCCCAACCAACACAAATTGACCAAACCACAAACTTACCTACATCTTCACCTGCTCACTCACAAATAGCCACCTCATCCAGACCATAATTTCAACCAATTATCCCTGCCGATGATCCCTGGTTCAATCAACCAGATGATGGCATTTCCCCTGGTGCTCCCTTCCCAAAACCCTTTAGAACCTTATTTCCCTTCACCTTAATTTCTGTTATTTATGATGGCAAATCTGAGGATTGGGCCAAAGTAACAAGAAAATGGAGAGTTCTGTTTCTCACTCACCAGCCTGCACCTGAATATATTCCTGACAGGTGGTACCCCCTACCTGAGTATGAGGAAGAAGTAGACCCACCAGTTGAACCCTTCCATTTACCCCATCCTGACTACAAACTAATCTCAAAAGTGCATTCACAAATGCACAACAACATAGGACCTTTAGTCACCCACCTGCCCCTAAACGAATTCCCCCCCAGAAAAATTTACCCTAACCTTGTCAAAACTCCACCTCTCATACCCTTCACTGATGGAGTTCAAAGACATGTGATAAGTGTCTGGGAGATAGACCCTCTAAGAAAGAATCTTCCTACCATCCCTGAAAGAAGAGCAAGATCTTCAAAACATGTTCCTATAATCTTGGACAATAACACAAGATGGGTATCCTTCGAGCATCCCAGTGTCTATGGGAGGGCCTCTGATTTCTTTGTGGATCAGCTTATCCATGAAATGCTGAAGTGTCTGAATCCATTGGGTTGATCAATGAACAATGTGCTGCAGATTTCTGGAAATCTCATATTATTCACTGTACACGAGAAGCATCTTCCTTTGGACTGGCCCAAGAAGAGAAGAAGGAAATTCCCAAAGTCAGAGGAAAGTATGGTCTTTCTAACTTTCATTACATGATCTATACAGACCTTTGGGGACTTCCCATAACAATTCGAGATGTGGAATTCTCCTACCCCATCATATGGGCAAAGGAAGTATCAGTGACCCCTTTCACCACTCCTTGTCATTAATCCTGCCCAGTCTTCACCTCCTTTAGAGCTTCTTGAAGATCATATTGTTGTTGAAGGACCTGGAATGAATGCCACTGTTACTGGTTTAGGTGGTCCTGAAGAAGAAAGTGCTGAGTCCATCTCCAAACAAAGCTCATCTGGAAAGCACTCTTCTCAACCACTAGCTTTGGCTGTGATGCACCCTTCAGATCATCCTGAACACTCCAGAGCCTTAAGCACTTTTCAAGAATCTGCTGAGAGTTCAAGGCAACATGCTCTACCATCAAATCTTGAAGAAGTTCTTGGCAAGATTGTTGATGAAGGAGTTGGAAAAATGGTTGAAGAAAAGGTTGAACAGACTGAAAAGATCACTGAAGAAATCTCTCAGAGAGTTCAGATATCCATGGCTCCAACCTTAGAGGTAGTGAACAAAATGTTAGAATTCCTGACTGATTTCAAGAAAACCCAAACTCAGAATCAACCACCTCCACCACCTCCTCCTGCCTAACCTGAATTCTTTTTATACATACAGACAATGATGGTCCACTCCTTTTACCTTTTTGGCTATTGAGAAAAAGGGGGAGAAAGGAAAGAAAGAATTTTTTTTTATATATATAAAAAGTCAGTTTTTGAAAAGCTCATATTTGTCTGCATATGTATATTCTGTTTTCTACTTGATAACTGCTCTGATACTTATGTTTGCCTATTTGCTTTGGTATCTGCTGACTATGCTTATTTATTCCTTCATATATACTCTAAGTTTGATAAACTGTTGCACTTATCTATTAGCTTATATGAAGTTTGTCTCATATGCTTTTACTGATTATTTATCTGAATGCTTTGTCTTAGGGGGAGCCCTGCAGGCTCTCTTAGACTTTGCTTTTCAAATTTAATTATTTTTTGTCATCATCAAAAAAGGGGAGATTGTTGGAACCAAAGTGGTTTGGTAGTAAATAATCTCTACGTTTTGATGTTAAAAAAAGGATTAAATTTGCTTGGCAAAGTGTTAGTTGAGATCTAACATGTGTTTTCAGTTATGCAGGAATATTTAATTAAACGTAATAGAAACTTGGGATGAGTTTTCATTTAAAAATACGTGTCCACCCTTGTAGACGCGCTGCTCAATGTTTTTGTAAAAGTTGTTTATTTATTTATTTGAGTAGACTGATTTTCTTAAGTAGACGAGGCTCTAAATGCTTACTAGACGGAAATCAAAATAACCTCTTAGATTCAGCAAGTCCAAAGACTTGATAGTAGATTAGCTCTTGCTGCCACGTCAGCAGATGAAAAAATTGGTAGATTTGAATGAACTGAAAAATAGAATAGTTAGGTAGACGAGCTCTATTTGCCACATCACTAGACGGAGATCTTTATAACTCATTGAGGTATAGCAAGTCCAAAGACTTGATAGACGAAATGATATGCCACATCATCAGACGAGCAAAATAATTTGTTGAAACAGACTTGATCTCACATATAACTAAGTAGACAGAGTTTTTAAGTAGACGAGCTCCATCTTTGAATGAATAAATGCAATCCGAATCTCTTGAATTTATTTCAAATGATTGATATTTATTTCAATAGAATTTTGTTCTTCACATTTGTTTTGTCTACTTTAATGCTATCTCCAAACGGGATTATTCAAAATAACCGTTGAAGAAATACAAGTGAAGAAGAAGGTCACTATAAATAGAAGACCTGTGATACTGAAGAACGACTCTTGCCAGCACAACCTTGCTAGCTCAACTTTTGTCAAACTACAATCACTCATATTCATATTTCTTTAAGAGCAAGAGTCTGTATTCTTTAGTTTGAATATTGTGAAAATATTCATCTGATCTTAAACTTTCATATCCTCACACATGGCGAGTTAAGAAGATCAAACATTAAATCTCTTTGTTAGAGTTAGAGCCTGAAGAGGCTTGGTAAGAAAGAAATACTTGTAGCCTGGAGAGGTGTTGAATACTTGGTTGTAATCTATTTGGAAAATAGTGGAGAAAAACCTTCAAGTAGAAGGGATTGGACGTAGCTCTTGGTTGGAAGAGAGTGAACCAGGATAAAACATCTTTTGTGATTCATCTATCTCTAAACTCTTACCACTTTATTTGTTTTTACTGACTGAGGGGTTTTTATATTGCTTTTGTTAAAGCTTTCTTTTTAAAAGATCTATTTCTCTGTACTTGCTTCTGATTTAATCTTCTTGTGTGTAAAAATAGTTTTAAAGGTTGTTTTAGAAAATTATTAACAAACACAGTGCAATCCCCCTTCTTGTGTTTGCCCGTGTCAACTTCAATCCCTTCCCCTCTCCTCCCCTCCCTTCCCCTCAAAAACTCACAAACAAACCCTTAGGTAGGTACTAAAAGTAAAACACATCCTTCTATATAAGGAGCAAGCAACAACCAACAAAAGACAAGATGGTGAAGACAAATGGCATTTGACTGTTAGCTGTACAGATCTAATGCTGTGTGTTACGTTTTTAACTAGACTTTCATCCCGTGCCTGCACGGGACAATTCACAAATGTTTTTTTTTGACTAAAAAAGGTATTCATTCATTTAAATTGGTAAAATACATCGAAAGCAACACAAATCCAATATCGCTAAAAATCAAAAAGGATGAATCTGCGAACAAACTCACCACACCCAGGTTAATAGCATAACACGGCAAAATCAAAATGCCTACAAAAGTGACAAAATCAAAGTCACTGGAATACTCATGCCTCAGGATCTGTAACGTTGACACCCAAGTCTTGATTAAATCTGTGATGAATTGAAGCATATCTCCCAATTTGAACCAAACAAACACTACACCAAGACGGGAAACCAAACGACGCCGTACCAAGATGACGAACAAAACACCGTCGCACGCAGACGATGAAAACACGAAAAAAAACACGAATGAAAAACCAGATCTATATGGAAAACCCACTTATTTAGAGAAAAATGAGAGAAAAAATGATGTAGAGGGGTGATTCCAGGCCAAAAAATACCCAAAAACCACCCCCTCCGCTGCCCTTCTTTTCTTTTCTTTCTCTGTTGAGACACCCCGCTGTGCCTCTTTGTGTCATTATTTTAAAACCTCATTATTTAATTACTTAATCGCACGCTTAACATGAAAATACATAAAAATTAAAACTTAACTTACAAAGTATACAACTTCATATAGAATGACATATCACAATATAAGTATATTTTGCATATTACAAAACACTGTTGAGGATATCTTATCAGTAGGATCCCTCACAGGCATATACTTAGACAAAAAGTTAAACAGCGGAAAACATAATAAAAATACACCTCACGAGACGCACAGGCCATAACTAACTAGACCCTAATCATCATGGGTCACAGCTCGTCCTCCAGCCTCCGGTTCGTAGCGAGTTCCATCCAACGCCTCCTAGTTATGCTCATCCATGGGGTCTTCTCGTACAATTCCACAAGGAGATGAAATACAACATACAGAACTATACAGGGGATAAGAAACAGTTCTATCATCAAAAAGCGAAAAAGAGTCATAGTAAATTATACAGTAATTGTCACAGACAATCAACACACATAACTAACGAATCATCCTCGGGTTAATATATATCATCCTCTACCCTTACTCTCAAGCAATCTAACACGTTATTTTAACGTAACCTCTCTAATCCTGTCACCATGTCTTTACGTTATCGTGGCCACTACCACTCCTGTCACCATCCCTCATTTGCATCGGGGCACACCCTCATTCCCGTTAGGATGTTCCACCTAGTGCACACCTCCATTCCCGTTAAGGTGTTCCACCCCCATTACCGTCAAGGTGGAAGTGGTCTCGCGATAACTCTTGATTTTACGTGTATTGTATTACCAATACATGGTGTATTATATTACCAGTACACAGAAGTGTTTTACGTGTATTATATTACCAATACACGGTGTATTATATTACCAATACACTGAAGTGTTTTACGTATATTATATTACCAATACATGGTGTATTATATTACCAAAACACAGATGTCCTTGCGTATTATATTACCAATACACTTTTGTCTTTGTGTATTATATTACCAATACACTTTTGTCTTGGTGTATTATATTACCAATACACTTTTGTCCTTGTGTATTATATTACCAATATACGGTCATGGACAACAACACCTATACTTGAATCCCACTAACCCGATTTAACAATATCCTGGTGCCATAACCTTCCATTAGAACTGGACACATATTCTATGCCATAACACCTCTTTAACATACATCATTTAAGTTAGGCACTTCTAAATCATCATTATCCTCACACCCAAAACAATCATCTCGTAGACAACATATATATCTTTGCTTAAAATCCACCAAGCATAATAATAAAAACTAGGCAGATCATGCATAACACAATATCAATCAAAATATTCCAATATCACCAACATAGCACAAATCAACCATCAAGAATATAAAATCAACCTAATATCGATAAACCTACAATCCCCGAATCGCCATTGGTTTTTCAGAAAAGGTTTCCAATGTGATTCTGGTCTTGTCGATTACTCGACTACTAGTAGGGTTTAGGTCGCCCTACACAATTATTATATAATCTACTACTTATCCATTCCGACGATAGGTTGGTTCTTTCCCCCACCTGGGTTATCACCGGACTCCCGAACTCGAAGCTCCTCGTTGTCACGCCACAAAGTACTAACTCCACCTTCTACGAAGGTAAGGAGATTAGGTGCTCGAAGAGATATACCACGAACGTCCTCGTTTCCTCCGCGATGGAAGTCTAAGGTTATGAACATAAAATCACAAGTTAAAATCAAACAAGAACACTAAACCACAAGGTATAGGTTCGGCCAAGACTAGTTCTTAGGGTTAGAGATTCCCAAAAATTATACAACTCATGGATTTATGATCCTTAAGTGTTAGGAGTTCATAAACAATGATCACTTAACAAAGTTGAATTAAAATCCCACTAAGTTATAAACTTAGGGTATTCGACCAAGGCTAGTAAAATAGGCTAGCATTCACTAAACTTTCCAATCTCTTAGGTTTAACATCCATATGTATTAAGGAGCTCAAAACCATGATCATTTTGGAAAAATAAGAATAAAGTATCCTAGGTCCATAACCTTCTAGGTTCGGCCTTCATAGGATTTATAGGTTAGAAATCTTTAAACTTTCCAATCTCTTAGACTTAGCATCCAAATATCTTATGGAGCTCAAGTCCATGATCATTTTGGAAAACAATGGAAATTTAAACATTCCAATCTCTTAGACTTAGCATCCAAATATCTTACGGAGCTCAAGTCCATGATCATCTTGGAAAAATGAAAGTAATACATCCTAACTTTAATAACATAGAATAAACAAGTTAGAAATCCTTAAACTTTCCAATCTCTTAGACTTAGCATCCAAATATCTTATGGAGCTCGAGTCCATGATCATTTTGGAAAATAATGGAAACTTAAACATTCCAATCTCTTAGACTTAGCATCCAAATATCTTGTGGAGCTCAAGTCCATGATCATTTTGGAAAACAATGGAAATTTAAACATTCCAATCTCTTAGACTTAGCATCCAAATATCTTACGGAGCTCAAGTCCATGATCATCTTGGAAAAATGAAAGTAATACATCCTAACTTTAATAACATAGAATAAACAAGTTAGAAATCCTTAAACTTTCCAATCTCTTAGACTTAGCATCCAAATATCTTATGGAGCTCGAGTCCATGATCATTTTGGAAAACAATGGAAACTTAAACATTCCAATCTCTTAGACTTAGCATCCAAATATCTTATGGAGCTTAAGTCCATGATCATTTTGGGAAAATAAAAACTCAAACATCCTAGTACCAAAACACTAAGTTTCGGCCATCATAAGATGATGAGGAAAAATATTCTTTGTTTAACAATAACTCTTAGGTTTAGAATCACGAGGTATTAAGAGTTCTAAATCCATGATCATACTTGGAAAGTTGAAACATAGTATCCTAGGCTTACTTATTCATATTTTCAGCCATCATAGGAACAAGCTATCAAAACTTCCAAGATTTATAGATCTAAGATCAATGGATAGTTAGAAACTCAAACACATGATCATATTCCAAAAGTTGAAACAAAAACTTCCTAAGTCACAAATGCAAGTATTCGGCCTTCATTGGAAGAGATAGGTAGATATTTTTGTTTTACACAACCTCTTAGTATGTGAAAATATAAGTTAATACAAGACTATAGAAAGTGATATCAACTCAAAAGGAGTTTTCTACCATTGTAGAGAGATTTTAGAAGTTTAAAGCATATAAAAAACACATAAAGCAAACTAAGAAATAAAAGATGAAACTTGCAAAAAGATTCATATGAGAGCATTACCCTTAGTATAAGGAAGAACTTTAATGAAGAACTCAAGTGGAAAAGACTAATAAAAATGGAAGCTTTAAGTGTTTGAAAAAAAGAAGAAATGGAAGAAGTTGAAGAAGTATGAAGATGGAGGAAGAAAATGAGAGAATGAAGATAGGTGATGATTATATAGAGGAGGGAGAGGGGAGCACGAAATGTTTCCTTTTGTTTTTTCATATTTGTATGAATACAATAGAAAATAAAAAAGATATGATAACAACATGTGAAAACTAACATATCACAAAATTTTTTTACATAGGGGATTGCTTTGTATTATTTATAAAAGATAGATATAAATAGATAGATTATATATATATATATATATATATATATATATATATATATACACACACACACCACACAAACATTTCTAGCATACATAATAGAAAAAATAAAATTAGCAAGAACAAAATTATTTAGCGTCATTATGGATATAAAGTTATTAAAAAACTATAACTTAGTGCAAATTATGATTACACGTTAGTAATTTAAAATTTGCTTTCATTTTCAAAAAGAAATTAGTAGCATGGTGACATATATTCTTGATGTTACAATATAATGTTACATATATCCTTTCTTAATGAAATTAAATTTTGTTTTAATAATCTTAAAGATATCGGTCTAAATGCATCATTGTTACCAATTAACAGTGCCATTATATGTCAAATGTAAATCATGTCGATAGGCATTAGTTACACCTGCACTTTTTTGTTTTTGTTTATTGTCTCCTTTTTCTATGATAATAAATTTCAAAATTCATAAGATCAAAAATAATTGAGAAATAAATGGAGGCAAAGTTATTAAAATAACATGCCTCGGTACAATCTCTGATATCTTCCATTGTCTTTCTCTGATTTGCATTGAGCAAGTCTTCTTCAATAGAAATCTTTGGAGAACAACTTATTTGACTTAGAACTCGTTGCCCTATATCATTATTTTCGAGAACCCTTTCATGACATAAATACATTATTAAGTACCAAATAAAAAATTAAAGAGTTATAATATATTGACTGAAGTTGTCGGCAATCCCACCTTTTTCTCCTTCAAATTTCAGCTTCTTCAATCTCAGGATTGAAGATAAGCTTAATTGAATACATGACATTTTGAAAACTAACATTCCTTACAATCATTTTGACATATTAGGTAATATAGGTTAAATTTAATTATAACATTTGATATAAGAGGTTTCAGTAAACCAAAATGTGCCTTTGTAAGTTTTCACCTTTGAGCTTTGAATAACAATGGCTAAGTTGATAGCATTTCCCAAATCCACAAAGGCATTGAAAACAAATCTGTGTGGCGGTTGGAATTAAACTTAAAAGCAAACACTTGAAATTATCTTTTTTTATATCAAAAATTGTATTTATTATGCCTTTTAAATTAAATATCAAATTTGAAATCAAATCTATAAACAAATATTTATTCTAGATAAGCTGTTACAGTGTTACTTGTTTTATAAAAAAAGATAAGATATACTGTTACATTTATGAATTTATGAATTATTTAAAAGGTGCGATTTGATATATTTATCTAAATTTTAAGTCACGTAATTTAAATTTAATTTAAATTTTGATAAGATTTACATAAATGTATGACCTTAAATTTGAAATTAAAATTGAAATAAATTAAATAATTAGATAAGATTAGTTACATTTAAACTTTAAATTTTAATTTTGGTAATTTTCATTCAATTTTTATTTTTACTGTGTTTTTTTTTGGTTAAATTTATAGATACAATAATAAATCGGAAAATTGTAGTGTTGACATTTGGCACATAACATATGACAACGTTTCATACATAGGGATGATGACACATGACAAAACTACATTGCATAGGGGATAAAATTGTATTGTTTATAGATTTAAACTTTAAATTTCAATTTTGGTAATTTTCATTCAATTTTTATTTTTACTGTGTTTTTTTTTTGGTTAAATTTATAGATACAATAATAAATCAAAAAATTGTAGTGTTGACACTTTGTACATGACATATGACAACGTTTCATACATAGAGAAAATGACACATGATAAAACTACATTGTACAGAAGATAAAATTATATTGTTTATATATAGATAGATTTAGCCGACTTCTCCAATAACACCACAATGTTGGGTTTAAAAATTGCCCCTAAGAAGTGGTTCAATCACATACCTCCACCTCATGTCATGTCCCTTTCAGTGTGCCAACTAATTGCTTACTTGGACAGTCAACTAAATATCGTTTTCAAACCCCTCTTTTTATTTTATTTAGTTATAGGTCCATAAGGACCACGTTGCAAAACTTGAAAAATTGAAACTCCCATCAATATTGTATTTGCATCCTGATTTGCAAAGAACCTTGGTTTAGTTTTCACCCCCAAAATCATCGACAGTTGTGCGCCCTGTTGTTCGCCCCCACCTGATTTTCTCCTCCGCTGTGCGACAAGTTCTCCGCCACCGTTGAAGATTTCCGTCCACCAACATTCATAGTGGAAATCGGTCAGAAGCTTCTCCGTCCTCCACATTACTATCCATCCACCACCATTCATCTTGCAATTTCGTCACAGTTGAAGGTTTCTCTTTATTGAGCAAGTTTATCGCTTATTAATACGAAATCATATTGTCTGTGCTACGAAATGGAACCCTAAAGCATACGATTTTGATTCGTTAACCAGATTGAACCCAGATTCTGTTTCGCTGTAGGTTCCTTTTTGTTTCCTTTCTTTTCTATGTTGCTGAGACAATTGCTTTGTATCCATCTTCGTGGAACTTCCTAATTTTTTAAAAGAGTAAATAGCCAAAATGGTCCCTGAAACTTTAAGGTCGTGTCAAGTTGGTCCCTCAAATTAACGAAATTTCAAAAAGAACCCTGGAACTGTCAAATGTTGATCAAGTTAGTCCCTTCGTTAATCAAGGTTCGTTGACGCCGTTAACGGCGCTTATGTGGCTGCCAAGTCATCCTGTCACGTAAGATGGGTACTATACACGCACCAACTTGATACAGGGACCAAATTGACACTCAATTTTTTTGAAAAACCCTAAGTTCATCTTCTTCTTCCTTGAATATTTGAGTGCTTTCTAAACCTTCCACTACTTCACTTGAAGAAGTTGAGTTGGGGCTAGAGTTGGGATTTGACAAGAGATCTGGCTTAGGGACATTTCTATTTGGCATGAACATTATGAATTTGCTTTCATGACAATCATCACCAGTTCAGTGTATAACTTACATTCTTTTGGTACCTTTTTTGATTCAGAAATGATTGGCCAATTTAAGTGGCTTTGATGCAAGTTAGACTTCTTTTCATGTGAGGAAACAGAAGTGGGGGATGAAGGACATGATGAAGCAAATAAAACTGGTTTCTCAATAATGGAAGGGTATCTGTGTACTGAATTGCAAAATGAGTTCCATTTCTTGCAGATATCCTCAACCCTTGCATCTTCCTGCTTCAGAATTAAAAAATAAATCAGAAATGGTTCAAATTTTTCCCCATAACATACTCTATTTTTCTGAACTAAGTCTGACAATTATTAATTATTATGATACAAACCTCATCCTCCATTATCTGACTTCTCTCTTGCTTGCAATTTTGGAGCCATGTTGGCAAGCTAGTAGTGCACACTTTCTTGCTTATACTACTAGCTATGCTCTGAGCTTCTTTTTCAAAATTTAGTGAGCAATCCTTGCAGCAAGTTAGATGCTTTCGGATTCCTGCTCTATCTTCAAAAGACACATCCTTGAAAATTACCTTGTTTCTCTCTTGAGCTTGAAAATCACTAAAACAATGTGAAACTTACAGACGGCGAGAGAGAGGGACAGAAACAGATGAAGGACAGAGAGTGAGAGAGACGAACCAGAGATAGACGAAGGAAGAAGAAGATGAACGTTAGGGTTTTTCAAAAAAAATCGAGTGTCAATTTGGTCCCTGTATCAATTTGGTCCCTCAAATATGCGTGTATAGTGCCCATCTTATGTGGCAGGATGAGTTGGCAGCCACATAAGCGCTGTTAACGGCATCAACGAACCCTGACTAACGGAGGGACTAACTTGATCAACGTTTGACAGTTTCAGGGACCTTTTTGAAATTTCGTTAATTTGAGGGACTAACTTGACACGACCTCACAGTTTCAGGGACCATTTTGGCTATTTACTCTTTTTAAAAACTTGTGTCATGTGAAGGTAATCTAATGGTGTTCATGATTGTTTTTTCATTCACTCATTCAGGCATAATAATAAATAAAAAAAACATCTTTTTTAAATGGCTTAACATTTACCATTTGCCATTTACATGCATGATAGGAAGAAAAGAGTGTAAAATTGATTGGCACTTCTCCTTCTCCACCATCCCAGAAGTAGCAATCCGACGAGAACCTTTGGGCCCATCTCAGAGCAAACTGACAGAGTGGCACTATTATTTTGGTATTCCACGTATATGAGACTGATTCAACTCTCGCCAAAGTGGAAGGATAATCACATTTATGAACTACTCCAATAGTACTAATATTCTGTGATTGAAACCCAATCACAGAGGAAGAGGATATGGAAGAGGGTCTCTTAGAGAGAGACAGAGAGGGTGAGGATCGTTCAGGCATAACATGGGGTGTCTTTGCTCAAGAGGTGAAAGGGGTTGGTTATCTAGCAGCACCTATGATAACTGTGACTTTGTCACAGTATTTTCTACAAATAATCTCAATGATGATGGTGGGTCACTTGGGTAAACTTGCTCTCTCTAGCACAGCTATTGCCATCTCTCTTTGTGCTGTCACTGGCTTTAGTGTTCTTGTAAGTCTTTTTTCCCCATGCTTTATTTTCTCTCTCTTTAAGTCTTAAGAACCTTAAGAGTTGCACTTGCTGACTTGCATCCAATCAATATAAAGTTTGGACTCTTTGGAGGAGGGAAAGGGGGAAAAAAGCAGCAATTTGCCTTCTAGTTTTGCATAATTAGATAAACTATCTTTTTGTAGATGTCCTATTTAATAGAGGCAGAAACTAGAGTTGCATGCTACTTTGTTTAGTTATGGCTACGTTAATAAATTTTCAACTGACATGGGGATTAGAAGGATGCATGCTAGGCCATGTACGTGTTTAGATTCACTTATTTTGTTTATAAAATAGCTTATAATCAAAATCTTAATGTGGCAGTTTTTGAAGATAATCAAATCCAAATATGCTGTACTTGGTTCTTGTGGTAAGTTTAATTTGAGAATTAACTGCGTTTTATGTTTTGTAAATATCAAACAGTTTGGAATGTCATGTGCACTAGAAACTCTATGTGGGCAAGCCTATGGAGCACAACAATATAAAAAATTTGGTGTTCAAATTTACACTGGTATCGTCTCTCTTACTTTAGCTTGTCTTCCTCTGTCTCTTTTGTGGATCAACTTGGCGAAGCTACTCACTTTACTTGGCCAAGACCCTTTGATTTCACAAGAAGCTGGAAAGTTTGCTCTGTGCATGATTCCTGCTCTTTTTGCTTATGCAATACTTCAGGCCCTGGTTCGATTCTTTCTGATGCAAAGTTTGATTAGACCCCTTGTCATAAGTTCTTTTGTTAGTCTTTGCTTCCATATAGCTTTCTGTTGTCTACTAGTTTTCAAATCTGGACTAGGTAGCTCAGGAGCAGCATTTTCTATTGGTACTTCATATTGGTTAAATGTGATTTTACTCGGATTATATATGATATTCTCTACCGACGCTGAAAGGACTCGGGTTCCAATTTCAATGGAGCTATTCCATGGGATTGGAGAATTCTTCCGCTATGCTATTCCTTCAGCTGTAATGATCTGGTAAGTTCGTCCCTCTTACATGAGATTTTTTATATTTTGTGTGTTGGGGTGTGTTTGTGTTTGTCTGTGGCTGTTTCCTCAATTTTTAATCATGGTTTGTGTGTTACTCTTGCATATTTGATCATTGCAGCCTTGAATGGTGGTCATTTGAGCTGCTTACCTTGCTTTCTGGTCTTCTACCAAATCCAGAGCTTGAAACTTCAGTTTTATCCATATGGTAGGACTTTTATTAGTCTTTCAGACGTGAATGACTTTGTATTGTATATTTTAAAATATGTATGGAATTTGTCGCTCATGGTAAAATATTGATCACCATTGGTATGTGTGGTACTAATTTATTGTCTAATTGTAAATTTTCTGATCAGTGTGTCAACCATCGCAACAATCTATACAATACCAGAAGCAATTGGCTCAGCTGCAAGGTTTAGTCATAACCTTCATCAATTTGTGCATATACATATTCCTTACAAGTTAAAATAGTTAATCAATTTCTTTATTTTCTGATGGTATCTTTTTTGGGTTGTTTATTCAGCACTAGAGTTTCTAATGCACTAGGAGCTGGAAGTCCACAAGCAGCGCGAGTGTCTGTTTCTGCTGCTATCATTCTTGCAGCTTCAGAGGCTGTTCTGCTGAGTACAATCATTTTTGCTTGCCGAAATGTTTTAGGTTATAGTTTTAGCAACGAGCAGGATGTGGTGGATTATGTCACAGATATGGTTCCACTGTTATGTCTGTCTGTTATACTGGACACCTTGCATGGTACTCTTTCAGGTTGGCTCTTTCTTTCCTCTAATACTATTCTATGCAGAGTAATTTTCTTCTTATGAAATGGGGTCTGATCTGTGCCATGAAATTTAATACTTGTTCATGATAGGTATTGCTAGAGGATGTGGGTGGCAGCACTTAGGAGCATATGTGAACCTAGGAGCTTATTATGCTGTTGGAATTCCGATTGCTGCTATATTGGGTTTCTGGATAAAGTTGAGGGGTAAAGGCCTTTGGATTGGAATACTGATTGGTGCCTTCTGCCAAACAGTTATGCTATCTCTCATAACAAGTTGCACAAACTGGGAAAAACAGGTTTGCCCTCCACTTCCATGTCTTTCTGGCTCTATACTGGGCACACCCCAAAAATATCACTTTAATCTGTCATATCTTCTCATGTCAAGAAATGCTATTAAACTATAATTTTTGAACTCAATGGGTTAGAGAAGTCATTATCTATAATATATATATATATATATATATATATATATATTATTTTTTTTGACTGGCATTATCTATAATATAGTTGATAAGAAATGTAGTGCAATCTTATTAAGATTCAGCAACAGTCTTGGAAGATATACTGCTAATTGAAATGTTCTCATTTCTTGAGTGTGTCTGAGATTGCAGGCAAGTAAGGCAAGGGAAAGGATATTTCAGGGACAATTGCAGTAGAAGATGATTTGGTTTGAGCAAATAGAGTAAAATCCTTAAAGCTGTCAGTGTTAGGCTGTTAGCTTGTTTTAGTTGGTATTGGTAAATCTTCTAGCTTTTGTTTCAGAAAAGATCAGATTCCTAATTCATTTGAGGGAAAAGTTTCCATTTTTGATACCAAGAAAAGTTGTTGTTTTATTTTTAAAATTTTTATAGGCAAATGTTCCTAGTTAGTTGTTATGTTAGTTTTTTCTTCTTTGCCAAGATTTGAACCTTGGACTTCCTATTCCTCCAACTCTTTATACCCTTAGCTCAAACCACTTGAGCTACCCAACCCCCAGTACCAAGAAAACTGTAACAAAATTGTTTGTCAATTCAGTTTTGGTTAAGGTTCTGCAATGTTCCTATAACTTTACCACGTAAAGTAAAAGCAATTAGATACATTCAGGGCAGCTTCAATACATTATTTCACTCGCTCTTTTTAACATGCTGAGGCACGTACTTTTGCACAAGGGTGTAGTTTGACACTGGTGAAGAAAATGAGAGAGTGGTTTCTTTTTTTTATGGTGTTGGTAGGAAACTAAAAGTATAAAGGGAGAAGTGAAACTGAGAGAAAGAGTTGTCTCAATTTTTGCCTTGAAGTTCAAGAACGGGTCCATAGTGGAGGAGGATAAGGCTGCTGTCTTGGCACACAAGCATGAGACATCAATAGTTGTCAAGGGTCAAGACTCCCCGTGCTAGACAAAATCCAATGTCCAACAAAGTCTGTCTCGTTATATGTCCCTTTAGGATGAGAAAAGTTAGTTGTATATTGCTGGGAATTTTCTTCTTTTTGGTGCAATACAAAAGAAGACCAGGAAAAGAAAAGAAACAAAAGGCCAAAAAAGAAAGAAACCAAGGCCTCACTCATGTGGATAATCCCACCGGGAGGTGGAACAAGCAAAATGTGTTGCTGCAACTCTCCATTCGCACTTCTTTTTGCCAAAAAAATCCACGCAGGAGTTACCCTCCCGGAGGATGACATGACCAAGCTGCGCTTCCCAGACCCAGTCACGACTGAACAAATATTTGATATTCCACACAAGACCTGCGTATCTGTGCTAGTCTATTATTTCAATGGATGTTTAGTGAGTTACTCATTTACCATATGTAAACCACTGGACCCTACACATTGGGTACCCACAATGGGTAGGGTAATTACCCGTACAATGGGTAAGGATCCAAGTATGGATAATTACTAACAAATTTGAATGGGTATGAGTGCGAGTGCGGGTACGGGTACGGGTATTATGGTACCCACCATACCCCGCACCTGCACACATGTATATATATTTATACTAATTTATTTATTTATTTATTTATTAAATTACTAATATATATAATTTTAACTATAATATAAATTTTAAAACTAAAATTAATCTAAATATTCTTAACTTTCTAAACCTAATTGTATCTATAATTCCTTTTTAGATTTTTTATTTATTTAAATATTTTGATTGGTAATGTTTTATGAATATATTTAAAAGACTTTTGAATCGTTTTTTTAATTGTTATAATATTTCTTTTGTTGTTTGTTGCTTGTTCACCATTAAAATGCGGGTAACGGGTGTAGATATGGGTACTGAGCTATCCTACGGGTAAGGATGTTAAAGTTGCTATCCACACGGGTATGTGTAATTTTTTCAAACTCGGGTATGAGGACGGATACTATAGTATCCTATCCAAATCCTACCTATTGTCATCCCTGATTTAGAGAAGTCAAAAGTGAAGATCATAAAGATTACGCAATTATCATTCATAATTCTGAGAGTTAACGAACTTAGCACATGTAAGGCAATAATTGGATCTTCAATCCTAACATTAGGTTAATAAATTCACTCACGCAATCATGTGTTTGGGTTTGGGTTTTTGTAAATTTCACATGACAAACTCATACTCGAAGGGTTTGATTTTCATCCGAAGCACATAATCAGACAAATCACATGGATGCAAAAATAAAAAAGGATTTGTTATTATATTGTATATTAAAAAATAGAATATAGAATATATAAAGATTATGATTTATTATTTATATTATATACTCCCTCCAGTCAATAATATAAGCAAAAATTTCTAATTTTTTTGGTTCAAAATATAAGCAAAATTTAGCTACTTTCATCTTATTTAATGAAGTTATTCTCAAAATACCCCTCATTTAATACAAATTTTGTTTTTCAATGGCTCCTTTTATCCTCAACAACACAAGATTAATAAATAAGAGGAAGGGTAATTTAGGTAACAAATTTAATTTTTTATTCCCAATGACTCTTTTAAATGAGATCAACTAACTACCTTAATTTGTGTGTGTTATTCAATTTTTACTTATAATAGTGACCGGAGGGAGTGCATGTTTTACTTCTATTAGAAAATAGGTTTAATTATTGAGTTAGTCCCTGAACTATTTGGGAATTTTTAATTAGGTCCCTAAACTAAAAAAAATTATAATTAGGTCCTTGAACTTATATAAAATTTTCAATTGGGTCCCTGAACTAAAAGATTTCTAATTGAGTCTCTGAACTTATATAAAATTTTCAATTAAGTCCCTAAAGTAAAAATGTGAATATATAAAATAAAAAATAATAAAATGAGGGATGATGAAATTTTAAAAAATAATATTGTTTAAACATAATAATAAAATGACAAAAGATGAATAAGAGAGAAAAAATTACTATTTAAAATAAAAACAATAAAAAATAAAACTCAACGAGAATAACTATTGTTTAGCATGATAAATAAATTTGAGAGACAAAATTTAGTTTTTGAAATGACAATAACTAAATAATGAAATATGAAATTGTGTTAGAAAATTAATTTTTATAACAAAATATTAATATATTAAACTAAGTCAAATATTTAATATTTAAAATAACATTAAAATAATAACAATAGACATAGCAAGAAAAAATATTATTTAATAAATATTAAATTAATTTAATAAAAACCTCAATTAAAATATAAATTACATAATAAATAATAAATAAATTAAATAACTCAAAATAAAATTGACAATCAAACTAAGATGTGATATTTACTTAATTAGATATTTTATTTTATTTATTATTTCAAACAATAATTTTGTTGTTAATTGAGGTTTATTTTATTTTATTCATACTTTTTAAATTGAGGTTTATCAGTTTAATCTTTTAATATTTTTTTATAAAACATGATTTTTTTAGCACAATTTCATATTTTATTATTTTGTTATTATCATTCTAAGAACTAAATTTTGTCTCTCAAATTTATCTATTTTTATTCAATTAATATGCTAAACAATAATTTTTATCACTAAGTTTTATTTTTCATTTTTTTATTATCATTATTTTAAATAGTGAGTTTTTCCTCTCATATTCATCTTTTGTCATTTTATTATTATGTCAAACAATATTTTTTCTCTCTAAATTTCATCATCTATAATTTTATTACTTTTTATTTTATGTAGTCATTTTTTTACTTTAGGGACCAAATTGAAAATTTTATATAAGTTCAGGGACCCAATTAGAAACTTTTTAGTTTAGGGACCCGATTGAAAATTTTATATAAGTTCAGGGACTTAATTAAAATTTTTTTTAGTTCAGAAACCTAATTAAAAATTTTCAAATAGTTTAGAGACCAACTCAATAATTAAACCTAGAAAATAACATATTCGTAACTAAAGCAAGTCTTTATATGGCAATTGTTAATGCTTATGGGCCCGAACCTGACGATCTATCCACAGTCACATGAAGCATGCAATGAGGCCTAGGTAGAGACTAGATAAGAAAGATGCAAAGTACCCTTGGAAATAGAAGAGCATTGCAGGGCATAAGGGAGTAGCTTGAGTGGAATTAATGTACACATTTCAAACTTTTTTCTTCCCCGGCGAACTCCTTCACCTTTTTGTTGCACCGTTATTTTCAACTTCCAATCTCTTCTCAATTCCCCTCTTGTTTCCCTTTTATTTCAAACTTTTTTCTTTTCTATTTCTTTCTTTTCTCTCTCTTTTAATGTAATTTCAATAAGAAAAACAATTATTTCATCTTTTCCCTTCACCAGAATATCCTTATTCCAATTTCTCCACCCTAAACTTAGAATTTTACTTTACTAGCCCACACAATTAAGAATCCAATGCTCACTTATACATAAATTTGTCTATAATTTAATATAAATTTGTCGTATCACATATATAAAATTTTAAAGTGTTTAGAAATTAGAATGGTTCAAGTTAAGTTTCCTTGAAAAATGGCGATGGAGGCTTTTGACGGAGAAATATGCCCTGTGGTTAAAGTGTTGTGTTCTATGAGCTGAAGATTAGAATTGGAATTGATAACAATAACGTTGTCTACTATGGGGTGATGTGTGGATGGATATATAGGTACTACAAAGTTAAATAATTTATTTTTTAGGCTATTTCTAAGGCATATCAATAATTCTTGCCTCAATTGCAACATGTTAAGGACAAAGCTGATAAGTCGATTTAGACAATGGAGAATTTTGTTCCTTTTTGGTTTATTTGGTGGTGATGGTTCTACAACAAAGAAGAAACAATAAAGGTAATGCACAATCCTACCAGTCGTGTACGGACATTAGGTTTTAGGTTTCATTCGTTCCTACCAATCTCTATCTAGGCTAGATGCATTAGGGTGTACCGGCGAATTGCCTTCAAGATACAATGGAAAAACCTTGAAATGGTTTGTAACCCCAAATCAAGCGCATCGTCAATGACAATTTACAAATTAACAGTTTCCTTAATTATCTCTACGCATTAAGGGAAAAAAGTAAGTATTTAGCTCGCATAAACTTGACCAATTTCATGCTGAACTTGGCATGCACAAGTAATTCTATTTATAGACCAACTTATGCCTCTTAGTGAAAAAAAAACCTTTATGTATTTGAAAGAAAGGAGTGCGACCTTTCATGCAGGTACCATTTGATGAATGGATGGATATATTCATGGAAGAAACACACCCATTAGGAAAGACTCGAAAGCTATGAAGAGACACACCCGTTGTAGTCTTAAACATCTTTCTGACTTGGTGTCTTAGACTTCCATTATTTTTGAAATCCTTCACATTATTTTGGAAACCCTTCACATTACTCTACCCTCCTAACAAGACTTGTCTTGTGCTTTTTGTTTCCTTCAAAATGAGAACTGTTTCTACTTGTTTTGTTAATTAGTGTAGCTTCATCTCACAAGTTTGAAATAAGGTATATGAATGAACTTGTTTTTCTACAATTCTTCCTTTCAATTTGGGGGATCATTATATTCATTTTTATTGTATGGTTAGAGGTACTAAATAGAAGAAACTTTGGGTTCTGGTTTGGCATTTAGTCATTTGATCTATTTGGGTACTGCACAAAAGTATTATTTTTGAGGAATCAATTTACCGATCTACGGTCTTTTTTAGATTTACTTAAGTTTAGAGCTTGATCTTGGATAAATATAAGATTGGACAACCCGTTATTTATCTATTCAAATTGGTGTTATAGCCCTCTCGGCTCTCAAATGTTTAAAAAACTATGTTTAGGGGATACAAAACTGTTTCTTCTGGTTGTAAATGGGTTGGACAACCCTTTATACTCCTTTTATTGCTGATTGGTTTATTAAAAATGGAAAATAATATCAGTTTAAATTAAGAATAAATTACTAATCAGAAAAAAAAAATTAAGAATTTTTATTAATCAAAACACCAAAATGAAATTATATCTAAAATAACGTGAAATATATAAAATTAATATATATATATATATATATATATATATATATATATATATATATATATATATAATTTTAGAGTTTTCACAATTTTTTTTTCGCAAAACAGATTTTCTAGCACAAAGCAAAATTAGAACAGATCAGTCGCTTTAAATAGACGTCTGTTCAGAAGGATATAAAGCACTTAGAAGTTAGAACTGATACAAACACTCCCCAATATTAGTAACTAAAAAATAAGAGCTGTAAATAAGAAAGGCAGAAAGGAAATGAGTATGCAGAGATTTATCCTAGTTTATCCACAAACTTTGGGCTACATCCCGTGCTTGGCTTTACCAAGTTTTCATACTATAACTGATCAAGTTACAGTCAAATATTATTTGCACACTTAGTCTCTTCAGGCTCCTTAAAGTATTATTTGTACACCTAGCCTCTTCAGGCTCCTAAAAGTATTCTTTCAGCAAGCCTCTTCAAGCTATACAGGAAAAGATATTTTTATGAAGCGGCTTCAAAGTTACAGCTTTGCGAATCAACCGAGTAACACTCAAAGAGTGAGTAAGGCTTAGAAACAGGTATGATCGCTAATGATCTTCTCTAAATGGTTTTCATTTGAGACAAGAATATCATAGTTTCTCCGGATCAGAGTGTATATGCTTTTTTGTATCAGTCTCTATGTTGATTGATTGTCTATATTCTACCAAGCATCCTTCAAAGTCTTCCTTTTATATTCATCATTAATAAATCCGTTGAGAGACATTCTTTAGGCATCTTCTCTTTATTCACTGGATACAAGATAATCGTTTTGACATTCCATTTAATAGTTATGAACGTTGGAGAGTTCTGTTGATCAGAGAACTAAGAGAAGTTGTTTTTCTGGCTCTAGGCAATACAATTTTCCTTATTTGTGCAACATTGAAATATGATCGGGTAAGGGAGCTTTAACTTGTAAGAAAGAGAACTATAGCAGATGCTTTATGCTTTTTGTTCCTTTTTGTAACACCCCCTCGGTGCTACATGCTTAACTCATTGCGAAACTTAAAATAAAAAAAAATAATGCTGGTTGCTTTTGGAAAATGATTTAAGTATATAATTATGTTTCAAAAATTACGGGTCTAAAAATTTTCTCACGATACAAACATTTACAAACGTCAAGGTAAGAAAGTAAATTCATAATACATACATCACAATATAAATTTCCACATAATCATTAAAAGATTTTTCTTGCCGAGGCGTACAAGTTTTCAAATAACCATAATAGACCATGATAAATACTTAGAAAAAAGACTCCAAAACCCTTAAACCAAAAAGACGACTCCACAGCTGGTCAAACCAAGAGATGTCAGTTGGGAAATCCTCCAACGTCATCCCCATCAACAGATACCTCGAAAACAAGGCGTCGTAGCTCACTCTAATGAGAGGTACGAGAGAAAAACAAGGTTTTGCCGACAACAGCTCACACATCGTCATTGTTAGCGTCATAACCTTCAAAACCTCAGGGTCTCGTAGGGATCTAGAAAACTGTACATATATCCAAAAATACCACAAGGCATTCCACATGTACATAGCAAGGGTGATATACTGACATATAAGTTTATCATAGTAGTCACATACGCGACACACCAATCAACAACATATGACAACAGCGACATGTAAAACATTATGAACCATAGTTATAATATCAATGCTATTTAATCAAGGGGATACATACCCGACAACCATCATAGGTTTATAAAAATGCATGACACTTCAAAATCCACTATCTATTTCGTAATCTCCAGAGATCCTAACTTCCCTTTTTCGAGCACTATAGGCCTGCATTATCCCCAAAACACAATTGTTTTCCTGAGATTCGGCCTCTAAATTTAGGTCCGAATTCTATTTGTTCAAGGGTATCACATTTCAACCTAAATAATATTAGATAGTTCCCTATTGAGTACATCCGTGCATGGCAGTCGATTTTCACGACTCGAGGTTGCAAAGCCCCGACCTTCTGTGGAGTTCGAACTCAGATGTCCCTAAAGACCCTTTTCCTTGGCCCGTAACTATCCAATTTATCAATCCACTTATGGATTGTAGCTCGTTAACGTGGTGGCACGTTTGCCGGTTCATGCATGCAAAACATTTGATTCGTTGTTTTTTCTTTTTTGTTCGTTCTTTCTTGTCGAGGCTTAAAGCTCACGACTAATTTTATACAGGCATCAAGCCCGTTCACACTTAACATTGGACACGCAGCCGGGGGAAAGCGACGATTATAAAATATGTAGTATAGTCGGATCGTCTCTCGGACTTTTGTTGTTGTTATTATTAGAAAATTGTAGTTGAATGGGGTTTTGAGTTAAAATAGAATAAAGAAAAAAAAAAAAGGTGAGGTTAAAATAAAAAGCGTTAACCTTCTCGGTCCTATCTTGGTTCATAATCCTGCGGATACTAATCCTCCGTTGTGAACAATTACACGAACGCCTCGTGTATGTTCTATTCAATAAACGGGTGCTTGACGTGTGACGGAAATGGTTTTGGCATGCTAATGATCCACCTTCATTGTAGATTGGGGCGGGGATGGACCTCGGTTGTGGTTTCTTCCGCGTGTCCGGGGGCGGGGCGGGTTTGGCGGCACCGCGGGCGCTCTTCCTTCCCCGGCTCCCCCCCCGTGGCTCGTCTTCCATCTCGCGCGGGAGCGGGGCGCCTTCACTCGGATCTTCCCGGCGATCGTCTCGCTTTTCTGGTTGCATTCGGGGGAGTTTTCGGGCGGGGCTCCGTTTTTCTTTTTTCGTATTTTTCCTCTAACCTAATTCTCAATTGCTCAAATTTCTCAGTCTATTTGGTGTTTCCCGTCTTTCTGTTTCCAGGGCTCATCACAGTCCGAGTACTCATTTACGAAACTCTAGGACGAATCACCGGTCACTAGGTTTGTCAATATTTGACACGAAGTCAAGTCGCCAACGTAGGATTTTTAATCCGCTACCACAATACTTACTCACAGGAACTCTAGTCCGACGTCTCGGTTGCTAGGTCCTTACAACTTTCATAATTTGCACCTCGGTATTCGTTTTGTGAAAACTAAATCGAAAATCAAATACAAGAGTTTAACAATTTTTGTTTGAAAACATTTTCGCTCTTTTTAACAACATTTTACAGAAATCATTTTCCTTTGAAATTCATTTCTGAAAACATCAAATCGTTTAAAATCATTTTTAAAACGTTTTAACTAAAAAAATAAAATTATCAACAAGAGTTCCGCCGTAAGGCATTTTTCTAAACATTTTCCATGTAGAATAAAATATTTCATAATTCAAAGGCTTTTCTTTTAAAAAGTTTTTTTCTTGGAGAGATTAAAATATTTTAGAGACTTTATTGTCATTTTCGAAATATTTAGGAAAAATAAAGATAATGTGATTTTTCACTGTTTGTCCTTACTAACACTCATTCTCTAAAAAATATTCCAAAATCGTCTGTAAATATTCTATGAATTCTTAACCTGTCTAACGACAGGGTCCTTAACTTATGTTTTGAAAACATCTTCCTCTTGAGAAAATTGGATATCTCTTTCTTTTCTGATTAACGTTTTGAATAACTTGGTGCTTGTTTGGGTAGAAGCTGAAACTCCGTTTCAGCCCCCAAACCCCAGTTACTACAGTAACTGGGACATTTGGGAACAAAATCCCATCCAAAATAATTGATTCCTGGTTGGCAAAACTGGGTTTTGTGAAAGCAAATTTTTTTAGCTTTTCCGTTGAAAATAATTGATTCTAGATGTAGGACCCACAAAATTCTACATTTTTACACCTCAAAAGTGATTTTACTTCATCATCCAAACAAAATCAATTCTTCTAAACCTACTTTTAAAATATTGTTACCAAACACAAATCAATCTTTTTAACCTTGAATTTTTCAAAATCAATTTTTTCAAAATCAATTCTACCAAAATCAATTCTATCAAAATCTAAAACAAATGGACCCTTGATCCATTATTATCGAGCTATGACCAGTGTCATGCTCTCAGTCAAACTAGTCAAATTAATAAACAGTTTTATCAATGCATACGCATATACAACATTTAGAACATACTTTCGCATAGAAATTTAACAACATTAAAATTCTAAATCATCAAAGTAAACATCACATAAAAATTACAAGTAATTACACACATCAAACAACATAGTACATGACTATCAAAACTTCTCAGGTAACCTCCCCTTACCTCTTGTAGAAAATAACTCTCTTGCTTTAGATCGTTCAACTTTTTCCTTCTCCACTCACACATGATCACAACAATAAGCTAAGGTCTCAACCTTCATTCAAACAACACATAAAACAAGTTAAACAAACAAAACCATCTTTGGTACCAAAGTACCTAGGTTCGGCCAACTATAAAAGAAAAGGCTAGGGTTTTCAAATTTTTTCAAGCTCTTGGATACATGATCCTAGAGTCTTAGATAGAAGATACAACTTTTCCTTACTCTTAAACTCCATTTCTATAACTTTCTATGATTTGAAACATGAAATCTCATAAAAATGGAACTTGGACAAGGCAAGGTGATAAGAATGAAACTTGTGAAGAGAAAGGAAACGATGATCATGGATCATAAGGTCATACCTCTAGTCGATGAAGAAATGAACAAGGACTTGGAGTTTCAATTAAAATCTTGTAAATGAACTTAGGGTTTTTGGTGAGAAAAGTGTGAGGAAAGAAATGAAAGAAGTGTGATTATGTGTGGGTGGGTGGTGGGGGTGGTGGGGGGGGGGGGGGGGGGGGGGTCGAATCGGGAAAGGATAAGAAGGAAAGAAATTGTTGGGACAAACTTGGAATTTTCATGAAAGGCAAAGGGTTACTTGGTCATTTCCATGACTAGATATTTAAAATATCTATATAAGCTATCATTACAAGGGTGAGTCATGGTGGTTGTAACACCCCCTTGGTGCTACATGGTTAACTCATTGCAGAAATATAAAACTAAAATAAAAGCTGGTTACTTTTAGAAAATAAAATTTTACAATCCCTTAGCTTTACTCGAAAATGGTTATGTAATTTTTTGTTGTCGGTAAAATCATACATCATATATAAAAATATGCATCATCATAACATTTACATCAGGACCTTTTTACAAACAGGTCATTTCCCAGAGTCATAATATAAGAAAATAAAAACATAACTATAATGTAGCGATAAGTCTGGAACCACGACTAAAAAATAATGGCTCTCAGTAGCCAAATATACAGACTGGTGAAAATACCACTACCTCTAAAACGGAAACCAAAAAGTCCTACAGCTGGTCACACTAGTGGAAACCGTTGGGAAGACCGCCATGGTCCTCTCCAACTGCAGGGGTATCCTGTGGGGGTACCTCTACTCCCGCTTCAGCAGCGGGGTCCACACCATCATCCATAGGATGATACTAAAAAACATCCTCATCCTCCTGCGGATCCTCCTCGATCTCCTCATCTACCTCGGGTACAAGAACAAGAGGTGCTGGAGGTGAAAGTGGTGCTCCCTCCTGAAACTTCTGGACGGGTGGAGGCTAATGTACTAGATCTCCCTGCTCCACTAGAGCTCCCAACAACAACCACATCGGTGGTAAGAGAACTTCCACAATCTGGGTAGTATGGGTGCATCGATGTGGTCCTGCTGAATATGTGCCATCAGTAACACACACCGAGCTAGTATACATTGCGCTGCGTGCTCTCGGATTAATCACCCACGCTTCTCCATCATCCGCGTCGTCAAACATCAGGGATAAAATCCCCCAATACGTTAGGTTCCCTGTGTGGTTCATCTGTACTCGAATATATATAATACCACAGTAGAAACCCAACCATAAATAATACAAGGGTGAGATACCGACAATTGAGTTTTATCATGATAACCACATGCGCAACACACAGATAACAACATGTACATATACATACAACACATAACTTTTCAGAATATTTATAATGTTCTATACAATGGGATTCATACATGACAGTCATCGCAATTTGTAAAAATGCATGACACTTCAACATCCACCATCTAATTTTGATATTTATTCTTGTTACTTTTCTTTTTTGTTCATTCTTTCTTTGTTGAGGCTCAAAGCTCACGACAATTCTTTCTTAGGCATTAAGCTCATTCATTGTTAACACAGGACATGAAGTCCGAGTGCTCAATCACGAAACCCTAGACCGATGCACCAGTCCTAGGTTCGCAGATATGGGACACAAAGTCCTCTACATAACATCAAAATACTCAAGTCCACCATCGAAAACACGTATCAACGATCTACATGTTTTTATCACAACACTAGAATCCCGACGTCTCGGCCACTAGGTTCACTTTTTTTTTCAACATCGTTTTCGTTTTGTGAAACAACAAATACCAAAACAAAACTCCGAATATTATCCAAGTTTATCGGAAATATTTTCGCTGATTCAAAATCCTTTTGCAGAAAATCTTTTCCGCTAAAATTCGTTTATAAAACGTTAAATCGCAACAAAATTCATTTTTCTCAAATTCATTTCCTTTTGAAATTTCTTTTCCGAAAACACATCAAATCTTTGAAAAAATATTTTCTAACACGTTTTTGTCCAAAATAATAACACTATTTCTCATAGTTTCGCTGTAAATCACTTTTCTAAATTATTTTTCGTTTTAGAATAAATTTATTTGTGAATCAAATGGCTTTTTCTTTTCCAAAAGGTTTTTCACCATCAATATTAACATATTTTGAAACTTAATTTATTTTAACTACTATTTATTTTATTTTTGAAAAATTAATGTAAATGATTTTTTTTTCACGGTTTCGTCCTCACTGTCACTCATTGATTTACTCTTTCACCAAAATATCATTAAATAATATTATTTTCAACCTTTTCTTCCACTTCCATAATTCAAAATACTTAAATTTCTACTCAAAATTTTTAAAGCTTTATCCTTAATTAGAATTGAGCATTGACCACTGTCAGGCTTTCAGTCAATAAATCAACCAATAGTTAATCCATACATACATATATCCTTACATCACAGTTATCACATGCTTTCATAGATAACATAAAAAATCACAAAAACAAGTACATAAAATTTAAATTTAATACCACAGATTTACTACGAATAAATTACACACGACAGACAAATAGCATATAACTATCAAAAACCCCTCAGGTAAACTCCCCTTCCCTTACCTTTGGAATTTCGATTTCATCCTTGAAAATGGCCTCTTGAATTTTTTGTTTCCTTCTCCTAACTCAATACACCAAACTATCACTTAATCCTTCACAACAAAGTAGAGAACAAGTTAAAAAATGAAGCAAAATCTCATCTAACCTATATGGTTAGGTTCGGCCAACATAAGAAAAATAGGCTAGGGATCTCTAAGCTCTTGGATCTATGATCCTAGAGTATTAGAGAGACAAGAACAATTGTCATACTTCAAAAATTTGTTTTCTATGATTTTCTAGAATTAAATGAAGAAAATTCAAGAAAATGGAAATATGATGAACTAGGAAAGAATGAATGGAAACAATGATTGAAAGAGGATTCATACTCGTAGACTACAAGGGTTTACCTCTTGATGATGAAAGAAGTGAAAAAAAATTGATCCAATTTCAAGCTTGTTCAACAATGGTGTTTTGGGGGGGTTGGAGAGAAAATAGATTTTGGAAGAGATGAAGTAAGAGAAATGAAATGGTTAAGCGAGTGAAGGGGTTTGTGTAGGCTTGGGGGTATTTTGGTCCAAGATTTTGTGGGACAAAGTTGGCATTTCAATGAAAGTTCAAGGACAATTTGGACTTTTCACAAAGTGTAATCATGACATGGTGAGTCACACTATGACTCACCATGGTGACTCACTTTCATGAGTCATCATGGATGACTCACTGTCCTCATCCATTGGCGGGTCTCTGCGGTTCCGTATCTTGCTCCGTCGTTTACCCGATTTAAATTCTCTCGCGTGTTTTCTTTGAAATTCACCCGAATAAAATATAACATTTTATTTTTGAGCGAAAATTGCAAAATAGTCTATATCGTTGAAAAAGTGATATATATCTAAACTGTTTCGTTCTCGGATCAATGTTAGGTTTTCTGATCAATAAAATCTTACTGTCAGTGAAAACACAGACCAGGTTCCGTCTGAATTTTTAACACAAAATTTAACTGTAACTTTTTACTATAAAGTAGAGTCTAAATATGATTTTTTTTTCCAAAATCATTTTCTAGGTCTCGGATAAAAATATAAACAGATATATATTTACCGATATTGAAACAGTAAAATCAGGGTGCTACAGTGGTGACTCACCATGTGACGGATATGGATTGTCTGCAGCAATTTGTCTCCAACTCCACTCTCCAGCATTTATCCCATCCATTGATTTAATCTAATGGTCCAAAATAAATCAATATTTTAAACATTAAAAAATAATCATAAAATCCCTTAAATTTCTAAACCCAAACCCATTGACTCTAACTCTCACCTCCCTCTCCAACCTCACCACCACTTGCCACCGCCGACCACCGCAAGCTGCCGCCGATGACAGTGAGCCTCCTCGTGAAGACGATGCCACTATCTATCTCCATCCCTCGTGTCGTCGTGTCCCTTCTCCCTCGCACCACCGTCGTTGCTGTTTCTCCCATTTCTCCGCGTGCTGCCACAGATTCAGGCACCGGCACCGCCCTAATATGCCGTTAACGGTTCCCTCCATCTCTTCACTTTCTTCCTTCGATCAAAACCCCTTCATCCCTTTTTGTTAATCTCATGAATACTTTGTTCCAAATATGTGCCTCACTGTTCCAAATACTTTGTTATCTGGTTTATTTTGGTGGAGAATTACAACTTCTGTAACTTTGTAAGGTGTTCAACTATTTTGACCTCAATGTGCCATTGTTGGTTTTGTTGCTGTTGAATTCAGATGTTAGTTTTGGGCTACCATTTTGTGCTTACATATATTTGGGGAATTCTTGTCGTCACCATCACCGACGGCGGTGGCAACTTGCCATGGCCGGCGGTTGCAAGTGATGGTGAGGTTGGAGAAGGAGGTCAGTGAAACAGAGACTATTGGGTTTGGGCTTGAATTTAGGAAATTTAGGGATTTTATGATTATTTTTTAATGTTTGAAATATTGATTTATTTTGGACCATTTGATTAAATCAACAGATGAGATGAATGATCGAGAGAGGTGTTGGAGACAAATTGCTTGAGACAATCTAGATTCCCATGTGTCTCACCACTTGAGGTGATGTGTTGTCCCATCAATCCCAGCATCCAGATTTATCTCTGCAGTTCTGTATCCGGCTCCGTCGTTTTCCCGATTTAGGTTATCGCTAGTTTTCTTCTAAAATTCACCCGAATAAAATATAACATTTTATTTTTGAGCGAAAATTTTCAAAATAGATCATATCACTAAAAAGTGATAAAAATATAAAAATTTTCAGTTTCATGTCAAATTAGGGTTTTCTGACCGGTACAAAATTGTATTATCAGTGAAAACGCAAACCGGGTTCTGTCTGAATTTTAAACCCAATTTTAATCATAACTTCCTAAAATATAGTAGCTTCTAACTATGATTTTGTTTTCTCCAAAATCATTGTTCTTGATGACAGGTAAAAATATAAAATGATAAATAATTACCGGTAATACAACGTAGGTAAAAAGCAGGGTGTTACATTGCTACCCCACTAAAAAAAATTTCGTCCTTGAAATTTCGTGACTCGAAACTAGACAATATCTTGTAATCGTATCTTGATCTCAAGATCCTACATTGTATTTCCCATCGCTGTCTTCCCTTTCGGTGACATCGGTAACTTCATAACAAAATTCATACTTACCTTCGTTTTGTTTATCCTCAAAACCATCGACCACCACATTATTCCCACTATCCTTGACATTTCACCTTAGTCTATCATCCTTGAAGGACATAATCATAACTTAATCACTTTTCTTCTCAATACTTTTCCACTAGAAAAACCTCCTTCAAACATTTTAACTCTCACTGCTAACACCAAGATCCACACTACCTTTGCAGCACACACATCAGATTCCTACCCAAGATATCCAATCACAGTATTAGTTTCTTTTGAGCATAATCCGCTATTCCAGATTATGTAATAAACACAGATCTCAAACCTCAAAGCAAAGCATCACAATACTCCTTAAGGTAAATTGAAATCAAAAGATACTTCGCCGGGTAGGAATATCTAAATCATCAACTTTGAACTGCTCTAACAAACGTAGTTTCACATAAGAACTATTCTTTTTCACTCACACCAACTTAGGTGAAACTACTATAGGCACTTTCCTCTTATTCTTCCAATCATATAATCAATCTTAACTACGAGCATTTTATCATTACCCTAGATTTCCCTTAGCGATACTCTGCCTCGATCATGATAAAATCTACCGAAATTGTCTTACTTACTGATGTTAATTCTAGAGATTCTCATCTTACTAGCCAGATCTACAGCTCAACCAAAACTCCTATCTCATCTTGTTTATCCTACTAGGGATGATCGTATTTAGGTACTACACTTACTCCCAGCCAACCTTCTAAGGATTGGATCGTTTCTTACTTGTCCATCAAATTGAGGGTAATAAGCTGAACTCAGCTTCAACTTGGTTCCTAACGCTTGATGCAAACTTTGACAAAAACATGGGGTAAGCTTCCGGTCTTCCTCTGAAACGATGTTGGAAGACACTTCATGAAGCCTGGTCAGTCCTCTGATACATACTGAGGTTAGATTCTCCACTGCATAGTGGATCTTAACGGGTAAGAAGGGTGTCGACTTCGTTAGCCTATCCATGATCACTTGAAACAAATCAAGATTCTGAGAGGTACTCAGTAAACCCACAACCCCACAACAAAGAATTCATTACGAAGTTATCATCTTAACAAGGAAGGTCTCAAACGTCAAGTTATCCTTTCACTGTACTCGACTAAATCTGATATCATGATATGGGTCATATAAACATCCTCATGAATTATGAGATAGATCACACGTCAATGACGTTTTGAAAAGATATAGGGTAAAGTTTATCAAAAGTGATGTTATATCGAACTGTAATAAGACATGGCCTTGAAGATTATGGAAAGAAACTTTCAAGAAGGGAAATTTCTTGGTCTTACTCCCACAAGAAGGTGTGTAGAAAAATTTTGTCAATAAGAAAGATACAGGAATATTAAGTATGTAAAAAGATTCTTCAATAGGTTCGTGAGTGTAAAAATGCCCGGTACATTCTTACAAACATGAATCTACTAAAGTTCCTTATTTCACAAGAACTTCCAGTGGATTAGGAAATCAAAAGGCGAACAGTTCCTAACCCTAAGAGGGTTCATTCTTAGTACAAGGAATTTACAAAACGACAACTTAAAAAGGAAATAGTCTGTCAAAAATTCAGACTAAGTTATATTTAGGGGTGTAACAGGTCGGTTTGGTTCGGTTTTAAGTGAGAAAAAAAATCCGAACCTATCAAATTTGATCGGTTCGATTTGGTTTGGTTTTCTCAAATTTTTAGCACATGACCCGAACTAAACCAAACTGATGGAGTTCGGTTCAGTTCAAATCGGGTGGTCGGGTTGCTAGCTTAAAGTGCACCATAATGCTACTGGAATACAAAATAGACCCAAAAAAACCCTTGTTCTGAAGAAGAAAGAATCCCTCCATCATTTTTAATTATTTGATAATGTCTCTAATAAAGGTAACTCAACATTTTGGTTCATTAAGCAAAAAAAATTTGAAAAACTTCCTACCAGGTGCATTCTCACGTATATCACAACGAGGCACATTACTCGGACTTGCAAGGCCATCCCTTAATTGTGTTGCAAAAGTTTAAACTTGAGTCATTGCTTGAAAGATATTGACTAGGTTAATCGAGACCAGACTAAAGTAGAAATGAACTTAGATTTCAAATTTACACACGTCTAGAAAAAATATCATCAAATCGAACCAAAGTATATTGTAAGTTCTTAAATGTGTCGCAGACAGTAAACTAATCATTTCCTCTATCAATTGACTTTTCCAATTTTGATTCATTATGCACAAAATTGAAAAACTGAAAAACAGGGTAGAAGAACCGTAGAACCATTAAAGATCTGAGATACAAAAAAGGGGAGAAGATGGAGGATGGGAAACTCGCCACGGTGGAGCTAGGGACGTCGTCAACGAAGGATGGATGCGGAGCTAGGCGCGGCGTCGACTCACCACCACGAACACGAAGGCGGAGACTGGAGAGCGCGAAGCAGTGAGCTGTGTATAGAGAGACTCGATAGAGGAGCTTTTGGGTCACGACCGGGCTATGTGCGGAGTGTCGGCGGTGACGAACCCCTTGGTGGAGGGATGCGAACAAGCGAGTGAGGGAGGAAGAGAGAAGTTGTTGAAGGGTGAACGTGAGGAAGGCAGCAACTTACTAACTTAGGTCAGGAGAAAGTAAAGTAGGTTAATTTTTTGGGGAAATTATATATGGTCGGGTCGGGTCATCAGATCATTGGTTCTGGAATGCAAAAACCACTACCCGAACCAAAGAAGAACAGTTCACATTAGTTCGGTTGGATTTTTTACCCAAACCAATCACATTCGGTTTTTTATGGGTTGGTTCAGTTCTGGTTGGTCAGTTTTACCCGATCCATTTGCACCCCTAGTTATATTTACCAAAAGTAAAAGTGACTAGAGTATGTTTCATCAAAAAACTTTTGTTACCAAGAAGTCATATGTGTTACAACTTAGAAATAGCCATAACAGATTTTTCAACGAAATACTAAAATACATAGAACAATGGATACCATCCAATCAATCCACTCAAATGTCTAATAAAATGAGGGTTATTTAGAAGTGTGAGCACAAATTCTCACATACAAGGAAAATCCATTAGAGTATATTGAGATAACAGGCTAGCATAACCAATGTATAAGTCCTGATAGATTTCAAATCAAAGTCAGAAAAGTTAGTTCGACATGTACAAAATTGGTCGCTGTGATTGTCTAATACAACCATAGAGACTCGAGGGACAATTGTTAATTTACAAGTTGATGAAGGTCTAATAGTATGATGAAGAGTTTTCCTTAATCACGAGACACTCACCCAAGGATGAAGATTCTGATTGGCTTGTCTCTACCCCAATTAAGCAAAAAAGTCTTTCTAGACACTTAGTCTGGCTTGTTGTTATTTCCTGTGTTCTCCTCTGGGTTGTGCACGATCACGGACATCTTAGTTAATCCTTCAGTCATGTGAAGGGTTGATCTTTCCTCGAAAACTGAATCAACAACGTAAAATCTTTGAGAAATCCTTGATGAACCTCCAGTAATAACTGACCAAACTATCAAAACTACAGATCTCTGTCACCGTCTTTGGTCTTTCCTACAAAAGCACGGTTTCCACTTTCGCAAGATTGACGACAACTCTTTCCTTTGTAATAACAAGCCCCAAAAACCTTATCTTATCTAGCCAAAACTCGTCCTTAGGTAACTTCGCAACAACTTTTTCTCGCGTAGGATCTATAAAACATTGAAGCAGATGTTCCTCATGCTTCTTATGATTTATCCATCATATCATCTATGTGAGGCAGAGATAACTTGTTCATGATCGTCACTTTGTTGAGTTGTCAGAAATCCACGCAGAGTCTCAAACTTCTGTCTTTCTTCTTTGTGGATAACATTGGTGCTCTCCACAGGAAATAGACTCGCTATTCTAAACTGCTTTCATAGCAGATCTTCCCGTTAAGTCGATTCATATAACTAGACTAACTTTGTAGGCGACATCCTACACGAAGCGATGAAGATCTGACTGAATCTAGAAATTTTTTTTAAAAAAAATAAATTAAAACATCCCTTAGCAGCAAAGGACCAGATTAAAACCCCGTAGTTGCTTCCAATAGACTCTTGAAATTAAAGCAAAACAGTACTTTCAAAAACATATCAGAAAGAAAATTGACCATCCCCGATCAAGAACCCAGTTTTGAAAGTTATGGCAGCTTGAAATCGGCAGAAACTTCAAAATATAACTGGTAAAACAAACAACTAGACTCTCTAAGGTACGACAACAATTTTCTGTAACCATAATTATGATCACATCTACTAGAAGCAAGACACAATCACTTCTTCTTTATTGCAGTCTTGGTGATCTAGGCTCCAGTGGGGTCCTTCTTCTCCACACTCTTAATGACTCCCACAGCCACAGTTTGACGCATGTCCCTCACAGCAAGACGACCAAGGGGAGGGTACTCGGAGAAGGTTTCAACCACCATGGACTTGGTGGGAATCATATTAACCATACCTGCATCACCATTCTTCAAAAACTCAATATTCTTCGCAAGTACATACCTGGAACATTCTCAGGGAATACTCCCGGAGAATCTCCCACCACAGGCGCATGGTTCTAATGTCTGACACAATCCAAAAGAATAAATGATTGTGTCATACATGAACCAAGGCACCATCTATAAGCCATGGGTTCTCACAAGGTCTCAACCAAATCAGAACTCATCCAGAACATACATACTTGTGTGTCAACACACATTGTTTAGACAAAGAAACAATTCAAACAAGGTCCAACCAGAGATCACACATTAAAAACATAACAAACCTATTCCCCAAAGGTTCCTGAAGGACTCGACCAGCTCTGATACCACTAATGTAACACCCCCTCGGTGCTACATGCTTAACTCATTGTGGAACTTAAAATAAAAAAAATAATGCTGGTTGCTTTTGGAAAATAATTTAGGTATATAATTATGTTTCAAAAATTGCGGGTCTAAAAATTTTCTCACGATACGAACATTTACAAACGGTAAGAGGGTAAATTCATAATACATACATCACAATATAAATCTTCACATAATCATTAAAAGATTTTTCTTTCCGAGGTGTTACAAGTTTTCAAATAACCATAATAGACCATAATAAATACCTAGAAAAAATACTCCAAAACCCTTAAGCCAAAAAGACGACTCCACAGCTGGTCAAACCTAAAGATGTCTGTTGGGAAATCCTCCAACGTCATCCCCATCACCGGATACCGTTAAAACATGACTTCGTAGCTCACTCCAGTGAGAGGTACGAGAAAAAACAGGGTTTTGCCCACAACAGCTCACACATCATCATTGTTAGCGTCATAACCTTCAAAACCTTAAGGTCTCATAGTGATCCAGAAAACTGTATATATATATATCCAAAAATACAACAAGGCATTCCACATGTACATAGCAAGGGTGAGATATCGACATATAAGTTTATCATAGTAGTCACATACGCGACACACCAATCAACAACATATGACAATAGCGACATGTAAAACAATATGAACCATAGTAATAATATAAATGCTATTTAAACAAGGGGATTCATACCCGACAACCATCGTAGGTATATAAAAATGCATGACACTTCAAAAATCCACTATTTATTTCGTAATCTCCGGAGATCCTAACTTCCCTTCGTTGAGCAGTATAGGCCCGCAATATCCCCATAACACAATTGTTCTCATGAGATTCAACCTCTAAATTTAGGCATGAATTCCAATTTTTAAAGGGTATGAAGTTTCAACCTAAATAATATTAAATAGTTCCTTGTTGAGTACATCAGTGCATGGCAGTCGATTTCCACGACTCGAGGTTGCAAATGTCCCTAAAGACATGTTTCCTTGGCCCGTAACTATCCAATTTATCAATCCACTTATGGATTGTAGCTCGTTAACGCGGTGGCACGTCTGCCGGTTCATGCATATAAAACATTTGGTTCGCTGTTTTTTCTTTTTCGTTTGTTCTTTCTTGTCGAGGCTTAAACCTTACAACTAATTTTATACAGGCATCAAGCCATTTACACTTAACACATGACACGCAGTCCGAGTACTCATTTACGAAACTCTAGGCCGAATCACCGGTCACTAGGTTTGTCAATATTTGACACGAAGTCAAGTCACCAACGTAGGATTTTTAATCCGCGACCACAATACTTACTCACAGGAACTCTAGTCCGACGTCTCGGTTGTTAGGTCCTTACAACTTTCATAATTTGCAACACGGTTTTCGTTCTGTGAAAACTAAATCGAAAACCAAATACAAGAGTTTAACAATGTTTGTTGGAAAACATTTTCGCTCTTTTTAACAACATTTTACAGAAATCCTTTTCCTTTGAAATTCATTTCTGAAAAAATCAAATCGTTTAAAATCATTTTTAAAACATTTTAACTAAAATATTAAAATTATCAACAAGAGTTCCACCGTAAGGCATTTTTCTAAACATTTTTCATGTAGAATAAAATATTTCATAAATCATAAGCTTTTATTTTAAAAGTTTTTTTTTCTTGACGACATTAAAATATTTTAGAGACTTTCTTGTCATTTTCGAAATATTTAGGAAAAAAAAAGATAATGCAATTTTTCACCGTTTGTCCTTACTAACACTCGTTTTCTAAAAATTATTCCAAAATCGTCTGTAAATCTTCTCTGAATTCCTAACCTATCTAACGATAGGGTCCTTAACTTATGTTTTGATAATATCTTCCTCTTGAGAAAACTGGATATCTCTTTCTTTTCTGATTAACGTTTTGAATGATTTAATCCATTATTATCGAGCTATGACCCGTGTCATGCTCTCAGTCAAACCAGGCAAATCAATAAACAGTTTCATCAATGCATATGCATATACAACATTTAGAACATACTTTCGCATAGAAATTTAACAACATTAAAATTCTAAATCATAAAAGCAAACATTACATAATAATTACAAGTAATTACACACATCAAACAACATAGTATATGACTATCAAAACTTCTCAGGTAAGTTTCCCTTACCTTTTGTAGAAAATAACTCTCTTGCTTCTGATCCATCAACTTTTTCCTTCTCCACACACACAAGATCACAACAATAAGCTAAGGTCTCAACCTTCATTCAAACAACACATAAAGCAAGTTAAACAAACAAAACCATCTTTGGTACCAAAGTACCTAGGTTCGGCCAACTATAAAAGAAAATGGTAGGGTTTTCAATTTTTTCCAAGCTCTTGGATACATGATCCTAGACTCTTAGCTAGAAGATACAAATTGTCCTTACTCACAAATTCCATTTCTATAATTTTCTATGATTTAAACCATGAAATCTCATAAAAATGGAACTTGGACAAGGCAAGGTGATAAGAATGAAACTTGTGAAGAGAAAGGAAACTATGATCATGGATCATAAGGTCATACCTCTAGTCAATGAAGAAATGAACAAGGACTTGGAGTTTCAATGGAAATTGTTGACAATTGACCTCAAACACCAGGGGGGGGGGGGTGAATTGTGTGTGAATTGATTTTTCTAAAACTTTTGGCGATTTAAACTAAATTTAAAACTTGATTTCGGAAGCAAAAGATTAAAAAAGAAAACGTCACGAAAGAAATCTTATGAAATATTAAAGTGTTGCAAAAAATTAAAGAGAAAAGGCAAGAAGATGACACAACGATGTATCCTGGTTCGGCCACACAACTACCCACGCGGGCTATGTCCAGTCCCCAAGTCAATACGACCAAGAGTTTCCAATCAACTCTAGTTTTTAAAACAGGCTAAACTAGAACTTTTACAAATTAGAGCACCCTTAACACAAATCACAAGACGTGCTATCCCTTGTGTAAGAGTCTCAAAAACAGTTTCGTGAGATCACACTCACTTAGAAAAACTTTGAAAAAGATTTCAAATAGAAAGCACTCAAAAGTGCAGATATGAAACACAAATTGAAGCGCTGTTACAATAACACATATATGATGTATAGAATTCTCAAGGCAATATGGTCAAGTGATAGTGCAAGATAAAATAGTATAGAGAATGTTAATCAGAGTTTTAGCACAAAGTAAGATAATAGAGTATTGTGTCAGAGACAAGGCTGCCCATTATTCTATTTATATATAAGTGGTGATAGTTCAAAAAGAGATTAGATCAAGCCTCTTAAAATTCATTTATGTCGAGGCCTAATCGATTATTGAAAGAGCATAATCGATTATTTAAAACATTTTCAGGAAGCGCGCGTTTGACAGAATAAACAAAATCAATTATACTAATCGATTACGGGTCCACTGCCTTTTATTTAAAAAGCCATAATTGATTACATAATCGATTACGGGTTTCTGTTTTGAAGTCCATTTGAAGTCAGAGAGGACCTAATCGATTATACAAGAACCATAATCGATTATACTAATTCAAAATTTAAACCCAAAGGCTTTAATGACATAATTACTCATTAATATTAATTAAAGCCATTTAACTTCGACTCACAATCGATTATAGGATAACCATAATCGATTATGGTAGGTATCAAATTGAATTTCAAAAACTTGACAATTAAGAAAATGATTCCATATTAAGATAAATTAATTGTCAGTCTTATTTCTTTTAAGCACATGTTGAAAACATTTAGGCACATGATAAAACCTTTTTAAAGCACATGTTAAATATGTGTGTGTGGGACCAATATTGAATTTGAGAACTATACTTACCATTTACACATAATTCTAAAACAAACAATACAAATAGTAAAATTCCCATTACCCCTTGTGCTTGCTTGCTTTATAATTTTTCACTTTTTGCACTTAAGTTTTTCTTTTTTCGTCATCAAAACATATGTACCCGTCAAGGCATATATCCACAAACTCCCCCTTTTTTATGATGACAAACATCTCAGTAGGGATTTTCTAAAAAGTAGAGTTAGAGCAATGAGTATATATTATATAAGAGTTTTTAAACGTTGTTTGCTCTACACCCCCTCACTTCATGCATTATTTAAAATCCCCCCCCCCCCCCCCCAAGCATGCAATTATATATTTCTGCCCTTTTTGACATTATCAAAAAGAGGGAAAAACAAATAAACCCAATCATGGCATATATCCATTAAAATGTAAACCATTCAAGCATAAGATATAACTACCATGGCATGCAAACAATAATTTAATCGAACACAATAATCATAGATATAAGCAAAATGTAGGTGCAGAAGCTAAATGTGCATGAAAACAAAAGTTATACAGTCATCCCAAAAATAGTAATAAAAGTCATAATAAAAATAGTACTATATATAGTACTCATCATCTCCAACATCTCCACCAATATCAGCATCTCCACCATCATCACCACCACCATCATCATCTGTGCTGCTGCTGTCAAAGTCATCCTGAGTCTATGGGGCCGCTCGTAGTGGACTGACCTCAGCTGCAGTGACTCTACGCTCCAAAGATTTCACTTCCATTGAGAGCTCACGAATTGCAGTAGAGTTTGCTTGGATCTCCGTTGTGTTCACCCGAACCTCCGCAAGAATACTCTACAATAAGGCCATCATCTCAGAGGAACCGGGAGCTGGAGGTGCCTGTGAAGAAGATAATGCTCCATCTGTGCGAGGTGGCTGGGTATCATACATTTTCAGACTTTTGGGTTTGTAAACCCAAGCATTTCCATAATACTCAATACCCATTTGATTGATTGTGCCCTCCTTCATCATGGCACGAAATTTCTTGTAGTCCAGTTTAACCTCTCTAGTGAGGTTAACTCTGACATGCCGAAGGATATGGGTCACCACGTGACCATAGGGCAACTCAGCATTTCCCCTGTTGTCATACATGTGCTGCATGACAAACCAACCCAGTTCACTTTCTTCGTTTTCTCCATCAACCATAGTAACACAACATCCATACGCAATAGCTGAGAAAAATTGTGATGCCTTGGAAACAAAAGTCTTCCTAACATATAGTGCAATAACCTACTTTGCACTTTCATCTGACCAGCAGTTATTTCTTTATCATTAGCATCTCTAGAGTCAGTTAGGACATCCTTGATGGCCTGAAGCCTGACAAATTCATTTACCAAGGGTTCCGCAGCAGGACCCTCGACTGTGGCATAAGTGCCTTTTGAAGGCAAGCCAACAATCCTACCAAACGACTCATCAGTGAGACGAATGAGTTTCCTAAAAACCTTAGAAATCATATCACCATCAACTAGCTTCAGATTACAATAAAATACCTTTACCAGATCAGGGTAGATGTCCAATGACTAAGATAGAAACTCAGTGATCCCAGCAAAATCCAGAAACTCCAGAAATTGAAAGTTGTTCTTCAATCATCCACTCGATGTCCAGAAAACGTGGTTTCTGAATCTCCTTGATAATGTAGGTACTCTTGAAGTTAGTAAAATGATCTCCATTTGAGAAATATTTCTCCACTTGTTCGTGAGTGAGAGGTCCAGGAGAGATAACATCAATTCTTTGGCGTTTTGGAGGAATGATGATGATCGGTGTTGAAGAGAGATGAAGAGTTTTGAAGTAGAGAAATTTTTAAGAAGAAAAACCAGAGAAAAGTAGCAATATGGGGCGTAAGACAGCAAGACACATGCAAATGATGCTAGGGTTTCGGATTTTACCTTATAAAGTCGCATAATAATTGATTATTCTACCCCAATAATTGATTATTTTGATGACGTGGCAGCTCCTGAATGGTTGGTTCCTAACCGTGTGGTTTTGGCGCCAACTCTACATCTTCACATAATCGATTATCTAATCTATTATTTTCTGGGTTCATCCTCAAAAAATCGATTATTGATGAACAATGAAGAACACTAATCGATTATATAATCAATTATTCTCTATATGCAAATTTGAATTTTATTGAATAATCAATTCCCACGATCGATTATCACTCTTTTGCCCACGCTGCTCAAAAAGTCAGTATAGTCACAATCGATTATTGTAATCGATTATGGACTCTCTGTTTGTTTGACTGAACTTTCTATTTTGGCATAATCAATTATGCTAATCTATTATGGCCTCTTTGCCTGCACACTTAATAAACATATCAGCAAATAACAAGGCGTAATATGCAAATATTAATTGATGCATGACTGATATAAAATCCCTAATTCAGTTCTTATGTAAAAGAAGTTTTCTTTAGGTAGGGGTTTTGTAAGAATATCTGCGAGTTGTTTAGATGTTTAAACAAATTCAATCATGCAATAACCCTTTTGAACATGATCCCTAATGAAATGGTGCCTAATTTCAATGCGTTTAGTCCTTGAGTGATAAACAGGATTCTTTGTGAGGTTTATGGCACTTGTGTTGTCACATTTTATTGGAACGGTGTTAAGATTAATTCTATAATCATTTAACTGTTGTTTCATCCAAATAATTTGTGCACCACAACTACCCGTCACAACGTATTCCGCTTCGGCGGTGGATAAAGCCACACTAGCTTGTTTCTTGCTATGCCAAGAAACTAAAGCATTTCCTAATAAGTGGCAAGTTCCACTAGTGCTTTTTCGGTCTAATTTGCAGCCCGCAAAATCAGAATCTGAATATCCAATCAGGGTGCAATCAGCCTCTTTAGGGTACCATAAACCCATATTTTGTGTGCCAATGAGTATCTCATAATGCGTTTTACCATGGTGAAATGTGATTCTTTTGGGTTCGATTGAAACCGTGCACACATGCATACACTAAACATGATATCAGGGCGACTAGCAGTAAGATAAAGGAGAGAGCCTATCATACCTCTATACTTACTTACGTCGACAGACTTACCATTCTCATCTTTGTCAAGGTAGCATGATGTGCTCATGGGAGTGGATAGCTCCTTCGAATTGTTCATCCCAAACTTCTTAAGCAACTCCTTGCAATATTTGGATTAGTTGATGAAGATGCCTTCCTTTGATTGCTTGATTTGCAATCCAAGGAAATAGTTAAGCTCTCCCATCATTGACATTTCGAACTCGCTTTACATTTTATTAGAAAAATCCTTGCACAAAGCCTCATTAGTAGCACCGAAAATAATGTCATCCACATATATTTGAACTAATATAATATCATGCATTTTGTTTTTTATAAAAAGAGTGGTATCAACTTTCCCTCTTTGAAAATCATTTTCCAACAAAAACTTACTTATGCGTTCATACCATGTCCTAGGGTCTTGCTTTAAACCATATATAGCCTTTTTCAATTTGAAAACATGATTTGGAAATTCAAAATTTGAAAAACCCAGGGGTTGATCCACATAAACTTCTTCTTGAATAAAACTGTTTAGAAAAGCACTTTTAACGTCCATTTGAAAAAGTTTGAAATCCATGATGCAAGCAAAAGCAAGAAGCATGCAGATGGCTTCTAATCTAGCTACGGGAGCACTCTTGTTTGTTATATCCTTTAGCAACAAGCCTAGCTTTGTTTCTAACAATTTTCCATTTTCATCTAGCTTGTTACGAAAAACCCATTTAGTTCCAATTACCAAATGGTTTTTAGGTTTAGGGACTAATTCCCAAACATCATTTCTCTTAAATTGATTTAGTTCATCTTGGATGGCAAATGTCCAATGCTCATCAATTATAGCTTCATCAATATTCTTAGGTTCAAATTGTGACACAAAAACCATATAGTGACATGCATGATTGAGAAAGTTTCGAGTAGTTGCCCCTTTTGAGATATCACCTATAATATTGTCAAGAGGATGGTGTCTAGATGTTCTCCATTCTCTTGGAAGATCATTGTGAGGTGATTCTTCATTTTGAGGAAGTGGTTGATCATCATTTTCCTTCTCTTGAGTGTGTTTCTCCTCAAGATAGCTATTTCCCAATATTTCTGCAAGGTTATCAACACTTTCGTCTACTACAACTTTAGGGTTAGTCTCACCAAAAGATACATGCACAGATTCTTCATTGGTCATAGTTCTTTTGTTATAGATTTGAAAAGCTTTACTAGAATTGGAATATCCAAGAAATATGCCTTCATCAGCTTTAGCATCGAATTTACTAAGGTTATCTTTACCATTTTTTAAAACAAAGCACTTACATCTGAATATGTGAAAGTGGGAGATGTTAGGTTTCCTTCCCTTGTAAATTTCATAGGGTGTTTGTTTCATAATTGGTCTTATGAGGAATCTATTCATCACATAGCATTTGGTGCTTACCATGTCTGCCCAGAAATACTTAGGAAGGTTGGTCTCATTGAGCATCGTCCTCGCTAGCTCTACTAGAGACCTATTTTTCCTTTCCACCACCCTATTTTGTTGGGGAGTCCTTAGTGAGGAAAAATTATGCCCGATTCCATGTTCAGTACAAAAGGCCTCAAATGCCTCATTTTGGAACTCACCACCATGATCACTTTGGATGGTTACAATGTGTAATCCCATCTTGTTTTGAATAACCTTGGAAAGTTTACGAAAGGCACCAAAAGCGTCATTTTTATGAGGAATGAACAATGTCCATGTATAACGAGAATAGTCATCCACAATAACAAGCGCATAGTAATTACCACCAAAGCTCATGGTTTTAGATGGACCAAACAAATCCATATGTAAAAGCTGTAAAGGCCGGTTTGTAGAAACAACATCTTTAGTTTTAAAAGAGGCCTTTACTTGTTTTCCCTTTTGACAAGCATCACACATGTTGTCTTTTTCAAAGCGGAGCTTTGGTAAACCAATTACTAGGTCCTTGCGAACATACTTATTAAGATGGTCCATGTGAATATGAGCCATCCTCCTATGCCATAGCCAAGTTTCATCCTCTTTACTTATTAGACAGCATACATCATTTAAAGGTAGGTCATCCAAGCAAACCATATAGATATTTCCAATTCTTTGTCCAATTAATTTAGTTTGATTATTAGAATCCATGACCATGCATTTTGAGTTATCAAAAACGACGTTGAAGTTTGTATCACAAAGTTGGCTAATACTCAAAAGATTATGTTTTAGACCTTCAACATACAAAACATTTCAATGATGGGATTTGGACTCTTACCAACTGTTCCAATTCCCAAGATTCTACCTTTGTTGTTGTCACCATAGAAAACAAATCCACCCTTTTTAGGTGTGAGTGAGGAGAACTTGGTTTTGTCTCCCGTCATGTGCTTGGAGCATCCACTGTCAAGATACCAATTTGAGTTCCCTGCTTTCAAGCACACCTACAAAACAGTTTCTAGTTTTAACTTTTGGTACCCAAATCATGTTGGGTCCTTGAGAGTTAGCTTTGGGCGCATTGCCCTTTTGAACCCATATTTTCTTGCCATTTATATTCACATTCTTTCTAGCATTACAAATAGACGCGGTATGTCCCTTTCTACCACAATAAAAACATTTTACGAAAGGGATACTAGAAGTATTGGTTGGGCTAAAGAATTTTTTAAAAGATTTTTCATGTAATCTAGGGTGATAACCCAAACCGGCTTTATCATAAGTTCCTTTTTGGTTTCCTAACAAAACATTGAGATTATCTCTCCCATTTGTGAATTTTGCAAGAATGTCATACAAGTCCTCAATTTTTATGTTCAAAACATTACATTCGTTGCATTTTGAAACTTCATTTTTTTTCCCGCAAGATAAGCATGATGAAGTTTTGTTTGAAAGAACTTGTTTTTCCTTAATAGCATCCATTTCTTTATTTAATAAGTCTATTTTTTCTTGAAGACTAGAAATGGTTTTCTTTGAAGATAAAATGATTTGTTGAAGACGCATGGTTTCATTATTCAATTCTTCACATGAAACAAGTAAATCATCATAAGACAATTCATTTTCGATATCATTCACTGGGGCAGAAAAGGGATTCCACATAGGTTATTTTTGGCTTTTCACATCGGTTTTCAAACTGATGTTGAAATGACCGATGTGGTTTATTGCCACTTTTCACATCGGTTTTAAAACCGATGTTTATAGTATATTTTTAACAGCGATTTTTCCTTAACCGATGCGGAAAATTAATTTGTCAATTGGTAACCTACTGGAATTTTCACTTTCCACATCGGTTTTGCTTAAACCGATGTGAAAATTTCACTTTCCACATCGGTTTTACCTAAACCGATGTGAAAATATCACTTTTCACATCGGTTTTACTGAAAACCGATGTGTAAAGTGAAATTTCCACATCGGTTTTTACAAAAACCGATGTGGAGAAAGTGAAATTTTCACATCGGTTTAGGCAAAACCGATGTGGAAAGTCTCATTTTTTTTAATTCTGTTATTTTCATTTCTATCATTCCTTTCCCCTGTTTCAGTAATGCAGATCAATACCAGAATAACATACTGTAAATATTCTCAACACAATCACTTTTGTACGACAAAAACATAACTAATATATACTGAATTTATTACGAACAATACATAGGTACGTTCAATTACATTCAGACAACAAAGATAATTAGAAACCAAAAATCTACATGATATATTATAGATTTCATATCAAAATACATATGATCAGTCAAAAGTACACTATAGCTAGTACATGATAAGTTTTTAAACTAACTACATATATACAAACTATGGTTGGTACACTTCAAGAAAGAAAGTTGCCCAATGCCTCTTTATGTTGTTGATGTCGGAATCAGATAATGGAGTTGGATTGTTGAATATCTGCAAGTTTAATTGGACAAAAGATTATATCTTTTAAATAATAAACTAACATAAAACATATAACGAATCTATATCTATTACTTCTAATTGTGTCAATTAACATTTACCTCGTGCCATCTTTCAGTGATCATGGAGGAGATAATTTCCAACATCCACTGCATCACATAGTAGCCACATTACCATGATCCATGTTGTATACGTGACTACGTACAAATGAAACCCAATTAGAATATGAGGAATTAAATAGAAATCAATAATTATACCCACTGCATTTGATGCATTTGAACTAATAAATATCTTACGCTAGGAATAATCCATCTGATAGCCCGAGTACACTTTTCACCATGCAACATGTGGTTTGCATTAATAGACCTATCATGACAAAAACATTAATTAAAGTATATCTAATAGATTTCAGATAATTAAAACAACTGCATTACTGATTATAAAGTATTTTAATGCTTACTTTTCGATGATCGTCTTCAGTTCATTCGCCGGCTTATTTCCCAAGGAGCAGAAGAAGACCACGACGTTCATCCTAGGGTACAAGATCAACAGTTGCCAATGCTGGCTGTATTTGCGGAACAGTTAGTGACTAAGTCATATATAGTTATACTTAAATAACCGGTACTTACTTATTGAGATAAGGCACAAGGTAGAATTGATGATCGTCTCGGGCAAGTATATCACGTATGGTGGTGACCGGGTCTTCTGATGCTAGGAGAACATCACCCTGAATGAACATGGGGTCAATGAACCCATAAAGGGCGAGGTTACCCTGATCAACTAACATACGATGCAGATACCTAATATATTGGAAAAACATGTTAATTATCATAGTATTTAAAAATTAATTACTTAACTTATAAATAAAATGTACTTACGTGCACCATAACGATATGTGTGCAGAACTAGCCATTTCTTTATTGAGTACCATCTCCATAAGTTCCTTCTTTGGGATATACAGTTCATCAACTAGACTGGCATCATGTTCCAACCTTACCAAGGCTGCGTCATTCTCCATGGTGACAACCTGTATAGCCAGAACTTTAAAAACATCACCATGGCCAGGTGCCCCTTTGTCGATCCCCTAAACAACATAGATATATATTAGTAATCACGGATAATTAAGTTATTTAATTCGTAATTAACTAAATGGTCAAATGATTACCTTGGCAGGAGCAGACATCTCTGGTCTTCCCGGATCCGACCTTTTAGGCACAATATCATTTCCAACATCCTATAACGAATAAAAATAAAGCATTATCTTTAAACAATAATAAATTATTTCAACTATGAATATAGAAAAACACAACTAACTGAATACCTCAGATGCAACAAGAAAACTGACTAGTCTTCTTGGCCAGAGGATGAAGTTACCGGGGGCCTGACCCACTGTTTGAACCTCCTCAGTGGGCACAGGGACTCGAGCATCAGCATCTCGAATAATCTCAACAACGACCCTCAGCTGATCATCCGTTAATAAACGATGGTGTATGGTATTACCTAAGTTATCATGTGCCCTCCCCAATGCCACTAAGCGGCGATCATGATGATCATCAACATACAACTCACACCTATCAGGGTCGTCATCATCATCATCATCATCACCATCATCATCATTTTCAGGCTGATGAGGAGGATCGCATGAGCCCTTAGTGCTCACATGGACAGAGGGTTGGACACCGGCTGTCATCTGCTGGGACATAGAAGTCAATATTGCCATCTGCTGGGCAAACTGCTTGGCCATCTCTCGTCGAAGCTCACCTGCAATCTCCTGTTTTAGCCGGTGCTCTATCTCGCATCAACATCCCCGTGGCATTGGTGTGAAGATGAACCATGGTATTGGCGAATGCCGACGCCCCATCCAACACCAATGACACGGCCGGGTGGTCTGGTTTACCGATGGCAGCAGCTAAGATATCATCGCGTCCTCTAGGAACAAAGGTTCCTTGGGTTACCTGCTCGTCCAAGGCATCCTATCACATAAAATATCAGGTCACATTACAATTCGGTAACAATATTAAAATGACAATTACAATTCAAACTATACTTACAATCTTCTCAGCTACTTGGCGGGCCTCCTCAGATGTATATTGTCCCGTTTTTATTTGTCGGGCCCTCTTCCATTTATGATGGCGTAGGGGTGGAGGTGGATCAACAACCTCTGGACGATTTTCAGCATTAGGATCCGCCTGAGATGCTGCTTCCTGACGTGCTTTCTTTTCCTCTTCAGCGATTATCTGACCAAGCTTTTTATATCCCCCACGAGACATGACATGGGGGTAGACATTCTTGCTTTGGTTTTTTTTGCCCCTTTTTCCTCTTCTCCTGTTATAATTAGAAGACAATTAAATTACATAAGTAAATAAAATTAATAAAATTACATAAATTTAGAAACAAATCAAATAAGTTAACCTGAAAGCTAGGATCATGTCGGCTCTGAACAAAGCGGTCCCACGTCGCCTGGTCAAGAAACGGGTACACCTCAAGTGGGTTCTTTTTACTTGTTGGATTGAATACATAGTATCTGCCCAGGTCGGCCTAAAAAGCCCTCCAACGCTCACCACCATACTTTAGCAAACGCTTCTTCATAATGTACGTATCCGATATGTCAAAGGTCAGCTACATTAAGACCAAAAGAATCAACGAATTAATGTATGATATTGTTAAGATAAAAATAAAGTAGATACAGACAAACATGGGACGTAAAAGTATAGATACCAGAATACTCTCCCATATCTGATCCTTCACGTCTGCCGGTACATCTTTCCAAATATCAATGAGTATACTAGGCCTGCTCCTAGCAAGGCTCGCCACAAAACTGTTAAACTGCTCTGCCATTGGCCCAATAGGATTGAGGTTATTATCAAAGTCTATTCTTATCCTTTGATTTGAACCATGGTTGGCAGTCAAATTCCTCATTCGTGTGGCACGTCTACCCTTTCTACCAAGAGATGGGGTCTCCGACCATTGCATGAAGGAGGGATATCCTCACGATCAGTCATGTATACCTGTTTAAATAAAAAAAAAACTTGTTAGTATGTCAGGATAAATATCAAACATAACTTATAAATATCGATCAACGTACGTAAACATAACTTATAAATATCAACGTAAACATATAATATGCCTTTAAACATAACTCAAGATCCAACACAATGAGCGGTACATTAAGCACATACACGTGTGCTCATTAGTATTGCATCTCAAACGGGAAACTAAGGCTTTACTAATTATTGTGGGCATATTCTTGAATCAAATAAATTTTCAAGAAAATACATTAAAACTCCAATGAAAGCTTTTCAGCCAAAACGTACCTTCTGAGAGACAACCCGAGTTGTTGTTGTGCAAAGATAGCAGAGAAGTGAACAAAGCAGAGGGAGTAGCACTATGCAACGGAGTCAAAGACACTTGTACACCTGCCAACTAAAAACTCTTCCTTGAGTTAATCATTCTAGAATCGAGAGAATTCTGTAAATAGTCATTGAAACTTCAATAGGCAAAATACAAGACAGCAAAGCTGAAGAGATCTACAACTTAATGGTATGGTTGATTAATGGTGACACACTTGTAAGTTGTAACTAAATTTCTGAGTAACTGAATGAAACTCACCAGGAACCCTATGACTACTCTTCAAATCAGATCCGCAATCCAGGAAAATAACACCTGTCAATTTCTTGTTCTGCAAATAGAGTAAGAAAGTTGGTCAGCGTCAATGATTGGTAGAAATGCTAAATGTTAGAAATGCTTAAAAATGAGTCATATAGGATATGTATGAAGAACTAGTATTCAAGTATTAGTTGTACATGTTGTCAAGTGGTGTGAAAGAACACCGGTCATAAACTTCAAGTTGTCAAGTGGGTACCCACTATTCGTTTGCAGTTATAAGAAGTAATCAGTCATACTCTAAGCCCATTATATGAACCCCTAAAGTTGTTCCACTATTTGGCCATAGCAGTAATATCTTATCTAACTTGACATTTTGCTTTGAAAAACATGTAGAATTCATGCTTTCCAAAGGCATCTAAGAGTGAAAGAGAAGAAACAAAGAAGTTATCATGATTTAGCTTGTTTTCAGAATGTCTATCCACCAACTGCAACAGGGAAAAATGATTAAAGTCTAGGGGTCATAAACTGTGAATAAAGCTTACAAAACAAGACCATATCATAAACTGTAAAAACATGATGCTCTGTTGCAGATGCAGTCCACTAACATGATAAATTATTTAAACTAATTATAATTATTTAAAATAGGCACAAATTTAATTAACTGTAACTATATTTTATTAGACTTAAATGGTATGATACAATCTGATACACAAACTGTGGTTCCTGAAAACATTTACATAACATATATACTTTGTATCCCTTGTAAACCAAAAATATACTTTCCACTAGCAAGTAATCCTAATGACGCAAATGATAATTAAATTCCCTGCCCAAACCACAGTAAACCATGAACACTACCACTCAATATCAAGAGCATCCATGCAACATTTGTAATGACCACCATAGTAATAGATATCACCTTCAGGCCTTGTAACAGAAGAACAAAAAGTCCTCTTAGCTGATAGTACAAGTAATTCCAAAGAATAAGATCAGGGTACCCAAAACCCAAAATTCCATTTACAGCCACTAAGCCAAAAGCCTACCAAATTCAAGAAAAAGAAAAGTGCAGCCAATAAACAATCCAAAGCACACAATGTAGTCCATCTATTAGTAGACCACCCACACAATTTACCACAACTTGAAAATCTTTGGAGTTTGGAGATTTGATAAGAGACAGAGCCTAGTTATCTTTGCAAATTTTTGTTCTTTGTTGAAAAATCTCTAGCACAAACTTGAATTTAAATGCCTCCACTAGGATGTTAAATTCTAACAGATGAAAATCCCTACAGTAACAGAAGACCAACCAATATTGGTTCATTTGAATTGCTCAGCCTGGGGAGAAATTTCTAGAAGAAAAAGAATGGGTGGCAGGATCTAGCACTAATAGGACGACCTCTCTGTTAACACACAATGCAACTCCTCCACTGTGAAATTTCCATAACCCTCCTTTCACATAATGCTCGAAAAGTAATAACCCTAAAGGAAGAGAGAGAGAGAGAGAGAGAGATAGAGAGAGAGAGAGATGCATACCTGAGGGAGGAGGAGGGACGAGCAAAAATGGCGCACTTCATGCAAACGAGGGTAGCTCGCGGATGGCCGTTCTCAGTGGTTCTTAGTGGTTCTCTTCACCCTCTTTCGAAGCAGAAAATGAAGGCCCGCAGTGGTCTTCTTCTTTGTCTACGATTAGGGATTTGCAGAGAGTTAGGGGGAAAGGGAAATCGTTATAGCTGTGAGAGGGAGAGCTTACCTGAGAGAGAGAGAGGTCGAAGAGAGCTCCCTCGATGGTCCTCCGGTGGTAGCCAAAAGAGGTGGTTCTCTTTGCAATGTGACTTAGAGTGAGAGCAGTGAGAGAGATGGAGAAGCAGTGACAAAGGAATGAAAAACAAATGGAATGGAAGACGGCGCGAAGAGTAGGAGGGAATGAAAATAGAAACTTAGGTTATTACACATCGGTTTAAAAAACCGATGTGATAAAAATATTTCACATCGGTTTCGGTATAACCGATGTAGAAACTTACAATTTATTTTAAAATTTAATTTTTTTAATTTACTACATCGGTTATTTGAAAACCGATGTGTAATCTTACGGCTGATTAAAAAAATTTTATAATTTGTTTCCCTTTTCCACATCGGTTATTCATAACCGATGTCTAATCTTATGTCTAATAATTTTTTTTTGTTTCACTTTTCCACATCGGTTTTATCTAAAACCGATGTTAAATATTTTTATCACATCAGTTCATTGTATAACCGATGTTAAAATATTTCAGTTTAATTTCAAAAATGCCACCGCCTCCTATTTCACATCGGTTTTGTTAAAACCGATGTTAAAAAACTGATGTTAAATGTATATTTTGCACTAGTGATTATCAGTTACCTCATCCTCATCGTCCTCATGATTGACCACGAGGCAAAGGTTTGCTTCCTCGTTGTCGGATTCATCGGAGGAGTCCATGTCATTGTCTTCCCAAGCAATGTATGCTCTCCTTCCTTTTCCATCCTTTTGTGGTCTCTTCTCAAACTTTTCATTCTTCTTTTGACTTAGAGGACACTCAGGCCTTATATGACCCTTATTTTTACAGTTGAAGCATGTAGGAACTTAAGAGGTTCCTTATCCCTCAACTCTCTTTTGAGGAGTTAAAGTTTGTCGTGCTTTGCCTTTGTTCCTTATAAATTTCTTAAACTTTCAGACCATTTGACTCATGTTCTCATCTTCTTCATCAAGCTCATCAAGTTCATCAAAGTCACTATATTCCTCATTTGTTTCACTAACATTGGCTTTAAGAGCAAGGCCCCTTTTATTTTTATCACTTTCCTCATTTTCAATGAGGCGATTAAGTTCTAGCTCGTGTTCCTGTAATTTTCCAAATAGAGTTGCCAAGGAAATAGACGTCAGATCACGTGATTCAGAAATAGCAGTTACTTTGGATTGCCAACTTCTATTTAAACATCTAAGAACTTTATTTATCAAATCTTCATTATTAAACACTTTCCCAAGAGCCCTAAGATGATTTATAATATGGGTAAAACGTTTTTGCATATCTTGTATGCTTTCACCCAGTTTCATCCTAAATAGCTCATACTCGTGGGTTAATGTGTTCATCCTAGCCCTTTTGACCTCAGTAGTACCTTCATGGGTCAATTGAATGGTGTCCCACATTTCCTTAGTGGTCTTGTAATTTGAGACCTTATAGAACTCATCGTAGCTTAAAGCTGAGGTGATGATGTTCCTAGCTTTCAAATTGTATTGGACCTTTTTCTTTTCCTCGTAGGTCCAAAGGGTTTTTGGTTTATCCACCGAAGCACCATTGACTTCGTGCTTGGGGACAAATGGACCATTTTCCACAACATCCCAAATATCAATATCAGAGGCTTCCAAAAAGATTTGCATTCTTTCTTTCCAATAACCATACCCTTCACCATCGAATGATGGGGGTCTGTTTACGGAATTACCCTCATTACGAAAACTGTTTGAAGTCATCTTTCCTCTTAAAACGGTTTCGTCCTTTATATCCAAGAGTTAAGCTCTGATGCCATTTGTTGACAAGTGACCTCAAACACAAGAGGGGGGTGAATTGTGTGTGAATTGAATTTTTGAAAACTTTTGGCGATTTAAACTAAATTTAAAACTTGTTTTCCGAAGCAAAAGATTAAAAAATAAAACGTTACGAAATAAAGCTTAAGAAATATAAAAGCATTGCAAAAAAGTAAAGGATACGGGAAGAAGATGACACAACGATGTATCTTGGTTCAGTCACACAAATACCCACGTGGCCTACGTCCAGTCCCCAAGGCAATACGACCAAGGGTTTCCAATCAACTCTAGTTTTTAAAACAAGCTAAACTAGAACCTTTACAAATTAGAGCACCCTTAACACAAATCACAAGACGTACTATCCCTTGTGCAAGAGTCTCAAAAACAGTTTCGTGAGATCACACTCACTTAGAAAAACTTTGAAAAAGATTACAAATAGGAGCACTCAAAAGTGCATATATGAAACATAAATTGAAGCACTGTTACAATAACACTTATATGGTGAATAGAATTCTCAAGGTAATATGGTCAAGTGATAGTACAAGATAAAATAGTATATAGAATGTTAATAAGAGTTTTAGCACAGAGTAAGATAATAGAGTATTGTGTCAGAGACAAGGCTGCCCATTCTTCTATCTATATAAAAGTGGTGATAGTTCAAAAAGAGATTAGGTCAAGCCTCTTAAAATTCATTTCTGTCGAGGCATAATCGATTATTTCACAAGCATAATCGTTTATTTAAAGCATTTTCAGGAAGCGTACGTTTGACAGAATAAACAAAATTGATTATACTAATCGATTACGGGTCCACCGACTTTTATTTAAAAAACCATAATCGATTACAGGTATCTGTTTTGAAGTCCATTTGAAGTCAGAGAGGACCTAATCGATTATACAAGAACCATAATCGATGATACTAATTCAAAATTTAAACCCAACGGCTTCAATGACATAATTACTCATTAATATTAATTAAAGCCATTTAACTTCGACTCATAATCGCTTATAGGATAACCATAATCGATTATTGTGCGTATCAAATTGAATTTCAAAATCTTGACAATTAAGAAAATGATTCCACATTAAGATCAATTAATTGTCAATCTTATTTCTTTTAAGCACATGTTGAAAACATTTAGGCACATGATAAAACCTTTTCAAAGCACATGTTAAATATGTGTGTGTGGGACCAATATTGAATTTGAGAACTCTACTTACCATTTACACATAATTCTAAAACAAACAATACAAATAGTAAAATTCCTATTTTACCCCTTATGATTGTTGGGACAAACTTGGAATTTTCATGAAAGACAAAGGGTTACTTGGTCATTTGCATGACTAGATATTTAAAATATCTAGATATTTTATCATAGGTTATCATTACAAGGGTGAGTCATGGTGGTGACTCACCACTTGAGGTGATGTGTTGTCGCATAAACCCCAACATCCAGATATATCTCTGTAGTTCCAGATCCGGCTCCATCGTTTACCCGATTTAGGTTTTTCGTTCGTGTTCCTCGAAAATTCGTCCAAATAAAATATAACATTTTATTTTTGAGCAAAAATTTTCAAAATAGATCATATCACTAAAAAAATGATAAAAATATAAAATTTTTCAGTTTCGTGTCAAATTAGGGTTTTCTTACCGGTACAAAATTGTACTGTTAGTGAAAACGTAAATCGGGTTCCGTCTGAATTTTAAACCCAAATTTTAACCATAACTTCCTACAATATAGTATGTTGTAACTATGCTTTTGTTTTCTCCAAAATCATTGTTCTTGATTACAGGTAAAAATATAAAAAGTTATATAATTACCGGTAATACAACGTAGGTAAAAAGCAGGGTGTTACACTTTCTAAGGAAATAAGAATATTAATATTATATTCTTATTCCGAGAACTTGCTTCCTTTCTTCGTTAGGTCACTTTCCTTTAGATTTCAAAAACAATACTTCAAAAGTTATTCTTCCTTTGACGTCCCTTGATGACAAAGGCTTGATAACTTGCTCAAACTCTTCCTTGTAAGAGCATTCTTCAAAGCTTGGGGATTCCTGACAAGCTCTTCCGACGCTTCTTTGTACTGGTAAAGTCTGTCAGTCCTTCAGACGCTTTTTACTTCAAGTAATTGACTTTGCTTGATGACTACTTTATATCTGACTTTTAGAGGTATAGATATCTGGTTTGTTCTTTGCAGACGAATGTAACCTGATCTTGACTTTGAATTGGAATTCAATATTTCTTCATGGATTTCAAGAATAAATACATACTCATTTGGCTTTGAAATTCTTCACAGAAACTTGTTGAATTCTTGATGTAACACCCCGACTTTTTGCTGTTTTCTAATATCGGTAATAAATATATAAAAAAATATATTTTTTATCTAAGACTCAAAATGATTTTGGGTAAACCACTGTCATTTTTATATCATAAGGTTACGATGAAATTTTGGGTTGAAAATTCAGACTCAGCAACTTCCTCATTTCTAGCTATTGGTTGAACAACATCAGCTTTCAAATCAGGTTCTTCAATGATGATTTCTTCCTTAGTGTGCTCAGAAGGAAGATATGGAGGTGGTGAGGAAGCAAGAGTAAGTACTGGAGGAGGCAGCTCTTTGGTCCAGTGGACAGGGTATTCTTCATATATAGGACTGATGACGGGAATGCCAATAATATCCTTGTAAATGTAGAATCTGGCATTTGACAGTCCATATTTTCCTCTAACTTTAAGAATTCTTCTATTCTCTTCATCACCCAGACCAGAAGAAGAAGCTTCCTTAGCACAGTCTAGCATGTGATTTGCCCAAATAGTAAATGTAGAGTCTTGATCAATTTCTTCAACTGGTCGAGACAACCAGAAATCAATCATGTTCTAATCATAAGGTTCAACAGTAACATGATTGATAAAGCAGGAAGTGTCTTCTGGTTTCTTTGCAGTGCTCCTCTTTTTCTTTAAATCCTTGTCTTTATTCAGATCAATCATTGGTAATCTTGGAGAAATCATATAGGGTCTGACACCAATATTTGTCTTCTTCTAGGTGTGAAACAACCAAGTTGGAGGGACAAAGTTTGCATCCCTGACATATCTTGGCAATTCAAACTCATTCTGTAGGAAGGCATACATGAGGTGGTCCACAAGACTCACAGCTCTGCCATAAATACTTGGATGTTTGAAAGTCTCCCAAGAAGTTTCTCTGTCCAGAATAAATTTAGGTGTTCCTTCTGTTCTTGACCTTTTATGGATGATTGATGGAGCATTTGCTTTGCAAGGGTCAGTTTCCCACACAGGTATGATATGCACGTTGACACCATCAGTGAAAGGTTTGAAAAGAGGGGATTTGATGAGGTTTGGGTAGATTTTTCTAGGTGGGAATTTTTGTAGTGGAAGGTGAGTAAAGGCAGGTCCAATGTGGTTGTGCAGAGTGGATGGAAGAGGATTGTTGTGGTTTGGCACATATGGAATGGGTATGTATTCTGGGTATTGTATGGACTCAGGTTCATACTCATATTCTGGTAAAGGATAGAAAGGTATGGTTGAAACATGTTCAGGATCATGTTGATGGTAGAGGATTTTCCAATCTCTTTTTACTTTGGCCCAGCTTTCAGCTTTGTCATCGAAGAGAACTGAAGGGTGAGTATAGGGGAATCTGGTTCTAGGTATTTTAGGAAAGGGGGCTCCAGGGTTAATCCCTACATCATCTGGTTGATTGAACCAGGGATCATCTGCAGGTATTATGGGTTGAAAGTGTGGTCTATTTGGTGGGGTTTGTACAGGTGAGTTTGCAGGTGAGGCTGTTTGTGGTGAAGAGGTTTGTGGTGAAGGTAGTGTGGGTATGTACACATCAGTGTCAACTGCCATAGCAACAGCAGTATCATCCCTACTTCCTAAACTCTCTAACAAGGCATCTACTGTTAATTGAACAGGATCACTAGCAGAGACATTTACCTCATAAGTCACAAAGGACTTAGCTTTTCTTGAGGGTTGCCTTCTCTTGGTAGGAACAAAATCAGCAGCAGTAACAACAATTTTATGCTTCTTCAAAATAGCACTGATGGGGATACTGTCCTCATCTTCATTATAAGAAAATATTACATTCATTGTTCTCTTCTGAGTTGGACCAGGTTGAGGGGCAACAGCTTCAGGTACCCTTATCACCGTTCCAACTGCAAGCTTTCTTGCATAAGGTTTCCTAACAGCAGTAGTCTTCTTTCTCACTGTTCTTTTCAACCCTAGAACTTCAGTATTGTTCTGCTCAACTTGTTCCTCTTTGATTTTCATCAATTCTTCTATTTTGGCCAAGGCAGCAGCAACATAAGTACTGAGATTCATATTGGCTATGTTCATCTTGCCAAAATCAGCAGCAGACATTCCCTTCTCAGGTAGAATCCTTGCTTGTTCTTCAAGGGACTTAGCAGTAAGAAAGTCATAGATTCCCCGAGACTTGAAAATCTTAGACAGAAGATGACAGTAAGGGATTGTAGAGAGCTTCTTCTTATGAACAACAGCATCCCTGAATCTTCCATACAGAATTCTGGGCAGGTTGATTTTAGTCTCTGTGATTATATGGCAGAGACAAAACTTGTGTAGAGCTGACAAGTTGTCTTTCGACCGAGTCTTGTGTAGCACCACCTTGTTCAGTAATTGATGAAGAATGCGAACATGATCCTTCATCTCCACTGACTTCCAGGAATGATTTCTTACTATGTCTTTTCTCATTAGGAAGGCAGCTATTACTTCAAAAGCACCAAGATCCGTCTCCCATGAATCAGTGAAAACCACTTCGTCTTTAGGGCAGTTGATAGCGTCAGAGATGGTCTTTTCAGAGACCACTATCCTTTTTCCGAGTACTTCAGCAAAAATCTCAGACATTGAAACTTGAAGGTTTCTCCAGAACTCCGTGATTAGGATAGGGTAGATGGATACCTTCTCCACGAAAAGTCCTCCCCAACTTGCAGCATTAACATTCTTGCTTATAACCAAATTGTATTCTTGCAGAATCCCAAAGTTGAAATGATGTTCAGAAGCAAGGTTCAACTTGTCCACATTGAAACCAACGGAAGAGGAAGCCATTGTTGAAGGTTTGAGAGCCAGGGTCTGGAAGCAAGAAAACAGAGTACACTCGAGGGTTCAAAAGAGAAGATTGTGAAAGGTTTTTCAGAGGGAAAGAGTATTACTTAAAAAGGTTTCGAATTTGAAGAGTTTTACCAAAGAAATTAATTAAAAAAAAATGAAAACTTGTGAGAAAAGGAATAATGAGTATTGATGCGGCGTAGGTTTTTGAAACCATAAAAAGCTATTAATGGGATTGATGGAAATAACTTACTCAACATAAGGATATTATTAAATATGTCTTGGACATAAATTAATGCAAATATAACAATAGATAGCATAGACGAGTCTGATAAAACCATGCAAACAGTCAGACACAATACTCATTGGACGCACTCATGCAATAGATGCGCTTGCAAAATGCATTAGACGCATTTATGCAATAGACGCAAGCATTGGATGCATAGTTAATCCACACAAATCATATTAAGATGTTTTCTAATAAATATGAATCTGTCCTCTGCAAGAGGTTTAGTAAAGATATATGTCCATTGATGGTCAGTATCTACAAATTGTATATCAAAAACACATTTTTGCACATAATCCCTTATAAAATGAAGTTTAATTTCTATATGTTTAGCTCTAGACTGCAATATTGGATTCTTAGATAGATTTAATGCAGCAATATTATCACACATAACTGGAATACTACATACAAATACATTGTAGTCCTCCAATTGATGTTTGATGCATAGAAGTTGTGAGACAATAGTGCTTCAGCAGTTGATAAGGCAATAGTGCTTTGTCTTTTCCTTGACCATGAGACTAGATTAGCTCCAATGAAGTGACATCGTCCAATGGTACCTTTTCTTTATATTCTATCTCCAAAGATAGTCAGCATCACAAAAACCAACTAATCTATAATCATCATTTTTCTTAAAGCACAAACCCAGATTAGTAGTACCTTTTAAATATCTAAATATTCTCTTAACTGCTGATAAATGAGATTCTCTTGGATCAGATTGAAATCGAGCACATAAGCATACAGTCAACATAATATCGTGGTATAGACGCAGTAAGATATAGCAGAGATCCTATCATACCTCTATATACCTTTTGGTCTACCTTTTTATCTTCATCATCTTTGTTCAGTATGGACATGTGGTGCATAAGGGTATTCATTGGTTTGCAATCATCGATCTTGAATTTCTTTTATAATTCCTTTGTATACTTAATTTGATGGATGTACACCTCATCCACTGTTTGCTTCACTTGAAGTCCAAGAAAGAACTTGAGTTCTCCCATCATGCTCATTTCAAACTCTTTCTGCATAAGCTTAGAGAATTATTTACAGAGAGATTCATCAGTAGCACCAAAAATTATGTCATCAACATATATTTGAACAACAATAAAACTGGATTTACTGGATTTTCTAAATAAGGTTGTATCAACCTTTCCTCTACTAAATCCATTGTCCATTAATAATGAACTTAACCTTTCATACCAAGCTCTAGGAGCTTGTTTAAGACCATATAAAGCTTTCTTTAGCATATATACATGTTCAGGTTGGGTTTCACTTTCAAAACCCGGAGGTTGCATAACATATACTTCCTCACTAATAACACCGTTTAGAAAGGCACTTTTTACATCCTTTTGATATAACGTAATATTATGATGTGCAGCAAATGATATTAAGATGCGAATAGCCTCTAATCTAGCAACTGGTGCAAAAGTTTCAGTGTAGTATATACCTTCTTCCTGAGAATAACCTTGTGCAATAAGTCTAGCTTTATTTCTTACCACCTTACCATTTTCGTCTAGCTTGTTTATGTAAAACCATTTGGTTCCAATAACTAATTTGTCTTTTGGGAAGGGTACAATAGTCCACACTTCACTTCTCTCAAATTGGTTCAGTTCTTCCTGCATTGCAAGAATCCAGCCCTCATCCAGTAGAGCCTCGTCTTCTGTCTTTGGTTCTAACTCAGAGACTAAGGCAGAATCATCTTGTTCTTTGAATGTAGATCTGGTTCTAAGCTTATCATTAGGATTCCCAATGATTTGATCTTGTGGGTGATAATTCCTGAAGTACCAAGATCTCTGAACAATTTCTTGTTAAGAGGTTGAAGCTTCTGACTCATGTTGTCGAAGGTCGTCCACTTGATCATCAGGTTTGACAATTGCTTGAATTTTAGAATCTTTGAGATTCAAATCTGCAGTAGCTTCATCAAGCTCTGATAATTTCTTATCAGGTTGCTTGTCATCAAATTTGACATGTATACATTCTTCTACTACTAAAGTTTTAGAATTATAAACTCTAAACCCTTTAGATGATTCACAATATCCTAACAGAATTCCATTATCTACTTTAGCATCAAACTTACCAAGTTGATCTTTAGTAATCAATATATAGCATTTACAACCAAAAGGATGAAAGTAAGATATGTTGGGTTTTCGTCATTTCCACAATTCATAAGGAGTCTTATTCAAGATTGATCTAATGTATATTTTGTTCTGAATGTAGCAGCAAGATAATGCCTTCAACCCAGAAGTGTCTAGGGACAGAGTTATCATTGAGCATTGTTCTAGCCATCTCTTGAAGAGATCTGGTCTTTCTCTCTACCACACCATTTTGCTGTGGTGTTCTAGGTATTGAGAAGTTGTGAAGTATACCACTTTCTTCATAGAACTTATGAAATAGCTCATTTTCAAACTCTCCCCCATGGTCACTTCTGATTGAAGTGATACACATGCCTTTTTCATTCTGTACACGTTTGTAGAATATAGAGAAGACCTTGAAAGACTCATCCTTGTGACTAGGAACATAACCCATGTCCATCTAGTATAGTCATCTACAATGACCATACCATATTTCTTTCCACTAACAGAGGCAGTCCTAGTTGGTCTAAACAGATCAAGGTGTAGCAACTCTAGTAGTCTATTGGTACTTACAACATTCTTAGATTCAAAGGAACCTTTGACTTGTTTTCCCTTTTGACATGCATCACAAAGAGCATCAGATTTGTACTTAAGGTTTGGTAATCCTCTCACGAGGTTATGCTTATTTAGCTTTGAAATTAACTTCAAGCTTGCATGACCTAGCCTTTTGTGCCAAATCCATCGCCCATCTTCAATGGACACTAGACATGAGGCACTTTGATTTGTAAGATCCTCCAAGTCAATCTTAAACAAATTGTTTTGCCTCTTGGCAGTGAATAAGAGTGATCCATCAGGTTTCTTGACATTACACATGTTCTTATCAAAAGAAATAACAAACCCACTATCATATAATTGACTTATGCTTTACAGATTGTGCTTCAAACCATTAACTAAAAGAACATTATCAATGGAGAGAAGAGGATGTTACCAATTTTGCCTACTCCAATGATCTTCCCTTTCTGATTACCTCCAAAGGTAACCCAGCCACCATCCCTATGTTTAAGGTCTTGGAAGATACACATTTCTCCCTCATGTGACGTGAGCAACCATTGTCCAAGTACCAGGATGTGTGTTTCTTTCCTGTTGTTAAGCAAATCTGCAACAGGTACAATCTTATCTTTAGGTACCCAAATTGACTTGGGTCCTTTCTTGTTAGTAGTCACTGGATGATCATGTTTAATATGCTTATAATGTATGCATCTAGATGTTATGTGACCACTTTTTCCACACACTTTACAGTAAGTGTTGGACGAGCTTAATTTAGTTTTGACATGCTATGTTTCAGCTTTTGAGGTTCTATTATGCACATGTGGTTTTGATTTTTTATAAGATGCTTTATGCTTTTCTTTGTCATAACCAAGGCCAGACTTATCATGTGGTGACCTAGAGTACCTTAAAATTAAACCAAGCTTATCCGAGCCACCTACAAATTTAGCCAGTGTGTCTGTTAGATATGTTACATCTTGTTTCAGTTTTGCAACTTCACAAGAGACAGTTGGCTCACACTTGAGTTTGTCAGTTAGACTGACATTCTCTGATTTCAGTTTGTCATTTTCATTTACAAGACTTATTTTCTCCATGCAAACACTATCAAATTCTTTAGATAGTTTTGAAAATTTCTTTTGAAGAGTTCTATATTCATGAGACAGAACTGATGAATTATGTAATAATTCATCAAAAGCATCTCGAAGAATGGAAGGGTTAGAATCCATTACCTCAGCATCAATGTATTCACTTTCTGATGATGTACCAGCCATGAGACATATATTTGCCTCTTCCTCCGCTTCATTCTCTTCATCAGATGAAGACAGATCCAGATCCTCCCAATTAGCCATCAAACCCTTCTTCTTTTTGAAGAATTTCTTTTTGTCCTTTTGTTCTCAGGCAGTCACTTTGGAATGACCAGGCTTTTTGCACTCGGCCACGAGGGTGGACCTTTTTCCTTAGAGTCTGATTTTTCTTTGATGAATTTTTCATTGAACTGCTTCCTTCTGAAACCACCTTTCTTTCTCCACATATGTTGAATCTTTCTGGAGATTAAAGACGGTTCATCCTCATCAGATCCTTCATCCTTGTCAGAGGGGTCTGCTTCATCAGAGGATTCCTCAGCTTTAAGAACTTTGGAAAAGCTAGCCTTATTTACCTTTAAGGCAATAGATTTTCCTTTTCTAGAACTTTCTTCTTCATTGAGATCAAGCTCATGAACTTTTAAAGATCCAAGAAGTTCCTCCAAAGTGAGAGTATTGAGGTTCTTTGCTTCCTGAATAGCACTGACCTTAGGTCTCCACTGTTTATGTAAGCTCTTCAAAATTTTTCTGACATGATCTCTATTTCCATAGGTTTTTCCAAGAGATCTAATATTGTTGGTGATAGTTTGGAATCTTCCAAACATTTGATCTACAGTTTCATGCTCAACCATTTTAAATAATTCATACTGATGAACCAGCATGCTTATTTTTGACTCCTTAACTTGGGATGACCCTTCATGAGCTAGGGCAAGAGTATCCCACATTTCCTTAGCAGTGTTACAGTTGTGGACTTTATCATGCTCAGATATGGTGATAGCACACATCAAATAGTGCTTAGCTTTCAGATTGAGTTGATGTTGATTTTTCTGCTCTTGAGTCCATTGAGCTCTAGGAATAGCAGCTCCAGCATCACCTCTTGGCTCAGTGTAGCCAGTTTCAATAAGCTCCCAGATGTCCACGTTTTGTGCATCAAGAAAAACCATCATTATCTTTTTCCAGTAATCATAATCACTACCATCAAAGAGAGGAGGACTGTTGATTGCTTGTCCTTCCGTATCCATGCTTGTTGGATCGTACTCACTCAAGACTTGTTAGATGCCCAACCCTTTCGAGGCCGAGCGCCGATACCAACCGAAGTTGACACAGGGAAACACAAGAAGGGGGTTGAATTGTGTTTCTTAACAAATTTTTGAAAAAGCCTTTTCTCAAATACTTTTGTAAGCAATCACAATAAACAACACACAAACAGGAAAACATTTTTGAAAGAGTTAATAAACTCGATTCTAACCTCACAGTTAGTATAAACAAAAACTATAAAAGAGAAGGGTTTAGAAGATTCACGCAAGAGCTTTATCCCTGGTTCACTCTCTTCCAACCAAGAGCTACGTCCAGTCCCTTCAACCTGAAGGTTTTTCTCCACTATTTTCAAAATAGATTACAAGTATTCAACACCTCTTCAGGCTACAAGTATTCTTTCTCTACCAAGCCTCTTCAGGCTCTAACTCTAACAAAGAGGTTTATAACTTTTGATCTGAGAACTCACTATTTGTCAGGATTTGAAAGTTTAAGATCAACAAGATTTACACGTAAACTTGTGTTACAATTTCAACAGAGTTTTTGCACTATGATATCAGAGCTTGTGTTAATGCGTATATCTATATATTGAATCTATGTGTATATCTCTTTCAAGTTATTCAAGTATATATATAGCTGAAGTGCTTCTCTGTCTTGATCTTCTTCAACGGTCTTCAAATTGTATCCGTTTAGACTTAGCATTAAATGCTTGGATCCGTTGAGACTGATAACTTGATATGCTTCACTGAAAAGTGCTTTTGTTTAATAGAGGAATGCTCAAAGTAGAACTGTCACTTCTCTGTTTTACCAAAGGTTGCTTTATGACTTACTATCTTTGTGCTTGACTTGATCTTTACAACAATGTATTTTGACAGAGTACAAAGGTTTATGGTTTCGATGGTACAAAGTTCTTTTATTCAAGAGATAAAGATTTTATACAAAAGAAGCATCAAGGTAAAAGACATATATTCTTTGAATTAAATAAGCAATCATTTGAAATAAATACACTTTAAGCTTAGACGGGTTCACGTTTTAAAACGAGTGGACGCGCAGGTCTTTGGACGTGCAATATTTACTTATCAGTGAGACGGGCTTGTCTACTGATAGTGCGTCTACAAACTTTTCGACTACTTCTGAGAGATGGACGTTCTATACTCAAGAGATCATCTGCTGACGTGGCGTATAGTGAAACTACTCCGTCTAACAAGTCTTTGGACTTGTTATATTTCAATGTCTCGTTTACTTAATTTTTCTTTAGACTTAGTAATGCTTCTACCTTAGTTAATTCTAAGGTCTCGTCTATTCTTATTTTAACGATCTCGTCTACCATAAACCTAAAGATTCACAATTTTACCAAGAGTTGTAGACTGGTCTAGAGGTTTGAAATAGAATTTGATAGATTCCATACTTTAAATTTAAGTTCCTCTGACTCGTATAAATAAAGTAATGCCTGCATACTTATAACAAACAAGTTAGATGTTTGACAAATACTTTGCCATACAAATTTAACCTTTTTGTTGTACCGGCGAATTGCCTTCAAGATACAATGGAAAAACCTTGAAATGGTTTGTAACCCCAAATCAAGCGTATCGCCAATGGCAGTTTACAAATTAATAGTTTCCTTAATTCTCTCTACGCATTAAGGGAAGAAAGTAAGCGATTTAGCTCGCAGAAACTTGACCAATTTCATGCTGAACTTTGCATGCACAAGTGATGGAAAAAAACCTTTCATGTATTTTAAAGAAGAAGTGCGACCTTTCATGCATGTACCATTTGATGAATGGATTAATATATTCATGGAAGAAACACACCCATTAGGAAAGACTAGAAAGCTATGAAGAGACACACTCATTGTATTCTTAAACCTCTTTCTGACTTGGTGTCTTAGACTTCCATTATTTTGGAAATCCTTCACATTATTTTGGAAACCCTTCACATATTCTACCCTCCTAACAAGACTTGTCTTGTGCTTTTTGTTTCCTTCAAAATGAGAACTGTTGGTACTAGTTTTGTAAATTAGTGTAGCTTCATCTCACAAGTTTGACATAAGGTATATGAGTGAACTTGTTTTTCTACAACTCTTCCTTTCAATTTTAGGGATCATTATATTCATTTAATGGTATGGTTAGAGGTAGTAAATAGAAGAAACTTTGGGTTCTGATTTGGCATGCAGTCATTTGATTTATTTGGGTACTGTACATTAGTATTATTTTTTAGGAATCAATTTACTGATCTACCTACTTTCTTAAATTTAATTAAGTTTAGAGTTTGATCTTGGATAAATATAAGATTGGACAACTCGTTATTTATCTATTCAAATTGGTGTTATAGCCCTCTCGGCTCTCAAATGTTTAAAAAACTATGTTTAGGGGATACAAAACTATTTCTTCTGGTTTTAAATGGGTTGGACAACCCTTTATACTCCTTTTATTGATGATTGGTTTATTAAAAAAAGGCAAATAATATCAGTTTAAATTAAGAATAAATTACGAATAAAAAAAGAATAATTAAGAATTTTTATTAATCAAAACACCAAAATGAAATTAAATCTAAAATAACGTGCAATATAGAAAATTAATATATATATACATATATATATATATATACATATATATATACACATATATATCTATATAAATACAATTTTTTTGAAAGGATAAATACATTTTTGGTAATTGAATATAAATACTCTTAATTTGAAAATGGAAATCCAAATCCCGTCATGCCTTATAAGTAAGACAAAATATTGGAAGTTATAAGGTGGATGAGTTGGTTAGGGGGGGACATAAGGTTTGGAGTGATAAGGAGGTAATGGTGAAATGTACTGGAGGGGGGGTGAATAGTGTTTTCACAAAAAAAAATCGCAAAACAGATTTTCTAGCACAAAGCAAAATTAGAATAGATCAGTCGCTTTAAACAGTCGTTTGTTCAGAAGGATAGAAAGAACTTAGAACCGATACAAACACTCCCCAATATTAACTAAAAAATAAGAGCTGTACGGAAATAAGAAAGGAAATGAGTACGCAAAGATTTATCCTAGTTCACCCACAAACTTTGGGCTACATCCAGTGCTTGGCTTCACCAAGTTTTCCCACTATAACTGATCAAGCTGCAGACAAATATTATTTACACACCTAGTCTCTTCAGGCTCCTTAAAGTATTATTTTAACACCTAGCCTCTTCAGGCTCCTAAAAGTATTCTTTCAGAAAGCCTCTTCAAGCTATACAGGAAAAGATATTTTTATGAAGAAGCAGCTTCAAAGTTGTAGCTTTGCGAATCAACCGAGTAACACTCAAAGAGTGAGTAACGCTTACAAACACGTATAATCACTAATGATCTTCTCTAAATTATTTTCATTTGAGACAAGAATATCATAGTTTCTTCGGATCAGAGTGTATATGCTTTTCTATATCAGTCTGTGTTGATTGATTGTCTATATTCTACTAAGCATCCTTCAAAGTCTTCCTTTTATATTCATCATCAATAAATCCGTTGAGAGACATTCTTCAGGCATCTTCTCTTTGTTCACTGGATGCAAGATAATCGTTTTGACATTCCATTTAATAGTTATGAACGTTGGAGAGTTCTTTTTGATCAAAGAACTAAGAGAAGTTGTTTTTCTGGCTCTGGGTAGCACAACTTTCCTTATTTGTGCAAAATTGAAATATGCTCGGGTAATGGTGCTTTAACTTGTTGTAAGAAAGAGAACTGTAGCAGATGCTTTATGCATTTTACTTTTTGTTCCTTTCTCAGGAAATAAGAATATTAGTATTATATTCTTATTTCGAGAACTTGCTTCCTTTATTCGTTAAGTCACCTTCCTTCAGATTTCAAAAACAATACTGTAAAAGTTATTCTTCCTTTGACCTCCCTTAGTGACAAAGGCTTGATAACTAGCTCAAAATCTTCCTTGTAATAGCATTCTTCAAAGCTTGAGGATTCCTGACAAGTTCTTCAGACGCTTCTTTATACTGGTAAAGTCGGTCAGTCCTTCAGACGCTTTCTACTTCAAGTAATTGACTTTGCTTGATGACTACTTTATATCTGACTTTTAGAGGTCTACATATCTGGTTTGTTCTTTAAAGACAAATGTAATATGATCTTGACTTTGAATTGGTCTTCAATCTTTCTTCAGGGATTTCAAGAATAAATGCACACTCATTTGGCTTTGAAATTCTTCTCAGAAACTTGTTGAATTCTTAATGCAGCTTTTAAGATTCTTGGGAGAATTTCTGACTATTGTAATCTTTGTTGTGAAATATTGTTGTTTGTTCATTTGATGCACGACAAGAATTTCCGTCTTCATAAGCTTTGCTTGCTTTGGTATACTTCAGTCTTCATTCTCAAGAGAGGATTGCAATCAATCTGGTCTTGCAGTTTCCAGGCGCACAACTTTATATTTAGCCTTTGATCCATTCTTCAAACGCATTTGCCTCTTAACTTGATTATGATAATCAAGACTTTTCTTCAAAACTAGATTGACTTGCTTCATCATATTCAAGATAACTTTTGATTGAATTTTCCATTAGACAATTGGACAGAGTTTCATATCTTCTCTGTTTCTTCTGTAAGATTGTATATCCTGCACATCTCAAGTAAAAGATTAGTAATGCTCAGACAGTTCATTTAAAATCATTTGCGTAATGTTTGGATTCATCAAAACACAAGGGTAAGACACTTGACATAGAGTCAGACACTTTGAGACCTAACACATGAGTTCAATGCCCCCACTAACATAACACACTAATTACTAATATTTACCTATAAAAAAAATAAAAAGACAAAATATCATTTTTTTTCATGTACATGTTTATGCATTATTAGAATCTTTTGTAACACAATTGTTTTGCTTAATACTTGCCATTGTTAATTCTATTAATTAAAAAAAAATCTATACATGAAAATAAATATAATTTGATATCTACTAAAAAAATGTAACAATATTAACGCTGATAAATTTTGTTCCTTTTGTTATTTTTCAATAAGCTTTATTGCAATTCTCAAATGAACGTATTTACTAGAAAAATATAAAAAAAATTAATGCCGATAAATTTATCCCTTTTTCATTTTTCAATAAGCTTTATTGGAAATTTTACATAAACATATATACTAAAAATTCTAACAAAATTAATACTAATAATTTTTATTCTTTTTTTAATTTTTCAATAAGCTTTATTGGAATTTTGACACAAATATTATGCATACTATATAAATTGAACTTACAAGCCCTCTACAACCAGAATCAACAACAAAAAAAAAAACCAAAAGAAAAAATTGGCTGTGTATTCGTGTTAGGTGTTGCAGCATGGAGAGCTCATGCGAGGCTGTTCTCGGAGACGTCGACCTTGTGACCCTGATCCTTCTTTGGCTGCCGATGAAATATGTTCTCCGGTGCAAGTGTGTCTCCAAGAAATGGTTGGCTATAATCTCTAACCCTCAATTCTATTATTCCCACACTCTTCGTATGTGCCAAAATTCTTCACCATCACTTTTGCTCCACAGATCACAAAGGTTGCAATTTGACATAGTCCCCTTGACCAATTTTGATGCTAACCCTTCTCCCGTAAGGACTTGTCAATATAATATCTTATATAGTCCTCATTTTTTCTTTGAGATTTTGCAATCATGTAATGGTTTTCTACTCTGTAAAGTGTTCATCCTAGGCAATAACGGTTGCTATGTCCCAGGAAAACACAGGTGTCCAACCCTCTGTCCATGTGAGCACTAAGGGCTTATATGATCCTCCTCATCAGCCTGAAAATGTTGATGATGATGATGATGACGACCCTGATAGATGTGAGCTGTATGTTGATGATCATCATGATTGCCGCTTAGTGGCATTGGGGAGGGCACATAACTTAGGTAATACCATACACCACCGTTTATTACCGGATGATCAGGTGAGGCTCGTGGTTGAGATTATTCGAGATGCTGATGCTTGAGTCCCTGTGCCCAATGAGGAGGTTCAAACAGTGGGCCAAGCCCCTGGTAACTTCATCCCCTGGCCAAGAAGACTGGTCAGTTTTCTTGTTGCATATGAGGTATTCAATTAGTTGTGTTTTTCAATATTTATAGTTGAAATTATTTATTATTGTTTAAAGATAATGCTTTTTTTAGGATGTTGGAAATGATATTCTGCCTAAAAGGTCGGATCTAGGAAGACCAGAGAAGTCTTCTCCTGCCAAGGTATTCATTTGACCATTCAATTAATTACGAATGAAATAACTTAACTGTGATTACTAATGTATATCTTTGTTGTTTAGGGGATTGAGAAAGGGGATCCTGGTGGTGTTTTTAAATGTCTGGCTATACAGGTTGTGAACATGGAGGCTGACGTAGCTTTGGTAAGGTTGGACCATGATGCCAGGCCAGGTGACGATCTGTATATCCCAAAGAAGGAAATTATGGAGATGGTGCTCAATCGTGAAATTGTTAATGCTGCACACATCTCGTTATGCTGCACGTAAGTACATTTTATTTGTAAGTTAAGTAATTAAATTTTAAATACTATGATAATTAACATGTTTTATCAATATATTAGGTATATGCATCGCATGTTAGTTGATCAGGGCAACCTCACCCTTTATGGGTTCATTGACCCCATGCTCATTCAGGGTGATGTTCTCCTAACATCAGAAGACCCGATCGCCACCATATGTGATATACTAGCCCGAGATGATCATCAGTTCTACCTTGCACCTTATCTCAATAAGTAAGTAGAGTTATTTAATTATAACATACTACATATGACTTAGTTACTAATTGTTCCGTAAATGCAGTACCCATTGGCAATTGTTGATCTTGTGCCCTCGGTTGAATGTCGTGGTCATCTTCTGCTCGATGGGAAATAAGCCGGCAAAGCAACTGAAGATCATCATGGTAACGTAAGCATTAAAATAATTTATAATTAGTAATGAAGTTGTTTTATTCATCTGAAATCTATAAGATATACTTTAATTAATGTTTATTTTCTTATGATAGTTCTATTGATGCAATCCACATGCTGCGTGGTGAAAGGCGTTGGGCTATTAGATGGATTATTCCTAACGTAAGATATTTATCAGTACAAATGCTTCAAGCGTAGTGGGTATAATTATTGATTTATATTTAATTCCTTATATTTTAATTAGGTTTCATTTGTATGTAGTCTCGTAGACAACGTGGATCATGGGAATGTGGATATTATGTGATGAAGTGGATGGTCGAAATTATCTCCTCCGGTATCACTGAAAGATGGCAGGAGGTAAATGCTAATTGGTAACACAATTAGTTGTAACAGTTATAGACTCGTTAAATGTTTTATTTTAGTTTATTACTTAAAAGATATAATCTTATGTTCAATTAAACTTGCAGATATTCAACAATCCGACTCCACTCCCAGATGCCGACATCAATAACATAAGGATGCGTTGGGCAACTTTCTTTCTAGAAGTGTACCAACCATAGTTTGTATGTAGTTAGTTTATAAACGCATCATGTACTAGCTATAGTGTACTTTTGACTGATATATGTTTTGACATGAAAACTATAATATATCATATGTAGCTTTTTGGTTTCTAATTATCTTTGTTGTCTGAATGTAATTGAATATATTTAATGTTTGTAATCTTTTAATTTAGTGTGTTTTGGTTGTACAAAAGTGATTGTGTTGAGAATATTTAGATTTTGTATTGATCTGGATTACTGAATTGCTGAACCAGGGGAAAGGACTGTGACTACTGTAAAGGGTTTTTTTTAAAAAAAACTCACATCGGTTTCTGAAAAAACCGATGTGATAACCCAACATTTCACATCGGTTTCTAAAAAAACTGATGTGGTAACCCCAATTTCCACATCGGTTATTTTTAAAATCGATGTGCAATGTTGGTTTCCACATCGGTTTTTAAAATAACCGATGTGGAAAGTGGGGTTACCACATCAGTTTTTTCAGAAACCGATGTGAAAAGTGCTGAACAGGATTTATTGTCTTGCTGAAATAGAATTTTTGACATCGGTTTTAAAACCGATGTGAAAAGTGTCAATTAACCACATCAGCCGTTTCAACATCAGTTTGAAAACCGATGTGAAATTCCTTTTCCGCACTAGTGTTCATAAGTCTCATATATTCACCTAATATTACTATAGAATCTTTAACCCAACCTTCAACAACTTCTATAAACTTCAGTTCCCAAGTGAAAATTTCAGGCAAGAAATATCTGCCCTTTATTTAGATTTTGACCCATTGAGATCCCCTCACTTTAAAGCTATTTCATTCGGGAGAGTAATAAGTTATAATTTTAGTCGGGATATCACAATTTTACCAATTGGTCAAACTCAATCCGACTTTAAGGTTAATATATATTCGTCACAGACTGGTCGTTGGAGTGAGGATGGGTTTGCTTTACTGTATTTAGCCAATACGCGTGTTGATTCTAGTGTATACTGCAATAGTGTTATACATTGGTTCACTCCTGGTGGGGATTGTGTCTATTTTGATGTAGAACGACAATTATTCAACACAATGCCAACTCCCGCATCTATTGACTACAATAATCTAATTGTCAAGAATTTTGGAGAGTCGAGAGGGCATTTGCATTTGATACTAGTTATTAGTCATGAAAGTTTGACTTTTGATATTTGGGAGTTGAAGAAAGATTACTCCGGCTAGATTGTGAGATATCACGTGGATCTTAATTGTGTTGGAGAGGATTGTGTTAACCCTATGTTTTCCGTGTTAAGTGTTGTTCGCCTAGCAAATGAAGAGGGCTCCATGCTTGTGTTGTTCGTTGACTCCAAAGGCTTGTCTATAATATAAAGGACCATACTAGAAGAATTATTTTTGAATCAAATGAAGTGGGCAAATCATTTCAGTACCTTGAGACATTGTTAAATATTTGAGGTACCTTTTATTATCCTTTAAGGACTGAAATACTATAGAATTGTTGACTCTCCTAAATCATGAAGCATATATTTGGCAATGTATGTTGTTTATTTTGTTGTGTTTTGGCTATAAACTTGTGTACCTCATTCTATATGTTTTTTATGCTAGTGTTCTTTTACAGTATGTACTTATTGTTGTGTTTTCAGTTGTTGCAGTGATTAAATGTGTTGAGACTATGCTAATGTTAGACCTATATAATAGCTCCTTATAACTTAGATGACAAAGGACTTGTTTGTTTAGGTTTTTTACAAAAAAAAAGTCACTTATGATATTATATACTTGTTTGTTTGGAATGCTAATAAAAAGTGATTGTAAAAAATGAAATTCAACTTTTATAAGAAGGTATACTTTTCACCTTCTTAAAAAATCAGTTTATTTATTTATCACTTTTCAAAATTGGTTTGTTAGTGGTGTTATTGGTAGTGTTCAAGAAATCATTTCGTTTTGATAGTGGTGTTAATAGGGTGGTAGTCTTCATGAAAATATTTTGTTAACTTAATAATTTAGATGAATAATTTGAAACAAAATAAGTTAATTAGAGAATGAATTTGATTTTTTTTAAAAAAATAAAAGTTTGAGAACGAAAGTATACTTTTTGCCTAGTTGTTACCGATGCCTCGACGTTGTTTTGATGAGTTTGACTATTGTTATTGATGCATGGGGCATGGTGCTATGTATTGGGTTATTTGGAATGATCATATGGCAATATGCATGTCTTTGTATATCTCCATTGGGGGAAGATGATTATTTTGAGATACCACCTTCAAAGGAGATGGCAAAGGGCCTAACTCATAGCAAAGACATATTAGCCTAATGCGAGGCAATGGAAAAGGGCCTCCTACATGGAGAAGGCAATGAGGAGTCATTGCATTCATGCTATTGAATGGTTGATGTTATTGTATGTGTTAAGGGTTATGTATGTTTTGTTTATAATACTTTGATATTATATTATTTGAAAAATGGTGGATAATCATGGTTGTGTTTCTGACTACCCGTCGACTGCAAGCAACATCTTTACGAAAATTGTTCTAGAACCGTGTTTACTTACTGGGGCTATAAATCTCATTAGTGGTATTGTCTTTCAGAGTTCACAGGTAATATTAGAGGCAACAGAATGGATAGAGGATGTCTTGGAGACTTGAAGACATTAGTTCTAGTTGATTTAATTTTCAGTTTATCAGACGCCCGTGTTTTGAGGCAAAAACATTGTTAAAAGGATTTAAGTGATTTTATTAAAATAATACTTGTGAGGATCTTCATTGAATTAATGGTTTTTAATTTATCTTAATTTTTGATGCTTTGAATGGATAATTATAATTGTATAATTATATGTTTTTATTGTAACATCGAGAGACATTACATTTTAGGGTATAAAAGCATCTCAATCCTAAATAGGACTGTGAAAGACTGAAAGTGTGACTCTTAAAATAAAAATTGGACACATAGAAATGTTGTTTGTGTGTCATCTCATGAATTCTGCATACTATGCTTTGGGATATTGAGCTTGGTCAACTCGTTGTTTTATTGGTAGTGAGCGCATTTATGGCTTCTAAAAGATAAGGGTTTTCTATTAGATGTAACTGTAACACCCTAGTTTTTACACCTAGGATTAATTATTTTATTTGGATGTTTAAGTTTATTTTGTTATGTGGTTTAGTTTGGGTAATTGAATTACTCTCTTCAAATTATTTTATTGGGTGCGTTAGCACTGACTTATTTCAGTGAATGCACGCTTACTAGACAATAATTACGTTATTGTCACTAATATACCAGTACAGAAAAATATTTTTCATAATATGATTAAGATAAAATCATTTTCATATTCTTATCCTATTTAATTTTAGAGTTAAAAATATTTTGGTTTGACAATTATCGGAGATTAAATTTTGGACTGAGTATTTTCTTAGTGGATCAGTTCAATTATTAATCTTTACTCTAATTTGAATTTCGAAATTATATCTTTATCAATCTTTATTTTTAGATTCTAAAAAGTAAAAACATGTTTATTTTAGGCCTAATATTTATCACTCATTTTGTACCTATCACTAAATAATTAGTTTAAAAACTAAACTTCCTCACTTTTCTCTCTCTCTTTCTCAACGTTCTCTCTCTTTTCTCTTTTCTTTCTCTGCTTCTTCTCCTTCTTGACTCCATCTTCTTCTTCCTCCTCCTTCTAAACCAACCAGTCGCGCCGCCCTAGGAGCCGTCCGTCGCTGTCCAGCCTCGCTCCGCCAAGGAGGTCGTCGTCCGGTCGCTGCACAGTGGAAAGAAGACAGCAACACGCGGCCGCTCCACCTCGTACGCGTTGGCCGGTTTGGCCGGTTTGGCCGTTTTCGCTGCACTGCACCGCCGCACCTCCAGCCGTCGTCTGCTTTGTCTTCCTCGTGGTGTCCATGCAAAAACCCACCCCTCAAGTCATCATTCAAGACGACTTACCGGATCTGTCACAACTCCAACCGCCGCACCGTTGTCTCAGCCGCCGCGCCAGAAATTTGAACCTCCATCACTTCTCTTCCTTCACCTTGGGTAAGAGTTTTACCTCTAACCTCTTTTCTTTTGTAAACCCCCAAATTGATTTTGAAACCCTAACCCTAACCCTAACCCTCTGATTTCAGATTTTAATCTTAAGATTAAAGCTTGTTTTATGAAATTAGGACTGTGAATTTGTGTTTCCCTAAACCAATTTCATTATTCTGAGTTTTCCCTAAATTTTAATAAGGAGCCCTAAAACCCCAATTTGATTTTATTTGAATTTGGGTATGTTTTTGTGAAATTAATTATGATTTAGTGCAATTAGGACTCTTAATGGATGATTTCCAAAGTTCTTTTTCAAGATCTTTTAATCAAAACAAAGTTTCCTAAAAGGGTATTAGGAAGCGTGAGCTTCAAACATGATTTTCTTTAAAAATAACCTTGTTTGGTAATTAGATTAAGTGTTTAGATGAAGTTAGAATGTGTGTTTGATCATGTGAAATTGATTTCTTGATTTTTGGTTGTTGCGCGTTGTTGGATTCCCTCTCTGAGACGTTTGACACGGCTATGCTTGCTTGATGGAGTAGATAGTTACACTCTTGGAGCTAATGTGAGTATTAAGACGAGGATCCTTTACTTGTCTTCAAAGGTAAGGGGAGTTTGCCTAGGGGTATTCAATAACTGTGTGCATGTGTGTAAGTGTTTAATTGGATATTTACATGTTGATTGAGCTTACTTGATTATCTAATGTACTTGAACTGTTATGCTATTATCTGATGTTGAACTGTACTTGTTCTAAATGATATAATGCATATATGTGATGAACTGCTTTCAACTGTGATATTAGCATTGAATTGATGATATATACTGTTGTTGATTGAAAGTTTGCTAAGCCAGACGTGCGTCTGTGCTCAACCATAATAAGGATTAAAAACCTTAATAAGCTTTGAAGATGAAGGGATTGGTGTTCTTTTCCAAAAGCTCTTTAAACTTAAAATATTTGTTTTAAATGTTGAAATGATTTTGGTGTACTATTGCTATACAAAAGAAAAATCCTTTTCGAACTATGTGTCTTCAAGTGAAAACTTTCAAGATTATTTGGCAATATCCTATTGGGGGAAATATTTCAAAGATAAAATAATTTCAGAGATGCTTTATAAAAGATTTTCAAAGAAAAGGTTTTTCCTAAATATTTTAGAAACTTTCCAATAACCTGGATAGGTTATCGAGGATTCGGTTTTGAATTTGTTTTTCACTGAATGAAAGATAAGTACTAAAAGAATAGGAATCTAGACGTGAGACGTCGCCTCTAGTTTTCCATGCTTAGCACGTGATCTTGGATCGGTGTTACTGGGACCGTAAAGTCCTATTCGTAATGTTATGGACTTCAAGTCCACTCGCGGAATCGAGGACAATTCGTTCTGATTTCCGTTGTTGTGGGCTATTGTCCTTAGCATGATAAGTAAAACATGACTAAAAGTATATTGATTTCCATTACAACAAACCTTGACAGCGGCCACGGTCTCGGTGTTGGGATTGAGCATTCTTGACTGTGTGTCCTATGTTTATAAGTTTTCAAGTGATGGGGAAATAATGTTAAGTCATTAGCTTTGAGCTTTGACAGTGAAATATTTACACAAAGAAAAACCTTAAAAGGAAAGTTTTTATTCATATGCATTTCCCCTGGCAGACGTGCCTTTGCTTATTGAGGATACCCATGGGGTATCCGAGAGTCAGTCACATTGCTAGCTGTTTCGTTAAGGGCATGTGGCGTTGTCTGACCAAGAGGCCTGGTGCATCAGGATGCGGTGGTAACAGCCCGGTGGGCAGAGCTTGACCAACTCTATCTTCTCCAGTGATAACAAGGTGTTGTGATCTCATGAGATTAGGATAGAGCCTGATATTGAAGTGTCATGCACATTTTCGAAAACTGATTGTACGGGCTTGAGGACCCCTTGATATAACACTGTTATATTATGATGATTATGCATGCTTTAACTGTTGATCTGATTTCGTGTTGCATGTATCATGTATATGGTTGTTGTGGGATATATCTTATGACGGTATCTCACCCTTACAAACATATCAGGTTTCTTCTGGTTTGCTATTGTACCCTTGGTATTTTAGTACAGATGTGCAGAGGAGTCTTCCTAAGTCACTCAGAGACTTAGATCTAGTTGCTTGATGAAGTATTTGATTGTGGAACGATCACGTGAGTTCTTCTTAGGAATAACTTTTAGAATGACCAGCTTAGGGTTTGAGACTTAGATTATTTTGATAAGTATGTATGAGTATGGCTCAGAGAGCCTTTATTTTAAAATGAAATGTTTATGGCTCGGAGAGCGTTATTTGAAAGAAAACTTAAACTTTTCCTTTTGGTCCTGTAAAGCTAATTGGTATAACTATCTTTAGCATGTTATTGCTTGATTGTATTTGGTGTAACTGAAATTCTGGAGTAAAAATGTAATTATTTTAGCAGGTGTTCTTTTACCTGGGATGTCCGAATTACAGAGGAGACTCTGTCGAAATTTTCGTAAAATACTAGCTTTTATTCAAGTATATTCTTTAAATTAAATAGGCTTGCCATACTATGATAGTAAGTCTGTGTGCCAATCAAGGCTTAGGAGTCGTGACAAAATTTTTATACTCAATTTCAGACACTTGTATACTTATATAAATTATTTTCCGAAAGCACCAGCAAATTATCTTTTAATTTAAATTCCGCACGTGTTACGTAAGTAATGCCCCAAGGGAGGGGGCGTTACAAGGTGGTATCAGAGCTGGTCGAGTCTTTCGGGATCTTTAGGGAATAGGTCTGTTAAGTTTTTGTTGTGTGATCTTTGGTTGGATTTTGTTTGAATTGTTTCTTGTTGAAGCAATGTGTGTTGACACACAAGTATATGTTTCTTGATGGTTTTCCAAGGGCTTTATGTCCCGGGAGACCTTAGATTTTGAATGTTACTTTGGTTCGAATATGACATTCGATTATCCTTGCGAATCGTGTCTGACATTCGAAACATGGTGCTTGTGTAAAGGGTTTTTCCGGGAGTGTTCCCTGGAAATATTCTAGGTTTATGGTTAGCAAAGGACATTGATTTTTGATTGATCTAGTTTCTGGATTCGTCGCGATCTCTGTCGCTTTGTGTAGGATGTTGCCTACGGTTAAAACGAAGTTAGATGACTCATTCAACGGAAAGATCGGTGGTCTGAACCGTTTGTTAGACCGAGTGTTTTCCTTGTGAAGCACCAATGTTGTGTGAAGGCTCGTGTCACCGTCTGGATTCCTGACAACTAAGTAAAGGACGAATTATGAACAAGTATTTTTTCTGACTTTAATTTGAAATCATCAGACTCCCGAATTAGTTATGCTAATTCATTAATTTCCTGTTATTCATTTCTTTGTTTATGAGAAGTCGTACTCACACTTCTAAACGATCCTCGATGTATTAGACATTTGAGTGAATTGGTTTAACGGAATCCATTGGTCTGGATACTTTCACACTTTGTTGAAAGAAGTGGTTATGACTATTTCTTGAGTTATAACACAAATAATTTTGTGATAGCAGAAGTTTCTTGGTGAAACTTAGTTTCGTCACTTCTATTTTGATAGAGGTGAAAGTCATCATTTTGTAAATTCTTTGTATTAAGAATAAGAATTAATCCTCTTGGGATTAGACATTATTCACCCCTTGATTCTTTGAATCCGTTGGAAGATTCTTGTGGAAGAATGAACTTTATTAGATTCATGTTTGTAAATGTGTATTGATCATGCATTTTTACATCCACGAACCTGATGGAATGATCTTTTTCCATACTGGATGTTCCGATATCCTTCAAATTAATGAAATTCTTTTCTATGCTTATGTGAAAGTGAAATCCAGAAAAATTTCTTTTCTTGAGAAATTCTTTTATGATAACTAAGGTCATGTCTTATTGTCGTTCGAAAGTGCTTGTTGTCATTGATCATCTTAATTCTACGTATTCTCCAAATGCCGTCGATGTGTGACCTATCTCATCAGTCATGAGTTGGATATCTCCGCATCAAGATGTACAATTGAAACCTTCCTTGTTGAGATGTTGACATTCCTTCGATTCTTGTTATGAGTTTGTTGAAGACTTACACGAGTTTTGTTTGAATTCAAGTGATCGTTGATCGACTGGTGAAGTCTACACCCTTCTTACGAGTTAAGATCCACTATGCAGTGTTAGTGAACCGAATAATGTAGCAGAGGATTGTTTATACTTCATGGAGTATCTTCAAGTGTTGTTTCAGATGAAAAACGAAAGTTTATCAACGTGTGTCGGTTAAGTTTACTTTAGGTGTTGAGGACTAAGTTGAGGCTAAGTCCAACTAATCATCCTCAGTGGGATGGATAAGTAATGAGATTACCTATCCTTAGCAGGTTAGCTGGGAGATAGTGTGGTACCTAATTTTTGTCATCTCTATGGTAGGACGAACCAGAGTTGATAGGAGCTTCATTAATGTATAGGTGTGAATGGTACTATGAGAACCCTTAAGTTCAACATCATTGAGCGAGATGATTACAATGGATTTTATCATGATCGAGGCAGATATATCATTAAAGGAATTTAGAGTAGTGATCAATGTTTATGGTTAATGTCGACTTAGTGAGTCCGAGGATTAACGGAAAAATATATGGTAGTTTTCCTTAAGCTGAACGGACGTAGTAAAGAGGAGTTCTTGAGTGAAACTAAGTTGTTAGAAAAGTTTAAGAATTATGATTTGGATAATTCAAACTGAAGTGATTCCCTTTGGTTGTAGTTGCATGGAGAAATGTAATCGTATTCTTTAAGATTGGAATAAATGACTATGATATAATTTGGAGTGGTGAAATATGTCCAAAGGAAACTAAGACTATAATTGTGTGCTTTGGGTGGAAAGTTGATATATGTGATAGAGTTAAAGTTGAACTTGATATTCGTAGTGTGGATAAGGTGTTGAAGAAGTTTTGCTAGCGGACTAATTTTGAGGCAAGAAGTGATTAAGATTTGACTATGTCTTTTGAGTGTGATAAACTATGGCGAAATGTTTATAATCTTTGAGGTCTTATTCTGGTAAATATGTGGTTGATGATCCATAATAGAAACTGGACATTTTAAATTCAAGATTGCCATTGGGGAGTGTCCACCTAGATTTCTTGGCTTTGTTTTGGTGCAACTCTTAGGGGTAATGGCCTTAGAGAAACTCTATTTTATAATATCTTTTCTCGGCTGCAAATATATAAGCTAAGGGCAGATATGATACAAGCATTCCCTTGCATAAGTGATAGAACTATGTCTTCAGATGGATAAATTGTTAGTTGTGAATTTTCTTGGGCAAATAGGGTAGATGTGCATGGGAAATTTCTTAAACCAGGGATACTAACGGGGCTTGAGAACTAAATTGAAAATGAGTGTCAAATGAAGGATATGAAATCGAAGTAGGCAAAAGATCCGAGAGGAATTAAGAAGAGAACGGACTATGTTGGGTGTGGTAAGGTTCAATTTTAATAAGATTAAATTTCTTAGGTTTTTGGCGCAAAGTATATCATGTGCAATTCTGGAATGTTATGACGTTTTGATTGGAGATTTGAAAAGTGTGAATTTGGTATGACTAAAAGAGTAGACTAAGCCCAAATGGACTAAGATTATGATTGTATCTCTTGAGTAGAAGGTTAATTGATGTTATGGTAAAGATAATGTTGATTTTGATGTTAGCTGTGAAAGTTGAATATTGGAGAAAGTTTTTCTAATGGATCTGTATTGAGAAGTGAAGAGATTAAGCATTGATTTTGTTCTTTAAAATGTAATAGACTAAGGTGAAATATCGAAAGTAATGGAGCTAATGCGGTAGTGAAAAAGTTTCAAGGATAAATAGAATGGCATAGGAATTGATCCTGTTATAGTGTTATAGATGAAAGGAATGAAGCAATGAGAATACAAAGCAAGATTTTAGAGTTAAAGTGTGATTACAAAATCCTGTGTAGTTTTGAGCTACGAAATTTCGAGGACGAAATTTTTTTAAGAGGGGTAGTAATGTAACACCCTAGTTTTTACACCTAGGATTAATTATTTTATTTGGATGTTTAAGTTTATTTTGTTATGTGGTTTAGTTTGGGTAACTGAATTACTCTCTTCAAATTATTTTATTGGGTGCGTTAGCACTGACTTATTTCAGTGAATGCACGCTTACTAGACAATAATTACGTTATTGTCACTAATATACCAGTACAGAAAAATATTTTTCATAATATGATTAAGAGAAAAGCATTTTCATATTCTTATCCTATTTAATTTTAGAGTTAAAAATATTTTGGTTTGACAATTATCGGAGATTAAATTTTGGACTGAGTATTTTCTTAGTGGATCAGTTCAATTATTAATCTTTACTCTAATTTGAATTTCGAAATTATATCTTTATCAATCTTTATTTTTAGATTCTAAAAAGTAAAAACATGTTTATTTTAGGCCTAATATTTATCACTCATTTTGTACCTATCACTAAAAAATTAGTTTAAAAACTAAACTTCCTCACTTTTCTCTCTCTCTTTCTCGACGTTCTCTCTCTTTTCTCTTCTCTTTCTCTGCTTCTTCTCCCTCTTGACTCCATCTACTTCTTCCTCCTCCTTCTCAACCAACCAGTCGCGCCGCCCTAGGAGCCGTCCGTCGCTGTCCAGCCGCGCTCCGCCAAGGAGGTCGTCGTCCGGTCGCCGCACAGTGGAAAGAAGACAGCAACACACGGCCGCTCCACCTCGTACGCGTTGGCCGGTTTGGCTTGCTTTGGCGCTTTGCTGCACTGCAGACCGCCGCACCTCCAGCCATCGTCTGCTTTGTCTTCCTCGTGGTGTCCATGCAAAAACCCACCCCTCAAGTCATCATTCAAGACGACTTACGGATGGATCTTCACAACTCCAACCGCCGCACCGTTGTCTCGCCGCCGCGCGTAAATTTGAACCTCCATCACTTCTCTTCCTTCACCTTGGGTAAGAGTTTTACCTCTAACCTCTTCTCTTTTGTAAACCCCCAAATTGATTTTGAAACCCTAACCCTAACCCTCTGATTTCAGATTTTAATCTTAAGATTAAAGCTTGTTTTATGAAATTAGGACTGCGAATTTGTGTTTCCCTAAACCAATTTCATTATTCTGAGTTCTCCCTAAATTTTAATAAGGAGCCCTAAAACCCCAATTTGATTTTATTTGAATTTGGGTATGTTTTTGTTAAATTAATTATGATTTAGTGCAATTAGGACTCTTAATGGATGATTTCCAAAGTTCTTTTTCAAGATCTTTTAATCAAAACAAAGTTTCCTAAAAGGGTATTAGGAAGCGTGAGCTTCAAACATGATTTTCTTTAAAAATAACCTTGTTTGGTAATTAGATTAAGTGTTTAGATGAAGTTAGAATGTGTGTTTGATCATGTGAAATTGATTTCTTGATTTTTGGTTGTTGCGCGTTGTTGGATTCCCTCTCTGAGACGTTTGACACGGCTATGCTTGCTTGATGGAGTAGATAGTTACACTCTTGGAGCTAATGTGAGTATTAAGACGAGGATCCTTTACTTGTCTTCAAAGGTAAGGGGAGTTTGCCTAGGGGTATTCAATAACTGTGTGCATGTGTGTATGTGTTTAATTGGATATTTACATGTTGATTGAGCTTACTTGATTATCTAATGTACTTGAACTGTTATGCTATTATCTGATGTTGAACTGTACTTGTTCTAAATGATATAATGCATATATGTGATGAACTCGCTTTCAACCGTGATATTAGCATTGAATTGATGATATATACTTGTTGTTGATTGAAAGTTTGCTAAGCCGAGGCGTGCGTCTGTGCTCAACCATAATAAGGATTAAAAACCTTAATAAGCTTTGAAGATGAAGGGATTGGTGTTCTTTTCCAAAAGCTCTTTAAACTTAAAATATTTGTTTTAAATGTTGAAATGATTTTGGTGTACTATTGCTATACAAAAGAAAAATCCTTTTCGAACTATGTGTCTTCAAGTGAAAACTTTCAAGATTATTTGGCAATATCCTATTGGGGGAAATATTTCAAAGATAAAAGAATTTCAGAGATGCTTTATAAAAGATTTTCAAAGAAAAGGTTTTTCCTAAATATTTTAGAAACTTTCCGATAACCTGGATAGGTTATCGAGGATTCGGTTTTGAATTTGTTTTTCACTGAATGAAAGATAAGTACTAAAAGAATAGGAATCTAGACGTGAGACGTCGCCTCTAGTTTTCCATGCTTAGCACGTGATCTTGGATCAGTGTTAATTCGGGACCGTAAAGTCCTATTCGTAATGTTATGGACTTCAAGTCCAATTCGCGGAATCGAGGACAGTTCGTTCTGATTTCCGTTGTTGTGGGCTATTTTCCTTAGCATGGTAAGTAAAACATGACTAAAAGTATATTGATTTCCATTACCACAAACCTTGACTGCGGCCACGGTCTAGGTGTTGGGATTGAGCATTCGGATTGTGTGTCCTATGTTTCTAAGTTTTCAAGTGATGGGGAAATAATGTTAAGTCATTAGCTTTGAGCTTTGGCAATGGAAATATTTACACAAAGAAAAACCTTAAAAGGAAAGTTTTTATTCATATGCATTTCCCCTGGCAGACGTGCCTTTGCTTATTGAGGATACCCATGGGGTATCTGAGAGTCAGTCACATTGCTAGCTGTTTCGTTAAGGGCATGTGGCGTTGTCTGACCAAGAGGCCTGGTGCATCAGGATGCGGTGGCAACAGCCCGGTGGGCAGAGCTTGACCAACTCTATCTTCTCCAGTGATAACATGGTGTTGTGATCTCATGAGATTAGGATAGAGCCTGATATTGAAGTGTCATGCACATTTTCGAAAACTGATTGTACGGGCTTGAGGACCCCTTGATATAACACTGTTATATTATGATGATTATGCATGCTTTAACTGTTGATCTGATTTCGTGTTGCATGTATCATGTATATGGTTGTTGTGGGATATATCTTATGACGGTATCTCACCCTTACAAACATATCAGGTTTCTTCTGGTTTGCTATTGTACCCTTGGTATTTTAGTACAGATGTGCAGAGGAGTCTTCCTAAGTCACTCAGAGACTTAGATCTAGTTGCTTGATGAAGTATTTGATTGTGGAACGATCACGTGAGTTCTTCTCAGGAATAACTTTTAGAATGACCAGCTTAGGGTTTGAGACTTAGATTATTTTGATAAGTATGTATGAGTATGGCTCAGAGAGCCTTTATTTTAAAATGAAATGTTTATGGCTCGGAGAGCGTTATTTGAAAGAAAACTTAAACTTTTCCTTTTGGTCCTGTAAAGCTAATTGGTATAACTATCTTTAGCATGTTATTGCTTGATTGTATTTGGTGTAACTGAAATTCTGGAGTAAAAATGTAATTATTTTAGCAGGTGTTCTTTTACCTGGGATGTCCGAATTACAGAGGAGTCTCTGTCGAAATTTTCGTAAAATACTAGCTTTTATTCAAGTATATTCTTTAAATTAAATAGGCTTGCCATACTATGATAGTAAGTCTGTGTGCCAATCAAGGCTTAGGAGTCGTGACAAAATTTTTATACTCAATTTCAGACACTTGTATACTTATATAAATTATTTTCCGAAAGCACCAGCAAATTATCTTTTAATTTAAATTCCGCACGTGTTACGTAAGTAATGCCCCAAGGGAGGGGGCGTTACAGTAACTAACTTATGTTTTATGATCTAGAATGTGGCATTCAGTGCAGAAGGCATGGTCATTATGCTAGGTTGTCCAGAAATGGGACACCTTGACACAAGTATGTAAACCTGTTTGACCATTGGTTGTTGGCTTGCTTGGTGGTATTAGTGTTTAGATGTTGGAATTTTGGGGACAAATTTTCTGAAGGACAGTAGAAATATAACATCCCGGTTTCGGGTATCTAAATAGTTTTATGAGGCTTTGGAATGTTGGAAGGTTTATTTCAAAGGTCTAGAGGTGTTTAGAGGCCCTAAAGGTCTTAGAAAAGTTTTAAGTACATGTTTTTCGGATATTTTTCGAAAGCACAACAGATGCGTAGGGATGCACTACCGTGCATAGTGGAAAGGCCTACAACTGTTTGAGCAGATTGTTTCAAAATGACAAATTACCAGGGACATAAGATTTAGCTCAAGACCCTTCCTCTTTACAAAAATCTCCATGAAAAACATAACTCTTAGAGCTTCACCAATGTAACTACAGAAACAACGGTAGCAGCCTCAATAAACTGCTCTATGTTATATTTAGTTAGTTAGTTAGAATGATTTATGGCAATAAGTTACAATTGGTTAGTTACAGTTATTTTAGTTGTTATAGATAGCCAGTTCTGCTTGTATTATGTATATTAACCTCAAAACTTAACATTAGTCAATTGAGCAGATTTTTTTTTCAAGCATTGTGTTTTTGCCTCTGCATTTTCTCTCTGAGTTGTCTTGCTGCACAATAAAAGGTTTTTATTATTGCTCAACCACTAAACTCATACATCAGCCTTTAAATAGATACAAGAAGAGATTGAAAAATCAAATCTACAGCCTATAAACTAGGATCAGATTTATATCAGTTACAACAAAATCTCAGTCAAAATTAACAACATAGTTAATAGCAAAATCAAATCTTAATGGCTAACAGCTTGGCTAGCAAAACAGAATCTTAACATAGTGACCGATGCTAGTTTGTTCCTTGAAGACTCAGTCAAATGAGCTCTATTACACCCCCTCAAGATTGGGTCACCATCAGTGACAGCAAGCTTGGCTCTAAGAGGAAGAAATTGAATTTAGGACAATGGTTTGGTGAGTATATCAGCTAGCTGATCTTTGGTGGAGATGTGAGAGACTTTAAGTTTTCCCATGTGCACAAGTTGACGGACAAAATGATAATCAAGAGAAATATGTTTCATTCTCGAGTGAAACACTGGATTAGAGCACAAATAGGTTGCACCGATGTTGTCACAGAATAAGGTAGGTGTAGGAATAGAAATCCCAATTCACCAAGGAGATTCATTAACCACATGACTTCTGCAGATGTATTGGCAACTGACCTGTACTCAGCCTCGGTTGAGGATTTAGCCACTGTCCTTTGCCTCTTCGATAACCATGATACCTGGTTTCCACCAAAATAAATCACAAAAGCAGAAGTGGAAGTTTTATCACCTAAGTTACCACCTCAATCAGCATCAACAAATGCATGTAAATGAAGCTGAGGAGGTTTCTTAAGTGCCAAACCAAAGTTGAGAGTGAGCTTAAGATACCTCAAGACTCGTTTGGGTTGCTGCAAGTGAATTTGAGTTGGTTTGTGCATGAACTTAGACAATTTATTAATAGCAAAGGACAAGTCTGGGCGAGTGAGAGTCAAGTACTGCAAGGCTCCAATGATTGCACGAAATGTTTTAGCATCAGCAGCTGCATAGCCATCATGCAGCCGTAATGGAGTAGCTGTGCATAATGGTGTGCTAGTAGGCTTAGCTCCAAACATTTGAAACTTCTCTAACAGATCACTGATTTATCCATGTTTAGATAGAAGGAGACCTTCTGGCACACGTATCAGTTCAATATCAAAAAAGTAATGAGGAACACCAAGATACTCGATATAAAACCTTGTGGATAATTCAGCCATAAACTGTTGCAGAAGCGTGAGTGACTACCAGTCAAGAAAAGATCATCTACATATACTAAAAGAAATGCCTCGAACACCATTTTTATTATAAATAAACAGAGAGGTATCACCGAGACTGGTTTGAAAACCATAATCTAGAACAAATGCCTTGAGAGAATCATGCCAAGCACGTGGTGCTTGTCTCAAGCCATAAATTGCCTTTCTTAATTTGAAAACATGACGAGGAAACTCATTGTGAACAAAACCTGGTGGCAGCTACATATAGACATCTTCACTAGAGTTCCTTGTAAAATGGCATTGTTAACATCTAGTTGATGCATAGACCAACCACGGCTAAGGGAAATTGTGAGAACCACTTTAATTGTTTAAGGCTTGACAACCTGAGAGAAAGTTTCCTTTAAATCAAGTCCAGGTGTTTGAGTAAACCCTTTGGCAACAAGCCTTGCTTTGTATCTAGAAATGCCGCCATCGGGATTTCTCTTGATCCTAAACAACCACTTGCAACCAACCAGATTTTTAGACTCCTCCTTTAGAACCAAAGTCCAGGTACCATTTTTCAGCAAGGCATCAAATTCTTCAGAGCAAGCTTGTCGCCAACGAGGAACTTTAAGAGCTTGAGTCACAGTTGATGGTTCTAGGTTCTCAGGTAGATCATGCTTGGTGGCTGTCAGGATTTTCTTTGGTTTGAATATGTTATTTTGAGACCTGGTAATCATGTTATGACTGCGAGATGGATTAGTGGAAATAGAAGTGTGAAGTGGAATAGGAGAAGAAGTATCACCTGTTTGATTTGCTGGTGCAGAATCTGAGTTCTGATCAGGCGCAGCTGCAAGGTCCAACTCGTGTGTTGGAGAGATTGAAGGTTGTTGAGGAAAGGAATGAGGCTCAATGACAGTAGATGATGGTGCTGGATTAAAAGGTATGATAGCAAGTAAAGTAGGCTCAGTTGAAGGAATTAGAGTGGATGTAGAAGGTTGAATGAGTGACTGATATGGGAACAAATTTTCCACAAAATTCACATGCCTAGAGACATAGATTCGGCTGGATAAAGGTTCAAGACAAAGGTATGCATGCTGTGATTGAGAATATCCTAGAAAAATGCAAGGAAGAGATCTAGATTGAAGTTTATTTTTGGTGTAAGGGCGCAGCCATGGAAAGCACAAGCAGCCAAAAGAATGGAGTTTATGATAGTCAGGAGTAGTATGAAATAGAATTTCAAAAGGGTATTTCATGTGTATTGTTGGAGTAGGCATTCTGTTAATTAGATAAGTTGCTGTGAGAAAATCATGGGACCAAAATTTAGCTGGTAAGTTGGCATGATGTAACAGGGCACGACCCGTTTCAACAATATGTCTATGCCTTCTCTCAGCAGTACCATTAACTTCAGGAGTGTGAGGAGGAGTGGTTAGATGGGAGACACCATGTGTGGCTAGGAATGATTTCATTTTGACAAATTCACCACCATTATCAGAGAAAAGAGAAACTATAGGCAAATTGAAATATTTTTCAACAATGGACTTAAATTGAATGAAAATGGAGAATACATCTGACTTAATTTTCATTGGATAGATCCATACATATTTTGAAAAATGATCAACAAAAATCAAATAATAGAAATAACCATCTAAAGACCAAACAGGAGAGGGTCCCCAAATATCGGAATAAATGAGTTCTAGAGGTTTGCTACTGGTGAGATGATGATCCGAGAAAGGTAGCTTGTGACTTTTGGCACAATGACAGGAACTGCATTCATAGGATGAGGGAAACTTTATTGGAATGTGATAACTATCTGCCAGATGTTTGATTATTTTGGATGAAGGAGTACCAAGTTTATGATGCCATATTGAAACAGACTGAAGACTGGTGGTGAGAGCTTGAGGAGGAGCAGAAGGTAGATGATAAAGGTCGTGCTTAAGTGGTCCTTGCAGCAGAGCCTGACCCGACTTCAAATCCTTCACAACAAAGCAATCAGGAAAGAAATCAACAGAACAATGGTTAGTCTGACACAATTTAGAAACTGATAAAAGATTGGATTGAATATTAGGAACACATAAGACTTGATTGAGATAAAGTGGTTTAGTTTTGATGTTAATAGAAGAGTGACCAATATGTGTAATATTCAAACATGTGCCATCACAACCATGACCCGATCGGACCCTAGATAAGAATTAGCCAAGGTCACCATGAAGATCCCTGTGACATGATGAGAGGTTCCAGTGTCCATAATCCAACTAGAATTCTGAACAGCTGGTTGATGATTTGGCATATTGACCGAAGGTTTGGTTCCATTTCTCTTAGGATAGCGATTAAATTTATAGCATTTCCTGGCAACATGTCCAGGTTTGTCACAGTATTGACAAACTACTTGTTTATCGTGGATTCGGAGCGAGAGGAAGAGGTCCGTCCGATGAACTAAGATTTATAGCGTGGCTGGCCTTTGTTACGGGTGACGGCATTGGCTGTCCAACCAATGGATCAGAAGTAGGATTGGTTTCACGTGATAGGATTGTCTCAAAGTCCACGAGTTTCTCTATAATATATCATATGTAGCTTTTTGGTTTCTAATTATCTTTGTTGTCTGAATGTAATTGAATATATTTATTGTTTGTAATCTTTTAATTTAGTGTGTTTTGGTTGTACAAAAGTGATTGTTTTGAGAATATTTAGATTCTGTATTGATCTGGATTACTGGATTGCTTAAACAGGGGACTAGACTGTCACTACTGTAAGGGGGTTAAAAAACTCACATCGGTTTCTCAAAAACCGATCGATAACTCCAACATTTCATTATCGGTTTCTAAAAAAACTGATGTGGTAACCCCACTTTCCACATCGGTTATTTTTAAAACCATTGTGAAATGTTGGTTTCCACATCGGTTTTGAAAATAACCGATGTGAAAAGTGGGGTTACCACATCGGTTTTTTCAGAAACCGATGTGAAAAGTGATGAACAGGATTTATTGTCTTGCTGAAATAGAATTTTTGACAACGGTTTTAAAACCGTTGTGAAAAGTGGCAATTAACCACATCAACCGTTTCAACATCAGTTTGAAAACCGATGTGAAAAGCCAAAAAAAACTGATGTGAAATTCCTTTTCTGCACAAGTGTTCATAAGTCTCATATATTCACCTAATATTACTATAGAATCTTTAACCCAACCTTCAACAACTTCTATAAACTTCAGTTCCCAAGTGAAAATTTCACGCAAGAAATATCTTCCCTTTATTTAGATTTTGACCCATTGAGATCCCCTCACTTTAAAGTTATTTCATTCCGGAGAGTAATAAGTTATAATTGGAGTCGGGGTATCACAATTTTACCAATTGGTCAAACTCACTTCGACTTTAAGGTTAATATATATTCGTCACAGACTGGTCGTTGGAGTGAGGATGGGTTTGCTTTACTGCATTTAGCCAATACGCGTGTTGATTCTAGTTTTTACTGCAATAGTGTTATACATTGGTTCACTCCTGGTGGGGATTGTGTCTATTTTGATGTAGAACGACAATTATTCAACACAATGCCAACTCCCGCATCTATTAACTACAATAATCTAATTGTCAAGTATTTTGGAGAGTCAAGAGGGTATTTGCATTTGATACTAGTTATTAGTCATGAAAGTTTGACTTTTGATATTTGGGAGTTGAAGAAAGATTACTCCGACTGGATTGTGAGATATCACGTGGATCTTAATTGTATTGGAGAGGATTATGTTAACCCTATGTTTTACGTGTTAAGTGTTGTTCGCCTAGAAAATGAAGAGGGCTCCATGCTTGTGTTGTTCGTTGATTCGAAAGGCTTGTCCTATAATCTAAAGGACCATACTCCAAGAATTAATTTTGAAGCAAATGAAGTGGGCAAATCATTTCAGTACCTTGAGACATTGTTAAATATCCGAGGTACCTTTTATTATCCTTTATGGGCTGAAATACTATAGAATTGTTGACTCTCCTAAATAATGAAGCATATATTTGGCGATGTATGTTGTTTATTTTGTTGTGTTTTGGCTTTAAACTTGTGTTCCTCATTCTATATGTTTTTTATGCTAGTGTTATTTTACAGTATGTACTTATTGTTGTGTTTTCAGTTGTTGCAGTGATTAAATGTGTTTAGACTATGCTAATTTTTGACCTATATATTAGCTCCTTATAACTTAGACGACTAAGGAATTGTTTGTTTAGGTTTTTTACAAAAAAAAAAATCACTCATGATATTATATACTTGTTTGTTTGGAATACTACTAAAAAGTGATTGTAAAAAATGAAATTCAACTTCTATAAGAAGGTATACTTTTCAGCTTCTTAAAAAATTAGTTTATTTATTTATCACTTTTTAAAATTGGTTTGTTAGTGGTGTTATTGGTAGTGTTCAAGAAATCATTTCGTTTTGATAGTGGTGTTAATAGGGAGGTAGCCTTCATGAAAATATTTTGTTAACTTAATAATTTAGATGAATAATTTGAAACAAAATAAGTTAATTAGAGAATGAATTTGATTTTTTTTAAAAAAAGAAAAGTTTGAGAACGAAAGTATACTTTTTGCCTAGTTGTTACCGATGCCTCGACGTTGTTTTGATGAGTTTGACTATTGTTATTGATGCATGGGGCATGGTGCTATGTATTGGGTTATTTGGAATGATCATATGGCTATATGCATGTCTTTGTATATCTCCATTGGGGGAAGATGATTATTTTGAGATACCACCTTCAAAGGAGATGGCAAAGGGCCTAACTCATATCAAAGACATATTAGTCTAATGCGAGGCAATGGAAAAGGGCCTCCTACATGGAGAAGGCAATGAGGAGTCATTGCATTCATGCTATTGAATGGTTGATGTTATTGTATGTGTTAAGGGTTATGTATGTTTTGTTTATAATACTTTGATATTATATTATTTGAAAAATGGCGGATAATCATGGTTGTGTTACTGACTACCCGTCGACTGCAAGCAACATCTTTACGAAAAGTTCTAGAACCGTGTTTACTTACTGGGCCTATAAATCTCATTAGTGGTATTGTCTTTCAGAGTTCACAGGTAATATTAGAGGCAACATAATGGATAGAGGATGTCTTGGAGACTTGAAGACATTAGTTTTAGTTGATTTAATTTTCAGTTTATCAGACGCCCGTGTTTTGAGGCAAAAACATTGTTAAAAGGATTTAAGTGATTTTATTAAAATAATACTTGTGAGGATCTTCATTGAATTAATGGTTTTTAATTTATCTTAATTTTTGATGCCTTGAATGGATAATTATAATTGTATAATTATATGTTTTTATTGTAACATCGAGAGACGTTACATTTTAGGGTATAAAAGCATTTCAATCCTAAACAGGACTGTGAAAGACTGAAAGTGGGACTCTTAAAATAAAAATTGGACACATAGAAATGTTGCTTGTGTGTCATCCCATGAATTCTGCATACTAGGCTTTGGGATATTGAGCTTGGTCAACTAGTTGTTTTTTTGGTAGTGAGCGCATTTATGGCTTCTAAAATACAGGGGTTTTCTATTAGATGTAATTAACTTATGTTTTATGAACTAGAATGTGGCATTCAGTGCAGAAGACATGGTCATTATGCTAGGATGTGCAGAAGTGGGACACCTTGACACAAGTATCTAAACCTGTTTGACCATTGGTTGTGCTTGCTTGGTGGTATTAGTGTTTAGATGTTGGAATTTTGGGGACGAATTTTTTGAAGCACAATAGAAATATAACATCCCGATTTTGGGTATCTAAAGAGTTTTATGAGGCTTTGGAATGCTGGAAGGTTTAATTCAAAGGTCTAGAGGTGTTTAGAGGCCCTAAAGGTCTTAGAAAAGTTTTAAGTACAAGTTTTTCGGATATTTTTCGAAAGCACAGTCGTACGTAGGGATGCACTACCGTGCATAGTGGAAAGGCCTACAACTGTTTGAGCAGATTGTTTCAAAATGACAAATTACCAGGGACATAAGATTTAGCTCAGGACCCTTCCTCTTTACAAAAATCTCCATGAAAAACATAACTCTTAGAGCTTCACCAATGTAACAACAGAAACAACAGTAGCAGCCGCAATAACTGCTCTATGTTATATTTAATTAATTAGTTAGAATGATTTATGGCCATTAGTTACAATTGGTTAGTTACAGTTATTTTAGTTGTTATAGATAACCAACTCTGCTTGTATTATGTATATAAACCTCAAACCTTAACATTAGTCAATTGCGCAAATTTTTTTTTCAAGCATTGTGTTTTTGCCTCTGCATTTTCTCTGAGTTGTCTTGCTGCAGAATAAAAGGTTTTTATTATTTATAAACCAATAAACTCATACATCAGCCTTTAAATAGATACATGAAGAGATTGAAAAATCAAATCTACAGCCTATAAACTAGGATCAGATTTATATCAGTTACAACAGAAAATCTCAGTCAAAATTAACAACATAATTAACAGCAAAATCAAATCTTAATGACTAACATCTTGGCTAACAAAACAGAATCTTAACATAGTGACTGATGCTAGCTGTTCCTTGAAGACTCAGTCAAATGAGCTCTATTACACCCCCTCAAGATTGGGTCACCATCAGTGACAGCAAGCTTGGCTCTAAGAGGAGGAAATTGAATTTAGGACAATGGTTTGGTGAGTATATCAGCTAGCTGATCTTTGGTGGAGATATGAGAGACTTTAAGTTTTCCCATGTGCACAAGTTGACGGACAAAATGATAATCAAGAGAAATATGTTTCATTCTCGAGTGAAACACTGGATTAGAGCACAAATAGGTTGCACCGATGTTGTCACAAAATAAGGTAGGTGGACGAATAGAAATCCCAATTCACCAAGGATATTCATTAACCACATGACTTCTACATATGTATTGGCAACTGACCTGTACTCAGCCTCGGTTGAGGATCTAGCCACTGTCCTTTGCCTCTTCGATAACCATGATACCGGGTTTCCACCAAAATAAATCACAAAAGCAGAAGTGGAAGTTCTATCATCTAAATTACCACCCCAATTAGCATCACTAAATGCATGTAAATGAAGATGAGGAGGTTTCTTAAGTGTCAAACCAAAGTTGAGAGTGAGCTTAAGATACCTCAAGACTCGTTTGAGTTGCTGCAAGTGAATTTGAGTTGGTTTGTGCATGAACTGAGACAATTTATTAATAGCAAAGGACAAGTCTGGGCGAGTGAGAGTCAAGTACAAAGAAGGCTCCAATGATTCCACGAAATGTTTTAGCATCACTAATCTGCAGAGCCATCATGCAGCCATAGTGCAGAGGGCCGTGCATAATGGTGTGCTAGTAGGCTTAGCTCCAGACATTTGAAACTTCTCTAACAGATCACGGATGTAACCATGTTGAGATAGAAGGAGACCTTCAGGCAGCCGAATCAGTTCAATACCAAGAAAGTAATGAGGAAAACCAAGATATTTGAGATAAAACCTTGTGGATAATTCAGCCATAAACTGTTGTAGAAACTGTGAGTGACTTCCAGTCAATAAAAGATCATCCACATATACTAAAAGAAAAGCCTGAACACCATTTTTATTATAAATAAATAGAGAGGTATCACTGAGACTGGTTTGAAAACCATAATCTAGAACAAATGCCTTGAGAGAATCATGCCAAGCACGTGGTACTTGTCTCAAGCCATAAATTGCCTTTCTTAATTTGAAAACATGACGAGGAAACTCATTATAAACAAAACTCGGTGGCTGCTGCATATAGACATCTTCAGCTAGAGTTCCTTGTAAAAAGGTATTGTTAACATCTAGTTGATGCATAGACCTACCACGGCTAAGGGAAATTGTGAGAACCACTTTAATTGTTTGAGGCTTGACAACTGAAGAGAAAGTTTCCTTTAAATCAAGTCCAGGTGTTTGAGTAAACCCTTTGGAAACAAGCCTTGCTTTGTATTTAGAAATGCTGCCATCAGGATTTCTCTTGATTCTAAACAACAACTTGCAACCAACCAGATTTTTATACTCCTCCTTTAGAACCAAAGTCCAGGTACCATTTTTCAGCAAGGCATCAAATTCTTCATAGCAAGCTTGTCGCCAATGAGGAATTTTAAGAGCTTGAGTCACAGTTGATGGTTCTAGGTTCTCAGGTAGATCATGCTTGGTGGTCATCGGGATTTTCTTTGGTTTGAATATGTTATTTTGAGACCTGGTAATCATGTTATGACTGCGAGTTGGATTAGTGGAAATAGAAGTGTGAAGTGGAAGAGGAGAAGAAGTATCACCTGTTTGATTTGCTGGTGCAGAATCTGAGTTCTGATCAGGCGCAGCTGCAAGTTCCAGCTCAGGTGTTGGAGAGATTGAAGGTTGTTGAGGAGAGGAATGAGGCTCAATGACAGTAGATGATGGTGCTGGATTAAAAGGTATGATAGCAGGTAAAGTAGGCTCAGTTGAAGGTATTAGAGTGGATGTAGAAGGTTGAATGAGTGACTGATATGGGAATGAATTTTCCACAAAATTCACATGCCTAGAGACATAGATTCGGCTGGATAAAGGTTCAAGACAAAGGTATGCATCCTGTGTTTGAGAATATCCCATAAAAATTCAAGGAAGAGATCTAGATTGAAGTTTATTTTTGGTGTAAGGGCGCAGCCATGGAAAGCACAAGCAGCCAAAAGAATGGAGTTTATGATAGTCAGGAGTGGTATGAAATAGAATTTCAAAAGGGGATTTCATGTGTATTGTTGGAGTAGGCATTCAATTAATTAGATAAGTTGCTGTGAGAAAAGCATGGGACCAAAATTTAGCTGGTAAGTTGGCATGATGTAACAGGGCACGACTGGTGGTGAGAGCTTGAGCAGGAGCAGAAGGTAGATGATAAAGGTCGTGCTTAAGTGGTCCTTGCAGCAGAGCCTGACCCGACTTCAAATCCTTCACAACAAAGCAATCAGGAAAAAATTCAATAGAACAATGGTTAGTCTGACACAATTTAGAAACTGATAAAAGATTGGATTGAATATTAGGAACACATAAGACTTGATTGAGATAAAGTTGTTTAGTTTTGGTGTTAATAGAAGAGTGACCAATATGTGTAATATTCAAACATGTTCCATCACCAACCATGACCTGATCAGGCCCTGGATAAGAATTAGCCAAGGTCAGCTACTGAAGATCCTGTGTGACATGATGAGAGGCTCCAGTGTCCATAATCCAACTAGAATTCTGAACAACAGGTTGATGATTTGCCATATTGACCGAAGGTCTGGTTCCATTTCTCTTAGGATAGCCATTAATTTTATAGCATTTCCTGGCAACATGTCCAGGTTTGTCACAGTATTGACAAACTACTTGTTTATCAGGATTCGGAGCAGAGGAAGAGGTCTGTCTGATGAACTGAGATTTGTAGCGTGGCTGGCCTTTGTTACGGGTGACGGCATTATCGTCGCGCAACCAATGGATCAGAAGTAGGATTGGTTTCACCTGATAGGATTGTCTCAAAGTCCATGAGTTTCTCATGAAGTTTAGCATAGCTGATGGGTGTCTTTCTGCTGCAAAGAGCTGCTGAGATTTCTATATATTCAACACTCAATCCATTCAAAGTGTGAATAACCATATCAGTACTATCAAATGGGTGATCAATGATAGAGAGTTCATCAGAAATAGCTTTAATACCTTGAAGATAGGTAGCCATAGATTGAGTACCTTTGGTAAAATTGGAGATGCGCTGCTTAAAAGCCATGATACGGACCCGTGATCGACTGGCATACATGGTTTTGAGAGTTTCCCAGGCCTGTTTAGCATTGTTAACAGTACTGAGATGAGTAACCACTGGTGCGGCCACATAGGAGACAATAGCATGCAAGATTAGCTGATCTTGTCGAACCCAGTGAGTGAAAGCAGGGTTGATAGCCGTGGCATTGGGCTCCAGTTGTTTAGAGGGGCATGGCGTTCTACCATCTATATAACCCATAAGGTCATAACCTGTTAGAAGTGAAAGAAACTGAAGACGCCAGGAAGGGTAATTGTCACCATCAAGTTTGATGTACAATTGAGAACCAACATTGAGAGCAACTAGTTTATCAATGGGGCTAGAAGGAGTGTTGGTTGGAGGAATTTTGGTTTCTAAGGTTGAGGAACTCATGGTGAAAAATCAGGATCAAAAAAAAAAAATGCGGTTAAGCTAAATAGCTCTGATTACCATAAAAGGTTTGTATTATTGCTCAACCACTAAACTGATACAGCAGCCTTTAAATAGTTACAAGAAGATATGGAAAAATCAAATCTACAGCCTATAAACTAGGATCATATTTATATCAGTTACAACAGAAAATCTCAGTCAAAATTAACAACATAGTTAACAGCAAAATCAAATCTTAATGACTAACAGCTTGGCTAACAAAATAGAATCTTAACATAGTGACTGATGCTAGCTGTTCCTTTAAGACTCAGTCAAATGAGCTCTATTACACAACATCTTAGTTTTCAGTTGCATTCTTGCAACTTTTTGGTTTCATCAACCAACAATACCTCCCATTTGGTAAACTGCTCCAATTTAGTTTATATTTATCTCTCATTAAGAAGCTACTATAACACCAACTTTAAGCTCTAATTAATTAGTTCATATATTTCTTATCTACTGCATTCTTCTAATGTCAAGGGGCTTCCTGTTATATAGATTTTGATACCAAAAGGAAAGATAAAAAGGTCAATCAAAGCTAGAACTTTACAAGTTTGAACATCAGTACTTAAAAATAGTGATGATTTTTTTGTTTATGGGATTTTCACAGTATGAGAAAGTTTTCATATATTGCCAAAAAGTCATTTCTATGGCCAATTAAATCTAGTACAAAAAGAGAAAATTGAACATTATTAATATTAAGTCTGTTAAACCAATCATATAATATACTTTTGATTTTTTTTTAAAAAATGCCTGTTAAACCAATAGATGATGGTTTTGGCACATGGACATGGCCTTCAATACCATTAGTGATAAAATTTTTAAGTGGAACACCTTGACTCAAGTACGTAAATCCGTTTGACCATTGGTTGTTGGTATAACATCCCTGGCTACTCTACAGATTGACGATTGTCCCCACAGACTAACACGGGTCTTTTCAGCGTGTTTTGTCCTCACTCACACGCTTCTTGGGAAAACATCCCAGGAGGTCACCCATACCATGATTGTTACAAGTCCAGCACGCTTAACTGTGAAAGTCTTAAGTGATGAGCTCCCAAAAAGAAGACGCATCTTGTTGGTATAGGTAGTACCAATCAATTCTTATAAATCATCCTCAACTATATAGTCCCATTCCTACACAGTCTCAGGATCCTTCTCATTCTGGTGTGTAATCGGTTCATTCATGTGTCCCTCAGCCTAGATGCCTGCCAGGAGCTGCACCTTGTCCGTTCCTTCTGTTGGGAAAATAAGCAATTTTCCTAAATCAGATTTGTGAAGAGAAAAATAAATGTGGAAAATTACACACAAAATTGATAACGGAGTTTGGCCAATTATGCCTACGTCTCCGGGCTGCTGCATATATTTTACTAAAAAGGGAAATATAGAAAGTGTTTACAAAACACTCACAACCTCTCACAACCCACAACCTAATTACACCCAGAAACTAAAGCTTTTATTTCTAAGCTTTTTGTCTCTATGGTTTTTCTCTCTTTTGTTGGGATTCTCTCATATTGGAATTGTTGTTATAAGCTTCTAATGGAGGCTTATTTATAGGTGCAGGAATTTTCACCGCGTACACACGTTCTGACAACCAATGCCAATTGGTTTTCCTAATTTTTGCACATATTTTCTCTCAGCAAAAGTCTTTCCTATTTTCTCTCAGAAAAAGCTTGTAATGGGTTGTACAACAATAGCCAACCTATTATACGGTTGAGTTTCACCAACAATCTCCCACTTGAAGACTGATTTCAATCGGTCTTCACACCTCGATCAATGCTGCAGCCTTATCTGGTTTGTTATTCTAGCAGGCCAACTGAAGTTGAACACAACTTTAGTTTGTCAATGGTCACCACCTTTGTTAACATGTCTGCTGGATTCTTACTTCTTTGGATCTTCTTCAATGCTAGCACCTTATCCTCGAGCAGAGATATGATGAAGTGATAACGAAGATCAATGTGCTTTGTTCAGAAATGAAACGATGAATTCTTTGCTAGTCAGATCGCACTTTGGCTATCACCGTATGCGAAACACTTTTCTCTCGGATGAATCCCAGCTGTGTCAACAATCCTTGAAGCCATATCAATTCTTTATCGGCTTCATTATAGCCTACATACTACCTGTAGTGGATAAAGCAACAATCTTCTGTACATGCGACATCCAACTAACAGTTGTTGTTCCAACAGTGAATATGTAACCGGTGGTACTTCTTCGGTGATCAACTTCACCTCCAAAGTCTGCATCTACGTATCCTTGTACTTTTAATTCTCCTTTACCAAAGTACAAACATTTCCTTGTGGTGCCTCGTAGATACCTCAAAATCCACTTAACTACTTCCCAATGAACTTTATCTTGATTCGACATAAACCTGCTAACAACTCCCATTGCATGGCCAATGTCTGGCCTTGTACAAACCATCACGTACATCAAACTTCCAATGACTAAAGCATACTGAATCTTAGCCATAAACTCTATTTCTTCCTCTGTCTGAGGAGACTGGTCCTTGGATAGGTGAAAATGACTAGCCAAATGTATGCTTACCGGCTTGGCGTCGCCCATGTTGAATCTTTGCAAAACACGGTTGATGTACTCTTCTTGAGATCACTGAAAAATTCCTCTTTGCTTATCTCTCATGATTTTCATTCCAAGGATCTTCTTTGCTGGACCCAAGTCCTTCATGTCAAATTCTTTTGACAACTGCGTCTTCAAGTTTCTGATCTCGTCCATATCTGAACCAGCTGCTAACATATCATCTACACAAAGTAGCAGAATGATATAACATGACTTATATCTCTTGAAGTAACAACAGTGGTGGGCATTGCACTTCTGAAAACATTCCTTGTGCTTGAAGCCGTTAAACTTCTTGTACCACTGTCTTGAGGTTTGTTCCAGGTCATGCAAGCTCTTCTTCAATCTACACACCATATTCTCATTCCCTTTTTCTGAGAAACCTTCTGGTTGGTGCATATATATCTCCTTCTTAGAGTTAATGATGAACTTGATGAAGAAGAAGGCATAAAATGAGCTGAAATTGGTCTAAATGTGGGTTATGGGAGGTGGAACCGTGGGTTAGGGGGTTATTTTGGTCCAAAATGTTGATGGCACAACTTGTAATAACCATAGAAACTCAAGGGTAAAATGGTCATTTCCATAAATAAATATCTAGATATTAATAAAATAGTCATTACTAATGTGTGGTGGAGAATTTGTAGATGGGTGACTGATTTGTGGCCACAAGAAGAGGAAGAAACCAATTTGAATTTGTCTTGCCTTAACCATGGTTAATATTTAACTAGGTTAGGTTAGGGGTATTTTGGTCTTTTCATCCTTAAATTCATCGTTACGCTCATTAATTGCTAGGTGAGTCACCCCCCATGAGTCCTCATGGATGCCTCATTGTCTTCATCCATCTGGTGTCAGATTTTGTCTCTGCACGTTCGTTCGATTTAAATCGATTACCCGATTTAGGTTTTTACACCCGAATCAAGTATAATAACCAATTTATTTTGAAAATTTTCAAAATATCCTATATCATTGGAAATGATATATAAAATCTATTCATTTTGTTCTCGGGTCAAAATTAGGTTTTCTGATCAGCAAAATCTTACCCGGGTTTCGTCTGAATTTTCAACGAAAAATTAAACCGTATACCTATAAAAATAATTATAATATGAATATGACTTTGGTTTTCCCAAAATTATTTTCTAAGTTTAAGATAAAAAGATAAACGTTTATTTATATTTATACCGATCTTAGAAAGCAGAAAAATCGGGGTGTTACATTATTACCCCACTATAAAAAAAATTCGTTCTCGAAATTTCGTGACTCAAAACTAGATAGGAATTCTTAATCCCAAGGTCTTACTCTCACAAGAAAGTATATAGAATAACTTTGATAGTATGAAATGAATACTGGAATATCCAGTGCGTAAAAAGATTCTTTAATAGGTTCGTGAGTGTAAAAATGCATGATCGGTACACTTTTACAAACATGAATCTAATAAAGTTCCTTCTTTCACAAGAACTTTACCAAAAAACGATTTAAAAAGGATAACAGTCCGACGAAATTCAGACTGGATTACTTTCACCAAAATTAAAAGTGACTAGACTAAGTTTCATAAAGAAACTTCTATTATCAAGAAGCCATCTGTGTTACACAACTCAAGAAATACTTATAACATATTTTCAAAGAAATATGAAAATATCCAGACTATCAGAACTAATTTGATAAGTCATGATAGACTTTAAATCAAGGTTAGAAAATTGAGTTTGGCATGTACAAAACGTACCGCTGTGATTGTCTAATACAACCATAGGAATTTGAGTGACAATTGTCAACCGACAAGTTCATAAAGAATCAAATGGTACACTCATTCTAAGAGTGAAGATTCAGATTAGCTTGTCTCGGCTTTGAACAAACACGAAGGTCTTTCTAAATACGCTTAATCCGATTTGTGGTTGTCTTCCGTATTCTTCTCTGAACTGCGTACGATGACCGACAACTTAGTCAGTCTCTTGGCCATACGAAGAGTTGATCTTTCCTCATAAGCTGAATCAACAGTGCCAAATCTTAAATAGATCTTCATTCCAATCTAGTGATAACTCATCCTCAAGTCGATCTGTAAGTAGACAACAACTCCTAGCGAGTGATCTATCAAATCAACTACACACGGTAAAGAATACTTATCCATAACTTTCACTTTGTTGAGTTGTCGACAATCCATGTGGAGTCTAGAACCTTCATATAACATTAGAGCTTTCTACGGAAAACACCTGGTCTAAAAAACTTCTTGAATCACAGATCCTCCAGCTCGAATCAAGTCGTCTAACTTGATTAACTTTATAGGCGACATCCTATACAAAGCGATAGAGATCAACCCGAATCTAGAAATTATATTGATTGAGAACTCAATATCCTTTGCAAACGGCAAACCTGGAATATTCTTAGAAAATTCTCTCGAAAAATCTTCCACGACAGGTACCTCATTCAAATGTCTGACATAATCCCAAATGAATGAACGAACGTGTCATCATGAACAATAAGTACCATTTAATAAACATGAATTCTCACAAGGTATCAACCCAATTAGAACTCACCAAAACACACATACTTGTGTGTTAACACACATTGTTTCAACATAGAAACAATTCAAACAAAGTCCAACCAGAGATCACACAACAAAAACATAACAGACCTATTCCCCAAGGTTCCCGAAAGACTCGACCAGTTCGGATACCACTCTGCAACACCCCTCTTGGGTATTACTTTGTAACACTTCGGGAAATAAAATTAAAAAGAAAATTTGCTTGTTGCTTTCAGAAAAATTAGTTTACTTTAAGTCAGAAAACTCGGGTGTAAAATTTTTTCTTTCTGAATACTTCGCAAAAGTGATATACAGATCACAAAAGTATAATCACATTATACTTGACAACACACATAAACTGGGTTTATTCATAAATCAGGTCACCACAACAAATAAGTTTTCTTGAAATTATTTTCGACCGAGAAATTTACAACCATACCAAGGGTTTGGAATCCCATAAACTGATTTTCTCAAAAATTACACAACACAAAGAAGAATCCTAAGCTGGTCACTCTACAAAACACATAATGGAAGAACTTTGTAGTTCTCACCACTATTACCAACCTCTTCAAGAATCGAGACTAGTATTCCCGATTGAAGTTAAGACTTCCTCTGCACCATCTACTACCAGTAACAAGGTACAACAGCAATAACGAGTAAAACCTGATATATTGTAAGGGTGAGACACCAATATATGGATATAAGCACGATAACTACTTGCGTGACACACAAAACAGCATATAGGCATATATAGTCATACAACATAAACTTCTCATAAATAACAAGTAAGTTTACCCATGGGTTTCATACTCGAACAATCATTGTCCTTTATATAAAGATTCATGACACTTCACAGTTCAACATCTAATCTTTATACCTAATCTTCGGAGATCGCAAAGTCGTGTAAAATGAGTTGATCAAGCTCTTGAATGGCACATTGTCAACAAAAGAACAATGGTCAACATCAAAATGTCACATTGTCCAAACTCTTGGTACAGTGGTCAACATCAAAATGGCACATTATCCGAACTCCCGGCACAATGGTCAACAAAACAAATGACACAGCGCCCAAAACTCCCGGCACAATGGTCAATAAAGAAAATGACACATCGCCCATTAAGGCACAATGGTCAACATTAAATGGCACATTGTCCATTAAGGCACAATGGTCAATGTTAAACATGAGTATCACCATGATACTATGACTAACAAATACATCAAGACATGAATATCATCAAGATACCATGATTAAAAAATACATCTTTAAGTAAAGCTCGTTTACAGAAAATCCTTTCTGTTGTAACTCCTATATAAAACGTCCAATCATATTGAAATCCATTTTCTTTTGGAAACTCATTTTCCTGAAATAACGTCAAATCTTCGTAAAATCATTTCTAATATAAATTCCTTTATAAAATCATCAAATTACTAAGAAATTCATTTTCTTCTGAAAATCTTTCTCCGAGAAACTCTAGTTCTAAAAAAAATTATCTTTAACTAAATCCATGTGTGAATGATTACTACTGTTTTTTAAAAAATGCTTTCCGTAAATATTTTCGGAATTAACCATCGTTTAGCTTTTAAAAACGTTTAAGTCCTAATTTGACTTTTCCTCTTAGAATAATTTTCTAAGATAGAAATTAAGTTATTTTTCGATGATTAATTTCATAAAATAACTTTTTCTAATATTTTGGAATTATTCACATAAAAATTAGCAGTACAAAAATAATTTCACGGTTACATCCTCACTGTGACTCACGGTTCACTCTTACACCGATAAATCATTAAAATAATGATATTATCTAATATTTCTTGTTTTCCTCAAATAAAATATTCCATCAATATTATACTCCAATATTTCTCCGTTTAAATATTGAATATAATTTATAAGCTTCTTAAAGTTTTTATCTGGTTAATTAAACGAGCACTGACCACTGTCAGGCTTCTCAATCAACAATCCACGTCATCAAATATTTCACATCAATGCTATAGTGGATAATGCAATTCATATAATGTATTAAAACATACTATAACGCATAACTGTAGATAACCAAACATAGATAAAATAACAGCTTAGCACATAATTAAACAACCACAACGAATCTCAACCAAATATTACCAATCATACACTAAGTCACACATATAATTATCAGGAAAAATCCCTCAGGTAAGATCCCCTTACCTCTTTAAGTGACAATTTTGCTCAGTAATTTTCTTCTCGGAATCCTGATTCCTCCATGAAACTCACAACGACAAACAATACTTGTCCTTCATAACAAATTAAATCCAAATCAACAAATGAAACAACAAAATCCGTCTGATTCCTATGTTGAAGTTTCGGCCATGAGTGATTAATTTAGCTAAAGATTTCAAAAATTCACAAGCTCTTGGATTAGTAATCCTTAAGCATTAGAAAGACTAGATCAATGGTCATAACTTAAAAATGGAAACAAAATCCTCTAACTCAATCATGAGCTAGTTTCGGCCTTTAACAGAAAAATAGGCTAGGGATTTTATTTTGTTTCAATATCTTGAATTCAATACACATAGGTAATAGAAAGATAAAATCAAGTATCACTTTCTAAAAATTGAAACAAAATTTCCTCCACCCTAAAAATTAGGGTGTTGGCCATAACAATAAGAATCGGAAGAAAATTTTATTTTCATTCATGCACTTGAATGATTAACATAGAGATCATGATGAGTTCATAGAAATTGGAATCACCTTAAAAGGATTTTTCTATGATTTTCTAGAAATTTTTGAAGATTGGTTCTAGAAAATGGAAAATGATGTTCATGATTTGAAAGTCATGAAATGAATGAAAAAGAAGACATGATTGATCATGTAGAAGAGAAGTTACCTCTTGATGAAGAGTAATGATCAAAACAAGCTTAGTTGAAGATTTGACAGCTTTCAGGGTGAGGTGGTGTTGTAAGAATATATCACGATCTACTCATAAAAATTACAAACTTTGGCTAGTAAGAAAGGTATGAAGGAGAGGAACAACTTTTATGTTTATGTTTTTGTTTTATTCAGACCATAATAGGGGCGTAAAGGGCCTTCTTTTCACTGTTCTCGTGTGATGCTGAGGATTTTGAGATGTTTTGGTAATTTGGGAATATATCCCAATATATGTATCTGTTTTTGATGATCTTTAGCTCATTGGATAGAAGAGATAACGAGGAACAACTTTTGTGTAGAAGGTTTTCTGAGTTTCAGAACAGAAAAGGGTCAGAATTTTTGTATAGTTTCGGATGGGTATGAGCATCAATGAAGTCTTTATATGTTCTTAGAGAAAATGATGAACTTGATGAAGAAGAAGGCATAAAATGAGTTGAAATTTGTCTAAATGTGGGTTATGGGAGATGGAACCATGGGTTAGGGGGTTATTTTGGTCCAAAATGTTGATGGCACAACTTGTAATAACCATGGAAACTCAAGGGTAAAATGGTCATTTCCATAAATAAATATCTAGATATTAATAAAATCGTCATTACCAATGTGTGGTGGAGAATTTGTAGATGGGTGATTGATTTGTGGCCACAAGAAGAGGAAGAAACCAATTTGAATTTGTCTTGCCTTAACCATGGTTAATATTTAGCTAGGTTAGGTTAGGGACATTTTGGTCTTTTCACCCTTAAACTCATCATTACGTTCATTAATTTCTTGGTGAGTCACCCTCCATGAGTCATCATGGATGACGATGACTCATTATCTTCATCCATCTGGTGTCGGATTTTATCTCTGCACATCCATTCTCGACTTCGTCGATTACCGATTCAGGTTTTTACACCAGAATCAAGTATAATAACCTATTTATTTTGAAAATTTCCAAAATAACCTATATCGTTGGAAATGAGATATAAAATCTATTCATTTCGTTCTCGGGTCAAAATTAGGTTTTCTGATCAGTAAAATCTTACTGTCGGTGAAAACGCAGATCGGGTTCCGTCTGAATTTTCAACCAAAAATTTAACCGTATACTTATAAAAATAAGTATAATATGAATATGACTTTGGTTTTCCCAAAATCATTTTCTAAGTTTCAGATAAAAATATAAACGTGTATTTATATTTATACCGATCTTAGAAAGCTGAAAAATCGGGGTTTTACAGTTTTTCTGACGCTTAGAAAATTATATAAATTATTTTCCGAAAGCAACCAATCTATTTTTATTTTAAGTTTCGCAAGGAGCTAACCATTAAGCGCCGAGGGGGTGTTACACTTGTAAGCATGACCCATAGTTTTATGAGGCTTTGGAATGTTGGAAGGTTTATTTCAAAGGTCTAAAGGTGTTTAGAGGTCGCTAAAGGTCTTAGAAAATTTTAAGTATTTGTTTTTCGGATATTGCTGAAGAGCACATCCGTACTTAGGGATGTCCTACCGTGCATAGTGGAAAGGCCTACAACTGTTTGAGCAAATTGTATCAAAATGACAAATTACCAGTGACATAAGATTTAACTCAAGACCCTTCCTCTTAACAAAAATCTCCATGAAGAAGATAACTCTTGGAGCTTCACCAATGTAACAATAGAAAAAGCAGTAGCAGCCCCAATAACCGCTTTACTATGATATTTTATTAGTTAGTTTGAATGAGTTATGTCAATTAGTTTCAATTGGTTAGTTGTAGTTAATTTAGTTGTTACAGTTAGCCAATTCTGCTTGTATTGTGTATATAAACCTCAAAACTTCACATTAGTCAATTGAGCTGAAAGTATTTTTCAACCATTGTGTTTTTGCCTTTACATTTTCTCTCTGAGTTGGCTTGCTGCTTAACCGGACCGACCATTGAACCGGTGAAGGCAGCGGTTCGAGGTTCAATGGTCCAACCGAGGTTGAACCGTGGTTGAACCGGTTATAATTAAATAATATTATTTTAATTTTTAATATAATATTTGTAACAATATTAAACAAAAAAACAACATAACAACTAAAATTATTAAGTACAATTTTTTTTTATTTTGAAACTAAACTAAATAAATATAAAGATATATGTTAAAATCATCTTTATAGGGAAAACCAACCCAAAATTTACAACCAGCCCACATATGTTAGAAAACAAAAGAATTGGGTTTTGGCTAGGATGACCCAAATCCTTTTATACTATTTTTTTTTAAGAAAACCGGTTCAGGCCGGTTCACTATCGGTTATGACCGGTTTTGAACCGGTTTTCCGGTTTTTGCACCGGTTTACCACAGGGATGGTTTTCCCTGCTGACCGAACCGGCCATGGTCCCGGTTCCCGGTTAAACCGATCGGACCGTCCGGTCCGGTCCGGTCTGGTTTTCAAAACCTTGGTTTTAGCACATGGATGTAATAAAAAACCACACCCCTTTTTGTAACGGGCCAAAATTCATCCTTATGTTAATACTTGGCTTATGTATGTTTGTATATTCTTGTTATATTTGTTTCTAATGTCTAAGTTCATATTTGGGGAAGTTTAGTCTTAGAAAGGTCCAATCATTTTAGAGTCCTAGTAACATGTTTCACTGTTTTGGTCATATCTTGAGTTCTAGGTGTCCGATTTAGCAGATCTTGAATGTGTTGGAAAGCTTAGAGAATTATCTACAAGTCTTATTTCGGGTGTTATGGCCAAATTCGGCTTTTAAGGCCTCGTCCCATGAACAATTGCTCGCCCCGCGAATCTGACAAACAGTTTTTGGATTTCTCGGGTTTGCCCCGCGAAAATTGGTCAGAAAAGCTGTCTTTCTTCATCTTTCTTGGATTTCCTTTGAAACCTTTGAATTTTCCCTAAAGTTTACAATTCTTCAACCCTTGTTTTGGATTATTCTTCATCAAGAACATACCCTTTGGTGTTTGATCCTGCAATTGGAGGATAGATTGGTTCTTTTAGATTCTAATGAAGGTAAATTATGTAAACCCTAGAGTTCAATCCATTTTCTTTTAAGTTCCTTGACTTAAGAATTGAATACCAATCTTTCTATGTTTTTTCTTGACCAAGCATTGGAGGCATAAGGAGGAAGTAAAGGCAGACCCTCGTTTCTCTTACCCTTAAGACATGCGTTTTGTCATACCAGATATGGGGGGAGAAAGATGATCATAACATATGGGAATTGGAATGGGATTGAGGTGTTTGAGGTTCCCATAATCCCTTTAGTTCTTGAGTGATTTCTTGTTACCATTTTTGGATCAATGGCTTGAATAATTATGATTATAATGTCACAAAGTGTGTATGTGTTGCTATCGTGTTACAATTATGTATGGTGTATTTATGAGGTGCTTGATGATATTCCATGTTGTGCATTGGTGAGATTAAAACAATTATAATGGTATGTGTTATAGTGATGATATTAGGATTAATTAAAGAGCATAGTTTTAGGTTGATTGGCACCTTGTATGAATGAGTTGTTATGAGAGGTCAGATTGATGAATATTGGTTTAGTTTGGAACACCTAGGTGAGAGATGGGATGATTGGGGTAGAGAGAACTTAGAAAAAGGCATGAATTATGTATGAAATGGTTTAGTTAATGATAAAAATGGTTTAGAAATATTTATTGAATTATATAACTATTGGTTAGAATTATAAGACATGATCATTGAATTGTATTTCATGTTAATGGAATAGAGGTATGAATTATAAATCACATATCTTGATGTTGTTAAGTAATAAGGGATGAGCGGTAATTGATGGTTTAGAGGCCCGATGGCATAAGCGATGACTGGTGACTTTTATACTCCTTAGGAATGACGATAGGATCTTAAAAGAATGATTTAACGAGTAGAGTTGGGTGGTGATGATAATAGAGTTAATGTATTTTAGGATAAATATATGTGGGCCGTGACTGTGATTATAATGGGATGTGATTTATTGCCTGTGTGTGGGACCCAGCTCTAAGGAGTCCCTGATGGGTACTCATTTGTGAATGTTTGTCTGTGAGACCCAGCTCTAAGGAGCCTGTGATGGGTACTCATTTTTGAATGTTTGTCTGAGACCCAGCTCTAAGGAGCCTGTGATGGGTACTCATTTGTGAATGTTTGTGTGAGACCCAGCTCTGCAAGGCCTGAGATGGGACTAAGCTCCAAATGTCCTGATTATGGACCTAGCCTTGTAATGGCCAGAGATGGGATCCATCCGTGAAGAGCCTGTGATAGGACCCAACCTCGAGAGAGCCTATTGTGGGTGCTCAACTATGTGTGTCATGAGAGTCCGTGTGGACATTGACTGTTAGTGATTGTACCGGATAGTGTATGCAAAATATGATAAGATGATGTATAATATGTTAAATTGTTATGAGATGATAGGACTTGAACTAAGATGATGATTATATTATGCATGTGGGTGTATATGTATATGTATATGTATATGTATATGTATATGTATATGCACTCACCTTAATTTCAATTTTACCTCCATAACATATGTATATGAGTATGACTTCTCACCCCTTTGTATTTGTGTCTCTTCTTGTGTAATGTACAATTGAACAGATAAGCCTCAGTCTGATGAAGGAAAGTAACTCATAGGAGCTTACGTGGAATAGAAATGCTTTAGTTTATCAGTTTTTTTTTATTTCGTTTTCAAACTTTTAGTCTTGTTATTCTATTAAGTATGAGATTTTGTGTAGCTTTGATCCATGTGACATCGGGCTAGGGGATTATTTGTTTATATTATTTATTCTTTATGAGAAACTTGTAAACACTTTATGAAACTTATATTTAATCTTATTTGATTTGAGGCTATGAGTTTATGAATTGTGACACTCTTAACTATTACGAAAACGTTTCTTTTAAAAACCCGTATCTTTATTCCGCAAAAGAACCTTTGACAAATTAGCATTTATATAATAAACATATGTTGGGGTTAAGGGTGTCACACTTTTAATACTTTTTGAAGCTACTACATATGATCGGTCAAAGGCTGTTGCTGGTCTTATTTTGGCACGAGATGGTCTCACAATTTCAGAAATGATTCATTTTTGGTCGAGTTGCAAGTATGGTGTTACATGAATTAATTGCACTTGGGAACATAAACTGATTTAACCATATATTGGGAAAGAAGATACCAACATCCACCTCATTTGTCAAGTTAGAAGCTAACATGCCAATTTTGTCTATCTCATGTACACTAAAAAAAAAATGCTTATTACAGATGGACAAAAGACGTCTGAAATGCCAAAAAGTCATCGGTAATGGCGTGTTTCTGATAGCTTTCCGACAGACACAAATCCGTCGGTAATAAGCTTATCTAAAACGGTTACCGACGGAATTAGGTTATCTGTCAGTAATTTGCGAAGGAGATGTTCGTCGGTAACTCCCTTGAAGGGCTGGCCTATTACTAACGGAAAAGGCCATCGGTGTAACACCCAGTAATTTTTCAGTCGGTCATGGCTATGAAATTCGGGTCATGACAGTCGGTAAACTTACCATGGGCTTTTTCCGTCGTAGAGAATGGAACCCGATTCAGACAAGCGGAAATGTCCGTCGATAAACTTTTAATGATTACCAAGCGGACATTTCTGTCGGTAATCTTAATTTATTTATTTTTTAAATTAAAATTTAATTTTTTTCCTTTAATTTAATTAATTTTTTTAATTATTAATTATTACTTTAATTTAATTTAATTATTAATTTAAATTCAAATTTAAAAATTTAATTAAAATAAAATAAAATAAAAACATCAATATCCATATATAAATCCGTACAAAATAACCCTACAGCTACAAAACCCTACAACTATAACTATCATAATAACCATCATCGTCCTGACGTTTTTTTTGGGGGGGGGGGGGGGGATCCAGCGTAAGATGACCATCAGACTGCGGCAGGGACGACACACAGGCATCCTACTGTTGCACAAGTGCCTCGATAGTAGCAGAGGGCTAACTGCTTTGATTAAAGTGAATGTACAATAGATTATTCCATTATCATAATTAGGGTCATAAGTTCGTAAATCATTTACATGATACCCAACCCGACTCATAAACATAAATTATAGAAATATACTAATCCAGTATAAAGATATGGAGACAAAGCTCCTAAAATATAAGATAATTGGAGTCGCAACTCCATGGACAGTTTCATTAACTCCCAAACTTACCTAGCTGGCCAAACTAAAATATAAAAGACAATCCTCTCTCGTACATCGTGAGGAGGACAAACCCAACTGACGAGATCTAATGGAATCTCTATTTGATTCCACTACCAACGTCGTTTCAAAAGACACTACTGGAGCTACTACAATAGTAACTCTCAAACTAAGCCCTTCCCTCTTTCAAGAGGAAAAACATGTCTTCAAACCCATCGACAGTCTGGAAGACGTCTACCAGAAACTTCAACATATCATCTGCATGCTCGAACCTCAATCTCTACGATGCGTCAGCCAAGGGACATCTTGACATCCCAATCTTCTTAAAAGAATACAGAAGGCACATAGCCAGCCGACATAGGCAATATAAAAATAAAGAGGTGAGATTTCCATTTATCTTACACATAAGGCATACATGCAGTGGTACGACACACATACGTGTTACCACAAACATATATTCATTTTATCTTCCATCCAAATTCTACAGTTCAAAACTCCAAGAATATACTACATCCAACTCAATGGTAAACTTATTAGGCATACCAATATCAAACTCAACGGTAATCTTATCAAGCATACCAATATCAAACTCTATGGTAAGCTTATCAAGCATACCGGAAATAGTTTGTACATCGAAGGACGAGAATAGAGAGAAACTAACTGAAATTGCATAGTCCCATTCCTACACAACCTCAAGAATATTTGATCCTAACTCCGAAGTTAATTGACATTTTGGAAAGGAATGGTTAGTACAGGTTTCATCTAGGCCCACCTCAGGCACCATGTGTGGCTATCATGGCACACAAGATTCAAATCATAATCATAATGTACGAACTATCATAATCACACATGATCTCTCTCTATGAAACATCGGGCTCTTTATGAAACCTCTACCACTGGGAAGCTTAGCTTCCTAGGCACAACGACCTTTCTGAACATAGTATCAACTATGTATTTTGGCAAAATTTTCGGAATACGTCAGTTGGTCTATCCATCGGATAACCTAGTGATTCCACCAGAATCCATTTGATGTCAATCTCAGACGGACGATATTCTCGGGTCTGAATCACCGGTCCTTTGCTGAACTATGGTTCTCAAGCAAACTTTCCATGTTTGTGTAAAGATATTTTAAGGCGCTTGCTTACATGTCCTAACACATTATGAAATTGGATCGACAATCCAGTCATTTATTTCTTTACACTTTTATAATGGAGCTTTTCTCTTGGCTTCCAAGAAATCAAATAACTCTTAGTCCATTAAATCTTATGGAAATATGGATATTGAATTATCCACACTTTACGACAAATGGTCTTGCTTTACCATAAGTCATAAATCATTAAGTTCATATTTTCACTAAGTCATCCTCGACTTAGGTTTTCCATTTACTTGAAATACTAGTCTCGAAGACTAAAATCCCCTTTTTGCTTAAAACCAACCCTTTATATAAAAATCAAATCATTTTGACCATAAGTCAATCAATGGTACATAGGTATTAAATTTCTCGAAACATTTTTTTTTAAATCTTTAAAAATGCTTGAAGACGGTTTTGTCGCTTTTTACTGGTTTTAGTCCCAAAAGTTATTTTGAAAATATGGTTCTTCACCTCAAATCTATTACTCTACTCGGTTATGATACTCATATTGATATTTTGAAACACTGATTTTACATTTTCCTTTCCATGTATACAAAATTCCTAAAAACTTGACCGAATGTCGTTAAGTTTGTAAATCGCGTAAATCCTTTTTCAACGATTTTAAACTCTAATAGTCCAAAACTCATTTTGGAGTTTTCAAATAGTTAGATAGGTATGAAAAACAGTCTTTAACTGTTCAACTACATAACTTTTCTAAAATTGCAGTTTAGTCCCTAAACTTTCATTAATTGCAAAAAGTTCCTTATTTACTTAAAACCTTGTAACTTTTATTTATAGCTTCAAATCACACCAAAATAACTCCTATAGAAATATTTTTCCAGTCCTCATAAAAATTCCAGAAATTACATTTCTGCCCCATACTTTACAATATTTGCAAATAGGTCCTTGTTTATTAAAAAGCTCATATCTTTTTATGTATTAATCCAATTAACACCAAACCAATTTATTTGGCTTTATCTCATCAAGGACTACAATCCTAACACACAAGAATATTAATTTCAGTACAGCCACTGAAATTCTCAGAAATTGCATATTAGTCCCTAAAGACTCATAAATTCATATCTTTCAATATACATATCCAAATCAATCCAAACCAATTTCCATAATCTTATATATTCATTCAATCCTTATAAAAATTATCCAAACAAATTAAATCTTCATGGAATCCCATAAAACAGTCATAGCCGAATGGCCTTAAATGATCATGTTAGGCATTTTTTTAACAAATCAATCAAACAACAACCAAGGTTCCAATTAGAGATCATTAGGGTCACACACATATGCAATAAAATATACAACTTTCATACTTAGGAATTACAAGACTATATAGACACTAAATAAACCACCAACATATCTACATTAAGGTAGGATAGTGGTAATCTCCCCAATACCTCTTGTAGATCACTTGGAAAGTCAAGGTTTGAACCAACAAAACCTAGCCATGAACAACCAACAAGAAAACAAGTTAAAGAATGAAGAAAACCATTTAAACCCATTTGAGCATAGGTTTGGCCAAGATAGGAAGAATTAGCCAGGGATCTCTAAATTTTTCAAACTCTTGGATGATGAATATAGGAATCATAGTGAGTTCATAGAAATTGATCTCACATTAAAATGATTTTTCTATGATTTTCTAGAGTTATTTGAAAATATAGATCTAGTAATTGAAACTTGAAGAAAACTTGGAAATAGGAAGAAAACTTGTGAAGAGAAGTGAAGTTATGATCATGAATTATAAGGTTATACCTTTGGAATTTCAAGAAACTAACAAGAACTTAGAGTTCCTTTGAAAATTTTGATGAAGAACTTAAGAATTTTTGTGTAGGAAAGTGTAAGAACATCAACACTTGTGAAAGAGCAAAAATGAAATGACTGTGCTTTTATAGAGGTGAGGCCGTGTATGAAGGAGTGGTGGAGGAGAAGAGTGAGTCATTAAGGCATTTGAGGAATTCACTTAAGCTTTGGGGGCAATTAGGTCATTTCCTCCTTCAAATATCTAGATATTTTCTCAATGTTATCATTGCTTCATAAATGCACCATAAATGCATGGTGAGTCATGGTGGTGACTCACCACTCTCAGGTGACATGTGTCCCTCGTTCGGTGTCTGGTTCCGTCGTTTACCCGATTTAGGTTTTTATGTGCGTTTACTTTGAAGATTTCACCCGATAAAGATATACTATTTTATTTTTAATGGATTGGTCATGATGGCTAGGTGAGTCATTACCACGAATCACCATTTGCATTAAATGATTTGTGGTGATTCACCATTTGCATTAAATGCATTTATGGTGATTCATTATTTTCATTAAATGAACATTTATGACATTAAATGGACATTTATGACAATGGTGAGTCATCCCCATGAGTCATCATGGATGACTCGCCGTTTTGTCTTCCGGTGTATCTCTGCACATCCGTTTCCAACTCCGTCGATTTACCCGATTAGGGTTTTCGACCATTTTTCGCTAAAATTTCACCTGATAAAATAGAATATTTTATTTTTGGGTAGAAATTCTTGAAATATATATTGTCCCCAACAAGTGGCAACATTTTGAAAATTTTCGTTTTCGGGCTGAAATTAGGGTTTTCTGCCAGTATAAAATTATACTGTCAATAAAAACACAGACCGGTAATAATATAAAATATAATTACCGGTCAAGACGTGAGAAAACGGGGTGTTACACAGTCTCAGATGCTGCCTGACTAAACCTGGCAGTGAACTCCTCCTGTGATCAATAAAAAAAATTATATTATTAAACTATAATAATAACATGTAATATAAAAGTAAAAAAAAAAACACTAAAGCTCTCCACGGTCTGCCTGGACCTCTCATCAACAAACTCATCATTGTCTCCGCGTATATGGGTTTGTGTACAGACCATAGGGACATCAAATGACAGCCCAAATGTTGCTTCCTGCAAACAACACACGAATAAAATCTATTAATTATATAATAAATTATTAATAAAAATATAAAGTTTATAAACTTAACTATTTACATATGGATACCTTGTTCATGGGATGCTGGATGTGGTTAATCGAACCACCCGTGTGTAGGCTGCCGCCCTTCTCGGATGCTCAATTCCTCTTCGCCTGCTTACAGATCAACATGTAAGCTGGAGAGTCCCAAAGCGCACATAGCTGGGCCCAGATGTTGGGGTTGATGTAATCTGGACATATGCGACTCAACCAATGCTCCCGGAGCAGGTCCCTCAGTCTATGATTTGCTCTATCCTCAAAGATATCACGTATCTCTAAGGTATGCTCCGGGTGCCAGTGCACAAGGTCCTGTTAACAAGGGGAAAAAATTAATAAAATTATACATTAAAATATATAAAATGCTTGAAAAACAAATATAAAATTACAATAAATAATAAACATCTTACCCTGAATCGTCTAAAGATATGATATTTATCAGTCTGCGGTATCTTCCCCCATGATGGCCATAAGCGACGATATTGCTGCAGGATGGAGTGAGTAACCGCCCTCGATCCTACTTTCAATGCGATCTACCTGTCAAGTTTATAATTTTAAAAATAATCAACAATATGACAAACAACAAATTTATTGATTATTAACAAAAATAGTAATTCTTATAAAACATAAAATTAAAAAATACTTACGCTCCACTAACAGGTTGGATCCATGGTCGCTCCTCGGGTGCAGGAATCCTGGCCCACGCCGGCTCGGCCGACTGATGCACACATGATGATGTGCCATGATCATCCTTGGGCACGAATGATGAGGATGGAATGGTCGGGTCTGGATGTGCCGTCTTTCGGGAGTATGCATAAACGACAATCTTACTGGCTGTGTGACCGGAGCAGCAGATGATGGTGGTGGAGGGTGTGGTGTGGGTGCAGTAGGGGGCGGCGAGTAGCCGGCAAGTGAGAGTCGTGGCCAGAAGCGAGTGAGTGCAGTTTGGGTCGGGGATGGTATAATGTGGGTCGGGGAGGGTGTTGTAAGGGTTGGGGTGGGTACAGCTGGGATGGGGGTGGGGGACGGGGCGACTGTCCTCCTGATGCTAACATATCTATTTTATATGACAATTTTGAATCAATGTTATTAGTATATCAGTGGACAAAAAGTTTATTTCCAAACTGTCCCAACTGGACAATTCAAGATTCGACAAAATGAGCGATACTATGACCACGAGTACACATGCTCAATAATATTGAACCTTGAACGGGAAACTAAGGTTTTTCTCAAGAACGTATTAATTATACTCTAATAGAAAATAAAACTTTAAGTAACAGGACAATTTTTCCTTTTGTACTTGAAATTCAAGTTCATAGGATACATGCAATTTTGATAAATTAATTATTCCCCGCACTTTAAAATGTAAAGTGCCTAAGGACAGGAAAAATTGACAAACATAAACAATCAACTTCTAATTAAACAAATTGGTATTATAACTTCTCTAATTATATAAATTTTTTCTTTAATCTTTTTTACTATTTTTTTGTTACAATCTTTTTTACTATTTTTTTTTACTACTATACTTACTAATCTAAACATCATATTATAATTATCAATTAATAACCGTTAAATATTTGTCAATCTTATGAGGTCTAACACAAGTTACTAGTTCAAGGCAAATTGACATTATTTCTTATGACATAATCGATTAGTTTTTTTATTTTTTAAATTAATGATTTAATTAACTTCTTAACTAATTATTAATTATTCCTTAAAAAATATTACTAATTATATATGGGAGGAAAACGATTTTACGGGTTGACTAATTCTAGCTACAGCAAATCCTATCAACACTAAATTTCGTCCTTATGATTTTATATTATTGAGTAAATTCATTAATTAATTTACGCAATTAGCAGAAACATCATACTAACAAATTTACAACTAATATACAAAATTTGGTTACAACTAGATAGATATATCAATAAATTACACCCATATATACAATTAGACAGATATATAGAATTTGCAACTAATTACAAAAATTAATTTACACAATTTCTTATCATGCTCTGAACAATTTTAATATCCTGAAATAGAAAATCCTCAGTACCTCTGGCAGCCCAAGAAAGTGCAGTATACGACGGTGGCAGTGTCAACCTCCGGCAACCCTTAAAACACATAGCACTAAAACAACAAGTTAAACCATTTTCATATCAGACATCCAACAACCAAAAATTGCATAAACCAAAAAAATTACATAAACAAAAAACAAAGCATAAACAAAAAATAAATCAATCAAGGAGGAGGCAGAGAGGAAGATCTGGAGCTGGTTCACGGAGGTGGTGCAGGTGGCTCTGGAGGAGGCAAAACCGAGGAGGGAGGCATGCGACGGTGGTGTTGTAGGGGGCGGCGGTGGTTTAGGTGGATTTGGAGGAGGCAGAACCGAGGAGAGGTTCTCCCAAGAAGAGGAACAAAGAGAGAGAGGGAAGACAGAGAGAGACCTGAGGCTGGTGGTGAGGGCGGTGATGGTGAGGGGCGGAGTGGTGGGAAGTTCTCGCACAAAGCAGAGAGAAGAGAGATAGAGAGAAGAGAAAAGGGGAAGTGAGGGGGGAGATGGGCTTTAGGTGATAATTATTAAACGTTTCCGGCGGACTTTTTCAAATTACCAACGACCATTCCGTCGGTAATTCAAAAATCATGATTACCGATGGAAATTTTCGTCGGTAACTGTAACAAGCTTTCCGAAGAACAAGCCTTTGGTGCTTGTAGTTTCATATACCGATGGATTAGTCTTTCGGTAATCACTAGCGCCAATTTTTTTTGTTCCCGCCAACTTTTTCGAACAATTTATTGACGGAAAAGCCCTCGATAACGTTACCGATGGACTTTCCATTAGTAATTTTGGCACCTTTTGGTATTTTATGTTACCGACGGTAATATCCATCGGTAATCTCTTAATTACTGATGAAGACCGTGTTCGTCGGTAAAAAGCTATTTTCTTACAGTGGTATCATCCATGATTTTTTTTTGGCTTAATTGCTATTTTGGTTCCCCTACTATTGATCTTGTACGATATTGATCTTATGATTTTATTTGACAATATTTGGTCTCCTTATTTTTCCAATGTTGCAAGTTCGATCCCCCTCTTCTTATGTCCATCAAGATTTCAAGGATCAACGGAGAGCAACCACTGCTTTAAGCACATAGAACCTCTAGTTGAGTTTATATGGTAAAAGACCTGTTGGTGGAACAAAAAAAAAAGGGTCTAAAAAGGAGGGACGAAACCGGTAGATAGCAGAGAGGATCATTGAAACATGTTGAAGCGAAGAGACATAGAAGAGAGAAGCTAAACCACAAGTTCTATACGCTTAGATTGGTTCATCTCCGTTGATGATTGAAAAAAGTTTGAAGGACATGAGACCAAAGGATTAAATTTGAAACATTGAGAAGATATGAAGACTAAATGACCTTAATAAATCATAGGGACCAAAATCATAAATAACCAATACTAGAAGATCAAAAGTGTAATTAATTAGCCTCTTTTTTTTTCCCATGTGAGACGAAACAACAAAAGAGTTATAATGGAACTAACATCCAAGAATCAAGACAATATCGTCTAAGTCAAAAGTTAAAGAACTAATCTGAGATGAATAAAGTTAGAGAACGAATATGGAAAAATAAATAAAGTTTGAGGGAGGAAAAGACAAATTTCTCTAATATATACAAACTTTTTATGGTAATTGAATATTGTATTGGCCGAGATATTAGGCTCGCCCACCGAGCTTGAATAACCAATTTGCCGAGGACATATAACTGATTGACCTTCCGAGGATGATATTAAAAGGATAAAGACTAGAAGAATAATATGATAATATATTAATATAACAAGTAACAGAATAACTAAAATGATACTAAGATAAAGGAAAAACAACCAGAATAACAGATAATAAGAATATCATATATCCATAAATTGGTTTAAGATATAAAAGATAATAGAGATAAAACTAATCTCTTTTTAAGAAAGAGATGAGGGGATCCTATTATAAAAGGAGGAAAACCCCAAAGTAAAGACTCACTTTTGCTTTCATAAAAAAAAAGTCATTTTTGCTAACCTAGGTGAATCTCTCTTAAGAGTATTAGAGGGACAAGCCGGTTCAAGAGACTGCTAAATAATCCTTGTTCACTGGTATTCCTAAGATACAAAATTAAGGGATTGAATTTACCATCTTCAGGCCACATTCTGGCAAGTTGGTTTTTGGAAAGAGCATTTGGCGCCCACCATGGGGCCGAGGCAAAACTTTCCCCGGTTCCACAAGAAATTTGAATGGCGACTACTAGAAACAGACTAAAGGGAGGGGTGCACAGCACGAATCATGTTGACAATGGCGCATCAAACACGCAACAGAACCATGAGGATACTCCCCCCCCCCCCCCCCCCAAAAAATAAAAAATGAAAACAACCCTCCTCTGGGAGAGGTCATGGGACAGTTGAGACAACTGCGTTGAAAAAATGAGGAAATTCAAGCCCAAAACAAGAGGTTGTTAAGAGCTCGGAGCAGATAAAGGCCAGCAACACCATCCGTTGGAGAACAATCTTCACCTGAAGATAGTCAGGCGAGACCAACGTTTACCAACTCTCGCATGACATGAGTAGACCATCTCGGACCAGACCTCGGACAGAAGACAGAGGAACCCGGTCTCAAGCCGACGAGACTTCCTAGAGGGAAAGGGTACGTGGTGATAGGCGACCGAGATTACCTTTCACTGATGACATAGATGAGGTAATCATTCCTAGAAATTTCAAAACCTTTAATATGGATAAATTTAATGGCACTACAGACCCATCTGAGCATGTAGAATCGTTTATTTCTTCTGTTTATTTGATAACTGATTCGGAAGCCGTCATGTTCAAAAATTTTCCAACAACTTTACAAGGACCTGCCTTGACTTGGCTTACGAATTTTCCACCTCAGTCTTTCAATTCTTTTGATGTGCTCATCACTAAGTTCATTGCCTTATGGGCGGTTTGAAGCCATGGCCTTTCTTTGAGTACTTATCTCGGAAACCACCGATAGATTTTGAGGAATTTCGGGAAAAAGCCTCGGGTTTTATTACTTCCAAGAGATGGTGGAGTCCAAAAAAAGGGAAAGAGGTTTCGAGGATAAAAGCACCTTGCCAAGCAGAAAGAAGGACAAGGTGGTCGATCCATCAAAGTCTTTCAAAAACAACGACAGGGAGTTTGCTGGAAAGCAAGCCAAGTATCAGTCTTACACACCGCTGAATCGGTCCAGAGCTACTATCCTCCAAGAGGTATACAATGCCTAGTTACTCACCTTACCTCGTCCTTCAAAGTCCCATGCCTAGGGGCGATGAAGCAAATAAAAATGCAAGTGGAATCAGAATTATGGTCACATGACCGAGAATTGTAGAACCGCACAGACGGCAGACTGAGGATTTGGTGCAAGCAAGCGACTTGACCGGTTCGTTCACCGATAAAATGTCGAGGAGGAGGACGAGCCGGGTGGAGGCAAGGAGGGGGTGCTCATGACAATCGCATCCGAGAAGAAAATCAACGTGACAGTAATCAAAATGATGATCAGGTCCCTCACCAGGAAACCCTGAATGATAATCAGGGAGGTGGAGTCAGAGGAGTCATTAACACTATTTCAGGAAGGTTCGCTGGCGGAGGTACCACAAGTTCAACTCGAAGGCGTTATGTAACGGCCATAAGATCCGTTAACTCGGTTTCAGGAAAACCTATGAACTCAAGGCTTCCCATCACGTTCTCAGATGACGAGTTTAAGGGGGTTGACCCCAATCATGATGACCTGATGGTGATAATGGTAGAATTAGCCAACTACTCGGTCAAACGAACACTTGTTGATCAGGGTAGTTCGGCTGACATTTTGTATTTGATGACCTTCATAAAACTTGGGATCCCAGAAAAACTGATAAAGGAGCAGGAGGACAAGTTAGTAGGGTTTTCCGGTGAGCAAGTAAAAACTCGTGGATACATTGATCTCTTGACAACATTCGAAGATGGTAGTCAGTCCCGAACCATCTCGATCAGATATGTCATTGTGGAAGCTAACACGTCATACAACATACTCATTGGAAGGACAACGTTGAATGAGCTCGGAGCAATCGTCTCAACTCCCTATCTCACAATGAAGTTTCCAGCAGATTCTGGGGAGATAATGGCAATCCGAGATGACCAAAAAATGGTGAGGTAATGTTATGCAGAAAGCATGAAAATAATCTGAGAGCCTGACACCACACAGAATGGTAAGAATGATAAAGTAGAAAAGGTAGGCTCGGCCAGTGCGGTCAATTCCGTTAGCTCGGTCAGTGTGTTTGAGCTAGACCCGAGGATGGGTATGCACGAGTCCAGAGCTGAGCCAACAGAATCTTTGGAGAAGTTCCAACTGGGAACCCAAGCCGACCAATGTCGAAGGTCGGTAGCCAACTCGACCCAATACTCAAAGACCAAATTCATGTTGTTCTAACAAAGAATGCAGACTTGTTTTCTTAGAAGACATCGAATATTCCTGGTATAGATCCCAACTTCTTGTGCCATAAGCTATCTATATGTCCTGAGGCAAAGCCTGTAGCACAAAGAAAAAGGAAACTCGATGAAGAAAGACGAAAGGCTATGGATGAAGAAACTAAAAAGTTGATCAAAGCAAATTTCATCAGAGACGTCAAATACACCACTTGGTTAGCTAATGTTGTGTTAGTAAAAAAAGCTAATGGCAAGTGGAGAATGTGCACTGACTACACCGACCTCAACAAGGCATGTCCCAAGGATTCATATCCTCTACCCAACATTGACAGATTGGTGGATGGAGCTTCAGGTTACAGGATTTTAACTTTCTTGGATGCTTATTTGGGATATAACCAGATAAGGATGTATCCACCCGATGAGGAAAAAACGGTGTTTATGACCGAGAGGGCAAACTATTGCTACCGGGTAATACCTTTCGGTTTGAAAAATGCTGGTGCAACATACCAAAGGCTCATGGACAAAGTATTCGTCAATCAAATCGGAAAGAACCTAGAAGTATATGTTGATAATATTGTAGTGAAGTCCGATGATCCTGAACAACACCCTGCCGATTTAGAAGAAATTTTTAGTCAACTAAGAAAGTACAATATGAGGTTGAATCTTGAGAAGTGTTCTTTTGGTGTACGAGGAGGAAAATTCTTGGGGTATATGTTGACTCACAGAGATTGAGGCCAACCCTGACAAATAAGAAGCTGTCATTAACATGTGGAGCCCACAAAGTGTAAAAGAAATACAAAGGTTGGCGGGACATTTGGCCTTTCTATCTTGGTTTCTACCAAAATCTTCAGAGAAAGCAATGCCTTTCTTCCAGCTCTTGAAGAAACCGAAAGATTTCACTTGGACCGAGGAGTGTGAAAAGGTTTTTGGAGAGTTGAAACATTTTTTAACTTCTCCAGTTCTAACTCGTCCACAACTCAGAAAATATATGTATCTTTACTTATATGTCAATGATTATGCAATAAGCTCATGGATCATCCAAGAAGAAGGAAAGCAACAGATGCCAGTATATTATGCTAGCAGGATTCTGCGAGATGCAGAAACCAGGTACCAAATAATGGAGAAACTCGCCCTTGACCTGGTTATGGAAGCCCGGAAATTATGACCTTACTTCCAGTCACATCAGGTCATAGTCAAGACGGATCATCCGATAAAGCAGGTGCTTAGAAAACCGGATTTAGGAAGAAGGATGATAGCTTGTCAGTAGAGTTATCAGAGTTCAGTCTGATATATGAGTAGAATGGACTGATGAAGGCGCAATGCCTCTCTGATTTCATTGCCGAGCTCTCCTCAAAGCCGAACCCAGAAGTTTTCACTTAGAATTTATATGTGGATGGTTCGTCTAACTTGAAAGAGAGTGGAGCTGGAGTAATCCTTGAAGGACCAGATGACCTGGTCCTGGAGCAATATCTAAAATTTGGATTCAAATCTTCTAACAATCAAGCAGAGTATGAAGCCCTAATAGCAGGATTGATGTTGGCTAAGGACGTTGGTGTGAAGGAGCTCAAATGCTAAAGTGATTCACAACTAGTAACAGGCCAAATCTTGGGTGATTACCAAACAAAGGATCCCGAATTGACCAGGTATGTTTGTAAAGTTAATAGTTTAATTTTAGAATTTGATAATTTTACTATTGAACATATTCCCCTCTAGGAAAATTCCAGGGCCGATCTGTTATCTAAGTTGGCGAGTACAAAGAAAGCTGGTCAACTCAGAACGTGTATTCGGGAAAATATGCCTAAACCAAGCATACATGGCATAGAAGTCTTGGCAAACAAACACTATGACCGAGGTAGGATGACCGCATTTTGGAAGTTTTTGATCTCGGATAAATTGCCCGATGACTCCAAGGAGGCAAAGAAAATAGACCTGAAGTCTTGCAATTATACCATCCGAGATGGACAGTTATACAGAAGGGGCTTTTCCATGCCTTTATTAAAATGCATAACAATGGAACAAGTTGAGTACGTATTGGATGAGATGCATAGAGGAATTTGTGGGATGCACTCAGGAGGAAGATCTTTGGCATCTCGGGTCTTACAGCGAGTTTTTACTGGCCAACCATGAGATCAGACTGTGCTGCTTGGACCAAAAGGTGTGACCCTTGCCAAAAATTTGCTAATATTGCACAAGTGCCAACTGAAGAGCTTCATTCCATGTTCTCGCCATGGCCCTTCACCATGTGGGGGATGGACATAGTAGGTCCTTTCCCTGTGGTCAAAGGTCAAGTGAAGTTCTTGTTGGTAGGGGTAGATTAATTTACCAAATGGATTGAAGCTGAGCCATTAGCTAAAATCACAGCTCAAAGTCCAGAATTTTGTTTGGAAAAGCATCATATGCAGACATGACTTGTCTTATGCAATAGTCACTGATAATGGAAAACCGTTCATCGACAAAGGACTTAAGGAATTCTATGCCAACCTCGGAATAAAACACAAGGTATCCTCGGTAGAACACCCACAAACCAATGGGCAACCCGAGGCGGTCAGCAAAGTCATTCTGAATGAGCTCAACAGAAGATTAGACAAGTCAAAAGGAGCTTGGGTTGAAGAATTACCAAGCATCGTTTGGGCTTATCACTGCTCGCCACAATCATCAACCGAAGAAACTCCTTTCAAGCTGACCTATGGGACCTATGCAATGATCCCGGTTGAGCTCGGTGAACTTTCGTTCAGAAGGCGGCATCATGATCATAAAATTAATGATGGAGAAATCGTAGTGGAACTTGACATTGTTGAAGAAGTTCATGAAGAAGCAAAAATCAGGGAAGAGTTGTGCAAACATAAAGCAGCTCGGAAACACAATTCAAGGTTAAGACCCAGGGAATTTGTTCAAGGTGACTTAGTGCTGAGGTTGCAAAATGAAGCAAGAAAAGACTCCAATGAGGGTAAGCTTGCAGCCAATTGGGCCGACCCATTACAAGTAGTTGAAAATTTAGGAAATGGGGACTATAAACTTGAAGAGTTGTTAGGGAAGGCTGTTCCAAGAACTTGGAATACCTCCCACCTTAAGTTCTACTTTAGTTAAAGCTTATGCAAGCAGGTGATGTACTCTTTTTCCTACCCTGGCCTTTTTCCCAAAAAAAGGGTTTTTTAGCCCGAAAGGATTTAATGAGGCACACCCAAGCAAATAAATAAATGAAGTCTATTTCAGTTTTATCTTATGCTAGTTTATTTTATATTACTGAATACTATTACATGGAAATTATTCACATCGGCAACATCAAAAATTTCGAGCCTAAATAGGTTGACCGAGCTAAAATCGAAATGCCGAGCCAATATGGCTGCCCGAGCTAAAATCGAAACGCCGAACCTAAAAAAGTAAATATAACATTCGTTATTTTATGCATGGTTAATGTATACTAGTTAGGTTTAGGACTTGTATTATATAGTTGGGATGTGGTTTGAGGGATAGAGACCCTTGCTTGGCAAGCACACAACCTTTTTGAGTGAGTTTGAACGTAGAAACAAAATTAGGGTTTCCCGGACAGCATCTTTGAAAATCTGAGTGTGAAATTAGAAATTTGGAGTTAGGAATGAGATTAGACATTTTTGATGGTTTGAGGTTGCTTATTAGGTCTTGATGAGCCTATATCTCAAATTTGAGGTCAATCGGATGTCGAATGGGTCCAGAACGCAAAGAAACACAAATCGAGTGTTTTGTGACCGATTAATTAATTGAGAGTCGGAATATTAAATTAAATTAAGTCGGGACTGAGTACAATAGGTCTTAGGAGTAACCTAAAATAATATAGAAGAATATCCTAACAGTAGTTTACGTGGGAAAATGCGGAGAAAATACCCAGTTGTGCTGACAGGGCAACACGCGGCAACATGTGTGGATGACACATGTCACAATTGGACACGTGTCACTAAGAGGGAAGGTTGCATGGGTGTGGCTGCCACCAAGGGACACTTGGAATCCACTATTCTAACTTAGAGACACCTAACCATGCTACATATGTGACACCTAGCCCACTAACCCACCTAAATTAATCTCCTAATGACACCTAGCCTAACATGCATGCAACTAAACTTAACAAATCAATGATTCAATCAAAATATCAAAGACATCATCTTCTCTTCACTCTTCAACGCATGACCAGAGAGGAAAAGGGATGAAATTCACTTTGGAGAAGCCATTTTCGTGCTTAACAAAAGCTTGAAGCTTGGATGGAGCAGCTTCTGTAAAACCATCACCACACCTTCTTCCACCGTTAGATCGTGTTAAAATTTCATAGAGAGGTTCTAGTTGATAGTAGTTCATATCCAACGGTTAAAATTTCTGTAAAATCCCCAGAGTGTGAGTTATTTAACTCAAGTTGGAGAGAAATTCCACCCGGGTAGCTTCTGACCAGTCACCTTGGGAGGTTCATCCTAGGCTCGTTCATCATTGGATCGAGATATAGAGGCGGAACAGTGGCGGATTTTGGGGTGTTTGCTGCAGATTTTGAGTTTCTTACTTTGTGTCTTTCAAAATGTGATGTTTAGGTGGGATATCGGAGATTCGGGGACCTCGTTCAGTGTGAGGCAGATCCGAGAGGAGTCGAGTAAGAGTGACCTCGTAGCGTTTCCGAGGTCGTACGTTCTTCAGGCGGGGGAAAGAAATTATTTAACGTCGAAAACGACACGGTGACGTTTAATTCGATAATGGCGTAGGGCGACCTAAACCCTACATGATTGCGAGTAACAGACAATGTCTGTATCACGCTGGGGACTACTTAGTAGTACTCGTGATGATATTGAGATTGTGCATTTATCACCGTTATGTTTATTATATAATATTTTATGATTGTCTGCTTGGATGATTTGACTGGTTGAATTGATGTTGATAACTACTGGATGGTAATGTTATGAGTTGTGATTATTTTATAAATATGATATATTATTATTTTATTATTATTTTATTATATTTTGATAATGATTATTATTTTGGAAATGATGATATGCATGTAATGATGATTTTATGACATGATGATAATGATGATGATTTTGATAACATGATAACATGATGGTATGATGTGATGAGTGTTATGATTATGCTTAGAGGTTGAGTAAGTGATAAGTTATGTTGAGACATGATGATGTATTGGGGAATTGATACCATATATGTTAGTAGTGCCTAACCGGGATGATTACTGTGATATAATGGTGGGGTTGAGGAGGTGAGATTATTATTGAGGTTATCTAGGAGATTATGATGAGTGGTTAGGACACTAGGGGGTGACCTGAAACATGGTCTGTGATACGGTTGACCTGAAACATGGTCTGGTGGACTTGAAACATGGCCATTTGGGGCCTATTCCTCATAGTGAGAATTCCCGGGGCTAGGCTAATGGCTGATCGTCCCAGACATTATTTAATTTTAGTTGAAGCTATAGTTCATACGTTGCATGAGCACCCTGACCGGGGTTCAGAGGTGTGCACCGGATTGTGCAGCTATAGTGCCATTGCTTTGCATGGGCATCCTCCATCCGCGGACGAGGGTGTGCGCCAGGGACTCTCGGACGTGTCAATTGATGTGGATATACGGATATGGCCGATACCTGATGAGATGATTCGTATAGCATTTGCATTGCATCATGATGGAGGGTAGAGGAGAAATCTTAGACGTGGATTGAGGATGATTTGTGTTATATATATGTATATATATTTATATCCTTGGAGACGAATGTTTAGTGTGCTGTTATAGAATTAAATGTTGCTAAACCCTTTCCACGTTAGACGTTATATTGTTTCTTATCCCTTTTCTTCTTGCTGTTGGGTATGTTTTGTTTATGTGATCGCTATAAGAAGACTTGGTGGAGGAACTAGATGGAACCCCTTATGAGCCAGATGCTGGAGGACGAGCAGTGGACCCGAGTAGTTGAGTAGAGAGGCTACGTCCAATGCGTCTTTTTTAGGCATTTTATCTTTTGTTGCTTATATCAGTTTGTACCAGTTTGTACCTATTGGGATCCTACTGAAGGGATTCCCTCTACTGTACTGCATTAGGAAATGATGTGTATATGTTATGCATGTGTGTATATATGTTGTTTATATTTTAAGTTCAAATTTTTCCGCCGTTTTAATATATACACTTAACGATAATAACACGATTAGGTCCTAGATATTATGAGTGTTCTTTAATGGGACGTCGGGGCGTCTCAGTAAACAAAGATCCTAAGGAGGCTAACCGAGCTAAAATGAAAATGCTGAGCCAATATGGCTGACCGAGCATCGAAACGTCGAACTTAAAAAGGTAAACAAAGAGCCTAAGGAGGCTAACCAAGCTAAAGTCGAAATGCCGAGCCAATACGGCTGACCGAGCTAAAATCGAAACACCGAACTTAAAATGGTAAACAAAGAGCCTAAAGAGGTTGACCGAGCTAAAATCAAAAAGTTAAACAAAAACCTAGTCAGGCAAATTAATTAGAAAAATTAACCAAGTTAATCCAAGCACTGGTTAAAAATCCTAAGTTTGAAACGTAAAGGTCACAAAGGAAGACCGAGCCAAAACAAAAATAACAGTTAGAAAAACTTAAAATTTCCTAAGTATAGAGTAACATTACCAAAGGCTCAAAATTATCATTAATATTATAGTTCATAGTCAAAAAAGTACAGAAAGGCATGTCCAAAGGTACAAAATATTTTAAAATCAAGAAGAAAATTTCCTAAGTTACTCATGAACATCCTCATGAGCAACAACTTCTTCTTTGACAATCACTACATCAGGATTAGAGGGAACAATGTTTTCAGTTGGGGGAAAGGAAATCGAGGAAGGCTCCACCATAGCTGCTCCATTTCCTCTGTTGCCCTATTCTTCTTCAACTTGTTCTTCATTCTTTTCTTCATTTTCTTCTTCTTCTTCTTCTTGGTTTTCCTCTTCCTCATCTTCGAGCTCGGACAAAGGAACCATATTTCCATCCTTGTAAAAATCATTGTCCACATCAGCTCCAGAAAGGTTAGCATCAGGAACAAAATTGCTGGATTTGTTTAATAGCACCATAGAATTCAGAAATGTGCTCTTTCATGATCTCGGCCTCAGCCTCCTTCAACTCAGCTTGAAGCGTTCAATTGGTCTTCTTCTCAGCATCAAGTAAAGCTTGAGAAGCCTCGGCAACTTTGTGGCAGCTAATTGTTTCGTCTCTCTCTTTGGAGAACTCGGATCGAAGGGAGGAAGTTTTTTTTCCAGCTCGGCATGTTGAGTTTTCAATTGTCCAATCAATAGAGCTTGCTCTTCGCACTTGACCAAAGCCTTTTCAAGCTCGTCTCTGGTGCGCAAAGCTTGGATAGCTTCAGCCTTCATGTCCTCCATTTTCTTCACATTGGTTGCAAGTTCATTGCACCAGAAACGGGTGATGGAAGAAATCCGAAGAGCATAACCAGCCTCGGCTTCCATGCTTGCATCGGGACCTTGCTCCAATAGAAGTCGGGCATCCGTGGGTTTTAGTACATGATGAAGTTGACACAGGCAAACACAAGAAGTGGGGTTGAATTGTGTTTGTTAATAATTTTTCTAAAACAACCTTTTAAAACTGTTTTTCTCACACGAGGATATATAAAGCAGATGCACACACTGAAAAAGAACTTTTGAGATTTAACAAAAGCAATATCAAAACCCCATAGTCGGTAAAAACAAGTAAAGCTATAAGAGTTTAAGGATAGAAGATTCACACAGATGATTTTATCCTGTTCATTCTCTTCAAACCAAGAGCTATGTCCAGACCCTTCGACTTGAAGGTTTTATGCACTATTTCTCCAAATAGATTACAACCAAGTATTCAACACCTCTCCAGACTACAAGTATTCCTTTCTTACCAAGCCTCTTCAGGCTCTAACTCTAATAAAGAGATTTTAACTTAAGATCTTCTTAACTCACTATATGTGAGGATATGAAAGTTTAAGATCTGTTGAATATTTTCACAATATTCAAACTAAAGAATACATACTTTTGCTTTTAAAATAATGAAAGAAATGAGAGCTAGTTCTCGCAAATATTGGATTGGTAAAAGTTTTTCTTTATCGCTTGAGGTCCTCTGTTTATACTGACCTTCTTCTACTCTTGAAAAGCTTCAACGGTCATTTTGAATTTCCAGTTTAGAGATAGCATTGAATGCACAATATCCGTTGTGACTGATAGCTTGATTGTTGTAACATCAGTTATTTTATGTATGGTTAATTTATGAGGATTAGGGTTAGGACTTGGATTATATAGTTGGGATGTGGTTTGAGGCATAGAGACCCTTGCATGGAAAGCACACAACCTTTTCGAGTGAGTTTGAACGTAAAAACAAAATTAGGGTTTCCCGATTAGCATCTTTGAGACATCTGAGTGTGAAATTAGAAATTTGGAGTTAGGAATGAGATTAGACCTTTTTGATGGTTTGAGGTTGTTTATTAGGTCTTGATAAGCCTATATCTCAAATTTGAGGTCAATCAGATGTCGAACGGGTCTAGAACGCAAAGAAACACAAACCGAGCGTTTTGTGATTGATTAATTAATTGAGAGTCGGAATATTAAATTAGGTTGGGATTGAGTATAATAGGTCTTAGGAGTAACCTAAAATAATACTGAAGAATATCCTAATAGTAGGTTACATGGGAAAATGGGGAAGAAAATACCCGGTTGTGCTGACAGGGCAACACGCGGCAACATGTGTGGATGACACATGTCACAATTGGACACGTGTCACTAAGAGGGCGGTTGCATGGGTGTGGCTGCCACAAAGAGACACTTGGACTCCACTACTCTAACTTAGACACACCTAACCATGCTACCTATGTGACACCTAGCCCACTAACCCACCCAAATTAATCTCCTAATGACACCTAGCCTAACATGCATGCACTTGACTAAATCAAGCCACTTAAGTCATCTAAACCAAAACCAAAACATTTTCTAAGTGAAATAAGAGTGATCAGACTTCTCTTTCATCTCACTTTCTCGCTGCATGAGAAAGAAAAGTGGAGAAGAAAATTCCCAGAGACCAAGACAACCATTGCTGAAAGCTTGAAGCCCGGTGGAACAACTTCTGTAAATCCCTCACCATACCTTCATCCACCGTTGGATCTTCTTCAAATTTAATACCAATGTTCTACGTTGATATTAGTTCATATCCAATGGTTGACATTTCTGTGTCTTCCCCAGAGTGAGAGGTATTAATCCTAGCAGTTCGAGTTGAGTTCAACTCGGGTAGCTCCAGACCAGTCACCTTGAGAGGATCATCCTAGGCTCATACACCGTTGGATCGAGCTGCAATTTTTTGATAAGATAAAGGAACGGTAGCTCTTTAATCGTACCGTTCATGTTTGTAAATAAATGTCTGGAGTGTGAGATATGAGGCCAAATCAGTGGCTGATTTTGGGGTGTTTGCTGCAAATTTTGAGTTTCTTACTGTGTCTTTCAAAATGTGATGTTTAGGTGGGATATAGGAGATTCGGGGAACTCGTTCAGTGTGAGGTTGATTCGAGAGGAGTCCAGTAGGAGTGACCTCGTAGCATTTCCGAGGTCGTACGTTATTCTTCAGGTAGGGAAATGAAATTATTTAACGTCGGAAACGGTACGGTGACGTTTAATTCGATAATGGCGTAGGGCGACCTAAACCCTACATGATTGAGAGTAACGGACAATGTCCATATCATGCTGGGGACTACTTATTAGGATACCCGTGATGATATTGAGATTGTGCATATATCACCATGACGTTTATTATATATTATTTTATTACTTTTATGATTGTCTGCTTGGATGATTTGACTGGTTGAATTGATGTTGATAACTGTTGAATGATGATTTTATGACATGTTGTAATGATGATGCTATGACATGATGATATTATGGCATGATGTGATGAGTGTTATAATTGTGATTAGAGATTGAGTAAATGATAAGTTATATCGAGACATGAGGATATATTGGGGAATTCATGTTATATGTGTTAGTAGTGCCTAACCGAGATGATTCAGGAGATATGATGATAATGATATTGATGAGATGATATTTTATTGAGGTTACCTATGAGATTATGATGAGCGTTTAGGGCACTAGGGGGTGACCTGAAACATGGTCTGTGATATGGTGGACCTGAAACGTGGTCGTGTGGACCTGAAACATGGTCGTGTGGGGTCTATGCCTCGGAAGGAGAATTCCTGGGGATAGGATAGGAGGAGAGTCGTGGAGATCGAGGATGCAGGACTGACTACCTTTCTCAAAGGGAAGCCACCACAGTTTGGAGGAGAGTATGATCCCGAGCGAGCAGAGTGGTGGATACAAGAGCTTGAGAAGATCTTTGACACCATGCGATGCAGAGATGACAGGAAGGTGACTTATGCCGCCTTCATGCTAACCGGAGGGGCTGAGTCATGGTGGAGAGGCAAGAGGAGATTGCTTGAGGCTGAGGGTAGGTTGATCATTTGGGAGCTGTTTAGATAGTGTTTCTTCGAGAAGTACTTCCAGCGGTTAGTCATACGCGAGAATGAGAGAGAGTTCATGAGTCTTCAGTAAGGAGACAGGTCTGCTGGTGATTATGCGGCCAGATTTGAGGCCCTGATTCAGTTTTCCTAGTTTTACCCTAGGTTTCCAGATGAGGATTGGATGTGCTGGAGATTTGAGGAGGGTTTACGGCACGAGTTGAGGAGGGTTATAGTGCCCCTAGATATTTTGAGCTTTCCAAAGATGGTGGAGAGGGCCAGTTCTATTGAGAGTATGGATCGAAGACAGGATGCATGAGACACCCCGATGTGCCCCATTGTATTATTACATTAAATCCTTAATTATTTATTTACTTAATCGCGCGCTTATCGTTGAAAATACGTAAAAATTAAAAACTTAATTAATAATTAGATAACTTCTACAAATATACAACACACTAAACTATTTTACATAAATACACACATAAGTATCCTTTATTTTACACAACATACTTATAACTAACGGAAACAAAACATCTTATGTGACTCACTGGCCTTAAACTGACTACGCCACATTATTAGGATCAGTAGGTTGTTCTTCAGCGTCAACTTCATACGGAACGTCGTTCAACTCTTCAACAATCTCCGTCCCGTATGGGGCTCCATCCATCTCCTCCGTAACATAGTCGTACATATGGTCTTCTAACGTAACAAAGTAGACATACACCAAAAATACAAAAATAGTGAGATAAGAAACAGTTCTATCATCATAAGTGGAAAAGATTCATAGCATATAATACAATAACAGTCACAGACATGCATCACTCACAATTTACAATCATCCATACTTTATAACATCATCCTCTACCCTTCAACTCATTCAACTAAACCTTTGTGCTGACGTGGCCACTACTAATCCTGTCACACATCCCTCGTTAGGGATGCCAGTCATTCGTCCAAGTGACACGTTCCCAACGCCGGTGCACATTCTCATCCATGGTAGGAATGCTCATGCAAAGCAATGACACTATAGCTGCACAGTACCATCGGTGCACACCCTGGTTCTCTATCTCAACTATATCAAGGGTGCTCATGCATAGCAATGACACTATAGTTGCACAACTTAAATTCTAATTTGGAACGGTCTACAAGAACTTCGGAACTCGTGTATCTTAAATACACGGTTATGAACAACGATGCAACATATGATTCTCACTGACTTTTATCAATAACAACCTAGTACCTCAAGCTTTTCCTCATAACCTCCACTTACATTCTATATCATATCACTCCTATAAAATAATAGCGAGGCACTTCTAATTCACATTCAAAACTCTCACCCAACAAAATACCTCTGAGCCATATATATATATATATATCTTTCCTTAAAATTATCTATGCATATAATTAAACCCAGGCAGATCATGCATAACACATAAATCAACAGAATGTTCCAAAATCTCAATATCATATAAGGCAATTTATCACAACAAACTCATAATAGTTCAACCAAATAAATAACAAAGTCAGCTTCTGTCACGGCCTAGCCATGATAGCCATCACGGCCGTGACAGGCAACCAAGGCAAGTCAGATTCTGTCACGGCCTGGCCGTGATAGCCATCACGGCCGTGACAGACAGCAAACACCTTCACTATCATAATTATCAAAACACCGAAACAAATACGTCACATACAGATGGAATACCTCAACCAGCGTATCATAAACAGTCAAAAGTAAATAATTCAAACATCCTCAAATATGAATAATTAACCTAAGGCGATAAACCTACAATTCCCAAATCGTCATTGGTTTTACGGAAAAGATTCCAATACGATTTTGGTACTGTCGAATACTCGACCACTAGTAGGGTTTAGGTCGCCCTACACCATTATTATAAATTATATACTACTTATCGGATTCCGATGATGGAATGGTTCTTTCTCCCACCTGAGTAATCACCGGAAACACGTACACGACGATCCTCGTTATCCAGCCACGAGTTAACACAACCACCTTCAACCAAATCAACAATAAAACAAGTCAAGAACTAAGAACATCTAGAATCCTACTACAAGGCCACGACTTCTAGGGTTTTGGGTGACTACAATTCATAATCATGATTAAGTCATGGATTTATGATCCTTGATTAACCTAAATCATGGATTAGTGACTAAACAACTAAAGTTGAAACTCAAAACTTCCTAACTCTTTTATACAAGGATTCGGCCTCAACATGTTCATAGGTTTAGGGTTCTTAGTTTAATAAACCAACTTGGATTTATTAAGCATACATACTAATAGCTTGATTAACAAGATCATTAATGAAAACTATGAACAAAAACTCATCAAATCTCACCCATCTAGGGTTCGGCCAACATAGAGATTTTTGAGTAAATATTTTCCTTTTAAGAAACTAACATGGATTAGAGTGTGTAGACATACATGCCATATAGAATACATGATCATACATGACAACACATGAACAAAACTCTACCAAACCTACTTTGATAGATTCGGCCAAGGCTAGGTTTTTAGGAAAGAAATTTTTGATTACATCATGCTCTTAGATTTAGATAATATGCATGATATCAAGAAGATAGAAAGTAGTTTCATCATCATTAGATTTTTCTAGAATTTATTGTGACTTTTCAAAGTTCTAGGGTTAGAAACTTGAAAATGATGAACACCTATCAAACAAACTTTGAATCAAGAAACTTGCTAAAGAACATAGGCATGATTAAGGAAGAATATTAGGATTTACCTCTTGAAAATCAATGACAAAGGAAATCCAATAAACTTAATTCACAAATCTATCACTAAAAGACTTATAACTTTAGGGTTTTTGAACAAATGACAATAGAAACTAAGTGAAAAGTGAGAGTACGGTATTTATAGAGCTTGCTTGAGCCATCTTGGGAAGGATCTAGAAGTGTTGAGTTGTCTTGCTAAAAGGATTAAAATGCAAATACTTCCTAGGGACCATTTTGCAAAGATTCCAAAAGTTTAAGGACTAGTTTGCAATTTGCCAATAAATTGTCATGATGACTTTTTACCACATTTAATGTGAGCTTATCTTGACTAACTTTGGCTGAATTTATGTCATAGATATTTTTAAGAAAAACTCATGAATGTTGAAGAATGTTGAAGAACAAAGTAGAAGAATGGAGAACATTCTAGAAAATCTTGGCTCATCCAAAAATAAATGAGGGCAGCCTTCAATCCCTCATGGGCTTGCGCATGGGCTTAGTAACTTTGGGCTTGAATTCATTTTTGTGGGACCCACTTAAAGATTTAAGCATAAAGCTTAACTTAGGAAACTTGTATAGTTTCAAATAGGCTTTATGGAATCAATCCATGAACTAGGAAATTTTGGGCTTCATAACCACGTCCATTAGAGATTGGTAACAAGGATTCTAGCCCAATTCACTTGAGGCTAAGTCCAACTAATCATCCTCAGTGGGATGGATAAGTAATGAGATTACCTATCCTTAGTAGGTTAGCTGGGAGATAGTGTGGCACCTAATTTTTGTCATCTCTATGGTAGGACGAACCAGAGTTGATAGGAGCTTCATTAATGTATAGGTGTGAATGGTACTATGGGAACCCTTAAGTTCAACATCATTGAGCGAGATGATTACAATGGATTTTATCATGATCGAGGCAGATATATCATTAAAGGACTTTAGAGTAGTGATCAATGTTTATGGTTAATGTCGACTTAGTGAGTCCGAGGATTAACGGAAAAATATATGGTAGTTTTCCTTAAGCTGAACGGACGTAGTAAAGAGGAGTTCTTGAGTGAAACTAAGTTGTTAGAAAAGTTTAAGAATTATGATTTGGATAATTCAAACTGAAGTGATTCCCTTTGGTTGTAGTTGCATGGAGAAATGTAATCGTATTCTTTAAGATTGGAATAAATGACTATGATATAATTTGGAGTGGTGAAATATGTCCAAAGGAAACTAAGACTATAATTGTGTGCTTTGGGTGGAAAGTTGATATATGTGATAGAGTTAAAGTTGAACTTGATATTCGTAGTGTGGATAAGGTGTTGAAGAAGTTTTGCTAGCGGACTAATTTTGAGGCAAGAAGTGATTAAGATTTGACTATGTCTTTCGAGTGTGATAAACTATGGCGAAATGTTTATAATCTTTGAGGTCTTATTCTGGTAAATATGTGGTTGATGATCCATAATAGAAACTGGACATTTTAAATTCAAGATTGCCATTGGGGAGTGTCCACCTAGATTTCTTGGCTTTGTTTTGGTGCAACTCTTAGGGGTAATGGCCTTAGAGAAACTCTATTTTATAATATCTTTTCTCGGCTGCAAATATATAAGCTAAGGGCAGATATGATACAAGCATTCCCTTGCATAAGTGATAGAACTATGTCTTCAGATGGATAAATTGTTAGTTGTGAATTTTCTTGGGCAAATAGGGTAGATGTGCATGGGAAATTTCTTAAACCAGGGATACTAACGGGGCTTGAGAACTAAATTGAAAATGAGAGTCAAATGAAGGATATGAAATCGAAGTAGGCAAAAGATCCGAGAGGAATTAAGAAGAGAACGGACTATGTTGGGTGTGGTAAGGTTCAATTTTAATAAGATTAAATTTCTTAGGTTTTTGGCGCAAAGTATATCATGTGTAATTCGGGAATGTTATGACGTTTTGATTGGAGATTTGAAAAGTGTGAATTTGGTATGACTAAAAGAGTAGACTAAGCCCAAATGGACTAAGATTATGATTGTATCTCTTGAGTAGAAGGTTAATTGATGTTATGGTAAAGATAATGTTGATTTTGATGTTAGCTGTGAAAGTTGAATATTGGAGAAAGTTTTTCTAATGGATCTGTATTGAGAAGTGAAGAGATTAAGCATTGATTTTGTTCTTTAAAATGTAATAGACTAAGGTGAAATATCGAAAGTAATGGAGCTAATGCGGTAGTGAAAAAGTTTCAAGGATAAATATAATGGCATAGGAATTGATCCTGTTATAGTGTTATAGATGAAAGGAATGAAGCGATGAGAATACAAAGCAATATTTTAGAGTTAAAGTGTGATTACAAAATCCTGTGTAGTTTTGAGCTACGAAATTTCGAGGACGAAATTTTTTTAAGAGGGGTAGTAATGTAACACCCTAGTTTTTACACCTAGGATTAATTATTTTATTTGGATGTTTAAGTTTATTTTGTTATGTGGTTTAGTTTGGGTAATTGAATTACTCTCTTCAAATTATTTTATTGGGTGCGTTAACACTGACTTATTTCAGTGAATGCACGCTTACTAGACAATAATTACGTTATTGTCACTAATATACCAGTACAGAAAAATATTTTTCATAATATGATTAAGAGAAAAGCATTTTCATATTCTTATCCTATTTAATTTTAGAGTTAAAAATATTTTGGTTTGACAATTATCGTAGATTAAATTTTGGACTGAGTATTTTCTTAGTGGATCAGTTCAATTATTAATCTTTACTCTAATTTGAATTTCGAAATTATATCTTTATCAATCTTTATTTTTAGATTCTAAAAAGTAAAAACATGTTTATTTTAGGCCTAATATTTATCACTCATTTTGTACCTATCATTAAATAATTAGTTTAAAAACTAAACTTCCTCACTTTTCTCTCTCTCTTTCTCGACGTTCTCTCTCTTTTCTCTTCTCTTTCTCTGCTTCTTCTCCCTCTTGACTCCATCTTCTTCTTCCTCGTCCTTCTCAACCAACCAGTCGCGCCGCCCTAGGAGCCGTCCGTCGCTGTCCAGCCGCGCTCCGCCAAGGAGTTCGTCGTCCGGTTGCCGCACAGTGGAAAGAAGACAACAACACGCGGCCGCTCCACCTCGTACGTGTTGGCCGGTTTGGCTTCGGTTTGGCCGTTTTCGCGCTGCACCAGACCGCCGCACCTCCAGCCGTCGTCTGCTTTGTCTTCCTCGTGGTGTCCATGCAAAAACCGACCCCTCAAGTCATCATTCAAGACGACTTACCGGATCTGTCACAACTCCAACCGCCGCACCGTTGTCTCTGCCGCCGCGCCAGAAATTTGAACCTCCATCACTTCTCTTCCTTCACCTTGGGTAAGAGTTTTACCTCTAACCTCTTCTCTTTTGTAAACCCCCAAATTGATTTTGAAACCCTAACCCTCTGATTTCAGATTTTAATCTTAAGATTAAAGCTTGTTTTATGAAATTAGGACTGTGAATTTGTGTTTCCCTAAACCAATTTCATTATTCTGGGTTTTCCCTAAATTTTAATAAGGAGCCCTAAAACCCCAATTTGATTTTATTTGAATTTGGGTATGTTTTTGTGAAATTAATTATGATTTAGTGCAATTAGGACTCTTAATGGATGATTTCCAAAGTTCTTTTTCAAGATCTTTTAATCAAAACAAAGTTTCCTAAAAGGGTATTCGGAAGCGTGAGCTTCAAACATGATTTTCTTTAAAAATAACCTTGTTTGGTAATTAGATTAAGTGTTTAGATGAAGTTAGAATGTGTGTTTGATCATGTGAAATTGATTTCTTGATTTTTGGTTGTTGCGCGTTGTTGGATTCCCTCTCTGAGACGTTTGACACGGTTATGCTTGCTTGATGGAGTAGATAGTTACACTCTTGGAGCTAATGTGAGTATTAAGACGAGGATCCTTTACTTGTCTTCAAAGGTAAGGGGAGTTTGCCTAGGGATATTCAATAACTGTGTGCATGTGTGTATGTGTTTAATTGGATATTTACATGTTGATTGAGCTTACTTGATTATCTAATGTACTTGAACTGTTATCCTATTATCTGATGTTGAACTGTACTTGTTCTAAATGATATAATGCATATATGTGATGAACTGCTTTCAACTGTGATATTAGCATTGAATTGATGATATATACTGTTGTTGATTGAAAGTTTGCTAAGCGGAGGCGTGCGTCATGCTCAACCATAATAAGGATTAAAAACGTTAATAAGCTTTGAAGATGAAGGGATTGGTGTTCTTTTCCAAAAGCTCTTTAAACTTAAAATATTTGTTTTAAATGTTGAAATGATTTTGGTGTACTATTGCTATACAAAAGAAAAATCCTTTTCGAACTATGTGTCTTCAAGTGAAAACTTTCAAGATTATTTGGCAATATCCTATTGGGGAAATATTTCAAAGATAAAAGAATTTCAGAGATGCTTTATAAAAGATTTTCAAAGAAAAGGTTTTTCCTAAATATTTTAGAAACTTTCCGATAACCTGGATAGGTTATCGAGGATTCGGTTTTGAATTTGTTTTTCACTGAATGAAAGATAAGTACTAAAAGAATAGGAATCTAGACGTGAGACGTCGCCTCTAGTTTTCCATGCTTAGCACGTGATCTTGGATCAGTGTTAATTCGGGACCGTAAAGTCCTATTCGTAATGTTATGGACTTCAAGTCCAATTCGCGGAATCGAGGACAGTTCGTTCGATTTCCGTTGTTGTGGGCTATTGTCCTTAGCATGATAAGTAAAACATGACTAAAAGTATATTGATTTCCATTACCACAAACCTTGACTGCGGCCACGGTCTAGGTGTTGGGATTGAGCATTTGGACTGTGTGTCCTATGTTTCTAAGTTTTCAAGTGATGGGGAAATAATGTTAAGTCATTAGCTTTGAGCTTTGACAGTGAAATATTTACACAAAGAAAAACCTTAAAAGGAAAGTTTTTATTCATATGCATTTCCCCGGCAGACGTGCCTTTGCTTATTGAGGATACCCATGGGGTATCCGAGAGTCGATCACATTGCTAGTTGTTTCGTTAAGGGCATGTGGCGTTGTCGACCAAGAGGCCTGGTGCATCGGGGATGCGGTGGCAACAGCCCTGGGGCAGAGCTTGACCAACTCTATCTTCTCCAGTGATAACATGGTGTTGTGATCTCATGAGATTAGGATAGAGCCTGATATTGAAGTGTCATGTACATTTTCGAAAACTGATTGTACGGGCTTGAGGACCCCTTGATATAACACTGTTATATTATGATGATTATGCATGCTTTAACTGTTGATCTGATTTCGTGTTGCATGTATCATGTATATGGTTGTTGTGGGATATATCTTATGACGGTATCTCACCCTTACAAACATATCAGGTTTCTTCTGGTTTGCTATTGTACCCTTGGTATTTTAGTGCAGATGTGTAGAGGAGTCTTCCTAAGTCACTCAGAGACTTAGATCTAGTTGCTTGATGAAGTATTTGATTGTGGAACGATCACGTGAGTTCTTCTTAGGAATAACTTTTAGAATGACCAGCTTAGGGTTTGAGACTTAGATTATTTTGATAAGTATGTATGAGTATGGCTCAGAGAGCCTTTATTTTAAAATGAAATGTTTATGGCTCGGAGAGCGTTATTTGAAAGAAAACTTAAACTTTTCCTTTTGGTCCTGTAAAGCTAATTGGTATAACTATCTTTAGCATGTTATTGCTTGATTGTATTTGGTGTAACTGAAATTCTGGAGTAAAAATGTAATTATTTTAGCAGGTGTTCTTTTACCTGGGATGTCCGAATTACATAGGAGACTCTGTCGAAATTTTCGTAAAATACTAGCTTTTATTCAAGTCTATTCTTTAAATTAAATAGGCTTGCCATACTATGATAGTAAGTCTGTGTGCCAATCAAGGCTTAGGAGTCGTGACAAAATTTTTATACTCAATTTCAGACACTTGTATACTTATATAAATTATTTTCCGAAAGCACCAGCAAATTATCTTTTAATTTAAATTCCGCACGTGTTACGTAAGTAATGCCCCAAGGGAGGGGGCGTTACAGTAACTAACTTATGTTTTATGAACTAGAATGTGGCATTCAGTGCAGAAGGCATGGTCATTATGCTAGGATGTGCAGAAATGGGACACCTTGACACAAGTATGTAAACCTGTTTGACCATTGGTTGTTGGCTTGCTTGGTGGTATTAGTGTTTAGATGTTGGAATTTTGGGGACAAATTTTTTGAAGGACAATAGAAATATAACATCCCGGTTTCGGGTATCTAAATAGTTTTATGAGGCTTTGGAATGTTGGAAGGTTTATTTCAAAGGTCTAGAGGTGTTTAGAGGCCCTAAAGGTCTTAGAAAAGTTTTAAGTACATGTTTTTCGGATATTTTTCGAAAGCACAGTCGTGTAGGGATGCACTACCGTGCATAGTGGAAAGGCCTACAACTGTTTGAGCAGATTGTTTCAAAATGACAAATTACCAGGGACATAAGATTTAGCTCAAGACCCTTCCTCTTTACAAAAATCTCCATGAAAAACATAACTCTTAGAGCTTCACCAATGTAACTACAGAAACAACAGTAGCAGCCCCAATAAACTGCTCTATGTTATATTTAGTTAGTTAGTTAGAATGATTTATGGCAATTAGTTACAATTGGTTAGTTACAGTTATTTTAGTTGTTATAGATAGCCAGTTCTGCTTGTATTATGTATATTAACCTCAAAACTTAACATTAGTCAATTGAGCAGATTTTTTTTTTCAAGCATTGTGTTTTTGCCTCTGCATTTTCTCTCTGAGTTGTCTTGCTGCACAATAAAAGGTTTTTATTATTGCTCAACCACTTAACTCATACATCAGCCTTTAAATAGATACAAGAAGAGATTGAAAAATCAAATCTACAGCCTATAAACTAGGATCAGATTTGTATCAGTTACAACAAAATCTCAGTCAAAATTAACAACATAGTTAACAGCAAAATCAAATCTTAATGACTAACAGCTTGGCTAGCAAAACAGAATCTTAACATAGTGACTGATGCTAGCTGTTCCTTGAAGACTCAGTCAAATGAGCTCTATTACACCCCCTCAAGATTGGGTCACCATCAGTGACAGCAAGCTTGGCTCTAAGAGGAAGAAATTGAATTTAGGACAATGGTTTGGTGAGTATATCAGCTAGCTGATCTTTGGTGGAGATGTGAGAGACTTTAAGTTTTCCCATGTGCACAAGTTGACGGACAAAATGATAATCAAGAGAAATATGTTTCATTCTCGAGTGAAACACTGGATTAGAGCACAAATAGGTTGCACCGATGTTGTCACAGAATAAGGTAGGTGTAGGAATAGAAATCCCAATTCACCAAGGAGATTCATTAACCACATGACTTCTGCAGATGTATTGGCAACTGACCTGTACTCAGCCTCGGTTGAGGATTTAGCCACTGTCCTTTGCCTCTTCGATAACCATGATACCTGGTTTCCACCAAAATAAATCACAAAAGGAGAAGTGGAAGTTTTATCACCTAAATTACCACCTCAATCAGCATCACTAAATGCATGTAAATGAAGATGAGGAGGTTTCTTAAGTGCCAAACCAAAGTTGTGAGTGAGCTTAAGATACCTCAAGACTCGTTTGGGTTGCTGCAAGTGAATTTGAGTTGGTTTGTGCATGAACTGAGACAATTTATTAATAGCAAAGGACAAGTCTGGGCGAGTGAGAGTCAAGTACTGCAAGGCTCCAATGATTGCACGAAATGTTTTAGCATCAGCAGCTGCATAGCCATCATGCAGCCGTAATGGAGTAGCTGTGCATAATGGTGTGCTAGTAGGCTTAGCTCCAAACATTTGAAACTTCTCTAACAGATCACATATGTAACCATGTTGAGATAGAAGGAGACCTTCAGGCACCCGGATCAGTTCAATATCAAAAAAGTAATGTGGAAAACCAAGATACTCGATAGAAAACCTTGTGGATAATTCAGCCATAAACTGTTGCAGAAACTGTGAGTGACTACCAGTCAGTAAAAGATCATCTACATATACTAAAAGAAAAGCCTGAACACCATTTTTATTATAAATAAACAGAGAGGTATCACTGAGACTGGTTTGAAAACCATAATCTAGAACAAATGCCTTGAGAGAATCATGCCAAGCACGTGGTGCTTGTCTCAAGCCATAAATTGCCTTTCTTAATTTGAAAACATGACGAGGAAACTCATTGTGAACAAAACCTGGTGGCAGCTACATATAGACATCTTCAGCTAGAGTTCCTTGTAAAAAGGCATTGTTAACATCTAGTTGATGCATAGACCAACCACGGCTAAGGGAAATTGTGAGAACCACTTTAATTGTTTAAGGCTTGACAACCGGAGAGAAAGTTTCCTTTAAATCAAGTCCAGGTGTTTGAGTAAACCCTTTGGCAACAAGCCTTGCTTTGTATCTAGAAATGCTACCATCAGGATTTCTCTTGATCCTAAACAACCACTTGCAACCAACCAGATTTTTAGACTCCTCCTTTAGAACCAAAGTCCAGGTACCATTTTTCAGCAAGGCATCAAATTCTTCAGAGCAAGCTTGTCGCCAACGAGGAACTTTAAGAGCTTGAGTCACAGTTGATGGTTCTAGGTTCTTAGGTAGATCATGCTTGGTGGCTGTCAGGATTTTCTTTGGTTTGAATATGTTATTTTGAGACCTGGTAATCATGTTATGACTGCGAGATGGATTAGTGGAAATAGAAGTGTGAAGTGGAATAGGAGAAGAAGTATCACCTGTTTGATTTGCTGGTGCAGAATCTGAGTTCTGATCAGGCGCAACTGCAAGGTCCAACTCATGTGTTGGAGAGATTGAAGGTTGTTGAGGAGAGGAATGAGGCTCAATGACAGTAGATGATGGTGCTGGATTAAAAGGTATGATAGCAGGTAAAGTAGGCTCAGTTGAAGGAATTAGAGTGGATGTAGAAGGTTGAATGAGTGACTGATATGGGAACAAATTTTCCACAAAATTCACATGCCTAGAGACATAGATTCGGCTGGATAAAGGTTCAAGACAAAGGTAAGCATGCTGTGATTGAGAATATCCTAGAAAAATGCAAGGAAGAGATCTAGATTGAAGTTTATTTTTGGTGTAAGGGCGCAGCCATGGAAAGCACAAGCAGCCAAAAGAATGGAGTTTATGATAGTCAGGAGTAGTATGAAATAGAATTTCAAAAGGGGATTTCATGTGTATTGTTGGAGTAGGCATTCTGTTAATTAGATAAGTTGCTGTGAAAAAATCATGGGACCAAAATTTAGCTTGTAAGTTGGCATGATGTAACAGGGCACGACCCGTTTCAACAATATGTCTATGCCTTCTCTCAGCAGTACCATTAACTTCAGGAGTGTGAGGAGGAGTGGTTAGATGGGAGACACCATGTGTGGCTAGGAATGATTTCATTTTGACAAATTCACCACCATTATCAGAGAAAAGAGAAACTATAGGCAAATTGAAATATTTTTCAACAATGGACTTAAATTGAATGAAAATGGAGAATACATCTGACTTAATTTTCATTGGATAGATCCATACATATTTTGAAAAATGATCAACAAAAATCAAATAATAGAAATAACCATCTAAAGACCAAACAGGAGAGGGTCCCCAAACATCGGAATAAATGAGTTCCAGAGGTTTGCTACTGGTGAGATGATGATCCGAGAAAGGTAGCTTGTGACTTTTGGCAGAATGACAGGAACTACATTCATTGGATGAGGGAAACTTTATTGGAATGTGATAACTATCTGCCAGATGTTTGATTATTTTGGATGAAGGAGTACCAAGTTTATGATGCCATATTGAAACAGACTGAAGACTGGTGGTGAGAGCTTGAGGAGGAGCAGAAGGTAGATGATAAAGGTCGTGCTTAAGTGGTCCTTGCAGCAGAGCCTGACCCGACTTCAAATCCTTCACAACAAAGCAAGCAGGAAAGAAATCAACAGAACAATGGTTAGTCTGACACAATTTAGAAACTGATAAAAGATTGGATTGAATATTAGGAACACATAAGACTTGATTGAGATAAAGTGGTTTAGTTTTGATGTTAATAGAAGAGTGACCAATATGTGTAATATTCAAACATGTGCCATCACAACCATGACCCGATCAGACCCTAGATAAGAATTAGCCAAGGTCAGCTGCTGAAGATCCTGTGTGACATGATGAGAGGTTCCAGTGTCCATAATCCAACTAGAATTATGAATAGCTGGTTGATGATTTGGCATATTGACCGAAGGTTTGGTTCCATTTCTCTTAGGATAGCGATTAAATTTATAGCATTTCCTGGCAACATGTCCAGGTTTGTCACAGTATTGACAAACTACTTGTTTATCAGGATTCGGAGCAGAGGAAGAGGTCTGTCCGATGAACTAAGATTTATAGCGTGGCTGGCCTTTGTTACGGGTGACGGCATTGGCTGTCCAACCAATGGATCAGAAGTAGGATTGGTTTCACGTGATAGGATTGTCTCAAAGTCCACGAGTTTCTCTATAATATATCATATGTAGCTTTTTGGTTTCTAATTATCTTTGTTGTCTGAATGTAATTGAATATATTTATTGTTTGTAATCTTTTAATTTAGTGTGTTTTGGTTGTACAAAAGTGATTGTGTTGAGAATATTTAGATTCTGTATTGATCTGGATTACTGGATTGCTTAAACAGGGGAATGGACTGTCACTACTGTAGGGGGGGTTAAAAAACTCACATCGGTTTCTGAAAAAACCGATGTGATAACCCAACATTTCACATCGGTTTCTAAAAAAACTGATGTGGTAACCCCACTTTCCACATCGGTTATTTTTAAAACCATTGTGAAATGTTGGTTTCCACATCGGTTTTTAAAATAACCGATGTGAAAAGTGGGGTTACCACATCGGTTTTTTCATAAACCGATGTGAAAAGTGATGAACATGATTTATTGTCTTGCTGAAATAGAATTTTTGATATCGGTTTTAAAACCGATGTGAAAAGTGGCAATTAACCACATCAGCCGTTTCAACATCGGTTTGAAAACCGATGTGAAAAGCCAAAAAAATCGATGTGAAATTCCTTTTCTGCACTAGTGTTCATAAGTCTCATATATTCACCTAATATTACTATAGAATCTTTAACCCAACCTTCAACAACTATAAACTTCAGTTCCCAAGTGAAAATTTCAGGCAAGAAATATCTGCCCTTTATTTAGATTTTAACCCATTGAGATCCCCTCACTTTAAAGTTATTTCATTCCGGAGAGTAATAAGTTATAATTGGAGTCGGGATATCACAATTTTACCAATTGGTCAAACTCACTTCGACTTTAAGGTTAATATATATTCATCACACACTGGTCGTTGGAGTGAGGATGGGTTTGCTTTACTGCATTTAGCCAATACGCGTGTTGATTCTAGTGTATACTGCAATAGTGTTATACATTGGTTCACTCCTGGTGGGGATTGTGTCTATTTTGATGTAGAACGACAATTATTCAACACAATGCGAACTCCCGCATATATTGACTACAATAATCTAATTGTCAAGTATTTTGGAGAGTCGAGAGGGCATTTGCATTTGATACTAGTTATTAGTCATGAAAGTTTGACTTTTGATATTTGGGAGTTGAAGAAAGATTACTCCAGCAGGATTGTGAGATATCACGTGGATCTTAATTGTATTGGAGAGGATTGTGTTAACTCTATGTTTTCCGTGTTAAGTGTTGTTCGCCAAGCAAATGAAGAGGGCTCCATGCTTGTGTTGTTCGTTGACTCCAAAGGCTTGTCCTATAATCTAAAGGACCATACTCCAAGAATTATTTTTGAAGCAAATGAAGTGGGCAAATCATTTCAGTACCTTGAGACATTGTTAAATATTTGAGGTACCTTTTATTATCCTTTAAGGGCTGAAATACTATAGAATTGTTGACTCTCCTAAATCATGAAGCATATATTTGGCAATGTATGTTGTTTATTTTGTTGTGTTTTGGCTATTAACTTGTGTACCTTATTCTATATGTTTTTTATGCTAGTGTTATTTTACAGTATGTACTTATTGTTGTGTTTTCAGTTGTTGCAGTGATTAAATGTGTTGAGACTATGCTAATGTTAGAACTATATATTAGCTCCTTATAACTTAGACGACTAAGGACTTGTTTGTTTAGGTTTTTTACAAAAAAAAAGTCACTTATGATATTATATACTTGTTTGTTTGGAATGATACTAAAAAGTGATTGTAAAAAATGAAATTCAACTTTTATAAGAAGGTATACTTTTCAGCTTCTTAAAAAATCAGTTTATTTATTTATCACTTTTTAAAATTGGTTTGTTAGTGGTGTTATTGGAAGTGTTCAAGAAATCATTTCGTTTTGATAGTGGTGTTAATAGGGTGGTAGTCTTCATGAAAATATTTTGTTAACTTAATAATTTAGATGAATAATTTGAAACAAAATAAGTTAATTAGAGAATGAATTTGATTTTTTTTTAAAAAAAAGAAATGTTTGAGAACGAAAGTATACTTTTTGCCTAGTTGTTACCGATGCCTCGACGTTGTTTTGATGAGTTTGACTATTGTTATTGATGCATGGGGCATGGTGCTATGTATTGGGTTATTTGGAATGATCATATGGCGATATGCATGTCTTTGTATATCTCCATTAGGGGAAGATGATTATTTTGAGATACCACCTTCAAAGGAGATGGCAAAGGGCCTAACTCATAGCAAAGACATATTAGCCTAATGCGAGACAATGGAAAAGGGCCTCCTACATGGAGAAGGCAATGAGGAGTCATTGCATTCATGCTATTGAATGGTTGATGTTATTGTATGTGTTAAGGGTTATGTATGTTTTGTTTAAAATACTTTGATATTATATTATTTGAAAAATGGCGGATAATCATGGTTGTGTTTCTGACTACCCGTCGACTGCAAGCAACATCTTTACGAAAATTGTTCTAGAACCGTGTTTACTTACTGGGGCTATAAATCTCATTAGTGGTATTGTCTTTCAGAGTTCACAGGTAATATTAGAGGCAACAGAATGGATAGAGGATGTCTTGGAGACTTGAAGACATTAGTTCTAGTTGATTTAATTTTCAGTTTATCAGACGCCCGTGTTTTGAGGTAAAAACATTGTTAAAACGGATTTAAGTGATTTTATTAAAATAATACTTGTGAGGATCTTCATTGAATTAATGGTTTTTAATTTATGTTAATTTTTGATGCTTTGAATGGATAATTATAATTGTATAATTATATGTTTTTATTGTAACATCGAGAGACGTTACATTTTAGGGTATAAAAGCATTTCAATCCTAAATAGGACTGTGAAAGACTGAAAGTGGGACTCTTAAAATAAAAATTGGACACATAGAAATGTTGTTTGTGTGTCATCTCTTGAATTCTGCATACTAGGCTTTGGGATATTGAGCTTGGTCAACTCGTTGTTTTGTTGGTAGTGAGCGCATTTATGGCTTCTAAAAGACAGGGGTTTTCTATTAGATGTAATTAACTTATGTTTTATGAACTAGAATGTGGCATTCAGTGCAGAAGGCATGGTCATTATGCTAGGATGTGCAGAAGTGGGACACCTTGACACAAGTATGTAAACCTGTTTGACCATTGGTTGTTGGCTTGCTTGTTGGTGTTAGTGTTTAGATGTTGGAATTTTGGGGACGAATTTTTTGAAGGACAATAGAAATATAACTTCCCGGTTTCGGGTATCTAAATAGTTTTATGAGGCTTTGGTATGTTGGAAGGTTTATTTCAAAGGTCTAGAGGTGTTTAGAGGCCCTAAAGGTCTTAGAAAAGTTTTAAGTACATGTTTTTCGGATATTTTTCGAAAGCACAGTCGTACGTATGGATGCAGTACCGTGCATAGTGGAAAGGCCTACAACTGTTTGAGCAGATTGTTTCAAAATGACAAATTACCAGGGACATAAGATTTAGCTCAAGACCCTTCCTCTTTATAAAAATCTCCATGAAAAACATAACTCTTAGAGCTTCACCAATGTAACTACAGAAACAACAGTAGCAGCCCCAATAAACTGCTCTATGTTATATTTAGTTAGTTAGTTAGAATGATTTATGGCAATTAGTTACAATTGGTTAGTACAGTTATTTTAGTTGTTATAGATAGCCAACTCTGCTTGTATTATGTATATAAACCTCAAATCTTAATGACTAACAGCTTGGCTAACAAAATAGAATCTTAAAATAGTGACTGATGCTAGCTGTTCCTTGAAGACTCAGTCAAATGAGCTCTATTACACCCCCTCAAGATTGGGTCACCATCAGTGACAGTAAGCTTGGCTCTAAGAGGAAGAAATTGAATTTAGGACAATGGTTTGGTGAGTATATCAGCTAGCTGATCTTTGGTGGAGATGTGAGAGACTTTAAGTTTTCCCATGTGCACAAGTTGATGGACAAAATGATAATCAAGAGAAATATGTTTCATTCTCGAGTGAAACACTGGATTAGAGCATAAATAGGTTGCACTGATGTTGTCACAGAATAAGGTAGGTGTAGGAATAGAAATCCCAATTCACCAAGGAGATTCATTAACCACATGACTTCTGCAGATGTATTGGCAACTGACCTATACTCAACCTCGGTTGAAGGATGACCAAGTTTATGATTCCATGTTGAAACAGACTGAAGACTGGTGGTGAGAGCTTGAGGAGGAGCAGAAGGTAGATGATAAAGGTCGTGTTTAAGTGGTCCTTGCAGCAGAGCCTGACTCGACTTCAAATCCTTCACAACAAAGCAACCAGGAAAGAATTCAACAGAACAATGCTTAGTCTGACACAAGACTTGATTGAGATAAAGTGCTTTGGTTTTGGCGTTAATAGAAGAGTGACCAATATGTGTAATATTCAAACTTGTGCCATCACCAACCATGACCTGATCTGACCCTGGATAAGAATTAGTCAAGGTCAGCTGCTGAAGATCCTGTGTGACATGATGAGAGGCTCCAATGTCCATAATCCAACTAGAATTCTGAACAGCAGGTTGATGATTTTCCATATTGACCGAAGGTCTGGTTCCATTTCTCTTAGGATAGCCATTAAATTTATAGCATTTCCTGGCAGCATGTCCAGGTTTGTCACAGTTTTGACAAACTACTTGTTTATCAGGATTCGGAGCAGAGGAAGAGGTATGTCCGATGAACTGAGATTTGTAGCGTGGCTGGCCTTTGTTACGGGTGAAGGCATTGGCTGTCGCAACCAATGGATTAGAAGTAGGATTGGTTTCACGTGATAGGATTGTCTCAAAGTCCATGAGTTTCTCTATAATATATCATATGTAGTTTTTTGGTTTCTAATTATCTTTGTTGTCTGAACGTAATTGAATATATTTATTGTTTGTAATCTTTTAATTTTGTGTGTGTGTGGGGGGGTTTAAAAAACACACATCGGTTTCTGAAAAAACCGATGTGATAACCCAACATTTCACATCGGTTTCTAAAAAAATTTATCTGGTAACCCCACTTTCCACATCAGTTATTTTTAAAACTGATGTGAAATGTTGGTTTCCACATCGGTTTTTAAAATAACCGATGTGGAAAGTGGGGTTACCACATCGGTTTTTTTATAAACCGATGTGAAAAGTGTTGAACAGGATTTATTGTCTTGCTGAAATAGAATTTTTGACAACGGTTTTAAAACCGTTGTATCAGCCGTTTCAACATCAGTTTGAAAACCGATGTGAAAAGCCAAAAAAAACCGATGTGAAATTCCTTTTCTGCACAAGTGTTCATAAGTCTCATATATTCACCTAATATTACTATAGAATCTTTAACCCAACCTTCAACAACTTCTATAAACTTCAGTTCCCAAGTGAAAATTTCACGCAAGAAATATCTGCCCTTTATTTAGATTTTGACCCATTGAGATCCCCTCACTTTAAAGTTATTTCATTCGGGAGAGTAATAAGTTATAATTGGAGTCGGGGTATCACAATTTTACCAATTGGTCAAACTCACTTCGACTTTAAGGTTAATATATATTCGTCACAGACTGGTCGTTGGAGTGAGGATGGGTTTGCTTTACTGCATTTAGCCAATACGCGTGTTGATTCTAGTTTTTACTGCAATAGTGTTATACATTGGTTCACTCCTGGTGGGGATTGTGTCTATTTTGATGTAGAACGACAATTATTCAACACAATGCCAACTCCCGCATCTATTGACTACAATAATCTAAATGTCAAGTATTTTGGAGAGTCAAGAGGGTATTTGCATTTGATACTAGTTATTAGTCATGAAAGTTTGACTTTTGATATTTGGGAGTTGAAGAAAGATTACTCCGACTGGATTGTGAGATATCACGTGGATCTTAATTGTATTGGAGAGGATTATGTTAACCCTATGTTTTACGTGTTAAGTGTTGTTCGCCTAGCAAATGAAGAGGGCTCCATGCTTGTGTTGTTCGTTGATTCGAAAGGCTTGTCCTATAATCTAAAGGACCATACTCCAAGAATTATTTTTGAAGCAAATGAAGTGGGCAAATCATTTCAGTACCTTGAGACATTGTTAAATATTTGAGGTACCTTTTATTCTCCTTTATGGGCTGTAATACTATAGAATTGTTGACTCTCCTAAATAATGAAGCATATATTTGGCGATGTATGTTGTTTATTTTGTTGTGTTTTGGCTTTAAACTTGTGTTCCTCATTCTATATGTTTTTTATGCTAGTGTTATTTTACAGTATGTACTTATTGTTGTGTTTTCAGTTGTTGCAGTGATTAAATGTGTTGAGACTATGCTAATTTTTGACCTATATATTAGCTCCTTATAACTTAGACGACTAAGGACTTGTTTGTTTAGGTTTTTTACAAAAAAAAAAATCACTCATGATATTATATACTTGTTTGTTTGGAATACTACTAAAAAGTGATTGTAAAAAATGAAATTCAACTTTTATAAGAAGGTATACTTTTCAGCTTCTTAAAAAATTAGTTTATTTATTTATCACTTTTTAAAATTGGTTTGTTAGTGGTGTTATTGGTAGTGTTCAAGAAATCATTTCGTTTTGATAGTGGTGTTAATAGGGAGGTAGTCTTCATGAAAATATTTTGTTAACTAAATAATTTAGATGAATAATTTGAAACAAAATAAGTTAATTAGAGAATGAATTTGATTTTTTTTTAAAAAAAAGAAAAGTTTGAGAACGAAAGTATACTTTTTGCCTAGTTGTTACCGATGCCTCGACGTTGTTTTGATGAGTTTGACTATTGTTATTGATGCATGGGGCATGGTGCTATGTATTGGGTTATTTGGAATGATCATATGGCAATATGCATGTCTTTGTATATCTCCATTGGGGGAAGATGATTATTTTGAGATACTACCTTCAAAGGAGATGGCAAAGGGCCTAACTCATAACAAAGACATATTAGCCTAATGCGAGGCAATGGAAAAGGGCCTCCTACATGGAGAAGGCAATGAGGAGTCATTGCATTCATGCTATTGAATGGTTGATGTTATTGTATGTGTTAAGGGTTATGTATGTTTTTTTTATAATACTTTGATATTATATTATTTGAAAAATGGCGGATAATCATGGTTATGTTTCTGACTACCCGTCGACTGCAAGCAACATCTTTACGAAAAGTTCTAGAACCGTGTTTACTTACTAGGCCTATAAATCTCATTAGTGGTATTGTCTTTCAGAGTTCACAGGTAATATTAGAGGCAACATAATGGATAGAGGATGTCTTGGAGACTTGAAGACATTAGTTTTAGTTGATTTAATTTTCAGTTTATCAGACGCCCGTGTTTTGAGGCAAAAACATTGTTAAAACGGATTTAAGTGATTTTATTAAAATAATACTTGTGAGGATCTTCATTGAATTAATGGTTTTTAATTTATCTTAATTTTTGATGCCTTGAATGGATAATTATAATTGTATAATTATATGTTTTTATTGTAACATCGAGAGACGTTACATTTTAGGGTATAAAAGCATTTCAATCCTAAACAGGACTGTGAAAGACTGAAAGTGGGACTCTTAAAATAAAAATTGGACACATAGAAATGTTGCTTGTGTGTCATCCCATGAATTCTGCATACTAGGCTTTGGGATATTGAGCTTGGTCAACTCGTTGTTTTATTGGTAGTGAGCGCATTTATGGCTTCTAAAATACAGGGGTTTTCTATTAGATATAATTAACTTATGTTTTATGAACTAGAATGTGGCATTCAGTGCAGAAGGCATGGTCATTATGCTAGGATGTGCAGAAGTGGGACACCTTGACACAAGTATCTAAACCTGTTTGACCATTGGTTGTGCTTGCTTGGTGGTATTAGTGTTTAGATGTTGGAATTTTGGGGACGAATTTTTTGAAGCACAATAGAAATATAACATCCCGGTTTTGGGTATCTAAATAGTTTTATGAGGCTTTGGAATGTTGGAAGGTTTATTTCAAAGGTCTAGAGGTGTTTAGAGGCCCTAAAGGTCTTAGAAAAGTTTTAAGTACATGTTTTTCGGATATTTTTCGAAAGCACAGTCGTACGTAGGGATGCACTACCGTGCATAGTGGAAAGGCCTACAATTGTTTGAGCAGATTGTTTCAAAATGACAAATTACAGGGACATAAGATTTAGCTCAGGACCCTTCCTCTTTACAAAAATCTCCATGAAAAACATAACTCTTATAGCTTCACCAATGTAACAACAGAAACAACAGTAGCAGCCGCAATAACTGCTCTATGTTATATTTAATTAATTAGTTAGAATGATTTATGGCCATTAGTTACAATTGGTTAGTTACAGTTATTTTAGTTGTTATAGATAACCAACTCTGCTTGTATTATGTATATAAACCTCAAACCTTAACATTAGTCAATTGCGCATTTTTTTTTTCAAGCATTGTGTTTTTGCCTCTGCATTTTCTGAGTTGTCTTGCTGCAGAATAAAAGGTTTTTATTATTGCTCAACCACTAAACTCATACATCAGCCTTTAAATAGATACATGAAGAGATTGAAAAATCAAATCTACAGCCTATAAACTAGGATCAGATTTATATCAGTTACAACAGAAAATCTCAGTCAAAATTAACAACATAATTAACAGCAAAATCAAATCTTAATGACTAACATCTTGGCTAACAAAACAGAATCTTAACATAGTGACTGATGCTAGCTGTTCCTTGAAGACTCAATCAAATGAGCTCTATTACACCCCCTCAAGATTGGGTCACCATCAGTGACAGCAAGCTTGGCTCTAAGAGGAGGAAATTGAATTTAGGACAATGGTTTGGTGAGTATATCAGCTAGCTGATCTTTGGTGGAGATATGAGAGACTTTGAGTTTTCCCATGTGCACAAGTTGACGGACAAAATGATAATCAAGAGAAATATGTTTCATTCTCGAGTGAAACACTGGATTAGAGCACAAATAGGTTGCACCGATGTTGTCACAAAATAAGGTAGGTGTAGGAATAGAAATCCCAATTCACCAAGGATATTCATTAACCACATGACTTCTACAGATGTATTGGCAACTGACCTGTACTCAGCCTCGGTTGAGGATCTAGCCACTGTCCTTTGCCTCTTCGATAACCATGATACCGGGTTTCCACCAAAATAAATCACAAAAGGAGAAGTGGAAGTTCTATCATCTAAATTACCACCCCAATTAGCATCACTAAATGCATGTAATTGAAGATGAGGAGGTTTCTTAAGTGTCAAACCAAAGTTGAGAGTGAGCTTAAGATACCTCAAGACTCGTTTGAGTTGCTGCAAGTGAATTTGAGTTGGTTTGTGCATGAACTGAGACAATTTATTAATAGCAAAGGACAAGTCTGGGCGAGTGAGAGTCAAGTACAGCAAGGCTCCAATGATTCCAGGAAATGTTTTAGCATCACCAACTGCAGAGCCATCATGCAGCCATAGTGGAGTAGCTGTGCATAATGGTGTGCTAGTAGGCTTAGCTCCAGACATTTGAAACTTCTCTAACAGATCACGGATGTAACCATGTTGAGATAGAAGGAGACCTTCAGGCAGCCGAATCAGTTCAATACCAAGAAAGTAATGAGGAAAACCAAGATATTTGAGATAAAACCTTGTGGATAATTCAGCCATAAACTGTTGTAGAAACTATGAGTGACTTCCAGTCAATAAAAGATCATCCACATATACTAAAAGAAAAGCCTGAACCCCATTTTTATTATAAATAAATAGAGAGGTATCACTGAGACTGGTTTGAAAACCATAATCTAGAACAAATGCCTTGAGAGAATCATGCCAAGCACGTGGTACTTGTCTCAAGCCATAAATTGCCTTTCTTAATTTGCAAACATGACGAGGAAACTCATTGTAAACAAAACTCGGTGGCTGCTGCATATAGACATCTTCAGCTAGAGTTCCTTGTAAAAAGGTATTGTTAACATCTAGTTGATGCATAGACCTACCACGGCTAAGGGAAATTGTGAGAACCACTTTAATTGTTTGAGGCTTGACAACTGAAGAGAAAGTTTCCTTTAAATCAAGTCCAGGTGTTTGAGTAAACCCTTTGGAAACAAGCCTTGCTTTGTATTTAGAAATGCTGCCATCAGGATTTCTCTTGATTCTAAACAACAACTTGCAACCAACCAGATTTTTATACTCCTCCTTTAGAACCAAAGTCCAGGTACCATTTTTCAGCAAGGCATCAAATTCTTCATATCAAGCTTGTCGCCAATGAGGAATTTTAAGAGCTTGAGTCACAGTTGATGGTTCTAGGTTCTCAGGTAGATCATGCTTGGTGGCTGTCAGGATTTTCTTTGGTTTGAATATGTTATTTTGAGACCTGGTAGTCATGTTATGACTGCGAGATGGATTAGTGGAAATAGAAGTGTGAAGTGGAAGAGGAGAAGGAGTATCACCTGTTTGATTTGCTGGTGCAGAATCTGAGTTCTGATCAAGCGCAGCTGCAAGTTCCAGCTCAGGTGTTGGAGAGATTGAAGGTTGTTGAGGAGAGGAATGAGGCTCAATGACAGTAGATGATGGTGCTGGATTAAAAGGTATGATAGCAGGTAAAGTAGGCTCAGTTGAAGGTATTAGAGTGGATGTAGAAGGTTGAATGAGTGACTGATATGGGAATGAATTTTCCACAAAATTCACATGCCTAGAGACATAGATTCGGCTGGATAAAGGTTCAAGACAAAGGTATGCATGTTGTGTTTGAGAATATCCCATAAAAATTCAAGGAAGAGATCTAGATTGAAGTTTATTTTTGGTGTAAGGGCGCAGCCATGGAAAGCACAAGCAGCCAAAAGAATGGAGTTTATGATAGTCAGGAGTGGTATGAAATAGAATTTCAAAAGGGGATTTCATGTGTATTGTTGGAGTAGGCATTCAATTAATTAGATAAGTTGTTGTGAGAAAAGCATGGGACCAAAATTTAGCTGGTAAGTTGGCATGATGTAACAGGCACGGTGGTGGTGAGAGCTTGAGCAGGAGCAGAAGGTAGATGATAAAGGTCGTGCTTAAGTGGTCCTTGCAGCAGAGCCTGACCCGACTTCAAATCCTTCACAACAAAGCAATCAGGAAAAAATTCAATAGAACAATGGTTAGTCTGACACAATTTAGAAACTGATAAAAGATTGGATTGAATATTAGGAACACATAAGACTTGATTGAGATAAAGTGGTTTAGTTTTGGTGTTAATAGAAGAGTGACCAATATGTGTAATATTCAAACATGTTCCATCACCAACCATGACCTGATCAGACCCTGGATAAGAATTAGCCAAGGTCAGCTACTGAAGATCCTGTGTGACATGATGAGAGGCTCCAGTGTCCATAATCCAACTAGAATTCTGAACAACAGGTTGATGATTTGCCATATTGACCGAAGGTCTGGTTCCATTTCTCTTAGGATAGCCATTAATTTTATAGCATTTCCTGGCAACATGTCCAGGTTTGTCACAGTATTGACAAACTACTTGTTTATCAGGATTCGGAGCAGAGGAAGAGGTCTGTCTGATGAACTGAGATTTGTAGCGTGGCTGGCCTTTGTTACGGGTGACGGCATTGGCTGTCGCAACCAATGGATCAGAAGTAGGATTGGTTTCACCTGATAGGATTGTCTCAAAGTCCATGAGTTTCTCATGAAGTTTAGCATAGCTGATGGGTGTCTTTCTGCTGCAAAGAGCTGCTGAGATTTCTATATATTCAACACTCAATCCATTCAAAGTGTGAATAACCATATCAGTACTATCAAATGGGTGATCAATGATAGAGAGTTCATCAGAAATAGCTTTAATACCTTGAAGATAGGTAGCCATAGATTGAGTACCTTTGGTAAAATTGGAGATGCGCTGCTTAAAAGCCATGATACGGACCCGTGATCGACTGGCATACATGGTTTTGAGAGTTTCCCAGGCCTGTTTAGCATTGTTAACAGTACTGAGATGAGTAACCACTGGTGCGGCCACATAGGAGACAATAGCATGCAAGATTAGCTGATCTTGTCGAACCCAGTGAGTGAAAGCAGGGTTGATAGCCGTGGCATTGGGCTCCAGTTGTTTAGAGGGGCATGGCGTTCTACCATCTATATAACCCATAAGGTCATAACCTGTTAGAAGTGAAAGAAACTGAAGACGCCAGGAAGGGTAATTGTCACCATCAAGTTTGATGTACAATTGAGAACCAACATTGAGAGCAACTAGTTTATCAATGGGGCTAGAAGGAGTGTTGGTTGGAGGAATTTTGGTTTCTAAGGTTGAGGAACTCATGGTGAAAAATCAGGATCAAAAAAAAAAATGCGGTTAAGCTAAATAGCTCTGATTACCATAAAAGGTTTGTATTATTGCTCAACCACTAAACTGATACAGCAGCCTTTAAATAGATACAAGAAGATATGGAAAAATCAAATCTACAGCCTATAAACTAGGATCATATTTATATCAGTTACAACAGAAAATGTCAGTCAAAATTAACAACATAGTTAACAGCAAAATCAAATCTTAATGACTAACAGCTTGGCTAACAAAATAGAATCTTAACATAGTGACTGATGCTAGCTGTTCCTTTAAGACTCAGTCAAATGAGCTCTATTACACAACATCTTAGTTTTCAGTTGCATTCTTGCAACTTTTTGGTTTCATCAACCAACAATACCTCCCATTTGGTAAACTGCTCCAATTTAGTTTATATTTATCTCTCATTAAGAAGCTACTATAACACCAACTTTAAGCTCTAATTAATTAGTTCATATATTTCTTATCTACTGCATTCTTCTAATGTCAAGGGGCTTCCTGTTATATAGATTTTGATACCAAAAGGAAAGATAAAAAGGTCAATCAAAGCTAGAACTTTACAAGTTTGAACATCAGTACTTAAAAATAGTGATGATTTTTTTGCTTATGGGATTTTCACAGTATGAGAAAGTTTTCATATATTTCCAAAAAGTCATTTCTATGGCCAATTAAATCTAGTACAAAAAGAGAAAATTGAACATTATTAATATTAAGTCTGTTAAACCAATCATATAATATACTTTTGATTTTTTTTTTAAAAATGCCTGTTAAACCAATAGATGATGGTTTTGGCACATGGACATGGCCTTCAATACCATTAGTGATAAAATTTTTAAGTGGAACACCTTGACTCAAGTACGTAAATCCGTTTGACCATTGGTTGTTGGTATAACATCCCTGGCTACTCTACAGATTGACGATTGTCCCCACAGACTAACACGGGTCTTTTCAGCGTGTTTTGTCCTCACTCACACGCTTCTTGGGAAAACATCCCAGGAGGTCACCCATACCATGATTGTTACAAGTCCAGCACGCTTAACTGTGAAAGTCTTAAGTGATGAGCTCCCAAAAAGAAGACGCATCTTGTTGGTATAGGTAGTATCAATCAATTCTTATAAGTCATCCTCAACTATATAGTCCCATTCCTACATAGTCTCAGGATCCTTCTCATTCTGGTGTGTAATCGGTTCATTCATGTGTCCCTCAGCCTAGATGCCTGCCAGGAGCTGCACCTTGTCCGTTCCTTCTGTTGGGAAAATAAGCAATTTTCCTAAATCAGATTTGTGAAGAGAAAAATAAATGTGGAAAATTACACACAAAATTGATAACGGAGTTTGGCCAATTATGCCTACGTCTCCGGGCTGCTGCATATATTTTACTAAAAAGGGAAATATAGAAAGTGTTTACAAAACACTCACAACCTCTCACAACCCACAACCTAATTACACCCAGAAACTAAAGCTTTTATTTCTAAGCTTTTTGTCTCTATGGTTTTTCTCTCTTTTGTTGGGATTCTCTCATATTGGAATTGTTGTTATAAGCTTCTAATGGAGGCTTATTTATAGGTGCAGGAATTTTCACCGCGTACACACGTTCTGACAACCAATGCCAATTGGTTTTCCTAATTTTTGCACATATTTTCTCTCAGCAAAAGTCTTTCCTATTTTCTCTCAGAAAAATCTTGTAATGGGTTGTACAACAATAGCCAACCTATTATACGGTTGAGTTTCACCAACAATCTCCCACTTGAAGACTGATTTCAATCGGTCTTCACACCTCGATCAATGCTGCAGCCTTATCTGGTTTGTTATTCTAGCAGGCCAACTGAAGTTGAACACAACTTTAGTTTGTCAATGGTCACCACCTTTGTTAACATGTCTGCTGGATTCTTACTTCTTTGGATCTTCTTCAATGCTAGCACCTTATCCTCGAGCAGAGATATGATGAAGTGATAACGAAGATCAATGTGCTTTGTTCAGAAATGAAATGATGAATTCTTTGCTAGCTGTATCGCACTCTGGCTATCACTGTGCGAAACACTTTTCTCCTGGATGAATCCCAGCTGTGTCAACAATCCTTGAAGCCATATCAATTCTTTACTGGCTTCTGTTACAGCTACATACTCAGCTTCTGTAGTGGATAAAGCAACAATCTTCTGTACATGCGACATCCAACTAACAGTTGTTGTTCCAACAGTGAATATGTAACCGGTGGTACTTCTTCGGTGATCAACTTCACCTCCAAAGTCTGCATCTACGTATCCTTGTACTTTTAATTCTCCTTTACCAAAGTACAAACATTTCCTTGTGGTGCCTCGTAGATACCTCAAAATCCACTTAACTACTTCCCAATGAACTTTATCTTGATTCGACATAAACCTGCTAACAACTCCCATTGCATGGCCAATGTCTGGCCTTGTACAAACCATCACGTACATCAAACTTCCAATGACTAAAGCATACGGAATCTTAGCCATAAACTCTATTTCTTCCTCTGTCTGAGGAGACTGGTCCTTGGATAGGTGAAAATGACTAGCCAAATGTATGCTTACCGGCTTGGCGTCGCCCATGTTGAATCTTTGCAAAACACGGTTGATGTACTCTTCTTGAGATCACTGAAAAATTCCTCTTTGCTTATCTCTCATGATTTTCATTCCAAGGATCTTCTTTGCTGGACCCAAGTCCTTCATGTCAAATTCTTTTGACAACTGCGTCTTCAAGTTTCTGATCTCGTCCATATCTGAACCAGCTGCTAACATATCATCTACACAAAGTAGCAGAATGATATAACATGACTTATATCTCTTGAAGTAACAACAGTGGTGGGCATTGCACTTCTGAAAACCTTCCTTGTGCTTGAAGCCGTTAAACTTCTTGTACCACTGTCTTGAGGTTTGTTCCAGGTCATGCAAGCTCTTCTTCAATCTACACACCATATTCTCATTCCCTTTTTCTGAGAAACCTTCTGGTTGGTGCATATATATCTCCTTCTTAGAGTTAATGATGAACTTGATGAAGAAGAAGGCATAAAATGAGTTGAAATTGGTCTAAATGTGGGTTATGGGAGGTGGAACCGTGGGTTAGGGGGTTATTTTGGTCCAAAATGTTGATGGCACAACTTGTAATAACCATAGAAACTCAAGGGTAAAATGGTCATTTCCATAAATAAATATCTAGATATTAATAAAATCGTCATTACTAATGTGTGGTGGAGAATTTGTAGATGGGTGACTGATTTGTGGCCACAAGAAGAGGAAGAAACCAATTTGAATTTGTCTTGCCTTAACCATGGTTAATATTTAACTAGGTTAGGTTAGGGGTATTTTGGTCTTTTCATCCTTAAATTCATCGTTACGCTCATTAATTGCTAGGTGAGTCACCCCCCATGAGTCCTCATGGATGCCTCATTGTCTTCATCCATCTGGTGTCAGATTTTGTCTCTGCACGTTCGTTCTCGATTTCGTCGATTACCCGATTTAGGTTTTTACACCCGAATCAAGTATAATAACCAATTTATTTTGAAAATTTTCAAAATATCCTATATCATTGGAAATGATATATAAAATCTATTCATTTTGTTCTCGGGTCAAAATTAGGTTTTCTGATCAGCAAAATCTTACCCGGGTTTCGTCTGAATTTTCAACGAAAAATTAAACCGTATACCTATAAAAATAATTATAATATGAATATGACTTTGGTTTTCCCAAAATTATTTTCTAAGTTTAAGATAAAAAGATAAACGTTTATTTATATTTATACCGATCTTAGAAAGCAGAAAAATCGGGGTGTTACATTATTACCCCACTATAAAAAAAAATTCGTTCTCGAAATTTCGTGACTCAAAACTAGATAGGAATTCTTAATCCCAAGGTCTTACTCTCACAAGAAAGTATATAGAATAACTTTGATAGTATGAAATGAATACTGGAATATCCAGTGCGTAAAAAGATTCTTTAATAGGTTCGTGAGTGTAAAAATGCATGATCGGTACACTTTTACAAACATGAATCTAATAAAGTTCCTTCTTTCACAAGAACTTTACCAAAAAACGATTTAAAAAGGATAACAGTCCGACGAAATTCAGACTGGATCACTTTCACCAAAATTAAAAGTGACTAGACTAAGTTTCATAAAGAAACTTCTATTATCAAGAAGCCATCTGTGTTACACAACTCAAGAAATACTTATAACATATTTTCAAAGAAATATGAAAATATCCAGACTATCAGAACTAATTTGATAAGTCATGATAGACTTTAAATCAAGGTTAGAAAATTGAGTTTGGCATGTACAAAACGTACCGCTGTGATTGTCTAATACAACCATAGGAATTTGAGTGACAATTGTCAACCGACAAGTTCATAAAGAATCAAATGGTACACTCATTCTAAGAGTGAAGATTTAGATTAGCTTGTCTCGGCTTTGAACAAACACGAAGGTCTTTCTAAATACGCTTAATCCGATTTGTGGTTGTCTTCCGTATTCTTCTCTGAACTGCGTACGATGACCGACAACTTAGTCAGTCTCTTGGCCATACGAAGAGTTGATCTTTCCTCATAAGCTGAATCAACAGTGCCAAATCTTAAATAGATCTTCATTCCAATCTAGTGATAACTCATCCTCAAGTCGATTTATAAGTAGACAACAACTCCTAGCGAGTGATCTATCAAATCAACTACACACGGTAAAGAATACTTATTCATAACTTTCACTTTGTTGAGTTGTCGACAATCCATGTGGAGTCTAGAACCTTCATATAACATTAGAGCTTTCTACGGAAAACACCTGGTCTAAAAAACTTCTTGGATCATAGATCCTCCAGTTCGAATCAAGTCGTCTAACTTGATTAACTTTATAGGCGACATCCTATACAAAGCGATAGAGATCAACCTGAATCTAGAAATTATATTGATTGAGAACTCAATATCCTTTGCAAACGGCAAACCTGGAATATTCTTAGAAAATTCTCTCGAAAAATCTTCCACGACAGGTACCTCATTCAAATGTCTGACATAATCCCAAATGAATGAACGAACGTGTCATCATGAACAATAAGTACCATTTAATAAACATGAATTCTCACAAGGTATCAGCCCAATTAGAACTCACCAAAACACACATACTTGTGTGTTAACACACATTGTTTCAACATAGAAACAATTCAAACAAAGTCCAACCAGAGATCACACAACAAAAACATAACAGACCTATTCCCCAAGGTTCCCGAAAGACTCGACCAGTTTGGATACCACTCTGCAACACCCCTCTTGGGTATTACTTTGTAACACTTCGGGAAATAAAATTAAAAAGAAAATTTGCTTGTTGCTTTCAGAAAAATTAGTTTACTTTAAGTCAGAAAACTCGGGTGTAAAATTTTTTCTTTCTGAATACTTCGCAAAAGTGATATACAGATCACAAAAGTATAATCACATTATACTTGACAACACACATAAACTGGGTTTATTCATAAATCAGGTCACCACAACAAATAAGTTTTCTTGAAATTATTTTCGTACTGAGAAATTTACAACCATACCAAGGGTTTCAGAATCCCATAAACTGATTTTCTCAAAAATTACACAACACAAAGAAGAATCCTAAGCTGGTCACTCTACAAAACACATAATGGAAGAACTTTGTAGTTCTCACCACTATTACCAACCTCTTCAAGAATCGAGACTAGTATCCCCGATTGAAGTTAAGACTTCCTCTGCACCATCTACTACCAGTAACAAGGTACAACAGCAATAACGAGTAAAACCTGATATATTGTAAGGGTGAGACACCAATATATGGATATAAGCACGATAACTACTTGCGTGACACACAAAACAGCATATATAGGCATATATAGTCATACAACATAAACTTCTCATAAATAACAAGTAAGTTTACCCATGGGTTTCATACTCGAACAATCATTGTCCTTTATATAAAGATTCATGACACTTCACAGTTCAACATCTAATCTTTATACCTAATCTTCGGAGATCGCAAAGTCGTGTAAAATGAGTTGATCAAGCTCTTGAATGGCACATTGTCAACAAAAGAACAATGGTCAACATCAAAATGTCACATTGTCCAAACTCTTGGTATAGTGGTCAACATCAAAATGGCACATTATCCGAACTCCCGGCACAATGGTCAACAAAACAAATGACACACAGCCAAAACTCCCGGCACAATGGTCAATAAAGAAAATGACACATCGCCCATTAAGGCACAATGGTCAACATTAAATGGCACATTGTCCATTAAGGCACAATGGTCAATGTTAAACATGAGTATCACCATGATACTATGACTAACAAATACATCAAGACATGAATATCATCAAGATACCATGATTAAAAAATACATCTTTAAGTAAAGCTCGTTTACAGAAAATCCTTTCTGTTGTAACTCCTATATAAAACGTCCAATCATATTGAAATCCATTTTCTTTTGGAAACTCATTTTCCTGAAATAACGTCAAATCTTCGTAAAATCATTTCTAATATAAATTCCTTTATAAAATCATCAAATTACTAAGAAATTCATTTTCTTCTGAAAATCTTTCTCCGAGAAACTCTAGTTCTAAAAAAAATTATCTTTAACTAAATCCATGTGTGAATGATTACTACTGTTTTTTAAAAAATGCTTTCCGTAAATATTTTCGGAATTAACCATCGTTTAGCTTTTAAAAACGTTTAAGTCCTAATTTGACTTTTCCTCTTAGAATAATTTTCTAAGATAGAAATTAAGTTATTTTTCGATGATTAATTTCATAAAATAACTTTTTCTAATATTTTGGAATTATTCACATAAAAATTAGCAAGACAAAAATAATTTCACTTACATCCTCACTGTGACTCACGGTTCACTCTTACACCGATAAATCATTAAAATAATGATATTATCTAATATTTCTTGTTTTCCTCAAATAAAATATTCCATCAATATTATACTCCAATATTTCTCCGTTTAAATATTGAATATAATTTATAAGCTTCTTAAAGTTTTTATCTGATTAATTAAACGAGCACTGACCACTGTCAGGCTTCTCAATCAACAATCCACGTCATCAAATATTTCACATCAATGCTATAGTGGATAATACAATTCATATAATGTATTAAAACATACTATAACGCATAACTGTAGATAACCAAACATAGATAAAATAACAGCTTAGCACATAATTAAACAACCACCACGAATCTCAACCAAATATTACCAATCATACACTAAGTCACACATATAATTACCAGGAAAAATCCCTCAGGTAAGATCCCCTTACCTCTTTAAGTGACAATTTTCCTCAGTAATTTTCTTCTCGGAATCCTGATTCCTCCATGAAACTCACAACGACAAACAATACCTGTCCTTCACAACAAATTAAATCCAAATCAACAAATGAAACAACCAAATCCGTCTGATTCCTATGTTGAAGTTTCGGCCATGAGTGATTAATTTAGCTAAAGATTTCAAAAATTCACAAGCTCTTGGATTAGTAATCCTTAAGCATTAGAAAGACTAGATCAATGGTCATAACTTAAAAATGGAAACAAAATCCTCTAACTCAATCATGAGCCAGTTTCGGCCTTTAACAGAAAAATAGGCTAGGGATTTTATTTTGTTTCAATATCTTGAATTCAATACACATAGGTAATAGAAAGATAAAATCAAGTATCACTTTCTAAAAATTGAAACAAAATTTCCTCCACCCTAAAAATTAGGGTGTTGGCCATAACAATAAGAATCGGAAGAAAATTTTATTTTCATTCATGCACTTGAATGATTAACATAGAGATCATGATGAGTTCATAGAAATTGGAATCACCTTAAAAGGATTTTTCTATGATTTTCTAGAAATTTTTGAAGATTGGTTCTAGAAAATGGAAAATGATGTTCATGACTTGAAAGTCATGAAATGAATGAAAAAGAAGACATGATTGATCATGTAGAAGAGAAGTTACCTCTTGATGAAGAGTAATGATCAAAACAAGCTTAGTTGAAGATTTGACAGCTTTCAGGGTGTGGTGGTGTTGTAAGAATATATCACGATCTACTCATAAAAATTACAAACTTTGGCTAGTAAGAAAGGTATGAAGGAGAGGAACAACTTTTATGTTTATGGTTTTGTTTTATTCAGACCATAATAGGGGCGTAAAGGGCCTTCTTTTCACTGTTCTCGTGTGATGCTGAGGATTTTGAGATGTTTTGGTAATTTGGGAATATATCCCAATATATGTATCTGTTTTTGATGATCTTTAGCTCATTGGATAGAAGAGATAACGAGGAACAACTTTTGTGTAGAAGGTTTTCTGAGTTTCAGAACAGAAAAGGGTCAGAATTTTTGTATAGTTTCGGATGGGTATGAGCATCAATGAAGTCTTTATATGTTCTTAGAGAAAATGATGAACTTGATGAAGAAGAAGGCATAAAATGAGTTGAAATTTGTCTAAATGTGGGTTATGGGAGATCGAACCATGGGTTAGGGGGTTATTTTGGTCCAAAATGTTGATGGCACAACTTGTAATAACCATGGAAACTCAAGGGTAAAATGGTCATTTCCATAAATAAATATCTAGATATTAATAAAATCGTCATTACCAATGTGTGGTGGAGAATTTGTAGATGGGTGATTGATTTGTGGCCACAAGAAGAGGAAGAAACCAATTTGAATTTGTCTTGCCTTAACCATGGTTAATATTTAACTAGGTTAGGTTAGGGACATTTTGGTCTTTTCACCCTTAAACTCATCATTACGTTCATTAATTTCTTGGTGAGTCACCCTCCATGAGTCATCATGGATGACGATGACTCATTATCTTCATCCATCTGGTGTCGAATTTTATCTCTGCACATCCATTCTCGACTTCGTCGATTACCGATTCAGGTTTTTACACCAGAATCAAGTATAATAACATATTTATTTTGAAAATTTCCAAAATAACCTATATCGTTGGAAATGAGATATAAAATCTATTCATTTTGTTCTCGGGTCAAAATTAGGTTTTCTGATCAGTAAAATCTTACTGTTGGTGAAAACGCAGATCGGGTTCCGTCTGAATTTTCAACCAAAAATTTAACCGTATACTTATAAAAATAAGTATAATATGAATATGACTTTGGTTTTCCCAAAATCATTTTCTAAGTTTCAGATAAAAATATAAACGTGTATTTATATTTATACCGATCTTAGAAAGCTGAAAAATCGGGGTTTTACAGTTTTTCTGACTCTTAGAAAATTATATAAATTATTTTCCGAAAGCAACCAATCTATTTTTATTTTAAGTTTCGCAAGGAGCTAACCATTAAGCGCCGAGGGGGTGTTACACTTGTAAGCATGACCCATAGTTTTATGAGGCTTTGGAATGTTGGAAGGTTTATTTCAAAGGTCTAAAGGTGTTTAGAGGTCGCTAAAGGTCTTAGAAAATTTTAAGTATTTGTTTTTCGGATATTGCTGAAGAGCACATCCGTACTTAGGGATGTCCTACCGTGCATAGTGGAAAGGCCTACAACTGTTTGAGCAAATTGTATCAAAATGACAAATTACCAGTGACATAAGATTTAACTCAAGACCCTTCCTCTTAACAAAAATCTCCATGAAGAAGATAACTCTTAGAGCTTCACCAATGTAACAATAGAAAAAGCAGTAGCAGCCCCAATAACCGCTTTACTATGATATTTTATTAGTTAGTTTGAATGAGTTATGTCAATTAGTTTCAATTGGTTAGTTGTAGTTAATTTAGTTGTTACAGTTAGCCAATTCTGCTTGTATTGTGTATATAAACCTCAAAACTTCACATTAGTCAATTGAGCTGAAAGTATTTTTCAACCATTGTGTTTTTGCCTTTACATTTTCTCTCTGAGTTGGCTTGCTGCATAACCTCTTAGTTTTTAGTTGCATTCTTGCAACCTTCTGGTTTCATCAAAATTCTTACAACCAACAACACTTCCTCCCATTTGGTAAACTACTCGAATTTGGTTTATATTTATCTCTCCATGAGAAGCTACTATAACACAAACTTTAAGCTCAAATTAATTAATTCATATATTTCTTATATGTTGCATTCTTCTAATGTCAATTTGCTTCATGTTATGCAGATTTTGATACCAAAGGGAAAATTCAAAAGGTCAATCAAAGCTAGAATTTAACAAGTTTGAACATAAGTACGTAAAAATAGTGATGAATTTTGGTTGATGATGTTTTCACAGTATGATGAAGTTTTCAGAAATAACATAAAATTATTTTCATGGCCAATTAACTCTAATACAAAAAGATAAAATTAATTGGACATTATTAAGACTGTTAAACCAATAGACGATGGTTTTAGTCAAGGTTTACAAAACCGGACCGACCATCGAACCGGTGAAGGCAGCGGTTCGAGGTTCAATGGTCCAACCGAGGTTGAACCGGTTACAATTAAATAATATTATTTTAATTTTTAATATAATATTTGTAACAATATTAAACAAAAAAACAACATAACAACTAAAATTATTAAGTACAATTTTTTTTATTTTGAAACTAAACTAAATAAATATAAAGATATATGTTAAAATAATCTTTATAGGGAAAACCAACCCAAAATTTACAACCAGCCCACATATGTTAGAAAACAAAAGAATTGGGTTTTGGCTAGGATGACCCAAATCCTTTTATACTATTTTTTTTTTTAGAAAACCGGTTCAGGCCGGTTCACTACCGGTTATGACCGGTTTTACCGGTTTTGAACCGGTTTTCCGGTTTTTGCACCGGTTTACCACATGGATGGTTTTCCCTGCTGACCGAACCGGCCATGGTCCCGGTTCCCGGTTAAACCGATCGGACCGTCCGGTCCGGTCTGGTTTTCAAAACCTTGGTTTTAGCACATGGATGTAATAAAAAACCACACCCCTTTTTGTAACGGGCCAAAATTCATCCTTATGTTAATACTTGGCTTATGTATGTTTGTATATTCTTGTTATATTTGTTTCTAATGTCTAAGTTCATATTTGGGGAAGTTTAGTCTTAGAAAGGTCCAATCATTTTAGAGTCCTAGTAACATGTTTCACTGTTTTGGTCATATCTTGAGTTCTAGGTGTCCGATTTAGCAGATCTTGAATGTGTTGGAAAGCTTAGAGAATTATCTACAAGTCTTATTTCGGGTGTTATGGCCAAATTCGGCTTTTAAGGCCTCGTCCCATGAACAATTACTCGCCCCACGAATCTGACAAACAGTTTTTGGATTTCTCGGGTTTGCCCCGCGAAAATTGGTCAGAAAAGCTGTCTTTCTTCATCTTTCTTGGATTTCCTTTGAAACCTTTGAATTTTCCCTAAAGTTTACAATTCTTCAACCCTTGTTTTGGATTATTCTTCATCAAGAACATACCCTTTGGTGTTTGATCCTGCAATTGGAGGATAGATTGGTTCTTTTAGATTCTAATGAAGGTAAATTATGTAAACCCTAGAGTTCAATCCATTTTCTTTTAAATTCCTTGACTTAAGAATTGAATACCAATCTTTCTATGTGTTTTCTTGACCAAGCATTGGAGGCATAAGGAGGAAGTAAAGGCAGACCCTCGTTTCTCTTACCCTTAAGACATGCGTTTTGTCATACCAGATATGGGGGAGAAAGATGATCATAACATATGGGAATTGGAATGGGATTGAGGTGTTTGAGGTTCCCATAATCCCTTTAGTTCTTGAGTGATTTCTTGTTACCATTTTTGGATCAATGGCTTGAATAATTATGATTATAATGTCACAAAGTGTGTATGTGTTGCTATCGTGTTACAATTATGTATGGTGTATTTATGAGGTGCTTGATGATATTCCATGTTGTGCATTGGTGAGATTAAAACAATTATAATGGTATGTGTTATAGTGATGATATTAGGATTAATTAAAGAGCATAGTTTTAGGTTGATTGGCACCTTGTATGAATGAGTTGTTATGAGAGGTGAGATTGATGAATATTGGTTTAGTTTGGAACACCTAGGTGAGAGATGGGATGATTGGGGTAGAGAGAACTTAGAAAAAGGCATGAATTATGTATGAAATGGTTTAGTTAATGATAAAAATGGTTTAGAAATATTTATTGAATTTGATAACTATTGGTTAGAATTATAAGACATGATCATTGAATTGTATTTCATGTTAATGGAATAGAGGTATGAATTATAAATCACATATCTTGATGTTGTTAAGTAATAAGGGATGAGCGGTAATTGATGGTTTAGAGGCCCGATGGCATAAGCGATGACTGGTGACTTTTATACTCCTTAGGAATGACGATAGGATCTTAAAAGAATGATTTAACGAGTAGAGTTGGGTGGTGATGATAATAGAGTTAATGTATTTTAGGATAAATATATGTGGGCCGTGACTGCGATTATAATGGGATGTGATTTATTGCCTGTGTGTGGGACCCAGCTCTAAGGAGCCCCTGATGGGTACTCATTTGGGAATGTTTGTCTGTGAGACCCAGCTCTAAGGAGCCTGTGATGGGTACTCATTTTTGAATGTTTGTCTGAGACCCAGCTCTAAGGAGCCAGTGATGGGTACTCATTTGTGAATGTTTGTGTGAGACCCAGCTCTGCAAGGCCTGAGATGGGACTAAGCTCCAAATGTCCTGATTATGGACCTAGCCTTGTAATGGCCAGAGATGGGATCCATCCGTGAAGAGCCTGTGATAGGACCCAACCTCGAGAGAGCCTATTGTGGGTGCTCAACTATGTGTGTCATGAGAGTCCGTGTGGACATTGACCGTTAGCGATTGTACCGGATAGTGTATGCAAAATATGATAAGATGATGTATAATATGTTAAATTGTTATGAGATGATAGGACTTGAACTAAGATGATGATTATATTATGCATGTGGGTGTATAGTACTGTATATGTATATGTATATGTATATGTATATGTATATGTATATGTATATGTATATGTATATGTATATGTATATGTATATGTATATGTATATGTATATGCACTCACCTTAATTTCAATTTTACCTCCATAACATATGTATATGAGTATGACTTCTCACCCCTTTGTATTTGTGTCTCTTCTTGTGTAATGTACAATTGTACAGATAAGCCTTAGCCTGATGAAGGAAAGTAACTCATAGGAGCATACGTGGAATAGAAATGCTTTAGTTTATCAGTTTTTTTTTTTATTTCGTTTTCAAACTTTTAGTCTTGTTATTCTATTAAGTATGAGATTTTGTGTAGCTTTGATCCATGTGACATTGGGCTAGGGGATTATTTGTTTATATTATTTATTCTTTATGAGAAACTTGTAAACACTTTATGAAACTTATATTTAATCTTATTTGATTTGAGGCTATGAGTTTATGAATGGTGACACTCTTAACTATTACGAAAACGTTTCTTTTAAAAACCCGTATCTTTATTCGGCAAAAGAACCTTTGACAAATTAGCATTTATATAATAAACATATGTTGGGGTTAAGGGTGTCACACTTTTAATACTTTTTGAAGCTACTACATATGATCGGTCAAAGGCTGTTGCTGGTCTTATTTTGGCACGAGATGGTCTCACAATTTCAGAAATGATTCATTTTTGGTCGAGTTGCAAGTATGGTGTTACATGAATTAATTGCACTTGGGAACATAAACTGATTTAACCATATATTGGGAAAGAAGATACCAACATCCACCTCATTTGTCAAGTTAGAAGCTAACACGCCAATTTTGTCTATCTCATGTACACTAAAAAAAAAATGCTTATTACAGATGGACAAAAGACGTCGGAAATGCCAAAAAGTCATCGGTAATGGCGTGTTTCTGATAGCTTTCCGACAGACACAAATCCGTCGGTAATAAGCTTATCGAAAACGGTTACCGACGGAATTAGGTTATCTGTCAGTAATTTGCGAAAGAGATGTTCGTCGGTAACTCCCTTGAAGGGCTGGCCTATTACTAACGGAAAAGGTCATCGGTTTAACACCCAGTAATTTTTCAGTCGGTCATGGCTATGAAATTCGGGTCATGACAGTCGGTAAACTTACCATGGGCTTTTTCCGTCGGCAGAATGGAACCCAGATTACCGACGGAAATGTCCGTCGGTAAACTTTTAATGATTACCGACGGACATTTCTGTCGGTAATCTTAATTTATTTATTTTTTAAATTAAAATTTAATTTTTTTCCTTTAATTTAATTAATTTTTTTAATTATTAATTATTACTTTAATTTAATTTAATTATTAATTTAAATTCAAATTTAAAAATTTAATTAAAATAAAATAAAATAAAATAAAAACATCAATATCCATATATAAATCCGTACAAAATAACCCTACAGCTACAAAACCCTACAATTATAACTATCATAATAACCATCATCGTCCTGACGTTTTTTTTTTGGGGGATCCAGGCGTAAGATGACCATCGATCACGGCGGGGGACGACACACAGGCATCCTACTGTTGCACAAGTGCCTCGATAGTAGCAGAGGGCTAACTGCTTTGATTAAAGTGAATGTACAATAGATTATTCCATTATCATAATTAGGGTCATAAGTTCGTAAATCATTTACATGATACCCAACCCGACTCATAAACATAAATTATAGAAATATACTAATCCAAAGATAAAGATATGGAGACAAAGCTCCTAAAATATAAGATAATTGGAGTCACAACTCCATGGACAGTTTCATTAACTCCCAAACTTACCCAGCTGGCCAAACTAAAATATAAAAGACAATCCTCTCTCGTACATCGTGAGGAGGACAAACCCAACTGACGAGATCTAATGGAATCTCTATTTGATTCCACTACCAACGTCGTTTCAAAAGACACTACTGGAGCTACTACAATAGTAACTCTCAAACTAAGCCCTTCCCTCTTTCAAGAGGAAAAACATGTCTTCAAACCCATCGACAGTCTGGAAGACGTCTACCAGAAACTTCAACATATCATCTGCATGCTCGAACCTCAATCTCTACGATGCGTCAGCCAAGGGACATCTTGACATCCCAATCTTCTTAAAAGAATACAGAAGGCACATAGCCAGCCGACATAGGCAATATAAAAATAAAGAGGTGAGATTTCCATTTATCTTACACATAAGGCATACATGCAGTGGTACGACACACATACGTGTTACCACAAACATATATTCATTTTATCTTCCATCCAAATTCTACAGTTCAAAACTCCAAGAATATACTACATCCAACTCAATGGTAAACTTATTAGGCATACCAATATCAAACTCAACGGTAATCTTATCAAGCATACCAATATCAAACTCTACGGTAAGCTTATCAAGCATACCGGAAATAGTTTGTACATCGAAGGACGAGAATAGAGAGAAACTAACTGAAATTGCATAGTCCCATTCCTACACAACCTCAAGAATATTTGATCCTAACTCCGAAGTTAATTGACATTTTGGAAAGGAATGGTTAGTACAGGTTTCATCTAGGCCCACCTCAAGCACCATGTGTGGCTATCATGGCACACAAGGTTCAAATCATAATCATAATGTACGAACTATCATAATCACACATGATCTCTCTCTATGAAACATCGGGCTCTTTATGAAACCTCTACCACTGGGAAGCTTAGCTTCCTAGGCACAACGACCTTTCTGAACATAGTATCAACTATGTATTTTGGCAAAATTTCCGGAATACGTCAGTTGGTCTATCCATCGGATAACCTAGTGATTCCACCAGAATCCATTTGATGTCAATCTCAGACGGACGATATTCTCGGGTCCGAATCACCGGTCCTTTGCTGAACTACGGTTCTCAAGCAAACTTTCCATGTTTGTGTAAAGATATTTTAAGGCGCTTGCTTACATGTCCTAACACATTATGAAATTGGATCGACAATCCAGTCATTTATTTCTTTACACTTTTATAATGGAGCTTTTCTCTTGGCTTCCAAGAAATCAAATAACTCTTAGTCCATTAAATCTTATGGAAATATGGATATTGAATTATCCACACTTTACGACAAATGGTCTTGCTTTACCATAAGTCATAAATCATTAAGTTCATATTTTCACTAAGTCATCCTCGACTTAGGTTTTCCATTTACTTGAAATACTAGTCTCGAAGACTAAAATCCCCTTTTTGCTTAAAACCAACCCTTTATATAAAAATCAAATCATTTTGACCATAAGTCAATCAATGGTACATAGGTATTAAATTTCTCGAAACATTTTTTTTTAAATCTTTAAAAATGCTTGAAGACGGTTTTGTCGCTTTTTACTGGTTTTAGTCCCAAAAGTTATTTTGAAAATATGGTTCTTCACCTCAAATCTATTACTCTACTCGGTTATGATACTCATATTGATATTTTGAAACACTGATTTTACATTTTCCTTTCCATGTATACAAAATTCCTAAAAACTTGACCAAATGTCGTTAAGTTTGTAAATCGCGTAAATCCTTTTTCAACGATTTTAAACTCTAATAGTCCAAAACTCATTTTGGAGTTTTTGAATAGTTAGATAGGTATGAAAAACAGTCTTTAACTGTTCAGCTACATAACTTTTCTAAAATTGCAGTTTAGTCCCTAAACTTTCATTAATTGCAAAAAGTTCCTTATTTACTTAAAACCTTGTAACTTTTATTTATAGCTTCAAATCACACCAAAATAACTTCTATAGAAATATTTTTCCAGTCCTCATAAAAATTCCAGAAATTACATTTCTGCCCCATACTTTACAATATTTGCAAATAGGTCCTTGTTTATTAAAAAGCTCATATCTTTTTATGTATTAATCCAATTAACACCAAACCAATTTATTTGGCTTTATCTCATCAAGGACTACAATCCTAACACACAAGAATATTAATTTCAGTACAGCCACTGAAATTCTCAGAAATTGCATATTAGTCCCTAAAGACTCATAAATTCATATCTTTCAATATACATATCCAAATCAATCCAAACCAATTTCCATAATCTTATATATTCATTCAATCCTTATAAAAATTATCCAAACAAATTAAATCTTCATGGAATCCCATAAAACAGTCATAGCCGAATGGCCTTAAATGATCATGTTAGGCATTTTTTTAACAAATCAATCAAACAACAACCAAGGTTCCAATTAGAGATCATTAGGGTCACACACATATGCAATAAAATATACAACTTTCATACTTAGGAATTACAAGACTATATAGACACTAAATAAACCACCAACATATCTACATTAAGGTAGGATAGTGGTAATCTCCCCAATACCTCTTGTAGATCACTTGGAAAGTCAAGGTTTGAACCAACAAAACCTAGCCATGAACAACCAACAAGAAAACAAGTTAAAGAATGAAGAAAATCATTTAAACCCATTTGAGCATAGGTTTGGCCAAGATAGGAAGAATTAGCCAGGGATCTCTAAATTTTTCAAACTCTTGGATGATGAATATAGGAATCATAGTGAGTTCATAGGAATTGATCTCACATTAAAATGATTTTTCTATGATTTTCTAGAGTTATTTGAAAATATAGATCTAGTAATTGAAACTTGGATAAAACTTGGAAATATGAAGAAAACTTGTGAAGAGAAGTGAAGTTATGATCATGAATTATAAGGTTATACCTTTGGAATTTCAAGAAACCAACAAGAACTTAGAGTTCCTTTGAAAATTTTGATGAAGAACTTAAGAATTTTTGTGTAGGAAAGTGTAAGAACATGAACACTTGTGAAAGAGCAAAAATGAAATGATTGTGCTTTTATAGAGGTGAGGTCGTGTATGAAGGAGTGGTGGAGGAGAAGAGTGAGTCATTAAGGCATTTGAGGAATTCACTTAAGCTTTGGGGGCAATTAGGTCATTTCCTCCTTCAAATATCTAGATATTTTCTCAATGTTATCATTGCTTCATAAATGCACCATAAATGCATGGTGAGTCATGGTGGTGACTCACCACTCTCAGGTGACATGTGTCCCTCGTTCGGTGTCTGGTTCCGTCGTTTACCCGATTTAGGTTTTTATGTGCGTATACTTTGAAGATTTCACCCGATAAAGATATACTATTTTATTTTTAATGGATTGGTCATGATGGCTAGGTGAGTCATTACCACGAATCACCATTTGCATTAAATGATTTGTGGTGATTCACCATTTGCATTAAATGCATTTATGGTGATTCATTATTTTCATTAAATGAACATTTATGACATTAAATGGACATTTATGACAATGGTGAGTCATCCCCCATGAGTCATCATGGATGACTCGCCGTTTTGTCTTCCGGTGTATCTCTGCACATCCGTTTCCAACTCCGTCGATTTACCCGATTAGGGTTTTCGACCATTTTTCGCTAAAATTTCACCTGATAAAATAGAATATTTTATTTTTGGGTAGAAATTCTTGAAATATATATTGTCCCCAACAAGTGGCAACATTTTGAAAATTTTCGTTTTCGGGCTGAAATTAGGGTTTTCTGCCAGTATAAAATTATACTGTCAATAAAAACACAGACCGGTAATAATATAAAATATAATTACCGGTCAAGACGTGAGAAAACGGGGTGTTACACAGTCTCAGATGCTGCCTGACTAAACCTGGCAGTGAACTCCTCCTGTGATCAATAAAAAAAAATTATATTATTAAACTAAAATAATAACATGTAATATAAAAGTAAAAAAAAAAAAACACTAAAGGTCTCCACGGTCTGCCTGAACCTCTCATCAACAAACTCATCATTGTCTCCGCGTATATGGGTTTGTGTAAAGACCATAGGGACATCAAACGACAGCCCAAATGTTGCTTCCTGCAAACAATACACGAATAAAATCAATTAATTATATAATAAATTATTAATAAAAATATAAAGCTTATAAACTTAACTATTTACATATGGATACCATGTTCATGGGATGCTGGATGTGGTTAATCGAACCACCCGTGTGTAGGCTGCCGCCCTTCTCGGAAGCTCGATTCCTCTTCGCTTGCTTACAGATCAACATGTAAGCTGGAGAGTCCCAAAGCGCACATAGCTGGGCCCAGATGTTGGGGTTGATGTAATCTGGACATATGCGACTCAACCAATGCTCCCGGAGCAGGTCCCTCAGTCTATGATTTGCTCTATCCTCAAAGATATCACGTATCTCTAAGGTATGCTCCGGGTGCCAGTGCACAAGGTCCTGTTAACAAGGGGAAAAATTAATAAAATTATACATTAAAATATATAAAATGCTTGAAAAACAAATATAAAATTACAATAAATAATAAACATCTTACCCTGAATCGTATAAAGATATGATATTTATCAGTCTGCGGTATCTTCCCCCATGATGGCCATAAGCGACGATATTGCTGCAGGATGGAGTGAGTAACCGCCCTCGATCCTACTTTCAATGGGATCTACCTGTCAAGTTTATAATTTTAAAAATAATCAACAATATGACAAACAACAAATTTATTGATTATTAACAAAAATAGTAATTCTTATAAAACATAAAATTAAAAAATACTTACGCTCCACTAACAGGTTGGATCCATGGTCGCTCCTCGGGTGCAGGAATCCTGGCCCACGCCGGCTCGGCCGACTGATGCACACATGATGATGTGCCATGATCATCCTTGGGCACGAATGATGAGGATGGAATGGTCGGGTCTGGATGTGGCGTCTTGTCGGGAGTATGCATAAACGACAATCTTACTGGCTGTGTGACCGGAGCAGCAGATGATGGTGGTGGAGGGTGTGGTGTGGGTGCAGTAGGGGGCGGCGAGTAGCCGGCAAGTGAGCGTCGTGGCCAGAAGCGAGTGAGTGCAGTTTGGGTCGGGGATGGTATAGTGTGGGTCGGGGAGGGTGTTGTAAGGGTTGGGGTGGGTACAGCTGGGATGGGGGTGGGGGACGGGGCGACTGTCCTCCTGATGCTAACATATCTATTTTATAGGACAATTATGAATCAATGTTATTAGTATATCAGTGGACAAAAAGTTTATTTCCAAACTGTCCCAACTGGACAATTCAATATTCGACAAAATGAGCGATACTATGACCACGAGTACACATGCTCAATAATATTGAACCTTGAATCGGAAACTAAGGTTTTTCTCAAGAACGTATTAATTATACTCTAATAGAAAATAAAACTTTAAGTAACAGGACAATTTTTCCTTTTGTACTTGAAATTCAAGTTCATAGGATACATGCAATTTTGATAAATTAATTATTCCCCGCACTTTAAAATGTAAAGTGCCTAAGGACAGGAAAAATTGACAAACATAAACAATCAACTTCTAATTAAACAAATTGGTATTATAACTTCTCTAATTATATAAATTTTTTCTTTAATCTTTTTTACTATTTTTTTGTTACAATCTTTTTTACTATTTTGTTTACTACTATACTTACTAATCTAAACATCATATTATAATTATCAATTAATAACCGTTAAATATTTGTCAATCTTATGAGGTCTAACACAAGTTACTAGTTCAAGGCAAATTGACATTATTTCTTATGACATAATCGATTAGTTTTTTTATTTTTTAAATTAATGATTTAATTAACTTCTTAACTAATTATTAATTATTCCTTAAAAAATATTACTAATTATATATGGGAGGAAAACGATTTTACGGGTTGACTAATTCTAGCTACAGCAAATCCTATCAACACTAAATTTCGTCCTTATGATTTTATATTATTGAGTAAATTCATTAATTAATTTACGCAATTAGCAGAAACATCATACTAACAAATTTACAACTAATATACAAAATTTGGTTACAACTAGATAGATATATCAATAAATTACACCCATATATACAATTAGACAGATATATAGAATTTGCAACTAATTACAAAAATTAATTTACACAATTTCTTATCATGCTCTGAACAATTTTAATATCCTGAAATAGAAAACCCTCAGTACCTCTGGCAGCCCAAGAAAGTGCAGTATACGACGGTGGCAGTGTCAACCTCCGGTAACCCTTAAAACACATAGCACTAAAACAACAAGTTAAACCATTTTCATATCAGACATCCAACAACCAAAAATTGCATAAACCAAAAAAATTACATAAACAAAAAACAAAGCATAAACAAAAAATAAATCAATCAAGGAGGAGGCAGAGAGGAAGATCTGGAGCTGGTTCACGGAGGTGGTGCAGGTGGCTCTGGAGGAGGCAAAACCGAGGAGGGAGGCATGCGACGGTGGTGTTGTAGGGGGCGGCGGTGGTTTAGGTGGATTTGGAGGAGGCAGAACCAAGGAGAGGTTCTCCCAAGAAGAGGAACAAAGAGAGAGAGGGAAGACAGAGAGAGACCTGAGGCTGGTGGTGAGGGCGGTGATGGTGAGGGGCGGAGTGGTGGGAAGTTCTCACACAAAGCAGAGAGAAGAGAGATAGAGAGAAGAGAAAAGGGGAAGTGAGGGGGGAGATGGGCTTTAGGTGATAATTATTAAACGTTTTCGACGGACTTTTTCAAATTACCGACGACCATTCCGTCGGTAATTCAAAAATCATGATTACCGATGGAAATTTTCGTCGGTAACTGTAACAAGCTTTCCGAAGAACAAGCCGTTGGTGCTTGTAGTTTCATATACCGATGGATTAGTCTTTCGGTAATCACTAGTGCCAATTTTTTTTTGTTCCCGCCAACTTTTTCGAACAATTTATTGACGGAAAAGCCCTCGATAACGTTACCGATGGACTTTCCATTAGTAATTTTGGCACCTTTTGGTATTTTATGTTACCGACGGTAATATCCATCGGTAATCTCTTAATTACTGATGAAGACCGTGTTCGTCGGTAAAAAGCTATTTTCTTACAGTGGTATCATCCATGATTTTTTTTTTGGCTTAATTGCTATTTTGGTTCCCCTACTATTGATCTTGTACGATATTGATCTTATGATTTTATTTGACAATATTTGGTCTCCTTATTTTTCCAATGTTGCAAGTTCGATCCCCCTCTTCTTATGTCCATCAAGATTTCAAGGATCAACGGAGAGCAACCACTGCTTTAAGCACATAGAACCTCTAGTTGAGTTTATATGGTAAAAGACCTGTTGGTGGAACAAAAAAAAAGGGTCTAAAAAGGAGGGACGAAATCGGTAGATAGCAGAGAGGATCATTGAAACATGTTGAAGCGAAGAGACATAGAAGAGAGAAGCTAAACCACAAGTTCTATACGCTTAGATTGGTTCATCTCCGTTGATGATTGAAAAAAGTTTGAAGGACATGAGACCAAAGGATTAAATTTGAAACATTGAGAAAATATGAAGACTAAATGACCTTAATAAATCATAGGGACCAAAATCGTAAATAACCAATACTAGAAGATCAAAAGTGTAATTAATTAGCCTCTTTTTTTTTCCATGTGAGACGAAACAACAAAAGAGTTATAATGGAACTAACATCCAAGAATCAAGACAATATCGTCTAAGTCAAAAGTTAAAGAACTAATCTGAGATGAATAAAGTTAGAGAACGAATATGGAAAAATAAATAAAGTTTGAGGGAGGAAAAGACAAATTTCTCTAATATATACAAACTTTTTATGGTAATTGAATATTGTATTGGCCGAGATATTAGGCTCGCCCACCGAGCTTGAATAACCAATTTGCCGAGGACATATAACTGATTGACCTTCCGAGGATGATATCAAAAGGATAAAGACTAGAAGAATAATATGATAATATATTAATATAACAAGTAACAGAATAACTAAAATGATACTAATATAAAGGAAAAACAACCAGAATAACAGATAATAAGAATATCATATATCCATAAATTGGTTTAAGATATAAAAGATAATAGAGATAAAACTAATCTCTTTTTAAGAAAGAGATGAGGGGATCCTATTATAAAAGGAGGAAAACCCCAAAGTAAAGACTCACTTTTGCTTTCATAAAAAAAAAGTCACTTTTGCTAACCTAGGTGAATCTCTCTTAAGAGTATTAGAGGGACAAGCCGGTTCAAGAGACTGCTAAATAATCCTTGTTCACTGGTATTCCTAAGATACAAAATTAAGGGATTGAATTTACCATCTTCAGGCCACATTCTGGCAAGTTGGTTTTTGGAAAGAGCATTTGGCGCCCACCATGGGGCCGAGGCAAAACTTTCCCCGGTTCCACAAGAAATTTGAATGGTGACTACTAGAAACAGACTAAAGGGAGGGGTGCACAGCACGAATCATGTTGACAATGGCGCATCAAACACGCAACAGAACCATGAGGATACCCCCCCCCCCCCCCCAAAAAAAATGAAAACAACCCTCCTCTGGGAGAGGTCATGGCACAGTTGAGACAACTGCGTTGAGAAAATGAGGAAATTCAAGCCCAAAACAAGAGGTTGTTAAGAGCTCGGAGCAGAGAAAGGCCAGCAACACCATCCGTTGGAGAACAATCTTCACCTGAAGATAGTCAGGCGAGACCAACGTTTACCAACTCTTGCATGACACGAGTAGACCATCTCGGACCAGACCTCGGACAGAAGACAGAGGAACCCGGTCTCAAGCCGACGAGACTTCCTAGAGGGAAAGGGTACGTGGTGATAGGCGACCGAGATTACCTTTCACTGATGACATAGATGAGGTAATCATTCCTAGAAATTTCAAAACCTTTAATATGGATAAATTTAATGGCACTACAGACCCATCTGAGCATGTAGAATCGTTTATTTCTTCTGTTTATTTGATAACTGATTCGGAAGCCGTCATGTTCAAAAATTTTCCAACAACTTTACAAGGACCTGCCTTGACTTGGCTTACGAATTTTCCACCTCAGTCTTTCAATTCTTTTGATGTGCTCATCACTAAGTTCATTGCCTTATGGGCGGTTTGAAGCCATGGCCTTTCTTTGAGTACTTATCTCGGAAACCACCGATAGATTTTGAGGAATTTCAGGAAAAAGCCTCAGGTTTTATTACTTCCGAAGAGATGGTGGAGTCCAAAAAAAGGGAAAGAGGTTTCGAGGATAAAAGCACCTTGCCAAGCAGAAAGAAGGACAAGGTGGTCGATCCATCAAAGTCTTTCAAAAACAACGACAGGGAGTTTGCTGGAAAGCAAGCCAAGTATCAGTCTTACACACCGCTGAATCGGTCCAGAGCTACTATCCTCCAAGAGGTATACAATGCCTAGTTACTCACCTTACCTCGTCCTTCAAAGTCCCATGCCTAGGCTGACAGAAGCAAATAATGCAAGTGGAATCAGAATTATGGTCACATGACCGAGAATTGTAGAACTGCACAGGACAGAATTGAGGATTTGGTGCAAGCAAGCTGACTCGACCGGTTCGTTCACCGATAAAATGTCAGAGGAGGACGAGCTGGGTGGAGGCAAGGAGGGGGTGCTCATGACAATCGCACCCGAGAAGAAAATCAACGTGACAGTAATCAAAATGATGATCAGGTCCCTCACCAGGAAACCCTGAATGATAATCAGGGAGGTGGAGTCAGAGGAGTCATTAACACTATTTCAGGAAGGTTCGCTGGAGGAGGTACCACAAGTTCAACTCGAAGGCGTTATGTAACGGCCATAAGATCCGTTAACTCGGTTTCAGGAAAACCTATGAACTCAAGGCTTCCCATCACGTTCTCAGATGACGAGTTTAAGGGGGTTGACCCCAATCATGATGACCTGATGGTGATAATGGTAGAATTAGCCAACTACTCGGTCAAACGAACACTTGTTGATCAGGGTAGTTCGGCTGACATTTTGTATTTGATGACCTTCATAAAACTTGGGATCCCAGAAAAACTGATAAAGGAGCAGGAGGACAAGTTAGTAGGGTTTTCCGGTGAGCAAGTAAAAACTCGTGGATACATTGATCTCTTGACAACATTCGAAGATGGTAGTCAGTCCCAAACCATCTCGATCAGATATGTCATAGTGGAAGCTAACACGTCATACAACATACTCATTGGAAGGACAACGTTGAATGAACTCGGAGCAATCGTCTCAACTCCCTATCTCACAATGAAGTTTCCAACAGATTCTGGGGAGATAATGGCAATCCGAGATGACCAAAAAATTGTGAGGTAATGTTATGCAGAAAGCATGAAAATAATCTGAGAGCCTGACACCACACAAAATGGTAAGAATGATAAAGTAGAAAAGGTAGGCTCGGCCAGTGCGGTCAATTCCGTTAGCTCGGTCAGTGTGTTTGAGCTAGACCCGAGGATGGGTATGCACGAGTCCAGAGCTGAGCCAACAGAATCTTTGGAGAAGTTCCAACTGGGAACCCAAGCCGACCAATGTCGAAGGTCGGTAGCCAACTCGACCCAATACTCAGAGACCAAATTCATGTTGTTCTAACAAAGAATGCAGACTTGTTTTCTTAGAAGACATCGAATATTCCTGGTATAGATCCCAACTTCTTGTGCCATAAGCTATCTATATGTCCTGAGGCAAAGCCTGTAGCACAAAGAAAAAGGAAACTCGATGAAGAAAGACGAAAGGCTATGGATGAAGAAACTAAAAAGTTGATCAAAGAAAATTTCATCAGAGAGGTCAAATACACCACTTGGTTAGCTAATGTTGTGTTAGTAAAAAAAGGTAATGGCAAGTGGAGAATGTGCACTGACTACACCGACCTCAACAAGGCATGTCCCAAGGATTCATATCCTCTACCCAACATTGACAGATTGGTGGATGGAGCTTCAGGTTACAGGATTTTAACTTTCTTGGATGCTTATTTGGGATATAACCAGATAAGGATGTATCCACCCGATGAGGAAAAAATGGTGTTTATGACCGAGAGGGCAAACTATTGCTACCGGGTAATACCTTTCGGTTTGAAAAATGTCGGTGCAACATACCAAAGGCTCATGGACAAAGTATTCGTCAATCAAATCGGAAAGAACCTAGAAGTATATGTTGATAATATTGTAGTGAAGTCCGATGATCCTGAACAACACCCTGCCGATTTAGAAGAAATTTTTAGTCAACTAAGAAAGTACAATATGAGGTTGAATCTTGAGAAGTGTTCTTTTGGTGTACGAGGAGGAAAATTCTTGGGGTATATGTTGACTCACAGAGATTGAGGCCAACCCTGACAAATAAGAAGCTGTCATTAACATGTGGAGCCCACAGAGTGTAAAAGAAATACAAAGGTTGGCGGGACATTTGGCCTTTCTATCTTGGTTTCTACCAAAATCTTCAGAGAAAGCAATGCCTTTCTTCCAGCTCTTGAAGAAACCGAAAGATTTCACTTGGACCGAGGAGTGTGAAAAGGTTTTTGGAGAGTTGAAACATTTTTTAACTTCTCCAGTTCTAACTCGTCCACAACTCAGAAAATATATGTATCTTTACTTATATGTCAATGATTATGCAATAAGCTCATGGATCATCCAAGAAGAAGGAAAGCAACAGATGCCAGTATATTATGCTAGCAGGATTCTGCGAGATGCAGAAACCAGGTACCAAATAATGGAGAAACTCGCCCTTGACCTGGTTATGGAAGCCCGTAAATTATGACCTTACTTCCAGTCACATCAGGTCATAGTCAAGACGGATCATCCGATAAAGCAGGTGCTTAGAAAACCGGATTTAGGAAGAAGGATGATAGCTTGTCAGTAGAGTTATCAGAGTTCGGTCTGATATATGAGTAGAAAGGACTGATGAAGGCGCAATGCCTCTCTGATTTCATTGCCGAGCTCTCCTCAAAGCCAAACCCAGAAGTTTTCACTTAGAATTTATATGTGGATGGTTCGTCTAACTTGAAAGAGAGTGGAGCTGGAGTAATCCTTGAAGGACCAGATGACCTGGTCCTGGAGCAATATCTAAAATTTGGATTCAAATCTTCTAACAATCAAGCAGAGTATGAAGCCCTAATAGCAGGATTGATGTTGGCTAAGGACGTTGGTGTGAAGGAGCTCAAATGCTAAAGTGATTCACAACTAGTAACAGGCCAAATCTTGGGTGATTACCAAACAAAGGATCCCGAATTGACCAGGTATGTTTGTAAAGTTAATAGTTTAATTTTAGAATTTGATAATTTTACTATTGAACATATTCCCCTCTAGGAAAATTCCAGGGCCGATCTGTTATCTAAGTTGGCGAGTACAAAGAAAGCTGGTCAACTCAGAACGTGTATTCGGGAAAATATGCCTAAACCAAGCATACAGGGCATAGAAGTCTTGGCAAACAAACACTATGACCGAGGTAGGATGACCGCATTTTGGAAGTTTTTGAACTCGGATAAATTGCCCGATGACTCCAAGGAGGCAAAGAAAATAGACCTGAAGTCTTGCAATTATACCATCCGAGATGGACAGTTATACAGAAGGGGCTTTTCCATGCCTTTATTAAAATGCATAACAATGGAACAAGTTGAGTACGTATTGGATGAGATGCATAGAGGAATTTGTGGGATGCACTCAGGAGGAAGATCTTTGGCATCTCGGGTCTTACAGCGAGTTTTTACTGGCCAACCATGAGATCAGACTGTGCTGCTTGGACCAAAAGGTGTGACCCTTGCCAAAAATTTGCTAATATTGCACAAGTGCCAACTGAAGAGCTTCATTCCATGTTCTCGCCATGGCCCTTCACCATGTGGGGGATGGACATAGTAGGTCCTTTCCCTGTGGTCAAAGGTCAAGTGAAGTTCTTGTTGGTAGGGGTAGATTAATTTACCAAATGGATTGAAGCTGAGCCATTAGCTAAAATCACAGCTCAAAAAGTCCAGAATTTTGTTTGGAAAAGCATCATATGCAGACATGACTTGCCTTATGCAATAGTCACTGATAATGGAAAACCGTTCATCGACAAAGGACTTAAGGAATTCTATGCCAACCTCGGAATAAAACACAAGGTATCCTCGGTAGAACACCCACAAACCAATGGGCAACCCGAGGCGGTCAGCAAAGTCATTCTGAATGAGCTCAAGAGAAGATTAGACAAGTCAAAAGGAGCTTGGGTTGAAGAATTACCAAGCATCGTTTGGGCTTATCACTGCTCGCCACAATCATCAACCGGAGAAACTCCTTTCAAGCTGACCTATGGGACATATGCAATGATCCCGGTTGAGCTCGGTGAACTTTCGTTCAGAAGGCGGCATCATGATCATAAAATTAATGACGGAGAAATCGTAGTGGAACTTGACATTGTTGAAGAAGTTCATGAAGAAGCAAAAATCAGGGAAGAGTTGTGCAAACATAAAGCAGCTCGGAAACACAATTCAAGGTTAAGACCCAGGGAATTTGTTCAAGGTGACTTAGTGCTGAGGTTGCAAAATGAAGCAAGAAAAGACTCCAATGAGGGTAAGCTTGCAGCCAATTGGGCCGACCCATTACAAGTAGTTGAAAATTTAGGAAATGGGGCCTATAAACTTGAAGAGTTGTTAGGGAAGGCTGTTCCAAGAACTTGGAATACCTCCTACCTTAAGTTCTACTTTAGTTAAAGCTTATGCAAGCAGGTGATGTACTCTTTTTCCTACCCTGGCCTTTTTCCCAAAAAAAGGGTTTTTTAGCCAGAAAGGATTTAATGAGGCACTCCCAAGCAAATAAATAAATGAAGTCTATTTCAGTTTTATCTTATGCTAGTTTATTTTATATTACTGAATACTATTACATGGAAATTATTCACATCTGCAACATCAAAAATTTCGAGCCTAAATAGGTTGACCGAGCTAAAATCGAAATGCCGAGCCAATATGGCTGCCCGAGCTAAAATCGAAACGCCGAACCTAAAAAAGTAAATATAACATTCGTTATTTTATGCATGGTTAATGTATACTAGTTAGGTTTAGGACTTGTATTATATAGTTGGGATGTGGTTTGAGGGATAGAGACCCTTGCTTGGCAAGCACACAACCTTTTTGAGTGAGTTTGAACGTAGAAACAAAATTAGGGTTTCCAGGACAGCATCTTTGAAAATCTGAGTGTGAAATTAGAAATTTGGAGTTAGGAATGAGATTAGACATTTTTGATGGTTTGAGGTTGCTTATTAGGTCTTGATGAGCCTATATCTCAAATTTGAGGTCAATCGGATGTCGAATGGGTCTAGAACGCAAAGAAACACAAATCGAGTGTTTTGTGACCGATTAATTAATTGAGAGTCAGAATATTAAATTAAATTAAGTCAGGACTGAGTACAATAGGTCTTAGGAGTAACCTAAAATAATATAGAAGAATATCCTAACAGTAGTTTACGTGGGAAAATGCGGAGAAAATACCCAGTTGTGCTGACAAGGCAACACGCGGCAACATGTGTGGATGACACATGTCACAATTATACACTTGTCACTAAGAGGGAAGGTTGCATGGGTGTGGCTGCCACCAAGGGACACTTGGAATCCACTATTCTAACTTAGAGACACCTAACCATGCTACATATGTCACACCTAGCCCACTAACCCAGCTAAATTAATCTCCTAATGACACCTAGCCTAACATGCATGCAACTAAACTTAACAAATCAATGATTCAATCAAAATATCAAAGACATCATCTTCTCTTCACTCTTCAACGCATGACCAGAGAGGAAAAGGGATGAAATTCACTTTGGAGAAGCCATTTTCGTGCTTAACAAAAGCTTGAAGCTTGGATGGAGCAGCTTCTGTAAAACCATCACCACACCTTCTTCCACCGTTAGATCGTGTTAAAATTTCATAGAGAGGTTCTAGTTGATAGTAGTTCATATCCAACGGTTAAAATTTCTGTAAAATCCCCAGAGTGTGAGTTATTTAACTCAAGTTGGAGAGAAATTCCACCCGGGTAGCTTCTGACCAGTCACCTTGGGAGGTTCATCCTAGGCTCGTTCATCATTGGATCGAGATATAGAGGCAGAACAGTGGCGGATTTTGGGGTGTTTGCTGCAGATTTTGAGTTTCTTACTTTGTGTCTTTCAAAATGTGATGTTTAGGTGGGATATCGGAGATTCGGGGACCTCGTTCAGTGTGAGGCAGATTCGAGAGGAGTCGAGTAAGAGTGACCTCGTAGCGTTTTCGAGGTCGTACGTTCTTCAGGCGGGGGAAAGAAATTATTTAACGTCGAAAACGACACGGTGACGTTTAATTCGATAATGGCGTAGGGCGACCTAAACCCTACATGATTGCGAGTAACAGACAATGTCTGTATCACGCTGGGGACTACTTAGTAGTACTCATGATGATATTGAGATTGTGCGTTTATCACCGTTATGTTTATTATATAATATTTTATGATTGTCTGCTTGGATGATTTGACTGGTTGAATTGATGTTGATAACTACTGGATGGTAATGTTATGAGTTGTGATTATTTTATAAATATGATATATTATTATTTTATTATTATTTTATTATATTTTGATAATGATTATTATTTTGGAAATGATGATATGCATGTAATGATGATTTTATGACATGATGATAATGATGATGATTTTGATAACATGATAACATGATGGTATGATGTGATGAGTGTTATGATTATGCTTAGAGGTTGAGTAAGTGATAAGTTATGTTGAGACATGATGATGTATTGGGGAATTTATACCATATATGTTAGTAGTGCCTAACCGGGATGATTACTGTGATATAATGGTGGGGTTGAGGAGGTGAGATTATTATTGAGGTTATCTAGGAGATTATGATGAGTGGTTAGGACACTAGGGGGTGACCTGAAACATGGTCTGTGATACGGTTGACCTGAAACATGGTCTGGTGGACTTGAAACATGGCCATTTGGGGCCTATTCCTCATAGTGAGAATTCCCGGGGCTAGGCTAATGGCTGATCGTCCCAGACATTATTTAATTTTAGTTGAAGCTATAGTTCATACGTTGCATGAGCACCCTGACCGGGGTTCAGAGGTGTGCACCGGATTGTGCAGCTATAGTGCCATTGCTTTGCATGGGCATCCTCCATCCGCGGACGAGGGTGTGCGCCAGGGACTCTCGGACGTGTCAATTGATGTGGATATACGGATATGGCCGATACCTGATGAGATGATTCGTATAGCATTTGCATTGCATCATGATGGAGGGTAAAGGAGAAATCTTAGACGTGGATTGAGGATGATTTGTGTTATATATATGTATATATATTTATATCCTTGGAGACGAATGTTTAGTGTGCTGTTATAGAATTAAATGTTGCTAAACCCTTTCCACGTTAGACGTTATATTGTTTCTTATCCCTTTTCTTCTTGCTGTTGGGTATGTTTTGTTTATGTGATCGCTATAAGAAGACTTGGTGGAGGAACTAGATGGAACCCCTTATGAGCCAGATGCTGGAGGACGAGCAGTGGACCCGAGTAGTTGAGTAGAGAGGCTACGTCCAATGCGTCTTTTTTAGGCATTTTATCTTTTGTTGCTTATATCAGTTTGTACCAGTTTGTACCTATTGGGATCCTACTGAAGGGATTCCCTCTACTGTACTGCATTAGGAAATGATGTGTATATGTTATGCATGTGTGTATATATGTTGTTTATATTTTAAGTTCAAATTTTTCCGCCGTTTTAATATATACACTTAACGATAATAACACGATTAGGTCCTAAATATTATGAGTTTTCTTTAATGGGACGTCGGGGCGTCTCAGTAAACAAAGATCCTAAGGAGGCTAACCGAGCTAAAATGAAAATGCTGAGCCAATATGGCTGACCGAGCTAAAATCGAAACGTCGAACTTAAAAAGGTAAACAAAGAGCCTAAAGAGGCTAACCAAGCTAAAGTCGAAATGCCGAGCCAATACGGCTGACCGAGCTAAAATCGAAACACCGAACTTAAAATGGTAAACAAAGAGCCTAAAGAGGTTGACCGAGCTAAAATCAAAAAGTTAAACAAAAACCTAGTCAGGCAAATTAATTAGAAAAATTAACCAAGTTAATCCAAGCACTGGTTAAAAATCCTAAGTTTGAAACGTAAAGGTCACAAAGGAAGACCGAGCCAAAACAAAAATAACAGTTAGAAAAACTTAAAATTTCCTAAGTATAGAGTAGCATTACCAAAGGCTCAAAATTATCATTAATATTATAGTTCATAGTCAAAAAAGTACAGAAAGGCATGTCCAAAGGTACAAAATATTTTAAAATCAAGAAGAAAATTTCCTAAGTTACTCATGAACATCCTCATGAGCAACAACTTCTTCTTTGACAATCACTACATCAGGATTAGAGGGAACAATGTTTTCAGTTGGGGGAAAGGAAATCGAGGAAGGCTCCACCATAGCTGCTCCATTTCCTCTGTTGCCCTATTCTTCTTCAACTTGTTCTTCATTCTTTTCTTCATTTTCTTCTTCTTCTTCTTCTTGGTTTTCCTCTTCCTCATCTTCGAGCTCGGACAAAGGAACCATATTTCCATCCTTGTAAAAATCATTGTCCACATCAGCTCCAGAAAGGTTAGCATCAGGAACAAAATTGCTGGATTTGTTTAATAGCACCATAGAATTCAGAAATGTGCTCTTTCATGATCTCGGCCTCAGCCTCCTTCAACTCAGCTTGAAGCGTTCAATTGGTCTTCTTCTCAGCATCAAGTAAAGCTTGAGAAGCCTCGGCAACTTTGTGGCAGCTAATTGTTTCGTCTCTCTCTTTGGAGAGCTCGGATCGAAGGGAGGAAGTTTTTTTTCCAGCTCGGCATGTTGAGTTTTCAATTGTCCAATCAATAGAGCTTGCTCTTCGCACTTGACCAAAGCCTTTTCAAGCTCGTCTCTGGTGCGCAAAGCTTGGATAGCTTCAGCCTTCATGTCCTCCATTTTCTTCACATTGGTTGCAAGTTCATTGCACCAGAAACGGGTGATGGAAGAAATCCGAAGAGCATAACCAGCCTCGGCTTCCATGCTTGCATCGGGACCTTGCTCCAATAGAAGTCGGGCATCCGTGGGTTTTAGTACATGATGAAGTTGACACAGGCAAACACAAGAAGTGGGGTTGAATTGTGTTTGTTAATAATTTTTCTAAAACAACCTTTTAAAACTGTTTTTCTCACACGAGGATATATAAAGCAGATGCACACACTGAAAAAGAACTTTTGAGATTTAACAAAAGCAATATCAAAACCCCATAGTCGGTAAAAACAAGTAAAGCTGTAAGAGTTTAAGGATAGAAGATTCACACAGATGATTTTATCCTGTTCATTCTCTTCAAACCAAGAGCTATGTCCAGACCCTTCGACTTGAAGGTTTTATCCACTATTTCTCCAAATAGATTACAACCAAGTATTCAACACCTCTCCAGACTACAAGTATTCCTTTCTTACCAAGCCTCTTCAGGCTCTAACTCTAACAAAGAGATTTTAACTTAAGATCTTCTTAACTCACTATATGTGAGGATATGAAAGTTTAAGATCTGTTGAATATTTTCACAATATTCAAACTAAAGAATACATACTTTTACTTTTAAAATAATGAAAGAAATGAGAGCTAGTTCTCGCAAATATTGGATTGGTAAAAGTTTTTCTTTATCGCTTGAGGTCCTCTGTTTATACTGACCTTCTTCTACTCTTGAAAAGCTTCAACGGTCATTTTGAATTTCCAGTTTAGAGATAGCATTGAATGCACAATATCCGTTGTGACTGATAGCTTGATCGTTGTAACATCAGTTATTTTATGTATGGTTAATTTATGAGGATTAGGGTTAGGACTTGGGTTATATAGTTGGGATGTGGTTTGAGGCATAGAGACCCTTGCATGGAAAGCACACAACCTTTTCGAGTGAGTTTGAACGTAAAAACAAAATTAGGGTTTCCCGATTAGCATCTTTGAGACATCTGAGTGTGAAATTAGAAATTTGGAGTTAGGAATGAGATTAGACATTTTTGATGGTTTGAGGTTGTTTATTAGGTCTTGATAAGCCTATATCTCAAATTTGAGGTCAATCAGATGTCGAACGGGTCTAGAACGCAAAGAAACACAAACCGAGCGTTTTGTGATCGATTAATTAATTGAGAGTCAGAATATTAAATTAGGTTGGGATTGAGTATAATAGGTCTTAGGAGTAACCTAAAATAATACTGAAGAATATCCTAATAGTAGGTTACATGGGAAAATGGGGAAGAAAATACCCGGTTGTGCTGACAGGGCAACACGCGGCAACATGTGTGGATGACACATGTCACAATTGGACACGTGTCACTAAGAGGGCGGTTGCATGGGTGTGGCTGCCACAAAGAGACACTTGGACTCCACTACTCTAACTTAGACACACCTAACCATGCTACCTATGTGACACCTAGCCCACTAACCCACCCAAATTAATCTCCTAATGACACCTAGCCTAACATGCATGCACTTGACTAAATCAAGCCACTTAAGTCATCTAAACCAAAACCAAAACATTTTCTAAGTGAAAGAAGAGTGATCAGACTTCTCTTTCATCTCACTTTCTCGCTGCATGAGAAAGAAAAGTGGAGAAGAAAATTCCTAGAGACCAAGACAACCATTGCTGAAAGCTTGAAGCCCGGTGGAACAACTTCTGTAAATCCCTCACCATACCTTCATCCACCGTTGGATCTTCTTCAAATTTAATACCAATGTTCTACGTTGATATTAGTTCATATCCAATGGTTGACATTTCTGTGTCTTCCCCAGAGTGAGAGGTATTAAGCCTAGCAGTTCGAGTTGAGTTCAACTCGGGTAGCTCCAGACCAGTCACCTTGAGAGGATCATCCTAGGCTCATACACCGTTGGATCGAGCTGCAATTTTTTGATAAGATAAAGGAACGGTAGCTCTTTAATCGTACCGTTCATGTTTGTAAATAAATGTCTGGAGTGTGAGATATGAGGCCAAATCAGTGGCTGATTTTGGGGTGTTTGCTGCAAATTTTGAGTTTCTTACTGTGTCTTTCAAAATGTGATGTTTAGGTGGGATATAGGAGATTCGGGGAACTCGTTCAGTGTGAGGTTGATTCGAGAGGAGTCCAGTAGGAGTGACCTCGTAGCATTTTCGAGGTCGTACGTTATTCTTCAGGTAGGGAAATGAAATTATTTAACGTCGGAAACGGTACGGTGACGTTTAATTCGATAATGGCGTAGGGCGACCTAAACCCTACATGATTGAGAGTAACGGACAATGTCCATATCATGCTGGGGACTACTTATTAGTATACCCGTGATGATATTGAGATTGTGCATATATCGCCATTACGTTTATTATATATTATTTTATTACTTTTATGATTGTCTGCTTGGATGATTTGACTGGTTGAATTGATGTTGATAACTGTTGAATGATGATTTTATGACATGTTGTAATGATGATGCTATGACATGATGATATTATGGCATGATGTGATGAGTGTTATAATTGTGATTAGAGATTGAGTAAATGATAAGTTATATCGAGACATGAGGATATATTGGGGAATTCATGTTATGTGTTAGTAGTGCCTAACCGAGATGATTCAGGAGATATGATGATAATGATATTGATGAGATGAGATTTTATTGAGGTTACCTATGAGATTATGATGAGCGTTTAGGGCACTAGGGGGTGACCTGAAACATGGTCTGTGATATGGTGGACCTGAAACGTGGTCGTGTGGACCTGAAACATGGTCGTGTGGGGTCTATGCCTCGGAAGGAGAATTCCTGGGGATAGGCTAACGGCAGAGCGTCCCAGACATAATTTCATTTTAGCTGCAGATATAGTTCATGCATAGCATGAGCACCCTGGCCGGGGTTCAGAGGAGTGCACCGGATTATGCAGCAATAGTGCCATTGCTTTGCATGAGCATCCTCCATCCTCGGACGAGGGTGTGCATCGGGGACTCTAGGACGTGTCAATTTTATTGATATGATATCCAGATATGGCCGATACCTGATGAGATGGTTCATACAACATTTGCATTGCATCATGATGGAGGGTAGAGGAAAGATCCTAGATGTGGATTGAGGATGATTATGTCGTACATATATATATATATATATATATATATATATATATATATATATATATATATATATATATATATACTCTTGGAGACAGATGTTTAGTGTGCCGTTATTTAATTAAATATTGCTAAACCCTTTCCACGTCTGACGTTATATTATTTCTTATCCATTTTCTTCTTGTTGTTGGGTATGTTTTATTTATATGATCACTATAAGAAGAGTTGGTGGAGGAGCCAGCTATGGATGGGCTAGATGGAACCCATTATGAGCCAGATGCTGGAGGACGAGCAGTGGACCCTAGTAGTTGAGTAGAGAGGCTATGGCCAGTGCGTCTTTTTGAGGCATTTTATCTTTTGTTGTTTATATCAGTTTGTACCTATTGGGATCCTACTGAAGGGATTCCTATATGTTATGCATGTGTGTATATATGTTGTTTATATTTTAAGTTCAAATTTTTCCGTCGTTTTAATATATACGCTTAACGATAATAACACGATTAGGTCCTAAATATTATGGGTTTTATTTAATGAGATGTCGGGGCGTCTCATTTGGTGGTATCAGAGCAGTTCGGTTCTAAAATGGAATGTGATTAGGGTGAAGTGGCCATTTAGTTGAATCCACATCGGATAACAACTATGCTTAGAAGTTGGGTAGTGAGTCCGACGCGACATCTTTATGGCATATAGTATTTATATTCCAATTTTATGTAGTATTATATGTCATTTAATGTGAGCTTATCTTGACTAACTTTGGCTGAATTTATGTCATAGATATTTTTAAGAAAAACTCATGAATGTTGAAGAATGTTGAAGAACAAAGTAGAAGAATGGAGAACATTCTAGAAAATCTTGGCTCATCCAAAAATAAATGAGGGCAGCCTTCAATCCCTCACGGGCTTGCGCATGGGCTTAGTAACTTTGGGCTTGAATTCATTTTTGTGGGGCCCACTTAAAGATTTAAGCATAAAGCTTAACTTAGGAAACTTGTATAGTTTCAAATAGGCTTTATGGAATCAATCCATGAACTAGGAAATTTTGGTCTTCATAACCACGTCCATTGAGTTGGTACAAGGATTCTAGCCCAATTCATTGAAAAATTGAAACTAATGTGAGACAAAGGGTAATTAAGTTCGGGGACTTGCATAAAATTCCTAATTTTCACTTTACCTGTAGAACCTTCTAGACTTAGAAATATGATTCATCCCTATGATCATCTCAAAATCCTAAGATAAACTCTTTATCGGCTCTTAGAACTCCAAAATCCCTCCGTTGTCTCGGCGTGTTTTTCCCGAAACATAAATTATTTTATTTTTTCCAAAAATTCTAAAATACTTGTGAAATAACTACTTGTATTTCGTTCACGAATTAAAATTAGGTCTTTTGAGCAGTATAATTATACTGTCAATGGAATTTGCGGGCCGGTTTTCGCCTGACTTTACAACCTAAATTTTAATTGTAGCTTCCTACATTCAAGTAGGATTGAGTAGTAAACTCCGTATATTTAAAATTATTTTCTAAAACTCAAATAAATTTATAAACATATTTATATGTATTACTGTTATTTAAAATAGTGAAATACATGGTGTTACATTACTACCCCACTTAAAAAAAATCATCCTCGAAATTTACATACCTCAGAAAAGATGTGGATATCGTTGTTGCATATCTGCTTCACGTTCCCAAGTAGCATCTCCAGTAGTTTCATCCCATATGACATTAACCAAAGGAATTTGTCTACCACGAAGCTCCTTAATCTCTTTATCTGCTATCCTTACAGGTAGAGCCTCATACTCTAGATTCTCTCGCAATTGTATAGACTCAGACTCAATAACATGTGAAGGATCAGGATAATATTTTCTCAACTGAGACACGTGAAAGACGTCATGAAGGTTGACAAGGTTGGGTGATAAACAATATGATAAGCTACTGGACCAATCCTTCGAATAATCTGGAAAGGTCCGATGAATCTAGGAGTAAGTTTTCTAGTTTCGATAGCCCTGCCAATTCCGGTCTTCGGAGTGACTCTCAAAAACACGTGATCACCCTCCTGGAATTCTAAAGGTCTCCTTCTCTTGTTACTGTAGCTCATTTGGCTATCATGTGCTTCCTTCATCTTTTCCCTTATCTTCCTAACTTGTTCCGTAGTCTGTTGCACCACATCTGGATCCAATACTTGATTTTCACCAATCTCATACCAACATAATGGTGTCCTACACTTCCTACCATACAAAGCCTCATATGGTGCCATCCCTATACTACTGTGAAAACTATTGTTGTAAGTAAATTCAATCAATGGCAAGAACTCATCCCAACTGCCAGTGTGTTCCAAAACACAAGCTCTTAAAAGGTCCTCCAATGATTGAATCGTTCTTTTTGACTGTCCATCCGTTTGGGGATGATAAGCAGAACTCATTCTCAACTTGGTCCCTAAAGCATGGTGCAACTGTTTCCAAAATCTAGATGTAAATCTAGGATCTCGATCTGAAACAATGCTCGATGGCACACCATGCAACCTAACAATTTCTTTGATGTAGATTTGGGTCAACTTCTCCAAACTATAGCTTTCCCCCATAGGTAAGAAGTGAGAACACTTCGTCAACCTATCAATGATAACCCAAATCGCATCATGTCTCTTAGGAGTTCGTGGTAGTCCAACCACAAAATCCATCGCTATGCTATCCCATTTCCATTCTAGGATATCTAATGATTGCAATAAACCAACTGGCTTTTGATGCTCTATCTTAGCCTTCTAACACACTAGGCAAGATAAAACATACTCTGCTACCTCTTTCTTCATCCTTGTCCACCAAAACAATTTCTTTAGATCCTGATACATTTTAGTGGATCCAGGATGAATACTCAACTTACTCTTATGTGCTTCTTCTAATATCAACTTCCTAAGTTATAAATCCTCGGGCACACATATTCTATCCCTAAACCTCAGTACACCATTTGTTCCTCTACTAAACTCAGAATTTTTACCTTCATCTATACCTCTACTTATCTCCTGTAAATATGGATCCTGAGCCTGTTTATCCTTAAGATCTCTCATAAAATCACTACTAATAGTGATCATACCTAAGCAAATTTTATCCTCAACCAACTCCATTCCTAAGTTCAAATCTCTGAACTGTTCCAGTAACTCCAACTCTTTAACCATCATTGCGGACACATGCAATGATTTCCTACTCAAGGCAACCGCTACTACATTCGCCTTCCCAGGATGGTATAGTAAATCAAACTCATAATCTTTGATAAACTCCATCCATCTTCGTTGTCTCATATTCAACTCCTTTTGGTCGAAAAGATACTTCAGACTTTTATGGTCACTGCAAACATTAAATTTTACTCCATATAGAAAGTGTCACCATATTTTTAATGCGAACACTATAGCTGCTAATTCCAAATCATGAGTCGGATAGTTCCTCTCATGAATTCTCAATTGTCGGGAAGCATAAGCCACCACTCTTCCCTCTTACATTAGAACACAACCTAAACCTTGGTAAGACGCATCACAGTATACGTCAAACTGTCCTAATGGATCCGGTAAAGTCAACACAGGTGATGTAGTCAACCTTTCCTTCAGCTTTTGGAAACTCTGCTCACATTTGTCCATCCATACAAAAGCTGTATTTTTCCTCGTCAACTGCGTCATAGACAACGCAATCTTCGAGAAACCCTCTATAAATCTCCGATAATATCCAAAACTCACACTTGGAAAGTTTAGCATAAAGTTGTCTATCCTTCAGAACTTGCAGCACTATCCTTAAATGTTCCTTATGATCTTCCCATGTACGAGAATAGATAAGGATGTCGTCGATGAATACCACAACAAACTTATCAAGGTACGGTCTAAATATCCTGTTCATATAATCCATGAACACTGCTGGCGCATTAGTCACACCGAACGACATAACTAAATACTCGTAATGTCCATACCTTGTTCTAAAAGCCGTTTTTAGTATATCTTCCTTCTTTACTCTAATCTGATGGTATCCAGATCTCAAATCAATCTTGGAAAATACTCCGGCTCCTTTCAATTGATCCATCAGATCATCTATCCTAGGCAACGGATACTTATTTTTAATTGTTACCTTGTTTAACTGTCTATAATCCGTGCACAACCTAGCACTTCCATCTTTCTTCTTAACAAACAACACCGGATCTCCCCATGATGAAACACTCAGCCTTATGAACTCTTTTCCCAACATATCATCCAACTGTTTCTTCAACTCCGCCAATTCTGTAGGTGACATCTGATAAGGCGCCATAGAGATAGGTCCTGTCCCTGGTACAAGATCTATGGTGAATTCCACTTCTCGTTCTGGTGGTAAACCTGGAACGTCAGGAGGGAAAACTTCAGGAAACTCTCTCACAATAGGCATAGAATCTATACTAGGGGTCTCAATAGTTTCCACCGCGAACAGCATCACGTATTGCCGAGAATCGTCACCCCTCATAGTTACTCCTTCATTGGCAGAGACTATACTAGAATACTCAAGAAATGATAAGGTCTTACTAGAACAGTCTAGCATTACATGGTTAGCCGAAAGCCAATCCATGCCAAGAATAACATCTATCTGTTGCATAGGCAAACAGACAAGGTCTACAATAAATGTCCTATTCTCAACAACTATAGGACACTGTAAACAAATAGACATAGTAGTCAAAGGATTACTAGTTGGAGTAGATATTGTAAGGGTATAAGGTAATTGAGAAACAGTTAATTTTAATTGATCCACACATTCATACGAAATAAATGAATGTGTAGCGCCTGAGTCAAATAACACGTACGAGAGTCTACCAGCTATCAAACACATACCTTGTATAAGATCAGCAGATTGAGAGGATTCAGCTCCCTTCATGGTAAACACTCTTCCAGTGGCCTGAGGTCTTGCTCCCTGTTGCCCTGCTGATATGACTCCTCTCCCAGCTCCACCCCTATTGCCTCCATTTCCTCTTCCTGCAGCTATCGGTGGTCGCCTAGCCTGCTGTCTGCAATCTCGGGCCATATGACCTATTTTCCCACAGTGAAAACAACTAGGTCGCTCCATGCAGTCTCTAAGATAATGCGGTCCTCCACATCTGAAACAAGATAAGCCTTGCTGCTGTTGACCAGCTCTAACCACTGGTGCTGGTGCTGGTGTCTGCATTGGTCGGGCATACGGTCTCTGTCTCCATTGAGAGTTACTACCTGCTCGCCTCTGAAAACCTGGTCGAGTAGGACCCCCACTCCTTAATTGTTTATGCTCATTAGCCAGCCTCTGATCTAGACTTTCCATCGCACTGCATCGTTCCACTAGCTCTGGAAAACTCTGGATATCAAGAGATACTATAGCGCACTGGAGTTCATGTCGAAGTCCTTCCTCAAACATTCTACATTGCCAATCTTCATCTGTGAATCTCTGATAAAATTCAGAATACTTAATCAGAGCCTCAAATCGTGATGCATAATCACCAACAGTCATGTTGCCTTGTTTGAGACTCATGAATTCCCTTTCTTTCTCGCGTCGAAATAGACGCGGAAAATACTTCTCAAAGAAGCAGTCACTAAATAGCTGCCAATTGATAACTCTGCCTTCGGCATCCAGCAATCTTCGCTTGCCTCTCCACCAAGACTCTGCTCCTCCAGTTAGCATGAAGGCAGCATACGTCACTTTCCTATCCTCTCTGCAGCGCATGGTATCGAATATCTTCTCGATTTCTTGTATCCACCATTCTGCCTTCTCTGGATCATAATATCCTCGGAATTGGAGTGGCTTCCCTTTCAGGAAAGTAGCCATTCCGGCATCTTCAGCTGTGGCAGCTCTCCTTTGGTTCTGTTGTTCATGTTGTTCTTTGTTCATCTCACAAGATCTCAAAGATTCTCTTTGTGTTTGTAATAACAGAGCAGTAACTATGTTTTTCATGGTATCTTGAGTCTCAGATGACTCTCCTCCACTTCCGATATGATTATTTTCCACATTATTAGCTCCAACAATTCTTTCAGGAGTTCTGCCATTACTGACGATCAGACGTCCTCTTCCACGAGCCATGATTCTGTAAAAGAAATCATTCGCTCTTATCAGTATGACATATAATACCACATAGACAAGTATATAAATACCATATGCCACACTAATGTTATTTATCGCGTCGGATTCGGACACACTACCCACCTTCTATGCATAGTTGAAATCCGATGTGGATTCAACTAGACACGGCCAGTAACAACATCCTAAACCTCACAGTCCGATTAGAATCGAACTGCTCTGATACCACCAAATGAGACACCCCGATGTGCCCCATTGTATTATTACATTAAATCCTTAATTATTTATTTACTTAATCGCGCACTTATCGTTGAAAATACGTAAAAATTAAAAACTTAATTAATAATCAGATAACTTCTACAAATATGCAACACACTAAACTATTTTACATAAATACACACATTAGTATCCTTTATTTTACACAACATACTTATAACTAACGGAAACAAAACATCTTATGTGACTCGCTGGCCTTAAACTGACTACGCCACATTATTAGGATCAGTAGGTTGTTCTTCAGCGTCAACTTCATACGGAACGTCGTTCAACTCTTCAACAATCTCCGTCCAGTATGGGGTTCCATCCATCTCCTCCGTAACATAGTCGTCCATATGGTCTTTTAACATAACAAAGTAGACATACACCAAAAATACAGAAATAGGGAGATAAGAAACAGTTCTATCATCATAAGTGGAAAAGATTCATAGCATATAATACAATAACAGTCACAGACATGTATCACTCACAATTTACAATCATCCATACTTTATAACATCATCCTCTACCCTTCAACTCATGCAACTAAACCTTTATGCTGATGTGGCCACTACTAATCCTGTCACACATCCCTCGTTAGGGATGCCAGTCAGTCGTCCAAGTGACACGTTCCCAACACCGGTGCACATTCTCATCCATGGTAGGAATGCTCATGCAAAGCAATGACACTATAGCTGCATAGTACCGTCGGTGCACACCCTAGTTCTCTCTCTCAACTCTATCAAGGGTGCTCATGCATAACAATGACACTATAGTTGCACAACTTAAATTCTAATTTGGAACGGTCTACAAGAACTTCGGACCTCGTGTATCTCAAATACACGGTTATGAACAACGATGCAACATATGATTCTCACTGACTTTTATCAATAACAACCTAGTACCTCAAGCTTTTCCTCATAACCTCCACTGACATTCTATATCACATCACTCCTATAAAATAATAGCGAGGCACTTCTAATTCACATTCAAAACTCTCACCCAACAAAATACCTCCGAGCCATATATATATATATATATATATATATATATATATATATATATATATATATATATATATCCTTAAAATTATCTAAGCATAGAATTAAACCCAGGCAGATCATGCATAACACATAAATCAACAAAATGTTCCAACATCTCAATATCATATAAGGCAATTTATCACAACCAACTCATAATAGTTCAACCAAATAAATAACAAAGTCAGCTTCTGTCACGGCCTGGCTGTGATAGCCATCACGGTTGTGACAGGCAACCAAGGCAAGTCAGATTCTGTCATAGCCCGGCCGTGATAGCCATCACGGCCGTGACAGACAGCAAACACCCTCACTATCATAATTATCAAAACACCGAAACAAATACGTCACATGAAGATGGAATACCTCAACCAGCGTATCATAAACAGTCAAAAGTAAATAATTCAAACATCCTCAAATATGAATAATTAACCTAAGGCAATAGACCTACAATGCCCAAATCGTCATTGGTTTTACGGAAAAGATTCCAATACGATTTTGGTACTGTCGATTACTCGACCACTAGTAGGGTTTAGGTAGCCCTACACCATTATTATAAATTATATACTACTTATCGGATTCCGACGATGGAATGGTTGTTTCTCCCACCTGAGTAATCACCGGAAACACGTACACGACGATCCTCGTTATCCCGCCACGAGTTAACACAACCACCTTCAACCAAATCAACAATAAAACAAGTCAAGAACTAAGAACATTTAGAATCCTACTACAAGGTCACGGTTTCTAGGGTTTTGGGTGACTACAATTCCTAATCATGATTAAGTCATGGATTTATGATCCTTGATTAACCTAAATCATGGATTAGTGACTAAACAACTAAAGTTGAAACTCAAAACTTCCTAACTCTTTTATACAAGGATTCGGCCTCAACATGTTCATAGGTTTAGGGTTCTTAGTTTAATAAACCAACTTGGATTTATTAAGCATACATACTAATAGCTTGATTAACAAGATCATTAATGAAAACTATGAACAAAAACTCATCAAATCTCACCCATCTAGGGTTCGGCCAACATAGAGATTTTTGAGTAAATATTTTCCTTTTAAGAAACTAACATGGATTAGAGTGTGTAGACATACATGCCATATAGAATACATGATCATACATGACAACACATGAACAAAACTCTACCAAACCTACTTTGATAGATTCGGCCAAGGCTAGGTTTTTAGGAAAGAAATTTTTGATTACATCATGCTCTTAGATTTAGATAATATGCATGATATCAAGAAGATAGAAAGTAGTTTCATCATCATTAGATTTTTCTAGAATTTATTATGACTTTTCAAAGTTCTAGGGTTAGAAACTTGAAAATGATGAACACCTATAAAACAAACTTTGAATCAAGAAACTTGCTAAAGAACATAGGCATGATTAAGGAAGAAGATTAGGATTTACCTCTTGAAAATCAATGACAAAGGAAATCCAATAAACTTACTTCACAAATCTATCACTAAAAGACTTATAACTTTAGGGTTTTTGAACAAATGACAATAGAAACTAAGTGAAAAGTGATAGTATGGTATATATAGAGCTTGCTTGAGCCATCTTGGGAAGGATCTAGAAGTTATGAGTTGTCTTTCTAAAAGGATTGAAATGCAAATACTTCCTAGGGACCATTTTTGCAAAGATTCCAAAAGTTTAAGGACTAGTTTGCAATTTGCCAATAAATTGTCATGATGACTTTTTACCACATTTAATGTGAGCTTATCTTGACTAACTTTGGCTGAATTTATGTCATAGATATTTTTAAGAAAAACTCATGAATGTTGAAGAATGTTGAAGAACAAAGTAGAAGAATGGAGAACATTCTAGAAAATCTTGGCTCATCAAAAAATAAATGAGGGCAGCCTTCAATCCCTCATGGGATTGCCCATGGGCTTAGTAACTTTGGGCTTGAATTCATTTTTGTGGGGCCCACTTAAAGATTTAAGCATAAAGCTTAACTTAGGAAACTTGTATAGTTTCAAATAGGCTTTATGGAATCAATCCATGAACTAGGAAATTTTGGGCTTCATAACCACGTCCATTAGAGATTGGTAACAAGGATTCTAGCCCAATTCACTTGAAAAAAAACTTAGAAACTAATTTAGGGACAAAAGGGTAATTAACAGAAAGTTCAGGGACTTAAGCGTAAAATTCCTAAATTTTCACTTTAACCCTGTAGAACCTTCTAGACTTAGAAATATGATTCATCCCTATGAATCATCTCAAAATCCTAAGATAAACTCTTTAGCGGCTCTTAGAAACTCCAAAATCCCCTCCGTCGTCTACCGGATTACGTGTTTCGCCCAAAAAACATAAATTATTTTATTTTTTTCCAAAATAATTCTAAAAATACTGAATTGTAGGAAATAAAATACTAAACTTAAGTCTTTCGTTCACGAATTAAAATTAGGTCTTTTGAGCAGTATAATTATACTGTCAATGGAATTTGTGGGCCGGTTTTCACCTGACTTTCCAACCTAAATTTTAATCGTAGCTTCCTACATTCAAGTAGGATTGAGTAGTAAACTCCGTGTATTTAAAATAATTTTCTAAAACTCAAATAAATTTATAAACATATTTATATGTATTACTGTTATTTAAAACAGTGAAATACATGGTGTTGCACTGCAGAGCAGAGACAGCAGCGTAATGGGGGTTCTACCCGAGCAGGTCATCAGAGGAGAGGGGTTCTCAGTGGAGGAGAGGACCATACACTAGGCCTGAGTAGAGCGCTCAGACATCTGTACCACCAACACTAGTTAGTAGAGAGGGCCAGCAGCAGAAAGGCCCGGTATGTTTCAGATGCGAAGGTCCGCATTGTCTCAAAGACTGTACAGATAGATCTGGTTGCTACGTCTATGGCAAACCAGGTCATTTTGCTAGGGATTTCCGACAGAGAGCATTACAGCAGCAGCCAGCTGCTAGCAGAGGAGCCAGTGGCTCTAGAGGAGGAGCTGGGACAGGAGTTCCAGCAGCAAGACGACAGACGGCCAGACCTCATTCCATGGGGAAATTGTTTACGGTGAGAGGATCTGAGTCCTATAAATCTTCAGATCTTATTCAAGGTTTGTGTTTACTATCTGGCAGACTCCTGCGTGTGTTGTTTGACTCAAGTGCTACATATTCATTTGTTTCGCATGAGTGTGTGGATTATTTACATATGCCCGTTTCTCAACTACCATATACTTTGACAGTATCTAACCCTACCAGTGATCCTTTGATCACTATGTCTATTTGCCTACAGTGTCCTATAGTGGTTGAAAATAGAACATTTCTTGTAGATCTCATATGTTTACCTATGCAACAAATAGATGTTATCCTTGGCATGGATTGGCTTTCGGCTAACCATGTAGTGTTAGACTATGCCCGAAAGACCTTATCTTTTCTAGAGCCTTTTGGCATAGTATCTGCCAATGAAGGAGCAGCTATGAGGAATGATGATTCTCAGCAGTATGTGATGCTTTTCTCTTTGGAAGCTAAGGAGACTCCGAGCATAGATTCCTTGCCTATCGTGAGAGAGTTTCCTGAGGTTTTCCCTCCTGATGTTCCAGGTTTGCCACCAGAGAGGGAGGTGGAGTTCACCATAGATCTCATACCAGGGACCGGACCTATATCAGTAGCCCCTTATCGGATGTCACCCGTGGAGTTGGCAGAGTTAAAGAAACAACTGGATGATATGATGAATAAGGAATTCATCAGACCGAGTGTGTCACCTTGGGGAGCACCAGTCTTGTTTGTAAGGAAGAAAGATGGAAGTTCCAGGTTGTGCATGGATTACCGGCAGTTGAACAAGGTTACAATAAAGAACAAATATATGTTGCCTAGGATAGATGATCTGATGGATCAGTTGAAGGGAGCTTCAGTGTTTTCTAAGATAGATTTAAGATCAGGATACCATCAGATTAGGGTGAAGAAGGAGGATATACCTAAGACCGCTTTCAGGACAAGGTATGGACACTATGAGTACCCAGTTATGCCTTTTGGTGTAACTAATGCTCCAACGGTGTTCATGGATTACATTAACAAGATATTTAGACCGTTCCTCGACAAGTTTGTTATGGTGTTTATAAATGATATTCTTATCTATTCCCGTAGTCGGGAAGAACACGAGGAACATCTGAGAGTGGTGTTACAGGTGTTGAGAGATAGGCAGTTGTTTGCAAAGTTATCCAAGTGTGAATTTTGGTTAGAGGAAGTGCAGTTTCTAGGGCATATAATCAACTAGGAAGGGATAGTTGTTGATCCAGTTAAGGTAGAGGCAGTGATTAAGTGGGAGAGGCCTACGTCAGTGAGTGAGGTGAGGAGTTTCCTAGGTTTAGCTGGTTACTACAGAAGATTCATCGAGGGATTCTTGAAGATTGCATTGCCTATGACACAGTTAACGAGGAAGGGTACGACGTTCGTTTGGACAGAAAAGTGTGGGGAGAGCTTTCAGAGGTTAAAGGAGAAGTTGACTACATCTCCTGTGCTGACGTTACTAGATCCTCTAGGACAGTTTGATGTGTACTATGACGCGTCATATCAAGGATTAGGTTGTGTTTTGATGCAAGAGTGAAGAGTTGTGGCTTATGCTTCCCGATAGTTGAGGGTACATGAAAGGAATTACTCGACCCACGATCTGGAGTTAGCAGTCATATTGTTCGCATTGAAGATATGGCGACACTATCTTTATGGACCTAAGTTTAATGTGTTTAGCGGTCACAAAAGTCTTAAGTATTTGTTTGACCAAAAGGAGCTGAACATGAGGCAGCGTAGATGGATGGAGTTCATTAAGGATTACGAGTTTGATCTTTAATACCATCCGGGGAAGGCTAATGTTGTGGCGGATGCACTAAGTCGGAAATCCTTGCATGTATCCGCGATGATGGTGAAAGAAATGGAATTGATTGAAAATTTTAGAGATTTGAACCTAGGTATGGATTTGTCTGAAGATATAATATGCTTAGGTATGATCACCATCAATAGTGAGTTTTTGAGAAATCTTAAGGTTAAGCAGGTTCAGGATGAATATTTGATAGAGGTGAGTCGAGGTATAAATGAAGGAAATGTTTCAGAGTTTAGGAAAGGATCCGATGGTGTGTTAAGGTTTAGAGGTCGGATATGTGTTCCCGAGGACTTAGAGATTAGGAAGATGATCTTAGAGGAGGAACATAAGAGTAAGCTGAGTTTTCACCCAGGAGCCACCAAGATGTATCAAGATTTGAAGATGTTTTGGTGGCCCAAGATGAAGAAAGAGGTCGCAGAGTATGTTCTATCATGTTGGGTTTGTCAGAAAGCTAAAATAAAGCATCAAAAGCCCGTAGGGTTGTTACAGTCTTTGGACATCCCAGAATGGAAATGGGATAGTATAGCGATGGATTTTGTGGTTAGATTACCACGAACTCCGAAGAAGTTTGATGCGATTTGGGTTATCATTGATAGGTTAACGAAGTGTGCTCACTTCTTACCTATTGGTGAGAGTTACAGTCTTGAGAAGTTGACCCAGCTCTACGTCAAGGAAATAGTGAGGTTGCACGGTGTGCCGTCAAGTATTGCCTCCGAACGAGATCCTAGGATTACATCTAGATTTTGGAGACAGTTACACAATGCTTTGGGAACAAAGTTGAGGATGAGTTCTGCTTATCATCCTCAGACGGATGGACAGTTAGAAGATCTATTAAGAGATTGTGTGTTGGAACATGTCGGTAGTTGGGATGAATTTCTACCTTTGATTGAGTTCACATACAATAACAGTTTCCACAGTAGTATCGGGATGGCACCGTATGAGGCTTTGTATGGAAGAAAGTGCAGGACTCCGTTGTGTTGTTATGAGACTGGCGAGAGCCAAGTGTTGGGTCCTGATATGGTACATCAAACCACAGAGCAAGTCATGAAGATAAGAGAGAAAATGAAGGAAGCACAGGATAGGCAAAGGAGCTACAATAATAAGAGGAGGAGACCCTTAGAATTACAAGAAGGTGATCACGTGTTCTTGAGAGTCACTCTGAAGATAGGAATTGGCAGAGCTATAAAGTCTAGAAAGCTCACTCCCCGATTCATTGGACCATTTCGGATTCTTCGACGAATTGGTCCATTAGCTTACCAGATGGCCTTACCGCCTTACCTTTCCAACCTTCACGATGTCTTTCATGTTTCCCAGTTGAGAAAATATTACCCAAATCCTTCTCATGTAATTGATCCAGAGTCAGTACAACTCCGAGAGAATCTAGAATATGTGGCTTTACCGTCTAAGATTGCAGATAGAAGGATTAAAGAACTCCATGGTAAACAGATTCCCCTGGTCAAGGTCATATGGGATAGTGTCACGGGAGATGTTACTTGGGAGCGTGAGGCAGACATTTAGCAGCAGTACCCCCATTTGTTTTTAGGTATGTAAATTTCGAGGACAAAATTTCTTTTAAGGGGGGTTAGAAATGTAACATCCGTTATTTTATGCATGGTTAATGTATGAGGGTTAGGGTTAGGACTTGTATTATATAGTTGGGATGTGGTTTGAGGCACATAGACCCTTGATTGGCAAGCACACAACCTTTTTGAGTGAGTTTGAACGTAGAAACAAAATTAGGGTTTCCCGGTTAGCATCTTTGAGACATCTGAGTGTGAAATAAGAAATTTGGAGTTAGGAATGAGATTAGACCTTTTTTATGGTTTGAGGTTGTTTATTAGGTCTTGATGAACCTATATCTCAAATTTTAGGTCAATCGGATGTTGAACGGGTCTAGAACGCAAAGAAACACAAACCGAGCGTTTTGTGATCGATTAATTAATTGAGAGTCGGAATATTAAATTAGGTCAATCTTGAGTACAATAGGTCTTAGGAGTAACCTAAAATAATATATAAGAATATCCTAACAGTAGGTTACATGGAAAAATGCAGAAGAAAATACCCGGTTGTGCTGACAGGGCAACACTCGGCAACATGTGTGGATGACACATGTCACAATTGGACATGTGTCACTAAGAGGGAGGTTGCATGGGTGTGGATTCCACCAAGAGACACTTGGACTCCACTACTCTAACTTAGAGACACCTAACCATGCTACCTATGTGACACCTAGCCCACTAACCCACCCAAATTAATCTCCTAATGACACCTAGCTTAACATGCATGCACTTGACTAAATCAAGCCACCTAAGTCATCTAAACCAAAACCAAGACATTAGCTAAGTGAAAGAAGAGTTATCAGACTTCACTTTCTTCTCACTTTCAAGCAGGATGAGAAAGAAGAGTGGAGAAGAAAATTCCCAAAGACCAAGACAACCATTGTTGAAAGCTTGAAGCCTGGTGCAACAACTTCTATAAATCCCTCACCATACTTTCATCCACCGTTGGATCTTGTTTAAATTTAATAGTGAGGTTCTAGGTTGATATTAGTTCCTATCCAACGGTAGAAATTTCAGGGTCATCCCCAGATTCAGAGTTATTCAGCCTAGAAGTTAGAGTTGAGTTCAACTATGGTAACTCCAGACCAGTCACCTTGAGAGGATCATCCTAGACCCATCCACTGTTGGATCGAGCTGAAAACTTTGGAGAAGGTAAAAGGAAAGGTAGCTCTTTAATCTTATCGTTCACTTTTGTAAATAAATGTCTGGAGTATGAGATATGAGACCAAATCAGTGGCTGATTTTGGGGTGTTTGCTGCAGATTTTGAGTTTCTTACTTCGTGTCTTTCAAAATGTGATGTTTAGGTGGGATATAGGAGATTCGGGGACCTCGTTCAGTGTGAGACAGATTCGATAGGAGTCGAGTAGGAGTGAAAGAAATTATTTAACGTCGGAAACAACACGGTGACGTTTAATTCGATAATGGCGTAGGGCGACCTAAACCCTACATGATTGCGAGTAACAGACAATGTACAAATCACGCCGGGGACTACTTAGTAGTTCCCGTGATGATATTGAGATTGTGCGTTTATCGCCGTTACGTTTATTATATATTATTTTATTATTTTTATGATTGTCTGCTTGGATGATTTGACTGGTTGAATTGATGTTGATAACTGCTGAATTGTGATTTTATGACATGTCAGTAATGCTGATGCTACGACATGATGATATTATGGTATGATGTGATGAGTGTTATAATTGTGTTTAGAGATTGAGTAAATGATAAGTTATATCGAGACATAAGGATGTATTGGGGAATTCATGTTATATGTGTTAGTAGTGCCTAACCGAGATGATTCCTAAGATATGATGAGATGAGATTTTATTGACGTTACCTTTGAGATTAGGATGAGCGGTTAGGGCACTAGGGGGTGACCTGAAACATGGTCTGTGATATGGTGGACCTGAAACATGGTCGTATGGACCTGAAACGTGGTCGTGTGGGGTCTATGCCTCAGAGGGAGAATTCCTGGGGATAGGCTACGGCGGACCGTCCCAGACATGATTTCATTTTAGTTGCAGCTATAGTTCATGCGTTGCATGAGCACCCTGGCCGGGGTTCATAGGAGTGCACCGGATTGTGCAGCTATAGTGCCACTGCTTTGCGTGGGCATCCTCCATCCGCGGACGAGGGTGTGTGTCGGGGACTCTGGGACGTGTCGATTTTATTGATGTGACATCCGGATATGACCGATACCTGATGAGATGATTCATACAGCATTTGTATTGCATCACGATGGAGGGTAGAGGAAAGATCCTAAATGTGGATTGAGGATGATTGTGTCATATATATATATATATACACACACACACACACACACACACACTTATATATATATACACACACACTCTTGGAGACGGATATTTAGTGTGCCGTTATTGAATTAAATGTTGCTAAACCCTTTCCACGTTTGACGTTATATTGTTTCTTATCCCTTTTCTTCTTGTTGTTGGGTATGTATTATTTATGTGATCGCTATAAGAAGACTCAGTGGCGGAGCCAACTATGGAGGAACTAGATGGAACCCCTTATGAGCCAGATGCTGGAGGACGAGCAGTGGACCCGAGTAGTTGAGTAGAGAGGCTACGACCAGTGCGTCTTTTTGAGGCGTTTTATCTTTTGTTGTTTATATCAATTTGTACCTATCGGGATCCTATTGAAGGGATTCCCTCTACTGTACTGCATCAGGATATGATGTTTATATGTTATGCATGTGTGTATATATGTTGTTTATATTTTAAATTCAATTTTTTTTGCTGTTTTAATATATATGCTTAGCGATAATAACACGATTAGGTCCTAAATATTATGGGTTTTCTTTATTGGGACATCGGGGCGTCTCAATCGTGGCCATGCTGAAATGTATTCTTGGTTATCAGGGTAGTACAAAATGGAGGCTCACTGCTCTGAGCATATGTAGCATGAAAACTGTTTTTCCTCCTTTATGTAACTTCCAACTTTTTCCAGCCATAAAGGTGCTATCTTACAGATCGTTTTACATTTCCCATTGTACTTTGTTGCTTTTTGTATTTCCTCGATGATACTATGTTTTTCTCACAAGGAAACAAAGCATTAAGCATATAAAACAAATGAGAAGAACAAAAATCCTCTTGAAATAAATATCAATCATTTGAAATAAATATGATTCATTGTGGACCGGATTGAAATTATTTATGAAGACTTATCATAAAGATGAGCTCGTCTACTTAAAAACTGCGTCTACTTATTTCTATGTGAAACTAAGTCTATTCACTCTTTCATTTTGCTCGTCCACTGACGTGGCATATCCTCTCGTCTACTCAAGTCTTTGGACTTGCTATATCTCAGTGAGTTATTTTGATCTCCGTCTAGTGACGTGGCATTAAAGTTCGTCTAATTACTTAAAAAAGGATCTCGTCTGATGATGTGGCAAGTTAAGCTTGTCTATTCAATTTGAAACTTAGATTCCGTCTAGAAGAATTATTTTAATATTTCGTCTACTTAGAAATTCTCATGCCTCGTCTACTTAAGTTTCAGTGTACGCAAATAAATAAATAAATAAATAACTTTAACAAGCTTTTGAGTAACCTATCTACACGGGTGGACGTGAATTTCTTATTTAAAGTCCAAGCAGATATATGAAAACTTTTTTTTTAAGTTTCCATAACTTATAAGATTCAAGTGATCCTGCAAAACTAGATAACCTTTTTAGATCTCAACTAACACTTTGCCAAGCAAATTTAATCCTTTTGTTAACATCAAAACTTAGAGATTAATTAAATCCAAATCACTTTGGTTCCAACAATCTCCCCCTTTTTGATGATGACAAAAACTAATTAAATTTGAGTAGCAAAGTCTAAGAGAGCATACAAAGCTCCCCCTAATATAAAGCATTCAAACTTTTAACAACACATGTAAATATCTTACTGCAATTACTTATCAGTTAGGATAGTATCAGAGCATTATAGACTTAATCAAACTTATATAGAATATTTCATATCAAACAGTGTTAGAGCATGTAGGCTTAGGATATATCAGAGCAATAAACAAATCATAGTAAACAGTATCATAGCATTTAAAATAGATATAGTATCAGAGCATAGACTGAGACATGCATATGCAAACAAGTATATACTTTTCAAAAAACCGACTCTTCTCAATAAATTTAATTCTCTTTCCTTTCTCCCCCTTTTTTGTCATCAGACAAAAAGGTTAAGGAGTGGACCATCATTGTCAGTAATAAAAGAGAAACAAGAGAAATTAAGAGGAAGGTGAAGGTGGAGGTGGAGGAGGAAGATTTGGTTTTGGTGGAGGAGCAGGAATTTGAGTTGGCAGATTTTGACTCTACTAAAATTGCAGCATGATGTTCATCATCTGGTTCATCATGATGTTTGTTGGAACCAGGGCTTCTGCTACCTGCTCTTTCACTTGTTCTTTAACCTTAGTCTCTATTGTTTCATCTATAATCCTTCCAATAATTTCTTCAAATTTTGGAGGCAGTAAGAGTGAGGGTCTTGATCTTTCAGAACCGTCTTGAGCATGAGCTTGACTTGGAAGAGTGTCCAATGCTCTGGAAGTTTGAGGTTGCTCTGATGGATGAATGACAGTCATAGCCATTGGCTGAGATGATTGCTTCTCAGAAATGCTTGATCTAGGAGCAGACTCAGCAACTTCCTCATTCTCAGTGACTGATTTAACATAATCAATCTCCATAGCAGGGTCTTCAACTATAATTTCCTCATCAGTATGCTCTGAAGATGGTGATGGAGGAGGTGAAGTAGTATATTGCAGCACTGGTTCAGGTAGCTCTTTGGCCCAATGAATAGAGTCCTCTTCAAAGACAGGACTTATGACAGGAATGCCAATGATGTCCTTATAGATGAGGAATCTGCAGTTAGCAAGGCCACACTTCCCTCTGACTTTAGGAATGTATTTCTTCTCTTCAATAGTCAGTCCAGAGGAGGAAGCTTCCTGTGCACAATCCACCATGTGAGTCCTCCAGATGTCCACAGCAACATCTTCTTGAACATCTTCAGTTGGTTGAGCCGACCAATAGTCAATCACATTTTGATCAATGAAATTGATTGTTGCTGGATTGATTATGCAGTTGTCAGGAAAAGGCATCTTGCCAGTATTTCTTTGCTTCTTCAGATCTTTGTCTTTATTCATGTTAATCATTGGTAGCCTGGGACATATCATGTAGGGTCTGAATGCTATTATTGTTCTCTCTAGAGAATGATGTAGCCATGTTGGAGGCACAAAATTTGCAGCCCTGACATATCTTGGCATTTCCAACTCCATTTTCCAAAAAGCATACAGGAGTTGATCAATGAAGTCAGCAGCTCTTCCATATTCACTGGGATGAACAAAGGACTTCCATTTGGTGTTGGCATCCATGATGAATGGAACTTGTCTGAATGATCTTGATCTTTTTTCAAGAACATTTGTAAGATTTTTCTTTCTTGGATCCTGAGTCCAATCGGATATGATATGCCTTTCTACACCATCAATGAAGGGTTTAAAGGGTGCGGATTTGATAAGGTTTGGTAGATCTTATTAGGAGGGAATCTCTTCTGTGGTAGATGGGTAGAAGAGGTCCAAGGGAATTGAATAACTCATATGGAAATGGTCCAGTAGGTGTATGTGGTTCAGGGTTAATCCAATATGAGTAGATGTTTTCAGGTTCATACTCATATTCTGGTAGAGGATACCATCTGGTTAGAATAGGTTCAAGTTCAGTTTGGTGGGTGTGAAATAATATTCTCCAGTCTCTCTTTACCTTGGCTAAGCTTTCAGCTTTACCATCATAAAGAACAGAGGGATGAGTGTAGAGGAATCTAGTTTTTCTATTTTTGGGAAAGGGTGCACCATGGCTAATTTCATTATCTGGTTAATGAAACCAGGGATCAGATTCAGGTATGATGGGTGAGAATTTTGGTCTTGGTGGTGAGGCTATTTGTGGTTGATCTGGTGAGTTTGTTTGTGGTGAAAGAGGTGTGGGAATATACACATTATCAGAAATATTAACAGAAGTACCAGACACAGTATCTAATCTATTTTCAAGGCTAGAGACTAATGCATCAACTGCTAATTGAACATGATCATTAGCAGGGATGATTACCTCAGAGGTCACAGCTGATTTAGCCTTTCTAGCCTGTTGCCTTCTAGGTTGAGTGGCAACAACAACAATAGTATAGGTTCCAGCCCTTTGTTTCTTCAGAAAGGCACCAATTGGAACTGTGTCCTCATCCTCATCATCATCTTCATTGTGTGAAAGGACCATTTTCCTTTGCCTATTTTGAGGAGGTTGAGGATCAGCAACTGGTTCCCTGATCACAATGCCTGTAGCAGGCCTTTTAACAACAGGCCTTCTCTGAGCAGTGGTTTTCTTCTTAACATTCCTCTTCAGTCCTAGAACATCAGCAGCATTTTGTTCAACCATTTCTTCCTTGACCTTCATTAACTCCTCAGTCTTGGCTATGGCAGCAGCATCATAGGTGCTGAGATTCATATTTGTGATGTTCATCTTGACAAAATCACCAGCTGACATTGGTTTTTTAGTTAAAATTCATGCTTGCTCTTCAGATGACCTAGCAGTAATGAATTCATGGATTCCTTGAGCTTTGAAGATCTTGGAAAGGAGATGACAATAGGGAAATACAAAGATTTTCTTCCAGTTAACCACAACATCCCTGAATCTTCCATTCAAAATTCTGGGTAGGTTGATCTTTGTCTCAGTAAAGAGATGGCAGAGGTAGGACTTGTGCAAGGCATACAAGTTGTCCTTGGACCCAGCTTTGTGAAGAACCACTTTGTTCAGCAGTTGATGAAGGATGCGAACAATGTCCTTCATTTCTATAGATTTCCATGAGTGATTCCTTACTGTATCCTCTCTCATTAAGAAGACTTCAATGACCTTAGTACCACCTAGTTCAGTCTCCCATGACTCAGTAAAAACCATTCCTTCTTGAGCGCAGAAGATGGCATCAACAATAGTCTTCTCAGAAACTACTATCCTCTTTCCCAATACAATAGAGGAGATGTCAGTATCAGAGACTTGAAGTCTCCTCTAGAAATCCCTTATCAAATTGGGATAAATAGAGACTTTCTCAGTGAAGAGTCCTCCCAACCCAACAGTGTTGACATACTTGCTGATATCTAGATTGTAGTCTTGTAAAACTCCAAAGTTGAAGTGGTGCTCAATAGCCATATTAAGCTTGTCCACATCGAATGTTGAAGAATAACCCAATTTTGGTGATTTGAGAGTTATGGTTTTAGAAGCAAAGAACAGAGAGCTCGAGAATACTCAGAGATGATGGGATAGTGAAAGGTTTCTCAGAGGGAAGGGGGTTGCTTTAAAAAGGTTTTGAATTTCAAAGGTTTTTCTTTTAGAAATAAATCAAAAAAAAATATTTTACAACACATGTCATTAAGGATAAAATAGCGTTGGTATTTTGAAACTATAAAAAGGTTATGATGGGATTGATGGAAGTACTAACTCAGCAGAAAGAATAAAGGATAAATTTGTCATTGAGACAAAATAAATGCAAGTCATAAATATATGTATGGACGGGTCCAAACAAGATGCAAACATTCATAGACGCGACATGCAGTGGACGGGGCACACAAATACAATGGACGCGATATGCAATGGACGGGTATTTTAGTCATACAATGGACTTGAAGTGCTTTAGACGCACATACATCAACAGAGATTATTTATGATGGATGCCTTAATCAATGCACAAATAGCATATTGAGATGCTTCCTAATAGAAATAAATTTGTCCTCGGCAAGAGGTTTAGTAAAGATATCTACCCATTGATGGTCAGTATCTACAAATTGTATATCAATCACACCTTTTTGCACATAATCCCTTATAAAATGATGTTTAATCTCTATATGCTTAGCTCTTGAATGCAATATTGGATTCTTAGATAAATTAATTGCAGCAGCATTATCACACATAAGTGGAATACTACTTACAAACACATTGTAGTCTTCCAATTGATGTTTGATCCAAAGAAGTTGTGAGCAGCAACTAGCAGCTGAAATATACTCAGCTTCAGCAGTTGATAAGGCAATGGTACATTGTCTTTTGCTTGACCATGAGACAAGATTAGCTCCAATGAAGTGACATCCTCCACTAGTACTTTTTCTTTCAATTCTATATCCAGCATAGTCAGCATCACAAACCAACTAATCTATAATTTTCACATTTCATAAAACACAAACCCTGATTAGTAGTACCTTTCAAATATCTAGATATTCTTTTAACTATTGATATGTGAGATTCTCTAGGATCGGATTGAAATCGAGCACATAAGCATACACTGAACATAATGTCAGACCTAGACGCAGTAAGATATAAGAGAGATCCTATCATACCTCTATATACCTTTTGGTCTACCTTTTTCTCTTTATCATCTTTGTTCAATATGGACGTAGGGTGCATAGGGGTATTCATTGGCTTGCAATCATCCATTTTGAACTTCTTCAGGAGTTCCTTTGTATACTTGATTTCATGGATGTACACCTCGTCCACAGTTTGTTTAACTTGAAGTCCAAGTAAGAATTTGAGTTCTCCCATCATGCTCATTTCAAACTCTTTCTGCATGAGCTTAGAAAACTCTTTGCATAGAGATTCATTAGTAGCACCAAATATAATATCATCAACATATATTTGTACAACTAAGAAATTAGATTTAATGGACTTTCTAAATAAGGTTGTGTCAACCTTTCCTCTATTAAATCCATTTTTCATAAGAAAAGAGCTTAGCCTGTCATACCAAGATCTAGGGACTTGTTTAAGGCCGTATAAAGCTTTCTTTAGCTTATATACATGTTCAGGATGGGTTTCATTCTCAAAACCTAGAGGTTGCATAACATAAACTTCTTCGTTAATAAATCCATTAAGAAAAGCACTTTTAACATCCATTTGAAAAAGCATAATACTATGATGTGCAGCAAATGAAAGTAAAATTCTAATTGCTTCTAATCTAGCAACAGGTGCAAAAGTTTCAGTGTAACCTATACCTTCTTCCTTAGAATAACCTTGAGCAACAAGTCTTTCCTTGTTTCTTACCACCTTACCATTTTCATCAAGCTTGTTTCTGTAAACCCATTTTGTTCCAATAACTGATTTATCTTGAGGCAAGGGTACCAGAGTCCAAACATTGCTTCTCTCAAACTGATTCGGTTCTTCTTGCATAGCTAGAATCCAGCCATCATCCAGCAGAGCCTCATCTACTGTCTTTTGTTCCAACTCAGACTAGTGCCGAGTCTTCTTGCTCTCTGAAGGTTGATCTGGTTCTTAGCCTATCATTGGGGTTTCCAATGATTTGATCTTGTGGATGATAATTTCTGAAGCACCAAGATCTTTGAACATTTTCTTGTTGAGAAGTGGATGTTTATCGTTCTAGTTGTTGAGGAGGGTCGTCTACTTGATCATCAGCTTTAATCTGTGTTGTATCTCCTGAGATATTTAGATCAAGATCTGTAAAAGCTTCATCTAGCTCTAATAATTTCTTATCAGGCTGTTTGTCATCAAACTTGACATGAATACATTCTTCTACAACTAAAGTTCTAGAATTATAAACTCTAAAGCCTTTTGAAGTTTCAGAATATCCTAACAGAATTCCATTATCTACTTTTGCATCAAACTTACCAAGTTGATCTTTAGTGTTCAGTATATAGCATTTACAACCAAAGGGATGATAATATGAAATGTTGGCTTTTCGTCATTTCCACAATTCATAAGGAGTCTTGTTCAGGATAGGTCTAATGTATATTCTGTTCTTAATGTAGCAGGCAGTGTTAACAGCTTCAGCCCAGAAGTGTCTAGGGACAAATTGAGCATAGTCCTAGCCATCCCTTGAAGAGATTTGTTCTTCTCTCTACCACACCATTTTGTTGTGGTGTTCTTGGTATTGAGAAGTTGTGAAGAATACCATTTTCTTCACATAACTTATGAAATAACTCATTCTCAAACTCTCCCCCATGATCACTTCTGATTGAAGTGATACACATACCTTTTTCATTATGTACACGTTTTCAGAATATAGAGAAGACCTTGAAAGACTCATCCTTGTGAGATAGGAGCATAACCCATGTCCATCTAGTGTAGTCGTCTACAATAACTAGACCATATTTCTTACCACTAACAGAAGCAGTCCTTGTTGGACCAAAAATATCAAGGTGTAGCAACTCTAGTGGTCTGTTAGTACTAACAACAATTTTTGATTCAAAAGAACCCTTGACTTGTTTTCCCTTTTGACATGCATCACAGAGAGCATCAGATTTGTACTTGAGGTTTGGTAGCCCTCTCACGAGGTTATGCTTATTTAGCTTTGAAATTAATTTCAAGCTTGAATGACCTAGCCTTTTGTGCCAAATCCATCGCTCATCTTCAATGGATACTAGACATGAGACACTTTGATTTGAGAGGTCCTCCAAGTCAATCTTATACAGATTGTTTTGCCTCTTAGTATTGAATTGAAGTGATCCATCATTTTTCTTCACATTACACATGTTCTTATCAAAATAAATAGCATATCCACTATCACATAGTTGACTTATACTTATTAGATTATGTTTAAGACCATTAACCAAGAGAACATTGTCAATGGAGGGAAAAGGATGTTTACCAATTTTACCTATACCAGTGATCTTCCCTTTCTAGTTTCCTCCAAATGTGACTTAGCCACCATCTTTGGCTCTAAGGTCTTGGAACATACACCTTTCTCCTGTCATGTGTCGTGAGCACCCATTGTCCAAGTACCAAGATGTTTGTTTCTTTCCTGTTGTTAAGCAAATCTGCAACAGGTATTATCTTATCTTTAGGTACCCAAACTGACTTGGGTCCTTTCTTGTTAGTAGTCACTGGACGAGAATGATTTCTATGATTATTATGTATGCATCTAGATGTAGTATGCCCATTCTTTCCACACACTTTGCAAAAGGTGTTGGACGGGCCAGACTTGGTTTTAGCATGTTTAGCTTGAGCTTTTGAAGCTCTTTGTTGTGTATGTGGTGTTGACTTTTGGTGAGATGCTTATTGCTTCTCTTTGTCATAACCAAAGCCAGATTTATCATGTAGTGACCTAGAGTACCTTAAAATGAGACTAAGTTTATCCAAGCCACCTAAAAGCTTTGACAGAGAGTCTGTCAGATATGTTACATCTTGTTTCAGTTTTGCGACTTCACAAGAAACATCAGGCTCACACTCCATTTTGTCACCTAGACTGACATTCATCTTTAAGGTTTTGTTTCTCAATGCAAATCCTATCATATTCTCTAGCCAATTTATAAAATTTCTTTTTGAGACTCCTATACTCATGAGACAGTATGGACTACTCATGCAACAATTCATCAAAATGATTTTGAAGAGTGGACGGGTCAGAGTCCATTACCTCAGCATCAGTGTATTCACTTTTTGATGCAGTGTCTGCCATGAGATATATATTTGCCTCTTCCTCAGCATTATCTTCTTCATCTGATGAAGATAGATCTAGATCCTCCCACATAGCCATTAAACCTTTCTTCTTTTTGAAGAATTTCTTTTTATCCTTCAGCTCAGGACAATCAGCTTTGAAATGGCCAAGCTTATTGCATTCAAAAGACAAGGGTGGACCTTTTTCCTTGGATTCTGACTTCTCCTTGGAAAACTTTCTGTTAAACTACTTCCTTCTGAAATCACATTTCTTTCTCCACATATGTTAAATCTTTATGGAGATGAAAGATAGTTCATCCTCATCTGACCCTTCATCACTGTCTGTAGGTTCAGTATCATCTGATGATTCAGCTGCTTTGAGGACTTTTGATGAACTTGTTTTCTTTGCCTTTAGGGTGATAGATTTTCCTTTTCTAGTATTTTCTGCTTCATTTAGTTCAAGTTCAAGCACCTTGAGTGATCCTAGTAGCTCTTCTAGAGAAAGAGTGTTCAGATTTTTAGCTTCTTGAATAGCAACCACTTTGGGTCTCCATTGATTTGAGAGACTTCTCAGAATCTTTCTTACGTGGTCTCTATTTTCATAAGTTTTTCCAGGTGATCTGAGACTGTTGGTGATAGTCTGAAATCTTCCAAACATCTAATATATAGTTTCATGATCAGCCATCTTAAACAGATCATACTGGTGAACCGGCAAGGTTATTTTTTATTCCTTCACTTGTGATGAACCCTCATGAGCTAGGGCAAGAGTATACCAGATTTCTTTAGCAGTGTTGCAGCTGTGAACTTTGTCATGTTCAGATATAGTAATAGCCCACATGAGATAGTGCTTAGCTTTTAGATTAAGCTGATGTTGGTTTTTCTGCTCTTGAGTCCATTGGACTCTAGGAACAGCAGCTCCAGCTTCATCTCTTGGCTCTGTGTAGCCGGTTTCAATCAGCTCCCAAATATCTATGTCCTGTGAATCCAGGAAGGCCATCATCCTCTTCTTCTAGTAGTCATAGTCAGTTCCATCAAAGAGAGGAGGTCTGTTGATAGCTTGTCCTTCTGCATCCTTGGTTGTTGGATCGTACTCCCTCAGCACTTGTTAGATGCTCAACCCTTTCGAGGCTGAGCTTTGATACCAACTGAAGTTGACACAGGCAAACACAAGAAGGGGGGTTGAATTGTGTTTGTTAATAATTTTTCTAAAACAACCATTTAAAACTGTTTTTCTCACATGAGGATATATAAACCAGATGCACACACTGTAAAAGAACTTTTGAGATTTAACAAAAGCAATATCAAAACCCCGCAGTCAGTAAAAACAAATAAATCTGTAAGAGTTTAAGGATAGAAGATTCACACAGATATTTTATCCTAGTTCACTCTCTTCCAACCAAGAGCTACGTCCAGTCCCTTCGACTTGAAGGTTTTATCCATTATTTCTCCAAATAGATTACAACCAAGTATTCAACACCTCTCCGGGCTACAAGTATTCCTTTCTTACCAAGCCTATTCAGGCTCTAACTCTAACAAAGAGATTTAACTTAAGATCTTCTTAACTCGCTATATGTGAGGATATGAAAGTTTAAGATCTGTTGAATATTTCCACAATATTCAAACTAAAGAATACTGACTTTTGATTTTAAAAGAATGCAAGAAATGAGAGCTAGTTCTCGCAAATATTGGATTGGAAAAAGTTGTTCTTCATCGCTTGAGGTCCTCTATTTATACTGGCCTTCTTCTACTCTTGAAAAGCTTCAACGGTCATTTTGAATTTCCCGTTTAGAGATAGCATTGAATGCACAATATCCGTTGTGAACGATAGCTTGATCGTGGCCATGCTGAAATGTATTCTTGGTTATAAGGGTAGTACAAAATGGAGGCTCACTGCTCTGAGTGTAACACCCTTCTCGGGTGCTATACTTTCTGTGACATTTTAAGGCCGAAAAGTAGTTTAATTAAAATTTCTGCAATAAAATGGGGTAAAATTTTTATCTTTGAAGATCAATGGAATGGATGAAGGTGAGAATTCTCAAAGTTTTGAAAGAAAACATTTCGAAATGTCCCAATTGAAAACGGAGTTTGGATGAAGTCAGAACACCTGATAAAAAATTTTATAACATCAAATCGTTTTCTTTTTCTCAAGGGAGACAGTAATCAATAAAACATTTACAAATCATAATTAATTTTATAAGTTTGAAAATTATTTACATAAAACCCAACCCGACTCATAAACTGAAAACATAGAGATAAACAGACCCAACATAAAGCTATGGAGACACAGCTCCTAAAATATAAGATACTTGGAGTCGTAGCTCCATAAACTGTAACATTAACTCCCAAACATCTCAAGCTGGCCAAACTAAAATATAAAATACCATCCTCTCTTTACATTGTGATAAGAATAAACCCAACTGACGAGATCTAGTAGAAACTCTGTGTGAGTCCACTCTCGACGTCGTCACAAACGAAACTACTAGAGCCACTACAAAAGTAGCTCTCGGACTAAGCCCTTTCCCTTTCCAAGAGAAAAGTCATAGTGTACAGACCAACGACAGTCGTTCCTATCTTAAGAAAAGAAAGGTTAGGCATGATAACAAACACAAATACCATCATCCTCGACCATCTGAAAGCTGGAAGACGTCCACTAGAATTCCAACATATCGTCTACAAGCTCTAACCTCAAACTCTATGATGAATCAACCAAACGACATCTTGACATCTCACTCTTCTCAAATTAATACAGAAGGCACATAGCTAGACGACATAGGCAATATAAAATAAGGAGGTGAGATTCCCAAACATCACAACATATGGCTGATACGAAAATAGCACGACACCACATAACATATATTCATATCCATGTAAACATACATTTCAGTCAAACAGTCCAGTATATACAAGTAACAGATAACATGTGCACACATACTCAACAGTACACAAATCAGTGTAACCACAATCTCATCAAGCATTACCGGACACTGTTAGTTCATAGAGACACGAGAACAGAGGTAATTGATTGAAACTGCATAGTCCCATACCTACACAGCCTCAAGGAAGATTTGACCCTAACTCCGGAGCTAAGAGAACATTCGGAAGGAGTGATTAGAGCACATGTTTCACAACTGCCAATATTAGGCATCATGTGCGTTCAATAGTAACAGCCACATAGTGGTACTATAATTGATTGTGAAACACTCTTGATAACCTGGATCGGCTAGCATCTAGTCGTTGATGTCAGTGTATTGCATGGAATGCCACGACCAAGAAGAATCACCAACTGGCCATTTGTGACCCTCATACCCTAAACACCCCCAAGACCATTTAAGATCGTCACTAGCACATCCTCATGAGCACATGCATGTCGGCTCAACTTCCTAGGCACAAAGGACGTACATAATATAGTATCAACTATGTGTTTAGGCAATAATGCCGTTAATGGCATGTGCGTTCATATTTATCCGCCGGATAAATTTTGGGGTTCCTTACGGAGGCCAAAAGCCATTTCGTTCATATTTATCCACCGAATAAATTTCGTGGTTCCTTACGGAAACCAAAAGCCATTCTAGAGGCAAAGCAGACAGTACCAACCTCTTGGGAATCACCCCTCGTTGGACTATCCATGTTTCAACGCTTTAGTACATTATGAAGGTTGGTCATTCGTCACCAACTCAATTATGCCTCTTTAAGTCCATTCTCGAATAGGATTACTTGTCGAGCAAGCAACCTCAAAATACTCTTTGTCATTACGTATTATGGATGTAAGGATGAGTGAATCGTCCTTACTTTATGACATTTGGTCTTGCTCCACCATGAGTCATAATCATTAAGTCTTTGTTTTCACTAAGCCATCCTCGACTTAGGCTTTCCATTTAACTTGAAATATTAGTCTTGAAGACCAAAACCACTTTTATCCAAAATCAAAACCCTTTGTCTAAAACCAAATCATTTTGAAAGTAAGATTGACTCATAGGTATTGATACCAAATCCCTCAAAATAGTATTTCAAATCCCGTAAAATTATTGAAAGACGATTTTCCCCTTTTTACTTGATTTAGGGCTGAAATCCCTAAACTTTCAAAATAAGCTTCATTGACTCAAATCATCAATTATCTTGGTTCTAATACTCATTTTTAGGTATTAAAATACCAAAGTAAGGTCTTGAATATTATTTCACTCAAAAGTCCTAAAACTTGACCTAAACAACTATTAAAGTCATTTTTTGAAATCAATTGAACTCTTTAAGATGGTTTTAAACTATAAAAACAGTTTTGGAAAACAACACCTCCTTTTTGTTTTCATTTATCCTTAAAACATTTATTTCTTTAGTTACTAAAGCATCATTTTGGTAATTCAAAATATAACGTATGATTAAAATAATTCTCAATCTATTTCCAAAACCTTAATCAAACATCAAAGTTCTGAAATAATTGTTCAAAACATATTCCTTTTCCTTTTATGGATTTAGCATTCATTTTCTCACTTAAGGATATTAAAGTCGCTTAAGTTTCAAGGATTGGAGTTAAACTTCCATTTCCATTCACACTTGGCCAAAAGCCAATCACAACCAAAGTGAAGGTTACACTTCACCAACAATCTCACAATTATTCATACGCATCAACATATCATGTTATATCGAATAACCAAAATAATCAAGTTAATTGCAATAACCAAGTATTAAATCCTCACTTTGATCCAATGATTAAAGTGATGGTTTTCAACATGCGAGAAATCATTTTCCAACCAAGAAATCACACCAATGAACATAAATCCAACAACAATTAATAATCACAATAATACCCTCATAAGGGACTAAATAAACAAAGTGGATAATCCTTGATTTAGGATTTTCCGACACCAAACAATTTAAAGCCATCTTCACATCCATCAATATGGTGTGATGTGGTTCACTGCCCCCTTACCTCTTGTAGACAACGGAAGATCATTTCATTGGTGCTTCAACAATCAGCTTCCTTCTGAGCGAAGCAGCACAAACCTAAACTCCAACTCGACGTTCCAGTTTCCTCTAAACAGTTCTTGTCAACTCCCGAAACATGTGAAACCTGCTTCCTCAAGCAAACACAACCACTTTAACATCCCAGAGGGGGAGTCCAAGCATTTTGAACAACCAGACAAATCAGACAAACAGGTACCCACTCTAACCTATTCACTCTAAGTTGTTTTAAATACTTAATTTCACAAAATAGAACCAATTTCAATAAAATTCAGATTTGGGAAAATTAAGATTCATCATCAAAATTGGGTAAAATGAGCTTTGATCGTAGGAACATGAAATTAAGCTGAAAATTCGTTAATTAACAATCTCAATTGCACAAAGACTTAATTAATTTCATAATTATAAACTAAATTCAAGAGAAACAAATTTGAGAATTTAAGGTTCATAACATAATTTGGGGAAAAGCCAATCTACTTAAAGAATGGTGAAATTGATTTAGGGAAACACTAATTCATAGTCCCAATAGCATAAAACAATGTTCAATTTCAATATTATAATATGAAATTAAATGGTTAGGGTTAGGGTTTGAAAAATCAATTTGGGGATTTTTGAAACTGAGCAAAATAGATGAGATTAGGGGTAACATTTACCCATGGTGAAGAGGAAAGAAGAACATAGTAGCTATGGTGGAGACGGCGGCGGGACGACGGTTTGGTGGCAGAGAACAGTTCCCACGGTGGAGACAAGTTGAACTGAGGAGCAAGAGGTCCAAACGTGTCGTGTGGTTGTCGTCCTTTCCACGCCAGGCGGTGTCGACGACATCGAACGGAGGGAAAGAAGGTCAGGATGCGCACGGTCTTCCTCCACGTAGAGCGACGGCACGCCCGGCTAGTTGGATGGAGATGGACGACGGTGCAACATCACGGAGGCTGGCAGTGCGAGGCTGAATGGCAACAGGCGATGTATAGAGATGGGAGAGAAGATTTGAAGTGAAGAAGAAAAAGGAAATAGAAAGAAAGAAGAAGGGTCCGTGGAAACAAGAAAGAAAGAAGGAAAAAATAGAAAAAGAAAGGAAGAGAGTGGAACTGTCGTGTGTAACACCCTGACTTTTCGCTACTTTATAATATCGGAAATTATATAAATATGTTTATATTTTTACCCAAGACATAGAAAATGATTTTGGGAAAAACAAAGTCATATTCATATTATACTTATTTTTATAATTATATGGAAAAATTTGGGGTTTAAAATTCAGACGGAAACCGGTCTGCGTTTTTACTGACAGTATAATTTTGTACCGGCAGAAAACCCTAATTTGAACTGAAACTGAAAGTTATAGTTTTTTTTGTATTTTATCCATGAGGAATTCTACTTTCCAAATTTCTGATCAGAATTGAAAAATTATGTTTAATCGGATGAATTTTGGTAAAAGTTCAGAAGAAAAACAGTCTGTGTTTTCACTGCCAGTGAGATTTTAATGATCAAAAAACCTAATTTTGACTCGTGAACGAAATGGTTTATGTTTAAATCATGTTTCCAATGAGTTTGGATTTTTTGAGAATTTTCGATCGAAAATCAGACAAACCCTAATCGGGTAATCGACGGAGCCGAGAACGGACGTGCAGAGACAAAATCTGACATTTAATGGATGGAGACAAGTGGTGACTCACAAGGGGTGAGTCATATAGGTGACTGATAGTGTGATTTTACATGATGTTTCATATACACTTTTGCATGCATTTTTCATATAGATTAGGCATTCTTTAGTTGATTTTAGTTAGTTTTTCCCTTGGAACGGGTGAAGCGGTTTCTTGGTGTTGTTTTGCAGGAATTAATGTAAAAATGATCAAAATCAGCCTTGATGGAGCTTTGATGGAATGGAGCTTGAAAAGTGAAGAATATGAGCCAAACAGAGCCCATCACGGCCTGGCCGTGATGACCATCACGGCCTGGCCGTGATGACCATCACGGCCATGATCAAGCAGAGCAGAGGCAAAAGTCAGAGGCTGTCACGGCCTAGCCGTGATAGGCATCACGACCGTGACAGACTAGAATTTGAAGTCTCGCGTCGCGAATCTTCATCTCGCCTCGCGAGAATCCAAATTTGAAAGTGCGCCCACTCTAGAACACGTCACGGCCTGGCCGTGATGGCCATCACGGCCGTGACGCGTGGCCTCTCTATATATATGAGCGCAGCAGATAGAACAAAGAGAGCTGGGAACCCTAGTGGAGACCAGGAACACCCAAAAAAATAGAGACTTGGAGCTGCTTAAGGAGGGAGCTGAGTTAGGGGGTTGCTGTGACGACAGTGGGAAGCTTCAATGGAGTTCTCCCTTTCTTCCTTTCTCTACTGCTTTTCTGGTTTGGCTTTCTTTGTAATTATGAGTAGCTAATCCCCGTTTGTTGGGATTAGATGTAACCAAACTGATTATTATGTATTTGTCTTGACTGATTATTCTGTGTTCATGCCTTCGTATTAGTGATTAATTTTCCATGCTTAATGCTTGTTGTGGCTAGCACCCCCATGACTTGATTTGTGTTTTGATATGCAATTGGGAAATTCGTATTAGAACCGGAATTGAATTTAATCACCTAGTAACCGTTACATCTAGGAATGGAGTTTGGTTTACTAGTAATCGCGTAATCCCTAATCCTAATGCGAATTCATTAATCTAGGTCACCTAAGGAATTAGGGTCTATTAGTGGATTTAGGCTCTTGCCATCCGAGGAATCGGGGCTTGAGTAGTTTGGTGGATTGATTTTAATATTTTTAGCATGAATGGGAGGTATCTAGTCCTGACAGTACATGAGCTAGAGGTTTGGTGAAGTCTAGTCCCAACATATCCTTTTCGCATTCCCAGTTCTCGACAAAAAGCCAAAAAGATTTTATTCCTTTTATTTTGTTTATTTTAAATTCTCTTCACAGTCTAGATAGTTGCTGAGTTTGTGAATTGGTAATTGACATCCAATCCCCGTGGATACGATAACCGGTCTCACCACCGTATTACTTTCACGACTGGGTATACTTGCCCAGATCCGTCAACAAGTTTTTGGCGCCGTTGCCGGGGATTGGTTTTGCCAATATCATTTGTAACAAAGGAGGCAACTAATTTAGACATTTTTATCTTTTATTTTTCTGTATATATATTCGACATTTTCTCTGTACAGATTTGATTTTTTTTCTTTTGAGTGTTTGTTTGTGCAAGGGTGAGGAAACACATGGACTATCATTACCATCCAACTTGGGAAGCTCAACTTGACTGGATCGTGTTTGATGGTATCATTGTTAGGCACGTGAAGATTTACTCTAAGGAGGAATGGCAGTGCTATTTGCCATCCTTGCAACCACCACCACACTTCGAGTTGGATCCTGATTTGCTAGAGAGTCTTTGGGATATAGATGCTTATTCTCTGAGCTTGAGCATAGAGCGTAGCCAGGAGGAAATTGGTTCCATGATTCAGAGGGTTGAGATGCGAGCAGGGAAAAATGCTAGTAATATAGTGACGTCGCTAAGAGACGTCTTTCAGAAGTTGGAAGAACAAGCCAGTGAATTTTTTAAATTACTAGCAGAAAAGCCACATGGAATTCAAACTGAAGAGAATCTATTGGCTAGCATGGACATGAATGAAGATGAAAGGGTGGTGGTAGAAGAGCAACAAGAAGAGGAATGGGAATGGAAGGAGCAAACACCGTTGAAAGCTGCTCTAGAACAGTATTCCCAAGAACTATCCACCTCTAAGGCCAAGGCAAAAGCCAATTATGACAGTATCGAAGCTGTGAAGCAGAACTTCAAAACGTAAGTTGAGGAGATTTGCAAACAGTTAGTACATGAGTCAGATGAAGCATTGTTTGAGCAGGATCTGGTTTTAGGGATAGTTCAAAACGAAGATGAAGTGGTAGTGGACTCCACCATGCTTGCTAAGGAATCTGAATTTTCTGCATTGGACAAATATGTTGGCTTGCATGCATGTGTGGACACGGGTAAGTTAGTCCGTTCCACTTGTCTGGCACACTTCCTCGTGAAAACACCATTTGACCCGAGAGGAAGTGAGTTCATAATTGTAGAGGTCAATGGAGTTTTCACACACTGGCTAGGTGGGATTGTGGCCAGAGTTATACTACTGCTGCAGTCGCCACTCCATAAACAATGGGATCCGGGTGGAGGATCTCACATCTTGAGCACCCCTTGGACTTTATACCACAGGTTATGGGATCCAGGTGGATGCTTTTCAATAAGTCAAGCTAGTGACGTTAAAGAAGCGCTTACTGGGAGGCAACCCAGGTTTTCTTAACCCTTTTCTTTAGTTAGTTTTTGTTTTTGATTTTTAACTCTTGAATAATTTGAGAAGATCAAGAGTTTTCTTTTACTAATAAAATTGCCAAGTGATTTCAGGGAGAGAAGGGAAGGAGAAGCAAAAAGGGCAGAAAAAGCAGAGGCAGCAACCATCACGCCCAGGCCGTGACACTGGTCACGGCCGTGTTACGCTAATCATGAAGACCAGAAAGGATCACGGCCCAGCCGTGATCCACATCACGGGCGTGATGAGAAGACCCTGAAGAGCAGAGAGTATCACGGCCTAGCTGTGATGGGGTTCACGGCCATGACAGGCCAACACCCATGGATCAGAATTGATCATGGCCTGCCCGTGATGAGGCTCACGGCCGTGAAGTATTTCCCAACAAGTTTCTGACTGGAATGAGAGCCAACACCCGCTACCGCCTCGGTAAGTCGTTCCAATTTTTTTTCTCTCCTCTCTCCGACTTGATTCTTTACATTGGGGACAATGTAAATTCTTAAGCTTGGGGTAGGGGTATTTTGCATTTGCATTTTTCATGTTGCATTCATGTAGGAACAGTTTGCATGATCACACAATTAGATTGCCCTTGTTTAGATTTTGCATCCAAATTGTGAGAGCTGAGTGCCAAATAAATTGAGATAGTGAATTGTTGAACCCAATTTTTTATTCTTGTGATAAGGCTGCAAATGAAAATGTTTGAGATAATCTTGGATAGTTGATAATTAGCATATGGTCTAGTAGACTTGTATTTCTCATTGATTTTTGAACTACAAAATGTTAGATTTTGAGCCAAAGGGGTACTCACTAAATCTACCCCACTCTTTCTGATTGAGTGTTATTCCTCTTGGATTGTTTTCTCTAGAACTTGACTTGAAACCGTTTTGAAGCTCAAAAAGTTTTGAAAACATTTTTGAAAATGATTGAGGCACTAGGTATTTTTCCGGCCTTCTGAGCTTTGATTGATTAAATGCTACCCCTTAATTGCCCAATTTTGAGCCTGAAAGAATAAAATACTTTCTTGGTACCCTGAAACATTTTGATGAATGATGCTTGGTAGGATACCTTCTAAAGTATTACAAAAAGGGTAAAAAGGTAGTTGAAAAAAGTTTGGGATGAAAGAATCAGAAAAATATTTCTCTTGACCTGAAAATCTCCCCTTCTCCAAGCAAAAGAAAAACAAAAGAAAAAAGAAAAATATATAGAGAAGGGGATGACAAAAAGAAATGAGAAATAAAATGAAAAGAAAGAAAGAAAGGTGGAAAAAGGAATCAAAACCCAAAAAGGGTATTTTAGAAGGTCTTGTGTTGCAATGGTTGATATTTTATGCAACCTTTTGAAATTTCCTTTTCTTGACTTCCCCGCCTAATGATTAATCCCATGGCCCCGTTACAACCAAGTAAAAGACCTCTTGATTCTTAAATGTTTTCATTAATAAAGTAGAGATGTGGTTGACAGTCAAGCCTATGGTAGGATTCATTCCTTGAAGAAAATTGAGTGAAATGTTATATACCCGTAAACACTTGAGTGAGGTAGAAAGAGAGCCAAGCAAATGAACAAGCTTGGGGTGAGCTTCAGGTGAGAAAGAGTGCCCAAATCAGTGAGAATATGAGTCTAAGGAACCTAAGCCTTTAATTGGACTTGAATTGATTGTCTCTTGCTGAATTGTTTGAAATGCCTATTGCTTGGATTAGTATTTACTCGGGTTCTTGGTTCACTATCCATGCCTTGATTATTTTGATCTTCTGGCCTTAGTTATTGCTTGAGGACAAGCAATTGAATAAGCTTGGGGTGATTTGATAGTGTGATTTTACATGATGTTTCATATACACTTTTGCATGCATTTTTCATATAGATTAGGCATTCTTTAGTTGATTTTAGTTAGTTTTTCCCTTGGAACGGGTGAAGCGGTTTCTTGGTGTTGTTTTGCAGGAATTAATGTAAAAATGATCAAAATCAGCCTTGATGGAGCTTTGATGGAATGGAGCTTGAAAAGTGAAGAATATGAGCCAAACAGAGCCCATCACGGCCATGATCAAGCAGAGCAGAAGGCAAAAGTCAGAGGCTGTCACGGCCTAGCCGTGATAGGCATCACGGTCGTGACAGACTGGAATTTGAAGTCTCGCGTCGTGAATCTTCATCTCGCCTCGCGAGAATCCAAACTTGAAAGCACGCCCACTCCAGAACACGTCATGGCCTGACCGTGATGGCCATCACGGTCGTGACGCGTGGCCTCTCTATATATATGAGTGCAGCAGACAGAACAAAGAGAGCTGGGAACCCTAGTGGAGACCAGAAACACCCAAAAAAATAGAGACTTGGAGCTGCCTAAGGAGGGAGCTGAGTTAGGGGGTTGCTGTGACGACAGTGGGAAGCTTCAATGGAGTTCTCCCTTTCTTCCTTTCTCTACTGCTTTTCTGGTTTGGCTTTCTTTGTAATTATGAGTAGCTAATCCCCGTTTGTTGGGATTAGATGTAACCAAACTGATTATTATGTATTTGTCTTGACTGATTATTCTGTGTTCATGCCTTCGTATTAGTGATTAATTTTCCATGCTTAATGCTTGTTGTGGCTAGCACCCCCATGACTCGATTTGTGTTTTGATATACAATCGGGAAATTCGTATTAGAACCGGAATTGAATTTAATCACCTAGTAACCCTTGCGTCTAGGAATGGAGTTTGGTTTACTAGTAATCGCGTAATCCCTAATCCTAATGCGAATTCATTAATCTAGGTCACCTAAGAAATTAGGGCCTATCAGTGGATTTAGGCTCTTGCCATCCGAGGAATCGGGGCTTGAGTAGTTTAGTGGATTGATTTTAATATCTGAAGCATGAATGAGAGGTATCTAGTCCTGACAGTACATGAGCTAAAGGTTTGGTGAAGTCTAGTCCCAACATATCCTTTTCGCATTCCAAGTTCTCGACAAAAAGCCAAAAAGATTTTATTCCTTTTGTTTTGTTTATTTTAAATTCTCTTCACAGTGTAGATAGTTGTTGAGTTTGTGAATTGGTAATTGACATCCAATCCCCGTGGATACGATAACCGGTCTCACCACCGTATTACTTGCACGACTGGGTATACTTGCCCAGATCCGTCAACAGTGACTCACCTTAGTAATGATGACATTTTAGGGGATTTTACCATAATGTCCTTAAGGTTGGTTTTAACTACAAAAATGCCATTGTGCAAGATTACAATTTTATCCCTAGAAAATTAAGCTTTGGACCCTTTTGTCCCTCAAACCCCATGGCCCAAGCACCCAAGGAGGCCATCCTCACTTCTATTTAAGGCATTATCATCTTTTACATGAGAGATTTCCTCCATTTTTACTTAAAATTTCTTAAGTTCCATAAGCTTGATTTGTGAAGCAACTTAGTGATTCCTTGCACTTTTTCCAATTTCAAGAGGTAATCCTTGATCCTCATCATCATTAAACACTATGTTCTTCATATATTTTCATGATTCAATGCCTTATTCAATTTTTTCAATTCCTAGATCTAGATGTTTGATAATTCATAGAAAATCATAGAATAATCCTAAAAATGTGAAACCAATTTCTATGTTTTCCTCCCCATTTTTCTCTCCAAGGCCGAAACCTTGCATGTTGGGTGGAGGATATTTTGTTTGTTTTCCTTAGTATTTGAACTTGGATTTCATCTTTACATATCATGTATAGGTTGGATCCAAAGGGTTGTATCAAAATAAAATCCCTAGCCTATTTTCCATGTGAAGGCCGAATCCATGTTCTTGAGAACTTGGATGATTTTGTTTTGGTATTCAACTTATGATCATTGCTCTTAATTCTATACTACTCTAAGGTCATGAATCTAAGAGTATGTGAAATTTTGAGATCCCTAGCTAATTTTGATAATCATGGCCGAAACCCTAACTATGTTGGTGAGGTGAATTTGATTCAAAAATCCTTGTCAAATAATCATGGTTTATGTCTTAAGTACTCAAGGATCATTAATCCAAACACTTAAGCATTTGTAGAAATTTTTAGTCACCAAACCCTATTGAGGCCGTGACCTAACCTTAGAGTTTAGGTGATGGTATTTGGTTGATTTTGATTGGTTGAGTTGCGATTTGTTGAAGGATAAAGACGCGTGCCTTGCACTTGTGTCGCTGATTCCGGATTCGTGTCAAAGTTTTAATCGAAAGCTTGAACTTCAAGAGGTAAGAGGAGATTGCCTGAGGGATTTTTCCGATGGCTACATGCTATCTGTTTGGTCTGTATATTTATATGTGGTTGTGGTGTTTTTGCTTAACTGGGTATAAGTGGTGTTATTTATATCGGTGTTTATTTATCTGCGGTTAAGTGTTTACTTGCAGTTAAATATTATAATGTTGTGATGCATGATCTGCCTGGGAATATTATTATATTTGGTTCATTGATTGTTGTTTGAGATTTTAGAAGCCTGACAGTGGTCAGTGCTCAATTCAGTTAATCAGATAAAAGCTTTAAGAAGCTTTAAAAATTATATTCAATGTTTAATGGAGAAATATTGGAATATAATATTGATGGAAAATTTTATTTGGGAAAAATAAGTAATGTTGAGAAATATTATTATTTTAATGATTATTAGTGTAAAAACAATTTATGAGTCCTAGTGAGGACGAAACCGTGAAATTATTTTTGTACTGTTAACTTTTATGTAAGAAATTTCGTAATATTATAAAAAGTTATTTTATGAAATTAATTTTCAAAAATAACTTAATTATGATTTTATAAAATTATTTAAGTGGAAAAAGTAAAAATTGGACTAAAACGTTTTTTAAAAAGGTTAAACGACGGCTAATTCCGAAAATAATTACAGATAACATTCTTAAAAATATCAATAATCATTCACACATGGGTCTTTCTAAAAGATTAGAGTTTCTCGGAAAAAGATTTCAGAAGAAAATGAGTTTCAAGTGATTTTGATGATTTTGAAAAACGAATTTCCAACGTAAACGTATTTTCCGTAAAATAGTTTTATACCACTGTTATTTCCGACAACTTGGATAAGTTTCGGAAGTTTTGTTTTGATTTTGTGTTTCACCGAACGAAAACGATGTTAACGTTGAAATTTAAACCTAGTATCCGAGACGTCGTGAAACTGGCGTTCTTAATTATAAGCACGAAGATCTTTGATCCATTTTACGTTGTTATGGACCTTGGGTCCTATCCACGTTGTCTATTCACGTTGTAATGAATGTTGTTAAAGTTGAATGTTGTTTTCTACCACCACAAACCTAAGACTGATTGCAAGGTCTAAGGTGTTGTGACCGAGCACTCAGACTTCGTGTCCTGTGTTAACGTTGAAAAATCTAACACGTTGAAAATTACGAATAGTCGTAAGCCATCTTGAGCTTAGACAAAAGAAGAATGAACACAAAGAAAAATGACGAGAACAAAATGTTTTATATGCATTCATTGGCAGACGTGCCCACGTTGTTATGTATGGTGCCTTGATAATTAAGGTATTCCATGCCACGTTGTATGTCTGAATACCTTGCAGGGTAAGATATTTCACACTATGTTGCTTCATTTGTGCCTTGGTGGACAATGAAAACCCGTATACGTTGATCACTATGCCTTGTGTTGGACAGTGTGCCTATGGTAACACATTGTGCCTAATATACCTGACAATCGAGCTTGATCAGCTCATTTACACGGTGTTGGGATCTCCGGAGATTAAGTGAAAAGTTAGACGTTGAAAGTTGAAGTGTTCATGTATTTGTTTTCAAAAGACGGTGATCGGGTATGAAACCCAGTGATAGAATACTTGTTTATTTATAGAAATGTATATGTATATATGTTTTCTTTTGTGTCGCGCATGTAGTTGTCGAGTTAAATCCATATATTGGTTTCTCACTCTTTCAAGTTTTATTGTTGGTTTCTCTACTTGTGCATATATTTATATCTGAGTTCAAATGAGCTACTCAAGGGACATGATGGATACAAGAAGAAGTTCCCGTAGTTCGGAGCATGCCGACATTTACTTGCTACTATTATGTTGTATTATAGGTGTGACCAGCTTAGGTTTTATTTATGGTATGTTGTTGTTTTCAATTCAATAAAGGGACCTATACTTATAAAGGCCTAGGTGTGAAAACGGTATGATGTAGTATAGTTGTATGACTATATATATATATATATATATATATATATATATATATATATATATATATATATATATATATATATATATATATATATATGGTTATATTTACGTTGTTGTTGTGGTTGTCGAAAAAGAAAAGATAAGGAAAAAAATTTAATTATCACCATTTTGAGACTGGATTATAACTTAAGAAAAATATTATTTTTCGAAAGCAACCAGCAAAAAAATAAATTAAATTATTTTATTATTTATTTTCGCACGTGTTACAAAGTAATGCCCAAGGAGGGTGTTACATCGTGGACACATAGGGACCAAGAGAGTAAAATAATTATTTTTGTCTTTATTGTGATAAAAGTTAAATTTGAGTGATTAAAATTGAGTCTAAAAAAATAAATAATGTTGGCCCTTGGATCTAAAAATATTGAGTGACAAATATATGACTTCAAAATTCAAATTAGAGTAAAGATTGATAGTTGAACTGGTCAACCAAGAAAATCAGTGATCCAAGATTAATCTCCAGTTAACACTAAACTAATTTATTTTCAAATCTAAAATTAAATAGAGTAACATCTGAAAATAAATGCCTTTGAATCATATTATTTAAAATATTTTTCTAAACAAAGAATAATAGTGACAATAGCGTAATATTATTTTCTTGTAAGCGTGTATACACTGCATTAACGCAGTGTAACGCATCCAATAAAATAATTTAAATGAGTAAATAAAATTACTTAAACTAAACAACATAAAAATAACCAAAAATAAACATTCAGAGAATTAATTATTTCAATAAAATAACTAAACATATACGTGAAAAATCGGGATGTTACACATTGTATATGCAGCTTGAAAATTGTTTTTCCTCCTTTATGTAACTTCCAACTTTTTACAACCATAAAGGTACTATCGTACAGATCGCTTTACATTTCCCATTGTACTGTGTTACTTTTTGTATTTCCTCGATAGTACTATGCTTTTCTCACAAGGAAACAAAGCATTAAGCATATAAAACAAATGAGAAGAACAAAAATTCTCTTGAAATAAATATCAATCATTTGAAATAAATATGATTCATTGTGGATCGGATTGAAATTATTTATGAAGACTTATCATAAAGATGAGCTCGTCTACCTAAAAACTACGTCTACTTAGTTCTATGTGAAACTAAGTCTATTCACTCTTTCATTTTGCTCGTCCACTGACGTGGCATATCCTCTCGTCTACTCAAGTCTTTGGACTTGCTATATCTCAGTGAGTTATTTTGATCTCCGTCTAGTGACGTGGCATTAAAGTCCGTCTACTTACTTAAAAAAGGATCTCGTCTGATGTCGTGGCAAGTTAAGCTCGTCTATTCAATTTGAAACTTAGATTCTGTCTAGAAGAATTATTTTAATATTTCATCTACTTAGAAATTCTCATGCCTCGTCTACTTAAGTTTCAGTCTACTCAAATAAATAAATAAATAACTTTACCAAGCTTTTGAGCAGCCTGTCTATATGGGTGGACGTGGATTTCTTATTTAAAGTCCAAGCAGATATATGAAAACTTTTTTTTTTAAGTTTCCATAACTTATAAGATTCAAGTGATCCTGCAAAACTAGATAACCTTGTTAGATATCAACTAACACTTTTCCAAGCAAATTTAATCCTTTTGTTAACATCAAAACTTAGAGATTAATTAAATCTAAATCACTTTGGTTCCAACACATGAGAATCAACCAAGGGGCCCGGGTTAAAGTCACCTCGCCAGAGAGAACCAATCCCAGGATTGTAGCTCCCGTTATATCACTTTGGATCCGCAGATGGATCGGCAACCACAGGTTCTTTGTCTTTTCTTTTCCCAGCAACTGGCGTCTCTTGACCCAATGGGGTCGGAGAGGAGCCCCTACCTTGTGGAGCCTCTTGATGGGTCTCAGTTCGAGCTCGTTTAGAAACATGAGTAGGCTCGGATAGTTCAATAACCTTTTTCTTCTTGCCCTTAGCATCAACAGAAGAGACCGAGGCACCGGCGTCTTGATGAGTGGACTTCTTCATCGGCGCTTTGTAGTTGAACTTACCCATGATCACTGCAAAAGAAATCGGCTATCTAAAAAAGTATGATTCTATAAGTGTATCAAAATATCCGTAATACAATACTTACGATCAAAATCGGCCCGCCGAGTGGAAGAGGTCGAAAGTTTTAAAAGCGTCCCACAAGGCAATGACCAAGGGTAAAGTTTGAGAGCCTCAACATCGGTTTGCTCTTGAGCAGTCATAGAGCCGAGGTCAAACCCAGAAAAATCAGAAGGGTGTGGTTGCCAATAAAAGGGAAATTTTGGTTTTCCATCAAAATCAAAAAAGAAAGATTCGTTCCCTTCAGTAGGTCAGATTTTGAAGAAATTCGACTTGAAAATTTTGTAAGAGCTCTTGTAGAAGCCAAATACCCAGGGATGGTAATGTCTGGAATGGGTTCTATGGGAACCCTAGAGGCGCGCTTGCGACGTTTTGGGACAATGACGGCCTGAGGAGTAGCAGAACTACTTTCTCTAGAGGAAGAAGTGGATGAGTCATCTGGTTATCCCCATTACCCTTAGAAAAAGGAAGAGAAGAAGGGGGAGAACCCCCAACAGGTTTTATCTCAGGTTCTATGATTTGAACCTTTGAAGAAGCATTCTGGGATACCTTAAATGAAGGTTCCATGATGAAGAACACTGTAGAATGAAGGAAATAACAAAAAAGGAAAGAGATAGGGAAGGCATACCTGAAAAAGAAGAGAAAATGCAGAAAGACTTGAAGAAGAGGAAATATGAAATGAGAAGCAGTAGAAAATGAAGTGAAATGAGCCTTCTCAATTTATAATGAGAAGGGTGATGTTTCATAAAATCGGAACGTTACTGTGTGAGGTAATGATGACGGCTGGCATGAGAAGGAAGGAAAATGTCTCTTCAAAAATCACGTTAATTCGGCACGCTAATGAAGGAGCACCACGTTAATTCGGAATACGCGCTGCAGTTGCTAGGGCCTTAATTAGCCCTCTAATTAGATGGCCGCAGAAGCAGACCTTGAAAATTGTTCCACAAAGGGCATATGGTAGAAGCTCAGTTATACTCTGATAAGACTCCTACGCCCCTTCTGGGCTCGGAGTCTAGGGGGCTTGTATACTGGCCGAGATGTAGGCTCGCCCACCGAGCTCAAAAAATGACCGAGGTATGAAACCCGGCTACCGAACTGAAGTCATCAAGGTAAGAAAATCTATATCATAAATTCTGGATTTCCCTTGGATAAGATTAAAGCCAAGCTCGGTTTCTATTATAAAGCTTTTACCCTCTTTTGAGCTCAAAGCTTGGGGGGCTTGTGTACTGGTCGAGATATTAGGCTCGCCCACCGAACTTGAATAACCAATTTGCCAAGGACATATAACTGATTGACCTTCCGAGGATGATATTAATTAAAAGGATAAAGACTAGAAGAATAATATGACAATATAATAATATAACAAGTAACATAATAACTAAACTGATACTAAGATAAAGGAATAACAACGAGAATAACGGATGATAAGAATATCATATATCCAGATATTGGTTTAAGAGATAAAAGATAATAGAGATAAAACTAATCTCTTTTTAAGAAAGAGATGAAGGGATCCTATTATAAAAGGAGGAAAACCCCAAAGTAAAGACTTACTTTTGCTAACCTAAGTGAATCTCTCTTAAGCGTATTAGAGGGACCAGTCGGTTCAAGAGACTGCTAAAGAGTCCTTTTTCACTGGTATTCCTTCAGATACAAAATTAAGGGATTGAATTTACCATCTTCCGATCACATTCCGGCAAATCGGTTTTTGGCAGGAACAAATATAAATACTCTGAAACGTGAAAATGGTCTTCTAATTACCTTCTTGGCTTAAAGTAGGCCAGGATCAATTTTTATTTTTATTTTTATTTTTTGTAAAAAAATATCAATTTTTACCTATATACGCTTATGCATTATCAGAATATTATGTAACACAATATATTGTTTAATGTTAACCTTTGTTACATCTATTTTAAAAAATCTATATATGAAAAGAAAATATTGATTTGATATCTAGTAAAAAAAATATTAACAAATTTAATATTGATAAATTTTATTCCATTTTTAATTATTCAATCAGCTCTATTGGAATTTTAACATAAAAGCTATCCAAACTATATGAATTGAACTTACATGCCCACCTGCAACCAGTACCAACTCTAGAAAACCAAATTAAAAAAATTGGTTGCATATTCGTTTTAGGCGTTTCATCATGGAGAGCTCGTGTGAGGCTGTTCTCGGAAACATTGACCTAATTGTCACCTCGATCGTATGTGCCAAACCTATTCACCATCCCTTTTACTCAATAAATGCAAACACAGATTGCGATTCCAAATAGTCCCCTTGACCAATTATGATGCCCTTCTCCTTCTATATTATGCATTCATGTAACCATTTTTTGATTTTCAAAGCTTCACACTTCATCCGAGGCACTCGTAAGGCCTCCTTTATGCACCTAACATTACTATAGCATCTTTAAACCACCAAGCACTTCTATATGCTTCCCAGGTGAAAATTTTAAGCAAGAAATATTTGCCCTTCATTTAGCTTTTGACTCCTTGGTGTATATTGCAATGGTGCTATAAAAGCAAAAAAAAAAAAAAAAAAATTGGGCTTAATTTGTTGAAGAAACCACTTCAATACTAATTGTAATGTTGAATTCATTTATATAAATGTGAAAGGTTGTAATTATCTAAATTAAAAAAAATATTGGCTAACTTCTTGACCATAGTGGTCGCTATTATATCTCATCAAACAACCACCCTTAAATCTAGTTGAAGAACAGAGAAAAATGAGAATGTAAAGAAACATTGAGGGTTTGAAAAAAGTTTGATTAGAAAAAAGAAATATAAAAAAACAACTTTGAGGTGGTTTTCTTGAGAACCAGTTTATCCCAAAATTGTCTTACACGAACCAAAGACTTTATCCTTATACTTAAAAGCTGCTCCCAATGCACTTAGATATCTAGTTTTTTGAAGTTCACAAACCTCTCTAAGGTTGTATGTGGTTACTGCTGAGGTGAAGAAATACCAAAAGATTGTTATATGATTGTAATTTTTGTTGTTTAGAGCAAAGCTTCATACAATCCAATGGAACACTTATTTTTATCTTCAATTTTCTTTGGTAAAATATGAACCAGATATTCATATATTAAGCAAATGATCAAGGTTCTAAATTGTGGTTACGGTAAAGAAACAAATTGCTAAAGCATAAAGGAATAATTCTTGTATCTAAATGTTTTGGGGGCCTGAAATTTTTTTAGTTTTGGAAAAAAATTTGAACGAACGGTGCTGAAAATGGGTGTTGTGGCCTGATGCGGTCCGATGCAGTGTCTGATGCGGTTGTGTTGCGGCCGCAACACGTGAAAAGGGATCACACCGTAATTGCGGTGTGATGCGGTTGTGCTGCGGCCCGCAACCGCAATATTGCGGCCGCAATACATGATGCGGTCCGCAATTTAGAACTATGCAAATGATGGATTTTATATGATTAAGGTTTAGAGGTTGGCATTTGGAGTTGATAGGATTGAAATTAAAGTTGCTTTGGCATAATTGGAAACTTTTTCAATCTCTTCCTACCTCAGTGCCAGGAAAAAATAACAAAAAATTTACTGTAGAAGACCATCTCTCTGCCTATTGTTTGGATTTTCTTTACTTGACTGACTAGGAAATTTATTCTTATTCGGTGAACTAGTTTATGATATGATTTGTACATGATTTGTCGTGTTGTTTGATCCATATAGCGGACGACTTCACCTTGTGGGAAAAGTCTTGGTTGTCGTCGTCGTCGTTGTATAGTAGTAGTGAAGCAGTCATGGGGTAGAATTTAATATAATTTGCCATATTATCTGGGAGGAATTGCTGTGATTTATTATGTTTTATATGCACCTAGGTGTTCTACAAATTTTAACAGTCCATTGTGCTCAACACCCTTGAATCTATCTTGCTTAATTACTATAATTTAATTAGTGGCAAGCTTGCTTAGTAATTTTATTTCACTAGATTGTGTTGCAGTGAACTATTTTTAAGATATCATGAATTCAAGTTTCACTTTTCCGTTAGATATAAATGGAAACTAAGCAACTGATAGATGCCTACATTTTCACCTAGGAGTTTGTTTTATCTACTTTGTCATATATGTGTGATGTTAAGAATTTGTTAATTCTGGTTTGCTTTGGTTTGCTGTAGTTTGTGGTGATTTATCACTAAGGATGCTTGACATCAACAAGGTTTGTAGATATAAAGCTGATTGATCTCCGTCACCTTTTTGTGGGTGTAATTGTTGATTGTAAATTTAAAGCCAGTTTAAATATGCCTATATGAACTTTTTTTTATTTTATTTTTTTGGCTTTTAATAGAGACCATTCATTTCCGTATGCCAGTTCAGGTAGGAGTTTGGACTTGGGATTCTTCTGGTGTGTTTTTTTGTAAACCCCTTTTTTAATATGTAACGCCTCTATCCATCAAAAGTTCCTTCTCGACAAACTTGTTCGGAAATCAAAAGAACCCTCTTTGATCAAGTCTTTTGTTTGGATTACAGGATTAAATATTAATACAAGGAAATTGTTGCAGGCTTTTAACTATTAATTATGAGTTGTAAACTTTTTTATATTGGCAATCAACTATTCATCAACCAATGTACTTACTATGAGAATTGAACTTTTTTAATGTTGTGACAATATATAATTGGTTGTAAGTGTACCGTATTGTATTATAGTTAAATTCTTTAACTATATTCTAATATTTCTTCTGATATTTGTTATGTGCAAGTCTTGATTAAAAATAGTAGGCCACTTGATCTGGCGTTACAAGAAAGCTACTCTTCTGTGGAACAGTCTTTTTGATGTTCTTGGGGATCACTGACTTAAAAATTGTAACATCATTAAAACTACTTGACTTTTATGCCAACTGCCTTAAAATTTACTCCTACAATGACTCCTTGAGGACCTTAATGGGACCTTATTCTTTCTTCAAATGAGAAGAGAGGGTGGGTTCTAATTGCAGTGTCCCCTTTGATTTTTGATGTATTTTCGAGATATGTGTATACATAGATAATAAAAAATAAGTGAGATATAGAAATAAACACATACCGTGTCACATATAGTGTCTATACTTTGATGTTCAAATATCACAACTCTTCTAATTGGGCGTATTGGGGGAATCGTTCATTAGCGTATTTAACCTATTAGGGTTCCCACTATCCTCTAATGGTCCAACATTGACACCTATTCATTAAGCCCATATTATAGGTTCCTTGATAGTCCAACGTGCCCACTTAATTTGACCACACAAATTAAGCTCCTTAATGATAAATAACTAATATAATTGTTATTCACAGTATGAGCCCACATAATTATTGGAAATATAAATTTCCAATATATCAATCTCAAATATGTTCGTAAAAACAAATAATCTATCAGGTTATCACAACTCCAAATTTATAACTTTGCTTGTCATGAAGCAATAATAGAAAAAACGTTATCTTGAGAAATGGCGATGGAGGCTTTTGATGGAGAAAGATGCTCTATAGTTGTTGAGTTCTATTAGCTGAAGATTAGAATTGGAATTGATAACGATAATGTTGTCTAATATGGGATGATGTGTGGATAGATATATAGGTACTACAAAGTTAAAGAATTTATTTGAGGCTATTTCTAAGGCATATCAATAATTCTTGCTTCTATTGCAACATGTTAAGGACAAAGCTGACAAGTCGATTTAGACTATGGAGAATTTTGTTCCTTTTGGTTTATTATGTTGGTGGTGATGGTTCTACGACAAAGAAGAAACAATAAAGGTAATGTACAATCCTACCAGGCGTGTACGGACATTAGGTTTTAGGTTCGATTTGTTCCCACCAATCTCTATCTAGGCTAGATGCATTAAGGTGTACCGGCGAATTGCCTTCAAGATACAATGGAAAAACCTTGAAATGGTTTGTAACCCGAAATCAAGCATATTGCCAATGGCAGTTTACAAATTAATAGTTTCATTAATTCTCTTTACGCATTAAGGGAAGAAAGTAAGCGTTTTAGCTCGCAGAAACTTGACCAATTTCATGCTGAACTTTGCATGCACAAGTGGTTCTATTTATAGACCAATTTATGCCTCTTAGTGAAGAAAAAAAACCTTTCATGTATTTGAAAGAAGGAGTGCGACCTTTCATGCATGTACCATTTGATGAATGGATGAATATATTCATGGAAGAAACATACCCATTAGGAAAGACTAGAAAGCTATGAAGAGATACACCCATTGTATTCTTAAACCTCTTTCTGACTTGGTGTCTTAGACTTCCATTATTTTGGAAATCCTTCACATTATTTTGGAAACCCTTCACATATTCTACCCTCCTAACAAGACTTGTCTTGTGCTTTTTGTTTCCTTCAAAATGACAACTGTTTGTACTAGTTTTGTTAATTAGTGTAGCTCCATCTCACAAGTTTGACATAAGGTATATGAGTGAACCTGTTTTCCTAAAACTCTTCCTTTCAATTTGAGGGATCATTATATTCATTTTTATGGTATCTATTTGGGTACTGCACAATAGCATTATTTTTTAGGAAATAAATTTACTGATCTACCACCTTTCTTAGATTTAATTAAGTTTAGAGCTTGATCTTGGATAAATATAAGATTGGACAACTCGTTATTTATCTATTCAAATTGGTGTTATAGCCCTCTCGACTCTCAAATGTTTAAAAAACTATATTTAGGGGATACAAAACTGTTTCTTCTGGTTGTAAATGGGTTGGACAACCCTTTATACTCCTTTTATTGATGATTGGTTTATTAAAAAAAGGCAAATAATATCAGTTTAAATTAAGAATAAATTATGAATAAAAAAAAGAATAATTAAGAATTTTTATTAATCAAAACACCAAAATGAAATTAAATCTAAAATAACGTGCAATATAGAAAATATATATATAATATACAATTTTTTTTGAAAGGATAAATACATTTTTGGTAATTGAATATAATACTCTTAATTTGAAAATGGACATCTAAATCCCTTCATGCCTTATAAGTAAGACAAAATATTGGAAGTTATAAGGTGTCACTAGTCACAAAAAATTTCGCAAAACAGATTTTTAGCACAAAGCAAAATTAGAACATATCAGTCGCTTTAAACAGTCGTCTGTTCGGAATGATAGAAATCACTTAGAACCGATACAAACACTCCCCAATATCAGTAACTAAAAAATAAGAGCTGTAAATAAGAAAGGAAGAAAGGAAATGAGTACGCAGAGATTTATCTTAGTTCACCCACAAACTTTGGGCTACATCCAGTGCTTGACTTCACCAAGTTTTCACACTATAACTGATCAAGTTGCAGACAAATATTATTTGCACACATAGTCTCTTCAGGCTCCTTAAAGTATTATTTGTACACCTAGCCTCTTCAAGCTCCTAAAAGTAATCTTTCAGTAAGCCTCTTCAAGCTATACAGGAAAATATATTTTTATGAAGAAGCAGCTTCAAAGTTACAACTTTACGAATCAACCTAGTAACACTCAAAGGGTGAGTAAGGCTTAGAAACAAGTATGATCACTAATTATCTTCTCTAAATGATTTTCATTTGAGACAAGAATATAATAGTTTCTCCTGATCAGAGTGTATATGCTTTTCTATATCAGTTTGTGTTGATTGATTGTCTATATTCTACTAAGAATCCTTCAAATTCTTCCTTTTATATTCATCATCAATAAATCCGTTGAGGGACATTCTTCAGGCATCTTCTCTTTGTTCACTGGATACAAGATAATCGTTTTGACATTCCATCAAATAGTTATGAACGTTGGAGAGTTATTTTGATCAGAAAACTAAGAGAAGTTGCTTTTCTGGCTCTGGGTAGCACAATTTTTCTTATTCGTGCAACATTGAAATATGCTCAGGTAAGGGTGCTTTAACTTGTTGTAAGAAAGAGAACTGTAACAGATGCTTTATGATTTTTGCTTTTTGTTCCTTTTTGAGGAAATAAGAATATTAGTATTATATTCTTATTTCGAGAACTTGCTTCCTTTCTTCGTTAAGTCACCTTCCTTCAGATTTCAAAAAAAAAAAACTATAAAAGTTATTCTTCCTTTGACACCCCTTAGTGATAAAGGCTTGATAACTTGCGCAAACTCTTCCTTGTAAGAGCATTCTTCAAAGCTTAAGGATTCCTGACAAGTTCTTCAGACGCTTCTTTGTACTGGTAAAGTCTGTCAGTCCTTCATACGCTTTCTACTTCAAGTGAGACATCCCGTTGTGCCCTGGTGTTTTATTAGATTAAAGTCTTCTTAATTAAATCCTTAAGCATGCGCGTAACGTGAAAATACGTAAAAATTAAAAACTTAAGTTATTAAACATATAACTTCAACATCACACCATAGTTATATTGCAAATACACACATAAATCTTTTACACATATTTCAAAACACTATTGAGGGTATCATCTCAGTAGGATCCCTCACAGGCATATACTTGAACAAAATTATACTAGCGGAAAACATAAGATGTCTCACAAGATGCACTGGCCATAACTAACTAGACCCTAATCTCCATTTATCATAGATCATCCTCTGGCCTTTGGTTCGTAAGGAGTTCCATATACTCATCCTCATTCAGCTCAGCTACAAGGTCTTCTCGTATGATCCCATAACGATAAAATACAACACACGGAAAGATATAGGGGATTAGAAACATTTCTATCATCATAAAAGTGGAAAAGAGTCATAGTATATATCATAATAAAAGTCACAAACAATCATCACTCCAACTCCACCTAAATCCTCAATTAACAATATCATTCTCTACCCTCAACTCATACAATCTAAACCTTTATGATGACGTGGTTACTAATCCCCCATATCCGTTAGGGATGTTAGTCAGTCGTCCAAGCAATGCCTCCCCAAAACCAGCGCACACCCTTATTCATGGTGAGAATGCTCATGCAAAGCAATGACACTATAGCTGCACGGCACAGTCGGTGCATACCCTGGATCAAGGGTGCTCAAGCATAGAAATGACACTATAGCTGCATGGTACAGTCGGTGCACAACCTCATCCATAGTAAGAATGCTCATGTAATACAATGACACTATAGCTACACGGTACAGTCGGTGCACACCCTGGTTTTCTCTCTCAAGGGTGCTCAAGCAAAGCATTGACACTAAAGTTGTACAAATTAAATCTAACATTGGATGGTCCCACAAGGACTTCCGACCTCGTATGTATCAAACATACGGTTATAAACACAATACAACTTATGAACCCCACTGAATTACATCAATAACAACTTAGTGCCCCATGCTTCCATCATAGCCTTGACTCACATTCTATGACACATTTCATCTTTAAAATAATCAATTTAAGCTAGGCACTTCGATTTCACCGATACTTTCTCACCCAAACCAGATCTTCTGAACAACATAAATCCTCGCTTAAAATCAACTAAGCATAGTACTAAAAACCAGGCAGATCATGCATAACATAATATCGGAAAATATTCAAACACCAAAAATAATACGTCACATGCAGTGGAATACCTCAACCAGTGTAACACCCCGATTTTTTTGCTTTCTAAGATCGGTATAAATATAAATAAAAGTTTATACTTTTATATGAAACTTAGAAAATGATTTTGGGAAAACCAAAGTCATATTCATATTATACTAATTTTTATAAGTATACGGTGAAATTTTTGGTTGAAAATTCAGACGGAACCTGGTCTGCGTTTTCACTAACAGTAAGATTTTACTGATCAGAAAAACAAATTTTGACTCGTGAACAAAAAGATTAGGGTTTTTATCAACTTTCCAACAATATAGGCTATTTTGAAAATTTTCAAAAATAAATAAGTTATTCGCACGTAAAACCCTAAATCGGATAATCGACGGAGTCGAGAACGGACATGCAAAGACAAAATATGACACTGGATGGATGAAGACAACGATGACTCTTAGATGGTGACTCACCCATGTCTTGATTAAATTTAAACAAAAATATATATATTTCTTCAAAGTAGTGTAAAGACCATTTTGCCCTTGGACCATTTTACCCTTGAACTTTCATTGAAATGCCAAGTTTGTCCCAACAATTTGTGGACACAAATCAGACACCTTACCAACCAATCCTCACCACATGTTTGTCATGATGGTTTTGTGGGAAATTACCATTTTGTCCTTAAGTTGCCATTTTATCACAAAATTGCCATTGTGTAAGATTACAACCTTGTCCCTAAAAATTTATGCTTTGGACCCTTTTACCCCATGTTTCCCACTGCCCAAACCCCATTTGTGAGCCCATTACATTGCTATTTAATGCATGCATTAACTTCTCCATGAAGCTTTCTCCATTTTTCTCAAAAACTCTAATTTTCCATAGTCTTGTTTTGTGAAGCAACCAAGTGATTCTTAGCTCATTTTTCATTTCTAAGAGGTATACCATACTTCTCTTACTCAATCATGATTATGTTCTTCAATTATTTTCATGATTCAATGCCTTGTTCATCATTTTTATTTCCTAGATCTAGAAAGTTTGAAATTCTCTAGAAAATCATAAAAAACTCCTATGATCATGAAACCAATTTCTATGATTTTATAATCATCTATATATTCATAATCTAAGTGAATGAATCAAACCAAAATTTCCTCCCACTTGTCACTTCATGACCGAAACATTGCTTATTGGGTGGAGAAGATTTTGTTCATTTTCTTTAGCAAGTGAACTTGGATTTCATCTTTCCATATCATGTATATGTTGGATCCAAAGTGTTGTATCAAAATCAAATCTCTAGCCTATTTTGTGTTTCATGGCCTAAAACATGTCTTTGAGGGGTTAGAATATTTTGTTTCAATCCTACATGACTGAACCTAGCATATAGAACATAGGTGATTTTATATGCTTGATAGTAATTGTTTGGTTGTGGTTGTTGAAGGTTAAGTGATTTTGTGTTGTACGTGAAACCGGATCGGCGACAAAGTTCTAATTGGAATCAAAATCTTCGAGAGGTAAGGGGGATTATCTGAGGGGTTTTTCCAATAGCTATATGCTATCAGTTTGTGGTCGGCATTATTTATCTGTTGTTCTTGTGGTTGTTTAAGTTATGTTACTTTTATCGGTGTTTAGTGATCTGCTGTTAATTAATTATCTATTTTAGTTAATTTTTTGCAGTTATATGTTATATTATTTTAATGCATAATATACTATGTTTTAATTGACATAATGTGATGTTGGATGTTGTTTGAGAAGCCTGACAGTGGCCAGTGCTCAATTAATTAAACATCATAAAAGCTTTAAGAAGCTTTACGATAAATATTCAATATTTAATTGAGAAATATTGGGATACATTATGATTTAAAATAATTATTTGAGAAAAGAATTTTTTTTCAAAAATATTATTATTTTAATGATTTATTAGTGTAAAAGTAATTTATGAGTCACAGATAGGACGTAACCGTGAAATTAATTTTGTATTGCTAATTTTAACCCAAGAAATTCTGAAATAATATAAAAAGTTATTTTGTGAAATTAATCTTCAAAAATAACTTAATTATTATATAAGAAAAATTACTTAAGGAGAAAAGGTCAATTTTTTACTAAAACGTATTTTAAAACGTTAGACGGTGATTTGTTTGAAAACGCGGTTACAGAAAGTATTTTCTTAAAACAATAGTATTTCTTTAGCCTCAAGTGACTCCCTTTTTGAAAGATAAGATTTTCAGAAAAAGATTTCAAGTAATTGATGATTTTACAAAGGAAACTCCCATTTTGGAATTATTTTTCAGAATCAAGTTTTACTCAACGACGGTATTTCCAACAACTTGGATAAGTTGTGGGGGTTTTGGATTTGGATTTGGTTTTTTCACAGAATGAAAAAGATGTTAACGGTGAAAATTTTAAGATGGTGAAAATTTTGAGTTTGACAAGGAAAGATTGAACACGAAGAAAAACAATGAAAACAAAATGTTTTACATGCATTTACTACGAAGTTATCATGGTATCTTGATGATATTCATGTCACGACGTATTTGTTAATCATGGTATCATGGCGATATTCATGTCTCGACGTATCATTGTACCTTGGTGGTCAATCAAAACCATACACGACGTTCTCATTGTGTCTTGTGTTGGACAATGGGCTATGGTAAAAACGACGTGCCTTATTTGGCAATCGAGTCTGATCAACTCATTCATACGACGTTGGAGGATCTCCGTAGATTAAGTAAAATGTTAGACAATGAATATTGAAGTGTTCATGCATAATTTTCAAATGACGATGATCGGGTATGAAACCCATTGATATACTACTTACTTATTTATAAGGACTATGTTATTATGAAGTTGCATATGCGTATATGTTTTCTTTGTGTCGTGCATGTAGTTATCGTGTTAAATCCATATAATGGTTTCTGACCCTTGCATTATTTCTGTTGGACTGTCTCTATTGTGCTCTATTTGGGGAGTTTAGATGAACCGCTCAGAGGGGATATGATGTATACAAGAAGAAGGTTCCTTAGTTCGGAGCATGCCGATGTTTCTTTGTTACTATTATGTCTTAGGGGAGGTTTTATTTTCGTTGTGTTTTTCAATAAGGGTCTATACTTATAAAGGTCTAGGTGTGAAAACAATATGATGCAGTATAGTTGTATGATGTTATATATATATATATATATATATATATATATATATATATCCATAACTACTACAGAAAAAGGCTTTAATAGCGTATTTTTTGCCTTTAGTAGCGCTTCCAAGCGCTATCTATTCACCCGCTACCGAAGGTATGAGAGATTCATTAGCGCTTAAAAAAGCACAACTGAAAGTTGAAATAGGTAGCGCTTCCTTGAGAAATCGCTGTCTAAAATTAGAAATAAGGCAATCTATTGTATAGTTTAGACAGCGCTGTCTAAAGTTTGCAGTAGATAGCGCTTTTTCAAAGAAGCGCTGTCTATAACTCACTTTAGACAGCGCTTCCTTGAAGAAGCGTTGTCTATTCCTTTTATTTATTTATTATTATTTACATTGTTTTTCTACATTTCCCACTTGCACTTAGCAAGACCAAGACATTAAACAGTTTATCTATCCCACTGCACTCAGCAAAACTTAACAAAACCATGCATTTACATATATATTATAGTGTACAAAGCTTACATAAAACATTGATAAGTATATATAAACCTACACTAGACAACTATAGCTAACCAATGCATGCACGCAATACTAACAATATATACAAGCTAACCAATACACTAGTAATTCTACACAATTTCTGCATGTGGCTTGATAGTGTGATTTTACATCATGTTTTCTGTACACTTTTGCATGCATTTTTCATATAGATTAGGCACTCTTTATTTGATTTTAGTTAGATTTTCCCTTGGAACGGGTGAAGCGGTTTCTTGGTGTTGTTTTGCAGGAATTAATGTAAAAATGCTCAGAATTAGCCTTGGTGGAGCTTGGATGGAGACAGAGCCTGAAAAGAGAAGAAATTGAGCCAAGCAGAAATCTGAAGATTCGCCTCGCGAGACTGGAGTTCGCCTCGCGACCCTGAAAGCTGACTATGACACAGAATGCAGCCTTACTGGTTCGCCCCGCGAACCATGTCTCACCTCGCGAGTCTGAAGAACATAAGCCACCACGCCCAGGTCCTGATACTCATCACGGGCGTATTTGAGAAGACCCTTACTGTCTCGCGTCGCGAGAGGCCATTCTCGTCGCGAAAGAACCAATTCCTGAAGATCAGATTTTTAAGATTCGCCTCGCGAGCAAGGTCTTGCCCCGTGAGAGCGCGAAACTCAGAACCCCTGTTTATAAGCTGTTTTAGGGCAGAATTAAGGGAGAAGTTGGGCACTTGGAGGTGGAGGCTGCGGCTGGATTAGGGTTCCAACCCTAGTAGGGGATGTTTTCCTTGCTCTGGGAATGGAAGAAGATTGGAGGATTCTTCTATGAGTGTTCTTCATCTCTTCTCTCCTTCTCTTTTGTATTCTCATTTTTCATGAGTAGTTAAATCCCCTATTGTTGGGGTTAGATGTAGCTTTTCTAAACTTGTTTGTATTTGGTTTGGTTGTTTTAATGCAAGTCTCTATTTCTTTATGAGTATGTGATTCTGTGCTTAATGCTTTCCTTGGCTTAGCTACCCATAGGAATGATATGTTGCTTTGATAGACAATTGACAGATTGATGTTAAGGCATGCTCATGAATCATATGCCAAGTAGTTCAAGAATCTAGACATAGGTGTTGGCTGCTTGCAATCCTGTAAGTCTTGACTTAATGCAAAACCTCATGTTACTCCACCTAAGACATTAGGGTTTAATTTGGGATTTTAGGCTCATTCCACCTAAGACATTAGGGCTTGAGTATTTTAGAAAAGGCTTGATTGTCATTATTGAATTAGGACTTGTGTTAGAAACCATTTCATTGCAATTAAGGGAGGATTAGTGTAGTCTAACCCTGACAATCTTAACCGCATTTCTTTTGCCTTCCAAGTGTTCGATAAAATTCCCAAAAGACCAAAAATATTTTATTTCTTTATTTTATGATCTTTTCATACCATAGTTTAGTCTAGATAGTTGTTGAGTTTGTGAATTAGTAATTGGCAACCGATCCCTGAGGACGATATCCGGTCTCACCACCGTATTACTTGTTTGCGACAAGGTGCACTTGCCTTTATTCTAAAAATACTCATCATGGCTTCCGTCATATACAAGATAACCAACACACTAGTAATTCTACACAATTTCTGCATGTGGCTTCCATCTTCTACCTGATGGCAACAAATCCTTACATTCGGCATGCATAAGATACACACACAGATCACTTACACATACCCAAGTCTAATATTATAGGAGAGACACTAGCTAGCATAATATCATAGTATGTTGTACCCTTTAGTTGCTAATAAAATTCATAACATAGAGACAACATTCTTCCTTAAGTTTAGTAAGTTGATCATCAGAGTATTTGACGCATTTACATTCAGGAAAGTACTGCAAAATGAAAATTAAATCAAGTAAGAATTAAAGTACATTTGAATGATCAAATGTAAGAGTAAATAAATTATATAAATACACATGATTCCTATTAGAATGAGTCCTTCTTACATTTAAAGCTTGTGAACCTGACTTCTTCGCCGAAGCAACTCTCTTGCAAATGGTAAAAATATCCAAAACGATGTTTGCACCAAAGTTTTCCACAAATATGATAACCTGCCATGATAAAGGAATTAATTGATTAGAACACAACATGCTACAGTTTTATATTGTTCTTTTCAAGTCTCAATGGCTCAATATATGCCAATGATGACATCTAGAATTAGAGTGGAAAAACACAAGTTCTAACATGAGAGACATTAGTATAAGCTCAAAACATAAACAAGTTTCTTCCTTTTCAAGATAACTACAAAGAAAAAATGTTTTTTTTTATTATCTGACATACCTTCTAGCTTAGAGTCCGATCTATTTGACCAGCAACATATGAAGCAAGTCCAGAATCATCAGCCTGAAATGACCAAAATAACAATTAGTGATAATAAAGGTAAGAACATTAACATACATAAATAATTTGGTAATAACTAATCTTACTTTGTCCATATTTCCAAGGTCCAACCCTTCAAAATTCTTCAATATCAAAAGTGGTGGCAAAGTGAATCTGTAAGAAACAATTTATAAGTACTTTTAATTTCATGATTTGAACATGTAACAAGGTTGAAGAGTTGTACTACCTGTTCTTGATATCAGCTTCTCTGCATCCTAGCCTTGGTGTATCAACAGTAAGGGCAGTGGCTTTGAATCCAGCCCTTTCAGCTCTCCTCACAAGCTGAGCAACCACATTCCTGTCCTTGTACACCTGAAGAAATTGACAAAAGGTGAACATTGAGCTTAATATCTTAGGAAGCAAGGATACAATATGGGATACAGATAAAATACGACACAAATACAGAGATACAATAAGTTTTAAAAATTATAGGACACAACTATCATACAAGATATAAAGTTAGTGTAAGATTATTATAAAAGCACAAATCTTAAATAGAAGGAGAGAAATAATGTTTTAAAAGTTACTATGAGCCATTGTAGACATTGTAAATTACTGATATTTATCTAATTATTGTGGCATTTTCATCTACAATGGTATAAAATTTAAAAAATAAGTTATAGTAGAATATAGTTAGGAGTGACTATAAAGTATCCAAATAACTATTTTGAAGTGTCCGTGCTTCATAATAGCTGCACGAATATGATAAACAACAAATAAATTCAAAAGCATATCATCTTTTGAAGTTAATTGAGTGGTCATGAATGAAATCATCTGCAAGAAGTGACAAGGGCATTATTCACAAGGCAGCAACACAGATCCTTAGCAAATCCTACAATTGCAAGTTACAAAATTGTCTCTATTGAATCATTGATTTAGAAGGGATATTCCCTCTTAAGTGATTATAAGTTGCTTGTTATGAAAAACAATTTGTCCCGAGTATATGGTGATTAATCAAGTGAAGCACTTCTAGATTTCTAATTAAGAGGAACATAAACATAAAAGAGAAGTACAATGATTGTTCCAGCTTCTAATGCAGCTCTTGCTGTTGCATATTCTCCTACATAAGAAGACAAACTATCATGGAACGCAAATTCAAGCTCTTGGTAGTTGGTTTACCAGTGTTTTAATAAAAAATGGAATCCATAATTAAATTATTCCAGATTAAAATATCAACAACTTTAAATTTCATGTTACTGCCTTCCTCAAAATCCACTGACAAGCAATATTTTGTTATAAGACATTGTGCATAATTAGTATCCAGGAACCATCATAACAAGCAAACAGCCATTACAAGACATACAAAGTTTTGCCATAAATTTTTGTTGCTTCCACCTCTCCTAAGGAAGCTAAACTAAGATGCTATTATTGTGTCAAAAAGCAAAATAAAGTAATTGGCTCACTTACTTGTGAAGCTAACATGAATAATGGACTTGTACACATAACACAGATTAGATGTCTATTATTTACTACAATATCACAAAGATAAAAAAAATGCATCAATTAAGAGGAAACATCATAAGAAACCTAGAACATATTTTAAAAAAAAAATTTATAGCAAGGCATGACACACATATGTACACATGATACACGCACCTGCTACACTGTTGGTAGAACCTTTGCTTCTGGCCACCAATTGTGTGACCTGTGGAGTCTTGGAATGGAGTTCACAGACCTTATGACGCCTATGATAGTCCCTACAATTGCTATGATCAGAATTGCACCCATCCACAAGGCATGTCACTGTGTGATTCCCATTGTTAAAGGCTCTGGCTCTCTTAGAAGACCCTGAAGTTAAGGATGCCATTTTGGAGACCCCAGAAACAGTAACAGAAGCAACATCTTTGGGCTTAGCCATCACTGATTCTGTGCCAAAATTTCCCACCTGACCCAGCTTCAAGTCCACAGAAAAAATCCCCATTTGTTTTGTAAACTCCAAACCTGCTTGACCCATCATCCACTGTTTCTATGTTGGGTAAAGTTGTTGCCTAATTCACTTCAGTTAAATCCAAAGAAGGTGATTTCAAATTCCAGTCCATAATACTTCTCAGTTCTGGTTCCTCAAAACTTTCTTATACTTGTTTGGTACACTAAGATGCTTCTCAATTGCATGAAAACCAAGAGGAGGGAATTAAAGCTGCGAGCAACACTTGACACTAATAGAAAAGAAGTTGAACCAAACTTCAATTAAAAACTATAAAGAAATTGAGAACTTACCAGATAAGATGCTACAGATTACACCTTGAACCAAGATTACAGCAGCTATTGAACCTAGATTACAGCCTAAGCGAGTTCAAAATCAGAGGAAAAAATCATGGAATTTTGAGACAAGTAATTTCATATAAAAACAATATGAAGAGATGATATTTAATAAGAGTCGTACCTAGAGGTTGGTGCAGTTGCACAAGGAGGTACGGTTGGAACAATGGAGAAAGAAGGTTGAGGACGAGCAGCGACGAACGAGGATAGCGGCGGTGACGAATAAGGACAGTGGTGGCAGCGTAGAAGACGTACTGCGGTCGCGAGGCAGAGGCACAAATGAAAAGAGAAGTATATGTTGCTGGACAAAGGCGCGGACTAGGGAGACGGCGACGCAAATGAGAAGGCATGGAGTGAGGGTTTCTCTGATGGAGGGAGACGGCGGTCATGAGTAATGAGGGTTAGGTTGAGCAATGACGGTGGTTGTGGTGACTGAGTGTAGGTCACACGAAGTGTTCAGGAAACTGCGTGGGAGAGGGGCGTTTAATTTCTAGGGAAAGGAATAGACATCGCTTCCCCAAAGAAGCGCTTTCTTAAGGTAAAAGGAATATATAGAGCTTCCTTGAGGAAACGCTATATATTCCTCCCCATCAACATTCAATAGCGCTCCCTTGAGGAAGCGCTGTCTTAGGGTAAGAAATAGATAGCTCTCCTTTTAAGAAACGCTACTAAAAGTCTTCCGCCTATTTTTAAGTAGCGTTTTTTAATGAAACGCTATTGAAGGTGCGCTATTAAAGCCCTTTCTGTAGTAGTTTACGTTGTTGTTGTGGTTGTCGAAAAGATGAAGGAAAAGAAAAAAAATATTTTATCACCGTTTTTGGGAAAAGATAATCGATCGAGAAAATATTATTTTCCGAAAGCAACCAGTGAGGATGTGGACACGGCCGTGGAAGGGGTCGTCCAGGTGGTCCCATTGGTGGCCGTGGCAATATGATTGAGAATTATGAAGGAGGAGTGGACTATGCCGCTCAAGCTATGGAGAACGTGGCAGCTGCTAAATCAAATCAGACTGCTACAATGGCTGCTCAACCAACAGGAGCAGGCTCGAGTTGAACAGGCTGCTGAAGGCAAAAATAAAACTGCTTTTAGGCACCAGGATCTATCACAATTCTATGGAGACGTGGATCCTGTAAAAGCTGACTTATGGATTCAGGAACCAGAGAAAATCTTGGAATTAATACACAGTCAAGAGGGAGTGAAAGTATCTTATGCTACTTTTCTATTAGTTGGTGATGTTGAGTATTGGTGGAAAGGCACCAAACAGCCGTTGGAAGCAGAGAATCGGGAGATTACTTGGGAAGTATTCCGAAACATGTTCTTGAACAAGTATTTTCCTCATAGTGTGGGAGGTGAGAAGGAACAAGAATTTCTGCGACTTCAACAGAGAGATTTAACTATCGGAGAATACGCGGCAAGGTTTGAATCGCTTGCCAAGTATTTTCGATTCTTACAGAACAACCCAAACGAGGACTGGAAGTGCGAGCATTTTGAAGGAGGACTGCTTTTCGAGATTAAAGAATCAGTGCTAGCATTGGAAATCAGGAATTTCCAAGCTTTAGTTGAGAAATGTAGAAAAGTGGAGTTGATGAGGAAAGGAAGAGACAACAGAGGAACTGTTGGAGGACCCTCACGTTTTAAGAATCAATATCAAGATCAGAATCAGAAAGGGAAGCTAAACTAGAGGGAACCTTATTTCTGTCCACCAGGAAATAATCAGAATCAACAACAATATCGTTTAATTTTACTGCATCGGGAAGTGGAGGCCAGAAGAATCAAAACCAAGTCCAAGTGAAAGGATGTTACAATTGTGGAGATTCAAAACATGTTTCTGAAACTTGTCCTCTAGGAGGAATTATATGCTTCAATTGTGGTCAGGTGGGACATATCTCAAGGGAGTGCAATGCTCCAAGGTGTGGACCTGCTGTTAATAACACCAGCACTAATAAACCGACGACTACGGGTAGAGTTTATAATGTGAGGGGAGCTGAGACTTAAAACTATGACGATAATCTTTTAACCATATTTTTAATTCAGACTCAATGCATTCTTTCATTTCGATAGATTTTGTGAAATATTTGAGTTAGCCTATTTCTTCTTTGTCATATGATGTGATTGTTTCAAACTCCAATTATTCAACTTGTTATTATGGAATTCGATATGTTTGGACTGTCCTTTTGTTGTTCGGGATAGACACTTTCATGATAAAAGAAGTTTCTTAGTGAGACTTAATCTAATCACTTTTACTTTTGGTGGAAGTGATCCAGACTGAATTCTTGTCGGACTGTTGTTCTTTTAAATCGTTGTTAATAAAGTTCTTTTGAAAGAAGGAGCTTTCTTAGATTCATGTTTGTAAACGTGTACCGATCTTGTATTTTTACTTCCACGAACCTATTAGAGAATCTTTTATGCACAGGATATTCCTGTATTCTTTTCAGATTGTTAAAATTCTTCTATATTATTTCTTGTGAGAGTAAGACATTGAGATTAAGAAATCCAATTTAGTTTTGAGTCACGAAATTTCGGGACGAATTTTTTTTAAGTGGGGTAGTAATATAACACCCCGATTTTACTGCTTTCTAAGATCGGTATAAATAAAAATAAAAATTTATATTTTTATCTGAAACTTAGAAAATGATTTTGGGAAAACCAAAGTCATATCCATATTATACTTATTTTCATAAGTATACGGTGAAATATTTGGTTGAAAATTCAGATAGAACCCGGTCCGCGTTTTCACTGACAGTAAGATTTTACTGATCAGAAAACCAAAATTTGACTCGTGAACGAAACCATTAGGGTTTTATAAACTTTCCAAAAATATAGGCTATTTTTAAAATTTTCAAAAATAAATAAGTTATTCAGGCGTAAAACCCTAAATCGGGTAATCGACGGAGTAGAGAACGGACGTGCAGACATAAAATCAGACACCGGATGGATGAAGACAATGAGTCATAGAGGGTGACTCACCCATGTCATGATTACATTTAAATAAAAATCTAGGTATTTCTTCAAAGTAGTGTAAAGACCATTTTGCCCTTGGACCCATTTTACCCTTGAACTTTCTTTGAAATGCCAAATTTGTCCCAACAATTTGTGGGCACAAATCCACCACTTTACCAACCAATCCTCACCACATGTTTGTCATGATGGTTTTGTGGGAAATTACTATTTTGTCCTTAAGTTGCCATTTTATCACTAAATTGCCATTGTATAAGATTACAACTTTGTCCCTAAAAATTTATGCTTTGGACCCTTTTACCCCAAGTTTCCCACGGACCAAACCCCATTTGTGAGCCCATTCCGTTTCTATTTAAGGGATGCATCATCTTCTCCACGAAACTTTCTCCATTTTTCTCAAAAACTCTAATTTTTCATAGTCTTGTTTTGTGAAGCAACCAAGTGATTCTTAGCTCGTTTTTCATTTCTAAGAGGTATACCATACTTCTCTTACTCGATCATGATTACGTTCTTCAATTATTTTCATGATTCAATGCCTTGTTCATCATTTTCAATTCCTAGATCTAGAAAGTTTGAAATTCTCTAGAAAACCATAGAAAAATCCTACGATCATGAAACCAATTTCTATGATCTTATAATCATCTATATATTCATAATCTAAGAGAATGAATCAAACCAAACTTTCCTCCCCACTTTTCACTTCATAGTCGAAACCTTGCTTATCGGGTGGAGGAGATTTTGTTCATTTTCTTTAGCAAATGAACTTGGATTTCATCTTTCCGTATCATGTATATGTTGGATCCAAAGTGTGGTATCAAAATCAAGTATCTAGCCTATTTTGTGTGTCATGACCGGAAACATGTCTTTGAGGGATTAGAATATTTTTGTTTCAATCTTTGTTGTTAATCACTAATCTTATGTCTTAAGTATTAAGGATCATTAATCCAAGGACTTAAGAATTTTATAAATTTTTAGTCGCAAAATCCTATCATGACTGAACCTAGCATATAGAACATAGGTGATTTTATGTGCCTGATAGTAATTTTTTGGTTGTGGTTGTTGAAGGTTAAGTGATTTTGTGTTGTACGTGAAATCGGATGCGACAAAGTTCTAATCGGAATCAAAATCTTTGAGAGGTAAGGGGGGATTACCTGAGGAGTTTTTTCGATAGCTATATGCTATCCATTTCTGCTCTGTATTATTTATCTGTGGTTCTTGTGGTTGTTTAAGTTATGTTACTTTTATCGGTGTTTAGTGATCTGTTGTTAATTAATTATCTGTTTTAGTTAGTTATTTGCAGTTATATGTTATAGTATTTTAATGCATAGTATACTCTGTGTTAAATGATATAATGTGATGTTAGATGTTGTTTGAGAAGCCTGACAGTGGCCAGTGCTCAATTAATTAAATGAGATAAAAGCTTTAAGAAGCTTTACGATAAATATTCAATATTTAATTGAGAAATATTGGGATATATTATGATTTAAAAATAATTATTTGAGAAAATAATTTTTTTTCGAAAATATTATTATTTTAATGATTTATTAGTGTAAAAGTAATCTATGAGTCATAGAGTGGACGTAACCGTGAAATTATTTTTGTATTGCTAATTTTCACGCGAGAAATTTCGAAATGATAAAAAAATTTATTTTGTGAAATTATTCTTCAAAAATAACTTAATTATGATATTAGAAAAATTACTTAAGGAGAAAATGTCAAATTTTTACTTAAACGTATTTTAAAACATTAGATGGTGATTAGTTCTGAAAACACAAGTTACAGAAAGTGTTTTCTTAAAACAATAGTATTTCTTTAGTCTCAAGTGACTCCCTTTTTGAAAGATAAGATTTTCAGAAAACGATTTCAAGTAATTGATGATTTTTCAAAGGGAACTCCAATTTTGGAATGATTTTTTTAGAATCAAGTTTTACTCAACGATGGTATTTCCAACAACTTGGATAAGTTGTGGGGGTTTTGGATTTGGATTTGTTTTTTTCACAGAACGAAAAGGATGTTAACGACGAAAATTTTAAGAAGTTGAAAATAATAATGGTCATAAGCTTTTGAGTTTGACAAGGAAATATTGAACACGAAGAAAAACGACGAAAACAAAATGTTTTACATGCATTTCCTACGAAGTTAATCATGGTCTCTTGACGATATTCATGTCACGGAGTATTTGTTAATAATGGTATCATGGCGATATTCATGTCTTGACGTATCATTGTACCTTGGTGGTCAATGAAAACCATACACGACATTCTCATTGTGCCTTGTGTTGGACAATGGGCTATGGTAAAAATGACGTGCCTTATTTGGCAATCGAGTCTGATTAACTCATTCATACGACGTCGGGGAATCTCTGGAGATTAAGTAAAATATCAGACGACGAATATTGAAGTGTTCATGCATAATTTTCAAATGACGATGATCGGGTATGAAACCCATTGATATACTACTTAATTATTTATGAGGACTATGTTATTATGAAGTTGCATATGTGTATATGTTTTCTTTGTTTCGCGCATGTAGTTATCGTGTTAAATCCATATAATGGTTTTTGACCCTTGCATTATTTCCGATGGATTGTCTTTGTTGTGGTCTATTTGGGAGTTCAGATGAATCGCTCAGGGGCTATGATGTATACAAGAAGAAGGTCCCTTAGTTCGGGGCATGCCGATGTTTCTGTTACTATTATGTCTGTCTTATAGGGGTGACTAGCTTAGGTTTTATTTATCGTATGTTGTTGTTTTTCAATAAGGATCTATACTTATAAAGGTCTAGGTGTGAAAACAATATGATGCAGTATAGTTGTATGATGTTATATATATATATATATATATATATATATATATATATAAATATATATATATATATATATATATATATATATATATATATTTCCCTATACGGTCATTTTTACATTGTTGTTGTTGTTGTCGAAAAGAAGAAGGAAAAGAAAAAAAAATAGTTTATCACCGTTTTTGGGAAAAGATAATCAGTTGAGAAAATATTATTTTCCGAAAGCAACCAGCGAAATAAAGTTTTATTTTTCCGCAACGAGTTAAATAGGTAATGCCCCAAGGGGGTGTTACATTAGTGGTATCAGAGCTGGTTGAGTCTTTCGGGAACCTTGGGAAATAGGTTTGTTGTGTTGATGTTGTGTATTCCCGGATTAGGACTTGTTTGAATGACTTCTTAGAAGTAATGTATGTTAATACATAATTACGCGTTTCATTTTCTGGTTGTGTTATAACTGATTTTTTCTGGTAGGTCAGTTATGGAACCAACACTAGAAGGTGGACGTGGACGAGGACGTGGACGCGGTCGTGGAAGGGTTCGTCGAGTTGGTCCCATCGGTGGCCGTGGCAATATGAATGAGAATCATGAAGGAGGAGTGGACTATGCCACTCAGGCTATAGAGACCGTGGCAGCTGCTATCGCAAATCAGACTGCTACAATGGCTGCTCAGAACCAATAGGAGCAGGCTCGAGCTGAACAGGCAGCTGAAGGAAAAAATCTAACTGCTTTTAGGCGCCATGATCCATCTCAATTCCATGGAGACGTGGATCCTGTAAAAGCTGACTTATGGATTCAGGAACTAGAGAAAATCTTTGAATTAATACACAAACTAGAGGGAGTGAAAGTATCTTATGCTACTTTTCTGTTAGTTGGTGATGCTGAGTATTGGGGGAAAGGCACCAAACAACTGTTGGAAGCATAGAATCTGGAGATTACTTGGGAAGAATTCCGAAACATGTTCTTGAACAAGTATTTTCCTCAAAGTGTGTGAGGTGAGAAGGCGCAAGAATTTCTACGACTTCAACAGAGAGATTTAACTGTCGGAGAATACGTGGCAAGGTTCGAATCACTTGCCAAGTATTTTCTCTTTTTCCAGAACAACCCAAACGAGGATCGGAAGTGTGAGCGTTATGAAGGAGGACTGCGTTTCGAGATTAAAGAATCAGTGCTACCATTGGAAATCAGGAATTTCCAAGCTTTAGTTGAGAAATGCAGAAAAGTGGAGTTGATGAGGAAAGGAAGAGACAACACATGAACTGTTGGAGGACCCTCACGTTTTAAGAATCAATATCAAGATCAGAATTAGAAAGGGAAGTTGAACCAGTGGGAACCTTATTTCCGTCCATCGAGAAACAATCAGAATCAATAACAATATCGTTCTAATTTTGCTACATCAGGAAGTGGAGGCCAGAAGAATCAAAACCAAGGCCAAGTGAAAGGATGTTACAATTGTGGAGATTCAAAACATGTGTCTGAAACTTGTCCTTTAGGAGGAATTAAATGCTTCAATTGTGGTCAGGTGGGACATATCTCAAGGGAGTGCAATGCTTCAAGGCGTGGACTTGCTGTCAATAACACCACTAATAAACCGACGACTACGGGTAGAGTTTATGATGTGTGGGGAGCTGAGACTTCAAACTATGACGGTAATCTTTTAACCATATTTTTAATTCAGACTCAATGCATTCTTTCATTTCGATAGATTGTGTGAAATATTTGAGTTAGCCTATTTCTTCTGTCATATGATGTGATTGTTTCAAACTCCAATTATTCAACTAGTTATTATGGAATTCGATATGTTTGGACTGTCCTTTTGTTGTTCGGGATACACACTTTCATGATAAAAGAAGTTTCTTAATGAGACTTAATCTAATCACTGTTAATTTTGGTGGAAGTGATCCAGTCTAAATTCTTGTCGGACTGTTGTACTTTTAAATTGTTGTTAATAAAGTTCTTGTGAAAGAAGGAGCTTTCTTAGATTCATGTTTGTAAACGTTTACCGATCATGCATTTTTACATCCATGAACCTATTAGAGAACCTTTTATGCACATGATATTCTTGTATTCTTTTCAGATTGATAAAATTCTTCTATATTCTTTCTTGTGAGAGTAAGACATTGGGATTAAGAAATCCAGTTTAATTTTGAGTCACGAAATTTCGGGGACGAAATTTTTTTTAAGTGGGGTAGTAATGTAACACCCCAATTTTTCTGCTTTCTAAGATCGGTATAAATATAAATAAATGTTTATATTTTTATATGAAACTTAGAATATGATTTTGGGAAAACCAAAGTCATATTCATATTATACTTATTTTTATAAGTATACGGTGAAATTTTTGGTTGAAAATTCAGATGGAACCCGGTTTGCGTTTTCACCGACAGTAAGATTTTACTGATCAAAACCAAAATTTGACTCGTGAATGAAATGATTAGGGTTTTTATCAACTTTCCTATGATATAGGCTATTTTGAAAATTTTCAAAAATAAATAAGTTATTCGGGCGTAAAACCCTAAATCGGGTAATTGACGGAGTCGAGAACGGACGTGCAGAGACAAAATCTGACATCGGAAGGATGAAGAAATGATAGAGGGTGACTCACCCATTTCATAATTACATTTAAACATAAATCTAGATATTTCTTCAAAGTAGTGTAAAGACCATTTTGCAGTTGGACCATTTTACCCTTAAACTTTCATTGAAATGCCAAGTTTGTCCCAACAATTTGTGGACACAAATCAGCCACCTTACCAACCAATCCTCACCACATGTTTGTCCTTATGGTTTTGTGGGAAATTACCATTTTGTCCTTAAGTTGCCATTTTATCACAAAATTGTAGTTGTGTAAGATTACAACTTTGTCCCTAAATATTTATGCTTTGGACCCTTTTACCCCTAGTTTCCCATGGCCCAAACCCCATTTGTGAGCCCATTCCATTGCTATTTAAGGCATGCATCATCTTCTCCATGAAGCTTTCTCCATTTTTCTCAAAAACTCTAATTTTCCACAGTCTTATTTTATGAAGCAACCAAGTGATTCTTAGCTCATTTTTTATTTCTAATAGGTATACCATACTTCTCTTACTCAATCATGATTATGTTCTTCAATTATTTTCATGATTCAATGCCTTGTTCATCACTTTCAATTCCTAGATCTAGAAAGTTTGAAATTCTCTAGAAAATCATAGAAAAATCCTATGATCATGAAACCAATTTATATGATCTTATAATCATCTATATATTCATAATCTAAGAGCATGAATCAAACCAAACTTTCCTCCCCACTTTTCACTTCATGGACGAAACCTTGCTTATTGGGTGGAGGAGATTTTGTTCATTTTCTTTAGCAAATGAACTTGGATTTCACCTTTCCATATCATGTATATGTTGGATCCAAAGTGTTGTATCAAAATCAAGTATCTAGCCTATTTTGTGTGTCATGACCGGAAACATGTCTTTGAGGGATTAGAATATTTTTGTTTCAATCTTTGTTGTTAATCACTAATCCTATGTCTTAAGTATTAAGGATCTATCCAAGGACTTAAGAATTTTAGAAATTTTTAGTCACAAAATCCTATCATGGCTGAACCAAGCATATAGAACATAGGTGATTTTATGTGCTTGATAGTAATTGTTTGGTTGTGGTTGTTGAAGGTTAAGTGATTTTGTGTTGTACGTGAAACCGGATCGGTGACAAAGTTCTAATCGGAATCAAAATCTTCGAGAGGTAAGGGGGATTACATGAGGAGTTTTCCCGATAGCTATATGCTATCGGTTTGTGTTCGGTATTATTTATCTGTGGTTGTTTAAGTTATGTTACTTTTATCGGTGTTTAGTGATCTGTTGTTAATTAATTATCTGTTTTAGTTAGTTATTTGCAGTTATATGTTATAGTATTTTAATTCATAATATACTATGTGTTAATTGATATAATGTGATGTTGGATGTTGTTTGAGAAGCATGGAAGTGGCCAGTGCTCAATTACTTAAACGAGATAAAAGCTTTAAGAAGCTTTACGATAAATATTCAATATTTAATTGAGAAATATTGGAATATATTATGATTTAAAATAATTATTTGAGAAAATAAGAATATTTCGAAAATATTATTATTTTAATGATTTATTTGTGTAAAATTAATCTATGAGTCACAGAGAGGACGTAACCGTGAAATTATTTTAGTGCTGCTAATTTTAACCCGATAAATTGCGAAATAATATAAAAAGTTATTTTGTGAAATTAATCTTCAAAAATAAATTAATTATGATATTACAAAAATTACTTAAGGATAAAAGGTCAAATTTTTACTTAAACGTATTTTAAGACGTTAGACGGTGATTAGTTCTGAAAACGCGGTTACAGAAAGTATTTTCTTAAAACAACAATATTTCTTTAGCCTCAAGTGACTCCCTTTTTGAAAGATAAGATTTTCAGAAAAATATTTCAAGTAATTTATGATTTTACAAAGGAAACTCCAATTTTGGAATGATTTTTCTGAATCAAGTTTTACTCAACGACGATATTTCCAACAACTTGGATAAGTTGTGGGTGTTTTGGATTTGGATTTGTTTTTTTCACAGAATGAAAAAGATGTTAATGATGAAAATTTTAAGATGTTGAAAACTACGATGGTCGTAAGCTTTTGAGTTTGACAAGGAAAGATTGAACACGAAGAAAAACGACGAAAACAATTTGATGAAGTATAGTTGTATGATATTATATATATATCCATATACAGTCATGCATGTTTACGTTGTTGTTGTGGTTGTCGAAAAGAAGGAAAAGAAAAATAAATTTTTTATCACCGTTTTTGGGAAAAGATGATCGATTGAGAAAATATTATTTTCTGAAAGCAACCGGCGAAATAAAGTTTTATTTTTCCACAACGAGTTAAATAGGTAATGCCCCGAGGCGGGTGTTACAACCAGCGTATCACAGTAAATTCAACAACATAAAATCAGACATCATCAAATACTTTAAAATCAACCTAATGTCGATAAACCTACAATCCCCGAATCACCATTGGTTTTACAGAAAAGGTTTCTAATGTGATTTTGGTCTTGTCGATTACTCAACTACTAGTAGGGTTTAGGTCGTCCTACACAATTATTATAGAATATACTTATTGATTCCGACTGTAGAATGATTCTTTCCCTCACCCGAGTTATCACCGAAATCCCGAACTCGACATTCTTCGCTATCACACCACGTCTTAACAGTTTCACCTTGAACCAAACAACATAACTATAATTAATCAAACAAACCCAACTATACCCACTTTATGCTAGATTCGGTCATTCAATTCAAATTAGGGCTAGGATCATTTTATCATTCTAATATTTTGGATCCTAGTTACTAAAGTCTTAACTAACAGAGATTAATTATTACAAGACAAAAGTTTGAAACAAAACCCTCTAACCTCTAGGGTTAGGGTTTCGTCCATGTATAGTAAAATAGGCTAGAATTTTTTTTTGATTGCAAGCTCTTGGATTATCACTCTACGGATTTCAAGTAGCTTATTTCAAGTAATCATCCAAGTTAAAGTTGAATAAAATTCATCTAACCCCTTTAGTATAGAATTCGTCCAAGACATAAAAATAGGGTTAGAAGTTTCTTTTTCTTTACATACTCTTAGATTTAAAACCTAGAAACCTTAGATAGCCTAGAACCATCATCATTTATGCAAAAATTTGAAGAAAACTCATCTAGCCCACTTTATGACTAGATTTGGCCTTGTAGAGAAAAATAGGAAGGAAAATGATTTTGCTTACATGCCCTTTGACAATGAAAGTAGGGATCATAACTAGATCATTGAAATTGGTTTCACATTTTTATGATTTTTCAACAATTTTCTAGAATTATTCAAAGTTCCGGATCTAGAAATGGAAAACTATGAAATATGAAGAACAAAAGCTTAAACAAGAGAGGAGATGATCATGTTACCTCAAGTTCGGAAAGTGGAAGAAGGAGATTGATGATCTTGGCAAGTTTCTTCAATGGAAACACTTAAGCTTTTGAAGATGATAATGGAGTTTGTGAAGAAAATGAACAAGAAGAATGAAAAAGACGAAGAGTGAAATGGGGAGGGGAGGCCACAGTTTTGAGGGGCTTTTTATAGGGAAAATCTTAGGCATTGTTTGGTTTTTAGCTTTTAAATTAATGGGTTTTGTGATTATTTAATTAATATGTAATTAACTATGGTTAATAATTAACTTAACTAGGGTTACTTTGATAACTATGGTTAATAAACATGTGGCTCACATTAAATGAAGGTGTGGCTGATTTTGGTCCACAAGAATTAACCATGGTTTCTTAACCATGGTTAGAATTTAACTAAACGTCGGTTTGTTTAAGCTAAAAGGGCATTTTGGTCATTTCGCTTAAAAACTCGTAATTTCTAACATTAATTGAATCATAAATTCTTGATGAGTCATCCCATAGCTCAACTCCTCTGGTGTCCCGTTCAATCTCTGTAATTCCGTTGCCGATTCCATCGGTTTCCCAATTAGTGTTTTATGGCCGTATAAAAGCAAAATATTTCGTTTTCGATTGAAAATTTTAAAACCAATAAAAGTCGTTGGAAATATGATTTAAACATAAACCATTTATTCATGAGTCAAAATTAGGTTTTCTGATCATTAAAATCTTACTGTCAGTGAAAACACCGACCGTTTTCCGTTCGAACTTTCATCAAAATTCGTCCGAATAAACATAATATTTTATTTCTGATTAGAAATTTGGAAAATAGAGTTCCTCACGGACAAAATATAAAAAATCAACAAATTTCAGTTTCGGGTCAAATTATGGTTTTCTGCCGGTATAAAATTATACTGTCAGTTAAAAACACAGACCGATTTCAGTCTGAGTTTTAAACCCAAATTTTAACCAAAGCTTCCGACCATAGAGTAGGTTCTATATATGATTTTTTTTCCTCCAAAATCATTTCCTAGGTCTTAGATAAAAATATAAATAAATATATCTTTACCGTTAATACAGCGTATCCGAAAATCGGGCTGTTACATCAAGTAATTGACTTGGCTTGATGACTACTTTATATCTGACTTTTAGAGGTCTAGATATCTGGTTTGTTCTTTGCAGACGAATGTAACCTGATCTTGACTTTGAATTGGTCTTCAATCGTTCTTCAGGGATTTCAAGAATAAATGCATACTCATTTGGCTTTGAAATTCTTCTCAGAAACTTGTTGAATTCATGACGCGGCTTCTAAGATTCTTGAGAGAATTTTTGACTTTTGTAATATTTGTTGTGAAATCTTGTTGTTTGTTCATTTGACGCACGACAAGAATTTCCGTCTTCATAAGCGTTGATTGCTTTGGTATACTTCAATCTTCATTTTCAGGAGAGGATTGCAATCAATCTGTTCTTGCAGTTTCCAGGTGCACAACTTTGTATTTAGCCTTTGATCCATTCTTTAGATGCATTTGCCTCTTAACTTGATTATGATAATCAAGACTTTTCTTCAAACTAGATTGACTTGCTTCATCATCTTCAAGATAACTTTTGATTGAATTTTCCATTAGACGATTGGACATAGTTTCATTATCTTCTCTGTTTATTCTGTACTAAGATTGTATATCCTGCACATCCCAAGTAAAAGATTAGCAATGCTTAGACAGTTTGTAACACCCCGATTTTTCTGCTTTCTAAGATCGGTACAAATATAAATAAATGTTTATATTTTTATCTGAAACTTAGAAAATGATTTTGGGAAAACCAAAGTAATATTCATATTATAATTATTTTTATAAGTATACGGTTAAATTTTTGGTTGAAAATTCAGACGGAACCCGGTCTGTGTTTTCACTGACAGTAAAATTTTGTTGATCAGAAAACCTTATTTTGACTCGTGAACGAAATGAATAGATTCTATATATCATTTCCAACGATATAGGTTATTTTTAAAATTTTCAAAATAAATAGGTTATTATACATTGATTCGGGCGTAAAAACTTAAATCGGGTAATCGACGGAGTCGAGAACGGATGTGCAGAGACAAAACCCGACATCGGATGCTGAGATTTATTGTCACCCAGGGTGGTGAGTCATAGGGGTGACTCACCTAGAATTTAATTCATGTAATTATGAGTTTAAGTGTGAAAAGACCAAAATACCCCTAACTTAACCTATCCTAGTTAAAATTTAACCATGGTTAAGGCAAGACAAGTTCAATTTGGCTACTTCCTCTTGATTTTGTGGTCACAAACCAGCCACCTCTCCTTCAACATCAACCACATAATTTTCATGATTACTTTAGGCATGAAATTACCAAAATGCCCTAAGTGAAATTACACCTTTGTCCTTAAATGAAAAACAATTTGGACCCTTTAGCCCCCCAATTCCCACAGCCAACACACCACATTTAGGCCATTCCACTCATTTCTCTCTAACTTCATCTTCTTCCTCACTTTTTTTTCTCTCAAAATTCTCTAAGTTCCATAACCAAAATTTGTGAGGAGCTACTTGATCTCTTGCCATTTTTCAATTTCTAAGAGGTATACCATACTCATCTCACTCAATCAATAGCATGCTCTTCATTCATTTTCATGTTTCAAAGCCATGATCATCTTTTTCAATTCATAGATCTGGAAAGTTTGAAAATCTTTAGAAAATTGTAGAAAAATTCTATGATCATGAAACCAATTTCTATGATCTTAATATCATCTCTATATTCAATATCCAAGAGTATGCATCAAACAAAAATTTCTTGCCCATTCAACCTATCAAGGCCGAACCCTAGTTTGAAGTGGGGGAAGGACCTTGTTCAATTTTTTAACAAGTCTTGCTTGATTCAATCCTTCTTTGTCATGTATGTATTGAATCCATGATGATTGGATCAAACTAAAATCTCTAACCTATTGTTTTGTTCATGGCCGAAATTATGTTCTTGAAGAGTTGAAAGATTTTGTTTTTCAACTTATGATAATTTATCTTAACGCTATACTCTAAGGTCATGGATCTAAGAGTGTAACACCCTGCTTTTCGTATAAGGGATTATGTTATTATGGATGCCTAGCTGTTGTTGTTGTTGTTGTTGTTGTTGTTGTTGTTGTTGTTGTTGTTGTTATTATTAATGAAGGTAGTATTGTTATTTATATAATTGATAATGTAATTGTGATTAGTGTTGTAGTATTTTTATGCTTATACATATATATGTATGTATATATTATTACATATGATAATATGTATATTAATATATGATTATTTGCATTAATATGAGGTTGTGTCTCTTAATGTGGGATCTTATATGAATATATGATTTTGTTTGTGATTTTATATGTTAGTATATGATATGTGATTTTATTAATAATAAGTGATTAAGAATGATAGGATGAGATATCGTGTGATTTAGTATTTAAATAGAGAGAGTGTAATTCTTAGATTTTAGTCCATCAACCAATCATATTTGAGTCCTTATTAATAAAGGATATTCCTCTTTTTGGTTACCTCTTAAGATCTTATCATAATCTCCTAAGGATTTTATCTAGGAATAACTATCAAACCTGTCGCTAAACACCAAGAACGCCTCAATCAGAAACTTGTAGCTTAAGTTATGGGCAAAATACCGATCTGTATACAGTTTGGGCTGAAATAGGAGCCCATTATGCCCTAACTTGTATTTATAACACAAGACTCGACCTAAACCCTATTTATCACATTGTTAACCTCAGAATATCTGCCTCTCTTCATCTTTCTTAGTTTTCCCTTGAACCCCTTGAAGTTCTTGGAGTTTGGGAGAGAAGTTACGTGTGTTAGCATCGTTTAAGGCTTGAGGAACTCGTCGAGACGCTCGAGGGAACGTGCCTAGTTTGCCAACGTTATTTTTTTGGGAATCTTCATACCAGGTATTGGGAGAAGGATTAGTATTAACATGTAGGCATTGGGGGTAGCGTAAGATGAAGGGTTAACCCATGACCCTGTCGTATGTTGTTTGCCTATTTGATGTTAATTGATATATGTATAATATGATTCTAATGTTAATGACATGCTTTAATTGTTGTACTGTTTGATGTTAATTATTTATGATGTATGATTCGATGTTATTGGTATGCCCAATTGAGTATGATGTTTAAGGATACCATGAATGTTCATGATGATGATGATGCTATTATGATGATGATGTTGTTATGATTATGAGAATGTTGTTATGATAATGATGATAATGTTAATGTCAACAATGACGTTAATAAGACTATAACCAATTAATAGGGCTTGTTAACGATGTTAAGACGTTAATATACGTTAACAATGATAATCAGATTTAAGGGATGTTTTCCCAGATGTTCATAAGACATGAATATAGTTTGAGATGCAAGGTTATGTTCATAGGGCTTAGTTAAAGACCCTAGGATTGATTAGTGAGTTTTCTAGGAACATTAATAATGAAACTGTGATTAAAGGATTAATTCCCCGTAACGATAAGACATGAACATTAATGAAGAACAGTTAAGATTAATGAAACTGATGTTTGATAGAATAGTTAAAAGTCAATAGATTTAATCTGTGATTTTTCCCAAGGATTTGGGAAAAGGTTTCTGACCCTTTCTGCCCAGATCAGTACGGCCATGCTCCATCGAGCACGACCGTGCTTAACAGGGAGCATGCCCGTGCACCAGTTTGAAATCCAGAGCAGGGCACGCAATTGAGTACGCCCGTGCTCAGCAGGCAGCACGACCATGCTTTCCTGCAGGTCCAGCACGCTAGTGCTGAGGGTGAGCACGCCTGACCAGAACAGAACCGGAATGCTAAAAATAGTGGTTCTACCCCAAAGTATCCAATTAATGAAAGAAGATACCAAACGAAGAAAAGATGAGTTAGATAACTTAAAGATGTTGTTATGTGCCTTGGTAGCCGAGTGGCCAAGGGGACCTTGATGCTTAATCGTCAAGGTGTTGAGCTCTGTACCTGATCAGTCGGAGTGTTAATAATTAAAGTGGAAAGATGATGTTATGTACCTTGGTAGCCTAGCATTTGCTCCAAGGGGGCCTCGATAGCCGAGCGGTCGAAGTGTTGAGCTCTGGTGCTTTTTGGCCAGAATGTTGTTGTTTTGTACCTTGTTAGCCGAGTTGTCAAGGGGGTCTTGATGCATAATGTCAAGGTGTTGTTAAAAGATATTGGACCTTGGTAGCCGAGTGACCAAGGGGGCCTTGATGCTTAATGGTCAAGGTGTTGAGCTCTGTTGCTTTTTGGCCAGAGTGTAAGTGAAAAGATTATGTGATAAAAGATTAAAGACTACAGATGAAAGATAACGTTGATGGTGATGATGAACTTGGGTAGCCGAGTGGCCTCAGCAGAGGTGGTGATTGTTGGTTGTGCGTTGTGATTGCTCATTCATGCATTGGATTAGTGGAGTAGCACTGCATCGCATAGTATACCTTGTTTAGAATGATACAGATGATATTAATATGATGAGATGATTATGTTTGATATGCTATGTTAATGTGATGCATGTTCATCTTGCTAACTGCTTCCATGCCATTATGTTGATATATATGTTTCTTACTCCCCGACTTTTGTTGTTTGTTTGCATGTATCTTTTGGATATGCAGAGAATGGTGAGCAGCTTGCTGAGGAGTGACTCTGAGGAGCCACTACTCGTAGTTTAGTTTATGTTCTGTTTTAGTTTGTTTATCCGAGTTGTTTTATCGGATTGGCTATACCAGCTCTGTAATGTGACATCAGGGTTGGGTTCGTTATATGTTTCCTATTTTGTTTCTTTTAAACAATGCTTTAGTTTTTTTGTGTTGAAGTTATGTTACAATGTGGCAGCCTCTGCCCGGTTTTTATTATGATGATATAATATGCATGTGTTATCCTTTTTTATATCTTTTACGTTTTATGAATACATGCGGGGTAGAGGATGTCACCAAGAGTATGTATAATTTTGAGATCTCTAGCCTATATTTTGTGTTATGGCCGAAATTTGATTCTTAAAAGGTTGGAGTATTTTATTTCAATCTTTGTATGTTAATCATTGATTTAGGGTTTTAAGTGATTAAGGATCACTAATCCAAGAGCTTAGGAATTTTAGAAATTTTTTGTCATTTAATCACCTCATGGCCATGACCCATCATGTAGGAACATATGTATATTTAGTTGTGTGATTGATAATTTTGGTTGTGGTTTGTTGAAGGATAAATTGTTGTGTGAATCGTGTACGTGTTTTGTGGAGACCGGACGTTTGACGGAACTTTAATTCAACAAGAAAAATCTTCAAGAGGTAGGGGGAGCACCTAAGGGGTTTTTCCGATAGCTATACGCTGTTTATTTGGGGTCTGTATAATTTATTTGGCGTGTTTATTGTTTTACATAGTTAGAAATAACTGCTTTTAAATTATTTTCTTTTAATTATTTATCTGTATTTAATTTTTATTATATTTTAATGCAAGTCATAATTGTGCTATTTTCTATATTATTGGCATGAAATTGTTATTGATGTTGATTGTGGATTGAAAAGCCTGACAGTGCTCAATTAATTACGAGGTTAAAAGCGTTAAAAAGCTTTTTAAGAAATATCGAATTTTTAATTATTGGAATAAATTAATATAATATCACTTAATTATTTGGTTGGTTGAAAATGAGAAATAGTTGAAAATAATGTTATTTTAATGATTTAACGACGTAAGAGTGTTTTATGAGTCACAGTGAGGACGTAACCATAAAAATATTTTAGTACTACTAATTTTTACGTAAGAAATTTCTAAATATTATAAAATGTTATTATAAAAAAATAAGTTTCAAAAATAATTTTATTATGGTGTCGGTATAATTATTTTACTAGAAAAATCATATTTTGACTTAAAACGTCAAGCGACAAATAATTTCGATAATGTTTGTGGAAAGTATTCTAAAAGGCAGAAAAATTGGTTAAAACATAGAATTAATCTCAAAAATATATTTTTTGGAATTAAGGTTCAAAACAAAGATTTTTGGAAGAAAATCAGTTTTAAGTGATTTTGATGATTTTATAAAACGAATTTCCAACGTAAAATGATTTTCTGTAAAGTAGATTTACACAACGGGTTATTTCTAACAACTTGGATAAGTTGAGGAAATTTTGTTTTTGATTTGTGTTTCATAGAACGAAAATGATTTTAAAGATGAAAAACGAACCTAGTTACCGAGACATCGGGTTCTAGTGTTCTATTGTGTGGACGGGTGTCCCAATGGTGAAGTGATGGGCTATATGTCCTATAAAACATTATATTGATTTTTGTGGCAAAATATACGAATCTAAATCCGGTGCATCGGTCTTGATTTCGTGATTTGCACATTTTGACTTGGAGTCTATTTTATTGGAATGATTGATAAACTTAAATGTTTAAACATTGGAATGGTCGTGAGCCTTTGAGCTTCGACAAGGAACAAATGAACACAAAGAAAATGACGTGAACAAAACGTTCTACATGCATTTTTGGGACAGACGTGCCTACTCATTTGGACTTGAATTCTTGATGGCAAGTATTCATGATATTGCATCATTGTGCCTTGATGTACAATGAAACCACATATTATAAATAGTAACCACTGTGCCTCGTTTTGGAAAGTGCTATGGTTAATTTAAAACATGCCTTATTTGGCAACGATTAAAACCTGCCTTATTTGGCAACGAGAGCTTGATCAGCTCATTTATAAATGAACGGTGGGTCTATGAAAGGCCGGGCTAATTACGACTATTTCTGGAGCTCGGATATTAGTGATATTTTATAGGTTGAGTTAAGTACGATTATCGTTGGATATTCTTGTGAACTACGTACAATGATGGTTGGAGATCATATCCTACCGAGTTACTTACTTAACTAGTTGGAACTCGAAACCTTGGCAGGCCAAATAATTGATCTTATTGATATGGTGTTGGGATCTCCGGAGATTAAGTACATAATTTTAGATGACGAATATTTAAGTGTTATGCATTGGTTTTAAAAACCACGATGACTGTCGGGTATGAAACCCTTTAATAAACTAGTTGTTTACTATCTCTGTTGTTATAACTATACATGTTATATGATGTTTTGTATGTCGCGCATGTAGTTATCGTTTTAAAATCCATATATTGGTTCTCACCCTTGCATATACTTGTTCTACTAGCTTTTCTGTTGTACCTTGGTACAAGAGTGCAGATGTTGCAGAAGAGTTCCTTAAGTCACTTGGAGACTTAAGTCCGGATTGCGGAAAGAGAAGTGGGATCATAGGGATGGTCACGGGGTCTTAATAGTGAGTATCTTGTAAAGTGACCAGCTTAGTTTTGTGTTTAAGGATGTATATTTTAAGAAGCTTAGTACGGGTGTCTTGATGCTTTTCGTATAGCATCTAAGAAAAGACTTTTAAGAAAAATTTATACGTTGTAGAAGGTTTGTTTATAAATAAAAATTTGTGTATGTCTGTTGTGAAGTATAGTGTAAATGTACTGTTTTTGTTATGTGTATCACAATTTTCCGAAGTGTTAAGAAGAAATTTTTTCTTACACCTAGATTTTCTGACTTAAAATTAATCAATTTCCGAAAGCAACCAGCAAATTTTCTTTTTAATTTATTTCCGCACGTGTTCACAAAGTAATGCCCAAGGGGGGTGTTACAGAGTTCATTTAAAATCATTTGCTTAATGTTTGGATTCATCAAAACACAAGGGTTAGATGCTTGACATAGAGTCAGATGCTTTGAGACTTAATACATGAGTTCAACGTCCCCCCACTAACATAACACACTAATTACTAATATTTTCCTATAAAAAAAGACATAATATCATTTTTTTTTCATGAACATGCTTATGCATTATTAGAATCTTTTGTAACACAATTATTTTGCTTAATACTTGCCATTGTTAAATCTATTAATTAAAAAAAATCTATACATGTAAAGAAATATAATTTGATATCTACTAAAAAAATCTAACAACATTAATGATGATCAATTTTATTCCTTTTTTAAATTTTCAATAAGCTTTATTGGAATTCTCAAATGAACATATTTACTATAAAAATCTAAAAAAAATGAATACCGATAAATTTATTCCTTTTTCACTTTTTCAATAAGCTTTATTGGAAATTTTACATAAACATATATACTAAAAAATCTAACAAAATTAATACTAATAAGTTTTATTCTTTTTTTAATTTTTCAATAACCTTTATTGGAATTTTGACACAAATACTATGCATACTATATAAATTGAACTTAAAAGCCCTCTACAACCAAAATCAACAACAACAAAAACAAAACCAAAAGAAAAAATTGGTCGTGTATTTGTTTTAGGTGTTGCATCATGGAGAGCTCATGTGAGGCTGTTCTCGGAGACATCGACCTTGTGACCCTGATCCTTATTTGGCTGCCGGTGAAATATGTGCTCCGATGCAAGTGTGTGTCCAAGAAATGGTTGGCTATAATCTCCAACCCTCAATTCTGTTATTCCCACACTCTTCGTATGTGCCAAAATTCTTCCCCATCACTTTTGCTCCACAAATCACCAAGGTTGCAATTTGACATAGTCCCCTTGATCAATTTGGATGCTAACCCTTCTCCCGTAAGGACTTGTCAATATAATATCTTATATAGTCCTCATTTTTTCTTTGAAATTTTGCAATCATGTAATGGTTTTCTACTCTACAAAGCTTTCATCCTAGGCATTCATAAGTCTCATATATTCGCCCAATATTACTATAGAATCTTTAACCTAACCTTCAACAACTTCTATAAGCTTCAGTTCCAAAGTAAAAATTTCAAGCAAGAAATATCTGCCTTTTATTTAGATTTTGACCCATTGGGATCCCCTCACTTTAAAGTTATTTCATTCTGGAGAGTAATAAGTTATAATTGGAGTCGGGATAAAATGTTCAAACTCACTTCGACTTTAAGGTTAATATATATTCATCACAGACTGGTCGTTGGAGTGAGGATGGGGTTTGCTTTACTGCATTAGCCAATACGCGTGTTGATTCTGGTGTATACTGCAATAGTGTTATACATTGGTTCACTCCCGGTGGGGATTGTGTCTATTTTGATGTAGAACGACAATTATTCAACACAATGCCAACTGCCGCATCTATTGACTACAACAATCTAATTGTCAAGTATTTTGGAGAGTCAAGTGTTGTTTTGGCTTCAACGACTCAAGAGGGGGGGAGGGAATTGAGCATTCTTAAACATATTTCCCTCTTAAAAACTTTTCAAATCAAAGTTGCGTATTTTTGGCCTCAGGATCTTTTACAAGATCGATGAAGGGTTTATATAAAATCTTGAATAGAAGGATGATGAAGATAAGAAAGATTAATTCATCATTAATTCAAGTTCAATAACTCGGTAATAACAAGATACAAAAACTGATTAAACCTTTAAAGATTAAGAACAAGTTATGCAAGTTTCAGATACAAGCATTAACAATCAAGAACAAACTTGCAGGTTTTAATTTCAGTAATTAGCAATCACGAATGGTTTTGATCAACTCAGTTTTAAGCGCGGATAACACAAACTTGATTACAATCGAACTCGATTTTCAATACAGTTTATACAGATCAAGAATAGAAATTATATTGAACTTTAAACATCAAAATCACAGGTTCTTGATTATAAACAGAAAGTAAGGAGTTTGAGTTTAGGGATACCACACAACCAGATTTATCCTGGTTCAGTCACCTCCACTGTGACCTACATCCAGTCCCCACTCCACCTGTGGGATTTCACACACTAACACACAAGTTTTGCCATGTAGATTGAAAAACCTTTACACCACAGAGCACTCCTTCACCTTGAGATACCACACTCTTGTGAGGAGCTTCACTGTTCAACCTTAGGGATACCTCACCCTAATCACTCAGAGAGACTCCCTCTCTCTTTACAATCGAAAGTAAAACAAAAGTTGATTCCTAACTCTCAATAGTCAGATAAACAAATTGAAGCACTTTTGAGTATTGAAACACTCTTTTCACAGTTAGCTTAAGAAATATGATGAATGATATGTGTATCGTTATGATCGATATGATATTATTATATTTCTGTAGAAAGTGTTCCTTTGATCCCTCTTTATATAAAAAACAAGTTATAGTCGTTGGGATCAATTAAAAAAGATTTGGATCTGATTAACAGAATCTGTTTTCTTGATTCTGGTTCTTGAAATAAGATTCTGATAGTTCTTGTAGAATTCGCGTCCATCTTGAAAATAACCGTGTTCATCTAGCCATTAAGATTTTACATTCAATCGGGCTAGTAGACGAGCTCCATTTAGTAGACGAGCTCTATATGGTAGACGAGCTCCATATGCTACTTTATTAGACAAAGCTTCTCATTAAGGACTTAGTAAGTCCAAAGAGTGTAACCTTAGTAGACGAGCTCCACATACCACTTTAGTGGACGAGCGCTTCTGTTACTTTAGTGGACAATCACTTCTGTCACTTTAGTGGACAAGCATTTCTGTCACTCTAGTGGACGAGCGCTTGTTTCACTTTGTTGGACGACCGCTTGTCTCACTTTATTGGACGCCCGCTTTTATCACTTATGTTGGACGTGCGCTTCTATCACTTCAGTGTTGGACAAGCGCTTCTGAAATCTTATTTCCAAAAATCATTTTCATTAACGAAACTTATTCCTTTTAATGCAGTTTATGAAAATTGATTTTCTTTCAAGCATCTTTTCAAACGAGCTTTTTGTGAATAAGAGATTTCATCTCTTACAAATCATCTAAGACTTAAATCTAATTTCTCCTTTAAGCTCTTGTCTTGATGATTCCTTGATCTTTGTTGGACGACCGCTTGTATCACTTTATTGGATGCCCGCTTTTATCACTTAGGTTGGACGTGCGCTTCTATCACTTCAATGTTGGACGAGCGCTTCTGAAATCTTATTTCCAAAAATCATTTTCATTAACGAAAACTTATTCCTTTTAATGCAGTTTATGAAAATTGATTTTCTTTCATGCATCTTTTCAAATGAGCTTTTCGTGAATAAGAGATTTCATCTCTTACAAATCATCTAAGACTTAAATCTAATTTCTCCTTTAAGCTCTTGTCTTGATGATTCCTTGATCTTTGTTGGACGACCGCTTGTATCACTTTATTGGACACCCGCTTTTATCACTTATGTTGGACGTGCGTTTCTATCACTTCAGTGTTGGACGAGAGCTTCTGAAATCTTATTTCCAAAAATCATTTTCATTAACAGAAACTTATTCCTTTTAATGCAGTTTATGAAAATTGATTTTCTTTCATGCATCCTTTCAAATGAGCTTTTCGTGAATAAGAGATTTCATCTCTTACAAATCATCTAAGACTTAAATCTAATTTCTCCTTTAAGCTCTTGTCTTGATTATTCCTTGATCTTTGTATTTTCTCTTTTGATTTCTTCAAGTTCTTCCTTGAATATTCTCCTTTAATTGCTCACTGAACTTGTTGAGCACTGCTTGATCCTGTCTTTGCAATTGATACTAAAACACTTGCATACGCATTAAGTTGTATTTTTCATATATCAAAATCTCTAAGTCATTGAGTCTAACAATCTCCCCCTTTTTCATTATGACAAACCTTTTAACAAATTATAAGATCAGAGTATAAGTGTAGCAGACACAAAGTGTTTTTAGCAGATTTATATCATGGTATCAAAGTAGTCAGAGCAGAAGTATATAAGAGCACAAAAAAATATTAATAGAGCAGAATTTGATTTACTCCCCCTTAATCATGTAAGCTTATTAGCTCCTGATAGTGTGATTTCACATCATAATTCCTGTACATTTTTGCATGCATTTTTCATATAGTTTAGGCATATTTGATTTGATTTTATTAGTTTTTACCTTGGATCGGGTGAGGCGGTTTCTTGGTGTTGTTTTACAGGAATTCAAGGAAAAATGCTCAAGATTAGCCATGATGGAGCTTGGATGAAGACAGAACTTAAAAAGTGAAGAAAATGACCCAGGCAGAACCCATCACGGCCTGGCCGTGATGACCCTCACGGCCGTGATCGAGCAATAATTGAGAGAAAAAAAGGCAAAAGTCAGAAGCTGTCACGTCCTAGCCGTGATACCCATCACGGCCGTGACATGTTAATGGAGCCAGACCCCCTCTTGGCAGAATCTGTCACGGCCAATCCGTGACGGCCATCACGGCCGTGACAGATCATTAGGTGAAGGCAGAAGCTATCATGGCCTGCCCGTGATGAGCATCACGGCCGCGATGCTCCAATATTTGAAAGCGCGCCAAGGTAAAAAGCGTCACGGCTAAGCCGTGATGGCCATCACGGTCGTGACGCGAATCCTGATCTATAAAGGAAAACGAGCAGAATAGAAGAAAAACAGTTTTTGAAACCCTAAACTCTCTCTCTCTGAACCAGGGGCAGCTGCACAAGGATTCCATGGAGTTCCCCTTCCTTTTCATCTCTATTTCTTTTGTTGTGGCTATGATCATGAGTGGCTAAACTCCCATTGTTGGGGTTAGGATAGCTATTTCTGAATTCTCCATGTATCTGACTTGATCTTGTAATATAGTTTTTACTTCTTTATTGAGTAATTGATTTTCTGTGCTTAATGCTTGTTGTGGCTAGCACCCCCATGACTTGATCAGTGTTTTGATATGCAATTGGAAAATTCGTATTAGAACCGGAACTGAAATTAATCACCTAGTAAACCTTGTATCTAGGAATGGAACTAGGTTTATTAGCAATCGCGTAATCCCTAATCTTAATACAATTTCATTAATCTAGGCCACCTAAGGAATTAGGGTCTATTAGTGGATTTAGGCTCTTGTCATCCGAGGAATCGAGGCTTGAGTAATTTAGTGGATTGATTGTCATACTTGAAGTAGAAACTGTTTATTAGTCATGTCATTGCATGGGGATGAAGTTTAGTGAACCTAATCCCAACATTGTTCTTATATTTGAAGAATCCTTTTAAGTGCCTTCCAAGTGTTCGACAGAAATTCCCAAAGAACTTTTCTCTTTATTTTGTTATTTTAGGTTTAGATCTTATTCGGGCTTGGTATTTATTATCGAGATCCCTTCAATCCAAATATCCGCTTGGATAGTAATTGATTCGGTACGTGTTAGTAATTGTCACAGTCCTCGTGGGAACGATAAACGGTCTCACCACCGTATTACTTGCACGACTAGGTATATTTTCCTAGAGCCGTCAACAAGTTTTTGGCGCCGTTACCGGGGATTGTGTTTCAATATTAGCATACCCATTTCGGTTACTAATTGAAGTAAAAGCAAAAAAAAATCTGTGGTGATCCATTTGCTGTCATTTTTCTGTGTTTTGGTTTGCTGTCATATTTTTCTAGTATATTTGCTGTTTGTGTGATGACTTTTACTGCTAACACTCTTGTTTGCTAGACTGTTTGTGTATACGAGGTACTACCCCAGCTGACCAACTCCTCCACGATCGTGAGATTGAAAGAGCAGCTAGGAAGAATCGAAGGCAAGCAAGAGAGCAGAAACTGTTAGAACAACAAGAAGAAGAACAAGAGACTTCCACCTCTCAAGTTCCTCAAGAAAAATCAGAATGGCAGGAAATGGTGAAGGTGCTCCACCACGGAGGACACTTGGTGACTATGGCAATACAAATGTCAATCGGCATGTCACTAGCATAGTGAGGCCCCCAATTAACTGCAACAATTTTGAAATCACGCCAGCTCTTTTGAATTTGGTTGTACAAAATCAGTTTGCCGGGTTGGAAAAGGAAGATCCTAATAGTCATATCTCCAACTTCATTGAGATATGTGATACGATGAAGCACAATGGTGCCTCTGAGGATGCAATCCACCTAAGGGTGTTTCCTTTCTCTTTAAGAGATAGGGCCAAGGCTTGGCTCCAATCTCAACCAAGAGGGAGCATTACTACATGGGATTATTTAGAGGCAAAATTTCTGGCAAGGTTCTTCCCCACCTCAAGATTTGTGAAGACAAGGGGTGACATCATAAGCTTTGCTCAACAAGAAGGTGAGACTCTTCATGACGCCTGGGAAAGGTTCAAGGAATTGCTCCGAAGATGTCCAAACCATGGGTTTGATGATCATACCCAAATGCAAACATTCTGCAATGGACTGAGGCTGTCAACCAGGTATATGTTGGATGCCTCAGCTAGAGGGTCCATGAACACAAAGACATCAGAGGAAGCACTGATTTTGATAGAGGCTATGGCATCGAATGACTATTTGATGCATCATGATCGGGGTCCCACATCAAGAAGGGGAGTGTTGGAGTTAGATTCACAATCTGCACTTTTGGCTCAGAATAAACTCATGACACAACAACTGGAGTCCATTACCAAGCAACTAGCTCAACTCCCACAACAACTTCAAACTGTTCACGGGACAACCATGCCACCTCAACAGGTAATGCGATGTGATTTTTGTGGAGGAGATCATGATAATGGAAGATGTGAGGCACCGCCTAGTTCCCATGAGGAAGCTAATTATATGGGGAACTATGGACGGCCAGGCAACAACCAATACTCCAACAACTACAACCAAGGATGGAGGAATCAACCGAGTTTTGGTTGGAAACAAGATGCCGGACAAGCAAGCAAGCCTCAACCCACACCACTGCCTCAAGACCGGACTTCTATCTTGGAGAACACCCTCAATCAGTTCATGCAGATGTCCATGTCAAACAAGAAAAACACCGATGCTTCTATAAAGAACTTGGAGGTTCAAGTTGGACAGATTGCAAAGCAACTAGCAGAGCAGTCTAGCAGCAGTTTTTCAGGTAATACTCAAACTAATCCTAAAGAGCATTGCAAGGCTATTGTGTTGAGGAGTGGTAAAAGCCTTGAGGAAGAGAGTGGTGAGCCCTTGGTGAAAAATCAGACAGTTGATGAAAAAACAGAGGTGAATGCTGAAAAAACTGATTTGAATAAGGAAAAAGGCAAAGAGGTTGTAGTAGAGGAGGAAGAAAAAGACAATGAAAAAGACAATAGGGAAAAATTAGTAGATGAAAATTCGATTTTGAGGAGAACTAAAAGTCAGATTTTGAAAGATGGAGACAAGCCTCAAGTGATCCCCTCTTATGTGAAGTTGCCCTATCCTCATTTGAGCAAGAAAAAAGAGAAGGAAGAACAGTTTGCCAAGTTCCTTGATATCTTCAAGCGGTTACAAATCAACATACCCTTTGTGAAGAACTAATGCAGATGCCAACCTATGCAAAGTTCATGAAGGAGTTGCTCACAAAGAAAATAAAATTCAAAGAAGGTGAGACTGTTGCCTTGACAGAGGAGTGTAGTGCGATACTTCAGAGGAAGCTACCTCCAAAGCTTAAAGATCCTGGTAGTTTTACAATCCCTTGCACTATTGGGAGTGTTGCTATTGGGAAGGCCTTATGCGACTTGGGAGCGAGTATCAACTTGATGCCGCTTTCAATTTTGAACAAGCTTGGAGGTGGTGAGGTGAAACCAACAAGGATGGCATTACAACTAGCTGATAGATCAATCAAGCGTCCTTATGGTATTCTGGAAGACGTCTTGGTTAAAGTGGACAAGTTTATCTTCCCAACGGATTTTGTGATATTAGACATGGAGGAGGATGCAGAAGTTCCACTTATATTGGGGAGACCCTTTCTTGCAACCGGACGTGCTTTCATAGACGTACAAAAGGGCCAGCTTTGACTCAGAGTGCAAGATGAAGAGGTTACTTTCAATGTGTTTGAATCCATGCATCGCCCGAGTGATGAAGAGAATTGCTTCCGCATGGATATTGTGGATGTAGTGGCCAATGAAGTCCTTGCACAGCAGCACACTTCCTCTACTCTTAAGAAGGTAATTATGAACTCTATTGAAAGTCTTGATGAAGAAGAAGAGAAGGAATTAGAAGGTTGTTTGTGTGATTTGGAAGCTCAACCCAAGCAACTTGCTGTAAACACTAAGAAAGAAGAGCTCAAGAAGGATGAGGTCCAAGAGAAGCTCGAGTTGGAGCTTAAACCTCTACCTCCCCACTTGAAGTATGTCTTTCTTGGTGAGAATGATGAAGACCCTGTCATAGTGAGTAATGTACTGTCCAAATTGGAAGAGCAGAAGCTTGTAAGGGTGCTTCGAGAGCATAAGACAACTATTGGATGGTCCATCTCAGATTTGAAAGGTATTAGCCCCACGTTTTGTTTTCACAAAATCATGATGGAGGCTGAATTTAAACCGGTGGTCCAACCGCAGAGGAGGCTCAATCCTACAATGAAAGAAGTGGTGAAGAAGGAGGTGCTGAAACTCCTTGAAGCTGGAATGATCTATCCTATTTCCGATAGTTCTTGGGTGAGTCCGGTACAAGTGGTTCCAAAGAAAGGTGGCATGACCGTCGTGCACAACAAGAAGAATGAGTTGATCCCATCTAGAACGGTCACTGGTTGGCGGATGTGTATAGATTACCGGAAGCTTAATCAAGCTACTAGGAAGGATCACTTCCCACTTCCATTCATGGACCAGATGTTGGAGAGGTTGGTCGGGCAAGGTTACTATTGTTTCTTGGATGGTTATTTGGGTTATAACCAAATTGCGATTAACCCGGAAGACCAAGAGAAAACTGCTTTCACATGCCCGTTTGGAGTTTTTGCCTATCGGAAGATGCCTTTCGGTCTTTGCAATGCGCCTGCGACATTTCAAAGGTGCATGCTTTCCATTTTTTCTGATATGGTAGAAAAATACATTGAGATTTTCATGGATGATTTTTCTGTTTTCGATTCCTCTTATGATAACTGTTTGTCTAACCTTGCTGCTGTGTTAAAGAGGTGCATGGACACCAATTTAGTCTTAAATTGGGAAAAATGTCATTTTATGGTGCAGGAAGGCATTGTGCTTGGGCACAAAATTTCAGCCAAGGGGATCGAAGTGGATAAATCCAAGATTGAAATGATTGAGAAACTACCTCCACCAGTGAATGTCAAGGGTGTGAGGAGTTTTCTTGGGCATGCAGGCTTCCACCGGCGGTTCATCAAGGACTTTTCAAAGATAGCCAAGCCGTTGTGTAGCCTTTTGAACAAGGACACTCCATTTCTGTTTGACACTGCTTATCTTAACTCTTTTCAAATTTTGAAAGACAAGTTGATCACTGCTCCTATTCTTGTTGCACCCAACTGGGAGTCACCATTTGAATTAATGTGTGATGCCAGTGACTACGCAGTTGGGGCAGAGAAGGGACAAATTTTTCCATGCCATTCACTATGCTAGCAAGGTTCTCAATGAGAACCAAGTGAATTATGCAACAACTGAAAAAGAGTTGCTAGCCATAGTGTTTGCATTGGAAAAATTTCGTTCCTACTTAATTGGGTCACAAGTCACTGTTTTTACTGATCATGCTGCAATTAAATATTTGTTGACTAAGTTAGATTCTAAATCAAGACTCATAAGGTGGATTCTATTGTTGCAGGAGTTTGATTTAGTCATCAAGGACAAAAAGGGCAGCGAGAATGTGGTGGCTGACCACTTGTCTCGGTTAGTGAATAAGGAGGTGGTTGCTAAAGAAAAGGACATTTGGGATGAGTTCCCGGATGAGGCTTTATTGCTGGTACATGAGAGGCCATGGTTTGGCGACATGGCAAATTTCAAAGTAGCCAGCATTGTTCCAGAGCAACTCACTTGGCAACAAAAGAAGAAGTTCTTCCAGGATGCCAACCATTTCATGTGGGATGATCCATTACTATTCAAGGTTGGACCGGATGGCTTATGGAGGAGGTGCGTTAGTCAAGAGGAAGCAAGGAAAGTTTTGTGGCATTGTCATAACTCTCCATATGGTGGACATTACAATGGGGATCGGACAGCTGCAAAGGTCCTCCAATCTGGGTTCTTTTGGCCCTCAATCTTCAAGGACTCTTACAATCATGTGAAGAGTTGTGACAAGTGCCGGAGGACCGGGAACATTTAAAAGAGGTATGAGATGCCACTGCAGAATATATTGGAGGTTGAGGTATTTGACTGCTGGGGCATAGACTTTATAGGTCCACTTCCACCATCATTCTCCGATCAATATATCTTGGTGGCGGTGGACTATGTCTCCAAATGGGTGGAGGCCATTGCAACACCACAAAATGATGCCCAAACAGTGATTAGATTCATCAAGAAGAACATCTTTGCCCGGTTCGGTGTCCCAAGGGTTCTTATAAGTGATGGGGGATCTCACTTTTGTAACTCACAACTGAGAAATGTGTTGGCCAAGTATGATGTGAGGCACAAGGTGGCATCTCCCAATCATCCGCAAACAAGTGGGCAAGCGGAGGTCTCTAACCGAGAGATTAAGAGAATTCTAGAAAAGACTGTGGCCGCTTCAAGAAGAGATTGGGCAAAGAAGCTGGACGATGCTTTGTGGACCTACCGGACTGCACTGAAAACTTCTGTGGGGTTATCCCCGTTTCAGATGGTCTATGGAAGGGCATGTCATCTGCATGTAGAGTTGGAGCATTGAGCCTTTGGGGCATTGAAGTTCTTGAATTTTGATGCCACTCTGGTGGGTGAGAAAAGAGTGAATCAGCTGCATGAATTAGAGGAGATGCGCCTTAATGCATATGAGAATGCAGCCATTTACAAGCAGCGAGTCAAGACCTACCACGACAAGAAGATCGTGATGAAAACATTTCAGCCGGGACAGCAAGTTTTACTGTTCAATTCCCGGCTGAGATTGTTTCCGGGCAAGTTGAAGTCTAAGTGGTCGGGACCGTTCATTGTCCAGGAAGTCTCACCTCATGGAGCTGTGGAAGTGGAGGATCCTACTTCAAAAAGGACCTTCAAGGTCAATGGCCAAAGACTTAAGGCCTACTTTGGTGGTGACATCGAGAGATTGATCTCAGCTGTGCGCCTTCATGATCCTTGAGGTCACCTACCCGTCAAGCTAGTGACGTTAAAGAAGCACTTATTAGGAGGCAACCCAAGTTTTCTTTTCATTTTTCCTTTTGTTTTTTATTTTGCCCTCTTGAATAATTTGAGAAGATCAAGAGGAAAATATCATAGATTAATAGGTTTGTTAAGTGTTTTCAGGGAAAGGAGGAAGGAGAAGCAAAAAGGGTAGAGACAACAAAGTCAGTAACCATCACCGTGATGAGCCAGAGTTGAAGATTACAAAGGATCACGGCTCAGTCGTGATCCCCATCACGGGCATGATGGAAGGACCCTGAAGATCAGAGAGCATCACGGCCTAGCCGTGATGGAGGTCACGGCCGTGACAGGCTACTCCTATCAACCATAATACATCACGGTCTGCCCGTGATAAGCATCATGGCTGTGACCCAATTTTCATGCAATTCCTTCTGACTAGGCATGTGAACCAGCACCACCTGCCTCCTCGGTAAGTCGTTCCAGTTTTTCTTTCCTTTCTCCAACTTGATTATTTACATTGGGGACAATGTAAGTTCTTAATCTTGGGATAGGGGTATTTTTGCATTGTTCATGTTGCATTCATATAGTTTTGCATGATATCTTTGCATGTTCATATGATTAGATTGCCCCTTGCCTAGATTTTGCATCCAATTGTGAGAACTAAGTGCCAAATAAATTGAGATAGTGAATTTTTGAACCCAATTTTTTATTCTGGTGATAAGGCTGCAAATGAAAATGCTTGAGATGATCTGTGATAGTTGATAATCAGCATATGGTGCCGTAGATTTTTGTTTCTCACTGATTTTTGAACTACAAAATGTGATATTTTGAGCCAAAAGGGGTACTCACTAAATTTACCCCATTCCTTGTGTTAGAGTGTTATTCCTATTGGTTTGTATTCTCTAGAACTTGACTTGAAACCATTTTGAAGATTAAAAATTTTTGAAAACATTTTTGAAAATGATTGAAGCACTAAGTATTTTTCTGGCCTTCCGAGCTTTGAATGATTAAATGCTACCCCTTAGTTGCCCAATTTTGAGCCTACATGAATAAAATACTTTTCTTGGTACCTTGAAATATGTGGATGAATGATGCTTGATAAGAGACCTTCTAAAGTATTGCAAAAGGGTAAAAAGGTAGTTGAAAAAGTTTGGGATGAGAAAATCAGAAAAATATTTCTCTTGAGCTGAAAATCTCCCATTCTCCAAATAAAAGAAAAATAAAATAAAAAGAAAAATCTATGGAGAAGGGGATGACAAGAGAAAGTGAGAAATGAAATAAAAAGAAATAAAAAAATGTGGAAAAAGGAATCAAAACCCAAAAAGGTATTTTAGAAGGTCATGCTTTGCAATGCTTGATTGTGTTTAGCCCTTTTGAAATTTCCTTTTCTTGACTTCCCCACCTAACGATAATTCCCATGGCCCCGTTACAACCAAAGCAAAAGACCTCTTGATTCTTAATTGTTTTCATTAATAAAGTAGAGATTTGGTTGATAGTCAAGCCTATGGTAGAATTCATTCCTTGAGGAAAGTGGAGCGAATTGTCTTATTTCCCTAACACTTGAGTGAGGTGAGAAAGAGAGCCAAGCAAATGCAAATGCTTGGGGTGATCTTCAGGTGAGAAAGAGTGCCCTAATCGGTGAGAATATGAGTCTAAGAAACCGAAGCCTCTAATTGGACTTGAACTGATTGTCTCTTGCTGAATTATTTGAGATGCCTGTTACTTGGATTACTTGCTACTCGGGTTCTTGGTTCACTATCCGTAATCTGATTGTCTATATCTTCTGGCCTTAGTGATTGCTTAAGGACAAGCAATTGAATAAGCTTGGGGTGATTTGATAGTGTGATTTCACATCATAATTCCTGTACATTTTTGCATGCATTTTTCATATAGTTTAGGCATATTTGATTTGATTTTATTAGTTTTTACCTTGGATCGGGTGAGGCGGTTTCTTGGTGTTGTTTTGCAGGAATTCAAGGAAAAATGCTCAAGATTAGCCATGATGGAGCTTGGATGAAGACAGAACTTAAAAAGTGAAGAAAATGACCCAGGCAGAGCCCCTCACGGCCTGACCGTGATGACCCTCACGGCCGTGATCGAGCAATAATTGAGAGAAAAGAAGGCAAAAGTCTGAAGCTGTCACGTCCTAGCCGTGATACCCATCACGGCCGTGATATGTTAATGGAGCCAGACCCCCTCTTGGCAGAATCTGTCACGACCAAGCCGTGACGGCCATCACGACCGTGACAGATCATTTGGTGAAGGCAAAAGCTATCACAGCCTGCCCGTGATGAGCATCACGACCGTGATGATCCAATATTTGAAAGCGTGCCAAGGCAGAAAGCGTCACGGCCGTGACGCGAATCCTAATCTATAAAGGAGCACGAGCAGAACAAAAGAAAAACAGTTTTTGAAACCCCTAAACTCTCTCTCTGAACCAGGGGCAGCTGCACAAGGATTCCATGGAGTTCCCCTTCCTTTTCATCTCTATTGCTTTTGTTGTGGCTATGATCATGAGTGGCTAAACTCCCATTGTTGGGGTTAGGATAGCTATTTCTGAATTCTCCATGTATCTGACTTGATCTTGTAATATAGTATTTACTTCTTTATTGAGTAATTGATTTTCTGTGCTTAATGCTTGTTGTGGCTAACACCCCCATGACTTGATCAGTGTTTTGATATGCAATTGGAAAATTCGTATTAGAACCGGAACTGAAATTAATCACCTAGTAAACCTTGTATCTAGGAATGGAATTAGGTTTATTAGCAATCGCGTAATCCCTAATCTTAATGCAATTTCATTAATCTAGGCCACCTAAGGAATTAGGGTCTATTAGTGGATTTAGGCTCTTGTCATCCGAGGAATCAGGGCTTGAGTAATTTAGTGGATTGATTGTCATACTTGAAGTATAAACTATTTATTAGTCATGTCATTGCATGGGGATGAAGTTTAGTGAACCTAATCCCAGCATTGTTCTTATATTTGAAGAATCCTTTTAAGTGCCTTCCAAGTGTTCGACAGAAATTCCCAAAGAACTTTTCTCTTTATTTTGTTATTTTAGGTTTAGATCTTATTTGGGCTTGGTATTTATTATCGATCTCCTTTCAATCCAAATATCCGCTTGGATAGTAATTGATTCGGTACGTGTTAGTAATTGTCACAGTCCTCGTGGGAACGATAAACGGTCTCACCACCATATTACTTGCACGACTAGGTATACTTGCCTAGAGCCGTCAATAGCTCCCCCTCAACATATGCATGTATAATTTGTTATTATCCCTTTCTCTATATCATACTTTTTCCTCCCCCTTTTGGCATCATCGAAAAGGTAAAGAAAAGAAACATTCAAATCAATAGAGAAGGCAAGCACTTAATCATTCAAACATAGCATATAAAATTGTTCATGATAGAGGGATAGGTCCAGGGGCAAATCAAAAAGATGCGTCCGACTCTCATAGATATTCCAAATCAAATCATACAAGAATCAGAGCATATTTACACAAAGATACAGTTATATAATCAGTTTCTTTAGAGATTAGATATAGGATTGATCGATTATGCCCAACTCTCTTCTAATGAAAAAGAAACTTTCCTTGTTCAAGGGCTTGGTAAAGATATCAGCAAGTTGCTTAGTTGTATCAACATATTCAATCTCAATTTCTCTACTTTGTATATGGTCTCTAATGAAATGATGTCTGATTTCTATGTGTTTAGTTCTAGAGTGCATTATGGGATTCTTAGTTAAGTTAATTGCACTCGTATTTTCACATCTAATAGGAACTTGGTTTAGTTGCACACCATAATCAACTATATTTTGTTTCATCCATAAAACCTGTACACAACAACTACCAGCTGCTACATATTCAGCCTCTGCAGTGGATAAAGCCACATTAGATTGTTTCTTACTGAACCATGATACTAATGAGTTTCCTAGTAAGTGGTAAGTTCCACTCGTACTCTTTCTATCTAGTTTACAACCAGCAAAATCAGAGTCTGAATAGCTAATTAAAGTACATGTAACTCCCTTGGGATACCATAATCCCATGTCTTTTGTTCCCAACAGATACTTAACTATCCTTTTAACTACTGTTAGGTGTGATTCTTTTGGATTTGCTTGATACCTAGCGCACATGTATACACTAAACATGATATCTGGCCTACTAGCAGTAAGATAAAGTAGTGAGCCTATTATATCTCTGAATTTAGAAACATCAACAGGTTTACCTTGCTCATCCTTGTCCAGATAACAGGAGGTACTCATTGGAGTAGCCATCTCCTTAGCATTTTCCATGCCAAACTTCTTGATCAACTCATTGCAGTACTTGGTTTGGCTAACAAAGATTCCATTTTCAGTTTGCTTTATTTGCAGTACAAGGAAAAAGTTCAGCTCACCCATCACTTACATTTCAAACTCACTCTGCATAAGACTTGCAAACTCATTGCACAACTGCTCATTAGTGGCACCAAAAATTATATCATCCATATATATTTGAACAAGTAAAATGTTGTGTGCCTTTTTCTTAGTGAACAAAGTTGTGTCAACTTTACCTCTTTTAAATCCTTTTTCAATGAGAAAATTACTTAACCTTTCATACCAAGCTCTAGGAGCTTGCTTTAAGCCATATAGTGTTTTAGACAATTTATAAACATGGTTAGGCAATTCATTATTCTCAAAACCAGGTGGTTGACCAACATACACTTCCTCTTGTATAAATCCATTTAAGAAAGCACTCTTAACATCCATTTGATACAATTTAAATCCCATTATGCAAGCATAAGCAAGTAGCATTCTTATAGCTTCTAATCTTGCTACTAGTGCATATGTTTCATCATAATCTATGCCTTCTTCTTGGTTATACCCTTTGGCTACCAATCTAGCCTTGTTTCTTACAATTATACCATTTTCATCTAGTTTATTCCTAAAAACCCATTTGTACCTATTACTTGACAGTTCTTGGGTTTAGGCACTAGTTTCCAAACTTGGTTTCTTTCAAATTGGTTTAACTCATCTTGCATAGCCATCATCCAATGTTCATCAATTATAGCATCATCTATGTTCTTAGGTTCTACTTGAGACATAAATGCCATATGATCACAAACATTTCTAAGAGATTGTCTAGTAGTTACCCCCTTTGTAATTTCACCGATGATGTTATCAATTGGATGATTTCTGACAGTCCTCCATTCCTTTGGTAGGTCGGGCTGTTGTTATGTTTGCTCCTGCTGTAGCAATTCATTCATTAAGCTTTTGTCTTCTTTATTGTCTTGTTTCTCTTCTAGGAGAGTTTTCTCAATTGAATCTGCAAGATCATCAATAACAGAATCCTTTCCCAACCTTTTGGGGTTAGACTCATCAAATGTCACATGCAAAGATTCCTCAATAGTTTGTGTTCTCTTATTATATATTCTAAATGCTTTACTAGATAGAGAGTAACCTAGGAAAATTCCTTCATCAGCCTTTGCTTCAAATTTTCCAAGATTATTCTTTCCATTGTTAAGAACAAAGCATTTGCAGCCGAAAACATGAAAATGTGCTATATTTGGTTTTCTTCCTTTTTAAAGCTCATAAGGGGTTTTCTTTAAGATTGGTCTTATCTAGACTCTATTTAACACATAGCAGGATGTATTGACAGCATCTGCCCAAAAATGTTTTGGCAAGCTAGAGTCGTTCAACATAGTTCTTGCTATCTCCTCTAATGATCTACTCTTTCTTTCGACTACTCCATTTTGTTGTGGAGTTCTAGGAGCAGAAAAATTATGTTGAATGCCATGCTCATCACAAAAGTTTTCAAACACTTCATTTTGAAATTCTCCCACAAGATCACTTCTTATAGAAACAATTTTCACGTCCTTTTCATTTTGCACGATTTTCGCCATTTTCTTAAATGCAGCAAATGAATCACTCTGATGAGATAGAAAATATGTCCATGTATATCTAGAGTAATCATCTACTATTACCAATGCATATGAGTTACCACCAAAGCTTTTGGTTCTAGATGGACCAAATAAATCCATCACTAGTGCAAAATATGCTTTTAACATTGGAGATTCCACATCAGTTTCTCAATAACCGATGTGAAAAACGAGGCGGTGACATTTTTGAAATTAAAAGCAAAGGATTCCACATCGGTTTAAAAATTAACCGATGTGTAAATATTTTCCACATCGGTTATAATTAACCGATGTTTAAAATTAATTCAAAAAAATTTTAAATTGTACACTTTTATCTTTTGACATCGGTTCTTTTGGAACCGATGTGTAATATATAGATTAACCACATCGGTTTTATTATAACGATGTATAAAATGAAAAAAAAAATTAGAATTTAAAATTTTATCTTTCCACATCGGTTCAAGTGAACCGATGTGTAATATAAATTAACCACATCAGTTTTGAAATAACCGATGTAATAAATTAAAAAAAATGAAATTTTAAATTAAATCGTAAGTTTCTACATCGGTTATTTTAGAACCGATGTGAAATATGACTAACCACATCGGTTTTACAATAACCGATGTGTAATATTTGACAAAACCCTACTTTTTGTATCTCTTTTCATTCCCTCCATCTGTCACGCGCCCTTTTTTCCTTTGTTTTGGCTCTGCTCTTCCATATACGAGTAAGAACTGGAACCTTTGTTTTGGTTCATGCTGACGAAGGCTTCACACTCACGAGCACACTAAGCAGAAATCACATTTGGTTGCTTCACCGCCAACAACCTTCTGTGCTTGCTATTAAGAACAGAGCATTCCTTTGTTTTTCATTCCCTCCACTGGCGATTTCCATTTGCTCCAGGTATTCTTCTTCTTCTTCCACTCGCGTTTTCCTCTTCCATTTGCGCCAGGTATTCATCTTCTTCTTCTTTTTTGACTTAGCTTCCTCTTCTATTTCGTTTCTTCCTCTGCAGATCTGACTAAGATTTCGTTTCTTCCTCTGTGATTTTGTTCTTCAATACTGAGTTACTCCTCAACAAGGTCTGAACGAAAACCTAACATCTGTGATTTTTTTCAAATTCTTGAGATTTTTTAGGTTTATGATTTTGTGTCTGTGAAAACTTGGTTGTTGTGAGGCTAATGGTGAACTACATCCAGGTACAACTGCATGTCTAGGCTCTGTCATGAGTGTGTTAGTGCCTTGTTGTGACCCCTTTGATGAAGTTTGTGTCTTGAGTCCTTGTTCTGTGTGTGTGTGTGTGTATATATACATAAATATAATATACTTGTGTTGTTCTATGTGTGAAGTGTTATAAAGTGTGAATCTGTGTCTAATCCACCATAGTGGAAATGGCTCCAAGATTGGATTTTTCCAATTGGTGGACAAAGGATACATAGAAAGGAACACCGGTGGTGGTATCACGTGTCACGGTCGTGATGCCTGTCACGGCTAGGCCGTGATGGATTCTGCCTTGGACGTTGCTTCACTGGTTGGTCTGTCACGACCGTGACCGCCATCACGGCTAGGCCGTGATCAGTTCTGCCTGTGAGGATCCGGTTCAGTTGGCATGTCACGACCGTGATCAGTTCTGACTTTTCCATTCTTTCTTTTCAGCTCTACTCGATCATGGCCGTGATGGCTGTCATGGCTAGGCCGTGATGGGATCTGTTTGGCTCATTTTCTTCACTTTTCAAACCCCATCTTCATGCAAGCTACATAATTAGTAAAGCCTTAGTTTCCTGTTTGAGATGCAATACTAATGAGCACACGTCTACGTGCTTAATGTACTGCTCAATGTGTTGGATCTTGAATTGTCCAAAGTTGGACAATTTGGGAAAAAACTTTTTCTTCATTCAGTTAAAATAGTTATTCATTGATTCTAACGTTATATACTTGATGAAAGTTCGGATTGATACATTTCCTTTCGTTCTCCGGGTGCATACTTTATCGTGGTGGATGTCATCGCGTTCAAGTCGTGTACGTCGAAGACCAAAGGGAAATGCTGCCAAAATTTTGTCGAGTATGAGCATGAGAGTTAAGGACTAACTGTTAACCGAATGTTGAAAAAGTTTCTTCTCGAATGGGATAGGGCCATACCCTGTCATAAGAAGTGGTTGATGAATATGTTGGACTAAGTACGAAGTTATTGGTTTAGTCATGGATCGCGGTTGGATGAATGCTAGATGGACAAGTGATGAGTATGAGAATGGAGTGGAAGATTTTCTACAGTTTTCAAAAACAAATGCTAATGATAGTGGTAACGGAAGGTTTTATTGTATTACTGAGGAGATAAGTGATCATCTTATTTGTGAGGGGATTTGCAAGAGTTATACAACATGGATATGTCATGGTGAATCGTTAGACAGGCCGAGGGTGTCGGATAGAGAGGAAGTTGATGACGTGGAAATGGACGATGGACTAGAGGACATAATCCGTGATGTTGGGCAAGAGTCTTTTCGGCACGCACATGTATATGATACTTTGTGCAGTGATGCGGAAGTGGCTTTGTATCCGGGGTGCACTAATTTCACATGAGTTGTCAGCGGTGTTAAGATTGTTCAATGTGAAGGCGAGAAATGGGTGGAGCGATAAAAGCTTTATCGAATTGCTTGAGTTGTTGAAAGACATGCATCCAGAAGGTAACACATTGCCATCTCGAAACTATGAGGCGAAGAAGATATTGTGTCTGATGGGTAAGGACTATAATAAAATACACGCTTGCCCCAATGATTTCATATTGTACAGGAAAGAGTTTGAAGAGATGCACGAGTGCCCCAGGTGTGGGGTATCACGCTACAAAGTGAAGGATGGTGATTTTAGTTGTGATGTGGTCACCAAAGGTCCTCCCATGAAGGTGTTATGGTATCTTCCTGTGATTCCGCGGTTCAAGTGATTGTTTGCTAATGTAAATGACGCAAAGAACATTATATGGCATGCAGATGAGAGGAAGTGTGATAGACAACTTCGCCATCCGGCCGATTGTTTGCAATGGAAGAGAATTGATAGTTTGTTTCCGGATTTCGGCAATGATCCCAGAAACCTTAGGCTTGGACTTGCTACCGATGGAATGAATCCATATGGAAACTTAAGTAGTATTCATAGTTCATGGCCTGTTCTCCTGGTAATTTACAACCTGTCTCCTTGGTTGTGCATGAAGCACAAATACATTATGTTAAGTATGATGATTTCGGGTCCTAAACAGCCAAGAAATGATATTGATGTTTATCTAAGTCCCTTGATTGAAGACTTGAGAATGTTGTGGGATGAAGGCGTTGATGTGATCGATGGGTATTGCCGTGAGACATTCAGATTGCATGCCATGTTATTTTCCACCATCAATGACTTTCCAGCATACGGGAACCTGTGTGGGTATAGTGTTAAGGGGCATAAAGCATGTCCAATATGTGAAGAAGGCACATGTTACCATCAACTACAACATGGAAGGAAGATAGTTTACCTTTGGCCTCGGAGATTTCTCCGACATAATCATCCTTATCGTAGATTGAGATAAGCTTTCAATGGACTTCTGGAGAATGAAATTGCTCCGGTGGCCTTGACTGGAGAGCAAGTTTATGAAAGGGTGAACAACACTAATGTTATCTATGGGAAGACCCAGAAGAAGGATACCGAGAAGAAAATATGGAAGAAGAGGTCGATCTTCTTTGATCTTCCATACTGGTGCAAGCTTGATGTAAGACATTGTATTGATGTGATGCTTGTGGATAAAAATGTGTGTGACAGTTTAATCGGAAAACTTCTCAACATTCAAGGCAAGACAAAGGATGGTGTGAATGCTCGTCTGGATCTAGTTGCGATGGGTATACGAGAGAAGTTAGCTCCACATAAAGTGGGGCATAAGAAGACTTATTTGCCCCCAGCATGTCATACTTTATCAAAAAAAGAGAAAAGAAGTTTCTGTGAATGTCTACGGGGAGTCAAAGTGCCACAGGGTTACTCTTCAAATATCAAAAGACTTGTCTCAATGAAAGATCTCAAATTAGTTGGCTTAAAGTCTCATGATTGTCATGTCTTGATGCAACAACTACTACCGGCAGCCATTCGTGACATATTGCCTAAAAAAGTCAGACATGCCATTACTATGTAATTCTTATTCTTCAATGCTATATGTAGCAAGGTCGTTGACACTAAAAAGTTGGATGACTTGGCAAATGAGGCAGCCATTATCTCGTTCCAATTGGAGATGTATTTTCCACCTTCATTTTTTGACATCATGGTTCATTTGATTGTTCATCTAGTGAGGGAGATTAGATTGTGCGGCCCCGTTTATTTAAGGTGGATTCCGAACATGAAGATCTTGAAATGATATATGAAGAATCAGAAAAGGGTATTTTTATGTTGGTTGGTTAATTGTTTTTTGTATTTGTGTTTTGGTTGTGTTTTCTTTTTTTTTTTTTGTTATAAATAAGTTAAGGGCGCGCCGGGTCTCGCCGGAGTTTGCAACCATGAAGTCGAGACGATCCGGCTGCCGTGTTGAAGTCCAGCGTATTCAGAGTTGGAAGATGAGCCATCCGGTTGGCGTGTGAATGCCACGGGGTAGTTGGAAGAAGGTTGCTCGAAGATGGCTTGAGAAGACAAAGATATTTCATGTAAAGAATCCCTCGCAGTACCGACTCCAAACGTGTTTGCGCTTAGGGAAGGGAAAGAGTGGTTTGGCTGTTTAACTTGTTGTTTGTTTTCCTTTTAGTTTGTTGTCTTTTTTTGTATGGAGAACTAGTCTCCTAGTTTTGTTTGGTTTGTTAACGGGTTCTTGTTTTCTGTTTCTTCTTTTCTGTCATTGTGTTCGTGTTGTTTATGTGTTGTTTGTTTGTTCATTTGTGTGCTTGTTTTATATTTCGCGTTGTTTATTCGGGTGTTCGTTTGGTTCGTTGTTCACGGGGCTTACCGTTTGTTTAGGGATGGCATACATCGTGTGGGTTCGTTGTTACTATTGTCGGGGGGTTGTGTGGTTTGCATGCCATGATAGTGGGAAACCAAGTGGTTTCGCTTTGTTTTTTGTTTTCTTTTTTTTGTTTCCAATCTCAAACCCCCATTCTCTTTTCTCTTTTCTTCACCTGGTCGGGCGTCGGTGTCTATCTCATTTTTTGTGCGTCTTTGGCGGTGGCGCGTGCATGCATCTATTGTTGAAAGGTATGTTGAGGAAGCTATTGAGTTTTGTACGGACTACATGTCCGAAGCGGAACTGTAGGGTTCCAAGTCTCCCAAGGAATGATATGATGGTAAGGCCTCGGGTAAGTGCATGGATTGGGAGGAAGTGCTTCAAGCACATTTGTATATATTGAATAACACTGATGAGGTTGAACCATACTTATGTGAGCACAAAAGCATCATCAATGAAACTTACCCTAGAATGAATGAAAAATGGTGTTTGAACAAGCATAACAAGACTTTCTCGAACTGGTTTAAAGAAAAAATTGCAAAGGATGGTATTGCTTTTGATACATTAAAATGGCTAGCACAGGGGCCTAATTTTGATGTCATATGCTAGAGTGGGTACAATATCAATAAGTTTTCCTTCTATACAAAGTCCCAGGATGACAAAAGTACTATGCAAAATAGTGGGGTTATGGTCGTCGCTGAGTCCATGCATTTCTCTAGTTCGAAAGATAAAAACCTTGTTATGGCATCCGTTTCATACTTTGGAATCATTGAAGAGATATGGGAGGTTGATTACACGAAGTTTAGAGTACCTGTTTTTAAATGTTAGTGGGTCGACAGTAACAATGGTGTGCAAACCGATGAGTTAGGATTCAAATTGGCGGACCTTAATAAGGTAGGTAATAAAGAAGAGCCTTTTATCATGGCATCCCAAGCAAAACAAGTGTTTTATATCCGTGATCCTTCTAAAAAAAGGTGGTCAGTGGTTCTCCAGGGAAAAAACATGTATAATGGTAGTGAGGGAAATCAAGATTCAACTCTTGATATTTCTGATACTCCTTCTTTCTCAACACGAGTGCCTAATTTCAATGAGGAAAATGAAGTGGATGATGTACATGATACTCGTAATGATCACCAAGAAGGGTTGTGGGAGAACTTTACTAATTGACCACAAAGTAAGTTTAGTTTGAGTTATGTTTAAAGGCATATTATATGTTTACGTTGATATTTATAAGTTATGTTTACGTACGTTGATTGATATTTATAAGTTATGTTTGATATTTATCCTGACATACTAACAAGTTTTTTTTTTTTGTTTAAACGGGTATACATGGCTGATCCTGAGGATATCCGTCCTTCATGCAGCGGGTCGGAGACCCCGTCTATGGGTAGAAAGGGTAGACGTGCCACACGAATGAGGAATTTGACTACCAACCATGGTTCAAATCAAAGGATAAGAATAGACTTTGATAATAACCTCAATCCTATTGGGCCAATGGCAGAGCAGTTTAACAGTTTTGTGGCGACCCTTGCTAGGAGCAGGCCTAGTATACTCATTGATAATTGGAAAGATGTACCGACGGACGTGAATGATCAGATTTGGGAGAGTATTCTGGTATCTATACTTTTATGTCATGTGTTTGTCTGTATCTACTGTATTTTAATCTTACTAATATCATACAGTAATTCGTTGATTCTTTTGGTGTTAATGTAGCTCACCTTTGACATACCGGATACAACGGATATGAAGAAGTGTTTGAAAAAGTATGCTGGTGAGCATTGGAGGCTTTTAAGGTTGACCTGGGTAGATACTATGTATTCAATCCAACATGTGAAAAGAACCCACTTGAGGTGTACCCGTTTCTTGACCAGGCGACGTGGGATAGCTTTGTTCAAAGCCGACATGATCCCGGCTTTCAGGTTAACTTATTTGATTTGTCTCTAAATTTATGTAATTTCATTAATTTTATTTACTTATGTAATTTAATTGTCTTCTATTTATAACAGGAGAAGAGGAAAAAGGGGCAGGAAAACCAAAGCAAGAATGTCTACCCCCATGTCATGTCTCGTGGGGGATATAAAAAGCTTGGTCAGATAATGGTGGAAGAGGAAAAGAAAGCATGTCAGGAAGCTGCATCTCAGGTGGACTTCCAGAGGTTGTTGATCCACCTCCACCCCCAAGCCATCGTAAATGGAAGAGGGCCCGACAAAGAAAAACGGGACAATATACATCTGAGGAGGCCCGTCAAGTAGCTGAGAAGATTGTAAGTATAGTTTGAATTGTAATTGTCATTTTAAGAGTGTTACCGAATTGTAATGTGACCTAATATTTTATATGTGATAGGATGCCTTGGACGAGCAGGTAACCCAAGGAACCTTTGTTCCTAGAGGATGAGATGATATCTTAGCTGCTGCCATTGGTAAACCAGACCACCCGGGCCGTGTCATTGGTGTAGGATGGGGCGTCGGCGTTCGCCAATACCATGGTTCATCTTCACACCAATGCCACAGGGATGTTGATGCTGATAGAGCACGACTAAAACAGGAGATTGCATCTGAGCTTAGACAGGAGATGATCGAGCAGTTTGCCCAGCAGATGGCAATATTGACTTCTATGTCCCAGTAGATGACAGCCGGTGTCCAACCCTCTGTCCTTGTGAGCACTAAGGGCTCATGTGATCCTCCTCATCAGCAAGAAAATGATGATGATGGTGATGATGATGATGATGATGATGATGATGATGATGACCCTGATAGGTGTGAGCTGTATGTTGATGATCATCATGATCGCCGCTTAGTGGCATTGGGGAGGGCACATAATAACTTAGGTAATACCATACACCATCGTTTATTACCTGATGATCAGGTGAGGGTCGTTGTTGAGATTATTCGAGATGCTGATGCTCGAGTTCCTGTGCCCACCGAGGAGGTTCAAACAGTGGGTCAGGCCCCCGGTAACTTCATCCTCTGGCCAAGAAGACTGGTCAGCTTTCTTGTTCCATCGGAGGTATTCAGTTAGTTGTGTTTTTCTATATTCATAGTTGAAATTATTTATTATTGTTTAAAGATAATGCTTTATTTTTATTCGTTATAGGATGTTGGAAATGATATTCTGCCTAAAAGGTCGAATCCAGGAAGACCAGAGATGTCTGCTCCTGCCAAGGTATCCATTTGACCATTTAATTAATTACGAATGAAATAACTTATCTGTGATTACTAATATATATCTTTGTTGTTTAGGGGACCGACAAAGGGGCACCTGGTGATGTTTTTAAACTTTTGGCTATACAGGTTGTTACCATGGAGAATGATGCAGCTTTGGTAAGGTTGGAGCATGATGCCAGTCCAGGTGATGAACTGTATATCCTAAAGAAGGAACTTATGGAGATCGTACTCAATAAAGAAATGGCTAGTTCTGCACACCTATCGTTATGGTGCACGTAAGTACATTTTATTTATAAATTAAGTAATTAATTTTTAAATACTATGATAATTAACATGTTTTTTTCAATATATTAGGTATCTGCATCGTATGTTAGTTGATCAGGGTAACATCGCCCTTTATGGGTTCATTGAACCTATGTTCATTGAGGGTAATGTTCTCCTAGCATCAGAAGACCCGGTCACCACCATACGTGATATACTTGCCCGAGACGATCATCAATTCTACCTTGCGCCTTATCTCAATAAGTAAGTACCGGTTATTTAATTATAACTATATATGACTTAGTGACTAATTGTTCCGCAAATACAGCCAGCATTGGCAACTGTTGATCTTGTACCCTAGGATGAACGTCGTGGTCTTCTTCTGCTCAATTGGAAATAAGCCGGCGAATGAACTGAAGCCGATCATCAAAACGTAAGCATTAAAATACTTTATAATCAGTAATGCAGTTGTTTTAATTATCTGAAATCTATTAGATATACTTTAATTAATGTTTATTTTGTCATGATAGTTCTATTAATGCAAACCACATGTTGCGTGGTGAAAGGCGTCGGTCTATCAGATGGATTATTCCTAGCGTAAGATATTTATTAGTTCAAATGCATCAAATGCAGTGGGTATAATTATTGATTTCTATTTAATTCCTCACATTCTAATTGGGTTTCATTTGTACGTAGTCACGTATAGAACGTGGATCATAGGAATGTGGATACTATGTGATGAAGTGGATGTTCGAAATTATCTCCTCCAGGATCACTGAAAGATGGCACGAGGTAAATGTTAATTGATAACAATTAGAAGTAACAGTTATAGATTTGTTATATGTCTTATGTTAGTTTATTACTTAAAAGATATAATCTTTTGTCCAATTAAACTTGCAAATATTCAACAATCCAACTCCATTATCTGATTCCAACATCAACAACATAAGGAGACGTTGGGTAACTTTCTTTCTTGAAGTGTACCGACCATAGTTTGTATATATGTAGTTAGTTTAAATACTTATCATGTACTAGCTATAGTGTACTTTTGACTGATCATATGTATTTTGATATGAAATCTATAACATATCATGTAGCTTTTTGGTTTCTAATTATCTTTGTTGTCTGAATGTAATTGAACGTACATATGTATTGTTCGTAATAAATTCAGTATATATTAATTTAGTGTGTTTTTGTTGTACAAAAGTGATTGTGTTGAGAATATTTAGAATATGTTAACTGGTATTGATCTGCATTACTGAAACAGGGGAAATGAATGATAGAAATGTAAAAAAGAGTTTAAAAAAAAATTAGACTTTACACATCGGTTTTAAAATAACCGATGTGGAAAGTGATATTTCCAATAGGTTACCTATTGACAAATGATCTTTCCACATCGGTTAATGTTAAAACCACTGTTAAAAATGTACTTTAAACATCGGTTTTAAAACCGATGTGAAAAGTAACAATAAACAACATCGGTCTTTTCAACATCAGTTTGTAAACCGATGTGAAAAGCCAAAAATAATCGATGTGGAATCCCTTTTCTGCACCAGTGCATGTGTAAAAGTTGCAAGGGTCTAGTTGTTGAAACAATGTTCTTTGGTTTAAAAGAGACTTTAACTTGCTTTCCTTTTTGACATGCATCACATAGTCCATCTTTCACAAATTTCAGTTTAGGCAAGCCAACTACAAGATCTTTACGAATCAGTTTATTCAAGTGGCTCATGTGAATGTGTGCAATTCTTCTATGCCAAAGTCAATTCTCTCCTTCTTTTGAAATAAAACAGCATGCAGTATTTGAAGAGATATTATCTAAATCAATCATATAGATGTTATCTGTCCTATGTCCAATTAATTTCAAATTTTCAACAAGATGATTTTCTATTAAGCAACTATTAGAATTGAATTTTACCTTGAAGCCCTTGTCATATAGTTGACTGATACTTAACAGGTTATGTTTCAGTCCCTCAACATATAGTACATCCTCAATGATTGTTGTTGAGTCACTTCCAATGTTGTCAATGCCAAGTATTCTCCCTTTATTATTGTCTCCATAGGTAACACTACCACTCGACTTAGGGGGTAAAGGAAATGAACTTGCTTTTGTCTCCAGTCATGTGCTTGGAACAACCACTGTCAAGATACCATTTCACATTCTTGGCTTTCCAACACACCTACAAAACAGAATCATGTTTTTGCTTTAGGTACCCAAATTTGTTTGGGTCCTTTTGAGTTAGTTGCAACAATAGTTCCTTTAGGAACCCATATATATTTAGACTCATTGTATGCTGATTTTCTGTATTGACATGTAGAAGCTGTGTGACCTTTTCTAGCACAGAAATAGCATTTAACAAATGGTGTGTTTGATGTCTTAGGTGTAGTAAAAATTTTCTTGAAAGATTTCTCATGTATCCTCGGTTTATAGCCAATTCCAGGCTTATCATAAACACATTTTTGCTGTCCTAATAAAGCATTCAAGTTATCTCTACCATTTGTGAACTTGGCTAAGTCATTTTTCAGTTTTTCAACTTCTTTAGTCAATGTACAACACTTAGAACAATTAGAGCATATTGGTAGTTCCAAAACAGTAGCCAATCTTTCATTTACAGCACAATTTTCTATTTTTAATTCATCTATCTCTTTGTTTAAAACGGAATTTTTCTCTTCTAGGAATGTGATGGTTTTCTTAGACTTATTTAGCAATCTAGAAAGTTTAATGGATTCTTTATGAAGTTCTTCAAAAGTATTTTGCAATTCATCATAAGAAGGTTGATAATTAGAACTTACTTCACTTTCTGAATCACTGTCATTGCTGGTCATCAAGCACAAGTTTGCCTCCTCAGAATCAGATTCTTCAATGGAATCTAGATCATTATCATCCCAAGCAATGTAGGACTTTCTTGGCTTTCTCCACTTCTTGTCCTTTGAGTCAAACTTTTCAGTTTTATCCTTCTTTTGTAGCTTTGGACAGTCAAGCTTCATGTGGCCAATCTTTCCACATTCATAGCATGTGATGTTGTTGGAAGAGTTGCCACCTTTGCTGAAATTTCTCCTTTGAAAGGTGGATGGCTTTCTTTTGAAGTTTCCTCTTCTTTAGTAAGTTCTTGAATTTTCTAACTAGCATTCCCATTTCTTCTTCAGATTCTTCCTCTTGTGCTGAATCATCATCATCACTGTCTTCTTCTTCTTTGACTTATGATTTCAGAGCCAATCCCTTCTTTCTTTTATCAGTTTCTTCACTCTCATTCAGTCTGTTCAACTCCAATTCATGTTCTTGCAATTTTCCAAACAGTGTGTCAATGGTCATTAATGAGAAATCTCTAGATTCTGAGATTGCAGTGACATTAGGTTGCCATTCCCTGCTCAAGCATCTCATTACTTTGTTAATTTGATCCTTATTGGAGATTGCTTTTCCAAGACCAGTCAATTGATTTACGATATGTGTCAATCTCTTTTGCATTTCAGTCATAGGTTCTCCTCGATTCATTCTGAACAACTCATACTCATGTGTGAGGGTGTTCATTCTTGCTCTTTTGACATTTGAGGTTCCTTCATGTGTTACTTGCAATGTATCCCACATCTCCTTTGCTAATTTGCAATTTGAAACCCTGAAAAACTCATCACGGCTTAAAGCTTAGCACATGCATTATATTGAACTCTTTTCTTATCATCCTCATTCCATTCAGTTTTAGGCTTATTTCTTGGAGCACCATTAGCATCTACAGTAGAGGGGACAAATGGTCAATTTTCTACTGCATCCCATATGTCAACACCTGCTGCCTCAAGAAAGATTACCATTCTTTCCTTCCAATAGATATACTCAGATCAATTGAAGGAAGGAGGGCGTACAAGGGAAGCCCCTTCATTTAAACAGTCATTGGAAGCCATACTCTTACAGCTGTTAAGCCAAACTTAAAGTTTAGCTCTGATGCCAATTGTTGTTTGGGCTTCAATGACTCGAGGGGGGGGATGAGTTTTCTTAAAAATATTTCCCTCTTAAAAACTTTTCAATAACTTTTCAAATCAGAGTTGCGGATTTTTGGCCTAAGGATATTTTACAAGATCGATGAAGGGTTTATATAAAATCTTGAATAGAAGGATGATGAAGATAAGAAACATTGATTCAGAACTAATTCAGGTTCAATAACTCAATAATAACAAGATACAGAAACTGATTAAACCTTTAAAGATTAAGAACAAGTTTCAGAAACAAGCATTAACAATCAAGAACAAACTTGCAGGTTTCGGTTTCAGTAATTAGAAATCAACAATGGTTTTGATCAACTCAGTTTTAAGCGCAGATAACACAAACTTGATTACAATCGAACTCGGTTTTCAATACAGTTTATACAGATCAAGAACAGAAATTATATTGAACTTTAAACATCAAAATCACAGGTTCTTGATCATAAACAGAAAGTAAGGAGTTTGAGTTTAGGGATAACACAACCAGATTTATCCTGGTTCAGTCACCTCCACTGTGACCTACATCCAGTCCCCAGTCCACCTGTGGGATTTCACACACTAACACACAAGCTTTGCCAGGTAGCTTGAAAAACCTTTACACCACAGAGCACTCCTTCACCTCGAGATACCACACTCTTGTGAAGAGCCTCAATGTTCAACCTTAAGGATACCTCACCCTAATCACTCAGAGAGACTCCCTCTCTCTTTACAATCGAAAGTAAAACAAAAGTTGATTCCTAACTCTCAATAGTCAGATAAACAAATTGAAGCACTTTTGATTATTGAAACACTCTTTTCACAGTAAGCTCAAGAAAGATGATGAATGATATGTGTATCGTTATGATCGATATGATATTATTATATTTCTGTAGAAAGTGTTCCTTTGATCCCTGTTTATATAGAAAACAAGTTATAGTCGTTGGGATCAATTAAAACAGATTTGGATCTGATTAACAGAATCTGTTTTCTTGACTCTGGTTCTTGAAATAAGATTCTGATAGTTCTTGTAGAATTCACGTCCATCTTGAAAATAACCGCGTCCATCTAGCCATTAAGATTTTACATTCGATCTGGCTAGTAGACGAGCTCCATTTAGTAGACGAGCTCCATATGGTAGACGAGCTTCATATGCCACTTTATTAGACGGAGCTTCTCATTAAGGACTTAGTAAGTCCAAAGAGCGTAAGCTTAGTAGACGAGCTCCATATGCCACTTTAGTGGACAAGCGCCTCTGTTACTTTAGTGGACAAGCACTTCTGTCACTCTAGTGGACGAGCGCTTGTTTCACTTTATTGGACGACCGCTTGTATCACTTTATTGGACACCCGCTTTTATCACTTATGTTGGACGTGCGCTTCTATCACTTCAGTGTTGGACGAGCGCTTTTGAAATCTTATTTCCAAAAATCATTTTCATTAACGAAAACTTATTCCTTTTAATGAAGGTTATGAAAATTGATTTTATTTCATGCATCTTTTCAAATGAGCTTTTTGTGAATAAGAGATTTCATCTCTTACAAATCATCTAAGACTTAAATCTAATTTCTCCTTTAAGCTCTTGTCTCGATGATTCCTTGATCTTTGTTGGACGACCGCTTGTATCACTTTATTGGACGCTCGCTTTTGTCACCTATGTTGGACGTGTGCTTCTATCACTTCAGTTTTGGACGAGCGCTTCTGAAATCTTATTTCCAAAAATCATTTTCATTAACGAAAACATATTCCTTTTAATGCAGGTTATGAAAATTGATTTTCTTTCATGCATCTTTTCAAATGAGCTTTTTGTGAATAAGAGATTTCATCTCTTACAAATCATCTAAGACTTAGATCTAATTTCTCCTTTAAGCTCTTGTCTTGATGATTCCTTGATCTTTGTCTTTGCTCTTTTGATTTCTTCAAGTTCTTCCTTGAATATTCTCCTTTAATTGCTCACTGAACTTGTTGAGCACTGCTTGATACATGTCTTTGCAATTGATACTAAAACACTTGCATACACATTAAGTTGTATTTGTCATATATCAAAATCTCTTAAGTCATTACGTCTAACATCAAGAGGGCATTTGCATTTGATACTAGTTAATAGTCATGAAAGTTTGACTTTTGATATTTGGGAGTTGAAGAAAGATTACTCCGGCTGGATTGTGAGATATCACGTGGATCTTAATTGTATTGGAGAGGATTGTGTTAACCATATGTTTTCCGTGTTAAGTGTTGTCCGCCTAGCAAATGAAGAGGACTCCATGCTTGTGTTGTTCATTGATTCCAAAGGCTTGTCCTATAATCTAAAGGATCATACTCCAAGAATTATTTTTGAAGCAATTGAAGTGGGCAAATCATTTCAGTACCTTGAGACATTGATAAATATTTGAGGTCCCTTTTATTATCCTTTAAGGGTTGAAATACTATAGAATTTTTGACTCTCCTAAATCATGAAGCATATATTTGGCAATGTATGTTGTTTACTTTGTTGTGTTTAGGCTATAAACTTGTGTACCTCATTCTACATGTTTTTTATGCTAGTGTTATTTTACAGTATGTACTTATTATTGTGTTTTCAGTTGTTGCAGTGATTAAATGTGTTGAGACTAAGCTAATGTTAGACCTATATATTAGCTCCTTATAACTTAGACGACTAAGGACTTGTTTGTTTAGGTTTTTTACAAAAAAAAAAAAAAAAGTCACTTATGATATTATATGCTTGTTTGTTTGGAATGCTACTAAAAAGTGATTGTATAAAAAATGAAATTCAACTTTTATAAGAAGGTATACTTTTCTGCTTCTTAAAAAATCAGTTTATTTTTGTATCACTTTTTAAAATTGGTTTGTTAGTGCTGTTTTGGTAGTGGTGTTAATAAGGAGGTAGTCTTCAAGAAAATATTTTGTTAACGTAATAATTTAGATGAATAATTTGAAACAAAATAAGTTAAATAGAGAATGAATATGATTTTTTTAAAAAAGAAAAGTTTAAGAACGAAAGTATACTTTTTTCCTATTTGTTACCGATGCCTCGACATTGTTTTGATAAGAGTTTGACTATTGTTATTGATGCATGGGGCATGGTGCTATGTATTGGGTTATTTGGAATGATCATATGGAAATATGCATGTCTTTGTATATCTCCATTGGGGGAAGATGATTATTTTGAGATACCTCCTTCAAAAGAGATGGCAAAGGGCCTAACTCATAGCAAAGGCATATTAGCCTAATGCGAGGCAATGGAAAAGGGCCTCCTACATAGAGATGGCAATGAGGAGTCATTGCATTCATGCTATTGAATGGGTGATGTTATTGTATGTGTTAAGGGTTTATGTATGTTTTGTTTATAATACTTTGATATTATATTATTTGAAAAATGACGGATAATCATGGTTGTGTTTCAGACTACCACGTCGGCTGAAAGCAACATCTTTACGAAAATTGTTCTAGAACCGTGTTTACTTAATGGGGCAATAAATCTCATTAGTGGTATCGTCTTTCAGAGTTCACAGGTAACAATAGAGGCAACATAATGGATGGAGGAAGTCTTGGAGACTTGAAGACATTAGTTCTAGTCGATTTAATTTTCAGTTTATCAGACGCCCGTGTTTTGAGGCAAAAACATTGTTAAAAGGATTTATGTGATTTTATTAAAATAATACTTGTGAGGATCTTCATTGAATTAATGGTTTTTAATTTATCTTAATTTCTGATGCTTTGAATGGATAATTATAATTGTATAATTATATGTTTTTATTGTAACATCGAGAGACATTCCATTTTAGGGTATAAAAGCATTTCAATCCTAAATAGGACTGTGAAAGACTGAAAGTGAGACTCTTAAAATAAAAATTGGACACATAGAAATGTTGTTTGTGTGTCATCTCATGAATTCTGCATAATATGCTTTGGGATATTGAGCTTGGTCAACTCATTGTTTTATTGGTAGTGAGCGCATTTATAGCTTCTAAAAGACAGGGGTTTTCTATTAGATTTAATAAACTTATGTTTTGTAAACTAGAATGTGGCGTTCACTGCAGAAGGCATGGTCATTATACTAGGATGTGGAGAAGTGGGATACCTTGACACAAGTATGTAAACCCGTTTGACCATTGGTTGTTGGCTTGCTTGTTGGTATTAGTGTTTAGATGTCAGAATTTTGGGGACGAATTTTTTTGAAGGACAATAGAAATATAACATCCCGATTTCGGGTATCTAAATAGTTTTATGAGGCTTTGGAATGTCGGAATGTTTATTTCAAAGGTCTAAAGGTGTTTAGAGGTCCTAAAGGTCTTAGAAAAGTTTTAAGTACATGTTTTTTAGATCTTTTTCAAGCACAATCGTACATAGGGATGCACTACCGTGCATAGTGGAAAGGCCTACAACTGTTTGAGCAGATTGTTTCAAAATGACAAATTACCAGGGGCATAAGATTTAACTCAAGACCCTTCCTCTTTACAAAAATCTCCATGAAAAAGATAACTCTTAGAGATTCACCAATGTAACAACAGAAACAACAGTAGCAGTCCCAATAACTGCTCTAGGTTATATTTAGTTAGTTAGTTAGAATGATTTATGGAAATTAGTTACAATTGGTTAGTTATAGTTATTTTAGTTGTTACAGATAGCTAACTCTGCTTGTATTATGTATATAAACCTCAAACCTTCACATTAGTCAATTGAGCGGCAAGTATTTTTTAAGCATTGTATTTTTGCCTCTGCATTTTCTCTCTGAGTTGTCTTGCTGCACAACATCTTAGTTTTCAGTTGTATTCTTGCAACTTTTTTGGTTTCATCAACCATGATATGATCAATGGTTGATCACTAAACATTTTAGGATCTCTCTTTGAACTAATTGCTTTAAATTCAAGATCAAACACAAACAAGAACAATTGAATGAAACTTGAATCTCAAGTGAGAGTCAAGAGAAACAAATAGGAGTAGAAGAGCACAATTGTATATGAATTGAAATAGCAAAAAAAAGAATTAAAGTGCAGAAAAATAAAGTGCAAGAATTAAAGAACACAAAGTAGAAAATGGAAGAGGTAGAAGATGAAGGGGAAGGCGCCACAACTGAATCATCTTTGAGAAGAAGATTGAATTGATAAGCCAAAGGAGGATTCACCACTTGAATATGGAAATTCAAGATAAGAATCAATGGTTCAACTCATGAACCAAGAAGAGGAGACCTCTCTCTCTCTCTAGAAATCTCAAGTATGAGAAAACCTTGCAATTGAATTCAAAACTTCCCAAATGAGTTACAAGAGAGCCTATTTATAGATGAGGCAAGATGCTCCTCATCCTCTAATTACAAGGTGCAGCGCTTATTCCTATAATTCCCAAGTGTGGGCTTGATTTTGGCCCAAACCTTCCTACTCTTATGCTTATAGCCCAGGAGGCCCAATTCCTAAACTAGTTTTAAGTGCTTTTATGAATTAAGCAATTCTATTACATGAAGTCTAGCTATACAAGGTCCTAGTTCCTATATTTATTACATGAAGTCTAATCTATACAAAGGTCCTAGGCCCTATACCTAACTAGGTATATTGGACTCTTCTTTAGAGTATTTTGGACTTTTCTTAGCTTTGACCTTGTCATGGGTCCATGTGAGTCTTCAATGCTTGGTCCTCTGCTTTGTGAATCCATGTTCATATCATCCCCTCCTTCTTGAAGAAAATTCGACCCGAATTTTAAGCCCTACATTAAAGAGAAGATGTTTATGTTTATTTTTTCATAAAGGTCGTAAAAAGAAAAGAAAAGTTTTTGGAAGAAAACTCCCTTATTATCGTTGTAATTCCCAACCCATCCTCCCAGGTCAAAAACCATCCGTTTAAAAACAAGTTTTGCCAACAACCCTTTCAAATATTTGCCATGAGTTGTATCACTAGAAAGTTATGTGGTAAAGTTCGTCCATTATTGAGAGAAATGGTTGGAAAGATATGTAATATGTGTTTTAGTTCCCTCAATGAATGGGAACCTTGATGGATGTGCATTGCTTTCTTTTTAATTTTCAAAATAGGTTCAATGCACATAGGTATAGTAGAAATATTAGTAGGCAAGTAAACATCGCTATGTTTAAAATTATTTAAGGTTTGCTCTACTAATAAATCTTCTTTTACCTTACTTTTAACCATTTCAATATGCAAACTTCCAGCACTTACAACATAGCCTAAGCATTCCACTTTGGTGCTGCAAAAAGTGTAATTTTCAAGATTTGAAAAAGGTTTTTCCTCTTTTAGTAATAACAAAACACATTTTAAATGTTCAAAAATATTTTCTTGTGTTTTGTTATGTGCCAAGGGATCATCATTGTAGATTACTACAAGCCTTTGAATTTCTTTAGGTTCTTGAGGAGTGACTTGAAGTTTATCCAAAAGAAACTCAAAGGTAGTAGGTAAAGAAAAAGATGGAATAGACTTGTTACCAAAAATTTTGGAGTAAAGAAAATACAACGGTGGATTTTCCAAAAGTATTTTCATTACTTCTTTTGCTTTTAAAACTATGCATTCTTTATCATCTTTTTCTTTATCCTTTTGGTTTTCACAAAAGTGTTGCTCTCTTATGCCAATAGCCTTTTTCTCATTCTCTTGTGGCACATGCTTTTCTTTTGCATTGATTTCTTTATGGTTATTTTAACTCTTGGCTTTTACCTCAAGCTCCCTTTTCTCTCTCATTTTCTTTTGATCTTCACTAATTTCATTTGTAGAGAGAGGTACAAGAGTTATCTTTTTGTTGTGGTGCATAGAAGGCATAGAAGAAAGGGTAGAAGTGGAAGGTTTAAAGTTAGGGAATGTGGCCTTTGATCCACTTTTACCAACAACTTCAAGATGTTTTGATGAGTCACCCTCCTTCTTGAAGGAGTTCTTTCTCTTCACTTGTGCTTCAACCTTGAGTGCATGTTGGAGGTCTCTAGTGTGGCTTGAAGGCGCATATCGTTTTCTCAAAACCCTCTTCATTTCTCTCCAATTACTAATTGGTACCTCATCATACTTTCTTCTCTCTTTACACAATTGATCCCACCAAATTAAAGCATAATCATGAAATCCTAGACTAGCTACCTTTACTTTCTTTTCCTCACTATAGTAGTAGCAAGAGAATATGTGCCCCAATTTGGTCTCCCATTCCAAGTAAGCATCGGAATCACTCTTCCCATGGAAGCTAGTGATCTTTACCTTCACATTATGCAACTTTTCATCCTTCTCATTCCTACTTCCTCTATGCTCATGTCTAGGTCTCCATTTATCAAATCTAGGTTTATGGTTGTTGTCTTCCAAATTTGATGAGCCTCTATGTGAGTTGTCATGCCTTGATACTTTTTTGTTCTCAAGCACTTCTAATCTTTCAAACGCTCTCTCTAAGTTCCTTATCATTCTATCCAACTTCCTGTGCAAGTTCCTTGTTCTTGGTGATGATGGAGGAGAATCTTCTTCATGTTGTGAAGTCATGGTGCACTTACAATTTGAGAAATTACAATACAAATTCCAGAAAATTGAAAATTACACAAATCAAATGAAGATTACACCAATAAGAACAATTACACCTCCAAAAATCAAAAGAATTAAGTACAATCCAACAAGGAACAAATACACTTAAAGAACAAGTGAAAGAAAAGAATTACAAGTCAAAAATGAATATCACAAGGACCTCACCACTCACTCACCATTCATTCAAAGATTGCCACTCATGTATATCAATCAATGTATACTTTTTCAAGATGATTTCTCTCTTGTCTCTTTCCACTCAAGAGTTTCCTCCTCAAGGGATCTACAAGTTGAAACAAGATTCTCAACAATTAGTCTCCATTAAACAAGTGACAAATCAATCAATAGGCAATCAATTCAAATAGGTCAAGAATGTGGAAAACAACTAACACAAAACTAATGGAGTTTATAATACAAGCAAGAAAAGGTTCAAGAAGAATTGCACACTCAAATTGATGTGAAGAAGATAAGTTGAAAGAGTTCAACAAAGTGTAATTCAAATTTAATCAAAGTGTTGGTGAACAAGTAATGATCAATGTGAATTGTGCTACACCAATTTGTGAAGGGTATATACAAATAAAATCATGTGAAATGATGGCAAGTCTTTTACCTTTTGATGGAATTTTCCAGAATTTGCACTTTTGCCCCAAAACTTTGTATATTTACGGTTTTGGCCCACTTTTTCTTTTTAAACTAGATTTTTTTAAAAAAACTTCATCCACTTGACTTTTTCTAATTATAATTTCACAGCAATTACAATGAAATTTCAAAATTACAAAAAGATGCTTCAAGTATGAACAAATTTGGACATAATTGGTGTAATACTTGGAAATATGAACAATTGGAGTAATGTAAAAAAAAATTCCAAGTAATAAGAGATTAGAGACCTAGATCTTTCATTCAAGTGGATGATAAAAACATCATTTCCACAATTTGAATTTCATGAAAATCTATGAGGTTCTAATAATATGAAATCAGTAAAGCACTTTTGATTAAAATTTGAATCAAGCTTACTATTGTGAATTGAAATTTGAATTTGAATTTTGCAATTGTTCAAATTCACAAAGTAAGTAAAAGAGTTTTATGCTTGAATTTTCAAGAAGCAACCAAAATTCAAATGTAATCTATGAACACGTTTGAAAATGGCGCCTAAACACTAGGGTGAAAAAGTGGAGGGAAAAAAAATTTCACCAAAATTCAAGCAAGATCAATTCAAACACATTTCAAATTCTAGATTCATGACCATAATTGGAATCAAATTGAATTTCATCATCCAATTCATGTGGTTAATGGCGCCACTAGCAATGAATTTTTCATTAAGAATGTGGCTCCAACTCAAAAATCATCATAGAATTTGAAAATTTTGATAAAAAATTCAAAACAATTGAAGATTCAAAGAACTAGCTCTAGATACCACATGATATTATCAATGATTGATCACTAAACATTTTAGGATCTTTCTTTGAACTAATTGCTTTAAATTCAAGATCAAACACAAACAAGAACAATTGAATGAAACTTGAACCTCAAGTGAGAATTAAGAGAAACAAAAAGGAGTAGAATAGCACAATTGTATATGAATTGAAATAGCACGAACAAGAATTAAAGTACAGAAAATTAAAGAGCAAGAATTAAAGAACACAAAGTAGAAAATGGAAGAGGTAGAAGATGAAGGGGAAGGCACCACAATTGAATCATCTTTGAGAAGAAGATTGAATTGATAAGCCAAAGGAGGATTCACCACTTGAATATGAAAATTCAAGATAAGAATCAATGGTTCAACTCATGAACTAAGAAGAGGAGAACTCTGATGATATGAACATGGATTCACAAAGCAAAGGACCAAGCATTGAAGACTCACATGGACCCATGACAAGGTCAAAGCTAAGAAAAGTCCAAAATACTCTAAAGAAGAGTCCAAGATACCTAGTTAGGGATAGGGCCTTGGACCTTTGTATAGATTAGACTTCAAGTAATAAATATAGGAACTAGGACCTTGTATAGCTAGACTTCATGTAATAGAAGTGCTTAATTCATAAAAGCACTTAAAACTAGTTTAGGAATTGGGCCTATTGGGCTATATGCATAAGAGTAGGAAGCTTCGTGTAACACCCAGTTTTTCGTATGCTTCTTTATCAGTAAATACATGTTTTAATGTGTTTATTTTTTATAAAATCCAGAGGATGATTTTATTTAAAATAAAATCATTTTCTTTTGTTGTTTTACCGTATGAAGTCACAGTAAAATTTTCGGTCGAAAATTCAGACGAAAACCGGTCTGGGTTCTCACTGCCAGTACAAGTTTACTAATCTAGAGACTAAATTTTAATTCTTGAACGAGACGGTTAGTGTTTTTATGATGTTTTGTGTGGGTTTGGAGTTTTTCGAAAAATCTTGTTCGGGGCCAAATCTTAGGGATTTCCCGGGCGAAATCGTCGGGAAATACGATCGGGGAAGTCATCTGATACGCAATGGAGCAGAGCATCAAGAGGATGAAGTGACTTGATGTGAAGGTTATGACACACTTAAAAAGGTGAATCATGACTTTTTTTTCAAAAATCTCACATTATCATCTTTCTCTCTCCAATCACATCACACCACCTTAACTCCTTATCTTCTCTACAAGCAACCCACCTTCTTTCATCTCTTCTTCTTCCTCTCCCAAAATCGTGACCCTCTTCTCTCACACTCTATAAGAACTCTGCATTTCTACACTTCATCACTTTCCTCCATTTCTCACATTTACACTTTACTACATTTCTTCTTCTTCTCTCTTACAAAGTTTACATTTTTATCAAGCTTTTCTCTTAGAGTTCTTCACCAAAATTGTTCATCTTGTTAAGGGTAATACTTCTATGTAGTTCTTTTTTCAAAGTTTCATATTTTGTTTCAAAGTTCTCTTCATATGTCCTTTATGTGCTTTTAACTTCTAAAACCTCTTAAAAATGGTAGAAAACTCCTTTTGAGTCGAAACCACTTTCTATATTCTTGTATTTACTCATACTATCACATACTAAAAGGTTGTGTAAAACAAAGTTTCCTAACCTCTTCTTACTAAGGAGGTCGAAACCGTGTATATGGATTAGGTGAATCTTGTTTCAACTTTTACATGTATGAGTTTGTATTTGAGTTTCATTTCTGAGATTATCATGGACCAAGGCTCCCTTATGTTAAAGGATGCTATGTCTAAGTGATTGGAAATTTTAAAATATTTTCTTGCTTTATTTTCCTATGATGGCCTAATGGAACATTTGACCTAGGAAGTGTTATTCTATTTTGTTTTCCAAGATGATTATGGGTTAAAGCTCCTTCATGTTAAAGGATGCTATGTCCAAAAGATTGGATGATTTAAAGTTATCTAACCTCACAAACTTGTTAAGGCAAAACCTAAGAGTTCATGGTCTAAGACATTTGATTTTTCCATTTTCCGAAATAATCATGGTTTCAAGCTCCTTACTATGTATGGATGCTAACCTAAAGAGATTGGAAAGTTTAGAAATTCCTAGCCTATTTACCTATGCTTGGCCGAAACCCTAAGTCAAGTACTTAGTGGGATTTTTAATTCAACTTTGTTAAAAGATTGTTGTTTATGAACTTCTAGCACTTAAGGATCATAAATCCAAGAGTCAGATAAATTTCTGAAACCCCTAATCCTAGTTTATTGTATGAACCGAACCTATACCTTGTGGTTAGTATTCTCAAGTTGATTTTTTTTAACTCATGATTTTATGTTGGTAACCTTAGACTTTCATCACTGGAGAAGCGGGGACATTCGTGAACCTTCTTTTCAAATCCAAAACTCTTAACTCCGACGTGAGGTAAGAGAGGATTTCCTAAAGATATTCAATAACTGTATGCATGTGTGTATGTGTTTAATTGGATATTTATATGTTGATTAAGCTTACTTGGTTATCTAATGTACTTGAACTGTTATGCTATTATCTGGTGTTGAACTGTGCTTGTTCTAAATGTTATAATGCATATCTGTGATGAACTTCTTTCAACTGTGATATTAGCATTGAACTGAGAATATATACTGCTATTGATTGAAAGTTTGCTAAGTCATACTTGTTTCTATGCTCAACTGTTATAAGGATTGAAAACCTTAATAATCTTTGAAGATGAAAGGATTAATGTTCTCTTCCAAAAGCTCATTAACTTAAAGTACTTGTTTTAAATGTTGAAATGGTTTTGGTGAACTATTGTTATACAAGAGGAAAATCCTTTTCGAACTAGTCTTCAAGTGGAAACTTTCAAGATTATTTGGCAATATCCTATTGGGGATTTTCAAAGATAAAAGTATTTCAAAGATGCTTTATAAAAGAGTTTCAAAGAAAAGGTTTTCTCCTAATTGTTTTAGAAACTTTATGATAGCCTGATAGGTTATCGAGGATTCGGTTTTGAATTTGATTTTCACTGAACGAAAAATAAGTACTTAATAAAGAGAATCTAGTACGCGAGACGTCGCCTCTAGTATTCAGTTATACGCACGTGATCTTGGATTAGTGTTAATTAGGGGCCATGAGTCCTATTCATGATGTTCTGGACTGAGAGTCCAATTCTCGAAATCGAGGATACTGCATTCTTATTTCGTTGTCGTGGGCTATTGTCCTTATCATGATAAGTTCAAAACATGAATAAAAGCATAAGTGATTTATATGACCACAACCCTTGACTGCGGCATCGGTCTCGGGCGTTGTGATTGATCATTCGGACTGTGTGTCCTATGTTTCCGAGTTTTCAAGTGATGGGGAAATGATGATTAAGTCGTTAGCTTTGAGCTGCGACAGCGAAAAAGAATAAACACAAAGAAAACCTTTTGAATAAAATATTTTATCATGTGCATTTCCCCAGGCAGACGTGCTTTCTTACATATCAGATACAAGGTGGTATCTGGGAGTCAGTCCATGTGACCGTTTCAGAGGCACATGTGACGTTACTCGTCCTGAGACCTTAAATCCATGAGGGTATGGAGGCAACTTCCCGGTGGGCTAGAGATTGAACAACTCTAATTCTTCTCCAGTGGAAAATGGTGTTGATATCTCATGAGATTAAGTTAGATTCTGATATTGAAGTGCCATGCATATTTTCAAAGGTTGACTGTGCGGGTTTGAGACCCTTTGACATAACATTGTTATGTTATGTATATGCATGATTTAACTGCTTATATGATTATGTGATGTATGTATCATGTATATGGTTATTGTGGGATATATCTTATGACGGTATCTCACTCTTGCACATCTGTATGTTCTCTTCTTTTCTTCTTGTACCGGGTATGCACGTGCTTTTAGATGGATCCGAACGTTCCTTTGGCACAGTCGAGCTCGAGGAGCGAAGTGTTTGATCATGCTAGGATGGCAGGGAACTGGACTATACATGAGGGTGCGACGACCGCAACGTATAGAGGACCAGTCACGACTACCAAGATGAATGCTAACGGAGTGCCCGTACGAAGGGTTTATACCGTTGAGACGAGGACAGTGGCACTTCCACCTCCATGGTACTACCTTCATACGCTACAAGTCACCGGTCTCCTTCATGAGCATTTTGATCCAGTTGAACCGCTTGCGGAGTATCCAGTGGAGGAGGATCCCGAAGAGGATCCAGAGGAAGAGCCTCTTGAGCTGATAGAGGTCGAGGACGAGGAGGAGGAGGAGCCAGAGTACCATCAACAGGATCCCAGAGATGACGACGTCCCTTTCAATGATGGCGGTGACGTTGTCGATCCGGCATATGATATCTCGTCTGGGGGTAGCGTCTATGGTCACTCTGCATGCAGGAGGCATTGGTAGATCGTTCGTCGACTTTTGGAGTTGTCCCGATAGTCCCTAGGCCTTTAGAGCCATCTTTTGAGTCTTGTACCGAGTTCCCTATCCCCGGTTTGATGTTTCTTTTTTTTACCTGTTTCTTCAATAGTTGTTTTAGTGTATGTTGGCCGGTTCGACAAGGCCTATTTTGTAATCAAACCTAAGATCCAAAGTGGGACAGTTATATTTTTTATGAATGATATTTATTTTCATGTTCCGAGTGTTCGTCACCTTTTCTTAACTTCTTTTAAGAAAAAAACTGAGTACCTTTTTTCAGCAACCTATATAAATGGTTATTTTTCCGAAAACGACCAACGCTTTAAATAGGTTTCTTTTCCGCAACGGGTAACCATGTGATGCCGGGTTTTAGGGTGTCACATTAGTTGGTATCAGAGCTAGTCGAGTCTTTCGGGAATGTTTGGGTTTAGGTCTGTTGTGTTGAAGTTGTGTTTTTCTCTGTCTGGATGTTGTTTGAATTACTTCTTTGAGGTAATGTGTGATAACCCGTGGTTCACATCCCTTTTCTGGCTGTTATCTGAATGCTTGTGTGGTATAGGTCAGTATGAACCAGAGAGGTGCCCGTGGACGTGGACGAGGCTACGGAGGAATGGATTTCACTGCCCAAGCACTGGCTGACGTGGCTGCTGCCATAGCTCTTCAGACGGCTAATGCTGCTACCTAGAACCAATAGGAGCAACAGAGGGCAGAATAAGTTGCATAGGAAAGGCATCTGGACGCTTTCTGACGTCAGAATCCATCGCAGTTTGATGAAGACATGGATCCAATAAAGGATGATCTTTGGATTCAGGAGCTAGAGAAGGTCTTCGATCTGGTACACACTCCAGAGGAATCTAAGGTACCCCATTCTGTGTTCCAGCTAGTGGGTGATGCTGAGTACTGGTGGAAGGGCACTAGGCAGTTGTTGGAGGCTGAGCACCAGGCGATCACCTATGGAGTATTTCGTGGCAAGTTTCTAGACAAATACTTCCCCCAAAGTTCCCGGAAAGAGAAGGAGCAGGAGTTCATGAGGCCGAGTCAGCGGGACCTGACAGTAGGGGAGTATGCGGCGAGGTTTGAATCCCTTGCCAAGTATTTCCATTTCTTTCAAGAAAATCCCAATGAGGAATGGAAGTGTGAGCAGTTTGAAGCCGGTCTGCGCTTCGAGATTAAAGAATCGGTATTGCCGTTGGAGATCAGGAACTTCCAAGCACTAGTGGAGAAGTGCCGGAAAATTGAGATGATGCGCAGAGGAAGGGATAACAAGGGAAGCGCATGAGGACCTGTTCGTCCTAAGAGCCAGAATCAAGGCCACAATTCAAAATGGAAGCAGAACCAGAGGAAGCCGTATCACCAGGCATCTAGCTACAACCAGAAACAACAACAAGCTCGTCCCATTGTTTTGGGGACAGGAAGTGGAGGCCAGAGAAACAACGATCAAGTCCAAGAAAGGAGATGTTTCAGGTGTAGAGATACGAGCCACCTGGCCAATGCTTTCCCGAAGAAGGATTACAAGTGTAACAACTGTGACCGCATGGGACACTTGGCAAAGGAGTGCTGTGCACCAAAGAGGGAGCATTATGTCAACCATGCTAGAGTAAACAAGCCAACCGTTAAGGGAATAGTGTATACCATGAGTGGTGTTGAGGCATCGAACTCCACTGATCTTATGCAAGGAAAGTTCGACATTGTTGGTAATCTATTGTCTGTACTTTTCGATTCAGGCACAACTCATTCTTTTATTTCGGTGGATCGTGTGAAAATTCTAGACTTGCCTGTTTCTTCCTTGCCATATAATCTGATTGTTTCTACCCCAACTGCTGAACCTGTGACTATTAATTCTATTTGCTTAAAATGTCCTATCATTGTTCAGAATAGACATTTCCTTGTAGACTTGATCTGTTTGCCTTTAGTACAGTTAGATGTAATCTTAGGCATGGATTGGTTATCTTTCAACCATATCCTAATAGATTGTGCTCAGAAAACCTTAATCTTTAGGGAGGAGATTTCTGGATTTTTATCCGCTAGTCAAGTAAGAGCTTCTTTGAAAGGAGCTCAAGGTTACATGCTGCTGTTTTCCTTGGACGTCGAGAGCGAGTTTGACTTGGAATCTGTACCTGTCGTTCAAGAGTTTCCGGAGGTTTTCCCTGAGGACGTACCTGGATTGCCACCTGTTCGGGAGATCGAGTTCGCGATTGATCTGATTCCAGGAACTGGACCAATATCCATGGCACCATATCGCATGTCGCCATTAGAGTTAGAAACCTTGAAGGACCAACTTGGGGAGCTGATGAGGAAAGAGTTTATACGACCTAGTGTGTCACCGTGGGGAGCTCCAGTCCTACTAGTAAAGAAGAAAGATGGAACTTCTAGGCTGTGTGTGGACTTTCGTCAGTTAAACAAAGTCACGATTAAAAACGGATATCCTATTCCAAAGATAGATGATCTTATGGATCAATTGCGTGGCGCGACAGTGTTTTCAAAGATAAATCTACGGTTAGGATACCACCAAATACGAGTAAAAGTAAAAGATGTTCCTAAGGTAGCGTTTCGAACACGCTATGGGCATTATGAGTATTTGGTGATGCCATTTGGAGTGACGAATGCACCTGCTATATTCATGGACTATATGAATAGGATCTTTCGTCCCTTTTTGGATCAGTTCGTAGTCGTCTTGATTGATGACATTCTGATCTATTCTCCGGACAAGGAGACTCATGCTGAACACATTAGCATTGTTCTTCAGATCCTGTGAGAGAAGCAGCTCTATGCGAAACCAGAGAAGTGTGAGTTTTGGTTGGATCAAGTTCAATTCTTGGGTCACGTAATATCCCGCGAAGGAATCACTATGGATCCGACGAAGGTCGAGGCTGTTTTGGAATGGGAAAGACCGACAACGGCAACAGAAATCCGTAGTTTTGTGGGTTTGACTGGCTACTACAAGAGGTTCATTGAGGGATTTTCCAAGATTATAGGACCTCTCACCTAGTTGACTGGTAAGGACCAAGCGTTCGTGTGGACAGAAGTCTGTGAGAGAAACTTCCAAGAGCTGAAAAGGAGGTTGACGACCTCACCGGTATTGATCCTACCTGATCCCAAGGAATCTTTTGAGGTTTACTGTGATGCTTCGCATCAAGGTTTGGGTTGTGTGCTGATGCAAAATCGGAAAGTTGTAGCTTATGCTTCGAGGCAGTTGAAGATTCATGAGAGGAACTATCCAACGCACGATTTAGAACTAGCTGTTGTGGTCTTTACTTTAAAAATCTAGAGACATTACTTGTACGGGGCTACTTTTAATGTTTTCAGTGACCATAAAAGCTTGAAGTACCTGTTTAATCAGAAGGAGTTGAATATGCGTCAGAGACGTTGGTTAGAGTTCCTGGAGGATAATGACTTTCAACTACAGTATCACCCTGGAAAGGCAAATGTAGTGGTCGATGCCTTGAGCAGGAAGTCAATTCACGCATCAGTGATGATGGTTAAAGAGCAGGAATTGCTGGAACAATTCCGAGATCTAAGTTTGTCAGTTGAGAGTACGCCGGGAAAACTGTGTCTGAACAGGACCACCGTGTCAAATGGATTAATGGAGCAGATAAAGGAGAAGCAAGAGACTGATCAGTATCTGCAGACAGAAAGAGACTTAGTACATCAAGGAGCTCTGTCAGAATTTAGAGAAGGAACAGATGGAATCTTGAGGTTTGGTGAGAGAATCTGTGTACCTGATGATGCTGAGCTGAGGAAGCTTATTTTAGAAGGGGCTCATAAGAGCAGGTTGAGTATGCACCCAGGAGCCACGAAGATGTATCAAGATATTAAGAAGTTGTACTGGTGGTATGGGATGAAGAGAGATGTAATGGAATACGTCACTTCTTGTTTGGTATGTCAGTAAGCCAAAGTGGAACACCAGTGACCAGCAGGAATGTTACAGTCTTTAGATATTCCATAATGGAAATGGGATGGAATCTCGATGGATTTTGTGACCAGTTTACCAAGGACTAAGAAGGGTTGTGAGGCTATATGGGTAATAGTGGACCGACTGACTAAGTCAGCTCACTTTTTGCCAATCAATATGAGATACTTTATGGAGAAGTTAACCCAACTGTACATCGGAGAGATTTATAGACTGCATGGTGTGCCTTCGAGCATTGTTTCAGACCGAGACCCGTGGTTTACATCGAGGTTTTGGCAGAGTTTGCAAAAATTGCTTAGAACGAAACTCAAATTGAGTTTCGCATATCATCCACAGACTGATGGACAAATGGAAAGGACAATCCAGTCACTAGAGAACTTGCTGAGAGCTTGTGTTTTGGAGGATGTCGGGGGTTGGGACGAGTCCCTACCATTGATAGAATTCACCTACAATAATAGTTTCCATTCAAGAATTGGAATGACACCTTATGAATCCCTGTATGGTCGACGATGTCAGACGCCTTTGTGTTAGTACTAGGATGGTGAGAGTTTACTATTGGGTCCAGACTTCGTGCAACAAACGACAGAAAAGGTGAAGATGATCCAGGAGAAAATGAGGACTACTCAGAGCCGACAGAAGAGCTACGTGGACAAGAGACGACGACCTCTAGAGTTTGAGGAAGGCGAACATGTATTCTTGAGAGTCATGCCAACGACTGGGATTGGCAGAGTACTAAAGTCCAGAAAGCTTACTCCCAAGTTCATTGGACCCTTCCAAATTCTTCGTCGTGTAGGTCCAGTAGCTTATAAAATATCTTTACCACCCTTTGTTTCCAATATCCTTGATGTCTTTCATGTCACTCAGTTGAGAAAATACATTCCTGATCCATCATATATCACAAAGCCTGATAAAGTACAGTTAAAAGAGAACCTTTCCTTTGTGACTTTGCCTGCACGAATTGCGGATAGGATGACAAAGCAGCTCAGAGGTAGCAAATTCCTTTGGTCAAAGTCATCTGGAATGAGACAATCGGAGAAGCAACGTGGGAAGCTGAGGACAAGATGAAGTTGCAGTTCCCTGAGTTATTTCAAGGTACGTAATTTCGAGGACGAAATTCTTTTTAGAGGGGTAGAGTTGTAACACCCTGTTTTTCGTATGCTTCTTTATCAGTAAATACATGTTTTAATGTGTTTGTTTTTGATAAAATCCAGAGGATGATTTTATTTAAAATAAAATCATTTTCTTGTGTTGTTTTACCATATTAAGTCATAGTAAAATTTTCGGTTAAAAATTGGGACTTAAAACCGGGTGCAGGTTCTCACCGCGGTACAAGTTTACTGAGCTAGAGACTAAATTTTAATTCGTGAACGAGACGGTTAGTGTTTTTATGATGTTTTGTGTGGGTTTGGAGTTTTTCGAAAAATCTTGTTCGGGGCCAAATCTTAGGGATTTCCGGGGCGAAATCGTTAGGAAATATGATCGGGGAAGTCATCTGAAATGCAATGGAGCAGAGCATCAAGAGGATGAAGTAACTTGATGTGAAGGTTATGACACACCTCAAAAGGTGAATCGTGACATTTTTTCAAAAATCTCACTTTTTCATCTTTCTCTCTCCAATCACATCACATCACCTTAACTCCTTATCCTCTCTACAAACAACCCACCTTCTTTCTTCTCTTATTTCTTCCTCTCCCAAAACCGTGACCCTCTCCTCTCACTCTCTATAAACACTCTTCATTTCCACACTTCATCACTTTCCTCCATTTCTCACATTTACACTTTACTACATTTCTTCTTCTTCTCTCTAACAAAGTTTACATTTTTATCAAGCTTTTCTCTTAGAGTTTTTCATCAAAGTTGTTCATCTTGTTAAGGGTAATACTTCTATGTAGTTCTTTTTCAAAGTTTCATATTTTGTTTCAAAGTTTTCTTCATATGTCCTTTATGTGCTTTTAACTTCTAAAACCTCTCAAAAATGGTAGAAAACTCCTTTTGAGTTGAAATCACTTTCTATATTCTTGTATTTACTCATACTATCACATACTAAAAGGTCGTGTAAAACAAAGTTTCCTAACCTCTTCTTCCTAAGGAGGTCGAAACCATGTATATGGATTAGGTGAATCTTGTTTCAACTTTTACATGTATGAGTTTGTATTTGAGTTTCATTTCCGAGATGATCATGGACCAAGGCTCCCTTATGTTAAAGGATGCTATGTCTAAGTGATTGGAAAGTTTAAAATATTTTCTTGCTTTATTTTCCTATGATGGCCGAATGTAACATTTGACCTAGGATGTGTTATTCTATTTTGTTTTCCAAGATGATTATGGATTAAAGCTCCTTCATGTTAAAGGATGCTATGCCCAAAAGATTGGATGATTTAAAGATATCTAACCTCAAAAACTTATTAAGGCCAAACCTAAGAGTTCACGGTCTAAGACATTTGATTTTTCCATTTTTCGAAATAATCATGGTTTCAAGCTCATTACTATGTATGGATGCTAACCTAAAGAGATTGGAAAGCATAGAAATTCCTAGCCTATTTACCTATGCTTTGCTGAAACCCTAAGTCAAGTACTTAGTGGGATTTTTAATTCAACTTTGTTAAAAGATTGTTGTTTATGAACTTCTAGCACTTAAGGATCATAAATTCAAGAGTCGCATAAATTTCGGAAAACCCTAATCCTAGTTTATTGTATGAACCGAACCTATACCTTGTGGTTAGTGTTCTCGAGTTGATTTTTTTTAACTCATGATTTTATGTTGGTAACCTTAGACTTCCATCGCCGGAGAAGCGAGGACGTTCGTGAACCTTCTTTTCAAATCCAATACTCTTAACTCTGACGTGAGGTAAGAGGGGATTTCCTAAAGATATTCAATAACTGTATGCATGTGTGTATGTGTTTAACTGGATATTTATATGTTGATTGAGCTTACTTGGTTATCTAATGTATTGAACTGTTATGCTATTATCTGATGTTGAACTGTGCTTGTTCTAAATGTTATAATGCATAACGGTGATGAACTTCTTTCAACTGTGATATTAGCATTGAACTGAGAATATATACTGCTGTTGATTTAAAGTTTGCTAAGCCAGACTTGTGTCTGTGCTCAACTGTTATAAGGATTAAAAACCTTAATAAGCTTTGTAGATGAAAGGATTAGTGTTTTTTTCCAAAAGCTCATTAACTTAAAGTACTTGTTGTAAATGTTGAAATGGTTTTGGTGAACTATTGTTATACAAGAGAAAATCCTTTTCGAACTATGTGTCTTCAAGTGGAAACTTTCAAGATTATTTGGCAATATCCTATTGGGGATTTTCAAAGATAAAAGTATTTCAAAGATGCTTTATAAAAGATTTTCAAAGAAAAGGTTTTCTCCTAAATGTTTTAGAAACTTTCCGATAGCTTAGATAGGTTATCGAGGACTCGGTTTTCAATTTGATTTTCACTGAACGAAAAATAAGTACTTAAGAAAGAGAATCTAATATGCGAGACGTCGTCTCTAGTATTCAGTTATACGCACGTGATCTTGGATCAGTTTTAATTCGGGGCCATGTGTCCTATTCATGATGTTCTGGACTAAGAGTCCAATTCTAGAAATCGAGGACAGTGCGTTCTGATTTCGTTGTTGTGGGCTATTGTCCTTATCATGATAAGTTCAAAACATGAATAAAATCATAAGTGATTTATATGACCACAACCCTTGACTGCGGCATCGGTCTCGAGTGTTGTGATTGATCATTAGCACTGTGTCCTATGTTTTCGAGTTTTCAAGTGATGGGAAAATGATGATTAAGTCGTTAGCTTTGAGCTGCGATAGCGAAAAACAATAAACATAAAGAAAACCTTTTGAATAAAATATTTTATCATGTGCATTTCCCTAGGCAGACGTGCTTTCTTACATATCAGATACAAGGTGGTATCTGGGAGTCGGTCCATGTGACCGGTTCAGAGGCACATGTGACGTTGCTTGATAAGCCTCTGGCTTATCTAGTTTTATAACTAGATAGACTGTGGTTTTTGTGCAAATTATTCGAGTTCAATCTCGTTTTCGCCCAAATTTACCTTGTTTTGTTCCTAAGTAGACTTTGACTCGTTCTAGGCATTTTTAGTAGTTATTAGTCTATTTTTGAATAGAATTACGCTTTTTGTTTCTTTTTTATTGTTTCAGGTTAGAAGTGAAGCTTCGAGAGTCAAGGAAAGTCAAGAAACAGTGGAAGTTTCCATTCTGGATATACTCGCCTCGAGAAAGTATGCTCGCCTCGCGATCCTGAAGACCAGCTGAGCAGCAACAGTCAGCAATTCTGTCTCGTCTCGCGAGTCACCAGCTCGCCTCGCGAACCTGAAGGCCTGACTGTGCCAGAGAAGTCATCCTTTCGGTCTCGCCTCGCCAATCACAGTTCGCCTCAAGATCATTCAAACTCAGGATGGAGCCAAAACTGAAATTCGCCACGCGAGAGGACGCTCGCCTCGCGAGAATCCAATTTGAATGCGCGCCAATTTTAATGTTCGCCTCGCGAGCGGGTGAGAACCAGAATCCCTATTTATAGGCTGTTTCAGATCAGGATCCGGATCCTAGTAGTTTTTCCACTTGTTTAGAGTAGTGTTTAGGACGATTTCTTGTCTCTTTGGAGCTGCGTCTCCTCTTTTCTTTTCCTTATTTTTTACTATGGTGGTTATGTCCGATTGTTTGTCTATGAGCATGAGGAACTAATCCCCTCGTCTGAGGGAACAATGAAGCCACCCATGGCGGTGTAGATTCGATGTGATGTATGTCTTTCTCCCTTCTTTCAATTAATGTTTTCCAATTCTGATTTGATTGTGTTGATCATATGCATGTGTGATTGACTAGTTAAACGTGATGAGGCTTAGGAGGCAATTTGCGTTTTAGAACTTGAATTGGGATCATCGATCGACTATTGCACGAGAGTGAGTAGGAGATCGGTGCAACCTTATAGGGAACAAGAATTAATAGAATTTGATGATTAGGATTATAAGACCTAGTAAGTAATTAATCCAATCATCGAATATGTCCTATTGAGCACAACAGTGGATATAGGAGAATTTGGGGGTCCTGGTTGACATTGTAATTGAACTTAGGAAAGAATCATCATCGCTTGGGTATGCATGATTGGGTAGGTGGATTTGTGACCTTGGACATTTTAATTTCAGATTTTTAGTTAATTATTTCATTAGATTTGTTAATTTAGATTGCGACCTTATATTTTCTCTCCCTCAACCACCTTCTGTTGCTTGACCAAACGTATCGAACTTCTCGCGAATTGGTTGAATTGGTAGCCCAATCTTGTGTTCGACCTCGGTAAATTCTTACCGTGTTATTTTATTACTTGCGACGACCCGATACACTTGCCGGTGACTCAACAAGTTTTTGGCGCCGTTGCCGGGGATTGACACAACCAATTTTCCTAATTTTTAGGGAAGTTTGATTATTTGGTTAAGTTATTTTTATTTCTATTTTTTATTTTTATTTACTATTATCTCTCTACTTCTTTGATTCCACTTGGTCTTGCCCCGTTTTTGTATGCGAGGTACCCTTTCACAAGAGGACTTGCTATTTGATTCGGAGATCACCAAGACCGAGAAGCGCTTAAGGAAAGAAGCCAGGGAGCGAAAGAGGCTTGAAGCGAGTAATCTTGAGAGGATGACCGAAGAAAACCCTCCTCCTCCTCCTCCTCCTCGTTACAAGCCTCTCTTCGAGTACAGTCTACCCAACTTGGGTGATTGTGATTCTTCCATCGTGAGAGGCAACCTCAATACAGACTCCTTCAGAGTGGAAGGATGTGTCACAGCCTATATCCGTGAGAATCAGTTTGATGGGAGTGGCAGACAAGACCCTCACAGGCACATCACCCACTTCCTTGAAGCTTGTGACTTGCAAAGGACAAGAGGTGTTTCTCAGGATGAGTTTCGCTTGCGGCTATTCCCTCTCTCTCTTAGGGATGTCGCCCGCGATTGGTTTGACAGCTTGGATAGGAACAGTATCAGAACTTGGGAGCAAATGGCACAAAAGTTCCTAACTAAGTATTTTCCTCCTCAGAAAGCGGCACAAGCAAGAGTAGCCGTTACATCTTTCAGACAGACAGAGGATGAAACTTTTAATGAAGCTTGGGAGAGGTACAATGTGCTCTTGAGAAGATGTCCTTCAGCTTTCTTTGACCCAGTCTCCAAAGTTCAACATTTCTTTAACGGGTTAAGGGGACGCTACCAGATGAATTGTGATGCCGTAGCTGGCGGTTCCTTTTCTTATTTATCAGCTGAGGATGGATGGGCATTATTGGAGAAGATGTCATATAACGATTACAACCGTGGAAGGGAAACCTCAAGTGGAATCAGTTCTGCGATAATGGAAGCCATTCTAGAGCAAAACAGACTGTTGAAGATGCAGAATGAGGCTTTGTCTGGAAACAAGAAGGTTAATGCGATACACGAGGGAATGCCTCCGGGTTGTGAAAATTGTAATGGAGATCATGACACTCGGAGTTGTCCGTTCAACTTCTCTCAGGAACATGTGGACTCATGCCACAATTTCTATGACAGTGTGCCCCAGAACAACTATCAGAGGAACAGACAGAATGACTACAGTCAGAATCATAATAGGGGGTATATGAGGAGAGACCATCCGGGTTTCGCTTGGAGTAATGCTAGTGGTGGTCTAACCGAGCAACAACAACCTCAACAGAATTGGCAACAACAACCTCAACAGGGTCTGAGGCCAAACATTGGAATCCATCAGCACAATACTCAGCAGGCTCTTTCAGGAACTAATCGGTTGCAAATAACAGACAGTGGAAGGCAGCCTTGGGAGTTGGCTATAGAGAAGGTGAGTGCAGCAGTTGAGAAGTTGTCAATCAATACAAGCGCAGCCATTGATAAGTTGGCAACTCACACGGGGTCAGCAATACAGAATCTAGAGACGCAGATTGCTCAGCTCGCAAAACAACTAAATGAGCGTCCCCCAGGCACTTTCCCAGGTGATACTGAGAACAACCCTAAGAACCATTGCAATGCCATAACAATTAGGAGCGGTAAGGTGTTGGGATCTAACAGGGGTGCAACTAGTTCTCAGGAAGACAAGGCCCCGGAACAACCACATGTTGAGGAAGAGCAGCCTGAGAAAGAGGAGTTGGAAAGTGACAAGGCACCAGAGCAAGGGGGAAGGCTGAAACTTGTAGATGAAGAGTTCCGAAAAAAGAAGTGGGTTGAACCCCAAGACCTCCCGCCCTACATGAAGGTACCATATCCTGAAAAATTGAAGCAGCCCCAACAAGATAAGCAATTCAATAAGTTCCTTGATGTCTTCCGCAAACTTCAAATTAACATTCCATTTGCGGAAGCCTTGGAACAAATGCCATCGTATGCCCGGTTTATGAAGGAGCTTCTCTCCAAGAAGCGGAGAATAGTGGATGAGGAAACAGTTGCTTTGACCGAGGAGTGTAGTGTCATTCTTCAAAGAAAACTTCCTCCAAAGTTGAAGGACCCCGGTTCTTTCTCTATACCATGCACCATTGGAGGGATGAATCTAGGAAAGGCATTGTGCGATTTAGGGGCAAGCATCAACTTGATGCCCCTCTCTATGATGAAGAGGTTGGGGATCAAAGAAGTCAAGGACACACGGATGTCACTCCAACTCGCCGATCGTTCTATAAAATATCCTTATGGAGTGGTCGAAGACTTGTTAGTGAAGGTGGACAAGCTCATATTTCCGGTGGACTTTGTAGTGCTTGATATGGATGAAGACGCCGAAATCCCTCTCATATTGGGTAGGCCTTTCTTGGCCACTGGGGGTGCCTTGATAGATGTGCGACAAGGGAAACTCACTCTAAGGGTGCAAGATGATGAGGTAGTCTTCAATGTCTTTGAAGCAATGAAGCACCCTACTGAGAGGTCGGATGTGTATCGAGTGGATATGGTGGAATCAATGGTCAAGGCAAAGGCAAATAGAGAAGTCCATGGTTCTTCACTTGCACAAGTGTTGGTAAAATCCCATGATGATGATAGAGAGGAAAAAGACCCTTTAGATGATGAGGTCTATCTTGAGTGGTTAAAAGACATGGAAGCCTTACCGAGTCTCCCAAGGGATGAATGTGCAAAGGAAGAGCTCAACAACAAAGCCGTGGAAAAAGATGATAAAGCACCAAAGTTGAAAGGTGGCACAACCGTGGTGGTCAATGAAAACAATGAGTTGATCCCAAAAAGGACCATCACGGAGTGGAGAGTATGTGCCGATTATAGAGGGCTTTTGGATTTAAATGAGTTGTCCGGGATCCGCAAGCAAGAAATCTACAAAAAGCGGACTAAGGAAAGGCATGACAAACACATCCTGCCTAGGAAGTTTGAGCCCGGGCAAGTGATACTTCTTGACAATTCAAGGTTGAAACTCTTTCCGGGAAAGCTAAGATCAAGGTGGTCGGGACCATTCAAAGTCCTCCAAGTTTGTCCACACGGAACAGTAGAGTTAGAAGGGACCTCTGGTAACTTCAAGGTGAATGGGCAAGGGATAAGGCATTACCATGGGGAATCAGTCCCAATTTGCAAGCAGTTTCTTCCTCCGGATTAACCCTTAGGGGTGACTTGAGTCAGGCTCGGGACGTTAAACAAGCGCTACTTGGGAGGCAACCCAAGCTAGGTATCATCTATTTTTAGTTTCTGTCATTTTCATATATATATATATATATATAAAAACTTGATTCGCCACGCGAATCCACAGTGGCCACGCGAGACAGAAACCCTGGATCTCAGAGGCTTGCTCACGCTTCTGTCTCGCGCCGCGAGGTATGCTTTCGCCTCGCTATTCTGGGCATCATCATCTGTTGGAATTCCAGATTCGCCTCGCGAGATACTACTCGCCGCGCGATTCTGGAAAGTGTGAAGAACAATTTTCCAGATTCGCCGCGCGAGTGACCTCTCACCTCGCGAATCTGCAATTAAGTTTTTGATTTGCAGGATTTCTTCCAGGATGCTGTGCAACAGAGGGGTGCCCAAGGGAACAATTGGATGAGGATGCAACCGTAGAAGAACTTTCCGTGGAAGCGGCCACCTCCACTAGTATTTGATCAGGGAGCACCCTTTCCTTTCCTCACTCTTATTTTATATATCTGTGTTCTTTCATTGGGGACAATGTATGTTTTAAGCGTGGGGGAGGGAACCAATTGCGGTTTTTGTTTTGTTGTTTTTTGTTTTTGTTTGTCACTCTTGAATAATTTGAGAAGATCAAGAGTTTGTGTATAAATGTGTGTCGGCAAGCTTGTTGGATTTTAATTAAATTTAGCATAGATTGATTGCATGAATTATTTTGACCATTGATGATTTCCCCCTAGGTTCTGATAATAGAAAAGTTGATCCCCATGTGAGAAATTGAAAATTGAACTTTGAGAATATTGTTGTGATTGCTTGATTTATGACAAGTTTGGGGTGAGGGGGTGCACACACTAGGAATTGTATCTCGGTCAAACAAATTGCAAAAATGTCGAGGTGAGGATTTGAGCCTCCAACTTTGTTTTTGATTGTGTGGATCACTTTTAAGTTGCACTTTCCCGAATTTGCTTGAATCTCTTCATGGTTTGCATGTTTATGTGTTGCATCAAATGATTTAGGCAATTTTCTTTGAATAACTACTTGGCCTAAAAAGAACCATCCCTAATGCATGTTCCCTAGTTAGCCACATTGAGCCTAATTATCCTATTGTTTCTTGATGACCCTATATTATAAGCCAAAAATCTGAAAAACCATGTTAACCCAATCTTAGGATTATGAGAGCATGGAAACTTAGCAAGAGAATGGTTGTGAGAAACTAAGTTTGGGGTGGCTACAAGGTGATATGTCATTTTGGGTTGAGAAAAAGAAAAATAAAGGTTGAAACCCAAGGCAAAAAGAAAAAAGAAAAAAAAACAAAGAAAGAAAAAAAATTGCCAAAAGAAAAGGGGCAAAACAAGAAAATAGCAAGGAAAAGGCTGTAGTCACCCGAGGCAAAAAGAAAAATGGAAAAAGGAATTTGAGTGGAAGATGTGTCAAATGCTCATGCTCTCTTAGTTCCTAGGGACTCAAGCCTAGTATCCTTGAAAATCCTACCCTCAGTCAGGCCCCATTACAACCTTTATAAGACCTTCTGATGTTGCATGCATGTTTTCGTGGGGGCCATTTTTGAGATGAAAATCAAATTCATGGGAAGTGCTCTTGATATGTGAAATTGAGTGAAAAGTTGATAGCCTAGACGAATTTGAGCGAATGAGTGAAATTTTACATACCCTTGTGAGGAAGGCAATTGTTTGAAATTGGTGATCTTCCTTTTGTGTGTAACCTTGATCCTCAACTTAGATAAATGAATGCATGAATGATGAAGTTCTCAATTGTTTAAAGTAAATGAATGTGGGGATTACATTGATACAAGGGGGAATTCATTAAAGGAAAAACTGTTTTGTTAAGATTACATGAAATTTGTGCGAAGATTGATTGAATCCTTTAGGCTTGCCAAGTCTTGAGTCCTTTTGAGTTTTAGCTTGCTTGGGGACAAGCAAGGTTTAAGTTTGGGGTGTTTTGATAAGCCACTGGCTTATCTAGTTTTATAACTAGATAGACTGTGGTTTTTGTGCAAATTATTCGAGTTCAATCTCGTTTTCGCCCAAATTTACCTTGTTTTGTTCCTAAGTAGACTTTGACACGTTCTAGGCATTTTTAGTAGTTTTTAGTCTATTTTTGAATAGAATTACGCTTTTTGTTTCTTTTTTATTGTTTCAGGTTAGAAGTGAAGCTCCGAGAGTCAAGGAAAGTCAAGAAACAGTGGAAGTTTCCATTCTGGAGATACTCGCCTTGCGAAAGTATGCTCGCCTCGCGATCCTGAAGACCAGCTGAGCAGCAACAGTCAGCAATTCTGTCTCGCCTCGCGAGTCACCATCTCGCCTCGCGAACCTGAAGGCCTGACTGTGCCAGAGAAGTCATCCTTCCGGTCTCGCCTCGCCAATCACAGTTCGCCTCGCGATCATTCAAACTCAGGATGGAGCCAAAACTTAAATTTGCCACGCGAGAGAACGCTCGCCTCGCGAGAATCCAATTTGAATGCGCGCCAATTTTAATGTTCGCCTCGCGAGCGGGCGAGAACCAGAATCCCTATTTATAGGCTGTTTTAGATCAGGATCCGGATCCTAGTAGTTTTCCACTTGTTTAGAGTAGCGTTTAGGACGATTTCTTGTCTCTTTGGAGCTGCGTCTCCTCTTTTCTTTTCGTTATTTTTTACTATGGTGGTTATGTCCGATTGTTTGTCTATGAGCATGAGGAACTAATCCCCTCGTCTGAGGGAACAATGAAGCCACCCATGGCGGTGTAGATTCAATGTGATGTATGTCTTTCTCCCTTCTTTCAATTAATGTTTTCCAATTCTGATTTGATTGTGTTGATCATATGCATGCGTGATTGACTAGTTAAACGTGATGAGGCTTAGGAGGCAATTTGCGTTTTAGAACTTGAATTGGGATCATCGATCGACTATTGCACGAGAGTGAGTAGGAGATCGGTGCAACCTTATAGGGAACAAGAATTAATAGAATTTGATGATTAGGATTATGAGACCTAGTAAGTAATTAATCCAATCATCGAATATGTCCTATTGAGCACGACAGTGGATATAGGAGAATTTGGGGGTCCTGGTTGACATTGTAATTGAACTTAAGAAAGAATCATCATCACTTGGGTATGCATGATTGGGTAGGTGGATTTGTGACCTTGGACATTTTAATTTCAGATTTTTAGTTAATTATTTCATTAGATTTGTTAATTTAGATTGCGACCTTATATTTTCTCTCCCTCAACCACCTTCTGTTGCTTGACCAAACGTATCGAACTTCTCGCGAATTGGTTGAATTGGTAGCCCAATCCTTGTGTTCGACCTCGGTAAATTCTTACCATTTTATTTTATTACTTGCGACGACCCGGTACACTTGCCGGTGACTCAACATTGCTCATCCTGAGACCTTAAATGCATGAGGGTATGGAGGCAACTTCCCGGTGGGCTAGAGATTGACCAACTCTAATTCTTCTCCAGTGGAAAATGGTGTTGATATCTCATGAGATTAAGTTAGAGCCTGATATTGAAGTGCCATGCATATTTTCAAAGGTTGACTGTGCGGGTTTGAGACCCTTTGATATAACACTGTTATGTTATGTATATGCATGATTTAACTGCTTATATGATTATGTGATGTATGTATCATGTATATGGTTATTGTGGGATATATCTTATGATGGTATCTCACTCTTGTACATCTGTATGTTCTATTCTTTTCTTCTTGTACCGGGGATGCGTGTGCTTTTAGATGGATCCGAACGTTCCCTTGGCACAGTCGAGCTCGAGGAACGAAGTGTTTGATCATGCTGGGACAGCAGGGAATTGGACTATACATGAATGTGCGACGACCGCGATGTATCGAGGACCAGTCACGACTACCGAGGCGAATGCTAACGAAGTGCCCGTACGAAGGGTTTATACCGTCGAGACGAGGACTGTGGCACTTCCACCTCCATGGTACTACCTTCATACGCTACAAGTCACCGATCTCCTTCATGAGCATTTGGATCCAGTTGAACCGCTTGCGGAGGATCCGGTGGAGGAGGATCTCAAAGAGGATCCCGAGGAAGAGCCTCTTGAGTTGATAGAGGTTGAGGAGGAAGAGGAGGAGGAGGAGCCAGAGTACCATCCGCGGGATCCTGGAGATGACGACGTCCCTTTTAACGATGGCGGTGACGTTGTCGATCCGGCATCTGATATCTCGTCTGGGGGTAGCGTCTGTTGTCACTCTGCATGCAAGAGGCATTGGTAGATCGTTCGTCGGCTTTTGGAGTTGTCCCGATAGTCCCTAGGCCTTTAGAACCATCTTTTTAGTCTTGTACCAAGTTCCCTATCCCTGGTTTGATGTTTCTTTTTTTTTTTACCTGTTTCTTCAGTAGTTGTTTTAGTGTATGTTGGCCGGTTCGACAAGGCCTGTTTTGTAATCAAACCTAAGATCCCAAGTGAGACAGTTATATTTATATGAATGATGTTTATTTTCATGTTCCGAGTGTTCATCACTTTTTGTTAACTTCTTTAAAAAAAATTGAGTACCCTTTTTCAGAAACCCTATATAAAAGGTTATTTTTCCGAATGCGACCAGCGTTTTAAATAGGTTTCTTTTCTGCAACGGGTTACCATGTGATGCCAGGTTTTAGCGTATCACACTTTGGGCCAAAATCAAGCCCACACTTGGGAATTATAAGAAGAGTCGCTGCACCTTGTAATTAGAGGATGAGGAGCATCTTGCCTCATCTGTAAATAGGGTCTCTTGTAACTAATTTGGGAAGTTTTGAATTCATTTGGAAGGTTTTCTCATACTTGAGATTTCTAGAGATAGAGAGTTCTCCTCTTCTTGGTTCATGAGTTGAACCATTGATTCTTATCTTCAATTTCCATATTCAAGTGGTGAATCATCCTTTGGCTTATCAATTCAATCTTCTTCTCAAAGATGATTCAATTGTGGCGCCTTCCCCTTCTTCTTCGACCTCTTCCATTTTCTACTTTGTGTTCTTTAATTCTTGCACTTTAATTCTTGTTCTTGCTATTTCAATTCATAAACAATTGTGCTCTTCTACTCCATTTTGTTTCTCTTGATTCTCACTTGAGATTCAAGTTTCATTCAGTTGTTCTTGTTTGTGTTTGATTTTGAATTTAAAGAAATTATTTCAAAGAAAGATCCTAAAATGTTTAGTGATCAATCATTGATCATATCATAAACCAATTCATTTCAGTATATCAGCAATTAATTTCACTTGCTCAAATTCTTGTTAGAATCATGCATTGTTGCTCCTAATTTACCAACACAAGAACAACAATTTAGTTTTAAAAGTAGTAATAAATCTTATTTATAATAGTTATCAAGTGACTTCGAGTATCATTTCAGATAGAGACCCGAAGTTTACTTCACGTTTTTGGAGAAGTCTACATCAAGCACTGGGAACCAAGTTATGTTTAAGTTCAGCGTACCATCCTCAAACCGTCGGACAAACGGAAAGAACAATTCAATCGTTAGAAGACTTGCTGAGAGCATGTGTCTTAGACCATCGTGGAAGTTGGGATGATCTCTTGCTGCTTATTGAATTAACATACAACAACATTTTTCATTCAAGTAAAGGAATGACACCCTATGAGGCTTTGTATCGGAGAAAATGTCAAACGCCTTTGTGTTGGTACAAAGATGGAGAAAGCATAATTTTAGGTCCCGAAATTGTGCTACAAACAACATAAAAGGTTAAACAAATCCGTGAAAAGATGAAAACAGCACAAAGCAGGTAGAAGAGCTACTCCGATCAAAGGAGACGACCTCTCAAATTTCAAGAAGGTGAACATGTATTTTTTAGAGTCATGCCCACGACGGGGATAGGTAGAGTTATAAGGTCAAAAAAACTCACTCCTAATTTTCAAACATTCATAATGTTTTCCATGTCTCACAATGAGGAAGTATATTCCTGATCCATCACATGTAATTGAACCCGATGTAGTACAATTAAAAGAAAACTTGTCTTATGAGACTTCACCTCTAAGAATCGAAGATAAGATGATTAAGCAGCTTAGGGGTAAACAAATTTCCTTAGTCAAGGTTATTTGGGATGAAACAACCGGAGATCCAACATGGGAAGCCGAGGACAAGATAAGATTACAATATCCTGATCTTTTTCCAGGTGCTTAATTTCGAGGACGAAATTTTTTTTTAGTGGGGTAGTGTTGTAACACCAGTTTTTACTATTTTTCAATATCGGTAGATTATATCTGTTTATATTTTTATTCGAGACCTAGAAAATGATTTTGGATAAAAAAAATCATATCTAGAATTTACTTTATAGTAGAAGGCTAAGGTTAAATTTTTTGTTTAAAATTCAGACGAAACTCGGTCTGCTTTTTCATTAACAGAAAGATTTTACTGAGCAGAAAACTTAATTTTGACTCGAAAAGGAACGTTTTAGATTTTTATCACATTTCTAGTGATATAATCTAATTTGAAAATTTTCGCTTAAAAATAAAATATTGTATTTTATTAGTGGTGATTTTTTTTAAGAAAACGACGTAAAACCTAAATCGGGTTAAATGACGGAATCATATACGGAACTACAGAGATGCACCAGGAGATGGGAACGATGAGTCATGCATGATGACTCATGAGGGTTGAGTCACCATGGTGAGTCATGGTGATGACTCATAACCATCATGATTTCAAATTCATAAATATCTAGATATTATATGAGAAAAAGTCCAAATGGTCCCTAGCCTTTCAATGGAATTCCAAATTTGTCCCACAAATTGGTGAGCCTTTTGTCCCCAAAAACTCTCTCTCTCTCTCTCTTCAAGTCACTTGAACCATTTCACTTGTTCATTTAACAAGGATACAAGTTCATTTTCTCCAAAAACCCTAAGAGCTCCATTGTTGAAGCTGTTGTTTTGGCTTCAACAACTCAAGAGGGGGGGTGAATTGAGTTTTCTTAAAATCTTTCCCTCTAAAAAACTTTTCACAAAACTTTACTTTTCAGATTTGTGGCCTCAGGATCTTTTACAAAAACAATGAAGGGCTTTTTATGAAATCTTGAATTGAAGGTGATGAGGATAAGAAAGAGTGATTCAGAATTAATAGATCACAAAATAGGTTCAGGTTCAAAACTCAGTAATAACAAAATACAGAAGCTGATAAGCCTTTAAAGATTCATAACAAGTTATGCAAGTTTCAGATACAAGCATTAACAATCAAGAACAAACTTGCAGGTTTCAGTTTTAGTTATAGTTCAGTTTCAGCAATCAAGAATGGTTTTGATCAACTCAGTTTTGAACATAGATAACACAGACTTGATTAAAATCAAACTCAGGTTTGAATACAGTTTATACAGATCAAGAACATAAATTATATTGAACTTTAAACATCAAAATCATTGGTTCTTGAACATAAACAGAAAGTAAAAGAGTTTGAGTTTAGAGATACCACACAACCAGATTTATCATGGTTCAGTTGTAACACCCCGATTTTCGCTACTTTGTAATATCGGTAATAAATATATAAATATATATTTTTATCCGAGACTTAGAAAATGATGTTGGATGAACCAAGGTCATTTCCTTGTTATACTTATTTTTATAAGGTTACAGGGAAGTTTTTGGTTGAAAACTCAGACGGAAGCCGGTCTGCTGTTTTCTGTATTTTTACTGACAGTAAAAGTTTACTGCTCAGAAGATCTAATTTTGAATCGTTAACGAGATGAAAAATATTTTTATCATATTTACTATGATACTGGGAGTTTTGAAAATTTTGGAAAAAAAAATTAACATATTATGTTTGTTGCGGGCTTATACGACAAGATGTCTCTAGGCAGAGTCTGAGTCAGATGGATCGGGAAGTCGGCAAAGTAGCAGAGACATTGGATTGACCAACTTGACAAGCATTCATGACAAGTTTATCCTATCATAAATGGCAATAATAGCACATTTATGGCAACATTGAGTTTTGTTATGAAATGACCAAAATACCCTTGTCTTTTTATGACAATTCCAACAAAATGCCATTTGACAAATTGACCCAAAACTCTTGCCAATCCTCACGGCTCCAACCTTTTCTTCTTCTCCAAGTATTTGAATACTTCTCCATCAAGTTTTGACATCTTCTTCATTAAGTTTTGACTACTTCTTTAAGAAGTTTTGAATGCTTCTTAACCAAGTTTTGCTTCCTTCTTCTCCAAGTTTTGATTGCTTCTTCATTAAGCATTTGTTTCTTCTCCAATAAGCTGGTTGCTTCTTCATTTAAATAGGATGTCTCCTTCCTTAAGTCATTTTTTTTCCAAATTCATGATTCTTGCTCCAAAGAGTTCATAACTCGTCCGATTTTGCAGAGCCATTCTGATCAGTTTCTATTTTTAATCTCGAAAAACTTTCAACATGAAAGTTGTTCATCTTTCTCTCTTATTTCCAACGACATAAAGATCATCCAAAACGGATAAGTATGTTGAGAGATATACCCAAAATACCGAAACTGTTCTGAAACCCTAACTTGGTTCATCTTCTTCCTTAAGTTCTAAATAACACTATGAGACATTCTTGAAGAACATCATCCAAATCATCATTTTCTTTGATCATCAAGAGGTAGTCTCTCTTAATCTTGCTATTCTAAGCTTTTCTCTTCATAAGATTCTTGAGTTTATGCCTTTGATCAACATGTTCTTCCTTTGTTTAAAGTTCTTGAAGCTAGATTGAAAAATTCATAACTAATTCTAGAAAAATCCTTTTGACATGAAACCAATTGCTATGATCTTATAATCATCTCTATTTTCATTATCTAGAAGCACAAGAGCATGTGAAATTTCTTTCCCTAACTTCTGGACTGGACCGAACCTAGGTCAAAATTGTGTTCTTAGGTTTTGTTTCATTTTCATGTCTTGATTCATGATTCAAGATAGTTCTTGTATTCAAGTATATAGAAGATCAAAAATCAAACTTAAGCCTATTTGATCTCATCAAAACCGAAACCCTAGTTCTTAGAACTAGTTGAGTTTTAGTTCATGTTCTTGGTTCATAATCTTGGTTTAAGTGAGTAATCATGCTTAAGTAACTTATGGATCATTAATCCTTAAGTTAATCAAATTTTTAACTTCCTAACCTAGATAATTGGTTGAAGCCGAAACCCTAACCATAAAGGTTAGAGGATTTTGTTTCAAATTTTAGTTTTTTAATAAGTAATCTATGATAGTTAAGACTCTAGTAATTAGGATCTAAAAGATGACATTAAGAAGATAACCCTAAACCTATTTGCTAAGTCTTGGCCGAACCTAGCCCTAAAGTGTCATAGATGGTTGTTAGTTGATTAATTATAGTTATGTTGTTTGGTTGAAGGTGGTTGTGTTAACTCGTGGCGGAATAACGAGGATCGTCGTGTACGTATTTCCGGTGCTAGCTCAGGTGGGGAAAAGAATCAACCTATCGTCGGAATCGATAAGTAGTAGATTATATGATAATTGTGTAGGGCGACCTAAACCCTACTAGTAGTTGAGTAATCGACAAGACCAAAATCATATTGGAAACCTTTTCTGTAAAACCAATAGTGATTTGGGGATTGTAGGTTTATCGACATTAGGATGATTTTATCTTATCTGAGGTTGATTGAATTTATTATTATTATTTCATTGCTTATGTGATATTTTGTGGTATTTGAATTATTTTCTGATATTGTGTTATGCATGATCTGCCTGGTTTTTAATACTATGCCTAGTTGATTTTAAGTAAGGATATGTGTTGTTCGGGAGATGATTGTTTGGGTGAGAGAATAAAGGTGATTTAGAGGTGCCTAGCCTAATTAAGTGGTTTTATCTAAGAGGAAAAAGGTGTTGAGACTTTGATGGAAGGTTGAGGCACTAGGTTGTTATTGATGTAATTTAGGGAGATTCATTTATCGAGGTGTTGTTAGTCACAGCCGTGTGAGTGGAACACACGAGGTCAGGATATCCTATTTTGGGGATATCGGATATTACGGGTGAGTGCCCTACGGATGTGGATGCCGAGGTAGACTACCGTAATACTCTTTAGTTCTTGACGAGTTCGTATATTTATGGCACTGGACCGTTATGGAAGGATGTTCCTTGACGAGTTCGAATGTTCTTGGCACTGGAGTTCGAATGTTCTTGGCACTGGACCGTTATGGAAGGATGTTCCTTGACGAGTTCGTATGTTATTGGCACTGGACCATTTTAGACTAATAAGTATTTAGTCTTTGATGCGTTTCGAAAGTTATTGGTACTGGACTGTTCTGGACTACTGACTAATGTGACAGGAGTGAAGATGGCCACATCAGTATAAAGTTTTAGTTGCATGGGTTGAGGGTAGAGGATGATATAGTGAATTGAGGATGATTGTTGATTTTGAGTGATGTGTGTCTGTGACAATTACTGTATAATTTACTATTAGTCTTTTCCGCTTTTTGATGATAGAACTGTTTCTTAATCCCTATATCTTTGTGTGTTGTATTTTATTTTGATGTGATCGTACGAGAAGACCCGATGGAGGAACCAATTGCTGAGGAGTTAGATGGAACTCCGTATGAACCGGATGCTGGAGGTCGAGCTGTGATCTAGAGCGATTAGAGTATAGACATGATGGCCAGTGTGTCTAAGGAGTATTTATATTTCCGCTAAGTATGTATGTAGTGAAGTCTATACCTGTGAGGGATCCTACTGAGAGGGTACCCTTAACAGTGTTTTGGTTTTGTAATAAATAAACATGTGTGTAATTATATATTATAACTTTGGTGTGTTTTATATTTGTAGAAGTTATATGATCATTAAATAAGTTTTAAATTTTCACGTATTTTCAATAGTAAGTGCACGATTAAGTGAATAAATCTTAAGGTTTTAATGTAATAATACAATGGGGCACAACGGGGTGTCTCATCAGTCACCACCACAGTGACCTACATCCAGTCCCCACTCTGTAACACCCTAGTTTTTACACATATGAGTAATTATTTTATTTGGATGTTTATGTTTATTTTGTTATGTGGTTTAGTTTGAGTAATTAAATTACCCTTTTCAAATTATTTTATCGGGTGCGTTAGCACTGACTTATTTCAGTGAATGCACGCTTACTAGGCAATAAATTACATTATTGTCACTATTATTACTAGTATAGAAAAGTGTTTTAAATAATATGTTTAAGAGAAATGCATTTTCATATTTTTATCCTATTTAATTTTAGACTTGAAAATAAACTGGTTTGACATTGATCGGAGATTAAATTTTGGACCGAGTATTTTCTTAGTTGATCAATCCAACTATCAATCTCTACTTTATTTCAAATTTTGAAAGTATATATTTATCAACCTTTATTTTCAGATTCCAAAAAGTAAAAACATGTTTGTTTTAGGCTTAATATTTATCACTCCTTTTGTATCCACTAGTACAAAAATAAGAAATTCTCTCATCTCCTCTCCCCCTTAATGACCCGTAACCCCCTTCTTTCTTTTCTTTTCCTTCTTCTTTCTCTTTTCTTTCTCTACTGCTGCTTCCTCTCTCTCCCTAAACTCCATGTCTCACCTCCTTACCTTCACTCTTGTCAAGACAGTCGCTGCACCGCCTAGAAGCTCGCCGGCCGCCTCTCAACGTAGGGAGGAGAAGACGTGATGGCGCCACCGCCTGCACGTGTCGCTGCAGCATGAAAACGCGTCCGCCGTCGCGTGAACGTCGCCCCACCTCGGTAAGCTTGATGAACCGCCATCTATGGTGGTTTTTTAACCGAACCTTGTTAGTTTAAGCTTCTTCTTCTTCTCTTTAAGCTTACCCTCACTTTTGACTCAAGGTTACTCCAGAAATGTCATCCGCCGCGCGAACCGCCCTCTGCCGCCGTCAACCGCCGCTGTCTGCCTTGCTGCCGCCGTCGCAAGGAGCACCCTAGTCACCACCATGACATCTTCTTCCTTGGGTAAGTGAAAACCTCATCTATTTTGCTTAGATTCAAAAATCCCCAAATTGATTTTGAAACCCTAACTTTTCGTCTTTTACTTTAATCATGAAATTGATTCAGTTTTAGTGTAATTGGGACTTGTAATTAATGGTTTTTAAGGTTAATTTTATGATTATCTATTTAAATCAAAATTTCCCCAAATTGCTCTTTGAACCCTAAACCCCAATTTAATTTTATTTGAAATTGATTGTGTTTCTATAAAGTTAACTATGTTTTATTCAAATTAGGACTTTTAATTTGAGATTTCTAAGTTCAATTTCATGTTTCTCAAACCAAATCAAATGTTCCCCAATTTTAATTATGGATCCTTTTTACCCAAATCGATATTATTGAGAAATCGATTCTATTTACTGAATTAAATGTATGGCTTCTTTTGATTATATGTTTTGAGAATGAAAATTGAATTGGTGAATTTATTTGTTTGTTATCATGCTTGGTTTGTGTCTCTGTGATGTTGAACACGGCTATGCTTACTTGGTGGAGTAGAGTTTGCACTCTTGGAACTAACGTGAGCATTAAGACGAGGATCCTTCACTTGTCTTCAAAGGTAAGGGGAGCTTGCCTAGGTATATTCAATGACCATGTGCATGTGTGTATGTGTTTAATTGAGTGTTGCGAATATTATTGTGATATTGAGCAAATACTTGAATGACTTGTTTACTTGAACTATTGTGATTATTACCTGAAGTTGAACATTACTTGCTTTAAGGTGTTATGCTTATTGGCCCAAGCAAAGGAGGTGGTTGCCATGTGTGTTGTTGTGCTCACGCATTCATACGTTGGAGTTAATTAGTGGGGGATGTTCAACATAGGGGAGGTCGTCCAAGTTATGATGATCTGGCCTAAGTCTCGGGTGGTTCGCCCAAGGTTTGGTGAATCGTGCACCTCCGAGGTGGCGAATCCAGTTATGATACGTCGGCTATCCAAGGGATTCACCCATGGTTCGGTGAACTGCTGGTGTTGGTGCTTTTATGGCCAATGTGGATATGTAACTCCGAAGTTGACTTCCTGAGATAGTTGGATCCACATGCATAACGATAGCGGAGTAGTATTGCAATGCATAGCATGATGATATGTTGTTATGTTATTTAATATTGATGTTATGTTGTATTGCTATGCCATGCTATGATGTATGTTCATCTTGCTTAACTACTTCCATGCCGATGTGTTTACATGATTTCTTACTCCCTGTTTTTCCTGTTTCTGTTGTTGCATGTATCTTTTATGTAGAGGACGGTGAGCAGTCAGTGGAGGAGTGACTCTGAGGAGTCGCGACTCTAGTTAGGATGCTTAGTTATAGTTGTTAGTTTTGTTTAGTTTTTTCAGTTGTATTTCGAGGGTTTTATCTCGGAACGGTTATACCAGCTCTGTATGTGACATCGGGGTTGGGTTATGTTTATGCTATATGTTGTTTATGTTTTATTGTTTTAAAACTATGTTCTTTCCGCGTTAAGTGTTACAATGTGGTATCTTTCTATCAAGTTTTATTTTTATAAAACAAATGCATATTTTTATATTACCTCTTTTAAGTAAATGTTTTATACTAACGTGCGGGGTAGAAGGGTGTCACGTTTAGTGGTATCAAAGCAGGTCTGTCCTATCAGGTCGTGGTATGAGTCTGTTGTGTGTTCTTGTTTGAATTGTCTATATTTATATAGACAATGTTACTTGGTACTAAGTACCTATAGCTTCGCTTTGGCTTGACTTACTGCATTTGGTGGTTTGTCTTGGACGATCCATGGAGCCCGTGAGTGCTTCTTGTGTTCAAAAAGGTTGTTCTATTATCATTTGATAATGAGAACTTTGTTGTTGATCTTGTATGCTTAACACTAAATGACCTTGATGTTATTCTAGGCATGGACTGGTTATCTCTCAACCATGTCCTTTTAAACTGTTTTGATAAGACCTTGATTTTTAGAACTCCTGAGGAGTCTAAGAATCCGACCTTTCTCTCTGCCAACCAAGTGAAAGCTTCAATGAAAGATGAAGCCCAAGTGTTCATGATGTTGTTGTAATCACACATTTATATATTTTGATGAATGACAAACACTAACAAAAAGGCAAGAGAATTTTTCTTATAGCATGCACGTACCGCGTGCACAAATTCAAATTATTATGGTGTACCAAAAAATCAAGTATCAAGACCTCAAGCAATATTAAGTATATATACTAGGTCTTAGTTATCTTGTAAGGGTATGATGGCTAAAACTCACTTTGGCTCATTTAATCAGTTTAACTAAAACACTACACTTTTGGATAAAGGTTTTTAATTAAGCTTTTGATTAACAAAGTATTTTTCAAATTGATTTTAAATTAAAAAAATAAATAGAAATCTGATTTTAAAAAAAAAAATAGATTAAGTTTTTCAAAATATAAAATCAGTTTTCAATCCCATGCAATTATTAATTTTCAAGGTGCAATCAATTTATTCAATACGTTGCAGCATATCAAATAGTGCAATTTCAAAATGATGCAATTTCAATTGAAATGATCAATTTTTCACTTTCTCAAACCATGTGCAGAGTTTGGTGAACATAAACTATATAGCAAATGGAAAAAATTTGTCAATCTTATAAAAACTTATTTGCACTAAAGCTTCAACCGTTTGAGCCTTTGATTCAATTTAATTATGATTGAGATTTTATTTTTAACTGACTAAGCTTTTCTTCTCAATTGAAAAACGTGATTAATTGAGTTTGGAATGAAATAAATTGATTGACTAAATATTACCAATTGATTGGCAACGGTAATTTGTTCAATAATGACCAAAATAATAATACATTGTTCTTTACATATATATGTGAAACTTGGGTGCAACGTAAAGCTTTCTTTTTGAAATTAAATGACATTGACCTTGAATAAAGAAAGCTTCAGTGTGTGAAATTTGAATTGGAATCTGTATGTATATCTCAAGGCATGAACCGATTTTAACATGTGAAAATTGTTTTTTTTTAAACCACCCAATTGATTTGTACATTAAATTTAATGGTGCAACGGCTAGCTTTCCAATTCAAATTCCAATTCAAATTGTTTTAAATCACCCAATTGATTTGTACATTAAATTTAATGGTGCAACGGCTAGCTTTCAATGACATAAGTCCTTTCCTTATTTGAGGTGCAACGGTCATATTTTCAAAAGGCTATAAAAGTGGTTTTTGTTGAAAATTCATAAGAGAAGAGAATACATGAAAAATACATTTTGATCTGAAAATTATTTGTGAGCCAAATTGTGTTATTATCATCATACTCATAGTGCTTCAAGTTGTAATCATCTGCACTAGAAGAGTGTATCATATTGTTCTTCCATTGCTGAAACTTTGTGTGAGGGTGTGGTATCCCTCTTTGTTGTGATTGAGGCTTCTACACAAGGGTGAGGTATCCCTAGTGAGAAGGGCTCTGTTGTGTACAAAGGTTGCAAGCACCAGTTATAAGCTTGTTTGTTAGTGGAAGAAAATCCCACAGGTGGAGTGGGGACTGGACGTAGGTCACTGATGGTTGGTGGCTGAACCAGGATAAAATCCTCGCGCAAGTATTCTCTTTACCTCTCTTTTAATTTATTTCTTTTATATAATTGATTGCGTGATAAATTTTGTTAAAGAAATTTTTGTTGAAAAATTAAAAAGGAATTTTGTAGACTCAATTCACCCCTCCCCTCTTGAGTCGAAGCCACATATTCCAACAAGTGGCATCAGAGCTAGACTCTTGCATAAAGAGCTTAGCAGCTTCAAGATAAATGGCTTCGAACGACTTCCTACCTGAAGGAGCCTCCCTTAGCGGACCCCCTGCCTTTAATGGTGAAGAATATGCATATTGGAAAGAACGCAGGATAATTTTTATTCAAGCACAAGATTATGATGTGTGGGATGCTATTGAAAATGGACCTTTTGTCCCTATGAAAGATGTAGATGGTAAGTATGTTATTAAGCCTAGAAGTGAACAAACTGAGGATGAGAAAAAGAAAGTACAATTAAATTTACGTGCTAGAAATATGATAACATCTGCTTTGAGTAGGGGAGAATTTTTCAGGGTCTCAAATTGCAAGACGGCCAAAGAAATGTGGGATACGCTTCAAGTCACTCATGAAGGAACGAGTGAAGTCAAGCGCGCAAGGACAAACACTCTGATAAGAGAATACGAGCCGTTCATGATGAAGCAAGGAGAATTCATCCAAGACATGCAGAAACGCTTCACTCACATTGTGAACCAACTTCTTTGGTATGGGTAAGAATATTGATAATGAAGATTTAATTAATAAAGTTCTACGTTGTTTGAGCAGGGAATGGCAGTCGAAGGTGACAGTAATTGCTGAATCTAAAGATCTCACCACAATGAACTTAGCGACACTATTTGGAAAATTACAAGAGCATGAACTAGATCTTAGTCGGCTGTCGGAACACGAAGAAAAAGACAAGAAAAATAAGAGTCTAGCCTTGAAAGCATCCTCCTCCAAAAATGAGGAAGAGAGTGAAAAAGATGAAGAGGAAGATGCTTCAGATGATGAAATGGGAATGCTAGTAAAGAAATTCAAAAGATTTGTGAAAAAGAAAGCTAACTCAAGAAGATCATCAACCTTTCCCAAAAAGAATTTCAATAAGGGAGATGGTCCAAGCTCCACACCTACTTGCTATGAATGTGGAAATCCCGGTCACATGAGGTATGATTGCCCTAAATTACAAAAGAAGGACAAATTCGAAAGAAAAGAAAAGAAGGAAAACAAACCTAGAAGAGCTTACATAGCTTGGGATGAAAATGATTTGGATACCATCGATGATTCAGACAATGAGGAAGCTAACTTATGTCTCATGGCTGGCCACGAAAGCGATGATGAGGTAACCTCTAACTCTTCTTCTTCTTGTTGCTCATATGATGCATTGCATGATGCCTTTCTTGAACTACACAATGACTCTATGAGATTGGCTAAGGCATTAGAAAAATCCAAGAAAATGGTTAATTATTTGCAAAACCAAGTAATTACTTTAACAAAAGAAAGGTTGGAATTAGAGAAGGAAAACTATAGCATTGGATATACTCTAGGAAATTTTAAATGCAAAAAGTACAGTGAATATGAAAAACAAGTAAATGACTTGAAGATCACTCTTGCAAAATTCACCAATGGTAGAGATAACTTGAATGTTCTTTTGGGAATCCAAAAAGGTGTATATGATAAGGCTGGCTTAGGATATAAGCCTAATGATCATGAAAAATCCTTTTTGAAGAAAACATTTGTGCCTACTCATACATCTGTTAGTCCTTTCGTCAAATGTTATTATTGTGCTAGAAAAGGGCATACCACATCAACTTGTAATATGAGAAAGGAGAATGAAAAGAAAAAATGGGTTCCTAAGGGAACATCATATGGCACTAACAACCAAGGAACCTACAAAATTTGGGTACCTAAAAACAAAATATAATTGTTGTTTTGTAGGTATGCTTGAAAGCCAAGACTACAAATTGGTACCTTGACAGCGGCTGCTCTAAGCATATGACGGGAGACATTAGCAAGTTCATATCCTTCACACCAAAAGTTGGAGGACATGTGACATGTGGTGACAATAACAAAGGGAAAATTCTTGGGATTGGAAGTGTTGGTAAAAGTACGACAACATCAATTGATAATGTACTTTTTGTGGAAGGACTAAAGCACAACCTCCTAAGCATAAGTCAACTTTGTGACAAAGGTAACAAGGTTAGCTTTGATTCTAAAAGTTGTTTAATTGAAAATTTGCATGATAAAAATAAGAAATTAATTGGACATAGAATTAATAATATTTATATGATAGACTTAGATGATATCTCTTCAAATGATACATGTTGTCTTGTCTCTAGAGAAGAAGACAGATTTCTTTGGCATCGTAGGATTGCACACATACACACAGAGCACTTAAACAAGCTTATTTCAAAAGAACTTGTTATCGGTTTACCCAAAATGAAATTTAAAAGGGATGGATTGTGTGATGCATGCCAAAAAGGTAAACAAACAAAGGCTTCCTTCAAACCAATTAATATTGTTTCATCGGAGAGGCCCTTGCAACTCCTACATATGGATATTTTTGGGCCTTCTAGAACAAAGAGCTTTGGTGGCAATTTTTACGCGTTAGTAATTGTTGACGACTACTCTAGGTTCACTTGGACCCTATTTCTTTCACACAAAAGTGACACCTTTAAAGCTTTTAAAAAATTAGCCAAGGTAATTCAAAATGAAAAGGATCTAAAAATTGTATCTATTAGAAGTGACCATGGCGGGGAATTTGAAAACAAAACGTTTGAATTTTTTTGTGAAGAAAATGGCATAAAACATGATTTTTTTGCGCCTAGGACCCCACAACAAAATGGGGTGGTAGAAAGAAAAAATCGGGCTTTAGAGGAACTCGCTAGAACACTATTAAGCGATGTAAACCTCCCAAAATATTTTTGGGCAGACGCAGTTAGCATTGCTTGCTATGTTCTCAATAGGGTCTTAATTAGACCAATTCTAAAGAGAACCCCATATGAATTATATATAGGAAGGAAGCCCAATATCTCTCATTTTCGTGTGTTTGGATGCAAATGTTTTGTGCTTAATAATGGTAAAAATAATTTAGGAAAATTTGATGCCAAAGCTGATGAAGGGATATTCTTAGGTTATTCATCATCTATCAAAGCCTTCAGGGTATACAATAAAAGAACTTTAACTGTTGAGGAATCAGTGCATGTTTCTTTTGATGAGACTAACCCCAAAAGGTTGGGAAAGGATATTGTTGATGACCTTGCAGATTCCTTAGAACATAACCACTTGGATGAAAAGAAAAATCAAGAGGACAAAGAAGGCAATGATGATGAGATCAAGCAAGAGGAAGAAGAACTTCAAGATCTTCCCAAAGAATGGAGAGTTTCCAAAAATCATCCATTGGACAACATTATTGGTGATATTTCTAAACGGGTAATTACTAGAAACTCCATTAAAAATGCTTGCAATCACATGGCTTTTGTTTCTCAAATAGAACCTAAGAACATTGACGATGCTATTGGTGATGAATTTTGGTTGTTAGTCATGCAAGAGGAATTAAACCAATTTGAAAGAAATCAGGTATGGGAACTAGTCCCTAGGCCATCAAAAAATCAAACAATTGGAACTAAATGGGTCTTTAGAAATAAATTAGATGAAAATGGTATAATTGTTAGAAACAAGGCTAGACTTGTAGCTAAAGGGTACAATCAAGAGGAGGGCGTAGATTATGAAGAAACGTATGCACCCGTAGCCAGACTTGAGGCCATTCGCATGTTACTTGCATTTGCTTGCATTATGAATTTTAAATTATATCAAATGGATGTAAAAAGTACGTTTTTGAATGGCTTTATTCAAGAAGAGGTGTATGTAAATCAACCTCCTGGTTTCGAAAATTTTGACCTACCCAATCATGTGTTTCGCTTAAAGAAAGCGCTTTATGGTTTAAAGCAAGCTCCTAGAGCTTGGTATGAGCGCTTAAGCAAGTTTCTTTTAGAAAAAGGTTTTTCATGAGGAAAGGTTGACACAACCTTATTTATTAAAAGAAAATCACATGATATTCTTCTTGTACAAGTGTATGTGGATGATATAATTTTTGGTGCTACTGATGAGTTTCTTTGCAAAGAATTCTCTAAGCATATGCAGGAAGAATTTGAAATGTCGATGATGGGAGAATTAAAATTCTTCCTTGGGCTTCAAATCAAACAAACAGACAGCGGCATATTCATAAGTCAAACAAAATACTGCAAGGAACTTTTAAAAAGATTTGGAATGGACAATGCCAAGGAGATAGCCACACCAATGAGCACCTCATGCTACTTAGATAAGGATGAAAATGGTAAGCCTATTGAATTGACAAAATATCGAGGTATGATTGGATCCCTCTTGTATCTTACTGCAAGTAGGCCTGACATCATGTTTAGTGTTTGCATGTGTGCTAGATATCAGGCCTAGGGAATCCCACCTTGCGGCGGTTAAGCGAATAATGAGATATTTAGTTGGGACAAAAGACATGGGCTTGTGGTACCCCAAAGGCGACACATGCAATTTGGTTAGGTATTCCGACTCTGACTTTGCAGGTTGCAAGTTAGATAGGAAAAATACTAGTGGGACTGAACGCGCTGTCGCGCACGTGCCAAAAAGCGAGCGGTTTGTAAAAATGTAGTTTAGGAAGCGACAACTCGAGTATCGTCTCACAAGGACTCTTGAATTATTATTTAACACAAAAATCATTTTTTTTTCTGGGGGGGGGTGGGGGGGGTTGGTTTGAAATTCAATTGCAAAACAGATAAATAAAAACAGAGCAGTTTAAAATATTATCAAATAAGCTAAAGACGATTAATCTACTGTTCTCGATTTCCCAACTATCATCGGTTCATGTAAATTCCAAGCCCTAAGCAGATTCTAATACCCTTTCGGTTGTAGCAATAATTAACAAGCGAAATCACTACTACGAGATATATGTTCCTAATTCCCGAATTAAGCAAACGGGGTTAAGCCCTCATGAACTAAGCGAACATGAACGAACACACGCGAATTAAGCAAACGCGATTCAATATAGGAACATAACATCACCGAAATAAATCAACACAAACACTATACACTCCTGAATTAAGCAAACAGAAATATATAGCATAGCATTGAAAAGGGAAAAGCAAACAAAACAGGAATTACAAAACCTCAAGTACGGTGGAAATCAATTACAGTAGACTAATCAAATGGAATTAGTTTTCCATGGAAAACGAAACACAACCAGAAAATATGTAAAAAAAAACAGTGGAGAATCAAAAGTGTCTTCTAATCTGCCCAGAAGAGCCATTTATATCTTTCAGGAACTGCGCCCACTCGCGAGGCGAACACACACTCGCGAGGCGAATCTTAAGGATAATTTGTAACGTTTGGTCTTCTCGCGAGGCGAAGCATGGCTCGCGAGGCGAGGAATGGAAGATTATTCTTATTACGCCCGTTATGAGTATCAGGGCCTAGGTGTGATGCTTTCTGACTTCCAGGCTCGCGAGGCGAAGAGATGGATTCGCGAGGCGACACATAAATCTTGCATTTTTCTGGAACAGTCAGCCTTCCTGCTCGCGAGGCGAGAATAGGATTCGCAGGGCGAGACAGAGTGAATGACATTCTGTTGTTCAGCTGGTTTTCAGGTTCGCGGGGCGAATACCTCCAGGATTGAAATCTCCCCTGTTTCTTCATTCTCTGGACTCTAAGTTAACCTGAAAACAATGAAATAGCCATAAGTGCTTTATTTGACTCAAAACTGGCTAAATTAACCTAAAACTACTCTAGAGACTCAAAATGCTGCTTGACGACAATCAAGTCTAATTTGGGCAAAAACAAAATATAATTAGCACAAAACCATGGTCATACTAGTCATAAAACTAGATGAGCCAGAGGCTGATCAAAATACCCCAAACTTAAACTTTGCTTGTCCCCAAGCAAACTAAAACTCAAAAACTCAAAAAGACTCAAGACATGGCAAGCTTAAAAGATTCAATCAACTTTGCACAAATTTCAAGCAATTCACCAAAATAATTTTTTCTTCAATGTTCCCCCCTTTCAAACAAAGCAATCCCCGCATGCATTCACTCTAAACATTTGAGAATTTCATCATTCAAGCAATCAGTAATCTAAGCAAGGGATCCAAGTTACACACAAGAGGGAGATCACCAAATTCAAACAACCACAGGGGGTTTAGTGTTTCACTCAATCGCTCAGTTTTTTTGTCAGGCTAACTACATTTCACTCAATTTCACTTTTAAGAGCACTTCCCATGAATTTGATTTTCATCTCAAAATGGTTCCCACAGAAAACATGCATGCAACATCAAAAGGTCTTTTAAGGTTGTAATGGGGCCTGGCTAAGGGTAGGATATACAAAGGTACTGGGCTTAAGTCCCTAGGAACTAAGAGAGCATGAAACATTTTTATACAGCGAATTTCCACTCAAGTTCTTTTTTTCATTTTTCTTTATGCTTTTGGGTGACTTCAGCCTTTTCCTTCAAATAGTCTTTTTTGACATTTTCTCACTTTTTATTTTTTTTTTATTTTTTCCTTCCCCCTTTTTTTTTTCTTTCTTTCTTGCCCTTTGGCTCCAACCTTTATTTCTTTTTTCTTTTTTTTTCAATCCCAAACAACACACAACAGCTTGTAGCCACCCCAAACTTAGTTTCTTGCAACCATTCTCTTGCTAAGATTCCATGCTCTCCTAATCCTAGGATTGGGATAACATGGTTTTTCCAGATTTTGGCTCATAACATAAGGTCAGCAAGAAACAATAGGCTAATCAGGATCAATGGGCTAACTAGGGAACATGCATTAGGAACGGTTATTTTCAGGCCAAGTGGTTATTTACAAAGAAAATGCCTAAATCATTTGATGCAAACACATAAACATGCAAACCATAAAGAGATTCAAGCAAATTCGGGAAAGTGCAGCTCAAAAGTGATTCACACAGTCAAAAACATGTTAGAGGCTCAAATCCTCACCTGGACATTCATGCAAATTGTTTGACCGAGATTCTATCCCTAGTGTGTGCTTCCCTTCACCCCAAACTTATCATAAATCATGCCATTACAACAAAATATCTCAAAGTTTAGGAACCAAAATTTTTTTTTCACATGGGGATCACTTCAAAAAATTTCTCAACCTTTTTCAAAACCTAGGGGGAATCATCACATAAATCATGCAATAATCTGTGCCAAATCAATCAAAATCAATCAAGCTCACCGACCAAAGACTCACACAATTTATTCAAGAGCTAAAAGGAAAACAAGACCAACCAAACACAAAACAAAGCTACAATTGGTTCCCTCCCCCACACTTAAAATATACATTGTCCCCAATGAAACAACATAACTATAAAATCAGAGTGAGGGAAAGGAAAAGGTGCTCCCTGATCAAGTGGCAGTGTAGGTGGGAGCTTCCAAGGAGAGCTCCTCAACAGTAGCATCGTCAGGAACACCAGCAGCCACACCATGGAATAGCTTCAGCCTCTGCCCGTTAACCTTGAAGGCCTTGTTGCTACCTGCACTTTTAATCTCTACTGCACCATAAGGAAAAACATTAGTAACAACAAATGGGTCAATCCACTTGGACCTAAGTTTCCCAGCCATCACTTTCAGGCGGGAGTTAAACAGTAAGACCTGTTGACCCACAGAAAATTCTTTCCTAGCAATCATCCTATCATGAAAATGTTTTGTTTTCTCTTTATAAATCCGGGAGCTTTCATAGGCTTCTAGCCTAAGCTCCTCAAGCTGTTGTAACTGGAGTTTCCTTTCAATGCCCGCTTCTTTCATTTCCAAGTTACTGACACTTGACTTGCCCAATATGCACGGTGCTCAACTTCCACGAGGAGATGACATGCCTTACCAAATACCAGCCAAAGAGGGACATCCTTATTGGTGTCTTGAAAGCAGATCCTCCGAGCCCACGGTGCGTCTTCTAGACGGCGTCTCCGATCCTTCCTATTCGGTGCACCATTTTCTCTAAGATCCGCTTAATCTCCCTGTTTGATATCTCGGCTGGCCATTGGTGCGGGATGGTAAGCGATGGAGACTCTATGCACAACTCCATACTTCCGGAGTAGAGCTTCCATGGTGCGGTTGCGAAGTGAGTGCCACAGTCGCGATGATAGCCGAGGTATCCGAACCTGCAAAAATATTGGACCTAACAAATTTTGAAACAACTTTAGCATCGTTAGTCCTAGTGGGGATAGCTTCCACCCACTTTGAAACATAGTCAACAACCAAAAGAATGTATAAAAAGCCAAAAGATGCAGGGAAAGGACCCATAAAGTCGATTCCCCACACATCAAACACCTCACAGAAAAGCATGGGCTGCTGAGGCATTTCACTCCTACGAATGATGGCAGTGCCTGCGGTTTGACACTCCTTACAAGTCCGGTAGACCTCATAGGCATCTCTAAAAATGGTGGGCCAGTAGAACCCAGAATCTAGGACTTTTCTTGCCGTCCTCTGTGGTCCAAAGTGTCCCCCTACTTGAGAGGCATGAGAAAAGTACAAGATAGACTCTGTCTCATAGTCGGGGACACACCTCCGAATTACTTGATCACTGCAAAACTTCCAAAGGTACGAATCATCCCAAACGTAGTACTTGGAATCACTCTTGAGTTTGTGGATCTTGGATCTACTTGTACCTGCAGGAAAAACACCAGCAACAAGATAGTTAACTATGTCAGCAAACCAAGGAGTTACCCCATGCAGATGTAGAAGTTGCTCATCAGGAAAATCATCCTGGATGGGAGAAGGATCCTCATCCCTTGCTATTATGCTCAAATGATCAGCTACTAAATTTTCAGCTCCACTCTTGTCTTTTATCTCCACATTGAACTCTTGGAGCAACAGCATCCATCGAATCAATCTCGATTTAAACTTGGTTTCTTCAACGGTATTTTTTGCATATGGTCAGTAAAAACAATAACCTTGGAACCTAGCAAATATGACCTAAATTTATCAAGGGCAAAAACAACAGCTAGAAGTTCCTTTTCAGTGGTGGTGTAATTAGATTGTGCAGCATCTAAAGTCCTAGAAGCATAATGAATGACATGGGCAGCCTTGCCCACCCTTTGTGCCAGGACCTTGACAAAGATAATTAGAAGCATCACACATGAGCTCAAAAGGGAGGGTCCAGTCAGGGGGCTGGATGATGGGGGTAGAGGTCAATGCCCTTTTCAGGTAGTCAAATGCCTTCTTGCAATTGTCATCAAAGTGGAACATGGCATCATTCTTCAGCAAGTTTGACAAAGGAAGAGCTATCTTGCTGAAGTCCTTAATGAAGGGCCTGTAGAAACCTGCATGACCAAGAAAAGAACGAATCTTTCGAACACAAGATGGATAAGGCAATGTAGAAATCATATCAATTTTAGCAGGATCTACTAAAATACCCTCTTTAGAAATAACATGCCCCAAAACAATCCCCTGTTCAACCATAAAGTGATACTTTTCATAGTTCAAAACCAGGTCAGTTTCAATGCATCTTTTTAAAACCAAACTCAGACTATGCAAGCATGCATCAAATGAGGAACCATATATAGTGAAATCATCCATGAACACTTCCATGCAATTTTCAATAAATTCAGTAAAAATGCTAAGCATGCATCTCTGGAAAGTGCCAGGACCATTACAAAGGCCAAATGGCATCCTCCTATAGGCAAACGTGCCGAAGGGACACGTGAAAGTGGTCTTTCCGATCCTCCGGGGCAATATGGATCTAGAAGTAACCGGAAAAGCCATCAAGCAAGCGATAATGGGATTTACCCGCCAGCCGTTCGAGCATCGATCGATGAGCGGCAAGGAAAGTGATCCTTTCTACGGTGGCCTGGTTCAACTTCCTATAATCAATACGGACTACTTGACTATTACTGGACTCTAGTGGGAACAAGCTCATTATTATCATTTCTTACCACTGTGAGGCGGACTTCTTGGGTACAACTTGCCTTGGACTTACCCAAGTACTATCGAGATGGGGTATATGATACCCGCATGCAGAAGTTTAGTCACCTCTTTCTTTACAACATCCAGAATCAATGGATTGAGCCGCCTTTAGGGCTGCCTAACTGGTTTAGCCCCATCCTCCAACAGAATTCTATGCATACATCTGGAGGGGCTAATTCCTGGGATGTCGACCAAGGTCCACCCAATCGCCTTCTTGTGCTTCTTGAACCTCCAAAAGCTTAGCTTCTGGTCGAGTCAAGGTGGAGGAAATAATGACTGGAAGTTTTTCATTCCTCTCCAAGTAAGCATACTTCATATTCCCAGGAAGTGGCTTGAGCTCTAAGGAGGGTGGCTGCTCAATGGATGGTATATTTGGAGCAGCCATGATGTCAAGAACTTCAACTGAACAGACAGCTTTACTCACACTATCACCCTGCAAAGTAGAATCAAGGAACTCAGCACAAACAGCACAAGGGTTAGTGTTAGTACAGTCAGTACATGAATAAATATAATCAAAGCCAGAAACAAACGGAAAATCAGAAACCAAGTCCTCATGGGTGTCATCAATAATTTTAGAGAGCAACTCTATCTGGAAAACAGAGTGCTCTTCCAGGGGGTGCTTCATAGCATCAAAGATGTTAAACTTTGCAACAATATCACCAAACTCCATGGACATGGTTCCATCATCAACATCAATTTTTGTCTTTGCCGTCTTCATGAACGGTCTGCCCAGGATGATTGGTGATCTACTTGAATTTGTTTCCCCGCCATGTCCAGGATGTAGAAGTCGTGAGGAAAAATCAACTCATCAACTTGTACCAACACATCTTCTACCATTCCCATGGGGCGAGCACCGTTGTCTGTTGGCCAACTGGATAGTGAGACCTGTATGCTGAAAGGGACCAAGATTAAGGTTATTGAAAACAGAGGTGGGCATGACATTTATGGAGGCTCCCAAATCCAACATGCAATTTTCAAATTTGCTGGCCCCAATAGTGCATGGAATAGCAAAAGTTCCCGGATCCTTGCACTTCTGTGGTAGTGCCTGAGTGGGGGCTGAAACAGTAACCCTTTCAAGTGCAGGCTTAGGCTGAATCAGGGCTGAAACATTTCTTCCCAAATTAACTCTCTCATTACCCTTCAACCTCCTCTTGTGGGTGCATAAATCCTTCAGAAATTTTGCATACTTGGGCACCTGCTTAATCACATCCATAAGGGGAATATTCACCGCCACCTTTCTGAACACATCTAAAATTTCCATCTCCTTGTCTTCCCCACCAATCTTCTTATTTTTATGCACTCTTTGTGGGAAGGGGATTGGTGGCACATATACTCTCTTAGCTTCAACATCAACAGAAGGCTCAGGAGTTACCTCAACAGTTTCTTCATTTTTTTCAGAGGTTGCCTCTACAACTTTTCCAGATCTCAAAGAAATGGCACTCACATTAGGATTGGGGACATTGGGATTCACCACTGTCTGTGCAGGTAGTTGGTTTGATCCTTGAGCTTGCTGTATGTTATTCATGGAAGTGGCAAACTGTCCAATCTGTGTCTGTAAATCTTGAATGCTAGCATCTGTTCGCTGCTGAAACTGTGCTTGTGAGGCCTGAAATTGTCCAACTTACTGCTGAAAAAGTGTAGTCATTTGTGAAGTCATTTGCTTGAACATGTCCTCTAATGAATGTCCAGAAGGTGTAGAAGTGGTAACTTGAGGAGGATTCTGTGGTGGTGCCACCGGTTGTTGTTGTGATGATGAATTCCCATACCGAAGGTTAGGATGATTCCTCCAGTTGGGGTGGTACCTATTTGTGGAGAGGTCAGGAGTGTTGTACCGGTTCTGATTGTTGCCTTGATTGTAAGGATGGACTGCATAAGCTTGAGGTAAATCAGTAACTGACCTTTCTTTCAGAATGGGGCATGCATCATACGGGTGCTCAGGAGAACTACACATGCCACACAACCTTTCCGGCTAAACCTTATCCATTGCCAATTGCTTCACCAAAGAAGTGATCTCATCAATTCTATTCTCAAGGGCCTGGTTGGAAGAAGAGCTATGGACCTCATTCACACCCCTTGTCTCAACAGAATTTCTCCTGGTTGTAAACTGTTGGGAGTTCAGTGACATATTTTCAATCAATTGCTTGGCAGCAGCTGGAGTCTTATCAATAAGTGCTCCCCCACTAGCAGCATCCAAAATATTTCGATCCATCGGCAATAACCCCTCATAAAAATACTGAATAAGGTGTTGCTTGGAAATCTGATGCTGAGGGCAACTGGATACCAACTGCTTGAATCTCTCCCAATACTCAGCCAATGACTCAGTGCCTTGTCTGATGCCACATATTTCCTTCCTGATTGATGCATCTCTGGAGGCAGGAAAATATCTCTCTAAGAAAACCTTCTTCAAATCGTTCCAGGTGGTAACAGAGTTTGGCTCAAGATAGAGCAGCCAATCCTTTGCAAAGACCCCAGTGAAAACGGGAAGGCTCTCAGTTTGATGTGATCCTCAGTTATTCCTTCTGGTCTCAAGGGTGTGGTGCAGACAACCTGGAATTCCTTCAGATGCTTGTGTGGATCCTCACCTGCAAGACCACTAAACCTTGGCAACAAATGAATTAAACCGGATTTTAATTCAAAGGGAGTAACAACACCAGCATATTCAATACACAATCCATTATAATTAACATCAGGGGCAGCAAGTTGTCTTAATGTCCTTTGGTCACCCATGTTATCAAAAACAGTTTCAGAATTAGAATCACCACTAGTGCTAGCCCGAATTGCTCTACAGCGTGTGTGTAGAGTTCTTTCAATTTCAGGATCAAAATCACACAAGTCAGGGCAAGTAGACCTAGTAGCCAGACCAATTCAAAACAAAAACGAAAAGAGAAAAAAATGTGAAAATAACAAACAAGAGTCCCCGGCAACGGCGCCAATTTTTGGACGCGCTGTCGCGCACGCGCCAAAAATTGAGCGGTTTGTAAAAATGTAGTTTAAGAAGTGACAACTCGAGTATCGTCTCACAAGGACTCTTGAATTGTTATTTAACACAAAAATCAATTTTTTTTGGGGGGTTTGAAATTCAATTGTAAAAGCGAGTAAAACGAGCAATAAAAACAGAGCGGTTTAAAAGATTATCAAATAAGCTAAAGGCGATTAATCTCATTGTTCTCGATTTCCCAACTATCATCGGTTCATGTAAATTCCAAGCCCTAACCAGATTCTAATCCCCTTTCTTTTGTAGCAATAATTAACAAGCGAAATCACTACTACGAGATATATGTTCCTAATTCCCGAATTAAGCAAACGGGGTTAAGCCCTCATGAACTAAGCGAACATGAACGAACACACGCGAATTAAGCAACGCGATTCAATATAGGAACATAACATCACCGAAATAAATCAACACAAACACTATACACTCCTGAATTAAGCAAACAGAAATATATAGCGTAGCATTGAAAAGGGAAAAGCAAACAAAACAGGAATTACAGAACCTCAAGTGCGGTGGAAATCAATTACAGTAGACTAATCAAATGGAATTAGTTTTCCATGGAAAACGAAACACAACTAGAAAATATGTAAAAAAAAAACAGTGGAGAATCAAAAGTGTCTTCTAATCTGCCCAGAAGAGCCATTTATATCTTTCAGGAACTGCGCCCACTCGCGAGGCGGACACACACTCGCGAGGCGAATCTTAAAGAGAATCTATAACGTTTGGTCTTCTCGCGAGGCGAAGCATGGCTCGCGAGGTGAGGAATGGAAGAGTCTTCTTATTACACCCATTATGAGTATCAGGGCCTAGGCGTGATGCTTTTTGACTTCCAGGATCGCGAGGCGAAGAGATGGATTCGCGAGGCGACACAGAAATCTTGCATTTTTCTGGAACAGTCAGCCTTCCTGCTCGCGAGGCGAGAATAGGATTCGCGGGGCGAGACAGAGTGAATGACATTCTGCTGTTCAGCTGGTTTTTCGAGTTCGCGAGGCGAGTGGACGCTCGCGGGGCGAATACCTCTAGGATTGAAATCTCCCCTGTTTCTTCATTCTCTGGACTCTAAGTTAACCTGAAAACAATGAAATAGCCATAAGTGCTTTATTTGACTCAAAACTGTCTAAATTAACCTAAAACTACTCTAGAGACTCAAAATGCTGCTTGACGACAATCAAGTCTAATTTGGGCAAAAACGAAAAATAATTAGCACAAAACCATGGTCATACTAGTCATAAAACTAGATGAGCCAGAGGCTGATCAGGGACATGCCACTTTTTAGGTAGTGCCTTAGTTTCATGGTTTAGCAAAAAACAAGCTAGTGTGGCATTGTCAACCGTTGAGACGGAATACATAGCAGCAGGGAGTTGTTGTGCCCAAATTATTTGGATGAAACAACAAATGTTAGACCATGGTGTCCAATTAGATCATATCCCCATTCGATGTGATAACACTAGTGCCATTAACTTAACTAAGAATCCCATTCAACATTCTAGGACAAAACACAATGAGATAAGACACCATTTTATTCGGGATCATGTGCAAAATGGAGATTGTGTTTTGGAGCATGTGGATACAACTAAGCAATTAGCAGATATCCTTACTAAACCCCCTCAATAAAGAGAGTTTCTTTTACATCGAGAAGAGAATTAGGTATCCTATATTTATCTTACATCAATTAACCTTACATGTTTATTTTTATTCTCACATATCTATCAAATTTGCTCTCTGTCGATAATTTTATTAATAAATATGTGAGCGGGGACAATTAATTTTATCATAGTTTCTGTAACTATGTGTCACACTTTCGATAATAAATTTCCAAATTAACTGCATAAACTGAATTGCATCCGGTTGGTCAAAGTGCTCCTGCATCGTCCGTTCTATTGTGATAGTCGATTATGTTAGTTTGGATGATATAGTGAATCATAAAATCATAAAATCAACCTCCATATTGGCTACTACACATATTTATTTTATTAACGCTATTAATGTCCCACTTTTCATCTATTTTGATGAATGAAAGTTATCATCTTTATTTATTATCTTTTATCCATAAACTTTCTTTTTGATCATGCCAAAAGGGAAAAGAATTGGAATATTAATCTTGCATAAAATAAATGTAATTGAACTATTCGGGGGAGCATGCTTATAATATTCCATTGCCTAATAATTTGAATTTGTGCCTTATGAATTTAATTGACGTATCTATTGAGTAATATGTTTTAGATAGAGGGAAATCCATCCCACGCTCATGCAGTGCGTATATGACTCTGACACCACATTACATAAGTAAGAAGGTAAGGTTTGTCATAATCAAAAAGGGGGAGTATGTAATCACACATTTATATATTTTGATGAATGACAAACACTAACAAAAAGGCAAGAGAATTTTTCTTATAGCATGCAGGTACCGCGTGCACAAATTAAAATTATTATGGTGTACCAGAAAATCAAGTATCAAGACCTCAAGCAATATTAAGTATATATACTAGGTCTTAGTTATCTTGTAAGGGTATGATGGCTAAAACTCACTTTGGCTCATTTAATCAGTTTAACTAAAACACTACACTTTTGGATAAAGGTTTTTAATTAAGCTTTTGATTAACAAAGTATTTTTCAAATTGATTTTAAATTAAAAAAATAAATAGAAATCTGATTTTAAAAAATATATATTAAGTTTTTCAAAATATAAAATCAGTTTTCAATCCCATGCAATTATTAATTTTCAAGGTGCAATCAATTTATTCAATACATTGCAGCATATCAAATAGTGCAATTTCAAAATGATGCAATTTCAATTGAAATGATCAATTTTTCACTTTCTCAAACCATGTGCAGAGTTTGGTGAACATAACCTATATATAGCAAATGGAAAAAATTTGTCAATCTTATAAAAACTTATTTGCACTAAAGCTTCAACCGTTTGAGCCTTTGATTCAATTTAATTATGATTGAGATTTTATTTTCAACTGACTAAGCTTTTCTTCTCAATTGAAAAACGTGATTAATTGAGTTTGGAATGAAATAAATTGATTGACTAAATATTGCCAATTGATTGGCAACGGTAATTTGTTCAATAATGACCAAAATAATAGTACATTGTTCTTTACATATATATGTGAAACTTGGGTGCAACGTAAAGCTTTCTTTTTGAAATTAAATGATATTGACCTTGAATAAAGAAAGCTTCAGTGTGTGAAATTTGAATTGGAATCTGTATGTATATCTCAAGGCATGAACCGATTTTAACATGTGAAAATTGTTTTTTTTTAAACCACCCAATTGATTTGTACATTAAATTTAATGGTGCAACGGCTAGCTTTCCAATTCAAATTCCAATTCAAATTGTTTTAAACCACCCAATTGATTTGTACATTAAATTTAATGGTGCAACGGCTAGCTTTCAATGACATAAGTCCTTTCCTTATTTGAGGTGCAACGGTCATATTTTCAAAAGGCTATAAAAGTGGTTTTTGTTGAAAATTCATAAGAGAAGAGAATACATGAAAAATACATTTTGATCTGAAAATTATTTGTGAGCCAAATTGTGTTATTATCATCATACTCATAGTGCTTCAAGTTGTAATCATCTGCACTAGAAGAGTGTATCATATTGTTCTTCCATTCTTTGAAACTTTGTGTGAGGTGTGGTATCCCTCTTTGTTGTGATTGAGGCTTCTACACAAGGGTGAGGTATCCCTAGTGAAGAAGGGCTCTGTTGTGTACAAAGGTTGCAAGCACCAGTTATAAGCTTGTTTGTTAGTGGAAGAAAAATCCCACGGTGGAGTGGGGGGGGGGGCGTGGGTCACCGATGGTTGGTGGTGAACCAGGATAAAATCCTCGCGCAAGTATTCTCTTTACCTCTCTTTTAATTTATTTCTTTTATATAATTGATTGCGTGATAAATTTTGTTAAAGAAATTTTTGTTGAAAAATTAAAAAGGAATTTTGTAGACTCAATTCACCCCTCCCCTCTTGAGTGAAGCCACGTATTCCAACAAGTGGCATCGAGCTAGACTCTTGCATAAAGAGCTTAGCGACTTCAAGATAAATGGCTTGAACGACTTCCTACTGGAAGGAGCCTCCCTTAGCGGACCCCTGCCTTTAATGGTGAAGAATATGCATATTGGAAAGAACGCATGATAATTTTTATTCAAGCACAAGATTATGATGTGTGGGATGCTATTGAAAATGGACCTTTTGTCCTATGAAAGATGTAGATGGTAAGTATGTTATTAAGCCTAGAAGTGAACAAGCTGAGGATGAGAAAAAGAAAGTACAATTAAATTTACGTGCTAGAAATATGATAACATATGCTTTGAGTATGGGAGAATTTTTGGGGTCTCAAATTGCAAGACGGCCAAAGAAATGTGGGATATACTTCAAGTCACTCATGAAGGAGCAAGTGAAGTCAAGCGCGCAAGGACAAACACTCGATAAGAGAATACGAGCTGTTCATGATGAAGCAAGGAGAATCCATCCAAGACATGCGAAACGCTTCACTCACATTGTGAACCGAGTTATAAGCTTGTTTGTTAGTGGAAGAAAATCCCACCGGTGGAGTGGGAGGTTGGGCGTAGGTCCTTTGGTGGTTAGTGGGTGAACCGGGGATAAAATCCTCGCGTGAGTATTCTCTTTACCTCTCTTTTTAATTTATTTCTTTTATATAATTGATTGCGTGATAAATTTTGTTAAAGGAATTTTTTTTGAAAAAATTAAAAGGAAATTTGTAGACTCAATTCACCCCTCCCCTCTAGAGTCGAAGCCACATATTCCAACAGTTGTCTTCCTGGAAGTGAGAGCCCTCCGATGTAGGAAGTGTTCTGTTGTGCGGGAGTTTCTGAAGTGTTCCGGGAGATGTTTGAGAACTACCCCGAGAGAGATGTAGAGTTCACCATAGATTTAGTATCGGGCACCAGACCTATTTCCATAGTGCCCTATAGAATGTCTCTTACGGAGCTTGCTAAGTTGAAGGAGGCAATTAGAGGATCTTATGCGAAGCGGTTTGTTAGGTCTAGCATATCGATAGCTCAACAAGGTGACCATTAAGAATCGGTATCCCTCCCTAGGTTGATGATCTTATGGATCAGTTGATCGAGCTGTGTCTTTTCGAAGATAGATTTGAGGGTCGGTACCATCGGATTCGGGTTAAGTCGAGGACATCAGGAAGACAGCATCTAGGGCGTGTTATGGTCACTATGAGTTCTTGGTTATGCGATTTGGTGTAACCAATGCCCCTGCTTGTGTTCATGGACTACATGAGCAAGACCTTTCACCCTTACTTGGATAAGTTTGTGGTGGTCTTTTTTAGATGACATCTTAGTGTACTCCAAGACTAAGGAGGAACATGAGGAGCACTTGAGGATTGTATTGCAGACCACTTAGGAGAGCGGTTGTATGCCAAGATGACAAAGTGCGAGTTTTTGGTTAGAAGAGGTTAGTTTCTTAAGTCACGTGATCTCAAAAGGTGGGATAGTCATTGATCCGGCTAAGGTTAAGAGCTGTAACATACAATATTTTATGTATGGTTTATGTATGAGGATTAGGGTTAGGACTTGGATTATACAATTGAGATGCGGTTTTAAGCATAGTGAGCTTTGCATATTAAGTAAGCGGCTTTTTCGGGTGAGTTTGAGCGTAGAGACCAATTAGGATTTTCCCAATGAGCGCCTTTGAGACATCTGGAGTGTGAAATAAGAATTTTTGGAGTTAGAGATGAGATTAGGCCTTTCTTATGGTTTTAGGTTGTTTATTAGGTCCTAATGAGCCTATATCTCAAATTTGAGCTCAATCGGACGTCGAGCGGACCACGAGCGCAAAGAGTTGACTTTTTGGTCGAAGTCAATGCTCAAGCGTGGGTGTATCCATGCTCAAGCACCCAAGTCAACGGACAAGGGCCATGATTTGACTTGCCCACGTGTCACCGAGGGATGGCGTGACACTCCGGGATTGGGTGCATGGCGATGGCGTATGTCGCTTCCCCACGCTCAAGCGTGGATTGTTTTTCACGCTTCAGCGTGGGCACGTTCAAGCGTGGCCCTTCTCGCTTGGCGTGGGTGCGTGATGTTGCAAAAATAGAAGGACTTAAGTGACATAACTCACTAAGTCACAGAGTAAAAAAATGAGGCAGAGAGCAAACCGAGAGTAAAAAACAGAGAAGAGAGGTTTAGAGTGAGAAAGAGAGAGCTTAGTGAGAGGAAGGCGTTAGAGCAAGAGTGTGAGAGTTTCGATCGTCTGTCATATTTCCGGTTGCGTTGTTGTGATCGTAGTGACAATATCTTCACTTTCCTCTTCTTCGTTTCTTCAAAAATGGAAGGTAAATCATCCTCTTTTATGTCAAAAATCCGTTTGTTACATTTCTCGTATTAGCTTTTGTTTTCGTTTATCGGAATTCAATTCCGTCTTCAAGTATGAATTAGGTGGTAACGTGTGCTTCACAATGTGATGCTTAGGTGAATTTTGGAAGCTTGAGGGCCTAGAACTGCATAGGAAGAATTGAGGAAGATAGAGGGCGCCTCGTTTGGTTGCGTGTTGTTCATCGTCACGACTCTTGGTGGGGGAAAGAAACTATTTAACGTTGGAAGCGGCGGTTGTATTTAATTCGATAATAGCATAGGGCGAGGCCAAACCCTGCGAGCGAGTAACGCGGACAATGTCCATATCACATTGGGGACTACCTAGTGGTACCAATGATGATATAGAAATTGTATGTTTATCGTTGTCACGATAAATATATATACATATATATTATTTTATTACGTGATGATTCTTGATTTGGTGGTTGATTTGAACTTGGTAATTGATGAATGATAACATGAGTGCTGTAATTATTTTTGAAAGTGTTTATATTTATTATTATTATATTTTGGTAATTATTATTTTAGAAGTGATGACATGATTGTGATAGCATGATGAGTGTTATGATTGTGCTTAGATGTTGAGTAAGTGATAAGTTATGTTGTGACATGATGATGTATTGGGGAATTCATATTATATGTGTTAGTAGTGCCAAACCGAGATGATTATAGAGTTATGATGATAAGATCAATGAGGCAAGATTATTATTGAGGTTATCTATGAGATTATGATGAGCGATTAGGGCACTGGGGGGTGACCTGAAACATGGTTTGTGATATGGTTGACCTGAAACATGGTCCGGTGGACCTGAAACATGGTTGTTTGGGGCCTATTCCTCGGAGGGATAATTCCCGGGGCTAGGCTAACTGCGGACCGTCCCAAACATGATTTCATTTTAGTTGCAGTTATAGTTCATGTGTTGCATGAGCACCCTGGTTGTGGTTTAGAGGTGTGCACCGGATTGTGCAGCTATAGTGCCATTGCTTTGCATGGGCATCCTCCATCCAGCGACGAGGGTGTGCGTCGGACTACGGGGCGTGTAGATTCTATTGATGTGATATCTGGATATGGCGATACGATGAGCGTAAGACTCAATGACTTAGAGATTTTGATATATGACAAATACAATTTAATTTGTGTGCAAATGTTTTAGTGTCAAATCGCAAAGACAGGTATCAAGCAGTGACCAACAAGTTCATTAAGCAAATTCAAGGAAAATATTCAAGAAAGAACTTAAAGGAATCAAGGAGCTGCATGTAGAAATCAAAAGAGCAAAGTCAAAGATCAAAGGATCATCAAGACCAAGCTTAAAGTAGAATTTTAGATTTAAGTCTTAGATGATTTGTAAGAAAAAGAAATCTCTTAGTCACAAAATAACTCAACTAAAAATATGCATGAAAAAAATCAATATTCATAACCTGCATTAAAAGGAATAAGTTTTTTGTTAATGAAAATGATTTTTGGAAATAAGAAAATTATTTGTCGGGGAGCAGCCATGTAATCATTGGATGTATGTCCGCTAATATAAGCTGACAAATGAATTTAGGGTTCTTGATTCAGTAACACCTATGCACAATATGAAATCGGATCGGTTATAAATGGTTAACTCGAATACACCACTGTAAATATACTATGCACGCGTGTATTCAAGTTTCAAGAAAAATCTATTGTTCATTAATACATAGACGTATTGAATGGGTGTAGTGATGGATTAACCAAGTTCAAGATTTTGAGAAACTATTAGAACTATCGAGTATGAAATTGGTTAATACAGATTATGTACTCAACCTAGTTCAAGAACCGGGAATCAAGAAAACATATTGTTATCAGACCCAAATCTGTTTTGATTGATCCCAACGGCTATAACTTGTTTTCTATATAAAGTGGGATCAAAGGAACACTTTTCACAAAAACAAATCATATCAAAATAGATCAGAATTACACGAAATAAATTTGAGAGATCAATTATGAAAATCATTCATCATCTTTCTTGAGCTTCATTATGAAAAAGAGTGTTTCATTCTCATAAGTGCTTCAATTTGTATATCGACTATTGAGATTTAGGAATCAATTTTTTCATTCTATTTGATTGTAAAGAGAGAGGGAGTCTCTTTGAGTGATTAGGGTGAGGTATCCTAAGGAAGAACATTGAGGCTCTTCACAAAACTGTGGTATCTCGAGGTGAAGGAGTGCTCTGTGGTGTAAATGTTTTTCAAGCTCGGATAAAGCTTGTTGTGTTAGTTTGTGAAAACCCATAGGTCGAGGTGGGGCTGGATGTAGGTCACGGTGGTGGTGGCCGAACCGGGATAAATCTGGTAGTGTGGTATCTTTAAACTCAATCTCTTAGAATTTATGTCTTACGCATATAACTATGATCTTGATGTTCGAGTTTTCAATTGATATCGGTTCTTGATCGGATAATCAGTATTGAACCTTGAGTAAATTATAATACTAACTGTGTATTCAATTCTATTCTCAAGGATCAATATTTGAATTGAATCTTGCATCATATGTGATCAAATTTGAATAGCTTAATTTCTGTTTCTTAATCACTGAAATCAAAACCCGCAAGCTTGTTCTTGATTGTTAATGCTTGTATCTGAAACTTGTATAACTTGTTCTTAATCTTTAAAGGATTAATCAGTTTCAGTATTTTATTTTACTTGAGTTTTGAAGCGGAACTTCTTCTGTTTGATTCAATCACTGTTTTGATTCAATCACTAAATAATGTGAAGTGTTCGTCCACTAAAAGTAACACTAGCGCTCGTCCACTAAAGTGACGAAGCACTTCGTCCACTAAAGTGACAAGCGCTCGTCCACTAAAGTGGCAGAAGTGCTCGTCCTCCGAGTGACGAGCGCACTGATTTATCATTCGAAGCGATTCACCTCATCTTCCAATTCAAGATTTCATAAAAAGCCCTTCAACTTTTTTTGTAAAAGATCCCGAGGCCACAAATCTGAAAACTAAAGTTTTGTGAAAAGTTTTTAAGAGGGAAAGATTTTAAGAAATCTCAATTCACCTCCCCCCCCTTGAGTCTTTGAAGCCAAAACAACAGTTGGTATCAGAGCTAAACTCTTAAGTTTGGCTGAACAGCTATAAGAGTATGGCTTCCAATGACTGTTTTTGAATGAAAGGGCTTCCCGTGCACGCCCTCCTACCTTCGATGGATCTAGAGTATATCTATTGGATGGAAAGAATGGTAATCTTTCTTGAGGCAGGTGTTGACATATGGGATGCAGTAGAAAATGGACCATTGGCCCCCTCTACTATAGATGCTAATGGTGCTCCAAGAAATTAGCCTAAAACTGAATGGAATGTGGATGATAAGAAAAAGTTCAATATAATACACGTGCTAAGAATATTATAACATCTGCTTTAAGCCGTGATGAGTTTTTCAGGGTTTCAAATTGCAAATCGACAAAGGAGATGTGGGATACATTGCAAGTGACTCATGAAGGAACCACAAATGTGAAAGGGCAAGAATGAACACATTGACACATGAATATGAGTTATTTCGAGAATGAAGCAAGGAGAATCTATGGTGAAATGCAAAAGAGATTCACTTACATTGTCGACCAACTTGTTGGCCTTGGAAAAGCTATATCAAATGAGGATCAAATTAACAAAGTAATGAGATGCTTGAGCAGGGAATGGCAGCCTAAAGTCACTGCAATCTCATAATCTAGAGACCTCTCATCAATGACCATTGCCATATTATCCGGAAAAGCTGTAGAGCGTTAATTGGAGTTGAAGCAGTGAATGAGAATGAAGAAACTGACAAAAGAAAAAGGGATTGGCTCGAAATCACAAGTCGAGAAGTAGAAGAACAGATGATGATGATTCAGCACAAGAGGCAGAATCTGAATAAGAGATGGGAATGCTAGTTAGAAATTCAAGAAGTTCCTAAAGAAGAAAGGAAACTTCAAAAGAAAGCCATCCACTTTTCAAAGGAGAAATTTCAGTAAAGGTGACAACTCTTCCAACAACATCACATGCTATGAATGTGGAAAGATTGGTCACATGAAGCTTGACTGTCCAAAACTGCAAAAGAAAGACAAAACAGAAAAGTTTGACTCAAAGGACAAAAAGTGGAGAAAGCCAAGAAAGGCCTACATTGCTTGGGATGATAATGATGTAGATTCCACTGAAGAATCTGAATCTGAGGAGGCAAACTTGTGCTTGATGGCCAGCAATAATAGTGATTCAGAGAGTGGGGTAAATTCTGATTCACAACCTACTTTTGATGAATTGCAAGATGCATTTGATGAGTTACATGCTTAATATCTTAAGATTGCTAAACAACTTGTCTCATCTAGAAAAATAATTGCTAAACAACGTGATGATTATGCATGCTTGAAAATGATAGAAAGAGAACTAGAAGCTAGGAATAAGGTCTTGATTGCATCTAGCTCTAATTGTTCTAAGTGTTGTACATTGACTAAAGAACTTGAAAAAATGAAAAATGACTTAGCCAAGTTCACAAATGGTAGAGATAAATTGAATGCTTTATTAGGACAGCAAAAATGTGTTTATGATAAGTCTGGAATAAGTTATGAACCAAAGATACATGAGAAATCTTTCAAGAAATTTTTTGCTGCACCTAAGACATCAAACACACCATTTGTTAAATGCAATTTTTGTGCTAGAAAAGGTCACACAGCTTCTACATGTCAATAAAGAAAATCAGCATACAACAAATCTAAGTATATATGGGTTCCTAAAGGAACTATTGTTGCAACTAACTCAAAAGGACCCAAACAGATTTGGGTACCTAAAACACAAACATGATTCTGTTTTGTAGGTGTGTTGGAAAGCCAAGAATGTGAAATGGTATCTTGACAGTGGCTGTTCCAAGCACATGATTGGAGACAAAACCAATTCATTTCCTTTACCCCTAAGTCAAGTGGTAGTGTTATCTATGGAGACAACAATAAAGGGAGAATACTTGGCATTGGCAAAATTGGAAGTGATTCAACAACAATCATTGAGGATGTACTATATGTTGAGGGACTAAAACACAACCTATTAAGTATCAATCAACTATGTGACAAAGGCTTCAAGATTCAATTGAGAAAAATCTCCTAGAAAAACGAAGGACAATGAAGATGATGAAAGCTTAAAGAATGAATGACTGCAGCAAGAGCAAAAAGAACAATAGCTTGACCTACCAAAGGAATGGAGGACTATCGGGAAATCATCCAATTGATAACATCATTGGTGAAATTACAAAGGGGGTAACTACTAGACAATCTCTTAGAAATGCTTGTAATCATATGGCATTTGTGTCTCAAGTAGAACCTAAAAACATAGATGATTCTATAATTGATGAACATTGGATGATGGCTATGCAAGATGAGTTAAACAAGTTTGAAAGAAACCAAGTTTGGAAACTAGTGCCTAAACCCAAGAACTGTCAAGTGATAGGTACAAAATGGGTTTTTAGGAATAAACTAGATGAAAATGGTATAATTGTAAGAAACAATGCTAGATTGGCAGCCAAAGGGTATAACCAAGAAGAAGGCATAGATTATGATGAAACATATCCACCAGTAGCAAGATTAGAAGCTATAAGAATGCTACTTGCTTATGCTTGCATAATGGGATTTAAATTGTATCAAATGGATGTTAAGAGTGCTTTTTTAAATGGATTTATACAAGAGGAAGTGTATGTTGGTCAACCACCTGGTTTTGAGAATAATGATTTTCCTAACCATGCTTATAAATTGTCTAAAGCACTATATTGCTTAAAGCAAGCTCCTAGAGCTTGGTTTGAAAGGTTAAGTAATTTCTCATTGAAACAGGATTTAAAAGAGGTAAAGTTGACACAACTTTGTTCACTAAGAAAAAGGCACACAACATTTTACTTGTACAAATATATGTGGATGATATAATTTTTGGTGCAACTAATGAGCATTTGTGCAATGAGTTTGCAAGTCTTATGCAGAGTGAGTTTGAAATTTCAATGATAGGTGAGCTGAAATTTTTCCTTGAACTGCAAATAAAGCAAACTGAAAATGGAATCTTTGTTAGCCAAACCAAGTACTGCAATGAGTTGATCAAGAAGTTTGGCATGGAAAATGCTAAGGAGATGGCTACTCCAATGAGTACTTCATGTTATCTGGACAAGGATGAGCAAGGTAAACCTGTTGATGTTTCTAAATTCAGAGGTATGATACGCTCACTACTTTATCTTACTGCTAGTAGGCCAGATATCATGTTTAGTGTATGCATGTGTGCTAGGTATCAAGCAAATCCAAAAGAATCACACTTAACAGCAGTTAAAAGGATAATTAAGTATCTGTTAGGAACAAAAAAATGGGATTATGGTATCCCAAGGGAGTTACATGTACTTTAATTAGCTATTCAGAGGCTTTATCCACTGCAGAGGCTGAATATGTAGCAGCTGGTAGCTACTGTGCACAGGTTTTATGGATAAAACAACAATTAGTTGATTATGGTGTGCAACTAAACCAAGTTCCTATTAGATGTGACAATACAAGTGCAATTAACCTAACTAAGAATCCCATAATGCACTCTAGAACTGAACACATAGAAATCAGACATCATTTCATTAGAGATCATATTCAAAGTAGAAAAATTGAGATTGAATATGTTGATACAACTAAACAACTTGCTGATATTTTTACCAAGCCCTTGAACAAGGAAAGCTTCTTTTTCATTAGAAGAGAATTGGGCATAATTGATCAATCCTATATCTAATCTCTAAATAAACTATTTATATGACTGTATCTCTTGTGTAAATATGCTCTGATTCTTGTATGATTTGAATTGGGATATCTATGAATGATTAGAAGAGGGTTTCAGAAGAAATAGATTTGATCAGGAACACCTATGTACCTAACCCATGTACATATGTAAAAAATGGAAATTTGTTTTAAACATGGATGTGATCAATAGCTGTATAGAGGTTCAGGCATGCATGCAAAGTCTGATAAACTCAGAATACACAAGATTCAAATTCTGCTCGTCCATACTAGGTTACGTTATTTGGACTTCCTAAGTCCTTAATGAGAATCTCCGTCCAATGACGTGGCATATGGAGCTCGTCGACTAGGTTACTTTGTGTTTTAGTACTTTCGTCTGTTGACATGGAAAGATGGACGCGCTTATTTTAAAAAGGAACAATTTTAGATGGACGCGCTTATTTTCAAAAGGAACAATTTTAGATGGACGTGCTTTTTTGATTTGTCCCTGCACCTATCCCTCTATCATGAACAATTTTATATGCTATGTTTGAATGTTTAAATGCTTGCTTCTCTATTGCTTTGAATGTTTCTTTTCTTTACCTTTTTTATGATGTCAAAAGGGGGACGAAAAAGTATGATATAGAGAAAGAGGATAATAACAAATTATACATGCATATGTTGGGGGAGGGGGGGGGGGCTTATAAGGTTACATGATTAATGGGGAGTAAATCAAATTCTGCTCTAATAATATTTTTTGCTCTGATATACTTCTACTCCGATACCATGATATAAATCATGTCAAAAACACTTTGCTTAACTACACTTATACTCCGATCTTATAATTTGTTAAAAGATTTGTCATAATCAAAAATGGGAGTTTGTAAGACTCAATGACTTAGAGATTTTGATATATGACAAATACAATTTAATGTGTGTGCAAGTGTTTTCGTGTCAAATCGCAAAGACAGGTATCAAGAAGTGATCAACAAGTTCATTAAGCAAATTCAAGGAAAATATTCAAGGAAGAACTTGAAGGAATCAAGCAGCTGCATGTAGAAATCAAAAGAGCAAAGTCAAAGATCAAAGGATCATCAAGACCAAGCTTAAAGGTGAATTTTAGATTTAAATCTTAGATGATTTGTAAGAAAAAGAAATCTCTTAGTCACAAAATAGCTCAACTAAAAATATGCATGAAGAAAATCAATTTTCATAACCTGCATTAAAAGGAATAAGTTTTTGTTAATGAAAATGATTTTTGGAAATAAGAAAATTATTTGTCAGGTACAGCCATGTAATCATTGGATGTATGTCTGCTAATATAACTGACAAATGAATTTAAGGTTCTTGATTCATTAACACGTATGCACAATATGAAATCAGATCAGTTATAAATGGTTAACTGAATACAGCCCTGTACATATACTATGTACGCGTGTATTCAAGTTTCAAGAAAAATCTGATGTTCATTAATACATAGATGTATTGAATGGGTGTAGTGATGGATTAACCAAGTTCAAGATTTTGAGAAACTACCAGTATGAAATTGGTTAATACAGCCATGTACTCAACCCCTGTTCAAGAACCAGAATCAAGAAAACAGATTATGTTATCAGACCCAAATCTGTTTTGATTGATCCCAACGGCTATAACTTGTTTTCTATATAAAGTGGGATCAAAGGAACACTTTTCACAAAAACAATATCATATCAAAATATATCAGAATTACACGAAATAAATTTGAGAGATCAATTGTGAAAATCATTCATCATCTTTCTTGAGCTTCATTGTGAAAAAGAGAGTTTCATTCTCAAAAGTGCTTCAATTTGTATATCTGACTATTGAGAGGTAGGAATCAATTTTTCGTTCTATTTGATTGTAATGAGAGAGGGAGTCTCTCTGAGTGATTAGGGTGAGGTATCCCTAAGGAAGAACATTGAGGCTCTTCACAAGAGTGTGGTATCTCGAGGTGAAGGAGTGCTCTGTGGTGTAAAGTTTTTCAAGCTACTGGCTAAAGCTTGTTGTGTTAGTGTGTGAAAACCCATAGGTGGAGTAGGGGACGGGATGTAGTCACGGTGGTGGTGACTGAACTAGGATAAATCTAGTTGTGTGGTATCTCTAAACTCAAACTCTTAAATTTCTGTCTTGCGCATATAACTATGATCTTGATGATCTGAGTTTTCAATTGATATCAGCTCTTGATCTGCATAATCAGTATTGAACCTTGAGTAAACTGTAATAATAACTGTGTATTCAATTCTATTCTCGAGGATCAATATTTGAATTGAATCTTGCATCATATGTGATCAAATTCGAATAGCTTAATTTCTGTTTCTTAATCACTGAAACTGAAACCTGCAAGTTTGTTCTTGATTGTTAATGCTTGTATCTGAAACTTGCATAACTTGTTCTTAATCCTTAAAGGTTTAATCAGTTTCAGTATTTTGTCATTACTGAGTTTTGAAACTGAACTTCTTTCTGTTTGATTCAATCACTGTTTGATTCAATCACTAAAGTAACAGAAGCGCTCGTCCACTAAAGTAAAAGAAGCGCTCGTCCACTAAAGTGACAGAAGCGCTCGACCACTAAAGTGACAGAAGAGCTCGTCCACTAAAGTGACAGAAGCACTGATTTATCTTTCTGAACTGATTCACCTCATCTTCCAATTCAAGATTTCATAAAAAGACCTTCACTATTTTTGTAAAAGATCCTGAGGCCACAAATCTGAAAACTAAAGTTTTTTGAAAAGTTTTTAAGAAGGAAAGGTTTTAAGAAAACTCAATTCACCCCCCCCCCCCCCCCCCGAGTCTTTGAAGCCAAAACAACAATGAGATGATTCATACAGCATTTACATTGCATCATGATAGAGGGTATAAGAAACATCTTAGACGTGAATCGAGGATGATTTGTGTTTATATATATATATATATATTGTTGGAGATGGATGTTTAGTGTACTGTTATAGAATTAAATGTTGCTAAACCCTTTCCACGTTTGATATTATATAGCTTCTAATCCCCTTTTCTTTTGTTGTGTTGTATATATATATATAGGTTTTGTATCTTAGATCCAAATCGTGTAGATGGCGCAGTAGGATCATCCGTGGATGACTCAGGACCCGGGGTTCCCCCTCTCGGGGACCTTTGAGGTAGAGTGCGTCGATCTGAACGGGTGGCTCGTGGACCCAGTCACTCGCTTCGTTGTTTATACGGGTCCTACGTCCATCACCACCGAGCTTAGACAAGGAGGCCGATAGGTTTCGTCGGCACTTTCCATTTTGGCACTACTCTTCCTTTCCCGATAGGACCGCCTGATGGACACCTACCGTCGATGCCAGGCGTGGATCCTCTTTCATGGTACCCTTTGAGGTACTAGTACCGAGACTCGCACAGACTGGGAGCCCAAGTTGGCACCCATCCAGGAGAGAGGACCCGATTGCCCCGCTCGAGGACACGATGCCTCTTCCGGGGGGTACCAACACCTCCCCGAGATCCGGGCCACGATATCGAGTCTTCTTGAGTATCTACCAGGCGGCTTCATCCCAGGGCAGCAGACTTTACAGGTAGCTGATTTGAGGCGGTCGGGCAGGAGCTCTTCCGGTGAGAGTGGAGGAGTGTCCGGACTGCTAGGACCACGGGATACGGGCGAGGGTGGTAGTGTATTATGGCTCGGGCGGTGCCATCTGTATAGGAGTGAGTGAGGTTTTATTGTATTTTGAGAGGGACGTGGTGTGGAGAGAATCGGTGATGCATCTTCCCTTTTTGTCTTTTGATGTATTTCTTTTATGTTATGTTATCGCGATTTGTATTTATTGGGATCCCTCTCGATTGGAATCCCTTGGCGATACAATTACCCGGCATGTATGTTTATATATGTGTTTTATATTTTAAGTTTTTAATTTTCCGCTGTTTTTAATACATCCGCTTAACAATAATAACTAAATTAGGTTTTCATATTTTGGGTTTTCTTTGATGGGACATCGGGGCGCCTCATTTGGTGGTATCAGAGCATCTCGGTTCAAGCGAAGCGTGAGGACTGTGATTAGGTGAACTGGCCATTTAATTGAATCCACATCGGATAACAGCTATGCTTAGAAGTTGGGTAGTGAGTCTGACGCGACATCTCTATGGCATATAGTATTTATATTCCAGTTTTATGTTGTATTATATGTCATATTGATGTAGGCTAATGATTTCTTTTAACAGGATCATGGCTCGAGGCAGAGGACAAAGTCGGGACAGACGTGGTGGTGGTAGAGCTATAGAGGGTGTCGAGGATGAGCATCATCATCCGAGGCGAGGATCGGAGGTGGAGGAGAGTCCACAGAGACTCTTGGAACTATTCGTGAGTTGGCATCCATTCTATTGCAGCGACGCATGAGAATGCTCGAGGGGTACGAGCGAGAGCAAAGTTGTAGGAGGCGCGAGGATAGAAGGAGAGTCGCGGAGGCGAGGATGCGGGGCCGACTACCTTTCTCAAAGGTAAGCCACCACAGTTTGTAGGAGAGTATGATCCCGAGCGAGTAGAGTGGTGGATACAGGAGCTCGAGAATATCTTTAACACCTTGCGATGCAGAGATGACAGGAAGTTAACTTATGCCGCCTTTATGCTGACCAGAGGGACTGAGTCATGGTGGAGAGGCAAGAGGAGATTGCTTGAGGCTGAGGGCGGGTTGATTAGTTGGGAGCTGTTCAGAGAGTGTTTCTTCGAGAAGTACTTCCCGCGGTTAGTCAGATGCTAGAAGGAGAGGGAGTTCATGAGTCTCCAACAGGGAGACGGGTCTATTGGTGATTATGCGGCCAAATTTGAGGCCCTGATTCAGTTTTCTGAGTTCTACCAGAGGTTTCCAAATGAGGACTGGATGTGCTGGAGGTTTGAGGAGGGATTGCGACACGAGTTGAGGAGGGCTATAGTGCCCTTGGATATTTTGAGTTTCCCAGAGCTTGAAGAGAGGTGCAATGCCATTGAGAGTATGGACCGGAGGCGGTGCAGAAAGAGAGACAGCGGCGTAGTGGGGTCCTACCGAGCGGTCGTCGGAGGAGAGGTGATAGGGGTTCTTAGTGGAGGAGAGGACCATATACTGGGCCAGGCGAGAGTGCTCGGACATCTGCACCACCGATTACGAGAGATGGCGGCAGCAGGGGTCCCAGTATGTTTGGGATCTGGAGGTTCGCATTATATCGAGAGATTACACGAGATAGATCCGGTTGCTACGATTGTGGCAAACCAGGTCATTTTGCTAAGGGATTCAAGCGAGCGGTACAACAGCGGCCGGTTGTCGGCGAGAGGAGCCAGTGGTTCCGAGGAGGAGGAGGCTGAGAGGGGTTCCGGCGGCGGGGCGAACGAGACGGCCGGACCTCGAGGCCACGAGGGAGGGTGTTTACGGTGGGAGGATCTGAGTCCTCTCAATCTGCAAATCTTATTAAAGGTATGTGTTTAATATCTGGCAGATTCTCGTCTGCGTTGTTTGACTGAGACGCTACACATTCGTTTGTTTCATATGAGTGTGTGGATCATTTACATTTTCCTGTTTCCCAGGTACCATATACTTTGACAGTATCTACCCCTACCAGTGATCCTTTGATCACTATGTCTATTTGCTTACAGTGTCCTATAATTGTTGAAAATAGGACATTTCTTGTAGATCTGATCTGTTTGCCTATCCGGTAAATAGAGCGTTATCCTTGGCATGGATTGGCTTTGACTAACCATGTAGTGTTAGACTTTGAGTGGTGTTACGGTGTTGAGAGATAGGCAATTGTATGCTAAGCTATCCAAGTGTGAATTTTGGTTAGATGAAGTGTAGTTTCTAGGGCATATAATCAACAAGGAGGGGATAGCTGTTGATCCGATTAAGGTAGGCGGTGATCAAGTGGGAGAGGCCTAAGTCGGTGAGTGAAGTGAGGAGTTTTCTTGGTTTAGCAGGGTATTACGGGAGATTTATCGAAGGTTTCTCGAAGATTGCGTTGCCTATGGCGCAATTAACGAGAAAGGGTACGTCGTTTATCCATACGGAAAAGTGTGAGGAGAGCTTTCGGAGGTTAAAGGAGAAGTTGACTACATCTCCAGTGCTGACTTTACCAAATCCCTTAGGACAATTTGGCGTGTCTTGTGGCGCGTAATATCAAGGATTGGGCTGTGTTTTGATGCAAGAGGGAAGAGTTGTGGATTATGTTTCCCGACAGTTGAGGGTTCCTGAAAGTAATTACCCGACCCATGATCTAGAGTTAGCAACCATAGTGTTCGCATCGAAGATATGGCGACACTATCTCTATGGTGCTAAGTTCAATGTGTTCAGCGATCACAAAAGTTTAAAGTATCTGTTTGATCAGAAGGAACTGAACATGAGGCTGTGTAGATGGATGGAATTCATTAAGGAGTATGAGTTTGATCTTCAATACCATCCAAGAAAAGCAAATGTTGTGGCGGATGCACTAAGTCGGAAATCTTTGCAAATGTCCGCAATGATGGTGAAAGAGATGGAGTTACTTGAACAGTTTAGAGATATGAACCTAGGTATGGATTTGACTAAGGATAGAATATGCTTAGGTATGATCACCATCAGTAGTGAGTTTTTGAGAGACCTTAGGATTAAGCAAGGTCAGGATGAATATCTGCATGAGGTAAGTCGAGGCATAGATGAAGGAAAGGTTTCAGAGTTTAGGAAAGAATCAGATGGGGTGCTAAGGTTTAGAGACAGGATATGTCTGCCAGAGGATTTAGAGATTAGGAAGATGATCTTAGAGGAGGCACATAAGAATAAGTTGAGTTTTCACCCCCAGGAGCCACCAAGATGTATCAAGATTTGAAGAAGATGTTTTGGTGGCCTAAGATGAAGAAAGAAGTGGCTGAATATGTTCTATCATGTTTGGTGTGTCAGAAAGCTAAGATAGAGCATCAAAAGCCAGCAGGGTTGTTGCAGTCCTTGGATATCCCAGAATGGAAATGGGATAGTATAGCTATGGACTTTGTGGTTGGATTATCATGAACTCCGAAGAGGTTTGATGTGATTTAGGTTATCATTGATAGGTTGACGAAGTGTGCTCACTTCTTACCAATTGGTGAGAGTTATAGTCTTGAAAAGTTGACCTAGATCTACATCAAGGAAGTTGTGAGGTTGCACGGTGTGCCGTCGAGTATTGTCTCCGACCGAGATCCTAGATTTACATCTTGATTTTGGAGGCAGTTACACAATGCTTTGGGAATAAAGTTGAGGATGAGTTCTGCTTATCATCCTCCAACGGATGGACAGTCAGAGAGAATAATTCAGACATTGGAGGATCTTCTAAGACCTTGTGTGTTGGAACATGTTGGTAGTTGGGATGAATTCCTACCTTTGATTGAATTCACTTACAATAACACTTTCCACAGTAGTATCGGGATGTCACCGTATGAGGCTCTGTATGGGAGAAAGTGCAGGACACCGTTGTGTTGGTATGAGACTGGCGAGAGCCAAGTGTTGGGTCCTAATATGGTATAGCAAACAACGGAGCAAGTCAGGAAAATCAAAGAGAAAATGAAGGAAGTGCAGGATAGGCAAAGGAGCTAAAGTAACAAGAGGAGGAGACCCTTAGAGTTCCAAGAAGGTGATCACATGTTTTTGAGAGTCACTCCAAAGATCGGAGTTGACCAAAGATCGGAGTTGATAGGGCTATAAATCCTAGAAAGCTCACTCCCCGATTCATTGGACCATTTCAGATTCTTCGACGAATTGGTCCAGTAGCTTACCAGATAGCCTTGCCGTTTTACCATTATAACCTTCACGATGTCTTCCATGTTCCATAGTTGAGAAAATATTACCCAAATCCTTCTTATGTCATTGAGCCTGAGTCCATACAACTCCGAGAGAATTTGGAATATGAGGCTTTACTGTCTAAGATTGTAGATAAAAGGATTAAAGAACTCTGTTTCGTGGTAAACAGATTTCCCTGGTCAAGGTCATATGAGATAGTGTTACCGGAGATGCTACTTGGGAGCGTGAGGCGGACATTCAGGAGCAGTACCCCCATCTGTTTTCAGGTATGTAAATTCCGAGGACGGAATTTCTTTTAAGTGGGGTAGAAATGTAACATCCAGTATTTTATGTATGGTTTATGTATGAGGATTAGAGTTAGGACTTGGATTATACAGTTGAGATGCGGTTTGAGGCATAGAGAGCTTTGCATGTTAAGTATGCGGTTTTTTCGGGTGAGTTTGAGCGTAGAGACCGGTTAGGGTTTTTCTGGTGAGCGTCTTTGAGAAGTCTGAGTGTGAAATAAGAATTTTGGAGTTAGAGATGATATTAGGCCTTTTGATGGTTTTAGGTTGTTTATTAGTTCCTAATGAGCCTATATCTCAAATTTAGCTCAATCGGACGTCGAACGCACCCTAAACGAAAAGAGTTGACTTCGGGTCATAAGTCAACGCTCAAGCATGGGTTTATCCAAGCTCAAGCGCCCAAGTCAGCAGACAAGGGCCATGCTTTGACTTACCGCGTGTCACCAGGACTGATGTGGCACTCCAGGATTGGCTGCATGGCGCGGTGGCGTATCTGCCTCCCCACGCTCAAGCGTGGATTGTTCTCACGCTCAAGCATGGGCACGCTCAATCGTGCCCCTTCTCACGCTTGAGCATGGCTGCGTGATGTTGCAAAAATAGAAGGACTTAATTGACATAAGTCACTAAGTCACGAGAGTAAAAAAATGAGACAAAGAGCAGGCGAGAGTGAAAAACAGAGAATAGAGGTTTGGAGTGAGAAAGAGAGCTTAGTGAGAGGAAGGCGTTAGAGCAAGAGTGTGAGAGTTTCGATCGTCTGTCGCATTTCCAGTTGCGTGGTTGTGATCGTAGTGATGATATCTTCACTTTCCTCTTCTTCGTTTCTGCAAAAACGGAAGGTAAATCATCCTCTTTTATGTCGAAAATCCGTTCGTTACGTTTCTCGTATTATCTTTCGTTTTGTTTATCGGAATTCAATTCCGTCTTCAAGTATGAACTCGTGGTAACGTGTGCTTCACAATGTGATGCTTAGGTGAATTTTTGGAAGCTCCGAGGCCCTAGAACTGTGCAGGGCAGAATTGGCGAAGTTAAAGGATGCCTCGTTTTGTTACGTGTTGGTCATCGTACGACTCTTCAGGTGGCGGAAAGAAACTATTTAATGTCGGAAATGGCGCGGTTGCATTTAATTCGATAATAGCGTAGGGCGACCCAAACCCTACACGAGAATGAGTAACGGACAATGTCCATATCATATTGGGGACTACCTAGTGGTACCAATGATGATATAGAAATTGTACGTTTATCGTTGTCACGATAAATATATATATATATATATATACATATATATTATTTTATTACGTGATGATTGCTGATTTGACTGGTTGATTTGAACTTGGTAATTGATGAATGATAACATGAGTGCTGTAATTATTTTTGAAAGTGTTTATATTTATTATTATTATATTTTGGTAATTATTATTTTGGAAGTGATGACATGATTGTGATGGCATGATGAGTGCTATGATTGTGCTTAGATGTTGAGTAAGTGATAAGTTATGTTATGACATGATGATGTAATGGGGAATTCATAGCGGGTGGCTCGTGGACCCGATCACTCGCCGTTATTTATCACGGGTCCTCGTCCATCGCCACCGGGCTTGGATAGGGAGTGTCGATAGGTTTCGTTGGCACTTTCCGTTTTGGCACTACTCTTCCTTTCCCGATAGGACCGCACTTTGATGGACACCTCACGTCGATGTCGTCGATGCCAGGCATGGATCCGATTCCTTTCATGGTACCCTTTGAGGTACTAGTACCAGGGCTCGCACTAGCACCGAGCAGGGTTGGCACCCATCTAGGAGGAGGACCCGATAGCCCCGCTCGGGACCTCGGTACCCGCTTCGAAGGTACCGACACCTCCCGAGATCCGGGTCCCACGATATCACAGCCAGACTTTACCTGCGAGAGGTTTCAAAGGGCGGTTGGGCGGGGAGCTCTTCCGGTGAGAGCGGAGGAGTGTTCGGACTGGCAGCGGACCACGGGATGGGATGAGGGTGGTAGTGTATGATGACTCGGGCTAGTGTCATCTGTATAGGTGTGAGTGAGGTTTTATTGTATTTTAACGGGGGGCGGGGTGTGGAGAGAATCGGTGAGGCATCTTCCCTTTTGTCTTTTGATGTATTTCTTTTATGTTATGTTATCGCCGGTATGTATATATCGAGGATCCTCTTGATGGGAATCCATTAGCGATGCACAGTACCCGGCATGTATGTTTATATATGTGTTTTATATTTTAAGTTTTTAATTCTCCGCTGTTTTTAATACATCCACTTAACGATAATAATGAAATTAGGTCATAATATTTTGGGTTTTCTTTAATGGGGCGTCGGGGCATCTCGGAGACGGTGCTCCGGTGGGAGGCGCCGAAGTCGGTGACTAGGATTATGAGTTTCTTGGGTTTATCGAGGTACTATAGGAGGTTTATAGAAGGTTTCTCTAAGTTAGCTTTGCCCTTTTCACCAAGAAGGGACAGTTGCTTGTGTGGGACTCTAAGTGTGAAGAGAGTTTCCAAACCCTTAAGAATAGGTTAACATCAGCACCAGTTTTAGTGTTGTCTGATCCTAGTAAACCTTTCATAGTGTACTGTGATGCATCGAAGCAATGTTTAGGTGGAGTGTTGATGCAAGATGGTAAGGTATTGGCTTATGCTTCTAGGCAGCTAAAAACCCATGAGAAGAACTACCCTACCCATGACCTATAGTTAGGAGAAATGGTATTTGCCTAAAAGATCTGGAAGCATTACCTGTATGGAGCAAAGTTTAAGGTCTTTATTGATCATAAGAGTCTGAAGTATCTCTTTGATCAAAAGGAGTTGAATATGAGGCAGCGTAGGTGGATGAAGTTTTTAAAGGATTATGAGTTTGATCTAACCTACCACCCAGGAAAAGCCAATGTAGTGGTTGATGCCTTATGTAGAAAAACCTTTCACGTCTCCGCTTTGATGGTTAGGGAGACGAATTTGATCGATATATTTAGATACCTGAGTTTAGCTTGGGAGGTTACCCCCAAGAGCATTAGGCTTGGAACCTTAAGGGTTACCAACAGGTTGATGGATCAGGTTAGAGAGGGTCAGGAGATAGACCAGTTTCTCTTAGATCAGCGAGAGTTGCTCGCTCAGGGTAAAAACCTTAGCTTTAAGGAAGGAAGCGATGGAGTCTTGAGGTTCAAAGATAGAGTCCGTATACCAGATGTCCCGGAGCTTAGAAAGTTGATCCTTGAAGAAGGACATAGGAGTGGACTGAGTGTGTACCCAGGTGCCACAAAGATGTATCAGGATCTTAAGAGAATGTTTTGGTGGCCTAGGATGAAGAAAGATGTGGCTGAGTTTGTGTACGATTGTTTAGTGTGCCAAAAGGCTAAGATAGAACACCAGAAGTCGCCAGGTAAGTTGCAGCCGTTAAGCATCGCAGAATGGAAATGGGATAGTATTTCCATGGATTTTGTGTATCGACTCTAGCTGGTTTTGAGGCTATATGGGTTGTTGTGGATAGACTGACTAAGTCCGCCCACTTCATCCCTATGAACATGGAATATCCTTTGGGAAAGTTGGCCAAGTTGTACATCAAAGAGATAGTTAAGCTACATGGTGTACCCTCTATCAAAGTATTTGATGGAGACCCGAGTTTTACCTCTGGGTTTTGGAATAGTTTGCAAGAGGCCTTAGGAACGAAGCTTAGGCATAGTTCAGCTTATCACCCGTAGACTGACGGTTAATCTGAGAAAACCATCCAGTCCTTAGAGAGCTTGCTTAGAGTTTGTGTGCTAGAACAGTCGGGTAGTTGGGACAAGTTTTTTTCACTGATAGAGTTTGCCTACAACAATAGTTTCCATTCCAGTATTGGGATGGCACCTTATGAAGCTCTTTATGGGAGGAGATGTAGGATACCCTTGTGTTGGAGTGAACCTTGTGATAGTGTTCTGTTAGGACCTGAGATAGTGCAAGAGACCACAGATGAGGTGAGGATGATTCAGGAAAAGATGAAGGTGGCACAGAGTAGGCAAATAAGCTACCATGACAAATGGAGGAAGGCGCTCGAATTCCAGGAAGGTGACCACGTGTTCTTGAGAGTTTCCCCGACAACTGGGGTTGGTAGAGTAATGAAGGCGAGGAAACTTACTCCGAGATTCATTGGTCCTTACCAAATTTTGAAAAGAGTCGGCGAAGTCGCCTACCAAATAGAATTGCCACCATTTTTGTCCAATCTTCATAGTGTTTTTCATGTGTCTCAACTCAAAAAGTACATTCACGGTCCAAGTCACGTGATAGTCCCCGATGCCATACAGTTAAAAGAGAACTTGACTTTTGAGGTGTTACCCCTTCGAGTCGACGATAGGAGGGTGAAGCAGCTAAGAGTCAAAGATCCCTTTGGTCAAAGTCGTTTGGAGTGGGGCTACTGAGGGAAGTGCTACATGGGAGCTGAAAAGAAAGATGATGGAGTTATACCCGCATCTTTTCAATCGAGGTGAGTAGAAATTTCGAGGACGAAATTTTTATAAGGGGGGTGGAATTGTAACACCATGTTTTTCGCATAAAGGTATATGTTACTATGGATGCCTAATTACTGTTGTTGTTGTTATTATTATTATTAATGAAGTTAGTATTGTTATTTATATAATTGATGATGTAATTGTGATTATTGTTGTAGTATTTTTATGCTCATACATATATATGAGATTGTTTGCATATTAGTCATGGGATTATTGATGTAATATGTATATTAATATATGATTATTTGCATTAATATGAGATTGTGTCTCTTAATGCGTGATATTATATGAATATATGATTTTGTTTGTGGTTTTATATGTTAATATATGATATGTGATTTTATTAATAATAAGTGATTAAGAATGATATGATGAGATATCGTGTGATTTAGTATTTAAATAGAGATAGTGTAATTCTTATATTTTAGCCCCTCAACCAATCAGATTTGAATCCTTATTAATAAAGGATAATCCTCTTTTTGTTTACCTCTTAAGATCTTATCATAATCTCCTAAGAATCCTATCCAGGAATACTACCAAATATGTCGCCAAACTTCCATCAAACTTTTGACAATCTTAGAATACGATTTAGGATTCAGTCATCCGACATTAATTTGTATATATTTCTCTAAGGTTTCTAACGACACAAAGAACGCCCCTACCAGACACTCGTAGCTCCGATTTATGTGCAAAATACCGAACCATACGCAGTTTGGGCTGAAATAGGAGCCCGTTACGCCTAACTCTTTTTGTATACCACAAGACTCGACAAAACCCTATTTCCCATGACTAAATACTCAGAAAACCTGACTCTCCTCATCTCAATATTTCATGAAGGAAAATTGCTCGCATTCATCGTCCTTCACCATCTTCTGCCATGAGAACATTGATGTTGCTATGGAGTCATCTTGCTAGTGTTTTTATTTATTCCTTTCACTCTCCATAGGTCTCAAATAAAGGTAATAATCACTCCTTATGTTCTTCTTACTTCTCCTTTGAGTTTTCTTGGAATAAGGATTGATTATGGGTATCTCTCGTTGTTGTTTTCATGTCGCGGTGAAGAAGCATTCAAATGAAATTACGGAACATCCCTTCTCCTCTTTTCAAAGGCCAATAGGTTTGATCTATATTTAAGCCCCAATGGATTTGGCAAAGGGTTCCCAACCCCTTGTGCCCAGATCAGTGCGGCCATACTCCAGGAAGTACGACCGTGCCTAATAGGAAGCAAGATCGTGCTCCACTTAAGTGGCAGCACTACCGTAGTCTTGGGGATTGAGCATGCCCGTGCTCCCCCTCCTTATCATAATCTAAGACTATTTAATTAAATGGGTGTTAACCACAAATGGTCCTAGTAATGACATGATATCACCCAAATCTAACAATTAAGATTATATAACTTAATTAGATATTAATTAAGATATTCAAAGATAATGAGTTGGTTAAGCCGGCGCCCAATAGGTTGCCGCACGTTGTTACGCTTTGGTGCTTTTTGGCAAAAGTAACCTCGATGCTTTTTGGTCGGGGTGTTGATGAGTTGGACCTTGGTGCTTTTTTGGCCAAGGGGCCTGGACTCTTTAGAGTCAAGGTGTTGATGTTGATGTTGGTTATAAGTCTTGGGTGCTTATTGGCCCAAGCAAAAGAGGTGGTTGCCTTATGTGTTGTTGTGCTCAGGCATTCATACGTTGGAGTTGATTAGTGGGAGATGTTCAACATAGGGGAGGTCGTCCAAGTTATGATGATCTGGCCTAAGTCTCGGGTTGTTCACCCAAGGTTTGTTGGACTGTGCACCCCAGGCGGCGTATCCAGTTATGATACATCGGCTATCCAAAGGGTTCACCCATGGTTTGGTGAACTGTCGGCGTTGGTACTTTTATGGCCAGTGTGAATATGTAACTCCGAAGTTGACTTCCTGAGATAGTTGGATCCACATGCATAACGGAGTAGCGGAGTAGTGTTGCACCGTATATCATATGTTGATTGAGATGATCTGTTGTTATGTTGTATTGCTATGCCATGCTATGATGTATGTTCATCTTGCTTAACTACTTCCATGCCGATGTGTTTACATGATTTCTTACTCCCTGTTTTTCCTGTTTCTGTTGTTGCATGTATCTCTTACGAAGAGGACGGTGAACAGCCAGTGGAGGAGTGACTCTGAGGAGCCGCGACTCTAGTTATGATGCTTAGTAATAGTTGTTAGTTTTGTTTAGTTGTTTCAGTTGTATTTCGAGGATTTTATCTCGGAACGGTTATACCAGCTCTATATATGACATCGGGGTTGGGTTATGTTTATGCTATGCGTTGTTTATGTTTTATTGTTTTAAAACTATGTTCTTTCCGCATGAAGTGTTACAATGTGGTATTTTTCTATCAAGTTTTATTTTTATCAAACAAATGCATGTTTTTACATTACCTCTTTTAAGTAAATGTTTTATATTAACGTGCGGGGTAGAAGGGTGTCACGTTTAGTGGTATCAGAGCGGGTCTGTCCTATCAGGCCGTGGTATGAGTCTGTTATGAGTCTATTGTGTGCTCTTGTTTGAATCGTCTATATTTATATAGACAATGTTACGTGGTACTAAGTACCTATAGCATCGCTTTGGCTTGACTTACTGCATTTGGTGGTTTGTCTTGGACGATCCAAGGAGCCCGTGAGTGCTTCTTTTGTTCAAAAAGGTTGTTCTATTATCATTTGATAATGAGAACTTTGTTGTTGATATTGTATGCTTAGCCCTAAATGACCTTGATGTTATTCTTGGAATGGACTGGTTATATCTCAACCATGTCCTTTTAAACTGTTTTGATAAGATCTTGATTTTTGGAACTCTTGAGGAGTCTAAGAATCCGACCTTTCTCTCTGCCAACCAAGTGAAAGCTTCGATGAAAGACGAAGCCCAAGTGTTCATGATGTTGTCTTCCCTGGAAGTTGAGAGCCCTCCTGATGTCGGAAGTGTGCCTGTTTTGCGGGAGTTTCCTAAAGTGTTCCCGGGGGATGTTAACGAACTACCCCCAGAGAGAGATGTAGAGTTCACCATAGATTTAGTACCGTGCATCGGACCTATTTCCATAGTGCCCTATAGAATGTCTCCTCTAGAGCTAGCTAAGTTGAAGGAACGGTTAGAGGATCTTATCCAGAAGCAGTTTATTAGGCCTAGCGTATCCCCCTGGGGAGCGCCAGTGTTGCTAGTAAAGAAGAAAGATGGTAGTATGAGGTTGTGTGTCGACTATCGACAGCTCAACAAGATGACCATTAAGAATCAATATCCCCTCTCTAGGATTGATGATCTTATGGATCAGTTGATCGGAGCCTATGTCTTTTCTAAGATAGATTTAAGGTTAGGGTACCATCAGATTCGGATTAAGTCCGAGGACATCCCGAAGACAGTGTTTAAGACGCGTTATGGTCACTATGAGTACTTGGTTATGCCCTTTGGTGAAACCAATGTCCCTGTTGTGTTCATGGACTACATGAACAAGACCTTTCACCCTTACTTGGATAAGTTTGTGCTGATCTTTATAGATGACATCTTAGTGTACTCCAAGACTAAGGAGGAACATGAGGAGCACTTGAGGGTTGTCTTGCAGACCCATAAGGTGAGGCAGTTGTATGCCAAGATGCCAAAGTGCGTGTTTTGGTTAGAAGAGGTTAGTTTCTTAGGTCACGTGATCTCAAAAGGTGGGATAGTCGTTGATCCGGCTAAGGTTGACACGGTACTCCAGTGGGAGGCGCCAAAGTCAGTGACTGGGATTAGGAGTTTCTTGGGTTTATCGGGGTACTATAGGAGGTTTATAGAAGGTTTCTTTAAGTTAACTATACCCTTAACCCATCCCACCAAGAAGGGGCAGTTGTTTGTGTTGGACTCTAAGTGTGAAGAGAGTTTCCAAACCCTTAAGAATAGGTTAACATCATCACCAGTTTTAGTGTTGCCCGATCCTAGTAAACCTTTCGTAGTGTACTATGATGCATCGAAGCAAGGTTTATGTGGAGTGTTGATGCAAGATGATAAGGTAGTGGCTTATGCTTCTAGGCAGATAAAAACCCATGAGAAGAACTACCCTACCCATGACCTATAATTAGGAGTTGTGGTATTTGCCTTAAAGATCTGGTGGCATTACGTGTATGGAGCGAAGTTTAAGGTCTCTATTGTTCATAAGAGTCTGAAGTATCTCTTTGATCAAAAGGAGTTGAATATAAGGCAGCGTATATGGATAGAGTTTTTCAAGGATTACGAGTTTGATCTAACCTACCACCCAGGAAAAGCCAATGTAGTGGTCAATGCCTTAAGTAGAAAAACCTTGCACGTCTCTGCTTTGATGGTTAGGGAGATGGATTTGATCGAGGAATTTAGAGACCTGAGTTTAGCTTGGGAGGTTACCCCTAAGAGCATTGTGCTTGGAACCTTAAAGGTTACCAAAAGGTTGATGGATCAGGTTAGAGAGGGTCAGGAGATAGACCCGGTTTCTCTTAGATCGGCGAGGTTGCTCGCTCGGGGTAGAAACCTTAGCTTTAAGGAAGGAAGCGATGGAGTCTTGAGGTTCAATGATGGAGTCCAGTATACCAGGCGTCCGGAGCTTAGAAAGTTGATCCTTGAAGAAGGACACGGGAGTGGGTGAGTGTGCCCCAAGTTCTACAAAGATGTATCGGGATCTTAAGAGGATGTTTTGGTGGCCTAGGATGAATAAATATGTGGCTGAGTTTGTGTACGCTTGTTTAGTGTGCCAAAAGGCTAAGATAGAATACCAGAAGCCTTCAAATAAGTTGCAGCCGTTAAGTATCCCAGAATGGAAATGAGACAGTATTTCCATGGATTTTGTGTCTGGACTCCCTAGGACTCCAGCTGGTTTTGAGGCTATATGGGTTGTTGTGGATAGACTGACTAAGTCCGCCCATTTCATCCCTATGAACATGGAATATCCTTTGGGAAAGTTGGCCAAGTTGTACATCAAAGAGATGGTTAGGATACATGGTGTACCCTCTGGCATAGTATTTGATAGAGACCCGAGGTTTACCTCTAGGTTTTGGAATAGTTTGCAAGAAGCCTTAGGAATGAAGCTTAGGCATAGTTCAGCTTGTCACTCGCAGACTGACGGTTAGTCCGAGAGAACCATCAAGTCCTTAGAGGGCTTTCTTAGAGTTTGTGTGCTAGAACAGTCGGGTAGTTGGGACAAGTTTTTGTCACTGATAGAGTTTGCCTACAACAATAGTTTCCATTCCAGTATTGGGACGGCACCTTATGAAGCTCTTTATGGGAGGAGATGTAGGACACCCTTGTGTTGGAGTGAACCTGGTGATAGTGTTGTGTTAGGACCTGAGATAGTGAAAGAGACCACAGATAAAGTGAGGATGATTCAGGAAAAGATGAAGGTGGCACAGAGTAGGTAAAAGAGCTACCATGACAAAAGGAGGAAGGCGCTCAAATTCCAAGAAGGTGACCACGTGTTCTTGAGAGTTTCCCCAACAACTGGGGTTGGTAGAGTAATGAAGGCTAGGAAACTTGCTCCGAGATTCATTGGTCCTTACCAAATTTTGAAAAGAGTCGGCGAAGTCGCCTACCAAATAGCATTCCCACCATTTTTGTCCAATCTTCATAGTGTTTTTCATGTGTCTCAACTGAAAAAGTACATTCACGGTCCTAGTCACGTGATAGTCCCCGATGCCATAGTTAAAAGAGAACTTGACTTTTGAGGTGTTACCCCTTCGAGTCGACGATAGGAGGGTGAAGCAGCTAAGAGGCAAAGAGATCCCTTTGGTCAAAGTCGTTTGGAGTGGGGCTACTGAGGGAAGTGCTACATGGGAGCTGGAAAGCAAGATGATGGAGTTGTACCCGCATTTTTTCAATCGAGGTGAGTAGAAATTTCGAGGACGAAATTTTTATAAGGGGGATGGAATTGTAACACCCTGTTTTTCGCATAAGGGTATATGTTACAATGGATGCCTAATTACTGTTGTTGTTGTTGTTATTATTATTATTAATGAAGTTAGTATTGTTATTTATATAATTGATAATGTAATTGTGATTAGTGTTGCAGTATTTTTATGCTCATACATATATATGTATGTATATATTATTACATATGATAATATGTATATTAATATATGATTGTTTGCATTAATATGAGATTGTGTCTCTTAATGCGTGATATTATATGAATATATGATTTTGTTTGTGGTTTTATATGTTAGTATATGATATGTGATTTTATTAATAATAAGTGATTAAGAATGATATGATGAGATATCCAGTTATGTGCAAAATATCGAACCATACGCAATTTGGGCTGAAATAGGAGCCCGTTACGCCCTAACTCTTTTTGTATACCACAAGACTCGACCCAAACCCTATTTCCCATAACTAAATACTCAGAAAATATGCCTCTCCTCATCTCAATAGTTCTTGAAGGAAAATTGCTTGCGTTCATCGTCCTTCACCATCTTCTGCCATGAGAACATTGATTTTGCTATGGAGTCATCTTGCTAGTGTTTTTATTCATTCCTTTTAGTCTCCATAGGTCTCAAATAAAGGTAATAATCACTCCTTATGTTCTTCTTACTTCTCCTTTGAGTTTTCTTGGTATACGGATTGATTCTGGGTATCTCTCGTTGTTGTTTTCATGTCGCGGTGATGAAGAATTCAAACGAAATTGCAAAACATCCCTTCTCTTTTCAATGTGCTGCGAAATCCAATTTAAGGTATGGGGTGCGAGATTGTTTATTCTATATTGGATTTGAGAGGAAATTGAGGTGGTTAGGGGTTTTTTCATATTTCCTCCTTGTGCTTCTATGCTTACTTTGATTGGTTGATGAATCCTTGTATGAACAAAAGTATATATGTGGTGTTTATGATTGTAATATGTCATATTCATTGTAGGAGTAATGAACCTTAATAATGAACAAATGGATTCAATTGTGTGAATTTGTGTGAATACGTTCTAGTGGAGGTTGATGTGAGTGTATGTTATAGTGTTGTTTTGGCATGATTTTTTATGATGATATGACTTGTTAATGTTGATGATGATGATGTTATGCCATATCTATGATGATGTTATGATGTCATGTTTATGGTGAGTTATAATTTTATTGGTTGTTGTTTGATGTTGTGCTCTTAACGAGCGTTTGTTGTTGAGGATGTCAATGCCAACAATAATGAAAGATGCTAAATTACGTTAATGATGATGATGAGAATTATGGGATGTTTTTCCCAGTTGTTCATAAGACTTGAATGTTAATACTAAGTGTGAGGCCTATGCCAAAAGGTTTAGTTAAGACCCTAGCGATTGATCCATGAGAGTTTGAGGAAAACCAGATTAAAAGATTAATTCCCTAAAAGTCACGAGACATAAAGATTAAGCCAAAGTGATAAGATTATTTGTTAATGGACTTAGTAAAGGCTGTGACACCCCAAACTCGGGTCATCACATGGTTACCCGTTTTCGGAAATAAAACTTAATTTGCTGGTTACTTTCGGAAAATAATGTTTTCTCAACGTTCATATTTTCAAAATATGGTGATAAATTTTTTTTTTCTTTTAACTTCACAACCACAACAACAACAACGTAATCAAATTACATTCAGATACACAAAGTATATAAATCTTACAACTATACTGCCTCATATATTTTCATACCTAAATCATTATCAGTTTAGTTTATTCCCAAAACATCATATAACACAATAGGACCTAAGCTGGTCGCCACTAACAGACACTACACCCGACAGGAGCAGCACAGCATGTCTCGAACTAGACAGCCTCCTTCTTCTTGTAGAGGTCATACCCCTTGTGCTACTCTGATATGTGTTGTAAGGGTGAGACACCAATATAGGGATTTTACAAAATAACTAAATGCTCGCACAAAAGAAGGCACAAGTACAATTTCATGTTATAACAACATAAGCATCCCTACTATAGCATACAATTTATCAATGGGTTTCACACCCCAAACATCAACGTTGGAAAATTATGCATGAGCACTTCAATACATCATCTAACTTTTCCTAATCTCCGGAGATCCCACAACACCGCGTAAATGAGTTGATCAAGCTCAATAGCCAAATATATTAGGCACTTCGTGGCATGGAATACTTTATTCATCAAAGCACCATACATACTTCGTAGCCAAAATACCCTATCATCAAGGTATCCGACATAACTTCATAGCCAAAATACCCTGTCATCAAGGTATCCGACATAACTTCGTAGCCAAAATACCCTGTTATCAAGGTATCCGACCAAAATACCCTGTTATCAAGGTATCCGACATAACTTCGTAGCCAAAATACCCTATCATCAAGGTATCCGACATAACTTCGTAGCCAAAATACCCTATCATTAAGGTATCCGACATAGGACATCGTGGGCACGTCTGCCAATGCATGCATATAAAATATTTTGTTCTCGTCGTTTTCTTCGTGTGTAATCTTTCCTTTGCCAAAGCTCAAAAGCTTACGACCAACGTAGTTTTCAATGTCTTAAAGCCTTTCATTAACAACACAGGACACGCAGTCCGAGTGCTTAGTCACGAAACCCTAAACCTTGCAATCAGTCTTAGGTTCGTGGTAATAGAAAACATCATAAATCTTTTACCGTCGTTTATTACGTCGTGAAGTAGACACACAGTCTACCTACTAGACACCAAGTCTTTAACATCATAAGAACACTAGTATCCCGACGTCTCGGTTACTAAGTTCCATATCGTCGTTTTACATCGTTTTTGTCCGTGAAACAAAATCCAAAATAGGATAACGTCATAAGAACACTAGTACCCCGACATCTCGGTTACTAAGTTCTATATCGTCGTTCACGTCGTTTACGTCGTTTTTAGTGTTTGAAAACATATCCAAAATAATATCTCCGTAACTTATCCAAATTACCGAAAATACGTCATTGAGTAAACTCATTTACAGAAAATCTTTTCTACTTGAAATTCGTTTATAAAACGTCCAATCATCAAAAACTTTTTACTGAAACTTCAACTATAAAAATTAAATCAATTCAGATTAAACTTCTTCTCAAAACAAGTACTGCTATTTTTAAACTTTCACCGTAAATAATTTCAAAACTTGCCATCATTTATCATTTTCCAAGAAAATATTTTTAAAGTCAAACTTTGACTTTTCATTTTATATTATTATTTTATTATTTTTATTTTTATAAAGTATTTTTGAATATTAATTTCACAAAATAACTTTTTATAATATTTAGGAATTTCTTGCGTAAAAATTAGCAGTACAAAAAAAATTTCACGGTTACGCTCTCACCGTGTCTCATAAATTTCTTTCACTAATAAATCCTCAAAATAATAGTATTTCTCAAAAACTCATTATTTTTCAAAATAATATTTTTCCACCACTATTATATTCCAACATTCCCCATAAAACGTTGAATATAATTTTCACAGCTTATTAAATCTTTTATCTAATTAATCGGTTGTGCACTGACCACTGTCAGGCCTCTCAAACAACATTCAACAACATCACCATAATTATATCACTAGGCAGATCATGCATCATAGCAACATAATATACTACTGCAGATAATTAAATCAATTAAAAGCAGATAAATCACCGATACTCAGATAAACAACACAACGTAAGCCACATAAACAAATAATCACAACCACATATAAATCATATAAACCACTCTACAAGCAAATAGTTATTGAGAAAAATCCATCAGGTAAGCTCCCCTTACCTCTTGAAGACTCAAACTAACGGTTTCAAATAATCTCTCGATTTGATCCGGCTTCCTCCGTCGGCTTTAGGTCAAACCAACCCGATTGATTCCTTCATAACGAATTGCAACCAAAATAAATCAAATCAAACAAAAACATACTTGACTCATGGGGGTTAAGGTTCGGCCTCAACAACTTTTCTAGGTTAGGAAAGTTAAAATTTTGTTAACTTAAGGATTTATGATCCATAAGTAACTTAAACATGATTAAGCACTTAACCCAAGATTATGAACCAAGAACATGAACTAAAACTCATCTAGTTCCAAGAACTAGGGTTTCGGCCAAGGGCTGAGTTTGGAGTTAGAAATCTCTAAAATTTCTAAACTCTTGGATTTAATCAACATACAAAACCTAGAGTTAGATTCAAGTGTTACAAACAACTTTTGAATCATAAAACCAACAAGTGCTCATACCTAGGGTTTCGGTTTTGATGAGATCAATTGGTTAAAGTTTGATTTTTGATCTTCTATATACTTGAATACAAGAACTATCAAGATATAATCATGAATCAAGACATGAAATTGAAACAAAACCTAAGAACACAAAGTTAACCTAGGTTCGGCCATGACCAGAAATCAAAGAAGGAAATTTCTCATGATATTGTGCTTCTAGATGATGAAAATATAGATGATTATAAGATCATAGCAATTGGTTTCATGTCAAAAGGATTTTTCTAGAATTAGTTATGAATTTTTGAATCTAGTTCCATGAACTTTGAACAAATGAAGAACATATGGATTTAAGTCATAGATCTACAAAAGAAATGAAGATAAATGATTTAGATGACAAGATAATAAGTTATTACCTCTTGATGATCCAAGAAAACAAAGTTTGGATGATGTTATTCAAGGTTTTCTTATGGAGTTCTTAAGAAACTTAAGGGAGAAGATGAACATAGTTAGGGTTTAGAACAGTTTTAGTATTTTGAGTAGATCTCTCAACATACTTGTCCGTTTTGGATGATCTTTATGTCGTTGGAAATAAGAGAGAAAGATGAACAACTTTCATGTTGAAAGTTTTCCGAGATTCAAAATAGAAACTGGTCAGAATTGCCAATCAAAATCTGACGAATTATGAACTCTTTGGAGCAAAAGAACATGAAAATGGAAAAATGGCTTAATGAAGAAGACAACCTATTTAAATGAAGAAAAAACCAAACTTAATGAAGAAGGCATTGGGGCCGTGGGGGTTGGGCAAGAGTTGGTCAACTTTTTCCAATGGCATTTGTCTGAAATTGTCATAAAAAGACAAGGGCAATTTGGTCATTTCATAGGAAAAATTAACTTTGTCATAAATGTGCCATTATGGCCATTATGACTCGGATAAGCTCGTCATAAATACTCGGCAAATCGGTCAATCCAACATCTCTGCTACGTTGCCGACTTCTTGATTCATCTAGCGCAAGCTTTTCCTAGAGACATCTCGACGTATACGCCCGCAACAAATATAATATTTTAATTTTTTTACCAAAATTTTCAAAACTTCCAATGTCATAGTAAATACGATAAAAACATTTTTCATCTCGTTCACGACTCAAAATTAGGTCTTCTGAGCAGTAAACTTTTACTGTCAGTGAAAACACAGAAAACGGTAGACCGGCTTTCGTCTGAATTTTCAACCAAAAACTTCCCCGTAACCTTATAAAAATAAGTATAACAAGGAAATGACCTTGGTTTATCCAAAATCATTTTTTAAGTCTCAGATAAAAATATATATTTATATAGTTATTACCGATATTACAAAGCAAAATAAAATCGGGGTGTTACAAAGGCCAATAGGTTTGATCTATGTTTTAACCCCAAAGGATTTGGCAAAGGGTTCCCAACCCCTTGTGCCCAGATCAGTGTGGCCCTGCTCCAGGAAGCACGGTCGTTCCTAATAGGAAGCACGATCATGCTCCACTTAATTGGCAGCACTACCGTGTTGGGGACTGAGCACGCCCGTTGTTAGACGAATCTGGGCAAGTATACCCAGTCGTGCAAGTAATACGGTGGTGAGACCGTTTAATCGTTCCCACGAGGACTGCAATAAGTACTAGCACGTACCACTTCAACTACTATCTAAGCGATTCTTGGATTGAAGAGAGTTCTAAACTAATTATCAAGCCCATAAAAGTAAAAATAAAAAAAGCAAGAAACACAAATTCTTTTTGTACTTTTCTCAAATACTTGGAAGGCAATAAAAGATGGGTTTCAAATATGATAAAAGGAGCTGGGGTTAGGTTCACTAAACTTCATCCTCATGCAATTGAACACTCACAAACAGTTTCTACTTCAGTTATGATAATCAATCCACTGGACTGAAAATCATGAAGACATATTACTTTCCCACCTTGGATGGAGTTACAAAATATCATTTTGGGCCTAATGTAGTCTTGGGAGACTACGGGCTCTGGGGACGTCACTGCCCTCATGCACAAGCTTATAGTGTGATAATGAAGCATGAGGAGGAATGGGAATGGAAGGAGCAAACACCGTTGAAAGCTGCTCTAGAACAATATTCCCAAGAGCTATCCACCTCTGAGGCCAAGGCAAGAGCCAACTATGACAGTATCGAAGCTGTGAAGCAGAACTTCAAAACGCAAGTTGAGGAGATTTGCAAACAATTAGAACAAGAGTCACATGCAGCACAAATTGAGCAAAATCTGGTTTTGGAGATAGTTCCAGATGAAGACGCCGTGGTAGTGGACTCCACCATGCTTGCTAAGGAATCTGAATTTTCTGCATTGGACAAATATGTTGGCTTGCATGCGTGTGTGGACATTGCTAAACTAACCCCTTCCACTGGTCTGTCAAACTTCCTGGTGAAAATGCCATTTGACCCGCTAGGAAGTGAGTGCATTATTATAGTTGAAGAGGTCAATGGTGCTTTCACCCAATGGCTGGGTGGAATTGAGAATAAAGTTATTTTACTGCTACAATCTCCACTGCAAATACCATTTGATCTAGGAGGAGGATCCTAGAACGTCAAGCTAGTGACGTTAAAGAAGCGCTTATTGGGAGGCAACCCAACTTTTCTTAACTCTTCTTTTTAGTTGTTTTCATTTTCTTAATAGTTTTGTTTTTGCTTTAACCTCTTGAATAATTTGAGAAGCTCAAGAGGAAAATAATAAATTGTCAATTGCCAAGTGTTTGCAGGGTAATAAGGAAGGAAGGGAGAGCAAGAAGACAATGAGAAGAGAAAAAGGGGCAGAGAAAAAGCAAAGTCAGCACCCGCTACCGCCTCGGTAAGCCGTTCCAATTTTTTTATTTTATTTTGTATTAATTTTTCTCCTATCTCTATCTTGATTGTTTACATTGGGGACAATATAAATTTTTAAGCTTGGGGTAGGGGTATTTTGAATTTGCATTTTGCATGTTGCATTCATATAGTTTTGCATGATAGTTTGCATGATCACACAATTAGATTGCCCTTGTTTAGATTTTGCATCCGATTGTGAGAACTAAGTGCCCAATAATTTGTGATAGTGAATTGTTGAACCCAATTTGTTATTCTTGTGATATGGCTGCAAATGAAAATGTTTGAGATGATCTTGGATAGTTGATAATTAGCATATGGTTCTGAGGACTTGTGTTTTTCATTGATTCTGTACTAAAATGTGAGATTTTGAGCCATAAAGGGGTACTCACAAAATTTTACCCCATTCTTTGTGTTAGAGTGTTATTCCTCTTGGTTTGTTATTCTCTAGAACTTGACTTGAAACCATTTTGAAGCTTAAAAAATTTTTGGAAACATTTTTGAAAATGATTAAGGCAATAGGTATTTTTCTGGCCTTCTGAGCTTTGAATGATGAAATGCTACCCCTTAGTTGCCCAATTTTGAGCCTGAAAAAAAAATGCTTTTCTTGGTACCCTGAAATGTTTTGATAAATATGTTTGATAGGGACCTTCTAAAGTATTACAAAAGGGTAAAAAGGTAGTTGAAAAAGTTTGGGAAAAGAATCAGAAAAAAAAACAATTCTCTTGAGCTGAAAAATCTCCCCTTTTCCAAGAAAAAAAAAGGAAAATAAATAGAGAAGGGGATGACAAAAAGAAAAGTGAAAAATAAAAAGAAAAAGAAAGGAAAGAAAGGTGGAAAAAATAAATTGAAAACCCAAGAAGGTATTTTAGAAGGTCATGTTTGCAATGCTTGATGTTTATGTAGCCTTTTGAAATGTCCTTTTCTTGTTATCCCCACCTAACGATTAATCCCATGGCCATGTTACAACCCAAGTCAAAGACCTCTTGATTCTAAATTGTTTTCATGAATAAAGTAGAGATTTGGTTGATAGTCAAGCCTATGGTAGGATTCATTCCTTGAGGAAAATTGAGTGAAATGTCTTATCCCCTAAACACTTGAGTGGTGAGGAAGAGAACCAAGCAAATGATTAAGCTTGGGGTGAGCTTCATGTGAGAAAGAGTGCCCAAATCAGAGAGAACATGAGTCTAAGGAACCTAAGCCTCTAATTGGACTTGAATTGATTGTCTCTTGCTGAATTGTTTGAATTGCCTATTACTTGGATTATTTGCTCGGGTTCTTAATTCACTATCCATGTTCTGTTTATTCTACTGGCCTTAGTGATTGCTTGAGGACAAGCAATTGAATAAGCTTGGGGTGATTTGATAGTGTGATTTTACATGATGTTTGTTGTACATATTTGCATGCATTTTTCATATAGATTAGGCATTCTTTAGTTGAGTTTTATTAGATTTTTCCTTGGAACGGATGAAGGTGGTTTTGTGTGTTGTTTTGCAGGAATCATTGAAAAATCTGGTTAATTTAGTGCCAAGGAGATGAAGAAACAGTGGAGAATGAAATTGCAGGAATGCTCGCCCCTGAAGATGTTCGCCCGAAGAAGACAGACGAGCTATGAGAATGACATCCTTTACGGGTTTGCCCACGAATAACACATCGCCTCGCAACCTCGAGTAGCCGACTGTTCCCGGGAAAATGTAAGCCTTTACGGGTCGCCTAGCGAACGGTGTCTCGCCTCGCGAGAGTTCCAAGCACGAAGACCAGCGGTTTAATATTCGCCTCGCGAGATACCTCTCGCCCGCAGTGTGCGAAAATCGAGAATCATCTGTTTTATGCTGTTTAAGGCAGAATGGGAAAGGACAGCCAGAGAGAATTGGAAAAGGTTACGAGTTTGGAAAGCAAAAAGGCTCTGGGAACCAGAGGCAGAGGTGGAGGATTGCTCCCATGGACTCCCTTCTTTCCTTCATCCATTTTTCTCTTGTCATGGATATTGTTATGAGTAACTAAACCTCCATTGTTGGGATTAGGGTAACTATGTCTGAATTCTTATGTATTTGATTTAATCTTGCAATATAGTTTCTACTTTGTTATTGAGTGGTTAATTTTCTGTGCTTAATGCTTGTTGTGGCTAGCACCCCCATGGCTTGATTAGTGTTTTGGTATGTAATGGAGACGTTCGTATCATAACCGGAACTGAAATTAATCACCTAGTAATCCTTACATCTAGAGATGGAGTTTGGTTTACTAGTAATCGCGTAATCCTTAATCCTAATGCAATTTCATTAATCTAGGCCACCTAAGAGATTAGGGTCTATTAGTGGAATTAGGCTCTTGTCATCCGAGAGATCGGGGCTTGAGTAGTTTAGTGGATTGATTATCATAACTGAAGTAGAAACTGTTTTGCAAGATTAAATCAAATACATAAGAATTCAGACATAGTTACCCTAACCCCAACAATGGAGGTTTAGTTACTCATAACAATATCCATGACAAGAGAAAAATGGATGAAGGAAAGAAGGGAGTCCATGGGAGCAATCCTCCACCTCTGCCTCTGGTTCCCAGAGCCTTTTTGCTTTCCAAACTCGTAACCTTTTCCAATTCTCTCTGGCTGTCCTTTCCCATTCTGCCTTAAACAGCATAAAACAGTGATTCTGATTTTCGCACACTCGCGGGGCGAGAGGTATCTCGCGAGGCGAATACTAAACTGCTGGTCTTCAGTGCTTGGAACTCTCGCGAGGCGAGACACCGTTCGCTAGGCGACCCAGAAAGGCTTACATTTTCCTGGAACAGTCAGCTCTTAGGGTCGCGAGGCGATGTGTTATTCGCGGGGCGAACCAGAAAGGATGTCATTCTGCTGTTTCTGGCTGTCTTCAGTCGCGGGGCGAACATCTTCTCTCGCGAGGCGAGCATTCCCAAAATTTCATTTTCCACTGTTTCTTCATCCCCTTGGCACTAAATTAACCAGATTTTTCAATGATTCCTGCAAAACAACACACAAAACCACCTTCATCCGTTCCAAGGAAAAATCTAATAAAACTCAACGAAAGAATGCCTAATCTATATGAAAAATGCATGCAAATATGTACAACAAACATCATGTAAAATCACACTATCACCCGTGCTCCCCCTCCTTATCAGAATCCAAGACTAATGAATTAAAGGGGTTTTAACCCCAAATGTTCCCCATAATGACATTACAACATACCAATCAAATGATGAAGATTAGATAACTTAGTTTAATATTAATTAAGATAAGCAAAGATGATGAGTTGGTTAAGCCGATGCCCAATGGGTTGCCGCATGTTGTTACGCTTTGGTGCTTTCTGGCCAAAGTAACCTCGATGATTTTTGGTCGGGGCATTGATGAGTTGGACCTTGGTGCTTTTTGGGGGGCCTGGACTCTTTAGAGTCAAGGTGTTGACGTTGATGTTGGTGATAAGTCTTGGGTGTTTATTGGCCCAAGCAAAGGAGGTGGTTGCCTTGTGTGTTGTTATGCTCACGTATTCATACGTTGGAGTTGATTAGTGGGCAATGTTCAACATAAGGGAGGTCGTCCAAGTTTTGAGGATCTGGCCTAAGTCTCGGGTGGTTCACCCAAGGTTTGTTGAACCGTATGCCCCCGAGGTGGCATATCCAGTTATGATACGTCGGCTATCCAAGGGGTTCGCCCATGGTTTGGTGAACTGCCGGCGTTGGTGCTTTTATGGCCAATGTGGATATGTAACTTCGAAGTTGAGTTCCTGAGATAGTTGGATCCACATGCATAACGGAGTAGCGGTGTAGTGTTGCACCGCATAGCATATGTTGATTGAGATGATATGTTGTTATGTTATTTAATATTGATGTTATGTTGTATTGCTATGCCATGCTATGATGTATGCTCATCTTGCTTAACTACTTCCGTGCCGATGTGTTTACATGATTTCTTACTCCCTGTTTTTCCTGTTTCTGTTGTTGCATGTATCTCTTTTGCAGAGGACGGTGAGCAGCCAGTGGAGGAGTGACTCTGAGGAGCCACGACTCTAGCTTGGATGCTTAGTTATAGTTGTTAGTTTTGTTTAGTTGTTTCAGTTGTATTTCGAGGATTTTATCTCGGAACGGTTATACTAGCTTTGTATGTGACATCGGGGTTGGGTTATGTTTATGCTATACATTGTTTATGTTTTATAGTTTTAAAACTATGTTCTTTCTGCGTTAAGTGTTGCAATGTGGTATCTTTCTATCAAGTTTTATTTTATCAAACAAATGCATGTTTTTATATTACCTCTTTTAAGTAATTGTTTTATATTAACGTGCAGAGTAGAAAGGTGTCACATATTTCATTCCGGGGAGTAATAAGTTATTATTGGAGACAGGATATCACAATTTTCCTAATTGGTCAAACTCACTTTGACTTTAAGTTTAATATATATTCGTCACATACTGGTCGTTGGAGTGAGGATGGGGTTTGCTTAACAGCATTAGTCGATACGTGTGTTGATTCTGGCATATACTGCAATAGTGCTATACATTGGTTCAACACAATACAAAATCCCGCATCTATTGACTACAACAATCTAATTGTCAAGTATTTTGGAGAGTCAAGAGGGCATTTGCATTTGATACTAGTTAATAGTCATGAAAGTTTGACTTTTGATATTTGGGAGTTGAAGAAATATTACTCCGGCTGGATTGTGAGATATCACGTGGATCTTAATTGTATTGGAGAGGATTGTGTTAACCCTATGTTTTTCGTGTTAAGTGTTGTTCGCCAAGCAAATGAAGAGGACTCCATGCTAGTGTTGTTCATTGATTCCAAAGGCTTGTCCTATAATCTAAAAGATCATACTCGAAGAATTATTTTTGAAGGAAATGAAGCCACATCATTTCAGTACCTTGAGACATTGTTAAATATTTGAGGTAACTTTTATCATCCTTTAAGAGCTGAAATAAGATAGAATTGTTGACTCTCCTAAATCATGAAGAATATATTTGGTAATGTATGTTGTTTATTTTGTTGTGTTTAGACTATAAACTTGTGTACCTCATTCTATATGTTTGTTTATGCTAGTGTTATTTTACAGTATGTACTTATTATTGTGTTTTCAATTGCATCGGTAATTAAATGTGTTAAGACTATACTAATGTTAGACCTATATATTTGCTCCTTATAACTTAGACAAATGAGGACTTGTTTGTTTAGGTTTTTTACAAAAAAAAATGTCACTTTTGATATTTATATACTTGTTTGTTTGGATTGCTACTAAAAAGTGATTGTAAAAAAAAATAAAATTCAACTTTTATAAGAAAGTATACTTTTCAGCTTCTTAAAAAATCAATTTTTTTGGTATGACTTTTTAAAATTGGTTTGTTAGTGGTGTTAATGGTAGTGTTCAAGAAATCATTTTTTTTTTTAGTGGTGTGAATAGGGAGGTAGTCTTTAAGAAAATATTTTTTTAACTTAATAATTTAGATGAATAATTTGAAACAAAATAAGTTAATCAGAGAATGAATTTGATTTTTTTTTTTAAAGAAAGGTTTAAGAACGAAAGTATACTTTTTGCCTATTTGTTACTGATGCCTTGGTGTTGTTTTGATATGAGTTTGACTATTGTTATTGATGCATTGGGCATGGTGCTATGTATTGGGTTATTTGGAATGATCATATGTCAACATGCATGTCTTTGGATATCTCCATTGGAGGAAATGATTATTTTGAAAGGAGATAGCAAAGGGCCTAACTCATAACAAAGACATAATAGCCTAATGTGGGGCAATGGAAAAGTGCCTCCTACATGGAGAAGGCAATGAGGAGTCATTGCATTCATGCTATTGGATGGTTGATGTTATTGTATGAGTTAAGGTTTATGTACATTTTGTTTATAATACTTTGATATTATATTATTTGAAAAATAGCGGATAATCATGGTTGTGTTTCTGACTACCGCGTCGGCTGAAAGCAACATCTTTACGAAAATTGATCTAGAACCGTGTTTACTTAATAGGGCTATAAATCTCATTAGTGGTATTGTCTTTCAGAGTTCACAGGTAATATTAGAGGCAATACAATGGATAGAGGAAGTCTTGGAGACTTGAAGACATTAGTTCTAGTTGATTTTATTTTTGGTTTATCAGACGCCCATGTTTTGAGGCAAAAACATTGTTAAAAGGTTTTATGAGATTTTATTAAAATAATACTTGTGAGGATCTTCATTGAATTAATGGTTTTTAATTTATCTTACTTTATAATGCTACGAATGGATAATTATAATTGTATAATTATATTTTTTTTTTGTAACATCGAGAGACGTTACATTTTAGGGTATAAAAGCATTTCAAACCTAAATAGGACTGTGAAAGACTGAAAGTGGGACTCTTAAAATAAAAATTGGACACATAGATATGTTTTTGTGTGTCATCTCATGAATTCTGCATATTATGCTTTGGGATATTGAGCTTGGTCAACTCATTGTTTTATTGGTAGTGAGCGCATTTTTGGCTTCTAAAAGATAGGGGTTTTCTATTAGATGTAGTTAACTTATGTTTTACGAACTAGAATGTGGCGTTTGGTGCAGAAGGCATGGTCATTATGCTAGGATGTGCAGAAGTTGGACACCTTGACACAAGTACGTAAACCTGTTTGACCATTGGTTATTGGCTTACTTGTTGGTATTAGTGCTTAGATGTCGGAATTTTTGGGACGAATTTTTTTGAAGGACAATAGAAATATAACATCCTGATTTCTGGTATCTAAATAGTTTTATGAGGCTTTGGAATGTTGGAAGGTTTATTTAAAAGGTCTAGAGGTGTTTAGAGGTCCTAAAGGTCTTAGGAAAGTTTTAAGTACTTGTTTTTTGAATCTTGTTCAAAAGCACAATCCTACAAAAGGATGCACTACCGTGCATAGTGGAAAGGCCTACAACTTTTAATCATATTGTTTTAAAATGACAAATTACCAGGGACATAAGATTTAACTCATGACCCTTCCTCTTAACAAAAATCTCCATGAGGAAGATAACTCTTATAGCTTCACCAATGTAATAACAGAAACAACAGTAGCAGCCCAATAACTGCTCTATTTTATATTTAATTAGTTAGTTAGAATGATTTATGGAAATTAGTTACAATTGGTTAGTTTCAGTTAGTTTAGTTGTTACAGATAGCCAATCAGACAACCCGATGTCCCATTAAAGAAAACCATAACTTATTTAAAACTTAATCGTGATAATAACGTTAATCGAATATAAGTAAAATCATGAAGATATAAAAACTTCTAATACAAATAGCGTAAATATATAACATCACATCACTACACATATATAGATATATCATGTCATACATACATCCATATGTCTCATAAAACTGTAAAGAGAAACCCCATCAGTAGGGGCCCATATAAGATACAAACGGAGAAAATACGAAAATACATCAAAAGGACTAAGAAAAGAAACCTCGCCGTCACTATACTCCTAACGCCTCTCAACATACATCAAAAAGCACCTCACAACTCACACCTATATATAACCCAAAGTACGCACTAGCCTGTCCGACTACAGACGACTGCTGCTACCCTAACTCTCTCCTCGGGCTCCTCCATGTCGCTGATGAGGTCTAGAGGGTCCTAAAGCTTCTCTTCTACTACTAGACGTACTCCTCCTCGGATCCTGCTGAAAAAGGTGTTGGTATATAGAACTGTGTTGGGAGGACTGTCGAGAGGACTCCTGCCTAGCCTGTTGGACATTAGGGACCTCGAGAATCTCTGGTGTGGGAACAGGATCTACATCGGGTACCACCTGATCTGGTCCCTGGTCATCTGGTGCTGGGACGAGCATAGGTACGGGCACTGGAACAGGTACTGGAAACATTGGCGGCATTAGTGGTGCAGGAAAACCGATGGGAAAGTAAAAGGTTTGGCAGAGACAGAAAGTCCCAACGAAACCAATGTGCGGTCCATTTCCATCGCCCATCCTCACGTACGCAGAATATGGACGCGTATATTCAGTAAAGCGAGTGACTGGGTCCACACGCCACCCCTCAGCTCCCAAGAACTCAAGCTCTAGGGTGTCAATCAGTGGGAACCCCACCGGATCCGTCATCCATGGGTGATCTAGATGCGCCATGATGATCGTCTGGATCTGATAGCAAAAAGATAGAAAATACGTACATAGAAGAAAAGAAAGGGAGATAAGAAACTATCTACCATCAAATGTGGAAATGGAAACATGGCATACAAACAATAACAGCACAGACATGCAACATACAATAATATGTTCAAGTACAATCATCCTCGAATTATATCGTTATCCTCTACCTGTTGCGCTCATGCAGCTTATCCTGACGTTGCCACCACCATCCTGTCACATATCCATTGTCTGATCAGAGATGTTAGTCAGTCATCCAAGCGGCTCGTCCCTAAATGCCGGTGTACACCCCCAATCCTAGGTAGGCGCTCTTGCAAAGCAATGACACTATAGCTGCACAGTACATGTCGATGCACACCCCAGTTCTATTTAGGGTGCTCATGTAAAAAAATGACACTATAGCTGCACGATCCAACTCTAGGTGGAACGATTCCGCTGGAATGTTGGATATATTATGGTAGTATCCCTCACCTTCCGTCTAAGGAAACTCACTCACGACTATCCATTCCGTAGTCAGATACTCTGACCTCGTGTGTTCCACTCACATGGCTGTGATCAACACAATGCATCTATATGAGTCTCACCGACTCGTGGCAGGTCATAACCTAGTGCCCCAACCTTTCATCATAATCTCGTATAGTACCTCAAGTCTCATGATAATAAAATATTTATTACTTAGGTTAGGAACGGCTAAGTCATACATCACACATTTCCCAACATGCATCACTCCAAAATGTCATATATCAACGCCTAGGAACAAACTATGCATATTATGGCAACCAAAGCATATTATCATACCAAGCGTGTTAGAAATAATAAAATAATAATAAAATATTAAGATAACCATAATGAACCAAAACAAGCATATTAATCCAACCAGCACACTGCAAGCAACTCAATAGGCATAACCATACAACCTCGAATATATCAAATTTAACCTAACGACGATAAACCTACAATATCCATATCATCATTGGTACCACTAAGTAGTCGTCAAGGTGATATTGACATTGTCAATTATTCACCCACTAGTAGGATTTAGGTCACCCTACACCATTATTGAATAAAATGCTACTTAGCCATTTCCGACGTTAGAGGGTTCCTTTCTCCCACCTGACGTAGTATAGCTAGCTCTGAAGCAACGAAACAGACACTCCCTTACTCCTATCAATTCTATCACGCAAGGAACAGGCACCTCCAGTACTCCGAAAAGTTACTTGAATACATCATTGTGAAGCACGTCTTATGTGTAACCCTAGTCTGAAGACGGAATTGAAAACCGATAGACGGATTGAAAGATAACCTTAATACCATCACCGACAGCATTTTGGCATAAAAAGGACATAGTTTTACCTTAGACAAAGCAAAGAAAGAAGGCCAGTATTAAGAAGATATCATTGCCACGATCTCAACGACTTAGTCGGAATTGCGTTAGGACGAACGATCGAGTCGGAATCGAGACCGGAAGTTCAAACTTTCTCTCTAACCTCTCAACTCTCTCTAATCTTAAACTCTCTCATTTTATATTTTTAATTTTTTTGAAAAGTGAACTTCGTTTCATTTAATTTTCTTTTTATTTTTACATTTCAGCATGCTAGCGCTCAAGCGCTGTTATCCCCACGTCCAAGCGCTGGGGCACTTGAGCGCCCAAGTCCCTGCGCTCAAGCGTTGGGAAGACTTCTTCACAAAGTCATCTTGACGTGTGTTTTATGCATTGCCACTGCCTTACATGTGGCAAACATTGTCCCACGCTCGAGCGCCACAAAAACCACGCTCGAGCGTTGACCATTGACCAAAAACCCTGATTTTACGTTTCGTCGCGTTCTGAGTTCATTTGAAGTCCGATTGACCTCAAATTTGAAACATTGGATTCTCTATACCTAAGGAACAAGATCAAGCCCTCAAAAGTTCCTACTCTCTTCCCAAAAACTAAATGGTTGTACTCTTGAGCTTTCTAAACGGTATAAAGTAAACCCTAGAATACGTTCTCGTTTGATTCAATGCCGGTTAATCATATACTTTCCATGCAAAGGTTCATATGTCTAACCATGGATATAAAGCATACACTCAGCATCATGGAATCATAAACAAATCCTTAGAAATACGGATGTTACAGTCAACTTTGCTTGTATTATGTATATAAACCTCAAACTTCATATTAGTCAATTGAGCTGAAAGTAATTTTCAAACATTGTGTTTTTGCCTCTGCATTTTCTCTGAGTTGTCTTGCTGTACAACATCTTAATTTTCAGTTTCATTCTTGCAACTTTTTGGTTTCATCAACCAACAATACCTCCCATTTGGTAAACTGCTCCAATTTAGTTTATATTTATCTCTCATTGAGAAGCTACTATAACACCGACTTTAAGCTCTAATTAATTAGTTCATATATTTATTATTTATTGCATTCTTCCAATGTCAAGGTGCTTCCTGTTATGTAGATTTTGATACCAAAAGGAAAGAGAGAAAGGTCAATCAAAGCCAGAATTTAACAAGTTTAAACATAAGTATGTAAAAATAGTGATGATTTTTTGTTTATGGGTTTTCACAGTATAAGAAAGTTTTCATATATAGTCAAAAAGTCATTTCTATGGCGAATTAACTCTAGTACAAAAAGAGAAAATTGAACATTATTAATATTAAGTCTGTTAAATCAATCATATAATATACTTTTGAATTATTATTTTTTTAAGTTTGCTAAACCAATAGATGATGGTTTTGGCACATGGACATGGCCTTCAATACCATCAGTAATAAAAAATCACACCTCCCTTTTAATACTTATAGAATGTTTAAGTGCAACACCTTGACTCAAGTACGTAAACCCGTTTGACCATTGGTTGTTGGTGTAACATCCATGGCTACTCTACGGATTGATGACTGTCCCCACAGACCAACACGGGTCTTTTTAGTGTGATTTGTCCCCACTCACACGCTTCCTGGGAAAACTTTCCAGGAGGTCACTCATCCCAGAATTGTTCCAAGTCCAGCACACTTAACTGTGGAGTTCTTAAGTGATGAGCTCCCGAAAAGAAGATGCATCTTGTTGGTATAGATAGTACCAATAAATTCTTATAAGTCATCCTTAACTGTATTGTCCCACACCTACACAGTCTCAGGATCCCTCTCATTCTGGTGTGTAATCGGTTCATTCATGTGTCCCTCAGCCTAGAAGCCTACCAGGATTCGCTCCTTGTACGTGCCTTCTTGTACCGGTGACCACTCCCCGCCCTCGTCAGCCCCGGGTGTCACATGCCTAGCAGCTTCAGCTTGGTTCGTCCCCGAACCACACCGTACTGGCCGAGGTGCCGCTCTGATACTATTTGTAACATCCCTGGCTACTCTACAGATTGATGACTGTCCCCACAGACTAATACATGTCTTTTTAGTGTGCTTTGTCCTCACTCACACACTTCCTGAGAAAACTTCTCAGGAGGTCACCCATCTTAGAATTGCTCCAAGTCAAGCACGCTCAAATGTGGAGTTCTTAAGTGATGAGCTCCCTAAAATAAGATACATCTTGTTGGTATAGATAGTATCAATCAGTTATTATAAGCCATCATCAATTGTATAGTCCCATACCTACACAATCTCAGGATCCCTCTCATTATGTGTGTAACCGGTTCTCATGTATCCCTCCACCTAGAAGCCTGCCAGGAGCCTCTCCTTGTTTGTGCCTTCTTGCACTGGCGACCACTCCCCGTCCTCATCAACCCTGGGTGTCACAGTTGGCTTGCTTGTTGGTATTAGTGTTTAGATGTTGGATCTTGGGGACGAAATTTTTTAAAGGACAATAGTAATATAACATCCCAATTTCTGGTATCTAAATAGTTTTATGAGGCTTTGGAATGTTGGAAGGTTTATTTCAAAGGTCTAGAGGTGTTTAGAGGTCCCTAAAGGTCTTAGAAAATTTTAAGTATTTGTTTTTCGGATCTTGTTCAAGAGCACGTCCGTACTTAGGGATGTCCCACCGTTATAGTGGAAAGGCCTGCAACTGTTTGAGAAGATTGTATCAAAATGACAAATTACCAGAGACACAAGATTTAACTCAAGACCCTTCCTATAAACAAAAATCTCCATGAAGAAAGAAGATAACTCTTAGAGCTTCACCAATGTAACAACAGAAACAACGGTAGCACCCAATAATCGCTTTACTGTTATATTTAATTAGTTAGTTTGAATGAGTTGTGCCAATTAGTTACAATTGGTTAGTTGCAGTTAATTTAGTTGTTACAGTTAGCCAACTCTGCTTGTATTGTGTATATAAACCTCAAACCTTCACATTAGTCAATTAATCAATTGAGCTAAAAGTATTTATCAAGCATTGTGCCTTTGCATTTTCTCTCTGAGTTGGCTTGCTGCACAACCTCTTGGTTTTCAGTTACATTCTTGCAACCTTCTGGTTTCATCAAAATTCTTACAACCAACAACACCTCCCATTTGGTAAACTACTTGAATTTGGTTTATATTTATCTCTCCATGAGAAGCTACTATAACACAAACTTTAAGCTCAAATTAATTAATTCACATATTTCTTATATATTGCATTCTTCTAATGTCAAAGTACTTCATGTTACGCAGATTTTGATACCAAAGGGAAAATTAAAAAGGTCAATCAAAGCTAAAATTTAACAAGTTTAAACATAAGTCAGGCCCTGTCCAAGGATGAGGCCACTAAAGCCCTTACTTTAAATTTCACCCTGAAACTTTATATATTATATTTTATACAATAATCTTACTGCCTGTAGATTGCGTGGTTAAGTGCCTTGTATTAGATTTTCAGTTTCTGTGTTTGATTCTCATGACAGCCCTTGGTTGAGTAATTGCATCCCTGCCTCCCGCAATTTTTTTCTTTTTCTTTTATTATTATGTCTTTTTTTTCTTTTTTGATTTATTCTTGGGACATTTCTTAATATCTTTTATTTTTTAAAATAATATCGAACTATAAAATAAAACAAAGTTAAAAATAATTGAAAGAAATATCTGTTTATTTAAGATTTAAAGTGACATTTATGTTGTATAAAAAGTTTATTTTTTTTAAATAATTTTAAAACTTACTTTTTAATTTTATAAAAAATATTTATTTATAAATATTATTATTAATTTTAAAAAACATCACTTGATAGTCTGCTTTAGGCCTAAATTGATGTTGGGCCGGCCCTGACATAAGTACGTAAAAATAGTGATGAATTTTGGTTGATGAGGTTTTCATAGTATGATAAAGTTTCCAGAATAGCAGAAAATTATTTTCACGGCCAATTAACTCTAATAAAAAAATAGAAAATTTAACATTATTAAGTCTTATTTTCGATTGAGTTGATCTTAGATGTGTTGGAAAGCTTAGAGAATTATACACAAGTCTTATTTCAGGTGTTATGGTCAAATTCGGCTTCAAAAGCCTCCCCCTGCGAATATGACAGACAGTTTTTTGGATTTCTAGGGTTCGCCCCGTGAATCGACGCGCATCAGAAACGTGTTTTTGGCTTCTAAGCAGCGCCTAATGACCTAAACTCATATTTATACCATTAGACTCGACCTAAACCCTATTTCTCACATTGTTAACCTCAAAAAAGTTACCTCTCTTCATCTTTCTTGGATTTCCTTTGAAACCTTTGAATTCTCCCTAAAGTTTACAATCCTTCAATCCTTGTTTTGGATTGTCCTTGACCAAGCGTTGGAGGCATAAGGAGGAATCAAGAGCGGACCCTCGTTTCTCTTACCATTAAGACATGTATTTCATCATACCAGGTATGGGGGGAGAAAGATGATCATATCATATGGGAATTGGAATGGGATTGAGGTGTTTGGGACTCCCATAATCCCTTTAGTGCTTGAGTGATTTGTGTTACCATTGTTGGAGCAATGGCTAGAATAATTGTGTGCTATGATTATTGAATCGACTCTATTGTATGATTATAATGTCACAAAGTGTGTATGTGTTGCTATCGTGTTACATTTATGTATGGTGTATTTATGAGGTGCTTGATGATATTCCATGTTGTGCATCGATGAGATTAAAACAATAATAATGGTATGTGTTATAGTGACTATATTAGGATTAATTAAAGAGCATAGTTTTAGGTTGATTGGCACCTTGTATGAATGAGTTGTTACGAGAGGTGAGATTTATCAATATTGGTTTATTTGGAACATCTAGATATGATTCTTGAGAGATGGGATAATTGGCGTAGAGAGAACTTAGCAACATGTATGAATTATGTATGAAATGATTTAGTTTTTTAATTTAGATTATCTAATGATAACAATGGTTTAGAAATATTTATTGAATTATATGACTATTGGTTAGAATTATAAGACATGGTCATTGAATTGTATTTCATGTTAATGGAATAAAGGTATGAATTATAAATCACATATCTTGATGTTGTTAAGTAATAATGTATGAGTGGTAATTGATGGTTTAGAGGCCTAATGGCATAAGTTATGAATGGTGACTTTTATATGCCTTAGGAAGGATGATATGACCTTAAGAGAAGGATTTAAAGAGTAGAGTTGGGTGATGATGATAATAGAGTTAACGTATTTAAGGATAAATGTATGTGAGTTGTGACTGTGATCATAATGGGATGTGATTTATTGCTTATGTGTGGGACCCAGCTCTAAGGAGCCCGTGATGGGTACACATTTATGAATGTTTGTGTGTGAGACCCAGCTATAAGGAGCCTGTGATGGATACTCATTTGTGAATGTTGGTGTGAGACCCAGCTCTGCAAGGCTTGAGATGGGACTCAGCTCCAAATGCTCCGAATGACCTGATTATGAACCCAGCCATGGAATGGCCTGAGATGGGATCCAGTCATGAAGAGCTTGTGATGGGACCCAGCCCCGAGAGAGACTGTTGTGGGTGCTCAACTATGTGTGTCATGAAAGTTCGTGTGGACATTGACTATTAGTGATTGTACCTGATAGTGTATGCAAAATATGATGAGATGATGTATAATATGTTAAATTGTTATGAGATGATATGACTTGAACGAAGATGATGATTATATTATACATCTGAGTGTATAGTACTGTGTATGTATATATATATGTGTGTGTGTGAAACATCCCAAAAATTAGCTACGAGGTAATTTAATAGAAACTGGATTATTAGAAGGATTATATTACAAGTTTAAAGGTGGTTAAAGTATAGAAGAAGGATCTGAATGATATTTGCATTAATTCAATTAAAAGTATTACACATACATTTATAGAGAAACAACAAAGGTAGTTATACAAGAGATAAACTCTATTTGAATTTAAAAGAGACTAAGAGGTAAGATATACACAATCATAAAATAGAACGATAAGTGCTAGATAATCAGGATTCCTTTGTCAAAAAAAAGATAGTAGGATTCCCATAAAGAGCTCCTACGTGACTTTAAAGCAGATAAATAGATAGTTTTGAGTGTTTTAGGCCCGATTTCGCATAATTGACTTCCTATGAGCCGACATCCAACTTCATATGGGTGTTTCATATCTAACACGAACTTGTTTGGACTCGATGTCTTCATAAGAAATGTAGATCTATCTATTATCTTTCCATAGACACCAAATTTGTCCAAATTGGATTCTTGTAACTCAAGTTATGACCAAATTCGTACACACTGTTAAGGTTCCAGTGTCGGAACCATTTTTCTAACTTTTATCCCTGTTTTAACTATCTAAACATCCGTTTCATATTTTCTGGTCTTCATGAAAGTTATAGATATATCTTTTATATTTTGAAGATTTGAGGCCCGATTTCGCATAATTGACTTCCTATGACCCGACATCCAACTTCATATGGGTGTTTCATATCTAACAAGAACTTTTTTGGACTCGATGTCTTCATAAGAAATGTATATCTATCTATTATATTTCCATAGACACCAAATTTGTCCAAATTGGATACTTGTAACTCAAGTTATGACCAAATTCGTACACACTGTTAAGGTTCCAGTGTGGGAACCATTTTTCTAACTTCTATCCCTGTTTTGACTATCTAAACGTCCGTTTCATATTTTGTGGTCTTCATGAAAGTTATAGATATATCTTTTATCTTTTGAAGATATAAAGTTCATAATTTTTGGACATCTATAACTCAAGATATATACAAAATACAGTGATGTGTGCTGAGTAAGCGAGCTTGACGCATTTTTACACATTTTGGGCTATTGTGGTCTCTATAAATATAATCTTAACACTCTTAGGGTGAGTTTTTGAACCCTTATTACACCTAGAAACTCAAAAACGGCTAAGAAGAGAAGAAATTCAAGGATTGAGAAGAAATAGTTGTGGAAGAGGGAGTCTAGGAAGAGGAAGATGAGGAGAACTCTTGGCAAACGTTATGATTCGCCGTAGGAAATGCTTGGAGCTATTTGAAGGTCTTCAAGAGGTGAGTAACAATACCTTTTACGAACCATTTCCATGGTATAGATGTTTGTTTGCGCTGGCAATGGTTTATCCTATGATTTTGGGAACTTTAAAAATTGAGGCATGTTGTTATTAACCTGTTTTCTAAAATTGGGGGTTTAAAATTAAAACGAAAATTGTTTAAAATGACTATTTACTCTTGTAATTGATGATATAAAATACATGATTAGTATTTGTATTAGTTGATTGATGTGCTTGTTGACGTATATTATGCATTGTGTTTATGATTGCTATATTATACTTGTAAATTTACGTGATAACATGATATTTGTTCAATTGGTATTTATGAGTTGTTTATATGATGATATAGATTAGTAATTGTTATATGCTCTGGAAAGTCTGTCAAATTGTGATTGATGGTTTTATGCTTCAAAATATGGATGAATGAGTATATGCATGACATGTGGAATTTGTTGATATGCCGCCTAAGTTAGAGGCAACGTCTTGTAACATCACCACTTAGTGGGATGTCAAAGATGAGTATATGGGGCAAGGAATCCATTTTAAGAATGAGGCTCTCGAATCACCGTTAATGGGAGGCAAGGAACCAATTTAGTTATGAGGTTCTCGAGTCACCACAAGGCAAGGAGTCAATTCTGAAATGAGATTCCCGAGTCACCATAGGGGCAAGGAATCAATTCTAGAACGAGGTTCCCGGGGCACCGTAAAGAGGGGTCAAGGAATCAATTCTAGAATGAAGTTCTCGAGTCACTGTAAATAAGGGACAAAGAACTAATTTAATTATGAGGTTCTCAAGTCACCGATTTGGGAAAGAAACCAACACAGTGGGGTTTCCAAGCAACTTGATGATTGTGTTATTGTGTGATGTGCGGTTGCCTTAGTTAATTAACATATGATAATTGATTATATTTTTGAGTTGCCCTTATATGACTGTTGTAATTAAATATATTTTTTTAATAAACATTATTTTCCAAAATTAGCGGATACCTTGGACAGTTTTTCTAGTTACCACACCGGCTGAGAACAATATTGTTTTCGAAAACACTTTATAAACTGTATTGTTATTCACTGGGATTTTATATCTCATTAGTAGTATTGTTTTCGGAGCCCGAAGATATCGCCGTAGAGGATTCATAGACTTGAAGATTTATTTATTAGCTTTTAGACACGTTTAGTGCTATGTCATGGACCATGTAAACTACGTTATTATTTGTTTTATTTTTCTCGGATTGTAGTAAGCGCCCGGTTTTGAGGATTTCCAGTTTATTTCGTTGTATTGGATTTTATCTCTACTTTGATAATTATTTTGTTATTATGAGATTATTTTCAGACTCAGATAAATTTGCAAAAATTTTATGTTACAAATTTATCTTTATTAAACAATTCTAAAGGATTTTACTATTTTTATGTTTGAGATACTAATGTAACGAAAGGTGTTACAGTTTGCACTCACCTTAATTTTTTACTTCCATAACATATGTATATGAGTATGACTTCTCACCCCTTTGTATTTGTGTCTCTTCTTGTGTAATGTACAATTGTACAGATAAGCCTCAGCCTGATGAAGGAAAGTAACTCACAAGAGCTTGCGTGGATTAGAAATGCTTCAGTTTATCAGATTTTTTTTATTGATTTTGTTTTCAAACTCTGAGTCTTGTTATTCTATAAAGTATGGGATTTTGTTTAGCTTTGATCCATGCGACATCGTGCTAGGGGATTATTTGTTTATATTATTTATTCTTTAAGAGAAACTTGTAAACACTTTATGAAACTTATATTTAATCTTATTTGATTTGAGGCTTTGAGTTTATGAATGGTAACGCTCTTAACTATTGCTAAAACATTTCTTTTAATAACCCGTATCTTTAGTCCACAAAAGAACCTTTGACAAATTGGCATTTTGATAATAAACATATGTTGGGGTTAAGGGTGTCACACTTTTAACACTTTTTGAAGCTACTACATATGATTGGTCAAAGGTTGTTGCTGATCTTATTTTGGCATGAGATGGTCTACCAATTGCAGAAATGATTCATTTTTGGTTGAGTTACAAGTATGGTGTTAAAGGAATTAATTGCATTTGGGAACATAAACTGATTTAACCATTAAGTTGGGAAAGAAGATACCAACATCCACCTCATTTGTCAAGTCAGAAGCTAACACGCCGATTTTGTCTATCTTATGTACACTACAAAAAAAATTCTTATTATCGACGGACAAAAGCAGTCGGAAACGCCAAAAAGCAATCAGTAATGGCATGTTTCCGACGGCTTTCCGACTGACACAAATCTGTCGATAACTCCCTTGAAGGGTTGGCCTATTACCGACGGAAAAAGCCATCGGTAAACTTACCGTGAGCTTTTTTCGTCGGATTACCGACAGAAATGTCCGTCGGTTAGCTTTTAATGATTACCGACGGACATTTCCGTCGGTAATCTTAATTTATTTATTTTTTTATTTAATTTAATTAATTTTTTAATTGTTAATTATTACTTTAATTTATTTTATTTTATTTTAATCATTAATTAAATTTAAATTTAAAAATTTAATTAAAATTAAATTAAAACATCAATATCCATAAATAAATCCATACAAAATAACCCTACAACTACAAAACCCTACAACTATAACTATCCTAATAATCCTCATCATAATAACCATCATCGTCGTAGCAGGGGGAGAGATACTGCATAAGATGACCATCAGGTTGTGGCTGAGACAACACATCGGCATCCTGCTGTTGCGCAGGTGCCTCGATAGTAGCAGGGGGCTAGCTATAAGATTCGTTATTTCATGTATGGTTTACGTAAGAGGATTAGGTTTAAGGCTTGGATTATATAGTTAAGATGTTGTTTGAGGCATAGAGACCCTTGCATGGAAAGTACACAACAGTTTGGAGTGAGTTTGAACGTAGGAGCAACTTAAGGTTTTGACCCCGATTATCGCTCCTGAACCTGAGAGTGTGAAATAAGAAATTTAGAGTTAGGGTTGATGTTAGGTATTTTTTATGGTTTGAGGTTGTTTATTAGGTCCTAATGAGCCTATATCTCAAATTTGAGCTCAATCGGACGTCGAACAGACCCAGAATGCAATAAGTTGACTTCTGGCTAGTGGTCAATGCTCGAGTGTTGGTATACCAGCGCTCAAGTGCTCCAGTCAACCAGACCAGCTCTGGTGTTGACCTGCCACATGTCATCAAGGGCTGACGTGGCATCCTGTAATTGGTTGCATGGCGCGGTGGTCCACCAACCCTTCAACGCTCGAGCGTGGGGAAGCCAATGCTAGAGCGTTGGAGCACTCGAGTGCTAGGATACCGGCGCTTAAGCTATAAGTGAGAATGCTGAAGACAAAAACGAGAGTTGAGAGTAGAAAAGAAAGAGTTCTAGAGTGAGAATGAGAGAAATCTAGAGAGAGAAAAGGTCTCGGCTCATAGTACAACTTGTTCGGGCATTCCGTGACGTATCTGAGCACACCGTTGTGTTCATGGCAACGTCCTCTACACTGTTCTCTTCTTCTTTTCTTCAATAGAGAAGGTAAATCCTACTCTCTTTGTGTCAAAACTCCGTCCGTTATGATTCTTGAAGTATTTTTCGTTTCGGTTATCGGAATTCAATTCTGTTTTCGAATTTGAACTCGTGGTAACGTACTTGTCGTAACGTGATACTTTGGTGAAATTCTGGAGGCTCGGAGGCCTTAGTTTGGCGCAGGGCAGAATCAAGAGGAATTGAGGAGGAACATTTTCGTTACGTTCGAGTCGTCGTACTACCTTTCCAGGTGGGGGAAAGAAACCATTTAATGTCAGAAACGGTGAAGAGACACTTAATTCGATAATGGTGTAGGGCGACCTAAACCCTACGAGAGAGCGAGTAACGAATGATATCCATATCACATTGGGGACTACTCAGTGGTACCGAAGATGAAATTGAGATCGTACGTTTATCGTCCTAACTTATAAAATATATTATTTTATTATTACTGATTGCCTGCTTTGACTGATTGGACTGTTTGGACTGCTATTGATAATTGATGGATGATAGTATGAGCATTTAATTATTCTGAATATATTTATATTATTATTATTATTATTATTATTATTATTATTATTATTATTATTTTGTATATCTTGAAATGATTGTAATGATGACATGATGCTATGATGATAATGATTGTGTTTAGAGATTGAATAGTGATAAGACATGATGAGTCATGGTGATGTAAGTGGGAAATTCATAATACATGAGATAGTAGTGCCTAACCGAGATAATTATTATGATATGGTGATGAGACTTATGAGATGTGATTATGATTGAGGTTATCTATGAGATAGTGATGAGAGGTTAAAGCACTAGGGGATGACCTAAAACATGGTCTGTGATATGGTGGCTTGAAATAGAGCTCGTGATCCAGTGTTGGGGCACTGGGGTTTGATTTCTCAGAAGGTGTTCCTGGGATTTCAGACTATCGGTAGGACCTTCCCAGAGAGTATTTTATTATAGTCGCGGCTATAGTTCGTGCGTTACATGAGCAACCTGACCGAGGGATCAGGATGTGCACCGAGGTGATTTCTGCAACTATAGTGCATTTGCTTTGCATGGGCATCCTCCCTCCGCTGACGAGGTTGTGCACCGAGGGCCCTAGAGACGGGGTTTTGTGGATATCCAGATATGCGTCTGAACTTGGTGATTCATACAGCATTGCATTGCATCATAATGGAGGGTAGAGGAAAAATCTTAGGCGTGGATTGAGGATGGTTGTGTTATATATATATATATATATATATATATATATATATATATATATATATATATATATATATATATATATATATATATATATATTTGGATATGGATGTTTAGTGTGCTGTTATAGAATTAAATGTTGCTAAACCCTTTCCACGTTTGACGTTATATTGTTTCTTATCCCTCTTTCTTCAGCTGTGGTGTTGTTTTATTTTATTTTTGAACTTTAGATCCTGAGTTTGGAGATGGCACATTGGGATCATCCGTGGATGACCCAGGATGCGAGGCTTCCCCTCACGGGGACGTTCAAGTTTGAGTTCATGGACCCGGTCACTCGTTTCACCGTATATACGGGTCCCGTTTCTGTTACGATCGAACTTGGGAAGGGGGTTCCCCTAGGTTTAGTTGGCATTTTGTGAGCCGGCATGACCCTCCTCTTCCCTATCGGACCCGAGGATGGGCAGATACCTCCGATGCCACCGATGCTGGGCATGGCCCCAGTTCCCTTCATGGTACCCTTTGAGGTAATTATGTTAGGACCAGGATCTGCGCCAACACCCGCACCTGCACCAGAGCCAATGCTGGCACCGGTACCCTAGGAGGATCCAGTTGCACCAGTTCCGAACTCGATTCCTGCTCCCGTGGCACCAGCACCTCCTGAGGTCAAAGCTAAAGGTTCAGTGCCATCACGAGTATCCTCCAAACTACATCCCAGGGATAGTAGGATTTATCGACAAATGTTCCAGTAGCTGTCAGATAGGAGCTCTTCCAGTGGTAGCGGAGGAGTGGCTAGACCATCAGGACATGGGATGCTAGTAAGGGTGGTAGTAGATGATAGCTCGGGCCAGTGCTATCTGCTTAGGTGTGTGTGAGGTTTTTCATGTATTTTGATATGGGACTAGTTGTGGAGAGTCGGTAAGACATCTTTTCTTTTGTATTTTGATGTATTTTTGTTATCTCTCCAGTCTGTACGTATTGGGATCCTACTAATGGGATTCCCTTCACAGTACTGTACCCAGGTTGTGATGTATATATTGATGCATGTTTGTATATGTATGTTTATACATGATGTTTTATATTATAAGTTTTAATTTCTTTGTCGTTTTAATAACCACTTAACGCTAATAAGATGTTTAGGTTTTAATAAAATTTGGGTTTTTCTTTAATGGGACGTTGGGGCGTCTCATTTGATGGTATCAGAGCAGTTCAGTTCTGATCAGACTGTGAGATAAGGTGTACTGGCCTTTAGTTGAATCCACATCGGATAATGACTATGGTTAGAAGTTGGGTAGTGAGTCTGAATACGATATTTCTATGAAATATAGTATTTATTTTCTAGTTTTATGTAGTATTATATGTCATATTGATGTGGGCTAATGATTTCTTTTAACAGGATCATGGCTCGAGGCAGAGGTCGAGGACGTGGTAGACGTGGTGGTGGTAGAGCTATATAGGGTATTGATAATGAGCATCATTAGCCAGAGGCAGGAGTTGGAGGTGGAGGGGAGTCATCCGAGACACTCCAGACTATCCGGGAGTTAGCATCCGTTCTGTTGCAGCAGGTGCAACAGAATGCTCAGGATGCAGAGAGATGCAGAGTTATAAGAGGATAGGAGGAGAGCTGCTGAGGCTGAGGATGCGGGTTTGGCTACCTTTCTGAAAGGTAAGACACCACAGTTCGGAGGAGAGTATGACCCCGAGTGAGCGGAATGGTGGATACAGGAGCTTGAGAAGATCTTTGACACCATGAGATGCAGAGATGACAGGAAGGTGACTTATGCTGCCTTCATGCTGATTGGAGGGGCAGAGTCATGTTGGAGAGGCAAGCAGAGGTTTCTTGAGGCAGAGGGCAGGTTGATCATATGGGAGTTGTTCCGAGAGTGATTCTTTGAGAAGTACTTCCCGCGGTTTGTCAGACACGAGAAGGAGAGAGAGTTCATAAGTCTCTAGTAGGGAGACAGGTCTGTTGGTGATTATGCAGCGAGATTCGAGGTCCTAATTCAGATTTGAGTTCCACAAGAGGTTTCCAGATGAGCAATGGATGTGCCGGAGATTTGAGGAGGTTTTACGACATGAGCTGAGGAGGGCTATAGTGCCGTTGGATATCCTGAGTTTCCCTGAGTTGGTGGAGAGGTGTAATGCCATTGAGAGTATGGACCAGAGACAGGCTGCAGAGCTCAGACAGCAGATGAGTGGGGGTCCTACCAGAACAGGTCATCAGAGGATAGGGGACAGAGGTTCTCAGTGGAGGAGAGGACCCTACACTAGACCTGGGCAGAGCACTTAGACATCTGCACCACCAGTACCAACTACAGCATCAGCACTAGTTAGCAGGGAGGGTCAGCAGCAGAGAGGCCCCGTGTGTTTTAGATGCGGGGGTTCGCATTATCTTGGGGAGTGTCCGGAGGGATCTGGTTGTTTCATATATAGAAAACCATGTCATTTTGCTAGGGAGTGCAGGCAGAGAGGGAGACAGCAGCAGCCAGCTACCGGTAGAGTTGTCAGTACTCACAGAGGTGGAGCTGGGAGAGGAGTTCCGGCGGCAGGACGACAGATGGCCAAACCTCAAGCCACGGGGAGGGTGTTTACTGTGAGAGGATCTGAATCCTCCCAATCTGCAGATCTTATTCAAGGTATGTGTTTACTATCTGATAAACTATCGCGTGTGTTGTTTGACTCAGGGGCTACACATTCATTTGTCTCGCATAAGTGTGTAGATCATTTACACTTGCTCGTTTCCAGGTTACCATATACTCTTACAGTATCTACCCCGACCAATGATCATTTGATCACTATGTCTGTTTGCCTATAGTGTCCTATAGTTGTTGAGAATAGGACATTCCTTGTAGATCTTGTCTGTTTGCCTATGCAACATATAGATGTTATTCTGGGCATGGATTAGCTTTCGGTTAACCATGTAGTGTTAGACCGTGCCCGAAAAACCCTATCTTTTCTTGAGCCTTCTAGCATAGTATCTGCCAATGAAGGAGTAACTATGAGAAATGACGATTCTCAGTAGTATGTGATGATTTTCTCTTTGGAAGCTAAGGGGACTCCAAGTATAGATTTTATGCCTATCGTGAGAGAGTTCCCTGAGGTTTTCCCTCCTGACGTTCCAGGTTTGCCACTAGAGAGGGAAGTTGAGTTCGTTATAGATCTCATACCAGGGACCAGACATATATCAGTAGCTCCTTATCGGATGCCACCTGTGGAGTTGGCAGAGTTAAATAAACAATTGGATGATATGATGAAGAAGGAATTCTTCAGACCAAGTGTGTCACCTTAGGGAGAACCAGTTCTGTTTGTATGAAAGAATGATGAAAGTTATAGGTTATGTACGGATTATAGGCAAATGAATAAAGTGACAATCAAGAACAAATATCCGTTACCTAGGATAAATGATTTGATGGATCAGTTGAAGGGAGCTTCAGTGTTTTCTAAGATAGACTTCAGATCCGGATACCATCAGATTAGGGTAAGGAAAGAGGATATACCCAAGATTGCTTTCCATACGAGGTATGGACACTATGAGTACCTAGTGATGCCTTTTGGTGTAACTAATGCTCCAGCGGTGTTCATGGATTACATGAACAGGATTTTTAGGTCGTTCCTCGACAAGTTTGTGGTTGTGTTCATAGATGATATTCTTATCTACTCCCGTAGCCGGGAAGAACACGAGGAACATCTGAGAGTTGTTTTCCAAGTGTTGAAAGATGGGCAGTTATATGTGAAGCTATCCAAGTGTGAATTTTGGATAGAGAAAGTATAGTTCTTAGGTCATATAATCAATAAAGAAGGGATAGCAGTAGATCCAATTAACGTAGATGCAGTAATTAAATGGGAGAGGCCTAAGTCAGTGAGTGAAGTGAGAAGTGTCCTAGGTTTAGAGGGGTATTACAGGAGGTTTATTGAAGGCTTCTCGAAGATTGCGTTACCTATGATGCAATTAACAAGAAAGGTTACGGCGTTTGTATGGACGAAAAAGTGTGAAGAGAGCTTTCAAAAGTTAAAGGAGAAGTTGACTACATCTTCAGTGCTGACATTACCAGATCCATTAGGATAGTTTGACGTGTACTGTGACGCGTCATATCAAGTTTTGGGTTGTGTTTTGATGCAAGAGGGAAGAGTTGTGAGTTATGCTTCCCGACAGTTAAGGGTTCATGAAAGGAATTATCTAACCCATGATCTGGAATTGGCAGCGACAGTGTTTGCATTGAATATATGGCGACACTATCTTTATGGAGCTAAGTTTAATGTGTTCGGCGATCACAAGAGTTTAAAGTATTTGTTTGATCAGAAGGAGCTGAACATGAGGCAGCGTAGATGGATGGAATTCATTAGGGATTACGAGTTTGATCTTCAATACCATCTAGGAAAAGTGAATGTAGTGGCGGATACACTGAGTAGGAAATATTTGCATGTGTCTGCAATGAAGGTGAAAGAAATGGTGTTACTTGAACAGTTTAGAGATATGAACCTAGGTATGGATTTGATTGAGGATAGGATATGCTTAGGTATGATCGCCATCAGTAGTGAGTTTTTGAGAGATCTTAGGATTAAGCAGGGCCCGGATGAATATTTGCAAGAGGTGAGTCGAGGCATAGATGAGGGTAAGGTTTCAGAGTTTAGGAGAGTATCTGATGATGTGTTGAGGTTTAGAGATCGGATATGTGTGCCGGAGGATTTAGAGCTTAGAAAGATGATATTAGAAGAGGCACATAAGAATAAGTTGAGTTTTCACCCAGAAGCCACCAAGATGTATCAAGACTTGAATAAAATGTTTTGGTGGCCAAAGATGAAGAAAGAAATGGTGGAGTATGTTCTATCAAGTTTAGTTTGTCAGAAAACTAATATAGAGCATCAAAAGCCCGCAGGTTTGTTGCAGTCCTTGGATATCCCATAATGGAAATGGGATAGTATAGCTATGGATTTTGTGGTTGGATTACCACGACCTCCTAAGAGGTTTGATGCGATTTGGGTTATCATTGATAAGTTGACGAAGTGTGCTCACTTCTTACCTATTGGTGAGAGTTATAGTCTTGAGAAGTTGAACCAGATCTACATCAAGTAAGTGGTGATATTTTACGACGTGCCGTCGAGTATTGTCTCTGACCGAGATCCTAGATTTACATTTAGATTTTGGAGACAGTTAAACAATGCTTTGGGAACAAAGTTGAGGATGAGTTCTGCTTATCATCCTCATACGGATGGACAATCAGAGAGAACAATTCAATCATTGGAGGATATTTTAAGAGCCTGTGTGTTGGAACATGTTGGCAGTTAGGATGAATTCCTACATTTGATTGAGTTCACTCACAATAACAGTTTCCATAGCGGTATCGGGATGGCACCATATGAGGCTTTGTATGGGAGAAGGTGTAGGACTCCGTTGTGTTGGTATGAGACTGGCGAGAGCCAAGTGTTGGGTCCTGATATGGTACAGCAAACCACAGAACAAGTCGAGAAAATAAGAGAAGAATGTAACAGCCCGATTTTCAGATACGTTGTATTAACGGTAAAGATATATTTATTTATATTTTTATCTGCGACCTAGGAAATGATTTTGGAGAAAACAAAATCATATCTAGATACTAATCTATGGAAGGAGGCTCTGGTTAAAATTTGGGTTTATAACTCAGACGGAAATCGGTCTGCCTTTTTACTGACAGTATAATTTTATACCGACAGAAAACCCTAATTTGACCCGAAACTGAAAAATTGTAGATTTTTATATTATGTCCGTGGGGAATTCTACTTTCCAAATTTCTGATCAAAAATAAAATATTATGTTTATTTGGACGAATTTTGGTGAAAGTTCGAACAGAAAACGGTTTGCGTTTTCACTGACAGTCAGATTTTTCTAATCAGAAAACCTAATTTTGACTCGTGAACGAAACGGGTTATATTTAAATCATATTTCCAACGAGTTTGGTTATTTTGAAAATTTTCAATCGAAAACGAAATATTATGTTTTTATTCGGCCGTAAAACCCTAATCGGGAAACCGACGGAATCGGAAACAGGACTGCAGAGAAAGAACCGGACGCCGGAGGAGATGAGATATGAGATGACTCACCAAGCATTTATGAACATTTAATGCAAGTAATCATGACTTTTTAGGTGAAATAACCAAAATATCCTTAAGCTTAACCTATCCTAGTTAGTTTTTAACCATGGTTAAGGCAAGTCAAGGCCAATTTGGCTTATTCCTCCTCATTTGTGGTCCAAAATCAGCCACACCTCCCTTCATTCTCAACCACATATTTTAACCTAACCATGATTGCTATTAACTATAGTTAGGTTATTATAATCATAGTTAAGTTATTATATTATTTTCTAAACTTAACCTATGTCAATTAACTTAAACTTGGTTCATTGTAACATTAAACAACTCCTACCCTCACTCCCTCACTCAAATTCACGGCCCAAACCCCCCACTCACACACTTAGACATTTCATTTTCTTTCCTAAGTCATTTTGCTCACAAAACACCAAGAACATCATAGTGTTCTTACTAAGTTCATCATAGTTATTCATTTATTCTCAAGTTCTTGATCAAACTTCTTCATTCCAAGGTGGGGAATCCCTTCCTCCTCATCTTAGCTTCATTTATCATGCATCAGATCTTCATTTCCATCAACTTTTCACAAATTTCCATTTCTAGATCTAGATTGTCAAATAATTCTAGAAAATTGTAGAAAAATCATTTTAATGTTAAACCAATTTCTATGATCTTGATATGTCTTCTACTCTCATCATCTAAGAGCATGTAAGTAAAAGAATTTTTCTCCCTCTAGTAAAGGCTGAACCTATCTGGTTTTAGGCAAATGAAGTTTTGTTCAATTTTTAAAATATGACACTTGATTTTAACTCTCTTATACCTATAGTAGTTAGATCTAGAAGCTTGAAATCAAAAGAAACTCCTAACTCTATTTTCTAGTCTTGGCCGAATTTGTGTTCATGTGGACAAAATAAGTTTTCTTCAATCTTTAATTAGATCATGATTTATATGAACTATCTAAGGTGTTCAGGTTCTAGATCCAAGAGTTTGTGAGCAAAAAGAATTTCTAGCCAATTTCACTATGCTTGACCGAAACCCTGACCTATTTGGTTAGAGGATTTTGTTTCATATTTTTAACTAGAAACACTTGATTTATGTTAGTTAATACTCTAGTAACTAGGATCTAAAATATGGAATTGAGAAAATAACCCTAGCCCTATTTTTGAGTCATGGCCTAAACTAACCTAGGGTTATCAAGATTGGATTTTGTTTGATTAACTAGTGGTTATGTTGTTTTGGTTGAAGGTTAACCATTAACCATGGTAGAGTAACGAGGATCAGGAAGTTCGGGACTTTCGTGATAAGTTCAGGTGGGGGAAAGAGTCAACCTATCGTCGGAATGGATAAGTAACTTATAATATAATAATTGTGTAGGGTAACCTAAACCCTACTAGTGGCTGAGTAATCGACAAGACCAAAATCAAATTGGAATCTTTTCCGAAATACCAATGACGATTTGGGAATTGTAGGTTTATTGACGCTAGGATACTTTTAGAATATTTGAGGATGTCTGACTTTAATATTATTGAATTGTTTGTGATACGCTAGTTGAGGTATTCCACTGCATGTGACGTTTTATTTTGATATTTGAATATTTGATGATTATTGTATTATGCATGATCTGCCTGGTTTGATAAGATGATTAGTTGACTTTTAAGTAAAGATATATGTGGCTCGGAGGTATTTTGTTTGGGTGAGGGAATAATGGTGACTTAGAGGTGCCTAGCTTAATTAAGTTGTTTTATAGATGAGATTATGAGATATGATTTGAGGATTTATATGAGTTTCTAGCGAGAGCTTGAGGCACTAGGATGTAATTGATGCGAGTCAGTGAGGTTCATATGTATGTATTGTTGTTTACAACCGTGTCTTGGGAACACACGAGGTCCGAAGTTCTCACGGGATCGTCCCAACTTAGATTTAGGTCGTGCAGCTATAGTGTCATTTGATATTCATGAGCACCCTTGAGAAAGAACCAGGGTGTGCACCGACTGTATCGTACAGCTATAGTGTCATTGCTTTGCATGAGCATTCTTACCATGGATGAGGTTGTACACCGACTGTATCATGCAGCTATAGTGTCATTTCTATGCATGAGCACCCTTGATCCAGGGTGAGCACCGACTGTATCGTGTAGCTATAGTGTCATTGCTTTGCATGAGCATTCTCCCATGGATGAGGTTGTGCACCAGTTAATGGGGATGTGTCGCTTGGATGACTGACTGATATTCCTAAGGTGGAATTTGTGACAGGATTGGTAGTGGTTAATTTAGCCTAAAGTTTTAGTCGTATGAGATTGAGGGTAGAGGAAGATATCATGATTGAGGATGATTGTTAGTTATATGTGATGCTTGTCTTTGACTGTTATTATGTTATGTGCTATGTATTCCTTTCCTCTTTTGATGATAGAAATGTTTCTTATCCCCTATATTTTTCTGTATACTGTATTTTACTTATTATGTGATCGTACGAGAAGACCCTGTGGAAGAGCTTGATAACGAGGAGTTGAATGGAACTTTCTATAAACCAGAAGATGGAGGACGAGCTGTGAACCCTGGTGGCAGAGTTTAGGTAGTTATGGCCAGTGTATTAAGAAGTTATATATTTTTCCGCTTATAATAATTGTACAACTTTATACCTGTTAGAGATCCTATTGATGGGATACCCTAAACAGTGTTTTGATAACTCTGACGCATAAATATATGGTGTGTTGTTGTAATTTTTTATCACACTATATGTTTCTAATTAAGTTTTAAATTTTTACGTATTTCGAAATATAAGTTTATACAACTACGAGAGAATCTAGAATATAAGGCTTTATCTTATAAGATTACAGATAGAAGGGTTAAAGAACTCCGTGGTAAACAGATTCCCCTGGTTGAGGTCATCTGGGAGAGTATTACCGGAGATGCTACTTGGGAGCGGGAGGCAGACATGCAGCAGCAGTACCTCCATTTGTTTTCAGGTATGTAAATTATGAGGATGGAATTTCTTTTAAGGGGGGTAGAAATGTAACATTCGTTATTTCATGAGTGGTTTACCGTAGGGACATCAACCGACCGCCCAAGTACTCCTGCCTGCAAACGACACACGAATAAAATCAATTAATTATAAAATAAGTTATTAATAAAAGATAAAGTATATAAACTTAATTATTTACATATGCATACCATGTTCATGGCATGCTGGACGTGGTTAATCAACCCACCCGTGTGTAGGCTCCCGCCCTTCTCGGAAGCTCGATTTCTCTTCGCCTGCTCACAAATCAGTCTGTAAGCTGGAGAGTCCCAGTGCGCACATAGCTGGGTCTTGGTGTTGGGGTCGATGTAATCTGGACGCGTGCGGCTCTGCATATGCTCCCGGAGCATGTCCCTCAGTCTACGACATGCTCTATCCTCAGAGATATCACGTATCTCTGAGGTATGCTCCTGGTGCCAGCACACAAGATCCTATTAACAAGGGAAAAAATTAAGAAAATTACACAATAAAATATATAAAATGTGTGAAAAACAAATATAAAATTACAATAAATAATAAACAACTTACCCCGAATCGTCTAAAGATACGATCTCTATCGGTCTGCGATATCTTTCCCCATGATGGCCAGAAGCAACGATACTACTGCATGGTGCAATGAGTAACCGCCCTCGATACTACTTTCGATGGGATCCACCTGACAAGTTTATAATTTTTAAAAAAAATCAACAATATGACAAACAATAAATTTATTGAATAATAAAATAAAGTAATTCTTATAAAACATTAAATTAAAAAATACTTCCACTCCACTAACAGGCCGGATCCATGGTCGCTCCTCAAGTGCCGGAATCCTGGCCCACTCCTGCACGGCCTCCGGCGTGTTCGACTGCTACACAGATGATGATGTGCCATGATCATCCTGGGGCGCGGATGATGAAGATGGAATGGCCGGGTCTAGATGTGGCGTCATGCCGGGAGTGGGCATAAACGACAATATCATGCTGGCTATGTGGCTGGCGCAGCAGATGATGGTGCTGGAGGGTGTGGTGTGGCTGCAGTAGGGGGCGGTGAGTAGCCGACAAGTGAGCGTTGTGGCCCGAAGCGAGTGGGTGCAGTATTGGTCGGGGATGGTGTAGTGCGCCAGAAACAGAAGCCGTCACGGCCTGGCCGTGATGACCATCACGGCCATGACGCGTGGCCTCCCTATAAACAAGGCACTGCAGAACTGAATTGGAGGACTTTTTGGATCAGAACTGATTGTAGATCTTTTAGAATCCTTATTCTGGGGCTGAGTCTCATCTTCTCTTCTCTTAATTCTTAGTCTTAGGATGATTTCCGATTGTACGTGTGTCGTTGTTACGGACATGAGGAACTAATCCCCTTGTCTAAGGGATCGATGAAGCCACCTATGGTGGCATAGTATTCATGTGATGTAACTCTCTCTCTCTGTTAATTCAATTATTGTTTTCCAATTCTGATTTCATTGTGTTGGTTATATGCTTGCGTGATCAACTAGTTAAACGTGTTTGAGGTCGAGAGGCGATTCGCGTTTTAGAACTTGAATTGGGAACATCGATCGAGTGTTGCACGAGAGTGAATAGGAGATCGATGCAACTCTTAGGGAACAAGAATTAATAGAATTCGAGATTAGGGTTAAGAGACCTAGTAAGTAATTAACTCAAATCATCGAATATGTCCTATTGAGCACGACAGTGGATATAGGAGAATTTAGGGGTCCCGTTGACATTAAAATTGAACCTTGGGAGGAGATCATCACTTGGGTACTTTGCATGATTGGTTAGGTGGATTCGAAACCTTAGATGCTTTTAATTCCAGATTTCATCACCATATCTCAATTGATTTGATTTGATTTGTTAATTTGAATTGTGATCCTAGTTTCTCTCCAACCACTTTCTCTACTTAACTAACTTATCGAATTTCTCGCGAAATTAGTCGAATTGTTAGCCCAATCCTTGTGTTCGACCTAGGTAGATTCTTACCGTGTTTTATTACTTGCGACGACCCGGTACACTTGCCGGAGTTCACAACAAGTTTTTGGCGCCGTTGCCGGGGATTGACACAACCAATTTTCCTAATTTTAGGGAGTTTGATTATTTGGTTAAGTTATTTTTGTTCTTATTTTTTTTATTTTTTTTATTTTCTTTTTATTTTCTACTCTCTCTCTCTACTTCTTTGATTCCACTTGGTCTTGCCTTGTTTTGTATGCGAGGTACACGAAGGAATGCTTCCAGGTTGCGAATATTGTAATGGGAACCATGACACTTGGAGTTGTCCGTTCTACTTCCCTCAAGTATATGTGGAACCATGGCATAATGACAGCGTGCCCCAGAACAACTATCAGAGTCAGAATCAGTATTGGGGTGATATGAGTAGAGACCATCCGAATTTCGCTTGGAGTAATGCTGACGATGGTCTAGCCTGGCAACCACAACCTCAACAAAATTGGCAACAACAACCTCAACAGAATGGTGGAAGACAACCTTGGGAGTTGGCCTTTGAAAAGTTGAGTGCGACACTTGAGAAAGTGTCAATCAATACAAACGCAGCCATTGACAAGTTGGCAACTCATACAGGGATGGCACTTCAGAATCTAGAGATGCAGATTGCCCAACTCGCAAGGCAACTAAATGAGCATCCCCCAGAGACTTTCCCAGTTGATACCGAGAACGACCCTAAGAACCAATGCAATGCCACAACAACTAGAAGCAGTGGGGTGTTGGGATATGACTGGGATGTAACTAGTTCTCAGGGAGTTGAGGAAAAACTACCACATGTTGAGGAAGTACAACCGGAGGAAAAGGAATTGACAAGCGACAAGGCCCAGGAACAGCCACATGTTGAGGAAGAGCAACCTAAGGAAGAGGAGTTGGCGAGGGACAAGGCACCGGAGCAAGAGGGTAGAGAACAAAATGAAGATAAAGTGGCAGAGGATTTCACCATGCTTGCCAAGCAACCTGATTTTGATGCGTTAAATAAATATGTTGGCTTGCATGCATGTGTGGACACCGGTAAGATAGACCCTCCCACTTGTCTGGCACACTTCCTCGTGAAAACACAATTTGACCCGAGAGGAAGTGAGTTCATCATTGCGGAGGTCAAAGAAGTCTTCACACTCAGACTAGATGGAAGTATGGATAGAGTCATATTGCTGCTATGATCTCCACTCCAATTACCATTTGATCCGGGTGGAGGATTTGATATGATGAGCATCTCTTGGCCTCTGTACCACAGACTATGGGATCCAGGTGGATGCTTCTTAATAAGTCAAGCTCGGGACGTTAAACAAGTGCTACTTGGGAGGCAACCCAAGCTAGGTATCCCTCTCTTTTCCTAACTTTTGTTTTGTTTTTGTTTTTGCTTTTTTTTTTTTGTCACTCTTGAATAATTTGAGAAGATCAAGAGTTTTTGTATGAAATGTCGTGTCGGCAAGCTTGTTGGATTTTAATTAGATTGAGCGTAGATTGATTTCACGAATTATTTGACCATTGATGATTTCCCCTAAGTTCTGAAATTAGAAAAGTTTATCCCCACTTAAAAATTGAAAACTGAACTTTGAGGATTTTATTGTGATTACTTGATTTATGATAAGTTTGGGGTGAGGGGTGCACACACTAGGAATCGTATCTCGGTCAAACAATTTGCGAAATGTCCAGATGAGGATTTTGAGCCTCCAACTCTATTTTTGAATGTGTGAATCACTGTTAAGTTGCACTTTCCCGAATTTGCTTGAATCTCTTTATGGTTTGCATGTTTATGTGTTGCATCAAATGATTTAGGCAATTTTCTTTGAATTAACTACTTGGCCATAAATTGAACCAACCCTGATGAATGATCCCTAGTTAGCCACATTGAGCCTTGAAGCCTATTGTTCTTGATGACCTTACATTACAAGCCGTTAACTCAGAAAAACCATGATTTTTCCCTATCCTAGGATTTAGGAGAGTATGGAATTTTAGCTTTGTGAGTGTTGTTGTGGAACTAAGTTTGGGGTGGCTACAAGTTCATGAATCATAGTTGAGAAAAAGAAAAACGGAAGTAAGGGCCGAAGGCTTGAGAAAAGAAAAAAAAAAGAAAAAAAAAGGTGATGAAAAGCATTGAATATGTGCCAAAAAGGGCAAAGAAAAATAAATATAAAAAGGAAGAGGTGTGTAGCCACCAAATGCAAGGAAGAGAATAATATGAGAGTGAATTCAATTGTTGTGATGTTAGTTTCATGCTCTCATTGATCCTAGGGACTTAGCCTCTATCCTTTGAATATCTTACCTTGAGCCAGGCCTCATTACAACCTTTAAAAGACCTTCTGATGTTGCATGCATGTTTTCGTGGGAACTACTTTTGAGATGAAAATCAAATTCATGGGAAGTGCTCTTGATAAGTGAAATTGAGTGAAAAAGTTGAAAGCCTTGACAAATTGAGCGAATGAGTGAAATTTTACATACCTTTGTGAGGAAGGCAATTGTTTGGAATAGGTGATCTTCCTTTTGTGTGTGACTCTGATCCTCAACTTAGATTAATGATTGCATGAATGATAAGTTCTCAATTGTTTAAAGTAAATGAATGCGGGGATTACATTAATGTAAGGGGGAGATCATTGGAGAAAAACTGTTTTGATTGCATGAAATTTGTGCGAAATCGATTGATTCCTTTAGGCTTGCCAAGTCTTGAGTCGTTTTTGAGTTTTAAGCTTGCTTGGGGACAAGCAAGGTTTAAGTTTGGGGTATTTGATAAGCCTCTGGCTTATCTAGTTTTATAACTAGTAAGACGGTGGTTTACGTGCTAACTAGTCGAGTTCAATCTCGTTTTCGCCCAAATTTGCCTTGTTTTGTTCCTAAGTTGGACTTTGACTCGTTTTGCGTCTTTTGTGTAGTTTTTAGCTTCTTTTGGATAGAATTACGCTTGTGGTTGCTTGTGTTGTTTTCAGGTCAATAAGTGAAGCTCTGAGAATTAAGGAAAGTCAAGAAATAGTGGAGATTGCCATTCTGGAGATTCTCGCCCCGCGAGAGGAAGCTCGCCCCGCGAGAGTTTGAAGACTTGGAAGTCAGAGACCATCACGGCCTAGCCGTGATTCACATCACGGGCCGTGAAAAAGAAGGCTCGCGTCGCGAGACATCCTTCGCGTCGCGAGGGTTTAAATTCCAGAAGTGCGCCAGAAACAGAAGCCGTCACGGCCTGGCCGTGATGACCATCACGGCCATGACGCGTGGCCTCCCTATAAACAAGGCACTGCAGAACTGAATTGGAGGACTTTTTGGATCAGAACTGATTGTAGATCTTTTAGAATCCTTATTCTGTGGCTGAGTCTCCTCTTCTCTTCTCTTAATTCTTAGTCTTAGGATGATTTCCGATTGTACGTGTGTCGTTGTTACGGACATGAGGAACTAATCCCCTTGTCTAAGGGATCGATGAAGCCACCTATGGCGGCATAGTATTCATGTGATGTAACTCTCTCTCTCTGTTAATTCAATTATTGTTTTCCAATTCTGATTTCATTGTGTTGGTTATATGCTTGCGTGATCAACTAGTTAAACGTGTTTGAGGCCGAGAGGCGATTCGCGTTTTAGAACTTGAATTGGGAACATCGATCGAGTGTTGCACGAGAGTGAATAGGAGATCGATGCAACTCTTAGGGAACAAGAATTAATAGAATTTGAGATTAGGGTTAAGAGACCTAGTAAGTAATTAACTCAAATCATCGAATATGTCCTATTGAGCACGACAGTGGATATAGGAGAATTTAGGGGTCCCGTTGACATTAAAATTGAACCTTGGGAGGAGATCATTATCACTTGGGTACTTTGCATGATTGGGTAGGTGGATTCGAAACCTTAGATGCTTTTAATTCCAGATTTCATCACCATATCTCAATTGATTTGATTTGATTTGTTAATTTGAATTGTGATCCTAGTTTCTCTCCAACCACTTTCTCTACTTAACTAACTTATCGAATTTCTCGCGAAATTAGTCGAATTGGTAGCCCAATCCTTGTGTTCGACCTCGGTAGATTCTTACCGTGTTTTATTACTTGCGACGACCCGGTACACTTGCCGGAGTCACCAACAGATTGGTTTTGCCAATATCATTAGTAACAAAGGAGGCAACTAATTTAGACATTTTTATTTCCTTTATTTTCTGTATATATTTGATCTTTTTGTTTTGAGCTTTGGTAGTGCCAGGTGGACGAAATTCATGGAAAATTTTTATTATCCACCTGATGAGGAAGCCTCACGTCACGCTTTGGAGGACAATTGGTGTTTGGGAGATGTCATGGATTTGATGGATCATGTTACTCCCGCACAAGTTGATTATACGACGGGAAGGCTTACATATAACTTCTCCGAGGAGGATTGGGAAACCTTTTGTTCATATTTGCCACCTCCACCACCATGTATGATTCCCATAGAGCCACATGAAGCATAATTTGAGAAAAATCTGGTTATGGGAATGGATCAAATTGAAGATGAAGTGGTGGTGGTAAGTGAACAACAACAAGAGGAATTACCTTCCACACATCCTTGGAGAGAAACAAGTGAGAAGGCGGTGCATTTGGAAAGCACTCCCTCCACCATGCTTGCTGAATTTACTGCATTAAATAAATATGTTGGCTTGCATGCATGTGTGGATAATGGTAAGTTAGCCCCTTCCACTTGTATGTCACACTTCCTCTTGAAAATTCCACTTGACCCGAGAGGAAGTGAATTTATAATTGAAGAGGTCAATGGTGTTTCCACCCAATGGCTGGGTAGAATTGAGAATAAAGTTATATTACTGCTACAATCACCACCCCAATTTCCATTTGATCCGGGAGGAGGATCCTAGAACATCAAGCTAGTGACGTTAAAGAAGCGCTTATTGGGAGGCAACCCAATTTTTCTTTTCCTTTTTCCTTTTTCCTTTTTGTTTAGTTAGATTTTATTTTTGATTTTAAACTCTTGAATAATTTGAGAAGATCAAGAGTTTTCTTTTACTAATAAAATTGCCAAGTGATTCCAGGGTAAGAAGGAAGGAGGGAAGAGCAAGGAGAACAAGAAGAAAAGTCAGCACCCATCGAGGCCGGAACCCAACTTTCATGCAGTTCATTCTGACTAGGCATGTGAACTAACACCCACTACCACCTCGGTAAGCCGTTCCATTTTTATTTTATTTTATTTTATGTTTCCTCTTTCCAACTTAATTGTTTACATTGGGGACAATGTAAATTTTTAAGCTTGGGGTAGGGGTATTTTGCATTTGTTTGCATTTGCATCTTACATGTTGCATTCATATAGTCTTGCATGATAGCTTTGCATGATCACACAATTAGATTGCCCTTGCTTAGATTTTGCATCCAATTGTGAGAACTAAGTGCCAATTAAATTGAGATAGTGAATTGTTGAACCCAATTTTTTCATTCTTGTGATATGGCTGCAAATGAAGAATGCTTGAGATAATCTTGGATAGTTGATAATTAGCATATGGTTCTGTGGACTTGTGATTTTCATTGATAATTCTGAACTAAAATGTGAGATTTTGAGCCATAAAGGGGTACTCACTAAATCTACCCCATTCTTTGTGTTAGAGTGTTATTCCTCTTGGAATGTTATTCTCTAGAACTTGACTTGAAACCATTTCAAAGCTTAAAAATTTTTGAAAACATTTTTGAAAATGATTGAGGCAATAGATATTTTTTCTGGCCTTCTGAGCTTGGAATGATGAAATGCTACCCCTTAGTTGCCCAATTTTGAGCCTGAAAGAATAAAAATGCTTTTCTTGGTACCCTGGAATTTTTGATAAATATGCTTGATAAGGGACCTTCTAAAGTATTACAAAAAGGGTAAAAGGGTAGTTGAAAAAAGTTTGGGAAAAGAATCAGAAAAAATAATTCTCTTGAGTTGAAAAATCTCTCCTTCTCCAAATAAAAGAAAAAGAAAAGAAAAAGAAAGAAAAGAAAGGTGGAAAAATGAATTGAAAATCCAAGAAGGTATTTTAGAAGGTCATGTTTGCAATGCTTGATGTTTATGTAGCCTTTTGAAATGTCCTTTTCTTGTTATCCCCACCTAACGATTAATCCCATGGCCATGTTACAACCAAATAAAAGACCTCTTGATTCTTGATTGTTTTCATTAATAAAGTAGAGATTTGGTTGATAGTCAAGCCTATGGTAGGATTCATTCCTTGAGGAAAATTGAGTGAAATGTCTTATCCCCTAAACACTTGAGTGAGGTGAGAAAGAGAGCCAAGCAAATGAACAAGCTTGGGGTGAGCTTCAAAAGAGTGCCCAAATCAGTGAGAACATGAGTCTAAGGAACCTAAGCCTCTAATTGGACTTGAATTGATTGTCTCATGCTGAATTGTTTGAATTGCCTGTTACTTGGATTATTTACTCGGGTTCTTAGTTCACTATCCATGTTCTGTTTTGATCTTCTACTGACCTTAGTGATTGCTTGAGGACAAGCAATTGAATAAGCTTGGGGTGATTTGATAGTGTGATTTTACATGATGTTTTCTATATACTTTTGCATGCATATTGCATATAGATTAGGCATTCTTTATTTGATTTTAGTTATATTTTCCCTTGGAACGGGTGAAGCGGTTTCTTGGTGTTGTTTTGCAGGATTTAATGGAAAAATGCTCAGAATTAGCCTTGATGGATGCTTGGATGAAATAGAGCCTGAAAAGAGAATAAATTGAGCCAAGCAGAATTCTGGAGATTCGCCCCGCGAGACTTTATTCGCCTCGCGACCCTGAAAGCTGACTGTTGCAGCAGAATGTCATCTTTCTGGTTCGCCTCGCGAACCTTGTCTCGCCTCGCGAGTCTGGAAACAGAAGCCATCACGCCCAGGCCCTGATGCTCCTCACGGGCATATTGGAGAACCATTTTACTGGCTCGCATCGCGAACATGTACTCGCCTCGCGAGAGTACAATTTTCTGAAACAGCAGAATTTAACTTTCGCCTCGCGAGAGGCCATTCGCCTCGCGAACGCGCGCAGAACTGATTGGTATAAGTTGCTGTTTTAGGGCAGAATTGAGGGGTTTTTTTGGGGGAGCTCTTGGAGGATTGGAGGCAGACTTGGAAGCTGTGGCTGGGCTAGGGTTTCAACCCTAGAAGGGAGCCAAGAGGGGTTGCTTTGAAGAAGAAGGAAAGCTCCCATGGGGCCTCTTCTCTCCTCTTCTCCTATTTCTCTGGTTTGGTTTTCTCTGTTTATGAATAGTTAAATCCCTGTTGTTGGGATTAGATGTAACCAAATTGATGTTTATGTATTTATCTTGACTGATTAATCTGTGTTCATGCCTTCATATTAGTGATTAATTTTCTGTGCTTAATGCTTGTTGTGGCTAGCAACCCCATGACTCGATTTGTGTTTTGGTATGCAATGGGGACGTTCGTATCAGAACCAGAACTGAATTTAATCACCTAGTAAGCCTTGTATCTAGGAATGGAACTAGGTTTATTAGTAATCACATGATCCCTAATCTTAATGCAAATTCATTAATCTAGGCCACCTAAGGAATTAGGGTCTATTAGTGGATTTAGGCTCTTGCCATCCGAGGAATCGGGGTTTGAGTAATTTAGTGGATTGATTTTAATATATGAAGCATGAATGGGAGGTATCTAGTCCTGATGGTGCATGAGTTAGAGGTTTGGTGAAGTCTAGTCCCAACATATCTTTCTGCACTCCAAGTGTTTGTCAAAAATCCCCAAAAAGACAAAAAGATTTTATTTCTTTTCTTTTGTTTGTTTTACTTTCTCTTGATCAATAGTTTAGTCTAGATAGTTGCTGAGTTTGCGAATTGGTACTTGACATCCAATCCCCGTGGATACGATAACCGGTCTTACCACCGTATTACTTGCATCACTGGGTATACTTGCCCAGATTCGTCAAACATACGACAACTTGAACGCCACAAAATGAGTATTCCCTCCACGCTCTCAATTCTGCCTCCTCAAGAACCAAGACCTCTGAGCCTCCAAAGTTTCACCTAAACATCACATTGTGAAGAGCACGTTACAAGGGGTTCTAATTCGAAGATGGAATTGAATTCCAATAACTGAAGCTAAAGATAATTCAAATACCGTAATGAACGGCATTTCAACATATAAGGGGTAGGATTTACCTTCTCTATAGAAGAAAAGAAGAAGACAAATATGGGGAGGACATTGCCACGAACGCAATCACGTGCTCGGATATGCGACGGGACGATCGAACTAGTCGTAACCTTGGTCGAGGCTCATTCTCTCTCTAACTCTCTCACTCTTTCCCTCTCTAACTCACCCTTTCTGTTTTCACTCTCGGCTACTCTTTGTATTATCTTTTCTGTTGGTTGACTAAGTGACTTAAGTCACTTAAGTCACCCTTTTATTTTTTCTACCTTACGCACCAACGCTCAAGTGCTGGAACCCTAGCACTTGAGCGCTCCAACGCTTGAGCGTTGGCTTCTCCACACTCGAGCGTTGGTGGACTACCGTGTCATGCAGCCCTTCCTGAGGTGCCACGTCAGGCCTGATTGACACATGGCAGGTCAACGTCAGGCCTTGTCTGTTGACTAGGGCGCTTGAGCGTTGGTACGCCCACGCTTGAGCGTTCTGTGGACGCTTGAGCATTGGGTTTACCACGCTCGAGCGTTGACCACTGACCAGAAGTCAACTCGTTGCTTTTCGAGTCCGTTTGACGTTCGATTGACATCAAATTTGAGATATAGGTTCATCAAGACCTAATAAACAACCTCAAGCCCTCAAAAATGCCTAATATCAACCCTAACTCCAATTTACTTGTTTCATATTCATAAACCTCAAAGAAGGTAAACGGGGAAAACCCTACGATTAGTGTACGTTCAAACTCACTCGAGATGGTTGCGTACTTTCCATGCAAAGATCTCTAACCCTTAAACAACCTCTTAACTATAAAATCCAAGCCTTAAACTTAATCCTCTTTCGTAAATGAAACATAAAATCACGAATGTTACATTTCTACCCCCCTAAAAGAAATTTCATCCTCGGAATTTGTATACCTCAAAACAAATGGGGATACTGTTGCTGCATGTCTGCCTCACGCTCTCAAGTAGAAACTCCTGTGACCTCATCCCAAATGACCTTAACCAAGGCAATCTGTTTACCACGAAGTTCTTTAATCCTTCTATCTGCAATCTTAATCGGTAAAGCCTCATATTCTAGATTCTCTCGGATTTGCATGGACTCAGGCTCAATGACATGAGAACGATCTGGATAGTATTTTCTCAACTGGGAAACATGAAAGACATCATGAATGTTGGAAAGGTTAGGCGGTAAGGCTATATGGTAAGCTACTGGACCAATTCGTCGAAGAATCTGAAATGGTCCAATGAATCGGGTGGTAAGCTTTCTAGACTTTATAGCTCTGCCAATTCCAGTATTCGAAGTGACTCTAAAAAACATGTGATCACCTTCCTGAGACTCTAAGGGTCTCCTCATCTTGTTACTGTAGCTCCTTTGCCTATCATGTACTTCATTCATTTTCTCTCTTATTTTCCTGACTTGTTTCGTTGTCTGTTGTACCACATCAGGACCCAACACTTGGCTCTCGTCAGTCTCATACCAACACAACGGAGTCCTACACTTTCTCCCATACAAAGCCTCATACGGAGCCATCCCTATATTGTTGTGGAAACTGTTATTGTAAGTGAACTCAATCAAAGGTAGGAATTCATCCCAACTGCCAACATGTTCCAAAGCATACGCTCTTAAAAGATCCTCCAATGATTGAATTGTTCTCTCTTACTGCCCATCCGTTTGAGGATGATAAGCTGAACTCATCCTTAACTTGGTTCCCAAAGCCTTGTGTAACTGTCTCCAAAATCTGGATGTAAATCAAGGGTCTCGGTCGGAGACAATACTCGACGGCACCCCGTGCAACCTCACAACTTCCTTGATGTAGATCCAGATCAACGTCTCAAGACTGTAACTCTCACCAACAGGTAAGAGGTGAGCACACTTTGTTAACCTATCAATGATAACCCAAATCACATCAAACTTCTTCGGATTTCATGGTAATCCAACGACAAAGTCCATCGCTATACTATCCCATTTCCATTTTGGGATGTCCAAAGATTGCAACAAACCTGCGGGCTTCTGATGCTCTATCTTAGCTTTCTGACAAACCAAACAGGATAAAACAAACTCCGCTACTTCTTTCTTCATCTTTGGCCACCAAAACATCTTTTTCAAGTCTTGATACATCTTGGTGGCTCCTGGGTGAAAACTCAACTTACTCTTATGTGTCTCCTTTAATATCATTTTCCTAAGCTCTAAATCCTCTGGTACACATATTAGATCTCAAAACCTCAACACACCATCGGATCCTCTCCTAAACTCTGAAACTTTACCCTCATCTATGCCTCTACTCACTTGTTGCAGATATTCATCCTGAACCTGTTTAGCTTTAAGGTCTCTCAAAAACTCACTACTGATAGTGATCATACCTAAGCACATTCTATCCTCAGTCAAATCCATACCTATGTTCATATCTCTAAATTGTTCAAGCAACTCCATCTCTTTCACCATCATTTCGACACATGCAAAGATTTCCTACTCAGTGCATCCGTCACAACATTTGCTTTCCCAGGATGTTATTGAAGATCAAACTCGTAATCCTTAATAAATTCCATCCATCTAAGCTGCCTCATGTTCAGCTCCTTTTGATCAAACAAATACTTTAAAATCTTGTGATCACTGAACACATTAAACTTAGCTCCATAAAGATAGTGTCACCATATCTTCAATGTGAACACTATAACTGCTAACTCCAGATCATGGGTCGGGTAGTTCCTTTCATGAATCCTCAATTGTCGGGAAGCATAAGCCACAACTCTTCCCTCTTGCATCAAAACACAACCCAACCCTTGATATGACGCGTCACAGTACATGTTAAACCGTCCTAAAGGATCTGATAATGTCATCACGGGAGATGTAGTCAACTTCTCCTTTAGTTTTTGAAAACTCTCATCACATTTTTCTGTCCAAACAAACGTCGTACCTTTCCTCGTTAACTGCGTCATAGGCAACACAATCTTCGAGAAACCTTCAATGAACCTCCTGTAATACCCCCGCTAAACCTAGGATACTCCTCACCTCACTCATTGACTTAGACCTCTCCCATTTAATCACAGCCTCTAGCTTAACTGGATCAATTGTTATCCCTTCCTTATTGATTATATGACCTAAAAACTGGACTTCCTCTAACCAAAATTCACTCTTGGATAGCTTAGCATACAACTGCCTATCTTTCAGCACTTGCAACACAACTCTCAGGTGTTCCTCGTGTTCTTCCCAGGTACGGGAATAGATAAGAATATCATCAATGAACACCACCACAAACTTATCGAGGAACAGTCTAAAGACCATGTTCATGTAATCCATGAACACTACGGGAGCATTAGCTACACCAAAAGGCATAACTAGGTACTCATAGTGTCCGTACCTCGTCCTGAAAGCTGTCTTAGGTATATCCTCCATCTTCACCCTAATCTGATGGTATCCGGATCTTAAATCAATCTTAGAAAACACCGCAGCTCCCTTCAATTGATCCATCAGATCATCTATCCTAGGAAACGGATACTTATTCTTGATTGTCACCTTATTTAACTGCTAGTTATCCGTACACAACCTAGAACTTCCATCCTTCTTCTTCACAAACAACATTGGTGCTCGCCACGGTGAAACACTCGATCTGATAAATTCCTTCTTCATCATATCATCCAATTGTTTCTTCAACTCTGCCAACTCTACCGGCGACATCCGATAAGCAGCTATTGATATAGGCCATGTCCCTGGTATGAGATCTATAGTGAATTCAACTTCCCTCTCTGGGGGCAAAACTGGAACATCAGGAGGGAAAACCTCAAGAAACTCTCTCACGATAGGCATATAATCTATACTCGGAGTCTCCTTAGCTTCCAAAGAGAACAGCATCACATACTGCTGAGAATCGTCACTCCTCATAGTTGCTCCTTCATTGGCAGATACTATGCTAGAAGGCTCAAGAAAATATAGGGTCTTTTGGGAACAGTCTAACATTACATGGTTAGCCGAAAGCCAATCCATGCCAAGAATAACATCTATCTGTTGCATAGGCAAATAGATAAATCCACAAGGAAAGTCCTATTTTCAATAACTATAGGACACTATAGGCAAATATACATAGTGATCAAAGAATCACTGGTCGGGGTAGATATTTTTATAGGGTAACTGGGAAACGGGTAAATGTAAATGATCTACACACTCGTGCAAAACAAACGAATGTGTAGCCCCTGAGTCAAACAACACACGCGAGAGTCTGCCAGATAGTAAACACATACCTTGATTAAGATCTGTAAACGGAGAGGATTCAGATCCTCTCACAGTAAACACCCTCCCTATGGCTTGAGGGCTAGCCGTCTGTCGTCCTGCCGCTGGAAATCCTCTCCCAACTCCACCTCTAGAACTACTGGCTCCTCTGCCGGTAGCTGGCTACTGCCGTCCTGCTCTTTGCCTGCACTCCTAGCAAAATGACCTGGTTTTCCACAGATGTAGCAAACTGATCTATCCGTACAATCCTTGATGTAATGCGGACCTCCGCATCTGAAACAAACCGGGTCTCTCTACTGCTGGCCCTCTCTGCTGACTGATGCTGCTGCTGAAACTGGTGCAGATGTCTGAGTACTCTGCCCCGGACTAGTGTATGATCCTCTCCTCCACTGAGAACCTCTATCACCTCTCCTCTGACGACCTGCCCTAGTAGGACCTCCACTCTACTGCTGCCTCAGCTCTGCGGCCTGCCTCTAGTCCATACTCTCGATAGCACTGCACCTCTCCACCAACTCCGGAAAACTCAGACTATCCAAGGGCACTATAGCCCTCCTCGGCTCGAGTCGTAAACCTTCCTCAAACCTACGGCACATCCAATCCTCGGCTGGAAACCTCTGGTAAAACTCATAAAACTGTATTGAGGCCTCAAATTTGGCCGCATAGTCACCCACTTATATGTCTCCCCATCGGAGACTCGTGAACTCCCTCTCCTTCTCGCGTCTGACTAATCGCGGGAAGTATTTCTCAAAGACACATTCCCTGAACAAATACCAACAAATGAACCTACCCTCTTCCTCCAGCAACCTCCTATTGCCTCTCCACCATGACTCTGCCCCACCGATCAGCATGAAAGCAACATAAGTCACCTTCCTGTCATCTCTGCATCTCATGGTGTCAAATATCGTCTCCAACTCTTGTGGTGGCTTACCTTTCATAAAGGTAGCCAATCCTGCATCCTCAGCCTCAGCGGCTCTCCTCCTACCATGTTGCTCCTGTAACTCTGCATCTCTCTACATTCTCTGGCATTTTGTTGCGCCTACTGTAACAGACCGGATGCTAACTCCCGGATATCTGGAGAGTCTCAGATGACTCCCCTCCACCTCCAGCTCCTGCCTCAGGCTGATGCTCATCCTCAATACCCACTATAGGGTCTCCCTCTATAGCTCTACCACCACCACGTCCTCGTCCTCTGCCTCGAGTCATGATCCTGTTAAAAGAAATCATTAGCCCACATCAATATGACATATAACACTACATAAAACAGGAATATAAATAATATATGTCAAATAAATGTCGCTTTAGGACTCATTACCCAACTTATAAGCATAGTCGATATCCGATGTGGATTCAACTAAATGGCCACTACACCCTGATTCACAGTCCAATTAGAATCGAACTGCTTTGATAGCACCAAATGAGATGCCTCGACGTCCCATTAAATAAAAACCCAAAAATATTAAAACCTAATCGTGTTATTAGCGTTAAGCGGTTATGTTAAAACGGCAAAAAAATTTAAAACTCAGTTGTAAACAACTATCATACAGATATATCAACATATATAAACATACATGCATCAATATATACATCACATCCTGATATAGTACTGTAAAGGGAATCCCATCAGTAGGATCCTAATATGTACAAACTGGTAAGATAACAAAAATACATCAAAATACTGAAGGAAAGATGCCTCACTGACTCTCAACACCCAGTCCCCTCTCAAAATACATGAAAACCTCACACACACCTACACAGATAGCACTGGCCTAGGCTATCACAGACTACTACCATCGCTACCACCCGGGGGTCTCGACGGTCCAGTCACTCCTCCGCTACTGCTGGAGGAGCTCCTATCTGATGACCTCTGGAACATCCGTCGGTAGACTCTGCTATCTCAGGAGTTACGGGAGCCTCCGGAACAGGCATCGGGTCAGGAATTGGTACTATGGGGTCCTCCTCTGGAACCGGTGCAAGCACAGGCTCCACTGCAGGTACTGGTGTTGGTGCAGGTGCAGGTCCTGGGACAAGTGCCTCAAAGGTTACCATGAAGGGAACTGGTGCCATATCCGGTATAGGGGGCATCGGTGGTAACTGTCCATCCGAAACTCCAATAGGGAATGGAAAAGTCTGGTCGGCTCTGAAAGTACTCGCCAAACCTAAAGGAACTCCCTGCCCTAGTCCGGTAGTAACCGAAACTGGACCCGTGTAAACTGCAAAGCGGGTGACGAGGTCCACGAGCCACCCGTGGAATCTATGAACTCGAACTCAAAGGTCCTCGTGAGAGGGAACCCTGCCTCCTGGGTCATCCACGGGTGATCCCAGTGTGCCATCCTCGTGCACAGGGTCTAAGATACATCAATAAAAATAAACAAACACGATAACAAAAGAAAGGGGATAAGAAACGATTTAACATCAAACGTGGAAATGATTTAGCAACATTTAAATCTAAAACAACACACTGAACATCCATCTCCATATATATATATATATATATATATATATATATATATATAACACAACCATCCTCGACAACGTCTATGATTTTCCTCTACCATCATGATGCAATGCAATGCCGTATGTATACTCAGGTCTGGCCACAAATCCGGATATCCATAGTGACACGTCTCGAGAGTCCTCGGCGCACATCCTCGTCCTCGGATGGAGGATGCCCATTCAAAGCAATGGCACTATAGTTGCACAATACATGTTGGTGCACACCACTGATCCCCAGCCAGGGTGCTCATGCAATCAATGAACTATAGTAGCGACAATAATAATAATAATAATGTTTGGAGCGGTCCTGCCAATAGTCTAAACCATGGGAATGCATCCTTCGAGGAATAAGACCCCACAAACCATGTTCAGGTCACCCATATGAGAATATCACAGACCATGTTTCAGGTCACCCCCTAGTGCCTTACCCTCTCATCACTATCTCATGGTTAACCTCAACAATAATCCCGTCTCAATTAATCTCGTCATAATATCACAATAATCATCTTGGTTAGGCACTTCTGAACTCATGTATCATGAACCCCCACATGCATCACTATACTCATCATGTATCAATACTCATAAAATCTCTAATCACAATAATCACCCATCATGTCAACATGTCATAATTACAATCATCTCCACATATAATAAAATAATATAAAATAATATAATATAATTATATCTATTAACCAATCAGCACAAATATCACAGTCAACTCATCATATCAACGATATACCACAGATAGTCGAAACAGTCAACATCGATAATAAAATATTATACTTTATACGTAACGACGATAAACGTACAATTCCAATATCATCATTGGTACCACCAAATAGTCCCCAATGTGATATTGACATTGTCCGTTAACCGCTCCCTAGTAGGGTTTAGGTCGCCCTACGCCATTATTGAAATAAATGTCACTTCGCCGTTTCCGACGTTAGATGGCTTCTTTCCCCCACCTGGAATGTTGTACGACAACTTGAACATCACGAAATGAGCATTCCCTCTATGCTATCAATTCTGCCTCCTTAATAACCAAGGCCTTCGAGCCTCCAAAATTTCACCTAAACATCACATTGGGAATAGCACGTTACAAGAGGTTCTGATTCAAAGATGGAATTGAATTCCGATAACCGAAACTAAAGATAATTCAAATACCGTAACGAACGGTATTTCGACATAAAAGAGATTTACTTTCTCTATAGAAGAAAAGAAGAAGAGAAAGATGGAGAGGACGTTGCCACGAATGCAACCACGTGCTCGAATACGCGACAGGACGATCAAACTAGTCGTAACCTTGACCGAGGCTCCTTCTCTCTCTAACTCTCTAACTCTCTCACTCTTTCCCTCTCTAACTCATCCTTTCTGTTTTCACTCTCAGCTACTCTCTGTATTCTCTTTTCTGTTGAGTGACTAAGTGACTTAAGTCACTTAAGTCACCCTTTTATTTTTGCTAGCTTACACACCAACGCTCAAGCGCTGGAACCCTAGTGCTTGAGTGTTGGCTTCTCCATACTCGAGCGTTGGATGGTTGGTGGACCACCGCGCCATGCAGCCATTCCTGAGGTGCCACGTCAGCCCTGACTGACACGTGGCGGGTCAATGTCAGGCCTTGTCTGTTGACTAGGGCGCTTGAGCGTTGGTACACCCACGCTGGAGCGTTCTGTGGACGCTGGAGCATTGGGTTTACCACGCTCGAGCATTGACCACTGACCAGAACTCAACTCGTTGCGTTTCAAGTCCGTTCGACGTCCGATTAACCTCAAATTTGAGATATAGGCTCATCAAGACCTAATAAACAACCTCAAACCCTCAAAAATGCCTAATCTCAACCCTAACTCCAATTTTCTTGTTTCATACTCATAAACCTCAAAGATGGTAAACGGGGAAAACCCTACGATTCGTGTACGTTCAAACTCACTCGAGATCAAAACCTTAAACAACCTCTTAACTATAAAATCTAAGCCTTAAACCTAATCCTCTTACGTAAACGAAACATAAAATCATGGATGTTACATAGAGAAGAATCCAAGTATGTATGAGGACAAAATAGCTAGGTACCCAGGACATGCCATGTAGCCGAGAGAAGCCCAACCGAACTGCAGACATGGCCTGTTCCTGGTTAAACTGATCGGTCTGGTCCTATTTTTAAAACACTGTTTACTTCTTGGCCATAGTGGTCCCTACAACTATATCTTATCAAACAATAACCCTTAAATCTAGCTGAAGAGAGAAAAAAAGGAGAATGTAAAGAAACAGATAGGGTATGAAAAAATTTGGATTAGAAAAAAAAATTATATAAAAAATCAACTTTGAGGTGGTTTTTTTAAAAGTCACTTTTATCTCGGAATTGGTTTACCCAACAATCAATTTTTAAAAAAATAGTCATGCTAACCAGTGTCATTAGGGCATTGGTTAAGGATATCCAAAAAAGCAATAAATTATTGAAAAACTAAGTTTATCATATTTCAAAATACATCAAGTTCTAATGTAAACTTTCTTTTTTAAGATCTTAACCAATGCCTTTAGGTAGCGTTTGGCACACTGACACCGTGGTGATTAGTTATTCACTGAAAGTGTAAAAACCTTTACACTGATCGTGTATACCAATTAAACTCATTAACAAAGATTTTAATTGGTATGTATTGTCATTATAAAGTTTTTTACATTGCCAGTGTCAATCAATCACAAATTATGATATGAATAACTTTTAAGGTGATTTAGATAAGAATTAAAGATTTTCATTGACGTGACGATTAATTATTTGTTGAAAATGTATGTGTGTGTGTGTATATATATATATATATTTTTTTTTTATTTTTTTTATTTTTTTTTAAGAAACCCTACATTTTTTTGGTTAAAGTTCACTAGCTTCCCGGGGAAGTGGAATCCAACTCCAAGCTATCCTTCTCGACAAACTTGTTCAGATTCCGAAAATGTCCTCACTCCCCGATGAACTGTGGAGGCGAATTCTCGAAATCGGAATCGGAACTGGCGGTTTCACTTACAAGGACCTCTGCTGCATCTCAATCTCATGCCGCCGCTTTCACCGTCTCTCCGCCGAAGACCCTCTTTGGAACCGCCTTCTCTCCTCCGACTTTCCCCTCACTCACGCTTCTTCTTCTTCTTCTGCCAAATCCCTTTACAAATTCATGTAACAATTCATTCAATTCAGGGTTCCCAAACGTGGTCTTGGTTTTTTTTGTGGAATTTTGTTATCTGGGTATTTATAAAGTTCAAATTTTTATTTGTTTATTTGAATTTTTTGGCTGATGAGGTTCGAGAGAGACAAGGAGAGGAAAATAGCGGCTCATAGGAGGGTTATGCTGAGAAAGGAGAGCCAAATTGCTGAACATTCCAGAAAGCTCCGAGAAATAGAAACCCGAATAGGTTTAGAGACCACGAAAATGAGAGAAAGTACTGCAGAGTTGTCCAATTTGCGCAGGGTCAGGTACTTTACATAGCTCATGGTTCCTAATTCTACACGACTAAATTAGCAACTTAGTTCATCATGCATTTTTTTTAGATTGAATTGGCATGCGTTGTAAATTTCAATTTGAATCAATCATAAATTGCTATGTAGTTAAAAATATTTGCATCTTATCATGGTGCCTTAAAAAGTCATACAAATGATTTGTGATGGGTTGAGACTTGAGATGGTAAAAAAACTTTAGGCTGACACTATATCAAAATTAAAAAAAATTTTAACGGCAGTTTTTTTTAACTCCTGAATTTAATTTTAGTCTAAACCTCCATTTCAGTCCTTGAATTTGTAAGTAACATCATATTAGTCCCTCATTTTGGGAAATTATCATTTTAGTTATTGAAATTGTAAGCATCAGCAAACTAGTCTTTGGAATTATGATCCATTGATCAAATAAAATAGGCCTCAAAATTTAGGGACTAATATGGCTCGTGCTTACTATTCCAGAGACTACAATGATTTTCCTAGTATCAGGGACTAGTATGATGAGTTTTTACAAATTCAAGGATTGAAATGGTGTTGTTTCTTAATTTTGTGTACCAGTTAATACTTGAATTTATAAAACTCAGATTAGTCCCTAGCACGACTGAGTTGATATGAGTTTTGTAATTTTAGGGACTAACTCATACTCATTATAAAATTTAGATTTTCAACTGCAGGTGGAGAGTAGTTACAGGGATTGAGTTGCCAATTTATTCCTAATTGTACTCGTGTGTTTATTGATGAAAAGAACTCTTCTTTCCCCTACTTCCCTGAGACTACAATCAGTTCAAGTCGGATGCTATGCTATCTTTTTTATGCTATTTATGCTGGAAAATTTGTAGTTATGTTATTTTCCTCTGTTTTTACCATGGAAAGGAAATAGGGTGGATTTAATTTTCCATTTTATAGTCTTGGGTAACTTACAGATCAATATTGTTTTTGGTAAGTTAATATTTTTTTTTTTTTGTGATCTCGGGCATAAAACACTGTTACAGACTGATAGAAACTGGATCAGATTATAGAGAAAGATAGGGAAATTCCCCTTGATTACAGAATATAGCATATATTTGAGGCTCTGCCAACCTCCCAAATGCCCCAACTATTTCCCAAAATACAAGATACCCTCTCTCTCAATCTCTCCTCTTATTTATAGGCAACATGCCTTATTTCCCCAAACTCCAACTAACTAACTAATTGACTAACTAGTTGATTACCTATCACAGACCCTCAGCCATTATATTCTATCAGTTTTTAATTGAGTAATGTTACATAGTTAGAAAAAAGTTCGCCGGAATTTTGACTGAATTCAGCTAGATTTGAGGGTGGTTGTTAGATCTGGCTACAACAGCTAGCTGTCTAGCTTTTTATCATTTTGAAATTTGTATTTTGTGCCTCTTGTTTTGTTTGCTAAACATTAGCATCATTAACTTTACTGTGTTCTATTGATGTGATTTTGTGATTTGTTTTTGTAGACAAGCCTCTGTAGCTTTGAATGTGTGGCAACCGGAGGTTGTCTGGGGTAGGCAAAAACAGATAGTAGAGCAATGTGTTGTGCCTGCTGAATCACGTATACATGCACTTGAGATGGAATTAAGGCTTTGTAAGCAACAGATTATGGGATTGGAGAAGTCCTATGTAAGTGTCGATATTTCCATAATCTATACAAGTTCGACTGGTTGTTGTTACTTACACAAAATTGTACCAGAAAGATGAAAAGCGCAGGCTTGATACTGCAAAGCAAGAGTTAGAATCTATGAAGTATCATCCTTTACAGGAGCATAAGCCTGTGAATGGAGGGGAGAATGAACACACTGCCAAGCGGAAGTTGAAAAGATGCAATAGCTGTGAGCCTCTGACTCTAATTCCTCCAATATTTACCCAAAAAGTTAAAATTATTGCTCACCTATTAATTTTTTTCCCAGTTTTTTTTTTTTTTTTTTTTGACTCGACTCATCTTCTAGTTTGTTAAATTTCCTTTATGTATACATTCCTTGCATATCTTTAATTATTGTTATGACAATTGCTGTAAATATTAGAATTGACTACCCTTGCTGTAGTTTGCCTTATTGTTGAGTTTGGATGCAAAGCTGGTACTTAGATGTGTTTCTTGACCGTGCAGTACAACAAAAACAATACGAAACACCATAATGGATATGCATCTTGCAACAAGTACATGATAATCGCACCCTCCAGAGGTAGGAGCAAATGTTATGGTTCTTATTTGTGGGTGAGATGCTGACCAACTATCTATTGCAAATTGATTAGCAGCCGAAAAAGAAAGGCTGCACATTCATATTAGAAATATTTTTGCCTTGCGTAGATTTCTTTACCTATTGAAAATCATGTTGCATCTTGCACTAAAAATTCATCCAGGTGTTCATTGTGAAGCATCGGTATCATCACAAGTGTATGTGCTGAGTTTTGAATATGACAAAAAAGGGTCCCACATAGTATTTGAGCAGCCAAATTTTTTCCCTAACTTTCCTGTTGGAGTTAAACTGCTTTACTGGGAAGCACAATATTTGTTTCTGTTTAATTTAGTTAGAAAAGTTGCTATTAAAATGATTTTATTTTTTTGAGTGGAGCACTGATGCATTTAGATTGGTTTGGATCAAGATCACATTTTGTTCCTGTAAATTTGAGTTTATTTATATTTTTTGTTCTTTTCTTGATTGATGATAGTAGACATCATGTCACTGGTTGAAACAAAATTTGGTTCCTTCTTTGTTTGCAAATATATTGGAAGCACTGGAATCTGTCTGTATTTATGCAAATATAATTATATATTTTGGCAGTCAGCACCTGCACTGGATAGTGAGTATATTCTGCGGAGATGAAATTAACTCTTCCTCCCATTGGAACTGGGAAGTATTTCCTGCTGTGAAGACTGACTGAACAAACCCTCCAATCATCATTTGGTGGAAAGCATGTAATAGCAACACGGACTGAAAACCTGAGGATCTAGAAACTTATTGAAAAGGGTCATGGAATCATTAGTGGTAACCAGTGTTATCAAATAGCGGCCATGGCAGATTGCGGTGGCAGATTTTGCCCAACCGCTATGGCCAATTTGTGAAGGATGGCGGCGCCATGGCGGCCATGGCGGCTTGAAATGGCGGATTTTTAGCCTTCCGCTATGTTCCGCCATCCGCCATCGATAACATTGGTGGTAACTCAAGGGTTCAGATGGCCACTTGGTCACTCTGTTGCAGAATGTGGGCCTCGTGTAAAACTGGTGAGCCAGAATGAAGTAGGATCATAGGAGGGAGCACATCTGTATAGACTTTCTAAATTTCTCTGCTTTGTTGTTCATTTACTTCTTCTTTAGTACAGGAAGTAATGTTCAACTTTTTATATGTATCTTCTTTATTAGTTGAATATGTTTCCCCTTCACATAGCCATTTTTTGAAGTTGTCTATTTTCTTCTGGTTTTTCAGTTAGAGCATTTATGATTAGTTACTCCTTCTGCTTCCTCCATTGAAGCGAATGCATTAGAAAGTGTTACCAGTTATTAGTTGGTGTTGTAATCATCACTCCGCGTATATCTTATGTGTACACGTCTGAAAACCTTTATTATTTACTTAAAGTATACAAGGCAAATAATTCTAATGTGCTCATGCTAAGTTATGAAGTATGGTGTATCTTGAAAATGACCAATGATTAGAACCAGACCTTTGTGTCCTCCACCAGAATCTTACATCCTTCTAGATCTGATCCACCTTCACCCCATATTCACTGCTGGCAATGCCTTTGCCGTTGAGGATCTCTATCCCTAGAAAAATTGCCCTCTACCTGCATCTACTCAGTTCACCACCTGAAAATAGATACATCTGCAACTCCCAATCAGAAGCCCCAACCATGACTGAAACCACCCCCAACCATGACTAAAACCGGTCCCAATGAACCCCACCATCGAGCCTCTACTGCAGTGGCTCTTGGTTCCTCAAGCCGCTATGCTCCCTAGCCATGCGAAACGTAGCCATCCCTAGCAAACTGTAATTGGTGGGATGTCAGTGGAGGAGTGGGTGGTGCAGCACACGACCTAAACGTTTGCCACTAGGGCATTGGTTTCGGGGGTTTAGGGGTTGGGACATTATTCCAAGGGTCTTGCTGCAAATATTTACTTTGACATTATAACCTGTTTAACAAATTACGGGTCATCAATCTCAGCCATTGATTTAAGATACATGGATGCAGTTTCATGCACCTTCCATTAGAAGATGCATATTAGATAACCCCACTTAAATATATGGTTGAAAAAATGCATGTACAATTATGCAGCATGAAATGTTAGATGAGCAGGTAGGTCATGTCAATTTCTCATGTTTATAACGTACAACAAAACTGCTAATTGTTCTCTGCTGAGTACATATGATTTTGAATGCAGTACCGTTATATAAGGAGTATTATACCATAATAATATACTGAGGTCATATGCAGACTCGCCATTGCCCTATGATTAGAAACCAAGAATGTACAGATCTTTGGACCACTAACAAATTGTTGGAGTTGAATGTGTTGGGAAGAAAGTAGCAGGAGTGCCTCTATTTTATTTCAGCAAGAAAGACACCTATTTTTTTCTTTTCTTTTTTTCGAGAGAAGAAAGACACCTAATGTTAAATGAAGGTTCGGACTTTAAATTAGGATAATGATTGTTCACACCAAGTGTGAAAGGTGTGATCTATATGGACACTCAGATTTTTAAGATGTTCTGGCACAAAATGTGAGAAGTAATATGTGATTAACATCATTCAAGTTTTTTTTTTTTTTTTTGTGACAAGAACATCATTCAAGTTGATACTAATACTCTGATATTTTTTGGATACTAGATTGGCTGATTTTATATTTTGAAAAACATGCAGAAAGTGTTTTCTCAGATTTAAGTATTACAGTAACAATATTATAAAGACGATTAAGAATCTTTTAAGATGAGTTTGTCTCTAAATTAAAAAAAAAAGAGTAAAAATATATCAATTATTAATTTTATAATGGGCATTTTCATAACATGCATCATGATTTTAAACCATTAAATACATTGGATAAAAAAAAAGTGTAAATACTCCCAATTTTTTTTCACTGTAGAGACAAATTCACTATAAACGACACAAAACCTTACATTAATGAACAGTAAGCTAAACTCGAAACCGAAAAAATATAAATTGGACTTTTTCTTTGCACACTTGTATTATGACCGACACTATGAGCTTACTGAGACAGTGAGATGGTGGGGGGCTAGAAGGAAAAGTAGGATATAAATAGCATTTGTAAAGATTAAACCCTATTAATTTCATCCACAATCTTAATTCATATTAACTAAAGGATTTTAGAGTAGATTCATGCAAGTTATTGAGATGGAATATGTTACAATGTCTCGTATTTTTCATATTTGTTTAAGCAACAGAACCAAATATAAAAATAAAGTAAAATAGACATAATCAGACAATAAAAGTTATATAAATTAATATGAAATAATATGTATAGACGTGTAAATGAATGAACACATCATGAGAGGCGGTGTAGTATACTCAAAACAAAGGAGTACAAATATTATGATGATTTCAGAAATTGGTTGAGTATATTTGGTTACGTACGACTATACAAGTCTGTGTAGTAGATATTTTACACAAACGTCAATTCTATATGGGGTACCTGTTTGATGACTTTGATATCAACACATAAAATAATCTCATCTCGAGAATATGATGGAAGCCATTTAAGCGTAGTCTTAAATGCTTATTACACAGTGGTCACCGACTCTACCGCAAATCTAAAGCATAGTGTACTTCATTTCTCCAGCTAGACGGTGATAATCTTTAAGAGAAGTAAACAATGGTTGCATAAGAAGAGATCATTGTCCTTTCTCAGAAGAGGGAGTAAGACCTGTGGAAAGTGACAAAAACTTTGTACTAACACACCGTGTCTGTTGTGGCACAGCTTGGACACATGGTCATGAGAAGCTGCTCCATCTACTGTTGCTCATTAAGAAGCACCAGTCTTTGTGTGCGCGCGTGCGCGCGTTAGGTTTTAAATTTGGGTCGAAAATCACAAATAAAACGGGGACGTTGTGATTTTGATAATTTTTAAAACTGCACCGGTTGCGACAATAATTATGGTTGTATCAATCGTATTTTTTTGTAATTGTCCATAATAAAAACGTAATACGACCGCAACTATAATTTAAAACCTTGTATAATAATGTACGTATAAGATGAAAAAGAAATGAAATTATTATTAAATAATGAGAAACACGTACGGAGAGAAAATTGAACTCTTTGATTACTAATAATCACTTTTTAACCTATCTTTGATTATTGTGCTTCATTCTTGCTCTTGCTCTTGCTAATCACATTAACAAACCCGAAAAGCCAAAAAGAATATAGAAGAGGCTGAAATTTGACACCACTAAAAGTAAACACATTTCTCCTTTCAGCAACCTAATAGATATATGCTTTGTTTGTTTAAGATTGATCTCCTCCATGCAAACGAGGAAACGCACGTTTGAAGGCAATTTTTTTTGAAAGCCCAATGACGCAACTTTCATTCAACGCAAGACGAAACGGAGTTACGCCACATCCCAACTGTAAAACAAACAAGCATCACATAGTTACTTGCTTCACACAAGACTTTAATAACTATTTCATAAGCATAATAATACAGTCCTCAAGGGTGAATTTACCTATACAAAATGATAAAGATAGATTACATATCATGGTTTTAAATTATAGTACTCAACATTGTAATATTGTAGTAGTTTTGATAGTTTCTGAGTTACTTTGCGATAGCAATTATGGCCATATTAATTAGGATTTAATTGATATACATTGACAGTGTAAAGATTTTTTATACTGTCAATCAATCAGAAATTGATAAATCATTAAAAATCTTTGACTCTTATCCCAACCTCCTTACAAGTCATTCAAACCATGATTTCTGATTAATAACTTTGCACCGATAGTGTACAATAATTAAACTCTACAATTGTTCGCAATTATAATAAATGTAATGTAATTGTAATCGTAATGGTAAAATCATGTTATAAATTAAATATTTATCCCGCACGATAGTAGATTATTAGTGAATAGTGACCACAAATTAATGTTCATCTCCTTGTTCAAAATTTTTATGCTCTAAACATTCCCCAAAAGCTAGCAACAACCTTTACGGACCTACCTTTGTGCATCCTTAAGGTATTTTCTGCCTCGTGTGTGAAAATTTCTTTTAAGATAAGCAGTCCACTAAACTTTAGCATTACCAAACATTCAACTTAATTTGCCGTTTGTAGAGGGAAAGGAAAAAAAATCAAAACTATTCGTTGGAAAATCATGTCTATAAATTTGCTTTCAATTTTACGTTTGGTTAGTGATCTCCTTTAATTTCAATAAATCTAAAGAATAGACTAGAAGAAAAATAATATTGTTCTCTTTGAAAGCTTCAATTTATTAGATGTCTACCAAATTTATGTGTAAATTTAATATGGTGATTATAGTGTGCCAAAGATATCATGGATCCATCTGCTACGAGTGACAAGTAGCTCGGACCCTTTAATCATATGTCGAGGATTCGAATCTTGGTGATAAAAATAGAGCTGTATCTGTGGGTAGAGAATTTGTCCCTTAACTGATTCTATATCCTCGATAGATTAGTCTTATGGCTTTCGGCTTGTATCCCGAATTAAAAAAAAAAAAAAAAGATATCAAGGATCCTAGGCAACCACCTTCAATCGGATAAAGGGTAGGAAATATTTAATTTCCTAACTTTGATGCCACGTGACCAAGGAAAAGGAAAAGAGAGAAAAATGTTCAAACTCCTCGCTGACTTTGGTTTCTATATTGACTGCATCATTATAAAGTCAGTTAAAGATGAATTGGGAAAGTAGATGAGAAGAGTGAGTGTAAAAAATAAAGTACTTTCTTTCTTCTTAAGTCATGGGAGTATATAAAGCATTCACATGCATTGGTACTATTTGAAAGCTCTCTTTGAAGTTTGGTCTAAAAAGAGAGAGTGAGTAGTGAGAGTTTTGAGGTAGAAGGGTGGAGTAAAAAGAAAGAATCAATCAATCCATGGGGAGGCCTCCTTGCTGTGACAAAGTTGGCATCAAGAAGGGTCCATGGACACCTGAGGAGGATATCATCCTTGTCTCTTACATCCAAGAACATGGTCCAGGAAATTGGAGATCAGTTCCTACTAATACTGGTAATTTCAGCTATACTTTCTAATATTCTCTATTCCCTTTCTTGTTTTGTTCAGTAAGCTCTTAAAGGCCATAAGTTTATGACAATGATATATTCTCTTATCTTATGTTCTTCTTGATCTATATAGTTTTCACTTTGAATTTAATTATTTATAACAATTTTTTATTCAAACTGAAACCTTTCATCTTGTGGATAAAAAGGGTTATCAAGATGCAGCAAAAGTTGCAGGCTTAGATGGACTAATTACCTAAGGCCAGGAATCAAGAGAGGAAACTTCACTCCTCATGAAGAAGGAATGATAATTCATTTGCAAGCTCTACTGGGTAACAAGTAATCTTCAGAAATCATATTTCTCTCAATTACTCAACCATAAAAGATTAGAAAAAAAATAATATGAAGAAAGAAATCAATCTTGCCATTTCTTCCCAATTATCAATATCTGTTATGGAATCAATAACAATTAAACAACAAAATTCAGCCCCATAGTAGAGCTTATATGTCCCTTTCATTAATTTTGATTAAAAAGTAGTAAAATAACTTCTTCTTTTATTTACTATTTTATGCAAATGAATATATATATGTCTGAATTTGTGAAAGTTATCTTTATTAATTGTTGAGCAGATGGGCAGCCATAGCTTCCTACCTTCCACAAAGAACAGATAATGATATAAAGAATTATTGGAACACTCATCTAAAGAAGAAGCTGAAGAAACTCCAAGTAGCCTTGGACCCCCACCTGGCATCAGACTCAACAACCACTGGTCAGTATCTATCAAAGAGTTTTAATGACAGTAGAAGTTTAGATATCAGCAGCACCAACCATATTGCCTCATCCCTTAAGCCAAGTACTCAGTCTCAGTCTCAGTCTTCCACATATGCCTCAAGCACAGAAAACATCTCAAGGCTCTTAGAAGGTTGGATGAGATCTTCTCCAAAGCCTCTCAAATTAGGAACTCAAGAATCAGAAGAGTTTTTTCAAAGCAATGATGATGATGAGTTTCAAAACAGTACTAATAAGCTAGTGAAGTCTGCATCATCAGTGCCTGCTTTAAACCTTCAGCTTCATCATCAGCAACACAAAAGTACTAAAGATGAACAAGAGGGTGGTGGAGATATGGTGTCTCATGAAGAGTTTGATTCTATTTTGTCATTTGAGAACCTAAATAGTGCTGCTTGGGATAAGTCTACTTGTGATTCTATGCCTGAAAAGGGTTATGTTGCTGCTGCTGCTGAGTCTTCTAACAAGGCTCACGATATAGAAGAGAAGAATAGGCAAACATGTGAGAATAGCAATGCTCCTCCATTGTCATTTCTTGAGAAGTGGCTCTTGGATGAAAATGTTGGTCCAGTAGAGGAGATGATGGAATTATCTCCAATGTTCTAACACAGAACATCATCACCAAAAACCTTGAGTTTGGTATATTATGACAATTGATCAAAATATGAATCAGTCAGAGGAAAGAAGGAAAAGGAAACTCTTTGATCTGACTAGGGTTCATTCCTTTACATGTTTTGAGGTTCTGAGAAGTTGGGATCTCTTTCATGATCAACTTACAACTTTTAAGTTTCTGAATGATTTAATTATTTCAAGTAAGCTTAATGCATGTTGCTCTTATTGCTTTGTAGAAAAAACTACAAATGTTAACCCCAATAATAATATATAACAGTTATCTATTTAACGAAATTTTATGTTGCGGTTTCAAATATAAATAATATTTTAAAATATTTGCATGCAGTGACTTTATATCTGATGAATTTGCAATGTAGAAAAGGTGATTATATTTGTATTTAAAGATAAGTTAATATATTATTTAATGAGTTTCACATATCTCATATGAGTGTTAATATAGTCATCAAATAATGTACAAACACAGTTAAAAAATTAGTTTAATATGTCTTGATGTACAAGGAAACAATTTAAACAGTCAATGAAAGAACAAGAATATCCCTTATAGGAGTAGAAACATATGAATTAAACGACAAATGAAAGATTGGTATCTCCACATTTTTAAACATAAAGGATGTATTAAGGAATGCGTTGCTACGTAATTAGTGTAACCATTTTTATATTATCAATCAATAACGGATCATTTCATGTCACTTTTAACTTGTAATATAATTATTATAAGAGTCAAATATTTTTATAATATGTCATAATTGGTTGACATGTAAAAATATCGTAGCATTGCAATTATATAAATCCATACAAGAGTGTAAATTTTTTTTTTTTTTAGGAAAGAGTATAAACTTTTTAAGAGACTGTTTTTCTTTATTTCGCTCCTCTACTGATCCCAAATTGTATTGATACCAAATTAAATAAAGGGAAAATGGAAGATACACAATGAATGACACTATATTTATTGGAAAAGACGATTCAATTAATTAGCATATATAATTGTCAATAATTGATGTAGAGAGGAAAATATGTCGTGATCATAGTGTCCGAGTGTACAGGGAAAGATGCCATTTGTTAATTATGATTTGTTATCTTTTTTTTTTTTTTTTGGTGAACTATGATTTGTTATCTTTTTACTATCAATAATTTAGAGAAATTGCATCTGAATTTCACACGTTAAGGAGATATATATTGGCAACATATGGCCAGAAAAATGAAACATGGGCATGATTCGGGTGTGTGTGTTTTTGTTAAATATTTAAAATACAATAACTTTCTAAAAATCATATTATATATGAGTATGATTCGGGTTCTCATATATCATATATCAAGTTGAAATGAATGTATCACATGTATAAACATAATTAAAAGTAGAAAGTAGCTGTCTAAATATCCTATTTTGTATCCTCAAATAGCATAATTCTTCATTAATATCCATGAAGCACCGAATCTTTTTCTTATGTGTGGAAGGAACATTAATTGTATTTTACTAATTAAGCATAAAATGAGCTCTACAAAAGAGGGGGAAATAGCGATATGTGAGTAAAACAGCATCCTGTCACGAAAGTCTTGCTAGCAAATAAGGTAAATGAGTGCCTGAAAGTCCTTTCTTTTTGGGAAAATTTTGTATGGGAAGCATGTGATCCTCTTTTTACCTTTCGGTGTGAGAAGCTGGCCACCATATTGCTAATCTCATGCCTTCCATATATGCTTATAACTTTCACAGGATGCATCAAATGGGGCTGGACTCCTCTGCTGCTGGTGTATCCATCAACTCTCAAGGCAAAATGATGAACAAATCATATCGCGCCATGTTGCAATCTGCTCTCATCTTTGAGGGTGTTGAGATTAATAATTAGTACTGTAGATTTTTTTTTTCTTTGATCGGGAATCGTACATACGTATTTGTGAGACTAACCCTCGAGTCAAAGGTAGTAATTAAGTAAAACCCTTTTGAAAGTGACGACTCCAAAATTTGAATCTTGTCGTTAAAGTTTGCCTTGAAGACGCAGTCCACTTTCATTGCGCCCGGCCTATGTTAGGTCTACTCTTGATTGTTTGTTTACACATTTTATCAATCAATAATATTTTTGTAAAATAAAAATTAGAATTGTAATTAGATATTAAGTATTGATAATTAAGCAATTTAGAGTGTCAATGGCATTATCCCATTTTTAAATATCTCGTAATATTGTTGCTAAAAAATGAATGAATAGTGATTAAGAACAATAATAACAGCATTAATTTGATGTTAAAATTGTGGATAGCCAACCTTGACTTTAAGACTATATTTAATACAACAGCTTTGAGACTAAATGCGGCATGTTGTGATTGGCAGTGGACAACTAGAGATGAGGTGTATCATTTAATAATTCTCTGAATTAAATTTCACAAAAAATAATATTATAATTTTTTTTTTAAAAAAAAGCAATATTATAAATTTATTAAAAGCCCGTGCTGGAGAGTGAATGGTAAACGTGAAAACAATTACTTCCAGTGCAGTATAAAGTATTTATAGTAATACTTTACCTTCAAGATGAAATCACATTTTGCCAATACATTAACAAGACAAGGACCCCATGACAAACCAAATTTAGCTGAATGACACAATTCATATCCTTATTTTTCCAAAGTATTTAATCTTCCCACATATATTACTATCACGTTTAGGAGTGGTTACATTATTAGACTCTTGTTTTAGCAAAAATTGTATCATAGAAAAAAAAAATTATTCAATATCCTATAACTCTCAAGGACAGAGAAAGCATGTGAGCTAACTAAAAGGTTAAAAAAGTGAAAACTCAAGTAGAAACGGCAATTAAATGAATATGTAGGGCTGTGGTAGAGGAGTGTTGGATCATTTATGTTGTTGTGATGAATATACCCCATATATAGGCCACACCTTTTCTTCATTGCCTACTTTTCTGGGTAATGAAATGTGGGGTTCCCAATTTTGCTGCCCTAATAAAATGTTGTTTTCGTCTATTGATGTTAAATTTCCCCTATCTTCTGTATGGTACGTATATTTACTCACTCTGACTTATTCCGCTGCTACAATTAATATTATAACATAGACAATTCAAAACTGGTGGTGACATTCAAGACATTCAGTTTCTCAGCTCTCACTTCAGTTTTTTTTTTACCGCATATACCAATGTTATTAAAGCCAGGACAACAAATAAAAGTATATTTTAGTTTAGGTTTAATCAGTTCGATTAGTTTAATATATTGGATGATCAAACCATATGATCTATAACATAATTTTTTTCATAAGTTATAAACAGGTAATACTAATAAATATTATAATGATTTAAAATTAAAATAAGAAATTAAAAGCTCGCAGATCGAACTTATCATCTCTATAATATAGTAATATTACTATAAATTTATAACTTCAGACTTTTTAGTCTATAAAAAAAACAACTTTATTTTTGTCAAAAAAAAAAACAACTATATCCATCACTAACTTTTAAGTTTTAAGTAACTTTATAAGGATCGAGAAAGTCTATATGTATTTTCAGTTTTTGAGTATTTGTTAATTCAAATACTCAATTCAAAGTGTGTGGGGATCGAGAATGCGAGTGACCAAATGTTGGATCGATGAAGACCATGAGCGACTACACAGGAACATAGATGAAGGGATGGGATGGACGGTCGGACGGACGGAACAAGAACTTCTAATGTTCTGCAATGTTGTAGTTATGAAGGAATGAATACTAAATCCGAAATAGATAATTAGTTTCACTTTTTAAGTATTTTTGTTATTCTTTCAATTTTGAAATTTAAATTTTTTTCTAGAATGTCGATCGTCAAATCCGATTTATTTTTTGTTCAACTGAAATTTTGATAGATAATTTTATCGATTTAAAGCAATCTGATTATAAAAACAATTTTGACATCTGACCAAGATTGAACAAGAGTCCGATTCACAATTCAATCGGTTGCATGAGTTGCTCCCTTTTTTCGTTAGTATTAGAATGTTTATCTATAAAACCAATTGATTAATTATGAGTTTAGTATAAAAGTTTTCATATTATCAACTAGTCATATATTATTATATTATTAAAAATATTAAACTTTTATTATAATAATAACAACTACTTTAAAAATAACACATGATGATATAAGATTGATTATATATAAAATTTTATATTGACCATGTAACAAAATTAAGCTCTCACTTGATAATATCAATTCTGTAAAAAAAAAATGATAAATAATAAATATTTGATCTCATAAAGAGTATCAGTACTCAGAAAAATATATATTCTATCATTCGATGAAGTGTAGTTAGTCTCTGTCATCTGAGAAACAAGACTGAAACTGTACGATGTTGTCATTCATGCATACAGGATATCCCAGATGGAGATGCAGATCTGCCTCCTTGTACCCTATACATTGTGGCAACTATTTCTAAGATTATACCCGAACGATTAGTGTTTCTTTCTTGGATTCTATTGAGTGTATAAATTGTACTGAGTTACTCCTTTCATTTGTTTTTTATTTTTTTATTTTTTGAATTTGTGGAAATTCCTTTTAAATGTCATGAAGACTAAAACTAAGCATTTTATTTTTGAAAATATAAAATACACGATCATTTTACTCTTTTGAGTGTCTTATACTTCTATCGTTTTGTAAATATATATTAATTAGAGAAGTGAGTTTTATTTTATTTTTTTATTTTTTATTTTCCTTCAAAGAGGATATAACTACTCTACCCTCTTGGGGTTTACGTACCTCAGGTGAAAGATTAATTTTTATAATTTTTTTATATTAAAAAGTTTATGTGAGTTAGGTTTGCCTAAAGATTAATTTTATATTAAAACAACAATATATAACAACAAAAATCATTTTCTCCGTTAGCCGGGTCTAACATTAAAATAGCATTATACAATATTAAAAAAATAACTAAAAAGTATTTGAGATTGAGGAAACACACTTGGGACGCACGTGTGATTGATTTGGAACTTAGTGAGAATGATATTTTTATATGGTATTATTAGCACATCACACACTTTAATTAACATATAAGAATGTTATGTAAGTTACCAATCTGGTCTCACTAAATGTCAAATCAGTCCCATGAGTGTCATGTAGGCCACTTACATTAAAAACTGTAGAATTTTGATATATTGAGGACCAAAATTGCACAATCGTAATACTTGGGGGACCCAATTAGTGCAATTGGAACCTGAGGGACTAAAATTGCACAATGGTAATACCTGAGGGACCCAGTTGTCGTAATTGGAACCTGAGGGACCAAAATCGCACAATCGTGATATCTGGGGAACCAAAGTGCAATTAAGTCTTTTTTTCAATATAGGCTAATGTTAGTATGTTTATTGTTATGTTAGTTTTTCTCATTTTGCAAAGTTAAACCCCTCTTTATACTCTTAGCTCAAATCAGTTGAGTTACCCTATCCCAATTTAAACCCCTTTTGTTTTGAGACAAAAAATAATGATTAAAAACTTTTATAAGATTCTAAAAGGGATGAGATTCCATTGGTGTTGCCATTTTATATATAATTATAGGTTTAATGAAATAATGGTTGGTTATTAACTTGTTGGTTTTCTTCTTTTCTATAAATCACATAAGATAGACTTGTTGAACACGTCTTTTCATACTTTTTTCTAAAAAATCAATTTCATTCTTCTCTCTTATTTTTTTCTCTTAATTTTCTCTCTTGTTGCCATGCTTATTGACATTGTAAGTAAATTTCAGTTCACCAATTAAGGTTACTAGTGTAGTTATCCCTGCGAGACACACGGACATCCGTTAGATGATTATTTTTATAATAGTTTATTATAAATAATTTCAACATGAACAATATTAAATGTATTATTTTTTTTGAATATAAAATAATACTATTGTGTGCAACAGTTGGATTTGTATCTTCAATAGTTAATGAATAACAAGCTACATGACAAATTTGTATGATAGAAATTTTAGTAGGTTTTATAAAAGCTTGACTTTTCATTACGGATATGAGTTCATGATATGCAATATGTTAATCTTTTATGTTTATAAAAAAAAATACACATTTCCATGATATTATATGTTATTGTATTAAACATTTATATAACAACAACAATAGAAAATACTTTGATGAAAAACAAGCAATCATACTTTGATATTCAACACTATTTTTAAATATGTATGATCATGTTATTTAGGGTAAGTTATAATATTGGATTGTTATGTTCAATTTAAGTATCGGATTATTTCTTCCTTTATTAATTTTTCGTTTTTCGTAAGTTTTTATTTTCAGTAAATTTTTATTTTTTTTTCCGTAAGTTTTTATTAATATGAGACAGTGATTTTATTTTTACATAAGAAAGTGACACGTGTCGCCCATTTATTCGTCCACAACAAAATCATACTACAATTTAAATTTAAGAAAAGGCTCTAGTATGAATAATACAATAATTAAAATAATTAATTAAGTAATTATTTTTTTAAGAAAATGTCAGATGTCGTCGGTGACACGTGTCGCTCGTTTATTCATCCACGAAAAATTAAGCTACCATTTGTTTTAAACAAATTATCTAATATTTAACCATTTTATATTTAAATTGTTAAATTCATCAAACATGAAGGTGGGAATTAAAAAAAATAAAAAAATAAAATATAATAAATAATAATACAATAAGTAAAATAATAATCTAAATAATTTTTATTTTAAAAAATCCAAAGGCCAAAAATCTATGTGGGCACGACCCGTGACATTTGGCGACGACCTTTTCGTCCACAGTAAAAGAATGACACAGTTAAAAATAAGACAAGGTCCATCAAGCTACCATTTGTTTTAAACAAATTATCTAATATTTAACAATTTTATATTTAAATTGTTAAATTTATCAAACACGAAGGTGGAAACAAAAAACATTGAAAAAAAGAAGGCAATATAATAAATAATAATACAATAAGTAAAATAATAATCTAAATGTTTTTCATTATATAAAATCCAGAAGCCAAAAATTCTACATGGGCACGGCCCGTGACATCTGGCATCGGTCTTTTCGTCCACAGTAAAAGAATGACACAATTGAAAATAAGAGAAGGGCCATGAATGAATTTTACAATAATTAAAACAATTAAATAAGAGAAGGCACATCAAGCTACCATTTGTTTTAAACAAATTATCTAATATTTAACAATTTTAAATTTTAAATTTTAAATTCATCAAACACGAAGGTGGAAATAATAAAAAAAATTGAAAAAATAATGCAATATAATAAATAATAATACAATAAGTAAAATAATAATCTAAATGTTTTTTATTATAAAAAATCTAGAAGCCAAAAATCTACGTGGACACGGCCCGTGACATTTGTCGACGGCCTTTTCGTCTAAGGTAAAAGAATGACATAGTTAAAAATAAGAGAAAGCTCATAAATGGATTTTACAATAATTAAAACAATTAATTAAATATTTAATATTAAAGAAATATCAGATGTCGAAATTATACGTGCACTCCTCCCGTGACACGAGTCGCTTGTTTATTTGTCCACAATAAAAGCATGGTACAAATGTATTTTAAGAAAAGGCCCAACAATAAATTATACAATATTTAAAATAATTAATTAAATAATTATTATTAAAAAATGACAGAGGACAAAAATATATGTGGACCCTACCAGTTACACGTGTCAGCCGTTTATTCGTCCACATAAAAATAAAGCTACCATTTATTTTAAGCAAATAATATAATATTTAAAAATTTAATATTTAAATTATTAAATTCATAAAACCAAAAGGTTGAAATTTTAAATGAGAAAAAACTGAAAAATAGAAGGCCATATAATAAATAATAATACAATACGTAAAATAATTATGTAAATATTTTTTAATATAAAAAATTCGAAGACAAATTTTTTTTCATAGATCAGGTACATGACTCGTGGCGCCCGCCTATTCGTCAAAAGTAAAAGCAGGACACCATTTAATTTAAACTAATTATATAATCTAAAATATATATATATAATTTGGGCTGAGACCGCCGTCGACACGTGTCGTCATCCAATTCGTCTATTGTAACATAATGGTCAAAAAGCTGGAGCGCATTCATAGAAAAAGTTTAAGATTAAAAAAAGTTTAATTAATTTTTTTTAAATAAATAACATTTTTTGTTTAAAAATTCGAACAAAAAATTTAATAAAAAGATTAAATTAAAAATGTTACATAAAATTTTGTTTATAAAAAGTTTTTAAAAATGTAAATTAAATTTTTTTTTTTTTTAAAAATCCGGAAAAAAAATTAAATAAAAAACATTTTTAAAAAAATCGAAAAAATCAAATAAAAAATATTATTTAAAAAAAGTTGGAATTTTTTTTATTAAAATAAAGTTTAATTAAACAAAAATTTAAATAAAAATATTTTGTTAAAAAATGGTTAAATTAATATATATATATGTATATATTTATATTTTGTTTAAAAAAATAAATAAAAATTATTTTTAAAAAAATTAAATAAAATAATATTTTTTTAAAAAATTGTTAAATTTTCAAAAAAAAAATTATAAAAATTCGAAAAAAATAAACAAATTTAAATAACAAAAATATTTTTTTAACACAAAAAATATTAAATAAAACTTATTTGGGATTCAACGGTGAAAAGTGAATCCTCTAATTAATATATTATTGGTGTTTGCTTTACGTTGAAGCAACAAAAATCACGGAGGCGCATGTGTGGTAAAAGTATTTGAGCAAAACATGAAAGAAACTTTTTATATGTTGGCGTTGATGTTAATAGTAATGTCAAACCAAACACACACAAAAGTATTTCCAATGTCGAGGTTGCATTTGAATTTAAAAAAAAATTTTTGATAAAGCTGGCAAGTTTAATATTCTAATTATGAGAAATGCTAGCAACACACACTCTAATACATATTTTTCAATATACTCCTTTTTATTGGTTGAAATTCACGTGGGTTCTACAAAATTCAAGTGGGACTCGCATGAATTAATAAAACCCACGTGAATTTCAACCAATAAAAAAAAGTGTGTTGGAAAGCATTTATTAGAAAATGTGTTGCTAACGGTCCACTCTAATTGATTAGTCTCAGAACCTAAAGGATGTGGAGAAAATCTCGTAAGACGAGAAAACGATTGTGCATAACACTCCCCCCTCCCCCAAAAAAAAAAGAAAAAATAAAGATGTGTACATGTGTTACTTGATTCATTCACTTGTTTATGATTCCGAAGGTAAATTGCTTCTGAAACTGCAGAGTTGAAACGTCCCAACATACTTTTGGCAAAGTTGAAGAAGGCAAGTGATGGTGGTCTCTCATTTTGGCCTACAAAATCCTAATGAATTAACCCTCTAGATACGTTTTAATGGCACTTAAATAAATTAGATTTGTCTTCTTCTAATTCATTTACACACATATATAAGCAACCCCAAAATAATCAAGAAACATAATTCAAACACGAATTAATCTTTGAACTATCCAAATAATTACAAGATAAGGTTGATGTTGATCGTGTAAAACCCATTATATTTATTTGCCACATTGCTATTATAATTTGTACCTAACATTGCATTGCTGGCATGTGAGATAAGAGCCCCTCAGTTGTTTTATGATCCTCATGAATATGCATTCCCTTTTGTGCAAAACACTAAACTAGTCCTCACTAGTGACCACAATAAGATGCTATGTGAAGCTTCATTGCCCACCCTGCACTTGTTGAAAGATTGATGGCACCTTTTCAATAAGGCCATAAAAACATAGCACTGATTTCTGATTTTCTGTGTCACAAGTTAACTATACAGGAATTTTAAGCCAATGGGGTGGAAAGACTAAACGGGACAACCTAATAAATCATTGTTATTATTGCCCAATTACTATGTGATCCCACTGCCTTCAATGCAATTTATGATTTGTCCTATCCTAAAATAAACCATTAGGCTCTCTTCCCACATTTTCTCTCTCTTTCTATTGTAAATCAACATCTATGCTATAATGTGGAAAATGAAGTGATTTACTTAATGCAAGGCCACAGCATTTAATTGGCCTTCAAATTAGGCTAAGCATATGGACCAGTGACGGCAGAAAGGAAGTGGCATTTTCTTAAAATCATGATAGGGATCAAGTGGAACCAGCCTATGAGAAACACATGTCAGTTTCTGCAACAATAAAGATTCTTTTAGTGTTAAGCTTGTGCTATACTTGAAGTGTGGCCAAAAACTAAAGCAAAGTCTCTCAAATGGAAGATATTTAAGGAGTTTAATTTTGATAGATAGTTAGTATAAAGCTTTTTACACTGTCAATCAATCACAAATCATCTTATGTGTGATTTTTTTTTGAAGGTGGCTATGATAAGAGTCGAACATTTTTAATGATGTAACGATCTATGATTGGTTGACACAAAAAATCTCTGATAATGCATATCAATTAAATTAATGTATAAATGGAAATTAAATTCTCATTCATTTGAAATAATTAAGTTATAATGGCTTTAATTAGCTGGTTTTCCACTCTAAGGGCCTACAAAGAAAATTTTGCCTGTGTGCTTGGCTTGCAATAAGGAGTAACTTCTGAAACTTGGCAAAAATGCTATCGGTCTGGTTTGAAAATGGATTCTCTGTCTTTGGATTTGGTGCCTTTCTCTCTATCCCTCTCATCTCTTATTTTCTCTATCATCTTTTCCCTCCATTTTTTCTTATCTCTCATCTCATTTTTGCCTAAAGGCACCAAACTCCAAAGGCAGAGGATCCGTGCTCGTCCGGTTTGTAGAAAAACAGTATTTCCATGTTCTCTTGAATATATAACTACTGTCTACTAAACCAGTAAGGAAAAAGGAAAGGACTATGACTCTGTTATCATATGCTTTTATCTTCAGAATTTTGCAAACTCGATCTCAGTAAAATAGAGAAAGAACACAGCAAGGTATAAATATGCCTCTCACTCAAAAGAACCAAAAATTTAGACCTACAACATTCCAAACCGAGAGTTGGAGAGGTGACCATCCAACTAAGAACAATAGGTCAATTTTGAAAACTGGAACTTTTATTGATGACAATCAGTTTAACCAGGCCTGTTGGAACTGATTTTGTAATAATTCTTTCAATTAAAATTTACCATTTCAAACAACATTAAAATATCACTATTTAAGCAAACTAGAATATTTTAGTAACTTCAGTAAAGGGGCGTTTGGTGTGGGAATTTTTTGGTTCACTAGGAACGATAATTGCCAGGAATGTAATGGATTTTGGAATATATTTCTATGTTATTTTAACATGCAATAGTTAATGGATTTAATTCCAATGCACAGTCAATATTGCCATTTGCCACATCATTAAAAATATTCGACTTTTATAGTAACTATCTTAAAAGTCACATACGATGATGTTATGATGTATGATTGGTTGACAATATAGAAAACTTTACACGGACGATATATCAAAATTAAACTCACTTAATTCGTATGCAAGCACTAATCCCGCTGAACAAATAATGGCATATTATTAATTCATAATGCTTCCCCACACCCCCGCGCGCACAAACATATATTTATTTTGTGGACACACAAACACAACAGTAGGACAATAGAAGAATAAAAAAGTCAATAATCCTGTATAATATTGAAATATTGTTCATCATTGATGACGGGTAGGGAAGGTGATGAATTATGAAAAGAATGGAATGAAAGGCCATGCTAAATTACAAGCACAAAAAATCAAATGAAAAGAAAAAAAATCATTGTACATCAAGTAAAATCCTCTTTGCATCCTGTCTGACCACAGCTCCAAGAACTATGCCTTTTTTCAAATTATGCATCTGATGCGAAATTTCCATTGAGAAAATACAGAAGACCAGTTGTCTGTTAATGTGTACTGATTCTAAATTGATATCTTCTGTGTGATGCTACCTATACAAAGCATAAGGCAGCTACTTTCTTGAATGATGCCATAACACATAAGAGCAGATCCAATCTCCGAAAGGCAATTGTCCACATCACATTAAGCTTTAAATGATCATTGTTACATTTTCTGAACCTCCTCATAGATTGAATGGAAGAGGGCAGTGGAAATATACCTCTCACCAAAACTAGGGAAAACAACCTTCAATTATGCAAAACATGAGGGGAAAAAAGAATCAACGTCGGGAAGCATTATTAAAATGAGAAAAATTTCTCATGGATTGTTGTGAAGTAGAACATCTACATGCATGCATTCTGTACTCAAATTTCCACCCTTGATAATTCTGGGTCAACATCAGTGTCAAATTTGCCTAGGCCCTTATCTTTTACTTGGCTATTAGTTGCCACTTCTGGGAAGGGAAGCACAGAAACCCAACCTCATCTTAACCCACAATATATTTAATTTGCATGTAGGCACTGAACTTATAGTTTCATAAACCAAGTGGTGAAGACAGAAGCATCATGACTCTAGAGTGATCCTACTTAGGAGAGGTTAATTTTGCAAGGATTCATAATGATCCAATTACAAAGGAGATACAAGTACAAAAAATAAGCATGTTTAATCAACAACATAAGCTGGCCCAAAGATGATGTAGAGAGCAAAATGAACTGTTGAGTTGGATATTCTACAACTCAAACTAAACATAAGCACTAAAATGAATAGAGAAATGTATCTCTAGGCACAACACCATTAGTTCTGGTGAGAAAACTTTACAAAGCTTCGTTTTATTCTATCAAATGTCAAAAATTAAAAGTAATGAAGGGCCTAAAGCCTAATCATATTATAAAATGTGCAGTGCATCCAATGAAAACATACAAGAAAGCCAAAATATTTAAAAGAAACAAACTCACCACAATGAGTTTTCCAGAATTCTCAGGACGTCTAGCTAAACTTATGGCAGCAGCTGCTGCAGCTCCTGAAGAAACGCCAACCTAGATAGAGATTTGAAACAATTATAATAAAACAAATTTTAAAAAGTAAAAACCAAACTTCTTTGTAGCTTACAGTGACATTGCAATACCCAGCAACATACAAAACTGAACATGAAGAACATCAAACCAATAGCTAAACTGAATTTTGCGTCTAGAATATAGACCCACTAAAAATACATACAGAATGGCTAAGGCCCTGTTTCGATAGCACGGCTTACAGCTTATCACAATTTCTCTACTCGTATAAGTGCTTTTATGCAGAAAAAAAAAATTGTGTTTGTATAAGTTTAAATAAGTAACTTGTTAACTCCCAAAAGTTGTTTTTAGCTTACTTTGTGAAGTCAATTTTTTTTTAGTTTATTGAAGAACTGTCAACTTATACCGGAAGTTGTTTTGCATATTTTATAGTTTTTAAAAGCGCTTCATCGAGTTTATATTAAAACACTAAATAACTTAATTTAAAAGGAGCTTATGACATAAAAATTTTTCACATAAGTTCTTCTTAGGTAAGCGCTTAAATAAATTGTTTACCCAAACGGGATCTAAATGCTAATCAACTACTTCACTTTATATGCAAAACTGAGAAATAAAGGCTAGAATCTGTTAGGCAGAAACATATAAGGATTAAATAGCCAAAGTTTTGTAAAACGTTGCTGATAAGTAACACTAAAATATGTAACATAAAACAAATTAGAGTGAAGACCCAAATTGGTCCCTGAAAAATTTCGGGGACCCATTTTTAGTCCTTGAAAAAAATAAATTAACCATTTAGTCCCTCAAATTTTCAACGTAGGACATATTAGTCCCTAGATTTAGTTCCGACGTCCATTTACTTGCCTACGTGTCCTATTAACCATCTCACTTGACCCGATATTGGTCCTGTGTGGCCTATGACACATTTTAACCGTGAAAAATTAATGAAAAGTGAAAACAACTTGCATAATTTCAGGTATTTGAATTTTAAAATTATGCACGTTTTTCAGTTTTTATTCGTTTTGCACATAGGAAATTCGTCATAAGCCACGCATTACCACTAGCCAGTCAAGTACGGTGGTTAATCGGTCGCGTAAGCAAGTAAATGGATGTCGGAACTAAATCTAGGGACTAATGTGTCCCACTTTGAAAATTTGAGGGATTAAATGATTAATTTATTTTTTTTAGGGACTAAAAGTGGGTCCCTGAAATTTTTCAGGGACCAATTTGGGCCTTTACTCAACAAATGATATATAGCAAAGATATTTTAATTACCACTTACCAGCAAACCTTCTTCCAATGCTAATCTCCTAGCCATTTCAATAGCTTCAACATTGGTAACCTGTGTTCTCATGAATCAAGTTAATTTATTATGTAAAAATAATCTATTTAAGAAAATTATGAAGATAAAAACACTGCATTGATAAAAAGCCACTAAAGCAACAACTAGAAAGTGTTCGGCAGATGACATTGCAGGCAAAGCAATTATAACCAAGTAGATCACTCCAGAATTGAACTCTTTATTACCTAAAATTATGATAAGCATAAAGGTTGTTCTTTAGTATAGAAATGCCAAAAGCCAAAGAGAATAACCCCAATTAGGTAACTGTGACCAGGAATAAAAAGGGAAGCATATAACAGAGGAGTAATAAATTTTTTGTTTACCTTGATAACCTCATCGAGCAGTTTGATATCCAAAATGCTAGGCAGGAAACCTGCAACAAATTCTCCAACACAGTCAACAGCGGAAAACAAAATCTATTTTAACTTGATATTGAGCTTGAAACTAGCAACACAAAGAGAAACAACAAAACAAAGGACATTTATGAACTTTGAAAAAGATTCATACCTGGATTGTCTCCTGAGATTACACTTCTGTCTGCAGGTTCTACACCAACTACCTAAGCAAGACATAATATGGCACACTGTAATGCTAGGTAAAAGACAGTAGAACAGTTAAAGCATCACTTGCTCTGTTAAATGCAGGAAGCAGATGAAGCATACAGCAATAATTGTTAATACAGATGCCCAATACACTCATATAAACCATACAATTTAAGTCTTACTGGAAAACATTGGCCACAGTTTACGGTTTAATCAAATTTATACGAGAATAATTATACAAATATTTTATGTCTCTAAGTTAAGGCTCCCTTTTCTTTCCTTTACTCTCTTTGTCTCACTCTCTCTCTCTCTCTCTCTATATATATATATATATATCAGGACAGGAGCACACAACAGAGAGCGTAGTTCATGGAGAATAATGCTGAGCTGAGCTGGGCTGACCTTGGCTGAGCTCAAGCTTCAGCACAATGAAAATGTGCTTCGCTGAAACTCGGTTTGGTAAGAAAACATCGGTGGCTCAAGCTCAGCTTCACTATAGCTCACAAGCTGCTCGTGCTCAATTAGCAAGCTCATGACATAAAAAAGACAGGCACCAGCTATTCAACATAAGGGCAGGGACAGATGCAGGATCAAAAGGTTGAGGGGACCACATAATAGTTGAAATCATGAAGTAGTATGAAGAATTTTTCAGTATTTATGCTAATAAACTATTGTAAAATAACAGAAGTTTAAACATGTCTACGTTCACAAACTATAGAAATTTATATCAGATTTAGGAGTTTCATTAATGAGAAAGAACAAAATTTTCTAAATCAATCTCACAAGTAGGGGCATAATACAAATGCTTCAAGAAAAAATGCCATCCACTTAAGTATATATTTATATATGACTAACCATTTTTTCTTTTTTTAAATCATGGGGGGCCCAGCATTTGTGCTGCCCGCCCCCTATATCCGTCACTACTCGAGGGTGGTAAGGATGCAAATAGGGTTGGACTTGTGGCATCATAACTCTGAGTTTCAAGACCATTGTCTATTAGTAATGAGAGTGAGAAACAGTTGACCAACAAGGAAACAATTATAAAATAATGTAAATATTAAGTAATAAAAAGGTTTTTGTATGCAGATTAAGAAAAGTGAAGATATATATAGGACAAAATAATTCATTTTTAAGTGCATGTGTGTATCGAGCTAGTTCACAAGCTAATGATCCGAATCTATGAAAGCTCAAGCTCCACTTACATATTAAACGAGCCAAAATTTCAAGCTCAAGCTCAACTTATGAGCTCATGAGCCTAGTGTATTGAGCTGTTAGCGAACCGAGCTTGGGTAGCTCAAGCCATCTCGGCTCATTGCTATCCCAAGCAGAGAACTAGAATATGAGAAAGATAATGCTTTGTCTTCATACTGATTCAACAATAATTACATAGAAATTCTGTTAGTATCAATAGAGTGCAAGTTATCGAGTTTGAATTCAGGACCTCATACATTTAAAAGAGGATCTCAATGCCACGAGATCAATAAGATTAAGATATTCAATTAGAAATAACAACTAAATGCTTATCAAAGAAATAACCAAACCTTTATTTTTCCATTTCTCATTTTCAGATAACGTCCAGTGCCTGTAACAGTTCCACCAGTTCCAATTCCAGCAACCAGTACATCGACATTACCCATGGTATCCTCCCATATCTCTGGCCCTGTAGTTTCGAAGTGGATCTGTAATTTGCGCATTAATAACATGTATCTTAATTTATGTTACAATTTCTATTTCATTGATGCACCGTATAATTCAAAACACAGTGATTAATAAGGTGAGGGTCTCATATGAGATGGATTAGACTTAACCTTTGTGTTAGTCATGTTATCAAACTGTCGAAACATGTAAGCATTAGGTGTCCTGTGAACAATTTCTTCAGCTTTATCAACTGCCCCTTTCAGTCCCTTCTCTGCATCGGTCAAAACAACCTCTGCACCAAATGCACGTAAAAGGACTCTCCTCTCAATATTTATGTTAGCAGGCATCGTGACTATAAGTTTGTACCCCTTCGTTGCTGCAACAAAAGCAATGCCAAGTCCTGTATTTCCCGTTGTTGGTTCAACTAAAATAGTCTGCAAAATACAGAATCAGGAATTTAAAGAAAATCCAACATACAAAACCTCGACTTTGAACAAACCATAATATCATTGTTCAAGTTTAAAGACGGCTGATATAGTAAAATTCATGTTGATCTATACACCAAAAAGTCTACAAGATTTACCTTCCCTGGAGAAATTGCTTCAATCTCTTCAGCATCAGATAACATGCTGTAGCCAATTCTGACATTTTGAACAATTACATATGTTAACACATGACATGATGTATCTCCAGTACGAGGGTCAAAAAGCATATTGCAATTTGCAGAGTGCAACTCATGGAATGCTGTCAGGTAATAACAGCTTTCAATTTGATGAAAAAGTAAATATATGGATCATTTACAACAACACCATGCCAACAAGTTTCTCACGAGACAAGTCATACTCACGTGATTATATATAACATATCAGAGAACTAATCCTTAACAGAACTAAAGTATATCATACCAAAGAATGAAGAAAATATTTTTAGGGGGAAAAGTCCTGGCATTGTCTAATATGAGACATTCTCATGAACATAACAACTACCTGTCCTTGACGCTTCGGCAAGGCTCCATAGACTCAAGTTTTGCAGCAATGTTTGCCACACAGCCTTCTGTAACTTTATTGAGGTACACCATTGGAGTATTTCCAATCAACTGCATTAATATTCAAAGATTGTTCAAATTTTGTGGGGAAAAAAATGGCATCAGTATTATTATTGTTGTTGTTAGACTTAACTATCATTCACTCAGTGAATTCATCGTAAGTACCTATCATATTAGTTCCTAATTTTAGGGTGTGCTTGGGAGTTTAGATGGGAGGGCTTATGACTACTAATCTATTTGAAAATGGATAAAAATTATCCTCCAAAACCCTCCAAAGTCCTCTCCTAGTTCATATTTTGAGTTCTCCCAAAACCCTCCAAATTTGGGAGAACTCAAAATATGAACTAGGAGAGGACTGTGGAGGGTTATGGAGGTTAATTTTTATCCATATTACTAATAGATTAGTAGTCATAAGCCCTCCCCTCTCTTTCCCTCCCCTCTAAACTCCCAAACACACCCTTAGGAAATTATCATTTTAGTCTCTGAAATTGTGAGCACCAGTCACATGAATCCATCTCTATATTCAAGGACTAATATGCCTAGTGTAAAAAGAAATAATAATTTTCTAAAATAAAGGACTAATATAACGGGTGGTTACAAATTCAGATACTAAAACGGTGGTTTGTCTTATTATCATAAAAAATTAGCACAAACGTGAAGCAATTAAAACTGGCCAATAGCTGGATTTTTTTTTGTTACAGACCTTGATGTCAGAAAATCACTTCATATTACTACTAATCTGAGTCGAGCCGGAAAGACCATTTAAGTGGCCAAAGCACTCTATTGCATATTATTTTTCATTGGATAATGCTAAAAAAGTGTTCTTAGAACATTGTTTAAAGAACCAAGAAAGAAAAATTCATATGGGAAATGATGTATTTAGCATTTCGAAAAGTTTTTGAATGCAAATTTTCCTTTTGTAAGTTCCAAGAGATGGGCACATTAAAAATTAAAACTTTTGAAATTTATGAGAGTAATGTAACGGTGAGAAAGAGTTATAACATGGAAGTTGATGCAAAACCTGCGTGACATCTTCGGCAATGTTAACAGTGTCAAGCCCTTCTCTGTACACTGAAGCTAACGGAGAACCTCTAACGGAGACTGAGGCGGCGTGTATGTAAGGAGGAGAACGAGTAGAGGGTTTGAGGGTAACACGGTGTGGTTGGAGTGGAGGAGGACGAGGACGAGCAGGAAGCAGTGAAGAAGAGAAGCATGAAGATGATAGCGCCATTGTGCTCCTTCTTCAAGGTACTAAAGTGTTTTTATTTTTCTAAGATTTAAGATGGGTTTTACAATTATTATTGATTTACTCCATCATCTCATCCAATTTTATTTTATTTTTTTGGACAATATCATTTTCTTAATCCAATATATCATGGATGTTACAGGCTTTGGGCTAAAAGATTGGGCTTCTTTTGAACTTGCTAAACGGTAAAGAAGGGTCTTGCTTTTGTAACCTGATTTTTTGCTCCTGTGAATTTTTTGTCTTTCAAAAATATCCTTCATCTCACGATGTAATCATACTTGACTTCTTTATGTTTGTACGATCTGAAATTTATTTTTAGGAACATTTCCGGAAATTAATTTCATGAAATGTAAAATGACATTCCGGAAATTAAAATCTAGATGTGTAAAATGACAAATTATATGTCTTTAGAGTTATCGGAAAATAAATTTTAGACATATAAAATTTTACACATTCGAAACTTAATTCCTAGACGTATAAAATTTTACACATCCGGAATTTAATTTTCAGATGTATAAAATGGTCTTTCATAAAATTTTATACATTCATAATTTAATTTTCACATGTTTAAAATGGTCTTTCGTAAAATTTTATACATCCGACATTTAATTTTCACATGTGTAAAATATTCATTATCACCATGCAAAATATCCATTATGTGAAGGGTAATTTAGGGATAACAAATATAGAGGGAGTGGGGTGGGGTGGGGTGGGGGTTTAAGGTGTATGAAGAAAAAATCAAAGCAGATAGTGGGGCCCGTAAAGAATGATATAAACCCAAAATTCCAATAAATTAAACATTTTTGTTTTTATATATATCAAATTTACACCAACTAAACCAAGTCTATTGACCCAGTGGTTGTAAGGCTTGTATTGGGATACTCTATGGGTCGATTCGGTTTGCTCCAGGATTCAATTCCTAGTGATGTTAAAATAATGTTTGGCCAGTGGAAGTCACGTTCCACAAACAGTGATTAGTTATTCGTTGACAGTATTGGAATACATTGGGTTTAGAACCAAAAAAAATTTACACCAACTAACTTATGATTAAGAAAGAACGAATTTCTAACGCAATTGAACTAGTTATTGATGCGTAAATTATTAATTAACAATTATTTGATGGAAACAATTCATAGCTTACTGATATTTTGATCTTTCTCGATAATTAATCAATATAAATGTTAATTAATAATTTAGGCATAAAAATCATTTCTACTTTTGATTTGGCCTTTTGACAAGCCTTGGCTTTGGAATTTCACCATGCAAGACAAAATTTGGATGAAAAGTAAAACAGTAGAAATTAAGACTTGTGGGCCATTTTTTTTTTTTGGGTGTACTTGTGGTCCATCTATAAGATAGATGATAGCGTAGAATATAAAAAGCTCCGCTTTTTCACGGCAGTGGTGCAATTTGATTGCATAATTATGAGAGGGACGTGGTTTTAAAAATGTTTACGTAATTAGTAAATGAAAGTCATATATAACACACATGATTTATATTTTTTATAATTTTTCCTCACACGAGTCGTATTGAACACCTACGACTTCTATATGTTATGAAATTTTTTTAACTAGTCGTATAAGTCATATACGACTTCAACATCATATAATTTTGGCTAAAATATTTTTTTGGTCATTTATCTTTTTGGGTAAAATTTATTTTGTCCCTTTATCTTTTAAAAGATTCAAATTGATCTTTTATGTTTCAAAAGTGAACCTGTAACACCCCGATTTTCGCTGTTTCGTAATATCGGTGATAAATATATAAATATATATTTTTATCCGAGACTTAGAAAATGATTTTGGATAAACCAAGGTCATTTCCTTGTTATACTTATTTTTATAAGGTTACAGGGAAGTTTTGGTTGAAAACTCAGACGGAAGCCGGTCTCTGCTTGTTTTCGTGTTTTCACCGACAAGAAAAGTTTCTTCGCTCAGAAGACCTAATTTTGAATCGTGAACGAGATGAAAAATATTTTTATCGTATTTACTACGATACTGAAAGTTTTGAAAATTTTGGTAAAAAAATTAAAATATTATGTTTGTTGCGGGCCTATACGACGAGATGTCTCTAGGCAGAGCCTGAGTCAGATGAATCGGAAAGTCGGCAAAGTAGCAGAGACATTGGAGTGACCAACTTGACGAGCATTCATGACGAGTTTATCCTATCATAAATGGCAATAAATGGTACATTTATGGCAACATTTAATTTTGTTATGAAATGACCAAAATACCCTTGTCTTTTTATGACAATTTCTACCAAATGCCATTGGACAAATTGATCAAGCTTTGTCCCATCCTCACGGCTCCAACACCTTCTTCATTAAGTTTTGAATTCTTCTTAAACAAGTTTTGAATTCTTCTTCACCAAGTATTCATTTCTTCTTCACCAAGTTTTGATTTCTTCTTCTCCAAGTATTGACTTCTTCTTCATTAAGCATTTGTTTCTTCTTCATTAAGTTGGTTTCTTCTTCATTTAAATAGGATGTCTTCTTCCTTAAGCCATTTTTTCCATTTTCATGTTCTTTGCTCCAAAGAGTTCATAACTCGTTTGATTTTGCATAGCAATTCTGATCAGTTTCTATTTTGAATCTCGAAAAACTTTCAACATGAAAGTTGTTCATCTTTCTCTCTTCTTTCCAACGACATAAAGATCATCCAAAACGGATAAGTATGTTGAGAGATATACCCAAAATACCGAAACTGTTCTAAAACCCTAACTAAGTTCATCTTCTCCCTTAAGTTCTCAAGAACACCATAAGAAACCTTGAAGAACATCATCCAAATCATCATTTTAGAGATTTCTAACTCCAAACTCAGCCCTTGGCCGAAACCCTAGTTCTTGGAACTAGATGAGTTTTAGTTCATGTTCTTGGTTCATAATCATGGTTAAAGTGATTAATCATGCTTAAGTAACTTATGGATCATTAATCCCTAAGTTAATCAAATTTTAAGTTTCCTAACCTAGAAAATTGGGTAAAGCCGAACCCTAACCCCCATTGATTTAAGTGTGTTGTTGTTTGATTTGATTTATTTTGGTTGCAATTCGTTTGAAGGAAACTACTGAGTTAGCTGATTTACACTGACGAAGAGGAATCGAATCGAGTTCGGGAGATTATTTAGTTCGAGTCTTCAAGAGGTAAGGGGAGCTTGCCTGATGGATTTTTCTCAATAACCATTTACTTGTTGACCATTTGCTTGTTGTGTATTCTGTATAATTGATGTGGTTGTGGTTATCTGATTATGTGGTTTATGTTGTGTTGTATATCTGAGTATCAGTGTTTGATCTGTTTTAAATTATTTATTTGAATATGATATTGCTATGGTACATGATCTGTCTAGTGGTTTGTTGTTGAATGTTGCTTGTGAGTGTTGTTTGAGAAGCCTGACTGTGGTCAGTGCACAACCGACTAATCAGATAAAAGCTTTAATAAGCTGTGTAAATTATATTCAATGTTTTATGGGAAACGTTGGAATATAATAGTGGTGAAAAGCATTATTTTGGAAAAATAAGGAGTTTTGATGATGATAATTTATTAATGTAAAAGTAACTCGAGTCACAATGAGAGCGAAATTGTGAAAGTGTTTCTGTACTGCTAATTTTTATGTAAGAAAGTTTGTAATATTATACAAAGTTATTTTATGAAATTAATTATTGAAAAGAAGTTAATGATGATTTTAGAAAGTGTTTTCAGTGGAAAAAGTTAAGTATTGGCTTAAGAAGCTTTAAAAGTGATAATTGATGAATGACTTGGAAAAGAGTGATGACAGATTTGGAAAAACGTAGAAGGCAAATATTTTGAAACGGCAGTATATATTTTAATGAAGTTAAAACCTCAAGTGACTCATATTTGTGAAAACCGAGTTTTATTATTTAAGGATTTTATTGATGAATTTCCAATTTTTGGAAAAAGAATTTATGAAAGCAAAACTGATTTCGTGTTAAAAGTGGTGTGGAACTTAGTAACCGAGACGTTGGGGTACTAAGGTTCTGTGTTGTGATGGACTCGGTCATTTGGACTTTGAGGGCCTATATTGTATACATGAGGTATACTGTGATAAAACATTGAAGATGTTTTCTAGTGCCACGAACCTAAGACTGGTGCACCGGTCGAGAGGTGTCGTGATTGAGCACTTGGACTGTGAGGTCCTATGTTTTGATAAAAGTTTTATGGACTGTGAGGTCCTATGATTTGATAAAAGTTTTACGGACAGTAGTAATGGAAGTTTTAAAAAGTGTTTTAAAACTATGTGAGTCGTAAGCCATTTTGAGCTTCGGCAAGAGAAAGATTGAGCACAAAGAAAAGAACAAAACAAAAGTGTTTTGCATGCATGTGGTAGACGTGCCTGAGATTTGTGATTCAATGCATTAATTACCGGCGGCTGAGGTAATTACGATATGCATTTATCTCATTGTGCCTAGGGAGGACATTGAGACCCCATCTTACTTGCTAATAGGTATAGGCCACTGGTTGTGGACGTTAGCAATGTGTTTGGCCTTGTGAGTGCCTGGCTGTGTATGCCTTGTTTTAAAGATGGGAAGAGGTTGCGCACCTGTTGGCAGTTAGCCAAGTTAGCCAGTGTGGCTATGGAGTCTGATCAACTCATATGATGTTGGGATATCTCATGAGATTAGGATGAAAAAACTAGATGATGAATAGAAGTGTCATGCATAATTTTATGGATGATGTTTGGGGTGTTGAACCCATTGATAAACTATTAGCTTATAAATGCTCGTGTGGTAAATGTATGTGTGTTATGTGGTGTCGAGCATTTAGTTATTGGGTTAAAACCATATATTGGCGTCTCACCCTTACACACACATTTCAGGATTCTTCTAGTTCGATATTGTACCCTGGGTACTTTAACACAGATGGTGCAGATGAGTCTTTCTAAGTCACTCAGAGACTTAGATCTAGTTGCTTGATGAGGTATTACTTGCGGAATAACTTTTAGAACGACCAGCTTAGAGTTGAGACTTAGATTATTTTGATAGAATGTACGAGTTTGGCTCAGAGAGCCTTTATTTTAAAATGGAATGTCTATAGCTCGAAGAGCATATCTTTTGAATGAAAATCTAAGCTATTTCTTTTGGTCTTGTAAAGCTTATGGCTATAACTATTATTTTTATGTATTGATGCCTTGTTGAATTTAGTGTAACTAGAATTCTGGAGTGAAAATGTAATCATTTTAACAGGTGTTATTTTATCTGGGATGTCCGAATTACAGAGGAGACTCTGTCGAAATTTTTGTAAAACTACTAGTATGTATTTAAGTATATCCTTTAAATTAAATAGGCTTGTCAAGCTATGATAGTAAGTGTGTGTGTCGATCAATTAAGGCTTAGGTATGGAGTCGTGACAAAAAAATTTTACACCCAATTTCAGACAATTATGTACTTATATAAATTATTTTCCGAAAGCACCAGCAAATTATCTTTTAATTTTATTTTCTCACGTGTTTAGAAGGTAATGCCCAAGGGAGGGTGTTACAGAACCAAAGTGATCATTTCCGTCAACTACCATCCATCTGCAGATGGAAAACACTGATGTGGCATAAAACTTTTCTAAAAAAAGGGAAAATTAAACCCAACCCATATCTGGTTTAGGGTTAAGACATTTCTTGCTTCATCTTCATCATATGGCATACAGGTGACCAAGGAGGCGGAGGCAGTAGCGGTCCATGACGACGGCACGACTCAGGATGGTGGTACGGCTCGTGGAGCACGACAGATGCGTACGGGTCTTGGTCTGAATCAGCTCATGGAGCACGGCGGCGGATTCGTGATGGCGATGTGAATGGCGAACTAGAAGGAGTTCCTCGTGAGAACGTGACGGTTCTGTTGCGGATCTGGGATCTGTTGCTTGCGGCGGTGACGACGACGAAGAAGAGTGGCGGCTTCTGGTGGAGCCTTTGGTGCGGTGCTGGTTCAGATTTGGTTCGGATTTGTCTGTGTGTTTTTTGTTTTTTTATTTTTATTTTTATTGGTTTTTATGAGATGATGGTGATGGATTGTGGTAGGGAGAAAAAATGGTTTTGAGGAGTTTGATGCTACTAGTTGAGGATGGAGCTCGACGAGGAGGATCCATGGAGTTGAGTGAATAAAGTTGTTAGGGTTATGTTTTTGGGTGGCAGAGAAATTTTAAGGGGTTGAGAAAAGATGAATGGGTTGTGGTAGATGAATGTTTTTTCCTCTGATAGTCATATGTTCATGTTTTGGGATTTGCTAATGTTAATATTTTTTTGGTTGATGTGAATTGTTTATGTTAATTTTCTACTTTTGTTGTGATTTATGTTCATATGGGGGAACATTTTCTGGGTTTCTGAATTAGTGTTCATCTTTGATTCATGATGTTCATGTCATGCCTGGTGGAGTTCGATGGTTTGGAAGACGGTGGTGGTAAGAGTGAGAGTGAGGAAGAAGAACAGTGACATGTGGCTCCACCTCATTGGTCAGGAACTGCCACATATGCTCTCATTAACGATGTCACTAACAGACTTGGCGGAAAGGACGAGTTTGAGTAACTTTTGAGAGATAAAGGATCAAAATGAATCTTTTTAAAAATAAATGACCAAAATGAATTTTCAGCAAAAGATAAAGGACCAAAAAAATATTTAGCCTACAGTTTTTTTAAAAAAATTACAAAACATCATGTCATAACTCATAGGGCCACGTCTCTTTATTTTAAGTACACAATAGAAATATAATATTAAATTTAAATTTAAATAACTACAACATAAAATATAAAATAAAATAACTATAGCATGAAATATAAAATTAAATAACTATAATAGAATTATAAAAAAAACTAAATGATATTTTTGGTCCCTTATCTTTATTTTAGGTTTCAATTTGGTAATTTTTTTTTTGTTTTGGTCACTTATTTTTTATTTTAGGTTTCATTGTAGTCCTTTCCATTAAAATTGTGTACGTAGAGGATCAAGTTGATATAAATTTTGCAAAATAAGGGACCATTTTGGAAAAAAAAAAGTAAAAGATGGATCATTTTGGGAAAAAAAGGGACCATATTGGTTTAACTTTTGCAAAATGATCCCTTATTGTTCCGAAATGGTTCCTTATTTTGTAAAATTTATATCAACTTGGTCCTCTACGTACCACAATTTAAACGAAAAGGACTACATTAAAAATTAAAATAAAATATAAGGGACCAAAATGAAACAAAAAAAATATGACCAAATTGAAACCTAAAATAAGGATAAGGAACCAAAATTATCATTTAGTTTTTTTTATAATTCTTTTATAATTATTTAATTTTATATTTCATACTATAGTTATTTTATTTAATTTTATATTTCATGTTGTAGTTATTTAAATTTATATTTCATTCCATAAAAAAACTTCATTTTTTAATTTTACATTTCTATCGTGTACTAAAAAAAAAGAGTGATTATCACGTATGAGTTATGACATGTTTCATAATTTTTTTTCAAAAAAATTATATAATGTTGAAGTCGAACGTCACTCATACGATTAGTTCAAATTTTTTTATTATAGATAGAAGTCGTAGGTGTTCAATACGACTCACGAGAAAAAATTATAAAAAATGAAAATCATATGTATTAAATATAACTTTCATTTATATTTCGTAACTAACAACTAAGAGTTACACTCCTTACATAAATATTTTTAAAACCACCGATCCCGTAATTATGCAATTAAATTGCACTGCTGAATTAAAAAAAGCCAAAAAGCTCGCACACTTTTTCATCGGTCATTCTCTAATTGTCATTTTTATACGGGAAAATAATATGTTACCATTCAAACTAAAATTCAATCATCTAACTTGAACTATGTAACATGCTTTCCTAATCATAATAATAATGAAAATTTGAGCACGCGTTTGAATTAAATCATGTTATCAACCCAACATAATTAGGGATGACAATTTCACCTGTATCCACGGATACATGTAGGTAATACCCGCAATGAATACGGGTGGAAAGATTAACCGAATATCCGTGGATTAAATAAAAGAATTTTTTATACTATCCGTTTATTGACGGGCGGAGGTAATACCCGCAATGAATACGGGTGGAAAGATTAAACGAATATCCATGGATTAAATAAAAGAATTTTTTATACTATCCGTTTATTGACGGGCGGGGACAGATAGTGAGATACCCGTGCCTGCTAGGGGTATTACCTATTTACTTTACTGCCCCTGGGCTATACTTGCTCATATGTGAGTCTATGACACAGACACAAACACAAACATTATTGCCTTTCTGCTTCCGCCGTTCTCCTCCCCACTCTCAACCCCAACTCTCATCTCCTCCATACTGCTTAGCTGCGTCGTCTCCTGTCCGTCAAGCCACCGGTCGTTCCTCCCTGAACGGCGACCGTCGCCCTCTCGCAGCCGCAGCCCAACCCAACACCTCGAGTCGCAGCCGCATCCCAGCTGTAATACCGCACACCGTCACGAACCAGCGAGCAGCAGTCGCAGCGCAGCCGTCACGAACCAGCGACCAGGGAGTCTCGGCCGCAACCCCAAGTCCCCAACCTCCTGCCTTCATCTTGTAAGTTCCTCTCTGTTAGGTAGAGTTGCAGATCTGTTTTTTTCCTTTTTTCTGTTTCTTTTTTTTTTCCCCGAGTAAAGTAGCATTTGTTTAACAGACAATACCTTACGGTAGAGCAGATTTTCAAGTATATGAAACTCTAAATGGATGCACAGATATCATAGATTGCACTATGGTGTCCAAAGTTTGAACCAATCCAATAACCCTACTCACTTCCAGCTTTACTATTTTGGATTTTCAGTATCAGGTTGTAAAAATTTGAAATCAAGAAAAACCAACCCAAGCTGATATGAATATAGTTCTGCACTTGTCTGTTAGTTTGATATACAATTCTATGTTAAAGAAAAAAGAAATTTAAAGCCAAATGGTACTTCCATATGATTTGAAATAACCTCAACTCCTGCCTTTAATGTATGAAATTGCTGGGTGGGTGTTTGATTTTCAACTGACCGGTGTCATTTTATTTGTTGTGCAGTCTTGTCAATGTCTACTAATCAAACTTCTGCTCCTATTGGTGATGGGCAAGAGCAACTGCTGCTCACATCAGATGTGGGTGAATCTATGAATGTAGATTCAACTCCAAATGAAACTCAGAGCTCAACTCCAAGTCAATCTGATGCTGGTAAAAGAAAACTAACTTCAGCTGTTTGGAACCATTTCGAGAGGAAATGCATAGATGGAAAGTGGAAGGCTATTTGTCATTATTGTAAGGCAAAACTGTTGGGTGAGACACACCAGGGAACTTCACACTTGCATACTGACTTCAAAGGCTGCAAGCTATGAACAACTCGGGATATAAGGCAAGCATTTCTCAAAACTGAGAACAAAGGGAATGAGACAGTACTTGTTGGTTCTTATGCATTTAATCAAGATGTAGCAAGGCAAGAGTTGGCAAAAATGATCATTCTTCATGAGTATCCATTATCTATAGTCGATCATAGAGGATTTAAATCATTATGTAGTTCTTTGCAACCATTATTTACAGGGGTTTCTCGTAACACTATCAAGAGTGACATCATGAAACTTTATAGTGTTGAGAAAGAGAATTTGATGAAACTGTTGTCAAAGAATCAAAGTCGGATTGCAATTACCACTTATATGTGGACTGCTAGTCATCAAAACAAAGGCTATATGACTGTCACAGCTCATTTTGTTGATGATTCATGGACACTGCAAAGTCGACTTGTAAGGTAATAACACCAAACTATTTTTATTTTTTGTGCGTCGTTAGTTATTATTGATTCTTTTTGTTGATGATATTATCATTGAGACTTTCATTTCAATGTTAGGTTCATTTATGTGCCTGCTCCTGAAGTCTTAATTGAAAGTCGACATCGATATCGATGAATGTATTACAATGTTGGAAGATATGGATGTTGACATTGTTAGTAAATAATTTTAAGATTTCATTTCAACCTTCCTAATAATTTTGATTGTTTGCATTTTTTATTAGATACATTTACTTTTATTTCAGGAATGTGAAAGTAATGCTCCATGAGTAAATCTGGTTATGGCAACTCAATGATGAAAAGCAATCAATGGTAAGTAAGTATTCAAGATCCTATGAAAATAATTATCAAATTGTCACATTCTTTATGATTTTTTTTTGTAAACATAGCTTATGTCCATTCTAAGTTTATTTATGTTCTATCTTAATAGTGATGCTACTTAGATGGTTGGACTTGCTTGGAGTTGCTGCTGTCTGCTATTTGGAGTTGCTGCATAATGTGTTTTTGTAACTGATTTTTGGTTAATTGTAATAGAGGGACGAATGTGATGTCGTGATGGTAGTGTGCTTGTGTTTTTTGTAACTTGTTTTGGTTAAATTGTAATAGGGGTTGATGAATGATGATAATCGTTTATTATTTGAGTGTGGTTTGATTTTTATGGTTTGTTGAATATTGTCATATCTTGAGTATGTTAATCTTTATTTTCTATGACATTTTGCAATATTTGCAATTTTTTTATAATTTTTTAAGGAATTAATGCATTTTTCCCAAAAAAACATAGTTGTTGATAGTACTCACGGGTACCCATGAAACCCGCCAAATACCTACCCGTCAAATACTCGTGCAGGTGGTGGGTGGGGACGGGCACAGATATGCCCATCAGAGACTGGTAGGATGCTATCCGTACCCGTTGCCATGCCATTCCTAAACATAACTATCGATTCTTACGTGACTTAGTTGATTTGACTCTAGTTAGTTGACTTGATTGACTTATTAATTTCATAAGGTGTTTATGCTTTTGGAGGAAGAAAAACTATTCCACAACGAGCATGTAAGAATTTTTCTCTAGTGTTGTGGAATATATCACTTATTGAAATGAATTGTGTTATTTGACCATCAAAATTTAGATAGCATATGACATCATATGTATTTCTTTCAATCTTTCACCTATTTTTTATATTTTTTATATATACGCATCTCCAACATGCATAAAAAAAAAAACAAAGGGGACACCGGATATTCTGGTGTTAAAAAACATTGCTTTAATGAAGCAAGTTGATCAAATGAAGCTAAGAGAAATTTTCATAGTATACCCCGAAGTCCAACCACAATTGGAACCATATTGCTTAAATCCTCTTTCTTATCACGAGTCTTTTGGTATCGAAGTAACACAATCAGTATCAAAATAAAAAATGAGGGGGCAAAAATGGTATTCTCACATTTCAAAATGCAACATTTTCCAAATCCAATGTGCACACAGCTCCAAAGAAAAAAGAGCCCTTTTTCTTACCAAAAGTTACCTGGTGCAGGTACTGATTTAAGCCCCATATCTTTACCATAAAGAGACCTGAAAAACCTTCTAGACCTGTTTGTTTTCAATCTCATGAAAGGAACCTTCCTGGAAACAGCTTGCCAAATCATTTGAACAGCATCACCCTCCTTAGAAGGGAACTGAAACTCAAACAAATTCTCAACCTCTTTCAACTTGTTCCACATTCTAGTCCACTCATCTTTGCCGATGCTCCTAATGAAATTTATTAGAAACTTTTTCTTGAGAGCATCCCTTGTACGGACGAATAAGCAGAACTGAGTGTAGTCAAGTACATCCTCATATGGAAGCTCAATTTGATCACTTATGATAACAGGCACACAGTGACTAGCTATGGCATCAAACAAGCGGTTTGATGAAGGGGTGTCACCTGCTATGTTAAGGCAGAATTTGGAAGAATGCATGCCTTCTGTAGCTTTCCTTATTCCACCTTTTTGAGCACTTCCAAATGAAAAATGCACATCTCTTTCATCTTTTAAGAGATAATATAGTTCTTGCCGAGCATGGCCTCCCTGAGCATGAGAAAAACTAAAGTTTAGCACAATTGAAGGTTACATAGAAAATTCCATAAAGGGTAACAAGTAAAAGTAAGTGAATGTTTAATTTGCAAAATATTGTACTTTTTCAACTAGAAAAATTCATAAGCATAACAAGCCAAAGAAAGTGAAAGTTACATAGAAAAATTCATAAGAACAAGCAAAAGAAAATGAAAGTTTAATTTGCAAAATATTGTACTTTTTCCACTAGACATTCATCTGTAGCTGATGTGAATTCCTTTTAAGGAAGTGTCAGCAATTTCGTCTACAAGAACAGTAGACATACCATGGCATTAGATAGAGCAATCAATTCAAAGAGGAAGAAAGACACAGAAAAGAACTTCATAGAGGATGCTGCTAAGAAAACCAACACCTTGTTATTGTTAATCAAAGCAAAAGATATATCCATTGCATTCACAAACAAAATCCAGATGAAGCCATGGTCACATCAACAGAATAAGCATGAAAACTAGTAAACTACCTTGTTCCAAACCATAATCTCGTTTCATTTACTTTTCTCCTATAGCTATGGATGTTGATTTTTTTTAATAAACATTAATTAATTTAAGAATATGTGCATTTAAGCCCTTAGTGATGCAACCTGAGTGAGGCAGCATTTGAGAACTGAAACTTCTACATAGTAAAGATCACAAGAGTAAGAAGGATTCCGGATAACTTCAGGAAATAATCAAGTGAATGGTATTTTGATTTCACTTGGAATTAAATCCTACATAGAGAGCATGAAAGTAAACACATGATAAACTACTTGATTTTCTAGTTAAGTAGTTGTATTAATAAAATCACAACTCTAACCTCTATTAATTATTTCTTTCTAAACTCCCTACATGTACAATTATGTAACTGAGACCATAGCATCATTTTTCCTAACAAGGAATTAGCTATGATGGTGCTGGATATTGGTATTGCATCAAACCAACATAAACCTATGAAATAAAATAAAATAAAATCCAATCCCCGAAACAAAAAGAAAAAAATTATTAGGAAAGTAAAGACTGAATTCTCTAAAAAGCTATAGCAACAACAAAAACCAAGATATTAAAGAGAAAGAGGAACTTACATCTTTTCTATTTATTGCTCCTTGGAAATACATCAAAGTTGGACGGCTATCAAAGCTGGAGGAGTCATTGACATAGCTTTTGATTACATGCTTATAAGGTGCAATAACATCTTTTTCAACATTGGCTATGTTTGGAGGATATCTTCCAAAATCTGAAAGTATGAATGTAGCAGGCCACAACTTCATTCTTGCATCCAGCATACTATTTGGATGGTGAGCTAAGATCAAATGATCCCTTCCCCCTGACCTCTTCCATTCTTCTTGACTTGTCAGATACTTCACTAACTTATCTTGCAGTACCTTGTTCCTGCTCCTCTTTTCATGTGGATTAGTCTTCGAGTATCGGTTATAGCTCAAAGAAGAAAAGAATGGCACAAATATAACATCAGCTTCACTTGAGTTGTGAACTCTTATTGCAGTCTTAGCTTTATTGGAAGCTGCTTCAGGTAATTCTGAAGCAAGAAGATCCAAAGTAAGCCAATACTCTATACTATGTTGCAAATTCAAGCCTCCGGGATAACCAGGTACTTTTGTTTTGAGATCAGGCCAAACACTTTTCCCTTCAGGTTTCCAATCCAATAGTCCAAAATGGAACTCAGAAGGTAAATCATACATAAAAACTTTGAGAACAACTTTTTCATTATGCATGCTGCATTTTGATTTCACACTATCATTTGTTTCTTGTGCTTGTTTTGTAGTGTGGTTTGCTTCTACACTTTCGCTGTCCACAAGGATTGCTCGGTTGCCAAAAGAGGACTCCACATTCTGCTTCTGCACCTCAGAATTTGAATCATCAAAGGTAGAGAAAAACTTGGAATTGGGTAACAAATTGTTGTCAATGGAATTGGGAGTACCCTCGGAACGCGTGGAGCGAAGAACAAACAACCAAGACATCATGAACAAGATTGTTGTCATTGAAAAGAAACAAAGCAAGGACTTTCTAGAAACAACCTTGATGGCAGTATACACATTTTTCTCAGCCATTGTTGCAATAGCATTCCAAGCACTCTATACTTGAAATGAAACCACCTTGAACTTTGCTATTTGAATTAAACATAAGTTATAACCATTGTTGGCATCAACATAATGGATGCATGAAGAAAATGAGGGTCCAAAACTAAATGCAAAAGTATATCAAAATATTGCATAGCAAATAGTACATTCAAAACTACAGAACAGAACAGAACATTGCACCAACAAATCTCATATGTGACAAATACCCTTCAACCAATATATGCATCACATTAGAAAATCTTGTAAAACCCCAGAAAAGTGTGGTTCAAGGAGGTGAAGATAGAGAAATAGAAAAGAGGAAAAATGTTATTAGGGTGGATTTGAGTGCAATACTGATGAGGTTGTTATCTTTGGTGATAGAAGAAAAGATTCTGTATGTTTGTTTCTTTTGTTTATCAGTATTCAGTGGTATGATACAAGTTAGGATGGAAGAAACAAGCGTTGGAATAGGGTCTAACTGTTGAAGCGTTCTCCCTCAGCTTAGAGGTTTCCACTATTTTTGGCCTAAGTGATACAACTTAATCAAACTTTGCTTTATCTTTGCTTCCTCTTTCAAATGTTCAATTTCCACAAATCCAAAAATTATTATAGTAAGACTTCTTTGTAAGACATTTTGTTTTATTAAAATAAGAGTTTAATTTTGATATATTTTTAGTTTAAAATTTTACAATATGAATCACTTATAAATCATCATATGCATACTTTTAAAATATTTATAACAAGAGCCAAATTGAGTAAAATAAATAAATAACAAGAGTCAAATATTTTTAATGACGTGACGATTTATGATTAATTGACAATGTACAAAAAAAAAAAAATTTAAATTAACCCTATATATCAATTAAATCATTAAAATAATTAACATTGAATCATGAGCTTTTGCCAGAAAAAAATAAAATAAATAAATTGAGTCGTGAACTAATATTGGTTTAGTACTTCAATTTTCAACGAGACGAAGCTACGTGACGACAACATTACCTGGGGAAGGTAACATAACATATCGTGGCTTCCAAGTTTAGTTAACCATTCATCCTGAATTCAGATAGAATTATAGGGAACTTCCAATTTTGGAGTCTTTTATTATTTTTTATTGTTTTCATTTCTTATTTATTTTTGATAAACCGATTGTTTTGACTTTTGATCTGGTAATTTAACTTAGTTTGGTTAATAAATTATAAAACTGTAGGGAGATAAGAGGGATAATGGAGATAAAGACCATCAAGAAAAAAAACGGAGATTTAAGAAATGGTTCCTCTTGCAAAAGTTAAACCAAGTGATCCTTTTTGTGATTTTATCTCTGCCTTCAGTTTCTAAATCCTTAAACCTCAAGCAATTCTTAAACCAGATAATAGACCCCACATTTTTGCTCAAAGTGCATTGATTGAAGTTACTTTTAATTGATTGAAGTTACTTTTAAAAAAAAACCACCTTTGATGAACGACCCTGCATCATCTCTCAGTAAACCGCCACAGGCATACTCATGGGAACCATCGATGTTCAATTTAACAAACCCTTGAGGAGGCTTCACCCAAGTTAATGGAGCTGAATTCTGAAGAGAGTCCCGGGAAGCCATAAAAGATTGGGTAGCATTCTCAATAAGTTGAGTTTGATTATTGATGAAGCCCCACAATTCCTCTCCCAATTGAGACGACTGAGAGAAATTTTTATTACAATTTTTTTTAACAATGATATTCTTTCTTCAATTTTTTATATTTTCAATACATCTATTTTATAATCATTACTTTTATCTTGAAAATAACAATAAATAAATAATATATAATTTAAATTTAAAGTAAAAAATATTATAATGAAAAAGTAATACGATAAAAGATTTTTTTTTTGACAAAGATAAAAATTCTTGTTAATCAATGCACTAAGTTTTTTAGAAAAGATAATTACTTATTAAAAGATTTGGATAGGGAATACATTAAAAAAAAAACTTTATTAAAAAATTTAAGTTTTTCATTCTTTAAAAAGATGAATTCTCTTATACCTCCTATATTTTTAGTGTAACTTTTACACTACTCACTTGGACCACTCACATGTTGACACCTCACTTAAAATGGATACATAAGTGACACCTCATTATCAATTTTTTTTAAAAATCATTTAATCTTTTCATTTAATTTTAGACTCGAAAGACCTATCCGGTCCTTTCATCCCTTCCATCCCTTGCACCACTTTCATCAACTGACTGTTAGAATCATAATTATTTGTGCCTAAACATGTTTCTTATTCCTTAAACATCATGTAGACAAAATCAATATCAACAAGAAACATGTTCATCTTCAAGAACAAATACAAAAGAAAATTTTATCTATAATCCTATGGCAATTCAAGATGATTATCGAATGCGGAAGCGTACCCGGAGGATCCATGAAATCTTGTTGGAAATGTTGAAGTTCCTGATAAAGTAATGATCTTCCAATTGTAGATTCTCCTTAGCCTTAGTTCCTCCTCTAATGGGATGAAGAGAATTGAAATTCTTTTCCTTTTGATTATGTCTACAATTGGGGACCAAAACCCTTTATTTATAGGAATTGCATGCCTTTCACGAAGAGTGATGTCCCTTCGGATTCAAACTCTTTCATGAAGAGTCATGACTATCCACACATTTCTTATCTCTAATTTTGCCCATCATAAAAATAGAAATAAGACCTTATGGTATCTACACAATAATTTTCATAACAATTATGTCCATAGCCATAAACCTTACTTGAATTAGATCACTTTTAATTTGACTAATTAAAAAATAATGGCCCTAACACATTTAAACATTACAAGTGTGACCCAAAAAATTTCTAACAATCTCCCACTGGTCACATATGTATGCTTATAAATGTGTTATACTTTATGAGCTCCAAATTTGCCATTATAAACCTTGGACATATCCCTATCCCGTCCATTAGTTATATCAATATATAGAACCAAAGCGGCTTTCGTTATATCAATCATAACTAAATCCATCAATGATCACTAATATTAACATAACCAAATGACATAGATTAATCATGAAATGTGCAGCATGAAAATCACATGAAGGTGATCTGTACATGTCGATTTTCAACTGGTCCTACTTTACTTTAGTGAGATCATTAAAGATATTATCGTACAAAGTGTAATAAACTAAATACCAAAATTTATTTCTGATCAGAACAATATCCAAATATAATAGTATGCATACATAATTTCAAATATAGAACATGAATTACATCAATGACTAACTCCCACTAAACCAAAGAATCCACAAACTGTATGACACCCATGTGAGCAGTGTGCTCATGAAATACCTTGGGTGGAAGGCCCTTTGTTAGAGGGTCTGCTATCATGGAGTTTGTCCCTAAGTGTTCTATGGAAATCTGTCCACTTTGTACTCTCTCCTTGACAACTAGGAACTTGATGTCGATGTGTTTCGACTTTGTCGAGCTCCTATTGTTATTGGAGTATAAGACGGTTGATTTGTTGTCACAGTATAACTTAAGTGGTCTTTCAATCCCTTCCAAAATTCGCAGCCCAGTGACAAAATTCCTCAGCCAAATCCCATGATTTGATGCCTCATAACATGCTACAAACTTTGCTGCCATGGTGGATGAAGCAATAAGCGTTTGCTTGGCACTGCGCCAAGAAATTGCACCACCAGCCAACAGATATATATAGCCCGAAGTGGATCTTCTACTATCTTGGCATCCTGCAAAATCGGAGTCAGAATACCCAATGATCTCCAAAGAGTCTGATCTCCTATATGTGAGCATATGATCTTTTGTTCTCTTCAAATACCTCATAACTCTTTTGGCTGCTTTCCAATGATCCATTCCTGGATTGCTTAAGTATCTGCCTACAACTCCAACAATGTATGCTATGTCCGGACGCGTACAAACCTGGGCATACATTAGACTCCCTACAGCTGATGCATAGGGAATCTTCTGCATCTCCTGAATCTCAATATTTCCTTTTGGGCATTGAATGAGACTAAATTTGTCTCCCTTAGCGACCGGGGTATCACCTGGTTTGCAGTCCTGCATGCCAAATCTTTTGAGCACCTTATCGATATAAATGCTTTGTGATAATCCTAGAATACCTCGAGATTGATCTCGATGTATCTGGATCCCTAATACAAAGGAGGCGTCACCAAGATCTTTCATCTCGAAATTTCTTGATAGAAATCTCTTGGTTTCGTGCAACATGCCTATATTGTTAGTGGCAAGCAGTATGTCATCAACATACAATACCATGAAAATATACTTGCTCCCACTAAATTTGTGATACACACAATCGTCAACCGCATTCATCTCAAAACCAAATGAGAGAACTACTTGATGAAACTTGTGGTACCACTGACGAGACACCTGTTTTAGTCCATAGATGGATTTTGTCAATTTGCAAACCATTTTCTTTGGGTCTCCCGACACAAAGTTTTCTGGTTGCACCATATAGATTGTTTCATCAATGTTGCCATTGAGAAACGCCGTCTTAACATCCATCTGATGTAGCTCCCAATCATAATGTGCAACAAGAGCCATGATTGTCCTAAAAGAGTCCTTCGATGAAACCGGGGAGAAGGTCTCTTTAAAGTCAATCCCTTCCTTTTGAGTATAGCCCTTGGCTACAAGACGAGCCATATACCTTTCCACATTACCTTTGGAATCCCTTTTGGTCTTAAATATCCATTTGCAACCAATGGGTTTCGCACCTTCCTCAGTAATGGGACAAGTTCCCAAACCTTATTGTCTTGCATGGACTTATACTCCTCATTCATTGCTTCAATCCATTTTTCCGAGTTGGAATCTTGCATGGCTTCACGAAAATTGATTGGATCATTTTCCATCATACCATCATTTTCCTCATGTTCTTGGAGAAATACTATGTAATCATCCGGAATAGCATTTCTTCTTTCTCTAGTGGATCGTCGCAACGGCACTGGTTCTTGAAGATCTTGAGTTTGTTCTTCTGGGACAACTAATTCATCTTGAATGGGAGTTTGAACAACAATGTCTTGGAGAGGTTCCGTACTTGCTTCATCAGAAGCAACTGTATGAACCGGTCTTGGAATTGAAACTGATTCTTCCTCAAAGACAAAGTCTCTAACCTTATTTCTCCCGCCAAACTCAATATCCTCAAAGAACGTGGCAGTTCCCGTCTCAAAAATTGTCTTTAATTTGGGATCGTAAAATTTATAGCCCCTGGATCGTTCAGAATAGCCAATAAAGTAGCTGCTCACTATTCGGGGATCCAATTTCCTTTCATTTGGCCTATAAGGCCTTGCCTCAGCTGGACATCCCCATACATGAAGGTGATTTAGACTAGGCTTTCTACCTGTCCAAAGCTCATAGGGTGTTTTGGCAGCTGCCTTAGTTGGCACTCTGTTCAAAATGTAAGCTGTAGTCTTCAATGCCTCTCCCCAGAGTGACTCCGGTAAAGTAGAATGACATAGCATACTCCTTACCATATCCTTAAGAGTCCGGTTTCGTCTTTCAGATACACCATTCATGCTAGGTGACCCTGGCATGGTGTACTGTGGGACGATCCCACATTCCTGAAGGTATTTAGCAAATGGTCCCGGACGTTGTTCACCTGAACCGTCATACCTACCGTAATATTCACCTCCACGGTCAGATTTGACACTCTTAATTCTTTTATCGAGTTGATTTTCAACTTCAGCCTTAAATGATTTGAACACGTCCAAAGATTGAGACTTTTCATGTATAAGAAATAGGTACGCATATCTGGAATAATCGTCTATGAATGATATAAAGTATTGTTGACCATTCCAAGATGGTGTTGGAAATGGCCCACAAATGTCCGTATGTATCAATTCTAAGACATCTATAGCTCTATATGCTCCCAATTTCTTTTGTTTGGTCTGTTTGCCCTTAATGCACTCAACACAGACATTAAAGTCTGTAAAGTCAATGGAATCAAGGATCCCATTTGACACAAGTCGTTCAACTCTATTTCTAGAGATGTGACCTAGACGCTTGTGCCACAACGCTCCTGAATTTGCATTGTCAACTTTGCGCTTACCACGTGATTCCACATTCAAGTTTTCATTATAGGAAGCAATAGTGTCAAGCAAATATAGATTGTCATACACCATAAGAGTACCAGTTCCAACAACATTTGAATTAATAGATAAATTGAATTGATTGTTTCCAAATGAACAATGATAACCAAATTTGTCCAAACAAGAAACAGAAACTAAATTCCGTCTAAAGGACGGTACAACAAAAGTATCCATTAAATCCAAATAATAACCAGTACTTAATAACAACCTAAAATTACCTATTGCCTCTATTTCTACCGACTTGCCATCTCCCACATAAATGCGTCTTTCGGCATCAGTTGGCCTTCGGTAACTCAGGCAACCCTGCATTGAAACACTGATGTTAGTAGTAGCCCCAGAATCTAACCACCAAGTGTTTCTAGATACTGAAGCTAAATTTACCTCAGAACAGACCAAAGTAAGGAACATACCTTTCTTTTCACGCCAGGCATGATACTTGGTACATTCCTTCTTGACATGTCTAGTCTTGCCACAAAAGAAGCAACCGTTGTCACCCTTATTTTGCTTCTTTTGTGTTGGACCCTTAGCAGCTTCATTCTTAGTATCCTTATGTTTCCTCTTTTTGCCCTTGTCTTTAGAGGTGCTTTCTAAGTGAGCACTTTCTGTCCTTTCTTGCTTCATCCTCTCTTCCTCTTGCACACAATATGAAATGAGCTCGTTAAGAGACCATTTCTCCTTCTGACAGTTATAACTGATCTTAAATTGACTGAATTGTGCAGGAAGAGATATTAGCACCAAATGTGCGAGTAAGTCATCTGATAACTCGAGCTTTAGAGCCTTAAGCTTGGAAGCAATATTAGACATTTCCATTATGTACTCCCTTACATTTCCTTTGCCCTTATACTTCATAGAAATCAAGCTTTGAAGGAGTGTGCTTGTTTCTGCCTTATCACTTTTGGCAAAGCGTTTCTCAATTTCGGCAAGGAATTCTATGGCATTTGTTATCTTTTCAGATATAGCACCCCTAAATGCCTCAGGAATGCCGTGCTTAATGATCATGAGACTCATACGATTGGAGCGTTCCCACTTCTCATAAGTTTTCCTCTCTTCAGAGGTACTGGAGTCCGTAAGAGAATAGGGTTGCTCCATCCTTAGTGCAAGGTCAAGATCCATGCAGCCCAGAACAATTAAAATGTTCTCTTTCCAGTCCTTAAAGTTGGTACCATTAAGGACCGGAACCGAATTCATGTTAGCAGATACAGTAGCAATATTAGCTGGAAAGAGAACAAAACAAACAACATAAATATACTCACATCATAATTTAAAATTCAATCGTCAACAAATTCAAATAATTGTATAATTCATCTCAAGATATCTAGTGCAACATTAATGTCAAGTCTTTGGACAGTAATATTAATTGCTAGTGGTACTCTTGTTGTAATGATCAAACATTGATAATAATGCATGTCAAATAATAAACCCCTCTTTGGATTGATTTATCATTCACATGTACAACATTATAATTATCACATGTTTACCATCACAGGTGTCTACGTAATCCGGCCAAATATTAACCTTCCTTTGGGCTGATTAATACCCGCATGGATACACGTATACACTAACATTTAACATTTCTTATGAGCAATCTGCACAGAGAGGTCACTTTGGCGACTTCATGTTTCAATTGGCTCACTTAAAATGTTAAACAATTATACAATTCAAAATTATGAGCAAAACATTTGAATTCATTAAGTTCTCCTTTAACAAGATTGTTTGAACACCAAACGTCAGAAGTTAAACTGTAGCCTAGTGGTTGGCCCTCTTCCTACAAACCAGTATGTACTGGGTTCGATTCCCGCCTACGCCAAACTGATCATTTTATTCATTTTCCATAAAAATTACTTAAAATAAAATAAAATGCACAGGGAGCCCTTCAATGAGAATCGATCCTTGGACATTTGCGAAACATTGTGACCGATCAAGCCACTGGACCAAAGCACACGCTGCTTAATGCAGTGAACTTTAAAATATAAATATGAATCACAACGATTCATAAAGAAACTGGCACCATTATGGTCACAGAAATTGCAGCAACTTTACTACCAAGTTACATTTAAATTCCACAAAAACTGAATATGTGGGGAAAGATACACCACAAGAATGAAAAATAAACATTTCCAATAAAATCAATCAAAACATATCAGCATTACACATTTACACCGTATTTGCTATTAATTCCTTTTTCATGTTGATATGTGATGCGCAGACAGATTTTAGGAAGAAAAAAAAAATGCTTTCTGGCCGTTCTTCACCCATTTTAAACAGGACGTGAGAGACAAATAAAACCACAGTCTCTACGTCAATTAGAAATCATGTTGCATGGTGAATAATCAATTAATTTATCAATTACTCAACGTAATCCAACATGAAACAGAGACCGATTCATGAAAAAAAAAATTACATCATGGAAGATCAATGAATAAAAATTTAAGAATAACATTAAGACTTAAATCATACATGAATTGATCATGGGTTGCTCTGATACCACTTGTTAGAATCATAATTATTTGTGCCTAAACATGTTTCTTATTCCTTAAACATCATGTAGACAAAATCAATATCAACAAGAAACATGTTCATCTTCAAGAACAAATACAAAAGAAAATTTTATCTATAATCCTATGGCAATTCAAGATGATTATCGAATGCGGAAGCGTACCCGGAGGATCCATGAAATCTTGTTGGAAATGTTGAAGTTCCTGATAAAGTAATGATCTTCCAATTGTAGATTCTCCTTAGCCTTAGTTCCTCCTCTAATGGGATGAAGAGAATTGAAATTCTTTTCCTTTTGATTATGTCTACAATTGGGGACCATAACCCTTTATTTATAGGAATTGCATGCCCTTTCACGAAGAGTGATGTCCCTTCGGATTCAAACTCTTTCATGAAGAGTCATGACTATCTACACATTTCTTATCTCTAATTTTGCCCATCATAAAAATAGAAATAAGACCTTATGGTATCTACACAATAATTTTCATAACAATTATGTCCATAGCCATAAAACTTACTTGAATTAGATCACTTTTAATTTGACTAATTAAAAAATAATGGCCCTAACACATTTAAACATTACAAGTGTGACCCAAAAAATTTCTAACACTGACCACCATGGCAGATAACCAAGCCAAGCACATATCCGCACTTCTGAGTTTTGGCCATCACCACTAGTCCCAACCACCATCAAGCTCCACTTTATGTACCCATCATGGGGGTAAATTAGGAATTCCATCCCCTTCCGAGTCTCCCACCCCTCGTTAGCTCCCATCTCTTCCTTCCCCCTTCCCCACCTTCAATTCGACCATCATTCTCACTATCAACCCATTTTTTTCCTTCTCTTTTTCTCATGTCTTTTATGTCTTCATCTTCGTCTCCTTTTACTCTCTCAAGTCCCAAACCAAACCCTAGATTTGGAAGTGGTGGGGTTGGCAGTGGGGTGGTTGATGTGGTGGCTTGCGGTGGGGGAGATACATGACGGAGATGGCAATGGGGGAAATACATGATGGAGATGGTGGTGGGGTGACACTGACGAGGAAAGGGGGTGGGTAATTTATTATTTTATTTTCTAAAATTAAATTACCCTGTTAATTTGGATTGTGTATTTTAAATCAATGACGTGGATGTTACAATATCAAATCACTGCAATCACCCGCGCATTAAATCATGTAAGCTTGTTCGAAATTAAATCATCGTCGAGATTCCACCCCACAAAAAACATAAACGATTATCAACATGATGAAAGTGAAGCTTGAGGGTGCTTTGGACTGGTGCAGGTGATGGCCAGAACTCAAGTGCAGATCTATGCTTGGCTTGGTTGGCTGCCATGGTTGTCAGTGGATGAAAGTGGTGCAAGGGATGGAAGGGGTATATACGTCTTTTGAGTCTAAAAATTAAATGAAAAGATTAAAAGATTTTTTAGAAAAAAGACAATGATGTGTCACCGATCATTTTAAATGAGGTGTCAACATGTGAGTTGTTCAAGTATACAGTGTAAAAGTTACATTAAAACTATAGGAGGTATCGGTGAACTCACCCTTTAAAAAAGCAAATTATCATTACAAAAAAAACTAACTTATCTCCACGTAAAAGAACGAGTGTTTCTAGTGCTTCAAACATGGCCGGGTCATCTGTCTAAAAAAAAAAAAAGACATGGTTGGGTCACCACCGTTGTTAGATGTGTATGTTAAACTAGATTGTTCTGCATCTATTCCTAATATAGAAGGAGTAAACCCTCAATTTAGTTCCTGAATTTGTCATTTGTTATCACATTAGTCTTCACATTAAACAAAATTCAAAAAAAAAAAAAATCTAGTACTTGATTCCATCATTCACTTGAGTCCCAATGTTAACTTTCTCAGTTAGTGATACAAACCAAGAATGATGTCCAACTTGATAAGAAGACCCAATTTAATTTTTTGTTGAAAATTTTATTTTCATTGATGATGACTTGTCTTGTTTTGGTTGTATATTGAGCTCCAAATGTCCGATTGACACATTTTTTGATGAATTGAGAAGCTAAAAATTTTTTCAACAAGTCGTATTATTTGCTTATTGACCATATTCAACTTCTATCATGGTCAAAAGAATGAGGGTTCCTCTTTTTCAACTCCCAAAGAAATCCTGGCTGCCCACTTCAATTCAATAAATTGAAAAGACAACCAATAGAAGGAGGGTTCCCCTTTTTCAACTCCCAAAGAAATCCTGGCCGCCCACAAGGCCACCATCCCTACTAATAAAGGTGTGTTTGGATAAACAACTTAATTAAGAGCTTATCACATAAGACCTTATCGCATGCGAGCTTATGCCATGAGCGCTTAAAGAAAGAAAAAGAAATAAAGGGGCATGAGAGGATTTGAATAGTGAAAAACACGGAGAGGGTGTTTAGTGCATAAGCTCTTTTGATAATTCCATAAGCTTCTCTCAGTGACTTATAAAAATAAGTCAAAAACTCCTTATGGGATGGCATGTTATTTTTATAAGCTCTACCAAACACACTGCATAAGAGCTTATATCATCAGATAAGTCAAAAGGAGTTTAAATAAGCTGTTCCAAACGCCATATAATTCCTCTTCTACTCCTTGTGCTCTTAAAGTTACTCCTGTATCGTTATCTCCAAGAGAGGTTTTTGGGGAAAAGAAGAATTCCACTTTTGAGAGAGAACAAGATGAAAGGATAATTTTAGAAGAAAAGAGAAAGCTCAAGAGAGAAAAGAATTGAGCGGAAAAAAATAAGAGAGTGTGCAAAAGAAAATTTTCCAATTTGAAGTGAAAATTCAAAATGAAGAGAGAAAGAATGAGAACACAGAGAGTGAAAAAAAAGTTGAGAGTCTATCTATAAAAGAAAGTGAGGTGAAAAACGCATTTTTTGAAAAAGAAGACAAAATAAAAAGAGTGAGGTAGAGGTTGAAAGAAAAATTGTGGGTCTATTTAAAAAAGAAAATAAGATGAATGGAGCATTGTTGACAAGGCAAACTATGCATATCTTTCTATTTAAAGATGCTTGTTTGACTACCAATGTTAACCCTTTGTCAAGTGATGATAATTCTATTTCGAAGGAGGTTGAAGAAGTAATTCAAAAAGAGGCCTCCCCATGGATTCAACAGAGTTGTGTTTTAACCCGGGAAATGAAGATGGTTCCCAGAGGCAATAAATTCGAGGTTGAATTCTCTTTAAGAGGAAGGAAATGATGCAAACCAAGAATATTGTCCAACTTGACATGAAGGCCCAAATTAGATTTTTGTTGAAAATTTTATTTTAGTTGATGATGACCCATTTGTCTTGTTTTGGCTATATCTTGAGCTCTAGAAGTCCAACTGACACGTTCTTTGATGCATTGGGATGCTAAGAAAACTTTCTACAAATTGTATTACAGGATTCTTGACTAGATTCGGCTTCTATCATGATGAAAAATGGTCTAGAATTTGAAGAATAATTTTGGACAGAATTTTCTTGTATTTTGGGCTTTCCATTATGTTTTTTTTTAAAATTTATTGTAGAAGGATGCACCTAGTACTCAACTTATAGTATTTTATGAATAAGAAAAGGCTTAGGAGGAACAAACTAGATCATTACTTGAAAGCCTATAAATACTCATGTAAGACTCCATTTTAAGGAATCAAGTAAACAACATATTTTATTATTTGAATATGCTTATTGAGATGTCAATGTCTGTCCATGTGGAATCCAGGTATGGACTTAATGTTCCATCAAGGTTAATCCAATAAGTCCAACGGTGAGAGTTAACATTTGGACTCAAGTGAAGGATGTCATGAAGTTCTAGACATCCAGGGACTTTTTTGGAATTTCGTTTAATTTGGGGACTAAAGTAACAACAAATGACAAATTCAAGGACTAAGTTTGGGGTTTACTCATAGAAGGAGCTAGAGGTAACGATGAACAATAACTATTAGGCGTGATAGCTCATCACTTTTCATACACTCCACACTGCCAATTTAATAACATTATTAGAAAGATGGATAGTGAATGATTTTTATTTTATTTTTTGAAAAAAGCAACCTCATATCATTTTAATAGCAATAGCGTCTGCAATATAAGTTGGACAAAAATAAAAAAAAATATGGAGACCGGGTCATAAAGTAGTCACCCTAGTAAGAGAATGAGCGACTACATTTGCTTACCCCCTAGCAAACTTAACAACAAAGTTTGATTTTGAACCTACTAAGTCCCTACACTCTTGGACAATAGCCCCAAATTCAGATAAATCCTCTTTTGGGTACATAATACTATTAGTCCTTGACTGTGAATCTAACTCAAAAATAACATTATTGAAATGCAGGTCATCAGCCCATCTTATAGCTTGTAGCAATCCAGGCGCTTCCCCTTCATCAACACTCAAATCCAGCCGTGTCAACATTGCACTTCACAAAATTAGGCGGAGGTGTTGTCCACTTTGTAATGTGTTCTATTGTGTTTCTTTCCTGGAACACCCCGATTTTCACTACTTTCTAATATCGGTAATAAATATATAAATGTTTATATTTTTATCTGAGACTTAGAAAATGATTTTGGACAAACCAAAGTCATATGTATACTCTATTTAATTTTAGAAGGCTACGGTTAAATTTTGGGTTGAAAATTCATATGGAACCCGGTCTGCGTTTTTACTGACAGTAAAAGTGTACTGATCATAAAACCTGTTCTTGACTCATGAACGAAACGGTTAAGGTTTATATCGTTTTTGCAATGATATTGCTTTTTTTTTGAAAATTTTCGCTTGAAAATAAATTATTATATTTTATATGGGCGAAAACTTCAAAATAACTTGCGTAAAACCTAAGTCGGGTAAACGACGGAGCTAGATAAGGAGCTGAGGTGACTGGTGTGACTAACATGACGATCATTTATGGCGATCCTATCCGAGTCATAATGGCCATAATGGCACATAAATGCCTTAGGATATTTTGGTGATGAAATGACCAAATTACCCTTAGTTTTCCATGGAGTTGGCAAGGCTTGCCATCACAAATTTTGGACCTAAAAGCCCTCCCCCACACGGCTCACACCCATTACACACACTACACTTAGTCATTTTCTTCTACTTCATCTTCATCATCTCATTTTTCTCTCAAAAACAAAGAACACCATACTTGAACTTTGAGAAGAACTTCATCATTTCTTGCCATTTCTTCAAGCTACAAGAGGTCAAACCTCATCTCCTTGCTTATCTAAGTCTTCTTATTCATAGATTTCATGAAGTTTATGCCATGATCATCATCATTCAAGTTCTCGATGCTTTCTTTAAAAATTTCTAGAAAATTGTGAAAAAACCTATTTGACATAAAACCAATTTCATGAACTCACTGTGATTCCTATCTTTATTATCCAAGAGCATGAATCAAGAGAAAATTTCCTTCCCACTCTTCTATTATGGGCCGAAAACCCTAGCTAGAGGAACTTGAAGAATTTTGTTTCAATTTTTGGAAAATGATACTTGATTTCATCCTTCTAATATCTATGTTTGTTGAATCCAAGAGATTAGAAATCAAATCAAATTCCTAGCCTATTTTACTAATGATGGCCAAAACCCTAACCATGTGGGTTATATGAGTTTTTGATTCAATCTTTGTCAAGTGGCAATTTATTTTGTATCTCTAATACTTATGGATCATTAATCCAAGAGTTTGTGAAATTTTGACATCTCTAGCCCATAAATCCTATGAAGGTCGAACCATAGTTCATAAGAACTAGATGGGTTTTGTTTCATTTTGTTGATTCATTTGTTGATTTGTGATTTAATTTGTTGTGAAGGATAAGTGATTGGATTGTTGTTGTGATTTTCGTGGAGGAACCAGAATTTTGAGAAAGAATTTACTGAGGAAATCTGTGACTTCAAGAGGTAAGGGGAGTTTACCTGAGGGATTTCAGATAGCCACATGCTGTCTTAGCGTTGTCTGTAAATTATCTGTTGTGGTTTCTATGGTTTTAATTATTTATTGTGTAATTGTTTATGTGGTTTGATGTGGTTCATTGAGTTGTTTTGTTATAACTGTATTAGAAAGTTATAACTGTGATGCTGTTGGAACCAAAGTGGTTTTGGATTAAATAATCTCTAAGTTTTGATGCTAACAAAATGATTAAATTTGCTTGGCAAAGTGTTAGTTGAGATCTAACATGTGCTTTCAGTTATGCAGGAATATTTAAATATAAGTAAAAGAAATATGGGATAGGTTTTCATTGAAAAATACGCGTCCATCCTTGTAGATGGGCTGCTCAATGTTTTGGTAAAAGTTATTTATTTGTTTATTTGAGTAGACTAGTTTTCTTAAGTAGACTAGGCTCTAAATGTTTGCTAGACGAATACCAAAATAACTTGTTAGAAACAGCAAGTCCAAAGACTTGATAATAAGCACGTCCATCTTGCCACGTAAGAAGACGGAAGTAATTAGTAGAAGTAAATGAACTGAAAAATAAAGTAATCTAGTAGACGAGCTCTAACTGTCACGTCACTAGACGGAGATCTTTATAACTCATTGAGGAATAGCAAGTCCAAAGACTTGAAAGACAAGAGGTTATGCCACGTCATCAGACGAGCAAAATAATCTATTGAAACAGACTTAGTCTCACATATAACTAAGTAGACGGAGTTTTTTTTAGACGAGCTCCATCTTTGAATGAATTAAATGCAATCTGAATCTCTTGAATTTATTTCAAATTATTCATATTTATTTCAATAGAATATTTGTTCTTCACATTTGTCTTATCTGCTTTAATGTTTTACCTTGTTATAAAAGAAACATAGTACCATCAAGAAATATAAAAAGCAGAATCGTACAATGAGATACTGCAAAACGATCTGTACGATGACAACTTTATGGCTAAAAAAGCTGGATTGTACACAAAGGAGGAACAACAAGTTCTCAAGCTGCAAAACTCAGAGCAGTGAGCCTACTATTTCATGCTACCTCGATAACCAAGAGTACTATTCAGCATTGCCACAATCAAGCTATCAGTCACAACGGATATCATGCATTAAATGCTATCTCTAAACGGGATTATTTAAAATAACCGTTGAAGAAATACAAGTGAAGAAGAAGGTCATTATAAATAGAAGACATGAGGTACTGAAGAATAACTCTTGACTTCACAACTTTGCGAGCTCAACTTTTGTCAAACTACAATCACTCATACTCATATTTCTTTTAAGAGCAAGAGTTAGTATTTCTTAGTTTGAATATTGTAAAAAATATTCATCTGATCTTAAACTATCATATCCTCACACATAGTGAGTTAAGAAGATCAAACATTAAATCTCTTTGTTAGAGTTAGAGCCTAAAGAGGCTTGGTAAGAAAGAAATACTTGTAGCCTGGAGAGGTTCTGAATACTTGGTTGTAATCTATTTGGAAAATAGTGGAGAAAATCCTTCAAGTAGAAGGGACTGGACGTAGCTCTTCGTTGGAAGAGAGTGAACCAGGATAAAACATCTTGTGTGATTCTTCTATCTCTTAACTCTTACAGCTTTATTTGTTTCTTACTAACTGAGGGATTTTGATATTGCTTTTGTTAAAGCCTTTTAAAAAGGATCTATTTCTTTGTGCTTGATTCTGTTTCTAATCTCCTTGTGTACAAAAACTGTTTTAAAGGTTGTTTTCAAAAATTATTAACAAACACAATTCAACCCCCTTCTTGTGTTTGCCTGTGTCAACTTCAGTTGGTATCAGAGCTCAGCCTTGAAAGGGTTGAGCATCTAACAAGTGCTGAGGGAGTAAGATCCAACAACCATGGATGCAGAAGGATAAGCTATCAACAGACCTCCTCTCTTTGATGGAACAGATTATGACTGCTAGAAGAAGAGAATGATGGCCTTCTTAGATGCACAGATTGTAGATATTTGGGAGCTAATTGAAACCGGCTACACTGAACAAAGAGATGAAGCTGGAGCTACTGTTCCTAGAGCCTAATGGACTCAAGAGCAGAAAAACCGACATCATCTGAATTTGAAGGCTAAGCACTATCTCATGTGTGCTATAATCAGATCTGAACATGACAAAGTTCACAGCTGCAATACTGCTAAAGAAATCAGGGATACATTTGCCCTAGCTCATGAGGGTTCCTCACAAGTTAAGGAATCAAAGATCAGCATGCTGGTTCATCAGTATGAGCTGTTCAAGATGGGTGAACATGAAACAATAAACCAAATGTTTGGAAGATTCCAAACCATCACCAACAGTCTCAGATCTCTTGGAAAAGTTCATGAAAATAGAGATCATGTCAGAAAAATCCTGAGAAGTCTATCCAAGCAATGGAGACCCAAAGTAACTGCTATTCAGGAAGCTAAAAACCTGAATACACCCTCTCTGGAAGAGCATCTTGGATCTCTCAAGGTTCATGAACTTGAACTTAATGAAGAAGAAAATTCTTGAAAAGGAAAATCTATTTCCCTAAAGGCAAAGAAAGCAAGTTCATCAAAAGTTCTCAAAGCTGCTGAGTCATCAAATGAGTTTGAATCCTCTGATAATGATGAAGGATCCGATGAGGATGAATTGTCCTTTATCTCCAGGAAGATTCAACATATCTGGAGAAAGAAAGGTGGTTTCAGAAGGAAGCAACTCAACAAAAAGTTTTCCAAGGAGAAGTCAGACTCCAAGGAAAAAGGTCCACCTTTGTGCTTTGAATGCAAGAAACCCGGTCATTTCAAAGCTGACTGCCCTGAGCTAAAGGATAAAAATAAATTCTTCAAAAAGAAGAAAGTCTTAATGGCTACATGGGAGGATCTTTATCTGTCTTCATCAGATGAAGAAAATGAAGCCGAGGAAGAGGCAAATATCTGTCTCATGGCAGACACTGCATCAAAAAAGTGAATACACTGATGCTGAGGTAATGGACTCTATTCCGTCCACTCTTCAAAATGAATTTGATGAATTGTTGGATGAATCATCTATACTGTCACGAGAATACAAGAGTCTCAAAGAAATTTTCTAAACTGACTAGAGAATATGATAGGATCTGCACTGAGAAACAAAACCTTAAAATTGAAAATGACATACTAAAATCAGTGAATGTCAGTCTAGCTGACAAAATGGTGTGTGGACTTGATGTTTCTTGTGAAGTTACAAAACTGAAACAAGATATAACATATCCAACAGATTCTCTGTCAAAGCTTGTAGGTGGCTCAGATAAGCTCAGTCTCACTTTAAGGTACTGTAGGTTACCTCATGATAAATTTGGTCTTGGTTATGACAAAGAGAAGCAAGATGCATCTCACAAAAGGTCAAAACCACTTATACGGTATAGAGCTTCAATAGTGCCAAATAAATATACTAAAACCAAGTCTAGCTCGTCCGACACCTTTTACAAAGTGTGTGGAAAAAGTGGGCATATTACATCTAGATGCATACACAATAAACATGCTAAGCATACTTATCCAGTAACAACTAACAAGAAAGGACCCAAGTCAGTTTGGGTACCTAAAGATAAGATAATACCTGTTGCAGATTTGCTTAACAACAGGAAGAAAACAGATGTCTTGGTAGTTGGACAATGGCCGCTCACGACACATGACGGGAGAAAGGTCTATGTTCAAAAGCCTTAAGCCCAAAGATAGTGGCTGGGTCACATTTGGAGGAAATCAGAAAAGGAAAATCATTGGTATAGGTAAAATTGGTAAACATCCTTTTCCCTCCATTGATAATGTTCTTTTAGTAAATGGCTTGAAGCACAATCTACCGAGCATAAGTCAATTATGTGACAGTGGATATGCAGTTACTTTTGATAAAAACCTGTGTACTATCAAGAAAGATGATGGATCACTTTTATTCACTGCTAAAAGGTAAAACAATCTCTATAAGATTGACTTGGAGGACCTCTCAAATCAAAGTGTCTCATGTTTAGTGTCCATTGGAGATGAGCGATGGATTTGGCACAAAAGGCTAGGTCATGCAAGCTTGCAATTAATTTCAAAGCTAAACAAGCATAACCTCGTGAGAGGACTACCAAACCTTAAGTTCAAATCTGATGCTCTCTGATGCATGTCAAAAGTGAAAACAAGTCAAAGGTTCTTTTGAATCTAAGAATGTTGTTAGTACCAATAGACCACTGGAGTTGCTACATCTTGATCTTTTTGGTCCAACAAGGACTGCCTCTGTCAGTGGTAAGAAATATGATCTTGTCATAGTAGACGATTACACTAGATGGACATGGGTTATGTTCCTAACTCACAAGGATGAGTCTTTTTAGGTCTTTTCTGTATTCTGTAAATGTGTACAGAATGAAAAAGGCATGTGTATCACTTCAATAAGAAGTAACCATGGGGGAGAGTTTGAAAATGAGCTATTTCATAAGTTATGTGAAGAAAGTGGTATCCTTCACAACTTCTCAATACCTAAAACACCACAGCAAAATGGTGTGGTAGAGAGAAAGAACATATCTCTTCAAGAGATGGCTAGGACTATGATCAATGACAACTGTGTCCCTAGACACTTCTGGGCTGAAGCTGTTAATACTGCCTGCTACATTCAGAATAGAATATACATTAGACCTATCTTAAATAAGACTCCTTATGAACTGTGGAAAGGACGAAAACCCAACATATCTTATTTTCACCCTTTTGGTTGTAAATGCTATATACTAAATATTGAAGATCAACTTGATAAGTTTGATGCTAAAACAGATAATGGAATACTATTAGGATATTCTGAAACATGAAGGCTTTATAGTTTATAATTCTAGGACTCTGATAGTAGAGGAAAGTATTCATGTCAAGTTTAATGACAAACAGCCTGATAAGAAATTATCAGAGCTAGATGAAGTTTTTGCAGATCTTGATCTAAACATTCCAGAAGACTCACTAGAGAAAAAAGTTGTTGATCAAGCAGATGACCCCACTCAACAACCAGAAACTACCACTTCTCAACATGATACAGTTCAAAAATCTTAGTACTTCAAGAATTATCATCCACAAGATAAGATCATTGGAAACCCCAACGACAAGTTAAGAACCAGATCAACCTTCAGAGAACAAGATATTTCTGCACTAGTCTCCGAGTTGGAACCAAAGACTGTGGACGAGGCTCTGCTAGATGATGGTTGGATTCTAGCTATGCAAGAGGAACTCAATCAGTTTGAAAGAAGTGATGTTTGGACTCTGGTTCCCCTGCCCAAAGACAAATCAGTGATTGGAACAAAGTCGGTTTACAGAAACAAACTTGATGAAAATGGTAAGGTAATAAGAAACAAAGCAAGACTGTTTCTCTCAAGAAGAATGTAAAGATTATACTGAAACTTTTGCACCTGTTGCTATATTAGAAGCTAATAGAATTCTACTTTCATTTGCTACACATCATAGTATTATGCTTTTTTCAGATGGATGTTAAAAGTGCTTTTCTAAAAGGCTTTATTAATGAAGAAGTCTATGTTATGAAACCTCTGGGTTTTAAGTGTGAAACCCATCCTGAACATGTATTTAAGCTTAAGGAAGATTTGTACGGTCTTAAGCAAGCTCCTAGAGCTTGGTATGACAGACTAAGTTCATTTCTTATGGAAAATGGGTTCAATAGAGGAAAGGTTGACACAACCTTATTTAGAAAATCCATTAAGTCTAATTTCATAGTTGTACAAATATATGTTGATGATATTATTTTTGGTGGCACTAATGAGTCTCTATGCAAAGAATTCTCTAAGTTAATGCAAAAGGAATTTGAAATGAGCATGATGGGAGAACTCAAATTCTTCCTTGAACTTCAAGTAAAACAAACCTTGGACGAGGTGCTTATCCACCAAACTAAGTATACAAAAGAGCTTCTGAAGAAGTTTAAGATGGATGATTGTAAGCCAATGAATACTCCTATGCACCCCACTTCCATACTGAACAGAGATGATAAAGAGAAAAAAGTAGACCAAAAGGTATACAGAGGTATGATAGGATCTTTCTTATATCTTACTGCGTCTAGGCCTGATATTATGTTCAGTGTATGTTTATGTGCTCGATTTGAATCTGATCCTAGAGAATCCCACTTATTAGCAGTTAAGATAATTTTTAGATATTTAAAATGTACTACTAATCTTGGTTTATGCTTTAAGAAAAATGAAGATTATAGATTAGTTGGTTTCTGTGATGCTGACCATGCTAGATACAGAATTGAAAGAAAAAGCACTAGTGGATGATGTCACTTCGTTGGAGCTAATCTTGTCTCATGGTCAAGAAAAAGACAAAGTACCATTGCCTTATCAACTACTGAAGCTGGGTATATATCAGCTGCAAGTTGCTGCTCACAACTTCTCTGGATCAAACATCGATTGGAGGACTACAATGTGTTTGTAAGTAGTATTCTACTTTTGTGTGATAACACTACTGCAATAAATCTATCTAAGAATCCAATTTTGCATTCTAGAGCTAAGCACATAGAGATTAAACATCATTTATTAGGGATTATGTGCAAAAAGGTGTGTTTGATATTCAATTTGTAGATACTAACCATCAATGGGCAGATATTTTTACTAAACCTCTTGCAGAGGACATATTTATCTTTATTAGGAAGCATCTTAATACGATATGTGTAGATTAATTTAGGCGTCCAGCCTTGAGAAAAATTTGTTTTGTTAATCTTGCGTCTACTACCTATGCACGTCTAATACCTATTAAAAGTTGTGCGTCTATTGCATGTTGTGTTGCACGACCATATGACGTGTCCACTGTTGTTGGTTACCTCGTTCATTGTATAGTTTCAGACGAGTCCACATCTACCTGTGTTTAAGCATATTTTTATTTTTTTTAAAATAAATGCATTTATTTTGTCTCATTGACAAATTTATCCTTTATTCTCTTTGCTGAGTCAGTACTTCCATCAATCCCATCAATCCCTTTTTATAGTTCCAAGTTACCAACACCTTTTTATCCATAGTGACATGTCATGTCAAAAAAAAAATTTAACCTTTGGGATTCAAAATTCCTTGAAAAGTAATATTTTACCTCTGAGAAAAACTTTACACTTCCCTAATCTCTCGAGCTCTCTTTCTCTGCTTTCAAACCCTAAGCTCTTTGTTCACCTAAAATGGCTTCCTCTTCAACCTTCAATGTGGACAAGCTCAACTTGGCAATTGAGCATCATTTCAACTTTGGAGTGTTGCAAGACTCCAACTTAGACATAAGCAAGTATGTTAATGCAACAAGGTGGGGATGACTCTTCACAGAGAAAGTCTCTGTCTTTCCCAACCTGATTAGGGATTTATGGAGGAATGTTCTAGTGACTGATACTGACTTCTTCTCTACAGTGTTGAGAAAGAAGATTATAGTCTCGGAGAAGACTATTGCTGATGCCATTTTCTATGCTCAGGAAGGTTTGGTTTTTACTGAGTCATGGGAAGCTGATTTGGGTGGCTCTGAGACCATTGAAGTGTGTCTCATGAAAGAAAATACAGTCAGAACTGACACTTGGAAAGCTGTTTAAATGAAGGACATTATTTGCATCCTTCATCAGCTCCTTAATAAGGTGGTTCTTGATAAGGTTGGATCCAAAGACAACCTCTCCTCCCTACACAAATTCTGCCTCTGCCATCTTCTCACCGAAACGAAGATCAATCTTCCAAGAATTCTGTATGGAAGATTTAGAGATGTTGTGATGAACAAGAAAAGACTCTCAGCATTTCCCTATTGCCATCTTCTTTCTAATATCTTCAAGGCTCAAGGAATTAATGAAATTCTTGCTGCAAGGACTCCTGAGGAGCAAGCTAGGATCTTAACTGAAAAACCAATGTGCTGCAGACTTTGGTAAAATGAACATAGCTAACATGAACCTCAGTACCTATGCTGCTGCTGCAATGGCCAAAACTGAAGAGCTGATGAAAATGAAAGAGGAAATGGTACAAAAAAACACTGCTGAGGCTATGGAGCCAAAGAAGAATATCAAGAAAAAGACCACTGCATCAAGGAAGCCTGCCAAGAGACCAGCCGGTGGCATTGTTATCAGGGAACCTTCTGATGCTCCTGCTGTGAAGAAGCAAATATGAGTCATCTTCTCACACAATGAAGATGAGGAAGCTGATGAGGATAGAGTTCCTATCAGTACCATCCTGAAGAAGCAGAAAACTTATGTTGTTGCTGCTGAGGCCGTTGTGCCTGTTACAACAAAACCCAGAAGGCAACCAGCAAGAAAAACTAGAACAACTAAAACTTCTAAGGTACTAGTGATCCTGTTCAAATAGCAGTATCCGAGGATGATCCCTGGTTCAATCAACCAGATGATTGGATTTCCCTTAGTGCTCCTTTCCCCAAACCCTTGAGAACCCTATTTCCCTTTACTCCAAATTATGTTCTTTATGATGGCAAATCTGAGGATAGGGCCAAGGTAAAAAGGGAATGGAAAGTTTTGTTTCACTCTCACCAACCCGAACCTGAACACATTCCTAACAGGTGGTACCCTCTACCAGAGTATGAGGAAGAAGTCAGCCCACCTGTTGAACTCCTTTACCTACCTCATCCTGACTGTAAATTAATAAAAAATATACCTTCACAAATGTACAACAACTTAGGACCATTAGCCATTATTCACTCATCTACCCCTAAAAAAATCCCGACCCCCCCGCCCCCCCGAAAAATTTACCCTAACCTTGTCAAAACTCCTCCTTTCATACCCCTCACTGATGGAGTTGAGAGGCACATTATACCTGTTTGGAAGACTGACCCCAAAAGAAAAAATCTTTCTACCATCCCTGAGCAAAGAGCAAGATACTCAAAGCATGTTCCCATGATCATGCCAAGGGACACAAATGGGTAACTTTTAAGCATCCCAGAGTCTATGGGATAGCCTCTGATTTCTTCCTGGATCAGCTCATCTATGAAATGCTGAAGTAGGAATTCAGTCATTTCAGAGTTGATAGAGCCGCGCATTTTGTCCCTCCATCCTGGCTGAGACATAATGAAGCAACCAAAGTTGGAATCATGCCTTACAGAATCTGTCCAAGACTGCCGATGGTAGATCTGAATAAGGACAATGACAAGAAAAACAGAAGATTCAAAGGATTCATGCCTGAAGCTGAATCAACAATGCTTGATCTGAACTAAGAAACTTTTGACTACTCCAAGCTAGACTTCTACTTGTACTCTGAATCGATTGAGTTAATCAGTGAACAACATGCTGCAGATTTCTGGAAATCTCATATTATTCACTGCACAAGAGAGGCATCTTTCTCTGGACTGACTGAAGAAGAGAAGAAGGAAATTCCTAAGGTCAGAGGGAAGTGTGGTCTTTCAAATTTCAGGTATATGATCTATAAAGACCTTTGGGGACTTCCCATAAATAGTAAAAATGTGGAATTCATCTATCCCATCAGATGGGCAAAAGAAGTCTCAGTGTTCCATTCACCTACTTCAGAGCCTATCACAGATGAAGCTATTGTTGAAGAACCTGATCAAAATGCCACTACTGTTGGCTCAGAAGAAACAGCTGAATCCATTCACAATCAGAGCTCATCAGAAAAACACTCTTCTCAACCATTAGCTCTAGCTGTAACGCACCCTTCATATCAATCAAGAACATTAAACACATTTCAAGTGTCTGCTGAAATCTCAAGGCAATAGGCCCTGCCACCTAATCTTGAAGAAGTTCTTGGAAAAATTGTTGATGAAAGGGTTGGAAAATTAGTTGAAGAAAAAGTTGAAAAGATGATAGAGAGAATCACAGAAGAAGTTTCTCAGAGAGTCCAAGTTTCTATGGCTCCAACCTTAGAGGTTGTGAATAAAATGCTGGAATTCCTCATGGATTTCAAGAAAAGCCAGACTCAGAACCCTTCACCTCCACCACCTCCTCCTGCCTAACCTTAACTTTTTATCCTTTTTTATATATACTCCTTTTACCTTTTTGGTTGATGACAAAAAAGGGGGAGAAAGGAAAGGAAAGAGATTTGTTTATATATATATATATATATATATATATATATAGTCAGTTTTTGAAAAGTTCAAATTTGTCTGCATTTGTATATACTCTGTTTTATACTTGATAACTGTTATGATACCTATGTTTGCCTAGTTGCATTGATATTTACTGGCTATGCTTATTTATTCCTTCATATATATTTTAAGTTTGATAAGCTGTTGCACTTATCTATTAGCTTATATGAAGTTTGTGTCATATGCTTTTACTAATTATTTATCTGAATGCCTTGTCTTAGAAGGAGCCCCTGCAGGCTCTCTTAGACTTTGCTTTTCAAATTTAATTAGTTATGTCATCATCAAAATGGGGGAGATTGTTGGAACCAAAGTGGTTTGGGATTAAATAATCTCTAAGTTTTGATGCTAACAAAATGATTAAATTTGCTTGGCAAAGTGTTAGTTGAGATCTAACATGTGCTTTCAGTTATGAAGGAATATTTAAATGTAAGTAAAAGAAACATGGGATAAGTTTTCATTGAAAAATACGCTTCCACCCTTGTAGACGGGCTGCTCACTGTTTTGGTAAAAGTTATTTATTTGTTTATTTGAGTAGATTGGTTTTCTTAAGTAGACTAGGCTCTAAATGTTTGCTAGACGAATACCAAAATAACTTGTTAGATATAGCAAGTCCAAAGACTTGATAATAAACACGTCCATCTTGCCACATAAGAAGACGGAAGTAATTAGTAGAAGTAAATGAACTAAAAGATAAAGTAATCTAGTAGACGAGCTCTAACTGCCACGTCACTAGACGGAGATCTTTATAACTCATTGAGGAATAGCAAGTCCAAAGACTTGATAGACAAGAGGTTATGCCACGTCATCAGACGAGCAAAATAATCTATTGAAACAGACATAGTCTTTCATATAACTAAGTAGACAGAGTTTTTTTTAGACGAGCTCCATCTTTGAATGAATTAAATGCAATCCGAATCTCTTGAGTTTATTTCAAATGATTAATATTTATTTCAATAGAATATTTGTTCTTCACATTTGTCTTATCAGCTTTAATGTTTTACCTTGTTATAAAAGAAACATAGTACCATCAAGAAATGTAAAAAGCAGAATCGTACAATGAGATACTGCAAAACGATCTGTACGATGACAACTTTATGGCTGAAAAAGCTGGATTGTACACAAAGGAGGAACAACAAGTTCTCAAACTGCAATACTCAGAGCAGTGAGCCTCCAATTTCATGCTACCTCTATAACCAAGAGTACTATTTAGCTTGCCACAATCAAGTTATCTGTCACAACGGATATCATGCATTAAATGCTATCTCTAAACGGGATTATTCAAAATAACCATTGAAGAAATACAAGTGAAGAAGAAGGTCATTATAAATAGAAGACCCGAGGTACTGAAGAATAACTATTGACTGCACAACCTTGCGAGCTCAACTTTTGTCAAACTACAATCACTCATACTCATATTTCTGTTTAGAGCAAGAGTCAGTATTTCTTAGTTTGAATATTGTAAAAAATATTCATCTGATCATAAACTGTCATATCCTCACACATAGTGAGTTAAGAAGATCAAACATTAAATCTCTTTGTTAGAGTTAGAGCCTGAAGAGGCTTGGTAAGAAAGAAATACTTGTAGCCTGGAAAGGTGCTGAATACTTGGTTGTAATCTATTTGGAAAATAGTGGAGAAAATCCTTCAATTAGAAGGGACTGGATGTTGCTCTTGGTTGGAAGAGAGTGAATCAGGATAAAACATCTTGTGTGATTCTTCTATCTCTTAACTCTTACAGCTTTATTTGTTTCTTACTAACTGAGAGATTTTGATATTGCTTTTGTAAAAGCCTTTTAAAAAGGATCTATTTCCTTGTAATTGCTTATTTCTAATCTCCTTGTGTGCAAAAATTGTTTTAAAGGTTGTTTTAGAAAATTATTAACAAACACAATTCAACCCACCTTCTTGTGTTTGCTTGTGTCAACTTCAGATGCATGCTATAACCGTGAAGTTATATATGTGTTGTATTGGATTATATGTTGTTGAGTGATGGATTGAGAAACCGAAAAGTGGTCAGTTCTCAATGTGAATTAAGGATAAAAGTTTGATAAGCTTGAAAGATTAAATAAAATGATTTAATTTTGGAAAGTTGAAGAAAAGTAAAAAAAATTAATATTTTAATGATATTTCGGTCAAAGATGAGTCAATGAGTGACAGTAAGGGCTGAACCGTGAAAAAATTCACAGGCGTTAGTTTTTCTAAAATAAATGCAATAATAAATTAAAAAGTTATTTCAAGTAGTAAAGTTTCAAAAATAATGTAATATTAACGTTGGAAAAACTATTTACAGCCGAAAAGTCATTTTGGGTTATAAAAGAATTTTACGGTGAAATTTTGAGAAAATGGTTTTATTTCTTTAAAATGAATTGAGTTGGGACTAATTTTTCAAAGGTTGATGTTTTCATGAGAGAGATTTTCAAGAATGAAGGAATTGGAGAAAACTGAATTTCTCTGCGATTCAACGTTTTATAAACGATTTGTAATGGAAAAGATTTTCTATAAAGGAGTTTTTACTCAGCGAAAATAATTCCATTAAACTTGGATAAGTTTTGGAGGTTTTGTTTTGTATTTGTTGTTTCAAAGAACGACAATGTTGTTAAAGAAGAAAATGAGCCTAGTAACCGAAACGTCGGGATTATAGTTTTCTGTTAACACGTGGATCATGGACCCATGTTAGTGGACTGTGTGTCCTGTAAAATTTGTTATGGACTGTGTGTCCCATAATTGATATGGTGAATGTTGTATCCCATATCCGCGAGCCTAATACAGGTGCATCGATTTTGGGCTTCGTAATTGAGCACTCGGACTGTGTGTTATGTGTTGAGTTGAACACTCGGACTGTGTGTCCTGTGTTGTGTTGAAGTTTAAAAGACTTATTATTAAATTAAGCATGGTCGTGAGCCTTTGAGCCTTGACAAGGGAAGAATGAAACAAAAAAGAAAATGAGACGAGAATAAAAGTTTTTACATGCATTATTTGGTAGACGTGCCTGTGTTGACCATTGTGTCATAAGTTGTAGATCATTGTGTCCTGTGTGCTGGTCAGTGTATCTTTATGGACAATGTTTCCATTTATCACGATAACCATTGTGTCGTGTGTGCTGGCCAATGTATCTTTATGGACAATGTTTCCATTTATCGCGATAACCATTATGTCCTGTGTGCTGGCCAATGTGTTTTATGGACGATGTTTCCATTTATTGCAATGACCATTGTGTCCTGTGTGCTGGCCAATGTGTCATATATTTTTTTGACATTGTTTCTTTCGTTGACAATAGGCCATGTAAAGAGCTTGATTTGCTCAAACGAAAAGAAGTTTTGGGATCTCCGAAGATTAGACATCAAAGTTAGAGCTTGAGTATTGAAGTGTCGTGCATTTTTTATAAATTGCGATGATTATCGAGTATGAATCCCGTTGACAAAATTATTATGTGGTTTTGGATAATTTCCATATGTTGTGAATATTATGTATATGTTGCTTTGTGTGTTGCGCGTGTGGTTATCCTGTTGAAACTCATATGTCTTTATCTCACCATTGCGTTTTTCCTGTTGGGTTTCTACTGTGGTACTTTTATATTCGAGTCCAGATGAACCACATGGGGGATCTATCCCATTCTGGTTTTCTGTCCCTGAGAGCTGACCATACTGGAGATGGTGGTGCTTGGGTGATCAATCCGGGAGCTCGAAATGCCACTTACACCAGACCAGTTTGTACCATTGAGGGTACTGAATCAGGACCTACGTCACGTACGTATCAGATTTTGATTGTTGAGATACCTTTACCACCTCTCTGGTTACTTCTCGATTTTCTTGTAGATCAGGAATTTATATATCCTGATACTTCCATAGTTCCGGGAGTAGAGGTATCCTCACCGGATACCCCAACAAGTAGGGAGGACCATGGAGGTCTTCCCAACGGTGGTCATTAGTATTGACCAGCTGTAGGACTTTTGATATCTTTTTGAGGTAGTGGTATTTTGTTAGTCTGTATATTTGGCTACCGAGAGCCATCCTTATTGAATTATGGTTCCAGACTACCGCTACGTTATAGTCATGTCTTTATATTTTTATGTTACGACTGTGGGAAGTGACCTGTTATTATAAAGGCCTTGATATAAAAGTTGATGATGTATATATGTATATATGATGTTTGTTTGAATGGAGAAAAAAAAATCGTAATCATTTTCGAGCAAATTAAAAATACTAGAAAATTATATTTTCTAAAAACAACCGGCCTTTATTTAAAGTTTTATTTTTCCGCAACGAGTTAGTCATGTGACACCCCAAGGGGGATGTTGCATTTCCTGTTCTGAATTCTCAATGACTTTTGCCCTTATCCAATCTTCTCATAAAATGTGAGCCCTAGTGACCACTTGAATAACAGACTCATCCTTTTCCTACCAGATTTTAGTGTTGCGGCTGACCCATAAGCTCCAAAGAACCATTACAAACTGCACATGTTTCGGCTTAGTGAGCTTGCTGCACACCTCAAAAAACAGCTCTAAAAAGTTATCAGAAGCATCCATACAGCTATCAATCCCGTTCCATAAACCTTCCTTGTTTCAGCAGCTCACAATTCTATTGGTGTAATTCCTAGAGGCCAATCTATTTGGAATAGATCATCATTTGTATCATGAATTTGATCATATATTTTATATATGAATAAGGCATTCATTTATTATGTTATTAGTTTATAGCATAATAAAGTCCTTAGAATAGATAGTTCATTCAATGAGATATTAAGTACGAGACTTAATCGTGAGACCTCATTGAATAATAGAACACTATTCTTAAATATTCGTAGTCGAGTATTATTGTTAATTAGGATGACAATAATACATAGAGACTATTGTGTGAGTAGATTGATGACTACATCTCACGAGTCATGGATATATGATAGCAAGTCGGCACATGCGTATAAATATTAGGATTAATATTTATACGGTTGACCTACTATGAGAATACTTCATAATAGTTATGAAAGTATCATAAGTATTCTCATGGCGACCATAGTGGAGTAGTCCTTCGACTTGAAGTCACTACGATTCCTACATGATGAGTTGTAGGATTTAATGCTATCAAATGTCACGCGTAATGTGGTGATCATAAAGGTAGTTATTGGGCATGCAATAAATCATATTGAGGAGTGTGAGTGATGTAGATAGGATTCGTCCCTCCTACATAACATGGGTAATGTCTTGGACCCCTTGATAGAGTGAGACGTGAAATATGCGTGGCCATGTGGAAGTGGGCCAATATGTGATATTGGGTCCGTTTATGATTACACGTCTACTAGGAGATCGAGGAATAAATAATTGAACATAACGAGGATGACACTCTTATGCCTTATGTTCAATTAAGACATATGGACGAATGAACATTTATTGTACGGTAAATTTTGGTCGCGGTAAGGCTAAAATCGGATCACCAATACTCTTGCTACTTGGGTAGTAATGATGCACTGTTAGATGCCGCTCATTATTTATAATATTTAAATATTATAATTAATATTTAATATTATTATAATATTTAATATTATTGCCAACTTAGTGGGATATTGTAGTGTACAAAGTTCAATAGGGTAAGCAGTTAGGTCAAAGGAAGCTGCCAGCTTATAAATAGGCTAGTGCTCTCCCTCTAACCTAGTCTTGCTAACCGTGCCTCCCTGTAGCCGTCAGCTAGCACAAGATGCATTGCTCCAACGTCTATTTACTCGCGTGAACTAACTAGAGGTGCCGCCCCTTCGCGGCACTAATGATCCAAGTGAAAAAGCACGCTACAAGAGGTAAACACAATAACCCTTACGTGATTCATGTTTGTAATACGCGATCCATGAGAATGATTTTATTCCATCTTGAGATTTAATTTTAAAGAGAATAATCTCATGAAAACACAACTTGTTGGGCAAGTGAAAAAAATGTGCCATGAGTTCTCAAGATTTGTCTCCCAGATGGGAAAATAGAAGGACACTGGACACCTTTGTCTTGAAGTCCATCCTGGTTGGAATACAACCTCTGTAGCATCTTCATATATGACTTTCGGTGGGACATCGAAGTTCCACGTGAGATTCCAATTTCCTAGTACAGCAGGGACAAGTTTCTCAATTTGCCTATGCAAGTGATATCCTGATTTGACCGTGTACTCCCCATTCTTGTTGTTGGATAGTGAATGATTGAATACTCTCAATCCTTAGATGAGTGAATAGTAACATTATTTGTTGTTAAATTTTTATTTAAAGCTTTGATTACCTTGTTTATTTTTTATTGAAAACTTTTTAACATTTGCTTTTAATGTTATTCATAGCAATTTTTATTACATTTTTGTTTACATTTAGGAAATGTTAAAATATCTCTATAAATGCTGTGAATGAGTAGGGGCATTCATTTCTTTAGCTGCTGGACATATGGCCCTATAGCTACCAACTTTCCTAAACCCGAAAATGGATTTCCCGCAGACAAAGTTTCTCGCATTCATTATATTCAATAGGACGGCATTATAGGATGACGATCGAACAACTTACATTCCAAGTTTACTTTCTAAATCCAATTTATCAAGCTTCAAATATAAATTGTTTATTCTTCATCCAACAATTCCGACCTACAAAATGTAATGAATGTAGAAACTTTTGATTGCAGGCAATTCAGGTATGCTGTTCACTTCCAATTTTGTTTGCTTCGTCTTCTAGCAATGTCTTCATTCTCTCCCTTTTTCTCACTTGTATCTTTTTACCAAAATGTTCCTACTCTAATTTACCGATTTATCCCTATTGCATTATTCAAATTACCAAGTTGGCCCGAGAGCAAATTACTAAACTACCCCTAGGGCAACTCTAGACTACCTTATTTTTATACATATAAAGATAAAGATCCTTTTTAAATTCTAATAAAACCTTTATAATTAAAATTTTTATTTTTTATATTAAATAATGTAAATGAAATGACTTTAATTTCTTATATGATTTTTTAATATTATTTTATTTTATGAGGTGGGAGCCTCATAAAGTATAAATTTTGATAAATTAATAAGAATAACATTGAGAGAAAATTTAATAATTTATAAGCTGAAAAAAATAGCTTATGAGGATACAGGTTGGGCCAGGCCTCAATCCCTTCTTGACGTTAGATACACGTTTCAGTTTAAATCAGTTTTGTCTCTATGACGAACATATTGTGTTGTATATCTACATAATTAATTTTGTATCTAGATTTTATTATATTATTAATTCCTTCAAATACACACCACACAAAAATAAAAAATGGACCCTCTCAATTTGTTTGTGATCCTTCATTGCAAACTCTATTATTCTGCCCTCTTTGATCTCTTCTGGTTTAATCCTTGGGAGTATTAATGTCTACCGTGAGTCTTTGCAAGCTTCACCGTTTTGCATCTCAATTTCGTTTGATTCAGCATCTTCCATCACAGTTTCCAGCCTCCCATTTTCTTTAGTACAACAGTTAATAGCCTTATTGACTTCCTCTGCTTCTTTTTCTTTGTGCTCCTTGTATTTGCCCCATAGAACCGAGTAAAGTCCTATTACGATCAGAATAGCTCCGAGGACCCTATAATATAACCACAAGAAGATCAATAATTGCACCAAAACCTTTCACTATGCAACTGTTTTAGGGATTGTACTTTTTATGATAGCAAAGTTTCTTTATGCTAAAGTAAATTGATATGTGTTAAGTCCACCTGAGATTGATATATGGATGGATAAGAGTATTTCATATAATGGCTGACTTTATTCTTTCCCTTTAGTTTTTAATTTTTTTTATTTTTTGACTGGTTCTTTCCCTTAAGTTAGTTTTTAGGATTGAGTAGGCTTTATTTATTGTAACATAGTTTTACAACTTATTCCAATTCTCATGTTAGATCACCCATGGATAAATGTTCAGCAATGCAAATTAGTACTTTATGCTTTAAATGGAGTGTATTTAGTCTCACGTCGCACGAGGTATATATAAAGATAAGGAGAATGCTAACAAATACCCTTATAACAATAGTTAAAGAACCAAGAATAGGAAAATAAATAAATTGGGAGTTGTTTATTTTTTTTTTGATCAGACGAAAACTAAAAAGCAAACAACAAAAACTAAGGTCTCAGTCTAGCCACTCTCATTGCATCAGTCAACAAGGTAGTCGATAGGCGGGGGGACAATGACTCCAAACAGTAAAAACCTGGGTTGAGGCAGCACCATGCTTAGCTAGCCAGTCTGCACAAGCATTCCCTTCCCTCAAAACATGTTGAAATCGCAGGGTCCAATCTAAGGACATAAAACTCCTTATATGATTGATCAAGGGAGCAAAAGGATGAACAAGAGGAACACCATTCATGATAAGATCCAAAGCTGACATTGAATCCGATTCATAGATTACATGTTGACAGCCTAAGTTGCAAGCTTGCCTAAGACCATGAGCAATAGCTAAAAATTCAGTATTCATGTTGTTAGAAATCTTATAGGATCCCGAAAAACCAATGATCCACTCTCCATTGCTATCTCTGATCAGGCCACCGAAACCTGAGTTGCTAGGATTGCCCATGCTACTGCCATCAACATTGAGCTTAAAGGAATTCACCAAAGGTGGTTGCCATTTAACCTCCCGAACAGGTTTGTTAACATTAGAAGAGCCAAAAGCCTGTTGAATGGACTTCACCAAAGAATGGACATTACTAAGAACTCTCCAATCATCCCACCTGCAGTCTTCAAAAATCTCCACATTCCTAGCCTTCTAAAGGTACCAGCAAGTCACCACAAACACAATACCCTTCTCATCAATTGCATTTTCACGAATCCAAATGGAGGGATCATCTGATTGGAAGAACGGATGTTGGTTACATGTCTGGAAGCTCCAAATGCGTCTGACTCTCGTGCAATCCCTGAGAGAATGAAGGATAGTTTCATGACTAGAACCACAAATTTGACAAGAACAGTCCATGGACATGTGATGATCAACTCTATGTTTATTTGTAGGAAGACTTTTATGCAGGGCTAGCCAAAGAAAATGTTTTAAGTTTTCCGGAAGTTTGAGTTTCCATAGCTAGGTCTAATTCCCCTCATTAGCATACTCATTAGCCTCATTATCAAGCCAAATATAAGCACTTTTAGTCGAGTAGGCACCATCATTAGAAGCCCCCCAAATCAAAACATCATCGGATTCTTAATGAACGAAAAGACTTTGGATCTTCAATTGAATATCTATAGGAAGTTGTGTAGCAATTCTGTCAAAGAACCAATTATTATCCAGCCAAATATCATTCTGATTCAATGTTGTATCCTGGATGTTAACAAATGGGACAAGATCACAAAGCTTCCCTTCATCAAGCAACTTATCATACCATATGGAGATATTGCCTCTGCCAACGCTGTACTCGAAGCCCTCCTGTAGCAGATTCACAGCTTTAACCATAGACTTCCAAACATAGGAACAACCATTCTTGGCCTGCATCTGAAAAATATGATCCCGGTTATTCATATATTTAGTTGCTAGCATTTGTACCCATAGTTTGCCCTGGTTATGTATCATATCCCATACATGCTTCCCTAATAAGGCTGTATTTGTATCTCTGGCCCTTTGAATGCCAAGACCACCTCTTGTCTTGGATGAGTCACTTTCTGCCAGCTCACTCACCCAATGATTAGAAGCACCACCCCAAATAAATTTCCTGATAGAAGCATCAATGTTATAACAAGTACCTTCAGGAAGCCATAAATTATGCATAGTGTATATTGGCATTGAGGAAAGGACAGACTTAGAAAGAGTAACCCTACCAGCTCTACTGAGAAGTTTCCTTTTCCAACCAGCCAGACGACTATTGATTCTATCATGAATGTAGGAAAAATCCATTTTCTTAACTCTCCCAGCTAACAAGGGGAAACCAAGATATCTCCCTATATTAAATGTATGTTGAAATTCAATGATAGATTGGAATTTATCAATTTTGCTTCTAGGAATATTTTTGGAGGGCAAGAACCTAGATTTATGCATACTTACTGTCATACCAGAAGCTTTGCAAAAAGCCTGCAGAACCTCCTTAACCAATTTTACCTGAGAGATCTTGGCTTGAGTAAAGAGTAAGCAATCATCCGCAAAGAAAATGTGTGAAATTGGAGGCCCATTCTTGGAAACCTTAACAGGATGCCACTTGTTACTATGCATTTTCTCTTGATTCATCAAAGCTAGTTTCTCCATACAAAGGACAAAAAGGTATGGAGACATTGGATCTCCTTGCCTAAGCCCTCTATGAGGAATGAAGCTTTCAAGATGCTCATTATTCCATTTCAAGGTCAGAGAAGAAGAAGTAATGCAGCTCATTATCAAATTAATAATATGGGTTGGAAAGCCAAATTCCTTAAGAGTCATACGAAGAAAATTCCAATCCACCTTATCATATACTTTTTCAAAATCTATTTTGAACATAAGATATCCAACCTTTCCTTTCTTCTTATGCATATAATGGACAATTTCTTGAGCAATAAGAGCATTGTCAGACGTACCTCTACTCGGGATAAAGCTGCTTTGAAGAGGTCCAATAAACTCATCAAATAAGGCCTGATCCGCTTCACAAGAATCTTAGAAATCAACTTCAGCAATACATTGCATAAACTAATAGGTCTGAAGTCTTCGAGACTAGTGGGATCATCAAATTTAGGAATAGGCACAATAAGAGTTTCTGCCAACTGATTATCAATGCTACCCAAGGAGAAGGCTTTAGACACGAAATCAAAGACATCATTTCCAACTATGTTCCAATAAGATTTAAAGAAAACTGGTTGGAAACCATCCGGCCTTGGGGCCTTATACGAATGCATAGAAAACAAGGTCTCTTTAGTCTCTATCCTTGTAACAGGTTGCAACAGTAAATCATGAAGACAATTACTAATCTTTGGAATGTTTTGCAGCTGTAAGCTCTGAGGATTACATTGCCCATTGGTCTGGAAAAGACTCTTGAAAAAGGACAAGGCTTCCCTCTTCAAATCCGATTCATCTGAACACCAATTCCCATCAATAATCAAGCCAGTAATTTTATTCCTTCTTCTCCTTATAACTGTTTGAGTATGGAAAAATTTAGTGTTCCTGTTGCCAAATTTCACCCACTTTTCACGTGATTTTGGTACCAAAGGAGCTCTTCTTGGGCCAGCACATCACTGTATTGCTTCTGCAGATCCTTTTCTAAGGCAATAAGATCAGAATAAGGAAAGAAATCCAGCTGCTGATGAACACCCCTAATACGTGCTTCAAGGAGTCTTTTCCTTCTAAAAATGTTCCCAAACACTTCTTTATTGAAGACCAAAGATTGATATTTAATTTTACCCAATTTATACAAAGAAGTGCCCATAGAAGACATCCAAGTATTTTCAACCAATTTCCCATAATCCGGGTGAGACATCCAAGCCGCTTGAAATTGGAAGAATTTAGCTTTAATACTTTGAGCTTTCTTGCAGCTAAATAAAAGAGGATTATGATCAGAATCATGGGGGGCTAACACTTCAACCAGAGCATGAGGAAATTGGAGGCCCCAATTAACATCTGCAATGCAACGATCATGTTTTTTTTTCCTTATGTGTCTTCCCTGATGAATATTTTTGTGCCAAGTAAAGAGGCCACCCACAGTGTGGAGGTCCATAAAGTCACAATCGGCCATTAAGGAAGCAAGCAGCTGAGCCCGATAAGTATAATAATTCCCCCCAGACACCTCAATCGAGTGAATAATTTCATTAAGATCACCTATAACCATCCAAGGACCATAAATAGCACCTCTCAAATTTCTTAAACTGTCCCACAACTCACAACGATTAGTGAACACAGGAGAAGCATACACTACAAAACAATACCAAATCACATTCTATTTTTTAATGGAGAAGGTAATTGCTTGATGCATACTATATACAAGGTCAAAGGCAATATCATCCCTATTGGACAAAACCCAAATTCCTCCGGAATGACCATGAGCTTCCTGAATAAAAATAGGTTTATATCCAAGACTTAACCACATCTGTTCAGCTTTAAAAAAGAGTCCATGTGTTTAATACACCAAAAACAAAGAAGGGTGATGAAGACTAATGATATCACGGACATGGCGCCTCTTACTCTTACCAAAGGCGCCTCTGATATTCCAAGAAATGATTGAAAGATTATTAAACAAATCCATAAAAACCATTAAAGAGAAGGAGGGCAGTAATAGATGGTTACAAAGCCATTCGAGAATGTTGAAGTTGTGTTTCAGGAACAAAGTCCTTACTGCCACCATTTGGAGGATCGTTTGTAACCACATCATCCCCATCCACCATCTCCATGTGATTCTCTGGTGTTGGCTCCTCATCACCATGAAGCATCAAGAATCTGTTATTGGATAGAGCTTGCATTCTAACTGTGGACTTGGCACCAAATCCCACATCGTACACCCAAGGCTTAGGTTGGACTTATGTGTTGACCTTTTTAACATTATGAGCCTTGAGGCCCTTAGTAGAAGTCCCAGCCTGGCCCACATTCTTGGTGACATTTTTAACAAAATGTCTCGTAGAAGATTCCACTCCCTGTCTCTGCCTTTTATTTTTAACCCCATCCGAATTGGGCTTGGTATTGTTTCTTGTCTGTGATGGGGTCCCTTGCAAATTTTTATTTTTTTAAACTTGGCATTTGATACACCAGAATCACGTTGTGACTTGGGATTGCCATTCATGCCATAATTGCGCATAATTGATTTGCCTTTGGGATTTCCGTTAGTACTATTATTGCTCATAATTGACTTGCCCTTGGAGGGTTTTGAATTCCTAGAGTTACGAGGGAACTTTTTAACAAGAAGCCATTCCCCATGAGTATCATGCTCCTCATTAGTAACCGAGTCAAAAAATTTTGCCTTGGAATCAGCCTTGTTCTGCTCCATTTCATTAACTGCATTAATGCCACCATTTACTTGCTCATCGGAACCAGGCACAACCGGAGGTCGGACTGGTGGTGGCTCCTGGTTCACCACCTTCTTCTCCATATTATAATCTCTAGCAAAGTGGCCATAGCAACCACAATTGGTGCAAATCCGATGAAGACCTTCGTATTCTACTTTGTACCAGAAGCCTTCACTAGTGGAAAATATACATTAGACGGTAAAGGTTTACGTCAGTTAACCAAAAGCTAGACCTTAAAAAGGAGGCGGTGGCAGTTTTGTAAATATCAGAGTTCATTAATTCAATTTTAACGTCAGTTGTTTTAATGACTGACGTTAAAAGTGAAGTGACTCACTTTTAACGTCGGTTCAATAAAAAACTGACGTTAACATCGAAGATTTTAACGTCAGTTCTATAAAGAACTGACGTTAAAAGTAAGTCACTTCACTTTTAACGTCAGTCCTTACATCAACAGACGTTAAATGTTATTTTAATAATTTTTTTTTATCTAGTATACGATCAGTATACGATCCCTTCCGCATTGCCTTCCTCAAGAAGTACTGTAATACAGACTGATACAGAAGATTGAAAGGGTTTAAAATCCTATAAAAAGTTACATTGAAAGGGTTTAAAATCCTAAACATTAAAGCTACATCCCATCAGAGAGTTTTATGAAATATGCCAAAGGGAAAACTATACTCAGAAGACCTCGTAAAACCGGGGGCATGAGAGAGCTCAAGAGAGAGGCAAAAACAGTGCACTAGATCTGTTTCAAGCAAAGGCAAGTGGTTCCAGAGACTTCCAAGACGGTCACTTGCCGCCAAAGCCGAGGTTTTGGAACTGTGACCCCCGAGCACCCGATTAGCCCTCCAAAGAATGATTCTCCAAGGTGATAAGGTGAGCAACTCACATAATGTAATTTACTCGGACTTATCACCCATGTAATGTAATTTACTCAAACTCGAAGTTGTTTGACCATTAAGACAAAGACCTTTGAGTCTAGGAATAGGAAGAAAGAGTGATGAAGTTAATCTCCACTACAGAGCCATATTGTGAAGCAGTAAAATTAAAAGGATGGAAGGAAGCTATTTATAGGAGCGGGGATGAAGTTACTAAGCTATTCCGATTTTCTTGAAAACTTACCTATAAACTTAATGCTCATTAAGGGGATTGAGTTACAAGGCGCATGGGTAAGTAGCACAAGATGCATCAAAGGAATGAATGTTTTTGCAGATATCTATACACTTTTAACGCCGCTTTTAAAAACGGACGTTAAAAGTGTTTTTCAAATAAAAATATAATTGTTAACGTCGCTTTTATAAAACCGACGTTAAAAGTTTGATTTTTACTTGATTAAATAAATAGGCGACGTAAATAATCCTATATATTATAAACGTGCGAGAATGAATATTGGAAATAATATTGTAATTAATATACGGGAACTTGGCACTCATCAATTAAGTTGACGTTAAAAATGAGGTGGTGGGTAAACTATTTGGCGTCGATTCTATAAATAATCGACGTAAATAATTATGAAACTCATTTCATTGGTTGTCATGTCCCTGTTGTCCTTCTTAACGCAGATCACTCCATATAGTACTCGCAGTTTATTTCTAAACCTTTTTTATACAAGTTTATTTTTAATTTTTATTAATTAGCTTGAATTAGTAAATAAATTATTGTGCAAATTAAAATAAATAAACACTTAACATAAAACAAGTTATATGTATAATCAAATCGTATGACATTGAAGCGATTCATAAGTTAAAATTACATGATTAAAAGATAAAAAATTTCTGCAACATAGCCCTAAAATATAAAAAAGTTTCTGCATCAACATCATTTTCTTCTCAGTCATGTCATCAGAAACTCCAATGGATGCATCACCTCCCTCACTTGAATTCCAAGATGCAAAGTAAATCCTCAGTCACTAGCAGCGAAAGCAAAGTGAAATGGATCTTTGCATCTTTCTTCTTCAGTGGAGTTCCTTGATGCATCATCTTGAATCCACAATCACTTGCTTCCAAAGCAAAGTGAAAGGGATGACGGGGATGAAATAAAGTGAGAGAATCACATTACATGATCTACTCAACCTTAATATCCATGTAATGTAATTTACTCAAACTCAGAAGTTGTTTGACCATTAAGACAAAGACCTTTGAGTCTAGGAATAGGAAGAAAGAGTGATGAAGTTAATCTCCACGGCAGAGCCATATTGTGAAGCAGAAAATTAATTAAAAGGATGGAAGGAAGCTATTTATAGGAGCAGTGGATGAAGTTACTAAGTTATTCTGATTTTCTTGAAAACTTATCTATAAACTTAATGCTCATTAAGAGGATTAGGTACAAAGGTGAATGGGTAAGTAGCACAGTAGTCAAGGGAATGAATGTTTTTGAAGAAACTAATAAACCTTTAACGTCCGTTGTGTAATACAACTGACGTAAGAAGTTGTGAGTGTTTTTAACGTCAGTTTCTTATTACAACTTACGTTAAATATATGACCTTTAACGTCAGTTATTACTAACAACTGACGTAATAAGTGTGAGAGTTTTTAACGTCCGTTTATTAAGACAATTGACGTTAAATATATGATCTTCAACGTCAGGTTTTACCAAAAACTGACGTAAAATGTTGTTTTATTTTAATTATAACGTTTACCCCCGCGCGCCTTCTCCACTTCTCTGTACGTCTTTTCTCTTTTCATCACGCTCAACCCTCACTCTCGCTCTCACCCTGTCCTAATCGCGAGCTCATCTCCACCGCAACCACCGCGAGGGCTTCTTCGCCACCACCGTGAGGTACACTCTTAACCCCTTACTCTATCTTTCCCGCTCATTCTTTGCAATAACTTGACATCTCTCTTTCCCATGGCCTTCCCGCGCACTAACTCTCCTTGTCCCTCTGCTCTCAGTAACCACATCGAACGTTGGCCACCACTCGAGCTTCCCCCCACCACCACGCGAGCGCCTATTTCTGGTGAGTCTTTAATTAGGGCACATTTTTTTATTCACGGTTTTGAGTGCATGCATGTTGCTCTGCTGGTTTGAAACTGTAGTCTCAGTAGTTGAAACTTGAAACTGAGTTTGAGTTTTTTGGAATGTCTCTATTTTTGGTTTTGAGTGTATGTTGAAACTGTAGTCTCGTGAGTTGTAACTTTAAACCGTGAGTTTGAGTTGTTTGGAATGTCTCTATTTTTGGTTTTGAGTGCATGTTGCTCTCTGGTTGATCTGTCACGGCCGTGATGCTCATCACGGCTGGCCGTGATCGGTTCCGCCTATGAGGGTCTGGTTCGGTTGGCACGTTACGGCCGTGATGGACATCACGGCCAGGCCGTGACTGTGCTTGGCAATCTTCAAAAACTATAGTTTTCAATCTCCCGTATTGTCCTTATATTGGATATATAGATGTTTTGTATATCTACATGACCTATCTAGTTATTTTTATTTATACTTCGTATTTATTTTGAGTTATAACCTATGTTAATACATATATATTGTTTACGAACAGGCATACATATGGATCACGTGGATAACCCACATGCACGGGAGGACACTTTGGGGGGTTTCGTAGGACCCGATCACGCCTACGCCCGATTCTAGTGTAAGTTTACATGTTATATACTATCTTTAGTCCTTCTTGTTAATGTAAGTTTATAATGTTACAACCCTCTATTTTATCTTTTTTTTTGTCCATACGAGACATCACAGGGCTCATAGGAAATGGGGTAGAGGATCCACCTCGTTGAAGAAACTAGAGAAGGACAGTAGAGCGGACGAGAAGCTTGAGGTGTCCTTCGATGCTAATCTAAATGCCCAGGGACCCCGTGCTAAAGAATTTAATAAGTGGGTGTTTCTACAAGCGAAGCAGCACGTAAGCATCAACTACAACCACTGGAATGACGTTCCACAGAACGTTAAGGATCAGATTTGGGAGGCTATCACGGTATTTTACCTTTACATTCGTTTGATTTACATTATTAGATAATTATCCGAGTTATAATCCATCTAGTTGTTATATATGTATCTAATGTGTAGGTAGCTTGGACTGTGCCAAATGACGAGGATCATCATCATAAATGTATGAAAATGGCATCAAAGCGTTGGAATGGGTTCAAGCATGATCTTACCAGGTACTATGTATCTGGGACGAAGCGTCTTGATAAAATATTCTCGGATTATCCCTGGATTGATCAGGATACTTGGGATATGTTTGCTAGGAGTCGACAGGATGGAGAATTTCAGGTTGGTTGATTAAGTTAATTTTGTATGCTTCTTATAGATCATTTAACTGTATTTAATTATGTGTTTTTGTTTGAATAGGCTAAGGCAGATAAGGGTCGACAGAATCAGGCGAAGAACGTCCATCGCCACACCATGTCTCAGGGTGGGTACCAGACTCGGATCAAGGAGATGATGGCGGATAGGCTGAGGGCGAAGCAGGAAGAGCACTCTGCTAGGATTGAAAGAGGAGAGGTGCCCGATGGCACGCCATCAAGTCCTCTGTCGGACATCGACCGCGAGGATGTCTGGTTAGCCGGCCGCATGACAAAGGCGGGATCTTTTAAAGTTGATGCCACTCGCGAAGTGGCAGATAAGATTGTAAGTAAATAATTAACTTGATTTCAATTGATATTTGTATAGATATTTGCAACACTTTTCACTTGCACGTTTTTTCATTTTTTTTCATTGTAGATGGATCTTAAAGCAAAATCCTCCCAGGGCGCATTCGTCCCTTCTGGACGGCAGGACGGCTTGATGACTGCTCTAGGCAAGAAAGACCATCCTGGTTGGGTTCTCGGTGTTCCTGGGAACGTGACCATCAAACAATATTATGGCAAGTCTTCTTCACGAATGCGGGTGGTCAATGAAGCATCAATTTTGGCTGACATTACTCAGCACCTCATGTCCAACCCAGATATTACAACACATCTGATGCAAGGCTTAATAGCCAACCCAGAATTCAAGCAGGTGCTTGCCAAAGAGCTTTCCTCCGTCGGTACATCCCAGGACACCGCAGGGCTTGCCAACGCTTCACATGTGAGCACAAAAGAGAGTTTTAGTATGGCACATGTGGAGGACAATGAGTTGGCAGCTAGGGAGCGGGAGTTTGAAGTCCAGCGCCATGAGCATGAGTTGGAAATGAAAAGGCGTGAGACTGAGTTGGACTCCAAACGACGTGAGCTCGAAATGTTAGCAAAGGTATTTATTCATTATTAATGTCCAAATTAGTCAAATAATTACTTGTGTTTTTTTAATTATCGAAAACTTATATATTTTATTTTTCCTAAACTGAAGGCCAAGTCGACGTCGGTGTCGCTGTCACCTATCACTCGTTTGTTCTCACTTGGTGAGGATTATGCGTTTGAGATTTTTGAATGTCCATTGGATCACGATGGATGGGTGGCATGCCCAGATCAACAGAGGATATTTTCCTTCGTTGGTGACGATCTCTGAACGCTGCGAAAATAACGTCTGGATGAACAAAGAATGTCATCGGTCTCTCAGTGCACGTAAGTTAATTTTAATTTTATAACTTATTTATTTTTGGTATTTTTCCATTTAATAATTTATTTTAATTTCAATATATATATATATATATATTATGTAATTAACATCCACACCTTTTCATATCTTAGGTATCTCCATCGTCTTCAGCTTGATAAGGGCGTTGCATCAGTTTACGATTTCTTAGATCCGTCAATCCTTCTGCCCGAGTTCTTTGCTGGCGATGCATTGAGTAAATACTTAGGGAACTTGTTGGGAGACAATCCGAAAGAATTATATCTGGCTCCCTACTGTATGGATCGCCATTGGCAGTTGTTCGTACTTCACCCGCTCTAGGCATCTTGTCATATTCTTCTTCTCTCCACCCTGATCCGCCACCGCAGGTGGTGGAAGCTGTAAATATGTAAGTAACTAATCTTAAATTTAATTTAAGTTTTAATATCAGTTGTTTTTAGTTTATTACACACATGATATATGAGTTTGTTAATTGATCGTCATGATTATTTGTTTATGATAGCGCGCTGAAGGCGAGTAGCATAAGTTGCGCCAACGGGAGAAGTAGGACTTCTAAGGCTAAAGCAAATCCTGTATGGAACATCCTCAAGGTTTGGTAGTTTATTTATCAAATAATTAATATTATAATTACTAATTTATGTGTATATTCAACTGACGTTGAAATTAATTTTGTTGGTAGTCTCGATTTCAAATCGACAGTTGGTCGTATGCGACTATTATGTGATGCTTCATATGCTTGAACATAGTCTCCGCATCTATTACGGATGGATGGAAGAAGGTAATATTTAAACAACTTGTTAAATTATATATTATAGTTTTGAAGATGACTTGCATTGATGTTATTGTTATTATTTGAACGTGTCTAGGCATTTATCGACCAATCGCCTATTGAAGAAGATGAGTTAAGAGACTTGAGGATGCGCTTCGCTGAATTCTTCTTCAAGTATGTGGCTGAAAAAGGAATTGACAACATACCTCCGCACTACTTAGATAAATAGTTTTTTTGTTAGACTTTAGAAACTAATTAATAACATGTATATATATATCCTTAGATAGTTTTGTTTTTTAGACATTGGAACTAAAATTTATTTATATATATACATGGGTTTTGGTTTTAAGTCCCCCCATTGTTCAATTTTCCTTTGCAATTACAGAATGTGTGTGATATTCCGTATTCTGGGGTGAAATGCGAGGGGATAGCTGAGGGAAGTGATATTTTAAAACTGAATTTAAAAAAAAAAAACCTATTAACGTCAGTTGTATCAAACAGCTGACGTTAATAGTATTTTATAAAATATACAGTACATTATTAACGTCAGTTGTTTATTACAACTGACGTTAAAATTAAACCTTTAACGTCAGTCCTTTATAACAACTGACGTTAGTTTTAACAAAATCAACGTCCGTTGTATTAAAGAACTGACGTTAATAGTTTTAGTTTAACGTCGATTGTTTAAAAACCGACGTTAATTTTTACAAAATTAACGCGGTTTTGTTAAGGAACCGACGTTAATAATGTTATATTTAACGCCGGTTCTCAATCCGACGTTAAAATATTAACTATTAACGCCACCGATTTTTACGTCGATCGATATTCGGCGTAAAAAATCAATTTTAACTGACGTAAAAAGCACTTATTGCAGTAGTGCTTTCATCCTTACCTTCCCAATCACAGGGTTATTGAGGGCAACTTCAATGCAAATCCTTGCAAAACGACCCTGAGTAGCATCAAGGGTGTTGCTGTCAACCCTTATAGGCTTCCCCACAGTCGAAGCCAGTGCCATTAGAATACTTTCATCATAGTAGAACATATTTAAACCAGGAAATCTGATCCATACCATCGTCTTTTCAATCTGTGCCAAGGGAGACACGAACTCAGGAGTCCATGTTTTCACCGTAACATAATGATCAAACATCATCCATGGACCTTCTTCCATTACCTTTGCACGATCAATATCATTTTGGAATTTCACCATGAAGAAATGATTACCAATATCCATCATCTCGAAATCTGCAGACAGTCTCCATAGCTTTATAAGCCTCTCCTTTGTTGTGCGATAGCCAATGGTCTTTCCTAACAGTTTAATAACCAATGCATCTTGCCATGGAACATGTAATCCTTAAAAGACAGAATCTTTAATGTGCACCATAGGTTTCATTGGATTACCATCTTCAAACTCTATCTTTGCAAGTTTTTCTTTGAATAAGTCAACCTTAGGCCTTGAAGCTGGGACAGCCTTCTCCCCCATCACCATATCTCTAAAAGAAACCTTTTGTTTTGAAGGAGTTTTCGTAGACCCACCACTATCATCAGGAGGCTTGTTCTCAAGGTTCATATCACTCACATGAGTTGTAGAGAAAACAAACCCTTCCATGAAGATTCGTAATCTTTCACTCAATCTTATTGAAAGCTTAGGAGAGAGAGAGAGTTGTTTATTTAAAATTTTAAAGAGTGATATACTTATATGGAAAATACTAACGAGTGACTTAAAGGTATTCATTAAGGAATCAATAAAAGGAAGTTTAGATAATGAATTGATGTATTTAATATTTAAAAAAGTGAAATACTTAGTACCTGTTTGCTTTGTTTCCAGTTTCCTGTTTTCAGAAATAATTACAAAACTGTCATCTTGTTTTCATTTTGTTTCCTGTTTTCAGAAAATTGTACAGGAAATACTGAAAACAGAAAAAAGTTGTTTTCAGTGTTTCCTATACAAATTTTTGAAAACAGGAAACATAATGAAAACAAGGTGACAATTTTGTAATTATTTCTGAAAATAGTAAATGAAAACAAGAAACTGAAAACAAATGAAAACTTGCTTTTTTTGGTTCCAACGAGTGCCCTTAGAGCACTGGTTAGCAATAATCCTTATGGTATGTTTGGATGAGGGAATTTAAGAGGGCAATGTATTTTTGGAGGGTAATTAGATTCCATCAATATAAAATGTATTGCATTTTTACATTGATAAATTCTAATTACCCTCCAAAAATATATTATCCTGCTAAATTCTCTCCTCCCAACACATCATAAAGATAATACCTCTTCTAATAAACAATAACTTTATTTTACATTACTTTCATTACATAATTTGTTTGAGCGGTAACAAGTTGGTCTATCACATTAACAAATAGGTAAAAATGTCTCATAAATTGAAAAACGTTCGTTACGTTATGATCCCCATGTTGAAAACATCGTCAAATTAGACTAATGTAATGAACTTTTTTTTTTAATTTGAGGAACGTTTTTGCTTATTTCTTAATGTAAGAAACCAATTTGACACCGCATTATAATTTTAGAGACCAGAACGATGATCACTCAATTTTAATATTCTCTCTTTTTACCTTTATTTGGATGGTCCTTCCCTCTCGAATTAGGGTGTGTTTGGTTTTCGGTTGAGAATGAATTAATTATTATAATAATATATTCATTGGAAACTTAGATTGGGCGTCAGAATGAGAATAAGGACTTACCCTCCCAGGTATATTTTTTCTGCAAGGATGAAAGAACCCATCATGGCTACACTGATCAGCATCAAAGGGTTGAAAGCAGTGACAAAAACAGGCCCAGATTTTTGCATGACAATCCCTTGAAGATAGTAGGCAAGACCTGATGATATTATGCCCTGTTCACCAAAGTTTGTGTCCATTTATTAGACCCTCATATTGTTCATAAAAAAAATAGCAGGAGAGATTAAGTGTGTGTGTATTACAGCATAGGCTGCAGCAAGCAGGTTCATGTCCAAGCCAATGGACCAAATAGAAGCCTTGTGCTTCTCAAAGATAAAGGTAACTGCAATTGACTGCAGTGTACCCAAGAAACACACTATTGCTGTAAGTGAGAGCTGAGCAGGATATCTCCTTGATGTCACTGACTGCATTAATCACAACAAAAACATTTTTCAATGTTCAAACACTGTATAGTATACAAAAATTGAAGTTTTTGAATATGAATGGAAGTTTAAGTATTTATTTTCCAGATTTCAAATTAGGATTTAATAATAAAGATTTTTTATACAGTCAACCAATCATAAATTGTCATATCATTGAAAATGTCTGACCCTTATTATAACTACTTATAAAGTCACATATAGAAATATAAAATAATTTGTGATTGGTTGATTGTGTAAAAAAAACTTTATACCGTGAAAGTATCAGAATTGAACTCTTAAAATTAAATGTTCTATTCTTACCTGAAGAATAAAGAAAGCAGCCCAAGAAAGAGTAGAAATTATGAGTAGAATAGAACCCTTAACCCAATCTTTTTCACCAGAGCCAGTGGTGTTTTTGGGTACATTGTTTCTGTGGTGATGCAAGTACTTAGACCAGAAAAAGTCGATGACTTGCCCCTTGTACAATGTCATTAACATTGCCCCAGTAATTGAAACCACAGTTCCAATCACCTTTGCTTGGCACCATACTTTTCTTATCTCCAAATTCTCCATCCTAACCCAATGAAAGAGTAACACCATGTCAGCTCAAAGGAACAGGAAAAAAAAAACAAATATGAAGAGAAATGAAATGGGAGTATGACATTAACCGATTTTGTATGTGAAATAATACTTGCAAATAACTGCCATCACAAATGTCATTGCAGGAAGCATGTTTAATATAGCACTTGTGAATGTTGGAGATGTAAATTTCAACCCCACATAGAATAAGTTCTGATCAATCACAGGCCTATAAGAATAGAACATATATTTGGAATTAATGAACCTTTTGTAATGAACACCAGATTCTAGAGGGGGGATCAAAAGTACTAACCCAAGAAGACCCAACACAAACATTTGCATGAATATATGAAATGTAATCTTTGGCCTCACTTCCCTGTCAATTACAAAGAAAGAAAGGTGTGATGAGAAAATGATTCAAATCAAGGAAGGGAAACAATTTTCTCCCAAATTTTCTATGTCAATGAATGATATTGATAATTAAATACCTCTCTAGAACAAGAGCAAAAGGAGCAATGGTTGCTGTAGCAAAGGCATGCCTATATACCACTAGCACATAATGACTCATGCCATAGTTGAGGGATAGCTTTGAGATTGTGAACATACCAGCATACCCCAATTGCACAGAAATCATAGCTATGTAAGGCTTGCATCTCTGAAGAAAACTCACACTACATTCTTTTCCTTCCATTTTTCTCTCTTTGGTGTGTACAAGGGAAAAGGGTGGTACTCAAAATTTCAAATCCGCATAGAATAAGTTCTGACTCTGATCAATCACAGGCCTATAAGAGAAGAACACAAATTTCAGAACATATATTTGGAATTAATGAACCTTTTGTAATGAACACCATATTCTAGAGGGAGATCAAAAGTACTAACCCAAGAAGACCCAACACAAACATTTGCATGAATACATGAATCTAGTTATTTGTCTGCCAAGTTAATACGTTACCCCCTTATGGTATTCATTAGTTGAGCACCACTAAGAATACTTTGCATTACAAAAATATAATATATTTTCAGATACTAAAAATATACTAAGCCAATAAAATATTAAAAATACAAGACAAATACATCATAACCAGCAGGAATTTTTAGTAAGTTGATCCATACAAGTTTATTTTAAATCAATTAGACAAGTGTAACTTTAATACTAAATTGGCTCCATAGCTGCTTGAGGAGTGAACCTTTACTCGTTATTGAAATAATATTTATTATTATTACCTTTTCGTTTAAAGAAAAAATTCAGGTGTATATATATATTTTATTTTTGTGTCCTTATAACCGAGTATCTCGCACAGGTAAAGCTGTGAGACTAACTCTTGAGTTGGAGGTGATGGTTAGGTAAAGTTCTTCCTAAAGTGATGATTCCAGAATTCAAACTCCCTGATCTTGTAAGTAAAGTTCGTCTAAAAATACAGTCAACTTCCACTACGATCAACCATTTTTGGGTGGTGTATATATTTTGTACGGTTCTTGCTAATAAGTCCCTTTGAGGATTACAAACAAAAGTAATTTTTTTTTGACAAATCAAACAAATAAAAGTAATTATTTATTGATAAACTAAGAATATCACTTTCTAATTTACTAAGTACAAGACCCACTCTTTTAGATTTCTTAACCCGAATACATCGGTTAGTATTTGCAAATTTTGTATCACAGTTGTTGTAAACCAATTAGATACGTAAGCCTAGCTTTAAATAATTATTACTAAATTGGCTCCATAGCTGGTTGAGAAGTAAACCTTTAGGCCCGTTGAAATCATGTTTACTCTTATGACTTATGAGTCTTATCACCTTTTCATTTGAAGAAGAAGAATAACTTCAGGTGAATAAACTTTTTTTTCATAGAGATTTAGTTACTTTTAAAATAGTATATTTAATTATTTAAAATCTCTTCACCAATTCCATGTTCCCTTTCACGAAGAGTCAAACTTTATAAATGTTTTTCAATTTAAATTGGCCTTTGCAACGGAGAGTTCGGTTGCTCAAAGTACCGAATATGGTTTTTATGAATGGATCCCACATTGAGTCCACAAAAATAAGCGACAATGTCTATTCTGCCTCGTAGGTTGTAAGCAAATTCAATTTGATCAGAGCCGTGGATCCGAACTAAATCAAACAGATTTTCGTGATTTGGATCGATTTAGTGTGTGTTTGGTTTCACTTCTGGAACTGTAAGAAATCTTGCACTGTTAAACGTGATTCTTGTAAAAAAAGAGGTGTTTGGGAACATGTTTGTGGAAGCAATTTTGCATCCATAATTGATTCTATCAGAAGCAGCTTAGAGTAGCTTCTGCTTTTGGATTGAAAAATTATACTAAGTTTTATATCAAACTTGCTTTCAAAGTAAAAAAAATCAAAACAAAAATCACTTTACTTCAAACTCAATTGTATTGAAATCAATTCTACAAAATCAATTCCATCCAAAATCACGTTTGTCAAACACTTATCCAAACACACACTTATTGGATCAGATTAAATTTTAAATATTGAATTCGAAGACAATTGATCAGGGTATTGGATTCAAAATGTTGAACTAATCCAATCTCAATCGAATTGATGATTAAATAAAAATATATTATTATTATTATTATTATTATTATTATTATTATTATTATTATTATTTTCAATTTTTGAGATTGAGACAAAAGAAGTCCTCAGGCTCCTCACCTTGGCTTTCGAACCGACTTTTTAGAAGAACCCTTAGTTCATGTGCCATCTCGTCTCCACTTGTCCATCGACGTCTCCTACTCCACCCCCCAGTCACCATAAGTTCACAATTACCAGCCCGTTATAACATTTTCTCTCCTTGACGTTCATCTTGCAGTGTTTGTTCCTCTTTACTTCTTTCTCTACTCATTCTTCTCCAAACTTTCATATAAAATTGAAAACGTAGTAGGGAGCATACACAACACCACTACTATCCATTGATTCCAACCAATTTGTTCAAAGTTTCTATGTTAAATTGCTGCCTTATACAGGTACATTTTCTTTGTTTGTGTTGTGTAGCGGTTTTATGTTATTATTTTTAGAATTTTTGAGTTGTTGGTTTCTGACCACGTCCACTTGGCCTCTAGTACTAGCTTAATATTAGGCCCTTAGTATTTTTTTTTGTTTTTTTAGAATTATTTTATTTTAAAAAAATTAAATAAAATTATTTTAAAAAATAGAATAATTTGATAATCCAATTCGTCGGATTCATATAAAAATTTTGGAAAATTTAGTTCAATCCAATCCAATGGATATTAATTGGATCGGATGATAAATTGTCCTAAATCCGATCCAAATCAAGATGCGATAACAACCTCACTAGTTACTCTCACAAAGTGTTTTATAACTATATAATATTATAACTATATAATATGGATTTTGATTGGCCAAAAAAATCATCTTTTATTATTAATTATTGGATATTTTAATCAATTGACCAATCAAAATATATGCCATATGGTTATAATATATTTTGTGAGACAGTGGATGTTGTACCCAAAATGAATACATAAAAAACAATCCTTAACACGTATCCAAATAGAATCATTACGAATTCAATCGGCCTCCAAAGTATTTTTCCATTTTAAATTTAGAGTAAAATATTTGGACACACAATTTGGATACCTTATATAGTACATCGTAGAGCTTGTAAGTGTCATGTGAGTGATGAAATACACAGTAAAAGAGAAGAAAACAATAAATAAGTGAGGATGAGTACTTTTATACGATGTTAGACACCATTTTTGTGTCCAAATATCAATACTCTAAATTTATTCTCTATGAAGAAATCTACTTAAAATTGATGGACATTTACCTAATTTTCAAAAATAAAATAATCGAGTAATTTCCAGATTGAATCTATATTATTTTTGGGTACATGGATGTTATATACATAAAAGGCTTAATTGCATTTTTAATCCCCAATTATTAGTTGTGTGCGACTTTGGTTTCTATTATTTTTTTAGGACATTTGGTCCTATTTTTTCAATGTTATGAATTTTCTCCTTCCATTCAATGTCCGTTAATTTTTCAATTGATCAACAAAGAGGAATCATTACTCTACACACGCATGAAACTCTGGTTAAGCTTATGTGGTAAATGACCATGTGGTGGAATCAAAAAAAGGTTCAGGAAAGGAGGGACAAAACTAGTACATGACATAGAGAAACTATTGAATCATATTGAAGTGGAGAGGCACCGGGGAAAAGCACAACCAAAGGTTGTTGAAATAATCAAAGTTAACACAAAAAGGGGAGTTGAATTGTGTTCACCAACTTTTTAGGAAGCTTTGAAAATTGTTTTCGCAGGCACAACAAGCAAAAATAAAGCTACAGAAAATTAGACGGGTGACTCGTCTAATTTTAAGACAGAACACACGCGTACACAGAGAAGGTTAAAACAGAGTTTGATATTGACAATATTAACTCCCCAAGTTAAAATTTTAAACAAATAACTCTTAAACAAATTAAAGAGATAAGGGAAGAAGAATATCACTCAAGAGTTTTATACTGGTTCACCCCCAAATCCACAGGGCTACGTCCAGTTCTTGGTAGCACCAAGTTTTCACTATAACTGATCAGATTACAGTACATGTATTCTTTGCACACCTAACCTCTCTAGTCTTAACACTCAAACAAGTATTCTTTTCACACCTAGCCTCTTCAGGCTCAACACAGTAAGGAGTAAAGGTTTTGTGTAATTAATACAACTTGCAAATTTTTCAGAAAACACTCAGTGAAATAAATATGAAGGTATGAAAGACTGCGAATTAATATCAAATGATTGAAGAGATATTCAATGAAGGAATGAAGAAGTAAATGAAGAGGGTAAATGCTTCTTAAGTTTTTGCGCAGAGCTCTTAATGTTGTTCTACTTCTTTTCTTCATCTTCATGGTTTGGTCTATATAAAGAACTCAATCAATTTGATCCTTAGGCACAGCTTCAGAAAGTGTTCTCCTTTAATTTGAACTTCTGGGATGCCATTATGCCAAAGAGTCATTCTGTATAAACATTAAATGTTTAGGGACATTGGACTTTGACATATGAGACCAAGAGTACACTTTGCTTCCAAGCAGTTGTTTCAGAGTTGTAGTAGCAGACTTCTTGTACTTGCAGCAGAGAACTTTCCTCTTTCAGTGAAACACTCAGTTCACTTTCTGGAAAGCACTTTTACTTTGTACTAAAATAGCTAAAAGCTAGTGACTTGGTACAGAGGTTGTGTGTTTATTCCTTAAACACTTGAAAGAATGAATTCTTTATTCTTTGTCCTTGGTGCTATTATCCAGAGGTCTTCGAGATCATTAAGGATGGCGTTCTTTTCAAATAAGGTTGACTTGGACTTCCTTCTGGCAGTCTGACACTTTAACTAGTGTAGCAGTGTTTGAAAACTAGACGGGTGTAGTGCAGTCCAAAATTAGACGGGTGATGTGGGTTAAAACTTAGACGGGTGATCAAGTCATTTTTAGACGGGTGATTCACTGAAGCTTCTCTAGACTTTATGATTCTTGCCACACCATCAACTAGATCAGAACCTTGATTAAGAGTTGACTTGGTCTATGTCTGAGTTGACTATTTTTCAGACCGGTGGATTTTAGACTAGTCTAAAAGCTACGTTGTACTGAAATTTAGACGGGTCATATTTTAGACGAGTGACCTTAAGTCTATTTTCCTGCACACTTAACAGACTTATCAGTAATTTTATATTGTTCAATATTACCATACTTAATCTATTTGGAATCATCAACATTTAGAGAATTTACACATTGAATGTGTTCCAGACTTATGAGGTCTCAACATTCGTCCCCCTTTTTGTTGATGACAAATAATTTTTCTGATTTTATTGAACATCAAAAAGTAAGCAGAAATGGACAAACAGATATAAGTATGAAATTCTGCTATGCTCCCCCTTAGTTTATGCATCAGATAAAAGCATGTATCAAAGAAAAAACAGATATCAGAGCATCAAATAACATGGTAGAATAAACATTAAGTCAAGTTATATTTCTATTATTTTTTACATATTGCTGTTTACTACTCTTACTCCCTCCCATCCCCACCCCTTTGGCATCAATAAAAAAGATAAATATTAAACATAAAGAAATAAGCCAAAGGTGATAAAGAAACTCATTTCATTCCATTCAAAGTCAGACAATTACAAAATTGATGGTGTAAGGATATCATGGACAATACATTGCATGACTCAAACAGAAAGAAACTTTGTCCTAAAACCAAGAACTAGGGCAGCTTCCATCATCCTTTGCATGACTGCTTGCTATGCTAAGATAGTGGCCTGGAATGAAGCTTACTGCTCCACAGCCTGATCATGTTTCTGCATAACAGTTTGTAGACAGGTGGCTATTTCATCTAGCCTTTGATGAGCAGCAGGATCATGTGTTATAACAGTAGTGGTGGAGTCTGTTGTAGCCAGGGAAGTTCCAGTTACTGATGGGGGAGGGGTAGGAGGTAACTCTTCAACTTGAATGTCACCCTCAGGCTGAGGATCTAGAAAGACACCAGTTGAGAGTGTGGTGACAAAATCATTATTGGGGTAGAAAGTATCCAAGAACCCATGGATCCTTTCATGATTAAGGGGTGACTCAACAACAGAAAGAAGAAATTCATAAGATCTCCTAATGAGATTTATGGGAATGGTTAGGGTAGTTGTAGGGAAATTTAGAAGAAAGAAAGGGAAGACCATAAAGAAAGGATGTAGAGTATATATGGAAGGGGAAAAGGGATAGAGAGCATATGCTTGGCTACCTCTGATAGGAATTTCTTACTTCTCTTCCTTAGACAACCCAGGAACCACATCTGGAGTAGATATCTCTGACTTTCAGATACTTGTAGGAGGAGGCAATGGTGACCAGTCTTCTTCTGAACTTGCACTTGTTGTCCTTCAGCTTGATGAGACAGAATTCCTGATCAAGAGGCAAGTTGATAACCTTCTGCTTGCCTTTGAGAGACATAGAGTCAAGCATTAACCTGATCTTTGTAGAGGGTTTCATGAAGACATGGGGATTTGGCATCCATCTCCCTGAAGTCTTCTACTTCCTGACCAGCTTTACAAGCTGCCTTTCTGCTTCCAGTGAGGCAATAAGGTCAAGATCCTTGCCAAACAGAAAAGGTGAAACAGAGTCATCTGAGACAGAGAATGGAGTGGTTCTGGAATATAAGTGATAGGGGGTAGAATGGCCTTTGGGAGTGGGTTGTATCTGGTTTCATAGAATAAGTCAGGGAAGACTATTCTCAGAGGGACTTGGCATTGGTTTCTGATATGGTCATGTGTGCGCGGTGGAGGTGGAGGTGTAGTAGGGTTGTCAAAGTAGTCAAAGTCATTAAGATCATCATGATGAGTCTTAGAAGGGTGAGAGGAGTGTGGTGTGGAAGGTTTAGACATGTGAGGTTCAGTTTCAGACACTTGTGGTTCTGAAACAGTAGGGTGAGGTTCAGAAATTTGTGGTTCATTAATTTTTGGTTCAACAATTTTTGGTTCAGAAATAGAAGGGTTAGGTGAAGGTTCATGGATAGGTGATGGTTATGGTGGTGGTGTTGGCGTTGGTGTTTTCTATGGTGATGTAACTTCAATTTCAGGTGGTGGTGAAGTATGTGGTGGTGTTGGGGCTCTTTGTGGTGAGAATGGAGGAGTTGGAAGCAGAACCAATCTTCTGTTGATTGGGTTGGTCTGCCTCAGTGGCTCAATAGCATGTCTCTTTGTGACCGTGGTCCTCTTCTTCTTAGGGATCACAGTCTCATCAGCTTGAGACCCCCCTCAGCATGCACAGCTCTTTTTCTCTTGAATACCTTTGTAACAATGGGAATATTAGGAATAGAGGCAGAGGCAGTAGCAGCAGGTTCAGTAACAGATTCAGAAACCTGTACAGAAGGTTTAGGAACCCTCTTCCTTCTGTGCAACAATTGAGGCTCTTCCTCCTCAACAGGCTTCTCAAAGGACTCAACCTTGACACCAGGAACATTAAGTTCCTCTTCTACTGGAGCATTTTCAGCCGGGGCTTGAGATGATGATGCTTCAACAATAGGTTCAGTAATGGGTGTCAGCTTCACCTTAATCAAAGACAAAGTCTTTGTTGTAATTTCTGTGTAGAGGTCCACATGAAAAGCTTGCCTCAAATCCTTCAGTTTATTGGCTCTGAAGACCCTAGTCATAATCATCCCATAATTATAATCCTTATCTTTTCCTTTAACAGCCTTCTCCATATGTCTGAAGATCAAACCAATGATATCTATCCTGATTTTCTGGACTAGGTGGTAGATAGAAAACTTCTCTATCTTACTCACATGGTTTCTAGACCCAATCCTAGGCATAACACAATTAATCAGAAGAACGTGAAGAATTCTTGCCTTAGCTGTCAGATACTTAGCATCATGATTCTTAGGGCTTGGAACTCCATAGATCACGATGATCACATTCTTCTCTCCCAAAGTCTTCATCCAATCCTTGTCAAACCCAATACCTTCTCGAGGACATTTGGTCACTTCAGCGAGTGACTCGTGAGTGATGATGACATGGTCATCACCCACATCTCCAGAGATCATGGAGGTTATATTGTTCTTGGTGATTTTTGAAGTTCTCCAGAACTCCCTAACCAGAGAGGGGAAAACAATTTCCTGTAGTTGGAAGAAAGGTAACCACCCAGCATGGATGATCTCGAGTTGAACATCTAACCTCTTGTTCTTCAATTCATCAAAATTAGGGACCCTTCCAGGGTGCACCTTCTTCAGTTCAGTCATAGAAATGCCAGCCTATTCAAAGAATAGTTTCAAGAAAGCTCTTGGGTGCTATTGATTTAGAGAAGAAATTTTAGGGTTTGGATATGAAAGGTTTTGAGAGGTTGAAGACGAATAGAATCAGAGAGATAATGAGAGGAACGGTTGTGAGTGGAGAGTTTGTGAAACGACACAGGTTACTTTTATGAGAAGAAATGAAACACTTGAGTGCTTTTTCGTTAGGAATAAAGAGAGAGGGTATTGTCATAAACAATAATCAACTTGAAATGACAGTTGTGAAAAGATGAAACGTTTTTAAGAAAAAATAGGGAAATTTTGCAATGTACACGTGTCTCAATCAGGGTCATCACTTAGTGAGTGCTTTTAGCCACGTCATCAGATGCTTGGCTAACATAGACGAGTGAAGCATAAAGAAAATAAGAAAGTCAAGTAGAGAATTTCAGACAAGTAGATTTTCAGACATATTAGTATACACTTATTCAGTGTTCACAAACTTAATTTCAAAGACACCTTTTTGCACATAATCTCTAATAAAATGATGCTTTGTTTCTATATGCTTTCCTCTAGAATGTTGTATGGGATTTTTAGAAAAGTTAATAGTACTGGTGTTATCACACTAAACAGGTATATTATGCTCAAACATTGAATAATCCTCAAGTTGATATTTTACCCAAAGCAGTTGTGAACAACAACATGCTGCAGATATATATTCAACTTCAGCAGTTGAGAGAGCAATGGTACTTTGTCTTTTGCTTGACCAAGAGATCATGTTTGCTCCAATGAAGTGACATCCTCCACTATACTTTTTCTATCAATTCTATCTCCAGCAAAATCAGTATCACATAATCCAGCTAACCTGAAATCTTCAGATTTCTTATACAATAGACCAAGGTTAGTGGTTTCAATTAAATATCTGAAAATTATTTTAACAGCCTTATGATGAGATTCTTTAGGATCTAATTGAAAACTAGCACATTGACAAACACTGAATTGAATATCAGGTCTGCTAGCAGTTAGGTATAGAAGAGATCCAATCATACCTTGGTAGACAGTTTGATATACCTTTTTACCTTCCTTATCCTTGTTTAGAATTATTGATGGATGCATAGGAGTACTCATAGGCTTTGAATTTTCAATCATATACTTTTTCTGAAGTTCCTTGGTGTATTTTTGCTGATGGATATAGATTCTATCACTTGTCTATTTTATTTGCAGACCAAGGAAGAACTTCAATTCTCCCATCATGCTCATCTCAAACTCATTCTGCATCAACTCAGAACTCTTTACAGAGCTTTTAATTAGTAGAACCAAAAATAATATCGTCCACATAAATTTGTACTACAATGAAATCTTTCTTTGAGCATTTCTTGAAAAGTGTACTGTCTACTTTTCCTCTAATGAAATTATTTTCCATTAGATATGTGCTTAACCTAACATACCAAGCTCTAGGAGCTTGTTTCAGTCCATATAAAGCTTTCTTAAGTTTATAGACATGGTGAGGATTTTCAAAATCCTCAAACCCAGGAGGTTGCTTGACATAAACTTCCTCATCAATTATCCCATTTCGAAATGCACTTTTAATTTCCATTTGATAAAGAGTTATATCATACTATGAGGCATAAGACATGAGAATTCTAATTGCTTCTAATCTAGCTACAGGTGCAAAGGTTTCAGTAAAATCAATACATTCCTGCTGATTATACCCTTAAGCAACTAGTCTTGCCTTATTCCTTACCACTTTTCCATCTTCATCCAGTTTGTTTCTAAATACCCATCTAGTTCCAATGATAGATTTATCTTTGTGTTTAGGAACTAGAGTCCACACATCATTTCTTTTGAACTGATTCAGTTCTTCTTGCATGGCTAGAATCCAGATTTCATCATGTAAGACTTCTTCAATCTTTTTGGGCTTCAAGTCTGATATGAAGGCCATGTTAATGTTCCCATTGAAAGCAGATCTGGTTCTGAATGCTTGTGATGGACTTCCAATGATGAGATCCTCGGGATGATAGGTCTTGAATTTCCAGTCTCTTTTCTTATTTCGTTTTTCAGATGTTTCAGCACTCGTCTGATTTTCTGAAATATCAGACATGTCTACATTTGCCTTATGTGAAGATTTTTCCACTGCAGGATTAAGATTAATACCTGCAATATCATCTTCTAGATCTGATAGTTCCCTATCAGTCTTCAAACCATCATTAAACTTCACATGAATTGATTCTTCTACAACAGAGGTTCTAGAATTAAAGATTCCAAGAGCTTTAAACAATTTAGAATATTCAATGAATATGCCTTTATCTACTTCAGAGTCAAATTTTCCCAAATGTTCATTTTTATTTAGAATATAACATTCATATCCAAATGCATGAAAATATGATTTGTGGGGTTCTCTACCTTTTCACAATTCATAAGGAGTCTTATTTAGGATAGGTCTAACCAGAATTCTATTTCGCACATAACAAGCAGTGTTAATGGTTTCTACCCAGAAGTACTTAGGGAGATTATTTTCATTGAGCATTTTCCTACCCATCTCTTGAGGAGATCTGTCCTTTCTCTCAACCACTCCATTTTCCTGTAGAGTTTTAGGTGCAGAGAAATTGTGAGAAATACCATTTTCGTCACAGAACAGTTTGAACTGCTCATTTTCAAATTCTCGCCAATGGTCACTTCATAGCAGAGATACATAAACTCTGGTCATTCTGTACTCTTTTACTGAATACTGTAAAGACCTTATAAGAATCATCCTTGTGGGTTAATAAGAGTACCCATGTAAATCTAGAATAGTCATCAACTATGACAAAACCATATTTCTTTCCACCTAGGCTAGCTACACCGACTGGTCCAAAGAAATCCATGTGTAACAGTTGCAAAGGTCTGGAGGAAGTGACTTCTTTCTTAGATTTGAAACTTGATTTTACTTGTTTACCTCTTTGACATGCATCACACAAAACATCTTTGATAAACTGCCGTTTTGTATACTTTATTGTAGGGAAATTAGGTGTGATTTGTTATTTATTTGGAAATTATTGTGGATACTCACCCTATTTCCCATGATTATTGTAGAATTTGTCATCATGGTAATGGAGCATTTAACTTGGAGAAAAAGCAACAATTCTAGAGGATTTTTGGATAAAAAGATTGAATTCTGAAGATTTCAAAGGAGCACGACCGTGCTAAATATTAAGCACGACCGTGCTCATTAGAAGAGCCCATACTGATCAGCATGCCATTGCTTGCTTGCTGGAGTTGACATCGTTTTCCAAGCACGGTCGTGCTCATCACTAAGCATGACCATGCTCATCAGCAAGGCCTTGTTGACTTTCTCATTTTTAGCACGATTTGATGCCGTTTTTGTTGAGCACGATCGTGATCAACATCCAACACTGTCGTGCTCGTGTATCAGAGGCCCAATCACGTAGGTTTTCTCAGTTAGCTATAGAAGGAAGTGATTAGGGCACAAAAGAAGGAAGTTGATCGCAAAGAGAAGAATAGAGCCATCAAGTGAAGGATCGTCTCCCAATTGATTGGAAGACTATTTTGCATCAAAAGGGTGTTCGGGTTTTAGTTTCCTAATTCTCTCTTATGGATTGTTACATGCTTGTGATTTGTATAGTGATCTTTATGACTATGCTTAGCTAATTTCATTCCTAGGGTAATGGTGGATCTTATGTTTTGATACCTTTGATGTTTTCCCAATTTTAATATGATATAGTGTTTCATTTAATTGGTTGGTTTAATCCTTGCGTTTGAATTTCTAGACGGTTTGATCATCCTTTACTAAGTTAATTAATTGACTGGCGACCGTACCACAATTAGTTAACGGAACTCTATGATTAATCGGATTTGGGGTTGCGTGGACCAAACGCAATCCCCTGTTTTCAATCAGTTATTGAATTAATAAAACTTACCAGTTCTTTATGCTTCTTTTAACTGTTTGCCTTGCATGACAATTGGAGGTAACTGTTTAAGGGAAAGAATATTAATATTGCATGACCATTGGGTATTAATAGCTTTAGAGCGAGTGGTTGGAAATCAATAAGAAACACATATCATTGAGGAATTGGGTAATATCATAGGTAGTAGCATAAGTGAAACCAATCGCCCTAGGCTTTCCATAATTGAACCTTTGCTTGCAATTCTTTTCTTTTCTTGGCTTTCACAACCTTGTTATTTTTATTTTGTTGTTTTCAACCAATTCGATTGTCTAAATAACATAAGGAAGTAATTAATCTAGTACTTGTTAACAATCTCTGTGGGTTCGATACTTAGAGTCCCAAATACTCCTATATTACTTTTGCGATAGGGTGCACTTGCCCTTAAGTGTAGTTTTCGTGCAACAAGTTTTTGGCGCCGTTGCCGGGAATTGTTTTTGACAATATTAGGGAGATTAATTTCTTGTTAATTTAGACGCTGTTTTATTTACTTTGTTATTTTCTTATTTTTGATTTACTTCCTTGTATGCTAATGCGTTCTCAATCTCCTGACTTGCAGTATAATCCTGAAATAGAAAGAACTGCACGCAGAAATAGAAAGCAAGCTAGAGAAAGGAGAACCATGGCTCAAGAGGATAACAGGACGATGTTGGACATTGCTCGTCCTTCAACCACCAACGCTACAGGGAGTATTACTAGGCATACCATTGAGGCCAACAACTTTGATATCAAGCCAGCTTTGATCTTTATGTTACAAAATGCAATTCAGTTTAATAGGAGTCCAAGTGAAGATCCCCATGATCATCTTGCTGATTTTATTGAGGTTTGTAACACCATCGAACATAATGGTGTCTCAAATGATGCTTTTAGGCTTCGACTTTTTCAAGGGATAGGGCCAAACTGTGGCTAAAGTCCTTGCCATCTGGTTCTATAACCACTTGGGACCAACTCTCTTCTAAATTTATGGATAAGTATTTTCCACCTATAAATCTACCAAACAGTGCGATGACAACTTCTTTTGTACAGGTTGAAATGGAATCTTTGTATGAGGCATGGGAGTGATTTCAAGAGTTGTTGAAGAAATGCCCCCATCATGGCTTTCCTGCCTGGCGCTTAGTCCAAGCATTCTACAATAGGCTATCTTCATCAAATAAGAGCATGATTGATGCAGCAGCGGGAGGTAGTATATGGAATAAGAGGCCACAGGCAGCTTATGAGTTGATAGAATAGATGACTTCTAGTTACCAATGGCTATCCAGTGATAGGCATGTGAACAAGAGGCAGCCTACACTTTTACAAGTTGGAGCCTACAAAGCAGATGCTAACACCGCATTGGAAAACAAGTTGGAGGGTCTTTCAAAGAAGATGAAAACAATGATGCAGACATAGGCTCATTTGATAACTCAAACTGCTCCACCTCCTGTTATTTGTGATCTTTGTGACCAGGACGGACATGAGAGTACAGAATGCCAAGCAGGCAACCCTTTTGTGGCAGAAGAAGAGGTAAATTATGTGGGTAATCCTAATCAGGGTTACAATGATCCTTATTCAAATCACTACAATCCCGGTTATAAGCAAAACTCAAATCTCTCATATGGAAGTCAGAACCAGAATATTCTCTACAGGCCACCTCATTTGAAAAATCAAGGACCGAGACAAGAGGAACGGAGGCCTAATCTCTATGATACAGTGATGAAACACATAGAGAGCACTGATGAGAGGTTTAAGACTTTGGAGAATCAGTGTCTACTTTGGTAACATTGATGACACAAAAAGAAAATAGGACACTGCCTAGTCAACCAGAGAAGAATCCAAAGGAGCATGCTAAGGTGATTACCCTCAAAAGTGGGAAAAGGATAGAGGTTCCTCATGAAGAAGAGAATAAGTCAAAAATCAAGGAGGTTTATACTGAAGGGAACCCAAAGGATGAGGTAAGTGAGAAAGATCTAGTAAAGGAAGTTCTTGTGCCATCTCCCAAGTCAACCATTCCTTTTCCTCAAAGGTTTAGTCAACAAGTCCCCCAGTTCACTAGGTTCTTGGATATGTTGAAGCAACTCCATGTAAATATCCCATTTGTGGAGGCCATTTCTCAAATTCCCAAATATGCTAAATTCCTTAAGGAGATTTTGGGCAATAAAAAGAAATTGGGAGAGTTTGCTACAGTGATGCTTAATGAGGAATGCTCTGCTATCCTCCTCAAGAAGTTGCCACCTAAACTTAAGGATCCAAGGAGTTTTACTATTCCTTGTTCTATAGGTACTTCTTATTTTGAAAAATATTTATGTGATTTAGGTGCCAGTATTAACTTAATGCCTTTGTCTGTTTTCCGTAGGTTAGGTATGCAAGCGCCAAAGCCCACTTCTATTTCATTGCAGCTAGCGGATAGATCCATTACCCGTCCTAGTGGTATTGTGGAGGATGTTCTTGTCAAGGTTGACAAGTTTATCTTCCTGGCTGATTTCATAGTGCTTGACATGGAGGAAGATGAAGAGGTTCCCATAATTTTGGGAAGGCCATTTTCGGCCATTGGTAGGACCATCATTGATTTGCACCTAGGGAAGCTTAATTTAAGGCTTAATGATGAGGAAGTCATTTTTAAAGTTTTTGATTCTTTGAAATTTACTTCCACTTTTAATTCATGTAATTTTATAAATGCCTTGGATAGTACATCTGCACTAAAATCTTCTCATTCTCAGCAGCGATTAATGGAGGACACCCTTGGGAAAATCTTATTTTTCGAAAAGGATGACCTTGTGGTTTCTGAGGAATTGATAGATGAGATAATGGCACTAGAGGCAGGGATTGCCCAAGAAAGATGGAGAGGGACTAAGAAATTTGAAGTTCTTAAGGGACGTGGTTCACAAAAGCCAAAATCATCAATTAAAGAACCCCCAGAACTTGATCTTAAACCTATTCCTTCTAATCTTAAATATGCATTTTTATCTCCTCCTTCTTCATTGGCAGTAATAATTTCTTCTTATTTGACAGGTTCTATGGAGGAGAAACGCTTGCTAGTTTTGAGAGATATTAAGGAGACCTTTGGGTGACCATTCATGATATTAAGGGTATCAGTCCCTCAATTTGCACCCATAGGATACACATGGAGGTGGAACACAGACCCAAGGTGCAACCTCAAAGAAGGCTTAACCCAAATTTAAAAGAGGTGGTAGAAAAGGAGGTAATTAAATTGCTTGATGCGGGTATTATTTATCCTATTTCTGATAGTCCTTGGGTGAGTCATATGCAGGTTGTCCCTAAAAAGGGAGGAACTACTGTCATGGAGAATGGCAAGAAGGAATTGATAGCTGTTAGGGAGGTAACAGGGTGGCATATATGTATAGATTATAGGAAATTAAATGAGGCCACTAGGAAAGATCACTTCCCCCTTCCCTTTATTGACCAAATTCTTGAGAAACTATCTGGTCGTGAATTTTATTGTTTCTTGGATGGGTACTCCGAATATATGCAAATACCTGTGACTTTTGAGGATCAAGAGAAAACCACTTTTACTTGCCTGTATGGTACTTTTGCATATAGATGGGTGCCTTTTGGTTTGTGTAATGCACCTGCCACTTTTCACAGATGCATGATGGCCATATTTTCTGATATCTTAGAGGATTGCATTGAAATATTCATGGATGATTTTTCTGTTTATGGATCCTCGTTTGATAATTGTCTGCATAATTTGGGGGTGGTTTTGAAAAGGTGTAAAGACACCAGTTTGGTGCTTAATTGGGAAAAATGTAAATTCATGGTAACTGATTGCATTGTTTTGGGGAATAAGGTTTCTCATAAGGGTATTTAGGTTGACCCTGTAAAGGTAGAGGTAATTGCCAAATTGCCTACTCCTAACTCTGTTAAGGAGCATGCTGGTTTTTATAGGAGGTTTATAAATGATTTTTCAAAATTACAAAACCTCTTTCTAATCTTTTACTGAAAGATGCCCCGTTTGAATTTTCCGATGCTTGTTTGGAAGCCTTTAAAATTTTGAAGGCTAAATTGATTGATGCACCTGTTGTTGTTGCACCTGATTGGTCTTTGCCATTTGAGCTTATATGTGATGCTAGTGATATGGCAGTAGGTGCTGTTTTAGGCCAACATAAGGATAAAATTTTTCAAACCATTTACTATGCTAGTAGGACTCTTAATGAAGCACAAAAGAATTATACCACTACAGAAAAAGAGTTGCTAGCAGTAGTAATTGCTTTTGATAAATTTCGTCCTTATTTGGTTATGTCTAAGGTTGTTGTTTATACTGACCACTCTGCTATTAGACATTTACTTGCCAAACAGGATGCTAAACCAAGATTGATTAGATGGGTGTTGTTGCTACAAGAGTTTGATGTGGAAATTAGAGATAAGCGGGGTGTGGAGAATTCAGTGGCAGACCATCTCTTAAGGGTAGATGCTTCTGTCAGACCACAAGTTGAAGAGGCCATAAAGGAAACCTTTCCTGATGAACAGTTATTCTCGGTTTCCAAACTTCCTTGGTATGTAGATTTTGTCAACTACAGGGTGAAGTTGACACAGGCAAACACAAGAAGGGGGGTTGAATTGTGTTTGTTAATAATTTTCAAAAACAACCTTTTTCAAAGCTTATTTTCTCACACGAAGAAAGACAGAAGCACACACAGAAAATGATCTTTTAAAAGATTAACAAAATCAAGTTCAAATCCCCACAGTCAGCAAAACAAATAAAACTGTAAGAGTTAAGAGTTTAGAAGATTCACGCAAGTGTTTTATCCTGGTTCACTCTCTTCCAACCAATAGCTAGGTCCAGTCCCTTCGACTTGAAGGTTTTACTCCACTATTTCTCCAAATAGATTACAACAAGTATTCAACACCTCTCCAGGCTACAAGTATTCCTTTCTTACCAAGCATCTTCAGGCTCTAACTTTAACAAAGATATTGTTGGCTTTTGATCTTCTAACTCACTATGTGTGAGGATATGAAAGTTTAAGATCGGTTGAATATTACAACAATATTCAAACTAAAGAATACAAACTTTTGCTCTTTAAAGAATGAAAGAATGAGAGATTGTAGATTGGCAAAAGTTCAGCTTGCAAAAGCTAAATTCATTTTTTAATTTTTCTTCAATGGTTGAGGTCTTCTATTTATAGTGACCTTCTTCTTCACTTTAAAAACTTCAACGGTTGTTTTGAATATACCGGTTTAGGGATAGCATTAAATGAATAATATCCGTTGTGACTGATAGCTTGATCGTGGCCATTGTGAAATGTATTCTTGGTTATCACTTTTGTACGAAATGGAGGGTCACAGCTCTGAGCAATTGCAACTTAAAAAACTGTCTTTCCTCCTTTGTGAAAATTCCAGCTATTCTAGCAATAAAGGTGGCAGGGTACAGATCGTTTTGCATTTCCGCATTGTACTATGTTGCTTTTTGCATTTCCTTGATGATACTATGTTTCTCTCGCAAAAAAACAAGGCATTAAAACCGATAAAACAAATAGGAAGGACCAACATTCATTTGAAATGAATATCAATCATTTGAGATAAATATTTCTTTGTGGTCGGGGTAGCATTTACTTAGCTAGACTGAGCATATGAGAAGTTATAAGAGAATGAGCTCGTCTACTTAAAATCTGCGTCTACACGCTCATGGGTAAAACCAAGTCTATGGACTTACAGTTTTCTTTTCGCTCGTCTACAGACGTGGCATAACCCTCGTCTATCATCAAGTCTTTGGACTTGCTATATTTCAGTGTGTTATTTTTTATCTTCGTCTAATGACGTGGCATTAAAGCTCATCTACTTCATTAAAACTAAAGTTCCCGTCTACTCAGAGTATTTTATTAACCGTCTACTCAAATATATTAAGTAAAAATATATACCCAATATTTTGAGCAGCTCGTCTACATGAATGGACGCGGATTCACAATCTAAGTCCAAGTAGATATAAGGAAAATTATTCAGGGTTTCCATAACTTATATATTTTTAACATTCCTACAAGACTAGATAAAGCATGTTAGATCTCAACTAAAACTTTGCTAAGAAAATTTAATCCTTTTTTTTAACATCAAAACTCAGAGGTTATTAATCCAAATCACTTTGGTTCGAACACAAGGCAGGTAATAAACTTCTCCCTAACCGTTCATATGCTCATCGTAAGAAATTTCTTTCTGATGTTAAGTATTATTTGTGGGAAGAACCATATCTGTTTAAGGTATATAGTGATAAAATTAATAGAAGATGCATTCCTGAGGTAGAGACACATGCTATTTTAGAGCACTGCAATTCTAGGGAAGTTGGTGGCCATTTTGGCCTAACTAGGACAACTCAAAAAGTTCTTCAATGTGGTTTTTATTGGTCCACTCTCTTTAAGGATGCATACAATTTTGTGAAATCTTGTGATAGATGCCAGAGGAGTGGGAATATTTCTAGGAAACATGATATGCCTCTAAACAATATTTTGGTTTGTGAATTATTTGATGTTTGTGGCATTGATTTCATGGGACCTTTTCCCAAATCTTTTTACAATGAATATATTCTGGTTGCTGTGGATTATGTCTCAAAGTGGGTGGAAGCAGTGGCTTTACCCACTAATGATGCTAAAGGAGTTGTAAAGTTTTTAAAGAAAAATATTTTTACAAGATTTGGCACTCATAGAGCAACCATTAGTGATGGTAGCACCCATTTTTGTAATAAACAATTCGATAATCTTATAACAAAATATGGTGTCACTCATAAGGTAGCCACCCCTTACCACCACAAACTAGTGGGCAAGTTGAGGTTTCCAATAGGGAGTTAAAGAAAATTTTGGAAAAGACGATTACAGTTCTAGGAAAGATTGGTTTTTGAAACTTGATGATGCATTATGGGCATATAGAACTGCATTTAAAACTCGCATTGGCATATCCCCCTATAGATTGGTTTTTGGAAAAGCATGTCACTTACCTGTTGAGTTAAAGCATAAGGCTTACTGGGCCTTGAAATTTTTGAATTTTGATATGCATCTTGCAGGGTGAAAAGCACTTATTGCAGCTTAATGAGATGGATGAGTTCCATCTTGAGGCATATGAAAATGCCAAACTATACAAGGAGCGCACTAAAAAGTGCACGACAAGCACATTCAAGAGCGTGAGTTTCATGTTGGTAGTCTCATTTGTTTCTAGGAAAACTGAAATCTAGGTGGATTGGCCCTTATGAAGTTTCCAAAGTCTTCCTATATGGCGTGCTTGTGGTAACCAAAGATGGGAAATAAAACTTCAAGGTTAATGGGCAGAGAGCGGAGCATTATGAGGATGGCGTGGTACCTGAGCGCCACACAGTGAACTTGGAATAACACCCCTCTCGGGGACAACCGTCAGGCTCGTGACGTTAAACAAGCGTTTCGCAGGAGGTAACCTGTGTTTCTTCTTGTATCTTTTTTTTTAACTGTTTATTTAGCAGATGAATCCTTCTCAAATTTTTTTCTTAATTTAATTTTTAAGAATTGAATTAAGTGTAGGGAGATTGGTAGGATTAAATAATAATACAAAAATGTTGGGGCAGACACAGTTGTGTCCATTAGGGACACACCTGTGTCCATTAGGGACACACCTGTGTCCAATTCTCGCTTATGCTCACTTTTGTAAGCGCTGAATTGAGCACAGTTGTGCACAAAGTTTAGCACGACCGTGCTGACTTACGGATTTGAAAAGTTAAAATGGGGCTGAGCACGGCCGTGCTTAACAGTGAGCACGACCGTGCTCCTTTCTAATTTAAATTTGAATTTTTTTAAAATCTGATTTGAATTTGAATTTGAATTTTTAAAATGGGGCTGAGCACTGCCATGCTTAACATTGAGAACGACTGTGCTCGTTTACTGATTTGAATTATAAATAAAGGAGGACAGACAGAGCGCGGATTAGGATTAATCGCGCTTTCACCTTCTCCTTCTTACTTTTCTGATCTATGATGAGTGTGATTAGACCTCATATTTGCTTATCATTTTGCATGAATTTTCATATAGTTTAGGCATATTTAATTTGATTTTTGGTTAGTTTTTACCTTGGAACGGGTAAGGCGGTTTTGTGGTGTTGTTTTGCAGGAATTAAGGATTAAATGCTCAGGATCAACCATGATGGAGCTTGCATGAAGACGGGGCTTAAAAAGTGAAGAAAATGAGCCAAACAGAGCCCATCACAGCCTGGTCGTGATGACCATCACGGCCATGATCGAGCAAAACTGAAAAGAAAGAAGGCAAAAGTCAGAACTGGTCACGGCCTAGCCGTGATGTACATCACGGCCGTGACCTGTCAGATGAACCAGACCCTCACAGGAAGAACTGATCACGGCCTAGCCATGATGGTGGTCACGGCCGTGATAGACCAAAAAGTGAAGAAACACCCAAGGCAGAATCCGTCACGGCCGTGACGTGCATTACTTGGATCTGAAGCAACTGATTTTGAGCTAAATTTGTGTTTGATTGGGATTCAAACTTCCCAAATTTATAAATAAGGCATCTAGGCAGAGATGAAAGGAGACTTTGGCTGCTACTCTTAGGCTATAATTTAGGATCTCTCTTCTTCTCCCTCTTCTCTTCTCTTATTTTTTATTTTATGTTGTTGTTAATCAAGCTTGTCATTACCATGGCAATGCTTGAGTAGTAGTTTATTTTATGGGGATTGGGGCTATGCCCAAGATTTGTTTTCATGATATGAATTGATTTCGATTTATTGTTAATTACGATTTTTCTTTAGATATGATTTCTAGTGTTTTAATTACTCGTGAATTCGGTGGCCACTTGTTTGCGTGTCGTAGGTATTCTAAGGAGGAACCTAGCGGTGAACTTAGGTATCGGATCTATAGAATCAAACTTAGGACTTAAATCATGAGAGTTAGAAGCGGTCCTTCAAGGATTGACGAATTGTCACGAAACGTAAAGGGTCCAATCTAAATTCGACTACCACTAGAGTAGGGGTTGGTTTAATTGGGCACGGTTTTTGTAACCCGAGAGGGAAAATTAACTATTTGAGGATAAATTCGCCTTCAAAGTAATGTTGGTAATTAACAAGGGATAATCAATTTAGTAACATAAACAATCTTGTTGGTAACCCAATTCCTAGGAATCCCTTTAGATCTGAAAATCCCCCAAATTGATTTACTTTCCATTTTACTTGATTGCGTTCCTTATCTGATTTTCTAAGTTTTCTCTTATTTCAAAAATCAAAACCTCTTCAAAAATTCTTATTTTTATACAGCCCAGTTTTATCATTTAATAATTAGTTACGATTTGAGATCACGGTCTCTGTGGGATCGATATCTTTTTATTACTTGGCGACAATCCGGTACACTTGCCGGATCGCACGACATCAAGTTTTTGGAGCCGTTGCCGGGGACTGTGCTTCCTCGAATCTCAATTTAATTTTTAAATTGATTTTTCTAGACCTTTTCTTGTTCTTTTTAACTGATTTTTGTTATTAAAAAAATATTTCATCAATCTCTTTTTCTTTTTGTATCTATCTCTCTGTGTTTTTCTCTTTTATGCAAATATCACTAAGTCTTGGAAACCTTAGTGAGGTCGACCCCGAAGTCGAAAGAACCTTTCACAGACGTAGGAGACTACAAAGAGTGAGAGAGAGAGGTTGATTTCCACTCCACTCATGGCGAATCTCCCGGATACGAAACCGTTAAAGGACTACGCAGCCCCAAATGCTAGGGGTTTGCGAACTGGGATTGTTAGGCCAGAGATTGAGGCGGAGAACTACACTATACCGCCTATGCTAATCAACATGATTAGGCAACATCAATTCGGAGGATTACCCTCGCAGGACCCGATCGATCACGTGGAGACATTCTTGGAGTTCACCGATGTAGTTAGAATTCAAGGCGCCCCGGTTGATGCTATTCGCTAATACCTTGTCGACTTGGGACCAACTGGAGCAGGCATTCTTGGAGAAATTCTTCCCTCCATCCAAGACGGCTTACTTATGAACTCAGATCACCGGCTTCTTTCAAAAGCTTGGGATTGCTACAAGCTTGGGTTCGCTACAAGAGATTACTGGAGTCTTGCCCACATCATGGACTCGAAAGGTGGTTGTTAGTGCACACCTTCTACAACGGATTGGATTACTCTTCGAAGGTGTCACTTGACTCCGCGGCTGATGGAGCCTTTATGAATAGGCCTCTGACTGAGGCATTTAACATCATTGAAAACGTGGCCACCAACTACCACCAATGGGGTTCAGAAAGAGGTAATAACCCGAAAAAGATTTCGGGGGGGTAAGTTTGAAATGAATAGCACTGATCTTATAATGTCTAAAATTGACTCACTGAACAGACGCTTTGATCAGCTTGAAAGGGCTAACGTGAGTTCAATAGGTTCTACTAACATTGTTTGTGAGATTTGTGGAATGCAGGGACATGACATAATGGAGTGCCCACGTGGTATTGCTCATGGATCCGGTGCTTCGGGGGAACAAGTGAACTCTTGTCACAACTTCTACGACACGAACCCGAGGTTGCCAAACTATCTTTCCCCAAATTCTTACAACCAAGGAAGGAAGAACAACCCTTACCTCTCCTACGGGAACTACAGCAACACACTGAACCACGAGTTCCAAGAAGGCCAAGGTAATAGGAAACCCACATCGGGGTATCCTCAGGTACAAAAGTCTAAACTTGAGTCTCTTTTGGAAAGTTTTGTTGAAACTCAAACAAAACAAAATGAAGAGTTTAGGAAACAAGGTAGGGCAGTCAACGAGGAAATAAAAGAGTTAGCATCTAAGGTAGATAACTTAGCCATCCATAATAAGATGCTAGAAACTCAAATTGTCCAACAAGCCAGCACATATTCTAGACCTAATGGTACATTTCCTAAGAACCCAAGTAAATCCCAATGAACATTGTAATGCCATATACTTGAGGGATGATAAGCTTGGGGTAGCTGAAAAAGATGTGGAATGTGAGGAGGACATGAGCGAAGATGAAGAGCCAGAACCAAAGTATGTCCCTCCACCACCGTACCAACCCCCAATACCTTTCCCCCAAAGGTTGGTCAAGAGAAAGCAAGTAGAAATAGAAACTAAGAGCTTAATTGAGGAGCACAATGTCAAGATAAAAACTAATATGCCTCATAAACTAAAAGATCCAGGTAGTTTCTCTATTGCTTGCTCGATTGGAGAAGTGAAAATAGACCAAGCCTTATGTGACTTAGGGGCTAGTGCGAGCTTGATGCCGCTTACTATCTTGGAGAGGTTGGGAACCAAGGAATTGAGTCCATTCAAATTCTCCTTACAATTTGCGGATGGCTCAACTAAAACTCCTCTAGGCATACTAGAGAATGTTCTCGTAAAGGTAGGGAAATTTTTCATCCCTACTGATTTCCTGGTATTGGATATGAACGGGAATTCTGAATTCCCCTTCATTCTTGGAAGGCCATTCTTGGCCATCGCTTGAGCAATAATAGATGTAAAGAATGACAAACTCTCTCTGAATGTGGAGGAAGGTAGAGTAGATTTTTATTTGACTAACTCATATAACAACCCTCCTTTTGAGAGTCATGTGTGCAGGATCGATATAACGTCTCCAGTGGTAAAGGAAGAGCTCAACATGGAAGCAACTCCGAAGATTTACATGGCAAATGATGCACCCAGTAGTGATGAAGTTGGAGTTGCTCATCATGTGGAAACAAAACTTCCGCCGAGAGGGAGTAAGGGCATGAAGCTCAGAGTGAAAAGAGCAAAGCGGAAGCGCAATTGGCCATATGAGCAGAATCGGCTCTTTGAAGGACTCCCATGGAATAGAAGTGTTCCTGCACTTCTACGCCCAGTCGACCCCGGTTGATTGAAAGAAGTATGGTCAAGCTTAAGACCATAAATAAGCGCTTCTTGGGAGGCAACCTATGTTTTCTTTCCCTTTTCCATTTGTTTTTGAATAATTTGAGAAGATTAGAAAAGAAAGATCACTAATTGATGATTTTTGCCAAGTGTTTTCAGGTTATGAAGGAAGGAAGAGCAAAAAGGGCAAGGACAAATAAAGTCAGAAGTCATCACGCCCAGGCTGTGATGGTGGTCACGGCCGTGATGAGCTAACCAAAGAAGACCAGAAAGGATCACGACCCAGCTGTGATACCCATCACGGGCGTGATGAGAAGGACCCTGAAGATCAGAATGTATCACGGCCTACAGAAGTCACGGCCGTGACAGGCCAGCTCCTGAGGACCAGAATTGATCACGGCCTAGCCGTGATACACATCACGGCCGTGATACATTTTCCAACAAGTTTTTGACTGGCATGTGAGCCAACACCCGCTACCACCTCGGTGAGTCGTTCCATTTTTATCCTCTCTCCGACTTGATTATTTACATTGGGGACAATGTAAGTTTTTAAGCTTGGGGTAGGTGTATTTTTGCAATTTTTTGAAATTTTTTTTGCATTTTTCATGTTGCATTCATATAGGCATAGTTTTGCATGATCACATGATTATATTGCCCCTTGCTTAGATTATGCATCCGATTGCGAGAACTTGGTGCCAAATAAAATGAGATAGTGAATTTTTGAACCCAATTTTTTTATTCTTGTGATAAGGCTAAAAATAAAAATGCTTGAGATGATCTTTTGATCGTTTATAATTCGCATGTGGTCCCTTAAATTTGTGTTTCTCATTGATTTTAAACTACTAAATGTGAGATTTTTGAGCCAAAAAGGGGTACTCACTAAATCTACCCCATTCTTTGTGATAGAGTGTTTAATTCCTTTTGGATTGTACTCTCTAGAACTTGACTTGAAACCGTTTTGAAACTTAAAAATTTTTGAAAACATTTTTGAAAATGATTGAGGCACTAGGTATTTTTCCGGCCTTCCGAGCTTTGATTGATTAGATGCTACCCCTTAGTTGCCCAATTTTGAGCCTAAAGTATAAAATACTTTTCTTGGTACCTTGAGTTATTTTGAGGAATGATGCTTGATATGACGCCTTTTAAAGTATTGCAAAAATGGTAAAAAGGTAGTTTGAAAAATAAAATTGTGGGATGAGAAAGTTAGAAAAATATTTCTCTTGAATTGAAAATCTCCCCTTCTCCAAATAAATAAAATAAAATAAACAAAAAAAATGGAGAAGGGGGTGACAAAAAGAAAGTGAGAAATAAAAATAAAAAGAAAGAAAGAAAGGTGGAAAAGTGAACTAAAACCCAAAAAGGTATTTTAGAAGGTGTCATGCTTTGCATTGTTTGATATCTTGTTTAGCCATTCTTGAATTTACCTTTTCTTGATTTCCCCACCTAACAATGAATCCCATGGCCTCATTACAACCAAAATGAAAGACCTCTTGATTCTTTTGTGTTTTCATTAATAAAGTAGAGATTTGGTTAATGGTCAAGCTTATGGTAGAATACCTTCCTTGAGGAAATTGAGCGAATTGTCATATATCCTTAAACACTTGAGTGAGGTGAGAAGAGTGCCCGAATCAGTGGGAATATGAATTTAGGAAACCTAAGCTTCTAATTGGACTTGAAATGGATTGTCTCTTGGGTATTTATTGAATATGCCTGTTGCTTGGATTAGTTACTCGGGTTCTTGGTTCACTATCCATGCTCTGATTACCTTGTCTGGCCTTGGTAATTGCTTGAGGACAAGCAAAATCTTAAGCTTGGGGTGATTTGATGAGTGTGATTACACCTCATATCTGCTTATCATTTTGCATGCATTTTCATATAGTTTAGGCATATTTAATTTGATTTTTGGTTAGTTTTTACCTTGGAACGGGTAAGGCGGTTTTGTGGTGTTGTTTTGCAGGAATTAAGGATTAAATGCTCAGGATCAACCATGATGGAGCTTGCATGAAGATGGGGCTTAAAATTGAAGAAAATGAGCCAAACAGAGCCCATCACGGCCTGGCCGTGATGACCAACACGGCCATGATCGAGCAAAACTGAAAAGAAAGAAGGCAAAAGTCAGAACTGGTCACGGCCTAGCCGTGATGTACATCACGGTCGTGACCTGTCAGCTGAACCAGACCCTCACAGGCAGAACAGATCACGACCTAGCCGTGACGGTTGTCACGACCGTGACAGACCAAAAAGTGAAGAAACGCCCAAGGCAGAATCCGTCACGGCCGTGACGCGCATTACTTGGATCTGAAGCAACTGATTTTGAGCTAAATTTGTGTTTGATTGGGATTCAAACTTCCCAAATCTATAAATAAGGTATCCAGGCAGAGATGAAAGGAGACTTTGGCTACTACTCTTAGGCTATAATTTAGGATCTCTCTTCTTCTCCCTCTTCTCTTCTCTTATTTTTTATTTTATGTTGTTGTTAATCAAGCTTGTCATCACCATGGCAATGCTTGAGTAGTAGTTTAATTTCTGGGGATTGGGGCTATGCCCAAGATCTGTTTTCATGTCATGAATTGATTTCGATTTCTTGTTAATTACGATTTTGCTTTAGATCTGATTTCTAGTGTTTTAATTACTCGTGAATTCGGTGGCCACTTGTTTGCGTGTCGTAGATATTCTAAGGAGGAACCTATCGGTGAACATAGGTATCAGATCTATAGAATCAGACTTAGGACTTAAATCACGAGAGTTAGAAGCGGTCCTTCGAGGATTAACGAATTGCCACGAAACGTAAAGGGTCTGATCTAAATTCGACTACCACGAGAGTAGGGGTTGGTTTAATTGGGCACGGTTTTTGTAACCCGAGAGGGAGCATTAACTATTTGAGGATAAATTCGCCTTCAAAGTAATGTTGGTAATTAACAAGGGATAATCAATTTAGTAACATAAACAATCTTGTTGGTAACCCAATTCCTAGGAATCCCTTTAGATCTGAAAAACCCCCAAATTGATTTACTTTCTGTTTTACTTGATTGCGTTCCGTATATGATTTTCTAAGTTATCTCTTATTTCAAAAATCAAAACCTCTTCAAAAATTCTTATTTTTATACAGTCCAGTTTTATGATTTAACAATTAGTTGCGATTTGAGATCACGGTCTCTGTGGGATCGATATCTTTTTATTACTTGGCGACAATCCGGTACACTTGCCGGATCGCACGACATCACTCTGTCAGCCATTGCTCCTTCCCTCAAGTGTTTCTGCTCCAAATCTCAAAAGGTATGTTCTTCTTGTTTTCCATGCTTTCTGTATGCTACAGTGAGTGAATGCATGATTTGGTCCTTTTTTGTTTCCCTTTTCTTTCCTTTATTTTATTTTTCTATTATTATTTTGATTTTAATCTTAATTATCAATACTGACCAAAATTTTATTTGTGAAAACAAATGTTATTCTCAATCCTCCCCGATCATCCCGAGTTTCAACACATCAAGGATTCAATCCGAGACAGACTGTGCCCATTCCCAGACGTTGAACGTTTGACTAAAGAACAAAGGGAGAAGATTGCTACCAATTCCTACCCCGGATACACTCCATCTCGCTTGGATTTCTGTCGGGATGCAAACGAGTATGCACGGGTTGAGACCCTTCGAGATATTGAGCGGAGGGCAGGAGAATGCCCCTGTGGGTACAATGCTGGGCGTAAGTGCTATCGTGACATGGTTGACAGGAAAATTAGGAGACTAGACCAGATCCCATTCCCAGAGATAGAGCACTATACTGAAGAGGAGAGAGACAGATGGTGTGAGAATTACTTGGTAGAAGGTGAAGCAGCGAATGATTATGCATATCTAAAGATTGAAGAGGCTAGGCTTGCTAAGATAGTATTCGAAGGATATCCGGAAGGAGAACCAAAGGCGGAGGAGAAAGAGAAGGAGTCATCTCGGACTCCTTGAGACAACAATTTCTAAACCCTTCTCTTTGCTTTTCTTTTCCAAATTTTGCAAATAAATTTTGGTCATATAAAAAAATAGAAAAAACAAACAAAATAGAAATTGCATAGTGTCATTGAGTCTAGTTAGGTAGTTTGCTTCTGTTATTTTAATAAAATAAAAATTAAAAATAAAAATTAAAAAATTAAGCATGACCGTGCTCATCTGCGGTTTTGAAAAATAATAAAGGTGCGGAAGAGCATGGGCTAGGGTTTATTTTGAACCCGTGCTCACACCTTGCCCCTTCCTCAAACCCTAGCACCGCAACCATCACAAGTCCACCCCTTCATCAGATTTTTTTTGCTCTTCACTTCACTTGATCCAGGTAATATCTCACATGAATCTGGTATTTTCTTTTTCATATCCCTGTTTTAGTGAGTGATAGTAATGTGATTTGGATGTCATTTTGATGCTTATGTACCTGAGGATTATGCGTAGTTTTCATGATATTTGACCCTCATTGAGGTTTCTGTATGCATGTATCTTGTTTGGGTGATTTGTGTTGTGCATTTTGATTTCTGGCACTACATTTTTCTGGGTTTCTACATTGAGCAGGGCCGTGCTCCTCATTAAGCACGACCGTGCTGATTATAATCTACGATTTCTGGGTTTTTACATTGAGCACGGTCGTGCTCATCATTAAGCACGACCGTGCTGTTCATCATTTTGCAGAAACACCCAGAATCAGTGAGCACGGTCGTGCTCCTTGTTAGCAAGATCGTGCTCGTTCATTTTCCAGAATATAAAAAATAAAAAATAAAAAAAATAAAACAGAGAGTGCATGCATCAATTATACTGCTTATTGCTTATGATGCTCTGATTAGGTAACTGTTTGTATTTTTTCTCATTTTTTCGTGGCATTAATGTACTTTTTGTTTGAATTTCAAGACAATGGCTCCTAAACGCACCCGTCAGGCTGCTCAGCCTCCCCACCACTATAGGGCTAGTATCTTCAGTTCCAGAGGCCTGAGCATATTCAGAGGTTCCACAGACTAGCTCATTTCAAGTTCGTCTCGACTAAGAGGCTTGATATGGATATCTTGACTGCTTACGGACTTGCTCCCCGTGTCCAGCAGGTGATTCGCTACATTGGGTGGGAGTGCATTGGATCCATCACCCGTCCTGCTTATTGGCGACCACCTTGGAGTTTCTCTCCACGCTGAGCTATGTATACGACGATGAGGAAGCAAAGCCCCTTGTCATTTTTCAGATGCATGGAGTGCAGAGGGGGTTGACTCTGACAAAGTTCAACATCCACATCGGCTTTGCGACTACGGAGTCAGTACAGACTCATCTGTACCAAAGGGGATTACTGGAGCCCCCAGCAGATTTTATAGATGCGGTCATGTGGGCCTTGATCACCGGACATGCCATTGCGCGTGATTCACCGTTGGCTAGCCCACTCCATCACATGACGCTTTTCCACATGGGGCGTGGTCTCAAGGACAGATATGTACATCCTGTGGTGTAGGGTTCAGGCACGGTCGCTGAATGTCGGCCATATTTTCCTGCAGACATGCCTGAACATTAGCATGAGGCTGAGGGAGGGGCAGACGGGATACATATTGGTGGGATCCTACATCACTTAGTTGGCGCTTAGCTTTGGCGCCATAGATCCTCATGCACACCAGTTGTGTCCTATGCCACCATTGATGAGAGGATGATGACTCACAACGATGTTTTAGTGCATGACAGAGGAGGCGTTCTTCACGTTGCAGCTCCAGTCACCGCTCCAGTTGCTGCTCAGGAGGAGCCAGCAGCAGCAGCCCATGATGTACACCCTCAGGAGGAGCCTGCCTCAGATTTTCAGGAGCAGGTCCCTGGTGCAGATGCTCAGATGGATGACCAGCCTGCTCCACCACCACCGCAGGCAGCCGTGGACGGTCTCATTGTGTGTTTAGACAGTCTCGAGCTAGGAGTCTATGCTCGATTGGATGTTCAGGAGACGCAGATCCAACGTATTTACCAGCGGACGGATGCACAGGACGAGCAGTTGACGGCTATGACTTAGGGCATTTACCAGCGGATGGATGCGTAGGACCGGCAGCTAGCGACCATGCTCCAGATGATGCAGTGTCATTTTGGCTCTCCTCCCCAGTGATTTTTCTTTTATTCATTTTTGTACACAAGCGACTACGCTATTGTATAAAAAAATGAATATGCAGTCATGACAACTATTACTGGGAAGTTCTCTGTCTCTATCTCTTTCTTTCTAGCTTAGTTAATTTTCTCTATTCCTTACTTGTGCTTTAATTATTTGCATTGGGGTCAATGCTAGGTTCTAAGTGTGGGGAGGGAAAATTACTCATGCTTTTATTCTTCTCCATTGATGACAATGCTAGATATTAAGTGTGGGGAGGAGAAATTCAATTGTTCCTTACTAGGTGCACACAATTTCACTTGATTTATCTATCATGTGCGCTAAGCAGTTGACTGTGATGATTGATTTATGTTTTTGGGTGATGATTATGTGCCACATTTTTAGGGAAAATTAGAAACTCATATCATTAGGGGACCCAATTAAATTTTTTTTATTGCTTTGACAGACTTATAACTAAAATTGAATTTGGATTATCATTTGAAAGATGAAAATTAGCATGAGGTTCCTTGTTTGATTGCTTTTCATTGAATTGAGCTACTAAATGTGAGACTTGAACCATTATATATAGGGGTATTTGCTAAATCATGAATACTCACCCCTCTCTTTGTTTATGTGATGTTCCCCAAGTTTGTACATTCTAGAACTTGTTTTGTGACCATTTCAAGGCAAGTTTGATTTGCATGCATGTTGAATATGATTGAGGTAATTATAGGGTTTTTTTCTGGCCTTCAGATATATTATTTTGCCATGACCATTAGTTGCTCCATTTGAGCCTTAAAAAAAAATCCTTAGTACCCAAGTATAAATTTAAAAATTTTTTTGGTGGTAACCTCTTGGAAACATAAATGAACCAATTAGATCTGGAATGTATTAATGAGATATTGCTTATATATGAATGGCAAAAATGATTGTTGGGAATTTCTCTCTCTTTGATGTGAAAAGCAAAAAAAAAAATTGGAAAGAAATAGAGATGAATATAAGTGTGGATTGAATTGAAAAAAGAAAAAAATAAATAAATAAAGGAAAGAAAGAAAGAAAGAACAAGAAAAATGAAAAGTAATGTAAAATGTGAAATTCTTTAGAATGGATAAATGGTGTTATTCAGTAATTCATATCTAATGCTCCATTTATGCTCTGAGGGTTATTTGTTCAATTCTTGATTTCCTTTAGCCCTTTGCATATCCCTTTCCTTTCTTTTCCCTACCTGACATCATTCCCATGGCCACGTTACAACCCATGAAAGACCTCTTGAGTCTAGATGCATGTAAACTTTTAGTGGAGATTTGGTCTATAAACAAGCTTATGGTAATGTACTTTCTTTTGGGAACTTGAGTGATAATTGTCTTTACCCTTATATATATTTGAGAGTTGGGAGAAGAGTGACCCCTTATTCATTGAGAAATTTGATTTCAGGGAACCTAAGCCTCTAATTGGGTAAACTCTTGATTTTTTCCATATAAAGATTTGAAGTTAAAATTATTTGTCATTGCTTGTTAAAGAGTTAGGGTCCCTTGATGTTTGGTTCTTTGATTGTCTCCGTTTTCTTTTAGGCCAGGATTATTGCTTGAGGACAAGCAATCCTTAAGTGTGGGGAGGTTGATAAACTGTCGTTTTGTATACTTTATTGTTGGGAAATTAGGTTTAATTTTTTATTTATTTGGAAATTATTGTGGACACTCACCCTATTTCCCATGATTATTGTAGAATTTGTCATCATGGCAGTGGAGCATTTAACTTGGAGAAAAAACAACAATTCTGGAGGATTTTTGGATAAAAAGATTGAATTCTGAAGATTTCAAAGGAGCACGGTCGTGCTAAATATTAAGCACGGTCGTACTCATTAGAAGAGCTCGTACTGATCAGCATGCCCTTGCTTGCTTGCTGGAGTTGATGTCGTTTTCCAAGCACGGCCATGCTCATCACTAAGTATGACCGTGCTCATTAGCAAGGCCTTGTTGAATTTCCCATTTTTAGCACGGTTTGATACCGTTTTTGTTGAGCACGACCATGCTCAACATCCAGCACAGTCGTGCTCATGTATCAAAGGCCCAATCATATAGGTTTTCTCAATTAGCTATAAAAGGAAGTGATTAGGGCACAGAAGAAGGAAGATGATCGCAGAGAGAAGAATAGAGTCTGCAAGTGAAGGACCGTCTCCCAATTGATTCGAAGACTATTTTGTATCAAAAGGGTGTTCGGGTTTTAGTTTCCTAATTCTCTCCTATGGATTGTTACATTCTTGTCATTTGTATAGTGATCTTTATGACTATGCTTAGCTAATTGAATTCCTAGGGTAATGGTGGATCTTATGTTTTGATACCTTTGATGTTTTCCCAATTTTAATATGATATAGTGCTTCGTTTAATTGGTTGGTTTAATCCTTGCATTTGAATTTATAGAAGGTTTGATCATCCTTGACTAAGTTAATAAATTGAATGGCAACCATACCACAATTAGTTAACGGAACTCTAGGATTAATCGGATTTGGGGTTGCGTGGACAAACTCAATCCCTTGTTTTCAATCAGTTATTGAATTAACAAAACTTGTCAGTTCTTTATGCTTTTTTTAACCGTTTGCCTTGCATGACCATTGGGGTAACTGATTAAGGGAAAGAATATTAATATTGCATGACCATTGGGTATTAATAGCTTTAGAGTGAGTGATTAGCAATCAATAAGAAACACATATCATTGGGGAATTAGGTAATATCATAGGTAGTAACATAAGTGAAACCAAGCGCCCTAGGCTTTCCAAAATTGAACCTTTACTTGCAATTCTTTGCTTTTCTTGGCTTTCACACCCTTGTTATTTTTATTTCGTTGTTTTCAACCAAGTCGATTGTCTAAATAACAAAATAAATTAATTAATCTAGTACTTATCAACAATCTCTATGGGTTTGATACTTGGAGTCCCAAATACTCCTATATTATTTTTGCGATAGGGTGCACTTGCCCTTAAGTGTAGTTTTAGCGCAACAATCTTTCTTAAAATAAATATCAGGCAATCCTCTCACAAGATTATGCTTTTTCAATTTTGAAATTTGTTTCACACTAACATGTCCTAGTTTCTTATGCCATAACCACTTCCCATCCTCTTTAGACATAAAACATGTTACACTTTGATCTGAAAGTTCAGACATGTCAATCTTATACAGATTGTGTTGCCTTTTAGCAGAAAAGAGGGCCTTTCCAATTATGCATTGACTATGCATGCATCCTTAGAAAAAGATACATAAAATCCACTATCACACAATTGACATATTCTAAGCAGATTATGTTTAAACCCTTTGACATATAAAACATCACAGATGATAGGTAAGGGAGGTTTACCACCAATTTTACCTACACCAACAACTTTTCCCTTATGGTTGCCACCAAAGGTTACATATCCACCTTTCTTAGGTTGGAGGTCTAGTAACATAGACCTTTCTCCTGTCATATGTCACGAGCATCCACTGTCCAGGTACCATGATAGGTGTTTGCTTTGTTCTGTTAAGCATGTCTGCAACAGATCATGGACTTAGGTACCCATATTTTATTGGGTCCTTTTCTATTAGTGTGTGGAGTCTGTGAAGACTTCTTTCTATTTTTGTGGATACAGTTGAACGTGATATGTCCAGCTTTTCCACAATAGGTACATATAGGTTTATTTAAATTAACTGACATAGATTTGGCAGTTATTTTTGAGAATTTTGTTGATCCTTTATGATGTTCTTGACTGGAATAACCTATACCTTCATCGTTAAGGGAGTGCCTTTTACTTCCTAAAAGTTTAGTCATATTATCTCTACAATTAACAAACTTGGCAAGATCTGAGGTGAGCTCTTCTACTTTCTATTGAAGTTTAATCACTTCTTCATAATGTAGAGTTTCAACTGAGATCTTAGCGTTAGACTTTTCAGTCTTAAGCCTACTGTTCTCTTCAGCTAACTTCTCACACTCTTGAGATTTTCGTGTATACTCATTTGAGAGTTTAACATACTGTCTCTTGAGGGATTTGAAAGCTTTAGATATACAGTTGGATTCCTCCAAAAGTTCATCATAAGCATCACTCAATTTCTCAAGTTCAGATTGTACCTCGGTTTCTGATTCTGAATCAGTATCTGCCATAAGATAGAGATTTACTTCAAGCACCTCTCTTTCACTTTCAGTGGAGCTTTCATCAAGTTTTTCCCAAGTATCCATCATTCCCTTCTTCTTTTTGTTGAAGAACTTCTTGGGAGGTTGCTTCTTGAGTTGAGGACATTCTGCTTTGATATGACCAGGCTTTTTGCATTCATAACATACAATGACATTTCTGTCATTTGATCCACCATCTTTGTTGTATTTTTCCTTGTTGAAGCACCTGAAAGGTTTGTCCTTTCTGAAGTTTCTTTTCTTCCAGAGCTTTTTCATTTTTCTGGTAAGAAGAGAAAGTTCATCATCTTCATCATCAGAGTCGTCCTCATTTGACTACTCAGACTCTTCTGAATATTCATCAACTTTGAGAGCTTTTGAGGTTGATCCCTTAGATGATTTCTTGTCAGTCTTGAGAGAAATGGATTTGCTCTTCTTTCCATTGTTTTCTTCAATTAGCTCTTGTTCATGGATCTGAAGAATACCAAGAAGCTCATCTAGCTTCATTGTTGACGGATCTTTGGCCTGAGACACAGCAGTTACAAGAGGTCTCCACTGTTTTGGAAGAATTCTGAGAATTTTTTGAATGTGTTCCTCAGTCTTGTAAACCTTTCCTAGAGACTTCAAACATTGGTTATAGTTTGAAATCTCATATACATTTGGCTAATAGTTTCTCCTTCTACCATTTTTAACAACTCATATTTCCTCACAAGCATGTTGACTTTAGTCTCTTTTACCTTAATAGTTCCTTCATGAGCAACAGCTAGTGAATCCCACATTTCTTTTACAGATTCACAAGCATATACTTTTCCAAACTTTTCTCAGCTCAAAGCACACATGATTGCATATCTAGCTTTGGCATTCAATTGTCATTTTGTTCTTTGATCAAAGGTCATACTAACTTTAGGAACTTCTGCTCCTTTGTCATATGTAGGAACATAGGGACCTTCTTCACTGATATCCCAGAGATCAGAGTTAGTGGATTGCAAAAACCAGTTCATTTTCTCTTTCCAGTAGATTTAGTCCTCTCCATTGAAGTATGGAGGTCTTGACATTGAGGATCCTTTTCCTGTATGATTCTTGCTTGTACTGGTTTCTCCTGGCATTTCCAAGATCTTTTCCTCTACATTGTTAAGTGCTCACCCCAGAGGTTGAGATCTGATACCAACTGAAATAATCAAAGTTAACACAAGAAGGGGGGTTGAATTGTGTTACCAACTTTTTAGGAAACTTTGAAAGTTGTTTTCGCAAGCACAACAAGCAAAAATAAAGCTACAGAAAATTAGATGGGTGACTTTTCTAGTTTTTAGATAGAACACATGCGCACACAGAGAAGGTTAAAACAGAGTTTGATATTCACAATATTAACTCCTCAAGTTAAAAGCTAAAACAAATTAAAGAGATAAGGGAAGAGGAATATCACTCAAGAGTTTTATACTTGCTCACCCCAAAATCCACAGGGCTACATCCAGTTCTTGGCTGCACCAAGTTTCCACTATAACTGATCTGATTACGTACAAGTATTCTTTGCATACCTAACCTTTCCAGGCTCAACACTCAAACAAGTATTCTTTTCACACCTAGCCTCTTCAGGCTCAACATAGTAAGGAGTAAAGGTTTTGTGTAATTAATACAACTTGCAAATCTTTTAGATAACAATCAGAGAGTGAAATAAATATGAAGGTATGTAAGAATATGAATTAATATCAAATGATTAAAGAGCTATTCAATAAAGGAATGAAGAAGTAAATGAAGAGAGTAAATGCTTCTTGAGTATTTGTGCAGAGCTCTGAATGTTGTTCTACTTATTTTCTTCATCTTCATGGTTTGGTCTATATAAAGACCTCAATCAATTTGATATGTTAGGAACAGCTTCAAAAAGTGTGCTCCTTTGAATTGAGCTTCTAGGACGTCATTGATGCCAAAGAGTCGTTCTATATAAACATTAAATGTTTAGGGACGTTGGACTTTGACATATGAGACCAAGAGTACACTTTGTTACTGAGCAGTTGTTGTTTCAGAGTTGCAGTAACAGACTTCTTGTACTTGCAGCAGAGAACTTTCCTCTTTTATTGAAACACTCAGTTCACTTTCTAGAAAGCACCTTTACTTTGTACTAAAACATCTAAAAGCTACTGACTTGGGGCAGAGGTTTCGAACCTACTTTTCAGAAGAACCCTTAGTTCATGTGCCATCTCGTCTCCACTCGTCCATCGGCGTCTCCTACTCCACCCCTCAGTCACCATAAGTTCGCAATTACCAGCCCGTTATAACAGTTTCTCTCCTTGGTGTTCATCTTGCAGCGTTTGTTCCTCTTTAGTTCTTTGTCTACTCATTCTTCTCCAAACTTTCATATAAATTTGAAAACGTAGTAGGGAGCATACACAACACTACTACTATCCATTGATTCCAACCAATTTGTTCAGAGTTTCTATGTTGAATTGCTGCCTTATAAAGGTACATTTTCTTTGTTTGAGTTGTGTAGCGGTTTTATGTTATTGTTTTTAGAATTTTTGAGTTGTTGGTTTCTGACGACGTCCACTTGGCCTTTAGTACTAGCTTAATATTAGGCCCTTAGTATTATTTTTTTGTTTTTTTAGAAGTATTTTTTATTTTTAAAAAATTAAATAAAATTATTTTAAAAAATAGAATAATTTGATAAACCAATTCGTCGAATTCATGTAAAAATTTTGCAAAATTCAGTTCAATCCAATCCAATCCAATCGATATTAATTGGATCGGATGATAAATTGCCCTAAATCTGATCCAAATCAGTACGATAAAAACCTCACTAGTTACTCTCACAAAGTGTTTTATAACTATATAATATTATAACTATATAATATAGATTTTGATTCGCTAAAAAAATCATCTTTTATTATTAATTATTGGATATTTAAATCAATTGACCAATCAAAAGATATGATAATTGGTTATAATATATTTTGAGACAGTGGATGTTGTACCCAAAATGAATACATAAAAAACAATCCTCAACACGTATCCAGATAGAATCATTATGAATTCAATCGGCCTCCAAAGTATTTTTCCATTTTATATTTGGAGTAAAATATCTGGACACACAATTTGGACATCTTGTATAGATATCGTAGAGCTTGTAAGTGTCATGGGAGTGATGAAATACATGGTAAGAGAGAAGAGAACAATAAATAAGTGGGGATGAGTACTTTTATACGATGTTAGACACCATTTTTGTGTCCAAATATCAATACTCTAAATTTATTCTCTATGAAGAACTCTACTTAAAATTGATGGACATTTACCTAATTTTCAAAAATAAAATAATCGAGTAATTTCCAGGTTGAATCTATATTATTTTTGGGTAAATGGATGTTATATACATAAAAGGTTTAATTGCACTTTGAATCCCCAACTATTGGTTGTTTGCGACTTTGGTTTTTATTATTTTTTTTAGGATATTTGGTCCTATTTTTTCAATGTTACGAATTTTCTCCTTCCGTTCAATGTTCGTTAATTTTTCAATTGATCAACAAAGAGGAACCATTACTCTACACACGCATGAAACTCTGGTTGAGCTTTTGTGGTAAAGGACCATGTGGTGGAACCAAAAAAAAGGTTCAAGAAAGGAGGGACAAAACTGATAAATGACATAGAGAAACTATTGAATCATATTGAAGTGGAGAGGCACCAGGGGGAAAATCACAACCAAAGGTTGCTGAAATAACCAAAGTTAACACAAGAAGGGGGTTGAATTGTGTTTACCAACTTTTTAGGAAACTTTGAAAATTGTTTTCGCAGGCACAACAAGCAAAATTAAAGCTACAGAAAATTAGACGGGTGACTCGTCTAATTTTAAGACAGAACACATGCGCACACAGAAAAGGTTAAAACGGAGTTTGATATTGACAATATTAACTCCCCAAGTTAAAAGTTTAAACAAATAAATCTTAAACAAATTAAAGAGATAAGGGGAGAGGAATATCACTCAAGAGTTTTATACTGATTCACCCCAAAATCCACAGGGCTACGTCCAGTTCTTGGCAACACCAAGTTTCCACTATAACTGATCAGATTACAGTACAAGTATTCTTTGCACACCTAGCCTTTCTAGGCTCAACACTCAAACAAGTATTCTTTTAACACCTAGCCTCTTCAGACTCAACATAGTAAGGAGTAAATGTTTTGTGTAATTAATACAACTTGTAAATCTTTCAGATAACACTCAGAGTGAAATAAATATGAAGGTATGAAAGACTGTGAATTAATCTCAAATGATTGAAGTGTTATTCAATGAAGGAATGAAGAAGTAAAAGAAGAGAGTAAATGCTTCTTGAGTATTTGTGTAGAGCTCTTAATGTTGTTCTACTTCTTTTCTTCATCTTCATGGTTTGGTCTATATAAAGACCTCAATCAATTTGATCCGTTAGGCACAACTTCAGAAGTGTGCTCCTTTAATTTGAGCTTCTGGGATGCCATTAATGCCAAAGAGTCATTCTGTATAAACATTAAATGTTTAGGGACATTGGACTTTGACATATGAGACCAAGAGTACACTTTGCATTTGAGCAGTTGTTGTTTCAGAGTTGCAGTAGCAGACTTCTTGTACTTGCAACAGAGAACTTTCCTCTTTTATTGAAACACTCAGTTCACTTTTTGGAAAACATTTTTACATTATACTAAAACAGCTAAAAGCTACTGACTTGGGGCAGAGGTTTCGAACCTACTTTTCAGAAGAACCCTTAGTTCATGTGCTATCTCGTCTCCACTCGTCCATCGGCGTCTCCTACTCCACCCCTCAGTCACCATAAGTTCGCAATTGCCAGCCCGTTATAACAGTTTCTCTCCTTGGTGTTCTTCTTGCAGCGTTTGTTCCTCTTTAATTCTTTCTCTACTCATTCTTCTCCAAACTTTCATATAAATTTGAAAACATAGTAGGGAGCATACACAACACCACTACTACCCATTGATTCCAACCAATATGTTCAAAGTTTCTATGTTGAATTGCTGCCTTATACAGGTACATTTTCTTTGTTTGTGTTGTGTAGCAGTTTTATGTTATTGTTTTCAGAATTTTAGAGTTATTGGTTTCTGACGACGTCCACTTGGCCTTTAGTACTAGCTTAATATTAGGCACTTAGTATTTTTTTTTTAGAATTTTTTTTTATTTTTAAAAAATTAAATAAATTATTTTAAAAACTAGAATAATTTGATAATCCAATTCGTCCAATTCATATAAAATTTTGTAAAATTCAGTACAATCCAATCCAATCCAATTGATATTAATTGGAACGGATGATAAATTGCCCTAAATCTTATCCAAATCAGTACGATAACAACCTCACTAGATACTCTCACAAAGTGTTTTATAACTATATAATATTATAACTATATAATATGGATTTTGATTTGCCAAAAAAATCATCTTTTATTATAAATTATTGGATATTTAAATCAATTGACCGGTCAAAATATATGACATATGGTTATAATATATTTTGTGAGACAGTGGATGTTGTACCCAAAATGAATACATAAAAAACAATCCTTAACACGTATCCAAATAGAATCATTATGAATTCAACCGGCCTCCAAAGTATTTTTCCATTTTAAATTTAGAGTAAAATATTTGAACACACAATTTGGACACCTTGTATAGACATCGTAGAGCTTTTGAGTGTCATGGGAGTGATGAAATACATGATAAAAGAGAAGAAAACAATAAATAAGTGGGGGTGAGTACTTTTACACAATGTTAGACACCATTTTTGTGTCCAAATATCAATAATCTAAATTTATTCTCTATGAAGAACTCTACTTAAAATTGATGGACATTTTCCTAATTTTCAAAAATAAAATAATCGAGTAATTTCCAGATTGAATCTATATTATTTTTGGGTATATGAATGTTATATACATAAAAGGCTTAATTGCACTTTTAATCCCCAATTATTGGTTGTTTGAGACTTTGGTATCTATTTTTTTTTTTAGGACATTTGGTCCTATTTTTTCAATGTTACGAATTTTCTCCTTCCGTTCAATGTCCGTTAATTTTTCAATTGATCAACAAAGAGGAACCATTACTCTACACACGCATGAAACTCTGGTTAAGCTTCTGTGGTAAAGGACCATGTGGTAGAACCAAAAAAAGGTTCAGGAAAGGAGGGACAAAACTGGTAAATGACAAAGAGAAACTATTTAACCATATTGAAGTGGATAGGCACCAGGGGGAAAAGCATAACCAAAGGTTGTTGAAATAACCAAAGTTAACACAAGAAGGGGGTTGAATTGTGTTTACCAACTTTTTAGGAAACTTTGAAAATTGTTTTCGCAGGCACAACAAGAAAAAATAAAGCTATAGAAAATTAGACAAGTGACTCGTCTAATTTTAAGACAGAACACACGTGCACACAAAGAAGGTTAAAGCAGAGTCTGATATTGACAATATTAACTCCCCAAGTTAAAAGTTTAAACAAATAACTCTTAAACAAATTAAAGAGATAAGAGAAGAGGAATATCACTCAAGAGTTTTATACTGATTCACCCCAAAATCCACAGCGCTACGTCCAATTCTTGGCAGCACCAAGTTTCTACTATAACTGATCAGATTACAGTACAAGTATTCTTTGCATACATAGCCTCTCTAGGCTCAACACTCAAACAAGTATTCTTTTCACACATAGCCTCTTCAGGCTCAACAAAGTAAGGAGTAAAGGTTTTGTGTAATTAAAACAACTTGCAAATCTTTCAGATAACACTCAGAGTGAAATAAATATGAAGGTATGAAAGACTGCGAATTAACATCAAATGATTGAAGAGCTATTCAATGAATGAATGAAGAAGTAAATGAAGAGAATAAATGCTTCTTGAGTATTTGCGCATAGCTCTTAATGTTGTTCTACTTCTTTTCTTCATCTTCATGGTTTGGTCTATATATATAAAGGCCTCAATCAATTTGATCCGTTAGGCACAGCTTCAGAAAGTGTGCTCCTTTAATTTGAGCTTCTGGGACGCCATTAATGCCAAAGAGTCATTCTGTATAAACATTAAATGTTTAGGGACATTGGACTTTGACATATGAGACCAAGAGTACACTTTGCTTCTAAGCAGTTATTGTTTCAGAGTTGCAGTAGCAGACTTCTTGTACTTGCAGCAGAGAATTTTCCTCTTTCAGTGAAGCACTCAGTTCACTTTCTGGAAAGCACTTTTACTTTGTACTAAAACAACTAAAAGCTACTGACTTGGTACAAAGGTTGCGTGTTTATTCCTTAAACACTTGAAAGAATGAATTCTTTATTCTTTGTCCTTAGTGCTATTGTCCAGAGGTCTTTGAGATCCTTAAGGAATGCATCTTTTTCAAATAAGGTCGACTTGGACTTCCTTCTGACAATCTGACACTTTAATTGGTGTAGCAGTGTTTGAAAACTAGACGGGTGGAGTGCAGTCCAAAATTAGACCGGTGATTTGATTCAAAACTTAGACAGGTGGTCAAGTCATTTTTAGATGGGTGATTCACTGAAGCTTCTTCAGACTTTATGATTCTTGCCACGTCATCAACTAGATCAGAACCTTGATTATGAGTTGACTTGGTCTATGTCTGAGTTGACTATTTTTCAGACGGGTGGTTTTTAGACGAGTCTAAAAGCTACGTTGTACTAAAATTTAGATGGGTCATATTTTAGATGAGTGACCTTAAGTCTATTTTTCTGCACACTTAACAAACTTATCAGTAATTTCATATGGTTAAATATTATCATACTTAATCTTTTTGGAATCATTAAAACTTATAGAATTTACACATTTAATGTATTCCAGACTTATGAGGTCTCAACAGTTGTATCCGCTTGGAGTAGTGGTTCCTATATGTAGACCATTTAAAAATTGACGGACATTTTGGACTGAATTTGCAACATTGAAAAAATAGGGAGATAAAAAATGTCCTAAAAAACCTATAGAGACCAAAAAAAGCATATAATCAATGTTTCACCAGATCATATTTAAAATGATGAATCCGAAGGTAAATGATTTGGGTATCGGAATCAAAAAAAATTGAACCCGACCAATGCAAACAGAATCAATCACTTAAAAAATAATATTTTATTATCATATTTTTTAATATTTTTCATTTAATTTTTTTTAATATTTTTAATTTACATTTTTTTTACTATTTTTTTGAAATCAAAATTAAAGTAAACTAAAAATAGGGTAATTTGATGACCTTATTTATACTAACTCAACTTTAACCTTTTATATATATATATATATATATATATATAATCCAATTCGATTAGATCAAATTTAATTAAATTAGATGTTAAATTACCCCAAATATGATGCCATTACACCCCTATATGGAATTCTGGATGTGAAAAAGTAAATAAATAAATAAAAAGGAATTTAAATTAATTTTTTTTATTCAATAGGTTGTACTATTTTTAATTTGATTATTATATTATTTATTTTTAACAATATTGTTAAAGTTGGACAAGACAACTTTCTATTCATGTTCAACTAGATGGTCTATCCGAATGATTTGCAACATTAATTTTTCTCATAAGTTACATAACATGCAATACTGATAAAGTATTACAATGATTATTAAAACTTAAAACAAGAAATTAAAAGTTGCACTCACCATCTCTTAAATATACTTATTGTGAGAGCTATGTTTTTCGGTAGTATTATGTTTTTCTCTCCGCTTGTGAGAGCTATATTTTTCTCTCCATTTGTGAGAGTCTATCGTTGTTGGATGAAGAAGATGGATGAATTGTTTTTCTCCATTTTTTATTGACAGGTCCTGGTTCTCAGGCCTGCTAGAAGTCATAAGTACCCTTAGTTGGAACTGTCGAGACATGGGTAACATGTGTGCAGATTCAATCCACAAATACCTCGTTTAGTGTTATTGGTAAGATGCGTTTTGTCGTTTTCTCTTTTTAATTTTGTTTTTTTAGTTTATGCAAATAAAGTCGAAGACAATTGGTAATGCATTGAGCCTTTCTTGCAGGTAGCTCGAAGCATTGACTTCGATCATAATTTACGTGATAAGGGGGGATATTTCTTCAAAGCTAAATTTTATAGTTACTCTCCCAGACTCCAGGTGCAAAAAGAGGAAGTCCTACTTCAAGAGGACCAAGCTAATTATAGGGCTGTTATTTCAAATTGTAGGAGTCTTTTATCATCTTATGTTAACAACTCTTTGGTAGAGTTTGATAGAAGGAAAGTCCATGTAGTTGCTCACTCTTTGTTAGGGGTGGCTACATATATTACTATTCTCCAAATTCGTGATGATGTTACCGAGTGTATTGCGTTCTCCATTATTAATGAAATTGCTTAAATTTTATTTTGTCAAAAAAAATATATTTATTATTATTATTATTATTATTATTATTATAAACTTTTTATAGATAAAGTTTATAAATTGTTACATTGTAACTTTAATTTAATTACCTTTGTAAGAATTGAAGAGTCTATTTGTATTATTAATTTCTCACTATTTTGTAACTCAACTACTCCAGTCAAGTGCACGAAGACGGATGATGTGAGCGAGTGAGCGACTGCGCATAGATGAACTGATTGACTGTGAGCGACTGCATAGGGATGGAGGTGAAGGGATGGGACAGAGCTTCGGGCAAGCTGCAACAAGGATGAAATCAAATAGAGATTAAAGGATGGGACAGATGACCGGGCGGAGCAATAATTTTTGTTGGCGGTTACAAAGAACACTAGATCTGGAATAGATTATTGGCCAGCCGATTAAGTTTTTTCTTTTGGTTTCACTTTTTTGTATTTTTTTTTATTTTAAATTTTATTTTATTTTGTATAAAAAATTGGTCCGATCTTGTTTAACATAGTCCAACCTAGTTCAACTAGTTTTATACCATTTTAAAGCGGTTCCGATCATAAAAATAGTTTTGACTCTTGACCAGAAACGGATAAAAAGATCAATTCACTGCTCAACTAGTCCGACCAACAAGTCCGTTCCGATCCAATTTTCTTAACCTTGTTTTTTAGATGAGTCTTTTATTTCTAGTTATAACATTGTTACAGTATTACATTAGATGATATACATATTTGGCACATCATTTAGACACTTGAAATTATATTAATGTTATAGGTGAAAGTAACAAAAAGAAGACATAACTTCAAAACTTTTATAATTATAAGGACTTATTAAAAAAATACAGACTACTGGACATCCATCCTTATAGAATCGAGAATTAATCTCATAGGCAGTCCAAAGGACCAAAGCTATAGGGACATTCCGGTTGACCTACTGGAAAATCTAAGACCCTAATTATAGTGGATTACGAACAAAAAAAGAGAGAGACTAAATTAAAAATCAGCATAAACCATAAAAACACAATTTACGTCGGATTCTAAAATTAACTTAAAATCATACATTTAGAATCACTTTCATTTGCTTTGTGCCATTTGTGCTGATTATGCATTGGGAAAATGTATTTAAAAACAAAATGCAGTGGTTACTTTCAAATGGGTGTAGAAAAGGTTTAAGAGTGAGATTTTTTCCACATTATTTCCTTAAGTTATTTTCAAATGTTGAGAATCCATTCCCATATTATATGTAGTGTAGCCACAAGGAAACAGAAGGAGTTCAACAATAAGCATACCTAGTTTTTTGTGGACGTCTTAGAGCATCCACAATGAAAGAACCACATTTGGATTTTTATCTATCATATGATGGGTTCAAAGATGTCACTTATGATATAAGAACCAACCCTCTTTTCACTCCAATGAAGGAGTAAAGATCCTCTCCATTTAGTTCTCTCCATTTACCTTCCATTTAGGAGAGAGATACATATAAATGATTTTTAATTATTTAATGTTTCTTAAATGATAAAAAAAGTTTGAAACACAAATTTCTTCTTGTGTCTATCTCTCACCTAAATGGAAGGTAAATAGAGAGAGCTAAATGGAGAGGATCACTACTCTCAATGAAGAACTCATTTTGGGTTCTTAAATGGGTCCCACATGTGATCCACTTATTATTTATACTTCTATTTATTTTATTTTTTGTTGAAAACTATGATAAAAAAAATTGTTTGGAAAGAACAATTCTTCTACACTCTGGTAGGCAACTCATTCATCTCCAATGGATATTCTTACAAACCAGTTCTTATACTTAAGAATCATCTTAAGAACAACCATTAGAGTTGATCTTAGGTGGCTTAATATCCTCCTCAAACTCAACAATATGTGGTTGGTATCCACAATTGATATTCCTAAAGTTACGCATTCCACCACCACCATCTGGTGATGGAAGCATCGCTGGTGATGCTGTAAGTGTGGTGGAATAATTCGAAACTTGACAAAAGAAAAAAGGAACAGAACAGTGAACGGGTGAAGAGGGAGAGAAGGAAAAAGAATAGAGAATTTATATCTTGTTGCTAAAATACTTATAGATTTAGTAAAGATTTTTTAGAATGTTAATCAATTAGAAATTGATAAATCATTAAAAAAATTTGACTCTTATTCTAACCACCTTAAAAATTATTCAAACCACACCATGATTTCTGATTGATTGATAATATAAAAAACTTTAAACTGACAGTGTCAATATTTATATCTTCCTCTCTTCAATATACATTCAGTTTGTAAAACGAGGATCCAACTCTAATAGAAATGTAACATTCATGCAAATATAAATGTAGGTATAACTAACAAATATTCTTTGCATCATACGGTTTTATCAAAAATAAAATTTCTTTGCATCATACGGATTTATTAAAATTTAGAAAAAAAATATAATAAAATTGTAGATGATGTTAAAAAATCATCATCCTACTTTATTTATTTGCAAAAAAAAGGATAAATTTTTGTGGCTGACATAAATATTTAACTATAGATTTCATCAATTTCCCCTTCTTTCTTGTAAAATTGGTGAATTTAGAAATTTGGTTGAAAATAAGCACGGTCAACCAGCATTGGTTTGGTCCAGAGCTCCTAGGTTGAAAGCTTCCATTTTAAAAGTTCAACGGACTGAAACAATTAAATGAATAATAATATTTGGACATAAAAATAATATTTAATATCGTATAAAAGTATTCATTCCAAGTTATTTCTAGTTTTTTTCTCTTTCATCATATATTTCCAGGGACGAAACTACCTTTTTGGGTGGGGAGTGCGATGACCCTCCCTATTTTTTCTATATTATAAAACAAATGAAAAATGATTTGACATGAATATTCAGAAATGTCTCAAACCATCCGCTCCTATGTCTTTTACATTGTCAAGATGGAGAAAAAATCAAATAGCATTGCAACCACACTCCTCTCCACAAATTCATCAATCATTCTACATATTTAAGTAGTTAGGAATATTCTTAGTTTGACACGATCAACTGTAACTACTCAAATTATAATTTGATGTGTTCTGTGTTTTAATATATTATCAATGTAATTAATACTTTAAAACATATAATTATAAATATTTTATATAAATTTGATGTATATATATTTATTGGATGAATTATAATTTTTATAGTTGACCCTTCCAATCATCCAGATCTGGCTCTATCTTGTGTATTTCATCACCCCAAGACACTCGTAATGTCTACGGTGTCGACACAAGATGTCCAAATTGTTTATCCAAATATCTTTATACTGCTTTTGGGGAACAAAGATGCAAAATCCCATTAATACCCGCCACTCATCATGTTTGATTGGTAATCAACGACTAAAGATACAATAAACATCATCTATACTCAATTGACTACCATGATTCTTACTCAAAGTTTTCCTTTCTATGTTCTAACATTTGGTGGACAAGTCTATCTCATTATCATGAGAAGCAATTATTTCATATTTTAACTCTGAAGATCGTTCTTGAAACTAAATGCACTGTTGATCCAATGCTTTACAGATTCATAGCCCAAAAAAATGTTGTATGCTTTTGAACAACCAAAGCCATAAACTCAATGTCAAACACCACAATGAAGGCAATCAGAACTGGAACTGCATCTCTGGAGCATATCCAAGTGCATCAAGGTGAGCAGCCATGGCCTTGTTCATTGGTGGTGGACCACATCTCAATATCTGAAAATCCACAAGGAACATGCCTAATCATTTATCTTCCTAACATGCCAATAAACAAAACAAAAAATGATAACATCAAATGCACAAAGGAAATATTTTGGAATAGATAATATAATTAAAACAAATACCTTAACATCTTGTGCTGGAGCAGGGCAATGGGTTTCAATCATCTCCTTTGATACAAATCCAACACCACCATCCCATACTTCAGGAGGCTGGGGAGAATACATAATTCAAGGAAGTAACATCAAAATGAATGATCAATTTTTTTTTATTTATAAAAACAGAACTATTATTAGATGAGAAGAGTAAAGTACAGAGGAAGAGGATAAGGCGTCCTCACAAAAAACAAATGGTAACTAAAAGAGAGTCCTTTAGGGTCAAAGCCAATGAAATTTTGCCTTTGTTAATGACTAAAAGTTTTTATATCAATTTGTGAACAAAATATTTAGTTGTTGTTTGTATTTTTCAATCAAGTTTTGTTGCCTCTTTACTATTTGATGTTATCATGACAAATTCTGCATCCCACTCAACCTTTCCAAAGCAAAAGTAACAAATGTAGTAGATTAGAAGAGAATTATAGTTCTGCATGATAGCTACTAACCTGATTTAAGACATAGTATATTTTGAACCGATTGGGATAGTTAGAGGCAAGACCGTCAAGTTCTTCCTGCACATACATACAAGTGGATTTCCATTTAATGACAATTTTCAAAATGCAGGCATTGGGTCAGTGAGAGGGGTTTGTGATGCAAACTTGTTATTATATGGAAGCATGGAATAAGGAAAAGAACTAGGGATAACAAATATGATGAAGTTGAGTATAGTATATATTGGCTCTACAGGGAAACAGCTGTTCAATTCTTGTATAGTATAAAATTCTTAAGAACACATTTCTTAAGAACACTCCATGAGTGTAATGTTTGGTCCACACTATGGACAGAAAATGTATGGAAGAATAATATTTTCTTGTGGCAAGATAGGAAGTAGCTAAACCAGTTCACAAACTCTCTCATAGACACCAGTGTGTAGGGGAGAGAGAGAGACACAATCTAATTGCTTTCCCATGGATACATGCATTTACCCCCAGCTGTTGATGTATCCTATGCATTTGACTCCTAAAAATAACTTTCAAACTTAAACAAATTGACTTAGACATTTCGAACAGCTATCGCATACTGTGAAACTGCAGAATTAATTCTATTGTCAATTTGTCAACATTTCATGCAAAATGCAATTTAGTACAAGGCAATACAAACAGATCATGAATTGGATATATGAGTGGGATTTGCCATGTAATGAACAAAAATTGCATCACAATGCATTTTGACTCAGTTTGCAAAATAGTGACCACAAAATCATAGAGCTTATAGCAGGCATGAAGCAATGGATTAATCTGAATCAAGTGTCAAGTTCAGAAATTATTAATTAGGTGAAGAATATATATGAAGTAAAGAGATAGATGGTAGTCACCTTCAAAAGAATGTCCTCATATGTAACGTTGGCATATATAAGATGCACCTTGGTCCTGTCTTTTGGGTTTTCTAATATAGCCCTAGCAACCTTGAATGGCAAGCAAAGCAATTAATAAAATAGAACTTTCTTAAAGATGAACAAAAGAACAACATGTGTCTAAATGTTATACTTGGAACATTGGAGTGATTCCAGACCCTCCAGCAAGCATCCCAAATGCTCTAACCTCACCAGGTTGGTACTTGAAACGTCCCTGAAAGGATTTATGTCTTAAAACCAGCTATCCAAATAACAATTATTTGATTTGGTATAAAAATTATGAATTTGAAAATGCATATAACCGAGTTAAACAATGCAACAAAAAGATGGACGAAGAAAGATAGGCCAACCAGACATAAGTATTTACATAGAGCTTACGAATTCGGATGTATCCGAGAGAAGAGACTTGAAAATTAGAGAATGCTAGAATTATGTATCACTTGTGACTAGTGAGTATTAACTGCAAGCATAATAACAGGAGCTGTGATCTCCTAAAATGGTCCTCATATTGCTACTTAGTTTACTTAGGGCACTAATTGACTTTACATTCATACACTAACAACCAAGATATATCTAACAAAGAGCAATGGCTTTTAACATTAGCAAAAGCTTGCCTAAATGGAAAATGCTAAATATTATTTAATTAACTGTTTTTCAGCAAATGTAACAACTAAGTTACTCAAACAGATCAGTTCCTTGGGCTAGGACATTTAACATGATTTTGGCTTGTTGCAGTAAGATCTCCATGTACCATCTTATCAAATTATAAAATGAAATCAAATATAGTGAAAAAAATAATAGAAATTTCCAAGAGAATCATAAGGGACACGAGAATTATTTGGGAACATAAATAAGCATCACAGTTACAATGAGTAATTAAGAAAATGGGAAACCCTGAAAAATTTTGTATATAAATGTCTACAAAAAATTAAAAAAAAAAAAAAAAAACCTTGGGTCCTTTCACAGCAAGATAGTCACCAACACGCATCTCACGGAAATGGTGTGACATCCTTCCTTGTGGGTACATCTGATCAAGGCATTTCAGGAAAAAACCAAACAATTATGGGACAAAATAAAGAATTATGTACCTAAGTTAGGAAAAGCAAGATGGATAAAGTCAACCAGTTATGAATATACCTTAATAACTAATTCAAAATATCCAACATCAGAATCCAAAGTCGTAGGGGTATATGGTTTCAAAACATCTTCACCTTGACCATCCTTGCCCCTATTCAAAAAGTAGCTTGTCACAATATGACAAAAAACATTGATAAAGAAACTAAAAAGTATGAATAATTCCTATTATACTTATTTATTATTATAATTGAGTGTTTGCAATAACTGTTCTCATCAAACAGCAAGTGAACATAGTGAGCATATACTAAATTAGACACAATTATAAACAGAACTCATTATAATCACAAGGAAAGTAGACACGATAAACAACATCAAGCAACAGAACCTGCAACTTATGTGTTGCCCAATTGGAAGACCCAAAACAGAAGTAGGTGTTGGGAGTTCAAATCTGAACTTTGCAACATTATGGCTCAGCTGGTCACGCTTGACAAGTTTAAACTCCTTGAAATTATCTGGGTCCAAGCAACCTAAGCACATGGACAACATGACATTAGCACTCTAACTAGATACAATAACAACCAAAATTAATAACATAACAAGAAAGAGTAGGTGCAAAGCCGCCAAAAGACTCGAGCTAATACACTTTGTGAAGAGAAAAATATATGTATTTTTAAAATTACCACTCGAAGTAGCTCAAAATCAGCCAAAACATACAACTGTCAACTCTATAACACATGTAATTCTGCTAAACAACCCCCTAAGACTCAAATCAAAGATGAAACCTGCCCAAGCTGCAAGAAATGAACTGAAAAGTAAAAAATTCCCTTATGGTTCCAAAATATTAATATCCAAGAATATCTACTATGGGAGAACATTACATTAAAAACCCAAAGGTCATCAAAAACACTTTTTGACATAAAATCTCAGCCTGAATCGTAGTAACAATATTTTCCGATCAAAAGTCACATCAAATTAAGTGGATGAGCTACTAATTAATCAGAAGCACAAACAGCCAAGAGTATCTATGGCCAATATATTCACATGTTTTGATTAGATTAATTTAAAGGGAAAATAATTTCTTTTTCTTTTTCAAAAGCTCTCTCGGTAAGATTTTTTACCATAAGCTATTTTGAATGCAAAACAAACTAATCCAAAGACACAAACATGCAACAACAAAGTATATGAAGAAAAACAGAAATTGAAGCCCAGGGGTACTTCACATCATGACCCATGCCAATAAAAATAAAACCAAAGATTCCAAGTCATTAGCAATGTTAAATAAATTAAAGGACTTCTATAACAATCAATTGAAAAAGAGCTTTTAATAAAAAAAATCTGAGAATTCCAAAGTATCCCCATTTATTTATGAATAAATCAAAGCAGAAGTAAGGAACTTGAAGTGGGGAAGAGATGAAGTTGAAAAAGATAAAACCTTTGGGCTTCTTAGATGAATAGAGGTAAAAAGCACCAACCCCAACAGCTACAACAGAAACAACCACACCCACAAGTATCTGATTTTCAGGTGTGTGTAAGAAATCCATGATTTGAATGGGTGAAGAGGAAAATGGGGATGTGGGGTTTGAATACAAAGTGCAAAACTTTGTGAAAATCAGATATAAGAGATATGGTAGAAGGGGTAGGTGAGAAGAAGAAAGAGGCAGTGAGCAATGGAGGAAGCGATGTGACAAATGAGGGATCTGGTGCAACTACCAACGCCTACTCGAGCTTGATGGTAGTGAAATTTGGTGTCACATCAATTCATCAATTTTACAATATATTCTTTTTTTTTTTTACAATATTTTACAATATATTCCTATTCTTATTACTTTTTTATTATTTTATTTTTGTGTTTGTAGTTTCCATGTTTGACCTTTGAAATTTGAATTGAATTGGTATTCGGTAATATTTTTTATTTTTGTTTTCCCTTTGATATCCTTATAAGAACGACGTCACAATGATCAGCGAGTGATATAAATAAATATATATGATATCACATATGATGTTTAAAACTTTTGTGTTTAGGATTTAAGATTTAGGGTTCAAATAACACGATTCTTATAAGCAAAATTGCAAGATTAATCATCACGGTGAGGTGATTAAAACTCTCAATAAAGTGACGGTTTCAATATTGCATTAGCTAACCTTGCATATGAAGCTTTTTGGAGTAATAGTTTACTTTCGTTAATGATAGATCACTTTTGGGTTTTTTTTTTTGGGCTGAAAATAACTTATTTCATTTCAAAAGTAATAGTAGCAACAATACAAGAGGGAATAACATAAAAAACATGAAGATTATGATATCTAGAAGCCGCCCTAGCAAGACTATGAGCAATAACATTGCATTGTCTCCTAACAAACTCAATCTTATTTAAATTAGAACTAAGAATCTCTCTACAATTCATAATAATATCACCAAACACCGCAGTATAGTGATTTGTAGAGGTAACCGCAACAACACTCTTGCTATCAACTTCAAAAATAACTTTTTCCATGCAAGTTAGAAGAGCAGTCACTTCCCCCTCCCTAACCTGTAGCAAAGGATTCATCCATCCAGACTTTGCAAGCACAAAAGTACCATGCTCATCATGCAAACAACACCCAAAAGAAGTGAGATTCTCGTCCTTAAAGAAAGCAGCGTCAATATTGCACTTTAACCACCCTTGAGGAGGAGGTTCCCACCCTATATTTGCAGTAGGCACATGGACAACTACCTCTTGGGTAGATCTTGCGACCATCCATTCATCCAACACACTCGTTGCTCCAAACACCACCTGTGCAACATCTTCAACTTTATCCTCCCAGAGCTTTAGATTGCGCTTTCTCCACAAACTCTAGAGCAACACGACAAACCGCACCCTCAACTCCCCGTTTAGTGAGTTTCCCAGCTTGAAAAAGAACTCAACAAAGCTCTCAGTCTCGCCTAACAAAGGCTCAATGTGCTGCCATAGGTGAGCCTCTTCCCAACAGCCATGAACACTCAGACATAATAGGAAAGTATGACATGCATTCTCAAGACCCGTTGTGCAGAATAAACACACTTTCGGACAAACCACTCCTTTGGATTGAAGCCTAGACCGAACTGGAAGGCAGTCTCTACAAGCTTTCCAAGCAAAGACTTTAACTTTGTGTGGGACCTTCAAATCTCATATCATCTTCTAGTCCCCTTCAACAAAATATATAGAAGAGTCAACAAGATTATTCATGCAATACTCATAGGCCGATTTGACCGTGAACCCACCATCATCACTCGCGCCCCACACACGATATCCCTCACTGTTGAGGCAAACAAAGGAACACATAAAATGGATTCAACCTCATGGGGCAACATGCATTGCTGAAGCGAGTGTAAATTCCATCTCTTAGCTCCTGGTAGTAGCAAGTCCTTGACTTTCAAATCCAACAAGTGAAGAGGGATTGGACCCATAAGTCTAGGATTCAAATTTCCTCTAAGCCAAGGATCACTAAAAACACAGATATGTGAGCCATCTCCGACACTCCATCTCAAACCATCTTTAACTAGAACCCGGGAACTCCAGATGCTACGCCATGAGTAACTTGCATTATGACCAAAAGAAGACTCCACAAAATCCCCGTTTGGGAAATATTTAGCTTTGAAAAGACGAGTAACCATAGCATCCGGATTGGAAATAAATTTCCAACCTTGTTTCCCTAGCATGGCTAAGTTGAAAGCTTGAAGGCTCCGTAAAATCATATCTCCATGCTCCTTACTAACCAACATTTTATCCCAAGATAACCAATTAATGCCTCTATTTCCATTACTACTTTTACCCCATCAAAAGAAATTCATCATCTTCTGAATCTCATCGCAAAGAGAAGGAGGAATTAAATAAATGCTCATGCAATAGACCGGGATAGCCTGAAGAGCTGCTTTGATAAGAACCTCATGGCCCCCTTTAGAAAGAGACCTACCAGACCATGAATTTATTTTTTTCCACACCCTGTCCTTCAAATAATTAAAGGTGGATTTCTTATTCCTCCCAATCACCGAAGGCAAGCCCAAATACTTTCCTGAGCCCAAGTTTGCACAGACATCAAGAAGAGACATAAGATTATCCGTAGCCTCTAAAGACACGTTGTTACTAAAGAGAACCTCTGACTTTTGCAAGTTTATAGATTGCCCCGACGCTAACACATAATCATGGAGAATTTTTTTCATAGTAGAGACTTCACGATCATTTGCACGGAATAAGAAAAGACTATCATTCGCGAAAAGAAGATGAGACACAATAGGAGCACGCCTACAAATCTTAACATCGTGCAAATCCCCTTTGCTCTCCTCTCTTTTAATAAGAGCCGACAGACCCTCAGCACCGATAATAAAAATATAAGGAGACAACGGATCACCCTGCCGAAGGCCCCTACCTAGAAAAATGGGGTCTACCGAATCATGGTTGATACTAACAGAATAAGTAACAGAATTAATGCTCATCATAATCCAATTAATCCAGCGGGGAGCAAAGCCTAGCTTTGTTAGCATAGCCTGTAAGTAACCCCAATCAACTATGTCATATGCTTTACTAATATCTATCTTTAGAGCCATCTCCCCCCTTTTTCCTTTGGTCTTGCATTTTAAATAGTGAATGACTTCATTGGCAACCAAAACATTATCAAGAATGGATCTTCCCAAAATAAAAGCAGATTGCTCAATAGAAATATATTTATGCAAAACCAACTTCAGTCAATTAGCAAGGACCTTTGAGAGAATTTTGTAAATCACATTGCATAAAGAAATAGGCCTTCAATTACCAATAGAACAAGGATTCTCACATTTTGGAATAAGAACAATGTTAGTATCATTAATACCTGTAGGGAGAACTCCTTCATCGAGCCAGTTGTTGGGACCTGATGAGTGTGATTTCACCTCATATTTCCTTGTCATTTTGCATGCATTTTCATCTAGTTTAGGCATATTAAATTTAATTTTTATGATTTTTTACCTTGGAACGGGTAAGGTGGTTTTGTGGTGTTTATGTGCCGGAATTGAAGATTAAAATGTTCAGGATCAGTTATGGTGGAGCTTACATGAAGACGGAGCTTGAAAAGCAAGAAAACTGAGCCAAACAGAGCCCACCACGGCCTAGCCGTGACAGCCATCACGGCCATGATCGAGCAAGGCTGAAAAGAAAAGAACACAAAATTCAGAACCTATCACGGCCAGGCCGTGATGGCCATCATGACCGTGACAGGCCAACCATTGCCAAGTTTTCCAAGATAAAATCTGTCACGGCATGGCCGTGACGCGAAAAATCTGAAAATTTAATTGCTGATTTGATATGATTTTGTAATAGATTTAATCCCAAGTTACCCTACATTATAAAAAGGACTCTAAGGCTCGAAAATAGGCATCCCTTGGGCTGCTACCTTAGGTAAAATTATGATTTCTCTTCTTCTCAATTTCTTATTTTCTCTTAGGTTTTCTTATGCTTTTGTTAATCAAGCTTGCTATGAACATGGCAATGCTTGAGTAGTTGTTTTTATTTATAGGAATTGGGGCTATGCCCAAGATTTGTTTTATGTTATGAATTGACGTTTTACTTCTTGTTAATTTCAATTCGCTTTCAATTTGATTCATATTGCATGAATTACTTGTGAATTCGGTGCGCACTTATTTGCATGTCATAGATACTCTAAGGAGGAACCTAGCGGTGAACTTAGGTATTGGATCTATAGGGATTGAACTTAGGACTTAAATCACGAGAGTTAGAAGCGGTCCTTCGAGGGTTCACGAATTGTCATAAAGCTTAAAGGGTTCAATTTAAATTCAATTACCACGAGAGTAGGGGTTGGTTTATGATGAGTGTGATTTCACATCATCTTTGTCTATCATTTTGCATGCATTTTCATGTAATTTAGGCATATTTAATTTGTTTTTTTGGTTAATTTTCCTTTGGAACGGGTAAGGCGGTTTTCGTGGTGTTGTTTTGCAGAAATCAAAGGTAAAATGTTCAAGATCAACCATGATGGAGTTTGGATGAAAATAGGCTTGAGAAGTGAAGAAAATGAGCCAAACAGAGCCCATCACGGCCTACCCGTGATGCCCATCACGGCCATGATCGAGCAAAACTGAAAAGGAAGAAAGGCTGAAGTCAGAATCTGTCACGGCCTAGCCGTGATGTCCATCACAGGCGTGACCTAAAACCCCCACAAGTCAGAGACCGTCACGGCCTAGCCGTTATTCCTATCACGGACTATAAAATGAAGGCTCGCGTCGTGAGACTCCTTTCGCGTCGTGAAAGATCTGAAACCTGCAGAAGTGCTCGAGGCAGAAGCCGTCACGGCTTGGCCGTGATGGCCATCACGACCGTGACGTGCATTACTTGGACCTGAAGAAACCGAATTGGATCAGAATTTGAGTTAGATTGGGATTCAAACTTCCCACGTCTATAAATAAGGACCAGGCAGAGGCAGAAGAGAGACACACGGACGGACACACATAGACTTTTGGCTGCTACTTAGGCTACATTATAGGATCTATCTTCTTCTTCCTCCTCTCCATTCTGATTTTGTATTTTCATGATGTTGTCAACCAAGCTTGTCATCTCCATGGCAAGGCTTGAGTAGTAGTTTATTTCTAGGGATTGGGGCTATGCCCAGGTTTTGTTTATGATGTTAATTTGATGTAAAATATTTGTTAATTTCGATTTTGTTTTAGATCTGATTTCTAGTGTTTGAATCACTCGTAAATTCGGTGGCCACTTGTTTGCGTGTCATAGGCATTCTAAGGAGGAACCTAGCGGTGAACTTAGGTGTCAGATCTATAGAGTCAGACTTGGGACTGAAATCACGAGAGTTAGAAGCCGTCCCTCGAGGATCAACGAGTTGTCACGAAACGCAAAGGGTCCAATCTGAGATCGACTACCACGAGAGTAGAGGTTGGGTCAATTGGGCACGGTTTTTGTAACCCGAGAGGGAGCTTAAGCTATTAGAGGATAAACTCGCCTTCAAGGCAATTTTGTTAATTAACAAGGGTAAATCAGATTAGAAACATAATCAGCCTCGTAGGTAACCCAAATCCCTAGGAATCCATTTAGATCCAAAAACCCTAAAAAGATTTGTTTTCTGTTTTATTTGATTCTGTTTGAATTATCCCTTAATTCAAAATTCAAAACCATTTCAAAATACAAAACCTTTTTATACAGTCCAGATCTACTCGATTTGATAATTAGTTGTGATTCGAGATCACAGTCTCTGTGGGATCGATATCTTTTATTACTTGACGACAGTCCGGTACACTTGCCGGAATCGCTCGGCGTGCGTCGCGTCGCACGCCTGTCAAGTTTTTGGCGCCGTTGCCGGGGACTGTGCCTTTTCGAATCTCAATTCAATTTTTGAATTGATTTTTTTGGACCTTTTATTTTTATTTATTTATTTAATTTTTATATCGAAAAAAAATCAAAATTTCTTTCCTTCTAGTGTATCCATCTCTCTGCGTGTTATATGCAAAGATCCCTAAGTCTTGGGAGCCTTAGTGAGGTTGATCCAGAAATCGAGAGGGTCTTTCACAGACGTAGGAGACTACAAAGAGAGGGAGAAAGGTTGAGCCCCATTCCACTCATGGCGAAACAACCGGATACGAAACCGTTGAAGGACTACGCAACCCCAAATGCTAGGGATTTGCGAACTGGGATTGTCAGGTCAGAGATCGAGGCGGAGAACTACACTATACCGCCTATGCTAATCAACATGATTAGGCAGCACCAATTCGGACGATTGCCCTCGGAGGACCCGACTGATCATGTAGAAACATTCTTGGAGTTCACCGATGCAATTAGGATTCATGGTGCACCGGTCGATGCTATACGCTTAAGGTTATTCCCCTCATCTCTGACTGGAAAGGCAAAGGCAAAGGCTTGGCTAAAGCAATTGCCCGCCAACACCTTGACTACTTGGGACCAACTGGAACAGGCGTTCTTGGAGAAATTCTTCCCTCCATCCAAGACGGCCTATATACGAACCCAGATCACCGGATTCTTCCAAAAAGACGGAGAATCCTTATCGGAAGCTTGGGATCGCTACAAGGGACTACTGGAGTCTTGCCCACACCATGGACTCGAGAGGTGGTTACTAGTGCACACCTTCTACAACGGATTGGACTACTCTTCGAAGGTGTCACTTGATTCTGCAGCTGGTGGAGCATTTATGAATAGGCCTCTGACTGAGGCATTCAATATCATTGAAAACATGGCCACCAATTACCACCAATGGGGTTCAGAAAGAGGTAATAACCCGAACAAGATTTCGGGGGGTAAGTTTGAAGTTAATAGCACTGATCTTATAATGTCAAAAATAGACTCACTTAATAAACGTTTTGATCGGCTTTAAAGGGCTAATGTGAGTGCAATAGCTGCTACTAACATTGTTTGTGAGATTTGTGGAATGCAGGGACACGACATTATGGAGTGCCCACGTGGTATTGCTCATGGATCCGGTGCTTCGGGGGAACAAGTGAACTCTTGTCACAACTTCTACGACACGAACCCGAAGTTGCCCAACTATGCTCCCCCAAATCCCTATAACCAAAGGAAGAACAACCCTTACCTCTCCTACGACAACTACAGCAACACTCTGAACCATGAGTTCCAAGAGGGCCATGGTAATAGGAAACCCGCACCGGGGTATCCTCAAGCACAGTAGTCTAAACTCGAGTCTTTACTGGAAAGTTTTGTTAAAACCCAAACAAAACAAAATGAAGAGTTTAGACAGCAAGGCAGGGCAGTAAACGAGGCAATAAAGGAGCTAGCATCTAAGGTAGACAACTTAGCAATCCATAACAAGATGCTAGAAACCCAGATTGCCCAACAAGCCAGCACATACACTAGACCTAAGGGTACGTTCCGAGTCAACCCGAAGCTAATACCATTGAGCATTGTAATGCCATACACTTGAGGGATGATAAGCTTGGGGTGGGGGAAAAGGACGTGGAACCGGAGGAGGACATGAGCGAAGATGAAGAGCTAGAACCAAAGTACGTCCCTCCACCACCGTACCAACCCCCGATACCTTTCCCACAAAGGTTGGTCAAGAGAAAGCAAGTAGACATAGAAGCTAAAATGCCTCCTAAACTGAAAGACCCAGGTAGCTTCTCTATCGCTTACTCAATTAAACAAGTGCAAATCGACCAAGCCTTATGTGACTTAGGGGCTAGTGCGAGCTTGATGCCGCTCACTATCTTGGAAAGGGTGGGAACGAAAGAGTTGAGACCATTCAAATTCTCCTTACAATTTGCGGATGGCTCAACTAGGACTCCTCTAGGCATACTAGAGAACGTTCCTGTAAAGGTAGGGAAACTCTTCATCCCTACCGATTTCCTGGTATTGGATATGAAAGGGAATTTTGAATTCCCCATCATTTTAGGAAGGCCATTCTTGGCCACCGCTGGAGCAGTAATAGATGTAAGGAATGGTAAACTCTCTCTAAATGTAGAGGAAGGTAGGGTCGATTTTGAATTCACTAACTCCTATAACAACCCTCCTTTTGAGAGCCATGTGTGCAGGATCGATATAACGTCTCCAGTGGTAAAAGAAGAGCTCAACATGGAAGCAACTCCGAAGATATGCATGGCTAATGATGCACCCAGTAGTGATGGAGTTGGAGTTGTTGATCATGTGGAAACAAAACTTCCGCCGGGAGGGAGTAAGGCCAGGAAGGTCCGAATGAAAAGAGCAAAGCGGAAGCATAATTGACCGTATGAGCAGAATCGGCTTTTTGAAGGAGTTCCATGGAAGAGAAGTGTTCCTGCACTTCTACGCCCAGCCGACCCCGGTTGATTGAAGGAAGTTTGGTCAAGCTTAGGACCGTAAACAAGCGCTTCTTGGGAGGCAACCCAAGCTTTCTTTCCCTTTTCCTTTTGTTTTTGAATTTAGCTCTTGAATAATTTGAGAAGATCAAGAGGCAAAAAAAAAATCATAAATTAATAGATTTGTCTAGTGTTGTCAGGTTAAAGAGGAAGGAAGAACGAAAAGAGCAAGGACTAATAAAGTCAGAAGCCATCACGGCCTGCCCGTGATAAGCCTCACGGCCGTGATGCTATTTCCACCCAAGTTATGACTGGAATGTGAGCCAACACCCGCTACCAACTCGGTAAGTTGTTCCAATTTTTCTCCTCTCTCCGACTTGATTATTTACATTGGAGACAATGTAAGTGTTAAGCTTGGGGTAGGGGTATTTTTTTTATTTTTGCATTTGCATTGTTGCATTCATATTGCATTCACATAGGCATAGTTTGGTATGATCACATTCTCTAGATTGCCCCTCACTTAGAATATGCATCCAATTGTGAGAACTTGGTGCCAAATGAATTGAGATAGTGAATTTTTGAACCCAATTTTTTATTTCTTGTGACAAGGCTAAAATAAAAATTCTTGAGATAATCTTTTGATAGTTGATAATTAGCATATGGTTCCTTAAATTTGTGTTTCTCACTGATTTTTGAACTACTAAATGTAAGATTTTGAGCCAAAAAGGGGTACTCACTAAATCTACCCCATTCCTTGTGATAGAGTGTTTTAATTCCTCTTGGATTTTATTCTCTAGAACTTGACTTGAAACCGTTTTGAAACTTCAAAAAATTTTGAAAACATTTTTGAAAATGATTGAGGCACTAGGTATTTTTCCGGCCTTCTGAGCTTTGATTGATTAAATGCTACCCCTTAGTTGCCCAGTTTTGAGCCTAAAAGATTAAGATACTTTTCTTGGTACCATGAAATGTTTTGATGAATAATGCTTGGTATGGCACCTTTTAAAGTATTACAAAAAGGGTAAAAAGGTAGTTTGAAAAATTATGGGATAAGAAAATTAGAAAATATTTCTCTCGAGCTAAAAAGCTCCCCTTATCCAAATAAATAAAATGAAATAAACACAAAAAAAATGGAGAAGGGGATGACAAAAGAAAGTGAGAAATAAAAATAAGAAAGAAAGGTGGAAAAGTAAATCGAAGCCCCAAAAAAAAGGGGTATTTTAGAAGGTGTCATGCTTTGCAATGTTTGATAATTTGTTTAGCCTTCTCGAAATTTCCTTTTCTTGATTTCCCCACCTAACAATTAATCCCATGGCCACATTACAACCAAAGTAAAATACTTCTTGATTCTTATGTGTTTTCATTAATAAAGTAGAGATTTGGTTAATAGTCAAGCCTATGGTAGAATACCTTCCTTGAGGAAATTGAGCGAATTGTCATATACACCCTTAAACACTTGAGTGAGGTGAGTTGAGTGCCTGAATCAGTGAGAATATGAACTTGAAGAACCTAAGCTTCTAATTGGACTTGAAATCGATTATCTCTTGGGTGCTTATTAAATATGCCTGTCACTTGGATTAGTTCCTCGGGGTCTTGGTTCACTATCTATGCTCTGATTGTTTATATCTTATGGCATTGGTAATTGCTTGAGGACAAGCAAAATCTTAAGCTTGGGGTAATTTGATGAGTGTGATTTCACATCATCTTTGTCTATCATTTTGCATGCATTTTCATGTAGTTTAGGCATATTTAATTTGTTTTTTTGGTTAATTTTCCTTTGGAACGGGTAAGGCGGTTTTCGTGGTGTTGTTTTGCAGAAATCAAGGGTAAAATGCTCAAGATCAAACATGATGGAGTTTGGATGAAAATAGGGCTTGAGAAGTGAAGAAAATGATCCAAACAGAGCCCATCACGGCCTAGCCGTGATGCCCATCACGACCATGATCGAGCAAAACTGAAAAGGAAGAAAGGCTGAAGTCAGAATCTGTCACGGCCTAGCCGTGATGTCCATCACGACCGTGACCTAAAACCCCCACAAGTCAGAGACCGTCACGGCCTAGCCGTTATTCCTATCACGGGCTATAAAATGAAGGCTCGCGTCGTGAGACTCCTTTCGCGTCGCGAAAGATCTGAAACCTGCAGAAGTGCTCGAGGCAGAAGCCGTCACGGCCATCACGGCTGTGACGCGCATTACTTGGACCTGAAGAAACCGAATTGGATCAGAATTTGAGTTAGATTAGAATTCAAACTTTCCACATCTATAAATAAGGACCAGGCAGAGGCAGAAGAGAGACACACGGACGGACACACATAGACTTTTGACTGCTACTTAGGCTACATTATAGGATCTATCTTCTTCCTCCTCCTCTCCATTCTGATTTTTTATTTTCATGATGTTGTCAACCAAGCTTGTCATCTCCATGGCAAGGCTTGAGTAGTAGTTTATTTCTAGGGATTGGGGCTATGCCCAGGTTTTGTTTATGATGTTAATTTGATGTAAAATCTTTGTTAATTTCGATTTTGTTTTAGATCTGATTTCTAGTGTTTGAATCACTCGTAAATTCGGTGGCCACTTGTTTGCGTGTCATAGGCATTCTAAGGAGGAACCTAGCGGTGAACTTAGGTGTCAGATCTATAGAGTCGGACTTGGGACTGAAATCACGAGAGTTAGAAGCCGTCCCTCGAGGATCAACGAGTTGTCACGAAACGCAAAGGGTCCAATCTGAGATCGACTACCACGAGAGTAGGGGTTAGGTCAATTGGGCACGGTTTTTGTAACCCGAGAGGGAGCTTAAGCTATTAGAGGATAAACTCGCCTTCAAGGCAATTTCGTTAATTAACAAGGGTAAATCAGATTAGAAACATAAACATCCTCGTAGGTAACCCAAATCCCTAGGAATCCATTTAGATCCAAAAACCCTAAAAAGATTTGTTTTCTGTTTTATTTGATTCTGTTTTAATTATCCCTTAATTCAAAATTCAAAACCATTTCAAAATACAAAACCTTTTTATACAGTCCAGATCTACTCGATTTGATAATTAGTTGTGATTCGAGATCACAGTCTCTGTGGGATCGATATCTTTTATTACTTGACGACAGTCCGGTACACTTGCCGGAATCGCTCGCGCGCGCGTCTGTCAGTTTAATTGGGCACGGTTCTTGTATCCCGAGAGGGAACATTAACTTATTTAGGATAAATTCACCTTCAAAGCAATTTCGATAATTAACAAGAGAGGTAGTCAATTTAGTAACATGAGTAGTCTTGTTGGTAACCCAATTCCTGGAAATCTCTTTTGACTTGAAAACCCCTAATTGATTTACTTTCCTTTTTGTTGGATTGCGATTTTAATAATTGATTTGTTACTTGATTCGTATTTTAAAAAACCAAATCTTTTCCAAATCTTTTTTCTAGTTCAGTTTAATTGACTTAATAATTGATAGTTATTTAAGATCACAGTCCCTGTGGATTCGATCTTTTTATTACTTGACGACGAAGCCGTACACTTGCGGATTCAAGCCATCAAGTTTTTGGTGTCATTGCCGGGGACTGTGTTTTCTTGAATTTAAATTTAATTTTTAAATTGATTTTTCTGGATTTTTTTATATTAAATTTTCTATTTTTTTTCCTAGTATCTATCTCTCTCTTTGCAGGTATTTTTCTCTTTTATGCGAAGATCCCAAAGTCTTGGAAATCTTGTTGAAGTTGACCCCGAGATCGAAAGGACCTTTCATAGACGTGGGAGACTACAAAGACAAAGAACGAGATAAAGGTTGATTCCCATTCCACTCATGGTGAACCTACCGGATACCAAACCACAGAAGGACCACGCAACCCCAAATGCTAGGGGTTTGCGAACTGGGATTGCTAGGCTAGAAATTGAGGCAGAGAACTACACTATACCGCCTCAGTTAATTGTCATGATTAGGCAACATCAATTTGGAGGATTACCCTCGGAGGACCCGACTGATCACGTAGAGACATTCTTGGAGTTCACCGATGCAATAAGAATTCAAGGTGCCCCGATTGATGCTATTCTCTTGAGGTTATTCCCCTCCTCTATGACTTGAAAGGCAAAAGCTTGGTTGAAGGAAGTGCCCGCTAATACTTTGTCAACTTGGGACCAAATGAAGAAGGCATTCTTGGAGAAATTCTTCCCTCCATCCAAGACTGCTTACCTACGAACTCAGACCACCGACTTCTTACAAAAGGACGGAGAATGCTTATCCGAAGCTTGGGATCGTTACAAAGGATTGCTAGAGTCTTGCCCACATCATGGGCTCGAGAGGTGGTTGTTAGTGCATACCTTCTACAACGGATTGGATTACTCTTCAAAGGTGTCACTTGACTCCGCAGCTGGTGGAGCCTTTATGAATAGACCTCTGACTGAAACGTTCAATATCATTGAAAACGTAGCCACCAACTATCACCAATGGGGTTCGAAAAGAGGTAATAACCCGAAAAAGCTTTCGGGGGGTAAGTTTGAAATGAATAGTACTGATTTAATTATGTCTAAATTTGACTCATTGAATAAACGCTTTGATAAGCTTGAAAAGGCTAATGTGAGTTCAATAGGTGCTACTAATGTTGTTTGTGAGATTTGTGGAATGCAGGGACATGACATAATGGAGTGCCCACATGGTATTGCTCTTGGATCCAGTGCTTTGGGGGAACAAGTGAACTCTTGTCACAATTTCTATGACACGAACCTGAAGTTGCCAAATTATGTTCCCCCAAATCCTTACAACCAAGTGAGGAGGAATAATCCTTATCTCTCCTATGGAAACTACAACAACATGTTGAACCACGAATTCCAGGAAGGCCAAGGTAATAGGGAACCCGCATCGGGGTATCCTCAGGTACAAAAGTCTAAACTTGAGTCTCTTTTGGAAAATTTTGTGGAAACTCAAACAAAGCAAAATGAAGAGTTTAGGCGAGAAGGTAAGGTAGTCAATGAGGCAATAAAAGAATTAACATCTAAGGTAGACAACTTAGCCATCCATAATAAGATGTTAGAAACTCAGATTACCCAACAAGCTAGTACATATTCTAGAACTAAGGGTACGTTTCCAGGAAAACCCGAAGTTAATCCCAATGAGCACTGTAATGCTATATACTTGAGGGATGATAAGCTTGGGGTAGTTGAAAAAGATGTGGAATTTGAGGAGGATATGATTGAACATGAAGAGATAGAGCCGAAGTATGTCCCTCCACCACCTTACCAACCCCCAATACCTTTCACCTCATATTTCCTTGTCATTTTGCATGCATTTTCATCAAGTTTAGGCATATTTAATTTGATTTTTATGAGTTTTTACCTTGGAACGGGTAAGGTGGTTTTGTGGTGTTTATGTGTAGGAATTGGAGATTAAAATGTTCAGGAACAGTTATGATGAAGCTTACATGAAGACGGATCTTTAAAAGCAAGAAAACTGAGCCAAACAGAGCCCATCACGGCCTAGCCGTGACAACCATCACGGCCATGATCGATTAAGACTGAAAAGAAAAGAACACAAAAGTCAGAACCCGTCACGGTCGTGACAGGCCAACCATTGCGAAGTTTTCCAAGATAGAATCTGCCACGGCCTGGCCGTGACAGGCATCACGGCCGTGACGCGAAAAATCTGAAAATTTAATTGCTGATTTGATCTTATTTTGTAACAGCTTTAATCCCAAGTTACCCTACATTATAAATAGGACTCCAAGGCTCAAAAATAGGCATCCCTTGGGCTGCTACCTTAGGCAAAATTAGGATTTCTCTTCTTCTCAATTTCTTCTTTTCTCTTAGGCTTTTGTTAATCAAGCTTGCTATGAACATGACAATGCTTAAGTAGTTTACTGTTTTTATTTCTAGGAATTGGGGCTATGCCCAAGATTTGTTTTATGTTATGAATTGACGTTTCACTTCTTGTTAATTTCAATTCGCTTTCGATTTGATTCATATTGCATGAATTACTTGTGAATTTGGTGCGCACTTATTTGCTTGTTATAGATACTCTAAGGAGGAACCTAGTGGTGAAATTAGGTATTGTAACTATAGGGAATTAACTTAGGACTTAAATCCCGAGAGTTAGAAGCGGTCCTTCGAGGGTTCACGAATTGTCACAAAGCTTAAAGGGTTCAATTTAAATTCAATTACCACGAGAGTAGGGGTTGGTTTAATTGGGCACGGTTCTTGTATCCCGAGAGGGAACATTAACTTATTTAGGATAAATTCACCTTCAAAGCAATTTCGATAATTAACAAGAGGGGTAGTCAATTTAGTAACATGAACAGTCTTGTTGGTAACCCAATTCCTGGAAATCTCTTTTGATTTGAAAACCCCTAATTGATTTACTTTCCTTTTTGTTGGATTGCGATTTTAATATTTGATTTGTTACTTGATTCTTATTTTAAAAAACCAAATCTTTTCAAAATCTTTTTTCTAGTCCAGTTTAATTGATTTAATAATTGATAGTTATTTAAGATCACGGTACCTGTGGATTCGATCTTTTTATTACTTAACGACGAAGCCGTACACTTGCGGATTCGAGTCATCAAGACCTCATAAGTTTGGAACATATTCAATATTGAAAATTCTCTAAGTTTTGATAATTCCAAATAAATAAAGTATGATGATATTGAACCTTATGAAATTCTGATAAATCTGACAAGTGTGCAGGAAAATAGACTTATGATCACCCGTCTGGAAATATGATCCGTCTATCTTACAGTACAACTAAGTTTTTAGACTCGTCTAAAAACTCACCCGTCTTGAAACTGGTCAACTCAGACATAAACCAAGTAAACTAAAAGTCAAAGCTATTTTATCCGCTGAAGTGGCAAGAATTCTTATCTTGAAGGAACCTCAATGGTTCACCCGTCTAAGTTTTGGCACGTTCACCCGTCTAAGTTTTGATGCGCTGCACCCCGTCTAAGTTTTATACACTGCTTCATTTGATGACATGTCAGTTCTGTCATAAAATAAGTCCAAGTCAACCTTATTTGTAATGAATACCTTCCTTAAGGATCTCAAAGACCTCTGGACAATAGCACCAAGGATAGAGAACAAAAGAACAATTGTTTCACGGGTTTAAGGAATAAGCAGGCAACCTCAGTACCAAAAGCAATATCTTTTCAAAGGTGCTTTCCAGAAAGCAAACTGAGTGTTGCACTGAAAGAGGAAAGCTCTCTGCTGCAAAGTACAAGAAGCCTGCTGCTACATCTCTGATATTACCTCAGAACAAAGTGTACTTTTGATTTGCTTCATTACAACTCAACGTCCTAAAACATTTAATGCTCATTCAGAACGACTATCTCGCATTAATGGCATTTCAGAAGCTCAAATCAGAAGGACTCTTTGTGAAGCTGTGTCTAACGGATCAATTGATTGAAGCCTTTATATAAATCAAACCATAAAGAATGAAAAAGAGAAGTTGAACATCATTAAGAACTCTGTGAAGCATTTACTCTCTTCATTCACTTCTTCATTCTTTCATTGAATACACTTTCAATCATTTGATATTAATTCGCGGTCTTTCATACTTCATATTTATTCCACTTTTTGAGTGTGATCTGAAAGACTTGCAAGTTGTATTAATTACTCAAAACCTTTATTCCTTACTGTGTTGAGCCTAAAGAGGCTAGGTGAGAAAAGAATACTTGTTTGAGTGTTGAGCCTGAAGAGGTTGGGTGTGTAAAGAATACTTGTACTGTAATTTGCTCAGTTATAGTGGAAACTTGGTGTTGCCAAGAACTGGACGTAGCCCTATGGATTTTGGGGTGAACCAATATAAATCTCGAGTGATATTCCTTATTCCCTTATCTTCTTATTTATTTAAGAGTTACTTATTTAAGTTTTAATCTAGGGAGTTAATATTGTGAATATCAAACTATTTTTATCCTTATTGTTTGCTTGTGTGCTCTGTTTCAAAAATAGACGAGTCACTTGTCTATTTTTATGAAAGTTTCATACTTGCTTGTTGTGCCTGCAAAAATAATTTTTAAAGTATCCAAAAATTTGGTAAACACAATTCAACCCCCCTTCTTGTATTAACTTTGGTTATTTCAGTTGGTATCAGAGCTCAGCCTCTGGGTTGAGCACTTAATAGTGTAGAGGAAAAGATCTTGGAAATGGCAGGAGAAACTAGCCCTAGAAGAATCATGCAGGAGAAGGATCCTCAATGTCTAGGCCTCCCTACTTCAATGGGGAGGACCACATTTACTGGAAAGAAAATGAAATGGTTTCCGCAGTCCACCCATACTGATCTATGGGATATTATTGAGGATGGCCCTTATGTTCCCAAAGATGCTGAAGGAAATGAAGTAGCAAAAGCAAACATGACTTCAGAGAAGAAAACCAAATGGAAACTCAATGCTAAGGCCAGATATTCCATTATGTGTGCCTTAAGCAGAGAAAAATGTGAAAAAGTCTGTGCTTGTGAAACTGCAAAAGAAATGTGGGATTCACTAGCCATTGCTCATGAAGGAACCAGTAAGGTAAAAGAAACTAAAGTCAGCATGCTGGTGAGAAAATATGAACTGTTCAAAATGGAAGAAGGAGAGACCACTGGTCAAATGTATGGGAGATTTCAAACTATAACAAATGGGTTGAAATCTCTTAGAAAAATTTACAAAAATGAGGAACACATTCAAAAAATTCTCAAGAGTCTTCCAAAACAATGGAGACCTCTTGTAACGGCTGTGTCTCAGGCCAAGGACCTATCTATAATGAAGTTAGATGAGCTTCTTGGCACTCTTCAAATTCATGAACAGGAGCTAATTGAAGGAAACATTGGAAAGAAGAGTGAATCTATTGCTCTTAAGGCTGACAAGAAATCATCTAAGGGATCTGCATCAAAGGCTCTCAAAGTTGATGAATCTTCAGAAGATTCTGAGGAATCAAATGAGGATGACTTTGATGATGAGGATGATGAACTCTCTCTTCTTACAAGAAAAGTCAAAAAGCTCTGAAAGAAAAGAAACTTCAGAAAGGATAAACCTTTCAAGCGCTTCAACAAAGAAAAATACAACAAGGATGGTGGATCAAATGACAGGAATGTCGTTGTCTGTTATGAATGCAAAAAGCCTGGTCATATCAAGGCAGAATGTCCTCAACTCAAGAAGCAACCTACCAAAAAGTTCTTCAACAAAAAGAAGAAAGGAATGATGGCTACTTGGGAAGATCTTGATGAAAGCTCCACTGAAAGTGAAGGAGAGGAGCTGGAAGCAAATTTGTCTTATGGCAGATACTGATTCTGAATCAGAAACTGAGGAACAATCTAAACTTGAGAAATTGAGTGATGCTTATGACGAACTATTGGAAGAATCTAACCGTATATCTAAAGCTTTCAAATCCCTCAAAAGACAGTATGTCAAGCTCTTAAATGAGTATACACAGAAATATCAAGAGTGTGAAAAGTTAGCTGAAGAAAACAATAGGCTCAAGACTAAAAAGTCTATGGCTGAGATCTCAGTTGAAACTCGACATTCGGAAGAAGTTGTAAACTTCAACAGAAAGTAGAAGAGCTCACCTCAGATCTTGCCAAATTTGTTAATGGTATAATATGACTAAACTTTTAGGAAGTCAGAGACACTCCCTTAACAAAGAAGGTATAGGATATTCCAGCCAAAAACATCATAAAGAATCAACATAGTTCTCAAAAATAACTGCTAAATCTAGTTCAGTTAGTTCAAATAAATCTACATGTACTTATTGTGGAAAAGCTGGACATATCATGTCTAAGTGTATTCACTATAAAAGAAGTAAGTCTTCACAGACTCCTCACACTAACAGAAAAGGACCCAAGAAAATATGGGTACCTAAGTCCATGATCATTTCTGTTGCAGACTTACTCAACAAGACAAAACAAAGACATATCATGGTACCTGGACAGTGGATGCTCGCGACACATGACAGGAGAAAGGTCTATGTTCCTAGACCTCCAATCTTGGTGGTAACCAGAGAGGCACAGTGGCTGGTGTAGGTAAAATTGGTGGTAAACCTCCCTTACCTATTATATGTGATGTATTGTATGTTAAAAAGTTAAAACATAATCTGCTTGGCATAATTCAATTATGTGATAGTTGATATTTAGTATCTTTTTATATGGATGCATGCATAGTCAATGATGTAACACGCGGGTGCTGACGAGGGCGGGGAGTGGTCGCCGATGCAAGAAGGCACGGACAAGGAGCGGCTCCTGATAGGCTTCTAGGCGGAGGGACACATGAATGAACCGATTGCACACCCAAATGAGAGGGATCCTGAGACTGTGTAGGTATAGGACTATACAGTTAAGGAAGGCTTATAAGAATTGATTGGTACTACCTATACTAACAAGATGCATCTTCTTTTCGGGTGCCTGTCACTCAAGAACTCCACATTTAAGCATGCTTGACTTGGAGCAATTCTGGGATGGGTGACCTCCTGGGAAGTTTTCCTAGGAAGCGTGTGAGTGAGGACAAAGCACGCTGAAAAGACCCGTGTTGGTTTGTGGGGACAGTTATCAATCCATAAAGCAGTCAGGGAAGTTACAAATGGTATCAGAGCGGCACCTCTCCCAGTATGGTGTGGTTCGGGGACGAACCAAGCGGAAGCTGGTGGGCATGTAACACCCGGGTGCTGACGAGGGCGGGGAGTGGTCGCCGGTGCAAGAAGGCACGAACAAGGAGTGGCTCCTGACATGATTCTAGGCGGAGGGACACATGAATGAACCGATTACACACCCGAATGAGAGGGATCCTGAGACTGTGTAGGTATGGTACTATACAGTTGAGGAAGGCTTATAAGAATTGATTGGTACTACCCATGTCAATAAGATTCATCTTCTTTTCGGGAGCCCATCACTTAAGAACTCCACAGTTAAGCATGCTTAACTTGGAGCAATTTTGGGATGGGTGACCTCCTGGGAAGTTTTCCCAGGAAGCGTGTGAGTGAGGACAAAGCATGCTGAAAAGACCCGTGTTGGTCTGTGGGGACAGTCGTCAATCCATAAAGCAGTCAGGGATGTTACAAATGACATAGATTGGAAGACCCTCTTTTCTACTAACAGGAAACAAAATCTTTATAAGATTAACCAGTCTGAACTTTCAGATTAAAGTATAACATGCTTTATGTCTAAAGAGGGTGAAAGGTGGCAGTGGCACAAAAAATTAGGACATGTTAGTATGAAACAAATTTATAAATTGAAAAAACATAATCTTGTGAGAGGATTGCCTGATATTTCTTTTAAGAAAGATGTTTTGTGTGATGCATGTTAGAGAGGTAAACAAATAAATTCAAGTTTCAAATCCAAAAAGGAAGTCACCTCCTCTAGACCTTTACAATTGTTATACATGGATCTGTTTAGACCAGTCAGTGTAGGTGGAAATAAATATGGTTTTGTCATAGTTGGTGACTATTCTAGATTTACTTGGGTACTCTTCTTTACCCACAAGGATGGGTCTTATAAGGTCTTTACAGTATTCAGTAAAAGAGTACAGAATGAGCAGGGTTTTTGTATTTCTGCTATTAGAAGTGACCATGGGGGTGAATTTGAAAATGAGAGTTTAAACTGTTCAGTAAGGAAAATGGTATTTCTCACAATTTCTCTGCACCTAGAAATCCACCGTAAAATGGAGTAGTTGAGAGAAAGAACAGATCTCTTCAAGAGATGGGAAGGACAATGCTCAATGAAAATAATCTCCCTAAGTACTTCTGGGCAGAAGCCATTAACACTGTTTGTTATGTGCAAAACAGAATTCTGGTTAGACCTATCCTAAATAAGACTCCTTATGAATTGTGGAAAGCTAGATAACCCAACATATCATATTTTCATGCATTTGGATGTGAATGTTTTATTCTTAACACAAAAGATCATCTTGGAAAATTTGACTCTAAAATAGATAAAGGTATTTTTATTGGTTATTCTAAATCATGTAAAGCCTTTAGAATATTCAATTCTAGAACTTCTATTGTAGAAGAATCAATTCATGTGAAGTTTAAATATTGCTTAAAGACTGATAGAGACCTATCAGATCTAGAAGATGATATTGCAGGTATTGAACTTAATCCTACAGTGGAGAAATATTCAGATGTGCCAAAAGTAGACGTGTCTGAAAATCAGACAAGTGAAAAACAAAATGAGACAAGGGATTGGAAATTTAATCCATATCATCCAAAAGATCTCATTATTGGTAGTCCATCACAAGGAGTCAAAACCAGATTTGCTTTCAATGAAAACAACAATATGGCCTTCATGTCAGACTTGGAACCCAAAAAAATTGAAGAAGCCTTACAAGATGAAAGCTGGATTCTAGCAATGCAAGAAGAACTAAATCAGTTCAAAAGAAATGTTTTTGGACTTTAGTTTCTAAACCCAAAGAGAAATCTGTTATTGGAACCAGATGGGATTTTAGAAACAAACTTGATGAAAATGGAAAAGTAGTAAGAAACAAAGCAAGACTAGTTGCTCAAGGGTGTAATCAACAGGAAGAGTTTTCTAAGTTGATGCAGAATGAGTTTGAGATGAGCATGATGGGAGAATTGAAGTTTTTCCTTAGTCTACAAGTAAAATAGACAAGTGATGGAATATACATCTATCAGCAGAAATACGCCAAGAGCTTCTGAAAAAGTAAAAAATGGAAATCTCAAAGCCTATGAGTACTCCTATGCATCCATCTGTTGTTCTAAACAAAGATGAGAAAGGTAAAAAGGTAGATCAAACTATCTATTGAGGTATGATTGGCTCTCTTCTCTATTTAACTGCAAGCATACCTAATATTCAATTTAGTGTTTGTCTTTGTGTTAGATTTCAATCAGATCCTAAGGAATCACATCATAAGGCTGCTAAAATGATTTTTAGATATTTAATTGGAACCACTAACCTTGGTCTATTTTATGGGAAATCTGAAGATTTCAGGTTAGCTGGATTTTGTGATGCTGATTTTGCTGGAGAGGGAATTGATAGAAAAAGAACCAGTGGAGGATGCCACTTCATTGGATCAAATATGATTTCCTGGTCAAGCAAAAGACAAAGCACCATTGCTCTCTCAACAGCTGAAGCTGAGTATATATATATGCAGCTAGTTGTTGTTCACAACTGCTTTGGGTAAAATATCAACTTGAGGATTACTCTATGTTTGAACATAATATTCCTGTTTGGTGTGATAATACTAGTGCTATTAATCTATCTAAGAATTCCATGCAACATTCTAGAGCAAAGCATATAGAAATCAAGCATCATTTTATCAGAGACAATGTGCAAAAAGGAGTTTTTGAAATTAAGTTTGTACACTGAGTATCAGTAGGCAGACATCTTTACAAAACCCTTAAGTGAAGATAGATTTGTTTTTATTAGGAGGAATCTCAATATGCAAAATATATGTGAAGACTCTTAATTAATTTGTTTTGAATTTTGACTTGTCTAAAAATGTTATTTCTTGACTTGTCATTTTTTTCCTCACTCGTTTATTTTCATAGCCAAGTGTTCTGATGACGTGGCTAAAAAGCACTAAGTGCTATTTCTGGCTGAGACACGTGTACATTGCATTTCCCCTCCATTTATCAAAACGTTTCATATTCTCTTACAACTGTTTTTTCAAAAAGTTATTATTTTTTTAATAACTTTCAAGCGTTTTAACAAAAAGGCCTGAGTCGTTTCATCTCTTCACTACCTCTGTTTTCAGTCTCTTTCTTTTTCTCTCTGACTCTCTTCATCTTCAAGCTCTCGAAACCCATTTTCTTTCAAACCCTAATCTCTTCTCTCTGAAAACACGAAGCAACTCAGTCTTCTGGAATTACTAGCCAAAGAAACCAAACTCCCAATATCTGAGATTAAAAGGGTTCACCCAGGAAGGGTTCCCAACTTTGAAGAATTGAAATCCAAGGGTTTGGATGTTCAACCAGAACTTGAACATGCAGGATGGTTATCCTTCTTTCAAATCCAAGAACGCATCTATCCTACTCTTGTCCGAGAGTTCTGGACAACTGTAAAGTTCACCAAGGACGAAAATTCCTCCATAATTTCCGGAGATGTTAATGAAGACCATGTCTTCATTACACACGAGTTACTCGCTGAAGTAACAGGCTGCCCTAGAGAAGGTGCTGGGTATTACAAGGACTGACTGAAGAATCAAGGACCAACATATGTGAATCGGGTTCTTTATGGTGTTGCTAAACCTACAAAACCAGATGCGAAGTTCCTAACAACAAAGGCAAGATTTTTACATGTTCTTCTTATTAACTGTGTTATGCCTAGAACTTGGTCTAGGAATCATGTTAGTAAGATAGAAAAGTTTGCCCTTTTTCACTTGGTCAAGAAGATTAAGATAGACATCACTGATTTAATCTTCATTCATATGCTGAAAGTTGTGAAAGGAAAGGAAAAGGATTATCCCTACAGCATGATCATGACCAAAATCTTCAGGGTCAGTAATGTCAATTTAAGAAAGGTGATTTATGCTGACCTATGCACAAAAATTAACTCTAAGACTCTGTCTTTGATGAATTTGGATGGAGAAGGTTCATCCTTTGTGCCTGTTCAGACCCCTCGAGTTGAAGAAACTGTTCCTACTAGAGTTTCTCCAGTTAAAGTGAGCCTCACCATTCCTGGTGTAAAGTTTGAACCCTTCATGGAACCTGTTGAGCATGAAAGTCCTCAACTTCAGAGGAAAAGGAAAAGAGTTGATCAAGCTTCTGCATCTTTTCCTAAGGGTTCGGTCTCCACTGTTGTTGCACCTGTCATACCTCTTTCTACTAAACCTGCTAAGGTCACAAAGACTAATGTTGCAACTGCTTCTGATTTGATTGTACCTAAGATGACAAAGTTGTTTAAAAGAAAGAAGATTGCTCAAGCTTAGGGGGAGTCTCAACCTGAGGAGACTGTGATCCCTAAGAAAAAGTGAGCAACAGTCACCAAGAGGAAACTGGTTCTGATTCCTACTTCATCACCCTCACCCTCACCACAGAAAGTTCCAATACGACCTACACCTTCATCAGAAAAGGAACCCTCACCTACCTTACATCAAAAAGATCCAACCCTAATCCTAACCTCATCTCCATCACAAACTGATGTTCTAAAGATCACCACTTCTCAAAGATCACCATCTCTACAACCTACACAAAGGACTCAAACCTCTACATCCCCATGTGCTTCACCAAAATTCCCAACTCCTACACATACATCACCCATTAGACAACCAACATCACCTCCAGCCTCACAAATTCTTGACTCACATCTCTCTGTTCCTAAACCAGACACCTTGGCTCTATCTGTTTCTGGAACAGATCTCATTACTTCAAAACAGATAATTTCTGAACCAGAGCCTCAACCTCTTCAAATTGACCCTGTGTCTTTTGACAACCCTCCTCCACTCCCAATCAGAACACCAACTCCTGACTACCTCAAAAATCAATGTCTTATTCCTCTCAGAATTGTTTTTCCTGGCTTATTTTCTGACATTAGACATAACCACCTTCCATTATCCACTCTACCACCTTACCTTCCATCCTCCAAAACCACCTATGTTTCTGTTTCTGACGACTGCTCAGACTTCTTATCTGGCTCTGATATGATTGTTATTGCCTCACTTGAAACTGAAAGACATTGGGTCAAGTTGGCAAAGAAACAAAAGGCCTCAGGGACTTGGATTTCATTGCCACACATCTTCATGAAGCCTTCCACTACAATCAAAGTCATGCCTGATTCTATGTCTCTACAAGGAAAGCAAAAGATAATCAATCTGTCTGGGGAGCAAAGATTTTCACTTATCAAGTGAATGACAACGTATGCAAGCTCAGGAAGAAGCTTATGACTATAGAGACCCATCATCAGTTTTTGAAAGCAAGGGACATCTTTTGGAGATGTAGTTCCAGTTCTGGGTCGCAAGAAGAAGAGAAAACCACCATTCCCATCAGAGGTAGCCAAGCCTATGCTATCTACCATTTCTCACCTTCAATTTATATTGTCCCTCCCTTTATCATGGTCTTCCCTTATTTTCTATTAAATCTTCCTGAAAACTCTTACATTTCCTCCATTTACCTCAATTAGAGTGCTTATGATTTTCTTAAGTCAACCATAAATTCCTCTCTTGCCTCTGCAAAAATTCAAGCAACTCTTGAAGAAATTAACTCCAGAAATGCTTATGTGTTAGTGGATCCTCAACCAAAGACCACTATCAGAACTATAGAGTTAAATGCTCCATCTCCTTCTTCTACTACCTTGGCCACTTCAAATTCTTCTACTCAGGTAGTTTCTCATGATCATGTTGCTCATCAAAGGCTGGATGAAATAGCTTCTAGTCTACAAACTGTCATTCAGAGACAGGATGCTGCTCTTGCTCAACAAGCTGCTTTCCAAACCCAGATGTTAGCTCAACAAGAAGCCTTGATGCTAGCTTAGAAGGAAGCAATGCAACAGATGATGGAAGCTTTCTTTATAAGTCAAAAAGGTCCTAATCCCTAGTCTTTAGAATCCTATGTTCCTTCTTTAGTCTTGCAATGTACTAGTCAGTGATGTCCTTATAATGTGTACTTCACTATGACTTTTGACATAAATGAATCTCTTTTGGCTTACTTCTTTTTATTTATATTTGATTGATGCCAAAAGGGGGAGGAAATCAAAGTAAAAGCAAATTTTTTCCTTAACTGATAATGTATCTATGCTTTGTTGAAATGCTTACATGCTTCTTACAAATGCATAAACTAAGGGGGAGCACTGCATACTTTGAGTACCTATATCTATATTTTCTTTATGATGTCACTTTTAAATGTTCAATAATATCAGACCAATTATTTGTCATCATCAAAAAGGGGGAGAATGTTGAGACCTTATAAGTTTGGAACATATTTAATATGTAAATTCTCTATGTTTTGATGATTCCAAATAAATAAAGTATGATGATATTGAACCTTATGAATTCTGATAAATTTGACAAGTAAACTCAAAGTCAAAGCTATTTGATCTGCTGAAGTGGCAAGAAGTCTTATCTTGAAGGAACCTCACTGGTTCACTCGTCTAAGTTTTAGCATGTTCACCCGTCTAAGTTTTGATGCGCTGTAGCCATCTAAATTTTATACACTGCTGCATTTGTTGACATGTCAGTTCTGTCAAAAAATAAGTCCAAGTCAACCTTATTTGTAATGAATACCTTCCTTAAGGGTCTCGAAGATCTCTGGACAATAGCACCAAGGATAAAGAAAGAAAGAACAATTGTTTCACGAGTTTAAGGAATAAGCTCGCGACCTCTATACCAAAAGTAGTATCTTTTCAAAGGTGCTTTTCAGAAAGCAAACTGAGTGTTGTATTGAAAGAGGAAACCTCTCTGCTGCAAAGTACAAGAAGCCTGATGCTACATCTCTGATATTACAGCTGCTCAGAACAAAGTTTACCTTTGATTTGCTTCATTACAACTCAACGTCCTAAAAATTTAATGCTCATTCAGAACGACTATCTCACATTAATGGCATTTCAGAAGCTCAAATCAGAAGAAGGACTCTTTATGAAGCCGTGTCTAACGGATCAATTGATTGAAGCCTTTATATAGATCAAACCATGAAGAATGAAAAAGAGAAGTTGAACATCATTAAGAACTCTGCGAATCATTTACTCTCTTCATTCAAGAATGAGCATTCCCGCCTGTCACGCGGGTGACCAGGGTTCGATCCCAGGCAACGGTGCCAAAAACTTGGTACGTACCACGGCAGGTGTACTAGATCATTGCAAGTAATAAAAATGGTGAGACCCGGATATCGTCCACAGGGATTAGTTGCCAAGTACCAATTCACAAGTTAAACAGCTATCTAGACCTATCTTTGGCATGAAGAGAGCTCAAAAGAAATAAAATAAGGCAAAAAAAAAGCAATAAAATATTTTTGGTCTTTTGGGATTTTTAACAAACACTTAACAAGCAAAAAAGGAATGTGATTAACAAAAGGATAAAAATGTCGGGGTTAGACTACACTAATCTTCCCTCAATTGCAATGAAATTGTTACTAACACAAGTCCTAGTTCATTTATGGCAATCAAGTCTTTTATAATACTCAAACCCTAATTCCTTAGGTGGAATGAGCCTAAAACCCCAAATTAAACCATAATTCCTTAGGTGGAATAAAATGAGATTTTGTATAAAAAGCCAAGACTTAAAAGATTGCAAGCACTTCAAGACCCATTCCTAGATTCATGAACTACTTGGTATTTGATTCATGAGCATGTATTAGCATCAACTTTCCAATTGTCTACCAAAGCAACAAATCATTCCATGGGTGGTCAAGTCAAGAAAAGCATTAAGAATAGAATCAAATACTCATAATGAAAAAGGAACTTGCATTAATAACAAATCAAAATACAACCAAGTTCAGAAAAGTAAACATCTAACCCTAACAAAAGATTTTAGCTAGACATGCTAAATAATAAAATAATAAAATAATAAAATAAAATGAAATAGAGAGTATGAGAGAAAAGGAAACTCCATCAAGTTGAAGATATGAGAGCAAAGGACCTCCTTCTAGAATATCAGCCCTCATTTTCTTTCACTCTGTCAGTTCCCTACGTTGTTCTGTCTCTGGTGTACGTCTCCCTCCTGTGCGGCTTATTCACCCCACACTCTTCTTTATTCTTCACGCTTCTGCCTCTCTATTGTTTAGGGTTTTTCTCTTAATTCTAATAAAAGTCCCCCTTCACGTCAGAAGCTCTCCCAGCAAGGCTATTTCATGTGGGCTTCTAATTTTTTTAAATTTGCTTCTTCACTGTAATCAAATAATCAGGCCTCATGAAATGTGTCCAACATGCTACGCCCCTTCCAAATCTACATCAAGGCAATATTGCATTTTCTTGGGCTTCCTGAAATGTGATCTTTTTCTCTAAGTAAATACTTTTTTTTTATTTTTTTAATTCTTCATCCTACAAAAGTAAAATAAAAAAATATATTATTAAATTAACACACCAAATAACAATGATACGTAAAACACTATTAAAAACTAAATTACCTTAACTTTAGGGACAAAAATCAATCAATTAACACAATTAGGAGAGAAAATTCACCCAATAAGTATATAAAAACCACATAATCTAGAAGATTATCAATTCACTTCTTCATTCTTTCATTGAATAGGCTTTCAATCATTTGATATTAATTCGCAGTTGTATTAATTACACAAAACCTTTATTCCTTATTGTGTTGAGCCTAAAGAGGCCAGGTGAGAAAAGAATACTTGTTTGAGTGTTGATCCTGAAGAGGCTAGGTGTGCAAAGAATACTTGTACTGTAATTTGCTCAGTTATAGTGGATACTTGGTGCTGCCAAGAACTGGACGTAGCCCTGTGGATTTTGGGGTGAACCGGTATAAATCTCTTGAGTGATATTCCTTCTTCCCTTATCTTCTTATTTATTTAAGAGTTACTTATTTAAGTTTTTAATCCAGGGAGTTAATATTGTCAATATCAAACTGTTTTTATCCTTCTTGTTTGCTTGTGTGCTCTGTTTCAAAAATAGACATGTCACTTGTCTATTTTTCGGAAAGCTTCATACTTGTTTGATGTGCTTGCGAAAATAATTTTCAAAGTATCCAAAAATTTGGTAAACACAATTCAACCCCCCTTCTTGTGTTAACTTTGGTTATTTCACCGGTAACAGCAAGCTTGGAAAATATCACCACCACACATGTCCCAGAACCGCTTATAAAAAGCCGAATTGAGACCATCAGGACCTGGAGCCTTATCTGAGTGCATACTAAATAGTGCCACACGAAGTTCTTCCTGGACAAAAGGAGCAAGAAGAATAGAATTATCATGATCCATCACTCTAGAATCAATCAAATTCGTAACCAGAGAATAGTAACCCTGTCTCCTCTCAAAAAGCTTATCAAAATAATCTTTTGAGACGTCGCATAAGCCAGCATGGGAGTCAACCTTCACACCTTCACCATCTTGAAGCTTCTTGATCGTGTTCCTTCTCTTCCTTGCTGTAGCAACAGAGTGAAAAAAACTTTGTATTTTGATCACCCTCCTTCAACCAAACTACCTTGGATCTCTGCTTCCAGAACATTTCTTCCTAAACAAGAAGAGAAGATAGGCGCTGCTTTAAAGAAAAAAACTGTTCCACCGATTCAGTATCACGACGCTCCCTAAGCCTCTCCATATGATCTTTGCAGCTACGGATCTCATCTCTAAATTCGGATTTTAGGTTTTTTCCCCAACTAAACAAATCATCTGCCACGTGAGTCAACTTATCCATGATAGGACTACCCACTGCGGTCCAGCTAGCCAACACTATATCATGAAGCTCATCTTCCTTCAGCCAAGAGTTTTTGAACTTGAACTTCCTGAAAAAGAATAATTTATGTTGCTCCTCCATCACTAAACAAATAGGATTATGGTCTGACATTCCGGACAGAAGGTTAAGCAACCGAGTCTGAGGGAAGATATCCAACCAAGCACCAGTCACCATTGCCCTATCCAATCTCTCATCCACAATCCCCTCATTCCCTTTACACCTAACCCAAGTGAAAGGATAACCTTCAAGGGAAATATCAACCAAGTTACATTCGCACACAATATCGTAGAAGCTATTTAGGAGCCAAGACGGATGATCGACCCTACCACACTTGTCCTCAGCCGAAATGATGTCATTAAAGTCGCCAATAACGCACCAAGGGAGAGAGGACATATCAGCCAAGTCCCGAATCAGTTGCCACGAATCATTTCTCCTAGTCTACTCAGGAAAACCATAGAAACCTGTTAACCTCCAGTCACCCCTCACAGGATCGGAAATAATAGCATTTATGAAATTTTAATAGTAGTTAATAATATTGCATGGAATAGAAGCCTTCCAAAAAATCGCCACCCCACCACCTCTACCAAATCTATCAACTGAAAAAGAATAATCAAACCCAATACTAACACGGGATCTCCTCAATCCTACTATCTTGAACTAAAGTTTCAAACAAAAAAATAATATCCGGTTTATTTACCCGGATAAGGTCCTAAGATTAGGAACTGCACGCAGATTGCCCAGGCCTCGGCAGTTCCAACTGAGGATATTCATTGCTTCTGGCAGGCCTGGGGACCAGAGCATGCCGACAAAAAATGCTGATTGTCATAGCCCGAGATGGAAAGAGCTGGTGGCTCAATCTGACAAGAGTCCTCCAACAATTCCCTTTTGCGTTTTAGGTCCTTGGGATTAACGTCCCCACCGAAATTTTGATTGGTGGGTTGACCAAAATCTTGACCAATGGAACCAGTCCCAATTATTGCTTGCATGTTCTGTACCATATTTGTCCCATGCACAACATGATTTGTTGTGGATCCCAGCCTCAAATCTGGCACCACAACAGAAGGGCTTCCACTATTATCTCCAACAGGTATATCAGGCGTAACAGAAGCCTGATTTCCCTCACCCGAATCCCTACTTTCACGGGCTCCACCCCTCGGGTCGTGAATGTACATGCTGTCGCAGCTTCCGTCGTCCCTCCGAGGTTCTGCACGCAGCTCTGCTCTCCAGCTTCTCCTCCAATCATCCTGCACTGCCTCAAACAGATACTTGCAGAACTTCTCTGTATTGCCAATCCGCCCACAGTAGAAGAAAAAAACACCAAGTTTTTCATATCTGAACTTCACAATCCTCCATTCCCCACCTGGTTTCCTCACCCTCTGCTCATTCTTTAATGGCTGCCTCACCTCCACCTGCACCCTGACATGCATGTAAGACCTCCAAATCCCAGAAGCGTTATTTTTATCATACTCCTGGAATACACTAATGAAGTTGCCAAGGTGTTTCCCAATCGCAAGGGTCATGAAGCCTACCGGAAGGTCGTGGATCTGTACGCATAAGGATACGTGAAACGGAGGGATCTGTGCAAGAATATCCCTCGCCTCCATCCTTCCCAAAATCAGCAGATAGTTGTCAAAAGACCAAGGACAACCCTCATAGATCCTTTCCAAATCGATACTGTGATTGAACTGGAATAGAAATAAGCTTGGCTCAGCCTCCATGATCGCGACTCCCCTTACTGACCTCCACACCTCCGCCAACCTGTTTTGCATCATGTTCACCCTTATAGCTCTATCTGTGAGGAAGTGACCCACAAGACAAAGTTTGTAGTCTATGCCATCACCCCGGTTCCTCTCTACATCATACTCCACCTCATCATCCTCCTCCTCTACTATCCTCAGTCCTTCCATTCCAAACTCCATCGAGAAGACATACCGTAGAAAGACAAAGACGTTTGGAAAGCAGTCACCAAGGACACACTGGAAAAACGGTTGTCTTCTCACTATGGAGAGAAACCCTGATACGTCTCACTAAGGAGAAACCCTAGGAGAGAAAACTTTTAACTAGATCACTTTTGGGTTGATATTATGTAATATTGATATAAATGATGTTTGTCTCCTATGTAATGAAATTAAAATAGAAATATACAAAAAATAACTTAAATTTAATTACAATTAAATAATAAAAAATTATAAATAAGATATAATTTGATTTTGATATATTGTTAGTGTCAAGTTTTTTGTGTAAGCTAATAACGAATTATCCTATGTATGATTTGTAAGATACTTATAATAAAAGTGAAATATTTTTAATAATGTGATAATTTATAATTAGTTGGTAATGTAAAAAATCCTTATTTACCTGCTAATTAAATCTTTAAAATTATAGTACTAGGTAATCACATTTTCTTTTGGAGAATAATATAAAGCTAGTGTTCATGAGTTCCTATGGTGCCTCATAAGGATATATTACACTGGAACTTAAGTCCAGTGAGTTGTTGGGATTTTATTCTTTATTGATTTTTCTATAAATATTTAAAAACTGGTTAAATATAATTAACAAATAATTATGAATCACCTTAAATACTTTTTATGGCAACTCATTAAATAAATAATTAATAATAGTTATAAGAAACAGAAATTAAACGTCAAGTAGAGATTTTTCTACATTGACTTCTGAGGGAGCAGTTGTTGATTGGGCCCGCACGTGGTTTTGCGATGGCAGTTTCCTACTTTCCACCCGATCATGAGGCGGGGCGCCAATAGATTGGAGTTTGGACTTTGGACTTTGGATATTTTAAGGAAAAAATAAGTAACATTTTGGTTACTCAAATTTTCCGGGTAGGACAGTTTGGTTCATGGAAAAAAAAAATTGATAATTTGATCCCCAAATTTTATTATGAGGGACTTTGGGGATCAAAATTTTTTTTTTCAGGGACTAAACTGGGCTACTCTAAAAATTTGAAGGAATCATAATGTGCCTTTTACTCAAGAAATAATTTCTATATAATTTACTGTTTTTTATATTTATTCTTTTTTTATAACTATGACATAAATACAAAGTATCTATCATCACCATTAACAGTAATTAATATCCGTCAAGAAACCTGTTGAGCTCAAAAGATGGATTTTTTTTTATATTTATTCTATTTTTATGCTAGAACCCACAATAATTATCTCTGGCTCTCCAATGAATTTATGGAGTATCTCCACGGGTTTATATATTTTGGACCCACTAAGAGTGTATTTGGGAAAGATGAAAAAAAAAATTATGCTAATAATCGATTATAATCAGAATCTGTTTTTGTTTGGGTCTATTTGCTGAAAAATGATTTTAAGATAATCTATTTCGTTTGGGTGATGGGAAAAATAACTTTTATATTAAATTAGCTATGAAGTTATTTGCATAGTTTAATAATATTTGTTTAGAAATTAGTTTTGTAGGGGTAAACAGGGAAGAAAGTTTTGAGAATAAAAAATAATCAAATCTTAAGCTAAAACAAACTAGATATCATAAAACAGTTTTTTTTTCTCAAAAAAAATCTTTTTTAAAAAATAAGCTCCTTGCCCAAACATAACAAATTATTCCCAAAACAACTTATTACACCAAAAACAACGGAAAGGGAAAAATTTAATCTTCCCCGGACAAGCTCCAAGATTATTTTGGATTGATGAAAGAGCATGGAATGGAACAAAACATAATCAAATGGAGTGGGATAGAATGTAATAAAAATTTCATTCCATTCTTTAGATTCATTGTTTGAAAGGTAAAGGGGATGGAATAAGTTATAAAGGTTAAATATGTTTTTAGTCTCAATTGTCACAAAAATTTGATTTTACTCCCTCGTTTGAAAATTTTACTTTTTTAGTCCCTCATTTTTTAAAATGTGTTAGAAATAGCCCCTATACCAACTTCCGTTGAAAAAGGGGACTAAAATCGAATTTTTGTCAAAAATAAGGGACTAAAAATGTGTTATTATAAAAAATGAGAGACTAAAAACATGTGATGTAGGGACCACTTCTGACACAACTTAAAAAAGTGGACTAAAAAAAGTATGTTTTTCAAACAAAGTACTAAAACTGAATTTTTAACAAAAATATGAACTAAAAATATATTTAACCCTAAGTTATAATTTCTTTATGGATTAAAATGGTATATATTATCAATCTAAAAAGTTTCATCATCAAAAAAAAAAAAGTTTTACACTGACATTTAATATTTTGATATGTTTACTTTTATTTTAATAATTAAGAGAGAGAAATATCAATAATTTGTTGAGATGTTATTGGATATTAGTGTAAAAATCATTTACATAATACATAAAAATTAAGCTCTTTCTTTATTACTATATTTCTTTATTACTATATTATCCTTCTTTTAAAAAGGTTAAATGATAAATTCGTCCATATACTTGATCCTCATTTTTCATTTACTTCAATATATAAAAAATTATTAAAATGGTCCCCGACAACTGTTATCCAGTCAGTCAGCCAGTCTCCTGCAACCCAACATTATTGTACCGTGAGTAACCAGTCCTAACTGTTATCTCCCTACACTGATAATAACCTGTTCGGGGCAATGTACATTTAAACGCTTGGATTCAAGGGAGCATCACTGACTTCTGCAAAGCTAAGTGGCTAGAGTCTAACGTAATGTTTGGTTGAAGGGGAATGGAAGAGAGGAAATAGATTTTTTAAAAACTTAACATGTTTGATTCAACTTTTTTTTAGTGGGGGAGGGAAAAAAATTCATCGTCACTTAGTTTTGGCTCCCTCCAATATTGGGGGATTTGGAGGGGAGATTGGGGATTTTAAAACAATTTGTATATATTGACCAAAACATCCTTACTTGTTTATTTTAAAATAAATAATTATAAGGGCATAAAAGGAAACTTGTTTTAAAATCTCTCCCCTCTTCTCAACCAAACACAATAGCTAGTTAATAACACATTGCCTCCCACAATAACGTTCAAGATGATTTTTTGGGTGCGGTTAGGGGTGAAATTTCTGATGAATGACGAATGCATTTCGATAGGCTGACGAAGGAATCAGAGTAATGACTAATATTTTCTAAGTGTTGAAAATATTTAGTTGAGAATAAAATATTGGTCGACAGAAAGGATAAATTAGCAACCAAGCTTTTTGGCAAAGTATTAAGAAGAGTTGTCAAACGTACAGAGAAGTGTGAAAATGGCTAAGTCCTCAAAACTGACAAGGCATTAGCAAGACAAGCTGTCAAGAAGCCAGATCATCGAAGACAATCAAGTTGACGTGGAGCGGTTCAAGAAATTGAGCAGTTATCAGAGTTGTTTGACAAGCAGTTTAAATTTGAAGTATAGAAAACTGCCAAGATATGTGGCAGTCATTAAGATATGCAGTTAGTAATAGGTAGTTACTTTATTTGCCTATAAATACTAGTAAGCACAATGTAAATGGGGTTGGAAACTTGAAACATCCTACACGTCTCGATCACACAGTAGACTGACGGATTAACTCAAGTATTCCTTCCACCCTTTTATGATCAATACAATGTTCAATTTCAATACAATATTGGTTCATTTCCTTGAAGTTCTTCATACACTTTCCAGTTTATTCATCATGTTCTTCATATTCTTTATGTAACTTTCTTTACTTTTTTGCACTTCATGCTTGTTTAATCAAGTCTTCCTTTACTTTAATATTATAAGTAGTTCCTAGTTTTTGACATCTTTTACTTAAATTAACATTTTCATTTGTTTCTATTCAATTTTCCAGAGATTGTTCTTCATCAACTTTAATAAATAACTATCTTTTCCAGATTAATTCATTTGTAGTGTTCTCACATTTCAAATCTAAGTTTTACTTCCTGTCAAGTATTCATACTTGATTACTTAGTATTTTAGAAACTATTTCCATTATCTGGGTCGGTTACTTGATACACATCCTACACATCTCGATCACACAGCAGATTGACGGATAACATTCAAGTACTCCCTCCATCTTTCTTATTTCAATTCAATATGAAAACCTAGTATAATACTGGTTATGTCCTTCAAGTTCTTCACTTGTTCTTCATTATTTCCAGTATTTATTTCAAGTTATTCTTTTAAGTTCTTTTACTTTTCGCAAATAGTATCATTTAGATCTTTATTTACTTAATTTCCTTTTCAAATTTCTGTTTCTTTGCATTATCAAGTTATTCAGGAAGTTTTTTTTTATAAAGTAACTACTTTCTTCTTTTAAATATTAAAATTTACATTTTTAAACATAAGTTATTATCAAGTTTCATTATTGACAATAATTTGTACCTCTCTATCAAACTTACATATTTATTTAGACACTAAGTCCTTGCCAGGAATTCCTAATTTGGCTACTTTGTCAAATTCATACTTGGCAGACAGTTCACATGCATATTATTGACGAGATTACCGCATAACTCGTAGGTCCCACATTCGTTTGATCTTCAATTATTTGTAATGAAGGAATTTTGGTCAGAAACCAAAAAACCATGCTAACAAATTGGCACGCCCGGTGTGACTAGTTTAGAGTAACTCATACGGTGTCACAACTCTGACATACAAATTTATTGTATGCGTCTACGGAGTGGGAGAGTGATTCAAACATCATCTAATTCCCAAAACTCTGTGAATATGAGCAGTGCAAGTAATGCAGGCGTAGTCAGCACTCAGCACTAACGCCGTTGTGTCAATGGTGGATGCTAATCCTATAACCACTGTTGCACCAGTTGACAATATCACTAATTTTAGTATGTCATTTTCATCTTAAAGGTTTTTTTTCTCAGTGCAGACCCTATCATATTCTTTAGACAGTTTAGAAAATTTCTTTTTAAGACTCCTATACTCTCGAGATAGCATGGACGACTCATGCAACAATTCATCAAAAGCATTTTAAAGAGTGGATGGGTCATAGTCCATTACCTCAGCATCAGTGTATTCACTTTCTGATGCAGTGTCTGCCATGAGACAGATATTTGCCTCTTCCTCCGCATTATCTTCTTCATGTGATGAAGACAGATCAAGATCCTCCCATGTAACCATTAAGCCTTTCTTCTTTTTGAAGAATTTCTTTTTATCCTTCAGCTCAGGGCAATCAGCTTTGAAGTGTCTAGGTTTCTTGCACTCAAAGCACAAGGGTGGACCTTTTTCCTTGGAGTATGACTTCTCCTTGGAAAACTTTTTGTTGAATTGCTTCCTTCTGAAACCACCTTTCTTTTTCCACATATGTTGAATCTTTCTGGAGATGAAAGATAGTTCATCCTCATATGATCCTTCATCACTATTAGAAGATCCTGATTCATATGATGACTCAGCAGCTTTGAGGACTTTTGATGAACTTGCCTTCCTTGCCTTTAGGGCAATAGTCTTTCCTTTTATGGAGCTTTCTTCTTCATTCAGTTCAATTTCATGAACCTTGAGAGACCCAAGAAGTTCTTCCAGAGAAAGAGTATTCAGGTTTTTTGCATCCTGAATAGCAGTAACTTTAGGTCTCCATTGCTTGGATAAGCTCCTCAGAATTTTTCTGACATGGTCTCTATTTTCATACGTTTTTCCAAGACATCTGAGACTGTTGGTGATAGTCTGAAATCTCCCAAACATCTGATCTATTGTTTCATGATCATCCATTTTAAACAGTTCATACTGGTGAACCAACATGCTTATTTTTGATTCCTTCACTTGTGATGAACCCTCATGAGCTAGGGAAAGAGTATCCCAGATTTATTTAGCAGTATTGCAGCTGTGAACTTTGTCATGTTCAGATCTAGTAATAGCACACATGAGATAATGCTTAGCTTTTAGATTAAGCTGATATTGGTTTTTCTGCTCTTGAGTCCATTAGGCTCTAGGAACAGCAGCTCCAGCTTCATCTCTTGGCTCTGTGTAGTCGGTTTCAATAAGCTCACAAATATCTACATTCTGCGCATCCAAGAAGGCTATCATCCTCTTCTTCCAGTAGCCATAATCTGTTCCATCAAAGAGATGAGGTCTGTTGATAGCTTGTCCTTCTGCATCCATGGTTGTTGGATCGTACTCCCTCAGCACTTGTTAGATGCTCAACCCTTTCGAGGCTGAGCTTTAATACCAACTGAAGTTGACACAAGCAAACACAAGAAGGGGGGTTGAATTGTGTTTGTTAATAATTTTCGAAAATAAGTAACCTTTTCAAAATTTATTTTCTCACACAAGGAATAAAAGGCATATGCACACATAGAAAAAAAATCTTTTAAAAGCTTAACAAAATCAAGTTAAAATCCCCACAGTCAGTATAAACAAATAAAACTTTAAGGGTTAAGGGATTAGAAGATTCACGCAAGAGTTTTATCCTGGTTCACTCTCTTCCAACCAAGAGCTACGTCCAGTCCCTTCGATTCCAACAATCTCCACCTTTTTGATGATGACAAAAACTAATTAAATTTGAGTAGCAAAGTCTAAGAGAGCTTACAAAGCTCCCCCTAACACAAAGCATTCGAACTTTTAATCAGGAAAAGCATAAGACAGAAATTCAGCAGCACATGTAATAACTTATCAGATCAATGCAACTACATATCAGTTAAGTATAGTATCAAACCTTTTAAATTCTTTATCAAATTTAAACAAATTTAAGATCAATTGAAAGTATATCATATCAAACAGCATCAGAGCTATACAGTATCAGAGCAATCTAGATAGATATAATAGAACAATATTTATATTAGCATAGCAAATCATGTCAAATTATAAACAGAAGGAGACATGTGTTGTTTTGGCTTCGATGACTCGAGGGGGGGGGGGGGGGGGTGTGAATTGAGTCTTCTTAAAATATTTCCCTCTTAAAAACTTTTCAAACCAGAGTTACGGATTTGTGGCCTCGGGATGTTTTACAAAATCAATGAAGGGTTTATAAAATCTTGAATTGGAAGATGATGAAGATAAGAAAGATTAATTCAGAATAGGTTCGGGTTCAAAACTTTAATAATAACAAGATACGGAAACTGATTAAGCTTTTAACGATTAAGAACAAGTTATGCAAGTTTTGGATACAAGCATTAAGAATCAAGAACAAACTTGCGGGTTTCAGTTTCAGTAATTAGTTCAGTTTCAACAATCAAGAATGGTTTTGATCAACTTAGTTTTGAACACAGATAACACAGTCTTGATTACAATCTGACTCATGTTTCAATATAGTTTATACAGATCGAGAACATAAATTATATTGAACTTAAACATCAAAATCACAGGTTCTTGATCATAAACAGAAAGTAAAGGAGTTTGAGTTTAGAAATACCACACAACCAGATTTATCCTAGTTCAGTCACCTCCACTGTGACCTACATCCAGTCCCTACTCCACCTGTGAGATTTGACATACTAGCACACAAGCTTTACTAGGTAGCTTGAAAAACCGTTACACCACAGAGCACTCCTTCACCTCGAGATACCACACTCTTGTGAAGAGCCTCAATGTTTTTCCTTAGGGATACCTCACCCTAATCACTCAGAGAGACTCCCTCTCTCTTTACAATCGAAAAGTAAAAAACAAAAGTTGATTCCTAACTCTCAATAGTCAGATAAACAAATTGAAGCACTTATAAGAACGAAACACTCTTTTCACAATAAGCTCAAGAAAGAAGATGAATGGTTTTCACAATTGATTTCGTATAAAATAATCGATATTCTGAAAGTGTTCCTTTGATCCCTCTTTATATAGAAAACAAGTTATAGTCATTGGGATCAATCAAAACAGATTTGGATCTGATTAACAGAATCTGTTTTCTTGATTCTGGTTCTTGCAATAAGATTCTGATAGTTCTTATATAATTCGCGTCCATCTTGAAAATAACCACGTCCATCTAGCCATTAAGATTTTACATTCGGACGGGCTAGTAGACGAGCTCCATATGCCACGTCATTGGACGAATCTTCTCATTAAGATCTTAGCAAGTCCAAAGACATGTGTGGACGAGCGCTTCTATCACTTTAGTGGACGAGCACTTCTGTCACTTTAGTGGACGAGTGCTTGTCACTTTAGTGGACGAGCGCTTGTATCACATTAGTGGACGAGCACTTTTGTCACTTTAGTGGACGAGCTCTTGTATCACTTCAGTGGACGAGCACTTCTATCACTTCAGTGGACTAGCGCTTCTGTCACTTATGTTGGACGAGCGCTTCCGTCACTTCAGTGGACGAGCGCTTCTGTCACTTGTTGGATGAGTGCTTGTATTACTTCAGTGTTGGACGAGCGCTTTGGACGAGCACTTCTTATTTCCAAAAATCATTTTCATTAACGAAAACTTATTCCTTTTAATGCAGGTTATGAAAATTGATTTTCTTCATGCATCTTTTTAATTGATCTTCTTTGTGACTAAGAGATTTCTTTCTCTTACAGATCATCTAAGACTTAAATCTAATTTCTCCTTTAAGCTCTTGTCTTGATGATTCCTTGATCTTTGTCTTTGCTCTTTGATTCCTTCAAGTTCTTCCTTGAATGTTCTCCTTTAATTGCTCACTGAACTTGTTGATTACTGCTTGATACTTGTCTTTACAATTTGACACTAAAACACTTGCATACACATTAAGTTGTATTTGTCATATATCAAAATCTCTAAGTCATTGAGTCTAACAACATGCATATACAAACAAGTATATACTTTTCAAAAACTGACTTTTCATATTAAATTTAATTCTCTTTCCTTTCTCCTCCTTTTTTGTCATCAGACAAAAAGGTAAAAGGAGTGTACCATCATTGCCAGTATGGGAAACAATAAAGGAAAAGCCTAAGAAGAGGGTGGAGGTGGAGGAGGAGGATTTGGATTTGGATTTGGTGGGGGAGGAGCAATCTGAGTTGGTAGATTTTGACTCTGTTGGAATTGAAGCATGATGTTCATCATTTGGTTCATCATGATGTTTGTTGGAACCATGGCTTCAGCTACATGCTCTTTCACTTGTTCTTTGACCTTACTCTCTACTTTTTCATCTATAATTCTGCCAATAATTTCTTCAAAGTTTGAAAGCAGTGAGAGTGAGGGTCTTGAGCTTTCAGCACTATCCCGAGCATAGGAAGTATCTAAAGCTCTTGAAGTCTGAGGTTGCTCTGTTGGATGAATGACAGTTAGAGCCAGTGGTTGAGAAGAGTGCTTCTCAGAAGTGCTTTGTCTAGGAATGGACTTATCAACTTCTTCAACCTCAGCAGCAGGTTGAATCACTTTCACTTGAAGATCAGACTTCACTTCTTCAACTGCCATGTCCTCAATGATGATTTCTTCTTCTATGTGCTCTGATGGTGGTGATGGAGGAGGTGAGATAGCATACTGAAGTACTGGTTCATGTACTTCCTTGAACCATTGAATGGTATCTTCATTTTCAAGGTGGAGATTGATGACAGGCAGGACAAAGATATCATTGATGATTATGAAACTGCAGTCAGAAATGCCACATTTTCCTCTCACAGTTGGAATGATTTTCTTCTCTTCTTGAGTTAGTCCTGAAGTGGAGGCTTCTCTTGTGCAATGAATTACATGTGATTTCCAGAAATCAACTGCAGGTTCCTTTTCAGAGACTTCTTCAATGGAGAGAGATTACCAAAATTCCGGTAGTGTGTAGTCAAATGGTTCATAGTTGAGATCCAGCATTATTGGCTCATTTGCTGGCTTCTTGCCTTTGAAAATTCTTCTCTTCTTGTCTTTGTCTTTGTTGAGATCTAGCATTGGCAGTCTTGGAGTAATCATGTATGGCCTGATCCTAATATTGGTTGTCGATGAATGTCTTAGCCAGGTTGGAGGGACAAAGTTTGTAGCTTTGTCAATTTTAAAATGGCTAAACTCCCACTTCAGCATCTCATACATTAATGTATCAATAAAATCTACAGCTCTGCCATACACACTGGGGTGCTTAAATGTTTCCCAGCCAGTGTTTCTGTCCATGATGAAGGGGATGTGTCTGTATGATTTGGACCTTTTGCATGTGTCATCAGAGAGATCCTTCTTGGCAGGGTCAGTGTGCCAATCTTAAATGATGTGCCTTTGAACTTCTTCGGTGAAGGGTTTGAAGGGTGGAGATTTAATCAGGTTGGGGTAAATCTTTTTAGGGGGGAAACTCTTTTGTGGTAAATGGGTGAGAAGAGGTCAAGGGAATTGAATAATTCAGATGGAAATGGTCTAGTAAGTGTATGTGGTTCAGGGTTAACCCAATATAAGTAGATGTTTGTAGGTTCATACTCATATTCTGGTAGAGGATACCATCTAGTTAGAATAGGTTCAGGTTCAGTTTGGTGGGTGTGGAATAAGATTTTCTAGTCTCTCTTAACTTTAGCCCAATCTTCAGCTTTTCCTTCATACAGAACTGAAGGATCAGTGTAGGGAAATTTGAGTTTTCTAATTTTAGGAAAGGGGGCTCCTAATATGATTCCATTATCTGGTTGGTTGAACCATGTGTCATTGACAGGGATGATAGGTTGGAATGTTGGTCTTATGGGTGAGGCTATTTGTGGTTGGTCTGGTGAGGAATTTGTTTGAGGTGAAGTTAGGGATGGAATGTAGATATCATCAACAACATTCCTATTTTCAGAACTAACAGGCAAAGACTCAAGACTAGACCACTAGGGCATCTACTGCTAATTGAACAAGGTCATTAGCAGGCAAAGTTACCTCAGTGGCCTTAGCTTTCCAGACTGGTTGCCTTCTGGTCTGAGTTGAAACAGGCACAGAGGCCTCAGTAGCAGTGACAACAGCAGTATCAGCAGAAGTATTCTGCTTTTTCAGGATGGTACTTATAGGAACTCTGTTCTCATCAGCTTCCTCATCCTCATTGTGTGAGAGGATGATTCTTCTTTGCCTCTTCTGAGAAGGAGCAGCAGTAGGTTCCCTAATTACAATGCCACCAGCTGGCCTCTTGGGGGCAGGTTTCCTTGCTGCAGTTGTCTTCTGCCTAGTTCCTCTTTTCATTCCTAGGACTTCAACATTGTTGGCCTCAATAATTTCTTCCTTGATCTTCATTGCTTCTTCTGCCTTGGCTAGAGCAATTTGCTTGTAAGTACTCAGTTGCATGCCTGAGAGATTGCTTCTCCCAAAATCAGTAGCTGACATCCCTTTCTCGGTTAGAATCTTGTTCTGCTCTTCCTCAGACATAGCAGCAAGGACATCATAAACACCTTGATGCCTGAAGATTTTTGACAGAAGATGAGTGTAGGGAATGGCAGAGAGAATCCATCTATTTTGCATCGCATGTTTGAATCTTTCAAATAGAATCCAAGGAAGGTTGATTTTGGTTTCCCAGAAGAGATTGCATAGGCAGAATTTGTGAAGAGCGGAGAGGTTGTCCTTGGAGCCAGTCTTATGTACGACAGTCTTGTTCAGAATTTGATGGAGGATTCTGATTTCATCCTTCATTTCAACAGACTTCCAGGAGTGAGTTCTTACAGTGTTTTCTTCATTGGGTAACAACAATGGTCTCATCCACCTAGGTCTTCCTCCCAAGTGTCAGAAATCACCAAGCCCTCTTGGGCACATGCAATAGCATCAGAAATGGTCTTCTCAGAGACAATCACCTTCTTTCCCAACACGAAGCCAATAATCTCAGTTTTAGTGATTGTAGGTTTCCTCTAGAAGTTCCTAATGAGATTGGGGTAGATAGAGACTTTCTCTAAGAACAAACCATCCCGTCCAGCAGCATTTATGTACTTGCTAACATCCAGTTATACTCTTCCATAATTCCGAAATTGAAGTGGTGTTCAACCACCATGTTCAGAGTATCAGTGACGTAGGAATGGACAGGGATTGAAGTTGAAGCCATTTTTGAGGTTTGAAGGTTAGGGTTCAGAGACAGGGGAATCAGAGAGCTCGAGAGTTTGAGAGAGATAGATGTCAGGGAAGATGGGTAGCGAAAGGTTTTTCAGAGGGAAAGAAACTTACTTAAAAAGGTTTTGAATTTCAAAGGTTTTTCTTTTGGAAATTAATTAAAAGAAATCGACAAGACATGTCATAAAGAATAAAACGACATTGGTATTTTGAAACTATAAAAAGATCTTGATGGGATTGATGGAAGTACTGACTCACAAGGAGAATAAACTGGATAAATATGTCTTAGAACCAAAATAGATGCATTTAATAAGTATATGTATGGACGAGTCTAAAAAGTATGCAAGCAAGCATAGACGCGACATGCAGTGGACGCGGCATACAAATATAATGGACGTGATATGCAATGGCAGTGTATATTAATCATACAATGAACTTGAAATGCTTTAGACGCACATACATCAACAAAGATTCTCTAGGCTAGACGCCTTAATCAATCCACACATAACATATTAAGTAGCCCGCCTGCTCAATTAAATAAATAAATAACTTTACCAAAACATTGAGTAGCCAGTCTACACTGGTGGACGTGCATTTCTCTATGGGTGGACGCGCATTTCTCAATGGGTCCAAGCAGATACATATGAAAACTTATTCAAAGTTTCCATGTCTTATAATTTTAAGTGTTCTTTCATAACTAAATAGCACATGTTAAATTTCAACTAACACTTTGCCAAGCAAATTTAATCCTTTTGTTAACATCAAAATATAGAGATTATTTAATCCAAAAACCACTTTGGTTCCAACAATACATGCCAAGCCTTGAGGCCTGCAAGGGCTAGAGAAAGGATTCCTTTCATCGATAAGAAAGTGTATACATTTAACATGACCAAAGCCGACCAAATATTTGACATCTTACTCAAAGATAAGCAGTTAAAGTTGTCAGATGGTCATAGGCTATTGAAAGCCCATGAAGTAAAGGATTGGAAGTACTGTAAATTTCATAATAGTTTTTGTCATGTTTCTAATGACTGTATGCATTTCAGGGACATCATTCAGAAAGGTTTGGTAGAAGGAAGACTAAAATTTTCAGACAAGAAACAAGACATGAAGATTGACACAACCATTCGGTCCTGAAGTTAACAAAACTGACAGCCAAGTCCCTATGGGGATAGTCATGGTCAATATAAGAGCTGGACAGAATATTCAGATGGACCTGGCAGATTCATTTGATATCTATCCAAAGCCAGGAGAACCGCTTGTCGATTTCATGACAAGCAAGAAATCTGGCGGCATATTTAAGGTTTGCCCAAGATGTGAAGATTTTTACGATGGTGCTGCTGCCAAGAAGGCCAGGGGGCCGAAAACACCATCATATCACCCACAAGAGATAACTGAGTCTCGTGATGGTAATAGTCAAGGCAGGTTCTCACACCCGAGCAGCCATGTTGGGTCTAACAATGTGCATAGAAGTGCTACACATGTTGTCAACAGGCAGACAGGTAGTCGTCAGCAACATACGTATCAGACAAGACCTAGACAAAATAACAATGGAGGTTGGCTTGAAGAGCCAGTCAGAGAATCCGTGGGAAGTAACATGTCAGTCGGTGGAGGGTTCAATTCCATCAAGACTAGGAAGCCCCCATCCAACGTAATGGTGGATCGACGGGTAAGAAATTCTGCCGTAGCCTGTTATCCTGATTTACGAAAGCAGAAATAGGTCAGAAGAAATAAGTTCAACGATCGCAATCCACCATTATGGAATGAGGATTACCGAAGGGGGCAATTAGCTCAAAACACTCAGATGACAGGACCTGGTTTGTCAGGACCGTCGAATCAACCAGCCATATCTAAGAGCCAGAAGAGAAGACTGCAAAGGCTCCGACAGACTCAAAATAAAAAGCTTGCCAAACAAGGGGACATCGTTATAAAGGAATTGCCTTCATAGGATACTGGTTGCTTGGTGGCAGTGGCTGACAATAAGGATGACAAGAGTGGAGATGTCAAAATGAAAAGCGTGATAGAGGCTCACCCAATGGATGTTGACATGAAGGAGCCTGTTACTCAAGTCAGGCAGAGTAAACCTATGCCGCAAATCTACATAGAGAATAAGAAGTCCTTAGAGATAGAATCACCACCAACAAAGTCCACAGGCAAATGACTTGTTGGTTTGGTAGACATAGAAAAGGTTGCCGGACTCGAGAAGAAATTTGAAGCAAGAATGGAAGAACAACAGTTGGCAACGTTCAAGCCTGAATACAACCTGACCAGGGAAGAGTTGTCTTTTGATGTTGTCATCGAAGCACTGAATGATCCAAACGATGACATAAACATCAGTAAAGTCATGGGTATGGATAGTCAAAATGAAGACCTGACTGATGTTATTGAGGCATTAAACAACTGTGGTGTAGGGATAGTCCGACCTCTGTCGGATAGGTCAGGATCAGATGACGAGAGTGATTTGAGAAGAAATCATAGCAGAATGGTTGATGGTACATTGTTGGATGAGGATCAGGAAAACAAAATCATACTGGAACCAGGTATGAGAATGAAGATAGGATTGATTTCGTTTATCCCGGCAGAATATGAGGGATATCTCAAAGTTGATTTCTCCGACGATGATGATGTTGTCAACAATGATAGAGATCTAGGCGATTTTTGGATGTATGTTCAAGAGAACTTGGTTACTGTGTTCGACAATGTAGCCCAGTTAGAGAAGCCCACAGATGAGCAGAGAAACCATTTGAGGCCTTTGCATGTAAAGGCCATAATAGATGGAAGACCTACAATAGGGTTTTAATTGACGGAGGAGCTGTTGTGAATCTGATGCCAAGAGCAATATTCAAAAAGTTAGGGAAGGATTAGTCGGATTTAATCCCGACAGACATGGTCGTCACTAATTTCAGTGGCAAGACTTCTCCATCAGATGGTGTTGTCCTTTTAAATATTCAGGTTGGCACTGTCGAGAGAATGACATTATTTGTCATAATTCCATCCAAGTCAAGCTACAACTTATTACTTGACTGGGATTGGATTCATACTGTAGGAGCAATTCCGTCAATAGTACATCAGAAAATAATCTTGTGGAATGTACAAGATCAGGTGGAGATAGTTGAAGCATATGACATCGCTTGTTATGCTCAGCAATTACATGTAGATTTCAAAGTATACTCACCAAATGTAGACCTATAACTGCCAACGAAGGGGTCATTGACAAGGATGCATTGGAAGCGAGCCTTCGCAGTCAATTCGGTGTTAAGATAAAGGAAGAGACCGACAAATCTCGGCCAAGCTCCGACGATGAGTCTTGAAATACAGCTGAGGAGGTTGTTGGCTTATCTGACCGACAAAGAAGTACACACTTCAGATAGTGTGTTAGCGGATTGTATCATTGACGATGGCCCTTTGGGTTTTGAAAAGGGAGCCGAAGTTAAGCAGAACATGGAGGTGTAAAATTCCCTGGAAGAAATAAACTTAGGTGCGGAAGAAAAGAAAAGGCCTATCTTTGTGAGTTTTTTTCTGCCAGAGGATTACAAACAAAAACTTACCAGACTAATTGCGGAATATAAAGATTGCTTCGCACGGGACTACGATGAAATGCCTGGTTTAAGAAGGGATCTTGTCGAACACCGGTTACCATTCAGGGAAGATTGCAAACCTGTCAAACAGCCAAGCAAGAGATTTACTTCCTGGAAGTGGTACATAAAATTAAAGAGGAAGTAGAGAGACTACTCAAAGCAAAGTTCATTCGAACAACCAGGTATGTCGACTGGCTTTCTAATGTAGTTCCTATCATTAAAAAGAATGGCAAAATGAGGGTATGCATAGATTTTAGAAATCTAAATACTCCTACCCCTAAAGATGAATATCCGATGCCAATAGCCGACATACTTGTCGACTAAGCATCAGGAAATGAAATTCTAAGTTGTATGGATGGCCATGCAGGTTACAATCAAATATTTATAGCCGAAGAAGACGTGTTAAAGACTGTCTTCAAGTGTCCATGAGCAATTGGGACATATGAATGGAGTGTCATGCCCTTCGGTTTAAAGAATGCAGGTGCCACTTATCAACGAGCAATGAATACCATGTTCCATGATATGATTGGGAAATTTATAGAGGTATACATTGATGATGTGGTTGTCAAATCCAAATCTTAGAATGACCATTTAGAACACTTGAAGCAAGGGTTTGAAAGAATGAGAAGACACAACTTCAAAATGAACCTTGAAAAGTGCAGTTTCGGAGTGTCGGCTGCCAAGTTCTTAGGCTTTCTAATTCATAAAAAAGGGATTGAGGTGGACAAAAATAAAGCTAAAGCAGTCATGGAAGCCGCAATACCTACAAATAAGAAGGAATTGCAGTCTTTCTTAGGAAAGGTCAACTTTCTGGGGAGATTTGTATCAAATTTGTCGGGAAGAACAAGGGTATTTGCACCATTGGTCAAATTGAAAGTCGAACAGAGCTTCGTGTGGGAATCTTATCACCAAGAGGCTTTTGACCAGATCAAGCAATACCTAGTCAATCCACCAGTCATAATGCTAGCAGTGCCTCGTCGACCGTTGAAGTTGTACATATCAGCATCTGAAGATACTATAGGATGTCTCTTGGCCATGGATGACGATGACAATGTCGAAAGGGCTATGTATTATCTAAGCAGAGTCCTCAATGATGCTAAGAAAAGATATAGTGCTATATAGAAATTATGTCTAGCATTCTATTTTTCACGTACTAAACTTAAATATTATATGATGCCTTGTAATGTGTTGGTTATTTCCAAAACTGATGTAATAAAGTATATGTTGTCAAAACCAGTCCTTAATGGACGTATTGGTAAATGGACCATTGCTTTGTCAGAATATTCTTTACAGTACGTGCCAGCAAAAGCTGTCAAAGGTCAGGCAGTTGCTTATTTCTTAGTAGAACATCCAGGATTGGATGTACCATAAATAAATTTTGTCAGTTTACAGCCTTGGAAATTCTACTTTGATGGGTCAAGGCATCAATGAGGTAGTGGAGTAGGTGTCTTAATTGTGACTCCACAAGGAACCCTCACCAAGTTCATGTTTGAACTTAAGTATCCATGTTCTAACAATGAAGCTGAGTATGAAGCTTTAATTGTCGGATTAGAGATCCTAGTAGAAATGAAAGCACAAAATGTGCAGATATTTGGGGATTCTCAGTTGGTTATTAAACAACTTACTCAAGAATAGAAATGTGTCAGTTATAACTTGACAAAATATTGTATCATAGCAAGTAAGTTGATGAGAAAAATCGATGACGTAATTGTCAGATATATCCCCAGAGAACTGAATCAAGAGGCCAATGAGTTAGCTTAAATAGCTTCAGGGTACAAGAGATGTCTTGTTCAATGATATAATTCCATCTGATGACTGGAGATTGCCAATAATTAAGTATTTAGAAAACCCAAGTCAGAATGCAGATAGAAAGATAAAATATAAAGCATTGAATTATACTATGCAGGGTGGACTATTACATAGAAGGTATGCCGACAGAACTTTACACAAGTGCCTGAGTGAGCAAGATGCTTATTTGACTTTGTTAGAGATCCATGAAGGTATATGTGGGGCCCACTAGGCAGGAGAGAAAATGAAGTGGGTGCTCTGACGGAGTTTGTATTATTGGCCAACTAGGGTTTGGCACTGTATTTTGTTTGGCAAGTCTTGTGAGCAATGTCAGAAACATGGTTATATACAAAATGTCCCAGTCAGTGAGTTACATTCTATTGTCAAACCTTGGCCACTAAGAGGATGGGCTTTGGATTTAATTGGCCAAATACATCCTTCTTCATCGAAAGGACATCAATTCATTTTAGTTGGAGTTGATTATTTTACTAAATGGGTAGAAGCAGTTTGCCTCAAAGTAGTCACCCAACAAGATGTAATTGATTTTATTGAAAATCACATTGTTTGTCGGTTTGGAATACCACAAACCTTGACAATTGATCAAGGGTCGGTTTTCACCGGAAAGAAAATCATAGAATATGCCAGCTCTAGACAGATAAAGATGCTTACATCTACTCTGTACTATGCACAAGCTAATGACCAAGTTGAGGCCATAAATAAGATCTTATTAAAAAGCATGTGGGTCGACAACCTAAGAACTGGCATAACACTCTTGACCAAATACTGTGGGCTTATAGAAATTCACCCAAACAGTCGATAGGGACCTCACCATACAGGTTAGTATATGGACATGATCCTGTATTGCCTGTCGAAATCAATCTTCAATCGATTCATATTCAGAGACAATATGACTTGCCTGTCGATCAATATTGGAATGCAATGTTGGATGAATTGGATGAATTAAGCGATGAAAGGTTGGTTGCATTGGACAACTTGATTCGACAGAAAGAAAGGATTGCAAGATATTATGATAATCGAGTTAAGTTTAAATCATTTAAAGTGGATGATTTAGTATGGAAAGTCATTTTGCCCATGGATAAAAGCTGCCAAGAATATGGCAAGTGGTCACCAAAGTGGGAAGGACCATTTAAGATTTCCAAAGCATTTTTTGGAAATGCTTATGCACTTGTCGATGTCAATACGGGCCTAAGAATTAATTCAATTAATGGCAAGTATTTGAAGAAATATCAACCGACAATGCTGGAAGTAAAGATTGACAGCAAGTGAAAAGAAATGAGAATATTTATTCATTAACTTGGTAATACAACCATACATTGTCAAAAGTACAAATTGTCAATCTAAAATATTCATTGTTTGTCAAAAGTACAAATTGTCAATCGAAGCTAACTTATTCCTAAAAATAACTAAGAGCCCGAAACCCTGATAAGATTGGCAGACTTTTCACCTTCACTATTCGACAATGTAGCAGCATATCCTAATTTGTTGAGGCTTCATTCCCATTTGATGAGGTTTCATCTGCTTCATATGTCGAGGGTGCACAGAGTGTAAAGGAATAATCTGGCACGAGCATATCTCATCATCATGTAACTCAGAAGGTGGTGGTTGCTTATGGTGTAGTAAAGACAACACCAAGAGAGATAACCACCCTCTAAGAAGAAGATGATGAAACTGGAAACAGATGCACTCGTTCTATTTCGAGTCTACTCTAACCAGAGGTGGGCAGCGGTAGTCAGCTCTAGTGGTTATGTTGGTTGCTGATCTCTACCGTGCCCATTACGTTGGTTACTGATCTTTACAAACAAGATGACCATCAAGGCAAAGACTCTAAGTCTGGGGGTCAAAAGTTGCAAGGTCAGGTTCCCATGGAGGTAGTAAGGAAAATGAGGAAAAGTTAGTTGTTGATGGAAGCATATTCTACGTAAAGTCACTGTTCAAACGCACAAATGTTATGAGGAATGAACCTCGCTATTTTTAAGTAGTTCGGAGAGACAAGAAATTAAATATAGCGGGTTTATGAATGTTTTGAAACATACCGCAAAATTAATTATAAATTGATGAAGGTACGTTACGAAATTTATTGGAACCAACAGTTAAATTTAAATAAACGTCCAAGTAAACCACGAGTCATTCTCATTAAATGGATGACAAAAGTAAGTGTCAGAATCACAAAATTTGGTGTACAAAAAGGAAATTACAGCAAATAAATTTTTTTCCAAGCCAATGTCAAGAGACAACTAATCCCATGCAAAGGTAAGATCAGCCTTGTTGGCAACTGCAACATCATATTCAGGATGTAGAGCATGAAGTTTGCCAACTACGATTTCAGCTCTTTGGCCATGTTGAACAGATTCATCATCGTTGGTCTTGACTTTATCTCTACTCTTCTCCAAAGCCTGGTCAAACTTGGTGCACTGTCGGTCTGTCAATTCAATCTCTGCCAACAACTTTTTCCGATAGTCTAGGAGGGATTCTTTGGTCTGAGTTCCTGTCAAGATAAGATCAACCTCTTTTTGTTTGTGTTAAACTCAATGACTTAGAGATTTTGATATATGACAAATACAACTTAATGTGTATGCAAGTGTTTTTAGTGTCAAATTACAAAGACAGGTATCAATCAATACTCAACAAGTTCAGTGATCAATCAAAGGAGAATATTCAAGGAAGAACTTGGAGGAATCAAAGAGCAAAGACGAAGATCAAGGAATCATCAAGACAAGAGCTTAACGAAGAAATTAGTGTTAAGTCTTAGATGATTTGTAAGAGATGAAATCTCTTATTCACAAATAAGCTCAATTTGAAAAGATGCATGAAAGAAAATCATTTTTCATAACCTGCATTAAAAGGAATAAGTTTTCGTAAATGAAAATGATTTTTGAAATAAGATTTCAAAGCGTTTGTCCATCACTGGAATAATATAAGCGCTCGTCCAACACTGGGAATAGTAAAAGCTGGCGTCCAAGAAAGTCGTAAAATCTGGCGTCCAAGAAAGTGATAGAAGCTCACGTCTACTAAAGTGACAGAAGCTCACGTCTACTAAAGTGATACAAGCGCACATTCACTAAAGTGATACAAGCGCACGTCCACTAAAGTGATACAAGCGCATGTCCACTAAAGTGACGCAAGCACACGTCCACTGAAGTGATAAAAATGCTCGTCCACACAAGTCTTTGTACTTGCTAAGATCTTGATGAGAAGCTCTGTCCACTGACATGGCATATGGAGCTCGTCTACTAGTTGGAGCACGTCCAATTACTTTGTGTTAGTACTCCCGTCTGCTGATGTGGCAAATGGACGGGGCTATTTTCTTCAAATGGACTCGATTATTTTTCCAAATGGACTCGATTATTTTATGGACGCAAATTCTACAAGAACAATCAGAATCTTATTTCAAGAACCAAAATCAAGAAAGCAGATTCTGTTAATCAGATCCAAATCTGTTTTGATTGATCCCAACGACTATAACTTGTTTTCTATATAAAGACGGATCGAAGGAACACTTTCACAATATATACAAATATCATAACATATCACAGTTTTACGAAATCGTTTTGAGAAATCAATTGTGAAAATCATTCATCATCTTTATTGAGCTTACTGAGAAAAGAGTGTTTCAATACTCAAAGTGCTTCAATTTTTTTATCTGACTATTGAGATTTTGGAATCAACTTTTGTTTTACAATTTGATTATAAAGAGAGAGGGAGTCTCTCTAAGTGATTAGAATGAGCTATCCATAAGGTTGAACATTGAGGCTCTTCACAAGAGTGTGGTAGCTCAAGGTGAAGGAGTGCTCTGTGGTGTGAAGGTTTTTCAAGCTACCTGGCAAAGCTTGTGTGTTAGAGTGTGAAATCCCACAGGTGGAGTGGAGACTGGATGTAGGTCACTGTGGAGGTGACTGAACCAGGATAAATCTGGTTGTGTGGGATCCCTAAACTCAAACTCCTTTACTTTCTGTTTATGTTCAAGAACCTGCAACTTTGATGGTTAAAGTTCAATATAATTTCTGTTCTTGATCTGTATAAACTGTATTTTGTTATTACTGAGTTATTAAACCCGAACCTATTCTGAATCTTTCCGAATTAATCTTTCTTATCCTCATCACTTTCTATTCAAGATTTTGTAAAAACCCTTCATCGATTTTGTAAAAGATCCTGAGGGCACTAATCCGCAACTCTGATTTATAAAGATTTGTGAAAAAGTTTTAATAGGGGAATATTTTTTGAAAACTCAATTCACCCCCCCCCCCCCCTCTTTAGTCGTTGAAGCCAAAACAACAATTAGCATAAGAGCTAAACTCTTAAGTTTGGCTTAACAACTATAAGAGCATGGCTTACAATGACTGTTTAAATGAAGGGGCTTCCCTTGCACGCCTGCCTGCCTTCAATGGATCTCAGTATATCTATTGGAAGGAAAGAATGGTAATCTTTCTTGAGGCAGCAGGTGTTGACATATGGGATGCAGTAGAAAATGGACCATTTGTCCCCTCTACTATAGATGCTAATAGTGCTCCAAGAAATAAGCCTAAAACTGAATGGAATGAGGATGATAAGAAAAGAATTCAATATAATGCACGTGCTAAGAATATTATAACATTTGCTTTAAGCCGTGATGAGTTTTTCAGGGTTTCAAATTGAAAATCAGCAAAGGAGATGTGGGATACATTGCAAGTAACTCATGAAGGATCCACTGAAGAATCTGAATCTGAGGAGGCAAACTTGTGCTTGATGGCCAGAAATGACAGTGATTCAGAAAGTGAAGTAAGTTATGATTATCAACCTTCTTATGATGAATTGCAAAATGCTTTTGAAGAACTTCATAAAGAATCCATTAGACTTGCTAGACTCCTAAAGAAGTCTAATAAAACCATCACATGCTTAAAGGAGAAAACTTTTGTTTTAAACAAAGAGGTAGATCAATTAAAAACAGAAAATTGTGCTTTAAAAGAAAAATTAGCTACTGTTTTAGATGCACCTATATGTGATAAATGTCCTAAGTTGGAGAAACATATAAATCATTTGAATGGTGATCTATCTAGAATTACTAGTGATAAAGAAATCTTGAATGCATCTAGCTGTACATTGATTAAAGAGGTTGAAAAGCTGAAAAATGACCTAGCAAGATTCACAAATGGTAGTGATAATTTGGATGCATTGTTAGGATAGCAAAAATGTGTTTATGATAAGGCTGGAATAGGCTATAAACCTAAGATAAATGAGAAATCTTTCAAAAAATTTTTTGTTGCACCTATGACATCAAACACACCATTTGTTAAATGCAATTTTTGTGCTAGAAAAGTCACACAGCTTCTACATGTCATTACAAAAAATCTGCTTATAATGAGTCTAAGTATATATGGGTTCCTAAAGGAACTATTGCTGCAACTAACTCAAAAGGACCCAAACAAATTTGGGTACCTATAGCAAAAATATGAAATTCTGTTTTGTAGGTGTGGTGGAAGGTTAAGAGCAAAAATTGGAATCATGACATAGAGCCTTCACCGAACACACAATGGGTAACAATAAAGAAAGAATACTGATTGAATATGTTTTCTGATTATCATTATTAATGAATGATTGTTTTGTTTTGCTTGCTATGCAACAATTAACTTTGAACATAGATCATGCTATAATTGATGAACATTGGATGATGGCTATGCAAGATGAGTTAAACCAGTTTGAAAGAAATCAAGTTTGGAGATTAGTGCCTAAACCCAAGAACTGTCAAGTAATAGGTACAAAATGGGTTTTTAGGAATAAACTCGATGAAAATGGTATAATTGTAATAAACAAGGCTAGATTGGTAGACAAAGGGTATAACCAAGAAGAAGGCATAGATTATGATGAAACATATGCACCAGTAATAAGATTAGAAGATATAAGAATGCTACTTGCTTATGCTTGCATAATGGGATTTAAATTGTATCAAATGGATGTTAATAGTACTTTCTTAAATGGATTTATACAAGAGTAAGTGTATGTTGGTCAACCACCTGGTTTTGAGAATAATGAATTGCCTAACCATGTTTATAAACTGTCTAATGCATTATATGGCTTAAAGCAAGCTCCTAGAGCTTGGTATGAAAGGTTAAGTAATTTTCTCATTGAAAAAGGATTTAAATGAGGTAAAGTTGACACAACTTTGTTCACTAAAAAAAAGGCACACAACATTTTATTTGTACAAATATATGTGGATGATATAATTTTTGGTGCTACTAATGAGCATTTGTACAATGAGTTTGCAAGTCTTATGCAGAGTGAGTTTGAAATGTCAATGATGGGTGAGATGAACTTTTTCCTTGGACTGCAAATATAGCAAACTGAAAATGGAATCTTTGTTAGCCAAACCAAGTACTGCAATGAGTTAATCAAGAAGTTTGGCATGGAAAAAGCTAAGGAGGTGGCTACTCCAATGAGTACATCCTGTTATCCGGACAAGGATGAGCAAGGTAAACCTATTGATGTTTCTAAATTCAGAGGTATGATAGGCTCACTACTTTATCTTACTGCTAGTAGGCCAGATATCATGTTTAGTGTATGCATGTGTGCTAGGTATCAAGCAAATCCAAAAGAATCACACTTAACAGCAGTTAAAAGGATAATTAAGTAACTGTTAGGAACAAAAGACATGGGATTATGGTATCCCAAAGGAGCTACATGTACTTTAATTAGCTATTCAGACTCTGCTTTTGCTGGTTGTAAACTAAACAGAAAGAGTACTAGTGGAACTTGCCATTTACTAGGAAACTCATTAGTATCATGGTTCAGTAAGAAACAATCTAGTGTGGCTTTATCCACTGCAAAGACTGAATATGTAGCAGCTAGTAGATGTTGTGCACAGGTTTTATGGATGAAACAACAATTAGTTGATTACGGTGTGCAACTAAACCAAGTTCCTATTAGATGTGATAATACGAGTGCAATTAACTTAACTAAGAGTCCCATAATGCACTCTAGTACTAAACACATAGAAATCAGACATCATTTTATTAGAGACCATATACAAAGAAGAGAAATTGAGATTGAATATGTTGATACAACTAAGCAACTTGCTGATATCTTTACCAAGCCCTTGAACAAGGAAAGCTTCTTTTTCATTAGAAGAGAATTGGGCATAATCGATCAACCCTATATCTAATCTTTAAAAAAATGATTATATGACTGTATCTTCGTATAAATATGCTCTGATTCTTGTATGATTTGATTTGGAATATCTATGAATGATCAGAAGAGAGCTTTGGAACATCTATGCGAGTTGGACGCATCTTTTTGATTTGCCCCTGCACCTATCCCTCTATCATGAACAATTTTAAATGCTATGTTTGAATGATTAAGTGCTTACCTTCTCTATTGTTTCGAATGTTTCTTTTCTTTACCTTTTTTATAATGCCAAATAGGGGAGAAAAAGTATGATATAGAGAAAGGGATAATAACAAATTATACATGAAGAAAAAGTATGATATAGAGAAAACGAATTATACATGCATATGTTGAGGGGGAGCTTAAAAGCTTACATGATTAATGGGGAGTAAATCAAATACTGCTATGATAATATTTTGTTTTGCTCTGATATACTTCTGCTCTGACTGCTTTGATACCATGATATAAATCTGTCAAAAACACTTAGCGTCTGCTACACTTATACTCTGATTTTATAATTTGTTAAAAGGTTTGTCATAATCAAAAAGGGGGAGATTGTTAAACTCAATGACTTAGAGATTTTGATATATGACAAATACAACTTAATGTGTATACAAGTGTTTTTAGTGTCAAATTACAAAGACAGGTATCAAGCAATACTCAACAAGTTCAGTGAGCAATCAAAGGAGAATATTCAAGGAAGAACTTGGAGGAATCAAAGAGCAAAGACGAAGATCAAGGAATCATCAAGGCAAGAGCTTAACGAAGAAATTAGTGTTAAGTCTTAGATGATTTGTAAGAGATGAAATCTCTTATTCACAAATAAGCTCAATTTGAAAAGATGCATGAAAGAAAATAATTTTTCATAACCTGCATTAAAAGGAATAAGTTTTCGTAAATGAAAATGATTTTTGAAATAAGATTTCAAAACGCTCGTCCATCACTGGAATAATATAAGCGCTCGTCCAACACTGGGAATAGTAAAAGCTGGCATCCAAGAAAGTGGTAAAAGCTGGCGTCCAAGAAAGTGATAGAAGCTCACGTCCACTAAAGTGACAGAAGCTCACGTCTACTAAAGTGATACAAGCGCACGTTCACTAAAGTGATACAAGCGTACGTCTACTAAAGTGACACAAGCGCACGTCCACTGAAGTGATAAATGTGCTCATCCACACAAGTCTTTGTACTTGCTAAGAACTTAATGAGAAGCTTCATCCACTGATATGGCATATGGAGCTCGTCTACTTGTTGGAGCACGTCCAATTACTTTGTGTTAGTACTCCCGTCTGCTGACGTGGCAAATGGACGCGGCTATTTTTTTCCAAATGGACACGGCTCTTTTCTTCAAATGGACTCGGCTATTTTTCAAATGGACTCGGTTATTTTATGGACGCGAATTCTACAAGAACAATCAGAATCTTATTTCAAGAACCAAAATCAAGAAAACAGATTCTGTTAATCAGATCCAAATCTGTTTTGATTGATCCCAACGACTATAACTTGTTTTCTATATAAAGATGGATCGAAGGAACACTTTCACAATATATACAAATATCATAGCATATCACAGTTTTATGAAATCGTTTTGAGAAATCAATTGTGAAAATCATTCATCATCTTTATTGAGCTTACTGAGAAAAGAGTGTTTCAATACTCAAAGTGCTTCAATTTGTTTATCTGACTATTGAGAGTTAGGAATCAACTTTTGTTTTACAATTTGATTGTAAAGAGAGAGGGAGTCTCTCTGAGTGATTAGGGTGAGGTATCCCTAAGGTTGAACATTGAGGCTCTTCACAAGAGTGTGGTATCTCGAGGTGAAGGAGTGCTCTGTGGTGTGAAGGTTTTTCAAGCTACCTGGCAAAGCTTGTGTGTTAGTGTGTGAAATCCCACAGGTGGAGTGGGGAGTAGATGTAGGTCACAGTGGAGGTGACTGAACCAGGATAAATCTGGTTGTGTGGTATCCCTAAACTCAAACTCATTTACTTTCTGTTTATGTTCAAGAACCTGCAACTTTGATGTTTAAAGTTCAATATAATTTCTGTTCTTGATCTGTATAAAATGTATTTTGTTATTACCGAGTTATTAAACCCGAACCTATTCTGAATCTTTTTGAATTAATCTTTCTTATCTTCATCACCTTCTATTCAAGATTTTGTAAAAACCTTTCATCGATTTTGTAAAAGATCATGTGGGAACTAATCCGTAACTCTGATTTATAAAGCTTTGTGAATAAGTTTTAAGAGGGAAATATTTTTTGAAAACTCAATCCACCCCCCCTCTTGAGTCGTTGAAGCCAAAACAACAGTTTGGAGGCCTCTAGATCCTAGAACTTGGCTACTAGATTGTCCTTAATCTTTTCCCCCTCTTCATAAGAAGGAATGGCAGAAGACATCTATCTAACTTATCAGAGAACCGCTCCCAAAATTTGTGGATTGAAAGGAAATAGGTGCGGCTAGACAAAGGAAGATTGGAATGAAGGGGAGTAATTTCTTTAATCAGTCTTGACAACTCTTGTTGAATGTTGACATCAGAGCAAAGAGTATTAAACGAATTATCAAGAAGAGCTTTCAAGTCATGCATGAGATTGACAACTCGAGAGTCACTGGAGTCATGCTTGGTTGATGAAGAATTGGCAAAAAATGTAAATTCTTTCCGGCTAACCTCTGCCAACATGTTGATCCAAGTATTAAAATGAAGAGCAGGCTTAGGCTCGGGAGATTTAGTGGTTGGAAGTCTGACTAGTGGTGGAGGAAGAGCAATGTGAATTGATTCTTCCAATAAAGCTTCCATATCAATATCCTCTTCTGGAATCTCAATGATCATAGTGACAGCTTCAACTGGTTTGTCGACTCTAGGAGTTGAAGTTGGAGTAATTAATGCGTGCTACCAAGGACTGGGGGGCCCTTCCTGTTAGACTCAATGACTTAGAGATTTTGATATATGACAAATTCAATTTAATGTGTATGCAAGTGTTTTAGTGTCAAATTCCAAAGACATGTATCAAGCAGTGATCAACAAGTTCATTATGAAAATTCAAGGAAAATATTCAAAGAAGAACTTGAAGAAATCAAAAGAGCTACATGGAGGAATCAAAGAGCAAAGACAAAGATCAAGGAATCATCAAGGCAAAAGCTTAATGGAGAATTTTAGATTTAAGTCTTAGATGATTTGTAAGAGAAAGAAATCTCTTAGTCACAAAATAGCTCAACTAAAAAGATGCATGAAGAAAATCAATTTTCATAACCTACATTAAAAGGAATAAGTTTTTTTTCGTTAATGAAAATGATTTTTGGAAATAAGAAGCGCTCGTCCAACACAAGTGATAAGAAGCGCTCGTCTAACACAAGTGACAGAAGCGCTCGTCCACTAAAGTGACAGAAGTGCTTGTCCACTAAAGTGACAGACAAGAGCTCGTCCACTAAAGTGACAGAAGTGCTCGTCCACTAAAGTGATACAAGCGCTCGTCCACTAAAGTGACAGAAGTGCTCGTCCACTAAAGTGACATATGAATCTCGTCTACTGTCAACTACGAGCCCTGAGGATTGAAGACAACGCTGATGTAGAAATCTTATTTCAAGAACCATAATCAAGAAAACATATTTTATTATCATATCCAAATCTGTTTTAGTTGATCCCAACGACTGTAACTTGTTTTCTATATAAAGAGGGATCAAATGAATACTTTTTCATAATAACAACAACAGATAAGAATCACACGAAATCAATTTGAGAAATCAATTGTGAAAATCATTCATCATCTTTTTTGAGCTTATTGTGAAAAGAGTGTTTCATTCTCATAAGTGCTTCAATTTGTTTATCTGACTATTGAGAGTTAGGAATCAATTTTCGTTCTTTTTGATTGTAAAGAGAGAAGGAGTCTCTCTGAGTGATTAGGGTGAGGTATCCCTAAGGAAGAACATTGAGGCTCTTCACAAGAGTGTGGTATCTCAAGGTGAAGGAATGCTCTGTGGTGTAAAGGTTTTTCAAGCTACCTGGCTAAAGTTTATTGTGTTAGTGTGTGAAAACCCACAGGTGGAGTGGGGACTGGATGTAGGTCACAGTGGTGGTGACTGAACCAGGATAAATCTGGTTGTGTGGTATCTCTAAACTCAAACTCTTTAATTTCTGTCTTGCGCATATAACTATGATCTTGATGTTCTAAGTATTCAATTGATATCAGTTCTTGATCTGCATAATCAGTATTCAACCTTGAGTAAACTGTAATAATAACCGTGTATTCAATTCTATTCTCAAGGATCAATATTGAATTGAATCTTGCATCATATACTGAAACTAAAACCTGCAAGTTTGTTCTTGATTGTTAATGCTTGTATCTGAAACTTGCATAACTTGTTCTTAATCTTTAAAGGCTTAATTGGTTTCTGTATTTTGTTATTTTTGAGTTTTGAACCCGAACTTATTTTGTGTTCTATTAATTCTGAATCAATCTTTCTTATCCTCATCACCTTCTATTCAAGATTTTATATAAACCCTTCATTGATTTTGTAAAAGATCCTGATGCCACAAATCTGAAAACCAAAGTTTTGTGAAAAGTTTTTAAGAGGAAAATATTTTAAGAAAACTCAATTCACCCCCCTCTTGAGTCGTTGAAGCCAAAACAACAATTGGCATCAGAGCTAAACTCTTAAGTTTGGCTTAACAACTATAAGAGTATGGCTTCCAATGACTGTTTGAATGAAGGGGCTTCCCTTGCACGCCCTCCTGCCTTCAATGGATCTGAGTATATCTATTGGAAGGAAAGAATGGTAATCTTTCTTGAGGCAGCAGGTGTTGACATATGGGATGCAGTAGAAAATAGACCATTTGTCCCCTCTACTATAGATGCTAATGGTGCTCCAAGAAATAAGCCTAAAACTGAATGGAATGAGGATGATAAGAAAGAGTTCAATATAATGCACGTGTTAAGAATATTATAACATCTGCTTTAAGCCATGATGAGTTTTTCAGGGTTTCAAATTGCAAATCAGCAAAGGAGATGTGGGATACATTGCAAGTAACTCATGAAGGAACCACATATGTGAAAAGGGCAAGAATGAACACATTGGCACATGAATATGAGTTATTTCACATGAATCGAGGAGAACCAATGGAGGTTATGCAAATGCGATTCTCACACATTGTGAATCAATTGGCAGTACTTGGAAACACAATCTCCAATGAAGATCAAGTTAACAAAGTCATGAGATGCCTAGGTAGAGAATGGCAACCTAAAGTAACTGCAATTTCTGAATCCAAAGACCTTTCAACAATGTCAATTGCAACGCTCTTTGTAAAGCTACAAGAATATGAAATGGAGTTGACTAGATTGATGCTAAGTGAAGAAGAAGACAAGAACAATAGAATCATCACATTCAAAGCTGTAAGATCTACAAAGGTTGATAGTAAGCTTAATAAGGAAAAGAAACTTAAACGTGCATACATAGATTTGAAGGATAACAATCTTTGCTCAACAAATGATTCCAATGATGAAAAATCAAACTTGTGCTTAACTGCTCATCTTCATAAAGAAGATGGTGAGGTAAATTCTGATTCTGACCTTGATGAATTGCAAAATGCTTTTGAAGAACTTCATAAAGAATCCATTAGACTTGCTAGATTTATAATTAAGTCTAAGAAAACCATCACATGCCTAGAAGAGAAAAATTATGTTTTAAACAAAAAGAGCTAGATGAATTAAAAACATAAAATTGTGCTGTAAAAGAAAGATTGGCTACTGTTTTGGAACCACCTATATGTGACAATTGTCCTAAGTTGGAGAAACATATAAATCATTTGAATGGTGATCTATCTATAATTACTAGTGATAAAGACAACTTGAATGCATTACTTGGACAAAAAAAAGAAGTTGAAAAACTGAAAAATGACTTAGCCAAGTTCACAAATGGTAGAGATAACTTGAATGCTTTATTAGGACAGCAAAAATATGTTTATGATAAGGCTGGAATAGGCTATGAACCTAAGATACATGAGAAATCTTTTAATAATTTTTTTGCTGCACCTAAGACATCAAATACACCATTTGTTAAATGCAATTTTTGTGCTAGAAAAGGTCACACGGCTTCTACATGTCACTATAGAAAATCAGCATACAATAAATCTAAGTATATATGGGTTCCTAAAGGAACTATTGCTACAACTAACTCGAAAGGATCCAAACAGATTTGGGTACCTAAAACACAAACATAATTCTGTTTTGTAGGTGTGTTGGAAAGCCAAGAATGTGAAATGTTATCTTGACAGTGGCTGTTCCAAGTATATGACTGGAGACAAAACCAAGTTATTTTCCTTTACCCCTAAGTCAAGTGGTAGTGTTACCTATGGAGACAACAATAAAGAAAGAATATTGATTGAATATGTTTTCTAATTATCATTATTAATGTATGATTGAGAATCTTTGTGTTGACTTATATATCATTGTATAGTACGTCTACATTGTTCTATTGAAGTTATTTGATCAATCTTGGAATAATCATATGGCATTTGTGTCTCAAGTAGAACATAAGAACACAGATGATGCTATAATTGGTGAACATTGGATGATGGCTATGCAAGATGAGTTAAACCAGTGTGAAAGAAACCAAGTTTGGAAACTAGTACCTAAACCCAATAACTGTCAAGTAATAGGTACAAAATGGGTTTTTAGGAATAAACTAGATCAAAATGGCATAATTATAAGAAACAAGGCTATATTGGTAGCCAAAGGGTATAACCAAGAAGAAGGCATAGATTATGATGAAACATATGCACCAGGAGCAAGATTAGAAGCTATAAGAATGCTACTTGCTTATGCTTGCATAATGGGATTTAAATTGTATCAAATGGATGTTAAGAGTGCTTTCTTAAATGGATTTATACAAGAGGAAGTGTATGTTGGTCAATCACCTGGTTTTGAGAATAATGAATTGCCTAACCATGTTTATAAACTGTCTAAAGCACTATATGACTTAAATCAAGCTCCTAGAGCTTGGTATGAAAGGATAAGTAATTTTCTCATTGAAAAAGGATTTAAAAGAGGTAAAGTTGACACAACTTTGTTCACTAAGAAAAAGGTAGACAACATTTTACTTGTACAAATATATGTAGATGATATTATTTTTGGTGCCACTAATGAGCATTTGTGCAATGAGTTTGCAAGTCTTATGCAGAGTGAGTTTGAAATGTCAATGATGGCTGAGCTGAACTTTTTCCTTGGACTGCAAATAAAGCAAATCGAAAATGGAATTTTTTTTAGCCAAACCAAGTACTACAATGAGTTGATCAAGAAGTTTGGCAAGGAAAATGCTAAGGAGATGGCTACTCCAATGAGTACCTCCTGTTATCTGGACAAGGATGAGCAATGTAATCCTGTTGATATTTCTAAATTCAGAGGTATGATAGGCTCACTACTTTATCTTATTTCTAGTGGGCCAGATATCATGTTTAGTGTATGCATGTGTGCTAGGTATCAAGCAAATCCAAAAGAATCACACTTAACAGCAGTTAAAAGGATAATTAAGTATCTGTTAGGAACAAAATACATGGGATTATGGTATCCCAAGGGAGCTACATGTACTTTAATTAGCTACTCAGTCTCTGACTTTGTTGGTTGTAAACTAGACAGAAAGAGTACTAGTGGAACTTGCCATTTACTAGGAAACTCATTAGTATCATGGTTCAGTAAGAAACAATCTAGTGTGGCTTTATCCACTGCAGAGGCTGAATATGTAGCAGCTGGTAGCTGTTGTGCACAGGTTTTATGGATGAAACAACAATTAGTTGATTATGGTGTTCAATTAAACCAAGTTCCTATTAGATGAGACAATACAAGTGCAATTAACCTAACTAAGAATCCCATAATGCACTCTAGAACTAAACACATAGAAATCAGACATCATTTCATTAGAGATCATATTCAAAGTAGAGAAATTGAGATTGAATATGTTGATACAACTAAACAACTTGCTGATATATTTACCAAGCCCTTGAACAAGGAAAGCTTCTTTTTCATTAGAAGAGAATTGGGCATAATTGATCAATCCTATAACTAACCTCTAAAGAAACTATTTATATGACTATATCTTTGTGTAAATATGCTCTGATTCTTGTATGATTTGATTTGGAATATCTATGAATGATTAGAAGAGAGTTTTTGAATATCTCTGTGAGATGGACGCGCTTATTTTCAAAATGAACAATTTTAGATGGACGCGTCTCTTTGATTTGCCCCTGCACCTATCTCTCTGTCATGAACAATTTTATATGCTATGTTTGAATGTTTAAATGCTTGCCTTCTCTATTGCTTTGAATGTTTCTTTTCTTTACCTTTTTGATAATGCCAAAAGGGGGAGAAAAAAGTATGATATAGAGAAAGGGAATAATAACAAATTATACATGCATATGTTGAGGGGGAGCTTATAAGCTTACGTAATTAATGGGGAGTAAATCAAATTCTACTATGATAATATTTTTTTGCTCTGATATACTTCTGCTCTAATACCATGATATAAATGTATCAAAAACACTTAGCTTCTGCTACACTTATACTCTGATCTTATAATTTGTTAGAAGATTTGTCATAATAAAAAAGGGGGAGTTTCTTAGACTCAATGACTTAGATATTTTGATATAATACAAATAAAATTTAATATGTATGCAAGTGTTTTAGTGTCAAATTGCAAAGACAGGTATCAAGCAGTGATCAACAAGTTCATTAAGAAAATTCAAGGAAAATATTCAAAGAAGAACTTGAAGAAATCAAAAGAGATACATTGAGGAATCAAATAGCAAAAACAAAGATCAAGGAATCATCAAGGCAAAAGCTTAACGGAGAATTTTAGATTTAAGTCTTAGATGATTTGTAAGAGAAAGAAATCTCTTAGTCACAAAATAACTCAACTAAAAAGATGCATGAAGAAAATCAATTTTCATAACCTGTATTAAAAGGAATAAGTTATCATTAATGAAAATGATTTTTGGAAATAAGAAGCGCTCGTCCAATAAAGTAATAGAAGAGCTCGTCCAACACAAGTGATAAGAAATGCTCGTCCAACACAAGTGACAGAAGCGCTCGTCCACTAAAGTGACAGAAGCGCTCGTCCACTAAAGTGATACAAGCGCTCGTCCACTACAGTGACAGAAGTGCTTGTCCACTAAAGTGACAGAAGTGCTCGTCCAAAAGTGCTCGTCCACTAAAGTGATACAAGCGCTCGTCCACTAAAGTGACAGAAGTGCTCGTCCACTAAAGTGACATATGAAGCTCGTCTACTATCAACTACGAGCCCTGAGGATTGAAGACGATGCCGATGTAGAAATCTTATTTCAAGAACCATAATCAAGAAAACAAATTCTGTTATCAGATCCAAATCTGTTTTAGTTGATCCCAACGACTGTAACTTGTTTTCTATATAAAGAGGGATCAAATGAACACTTTTTCATAATAACAGCAACAGATAAGAATCACACGAAATCAATTTGAGAAATCAATTGTGAAAATCATTCATTATCTTTCTTGAGCTTATTGTGAAAAGAGTGTTTCATTCTCATAAGTGCTTCAATTTGTTTATCTGACTATTGAGAGTTAGGAATCAATTTTTTGTTCTTTTTGATTGTAAAGAGAGAAGGAGTCTCTCTGAGTGATTAGGGTGAGGTATCCCTAAGGAAGAACATTGAGGCTCTTCACAAGAGTGTGGTATCTCGAGGTGAAGGAGTGCTCTGTGGTGTAAAGGTTTTTCAAGCTACCTGGCTAAAGCTTGTTGTGTTAGTGTGTGAAAACCCACAGGTGGAGTGGGGACTTGATGTAGGTCACAGTGGCGGTGACTGAACCAGGATAAATCTGGTTGTGTGGTATCTCTAAACTCAAACTCTTTAATTTATGTCTTGCGCACATTACTATGATCTTGATGTTCCAAGTATTCAATTGATATCAGTTCTTGATCTGCATAGTTAGTATTCAACCTTGAGTAAACTGTAATAATAACTATGTATTCAATTCTATTCTCAAGGATCAATATTGAATTGAATCTTGCATCATATACTGAAACTGAAACCTGCAAGTTTGTTCTTGATTGTTAATGTTTGTATCTGAAACTTGCATAACTTGTTCTTAATCTTTAAAGGCTTAATTAGTTTCTGTATTTTGTTATTATTGAGTTTTGAACCCTACCTTATTCTGTGATCTATTAATTTTGAATCAATCTTTCTTATCCTCATCACCTTCTATTCAAGATTTTATATAAACCCTTCATTGATTTTGTAAGAGGGAAATATTTTAAGAAAACTCAATTCACCCCCCCCCCCCCTTCTTGAGTCGTTGAAGCCAAAACAACACTTCCTAGTTAGACTCAGGGATTGGGGCATTTTCTGCTAGAACCTCAGCCTTAGTAGCCATGCTTTCCAAATTTTCGTAGAGGAAACAAAGGGAGAAGAAACTCACAATGTTGATGTGATTGCAATTTTAGAAAATTAAGGAGTTGTTGGTTCAAGTTCTAAGAAACCTATAACATTATGATTATCCCTATTAAGTAGGGATATGATTAAATTGATAAGATTTAATCTTGTTTGAATTAAATCTGGAATTTCGAAGGTTTGTTACAAATTTGAAAATTCAAATTTTGCTATTCTTTTGGGCAAGACCGTCGAAAAGTAAAACTTGGGAGGATTCTGTTAGGGGTGAAATTTCTGATTATTGACGGATGCATTTCGACAGGCTGACGAAGGAATCAGAGTAATGACTAATATTTTCGAAGTGTTGAAAATATTTATTCGACAAGAAAATACTAGTCGACAGAAAGGATAAATTGGCAAACAAGTTTTTTGGCAAAGTATTAAGAAGAGTTGTGAAACGTATAGAGAAGTGTGAAAATGGCTAAGTCCTCAAAACTGACAAGGCATTAGCAAGAGAAGCTGTCAAACAGCCAGACCGTTGAAGACAATCAAGTTGATGCGGAGCGGTTCAAGAAATTGAGCAGTTATCAGAGTTGTTTGACAAACAGTTTAAATTTGAAGTATAGAAAACTGCCAAGATACGTGGCAGTCATTAAGATAGGAAGTTAGTAATAGGCAGTTACTTTATTTGCCTATAAATATTAGTAAGCACAATGTCAATGGGGTTGGAAACTTGAAACATCCTACACGTCTTGATCACACAACAGATTGACGGATTAACTCAAGTATTCCTTCTACCTTTTTATCATCAATACAATGTTCAATTTCAATACAATATCGGTTCATTTCCTTCAAGTTCTTCATACACTTTCCAGTTTACTCATCATGTTCTTCATATTCTTTATGTAACTTTCTTTACTTTTTTGCACTTCATGCTTGTTTTGTCAAGTCTTCCTTTACTCTAATATTATAAGTAGTTCCTAGTTATTGACATCTTTTACTTAAATTAACATTTTCATTTGTTTCTATTCAATTTTCCAGAGATTTTACTTCATCAACTTTAATAAATAACTACCTTTTCCAATTAATTCATTTGTAGTGTTCTTACATTTCAAATCTAAGTTTTACTTCCTGTCAAGTATTCATACTTTATTACTTAGTATTGCAGAAACTATTTCCATTATCTGGGTCGGTTACTTGATACACATCCTACATTCACGATCCACGGTAGATTGACGGATAACATTTAAGTACTCCCTCCATATTTCTTATTTCAATTCAATATGAAAACCCAGTACAGTACTGGTTATGTCTTTCAAGTTCTTTACTTGGTCTTCATTATTTCCAGTATTTATTTCAAGTAATTCTTTTAAGTTCTTTTACTTTTCGCAAATAGTATCATTTAGATCTTTATTTACTTAATTTCCTTTTCAAATTTTTGTTTCTTTGCATTGTCAAGTTATTCAGGAAGTCATTTTTTTTAATAAAGTAACTACTTTCTTCTTTTAAATATTCAAATTTACATTTTTAAACATAAGAAGGTTATCGACAATACTTTGTACCTCTCTGTCAAACTTACATATTTATTTCGACATTAAGTCCTTGCCAGTAATTCCTAATTTGACTACTTTGTCAAATTCATACTTGACAGACACTTCACACATAACTCATAGATCCTCTACCGCATAACTCGTAGGTCTCACATTCGTTTGATCTACAATTATTTGTAACGAAGGAATTTTGATCAAAAACCAAAAAACCACGTTAACAGGTACATTGACTTCTTCTTGAGTTTTGGACACTTCTTCTCCATCACTTGCTGAAAACTCTCTAGGTACCCCTCTATAAAACTTGTAAGTGCATCCCGGTATGCAGAAGCTCTAGTCATGTAGACACGCTGCAAAGCAGGTCTTAGAGTCTCCATTCCACCTCCGGGAGCTACAGTTGCGTATTTCCCAGTAAAAATACATATGCTTGGTCAAAGTCACTATCACAAACTCATTATTCAAATCAATGGCAGGAAAACTAAAACAAAAATGAAAGAAGATGGATGTTTTAAATCACATGAATCATCAAATAAAAAACTGAAAACAGTGTTTGGAGTTGCAAGAATAGCAAGATCAGAGAATAGCAAGATAACAATCCAAGTAGGACCTGTTACCGACGGCACAGTAACATTAGGTGCCAGGGATCAAGTATAAAGACAAATTTATTACTTTACTTTAACGTTTTAAAAATAATAACACTCACGTGTCATTGACTTCTTACCACGTCCTGCCTCAAACACGGTGAACTTTAGTTTAATATTGTTGTGATTTCATTATTTTTCGTTCTCAAAACTCTCTTTATTATTTATTCATACAAAACTTACTTCTAAACAAATATTATTAAATTATACAAATAACTTCATATCATTATTCATAATTTACTATATAAAAGTTATTTTTTGTTCCACCCAAACAAAATAGATTATCTTAAAAACGTTTTTCAACAAATAGACCTAAACAAAAATATATTATGATTATAATCAATTATCACAATAATCAGATATTGAAAAATCAGCATAATATTTTTCCAATTTTTCCAAACACACTCTTAACCACCCAAACTCTTGAATACAAAGGAGCTGCCAAGCCAAACCATAGTCAGTGTTGCTAAATAAATTCAAATTCATGAAACATCCTCTTAAAGGTATTATGTTTGTTAATTCAATCAAATTAAATTAAACACAATGAGTCTACCCTACTTTCAAACACAATGCTTGGTCTGAGATTTGGATTCACTGCATTCACGAATTCACATAGTTACTAGATTTTTATTGATCAATACGTAGTTACTTGATGCATCGTTGGATTAGTATTATTTTTTTTCCCAATTTTTTTAATATACACTCAAATGCATCTAATGATGTATATCAATAAATACATGAATGTGTGGGATTAGCGAATGCGGAGAACCCAAATCTGCTTGGCCTGCGTCTCTATCTCTCAAATACTCTCATAATCAACTAAATTAAATAACAATATCTACGTCTTTGTCTCTCTTTAAAAGCAACAAGCCGAAAACATTCACACCCACGCAGCCACCACTCTCATAATCAACAAGCTGAAAGCACCTAAACACTCAGACACTCCCCTTGTGCGGCTCTATCTCTCACCCGACACTACTAGAAAATTGTTATTTTCGGACGGATTTTCGGATGGATTTTAGACGGAATTTGGACACTTTTCCCACGGATTTGGGACGGACAATTAATTTCGGACGGATTTCAGACGGAACATCCCCCGTCTGAAAAAGCCTCGTTGCAAATTGAAAATTCTGTCCGAAATTAGTTCCGGACAGATTTCGGACAAACACAAAAATCTGAATTTTAGTTATATTGGGCTTAATTTCGGACGGATTTCAGATGGATTCAATATTGCTATTCATGCAAATTCTGGACGGATTTCAGACGAATGTTATGATATTATTTTGGACAGATTTCCCACGGATTAGATAATCATATTTAAATAATATTTTTTGATAAACAAATCATGTTTATTAATAAAAAAAGGGCTAAACTTAAATAATTATGCATACCAAATTAGGTACCTGGACTTGGAATCTAATATAATATAATAAAAAATAATTATTATTAAGATACCACTCTAGACAAGTATCAAGCTTCAAAATAAATAAAAACACAAAGTATCTTGAAATACAAGAATGATATATTAAGATTCAAAGCATTAAAATATCATTACAAACATCATCCATCATCTCCTCCTCATCATCATTGTCATCTAATCATCATCGTCATTGATTAATTCGTGGCCACCATCATAAACGAGAAGGATGTTACTATAATCAAATAAAAGATAGTGAGTCCTTCCGAGAAAGCATTCATCACACTGTAACAAGATAATAGACATTATAACTAATTTAAATAACAAGATAGAAAATATGGATATTGAAACAATTTGGCTTGTACTCACATAATGGACACCATCACATTAAGATACTCTCTACTCTTTTTAGTGCGGTTTCTCATGGTCTTCTCCTCACATGGCTAAACTACATAACATAAGATTCTACCATCTCTACCATAATAGGTGCTACCCCTACATTCTCTCTAATGCATTCGTTCTTAATTTTATCTTGTCTTGTATGTCCCCATGTCCAACACAACATCCTCATAGCTGCAACATTGAGCTAATGCTCTTGTTGGCTTTTTACTGCTAGGCCAAGATAAAACAAACAATAATGTAAATAAGAGACAACAGAATTGTAAATAAGATAAAACAAACAATAATGTCACATTTAATAGGTAAGCAATGGAGGATTATACAAATTATCATGCGATTTAATAAACTTGCATAAATGTGACAGTTATATTAAATCAATTGATCAAGTAATTCTAAATAATGCCAAACACAAGCTGTCATCATCATTCATAAGCCTAAGCAGGAAAAGTCAGGCTTCAAAAGAACGTTGCAGAAAATAAAAGACCTTGATGATTGTAATTACTATCATTACTATAAAAAAACAATACAAATAAGTTCTTTGCACAAAAACAAACCTACAAACACCAAATGCATATAAACAAAATAAACAAATGACTGGAAAATCTAAAGAGGTCATTGGATAAAAGGATAAAAGGTATGAGGCTACATTGATAACCATCAGATAAAGAAACACGAGAAAAGCCAAAAAGTTTAATTACCAAGATAAAATCTCCATCAATTAAGATATCAATTTAAGTGGTAATGATTACATCGCATGTCCAGTTTGATTTTGATGCATAGCAAACCAGGGTTGCCATAAAAAACTAATAAACGAACACGTAAATATAATTAGAAGACAGAAAAGACACTTACATTGCTTTATGCATGGCCCCAACTTTGATCTTCACGCAAAAACAACGAATCATGCTATCTCAGTAGTAGTTTCCTAGTGAAAAGAAGGGGAAAGGGAGAAAAATGAACAAAGCAATATCAAGGCTTAGTGAACAACATGGACTGCCTTCTAGTGGACCAGAAACTTTCAGAAAATTAAGGACAACCTTCATTTAAATCGAAAAGGAATAAGCATAAGTAAGCCTACGACAGAGCACAAACTAGAAAATGTATAGGAAGATACAATTAGAAATATAGACAGCAATGAACTAACAAAATTTAAAAAGCTCATAGCCCACCTCAGAAGGAATCGATAGCAATGAACTAATAAAGCATATGCATTTAGTAAATCTCAGAAAGCATGTGCAACAAATTGGAAAAGCAAAGGAAAAAAAATGAAAAGAAAGAGCACGGATACCAAACAAATTTTTTCTCTTCCACTAACTTTAGACTCTTAACAAATTTTCATATGAGCATGCAATTATCAAAGTTTAAATCTATAATTCCCCCATCTATTTTTTCCGTCTCACATCAAAATCACAAGGAAAATGCACAAGGCATAAATGTAAAGCATATGAGTTATAGAGTGTGAAACTCAAGCTTAATAGTTTCAATGAGAGAGGACTTACAACCACATCAAAAACAAATTACTGAATCAAAGGATCATGAAGATGAACTTGTTGGTGTAAGCCCTAGAGGCCAGTGTATTTCTTAGACTTACATTTGTATCTTGCCATTATATATATATGATATGAGGCATTCCAGTTTATTGTGTTACTTGTTTAAACATAATAAAGTCCTTAGAATAGAAATTTCAGTTTAATAGAATATCAAGTACATGACTTGATCGTGAGACACTATTGAACAATGAAATCCTATTCTTAAATATCAGTAGTCAAGTATTTTATTAATAAGGACAATAATAATACATTGAGACTATTATGTGTGCAGACTGATGACCATATCTCACGGGTCATGGATATAAGATATCGAGTCGCCACATAGGTACACATTAGAGTAATGATGTACTGGATTGACCCACCATGAGAACACTACATGGAGCGTTATGTGAGTGTCATAAGTAGTTCTTATAGTGACAATGGTGTATGCAATCCTTCGACCTGAAATCGCTACGATCCCTACATGAGGAGTCGTGTGCTTTAATATCGTCAAACGTCATCTGTAATAGGATGATTATAAAGACGGTCATTGGGCATACCATGAGCCATGCAGAGGGATGTGAGTGACCTAGATGGAATTTGTCCCTCCTACATAACAGGAGTAATATCTGTGGGCCCCCTGATATAGTGAGACTGTAAAATGCACGACCGTGCTGAAATGAGTCAATATGAGATATTGACCTCATTTGTTGTTAAGTCTACTCGGGTATCAGGGAACATGATATTGAACCATACAAGGGTGACACATTCTATGTCTTGTGTTCAATATAGATATATGGACAAAGGGATAATAATGCACATGAATATTTGTCACAGAAAGGTTTCGTCAAATCACTGACTTTCTCACTACTTAGGTGGCAGTGATGTATTGCTAGATACCGCTCACTGTTTGTAATATTAAATGGGATTTAATATTACTACTAACGTTTTGGGAAACTATAGGGTCACACACATAAGAGCGGATCAAAAGAAGCATTAAAAGGAGAGTTGGACTCTTCTATTGGGCCTAGCGCATATACATGGGGCTTAGGTCAAACGCTGCTCACTAACTCACTTAAGGAGGTGCTACTATAAGTAGACCACTTAAGCTATTGTTCCTACACGGTTTTTACCCTAGCCGTACATAGAGAGTGACAGTGAGCAGCAGGTCTCGGTTTTCGAAGCTAGCACTGTGAGGCAGAGACGCTTCGTGTTCGTGACGTTGGACGTTCACGGGATCTGCTCGTGTGGATACCTTAGAGACACCGTTCGTGCGGTGTTCGTGATAGACGATTTCAATCAATTCTCATCGCTTCATGAGGTAAATCTTCTAACCATGAATCATGACCATTCGCAAGGATCCTTCGATGGGAATTTTTTTTCCGCTGCGTTATTTTGTTTTATACGCAAATTCCCAACAGTGGTATCAGAGCCGCTTGCGAAACCATGGTTCTGTTACGTGGTTTACCTGTTATGTATGATAACATGTTAATAATGTGAATCGTTTTTCTGAAAATTGTTTTCTGAAAATCGTTTGCATCCGTTTTTGCGAAACCTTGTTTCTGTAATTTTCGTATGTATATGATATATGCGTCTATAGCATATTTATGTGTATATATGCGATATGTACATTGGTTCTGGAATCCTTATTATGTTCTGCGATGACGTCAAGTGTTGATGTTAAACATGATCGGTTTCAGTTCTCTGTTGGCGGCGTTAAAGGGTGTCAGACATGAAAAATTCATGTTCTTGCGCTGAGGTTCCAAGGGTTGAAACCCTAGCCGCCGTTCCTTACAGCGTGAAGTGTTCACGGGCCTTGCGGTTTTAGGGTTGAGAGGTTGAAGCCCTAGCCGCCAAGGAAGCGGGAACCCCGTGCTACCTCTGCGTAGTGTGTTATTTCGAAATTCAATTTTTGAAATCTTTTATGTCACCAGTTAATAACAACATCAATTATAATAAATGAGATTTATTATATATGATATGGTTTCAAAATTTAGATTTTGAAATACTTAACTAATAGTGACATCAATTACAATAAATGTGATTTATAGTAACATCAATTACAATAAATGTGATTTATAGTAACATCAATTACAATAAATGTGATTTATAGTAACCTCAATTACAATAAATGTGATTTATAGTAACATCAATTACAATAAATGTGATTTATTATATATATGTTATGTTTTCAAAATTCAGATTTTGAAATCTCTAATTATTAATAATAATAATAATAATTGTGTATTATTATTGGTTGTTACTATTTATTTGGTAATGTATGGTGAATGGTTATGGCCTTAGTCCTTTAATCTTTTGGTTTATATTTTGAAATACGGCCTGCGTGCCGTGCCTTTCTCTTATATTCCATATGTATATTCTTTTCTCATCTCACTCCCCTCATATGTAAAATGAGGTTTCTGTTTATGTAATGTAATGATGGAGACAAGAAGACGTTATCCTGTGGGAGATCATGCTTTGAGAAGCCTGGACGCTCCTAGGTTTCAGTTTAGATTCTCTCATTGGCTTGGGAGAATCAATGCGTTAGGGGCCATAACCATATCACATTTATTTGCCTTATATATGTATGAGATACATGTATGTATATAGTATGTTAAAAGGGGTTTAACTAATATATGTATGAGATGCATGTATGTAAATAGTAAGTTAAAGAGTTTAACAAATGATGAGATCAAATTTTAATCAATTCCCTCAAAAGGAAATATTAAGTCACATTTAAAGGCCTTCCAATGCATGGCACTCGTCAAGACTATGATCGATTAAGTGTGGGTCCGCCAAAGCGGGGTACCTTTATCTATAATAGTAAGATGCGATGGGACAAATGTAATGTTCAACTGCTATCCATTGGGTCTGACTTAACTAAGCCAGTTTCAATAGGATTGAAAGGCTTAGAGGCTTAAAAGTTGGGCTTTAGTCCATGTAATGGATTAGAATAAGAGTTATTCACCCAACTGTCCAAGAGTTGCATGAGATGCAATCGGAAAGTGTTTCCTACTTATATAACCGAATTTTGAGTGATCAGCCAAAGCTGACTTAAAGCTAGGTGAAACATTGATCTTGGCCCACTAGAAAATCTTCCAACAGGATTTTTCGAATCAATGATGAGGGTCATTGTTTTGAGTAAAATAGTGGGAGGCGTATTTAATTAAAGACCTTATTAAATAACTTCATGGCATGATACTTATATTTTGCATATTTATCTCTGTAGATTACCATGGCATCAAACACATCAAGTAACCTGTCATTGCGATCCGTCCTTGAGAAGGACAAACTATCCGGAACAAATTTTTTGGACTGGTACAGAAACTTGAGGATTGTCCTCAAACATGAGAAAAAGCTGTATGTTCTTGAGGAGCCTATTCCTGAGGAGCCACCGGCTTCAAGTGCTCCTAGGGCTGACATGGATGCTTATAAGAAGCATCAGGATGATGCCTCAGACGTCGGCTGTCTTATGCTTGCTACCATGACCTCTGAGCTGCAAAAGCAACATGAGACCATGGAGGTGTACGATATGATCGTGCACCTCAAGCTGCTCTACCAAGAGCAAGCAAGGCATGAGCGGTTCGAAGTTTCCAGAGCCCTTTTCCAGTGTAAATTGGCAGAAGGAAGCCCTGTGAGTCCTCGTGTACTCCAGATGATCGGGTACATTGAGAATCTCGAGAGACTGGGATTTCCTTTAGGCCAAGAGTTGGTCACCGACTTAGTTCTGCAATCGTTGCCTGAGAGCTATAGTCAGTTTGTCATGAACTATAAAATGAATGATCTTGACAAACCTTTGCCAGAATTGTTGAGCATGTTGAGGACTGCTGAACAAAATATTAACAAAGGAAAGGGGAAGGCCATTTTGATGGTCCAGGATGGAAATAGTAAGAAGCAGCCCAAGAAGCCCACTCACAAACAAAATGGCAAGGGCAAGGGCAAGACCATCAACAAGATCAAGCCCAGTGCTTCTGGCTTGAAGCCTGTGGGTGGTGTGGCTAAGGAAGGCAATTGCTTCCATTGTGGTTGGACCGGACATTGGAAGAGGAACTGCCCAAAATACCTGGAAGAAATCAAGAAGAAGAAGGGAAGTGAGACTTCCACTTCAGGTGTGTTTGTTATAGAAGTCAATTTATCTACTTCTGCATCATGGGTATTAGATACTGGATGTGGTTCTCACATTTGTACAAATGTGCAGGATCTAAACAGGAGTAGACCATTGGCAAAGGGCGAAGTCGACCTACGAGTTGGAAATGGAGCAAAGGTTGCTACTTTAGCTGTAGGGACTTATGTATTGACTTTGCCCATTGGGCTTACTATTTAGTTAGAGAACTGTTATTTTGTGCCTGCAATTAGCAGGAATATCATTTCCGTTTCTTGTTTGGACAAGATTGGTTTTTCTTTTATAATAAAGAACAAAAGTTGTTCTATTTATTTGGATGATATTTTCTATGCTAGTGCACACATGAGTAATGGGCTTTATGTCCTTGATCTTGAAATGCCCGTCTATAACATAAATACTAAGAGGTTCAAACCAAATGAGTTGAACCCGTCTTATCTTTGGCATTGTCGTTTAGGCCATATAAATGAGAAGCGCATTTCGAAGCTCCATAAAGATGGACTCTTAGACTCATTTGATTATGAATCATATGAGATATGTGAGTCTTGTTTATTGGGAAAGTTGACTGATGAGCCTCTGTTTGACTGGTTTTATAACTAGTAAAGACCTTGGCTTTGTGCTTATTTTATATCAATTTTACCCAAATTAGACTTGATTGTCCTTAAGTAGTATTTAGAGTCTGTAAATTGTTTTTAAGTTAATTTAGTTGATTTAGAGTGAATAAAGTACTTACTTTTATTTTCTATTTTCAGGTTAATAAAAGGAAATAATTCTGGAGTTTCTCGCCCCGCGAACCAGAAGGTGACTGTTCCTGAAAATTGCAAAACTTTCTGTCTCGCCCCGCGAAGAATTGACTCGCCTCGCGAATAATGCTACCTTGGAAAAGTCAGAGACGATCACGGTTTGGGCATGTTGAAGGCCACGGGCGTAACAGTTGGGAATTTGAAGAGTTCGCCTCGCGAAGATATGCTCGCCTCGCGAGAAGACCAAGAGTTGCAGACCTTTCATGTTATTCGCCTCGCGAGCAGTGCTTCGCCTCGCGAGGACTTGGATTCCAGAATTTGTATATAAACTGCTCTATGGCAGAATGATAAGTTAGCTAGTTTTTAGAGTCAGAATTGGCCATTTTTGGCTAGTTCCTGAACTTGATAGTCTTTTGTTTTCTCTTAGTTTATTGTTTTCTTTTGTAATGGAGAACTAGTCTCCTAGATTAATCTACTGTAATTGGTTTCTATCCATACTTGAGGTTCTTGTATTTCCTGTTTTCATTTCCTTTTCTCTTTTCAATGCCATGCTTTATATTTCTGTTTGCTTAATTCAGGAGTATATTGTGTTGTGTTGGTTTATCTCGGTGATATCATGTTCCTATATATAATCGCGTTTGCTTAATTCGCGTGTGTACGTTTCGTGTTCGCTTAGTTCACGAAGTGCTTAACCCCGTTTGCTTAATTCGGGAATAGGGGCATATATCTGTAGTAGTGGTTCCGCTTGTGAATTATTGCTACAACCAGGAGGGGATTAGAATCTGCTTAGGGCTAGGAATTTGCATGAACCGATGATAGTTGGGAAACCAAAATCAGTAGGTTAATCGCTTTAGTTTATTTGTTAATCTCTTTTCTTACTCTGTTTTTATTTTGTTTCCTTTATTTTATTTTAATCTCAAAACCCCCAATTCTAACTTTTTTCTAACTTTTTCTGTTAATAATAACAACACCTAAAGAGTCCTTGAGAGACGATCCGAGTTGTCGCTCTATACTACATTATTTTGTAATCGCTCGTTCTTTTTGGCGCGTGGCGACAGCGCGTTCAAAAATTGGCGCCGTTGCCGGGGACTCTAGTTTGTTGTTATTAGCAGAAAATATTAAAAAAAAATTTTTTTTTTTGCTGAATTTGTCTGGTTATGGATCTTACTGATAAGCTCACTTATTTGAAGCAATTGTTTCAGCAGACACAGTTTTGTGGCATGTGCGGCTCTCCTGAGCACCTGTATGAGGCATGCCCCATTCTGACAAATGCTACTTATTGGCCTCGAGCTTATACATTCCATCCTGACAATCAAGGCAAAAAGCTTGAGGATAATGAAGAACCTGTGGAATCAAATGCATGTGTTGAGAATGATGGGGTGGATGAACCGTGTGCAGAAAGTCCAGACAATCAGACCTTTACTAACTCAGTTTCTTTTACTACATGTACTAACTGTACTGACACTAACCCGTGTGCTGTTTGTGGCCAGTTTCTTGACTCTATTTTGCAGGATGATAGTGAGAGTGATACCGATTGTTCAGCCGAAGTTCCAAATACACTATCCATTGAGCAGCTACCTCCCACTGTGGAACAACCGGTGATGGAGTTCAAGCCTCTGGAATTTGCACCATGGCCAGTCCAAGAGGTTGAGCCCCACTTTTATTGGGAGGATTTTATTGAGAAAGAGGTCATCTGTGACCCCAGAGGAAGTGAAAAGTTCGCCGCACTGGGCGAGGTTACTATGATTGTCAAGCACCCACTTCCGTATAAAGGCTGCAAGTTAGGGAAGCATGGAATGAACTACCACCCTTTGGCTACCATGTGGGACTTATGTTACAAGCAATGGGATCCCGGTGGAACCGCCCCTCAATGAGTTTTTCTTTACCTTGCTCTTTTAATTTATTTATTTTTTCTTTGCTTTATTTCTGTTTTGTTTCCAATAAAGCTCCTGAATAATTTGAGAAGCTCAGGAGTTGTGTTAAGTCTGGTATGGGCAAGTTTGATGGATTTTATTGATTTTGCATAGATTGATTGCATGATAGTGTTGACTGTTTTCCCCCTAGGATATGAAATTTTTGAAAATATGATCCCCATGTGATTGAAAACTGAACTTTGGGATTTTGTTATGATGGCATGATTTATGATAAGTTTGGGGTGATAGGAAGCACACACTAGGGATAGAATCTCTGTCAAATAATTTGCAAAAATGTCCAGGTGAGGTTTTGAGCCTCCAACATGTTTTAAACTGTGTGAAAATCACTTTTTAAGTTGCACTTTCCTGAATTTGCTTGAATCTCTTTTTGGTTTGCATGATTATGTGTTTGCTTCAGATGATCTAGGCATTTTCTTTGTAAATAGCTACTTAGCCTAAAAATAACCAATTCCTAATGCATGTTCCTTAGTTAGCCCCATTGAGCCTATTAGCCTGTTAATTCTTGATAACCTAATGTTATAAGCCCAAAAATCTGGAAGACCATGTTAACCCGATCTTAGGATTAGGAGAGCATGTAATCTTAGAATGGCTGCAAGAAACCAAAGTTTGGGGTGGCTACCCGGTGCAATGTGCTGTTTGGGATTGGGAAAAAGAAAAAAAAAAAGAAGAGAAAAGTGTAAAAAAATGAAAAAAAAAAAGAAGAGAAAAAAATAATAATAAAAGTGCAAAAATGCCAAAAAGAAATAAAAAGGTTGTAGTCACCCAGAAGCATAAAGAAAAAAAATTAATTAAGAAAGGAACTTGAGTGAATTTCAAAGTGTAAATAATGTTCATGCTCTCTTAGTTCCTAGGGTCTTCAGCCTAGTTCCTTTGTATATCCTACCCTTAGCCAGGCCCCATTACAACCCATAAAAGACCTGTTGATGTTGCTTGCATGTTTTCTGTGGGAATCATTTTGAGATGAAAATCAAATTTATGGGAAGTGCTCTTAAAAGTGAAATTGAGTGAATTGTTGATTGCCTGACAAAAATTGAGTGATGAGTGAACACAAATTTCCCTTGTGAGGAAGGCAGTTGTTTGATTTTGGTGATCTCCTTCTTGTGTGTGACTTGGATCCCCTGCTTAGAGTAATGATTGTTTGAATGATGAATTTCTCAACTGTTTAGAATAAATGAATGTGGGGATTGTTTTGCTTGTAAGGGGGGAACATTGAAAGAAAAATTCTTTTGAAAAATTGCTTGAAATCTATGGAAAGTTGATTGAATTCTTAAGCTTGCCAGGTCTTGAGTCTTTTTAAGTTTTTGAGTGTAGTTTGCTTGGGGACAAGCAAAGTTTAAGTTTGGGGTATTTTGATGAGCCTCTGTTTGACTGGTTTTATAACTAGTAAAGACCTTGGCTTTGTGCTTATTTTATATCAATTTTACCCAAATTAGACTTGATTGTCCTTAAGTAGTATTTAGAGTCTGTAAATTGTTTTTAAGTTAATTTAGTTGATTTAGAGTGAATAAAGTACTTACTTTTATTTTCTATTTTCAGGTTAATAAAAGGGAATAATTCTGGAGTTTCTCGCCCCGCGAGAACGCTGCTCGCCCCGCGAACCAGAAGGTGACTGTTCCTGAAAATTGCAAAACTTTCTGTCTCGCCCCGCGAAGAATTGACTCGCCTCGCGAATAATGCTACCTTGGAAAAGTCAGAGACGATCACGGTTTGGGCATGTTGAAGGCCACGGGCGTAACAGTTGGGAATTTGAAGAGTTCGCCTCGCGAAGATATGCTCGCCTCGCGAGAAGACCAAGAGTTGCAGACCTTTCATGTTATTCGCCTCGCGAGCAGTGCTTCGCCTCGCGAGGACTTGGATTCCAGAATTTGTATATAAACTGCTCTATGGCAGAATGATAAGTTAGCTAGTTTTTAGAGTCAGAATTGGCCAGTTTTGGCTAGTTCCTGAACTTGATAGTCTTTTGTTTTCTCTTAGTTTATTGTTTTCTTTTGTAATGGAGAACTAGTCTCCTAGATTAATCTACTGTAATTGGTTTCTATCCATACTTGAGGTTCTTGTATTTCCTGTTTTCATTTCCTTTTCTCTTTTCAATGCCATGCTTTATATTTCTGTTTGCTTAATTCAGGAGTATATTGTGTTGTGTTGGTTTATCTCGGTGATATCATGTTCCTATATATAATCGCGTTTGCTTAATTCGCGTGTGTACGTTTCGTGTTCGCTTAGTTCACGAAGTGCTTAACCCCGTTTGCTTAATTCGGGAATAGGGGCATATATCTGTAGTAGTGGTTCCGCTTGTGAATTATTGCTACAACCGGGAGGGGATTAGAATCTGCTTAGGGCTAGGAATTTGCATGAACCGATGATAGTTGGGAAACCAAAATCAGTAGGTTAATCGCTTTAGTTTATTTGTTAATCTCTTTTCTTACTCTGTTTTTATTTTTTTTCCTTTATTTTATTTTAATCTCAAAACCCCCAATTCTAACTTTTTTCTAACTTTTTCTGTTAATAATAACAACACCTAAAGAGTCCTTGAGAGACGATCCGAGTTGTCGCTCTATACTACATTATTTTGTAATCGCTCGTTCTTTTTGGCGCGTGGCGACAGCGCGTTCATTGACTAAAGCTCCATTCACCGGAAAAGGTGAAAGAGATAACGATCTTTTGGGTCTTATACATAGCAATGTATGCGGACCCCTAAACACATTAGCTAGAGGTGGTTTTCAGTACTTCATCACATTCACTGATGATTTCAGTAGATATAGATTTGTGTATCTTATGAAACATAAATCGGAATCCTTTGAAAAGTTCAAGGAATTCAAAAATGAGGTACAAAACCAACTTGGTAAAAATATTAAAACTCTTCGATCAGATCGAGGTGGTGAATATTTGAGCCTAGAGTTTGATGATCATCTGAGAGAATGTGGAATTTTATCTCAACTCACTCCACCTGAAACACCACAATGGAATGGTGTTTCTGAGAGGAGAAATCGAACCTTGTTGGACATAGTTCGGTCTATGACGAGTCATGCAAACCTTCCAAACTCTTTCTGGGGACATGCTCTATTAACAACAACTTTTACACTTAACCGTGTTCCATCCAAAGCGGTAGAAAAGACACCATATGAGATATGGACTGGTAGACGACCCAGCATGTCTTTTATGAAGATTTGGGGTTGTGAAGCATATGTAAAACGTCAAGTTTCTAATAAGCTTGATCCCAAATCTGATAAATGCTTCTTTGTGGGGTATCCCAAAGAAACCAAGGGGTACTATTTCTATAATCCTTCCGAAGGCAAAGTGTTTGTCGCACGGACTGGTGTATTACTAGAAAAGGAGTTTATCTCCATAGGAACCAATGGGAGGAAGATAGAACTTGAAGAAATTCAAGAATCACAGAGTAGTGACCTACCATTGGTGGAACAGCAACAACCTTCACAAAATGTTGTGGAGGAACAACCTGCTCCAGTGGCACAAGACCAGCGTAGGTCTAACAGGATACGTCACCAGTCTGAGAGATATGGATTTCTCATGACTCCACAAGGTGATGTATAGCTCATGGATCAAGATGAGCCTGTGACTTACCAGGAGGCCATCACTGGCCCAGAATCTGAGAAGTGGCTTGAGGCCATGAAATCTGAGATGGATTCCATGTACACCAACCAGGTATGGACCTTGGTAGAGCCACCTGAAGGGGTGAAACCCATAGGGTGCAAGTGGGTTTTCAAAAAGAAAACTGACATGGATGGTAAGGTACACACCTTTAAGACGCGATTGGTCGCTAAGGGTTTCACGCAAATTCATGGTGTTGACTATGATGAGACCTTTTCGCCTGTTGCGATGCTTAAATCCGTCCGGAGCTTACTTGCTATCGCTGCATACCATGATTATGAGATATGGCAGATGGATGTCAAAACTGCTTTCCTTAATGGAAAGCTTCTTGAGGATGTGTACATGACACAACCTGAAGGCTTTGTCATTTCAGAGGATGCCGGAAAGGTATGTAAATTGCAGCGATCAATCTATGGATTGAAGCAAGCTTCCAGAAGTTGGAACCTTCATTTTGATGATGCTGTAAGACAGTACAGATTCATCAAAAATGAAGATGAACCTTGTGTCTACAAGAAGGTTAGTGGGAGCATTGTTGTTTTTCTGGTGTTATATGTAAATGACATATTACTCATTGGAAATGACATCCCTACACTACAAAATGTAAAGACATGGTTAGGGAATTGCTTCTCTATGAAAGATTTGAGTGAAGCTACCTATGTATTGGGAATCAGGATCTATAGGGATGGATCGTTGAAATTGCTTGGCCTAAGTCAGAGTACATACATAGACAAAGTGTTGAGACGCTTTAACATGCATGAATCCAAGAACGGACTGTTGCCTATGTCACATGGTATATGCCTATCAAAGGCACAATCCCCTTCCACTCAAGAAGAAAAGGATCGCATGAGTAAGATTCCATATGCATCCGCAATTGGATCTATCATGTATGCCATGTTATGTACTCGACCAGATGTATCGTATGCTTTAAGCATAACGAGTAGGTACCAGTCTGATCTCGGTGAAAGTCACTGGTCTGCTGTCAAGAACATCCTTAAGTACTTGAGAAGAACTAAGGATTCGTTCTTGGTATATGGAGGCGAGGAAGAGCTTGCTGTAATAGGTTACACCGATGCTAGCTTCCAAACCGATAAGGATGATTCCAGATCGCAATCTGGTTATGTGTTCTGCCTGAATGGCGGGGCGGTGAGCTGGAAGAGTTCAAAGCAAGAGACAGTCGCCGATTCTACTACAGAGGCTGAGTATATTGCCGCCTCCAATGCAGCAAAGGAGGCTGTTTGGATCAGGAAGTTCATTGCTGAGCTTGGTACAGTTCCTAGTATTGTGGACCCCATTGATCTCTATTGTGATAACAATGGGGCCATTGCACAAGCTAAGGAACCTAGATCTCATCAGCAATCCAAACATATACTTAGGCGCTTCCATCTCATTCGAGAGATTATCGATAGAAGAGATGTGAAAATATGCAGAGTACCAACACTTGATAACGTTGCTGACCCACTTACGAAACCTCTTGCTCAACAGAAGCACGAAGGTCACACTAGATCGATGGGCATTAGATTTATGCCTGATTGGCTCTAGTGCTAGTGGGAGATTGTTGGTGTAAGCCCTAGAGGCCAGTGTATTTCTTAGACTTACATTTGTATCTTGTCATTATATATATATATATATATATATATATATATATATATATATATATGAGGCATTCCAGTTTATTGTGTTACTTGTTTAAACATAATAAAGTCCTTAGAATAGAAATTTCAGTTTAATAGAATATCAAGTACATGACTTGATCGTGAGACACTATTGAACAATGAAATCCTATTCTTAAATATCCGTAGTCAAGTATTTTATTAATAAGGACAATAATAATACATTGAGACTATTATGTGTGCAGACTGATGACCATATCTCACGGGTCATGGATATGAGATATCGAGTCGCCACATAGGTACACATTAGAGTAATGATGTACTGGATTGACACACCATGAGAACACTACATGGAGCATTATGTGAGTGTCATAAGTAGTTCTCATAGTGACAATGGTGTATGCAATCCTTCGACCTGAAATCGCTACGATCCCTACATGAGGAGTCGTGTGCTTTAATATCGTCAAACGTCATCTGTAATAGGATGATTATAAAGACGATCATTGGGCATACCACGAGCCGTGCAGAGGGATGTGAGTGACCTAGATGGAATTTGTCCCTCCTACATAACAGAGTAATATTCAGGGGCTCCCGATAGAGTGAGACTCAGTAAAATGCATGGCCGTCTTTGAAATGAGTCAATATGAGATATTGACCTCATTTGTTGTTAAGTCTACTCGGGTATCAGGGAACATGATATTGAACCATACAAGGGTGACACATTCTATGTCTTGTGTTCAATATAGATATATGGACAAAGGGATAATAATGCACATGAATATTTGTCACAGAAAGGTTTCGTCAAATCACTGACTTTCACACTACTTAGGTGGCAGTGATGTATTGCTAGATACCGCTCACTGTTTGTAATATTAAATGGGATTTAATATTACTACTAACGTTTTGGGAACCTATAGGGTCACACACATAAGAACGGATCAAAAGAAGCATTAAAAGGAGAGTTGGACTCTTCTATTGGGCCTAGCGCATATACATGGGGCTTAGGTCAAACGCTGCTCACTAACTCACTTAAGGAGGTGCTACTATAAGTAGACCACTTAAGCTATTGTTCCTACACGGTTTTTACCCTAGTCGCACATAGAGAGTGACAGTGAGCAGCAGGTCTCGGTTTTCGAAGCTAGCACTGTGAGGCAGAGACGCTTCGTGTTCGTGACGTTGGACGTTCACGGGATCTGCTCGTGTGGATACCTTAGAGACACCGTTCGTGCGGTGTTCGTGATAGACGATTTCAATCAATTCTCATCGCTTCAAGAGGTAAATCTTCTAACCATGAATCATGACCATTCGCAAGGATCCTTCGATGGGAATTTTTTTTTCCACTGCGTTATTTTGTTTTATACGCAAATTCCCAACAGAACTTAGGAATCATCAATTAAGAGTCCTTGTTGCACTGAATCATAATTAATTTCACAAAAACAGAACCAAATTCAAATAAAATAAAATTGGGGTTTAGGGTTCCTAAATACAATTTGGGGAAAACTCATTTTAACTAAAGAATAATGAAATTGGTTTAGGGAAACACTAATTCACGGTCCCAATTTCATAAAACAATGTTTAATTTCAAGATTAAAATCTGAAATCAAAGGGTTAGGGTTTCAAAATCAATTTGGGGATTTTCAATTTGAAGAACAATAGGTGGATTGTTACTCACCAAGCTGAGAAAGAGAGGAAGCAGTGGCTGTTGTGATGACCGGCGTGGCGACAGCGACGACGACGAGGCGGACTGCACAAAAGAAGGTCCTGAAACAACCGTGACCCATAACATGAAGGCAGATTTTGAGGAAGAAGAGAGATGTTCAACATGAAGAGATGGTGGAGGAGAAGCCATAGTTGGCGGCTGGAAGCTTACCACGGCAGCGACGGCGTCCAAACGGAGAAGCTAAACGGAGCATGACGCATTGGATGAAGAGTTCCGTTGTGGGGTCGTCTTCCCTACTCTAGACGCGACCGTGACGGTGGTCGGACGGCCATGGAGCTATCGTGGCGGTAGAGGAAGCGATCGACCCAGGTGCGGTGGTTGTTTCCTCTCCATCGAGCGGCGGTCGAAGGTGCTAACAGGGGCGGCGCGCTCTCTGCTGGACGCGGCAAGATGGTGACTACCGGAGCTCCTAGAGGCGGCGCGGCTGGTTTGGTGTATAGGAGGAGGAAGAAGATGGAGTAAGGGAGAAAGAATAAGATGGGTGAGAAGGAATAAAAAGAAGAGAAAGAAAAGAGAAAGAAAGAGAGGGGGGTTACGGGTTTTTAGATATAATAGGAGAGATAAATTTGATTTTTTGGTATTAGTGGGTATAAAATGAGTGATAAATGTTAAGCCTAAAATAAACATGTTTTTACTTTTTGGAATCTAAAAATAAAGGTTGATAAATATATGATTTCGAAATTCAAATTAGAGTAAAGATTAATAATTGAACTGATCAACTAAGAAAATACTCAGTCCAAAATTTAATCTCCGATTAATGTCAAACCAGTTTATTTTCAAATCTAAAATTAGATAGAATGAAAATATGAAAATGCTTTTCTCTTAATCATATTATTTAAAACATTTTTCTGTACTGGTAATAATAGTGACAATAACGTAAATTATTGTCTAGTAAGCGTGCATTCACTGAAATAAGTCAGTGCTAATGCACCCAATAAAATAATTTGAAGAGAGTAATTCAATTACTCAAACTAAACCGGTATGGATTGCTTTAATAGGGACTGATTTCATTTTATTAGTCTAAATATGTTTTTTAATTTTTTTCATAAATCTTGTTTACTTTTAAATTTATTAAGATCAAATATTTTAATCATATTTATAAGATAAATTATTTAATCTTTTTTCAAGGAAAATATAAAAAATAGCAAATCGGTGTGAAATCCGTCCGAAATTTTTGGACGGATTTCATACGGATGCAAGATAAATCAAGGAAAATATAAAAAAAAATAGCAAATCCGTGTGAAATCCATCCGAAATTTTCGGACGGATTTCAGACGGATGCAAGATAAATCAAGGAAAATATAAAAAATAGCAAATCCGTCTAAAAAATATAGGGTTTAGGGTTTTTTTGATTATTAGTTTGTACATTTTGGGATCCGACTGATGGGATTCCCTCTACTGTACTGTATCCGGTCTTGAGGTGTATATGTTATGTATGTATGTATATATGTTGTGTATGTTTTAAGTTTTTTTTTTTACTTTTTCTGTTGTTTTAATATATCAGCTTAACGATAGTAACGAAATTAGGTCTTAATATTTCTTTTTGGTTTTCTTTAATGGGACGTCGGGGTGTCTCATTTGGTGGTATCAGAGCAGTTCGGTTTTGAAACGGACTGTGAGCACTGTGATTAGGGTGAACTGGCCATTTTGTTGAATCCACATCGGATAACAACTATGCTTAGAAGTTGGGTAGTGAGTCCGATGTGACATCTCTATGGCATGTAGTATTATATTCCAGTTTTATGTAGTATTATATGTCATATTGATGTGGGCTAATGATTTCTTTTAACAGGATCATGGCTCGAGACCGAGGCCGAGGACGTGGCAGACATGGTAGTGTATAGAGCGATAGAGGCTGTAGAGGATGAGACTCATCAACCAGAGGCAGGGATTGGAGGTGGAGGAGAGTCCGCCGAGACTCTTCGGACTATCTGCGAGTTAGCATCCGTTCTATTGTAGCAGGCGCAGCAGAATGCTCAGAGGGTACAGAGAGAGGCAGAGTTACAGGAGCGGCAGGATAGGAGGAGAGCCGCCGAGGCTGAGGATGCAGGATTGGCTACCTTTCTCAAAGGTAAGCCACCACAGTTTGGTGGAGAGTATGATCCAGAGCGAGCAGAGTGGTAGATTCAGGAGCTCAAGAAGATCTTTGATACCATGAGATGCAGAGATGATAGGAAGGTGACCTATGCCGCCTTCATGATGATCGGAAGGACTGAGTCATGGTGGAGAGGCAAGAGGAGATTGCTAGAGACTGAGGGCAGACTGGTCAGCTAGGAACTGTTCAGAGAGTGTTTCCTTGAGAAGTACTTCCCGCGGTTAGTCAGACGCGAGAAGGAGAGAGAGTTCATGAGTCTCCAGCAGGGAGACAGGTCTGTTGGTGATTACGCGGCCAGATTCGAGGCCCTGATTCAGTTTTGAGTTCTACCAGAGGTTTCCAGATGAGGACTGGATGTGCCAGAGATTCGAGGGAAGGCTAATATTGTGGCGGATGCACTAAGCCGGAAATCCTTGCACGTATCCGCAATGATGGTGAAAGAGATGGAGTTGCTTGAACAGTTTAGAGATTTGAACCTAGGTATGGATTTGATTGAGGATAGAATATGCCTAGGTATGATCACCATCAGCGGTGAGTTTTTGAGAGACCTTAAGGTTAAGCAGGGTCAGGATGAATATTTGGTGGATGTGAATCGAGGTATAGATGAGGGTAAGGTTTCAGAGTTTAGGAGAGGATCGGATGGAGTGTTAAGGTTTAAGGATCGGATATGTGTGCCAGGGGACTTAGATTTAGGAAGATGATCTTAGAGGAGGCACATAAAAGTAAGTTGAGTTTCCACCCAGGAGCCACCAAGATGTACCAAGACTTGAAGAAGATGTTTTGGTGGCCAAAGATGAAGAAAGAAGTGGCGGAGTATGTTCTATCATGTTTGATATGTCAGAAAGCTAAGATAGAGCATCAAAAGCCCGCCAGGTTGTTGCAGTCCTTGGATATCCCAGAGTGGAATTGAGATAGCATAGCGATGGACTTTGTGGTTGGATTACCACGAACTCTGAAGAGATTTGATGCGATTTGGGTTATCATTGATAGGTTGACGAAGTGTGCTCACTTCTTACCTATTGGTGAGAGTTATAGTCTTGAAAGGTTGACCCATATCTACATCAAGGAAGTAGTGAGGTTGCATGGTGTGTCGTCGAGTATTGTCTTCGACCGAGATCCCAGATTTACATCTAGATATTGGAGACAGTTACACGATGCTTTGGGAACAAAGTTGAGGATAAGTTTCTCTTATCATCCTCAGACGGATGGACAGTCTGAGATAACAATTCAATCATTGGAGGATCTTTTAAGAGCCTGTGTGTTGGAACATGTTGGCAGTTAAGATGAATTCCTACCATTGATTGAGTTCACATACAATAACAGTTTCCACAGCAGCATCGGGATGGAACCGTATGAGGCTCTGTATAGGAGAAAGTGTAGGACTCCGTTGTGTTGGTATGAGACTGGCGAGAGCCAAGTGTTGGGTCCCGATGTGGTACAACAAACAACAGAGCAACTCAGGAAGATAAGAGAGAAAATGAAGGAAGCCCAGGATCGGTAGAGAAGCTATAGTAACAAGAGGAGGAGACCCTTAGAGTTCCAAGAAGGTGATCATGTGTTCTTGAGAGTCACCCCGAAGACCGGAATTGGCAGAGCTATAAAGTCTAGAAAGCACACTCCCCGATTCATTGGACAATTTCATATTCTTCGACGAATTGGTCCAGTAGCTTACCAGATAGCCTTATCGCCTTACCTTTCCAACCTTCACGATGTCTTCCATGTTTCCCATTTGAGAAAATATTACCCTAATCCTTCTCATGTCATATAGCCTGAGTCAATATAACTCCGAGAGAATCTGGAATATGAGGCTTTACCATCTAAGATTGCAGATAGAAGGATTAAAGAACTCCATGGTAAACTAATTCCCCTGGTCAAGGTCATATGGGATAGTGTTACTGGAGATGCTACTTGGGAGCGTGAGGCGGACATTCAGCTGGAGTACCCCCATCTGTTTTCAGGTATGTAAATTCCAAGGACGGAAATTCTTTTGAGGGGTAGAAATGTAACATCTGTAATTTTATGTTTTGTTTAAGTAAGAGGATTAGGTTTAAGGCTTGGATTAAATATTTAAGATGTTTTTTGAGGTCTAGGAACCTTTTCATGGAAAGTACGAAGTCATCTGGAGTAAGTTTGAACGTGAAAACAACTTAGGGTTTTCCTCGATAATCGTCTTTAAGACGTATGAGTGTGAAACAAGAAATTTGGAGTTAGGGTTGAGATTAGGAATTTTTTATGGTTTGAGGTTGTTTATTAGGTCTTGATGAGCCTATTCTCAAATTTGAGGTCAATCAGATTTCAAATGAGCTCAGAACATGAAGAAACGCACGAAGTCAACGTTGCTGACCAGAGGCCACACTGAGCGTGGGGGAGTTGACGCTGAGCGAGGCAAAGTGGTTCTATTCATGAGGACACGTGGCGGGTTAGTGGCACGCATGCAAGTACGCTGGTGGACACTCCCACGCTGAGCGTGAGCGCCAGGAATTTGAAAAAAATAAAAAGGGCTTAAGTGATTTCACTTGAGCCTTTTGAAACCGAAAACAGAGAAGGAGACCTGCGAGTTGGAAAGAACATAAAGCCAGAGAGTTATAAAGAGAGATAGGGAGAGAATTAGAGAGAGAATTAGAGAGTGAGAGAGGGAGATCACTAAAGAACCCCAAAAACACCATTGTTGGGAGCTTTAGAAGCTGGAACAGTTTCAGAGAAATCATCACCAAGCCTTCATCCTCCGTTGGATTGTGTCCAAAGTTTACATGGAGGTTCTAAGCTAATATTTCTTCATATCTAACGGTTGGAAATTTTGTATCTTTCCCAGAGTGTGAGTTATTCAGCCTAGAAGTTGGAGTTGAGTTCAACTCGGGTAGCTCTAGACCAGTCATCTTGCCAGGTTCATCCCCGACTTATCCACCATTGGATCGAGCTGAAATATTTGGATAAGGTAAAGGGAAGGTAGTTCTCTAACCTCACCGTTCAATTTTGTATACTAATATCTGGATTGTGATATATGAGGCCAAATCAGTGGGGGATTAGGTGGTATTTGCTCCCAATTTTGATTTCCTTACAATGTGCCCTTTTCAAAGGTGGATTTTGAGGCTCGGAGACCCTATTTATAGGTGATGCAGAATCGAGGAGTTTCGAGGATGCTTCGTTTTAGTTCGTTTCGTCTCGTTCCATGTAGCGTGCGACTCTCCAGGTAGGGGAAAGAAACTATTTAACGTTGGAAATGACGCGGTTACATTTAATTAGATAATGGCGTAGGGCGACCCAAACCCTACAGAAGAGTGAGTAACGGACAATGTCTATACCACATTGGGGACTACTCAGTGGTACTGATGATGATATAGAAATTGTGCATTTATCATCGTTACGCTATATGTAAATATTATTTTTATTACGTGATGATTGTCTGTTTGACTGGTTGATTTGAACTTGGTACTTGATGTATGATATCAAGAGTGTTGTAATTATTTTTGAAAGTGTTTATACTTATTATTATTATTATTATTATTATTATTATTATTATTATTATTATTATTATTATTATTATTATTATTATTATTATTATTATTATTATTATTATTATTATTATTATATTTTGGTATTTATTATCTGGAAATGATATTATGACATGATGATATATGATGGTGATTTTGGATAACATGATGATGATTGTGATGATATGATGAGTGTTATGATTGCTCTTAGAGGTTGAGTAAGTTACAAATTATGTGGAGACATGAGGATGTATTGGGGATTGCATATGATATGTGATAGTAGTGCCTAACCGAGATGATTTTTGAAATATAATGATGAGGTTGATTAGATGAAATTATTTTATTCTGAGGTTATTTATGAGGTTATAAAGAGCGGTTATGGCACTAGGGGAGGACCTGAAACATGGTCTGTGATATGAGGGACCTAAAATATGGTTGTGTGGACCCGAAACATGGCCGTGTGGACTTGAAACATGGTCGTATGGGGTCTATACCTCGGAGGGAGAATTCCCGGGGAAAGGCTAACGATGGACCGTCCAGAGATGATTTCATTTTAGTCGCAGCTACAGTTCATGCATTGCATGAGCATCCTGGATTGTGGTCCAGAGGTGTGCACCGGGTTGTGTAGCTATAGTGCCATTGCTTTGTGTGGGAACCCTCCATCCACGGACGAGGGTATGCGCCTGGGACTCTGGGACCTGTCGATTATATTGTTGTGATATCCGTATATGGTCGATACCTGAAGGGATTATTCATACAACATTTGCATTGCATTATGATGGAGGGTAGAGGAAAGATCCTAGATGTGGATTGAGGACGATTGTGTTACATATATTTATACTTAGGGGACGGATGTTTAGTGTGCCGTTATTTAATTAAATGTAGCTAAACCCTTTCCACGTTTGATGTTATATGGTTTCTTATCCCCGTCTTCTCTATATTGCATTTTTTTTATGTGATCGTGATGAGAAGATCCTACGGGGGAGCCAGTTATGGAGGAGCTTGATGGGACCTCGTATGAGCCATAAGTTGGAGGACGAGCAGTGGATCCTCATAGTTGAGTACAGAGTCTATGGCCAGTGCGTCTTGTCTCTTTAGGATGTTGTTTTTATTTTCTGTTTGATTATCAGTTTTTACATTTTGGGATCTGTCTGATGGGATTCCCTCTACTGTACTGTATTAGGTCTTTAGGCGTATATGTTATGTATGTATGTATGTATGTATATACGTTGTGTATGTTTTAAGTTTTTTTTTACTTTTTCCACTGTTTTAATATATCAACTTAACGATAATAACGAAATTAGGTCTTTATATTTTTTTTGGTTTTCTTTCATGGGACGTCGGGGTGTCTCATTTGGTGGTATCAGAGCAGTTCGGTTCTGAAACGGACAGTGAGCACTGTGATTAGGGTGAATTGGCCATTTAGTTGAATCCACATCGGATAACAACTATGCTTAGAAGTTGGGTAGTGAGTCCGACGCGACATCTCTATGGCATGTAGTATTTGTATTCCAGTTTTATGGAGTATTATATGTCATATTGATATAGGCTAATGATTTCTTTTAACAGGATCACGGCTCGAGGCTGAGGCCGAGGACGTGGCAGACGTGGTGGTGGTAGAGCGATATAGGGTGTAGAGGATGAGCCTCATCAGCTAGAGGCAGGGATTGGAGGTGGAGGAGAGTCCGCCGAGACTCTTCGGACTATCCGCGAGTTAGCATCCGTTCTATTGCAGCATGCACAATAGAATGCTCAGAGGGTACAGAGAGAGGCAGAGTTACAGGAGCGGCAACATAGGAGGAGAGCCGCCGAGGCTGAGGATGCAAGATTGGCTACCTTTCTCAAAGGTAAGCCACCACAGTTTGGTGGAGAGTATGATCCAGAGCGAGCAGAGTGGTGGATTCAGGAGCTCGAGAAGATCTTTGATACCATGAGATGCAGAGATGATATGAAGGTGACCTATGCCGCCTTCATGATGACCGGAGGGGTTGAGTCATGGTGGAGAAGCAAGAGGAGATTGCTAGATGCTAAGGGCAGACTAATCAGTTTGGAGCTGTTCAGAGAGTATTTCCTTGAGAAGTACTTCCCGCGGTTAGTCAGACTCGAGAAGGAGAGAGAGTTCATGAGTCTCCAGTAGGGAGACAGGTCTGTTGGTGATTACGCGGCCAGATTCGAGGACCTGATTCAGTTTTGAGTTCTACCAGAGGTTTCCAGATGAGGACCGGATGTGCCGGAGATTCGAGGAGGGTTTACGGCATGAGTTGAGGAGGGCTATAGTGCCCTTGGATATCCTGAGTTTCCCAGAGCTTGTGGAGAGGTGTAGTGCCATTGAGAGTATGGACCAGAGGCAGGCTGCAGAGCAGAGACATCAGCGTAGTGGGGGTCCTACCAGAGCAGGTCCTCAGAGAAGAGGTGATAGAGGTTCTCAGTGGAGGATAGGACCATACACTAGACCGGGACAGAGCACTCAGACATCTGCACCACCAGCACCAGTTACCAGAGAGGGCCAGCAGCAGAGGGCCCCAGTGTGTTTCAGATGCGGAGGTCCGCATTATATCAGGGATTGCACATATAGATCTGGTTGCTACGTCTGTGGTAAACCAGGTTATTTTGTTAGGGATTGCCGACAAAGAGCAGTACAGCAGCAGCCAGCAGCCGGCAGAGGATCTATTACATCCAGAGGAGCCAGTGGTGCCAGAGGAGGAGCTGGGAACAGATGGCTAGACCTCAGGTCACGAGGAGTGTGTTTACAATGAGAGGATCTGAGTCCTCTCAATCTGCAGATCTTATTCGAGGTATGTGTTTAATATCTAGCAGACTATCGTCTGTGTTGTTTGATTCGGGTGCTACACATTCTTTTGTGTCCCATGAGTGCGTAGATCATTTATATTTGCCCGTTTCTCAGCTACCATATACCCTGACAGTATCCACCCCTACCAGTGATCCTTTGATCACTATGTCTGTTTGCTTACAGTGTCCAATAGTTGTTGAAAATAGGGCATTTCTTGTAGATCTCATCTGTTTGCCTATGCAGCAGATAGACGTTATTCTTGGCATGGATTGCCTTTCGGCTTACCATGTAGTATTAGACTGTGCCTGAAAGACCTTATCTTTTACTGATCTTTCTAGCATAGTATCTGCCAATGAATGAGCAACTATGAGGGGTGGCGGTTCTCAGCAGTATGTGATGCTTTTCTCTTTGGAAGCTAAGGAGACTCTGAGTATAGATTCTCTGCCTATTGCGAGAGAGTTTCCTGAGGTTTTCCCTCATGACGTTCCAGGTTTGCAACCAGAGAGGGAGGTGGAGTTCGCTATAGATCTCATACCAGGGACTGAACCTATATCAGTAGCTCCTTATCGGATGTCACCTGTGGAGTTGGCAGAGTTGAAGAAACAGCTGGATGACATGATGAAGAAGGAATTCATCAGACTGAGTGTTTTGCCTTGGGGAGCACCGGTATTGTTTGTCAAGAAAAAGGACGGAAGTTCTAGGTTATGAACGGATTATAGGCAGTTGAATAAAGTTACAATCAAGAACAAATATATGTTGCCTATTATAGATGATCTGATGGATCAATTGAAGGGAGCTTCGGTGTTTTCCAAGATAGATTTAAGATCGGGATACCATCTGATTAGGGTGAAGAATGAGGATATACCTAAGACCGCTTTCAGGACAAGGTATGGACACTACGAGTACCTAGTTATGCCTTTTGGTGTAACTAATGCTCCAACGGTGTTCATGGATTACATGAACAGGATCTTTATACCGCTCCTCGACAAGTTTGTTGTGGTTTTTATAGATGATATTCTTATCTACTCCTGCAGTCGGGAAGAACACGAGGAACATCTGAGAGTGGTGTTTCAGGTGTTGAGAGATAGGCAGTTGTATGCTAAGCTATCCAAGTGTGAATTTTGGTTAGAGAAAGTACAGTTTCTAGGGCATGTAATCAACAAGAAAGGGATATCTGTTGATCCAGTTAAGGTAGAGGCCGTGATTAAGTGGGAGAGGACTAAGTCAGTGAGTGAGGTGAGGAGTTTCCTAGGATTAGCCGAGTATTACAGGAGGTTCATCGAGGGTTTCTCAAAGATTGTGTTGCCTATGACGTAGTTAATGAGAAAAGGTACGACATTTGTTTGGACAGAGAAGTTTGAAGAGAGCTTTCAGAAGTTAAAGGGGAAGTTGACTACATTTCCTGTGCTGACGTTACCAGATCCATTAGGACAGTTTGATGTGTACTGTGACGCGTCATATCAAGGATTAGGTTGTGTTTTGATGCAAGAGGGAAGAGTTGTGGCTTATACTTCCCGACAATTGAGGGTTCATGAAAGGAATTACCCAACCCATGATTTGGAGTTAGAAACCATAATGTTCGCATTGAAGATATGGCGACACTATCTCTATGGAGCTAAGTTTATTGTGTTCAGTGATCACAAGAGTTTAAAGTATTTGTTTGATCAGAAGGAGCTGAACATGAGGCAACGTAGATGGATGGAATTTATTAAGGACTATGAGTTTGACCTTCAATACCATCCGGGGAAGGCTAATATTGTGGCGGATGCACTAAGCCGGAAATCCTTGCACGTATCCACAATGATGGTGAAAGAGATGGAGTTGCTTGAACAATTTAGAGATTTGAACCTAGGTATGGATTTGATTGAGGATAGAATATGCTTATGTATGATCACCATCAGTAGTGAGTTTTTTAGAGACCTTAAGGTTAAGCAGGGTTAGGATGAGTATTTGTTGGATGTGAATCGAGGTATAGATGAGGGTAAGGTTTCAGAGTTTAGGAGAGGATCAAATGGAGTGTTAAGGTTTTAGGATCGGATATGTGTGCCAAAGGACTTAGAGATTAGGAAGATGATCTTAGAGGAGGCACATAAAAAGTAAGCTGTGTTTCCACCCAGGAGCCACCAAGATGTACCAAGACTTGAAGAAGATGTTTTGGTGGCTAAAGATGAAGAAAGAAGTGGCGGAGTATGTTCTAACATGTTTGGTATGTCAGAAAGCTAAAATAGAGCATCAAAAGCCCACCGGGTTGTTGCAGTCCTTGGATATCCCAGAGTGGAAGTGGGATAGCATAGCAATGGACTTTGTGGTTGGATTACCACGAACTCTGAAGAGGTTTGATGCGATTTGGGTTATCATTGATAGGTTGACGAAGTGTGCTCACTTACCTATTGGTGAGAGTTATAGTCTTGAAAGTTTGACCCAGATCTACATCAAGGAAGTAGTGAGGTTGCATGGTGTGCCGTCGAGTATTGTCTCCGACCGAGATCCCAGATTTACATCTAGATTTTGGAGACAGTTACACGATGCTTTGGGAACAAAGTTGAGGATGAGTTCTTCTTATCATCCTCAGATGGATGGACAATATGAGAGAACAATTCAATCATTGGAGGATCTTTTAAGAGCCTGTGTGTTGGAACATGTTGGCAGTTGGGATGAATTCCTACCATTGATTGAGTTCACATGCAATAATAGTTTCCACAGCAGCATCGGGATGTCACCGTATGAGGCTCTGTATGGGAGAAAGTGTAGGACTGCGTTGTGTTGGTATGAGACTGTCGAGAGCCAAGTGTTGGGTCCTGATGTGGTACAACAAACAACAGAGCAAGTCAGGAAGATAAGAGAGAAAATGAAGGAAGCCCAGGATCGGCATAGAAGCTACAGTAACAAGAGGAGGAGACCCTTAAAGTTCCAAGAAGGTGATCACGTGTTCTTGAGAGTCACCCCGAAGACCGGAATTGGCAAAGCTATAAAGTCTAGAAAGCTCACTCCCTGATTCATTGGACCATTTCAGATCCTTCGACGAATTGGTCCAGTAGCTTACCAGATAGCCTTACCGCCTTACCTTTCCAACCTTCACGATGTCTTCCATGTTTCCCAGTTGAGAAAATATTACCCTAATCCTTCTCATGTCATTGAGCCTGAGTCAATACAACTCCGAGAGAACCTGGAATATGAGGCTTTACCGTCTAAGATTGCAGATAGAAGGATTAAAGAACTCTGTCATAAACAGATTCCCATGGTCAAGGTCATATGGGATAGTGTTACTGGAGATGCTACTTTGGAGCTTGAGATGGACATTCAGCTACAGTACCCCCATCTGTTTTCAGGTATGTAAATTCCAAGGACGAAATTTCTTTTAAGGGGGTAGAAATGTAACATCCGTAATTTTATGTTTTGCTTAAGTAAGAGGATTAGTTTTAAGGCTTGGATTAAATATTTAAGATGTTGTTTGAGGTATAGGAACCTTTGCATGGAAAGTATGAAGTCATCTCGAGTGAGTTTGAACGTGAAAACAACTTTGGGTTTTCCCATATTATCGTTTTTACGACGTATGAGTGTGAAACAAGAAATTTGGAGTTAGGGTTGAGATTAGGAATTTTTATGGTTTGAGGCTGTTTGTTAGGTCTTGATGAGCCTATATCTCAAATTTGAGGTCAATCAGACTTCAAACGAGCTCAGAACGTGAAAAAACGCGCGAAGTCAACGTTGCTGACCAGAGGCCACTCTGAGCATGTGGGAGTTGACGCTGAGCGTGGGAAAGTGGTGCCATGCACGAGGACACATGGCGGCTTACGTGGCACGCATGAAAGCACGCTGGTGGACGCTCCCACGCTGAGCGTGAGGGCTAGGAATTTGAAAAAAAATAAAAAGGGCTCAAGTGATTTCACTTGAGCCTTTTGAAACCGAAAACAGAGAAGGAGACTTGAGAGTTGGAAAGAACAGAAAGCCAGAGAGTTATAGAGAGAGAGATAGAGATAGAGATAGAGATAGAGAGAGAGAGAGAGAGAGAGAGAGAGAGAGAGGGAGGGAGGGAATTAGAGAGAGAATTAGATAATGAGAGAGGAGATCACTAAAGAACCCCAAAAACACCATTGTTGAGAGCTTTAGGAGCTGGAACAGTTTCAGAGAAATCATCACCAAGCCTTCATCCTCCATTGGATTGTGTCCAAATTTGACATGGCCGTTCTAATCTAGTATTTCTTCATATCTCTCGGTTGGAAATTCTGTAGCTTTCCCACAGTGTGAGTTATTCAGCCTAGAAGTTGGAGTTGAGTTCAAATCTGGTAGCTCCAGACCAGTCTTCTTGCAAGGTTCATCCCCAGCTCATCCATCGTTGGATCGAGATGAAATTTTTGGAGAAGTTAAAGGGAAGGTAGTTCTCTAATCTCACCGTTCAATTTTGTATACAAGTTTCTGGATTGTGATATATGAGGCCAAACAGTGGCAGATTTGGTGGTATTTGCTGCCAATTTTGAGTTCCTTACAATGTGCCTTTTTCAAAGGTGGATTTTGAGGCTCGGAGACCCTATTTCTAGGTGAGGCAGAATCGAGGAGTTTCGAGGATGCTTCGTTTTAGTTTGTTTCGTCTCGTTCCGTGTAGCACGCGACTCTCCGGGTGGGGGAAAGAAACTATTTAACGTCGGAAACGGCACGGTTACATTTAATTAGATAATGGCGTAGGGCGACCCAAACCCTACAGGAGAGCGAGTAACAGACAATGTCTATACCACATTGGGGACTACTCAGTGGTACCGATGATGATATAAAAATTGTGCGTTTATCATTGTTACGCTATATATATATATTATTTTTATTACGTGATGATTGTCTGTTTGACTGGTTGATTTGAATTTGGTACTTGATGTATGATATCATGAGTGTTTTAATTATTTTTGAAAGTGTTTATACTTATTATTATTATTATTATTACTATTATTATTATTATTATTATATTTTGGTATTTATTATCTGGAAATGATATTATGACGTGATGATATATGATGATGATTTTGGATAACATGATGATGATTGTGATGATATGATGAGTGTTATGATTGCTCTTAGAGGTTGAGTAAGTTACAAGTTATGTGGAGACATGAGGATGTATTGGGGATTGCATATGATATGTGATAGTAGTGCCTAACCGAGATGATTTTTGAAGTATAATGATGAGGTTGATGAGATGAAACTATTTTATTTTGAGGTTATTTATGAGGTTATGATGAGCGGTTATGGCATTAGGGGGAGGACCTGAAACATGGTCTATGATATGAGGGATCCGAAACATGGTCGTGTGGACCGGAAACATGGTCGTGTGGACCTGAAACATGGTCGTATAGGGTCTATGCCTCGGAGGGAGAATTCCCGAGGATAGGCTAACGGCGGACCGTCCATAGATGATTTCATTTTAGTCGCAGCTATAGTTCATGCATTGCATGAGCATCCTGGATTGTGGTCCAGAGGTGTGCATCGGGTTGTGTAGCTATAGTGCCATTGCTTTGCGTGGGTACCCTCCATCTGCGGACGAAGGTGTGCATTGGGGACTCTGGTACGTGTCGATTATATTGTTGTGATATCTGGATATGGCCGATACCTGAGGGGATTATTCATACAGCATTTGCATTGCATCATGATGGAGGGTAGAGGAAAGATCCTAGATGTGGATTGAGGATGATTGTGTTACATATATTTATACTTAGGAGACGGATGTTTAGTGTGCCGTTATTTAATTAAATGTAGCTAAACCCTTTCCACATTTGATGTTATATGGTTTCTTATCCTTGTCTTCTCTATATTGCATATGTTTTTTTAATGTGATCGTGATGAGAAGATCCTACGGGGGAGCCAGCTATGGAGGAGCTTGATGAGACCTCGTATGAGCCAGAAATTGGAGGACGAGCACTGGATCCTCATAGTTGAGTACAGAGTCTATGGCCAGTTGGTCTTCTCTCTTTAGGATGTTGTTTTTATTTTCTGTTTGATTATCAGTTTGTACATTTTGGGATCCGACTGTTGGGATTCCCTCTACTGTACTGTATCAGGTCTCAGGTGTATATGTTATGTATGTATGCATATATGTTGTGTATGTTTTTAGTTTTTTTTTTACTTTTTCCGCTGATTTAATATATCAGCTTAACGATAATAACGAAATTAGGTCTTAATATTTTTTTTGGTTTTCTTTATTGGGACATCGGGGTGTCTCAACGTCAACGTCATCAATGTTCCCAGCATCTCGATGCTCTCAAATCCGGCACACCCAAAAATGTTCCCAGCAGGGTGGTGTTGGGACTGAAGGGATATTTATGGGTTGTTGGTTTTGTTGCTCATTAGGGGGGGAACTGGAAGTACTTCTTCTGGCTCTTACTGAACAACTGCTTCATTTTCTTCGTGCTTTCTCCTGTCCTGATCATCTTCCCATGGGTTATCCATTGAATGAAAAAAGTTGTTGTTTCAAGATGAGATGAAAGAAATAACCGGGGTGACAAATTAACTAACAAAGGAGCAGTCTTGGGAAAACAGAAATATGTATATAATAAAGATGAAGGAAGAGATATGCAAATAGCAAGAATCGGGATATAAGATTTTAGATGGGGTTTGTATCCATTTTTTGAATTTGAGAAGCCAACTGAAATGTCCGTTTAAATTCTTTTGGGTTAAGCCAACGAGCTAAGTTTGTTGCATGTGCTGTCATTTCTCTTGCTCACCACCATCACATACCGTCGTGTACATACATTTGAACACTCACGATCTTAACTCCACACGACCACACCCAATCAGCAAAGTTTTTTTCTAAGTGATAGGCGCAAGGAAGAGTGTGAGTAGTGAGTAATTGGTGGAGGATGTGAAGTTGACACAAGAAAACACAAGAAGGGGGTTCAATTGTGTTTGTTAATAATTTTTCTAAAGCAACATTTTAAAGCTGTTTTTCTCACACGAGGATATATAAAGTAGATGCACACATAGAAAAAGAACTTTTGAGACTTAACAAAATCAATATCAAAACCCCACAATCAGTATAAACAAATAAAGCTGTAAGAGTTTAAGGATAGAAGATTCACGCAAATGATTTTATCCTGGTTCACTCTCTTCCAACCAAGAGCTACGTCCAGTCCCTTCAACTTGAAGGTTTTATCCACTATTTCTCCAAATAGATTACAACCAAGTATTCAACACCTCTCCAGGCTACAAGTATTCCTTTCTTACCAAACCTTTTCAGGCTCTAACTCTAACAAAGAGATTTTAACTCAAGATCTTCTTAACTCACTATATGTGAGGATATGAAAGTTTAATATCAGTTGAATATTTTCACAATATTCAAACTAAAGAATACAGACTTTTGCTTTTGAAAGAATGAAAGAAATGAGAGCTTGTTCTCGCAAATATTTGATTGGAACAAGTTGTTCTTCATCGTTTGAGGTCCTCTATTTATAGTGACCTTCTTCTACTCTTGAAAAGCTTCAATGGTCATTTTGAATTCCCGTTTAGAGATAGCATTGAATGCACAATATCTGTTGTGACTGATAGCTTGATCGTGGCCATGCTGAAATGTATTCTTGGTTATCAGGGTAGTACAAAATGGAGGCTCACTACTCTGAGCATTTGCAGCTTGAAAACTGTTTTTCCTCTTTTATGTAACTTCCAGCTTTTTCCAGCCATAGAAGGTGCTATCGTACAGATCGTTTTACATTTCCCATTGTACTGTGTTGCTTTTTGTATTTCCTCGATGGTACTATGATTTTCTCACAAGGAAACAAAGCATTAAGCATATAAAACAAATGAGAAGAACAAAAGTTCTCTTGAAATAAATATCAGTCATTTGAAATAAATATGATTCATTGTGGACTGGATTGAAATTATTTATGAAGGCTTATCATAAAGATGAGCTCAACTACTTAAAAACTGCGTCTACTTAGTTATAAGTGAAACTAAGTCTATTCACTCTTTCATTTTGCTCGTCCACTGACGTGGCATATCCTCTCATCTACTCAAGTCTTTGGACTTGCTATATCTCAGTGAGTTATTTTGATCTCCGTCTAGTGACGTGGCATTAAAGTCCGTCTACTCACTTAAAAATATCTCGTTTGATGACGTGGCAAGTTAAGCTCATCTAATTTGAAACTTAGATTCCGTCTAGTAGAAATATTGTAATATTTCGTCTACTTAAAAATTCTCATGCCTCGTCTACTTACGTTTCAGTCTACTCAAATAAATAAATAAATAACTTTACCAAGATTTTGAGCAGCCTGTCTACACGGGTGAACGTGGATTCCTTATTTAAAATCCAAGCAGATATATGAAAACATTTTCCTAAGTTTCCATAACTTATAAGATTCAAGTGATCCTGCAAAACTAGATAACCTTGTTAGATCTCAACTAACACTTTGCTGAGCAAATTTAATCCTTTTGTTAACATCAAAACTTAGAGATTAATTAAATCCAAATCACTTTGGTTCCAACAATCTCCCCTTTTTTGATGATGACAAAAACTAATTAAATTTGAGTAGCAAAGTCTAATAGAGCTTACAAAGCCCCCCTAAGACAAAGCATACAAGCTTTAGCAAGAAAAGCATAAGGCAGAAATTCAGCAGCACATGTATATATAACTTATCAGATCAGTGCAATTACTTATCAGTTAGGATAGTATCAGAGCATTATAGACTTAATCAAACTTATAAATAATATATCATATCAAACAGTGTTAGAGCATGTAGACATAGGATATATCAGAGCAACAAAAAAATCATAATAAACAGTATCAGAGCATTCAAAACACATATAGTATATTAAAGCATAAACAGAGACATGCATATGCAAACAAGTATATACTTTTCAAAAACTAACTCCTCTCATTAAATCCTTTCTCCCCTTTTTTTGTCATTGGACAAAAAGGTTAAGGAGTGGACCATCATTGTCAGTAATAAAAGAGAAACAAGAGAAATTAAGAGGAAGGTGGAGGTGGAGGAGGAGGGTTTTGATTTTGATACGGATCAGGATTTGGTGGAGAAGCAAGGATTTGTGTAGGCAGATTCTGACTTTGTTGAAAACTAAGCATAATGCTCATCATCTGGTTCATCATTATGTTTGTTGGAGCTAGAGCTTCTGCAACCTGCTCTCTCACTTGTTCCTTCACTTCATACTTTACTCTTTCTTCAATTATTCTACCAATCATTGATCCGTTGTCGTACACGGGTCAAAAACGAGTGATTACAGAAAAACTGTAGTTAGGGCATGACAACTCGAGTATCGTATCTCAAGGACTCTTTGATTGTTATCAACCTACAAGTCGAATGGGGGGGGGGGGGGGTTTAGATTTGAAGATTCAATTAAGAAAACAGTGCAATTAAGTGATTATCAATAAGCTAGAACGATTAATCTACTGTTTCGGTTTCCCAACTATCATTGATTCACATAAATTCCATGCCCTAAGCGGATTCTAATCTCTTTTCGATTGTAGCAGCAATTAGACAAGCGCAATTGACACTACGAGATATATGTTCCTAACTTCCGAATTAAGCATACGGATTGAAGCTCTCGTGAATTAAGAAAACATGACAAACACACGTGAATTAAGCAAACACGATCAAGGTGTAGGAACATAGAATCATCGAAATTAATCAATACTTACTCTATACAACTTGAATTAAGCAAACAAGGCATATAGCATAATATTGAAAGAGATAAACAAATTGATCGGGAATTATGGAACCTCAAGTGTCGGCGGAAACCGATTACAACAGACTAATCCCTTGTGATTAGTTCTCCATCACAAACATAATACAAACCCTAGGAATAAAGTGTAAAACAGTGAAAATTCTGTATGTCTTACGTCTGCCCTGATGTCTTTTTATAGATCAGGTGCGCGTCACGGCCGCGATGGCCATCACGGCCAGGGCGTGACGCATTCTACCAAGGGCGCGCATTCAAATTCCAGTCTGTCACGGCCATGATGCCAATCACGGCCAGGCCGTGATCAATTCTGTCCATGGGTGCTGATCTGTCACGGTCGTGACCTCCATCACGGCTAGGCCGTGATCAATTCTGATCTTCAGGGTCTTCTCATCACGCCCGTGATGGGTATCACGGCTGGGCCGTGATGCTTTCTGACTTTCAGGGTCTTCTTATCACGCCCGTGATAGGCCGTGATGCTCTCTGGTCTTCATGGGTAGCTCATCACGGCTGTGACCAGTGCCACGGCCTGGCCGTGATGGCTTCTGCTTGAGTGTCCTTCCCTTTTTGCTCTTCTTATTAACCTGAAAATATGAAATAGCAGTAAATGCTTTATTTGACTCAAAATTAACTAAAATATCCTAAAACTACTTAAGAGACTCAAAATGTTGCTTGAGGACGATTAAATCCAAATTTGGACGAAAACGAGATTGAACTCGAATGATCAGTACAAAAACCATGGTCTTTCTAGTTATAAAACTAGATGAGCCAAAGGCTTATCAAAATACCCCAAACTTAAACTTTGCTTGTCCCCAGGCAAACTAAAACTAAAAAAGACTCAAACTTGGCAAGCTTAAAGGATTCAACCAATTTCGCACAAATTTCATGCAATTTTAACAAAACAATTTTTCTTCAATGTTTCCCCCTTGCAAAAATGTAATCCCCACATTCATTTACTTTAAACAATTGAGAATTCCATCATTCATGCAATCAGTAATCTGAGTTGAGGATCCTAGTTACAACAAAAGGGAGATCACCAATTCCAAACAATTGCCTTCCTCACAAGGACATTTAATATTTCACTCATTCGCTCAATTTGTCTAGGCTATCAACTTTTCACTCAATTTCACATTTCAAGAGCACTTCCCATGAATTTGATTTCCGTCTCAAACAAAGTTCCCACGAAAACATGCATGCAACATCAAAAGGTCTTTTAAAGGTTGCAATGGGGCCTGGCTAAAGGTAGGATATTCAAAGGTACTAGGCTTAAGTCCCTAGGAACTAAGAGAGCATGAGCATTTTGATATATTGAACTTCCACTCAAATTCCTTTTTCCATTTTTCTTTTTGCTTTGGGTGACTACAGCCTTTTTCTTCTAATACCCTTTTTTTTTTGACATTTGGTTCTTTTCTTTTTTTTTTTCTTTTTCCTTTGCCTTTGGCTCCAACCTTTATTTTCCTTTTTCTCAACCCAGAATGACATATCGAACCTTGTAGCCACCCCAAACTTAGTTTCTTACAACCCTTCTCTTGCTAAGCTTCCATGCCCTCCTAATCCTAAGATTGGGTTAACATGGTTTTTCCAGATTTTTGGCTTATAGCATAAGGTCATCAAGAAACAATAGGCTTATTAGGCTCAATGTGGCTAACTAGGGAACATGCATTAGGGATGGTTCTTTTAGGCCAAGTAGTTATTTCAAAGAAAATTGCCTAAATCATTTGATGCAACCACATAAGCATGCAAACCATGAAGAGATTCAAGCAAATTCGGGAAAGTGCATCTTAAAAGTGATTCACACAATTAAAAACATTGTTGGAGGCTCAAATTCCTCACCTGGACATTTTTGCAAATTGTTTGACCGAGATTCAATCCCTAGTGTATGCATCCCTTCACCCCAAACTTATCATAAATCATGCAATCACAATAGAATATCTCAAAGTTCAATTTTCAAATTTTCACATGGGGATCAATTTTCAATTTTCAAAACCTAGGGGGAAATCATCAACAGTCAACAAATATCATGCATTCAATCTATGCTAGATTTAATTAAAATCCATTAAGCTCACCGACACAAGACTCGCACACAAACGACTCAAAACAACACAAACAAGGAAAGCAAAACAAAAACAAAACAATTGGTTCCCTCCCCCACACTTAAGACATACATTGTCCTCAATGAAAGAACATAAATATAAAATAAGAGTGAGGGAAAGGAGAAGGTGCTCCCTGATCAAGTTGTAATGTAGGTGGGCTCTTCCAAGGAGAGCTCTTCAACGGTTGCATCTTCAGGCAGCGTGCTCTCATGGAATAGCTTCAAGCACTGCCCATTAACCTTAAAAACCTTGTTGGTACCTGCACTTTTTATTTCTACCGCACCATGAGGGAAAACATCAATAACAATAAACGGGCCAGTCCACTTGGATCGAAGTTTCCCAGCCATCACTTTCAGGCGGGAGTTAAACAATAAAACCTGTTGGCCCACAGAGAATTCCTTCCTAGAAATCATCCTATCATGGAAATGCTTAGTTTTCTCTTTATAAATTCGGGAGCTTTCATAGGCTTCTAACCTAAGCTCTTCAAGTTGTTGTAATTGGAGTTTCCTTTCAATGCCCGCTTTTTGCATTTCCAAATTACAACTTTTGACCGCACAATAAGCACGGTGCTAAATCTCTACAGGAAGATGACATGCCTTACCGAACACAAGTCTATAGGGAGACATCCCTATTGGTGTCTTGAAAGCTGTTCTTTGAGCCCAAAGTGCGTCTTCTAGACGGCGGCTCCAGTCCTTCCTATTTGGCTGCACCACTTTCTCTAAGATCTGTTTGATTTCTCTGTTTGAGATCTCAGCTTGCCCATTAGTTTGGGGTTGATATGCAGTGGAGACCCTGTGCACAACTCCATACTTTCGGAGCAAAGCTTCCATGGTGTGATCACAGAAATGAGTGCCTTGGTCACTTATGATAGCACGAGGAATTCCGAACCTGCAAAAAATATTGAACCTGACAAAACTTGCAACAACTCTAGAATCATTAGTTCTAGTGGGGACATCTTCCACCCACTTTGAAACATAATCAACAGCAAGTAGAATGTAGAGAAAACCAAAAGATGCAGGGAAAGGACCCATAAAGTCAATTCCCCACACATCAAACACCTCACAGAAAAGCATAGGTTGCTGAGGCATTTCACTCTTATGAGTGATGGCTGTACCTGCTGTCTGACACTCTTTACAAGTGCGGTAAATCTCATAAGCATCTTTAAAAATGGTGGGCCAATAAAAACCTGAATCTAGGATTTTTCTTACAGTCCACTGTGGCCCAAAATGTCCCCCTGCTTGAGAAGCATGAGAAAAATACAAAATAGATTCAATCTCATAATCGGAGACACATCTCCTAATTACCTGATCACTACCAAATTTCCATAGATATGGATCATCCCAAACATAATATTTGGCATCACTCTTGAGTTTGTGAATTTGTGACCTAGTTGCACCTGTCGGAAAAACACCAGCAACAAGATAATTAACAATATCAGCAAACCAAGGAGTTACCCCATGTAACTGTAAAAGCTGCTCATCAGGAAAGTCATCCTGAATGGGAGAAGGATCTTCATCCCTCTCTATTCTGCTCAAGTGATCAGCCACTAAATTCTTAGCTCCACTCATATATTTAATTTCCACAATAAACTCTTGGAGCAGCAACATCCATCGAATCAATCTCGGTTTTGCTTCTGGTTTCTTCAACAAGTACTTTAAAGCTGCATGGTCAGTGAAAACAACAACCTTGGAACCTAGCAAATATGATCTGAATTTATCAAGAGCAAAAACAATAGCTAGAAGTTCCTTTTCAGTCGTGGTGTAATTAGCCTGTGCAGCATCCAAAGTTCTAGAAGCATAATAAATCACATGGGCAGCCTTGCCCACCCTTTGTGCAAGGACCGCCCCCACGACATAGTTAAAGGCATCACACATGATCTCAAAAGGGAGGGTCCAGTCAGGAGGCTGGATGATGGGAGTGGAGGTCAATGCTTTCTTCAAGAAATCAAACGCCTTTTTGCAGTTGTCATCAAAATTGAAAATGACATCATTCTTCAACAAGTTTGACAGAGGGAGAGATATCTTGCTGAAATCCTTTATGAAGCGCCTGTAAAAACCTGCATGACCAAGAAAAGAGCGAATCACGCGAACGCAAGATGTGTAAGGCAGTGCAGAAATCACCTCAATCTTAGCAGGATCTACTGAAATACCTTTTTCAGAGATGATATGCCCCAAAACAATCCCCTGTTCAACCATAAAATGGCATTTTTCATAATTCAAAACAAGGTCAGTTTCAATGCATCTCTCTAAAACCAAATTCAAACTATTCAAGCATGCATCAAATGAAGAGCCATAAACAGTGAAATCATCCATAAAAACTTCCATGCAATTCTCAATATATTCAGTGAAAATACTAATCATGCATCTCTGGAATGCGCTAGGAGCATTGCAAAGACCAAATGGCATCCTCCTGTAAGCAAAAGTGCCGAAAGGGCACGTGAAGGTTGTCTTTTCTTGATCCTATGGTGCAATGTGGATCTGAAAATAACCTGAGAAACCATCAAGAAAACAATAGTGTGATTTACCAGCTAGCCGTTCAAGCATCTGATCGATGAACGACAGAGGAAAGTGATCCTTTCTAGTAGCTTGGTTCAATCTCTTGTAATCAATGCAAACTCTCCAACTATTCTGAACTCTAGTGGGGACAAGTTCATTATTTTCATTTTTTACCACTGTGAGTCCAGATTTCTTAGGTACAACTTGCACTGGACTCACCCAATTACTGTCAGAGATAGGATATATGATACCCGCATGCAAGAGTTTTGTAACCTCCTTCTTCACAACATCAAGAATCAAGGGGTTAAGCCGCCTTTGGGGCTGCCTAACTATTTTAGCCCCACCTTCCAACAGAATCCTATGCATACACCTGGACGGGCTAATACCTGGTATGTCGTCCAAGGTCCACCCAATCGCCTTCTTATGCTTCTTCAAAACCTGCAAGAGCTTAGTTTCCTGGTCAAGATCAAGGTTAGAGGAAATTATAACCGGAAGTTTTTCATTCCTCTCTAAATAAGCATATTTCAGATTTTCAGGAAGTGGCTTAAGCTCCAAGGAGGGTGGCTGCTCAATAGATGGTATGTTTGGGGCAGCCGTGCTGTCAAGAACTTCAGCTGAATAAACAGCTTCATTTGCACTGTCACCCTGCAAGACAGCATCAATCTCAGCACAAACAGCACAAGGGTCAGTGTTAGTGCAATCAGCACATGAGTAAACATCATCAAAACCAGAAACAGATGGGAAATCAGCAGTTGCAACCAAATCATAATAAGTGTCATCAACAATTTCAGAGAGCAACTCTATTTGAAAAATAGAGTGCTCTTCCAAGGGATGCTTCATAGCATCGAAAATGTTGAATTTCGCAACAATGTCACCAAATTCCATGGACATGGTTCCATCGTCAACATCAATCTTTGTCTTCGCCGTTTTCATGAACGGTCTGCCCAGAATGATTGGTGATCTGCTTGAATTCGTTTCCCCTGCCATGTCCAGGATGTAAAAATCAGCAGGGAAAATCAGGTCATTGACTTGAACAAGAACATCTTCTACTACTCCAATGGGGCGAGCATTGGTCCTGTTTGCCAACTGAATAGTAAGACTTGTATGCTCCAAAGGACCAAGATCAAGATTGTTGAAAACAGAAGTAGGCATGACATTAATAGAAGCTCCTAAATCCAACATGCAATTGTCGAATTTACTATCCCCAATGGTACATGGAATAGTAAAAGTTCCCGGATCCTTGCATTTCTGTGGCATTGCCTGAGTGAGGGCTGAAACGGTAACATTTTAAGGTGCAGGCTTAGGTTGAATGAGGGCTGAAACATTTCGCCCCAAATTGACTCTCTCATTACCCTTCAACCTCCTCTTGTGTGTGCACAAATCCTTCAGAAACTTTGCGTATTTCGGAACCTGCTTAATCGCATCAAGGTGCGGAATGTTTACCGCCACCTTTCTGAACACATCCAGAATCTCCCTCTCCTTGTATTCCTCATCAATCTTTTTATTTTTCAGTACTCTTTGCGGGAAGGGAATTGGTGGCACATACTCTTTTTCAGCCTCAACAACAACAGAAGGTTCAGGTGTTACCTCAACAAATTTTTTCTTTTCAGGGGCTGGTTCTGTAATCTTCCCGGATCTCAAAGTAATTGCACTCACATTAGGATTTGGGACATTAGGATTCACTACTGTTTGTGCAGGTAGTTGGTTCGATCCTTGAGCTTGCTGCATGGCATTCATCGAAGTGGCAAGCTGTCCAATCTGTGTCTGTAAGGTATGAATACTAGAATCCGTTCGCTGCTGAAACTGGATATTGTTTGCAGCCATTTGCTTGACAGTAGTGATTGTGAAGGTTGTGAAGGTGCAGAGGTGGATACTGATTGTGAAGGTTCGGAAGGTGCAGAGGTGGTCACTTGGGGAGGGTTCTGTGGTGGTGACATCAGCTGTTGTTGGTGTGTGGATGGGTTTCCATACCGAAAGTTTGGATGGTTTCTCCAGTTGGGGTGGTACTTATTAGTGGAAAGGTCGGGAATGTTGTACCTGTTCTAATTGTTGCCTTGATTGTAAAGATTGGCTGCATATGCTTGAGGCAAATCAGTGACCGACTCATCTTTCAGAATGGGACATGTATCGGTCAGGTGTTTAGGAGAAGTAAAAATACCACACAACCTTGCTGTTTGAGCTTTATCCACTGCCAACTGCTTCACTAAAGAAGTAAGCTCATCAAGTCTGGTTTCAAGGGTTTTTTGGGAAGAAGAAACATGGACCTCATTCACACCCCTTGTTTCGACAGAATTGTTTCTGGTTGTGAACTGTTGGGAGTTGAGTGACATATTCTCAATCAATGACTTGGCGGCAGCTGGAGTCTTATCAACAAGTGCTCCCCCGCTAGCAGCATCCAAAATGTTTCTGTCCATTGGTAGCAATCCCTCATAAAAGTACTGAATAAGCAGTTGTTCGGAAATCTGGTGCTGAGGACAGCTGGACACCAACTTCTTAAATCTCTCCCAGTACTCGACCAATGATTCATTGCCTTGTCTAATACCACATATCTCTTTTATGATTGATGCAGCTCTGGAGGCATGGAAGTATCTCTCTAGGAAGACTTTCTTCAAATCATTCCAGGTTATAACAGAATTTGGCTCAAGATAATACAACCAATCCTTCGCAGCACCTTGAAGTGAGAATGGGAAGGCTCTCGGCTTGATATGGTCTTCTGTTATTCCTTCAGGTTTCAAAGGTGTAGAACAAACAACCTAGAATTCTTTCAGATGCTTATGCAGATCCTCACCTGCAAGACCACTAAACCTTGGCAACAAGTGTATTAAACCAGATTTTAATTCAAAAGGAGAAACGACATCAGCATATTCAATACATAGACCATTGTAATTAACATCAGGAGTAGCAAGCTGTCTTAATGTTCTTTGATCAGCCATGATAGCAAAAGCAAGTTCAGAATCAGAATCACTATTGGTTGGTGAACTAGTGCTAGCCTGGATTGCTCTATGGCGTGTGTGCAAGGTTCTCTCAATTTCAGGATCCAAATCAAACAGGTCAGAACAAACAGACCTAGTAGCCAGAACTAATTCATAAATTAATCAACAAATTTGTTAATAACAATAAGAGTCCTCAGCAACGGCGCCAATTTTGATCCGCTGTCGCACACGGGTCAAAAACGAGTGATTACAGAAAAACTGTAGTTAGGGCACGACAACTCGAGTATCGTATCTCAAGGACTCTTTGATTGTTATCAACCTACAAGTCGAATGTGGGGGGGGGGGGGGGGGTTTAGATTTGAAGATTCAATTAAGAAAACAGTGCAATTAAGTGATTATCAATAAGCTAGAACGATTAATCTGCTGTTTCGGTTTCCCAACTATCATTGATTCACATAAATTCCATGCCCTAAGCGGATTCTAATCTCTTTTTGATTGTAGCAGCAATTAGATAAGCGCAATTGACACTACGAGATATATGTTCCTAACTTCCGAATTAAGCATACGGATTGAAGCTCTCGTGAATTAAGAAAACACGACAAACACACGCGAATTAAGCAAACGCGATCAAGGTGTAGGAACATAGAATCATCGAAATTAATCAATACTTACTCTATACAACTTGAATTAAGCAAACAAGGCATATATCATAATATTGAAAGAGATAAGCAAACTGATCGGGAATTATGGAACCTCAAGTGTCGGCGGAAACCGATTACAACAGACTAATCCCTGGTGATTAGTTCTCCATCACAAACATAATACAAACCCTAGGAATAAAGTGTAAAACAGTGAAAATTCTGTATGTCTTGCGTCTGCCCTGATGTCTTTTTATAGATCAGGTGCGCGTCACGGCCGTGATGGCCATCACGGCCAGGGCGTGACGCATTCTGCCAAGGGCGCGCATTCAAATTCCAGTCTGTCACGGCCGTGATGCCAATCACGACCAGGCCGTGATCAATTCTGTCCATGGGTGCTGATCTATCACGGCCGTGACCTCCATCACGGCTAGGCCGTGATCAATTCTGATCTTCAGGGTCTTCTCATCACGCCGGTGATAGGTATCACGGCTGGGCCGTGATGCTTTCTGACTTTCAGGGTCTTCTCATCATGCCCGTAATGGGTATCACGGCTGGGTCGTGATGCTCTCTGGTCTTAATGGGTAGTTCATCACGGCCGTGATGGCTTCTGCTTGAGTGTCCTTCCCTTTTTGCTCTTCTTATTAACCTGAAAATATGAAATAGCAATAAATGCTTTATTTGACTCAAAATTAACTAAAATATCCTAAAACTACTTAAGAGACTCAAAATGTTGCTTGAGGACGATTAAATCCAAATTTGGGCGAAAACGAGATTGAACTCTAATGATTAGTACAAAAACCATGGTCTTTCTAGTTATAAAACTAGATGAGCCAGAGGCTTATCAATCATCTCTTCAAAGTTTGGTGGCAGAGAGAGTGAGGGTCGAGACCTTTCAGCACTGTCTTAAGCATGTGCTTGACTTGGCAAGGTGTCCAAGGCTCTGGACTGTTGAGGTTGGTCCTGAGGGTGAATGACTGTGAGAGCTAATGGTTGAGATGAATGCTTCTCAGAAGTGCTAGGTCTAGGAATAGACTCAGCAACTTCCATATCTTCAACAATAATTTCCTCATCAGTGTGTTCTGAAGATGGTGATGGAGGAGGTGAAGTAGCATATTGCAACACTGGTTCTGGTAATTCTTTGGCCCAATGAATGGCGTCTTCATTATCAAGATGCGGATTGGTAATAGGAAGGCTCAAAATGTCCTTGATTATGATGAATCTGCAATTGGAAAGACCACATTTACCTCTGATTGTGGGAATGACTTTTTCTCTTCTTGAGTCGGACCTGAAGTAGATGCTTCTCTGGTGCAGTGAATGAGATGAGATATCCAAACGTTAACACCAGGCTCAATTTAAGAGACTTGTTCAATTGGAAGAGATTGCCAAAACTCCAACAGAGTGTGATCAAACGGTTCAGAATTAAGATCCAACATTATTGACTCATTCTCTGGCTTCTTTCCTTTGAATCTTCTGTTCTTCTTGTCCTTATCCTTGTTGAGATCAATCATGGGCAATCTTGGACATATCATGTAGGGCTTTATTCCAATTTTGGTCTTCTCCAAAGATTGCCTTAACCAAGTTGGAGGGACAAAGTTTACAGCTCTCACAACCCTAAAGTGCTCAAACTCCCACTTCAACATTTGATACATAAGAAGATCAACAAAATCAGGATGCTGGAATGTCTGCCAATTAGTGTTCTTGTCCATAATAAAAGGGACATGCCTGTAGGATCTGGATCTTTTGTAGGCGTCATCAGTGAGGTTCATCTTGGTAGGATCTGTATGTCAGTAAGAGATAATGTGTCTCTTAACTCCTTCAGTGAAAGGCTTGAAGGGTGGATATCTGACTAGGTAGGGATAAATCTTTCTTGGAGGGATTTTCTTTTGGGGTAGGTGAGTGATGAGTGGTCCAAGGTAATTGTACATTTTGGAGGGGGGGTCTACTAATGTTTCTGTCATGATGGTATTTATGATGTGGGGTGATGATGGGTTCAGGCTCATATTGGTATACTGGTGAGGATAGAAGGTTCTGGTTGAAGCAGGTTCAGGTTCATGTTTATGAAACAAAATTTTCCAATCCCTCTTGACCTTGGCCCAGTTTTTAGCTTTTCCCTCATACATAACAGATAGATCGATATAGGGAAATCTGATTTTTCTTATCTTTGGAAAAGGGGCACCTGGGATAATACCATCATCTGGTTGATTGAACCGGGGGTCATCAGTAGCGATGATAGGTTGGAATGTTGGTTTAGGAGGTGAGGCTATTTGTGGTTGGTCTGGTGAGTTTGTTTGTGGTGAAAGGGGTATGGGAATATACACATCATCTAAGGTTTGATTTTGATTCATAGAGGATGCATGTATAGAGTCATCTACCCTATGCTCAAAGCTGGAAACTAGGGCATCTACTGCTAACTTGACAGGGTCATTAGCAGGAAGGGTTACCTCAGTTCCCATGGTATCTTTATCTCTTCTATAAGGTTGTCTCCTCCTAGTTGGAATAGAGGCAACGGCAGCATCAGTAAAAGCAGCAATTTTCTGTTTCTTCAGTACAGAGCTGATGGGAGCCCTGTCCTCATCATCCTCATCCTCATCATAAGACAGAATCAAGTCTCTTGTCCTTTTTTGTGTGGGGACAGGATTAGGAGTAGTAGCAGTGGTTTTCTTCTTAACATTCCTCTTCAACCACAGAACATCAGTATTGTTCTGTTCAACCATTTCTTCCTTGACCTTCATTAATTCCTCAGTCTTGGCTATGGCAGCAGCAACATAGGTGCTGAGATTCATATTTGCAATGTTCATCTTGCCAAAATCAGCAGCTAGCATTGGTTTTTCAATTAAAATTCGTGCTTGCTCTTCAGATGACCTAGCAGCAATGAATTCATGGATTCCTTGAGCTTTGAAGATCTTGGAAAGGAGATGACAATAGGGAAATGCAGATAGTTTCTTCGAGTTAATCACATCATCCATGAATCTTCCGTACAAAATTCTGGGAAGGTTGATCTTTGTCTCAGTAAAGAGATAGCAGAGGCAGAACTTGTGCAAGGCAAACAAATTATCCTTGGACCCAGCTTTGTGAAGAACCACTTTGTTCAGCAGTTGATGCAGGATGCGAACAATGTCCTTCATTTCTATAGATTTCCATGAGTGATTCCTTACTGTATCCTCTCTCAGTAAGAAGACTTCAATGACCTCAGTACCACCTGGTTCAGTCTCCCATGACTCAGTAAAAACCATTCCTTCCTGAGTGCAGAAGATGGCATCAGCAATAGTCTTCTCAAAGACTACTATCCTCTTTCCCAATATAGTAGAGGAGATATCAGTATCAGAGACTTGAAGTCTCCTCTAGAAATCCCTTATAAAATTGGGATAAACATAGACTTTCTCAGCGAAAAGTCCTCCCCACCCAGCAGCGTTGATATACATGACATCTCATTAAGGATAAAACGGCGTTGGTATTTTGAAACTATAAAAAGGTTATGATGGGATTGATGGAAGTACTGACTCAGTAGAGAGAATAAAGGATAAATTTGTCACAGAGACAAAATAAATGCAAGTAATAAATATATGTATGGACGTGTCCAAACAAGATGCAAACATGCATAGACACGACATGCAGTGGACGCGGCACACAAGTACAATGGACGCGATATGCAATGGATGCGTATTTTAGTCATACAATGGACTTGAAATGTTTTAGACGCACATACAACAACAAAGGTTCTTTAGGCTGGACGCCTTAATCAATCCACACATAGCATATTGAGATGCTTCCTAATAAAAATAAATCTCTCCTCAACAAGAGGTTTAGTAAAGATACCCATTGATGGTCAGTATCCACAAATTGTATATCAAAAACACCTTTTTGCACATAATCCCTAATAAAGTGATGTTTAATTTCTATATGCTTAGCTCTAGAATGTAATATTGGATTCTTAGATAAATTAATTGCAGCAGTATTATCACACAAAAGTGGAATACTACTTACAAACACATTGTAGTCTTCCAATTGATGTTTGATCCAAAGAAGTTGTGAGCGAGAACTAGCAAATTGAAATATACTCGGCTTGGCGATTGATAAGGCAATGGTACTTTGTCTTTTGCTTGACCATGAGACAAGATTAGCTCCAATGAAGGAACATCATCCACTGGTACTTTTTCTTTCAATTCTATCTCCAGTATAGTCAGCATCACAGAAACCAACTAGCAAGACGCCACATATTCTGCTACTTGCCTCTTCATACCGGGCCACCAAAATCTCTACTTCAAATCTTGATACATCTTGGTTGATCCGGGATGAATGCTCAATTTACTCTTGTGTGATTCTTCGAGAATCATCTTCTTCATTTCAGGATTATCAGGTAAGCAGACTCGTCCATTGCACCTCAGGATGTTGTCTGATCCTAAACTGAATTATGGGGCCTTTCCTTGCTTCATGAATTCTTTCTTCTCTTGAAGAAATGCATCGGTAGTTTGTTTCTCTTTGATTTATTCCATCAATCTGCTTGAGATCTTAATCATTCCAACACTGATCCTCTTCAAACTTACCTCTATCATCAAATTGAGATCGCGAAACTTCTCGATCAACTCTAATTCTTTCACCATCATCGTTGAAACATGTATGGCCTTCCGACTCAAGTCATCTGCTACAATGTTCGCCTTTCCAGGATGATACTGTAACGCGAAGTCATAGTCTTTCAAAAATTTCATCCACCACCTATGTCTCATGTTGATTTCTTTCTGGTCGAACAGATACTTTAGACTTTTGTGGTCGCTAAAAACATCGAATTTAGCTCCATACAGATGATGCCTCCATATCTTTAATGCGAAGACCACCGCAGCTAGTTCAAGATCATGAGCCGGATAATTCTTCTCATGAGTCTTCAATTGGCGAGACGCATATGCTACGACCTTCCGATGTTGCATCAATACACTACCCAGACCTTGATATGAAGCATCGCAGTACACCTCGTAAGGTTCATTAGATTCAGGAAGTATTAACACTGGTGAAGTTGTTAAACATTCCTTTATCATTTGAAAGTTTTCTTCACATTCCATCGTCCACACAAAAGGTTGATCTTTCCGTGTAAGCTGAGTCAACGGCGCAACAATCTTGGAGAAACCTTCAATAAATCTACAATAGTATCCGGCCAAACCACAAAACTTCTAATCTCTGTTACTGTCTTCGGTCTTTCCCAAGAAAGCACTGCTTCCACCTTGGCAGGATCTACGACAATCCCTTCCTTAGAAATCACGTGCCCTAAGAACTTCACTTCTTCAAGCCAAAACTCACACTTAGAAAGTTTTGCATAGAGTTCCTTCTCGCGTAAGATCTGTTGGACTTGTTGCAGATGTACTTCATGTTATTTAGGACTCCTAGAGTAGATGAGTATATCATCAATGAACACGACCACAAACTTGTCAAGAAATGGTCGAAAAACTCGATTCATATAGTTCATGAAGATAGAGGGTGCATTGGTCACTCCGAAAGGTATCATAAGGTACTCATAATGCCCATAACGGGTTCGAAACGCCGTCTTTTGTATGTCTTCAGTCTTCACCCTAATCTGATGATAACCCGTCCTCAAGTCTATCTTTGAGAAAACAGCAGCTCCTTGCAGTTGATCCATCAGATCATCTATTCGCGGCAACGGGTACTTATTTTTTATCGTTACCTTGTTAAGTTGCCTGTAATCAACGCAGTGTCTTGAACTCCCATCCTTCTTTTGTACCAAAAGAACAGGTGCTCCCCACGGGGAAACACTGGGTCTTATGAATTGTTTCGACAACAAATCCTCCAGTTGAGCCTTCAGTTCAACAAGTTCTATAGGTGACATCCGATACGGAGCAATCGATATCGGACCGGTTCCTAGAATAAGATCGATGGAGAATTCAATATCCCTCACTGGTGGTAATCTTGGTACATCATTTGGAAACACCTCCGAAAAATCCTTCACGACGGGTATCATACTCACATCAACTTCCTCTTCGGCTTCTATGTTAGTCAGAAGCAAGCATTCCTAGCCTTTTCCTTTCAAAAGAGTCCTCACTTGTTTGGTGGACAAAAATCCAGAAATATCGGGGTCAGTAAAAGTTAAGGTTTTGTGAGCACAGTCTAGAATAACATGATTGGAAGATAACCAATCCATGCCTAAAATCACATCTAACTGTACTAAAGGTAAACAGATCAGGTCAACAAGGAAGTGTCGATCCTAAATGACGATAGGAAAATTTAAGCACACCGTATTGACAGTCACGGGTTCAGCAGTAGGAATTGAAACAATCGAATCAGATGACAAAGAAGAAACAAGTAACTCTAACAGTTTCACAATCCACTGATATAAACGAATGTGTTGCACCTGAATCGAAAAGCACAGTTAAGAGGTTAACGACTATGTTACAACTACCTTTTATGAGATCTTTGGAGTTCGAGGCTTCAGCTCCATTCATAGTAAAAACTCTCCCTCTAGTCGTTGGTTTATCGACTCTGGCACTGTTGACGGTAGGTTCCCGCTTTGGTGCATTACAATCCATTGCCATGTGCCCCAATCGATTACAGTTGAAACACTTCACTCCCCTCATAGGGCATACAACAGTGAAATGACTTAGGTTTCCACATTTATAGCACTTATTTCCTTGGCCTTGGCTTTGGCTTATCTAACTATCGCTTCCGGTTGCATAAACAACGGTACAATAAGATGGTTGGCTCAGGGTGGTTCCAATAGGTCGGCTGTATGGTTTCTTTCGATTTTGTTTCCCTTTCTGATTCTGACTCATGGACCTAAAAGGTCCTCCAACATTTCCTCGGTTGTCTCTTTCCTTCTTCATATGTTCCACTTTTCTACATTTTTCTACCAAAGCTTGAAAATTTATAATCTCCAGTGGCAGTACCGATTCATTGATATTGTACCTCAATCCTCCTTCGAATTTTTCACACTTCCAGCTCTCATCCGGATTGTCTTGGAAGAAGCGAAAATACCTGGTAAGTGATTCGAATCTTGCCGCGTATTCTCCAACTGTTATCTCTCCCTGACACAGACGTAGAAATTCCTGCTCTTTTTCAGCATGAGCACTTTGGGGAAAATATTTGTCCATAAACGCGTTACGGAAAACTTCCCAAGTAATTTCTTATTGATCCGCCTCGAGTAGTTGTCTGGTGCCTCTCCACCAGTACTTCGCATCTCCCATCAACATAAAAGTGGCATAAGGTGTTGACGGATCTGGGCAAGTATACCCAGTCGTGCAAGTAATACGGTGGTGAGACCGATATCGTTCCCACAAGGACTGAGACAAGTACTAGCACGTACCAATTCAACTACTATCTAATCGATTCTTTGGATGGAAGGGAGCTCAATATGACATATCAAGCCCACAAAAGTAAAAATAAATAGAATAAGAAAAACAAACTCTTTTTGTAATTTTCTCAAACACTTGGAAGGCAATAAAAGTTGGTTTTCAAATATGATAAAAGATGTTGGGATTAGGTTCACTAAACTTCATCCCCATGCAATGAAATGACTAATAAACAGTTTCTACTTCAAATATGACAATCAATCCACTAGATTACTCAAGTCTCGATTCCTCAGATGACAAGAGCCTAAATCCACTAATAGACCCTAATTCCTTAGGTGGCCTAGATTAATGAATTTGCATGATGATTAGGGATTACGCAATTGCTAATAAACCTAGTTCCATTCCTAGATACAAGGTTTACTAGGTGATTAATTTCAGTTCCGGTTCTAATACGAATTTTCCAATTGCATATCAAAACACTAATCAAGTCATGGGGGTGCTAGCCACAACAAGCATTAAGCACAGAAAATTAATCACTCGATAAAGAAGTAAAAACCATATTACAAGATCAAGTCATATACATGAGAATTCAGAAATAGCTACCCTAACCCCAACAATGGGAGTTTAGCTACACATCATCAAAGAAAAAGGGAAAAGAAAAGATACTAAGATGAAGGAAGGTAAGAACTCCATGGAAGGATGCACCCAGCCACCACAGCAGCAGAAGTTGCGTTTTCTAGGGTTTCTTGGCCGCCTCCTTTCCTCCCAATCAATCCCCCTCTAATTCTACCCTAAAACAGCTTATAACAGGGGTTCTGGGTTTCGCGCGCTCGCGGGGCGAGACGTAGCTCGCGAGGCGAATATTAAAAATCTGGTCTTCAGAGAATTGATCTCTCACGAGGCGAGAGTGTCTGGCGAGGCGAGACACTAAGGGTCTTCTCAAATACACCCGTGATGAGTATCAGGGCCTGGGCGTGATGGCTTCTGGTCCTCAGGCTCGCGAGGCGAGACATGGTTCGCGTGGCGAGACAGAAATGGTTGCATTCTCTGGCACAGTCAGCCTTCAGGCTCGCGAGGCGAGGTGTGATTCGTGGGGCGAGACAGAAAGGATGACATTCTGCTGTTTCTGGATGGTCTTCAGTCTCGCGAGGTGAGTAGCCTCTCGCGGGGCGAAGCATCAGAATTCTGCTTGGGTCAATTTCTTCTCTTTTCAGGCTCTGACTTCATCCAAGCTCCACCATGGCCAAATCTTGGACAATTAATCATAAATTCCTGCAAAACAACACACACAACCACCTTATCTGTTCCAAAGGAAAAACTAACTAAAAATCAAATAAAGAATGCCTAATCTATATGAAAAATGCATGCAAAAGTGTACATGAAACATGATGTAAAATCACACTATCATAAGGCACTCTAACTGCCTCAGGGTTGTTGATCAGTTCGAAAATCTTCTCGATCTCTTGAATCCATAAGTTAACTTTTGTGGGGTCAGCATCACCATGAAACTGTGGTGGATTCTTATGCCGAAAAGCTGTTAGAGCACGACTTTCAGTGGCTTGCTCAGCATGAGCTTGCTCCTGTTGATGGTGTGCAGCCATAGTAGCAGTCTATTGAGCAATGACAGCTGCAACGTCTGCCGTGGCTTGTGCTACTTAGGCCATTCCACCGCCGTTATCTCCACGGCCACCAGCAAAACCACCTCTACATCCTCCTCTGCGGCCACGTCCACGTCCAGCATCTAGTTCCATAACTGACCTATAAAATGAAATCAGTTATATGGTAACCAGATAAGAAACACTCGATTTCTTGCCAACACTCATTACTTCCAACTACTTCCTTGGAAGTAATTCAAACAAACCAAATCAGAGATCATACAACAAGAACACAACATGCCTATTCCCCAAAGATTCCCGAAAGACTCGACCAGCTCTGATACCACCCTTAATGTGACACCCTTAACCCGGGCATCACATTAACAACTTTACTTAAAATAAAATAATCACTATTAGTGAGTTGTTGATTTACTTTCGGAAAACTTAAGGATCTTAAAACTCTTTTCTAATAATAATGTTTACTTTCCTAAAAAATTTAAAAACAGAAAACAGCATACAAAACTAATGCAGAGATACTGAAATACATCAAGTTCATTGATCCTTAAGCCTTTATATAAACAGGCTTCTTGACAGAAATTCAGAGTGATAATTCATAAGATCCACTACATGATTTCCAGTTTAAAGTTAGAGATAGGGTTAAAGAGTCATGACTAAACATCAGCTTTCGAAATACATTGTTCATATCAAACTACCTCAAGATAAAAACTTCCTAAGAGCTGGCCAAACTAAAGATTCCCATTAGGGAGGCCCTGGTAGACATCCCCGTCCCTGGGAGGTGTAGGTGGTGCAGTCACCTCTATATCTACTCCCTCGTCAGGAGCGTTGACATCATCGTCATCTCCAATAGGTTGAAACGGGGGCTCCTCCTCCATCAGTTCTACAGGATCCTCCTCAATCCACTCCTCAGGATCCTCCTCAATCGGGGAAGCTGGAGCTTCTTCCGGCTGAGGCTGTGCTTGAGGAAACTCAAGATCTAAAAGGCCCAGGTTCGCCAGATGCTGTAGATAAAGCTCCATAGGTGGCAGTCGTATATGAACAGTATCAACACTATGAACACGTCTCATAGATGCTTCCTCTGAACCCTCTATGGAACAAACAGGTCTCATATACGTCACTATGCGAGACAAGCCTGGAGCAAAGGTCCACGTAGCGAGGTCATCCCCGTTTTCAAACAGTAGAGCCCGGGACCGAGAGTGTGTCGACTGTATCATTGCCGGATCCATCTATTCTCAAGTATATAACATATATACATATAACAAGAACAGAAAACAGCAAGAATGCAAGGGTGAGATACCAGTATATGGATGAATTATGGCGACTAAATGTCCAAACACAGAGCAACGCGTATATACAAATATTCATATTCAACATATAAATTCTCACAAAATAATCATGTAAATCACCAATCGTCGTCGTTTTTGAAAACATGGCATTTCTATAGTTCATCATTCTGTCCTAGTCTCCGAAGACCCCAACTCCATGCAATTTTTTTTTTTGAAAATAGTAAGCTGATCAGGCTCAATTACCGCAAAGGCACACCGTCTCGAATACCTTATTCATGAAGATATCCGAAATAACACCGTCTCGAATACCTTGTGCACCAAGGTATTCGGAATAACACTGTCTCGAATACCTCGTTTATCAAGATATTCGAAATAACAGGCACGTCTGCCAAAAAGAATGCATGTAAAACCTTTTATTTTGGCAGCTTCTCTTTGTGTCACATTCTTTCCTTGTAGAGGCTCAAGGCTCACGACCACCCATGAATTTTAAATATCTTAAATCTTTTATTTTCAACACAGGACATTAAAGTCCGAGTGTCCAATCACAACAGCCCTAGACCCGTGCACTAGTCTAGAACTTTGTGGTCGTAGAAAAACAGTCTTTACCCTTTTTACTCCGTTTTCCACGTTTATCACAACATTTGTAGAACACAGTCCACAACAACTTGTATAGGACACACAGTCCACATCCACTTGTATAGGACACACAGTCCACAATATCATATAGAGGACACACAGTCCACAGCATTGTGATACGGATCATGGATCCTCGTGCTTTAACTCTAGTATCTTGACGTCTCGATTACTAGGTTAACTTTTTAACTATATTTTCGTTCAGTGAAAAACAAATACGAAAACCAAAATTTTCCTTAACTTATCCAAGTTATCTGACATTTTCCTTTGAACAAAATCTTTCAAATAAAAACTTTTCTTTTGAAATCCTTTTATTTAAAACTTTAAGTTTTGAAAAATCCATTTCTATTTTCATAATACCATTTTTATTTTCAAATCTTCTTTTTCCTAAAATACTTGAAATTTCCAAATAAATTCCTTTTAGGTTCTAAACAAACTTTTCTTCTTCAAAACATTTTCAAGGAAATTAATTGTCCTTTTTGTCTAAAATAACTCAAATTTTTCCAATTGAATTTTAAAACTGGTTTTATTCTCTAAAATTTTCACTAAACCACTAAAATTATTTAACTTCCCCTTTTTATCAAAACCTTGTTAAAAAGAAACCTTTATTTATAATTTTCTTTGTAGATATTTTCTTAAAGCTTTTATCTTCATTATTTGAGCTCTAACCAGTGGTTAATTAGGTTTCCATGCAACAACTTCAACACATATACAACAACTTCAACATGTATAAGTAACATGCACATTTTCATAAATCAATACATATACAACAACTTCAACACATATAAGCAACTCGCATATTTTCATTAACCATTAATTCATCATGAACTCAAAATCCAACCAAAACAACCACAACAATAACAACATCAATCAAACACATCAAAATAAACACACAAGACATTTAATCATCATAACATAATTATCCCTCAGACTTTCTCCCCTTACCTTAAAGCGAAGTGTAAAAGGAGTGTAGTTATCTTGCAGTTTCAAGAGAACGGACTCGGACTCCGGTCACGATTGCGAATCTAAGCAAAACCAAGTATTTACATAAGTTAAAAATTTTATAAAATCACCCCAAATTCCTTATGCATGTCTCGGTCATGACTACCAAAGTATGATAAAAATTTTGAATTTTTTTACAAGCCTTTGGATTTATGATCCTCAAGTATCATAGAGATAAAATAAATGTTCAAAAATTAGAAATCAATTTTAATCTCTTATCCACATGTAAAAGTGAGTTCGGCCTACACATAAATGTGTGTAAAAATTTTGATTTTTCAACTTTCTAGGTACATGCATGTATTTAAAATAGTGAGTATAGCAAGTGTTCTTCATGAAATAAATATAACTCCAAATCTCTTCAACTTTTTATTAAAATGCTTGAAATCAACATGATAATCAAAGCAACTTTTTCCTTCAAAATTTTTAAATAAGGTCATTCTCTACTTGGAAAACACATGCATGTTTAAGAGAAATGGTTAATTAGAACAATGTGTTTTCATTAAAAATCAAAGTCGAGCTTCCTTAACCCCAATAATTAGGGTTTCAGCCCTATTAAGCAAAATGAGAAGAAAATCTCATTTGTTTGTGTAGCTTAAGAGTTTAGAAATTACATGCATTAAGGTTTTAAAGACATGCTAGTACATTTTTTAACAAAACTCTAACTTTCCTCTACATATCATTTTCGGCCTTAGCAAGTAAAAATGAGAAGGAAAACTCAATTTTTATTTAACTGATGAACTTAAAAACCACATGCATTCAAATTTCTAAGTCATGCATGTAAAGATTTTTGTAAAAACATCATCCTTTTCACTATAGGGGTTTCGGCCACCCTACAAAAATAGTCATTGGAAACCCTTTTGTAACATGCAAGTGCAGTAGCTGATGGTAAATGTGGGGTTAAGCTCAAATAAATTGGTTTTAGGAACTACAAAAAAAAACTCTTTAGCGATCGAAGATTTAGGTCGCTAAACATGATAATTCGGTTGCTATATAGTTTGGCGACCGAATTAGCGACCAAATTAAGGGGGTAGCAGAAACCCTGGTGGCAAAATGTTTAGCGACCGAACTTCATTTCGGTCGCAAAATTATATATTTCGATCGCCGTATAGTTGGTCGCATGCTCAGCTCACCTCATTTGGTGACCGATATTCGGTCGCTATTTCGGTCGCAAATTTTGATTTTTTTTTTAAATTTTCATATAACTTAATCCTGCCGACCAAATATTGTTTTTCAACTATTACCCCATTGATTTTTAATTTCTAATATAAACAAAATACACCAATATTTTTTTTGAATAAATAGAAAACGTAAATATGATGTACTAACGATCCATAACACCACAGTCAATATGATCAAGAAAACATATACATTAATTAATGCAAGTTTAATAATTGTTTATAAAAAAACACACCACAATCAATAAGTACTAATCAAAATATCAAAACTCATCAATCTTCCAAAGGGATGAACATGTAGAAGCGAGAACCCCCAAGGTACTTAAACTTTGCCAATGCACCAGTGGACAACAAATACAACTCCCTGATACCATTTGTATCTGTTGCAAAATATGGGTGATCCTCATGGATTACTATATTCCCATTGAACAAATTTCCGCTTTTGTCTTCAATAGTCACAACACGCGGTATTTCTTGTCCCCAACGACGGTAGAATGATCGCGGGATTGAAATCAAATCCTACCAATACACAAGAACAATTTTGTAATGATTAGTTTACGCCTTAACTATCATTACGTGAATCCGATCATTATTCTTAAGTTGATGAGATATTGTACCTGGTCTATATGGATGGTTGTCTCAAAACATTTAGTCGGATCTATTTTCTGATAAAACAATAAGGAAAACAAGTCATATGTCTAAACTTCATCAAGTGATAATAAGAAAAGATGGAAAGATCCATGTAGCATACTAGCATGTTAAAATAGAACAAAAAAATTCAACTTCACATGCAACTTTACAGATTAGCAAACATAGTAGTTTTCAGGAAAGCAGATGCTTTTACGTCATTTTGAAGGATGGTCATAGAGAGGATTGGCATGGTTACTACCTTTGGATGCCAAATGGCGTTTCACAATCATTTCATCATAAGATTGAATAACTTAACTCATAAATCAATCTATCGCTTAACAACTAATGACATAAAACAAAACACATAAACCATTCACATGAACATTCTATAATCTCTCAATTAGAATATAGTACTACTATTAACAAGTAATTCCCAATTGAAATCACAGTATTACAAACAACATGTAATTAAGTTACACCCTAAGGTCCCAAAACCCAACAATCAACATTCATTAGCAACATATGCAGAATTCATACGGTTTTTAGTCAACTTAGATGATTTTATTAAAATACCAAATGAAGTCGGATTTAGACAAACGACCCTCTATGGAAAGATAAACAAGTATAGTTTATAAATTTAAATTTAGTTTTGGGAAAAAGCATTCCAAAAAGTACAATTTTAACCAACAAGCTATCGCATTCGAAAAACAGGACAGCAATTGTCCTCTAACTTTTAACAGAATTTTCTTCATCAATACTCAGTTAAAAACATCAAATTCAGTGCCTAAACTGTAGAAAATCGAGTCTAGTTTCTAACAAAATAAGAATCATAAACAAAATAGTTCTACAAAAACAGTTATATGGAAAACACTGAACCTATGTCCATACGGGTATTCAGGACAGCAACTATAACATCTCCTTGTAAGCAATATAACAAACACCTATCAAGCAAGATCCTTTAACATATCTATTCTCACATATTGGCATATCAACACCATCACAAAATCAAAACCAAATTACAATATACATGCAAATAGAAAATCAACTAATTAGAGCATGTATCAACAACTCCTAAGCTTTGATTGCAGCATACTTCAACAAATATATATTGAAGCATATTTCAATAAAAACTTAAATAAAATATAGTAGCAAACATCCTATTGAGCTCCTCTCTCCACTAACAAGACAACACATAATTGTCAAACACATGCATAACTTCTAAATTAGCAACACACAACGAGAATCCCGCCTTTTTGACAGGATCACATCCTATTGAAACAGGCCAAGGGTGGGTGGGAAATATACACAACAAACCTGGCAACAGAAAGACCAAAGACCAAAGACACAGCTTATTGCAACAGATAATAACCTCTAAAGAACTTGGATATCTAAGAGACTATGACTCATTCTGCGTAATGGAAAGAAAATATCAACAGCATATCATGATATCTTACAATTAAACTTTAGCATAAATGAAAAACAATAAGGACAGAGAAGAATTACTTTACTTGACCCTTTGTTTGAACTCACATACTCGCCATTTTTCTTTTATGCATTTGAGTAATATGACTAATATAATAGCAATCACTTTCTTAAATTCAAACAAAAATTAAAGCAAAAACTGATATTAGCAAACTAAAAATATAGGCAGAAAAGCAAGGGTCAAATGCATATATTAGCATTAACCCAAAAAAAAATGCATATATTAGCAATCTGATAACAGGTCTCAATTTAAACTCTGAAAATAGTTTATGAACATAAAAATCACATCAAGATAAACTATATGAATGAGATAAAACTTAAGAAATGTCCTATAAAAAAATAAAAAATAAAAAATAAAAAATAAGAAATGTAGTGTGAAAGCCTGAAAGGCTTCTTAATCCACTTAGGAAGAAAAGTTCAGTTATCTAACTATTCCCCAGAGAAAAACTTGGCATTACCCACAGAGAAAATTCTCAAACAACTCACGTGCATTTTCCATAATCAACTTAATTCACACAAACAACTTAACATCAAATATAATTTTAGAACAAAGAACAAACAATAGACAACAGAGAACTTGTGGTCAGGATTTAACCACCATTATAATTTGGCTGAAGAACAGAACCACTAAATGTAGCAGAATGAGACCAAAAACGTGAAGGAGAGATGAAAACATACCAGAGAAGGAAGAGGACGGCAGCGCTGCTCTGGTGGTGCCGGCAACGGTGGCAGCCGTGTGGAGAAGGAGGGAACTGAGAGAGAGAAAAAGTTAGAAACAGAGAGAGAGAGAGAGAGCTGGAGAGAGAGAGAGGAGAGCTTACCGTGATGGTGGTGGTCGGAGGAGGGGTGGCAGTCGCGAACCGTGGTGGCCGGAGGAGAGAAAGAGAGATCGAGTGAGAGAGAGGAAGAGAGAAATCGCGAAATGGAAGAAGAAAGGGGTTTCTGTGTTTTTAGGGATTTTAATTTTTAGCGACTGAATATTTCGGTCGCTAATTCAGTCTCAAGAGCGCCATTTCAAAATTTAAATCCATGAATTTAGCGACAGATTATTTAATCGGTCACTAAGACGCGCGCTTTTAATTTTTTTAACGCGTCGTTTTGCGACCGAATTAATATCGGTCGCAAATGTAAATAAAATTTAACCGCTGCATCTAATTCGGTCGCTAAAAGGCATAAAATTTTTGGCTTTTAAGTTCCTTTATTTAGCGACTGAAATAGCGACCGATAACCCTACTACGCTCTATTTCGGTCGCTATTTCGGTCGCAGTATTATCTCTAAACAGGATTTCATGTAGATCCTATAATCGGTCGCCATTTCGGTCGCCAACAGCAACCAAAAAACTCGATCACTATTTTCGATCGCTAAACAACCTTTTTTTGTAGTGAATATGCATCATGATAAAATCAACTTGTAACACAAAATCATTAACATGCATATAAGTAAATGTTAGGTTTTTGGAAAGATGAAGAGTAGAATAAGAAGATTATACCCTTGGTGATGTTGATGATGATGAGGATGAGCAAGTTTTGAATCTTCTCAAGAGTAAGATGATGAAGAACTTGAAAGCTTATAAGTATGATAATGGTGAAAATATGAAATAAATGTGTGAGTTGCTTTGAAGAAGAAGAAAGTAAAGTGAAACAAGTGTGTGAGGGAGAAGTATTTATATAGGAGAAATGGGGGAGGGGGGCGCTGCTACCTTGGTGAGTAAGTGAGGGATTTTTAATTTTTTTTGTAAATTAAAACTTAATTCTTTTATCTTAAAATAATAGGTTTTCTTGTTAAAGTAAAAGAAATAATTACTTGAGTAAGGAAATGATGTTAAATAGTGAATATAGTCATTATTCATCTCAAATCAAGTCCATTCAAAATCTACATCAAATCTGATTTTATTTAATTTTTGCTCGTCCCAGTTCCATTTGTTTCCTGTCAGTGAAAATCGATCGTATTTTACTTCGTAAATTTCTACGCGAAAATCTATATTGAAAGAAATAATTTCTAAAATCATGAAAATGGTTATAATTGAGTTGAAAAAAATAAAAAAAAATATTTTACTAATCGAAATTATTTTTCTGGGTCAGTACGACTTAACTGACAGTAAAAACTCAGACCGGGATCGTCTGAAATTTCTACCAATATTTTAATAGTAGTTTTCTACTATAAAATAATTTATGAAAATAATTTAGATTCATTAAAATAATTTACTCAAGTTTATAGTATTAAATATTTACGGACAAACATAAGCATAGATTATAGACAATTAGAAAAAAATTGGGGTGTTACAATCTTAGCCCAACAACCTCTTCCCCCTCCTATCCAGATAAGAGTCACCCGCCTGTCTCTGTCTGAGAGACTTTCTTGTGTCTTCTCATCCCTTAATACTGACCTTGTCAGAATCAGACCTCTGTTCAAGTTAGCTTTTCTTCCCTTCTTTTACTATAGAACCCTTCATCAACTTGTCTTTCCCCGTATTTCCTCACCCTTCTCTGTGCCCAAGGTACCCTCTATCTTAGCCTTGCCTTGGTACGTAGACCAGTCTGCTGCTTCAACTAGTCTGACCGTAGAAGCCTCCACTCCTCAAATGGTAGATTTACATAGCTTCAACTTGCTTCAGGCTCAGCTAGAAGAAACCAGAAGACAACTGGATGAAGAAAGGCATGCTAGGATGCTTTTAGAAAAGACAGTAGAAGCTCTATTTTTGCTTTTTAGTCATCCTGGGTAGTTGTGTGTAAATTCTGCCTTGTAATGAGAAGCTTATGATGAATAAAATAAATACTATTTATCCTTTATCTTTTCCATTCCTTACTTTTCTGTATCTTGTTTATTATTCTTTTTTGTTGTTGACAAAAGGGGGAGAAAGTAAATAAGGTTAAGATGATTAAATGATAGAAAGTAAGTAAGGTTAAGATGATTAAATGATGGAAAGTAAGGTTAAGAAGATTAAATGATGTCTAAGTAAAAACTAAAAACAAGTTAAAATGGAACTTGTCTTTAAGTATATCTCTAATCATATATATAACTCTCATGCTGTGCTAAGTGAACCTAAGTGCACTTGTCTGCACAACCCTTCTGGCTAAGAAAATTTCAACTTGTCCGAATCCTATTTTTTTTCCTGCTGTTTCTCTCTAAGGGGAGATTGTTAAGTCTCTAAAATGTCTGATGTGCATTTCCCTAAGTTTTGATGAAAATTAAACAATGGATAATGATTTAATTAACCTTTATATTGGTTACTAACCTGTCTACCCAGTGTGCATATCAAAATAGTAAGAAGTCACATTCTCACCGGTCTGCCCACATAGATGACCACTTGTCTGGAGAAGCAAAAGTCAACCTGTCTGCTGACTAGGATTGTTGACTTTCTGCATTGAAGTTTCATCGTGTCTTCTGATAAGTTCCTATACTTGTCTGAGGTTCTTCGATGAAGAACCCAAGTACAAAAAGCTTTTGGAATCTGTCCCCTCATACAAAAGACTCTGAAGCTCTCTCTTTCTTAATCTCACGCTTATCAAGAAAAGTCAGAAGTCATTCTCGCAAGAAACCTAGGAAATCAGAGATAAAGTCCAGTTAAAGAATGTTTCCAACATACTTTATTCCCTAATACTCTTGGGTATTACACGAAAATGGAAATGTGCTCTACAAAGTACAAAAGCATTCTACACCACTCTGATTTGGCTACTGCACGATGCATAAAGCCACGATCCTTCATGTTAGAGTACAACCAACGTTCCTATTGCATTGATGGCTGCCCAGAATGACTCTATTGCATTTAATGAAGTTCTGCTTGAAGCCAACATTTGAAGGAATATCTCTAAAGGATCTTAAATGCTTGAAGGCTATAAATACATAAATCATTGAAGATGAAGATATATAACACACATCATTAAAAGAGTCATTACTCTGCGCATTTATTTCTTCATTCTTTCAATATGTATTCTTCAATCATTTGAAGTTATTACACAGTCTTTCCTAAGCTTTACATTTAATCCACTCTCTGAGTGTTAGTGAAAGAACTGTCTGTCTGATTGTATTTATTACAAACAAACTTCTCAAACAAACCTGAGTGAGCCTGAAGAGGCTAGGTGTGCAAAGAATAATTGTCTTGGAGCTTGAAGAGGCTAGGTGTACAAACAATACTTTGAGTCTGTAGCCTGATCAGCTATAGTGGATAAAACTTGGTGCTATCAAGGACTGGACGTAGCTCTTTGTGTTGAAGAGTGAACCAGGATAAATAGCTGTGTTAATCTCTCTTCCCTTACACTCTTTAGTTGTTTTGATTATATTATCCACTTTCTAACTAAAGGGGTTAAAAAGTGTGAATATCAAACTTGTTTTCAAGTTATCTGCTTGTGTGTTTTTCTGTTAAAGTCAGAGAGGTCACCTGTCTATGCAGTGTTCTCTCACTTGTCTGAACCTAACTTCTGTGTGCAAAAAGTTTTCGACTTTATTTTAAATTCTGATAAACACAATTCAACCCCTTCTCGTGTTTATAGTTGTCTATTTTAGTTAATTTGTTAAAATATTATTAAATGTTAGTATAAAATCTTTTACATTGACTAATTGATGGTGCATAGAAATTAATTTTTTTTCCATTTTCCTATTTTTTTTTCTAACTATAACATATTACATAAAAGCGTAAGTCTTTTTGTTCAAAAATAAAATAGTTGTAATTTTTTAATTTATTAAAAATAACAATTTTAACTTTCATTTTAAAGTGAGATTACATTATATTTTATTTGAAACATAAATATAAATATTGATTATGTCATAATTATATTATATTAATTAAGACATAAATAGAAATTGATTAAAATTCAACGTATAAATATTCAAATATGAATTTAATCTCAAGATCAATACCTATGTGGAATCCGACTCCCACAACAATTATCAACCACCTTAATAAGGGAGCCTCGAGTGGTAGCAGAAACAAGTTTTTCCAGAAGATATAACATCGCTGCAAGAAGGATTGGACAGTTCAATTCACTCATACATACAGATAGGGCAATTCTTGTGTGAATTGACTTGCAAATTGGAGTTTATCTCTAGTTATGGAATTTCATTGTATATCCTCCCCTCAAGGGAGCTGGGTAGACTAATTTTTAGTGATATTTATGGGGTTGTTGCACCATGTGTAGTTTCTTATTAAAATTTTTTTGTTTGGGCTTTAGCTCCTCTATTTAAAAAATATAAAAAAAAATGACTTTTACACCAACGAAAAATGATATGGTACCCAACTTATCAATATTGGAGGTATAATCTGTTCCCGCGTGGTTTGGGCAGGCCCAATCTCTGTCGGTTGGCCCATAACAGAAGTAATGGCCCGTTGATCCAGGCACAGATGTTGGATGAAAACCATCTAAAAATAGGTTTAGGATAGTCAGTCTGCCTGACATGTCACTATAGGAACCGTTAGGTCACAAAGCGTCTGACTCGGTGTAAGGCGGTTTACCCTTGTATTTTGATGCATCCAAACATTAAGCAAATTACTTTAATTGAAGTGTCTGAGTATTGCTAAACCTTTACTTGAGATGTACATGATAGACAATATAAGTGCAGATCAAATAAAGAATGGAAGAACAAAGTGAAATCTATGCGCCTAGCATTTAGAATTAAAAGATCATCTACAGTAAAGCGTCTGACTAGCTAGTCATCAACAAGCTGAAGCTCAGTTCAGGTGTTCAATAAAAGATTCAAGCACAAGTTCTCTTGAAGATAGTGAAGTAAATCATTCAATCAGATAAAAGTCTTGATGATCACCGTCCATGTTGAAAGACAAATGCGTCTATATAATAGACTAATAGTTGAAGATAAAGTTATATATTGCAAAGCCTACACATATTAAAGATCTCCTTGAAGAATGAAGACTGAAATCTACTCTGTCTCGAGCAAACAAAGCTTATACAGAAACTCTTGTTGTATGAATGAACAACAAGATCTTCACATCTTTGCGCCAATACTGCAAAATTCAAGAACTATTGAAAGCTGCATCAAGAGTGTTCTCAACAAGTTTCTAAGGATTGCAAAGTCAAATATGCAATTCCCTGAAGAAATATTGAAGACCAACTCAAGTCAATATCAAGTTACAGTCTACACATACAATCTTTTCAAAGTGTCCCAAAAGCAGATATTAAGCAAGGATATTTACTTAAAGTAGAAGGTGTATGAAGATCTGTCAGAATTGAAAAGTACAAAGAAAGCGTCTGAAGATATGTCAGAACTGGAAAATACAAAGAAAGCGTATGAGGAACTGGTCAGATATTGAAGATTACTACAAAGAAGCATATAAGCAAAGTTATCAAAACCTTTGTTGTTAAGGGAACATCAAAGGAAGAAAATAACGCTTGAAGCTTTATTATGAAATCTGAAGGAAAATGACTTATTGAAGAAAGGAATCAAGCTTTCAATAAAAAATAATACTATTATTCTTATTTATCAGAAAGGTACCAAAAGTAAAAAGCACAAAGTATCTGTTATAGCTCTCTTTCTCGTTATAAGCTAGAAGCACATTTCTTTGATCCTTTCTCAATGTTTCACAAATAAGGAAAGTTGCACTGCCCAAGTTAGAAAAGCAACTACGCTTATCTCACTGGTCAACAAAGTTCTCCAACTATTCACAAACATTAAATGCAGGTCAGAACGAGTATTTTATATCCAGAAGACAAAGAGAAGATGCTGAAGCCTGAAGAATGTCTCTCAACGGATCTCTTTATGTTGGGTATAAAAAGAAGACTTTGAAGAAAGATGAACACAATAGTGGATATAGAATACATATCAGAACAAATAAAGAATACACTCAAGCAGAAAGCTTTTCTCTTTAAGAAAATATGATATTCTTTTTTCATATATAAATCATTAAAAGAAGACTAATCTCTGCAATCATACCTGCTCTTAAGACTTATTCACTCTTTGAGTATTATTTGGTTGATCTGCAACTTTGTAACCTTGAAGCTTTTACTTCACACAAATCTCACCTCTTGTAGAGCCTAAAGAGACTTTCTAAAAGAATACGTGCTTTTGAGCTTGAAGAGGCTGTGTGTACAAACAATACTTGTTCAGGAGCCTGAAGAGACTAGGTGTGCAAACAATACTTGTCTGTAACTTGATCAGTAATAGTGGAAAAACTTGGTGAAGCCAAGGACTGGATGTAGCCTAAGGTTTATGGGTAAACCGGGATAAATCTCTGAGTATACTCTCCCTTTCTTACCTTTTTACTTATTACTCTTAATTTACTGTCACTGACTCTTGGGGAGTGTTTGAAATAGCTATAAGTGTTTTATCTTACTGAATAGACGTCTATATAAAGCGTCTGATCTGCACTGTTTAGGTTTGTTCTAGAAAACATGCTTTTACGAAAACATTATTCAACCCCCATTCTAGTGTTGTTTTGTGCCATTTCAGTTGGTATCAGAGCTCAGCCTCTGGGTTGAGCACCTCACAAGTGTAGAGGAAACAATTCTGGAAAATGGCAAGTAAAGCAAGCTCTAGCAACAACATGTACAATCAGGGAACATATCTCAGCAGACCTCCCATGTTCAATGGAAAGGATTACAAGTACTGGAAAAGTAAGATGAGGTTGTTCATAGAATCAAATGATGCAAATCTTTGGGATATCATCTCTCAAGGACCTGATACTCCCACAGATGAAAATAGAATTATCATTCCAAAGAACAGATGGTAAACATATCATAAAAACATGTATCAACTGAATGCTAAGGCAAAATATCTTTTGGTATAATCACTCAGTAGATTTGAATACAACAAGATCTGCAGCTGTGAAACAACCAAAGATATCTAGGAAAAACTTGAGTAATACTATGATGAAGATAATTTTGTCAAAGAATCTTCCGAGGAACAATATGAAGATGATGATCTTGATAGCAATGGCCCTCAAAGGAAAAATAAAGATCCCTCTTCAAGTGTGATGAAAATCTATCTCAATGATGAAAATGAAATGAGGAAATCTCTGAACTACAAAGAAAATGAGAAAGTTTTGGAAAAAAGACAATGCCGCAAAAGCAACATTCAAAACAATCCGTGACAGAAGGCCACCAGTAATGAAAATGATAATTTGGGAAGATCTGGATAAAGAATCAGATGATAATTTCAAATGCCTTATAGTAGATACTGATTCAAATTTTGAGGTAAATTCTGAACTTATGGATTGACAAGATGCCTATTATAAAATTCTCAACGAATCTAACTGTATTCTTGATAAACTCAAAGAGCTTAAGAAAAAGTATGTGAAGCTCACAAAGGAGCATGAACAAAAAAATCTTGAGTTTGATGAGTTAATTAAAGAAAATAGTAAGCTTAAAGTTGAAAAGCTGAAGGCTGAGATCACTAATGAAACATTACGATCTGAAGAAGTGACAAGATTTCAACAACTCGGCCCCGCCATCTTGGCAAGACACCTCAGCCTCCAACTTCATGGCTAGACACCTTGGCCCGCCATCTTGATTAGAGACCTCAACCCCCTAAATTCCTAAACCAGAGCCCAGTCAAACTGTGAGGACCTCAACCCAGCAGTAAACAAACTCCACGCATATAAAGACAAGGAACATCTTAAGGTACATAGCTCGACCATGCATGTACCAAGAAGTCAGTTGACGTTCTGAGAAACACAGCTCGGTCACCTGCACCACGTCATAAAAACAAGGGAACATTCCAGAAAAGGACACATATACAACACTCGTAACGGATGACGCCCACGAATCTTGCTAATGGATGATGCTCACGATTCTAGCTAACAAAGAGGAACCACCTCAACCGTCTCACGTGCCCCGCACACGAGAGAGACGTTATAAGAAGAGGACATTTGCTCACACCAAAGGATGCCTCTCGGAGGAGAGAAGACCCACCTTCTCTAAGGAATACACATTACAATCCTAGAACTACGTTAGCCTTGATTCCCAATCGGGATACGTAGGAACGAAATTCCATATTCCATCAGGCTTAATCCATAATCTCCCACCATCTCCGCCTTGCCGGAGCTTATTATTTCTACTAAGACATAACATAATCATAGAAGATATTTTTTAATAGTAAAGTGAAGACATTATCAACAATAATGACAGAAACAGAAGTCTGATGTCCTCTTTGAGACAGCATGTCAGCACATTGATTCGCCTCTCTACTGGTTACAACAACAAGAGTTGTCTAAATGGGTAGCCTGAGAGATGAATAGCCTCTTCAAGTACAGGTTTGATGGGAGGATAATTGGTGTATCCCTTCCTGAGAAGAGAAGATTAGCAATAACCATGGAATCAACCTTGAAGATGATCTGCTCGAGGGACAGTGCTTGAGCTAATTTGATGCCATGTAGGAGCCTGCACGTCTCAACAAGACTATCACCTTATATTGGATGTATAAAGATACTCAACTAATATAAGGAAAACCCAACACAAAAACAAAATAAAATAAATAATCAAATTGTTTTCATATTTTTCAGAAAACTTCTTTGTAATTGACATTCTTAATAACAAAGCATGCTTCACCATCATCCTTACATCTAAAAATTTTCAATCTGCTCTTGCATTTTATCCTAGACATAGCAATGTATAATTGGCCATGCGAAAACATTGGGCATGGCAAATATTTTACAACATGAGATAACATTTGTCCTTGACTTTTACTTATCGTCACTGCAAATCTCAAAACCGATGAAATTCGTCGTCTCTGAAATGAAAAAGGAATTCCATGATCTGAAAGGGCTAAATTCATCCTTAGAATGTAGTTTTTGTCTCCAATGTAATTCCCAGTAGCAACTTTAGCACCAATAACATATTAAATATGTTCTTTGTTTCTCTCAATTTTATATGAGGGTTAACTATTATTTTTATGGTGTACATTTTTTTGGTGGATTATTTTTATTATGTATTTAATAATATCACTTGTTGAAGTATTAAATATCTCTCTCAATTTGATATAAATTTAATATAAAAATAAAGATAAAATATAATTATTATGAATGAATAATTATAAGATCTAAATTTTAAAATAACAAGTCATTTTATCCATGAGTAAAAGACTTTGAAAAAGTTTCATTATGTGTCTTTTATTGACAAATTGACTTTGTATTAGGCAATTTGTAAATACGTACATATAAAAGAAAGTATAAACTAATTAATGAGAAATGGTATGTTCTTGTGCACAAAAGATCAAACAGTGTGCCTATACTCACGAAGAAATTAATTTGTTTTCAATTCAATACTCATCAAACTCCAACATTACTCTTAGGCCTTATAAGAATCGTTTTTTAAAAGCAACATAATGTAAATTTATTGGAATGTGACCAGCCAGGGGGCGTAGGGTCACAGTGGTGCTTAGTAGGGAGATTTCTCAAGACTAAACCTATTCGTTTCCTTGCCATGAGGGATAGGTTGTCAACTATCTGGGAGCCTGGGAAGGGAGTTGCTGTTAAGGCTTTAGAGTATGGGAGGTTCCTGTTCCAATTTTTTCACAAATTTGATATGGAGAAGGTGTTAAAGGATGGCCCTTGGCTTTTTGATAACTATATGCTGACTTTAGCAAAAATCCAACCAGGTGATGAAGTGATGGCGATTCCATTGGAGCATGTAGATATGTGGGTTCAGATCTTTAATCTCCCTTTTGGCTTCATAACAGAAATGGTGGGAAGGAGTATGGGAAACTATATTGGGGAGTTCCTGGAGTATGATGAGAAAAACAACGATGGCCCATGACGTGCTTACATGCGAGTGCGGGTTCGAATTGATATACATAAGCCCCTGAAGAAGGAGAGGATGGTGAGGAAGGCTGGAGGAGATTGGGTCACTGTTACTTTCAAGTGTGAAAGACTAGGGTTATTTTGCTTCCTATGTGGCTTGGTTGGTCATTCTGATCAGCAGTGTGATAAAATTTTTGAGATGGAGGAGGATAAGGGTGAGAGGCGGTGGGGTAATTTCTTGAAAGTTGAGCAGCGGCGCCAGCTGATCATCGGGACCACAAATCAGTGGTTGAGGGAGGAGGGCAGTGGTGCGAAACCATCGGCGACTAGGGGTCGGAGCAGTTATGGAGACGATATGCCACAGCATGATTCTCGGGATTTTGCAGCTGGCGTTAGGAGTGATGTACAGGATTCAGATATGGGAGCTAATTTGAATTTTAAAAATTCAGTTAATGCTGTTATGCATGGCTCATGCAATCTGGAAGATGCTATGCGTGGAAATAGGGATATCATTGATAAAGGAAAGGCTGTTATTTCCTATACTCATGCGGCAGCAGATATGGAAGGGGACCACAGGTTTATGACTCTTCATGCAACGAATTCTATTTTGCATGCAGGAGTTGACGTTGACTCGGATTTGTATAATGAGCGTAAACGAGGAGAGAGAATAAAGGACTGGAGGGTGATGATGCCACTATTGTTGATTTAGAAAAATTTTCATCGGTAGGCCCAGTGTCCCAAGTCTATCGGGGCCAATGATTATTTTCAGTTAGAATTGTCGAGGCCTGGGTCACCTGAACGTAGTTCCTACGTTAAATAACCTTATCCGAACATATAGACGGGAAGTTATTTTTTTGTTTGAAAATTTGGTTAATGCTAACAAAATTGAGGAAGTGTATTGGTTTTGATAGTTGTTTTGCCATTGATAAGGAGGGGAGGAGTGGTGGAGTGACTATTTTGTGGCGGAGTTCTTTTCAATGTGAAATTTCTACTTATTCTCTTCATCATATTGATGTCCTTGTTAATGATGCTGATAAAGGTAGATGGAGGATTACAGGCTTCTTTGGTTTTCCTGATCGTACTCGTAGAAGAGAGTCATGGTCTCTGTTGAGAAGACTGGCTGGTTTATTTCAGTTGCCTGGGTGTATTATTGGAGACTTCAATGATCTCTTATCTCCTGAGGATAAACTGGGTAGAATTGATCATCTTAATTATTTGATGAGTGGCTTTAGGGAAGCAGCGCTTGCAGCAGGTCTTTGTGATATTAATTTGGAGGGTTATCAATTTACATGGAGTGCCAGGAAAGGAACTGATCAGGTGGTGGAGGAGAGACTTGATAGAGCAATGGCTAATAATACATGGCTAGAGTTATTTCCTCAGGTTCGTCTTCTAAATTTGGTAGCTCATATTTCAGATCATACTCCTATTCTTCTTCAGCGTGATCCTCCGGTTACAAATGTCAAGCGCAAGCGATTTCGTTTTGAAAATGCGTGGTTGGTTGAAGATGATTTTTTGGATACTGTTCAGAGGGGTTGGTCGCATGGTAGGTAAGGTAACATGGTTTCTAGATTACATGGGTGTGCTGATAGCCTTAGCTCTTGGAGTAAGAACTTGCATGCAGATTTTAAATCCAAAATTTTAGAGTGTCGCAAGCAGTTGGAGAGTTTGCAGGATCGCAGGGATGAAGAGGGTGTGGCTCAGTTTGTGGAGACGAAAAATTGTATGGCTATACTTGTGGTTTAGGAGGATAGCTTTTGGAGGCAAAGGGAAAAAACTTTTTGGCTAAAAAATGGTGATTTAAATACCCGTTTCTTCCATGCTTCTGCTACTATTCGATCTAAAACAAATAGAATCCAGAGGCTTCAAAATGATGATGGTGTTGTTACGGATGATCCGGCGCATATAAGGGGTATTGCTAAAAATTATTTCATGGACATTTATATGCAGCGCCAGGGGTCTTATGATCTGGTGGTGGACGTAATTCATCCATGCATCATAGTTGAAGATAATGACGTCCTCACTAGGCCTTTTGTGCGCCTGGAAATTTTTGAAGCTCTCAATCTAATGAATGATGATAAGTCCCCGGGTCCAGATGGTTTTAATCCGGCTTTTTGCAAAAGAAGTTCGGATCTTTATTGTGAGGAGATATTTGGTGCTTGCTGTCTTTGGCTTGAGAGAGGTACTTTCCCATGCACTATTAATGATACAAACATAGCTTTGATTCAAAAAAATGATAATCCTAAATCAATGAAGGATTGGCACCCTATTTCGCTATGTAATGTTATTTATAAAATTCTCTCTAAGGTTCTCGCCAATAGACTGAAATTGATTCTTCATAAATGTGTCTCTAATGTCCAATCAACTTTTGTCCCAAGTCATTCTATTCTGGACAATGCTATGATGGCCTTTGAGATCATTCATTTTATGAAAAGCAAGACAAAAGGTAAGGTGGGTGATGTGGCGCTAAAAGTTGATATGAGTAAGGCATACGACAGGGTGGATTGGGGATATCTGAGAGCTGTTATGAGGCGTATGGGTTTTGTTGATAAATGGATTGAGTGGATCATGCTTTGTGTGGAGAGAGTAAATTACTCAGTCTTGGTTAATCAGGAGCTTGTAGGTCCAATTCAGCCTGGCAGAGGATTGAGATAAGGAGACCCACTTTCGCGTTATTTATTTATTCTGTGTTCAGAAGGGTTGACAGCTTTGTTGAATCAAGCTAAGAGTAGAGGTGATTTGCATGGGGTCAAAATTTGTAGAGGAGCTCCAATTATTTCACATCTCCTGTTTGCAGATGATTGTTTTTTGTTCTTTAAGGCCAAGGAGAATGAAGTTGTGGCTATGAAGGAAATCCTGGCTAAGTATGAAGCTGCTTCTGGTCAGGTAATTAATTTCTAGAAATCTGAAATTTATTATAGTAGAAATACTAGAGTGGAGGTGCGTGACTTTATTGCTAATTTACTTGGTGTTCAAATCTGTTTTGGTACTGGTAAATATTTGGGTCTCCCCTCTATGATCGGTAGGAGCAAGAAATCATTATTTGCTTTTATCGAGGATCGGGTGTGGCGGAAGATTAATTCTTGGGGTGGTAGGTCTCTTTCTAGAGCTCGAAAGGAGGTTATGATAAAATCAGTGCTTCAATCTATTCCTACCTATTTTATGAGTATTTTCCTTAGATGAAATTCAGAAACTCATGAATTCTTTTTGGTGGGGTAGTGGTGGGGCTAATAGCAAAGGAATAAAATGGCTCTCTTGGGATAAACTTGCTATGCATAAACTTGATGTTGGTATGGGCTTTAGAAATCTTTATGCTTTTAATGTGGCGCTTCTTGGTAAACAGGATGGCGGTTCTTGACACAACTGGATTCTCTTGTGACGAAGCTATTCAAAGCTAAATATTTTCCACATTGTGGGTTTCTCGAAGCCTCTATTGGAAATCATTCTAGTTATGTTTGGTGAAGTTTATGTGAAGCAAGAGTTCTTCTTAAAGAAGGCATCAAGGGGTGTGTTGGTGACGGAAGTAATATTAGTGTGTGGCTTGATAGGTGGACTAATAACTCGGATTTAGTGATACCCATGAATGCCGCTTCTTTTGATCATAATTTGAGGGTCTGTGATATATTGGAGGAAGGTAGAAAGATGTGGAATGTGCCCTTGGTTGAAAGTTGTTTAAGCCAAGAATCTGCTACATTAGTTTTAAATTCTCCTCTTTTTGAAGCAATCAAAGATGACCAGAAATTGTGGAGTCTAGATCGAAAAGGCAACTACACATTCCGGTCTGCCTATAGGTTCTGTATGGATAAAATGCAGGATGTGGCTCATCTTAAAGCACCTGGGAATTGGAAGCTTATTTGGGATCTTAGAGTGCCCCCTGTTAAGTCTCTAAAATGTGTGATGTGCATTTCCCTAAGTTTTGATGAAAACTAAACATTGGTTAATGATTTAATTAACCTTCATATTGGTTGCTAACCTATCTATCGAGTGTGCAGATTAAATAAGAGAATCATCCGTCCAACACAAGTGATTGAAACACACGTCCAACACTGTAGTGATTGAAGCTCACATCCAACGCAAGTGATTGAAACGCATGTCCAACACTGTAGTGATTGAAGCTCACGTCCATCGCAAATGTTTGAAGATTGAAGCTCACATCCATTGCAAATGTTTAAAGCGCACGTCGAAAACACAAGAGAAAGAAACTTGCGTCCACTAAAGTGATGAAAGCCAGCATCTACTAACGTGGCATTTGGAGCGCGTCCATTAAAGTATCAGAACAGCGCGTCCAATAAAGTATTAGAATAGCGCGTCCACTAGGGTATCAGAATGGATCGTCCAATGATGTGGCAATTGGAGCTCGTCCATTAAGGTCAGAATGGCTCGTCCAATGACATGGCAATTGGAGCTCGTCCATTAAGGTCAGAATGTATCCGTCCAATGACGTGGCAAAAGACTCTCGTCCACCAGAGTAACTAAGACTTTCGTCCACCAGAGTAACTGAGACTCTCGTCCACCAGAGTAACAGAGACTCTCGTCCACCAGAGTAACTGAGACTCTCGTCCACCAGAGTAACTGAGACTCTCGTCCACCAGAGTAACTGAGACTCTCATCCACCAGAATAACTGAGACTCTCGTCCACCAGAGTAACTGATACTCTCGTCCACCAGAGTAACTGAGACTCTCGTCCACCAGACTAACTGAGGCTCTCGTCCACCAGAGTAACAGAGGCTCTCGTCCACTAAAGTAACAAAGGCTCTCGTCCACTAAATGTGACAGAAGCTCTTGTCCACTAGAGTAACAGAAGTGCTCGTCCACTAAAGGTGACAGAAGCGCTCGTCCACTAGTCTTTGGACTTGCTGAGTCCTTAATATGGAGCTCGTCTACTAGCCCGAATGAAAACTCAAATGACTAGATAGACGTGATTATTTTCAAGATGGAAGCACTTATCTTATGAACGCAAATTCTATAAGGATTATCAGAATCTTAGTTTAAGAACCAGAAAGAGACTTGAAGCCTTCTCTCCTACTCAGTTTCACGATTATCAAGAAAGGTCAGAAGTTACTCTCTCAAGAAACCTTGGATAATCAGAATCAAAGACTAGTTAAAGAATGCTTCCAACGTGCTTTATTCCCTAGTACCTCTGGTCCTTACACAAAAAGGGAAGTGTACTCAGTAAAGTACAAAAAGCTTTCTACACAACTCTGATATGGCTATAGCACGATGAATAAAGCCATGATCCTTCATGTTAGAAGTACAACCAACGACTCTATTGCATTAATGGCTGCCCAGAATGACTCTATTGCATTAATGACTGCCCAGATCGACTCTATTGCAATTAATGAGGTTCTGATTGAAGCCAACATCTGAGGGGATGTCTCTAACGGATCCTAAATGCTTGAAGACCATAAATACAGAAGTCATTGAAGATGAAGAACAAGAGAATACACATTGCATTAAAACGCCATTACTCTGCATTAATTTCTTCATTCTTTTATTCTGTATTCTTCAATCATTTTGAAGTTATTACGCAGACTTTCCTAAGCCTTACATTTAAACCACTCTCTGAGTGTTAGTGAAAGATCTGCCTGTGAGAAATTGTATTTATTACAAACCCAATCTCTCAAAAAAACCAGAGTGAGCCTGAAGAGGCTAGGTGTGAAAATAATACTTGTCTTGATCCTGAAGAGGCTAGGTGTGCAAATAATACTTGTCTTGAGCCTGAAGAGGCTAGGTGTGCAAATAATACTTGAGTCTGTAACCTTATCAGTTATAGTGGATAAATCTTGGTGCTGCCAAGGACTGGACATAGCTTTGTTTTGAAGAGTGAACCAGGATAAATAACCGTGTCAATCTCTCTTCCCTTAAACTCTTTAATTGCCTTAGTTTTCTTACGTCAATCAAGTGGTATGCTTGCAAAAGTCACCCGTTCATCCTGTATTCTTCCACTCGTCCAAATCTAGACTTTTTGTTTGCGAAAAGATTTCAACTTTGCTTAAATTCCGATAAACACAATTCAACCCCCCTTCTTGTGTTTATAGTTGTCTATTTCAGTTGGTATCAGAGCTCAGCCTCTGGGTTGAGCACCTAACAGTGTAGAGGTAAAAGGTCCTGAAGAATAGACATGACGGCTGGAGCTAGTACAAGTGGAAGTCATCAGACTGAAGGAGCCTCCCTAACCAGACCTCCTTACTTCAATGGAGAAAATTACAACTACCGGAAAGATAGATTTCAGTGGTTTATTCTATCCATAAACTATGATCTTTGGAATGTCATCACAGATGGTCCATTCATTCCCAAAAATGATGATAACACTGACAAACCAAAAGCTCAGTGGACTGGTGCTGAAAAGACAAAATGGGAGCTTAACCACAAAGCCAGATATAACATCATCTGTGCTCTCAGTCCGGAGGAGTTTGAGAAGGTTTGTGCTTGTGACTATGCGAAGGAAATATGGGACACTTTGGCTGTCACTCATGAAGGAACAACTAAAGTCAAAGAATCAAAGATTGCCATACTTGTCAGAAAGTAGGAACTGTTCATCATGGAGGAAGGTGAGTTTGTTGCTCAGATGATAGGAAGATTCCAAACTATAATCAACAGTTTGAAATCTCTTGGCAAAGTTTATACCAATGCTGAGAAGGTTGGAAAGATTCTGAGAAGTCTACCTAAATAGTGGAGACCTTTGGTCACTGCTATCTCCCAAGCTAAGGATCTCACTACCTTGACTATGGATGAACTTCTTGGAACACTCACTGTTCATGAGCAAGAACTTAGAGATGAAGTTGCACCAAAGAAGGGCAAGTCAATTGCTCTGAAAGCTGATCAAAAGTCAGCAAAAGTTTCCAAGGCTTTGAAGGCAGATGAGTCATCTAGTGATGCTGACCTATCAGAACTCGAAGATTCTGAGAGTGATGAAGAGTTGTCTCTCCTGACCAGGAAGATAAAACTTCTCCTACAGAAAAAGAAGTTCAAGAGGGATGGCCATTCAGAAGGTTCAACAAGGACAAAAACTTCAAAGAATCCACCTCAACAGACAAAAGTCCAATTGTTTGCTATGAGTGCAAGAAGCCCGGTCACTTCAAGGCTGAATGTCCTCAACTCAAGAAGGCCCCTTCTAAGAAATTCTTCAAGAATAAGAAGAAAGGAATGATGGCTACTTGGGAGGATCTGGAGTCAACATCTTCCGATGAAGATACTGAGGAAGAAGCCAATCTCTGTTTGATGGCCAACACTGAATCAGACTCTGATGATGAGGTACATCCTGACTATGAGGAATTACTTGATGCCTATGAGGAGTTGTTGGACCAACTGCTTATCTAAAGCCTTCAAATCCCTCAAGAGAGAGTATGTAAAGCTCACCAGTGAGCATAAACAGAAATCTCAAGAGTGCGAGAAGCTGGCTTTAGAGAACAGTGAGCCGAAGACTGAAAAGTCTAATGAAGCTAAGATCTCAAGTGAAACATCACCATCTGAAGAAGTTGAAAAACTTCAACAGAAAGTGGAAGAGCTCACTTTTGATCTTGCCAAATTTGTTAATGGTAGAAACAATCTGACTAAGCTACTTGGCATTCAGAAGCACTCTCTTAACAAAGAAGGTATTGGATATGTCCATCAGACACATCATAAAGTATCAACGAAAGTTCCTACAGTATCTGTTAAGTCAACTGTAACCAAATCAACACCTATTTGTAACTTCTGTGGAAAAACTGGGCGTGTTATGTCTAAGTGTATCCATAAGAAGAGAAGGAAGTATTTACAGACTCCTAGAACTAACAGAAAAGGACCCAGAAAAATATGGGTACCTAAAGATCAAATAATTTTTGTTGCAGATGTCCTCAACAGGACAAAGAAAACACCACTGCTGATACCTGGACAGTGGCTGCTCGCGTCATATGACAGGAGAAAGGTTTATGTTCCTAGACCTCCAACTTAAGAAAGGAGGACACGTTGCCTTCGGAGGAAATCAGAAAGGAAAAGATATAGGAATTGGTACTATTGGTGGTAAACCCCCTCTTCCCTCTATATCTAATGTTCTTATGGTTAAAGGATTAAGACACAATTTGCTTAGCATAAGTCAATTATGTGATAATGGTTTTGATGTTTCCTATACCAAGGATGTATGCATAGTTGAAGACTGTAGTGGCAAAACCTTCTTTTCAGCTAAAAGGCAACAAAATCTTTATAAGATTGAACTGTCTGATCTCTCAGATCAAAGTGTAACCTGTCTAATGTCTAAAGAGGATGAGAGATGGTTATGGCATAAGAAACTAGGACATGCTAGTATGAAACTAATTTCTGAATTAAAAAGGAATAATCTCGTGAGAGGATTGCCTGATATTAGCTTTAAGAAAGATGTCTTGTGTGATGCATGTTAGAGAGGTAAACAGATAAAATCAAGTTTCAAATCTAAAAACCAAGTATCAACCTCTAGACCTCTTCAGTTGTTACACATGGATCTGTTTGGACCAGTTAGTGTTGCCAGCCTGGCTGGAAGAAAATATGGATTTGTCATAGTTGATGACTATTCTAAATACACATGGGTACTCTTCCTAACACACAAGGATGAGTCTTTTAAGGCTTTCTCAGTATTCTGCAAAAGAGTACAAAATGAGCAACGTTTCTGTATTTCTACTCTTAGAAGTGATCATGGGGAAGAATTTGAAAATGAGCAGTTTAGACAGTTCTGTGAGTAGAATGGAATCTCTCACAATTTCTCTGCACCTAGAACTCCACAGCAAAATGGAGTGGTTGAGAGAAAGAACAGATCTCTGCAAGAGATGGCTAGATCTATGCTCAATGAAAATAATCTCCCTAAGTACTTCTGGGCAAAGCTGTAAACACTGCTATTTACAGCTTGTTATGTACAAAACAGAATACTTATTCGGCCTTTTCTAAAAAGGACTCCTTATGAATTGTGGAAAGGAAAAAGCCCCAACATATCTTATTTTCATGCTTTTTGATGTGAATGTTTTATTCTGAATACCAAAGATAATCTTGGAAAGTTTGATTCTAAGGTAGATAAAGGTATTTTCGTAGGTTATTCTGAAAAGTCTAAGGCTTTTAGAGTTTACAATTCAAGAACTTGTATTATTGAAGAATCTGTTCATGTTAAATTCAATGATGGATTTAAGACTAATAAAGAACTATCAAATCTAGAAGATGGTCTTGTAGGTCTTGATATAAACAAGCCAGAAAGTCAACAACCCGATCTAACCAAAACAGAACATGTGCCTGAGGCTGAAAGACAAGTGGAACAGCCCAGTCAGCAGACAAGTCAAGATCTTCATGATGATCTCAAATGGGATTAGAAGTTCAACACTCATCATCCTAAGGATCTTATTATTGTAAATCCTTATGAGGGAGTAAGAATCAGATCCACATTAAGAGAATCAAGCAATGTGGCCTTTATTTCATATTTGGAGCTTAAACGCATTGAAGAAGCTCTTGGGGATGAAAGCTGGATTCTTGCTATGCAAGAAGAACTTAACCAGTTCACCATAAATGATGTCTGGACTCCTGTCTCTAAGCCTAAAAACAAGTCAGTTATTGGAACAAGATGGGTCTTCAGAAACAAATTAGATGAAGATGGTAAAGTTGTCAGAAATAAAGCAAGGTTAGTAGCTCAAGGCTATAACCAACAAGAAGGTATTGATTATACTGAAACCTTTGCACCTGTAGCTAGAATAGAAGCCATACGCATCTTAATGTCATATGCTGCACAACACCAAACTACCCTGTTTCAAATGGATGTAAAAAGTGCTTTTCTAAATGGTATAATTGAAGAAGAAGTGTATGTTAAACAACCCCCTTGTTTTGAGGATACTGATAAACTAGATCATGTTTTCAAACTTAAAAAGGCATTATATGGTTTGAAACAAGCACCTAAAGCATGGTATGATAGACTCAGTTCTTTTCTCATGCATAATGGTTTTACTAGAGGACAAGTAGACACTACTCTATTCAAAAAATGCTCTAAAGAGAACTTTATTATAGTTCAAATATATGTTGATGATATTATTTTTGGAGCAACTAATGAAAAGATGTGCAAGGAATTTTCAAATCTAATGCAAGTTGAATTTGAGATGAGCATGATGGGAGAATTGAAGTTCTTCCTTGGATTACAAATCAAGCAGACAAGTGATGGAATTAACATTCACCAACAAAAATATACCAAGGAGATACTCAAGAAATACAAAATGGAAAATGCAAAGCTCATGAAAACCCCTATGCAACCCAATGCAAAACTAAGCAAAGATGATGAAGGTAAAAAGGTAGATTAAACTGTCTACAAAGGTATGATTGACTCTCTACTGTACTTAACTTCAAGCAGACCTGACATTCAATTTAATGTCTGTATGTATGCTAGATTCTAATCTGATCCTAGAGAATCTCATCTTAAGGCTGTTAAAAGAATATTTAGATATTTGCTTGGAACTACCAATCTTGGTTTGCTGTATTTAAGATCAAATGAATACATATTAGTGGGATATTGTGATGTTGATTTTGCTGGAGACAGAATAGAAAGAAAAAGCACCAGTGGAGGATGTCACTTCATTGGAGCAAGTTTAGTCTCATGGTCAAGCAAGAGGCAGACAACCATTTCCCTATCTACTGCTGAAGCAGAATACATCTCTGCTGCTAGTTGCTGCTCTCAACTCTTATGGGTAAAACATCAACTTGAGGATTACTCTATTTATGAACATAACATATCTGTATGGTGTGATAATTCCAGTGCTATATGCTTAACTAAAAATCCAATTCAGCATTCTAAGGCTAAACATATTGAAATCAAACATCATTTCATTAGGGATTATGTTCAGAAAGGCATCTTTGATATTAAGTTTGTTAAAACTGAAAATCAATGGGCTGATATTTTCACTAAACCCCTCGCAGAAGATAGGTTTTTATTTATTAGAGATAATCTAAACATGCATTGCATTGTTGAATGACATGTCTGAATGTTAAGCTGTCTGTGCTAAATCTGCCATTACTCCTATATACATGTTCTTTCAACTAAGCATTAGTTCAGGGGGAGTAATGATACAATAGTTTAAGTGGAGTGTGTCTAATATGCTTGCTGCATTACTATGATTTTCTTAATATGTTACATAAGTAAAACTTGATAACTCTTTTTGATGTTGACAAAAGGGAGAGAATAGGAGAAATTGAGATTTGTGATAGAAATATGTTATAGGAGAATGGGAGAATGAATATGATATGACCTGTTCGCTTAAGAAAATTTACAACCTGTCTGATATATGCCATTTTCTTTGTTGATATTTTCTGAGGTTCATTAAATCATCTCAATGTTTGTCATCATCAAAAAGGGGGAGATTGTTAAGTCTCTAAAATGTGTGATGTGCATTTCCCTAAGTTTTGATGAAAACTAAACATTGGTTAATGATTTAATTAACCTTCATATTGGTTGCTAACCTATCTATCGAGTGTGCAGATTAAATAAGAGAATCATCCGTCCAACACAAGTGATTGAAACACACGCCCAACACTGTAGTGATTGAAGCTCACGTCCAAAGCAAGTGATTGAAACGCACGTCCAACACTGTAGTGATTGAAGCTCACGTCCATCGCAAATGTTTGAAGATTGAAGCTCACGTCCATCGCAAATGTTTAAAGCGCACGTCCAAAACGCAAGAGAAAGAAACTTGCGTCCACTAAAGTGATGAAAGCCAGCGTCTACTAAAGTGGCATTTGGAGCGCGTCCATTAAAGTATCAGAACAGTGCGTCCATTAAAGTATCAGAATAGCGCGTCCATAAAAGTATCAGAACAACGCGTCCAATAAAGTATCAGAATAGCGCGCGTCCACTAAGGTATCAGAATGGCTCGTCCAATGACGTGGCAATTGGAGCTCGTCCATTAAGGTCAGAATGGCACGTCCAATGATGTGGCAATTGGAGCTCGTCCATTAAGGTCAGAATGTATCCGTCCAATGACGTGACAAAAGACTCTCGTCCACCAGAGTAACTAAGACTCTCGTCCACCAGAGTAACTGAGACTCTCGTCCACTAGAGTAACTGAGACTCTCATCCACCAGACTGAGACTCTCGTCCAGTAAAGTAACAGAGACTCTCGTCCACCAGAGTAACAGAGGCTCTCGTCCACTAAAGGTGATAGAAGCTCTCATCCACTAGAGTAACAGAAGTGCTCGTCCACTAAAGGTGACAGAAGCGCTCGTCCACTAGTCTTTGGACTTGCTGAGTCCTTAATATGGAGCTCGTCTACTAGCCCGAATGAAAACTCAAATGACTAGATAGACGTGATTATTTTCAATATGGAAGCACTTATCTTATGAACGCGAATTCTATAAGGATTGTCAGAATCTTAGTTCAAGAACTAGAAAGAGACTTGAAGCCTTCTCTCCTACTCAGTTTCACGATTATCAAGAAAGGTCAGAAGTTACTCTCTCAAGCAACCTTGGATAATCAGAACCAAAGACCAGTTAAAGAATGCTCCCAACGTGCTTTATTCCCTAGTACCTCTGGTCCTTACACAAAAAGGGAAGTGTACTCAGTAAAGTACAAAAAGCTTTCTACACAACTCTGATATGGCTGTAGCACGATGAATAAAGCCATGATCCTTCATGTTAGAAGTACAACCAACGACTCTATTGCATTAATGACTGCCCAGAATGACTCTATTGCATTAATGACTGCCCAGAACGACTCTATTGCAATTAATGAGATTCTACTTGAAGCCAACATCTGAGGGGATGTCTCTAACGGATCCTAAATGCTTGAAGACCATAAATACAGAAGTCATTGAAGATGAAGAACAAGAGAATACACATTGCATTAAAACGCCATTACTCTGCATTAATTTCTTCATTCTTTTATTCTGTATTCTTCAATCATTTTGAAGTTATTACGCAGATTTTCCTAAGCCTTACATTTAAACCACTCTCTGAGTGTTAGTGAAAGATCTGCCTGTGAGAAATTGTATTTATTACAAACCCAATCTCTCAAACAAACCAGAGTGAGCCTGACGAGGCTAGGTATGAAAATAATACTTGTCTTGAGCCTGAATAGGCTAGGTGTGCAAATAATACTTGAGTCTGTAACCTTTTTAGTTATAGTGGATAAATCTTGGTGCTGCCAAGGACTGGACGCAGCTCTTTGTTTTGAAGAGTGAACCAGGATAAATAACCGTGTCAATCTCTCTTCCCTTAAACTCTTTAATTGCCTTAGTTTTCTTACGTCTATCAAGTGGTGTGCTTGCAAAAGTCACCCGTCCATCTTGTATTCTTCCACTCGTCCAAATCTAGCCTTTTTGTTTGCGAAAAGATTTCCACTTTGCTTAAATTCTGATAAACACAATTCAACCCCCCCTCTTGTGTTTATAGTTGTCTATTTCACCCCCAAAGGTGAAGAATTTTTTATGGAGGGCAGCCTGTGAGTGTTTACCTACAACGCGTAATATTACTGTGCGTGGAGTTTCTTGCTCATCCATGTGCCCTTGGTGCAACTCCAATTTCGAAAATGCCTGGCATGTCTTTATTGCCTGCTTGAAATGTGAAGATGTGTGGAGAAGGATCAATATGTGGGGTATTATTGCTAGGAACCGTGATCATGTGAGTGGTTTCACAGAGTTGCTTTTCTTTATTCTTGAGCAAGCTTTGGGCCAGGAGAAATGTATGTGGGTGGGCCGTCACCTTATGGATCTTGTGGAAAAGTCGTAACATGATGGTGTGGGAAAGTGTAGATGAGCGCAATTGTGATATTGTTATGCGTGGGTATCATTTGTTGGATGAATGGACTAGAGCTTCAGTTGTGTGTGAGCACACTCAGCCCCTTCGCAATTCTGGAGGTGCTCAAGCTGGTTGGAGTAGACCACCCATGGGTTTTGTTAAGTGCAACATTGATGCCCCTTTTCATAAAAATTCTAATAAGGTAGGTATTGGTACGTGCCTTAGAGATAAGTTTGGTAATTTTTGGGTGCCGAAACCCATTGGTTCAGTCCTATTGTTGATATCCATATGGGGGAAGCTACTGGTCTTTACTTTGCAATCAACTGGATGAGAGAGATTAGGGTGGAGAGAGTCATCTTTGAGCTGGATTCGAAGTTGGTGGTTGATGGTTTTAACTCTTTGTCTAATGATATCTCAGATTTTGGTGTTACTATTTCCTCTTGTAAGGATTTGCTTTTGTCTTTTTTTCAAAACTCTCATGTGGAGTTCACTAAGAGGCAAGCTAACATGGTTGCTCATAGTTTAACTAGGATGGCCAGTGACTATGCTAGTTCTCATGTTTTTGTTGTTATCCCAACATGTATTGACTATTTGATTATGAATGAAATGCAGTAGACCTCTTTTGTCAAAAAAAAAAAATACTCATATTATATCTATTGAAATGAAATTATATTATATTTTATTGATTTATTAATTGAAGCATAAATATAAAACTAAATATACTATAATTATATTATACTAATTAAGAGATTGAATAAAAGTTAAACATATAAATTCCTAAACCAAAACCTAACATCGTGATAAAAAACCTACAAAATTTTATGAAGGTATACTATTAAAAAAAAAATACACCAACAACAAATAACTTGATACCCAGTGTTAGAAAAGACATTTTCTTTGGATATATAATTACCCAAGATTACATAACAATGTATAAATCTTTACATATTTAGATTGTCAACATATTCCAAATAGATTCAAACATTTTTTTTAATAAAAATAGTATTATAATAAAATAGTCTAAAGAGGTCTTATAATAACTAAATTTGTTTTAATCAAATTGTGATAAATATTTCAATATTTGTATATATTCTTTATTGATAAACCAAGTTATGAATTATGATGATGATGATGAAAATAAAAGTATAAAAAATAAAGATAGCAAGTAGCTTTTTTTTTTATCCGGGATGAAATCCAACGTATGCCATAACCGATAATCATAGGACTAATCCCTCGAGGATGTAGAGTACCAGTTAAGGGACAACTCCTCTATCCACAGATGCAGATCTATTGTTATCACCAGGATTCGAACCCTGGACATATAGATTTAATATATAGATTTAAGCGGTTCAAGCAGTGATTTATTAGTTTGACCAATTATCCATTGACTTAAAAAATAAATCTTTAGGTCAAAAGGCTTGAAATTAATACAAAAATTTATAATTTATATTATATTAAGTCTTTCTAAATTTTTTGCCTCTAAAATTGCTCTGCACACCTTGCTATAAGGTAATGTTGAGATTAGCCAACCAGTCATAGATGTGCTCCTCGCACTCTCGGATAAAAATTCTCCCCGCACTTGTGATATGCTAATTATAATTTGGGCTTAATTGTATTTTTGGTCCCTCTATTTTTTTAATGTTGCAAAGTCGATCTTTCTATCCATTGTTTGCCAATTGTTCAATGATCAATATAGAGGAACTACTCCTCTAAGCACATAGAACATCTGGTTGAGGTACTCCCTCCTATGCCTCTCCGATTAAACATGATTCAATTATTTCTCTGTTATTTACTAGTTTTGTCTCTCATTTTCGAGACTTTTTTTTTTTGTTCCATCACAGGATCATTTCCCAAGAAAGCTCAACAAGAGGTTTTATGTGCTTAGAACGATGATTTCTTATGTTAATTATTGAAAATTTGACATACATGGGACGAAATGATCAAATTTGCAACATTGAAAAATATGGATCAAATGTATACGAAAAAAAAATATAATTTAGAAACCAAAATTGTAAATTACTAATAGTGGGGACCAAAAGTGTAATTTTTTCGATGGAAGCTAAATATAATTTTATATAAATATATATTTAATTATTAAATAATAATTAAACAAATATTAAAATTAAAAACAAACCGTGCAATAAATGATATATATACTAAAAAAGTAAAGAGTGGGGTTTACCATCTGCAATCCGCGTGTTCCATAAACGGAATTCACACCACTTTTGGAAGAAGTTTCTTTAGCAGAAACGGTACTCCACCAAACACAAAAAAAGCAGTCACACATAGCAGAGCCAGCAAGAGCACCACAAACTCTGCTTCAGAACGTTTCAAATCGAAATGAATACCTGAAAGAGAGAGAAGAACCAAAAGCAAATGAAACAAATGTTGCACACAAGCCACCATCTCTAAAACCACCTCAAATAGAGCCACACCCACCAAACGCTCGACGAAATTCCCCAACCAAACCAAAAGAAAAAAATGGAATCGAGCATTCTAGAATCCATAGGCGTAGAAATAATCGGAGTCATGTCACCAGTTTCAATCTGCATGTTCCTCGTCGTCCTCCTCGTCTACTCCCTCTCTTCCTCCACCCCTTCTCCCGACGCCACAATCCGCACCGCAGCCAACCTCGTCTACGCCGAAAACCCTTCCGATTCCGCATTCCACAAACTCGAAGGCGCAATCCTAAACGCCGTCGTTTTCGTCATCCTCATCGCCCTCGTCACCTTCCTCCTCGTCCTCCTCTACTATTACCGCTGCACCAATTTCCTCAAATACTACATGTGCTTCTCCGCCTTCTTCGTCTTCTCCTCAATGGGCGGTTCCATTTTCCTCTCCCTCCTCGAAAAATTCTCCATCCCGCTCGATTCCGTCACGTGCGTCTTGCTCCTCTTCAACTTCACCGTCGTCGGGGTTCTCTCCGTTTTCGCCGCCGCCATCCCGATCCTGCTCCGGCAGGGTTATATGGTGTGTTTGGGGATTATCGTTGCCGCGTGGTTGACGAAGCTTCCCGAATGGACCACTTGGGTTCTGCTTGTGGCGCTAGCTGTTTATGATCTGGTGGCGGTTTTGGCTCCCGGCGGTCCGTTGAAGTTGTTGGTGGAGTTGGCGTCCAGCCGGGATGAGGAGCTGCCGGCCTTGATTTATGAGGCTCGACCAACGGTTGCGCCGCGAGCAACCGGCGGTGGAGGTGGGGGTTCGACTTTAGGGCTTTTGGTCACTGGGGTTTCGGAATCGGAACCGGAACCTTCGTCGGTTGAGCTTCAGGTTGTGTCTAGGAACAATGTGAATAGGAATGAGAATGACAGTGATGGTGCCAACATTGAGTACTCTGTCGTGACAACGGGGGATTTTCGGAATGAGGAGATTCAGAGAGGACAGGATGGTGAAGAGGAAAGATCGCCGTTGGTTGGTAATTTGCGTGAATCGAGAGACCGATTTGATGGTAGAGAGGGTGAGATTGTTGATGAGGAAATGTCTCCGCTTGTGGAGATGATTGGGTTGGGGAATGATGAAGGAGGGGTGATGAGGAGGGATGTTGGTGAAATTGCTGATAGGGGTATTAAGCTTGGACTTGGAGACTTTGTTTTCTACAGTGTTCTTGTGGGTAGAGCTGCTATGTATGATCTCATGACAGTGTATGCTTGTTACCTTGCAATTATATCCGGACTAGGCTGCACTCTTATTTTGTTGTCCGTGTGCCGCCAAGCTCTGCCTGCGCTCCCGATTTCGATCACCTTGGGTGTTCTTTTCTATTTCTTGACTCGGTTGTTGATGGAACCCTTCATTGTTGGGACAGCCACTAATTTGATGATGTTTTGAACTTGCATTATGTGTTTTGAGATATAGAGGCTAAATGTTTAGAGACCTACTACTAATGATTTCATAGACAGGGAATTTGTACATGGAGTGAAGAGGTAGGACTCCACGGGTCTTATCTACTTTGTAGTAACATACATGTTCTCTCATCATATTGTTTTGTGCAGATAGTGTTGCAACTAATGATCATTAAACTGCAAATATTGAAATGGAATCTCTTCCCTGCTCTTTGCTTCGGAGCCTGTAAATTTTAAAAATAACATTACTGCTGTCATACTGATTCAAATGTCATCTTTGCATTTTTGACATACATGAGATCTACAGGAAAGAAGTGGTAGCTATGCATTCATTGAGCAGATCACTACTACCTGAGTATATTTTCCACATAAATAACAATGTTCAACCTGCTTCCTTTCATGTTCTTGTGTTGGATGGCGTCCTTGTTTATGCACATAATTTGTTTATGCACATAATGATGGTAATCTTAGGATCTTACAAACCAGAAAACAATTCAGAAGATCGTTTCATGTATGTTGAAAATGTGCCCGGGTTAGTATTAACTTGAACTATGAGGGTAGTGCTGTTGGGTGATGTTGGTTTATGTACCATATATACATTTAGATGTGCATGAACGGAGTGATCTGCATACAATATAAATGCATGTATGCATTCCTAACTATTAGTCCTTTGCAGGTAGACAAAATCTTTGTTTACAAAGATATAGATTCATGTCAAGCTGCAGTGAAAGGTGCCCTTCTTATGCTATCGATGATTCATTTTTGTTTACTCTTATAGTACAACATGGTTTACTTTGTTGAGAATGATTTTATTAGTTCTATGTCTTGCCCCCTCTTGTTTTAATATGTTTCCTTTCTATTGAAGATTAGGCGCTTTCCTTATCAGTGAGTTGAATTCCAAGCGTAATATATGGCTTGTTTTTTTATTTTTGGGTGGTGGGTGGGGGACTGATATCTGGATCTCTTTCTCCCTCTATATAGCGTGTCTAAGATTTAAATAAGGCTGGGAACATGTAAAATAAGTATTGGAACAAGAATGAAGTGAAAATCTTGGAATGTCAGATGAAATCAACCTTTTAGGTCCTGAAGTATGAATTGTCAAGTTCCCCTTTCTTTAGGCTTTCGAAGTTATTTACGTTTTGAATCGTATTTGCAGGAGTGAGATGTTGCGACTATGTTTTTGTATAGTATATGTGGATTGGGTTTGAAATTATCCTTTTATTTTCTTTTTTGTTACTAGGCTTTGATGTTATTAGGTATCTTGGAAAATTGGTTATGGAAGTCAATAGGATATTGGATAATATATAGAGAGAGGATTGTGGGATGGTCTTCTAATGTTTTCTGTAAACTCTGAAGTATAACTTTTATTAATAGTAAGGAATAGGAGCTGTATATTAGGAGTTTGGGGATTTTCAAAACTAATTTAAAATGGTATAAGATGGAACCAGTTACACACAAGTTTGTATAAAAACAAAGGGCTTAGTTTGGTTAAGAAAATACTTCAATACTAATTTTAATATTGAATTCATTTATATAAATTTGAAAGGTTGTAATTATCTAAATTCAAAAAAATTGGCTAACTTCTTCACCACAGCTGTCCCTGCAACTATATCTTATCAAACAACCACCCTTAAATCTAGTTGAAGAAGAGATAAAAGAGGAGAATGTAAAGAAACCGAGAGGGTCTGAAAAAAGTTGGATTAGAAAAGAGAAATTTAAAAAACCAACTTTGAGGTGGTTTTCTTAAGAGCTAGTTTTATCTTGAAATTGGTCTACACATAAACCAATTTAAAATCAATTAGGCAGTTACCAAACACCTTATTCTTAAAAGTTGCCCCCAATGCACCTAGATATCTAGTTTTTTGAAGTTCCCAAACGCCCTCTTAGGTTGTATGTGGTTCCTGCTGAGGTGAAGAAATGCCAAAAGATTGTTATATGAATAATATGATTTGTACTTTTTGTTGTTTAGAGCAAAGCTTCGTCCAGTCCAGTGGATCAGAAACACTTACTTTTATCTTCAATTTTCTTTGTTAAAATATGAACCTTATATTTATATATCAAGCAAATGATGGATTTTATATGATTAAGGTTTAGAGGTTGAGGCATTTGGAGTTGATAGGATTGAAATTAGATCTGCTTTGGCATAATTGGAAACCTTTTCAATCTCTTCCTACCTCACTGCCAGGAAAAATAACAAAAAATTTACTGTAGAAGATCATCTCTCTGCCCATTGTTTGGATTTTCTTTACTTGACTGACTAGGAAATTTATTCATATTTAGTGAATTAGTTTATAAACATGGTTTGTACATGATTTATGGCGTTGTTTGATCCATGTAGCAGACGACTCCACATAGTAGGAAAAGGCTTGGTTGTCGTCATCGTCGTCGTATATTAGTATTGAACGAGTCATGGGGTAGAATTTAATATAATTTGCCATGTTATCGGAGGAGTTGTTGTGATTTATTATGTTTTATATGCACCTAGGTATTCTACAAATTTTAAGGGTCCATTGTGCTCAACACCCTTGAATCTATCTTGCTTAATTCCTATTACGAGGAGTGCTAGCAAGATACTCTCTAACACTCTTTTCAATACACTCCCTCCGATCGACTAAAATTCATGTTGGTACAACTAATTTGGAAATGGGTCTCATTAATTTATGTAGATCTCACTTGAATTTTGTATAACCCACATGGATTTCAACCAATAGGAGGGAGTGCGTTGGTAAGAGCAATCCATATTGTCTCTTGCAAATTGTCTCCAACACTTCTCTCCAGCATTAATCTCATCCATTGATTTAATCTAGTGTCCAAAACAAATCAATATTTTAAATATTTAAAAATAATCATAAAATCCCTAAAATTCCTAAACCCATACACCATAGTCTTTGTTTCATTCACCTCCCTCTCCAGCCTCACCACCATTGCTCCCCTAAAAAAAAATTATAATGAATTTTTTCAATGGCACCCGTCAATATTGAATGGTTCCATATTCTATTAGCTTGGTGGGGGGCTAGTGCGTTGACTGATCGTAGTATAGGGGCTGTATCCATTTTTATAATTTTTTTATGGAATATATTGTTTTTTTGTATTATTTATGGGTTGGGGTACCCTTTGTATATATTTTAATTAAAAAAAAATTGTGGAACACATTTTTTTATTGTATTATTTTTGGGTTTGGGTACCCCTTGTATCCATTTTAATATAATTTTTTGCTTATAAAAATAAAGTCTCGTGCAGATGTGGACCTTATATGCGATTTATATGAATTTTAATTATATTATTTTAATTAGTAACTTGTGGCTCCCTCTAAAAAGTTAGTCAGGGTCTGCCACTGTGCCTAGATATATAGGTACTACAAAGTTAAATAATTTATTTGAGGCTATTTTTAATATCTTTGGATAAAAGCAAATTTGTTTCTGAAACTGGGGATTGGGTAGAGGATAATTGTGGAACACATTTTTTTATTGTATTATTTTTGGGTTGGGGTACCCCTTGTATCCATTTTAATAGAATTTTTTGCTTATAAAAATAAAGTCTCTCGTAGATGTGGACCTTATATGCGATTTATATGAATTTTAATTATATTATTTTAATTAGTAACTTGTGGCTCTCTCTAAAAAGTTAGTCAGGGTCTGCCAGTGTGTTTAGATATATAGGTATTACAAAGTTAAATAATTTATTTGAGGCTATTTTTAATATCTTTGGATAAAAGCAAATTTGTTTCTGAAACTGGGGATTGGGTAGAGGATGGGAGGAGATAGAAGCCCAATTGGAGAAGAAGACTTTTTTTTCTTGGGAAGAGGAGGTATATCAATAAATTTTGCTTCTATTACAACATGTTAAGGACAAACCTGACAAGTGGATTTAGACTATGGAGAATTTTGTTCCTTTTTGGTTTATTCTGTTGGTGGTGATGGTTCTACATCAAAGAAGAAACAATAAAGGTAATGCACAATCCTCCAAAGTGTATACGAACATTAGGTTTTAGGTTCTTCCACCAATCTCTATCTAGACTGGATGTATTAGGGTGTACCGACGAATCTCCTTCATGATAAAATGGAAAAACCTTGAAATGGTATGTAACCCCAAATCAAGCGTATCGTCAATGACAATTTACAAAATAATAGTTTCCTTAATTCTCTCTGCACATTAAGGGAAGAAAGGAAGTGATTTTGCTCGTAGAAACTTAGCCAACTTTATGTTGAATTTTGCATGCATGAGTGATTCTATTTATAGACCAATTTATGTCACTTGGTGAAGGAAAAAAAATCTTTCATGTATTTGAAAGAAGGAATGCAACCTTTCATGCATGAACCATTTGATGAATGGATAGATATATTCATAGAAGAAACACACTCATTAGGAAAGTTTTGAAAGTTATGAAGTGACATGCCCATTGCAATCCTAAACTGTTAAGTCTCTATAACGTCTGATGTGCATTTCCCTAAGTTTTGATGAGAACTAAACATTGGTTAATGATTTAATTAACCTTCATATTGGTTGCTAACCTGTCTATATAGTGTGCAGATTAAAACTGTAAGAATCATCTGTCTGCTCATAAGTGACTACATATCTGGATAAGCGAAGGTCAACCTGTCTGCTGACTAGGATTATTGACTTCTTTCAAGATATGTCTTCAACCTTTCTCTCCACGAGACACTTGTCTGAGGTTACTTGTTGAAGAATCAAGGACCAAACAAGCTTTTGTTGGCTGTCCCATCAGAGAGAGACTTGAAGCCTTCTCTCCTACTCAGTCTAACGCTTATCAAGAAAAGTCAGAAGTTACTCTCTCAAGCAACCTCGATTATTAGAACCAAAGACCAGTTAAAGAATGCTTCCAACATGTTTTATTCCATAGTACCTCTGGTCCTTACATGAAAAGGGAATTGTACTCAGCAAAATACAAAAAGCTTTCTGCACAATTCTGATATGGTTGTATCATGATGCATAAAACCATGATCCTTCATGTTAGAGTACAGCCAACGTTCCTATTGTATTAATGGCTGCCCAGAACGACTCTATTGCATTTAATGATGTTCTGCTTGAAGCCAACATCTGAGGGAATGTCTCTAATGGATCTTAAATGCTTGAAGACTATAAATACAGAAGTCATTGAAGATGAAGATATAGAGAATACATACAGCATTAAAGAGCCATTACTCTGCGCCTTAATATCTTCATTCTTTCATTCTGTATTCTTCAATCATTTGAAGTTATTACGTAGACTTTCCTAAACTTTACATTTAAACTACTCTTTGAGTGTTAGTGAAAGATCTGTCTGTCTGAAGTTATATTTATTACAAATCACATTTCTTAAAACTTGTCTTGGAGCCTGAAGATGCTAAGTGTGCAAAGAATACTTGTCTTGGAGCCTGAAGAGGTTAGGTGTGTAAACAATATTTGGAGTTTGCAACTTGATCAGCTATAGTGGATAAAACTTGGTGCTGCCAATGACTGGGCGTAGCTCTTTGCATTGAAGAGTGAACCAGGATAAATAGCTGTGTCAATCTCTCTTTCCGTATAAACTCTTTAGTTGTTTTAGTTTTCTTATCCGTTTATCAAGTGGTGTGTTTGTCTAAGTCACTGTTAAAATTTCATCAGACAGGTTACTTGTCTGTCCTGTATCTTTCTACTTGTCTGAACCAAGCTTCTGTATGCGAAAAGATTAACTTTGTTTAAACTCTGATAAACATAATTCAACCCCCCTTCTCGTGTTTATAGTTGTCTATTTCAGTTGGTATGAGAGCTCAGCCACTGGGTTGAGCATCTAATAGTGTAGAGGTAAAAGGTCCTGAAGAATTGACATGACTGCTGGAGTTTGTTTAAGTGGAAGTCACCAGACTGAAGGAGCTTCCCTAACCAGACCTCCTTACTTCAATGGAGAAAACTACAACTATTGGAAAGATAGATTTCAATGGTTCATTCTATCTACAAACTCTGATCTTTGGGATGTCATAACAGATGGTCCATTCCTTCCCTAGAATGATGATGACACTGACAAACCAAAAGCTCAGTGGACTACTGCAGAAAAGACAAAATTGGAGCTGAACCACAAAGCTAGATATAACATCATTTGTGCTCTCAGTCCTGAGGAGTTTGAGAAGGTATGTGCTTGTGACTTTGCCAAAGAAATATGGGACACTTTAGCTGACACACATGAAGGAACAACCAAAGTCAAAGATTCAAAGATTGCCATACTTGTCAGAAAGTATGAACTGTTTGTCATGGAGGAAGGAGAATCTGTTGCTCAAATGATAGGAAGATTTCAAACTATAGTCAACAGTTTAAAATCTCTTGGCAAAGTCTATACCAATGCTGAGAAGGTTGGAAAGATTCTGAGAAGTATACCTAAACAGTGAAGACATTTGGTCACTGCTATCTTTCAAGCCAAGGATCTCACTACCTTGACTATGGATTCTTCTTGGAACACTCACTGTTCATGAGCAAGAACTTGGAGATGAAGTTGCACCAAAGAAGGGCAAATCAATTGCTCTGAAAGCTGATCAGAAGTCAGCAAAAGTTTCCTAGGCTCTAAAGGTAGACGAGTCATCCAATGATGCTGACCTGTCTGAACACGAGGATTCTGAGAGTGATGAAGAATTGTCTCTCCTGATCAGGAAGATAAAGTTTCTCCTACAGAAAAAGAAGTTCAAGAGGGATAAGTCATTCATAATGTTCAACAAGGACAAGAACTTCAAAGAATCCACTCCAACAGACAAAAGTCCAATTGTCCGCTATGAGTGCAAGAAGCCTGGTCACATCAAGGCTGAATGTCCTCAACTCAAGAAGGTCCCTTTTAAGAAATTCTTCAGGAAGAAGAAGAAAGGAATGATAGCTACTTAGGAGGATCTGGAGTCAACATCTTCTGATGAAGAAACAGAGAAAGAAGCCAATCTCTGTCTGATGGCCAACACTGACTCAGGCTCAAACTCAGACGATGAGTTACATCCTGACTATGAGGAATTACTTGATGTCTATGAAGAGTTACTGGAGGAATCCAACTGCTTATCTTAGGCTTTCAAATCCCTCAAGAGAGAGTATGTAAAGCTCACCAGTGAGCATTAACAGAAATCTCAAGAGTGTGAGAAGCTAGCTAAAGAGAACAGTGAGCTGAAGACTGAAAAGTCTAAGGAAGCTAAGATCTCAAGTGAAACATCACCATCTGAAGAAGTTGAAAACTTCAACAGAAAGTGGAAGAGCTCACTTCTGATCTTGCCAAATTTGTTAATGGTACACTCTCTTAACAAAGAAGGTATTATATATGTCCATTAGAAACATCATAAAGTATCAACTAAAGCTTCTACAATATCTGTTAAGTCAATTGTAACCAAATCTACACCTATTTGTAACTTCTGTGGAAAAATTGGACATGTTATGTCTAAGTGTATCCATAAAAAGAGAAGGAAGTCTTCACAGACTCCTAGAACTAACAGAAAAGGACCCAGAAAAATATGGGTACCTAAAGATCAAATAATTTTTGTTGTAGATGTCCTCAACAGGACAAAAAACACCATTCTTGGTACCTGGACAGTTATTGCTCGCGTCATATGATAGGAGAAAGGTCTATGTTCCTAGACCTCCAACTTAAGAAAGGAGGACACGTTGCCTTTGGAGGAAATCAGAAAGGGAAAATTATAGGAATTGGTACTATTGGTGGTAAACCCCCTCTTCCCTCTATTTCTAATGTTCTAATGGTCTAAGGATTAAGACACAACTTGCTTATCATAAGTCAATTATGTGATAGTGGATTTGATGTTTCCTTTACCAAGGATGTATGCATAGTTAAAGACTGTTGTGGCAAAATCCTCTTTTCAGCTAGAAGGCAATAAAATCTTTATAAGATTGAACTGTCTGATCCCTCAAATCAAAGTGTAACCTATCTGATGTTTAAAGAGAATGAAAGATGGTTATGGTATAAGAAACTAGGACATGCTAGTATGAAACTAATTTCTGAATTAAAAAGGAATAATCTTATGAGAGGATTGTCTGATATTAGTTTTAAGAAAGATGTCTTATGTGATGCATGTCAGAGAGGTAAATAGATAAAATCAAGTTTCAAATCTAAAAACCTAGTATCAACCTCTAGACCTCTTCAGTTGTTACACATGGATCTGTTTAGACCAGTTAGTGTTGCTAGCCTGGCTGGAAGAAAATATGGATTTGTCATAGTTGATGACTATTCTAGATACACATGGGCACTCTTCTTAACCCACAACGATGAGTCTTTTAAGGCTTTCTCAATATTCTGCAAAAGAGTACAAAATGTGCAGGGTTTCTGTATTTCCATCCTTAGAAGTGATCATGGGGGAAAATTTGAAAATGAGCAGTTTAGAAAATTTTGTGAGGAAGTGGGATCTCTCACAATTTTCTCTGCACCTAGAACTCCACAGCAAAATGTGGAGTGGTTGAGAGAAAGAACAGATCTCTGCATGAGATGACTAGATCTATGCTCAATGAAAATAATCTCCCTAAGTACTTTTGGGCAGAAGCTGTAAACACTTCTTGTTATATACAAAACATAATATTTATTAGGCCTTTTCTAAAGAAGACTCCCTATGAATTGTAGAAAGGAAAAAGCCCCAACATATCTTATTTTCATACTTTTGGATGTGAATGTTTTATTCTGAATACTGAAGATAATCTTGGAAAGTTTGATTCTAAGGTAGATAAATATATTTTCATAGGATATTCTGAAATGTCTAAGGCTTTTAGAGTTTACAATTCAAGAACTTGTATTATTGAAGAATCTGTTCATGTTAAATTCAATGATGAATTAAAGACTGATAAAGAACTATCAGATCTAGAAGATGATCATACAGGTCTTGATATAAACAATCTAGAAACTCAACAACCCAATCTAACCAAGACAAAACCTGTGCTTGAGCCTGACAAACAAGTGGAGCAGACAAGTCAGCAGACGAGTCAACAGACAAGTCAACATCTTCATGATGATCTCAAAAGGGATTGGAAGTTCAACACTCATCACCCTAAGGATCTTATTATTGGAAATCATTTTGAAGGAGTAAGAACCAGATCCACATTAAGAGAATCAAGCAATATGGCCTTTATTTCAGATTTGGAGCCTAAACGCATTGAAGAAGCTCTTGAGGATGAAAGTCGGATTCTTGCTATACAAAAAGAACTTAACCAGTTCACCAGAAATGATGTCCGGACTCTTGTCTCTAAGCCTAAAAACAAGTCGGTTATTGGAACAAGATGAATCTTCAGAAACAAATTGGGACAATATGGTAAAGTTGTCAGAAATAAGCAAGGTTAGTAGGTCAAGACTATAACCAACAAGAAGGTATTGATTATATTGAAACCTTTGCACCTGTAGCTAGAATAGAAGCCATACGCATTTTAATGTCATATGCTGCACAACACCGAATCACCCTGTTTCAAATGGATGTAAAAAGTGCTTTTCTAAATGGTATAATTGAAGAAGAAGTGTATGTTAAACAACCCCCCGGTTTTGAGGATACTGATAAACTAGATCACGTTTTCAAACTTAAAAAAGCATTATATGGTTTGAAACAGGCACCTAGAGCATGGTATGATAGACTCAGTTCTTTTCTCATGCATACTGGTTTTACTAGAGGACAAGTAGACACTACTTTGTTCAAGAAATGCTCTAAAGAGAACTTTATTATAGTTCAAAAATATGTTGATGATATTATTTTTGGAGCAACTAATGAAAAGCTGTGCAAGGAATTTTCAAATCTAATGCAAGCTGAATTTGAGATGAGCATGATTGGAGAATTGAAGTTCTTCCTTGGATTACAAATCAAGCAGACAAGTGGTGGAATTTACATTCATCAACAAAAGTATACCATGGAGATACTCAAGAAATACAAAATGGAAAATGCAAAGCTCATGAAAACCCCTATGCAACCCAATGCAAAACTAAGCAAAGATGATGAAGGTAAAAAGGTAGATCAAACTGTCTACAGAGGTATGATTGGCTCTCTACTGTACTTAACTTCTAGCAGACCCGACATTCAATTTAGTGTCTGTATGTGTGCTAGATTCCAATCTGATTCTAGAGAATCTCATCTTAAGACTGTTAAAAGAATATTTAGATTTTTGCTTGGAACTACTAATCTTGGTTTGCTGTATTTAAGATCAGAAGAATACAGATTAGTGGGATACTGTAATGCTGATTTTGCTGGAGACAGAATAAAAAGAAAAAGCACCAGTGGAGGATGTCACTTCATTGGAGCAAGTTTAGTCTCATGGTCAAGCAAGAGGCAGACAACCATTGCCCTGTCTACTGCTGAAGCATAATACATCTCTGCTGCTAGTTGCTGCTCTCAACTCTTATGGGTAAAACATCAACTTGAGGATTACTCTATTTATGAACATAACATATCTGTATGGTGTGATAATTCCAGTGCTATATGCGTAACTAAAAATCTAATTCAGCATTCTAAGGCTAAGCATATTGAAATCAAACATCATTTTATTTGGGATTATGTTCAGAAAGACATCTTTGATATTAAGTTTGTTAAAATTGAAAATCAATGGACTGATATTTTCACTAAACCCTTAGAAGAAGAAATGTTTTTATTTATTGGAGATAATCTAAACATGCATTGCATTGTTGAATGACATGTCTGAGTGTTAACCTGTCTATGCTTACCTGTCTGACTCTGCCGAGTCACTATGCTAGAACTCAACAGTTTTGTTGAAATGGTTATTAATTATTTAAAACCATTCCCTTATCTGAAGCTAAACGTGTGCACGATGGTTTACATATCTTGAAACCATGTTTTCATTATGTCTTAAGTGGACGTTACGGTTCCCAATACAAATCGTGTCATTTTGAATTAAATATGTCATTTTTCTCTCTCCTACCTTTATGACTATAAAAGACAATAGATCAGAAAGGTTGAACCTTTACGTTTCAATAGTCCAAAATCTATTTGTCTTCTCATCTTTCAAACCCTCTTCTCTCTCGAAACCTTAGAATCGTTTTCTCTCAAAAATGGCATCATCCAAGCATCTCTCTACAAAAGAAATCGTTGAGAAATACAATCTCAGGGTTACCGAGATAGAAAAGATCATTCCGGGAAAGATTGTTGATCTTCAACAGATGAAGAAGCTAGGAATGGATGTCACTGAAGAGTTGGAGTACTCCAAGTGGACTCTTTTCTTCGACATCAAGGAGCTTGTTCACCCCAAGCTCGTTCAATCGTTCTGGAGAAATGTTGTGGTTGTCACCAACAGACTCAACGGAATCAAGAGCTTTCAGGCTGAAATGGGGGATAGAACCTTTCTCTTCCCCATTAGCTCTCTAGAGCTTGTCACAAAATGTCCGAGAATCGGAGCTGGCTTCACACCCAACTTGGAAGATGAAGTGGGAGTTGACAATGTTAACATTGCATCTATGGTGTTCCCAAACCAGTGAACTCTAAGCCTGTCAACATGGTGGTCAAGTGCAGATTCATGCACAAACTGCTGTTGGAGTGCGTGATGCCAAGGAAAGGCTCACGAGACAGTGTGACCAAGATGGAGAGATTTGCTATGTACCACTTGATCCACAAAATCAAGGTTGACATCAACGACCTTATCTACAAGTACCTTGAGACTCTGATCAAGAGAACCAACATGCAGACATATCCTTATGGGATGTTGCTGACAAGGGTCTTCAGGAACAAGCTGTTTGTTCATACTGATGTTCACTTTGTGGACATGTCACTACCCATAGACAGGAAGATACTGTCTATGATGGACATCAAGGGAATCCCTCTTGCCGCTGAGGAGGAAGACAGCAAGAAGAAGAAGCAGAAGAAGAAAAAGCCTGCTGTTGAGCAGAAGGAGGAAGAACTAGTGGTTTCCACTGATGAATCGGAAGTCCCCATTTCTGAAAGACTGTTCAAACCATCTGGAAAGGTGTCCAGACAAGACCAAATTCTAGAGCTGCAACCCTCAGTATCTGATGATTCTGCTGAAACAGTTGAGCCCTTGAGGTTCGGGTTGAGGAGACTGATAAGCCTCCGGCTCATCTAGTTTTATCACTAGAAAGACCATGGTTTTGTGCTGTTTATATCTCAGTTTTGCCCAAATTGGATTTAATTGTCCTCAAGTAACACTTTGAGTCTCTTAAGTAGTTTTTAGGATGTTTTAGTTAATTTTGAGTCAAATAAAACATCTAATGCTATCTTACATTTTCAGGTCAAAAGTGAAGTTCTTAGAGTCAAGGAAAATGAAGAAAACAGTGGAAAGACAATCCTGGAAGTTTCGCCTCGCGAGACAGGATCTCGCCTCGCGAGCCCGAAGACCAGTCTGAACAGCAACAGTCACCCTTTCGGTCTCGCCTCGCGAGAGAACCAATCTCTGAAGATCAGATATTTAAGATTCGCCACGCGAGCTAGGTCTCGCCCCGCGAGCGCGCGAAACTCAGAACTTCTGTTTATAAGCTGTTTTAGGGCATAACTTGAGGGAAGAGGGGCACTTGGAGGCACTTGGAGGCTGCGACTGGACTAGGGTTCCAACCCTGAAAAGGTAGGTTTTCCTTGCTCTGGGAATGGGAGAAGATTGGAGGATTCTTCTATGAGTGTTCTTCATCTCTTCTCTCCTTCTCTTTTGTATTGTCATTTATCATGAGTAGTTAAATCCCCTAGTTGTTGGGGGTTAGATGTAGCTTTTCTGAACTTGTTTGTATTTGATTTGGTTTCAATGCAAGTTTCTATTTCTTTATGAGTGTTTGATTCTATTCTTAATGCTTTTCTTGGCTTAGCTACCCATGGAATGATTTGTTGCTTTGATAGACAATTGAAAGATTGATGTTAGGGCATGCTCATGAATCAAATGCCAAGTAGTTCATGAACCTAGACATAGGTCTTGGGGTGCTTGCAATCTTATAAGTCTTGACTCTTAATGCAAAATCTCAGGTTATTCCACCTAAGACATTAGGGCTTAATTTGGGATTTTAGGCTCATTCCACCTAAGACATTAGGGTTTGAGTATTTAAAAAGGCTTGATTGTCATAATTGAATTAGGACTTGTGTTGCTAATCATTTCATTGCAATTAAGGGAGGATTAGTGTAGTCTAACCTTGACAATTTTAACCGCATTTCTGTTGCCCTCCAAGTGTTTGATAAAATACCCAAAAGACCAAAAATATTTTATTGCTTTTCTTTATTCTATGTTTTGATCTTACTTCATACCATAGTTCAGTCTGGATAGTTGTTGAGTTTGTGAATTGGTAATTGGCAACCGATCCCTGAGGACGATATCCGGTCTCACCACCGTATTACTTGTTTGCGACAAGGTGTACTTGCCTTTGTTTTAAAAACACGCATCAGAGACCCTCTCCCAGGAGGAAGACTAGTGAAGCTGAGGAATTAGTGGATGTTCCTGCTCATCGCAGCAAGAAAAGGAAGATGGTGAAGACCTTTGCCAAGGTCAGACAAGTTGAGTTTGAACCTAGCAAAGAGGAAGCATCTTCTCAGGGGGAGCAGACAGAGCAAGTCCTGGAAGAACCAAAGAAGACTTTCATTTTGGGAATTATTCCCAAAAAGAGAAGATCTGGTTACCTAGTACCTGCAAAGGCTGAAGTACCTGCAGACGCTAACACTGCAGAAGACCCGTCTGGAGGAGCTCAGACAGTTGTACCCGAGGATGACCAAGTGTCTTCTTCTCACAAGAAGTTGAAGATATCTGAAGAGCAGACATCTCCTTCATTCCCTTCCCCTTTTCATCAAGGTATCATCACCCCATCTGTCTCTTCTCCATCTGCCCTTTTTGTTCAACCTCTCTCTGTTGCATCTCCTCTTTCTTCACCTGTCTCCTCCTTTCAAACTCAAAAATCTTCTTTCACTATTGTAACTTATGACTGTCAGTACACAGTTGTTCACAGGGACTCTGCTCCCAAAGAACAAACTAGCATATCATCGAGACTCTTTGTGTCTGATATGCAATCTCTTTTATTTGCAAGTATCTCACATGTCTCTTTCGTCCCTTCTCCTCCACCTCATATTCTTAACCCCTGTATAGAACTTTTCTTCTACCCACCTATTGTTATCTTCATTAGAACATTAGCTGGAACTCACTATCCTACTTCTGTTGTAATGCTACCACATAGGTATTTCTTTATGTTAGTCACTTGATCTAATTCTTTTTTCTGTCATATTGATTCTTTATTACCTATCCCTCCCTCTATCTTAGCTCAAACATCTCTTCCCCCACCTATCCAAATAACAATCACCAGATTGTCTCTGTCCGAGAGACTTTCCTATGTGTTTCCTTCACCTGATACTGACTTTGTCAGAATCAGTCTTATCTTCAAATTTGTCTTTCTTCCTTTTTATGCTCTTCAAACTATTCATGAACTTTTCTTCCCTTCCATCACATCTCCCCTATCTCTAGCTAAGGCACCCCCAGTTTTAGCCTTACCCTGGCACTCTTCTCTGTCTGTCTCTTCTCAAATAGTGGCCTTACAAGACATTCACCTGCTTCAAGGACAAGTAGAAGACTTAAGAAGACAGCTAGATAAAGAAAGGCGAGCTAGGCTACTCTTAGAGCAAAGGGTTACTGCTTTATTTTTGTTAATTAGTCAATCTAGGTAGTTTTTTGGTTTCTTTGTATGTAGACTACCTTGTACTTGTAAACGTTCATGATGAATAAAATTTCTCCTTTATTTCTTTAATGCTTTCATAGTTTATTCCTTTTTTAGGATAAATGTGTTATAGAAGAATGGGAGAATGAATATGATATGATCTTAATAAAAAAATAATACATGGACACAAGTATGTTCTGATAATTGCTATAATTGCTCAGATAAATCTTAAGTAAGATTGCTCTGATAATAATAGCAAAATAAAACAAGTCAAACTTATGTGTGACTAAGTTAACCGGATTATATGATTAATCTTAATATTTGAACAAGCATCTGGTTGACCTGTCCGCTTAAGAAAATTTCAATCTGTCTATACTATTTTCTTTGTTGATATTTTGAGGTTCATTAAATCATATCAATGTTTGTCATCATAAAAAATGGGGAGATTGTTATAACTCTAAAATGTTTGATGTGTATTTCCCTAAGTTTTGATGAGAACTAAACATTGGTTAATGATTTAATTAACCTTCATATTGGTTGCTAACCTGTCTATCTAGTGTGCATATTAAAACTATAAGAATCATCTGTCTGCTCATAAGTGACTACCTGTCTGGATAAGCGAAAGTCAACCTGTTTGCTGACGAGGATTATTGACTTATTTCAAGATACGTCTTCAACCTGTCTCTCCACGAGTTCCTACACTTGTCTGAGGTTACTCGTTGAAGAATCAAGGACCAAACAAGCTTTTGTTGGCTGTCCCACCAGAGAGAGACTTGAAGCATTCTCTCATACTCAGTTTCACGCTTATCAAGAAAAGTCAAAAGTTACTCTCTCAAGCAACCTTGGTTATCAGAACCAAAGACCATTTAAAGAATGCTTCCAACATGCTTTATTCCCTAGTTCCTCTGGTCCTTACACGAAAAGGGAATTGTACTCATCAAAGTACAAAAAGCTTTCTGCACAACTCTGATATGGATGTATCATGATGCATAAAGTCATGATCCTTCTTGTTAGAGTACAGCCAACGTTCCTATTGCATTAATGGCTGGCCAGAACGACTCTATTGCATTTAATGAAGTTCTGCTTGAAGCCAACATCTGAGGGAATGTCTCTAACGGATTTTAAATGCTTGAAGACTATAAATACAGAAGTCATTAAGGATGAAGATATAGAGAATACATACAGCATTAAAGAGCCATTACTCTGCGCATTAATATCTTCATTCTTTCATTCTGTATTCTTCAATCATTTGAAGTTATTATGCAGGCTTTCCTAAGCTTTACATTTAAATCGCTCTGAGTGTTAGTGAAAGATCTGTCTGTCTGAAGTTGTATTTAATACAAATCACATTTCTCAAAACTTGTCTTGGAGCCTGAAGAGGCTAGGTGTGCAAACAATACTTGGAGTCTGTAACCTGATCAGTTATAGTGGATAAAACTTGGTGCTGCCAAGGATTGAACGTAGCTCTTTGCATTGAAGAGTGACCATGATAAATAGTTGTGTCAATCTCTCTTTTCTTATAAACTCTTTAGTTGCTTTCGTTTTCTTATCCGTTTATCAAGTGGTGTGTTTGTCTAAGTCACTGTTAAAATTTCATCAGACATATCTCCTGTCTGTCCTGTATCTTTCCACTTGTCTGAACCAAGCTTCTGTATGCGAAAAGATTTTAACTTTGTTTAAACTTTGATAAACACAATTCAACCCCCCTTCTCGTGTTTATAGTTGTCTATTTCATAAACACCTTTATGATCTTAGACTTCCATTATTTTGGGAATCCTTCACATGTCCTCCTGATGTTTTGTTGTGTAACCAATTTGTGTAGTAACTTAGTCTCTCTTTTAATTCAGTCAGGAAGGTGTTTGAAATTTTATGGAAATGTGAAGTTCCTACAAAAATCATTGCTTATTAATGGTTGATAATTTTGGATAAAATTCCTATAAAAAAGAATCCGTTGCATAGGAATGTTCTACCCTCTTAGCAAGACTTGTCTTGCGCTTTTTGTTTCCTTCAAAATGAGAACTGTTTGTGTAACACCTCATTTTTTACTGTTTTTCAATATCGATAGATTATATCTGTTTATATTTTTATTAGAGACCTAGAAAATGATTTTGGATAAAACAAAATCATATTTAGACTCTACTTCGTGGTAAAAGTCTACGGTTCAAATTTGGGTTTAAAATTCAGACAAAATCCAGTTTGCATATTCACTGACAGTAAAATTTTACTGATCAGAAAACCTAATTTTGACCCGAGAACGAAACGATTTAGACTTATATCACATTTTCAACGATATAGACTATTTTGAAAATTTTCGCTCAAAAATAAATTATTATATTTTATTCGGGCAAATTTTCAAAGAAAACGATGAAAAACCTAAATCGGGAAAACAATGGAGCCAGATACGGAACAACAAAGATAGGACCGGGCACCGGATGATGTGACAACTTGCCACCTCGGGGTGGTGAGTCACCACCATGACTCACCAGGCAATGATGACAATTTCAATAAATATCTAGCCTTATGTGTGAATTGCCCATTTTACCCTTGACCTTTCTTTGTAATTCCAACTTTGTCCCACAAATTCTTGACCAAATTGCCCCTATAATTTCGACACCTCCTTATTATTTGCCACCTTGACCACTTAATTTTTCTCACTTCATCAAAACACTTCAAGTTCTTACTATCCAAGAACCCTATAACACCATAGAAGAAAAGCTAACACCTTTGATCAATTTCTTCACTTTCTTTCATCATTTAGAGCTAAACCCTAATTTATATGATCACAGTTACTTTGTTTATCATTTGTTTCCATTCAATTCTTGTCAAGAATTCTATATTTCCATTTTTCTTGATTTTCTTCAAATACTTCTAGAAAATCATAGGATGCAAATTTTTGAGGTGTGATAATTTTCCTTCACTCTCTACTACTCTAGGATCATGGATCCAAGAGTTTGAAAGAAATAGAGGTCCCTAGCCTAATTTTCTTTACTTGGCCGAATGCCCCTCAAAGTGGGTTAGATGAATTTTTCTTCAACTTTTAACTTGTGTCATGATTATTTGTTTGAAGGAAGTTGTTGATTTGTTGGGTGTTGATTAGTAGGAGAAAACAAAGTCCAAGGAGACAAAGTTCAAGAGGATTTCAAAAATTTCAAGGTAAGGAGAGCTTACCTGAGGGGTTTTTGATAGCTACACGCTATCTGTCTGATGTGTGTAAATTCATCTGTAGTAATTTTGTGGTGTTAAAGTTAATTATTATATAATTTTTATGTGATTTTAGTATTATCTGTGAAAGCATGATTTTAACTGTATATATGTATATTTGTATGTATGGATGAATTGTTGGGTGACTGATTTACTGAAAGTCTGACAGTGGTCAGTGCTCAGTTGTGATTAAGGATAAAGCTTTAAAAAGTTTGAGGAGAAAATTAAATGTTTTGATTTATGTAAGTGAAAAAAAATGTTTAAATTAATAATATTTAATGATATTTCGGTTAAAGAGTAAATCAATGAGCAATAGTGGGGACGAAACCGTGAAAAAATTTCATTTACGATAATTTTTCCAAAATAAACTCAAAAAGAAAAGAAAAAGTAATTACAAGAAATTAAGTTTCAAAAATATTTTAATGTTGATGGTGAAAAAACATTTTGAAAAAGAAAAAAAAAGCCATTTGATTTATAAATGATTTTATTCTAAACGAAAAATAATTTAGAAAAGTCCCTTACGTCGAAACTATAAGAAATAGTTTTATTATTTTGGACAAAAATGTGTTAGAAATGATTTTCAAGGATTTGATGTTTTTCGGAAAAGAAATTTCAAAAGAAAATGGATTTGAGAAAAATGAATTTCTTTGCGATTTAACGTTTTATAAACGAATTTCAACGGAAGAGATTTTCTGCAAAAGGATTTTAAATCAGCGAAAATATTTCCGATAAAGTTGGATAAGTTTCGGGGTTTTGTTTTGGTATTTGTTGTTTCACAGAACGAAAACTATGTTGAAAAATAAAAGTTAAAGAACCTACAGACTGAGATGTCGGGATTCTAGTGTTCTGTGAGAAAAACACGTAGATCGTTGACCCGTGTTGTTTGTGGGGGACTTTATTTCCTATAAGTGATGTGGTGAACTTCGTGTCCCATATCTGCAAACCTAGGACTGGTGCATCGGTCTAGGGTTTGGTGATTGAGCACTTGGACTATGTATCCTGTGTTGAGAATGATTGGGCTCTGTGCCTTTAGTCGTGTGCTTTAGGCCTCGATAATAAAGAACAAACGAAAAAGAAAAGCAGCGAAAAAGAGTTGTCTTACATGCATTGATTGGTAGACGTGCCATTGTGTTTTTCTAGCTACAATTCACAAAGGGTGAATTGATAAATTGGATAGTTACGGACCAAAGAGGTGTCTTTGGGTCTTTAGGGACCTCCGGGTTCGAAAACCCCACGGAAGGTCGTGGCTTTGCAACCTCGAGTCATGGAAATTCGACTACCATACACGGATGTGCTCAATAAGGAACTATTCAATATTATTTAGGTGAGACGTAATACCCTAGAACAACTGGGGATCTGAATTAATTGAGAGACTGATCCAACACGAAACAATTGTGGTATGGGGATTATTACGCCCTATTCTGCTCGACGAAGGGAAATTAGGATCTCCGGAGAATAAATATTAAAAACAGATAGTGGACATTGAAGAGTCATGCATTTTTACAAATTGCGATGATTCTCGGGTATGAATCCCATTGTTTAAAAGATTATAATTTATATTTGAGAATTCGTATGATGTATTGATATGTGTGTGTGTGTGTGTGTGTGTATGATGTTATCCGTCTTTCGTGCATGTAGTTATCATGGTAAAGATCATATGTTGGTATCTCACCTTTGCATTATTTCTATTGGATTCTGTGGTGGTATTTCGATATTTGTGTACAGATGAACCATCAAGGGGATCTATCTTATTCGGGGATTCTGTCCCTGATGTTTGAGGATGCGGATGACGGCAACGCGTGGGTTTTTAACCCGGGAGCCCACAATGCCACTTATACCGGGCCGGTGTGTGTCACGGAGGGCACATTAGCAACAGGACCACAGACGCGTACCCACAGTACCAAGACTGTGGAAGTCCCACTACCACCTATGTGGTTATTATTGGGAGCATTGGTGGAGCAGGGAGACCTCATTCATCAACCTCCACTCGTTCAGCCACTTCAGGAGGCAGCACCAGACTCACCACCAGCACCTCTGATACTTGTACCAGAGATAGACGACGAGATTGAAGAGGACCCGCAGGAGGAGGAGGAGGAGGTTCCCGAGTATCATCCTCTGGGTGATGGTGTGGACCCCGCTGCTGAAATGGGAGTAGAGGTACCCTCACTGGATACCCTTGTAGTTGGGGAGGACCAAGGCGGTCTTCCCAACGGTTTCCATCAGTGCGAGCAGCATTAGGACTTTTTAGTTCTATCTTTTGAGGTTGTGGTATTTTCGACCTTCTGTATATTTGGCTACTGAGTGCCATCCTATTTGAGTTGTGGTTCCAGACTTACCGCTATAGTATAGTTATGTTTTATGTTACTTATGTATTTACTCTGACAAATCACCTACATGTATAAAGGTCTTGATGTAAAATGTTTACGATGATGCATATATAGATGTGATGTTTGTTTATATCAAAAAGAAAATTTTTTACAATCGTTTTCGAGTAAAGTTAAGTAATTAGAAGAAATTTTTTATTATTTTCCGAAAGTAACTGGCTTTCATTTTCGTTTTATATTTACACAACGAGTTAGACATGTAATGCCAGGGGGTGTTACAGTTTGCACTTGTTTTGTTAATTGGTGTAGCTTCATCTCACAAGTTTGACATAAGGTGTATGAATGGATTTGTTTTCCTACAACTCTTCCTTTTTTTTGTTGAAATACAACTCTTCCTTTCAATTTGAGGGATCATTATATTCATTTACATGGTATGGTTAGAGGTACTAAACTAAAGAAATTTTGGGTTCTGATTTGGCAAGCAGTCATTTGATCTATTTGGGTACTGCACAAGAGTATTATTTTCAGGAATCAAATTACTAATCTACTGCCTTTTTTTTAGATTTAATTAAGTTTAGAGTTTGATCATGGATAAATGTAAACGTGGACAACCCATTATTTATCTATTCAAATTGGTGTTTTAGCCCTCTAGGCTCTCTAATGTTTAAAAAAATGCTTAATTGCACTTTTGGTCTCTTACTATTACTCATGTACAATTTTAGTCCATCTGGTTGTTTTTTAGTACATTTATTCATCTAACTTTTGATGAGTTTTAATATTAGTCCCTCCATCAATAATCTAATGAAACAATCCTACTAGTCTAACATTTTGGCCACATGTCTTCCATGTGGCAAGCCTATTGGAATTTATTTTATTAAAATAATTAAATAAAATGCCAAAATTGCATTTATTCAATTAAAATAATAAAAAAGTAAAAAAAGAGAGAATAAATGTCCTTTCTTCTCCTTCCCATCCACTCCCCCTTTGCCCTTCCCCACCACTTGTACCAATGCTGCTAATTTCAGCCACCTCTGCCATCCATCATCCCCAATCTCGCCACTTATCTTTACCATATCATCGTAGGCCTCGATTCCATTTCATACTTAAATGTATTCATGATGTGTGGCATTACCTCTAGGAAGAGTTAAAAATCAAACTTGTCAAACACATCTTGATGGTCGTAATACATTCTAACTTTTAGAGGATTTGCCAAAACCCTTTGTCTTAAAGTGACAAAACTAGTTTCCTGGGATGACATGAACCAAGTAACAGAAGAAACATAACGAGTAAAAATGTGTTCCCCAACTCCCAAAATAGTAGTTTTTCGGCATCCAATGCTCTTCAATGTTCCTTTTGCATTCAACACAACCTTTGTCAGAGCACTAATGAGTTTGATCTGTAAAAAGTAATTGAAACAAAACTTTGTGGCCGACAACACATTGGGGCATTACTTCAAACAACTAGAAGAACATGTAATCAAACGTTGGGGCATTTCACCTCGTTATTTGGTCAGATTTACCAAATTTTAGTCACCTTTCCCACCTTCTGTCACTCCTTCTCGTTTTCTTCCTTGAATTTAAACATGAAAATGGGACTAAAATCGCGCATGAGTAAAAGTAGAGGACCAAAAATGCAACTAAGCCTTTAAAAAACTATGTTTATAAGGGATACAAGACTGTATCTTCTGGTTGTAAATGGGTTTGGATAACCCTTTATACTCCTTTTATTGATGATTGGTTTATTAAAAAAAAGGGAAATAATATCAATTAAGAATTTTTATTGTTTTGATTCAAAAAATAAAAATAATTTTTATTGATCAAAACACCAAAATGAAATTAAATCTAAAATAACGTTCAATATGTAACACCCCGATTTTTATGCTTTCTAAGATCCGTATAAATATAAATAAATGTTTATATTTTTATATGAAACATAGAAAATGATTTTGTAAAAACAAAAGTCATATTCATATTATACTTATTTTTATAAGTATACGGTTAAATTTTTGGTTGGAAATTCAGACGGAACCCGGTCTGTGTTTTCACTGACACTAAGATTTTACTGATCAGAAAACCTAACTTTGACTCGTGAACTAAAAGAATAGATTTTATATCTCATTTCCAACGATATAGGTTATTTTGAAAATTTTCAAAGTAAATAGATTATTCTACTTGATTCGGGCGAAAAACCTAAATCGGGTAATTGACGGAGTCGAGAACGGACGTGTAGAGACAAAACCCAACATCGGATGCTGAGATATATTTCCACCTAGGGTGGTGAGTCATAGGGGTGACTCACCTAGCATTTAATTCATGTAATTATGAGTTTAAGTGTGACTCACCTAGAGGCGGAGTACTAGTGGAGAGGTTCTCGACAACTGCTGGAAGCTGATCATCAGGAAATTACTAGGGATGTGTTTAAAAACGCATTTTTGAACAAGTATTTTCCGAAGAGTGTTAGAATCAAAAAAGAACAAGAATTTATGCAGTTATACCAGAGATATCTGACTGTTGGGGAGTATGCGGCAAAGTTCTAATCGCTTGCCAAATATTTGTTTCTTTCAAGCACAACCAAATGAAAGATGGAAATGTGAAAGGTTTGAAGCATGTCTGAGGTTCGAGATTAAAGAATCTGTACTCCCACTGCAACTCAGGAATTTTCAAGCTCTAGTCGATATGAGTCGGAAGATAAAGCAGATGAGGAAGGGAAGAGACAATAGAGGGAATGCCGGAGGACCTTCTCGGTCTAAGAACCAATTTCAGAATCAAAACCAGAATTAGAAGGGGGAACAGGACCGGAGAAAGCCTTATTTCCGACCACCAGGAAATAACCAGAACCAGCAACAAAATCGTCCGGATATTTCTATATCAGGAAATGGAGGGCAAAAGAACCAAAATCAAGGTCAAGTCAAAAGATGTTACAAATTGTGGATATCCGAAACATATGTCTAATACTTGCCCATTGGGGGGGAGTTAAATGTTTCAACTGTGCTCAAGTGGGACACATATCAAAGGAATGCAATGCACCGAAACGTGTATCTGTTGTCAACAACACCAGGACAAATAAACCGACGACGAAGGGGAGAATTTACACTTTGAGCGGTGCTGAAGCTTCGAACTACGATGAGCTCATACGGGGTGATTATGACATAGATGGCAATCTGCTAATTGTGCTTTACGATTCAGGTGCGATGCATTCATTTATTTAGATGGATTGTGGGAAACTGTTGAATTTGCCTATTTCTTTATTACCATATGATCTGATTGTTTCAACTCCAACTGCTAAGTCAGTTACTGTCAATTCTATATGCTTGAACCATTCTGTTGTTGTTTGGGATAGACACCTTCTTGAGAAAAGGAGTTTCTAGATGAGACTTAGTCTAGTCACTTTTACTTTTGGGTGAAAGTGATCCAGTCTGAATTTTGTCGGACTGTTGTCATTTTAAATTGTTATTTTGGAAATTCCTTGCCCAAAGAATAAATCCTCTTGAGGTCCAGAACTATTCATTTTGTGAGTTCCTAAACCAGTGGGAAATCCTTGTGAAAGAATGAACTTTATTAGAGTCATGGTTGTAAACATGTATTAGCTATGCATTTTTACACTCACAAACATATTAAAGAATCTTTTTACATATTGGACATTCCTGTATTCTTTTTAGATTAATACGGATCTTCAATAACTATATACTTTCTTGTGAAAGTAAAACCTTGGGATTAAGAAATTCTTGTCTAGTTTTGATTCACGAAATTTCGAGGAAGAATTTTTTTTTATTGGGGTAGTAATGTAATACCCCGATTTTTCAGCTTTCTAAGATCGATATAAATATAAATAAACGTTTATATTTTTATCTGAAACTTAGAAAATGATTTTGGGAAAACCAAAGTAATATTCTTATTATACGTATTTTGATAAGTATCTGGTAAAAATTTTGGTAGAAAATTCAGACAGAACCCACTCTGCGTTTTCACTGATACTAAGATTTTACTGATCAGAAAACCTAATTTTGACTCGTGAACAAAATGAATAGATTTTATATCTCATTTCCAAAGATATAGGTTATTTTGAAAATTTTCAAAATAAATAGATTATTATACTTGATTCGGGCGTAAAACCTAAATCGGGTAATCAACAGAGTCGAGAACGGACGTGCAAAGACAAAACCTGACATCGGATGTTGAGATATAATGCCACTTAGGTGGTGAGTCATGGGGTGACTCACCTTACATTTAATTCATGTAATTATGAGTTTAAGTGTGACTCACCTAGAGGCGGAGTACTGGTGGAGAGGTGCTCGACAACTGCTGGAAGCTGATCATCAGGAAATTACTTGGGATGTGCTTAAAAACGCATTTTTGAACAAGTATTTTTGTGGTTACACCAGATAGATCTGACTGTTGGGGAGTATGCGGCGAAGTTCGAATCGCTTGCCAAATATTTCTGTTTCTTTCAAGCACAACCAAATGAAAGCTGGAAATGTGAAAGGTTTGAAGCAGGTCTGAGGTTTGAGATTAAAGAATCTGTACAACCACTACAACTCAGGAATTTTCAAGCTCTAGTCGAGATGAGTCGAAAGATAGAGTAGATGAGGAAGGGAAGAGACAATAGAGGGAATGCTGAAGGACCTTCTCGGTCTAAGAACCAGTTTCAGAATCAAAACCAGAATCAGAAGGGGGAACAGGACCAGAGAAAGCCTTATTTCTGACCACCAGGAAATAACCAGAACTAGCAACAAAATCGTCCGGATATTTCTGCATCAAGAAGTGGAGGCCAAAAGAACCAAAACCAAGGCCAAGTCAAAAGATGTTACAATTATGGATATCTGTAACACCCCGATTTTTCACTGCTTTCAAATATCGGTAATATATATATATATATATATATATATATATATATATATATATATATATATATATATATATATATATATTTGTGACTCAAAATGATTTTGGGTAAACCACTGTTATTTTCACGTAATGTTTTATATCTTAGGGTTACGATGAAATTTTGGGTTGAAAATTCAGACCGAACCCGGTCTGCATTTTCACTGACAGTAAAATTTTACTTCTCAGAAAACCTAATTTTAATTCGTGAACGAGATGAAAAATGTTTTTATCGTATTTGCTACGATACTGGAAGTTTTGAAAAATTTAGCTTAAAATCAAAATATTATATTTGCTGCAGGCAAAAACGTCGAGATATCTCTAGCAAAACCTGTGTCAGATGAATCAGGGAGTCAGCAACGGAGCTGAGGTGACTGACGTGTCGGACATTTATGACGATCCTATCCGAGTCATAATGGCCATAATGCCGCATTTATGACAATAGGATATTTTTGCATGGAAAGGACAATTTTACCCCTAACTTTTCATGAATTTTGCAAGCCAAGCCATTGTAATTTTTGACCAAATTACCCCCCCAAACCCACGGCTCCTTCATCATAACACACTTAGGAAAGTTCATTTCTCCATTTTCATGTCTTTTGTCTTAAAAACTTCAAGCTTTTTGCCTCAAGAACACTTAGAACACCAAAGTAGTTTTGTGAAGAACATCATCAAGATCATCCTTTTCTTTGATCATCAAGAGGTAACAACTCTTCATCTTGTCATTTAAATCCTTTATCTTCACAACTTTTATGGATTTATGCTTGTGTTCATCAAGTTCTTCATTTCATTCAAAGTTCATGAAGCTAACTTCAAAAATCCATAACTAATTCTACAAAAATCCTTTTGACATGAAACCAATTGCTATGATCTCATAATCATCTCTATTTTCATCATCCAGAAGCATATGATCGTGAGAAATTTCCTTCCCAATTTTCTGATCTGGGCCGAATCCATGAAAAAGTGGAGTTCATGGGTTTTGTTTCATTTTCATGTCTTGATTCATGATTCAATCTCTTAAGTACCTTGATAGTTCTTGTATGTAAGTAAGTAGAAGATCAAAAATTAAACCCTAACCTATTTGTTTCATAAAGGTCAAAACCCTAGCTATGAATATTGGATGGATTTTTGATTCAAATGTTGTCTTGTAACACTTGAATCCAACTCTAGGTTTTGATGTTGATTAAATCCAATAGTTGAGAAAATTTTAAAACCTCTAGCCTATGATCTTGAGAAAAACCGAAACCCTAGTTCTTGGAACTAGATGAGTTTCATTCCATGTTCTTAGTTCATGATCTTGGTTTAAGTACTTAATCATGTTTAACTTACTTATGGATCATAAATCCCTAAGTTAACAAATTTTCAACTTTCCTAACCTAGAAAAATTTTGTTGAGGCCGAAACCTAACTTTCATGATCTAAGTATGTTGTTGTTTGATTTGATTTATTTTGGTTGCAATTCGTTTGAAGGAATCGTTCAAGTTAGTTTGACTGAAGCTGACGGAGGAGAATCGGATCGGGATAGGGAGATTACTTGAATCTGCTAGTTCGAATCTTCATAAGGTAAGGGGAGTATGCCTGAGGAGTTTAAGATAATCACATGCCTATTGTTGGAGTCATTTGTTAATTTTCTGAAGAAATATTTTAGGATATTACATTGTTGACTGTTAATTGCTGGATTGATTAGATACTTACCTGAGTAATTGAGGTTATGTGATATGTGGATTTACATGATTATAATTATTTGGTTATATTATAATTGTGATGCATGTCATGAATTGATATTTGTCATGCTATTCAGTGATTGAAATTTATCTACTGTTGAGTGTTGGACTGAGAACCCTGACATTGGTCAGTGTTTAAAAATTTATTTGAGGATAAAAGCTTAATAATATTGGATAATTAACCAGAGTGATTAATTTGGGTAATTTTGAGAAAAAGTGGGAAAAATTTATTATTTTAATAATATTTTGTGGTTAATGTGTCAATAGGTGACAGCAAGGGTGAAACTGTAAATTTTTTCACAGGCTCTAATTTTTCCAAAATAAATTCATTTTTTTTATAAAATGTTATTTAAAGTGATTAAGTTCTAAAAATAACGTTATATAGAAGCTAGAACAATTACTTCTGACAGAAAAGTTAAGTTATAAAAAGAATTTTATTAAAAATTTTGGAAAAGATTAAATATATAGTTATTTTATTATTATGAATTTATTTATCGAATAATTTTTAAAAGTTTACTTTTATTGAGAATTATTTTCAGAAATGAAATAATCGAAAAATAAAAGAATTTATCAATGATTTTCAGGTTTTATCAACGTTTTAACAGAAAATGGATTTCTGTAAGAGAATTTTATTCAGTGAAATTATTCTGTGAAACTTGGATAAGTTTTCGGAGCTTTTGTTTTGTATTTGTTTTTAATTGAGCGAAATGTTTTACAGGAGGATAAATGAACCTAGGAACCGAGACGTCGGGGTTCTAGTGTTTTGTGGACACGTAGATCAGGGATCTGTGTCATTGGACTGAGTGTCCTGTAATGATTTTGTGGACTGTGTATCCTAAGTTGATGTGAAATGCGTGAGTTCCATATTCCGGAGCCTTAGAATGGTGCATCGGTTTAGGGCTTTGCGATTGAGCACTCAAACTGTGTGTCCTGTGTTAAGTTTTAAAACATTTGGACTGTGTGTCCTATGCTTGTTTAAGTGGAAAGTTTTAATAAGAAATTAAGCATGGTTGTTAGCTTTGTGCTTCGACAAGGAAAGATTATTACGACAAAGAAAACGAAATGAGAATAAAAGTTTTTCTCATGCATAGCTGGCAGACGTGTCATGTGTTATGATCATTGAGTCCTGAGTGGATCAATGTATCTGTTACGGACTATGTTTCCATTTTATCATTGGGATTCTGTGTGAACCAATGAGTTAAATTTTTGAACAATAACCGTGGTGTACTGTGTGTGACCAGCGTGTTATGTGTTCTATTGGACATTGTTTTATTTCGTTTTTAAAATGGGCCATGTGCAGAGCTTGATCAGCTCAAAAAGAAACAGAAAGTTGTGGGATCTACGGAGATTAGGTATTAAAATAGAGCCTGAATATTGGAGTGTCATGCATTTTTATAAAATGACGATGACTGTCGGGTATGAAACCCGTTGAATTAAATTATTCTACTGTTTTGAATAATTTTTGTATGCTGTGAATAAATGGTATATGCAATTTGTGTGTCGTGCATGGGGTTGTCTTATCAAGACTTATATATTGGTAACTCACCCTTGCATATTTGTTTGTTGTTTCCTCTACTATGTGGAATCTATGTATATATCTGCGTTCAGATGGATCCGGGCGCAGCAGATCTGAACTACTCAGGGGTCCGATCCCTGATGTTCGACAATGCTGACCAAGGGAACACCTAGGTGATTAGCCCAGGGGCTCGGAGTACTACTTACACGGGTCTGATGAGGACACTCCGAGGGGCTGTAGTAGACGGACCACATCAATTGATTCATAGTAGGGAGACGATTGAAGTTTCACTACCGCCCATTTGGATGATCCTACAATATCTGGTACAACACGGAAACCTGGAGCATCAACCACCTCCTTTCGTTCATCCGTTACAGCAGGTAGCACCGGAGTCACCTCCTGCACCTATAGTCTTGATTCCAGAGGATGTACAGGTGGAGATGGAGGAGGACCCTGAGGAGGATCCGATGGTTGATCCAGACTATGTTCCTTTAGATGACGGAGTGTTTCCAGCTGTTGGAGAGGGGGCTGTTGTATTCTCTCCAGATACACCTCCTGGAGGTGGGGGAGTTTATACTGGACTCTCCAATGGATTTCTGTAGTGGTGACCAGCTTAAGATGTAGTCTTTTTTGGGTAGAGGGGGATTTTTGGTTAGTCTGACTTAGTGGCTACTGAGAGCCATCTTTTGAGTAGTGTTTTTCAGACTCCCACTATGACATAGTTATCATATTTCAGTTGATGTAAAATATGGGTGACAGTAGATGGTGACCTGGTAAGAAAAAGGTCTTTTGTAAAACTTTGATGCATATGTAATATATATAGTGATCTACAATATTTTATTGGTGTTTGAGTGTGTATAAAGTAAAAAGAAAAAGGAGAAAATTTTATCACTATTTTTGAGAAGTTAAAGGAATTAGAAAACGAAGTTTGTTTTCCGAAGGAAACCAGCGAATTAGTATCTTTATTAAGTTTGATTTTTGCAACATGTTACATAAATGTGATACCTTGGTTATGGGGTGTCGTAATATCCGAAACATATGTCTAATACTTGCCCATTGGGGGGAGTTAAATTTTACAACTATGGTCAAGTGGGACACATATCAAAGGAATACAATTCACCGAAACGTGTATCTGCTGTCAACAACACCAGGACAGATAAACCAACGGCGAAGGGGAGAATTTAAACTTTGAGTGACGCTGAAGCTTCGAACTCCGATGAGCTCATACAGGGTGATTGCGACATATATGGTAATCTCTTAACTGTGCTTTACGATTCGGGTGCGATGCATTCATTTATTTAGATGGATTGTGGGAAACTGTTGAAATTACATATTTCTTTATTACCATATGATCTGATTGTTTCAACTCCAACTGCTAAGTTAGTTACTGTCAATTCTATATGCTTGAATCGTTCTGTTTTTGTTTGGGATAGACACCTTCTTGAGAAAAGGAGTTTCTAGATGAGACTTAGTCTAGTCACTTTTACTTTTGGGTGAAAGTGATGCAGTCTGAATTTTGTCGGACTGTTGTCATTTTAAATTGTTATTTTGGAAATTCCTTGTCCAAAGAATAAATCCTCGTATGGTCCGGAACTATTCGTTTTGTGAGTTCCTAAACCAGTGGGAAATCCTTGTGAAAGAATGAACTTTATTAGAGTCATGGTTGTAAACATGTATTAGCTATGCATTTTTACACTCACGAACATATTAACGAATCTTTTTACATATTGGACATTCCTGTATTCTTTTCAGATTAATACGGATCTTCTATAACTATATACTTTCTTGTGAAAGTAAAACCTTGTGATTAAGAAATTCGTGTCTAGTTTTGATTCACGAAATTTCGAGGACGATTTTTTTTATTGGGGTAGTAATGTAACACCCCAATTTTTTGGCTTTCTATGATCGGTATAAATATAAATAAACATTTATATTTTTATCTTAAACTTAGAAAATGATTTTGGGAAAACCAAAGTCATATTCATATTATACTTATTTTTATAAGTATATGGTTAAATTTTTGGTTGAAAATTCAGACGGAACCTGGTCTGCATTTTTACTGACAGTAAGATTTTACTGATCAGAAAACCTAATTTTGACTCGTGAACTAAATGAATAGATTTTTATATCTCATTTCCAACAATATAGGTTATTTTGAAAATTTTCAAAAAAGATAGATTATTATACTTGATTCGGACGTAAAACCTAAATCGGGTAATCGACGGATTCCAGAACGGACGTGCAGTGACAAAACTCGACATCGGATGCTGAGATATATTGCCACCTAAGGTGGTGAGTCATAGGGGTGACTCACCTAGCATTTAATTCATGTAATTATGAGTTTAAGTGTGAAAAGACCAAAATACCCCTAACTTAACCTATCCTAGTTAAAATTTAACCATGGTTATGGCAAGACAAGTTCAATCTGGCTGCTTCCTCTTGATTTTGTGGTCACAAACCAGTCACCTCTCCTTCAACCTCAACCACATAATTTTCATGATTACTTTAGGCTTGAAATTACCAAAATGTCCTTAAGTCCTAACTTAATCACAAAATTGCCCTAAGTGAAATTATAACTTTGTCCTTGAATGAAAAACAATTTGGACCCTTTAGCCCGCCAATTCCCACGGCTAACACACCACATTTAGGCCATTCCACTCATTTCTCTCTAACTTCATCTTCTTCCTCACTTTTTCTCTCAAAATTTTCTAAGTTCCATAACCAAAATTTGTGAAGGAACTACTTGATCTCTTGCCATTTTTCAATTTCTAAGAGGTATACCATACTCATCTCACTCAATCAATAGCATGTTCTTCATTCATTTTCATGTTTCAAAGCCATGATCATCTTTTTCAATTCCTAGATCTAGAAAGTTTGAAAATCTTTAGAAAATTGTAGAAAAATCCTATGATCATGAAACCAATTTCTATGATCTTATTATCATCTCTATATTTAAGATCCAAAAGTATGCATCAAGCAAAAAATTTCTTCCTATTCTATCCTTCAAGCCCGAAACCTAGTTGGTGTAGGTGGAGGAACTTTGTTTATTTTTTTTAATAATTATACATGATTCAATCCTTCTTAGTCATGTATGTATTGAATCCATGATGATTGGATCAAACTAAAATGTAACACCCCCCCTTGGGCATTACATGACTAACTTAATTTCGTAATAACATATTAAAATAAAATAATAATTGATGGTTTGCTTTCGGAAAATAATTTACATGAGTACTTAAATACAGATCGATACTTTTTTTTTATAAAAAAATTCGATAGAGTCTCCTCTGTAATTCCCACATCCCAAACAAAATACCTGCTAATATATTTACATTTTCATCAAAAAGAAAGGCTCTCCGAGCCATAAACATTCTTAAACATAACAGAAATCCAATAAAAGGCTCTCAAAGCCATAAAGTAAATAAATATGAAACTTCTCCAAAACTAAACTTGACTCGATAAACTAAGCTGGTCGAACTATGAGACTCTTACTGGAAAAGACCCTATGGGTATTCCAGTAAATCAACTTCCTTCAAAAATTGGGACCAATCCCTCCGATTGGGGCAAAGAACTCCTCAGCATCATCTGTACACTTAACCTAAACTACCACAAATAGAAACCCAATAGAAAAATATGCAAAGGTGAGATACCGACATATGAGTTTTATCATAGCAGTCACATACACGACTCTCACACAATGACATACAATATATCATAACTATAAACACAGGGATCCATTCCCGACAATCCAATGCATTATGTAAAAAAATTCATGTCACTTCAATATTCACTATCTAGTTCACTATCTCCGGAGATCTTAACTTCCCTTCATCGAGCATGATAAGACCGCGATAATGCCCATAACACAATTGTCTCGCGCGTTTTGGGTCGGCCTCTCAATTTAGGTCTGATCCCGAACTGTTCTGGGGTATCACATCTCACCTACATAATACAGAATAGTTTCTAATTGAGTACATTTCGAGCAGGGTAGCCGATTTCGAAGATAGGGGGTTGTAAAGCCCCAAGAATTTCATGGAGTTCGAACCCAATGTCCCTGAAGACCCAAAAACTAAAGAAGCCGTCTTTGGTCCATAACTATTCAGTTTGTCAGTTCACTCTTTGTGAAACTGTCCGCAACGGCATAAAAGCCAGACTATGCATGTAAAACAACGTGTTCTCATTTTTCATTTTGTTTTTCGCATCGTTCTTTCCTCGTCAAGGCTTACGCTCTCGACTACTTTTAATCAAGTATTAAATTAAACTTTAATACTCACATAGGATTTTATCAATAAAATCCATGATTCACAATCTCCTTCACAACCGAACACTAGTCCGACATCTCGGAATTCTAGGTTCTATCTTTACTCGAAACTAGAATAGGAACTCTAGCCCGTCAATCTGGAACACTAGGTCCTTTCTACTTTCTCAAAACTCAAAACAAGAACTCAAGCCCGTCAATCCGGAGCACTAGGTCTTTTCTTTTCCTCAAAACACAAAACAAGAACTCTAGCCCGTCAATCTGGAGCACTAGGTCCTTTCTTTTTCACTCTCTTTCCAGAGGTTTTCGTTCAGTGAAAACTAAATCGAAAAACAAAAGTTCAAGAGTTTCTAAATTTTTGTGTCATAAATACTTTTCGTTCTTAGAAATACTATTTCACTAAAACTGTTTTCTTTTAGAAATCTATTTTCTGAAAACTTAGGAAACCACTGAAATCTTTTTCTCAACTCAGAACCAAATACAAAACTCTTGTAAATAGATTTATCAAAGATAGCATTTTCTCTAAATGTTTCCATTTTTGAACAACTTTTGGTAAAACCTAAAAGAAAATCCTTATTTCCAAAAGATTTTTCTTTTCAACAATTCTTTTAAACATTTCCATAAGTTTTGATGTTTTCTATTTTCATTTATTTTCCTAAACTTTGTTTCATCTTCACACTTCCATTATTTATAGTTTTCTCCTCACTTTCCCAAAGAATCATAACACCACTTTTTCAATCTTTCTGAGTTAAGGTATTTTAATATCTTAATCTTTATTAACAAGCAATGACCAATGTCATGCCATCAGCCAATCACAGTCAAGTAAAACAATAATATATTCAACAGACAATAACATTAAAACTCCAATCAAACTCTAAACAATTCAAGCAAGACATCATTACAAAGATTTAAAAATTAACATACATTCAAAAACACAACAATTAAGTATGTAACTACTAAAATTCTTCAGGTAAACTCCTTTTACCTTTGTAGACCATAAAAGATTCTCTCCTTGACGCATTCAACAATTAGCTTCCCTCACAACCCCAGATCGACGTTCCAGTTTCCTCTAAACAACTCCTGTCAACTCTCCAACAATATAAAATCTGTTTCCCCCAAGCAAACGCAACCCCGACAACATCCCAGAGAGGGAGTCAAAGCATTTTCACAACCAGATAAAACACATAATCAACTACTCATCATTGAAACACTCACTCTAAGTTGATTTTAAATATTCAATTTCACAAAATAGAGCTAACTTCAATAAAATCAGATTTGGGACTTTAGGGTTCATAAATCAATTTGGGGAAAACTAATTTTAACTAAAGAACAATGAAATTGGTTTAAGATAACTCTAATTCATAGTCCCAATTGCACAAAAACAAGTTTTAATTTCAAGTTTCAGTATGAAATCAAAGAGCTAGGGTTAGGGTTTCAAAATCAGTTTGGGGATTTTTGAATCTAAGCAAAAATAGATGATATCTCGATCACCCAAGGAAGAAGATGAGCTTGTGGTGGCATCAATGGCGGCGGAACGATGGTGAAGCGGCAGCCAACGACGATTTGTGGTGGTTCTACCTCAACCAAGAGCCAAAAGAGAGAGAAGAAGATAAAGGGGAGAAGAAATGAACTAAAATGAATTCAAATGGTGGAAAACCACCATTAAAGTGGCAGCTTACCGGTCTGAAAGTGGCGGAGGACGGTGCTCCGCATGGTGAAGCAGCGACCGGAATATGCAGGGACACGAACGACGCGCGTCTCCTCCTTTGCCCTGGCGAGCGGCAGCCGGTGGTGGTGCAGGGGCGGTGGTCGTGCGACTGGATGGAAGGAAAGGAGGAGGGTGAAGTTTGGAAGAAGAAGATTGTGAAGTTGAAGGGAGGAAGAAGAAGAAGAATGTATCAGGAAAAGAAAGAAAGAAAATAGTGAAAAGGGGGGAAGTTCGACGCTAATAAGAGAGGGAGGAGAGAGAAAATTGATTTTTTGTATTAGTGGTACACTATGAGTGATAAATATTAAGCCTAAAAATAAACATGTTTTTAGTTTTTGAATATAGAAATAAAGGGTGACAAAATATATACTTTCAAACTTTGAAATAAAATAGGAATTGATAGTTGAATTGATCAACTAAGAAAATTCACGGTCCAACATTTAATCTCTGACTAATGTCAAACCAATTTATTTTCAAATCTAAAATTACGTAGAGTAAAATATGAAAATAGTTTCTTTCAACCATATTATTTTAAATAATTTTTTCAAAACAAATACTAATAGTGATCATAACATAATATTATTGTCTGGGAAGCGTGCATGCATTGAAATAAAGCAGTGCTAACACATTTAATAAAAAATCATTTTAAATGAGTAATTAAAATTACTCAAACTAAATCACATAAAAAAATATTAAAATAATTATACATATAATTAATCAATCCAAATTAAATAATATAAACATATATATAGATATATATATATATATATATATTTACTGTTATTGAAGAACAGTAAAAACCGGGGTGTTACATTTCAAAGCCATGATCATCTTTTTCAATTCCTAGATCTAGAAAGTTTGAAATCTTTAGAAAATTGTAGAAAAATCCTTTGATCATGAAACCAATTTCTATGATCTTATTATCATCTCTATATTTAAGATCCAAAAGTATGCATCAAGCAAAAAATTTCTTCCTATTCTATCCGTCAAGGCCAAAACCTAGTTGGTGTAGGTGGAGGAACTTTGTTCATTTTTTCTTTATAATTATACATGATTCAATCTTTCTTAGTCATGTATGTATTGAATCCATGATGATTGGATCAAACTAAAATCTCTAACCTATTATTTTGTTCAAGGCCGAAATTATGTTCTCGAAGAGTTGAAAGATTTTGTTTCATTTTTTAACTTATGATAATTTATCTTAACTCTATACTACTCTAAGGTCGTAGATCTAAGAGTATGTGAAATTTTGAGATCTCTAGCTAATTTATTCTAGCATGGCCAAACCTATCATGTAGTTTAGGAGTGATTTTGTTGTTTAATCTTATGTTATTTTGTTGTGAAAAATAACACTAGTTTTTGTTGTCTAAGTTACTTGGCGTTATCCGGATCCAAAACCGAAGAATCACAAAAAAAGACATATGTAACTTCAACCAGGTAAGGAGAGTACCTGAGGGGTTTTTCCGATAGCTATATGCTATTTGTTTGGGGTCTGTATAATTTATTTGGTGTGTTTATTGTTTTACGAAGTTAGAAATAACTGCTTTTAAATTATCTGCTTTTAATTATTTATCTGCATTTAATTGTTATCGTATTTTAATGCATGTCATAAATTGTGCTATTTGCTTTATTATTGGCATGAAATTAATATTGATGTTGACTGTGGATTGAAAAGCCTAACAGTGGTCAGTGCTCAATTAATTACGAGGTTAAAAGCATTAAAAAGCTTCTTATGAGATAATGAGTTTTAATTAATGGAAAGTAGTAATATAATATTACTTAATTATTTGATTGGTTAAAAATGGGGAATAGTTAAAAATAACTTTATTTTAATGATTTAACAGCGTAAGAGTATTTTATGAGTCACAGTGAGGACGTAACTGTGAAAATATTTTAGTACTGCTAATTTATACATAAGAAATTTCTAAATATTAGAAAATGTTATTATAAGAAAATAAGTTTAAAAAATAAATTTTATTATGTTGAGAAAATGATTTTACTAGAAAAGTCAAAATTTGACTTGAAACGTTTTAAAATGCTAAACGACGGTTAATTCCGAAAATATTTACGGAAAGATTTTTTTTTTGAAAACAGCAGTATTTGTATTAACATCAAGTTAGTCTCAAACGATGTTTCTTTGAACTAAAGTTTCAAATAAAGATTTTTAGAAGAAAATGAGTTTTTAAGAGATTTGATGATTTTATAAAGGAATTTCCAACGTAAAAGGATTTTCTGCAAATTAGTTTTATACAATGATGTTATTTCCAACAACTTGGATAAGTTGTGGAGTTTTGTTTTTGGATTTGTGTTTCACAGAACGAAAATGATTTTAAAGATGAAATACGGACCTAGTGGCTGAGACGTCGGGATTCTAGTGTTATAAGACTGGTGCATCGGTTTAGATTTCGTGAATTCCACATTCGGACTTGGAGTCCTATTGTTGAAACTGAAAGACGAATTTAAATGTTTAAAAGTTGAGATGGTCGTGAGCCTTTGGGCCTCGACAAGGAAAGAAGGAACACAAAGAAAAACAATGACGAGAATAAATTGTTTTACATGCATTAATCGGCAGACGTGCCTACTTGATTTATCATGGTATTTTGATGGGTAACGTATTCATGACATGACTTCTCATTTTACCTGGATGGACAATGAATAACCATACACGATGATCACTATGCCTTGTATAGGACAGTGTGCTATGGTAACCATATAGACGATCATTATGCCGTGTGTAGGATAGTGTGCTATGGTAAAATTTGAGTGCCTTATATTGGCCAACGAGCCTGATAAGCTCATTTAAACGACGATTGTGGATTCCTGGAGATGAAGTACAACATCTTAGACGATGATTATTGAAGTGTCATATATTTCTTTTTAAAATGACGATGACTGTCGGGTATGAAACCCTTTCATAATTTATTTGTTTATTCTTTAACATCTATGTTGTTATACCTATACATGTTATATGATGTTTTGTGTGTCGCGCATGTAGTTATCGTTTTAAAATCCATATATTGGTTCTCACCCTTGTGCGTTTTATTGTTGGTTCCTCTTCCGTGCGGTGTATATTTCTATCTGAGTATAGATGGACCCGGAGATGCCTCTGGCGCATTCGAGGATATTTAGTTTTGACCACTAAAGCGACCGTGGGTTTTAAGAATGACCTCTGAAGTCTTCTTAGTAGATGTCGGATAGAGTGACCAGCTCAATTAGGACATTAGGTGGGTTTATAACCTTTTTGGAGGAAAATCGTTATGTCTAGCTTTGGAGAGCCATTCTTTTGAAGTAAGAATATTTTTTTTCAATAATGTATAATTATATCTTATGTTATGTATGGATTCCTACAGGAAATCAACTCGTACATTGTGATGAGTATTTCCGAATATGAAGTGATTATATGTTAACATTAGTGTGTTGAAATTTTATTTACCTTGCGAAAAAAAAGAAAAAAAATTATCACCATTTTTGTCTTAAGAAAAGTATTAAATAAATCTTATTTTCCAAAAGTAACCATCATAATTATTGTTTTTATTTTCCGCAACGAGTTACCATGTGATATCCCACGAAGGGGTGTCTCATTTGTGGTATCAGAGCTAGTCAAGTCTTTCGGGAATCTTTGGAGAATAGGTCTGTTGTGTTGGTTTTATGTGTTCTCTGATTAAGATTTGTTTGACTTACCTCTTAGAAGTAATGTGTGTTAATTAGGACGTAAGCATTTCATCTTCTGGTCATGGTATAACTGATTTGGTCTTGTAGGTCAGTTATGGAACTCGAACCAGAAGGTGGACGTGGACGAGGACACGATTGTGGAAGGGGTCGTAGATGTGTTCCCTTGGGTGGCCATGGCAATGAGGACTACGATGGTGGAGTAGATTATACTGCACAAGCAATGGATAACATTGCTGCTACTATTGCTATGCAGACAGCTGCTATGGCTGCTCAGACTCAGCGGGCGACGGAAGGTAGAGGTCTGACTACATTCCGATGTAAGAATCCTTAAGAGTTTCACGGGGATGCTGAACCGGAGAAAGATGACTTATGGATCCAAGAATTAGAGAAGATCTTTGAACTCATTCTCACCCCGGAAGGAGTTAAGGTCTCATATGCGATGTTTTTACTAGTAGGAGAGGCGGAGTACTGGTGGAGAGGTGCTCGACAACTGCTGGAAGCTGATCATCAGGAAATTACTTGGGATGTGTTTAAAAACGCCTTTTTGAACAAGTATTTTTCGGAGAGTTTTAGAATAAAAAAAAGAACATGAATTTCTGCGGTTATACAAGAGAGATCTGACAGTTGGGGAGTATGCGGCAAAGTTCGAATCGCTTGCCAAATATTTCCGTTTGTTTCAAGAACAATCAAATGAAAGCTAGAAATGTGAAAGGTTTGAAGCAGGTCTGAGGTTCAAGATTAAAGAATCTGTACTACCACTACAACTCAGGAATTTTCAAGCTCTAGTCGAGATGAGTCGGAAGATAAAGCAGAAGAGGAAGGGAAGAGACAAAAGAAGGAATGCTGGAGGACATTCTCGATCTAAGAACCAGTTTCAGAATCAAAACAAAAATCAGAAGGTGGAACAGGACCAGAGAAAGCCTTATTTCCGTCCACCTAGAAATAACCAGAACCAGCAACAAAATCGTCCGGATATTTCTGCATCAGGAAGTGGAGGCCAAAAGAACCAAAACCAAGGCCAAGTCAAAAGATGTTACAATTGTGGAGATCCGAAACATATGTCTAATACTTTCCCATTGGGGGGAGTTAAATGTTTCAACTGTGGTCAAGTGGGATACATATCAAAGGAATGCAATGCACCGAAACGTGTATCTGCTGTCAACAAAACTAGGACAAATGAACCATGTCGAAAGAGAGAATTTACACTTTGAGTGGTGCTGAACCTTCAAACTCCAATGAGCTCATACAGGGTGATTGCGACATAGATGGTAATCTCTTAACTATGCTTTACGATTCGGGTGCGATGCATTCATTTATTTAGATGGATTGTGGGAATCTATTGAAATTGCGTATTTCTTTATTACCATATGATCTGATTGTTTCCACTCCAATTTCTAAGTCAGTTACTGTCAATTCTATATGCTTGAACCGTTCTGTTGTTGTTTGGGATAGACACCTTCTTGAGAAAAGGAGTTTCTAGATGAGACTTAGTCTAGTCACTTTTACTTTTGGGTGAAAGTGATCTAGTCTGAATTTTGTCGGACTGTTGTTATTTTAAATTGTTATTTTGGAAATTCCTTGTCCAAAGAATAAATCCTCTTAAGGTCCGGAACTATTCGTTTTGTGAGTTCCTAAACCACTGGGAAATCCTTGTGAAAGAATAACCTTTATTAGAGTCATGATTGTAAACATGTATTAGCTATGCATTTTTACACTCACGAACATATTAAAGAATCTTTTTACAGACTGGACATTCCGGTATTCTTTTCAGATTAATACAGATCTTCTATAACTATATACTTTCTTGTGAAAGTAAAACCTTGGGATTAAGAAATTCGTGTCTAGTTTTGATTCACGAAATTTCGAGGACGAATTTTTTTTAGTGGGGTAGCAATGTAACACCCCAATTTTTCGACTTTCTAAGATCGATTTAAATATAAATAAACTTTTATATTTTTATATTAAACTTATAAAATGATTTTGGGAAAACCAAAGTCATATTCATATTATGCTTATTTTTATAAGTATATGGTTGAATTTTTGGTTGAAAATTCAGACGGAACTCGGTCTGCATTTTTACTGACAATAAGATTTTACTGATCAGAAAACCTAATTTTGACTCGTGAACGAAATGAATAGATTTTTATATCTCATTTCCAACGATATATGTTATTTTGAAAATTTTCAAAATAAATAGATTATTATAAATGATTTGGGCTTAAAACCTAAATCGAGTAATCGACGAAGTCCAGAACGGACGTGCAGAGACAAAACCCGACATCGGATGCTGAGATATATTGCCACCTAGGGTGGTGAGTCATAGGGGTGACTCACCTAGCATTTAAATCATGTAATTATGAGTTTAATTGTGAAAATACCAAAATACCCCTAACTTAACCCATCCTTGTTAAAATTTAACCATGGTTAAGGCAAGACAAGTTCAATTTGACTACTTCCTCTTGATTTTGTGGTCACAAACCAGTCACCTCTCCTTCATCCTCAACCACATAATTTTCATGATTACTTTATGCATGAAATTTCCAAAATGTCCTTAAGTCCGAACTTAGTCACAAAATTGCCCTAAGTAAAATCACACATTTGTCCTTGAATGTAAAACAATTTGGACCCTTTAGGCCCCCGAACTACCACGGCCAACACACCACATTTAGGCCATTCGACTCATTTCTCTCTAACTTCATCTTCTTCCTCACTTTTTCTCTCAAAATTCCGTAAGTTTCATAACCAAAATTTATGAAGGAACTACTTGATCTCTTGCCATTTTTCAATTTCTAAGAGGTATAACATACTCATATCACTCAATCAATAGTATGTTCTTCATTCATTTTCATATTTCAAAGCCATGATCATCTTTTTCAATTCCTTGATCTAGAAAGTTTGAAAATCTTTAGAAAATTGTAGAAAAATCCTATGATCATGAAACCAATTTCTATGATCTTATTATCATCTCTATATTTAAGATCCAAAAGTATGCATCAAGCAAAAATTTTCTTCCTATTCTATCCTTCAAGGCCGAAACTTAGTTGGTTTAGGTGGAGGAACTTTGTTCATTTTTTTAAATAATTATACATGATTCAATCCTTCTTAGTCATGTTTGTATCGAATCCATTCATGATGATTGGATCAAACTAAAGTCGCTAACCTATTGTTTTGTTGAAGGCCGAAATTATGTTCTTGAAGAGTTGAAAGATTTTGTTTCATTTTTTAACTTATGATAATTTATCTTAACTCTATACTACTTTAAGGTCATGGATCTAAGAGTATGTGAAATTTTGAGATCTTTAGCTAATTTATTCTAGCATGGCCGAACCTATCATGTAGTTTAGGAGTGATTTTGTTGTTTGATCTTATGTTATTTTGTTGTGAAAAATAACACTAGTTTTTGTTGTCTAAGTTACTTGCCGTTAACCGGATCCAAAACCAAAGAATCGCAAAAACATATATCTGTAACTTCAATCAGGTAAAGCGAGTACCTGAGGGGTTTTTCCGATAGCTATATGCTATTTGTTTGGGGTCTGTATAATTTATTTGGGGTGTTTATTGGTTTACGTAGTTAGAAATAACTGCTTTTAAATTATCTGCTTTTAATTATTTATCTGCATTTAATTGTTATCGTATTTTAATGCATGTCATAAATTGTGCTATTTGCTTTATTATTGGCATGAAATTAATATTGATGTTGATTGTGGATTGAAAAGTCTGACCGTAGTCAGTGCTCAATTAATTACGAGGTTAAAAGCGTTAAAAAGCTTCTTATGAGATAATGAGTTTTAAGTAACGAAAAATAGTAATGTGATATTACTTAATTATTTGATTGGTTAAAAATGGGGAATAGTTAAAAATAACTTTATTTTAATGATTTATCGGCGTAAGAGTTTTTTATAAGTCATAGTGAGGACGTAACTGTGAAAATATTTTAGTACTGCTAATTTATATGTAAGAAATTTCTAAATATTAGAAAATATTATTATAAGAAAATAAGTTTCAAAAATAAATTTTATTACGGTGTTGAGAAAATGATTTTACTAGAAAAGTCAAAATTTGATTTAAAACATTTTAAAATGCTAAACGACGGTTAATTCCGAAAATATTTATGGAAAGCTTTTTTAAAAAAAATAGCAGTATTTGTTTTAACATCAAGTTAGTCTCAAACGATGTTTGTTTGAACCAAAGTTTCAAATAAAGATTTTTTGAAGAAAATGAGTTTTTAAGAGATTTGGTGATTTTATAAATAAATTTCCAACGTAAAAGTATTTTCTGCAAATTAGTTTTATACAATGATGTTATTTCCAACAACTTGGATAAGTTGTGGAGTTTTGTTTTTAGATTTGTGTTTCACAGAACGAAAATGATTTTAAAGATGAAATACGGACCTAGTGGCCGAGACTTCGGGATTCTAGTGTTCTATGATATGGACAATATGTCCTAACGGTGAATGACATGTATTATAAAGGTTATGACGATTTTTGTGAGCTAAAATCTACGAATCTAAGACTGGTGCATCAGTTTAGATTTCGTGATTTGCACATTCAGACTTGGAGTCCTATTGTTGAAGCTGAAAGACGAATTTAAATGATTAAAAGTTGAGATGGTCGTGAGCCTTTGAGCCTCGACAAGGAAAAGAATGAACACAAATAAAAACAATGACGAAAATAAAATGTTCTACATGCATTAATCGGCAGACTTGCCTACTTGATTTATCATGGTACCTTGACGGGTAAGGTATTCATGACACGACTTCTCATTGTGCCTGGATGGACAATGAATAACCATATACGATGATCACTATGCCTTGTATAGGACAGTGTGCTATGGTAACCCTATACGACGATCACCATGCCTTGTGTAGGATAGTGTGCTATGGTAAAATTTGAGTGCCTTAAATTGGACATCGAGCCGGATCAGCTCATTTAAATGATGATTGTGGATTTCTGGAGATGAAGTATAACATCTTAGACGATGATTATTGAAATGTCATATATTTCTTTTAAAAATGACGATGACTGTCGGGTATGAAACCCTTTCATAATTTATTTGTTTATTCTTTAACTTCTATGTTGTTATAACTATACATGTTATATGATGTTTTGTGTGTCGCGCATGTAGTTATTGTTGTAAAATTCATATATTAGTTCTCACCCTTGCACATTTTATTGTTGGTTCCTCTTCCGTGTGGTGTATATTTCTATCTGAGTATAGATGAACCCGGAAATGCCTCTAACGCATTCAAGGATATTTAGTTCTGACCACTAAAGCGACTGTGGGTTATAAGAATGACCTCTGGAGTCTTCTTAGTAGATGTCGGATAGAGTGACCAGCTCAATTAGGACATTAGGTGGGTTTATAACCTTTTTGGAGGAAAATCGTTACGTCTGGCTTTGGAGAGCCATTCTTTTGAAGTAAGAATTTTTCTGTTTTCAATAATGTATAATTATATCTTATGTTATGTATGGATTCCTAAAGGAAATCAACTCGTACATTGTGATGAGTATTTCCGAATATGAAGTGATTATATGTTAACGTTAATGTGATGAAATTTTATTTACCTTGCGAGAAAAAAATAAAAATAAAATTATCACCGTTTTTGTCTTAAGAAAAGTATTAAAACAATCTTATTTTCCGAAAGTAACCAGCATAATTATAGTTTTTATTTTCCGCAACAGGTTACCATGTAATATCCCTAGAAGGGGTGTCTCACAATATAGATAATCAATATATGAATATAAGTACATTTTTTTAAAGGATAAATACATTTTTTTGGTAATTGTATATAGATACTCTAAATTTGAATATGGACATATAAATCCCTTCATGCCTTATAAGTAAGACAAAATATTGGGAGTTATAAGTTGAATGAGTTGGTTTTGGGGAGGGAAATGAGGTTTGGAGTGATAAGGAGGTCATGAGTTCGACGCCCCCACTAACATAACACACTAATTACTAACATTTGCCAATCAAAAAAATCAAAAAAAAAAAGTAAGACAAAATATCAATTTTTTTTGCATGTACATGGTTATGCATTACGTAACACAATTATTTTTCTTAATTAAAAAAAATCTATACTTGAAAAGAAATATAATTTGATATCTACCAAAAATTCTAACAAGATTAAAGCTGATAAATTTTATTCCTTTTTTAAATTTTCAATAAGCTTTATTGGAATTCTCAGATGAACATATTTACTAGAAAAATCTAAAAATAATTAACGCCGATACATTTTATTCCTTTTTAAATTTTTCAATATGCTTTATTGGAAATTTTACATAAACATGTCTACTAAAAAATCTAACAAAAAAATAATAATAAATTTTATTCTTTTTATTTTTATTTTTCAATAAGCTTTATTGGAATTTTGACACAAATACTATGCATAATATATGAATTGAACATACTGGCCCTTCTACAGCAAGAATCAATAACAACAACAACAAAACAAAAAAATTGGTTGTGTATTCGTTTTAGGTGTTGCAACATGGAGAGCTCATGTGAGGCTGTTCTCGAAAACATCGAGCTTGTGACCCTAATCCTTCTTTCTCTGCCAGTGAAATATGTGCTCCAATGTAAGTGTGTCTGTAAGCAATGGTTGGCTATCATCTCCAACCCTCGATTCTGTTATTCCCACACTCTTCGTATGTGCCAAACTTCTTCGTTATCCCTTTTGCTCCACAGATTCAGACAAAGATTGCAATTTGAAATAGTCCCCTTGACCAATTCTGATGCCAACCCGTCTCCTGTAAGGACCTGTCAATATAATCTCTTATATAGTCGTCATTTGTTCTTTGAAATTTTGCTATCATGTAATGGTTTTCTACTCTGCAAAGCTTGAAAGTTCATCCTAGGCATTCATAAGTCTCGTTTATTCTCCCAATATTACTATAGAATCTTTAACCCAACCTTCAAGAACTTCTATAAGCTTGAGTTCCCAAGTGAAAATTTTAATCAAGAATTATCTGCCCTTTATTTAGCTTTTGACCCTTTGAGATCCCCTCACTTTAAAGTTATTTCATTTCGGAGAGTAATAAGTTATAATTGTAATAAGGATATCGTCATTTTCCCAATTGGTCAAACTCACTTCGACTTTAAGGTTGATATATATTCGTCGCAGACTGGTCGTTGGAGTGACGATGGGGTTTGCTTTACTGCCTTAGCCAATACGCGTGTTGATTCTGGTGTATACTGCAATAGTGCTATACATTGATTCACTCCTGGTGGGGATTGTGTCTATTTTGATGTAGAACGGAAATTATTCAACACAATGCCAAATCCCGCATTTATTGACCACAATAATCTAGTTGTTAAGTATTTTGGAGAGTTAAGAGGGCATTTGCATTTGATACTAATTAACAGTCATGATGAAAGTTTGACTTTTGATATTTTGGAGTCGAAGAAAGATAACTCAGGCTGGATTGTGAGATATCACATGGATATTAATTATATAGGACAAGACTGTGTAAACCCTATGTTTTTTGTGTTAAGTGTTGTTCGCCAAGCAAATGAAGAGGACTCCATGCTTATGTACCTCGTTCTATTTTTTTTTTTAATGCTAGTGTTGTTTTACAATGTGTACTTAATATTGTATTCTCAGTTGTTGTAATAAATAAATGTGTTAAGACTATGCTGATGTTAGACCTATATATTCGCTCCCTGCAACTTAGACAACTAAGAAGCTATACTTTCAACATCTTAAAAAACCAGTTTATTTTGTAAAATCACTTTTTAAAATTGGTTTGTTAGTGATGTTAATGAAAGTAGTGTTCAAGAAATCATTTTGTTTTGTTAGTGGTGTTAAACAGGGAGGTAGTCTTCAAGAAAATATTTTGGTAACTAAGTAATAATTTAGAAGAATAATTTGAAATAAAATAAGTTAATTAGATACTGAATTTGAAAATTAAAAAAGAAATGTTTGAGAACGAAAGTATACTTTTCTCTTATTTGTTACTAGTACTCATGCCTCAATGTTTTTTTAATACTAGTTTGACTATTGTTATTGATGCATGGGGCATGGTGCTATGTATTGGATTATTTGGAATGATCATATGGTAATATGTATGTGTTTGGATATCTCCTTTGGGGGAAGTTGATTGTTTGAGATACCTCCTTCAAGGAGATGACAAAGGGTCTAACTCGTAGTAAATGCATATTAGCCTAATGTGAGGCAACGGCAAATGGTCTTCTACACGGAGAAGGCAATGGGGAGTCATTGCATTCATGTTATTGGATGGTTGATGTTTTTATATGTATTGCTGTTTATGTATGTTTTGTTGATAATTCTTTGAAATTATATTATTTGAAAAATGGCGGATTACCATGATTGTGTTTCCGACTACCGTTTATGCTGAAAGCAATATCTTTAAGAAAAAAATTGCTCTAGAACTGTGTTTACTTACTATAATTCTAAATCTCATTAGTGATATTGTCTTTCAGAGTTCACAGGTAATATTAGAGGCGATACAATGGATTGGTGAAGTCTTGGAGTCTTGAAGACATTAGTTCTAGTTTATTTTATTTTCGATTTATTAGACGCTCGTGTTTTGAGACAAAAACATTGTTAAAAGGATTGATGTGATTTTATAAAAATAATACTTGTTAGGATTTTCATTGAATTTAATGGTCTTTAGTTTATCTTAGTTTCTAATGCTATGAATGGAAAATTATAATTGTATAATTATATGTTTTATTGTAACATTGAGTAACGTAAAGAGACATTACATTTTAGGGTATTAAAGCATTCCAATCCTAAATAGGACTGTGAAAGTGGGTCTTTTAAAACAAAAATTGGACACATAGAAAAGGTGTTTGTGTCATCTCATGAATTCTGAATATTATGCTTTGAGATAGTGTTTTATTGGTAGTGAGCACATTAATGCCTTCTTAATGCCAAAGGTTCTCTATCAGATGTAGTTAACCAATGTTTTGTGAACCGGAACGAGACGTTCAATGCATAAGGCATGATCATTATGCTAGGATGTGAAGAAGTGGGACACCTTGACTTAGGTACATAAACTCATTTGACCATTGGTTGTTGGTTTTCTTGTTGGTATTAGTGTTTAGATGTCGAAATTTTTGGGACATAATTTTTTGAAGGACGAGAGAAATGTAGCATCCCAATTTCTGGTAGACGGATGTTAACCAGTGCCCTAAGGAATCAATAATAGTAAGATTTCATGGGGAAGGTTGTATTCATTAGTCTTAAGAGTTGTGTATTTAGTTTTTCTATAAACTCTTGCTAATTTTGGATTCCTTAACCAGTGCCCTTGCTTGCATCTAAATAGTTTTATGAGGCTTTGGAATGTTAGAATGTTTATTTTAAAGGTCTAGAGGTGTTTAGAGGTCCCTAAAGGTCTTAAAAAATGTTTTAGTATTTGTTTTTTGGATCTTGTTCAAGAGCACGACCGTACTTAGGGATGCACTACCGTGTGTAGTGGAAGCCTACGACTGTTGGAGCAGATTGTATCAAACTGACAAATTACCAGGGACACAAGATTTAACTCAAGGACCTTCCTCTTAACAAAATCTCCATTAAGAAGATAACCCTTAGAGCTTCACCAATGTAACAACAGAAACAACAGCAACAACCCTAATAACTGCTCTACGTATTGTTGTTATATTTAATTAGTTAGTTAAAATGATATATGTCAATTAGTTACAATTGGTTAGTTGCAGTTAGTTTAGTTGTTACAGTTGTTCAACTATGCTTGTATTATGTATATAAACCTCAGACTTTTATATTAGTCAATTGAGCTGAAATAATTTTTCAAGCATTGTGTCTTTTCCTCTACATTTTGTCTTGTTGCACAACCTCTTAGCTTTCAGTTGGATTCTTGCAAGCATTTGGTTTCATCAAAATTCTTACAACCAACAACACCTCCAGCCCATTTGGTAAACTACTAGAATTTAGTTTATATTTATCTCTCCATGAGAAGCTACTATAACACCAACTTTAAGCTCAAATTAATTAATTCATATATTACTAACTGTTATGCATAGTGGATCATCAAAGTGCAGCTGGTAGATGCAGTGTTCTATGGAGCAACTTAGAGTCTATGTGATGCTAGTTAGTTATAAAACTTTTTTGCATAACTGTTTTGTTTTGTAACTAAACTGTAACAACCTGTACTGTTGGTTAGTTATTTAGCATAGAAGTCATAGATGATTGTAGATGAATAACTTGGCATGATTGTGTATATAATGGCCAAGCTGATAGAACTAGGAGTAGCAAGTATTAAACACTTGAACCACTTGTAATTGTTCTGAGAAATTCATCACAGAAAGTAGCTCGCCTCAATGTGGATGTAGGGGTTTCCATTGGCCCTAAACCACGATAACTATCCTTGTGTCATTCAGTTTTTCATTCTTTTCATTCTTTCTTACAATCTGATCATTGCACATTATCTTCTTGGTACGATTCTTGATCAAGAAAGGAGCAGCATTGCAGCATCAAAACTGCATCATCAGCAGAGAAGAAGTTATGCACTGGCACTGAATTAACAACACAGAAAAGGTTCTGGTTTGCAACAATTGGTATCAGGAGCATTTCGATTGGAGGGCAACTTCCGCAATGGGAACCAAATTCGATGTTGAAAAATTCACTGGAGAAAACGATTTCAGCCTTTGGAGGATCAAGATGAGGGCACTTCTTGTCCATCAAGGATTGGAAGAAGTCTTGGCAAGGGAAGCAAAGCTCCCTACAACTCTTTCTGAAAGGGAAAGAAGATATCTCCTCAAGAAAGCACACAGCACCATGATTCTCTCCCTTTCTAATGATGTTCTTCGAGAAGTTGCAGAAGAGACTACTGCTGCAGGAATTTGACTAAAACTGGAAAGCTTGTATATGACAAAGTCCTTGACTAACAAGCTCTACATGAATAAAAGACTTCATCAGTTGAAAATGGAGGAAGGCATGTCCATCAAAGAGCACATTGCTCAGTTTACCAAAGCTGTTCTTGACCTGAAAAGTGTTGAGGTCAAGATGGATGAAGAAGATCAAGCAGTGATCTTGCTATGCTCTCTTCCACCTTCTTATGATAATTTGGTGGACACCATGTTGTATGGAAGAGACACTTTCACTCTAGAGGAAGTCAAAGCCACCTTGAATTCTCGAGAACTAAAGAAAAGGATAATAGACATCAAAGGTGAAGGTGCTGAACAAGAAGGACTCTATGCAAAGGGAAGACCATAAAAGAAAGATGGCAAGAACAAGCACAGACAGAGATCAAAGTCCAGAGGTAAAAAGATTTATTACTACTGTCATAAAGAAGGACATTTCAGAAAGCAGTGTCCTGAGAGAAGGAGAAAGAACAATGGAAAAGGCAAGGAGCTGGATGATGTAGCAGTATTGGCCGATGGATATGACAGTGCAGAGGTGTTGACAGTGTCCACTGAAAATTGCTGCAATGAGTGGATTCTTGATTCTGGATGTTCTTTCCACATGACTCCGAATCAAGAATGGTTAAAATCATATAAAGAAATCAATGGAGGCAAAGTACTCATGGGGAATAACGTGGAATGCAAGGTTATTGGCATTGGATCAATCAGAATGCAGCTGGCAGATGGATCAGTGAGAACTCTTGCAAATGTCAGGCATGTACCAGATCTGAAGAGGAACTTGCTTTCTCTAGGAATGTTGGATCAATCAGACTGCTCTTTCAAAGATGAAGGTGGAGTCCTCAAAATTTGCAAGGGATCCATGATGATCATGAAAGGCATCAGACAGAATGGTTTATATAGGCTTCAAGGTAATACTCTCTTGCACTCATCTGGTCTAGTGTCTATTTCAAAGGCAAACTCTTCACAGCTGTGGCATTATAGACTTGGCCATGTGAGTGAGAGAGGATTACAGGAACTTCACAAGCAAGGATTGATAGGGAATGGAACATTACAGAAGTTAAACTTCTGTGAACATTGTGTGTATGGCAAGCAGAAAAGGGTCAAATTCCCAAATGCAATCCATTCATCCAAGGCTATTCTAGACTATGTGCATTCTGACATTTGGGGGCCAGCAAAAGTACCCTCTTTGGGTGGAGCAAGGTTCTTTATAACATTCATAGATGATTGGTCAAGGAAATTGTGGGTGTATCTGTTGAAACACAAGAACCAAGCCTTCAAGTGCTTTAAACAATGGAAATCCCTAGTGGAAAACCAATCGGGGATGAAAATCAAGGTTCTAAGAACTGACAATGGATTGGAATACTTAGAAGGAGAGTTTCTTGAGTTTTGCAAGGAAAATGGAATTGCAAGACATAAAACAGTGAGGCATACACCTCAGCAAAATGGCCTGGCTGAAAGGATGAATAGGACCATTTTGGAGAGGGTGAGGTGCATGCTCTCAAATGCAAAGCTGTCCAAGAATTATTGGGGAGAGGCAGTAAATACATCTTGTTACTTGATCAACAAATGCCCCTCTGCAGCAATTGATTTCAAAACACCAGAAGAAAAGTGGACTGGCAAAGCACCTAACTATGAAAATCTGAGGATTTTCGGCTGCACATCATACATACATGTCAGTGAAGGCAAGCTTGAGCCAAGAGCCGGGAAGGGAATCTTCCTTGGTTACCCTGAAGGTGTAAAGGGCTACAAGGTAAGATTAATTGGTACTGCTGGACCAAGAACAATAATCAGCAGATATGTCATCTTTAGAGAAGAAGACATGCTAGAACAAGCTGGAAAAGAATCATCTACTTCTCATCAGCCTATCTCAGAAAACCACACTACTCATTTGGAGGTGGAGCAACCTTCAGAGCAATCCAAATCACCAGAAACAATTCATAATGGAACTCATTCGGGATCAGATTTTTCTTCTCAGAACAGTGAAGAAGAATCATCATACAGCCTGGTTAGAGACAGAGAAAAGAGGCAGATCAAACCACCTTAGAGATTTGGATATGCTGACTTGATAGCCTATGCTTTGGCTGTGGAAATAGACAGGGAAGATTCAGATCCTACAAGCTATAAAGAAGCTGTATCAGGACCTGACAAACTAAATTGGGAAGCTGCCATGACAGAAGACATTCATTCTCTGAGTAAGAACAATACTTGGGAACTTGTGGAAAGGCCTAAAAACCAAAGAATAGTAGGATGCAAGTGGATCTTCAAGAGGAAAGCAGAAGTACTTGGAGTTGAAAGCAGTAGGTACAAAGCTAGGCTTGTGGCAAAAGGTTTTACACAAAAGGAATGGGTGGATTTCAATGAGATTTTCTCTGCAGTGGTAAAACACACAAGCATTAGAGTCATATTGGCCCTAGTTGCAACCTATGATCTTGAATTAGAATAAATGGATGTTAAAACAGCATTCCTGCATGGCCAACTAGAAGAAAATAATTTTATGAATCAACCAGAAGGCTTTATACAGAGTGGACAGGAACAACTAGTATGCTTGCTCAAAAGATCTCTCTATGGTCTTAACCAATCACCAAGACAGTGGTATAAGAGGTTTGACTCTTTTATTGTTTCAAATGGTTATTGTAGAAGATCTTTTGACAGCTGTGTCTACTTCAATAAAACCAAGACAGGTTGCTTCATCTATCTACTCCTTTATGTGGATGACATGCTGATAGCCAGTGCAGATACTACAGCAATCAAACAGCTGAAAGGAATGCTGAGCTCAGAGTTTGAAATGAAAGATCTTGGTGCAGCAAGAAGAATTCTGGGCATGGACATTCTGAGAAACAGATCTCAAGGCATATTGTACTTGTCTCAAGCAAGGTACATTGAAAAACTGCTCAGCAAGTTCAATATGACAGATGCCAAATCTGTTTCTACACCTATAGCTGCACATTTTAAGTTGTCTATCAACCACTCTCCTAAAACTGAGGTTGAACAGAAAGCAATGAGCTGCATTCCATACTCTAATGCAACTGGCAGTTTAATGTATGCCATGGTCTGTACAAGACCTGACTTGGCATACTCGGCAAGCATGGTGAGCAGGTTCATGGCTAACCCTGGAAAGGAGCACTGGTTGGCTGTCAAATGGATTTTTAGGTACTTAAAAGGTTCCAAGACCACTGGTCTGATCTATGGCAGAAAGGATGAAGATGATGGAAACATTTCAGGCTATGTTGATGCTGATTTTGCAGGGGATGTGGACAAACGCAGGTCTATAACTGGATACATATTTACTCTATATGGAAGTGTGGTGAGCTGGAAAGCCAATTTGCAACCGGTTGTGGCTTTGTCAACCACTGAATCAGAGTATATTGCACTAACTGAAGCTATCAAAGAAGCTGTGTGGCTGAAAGGACTTGTGAATGAACTGGAAGGGAGAACTGTTCCTACAAGTGTTTGGTGTGATTCTCAAAGTGCTATTTGTCTCTCAAAGAACCAAGTGTTCCATGAGAGGACAAAGCACATTGATGTAAAGCTACACTACATTAGAGACATAATATCTCAAGGTTTGATAGCAGTCAAGAAGGTGGCCAGTGAAGACAACCCTGCGGATATGATGACCAAAGTAATTCCAACCACCAAATTCAGTCACTTCTTGAATTTGGTTAATATTGGAAGCTGTGATGTGTAAGCCACTTTTTGAGGCTGTCCAGAGCTAGCTGGCAAAGTCTTTGAAGATCCAAGGTGGAGAATGTTATGCATAGTGGATCATCAAAGTGCAGCTAGTAGATGCAGTGTTCTATGGAGCAACTTAGAGTCTATGTGATGCTAGTTAGTTATAAAACTGTTTTGCATAACTGTTTTGTTTTGTAACTAAACTGTAACAACCTGTATTGTTGGTTAGTTAGTTAGCATAGAAGTCATAGATGATTGTAGATGAATAACTTGTCATGATTGTATATATAATGGCCAAGCTGATAGAACTAGGAGTAGCAAGTATTAAACACTTGAACCACTTGTAATTGTTCTGAGAAATTCATCACAGAAAGTAGCTCGCCTTAGTGTGGATGTAGGGGTTTTCATTGGCCCTGAACCACGATAACTCTCCTTGTGTCATTCAGTTTTTCATTCTTTTCATTCTTTCTTACAATCTGATCATTGCACATTATCTTCTTGGTACGATTCTTGATCAAGAAAAGTGCAGCATTGCAGCATCAAAACTGCATCATCAGCAGAGAAGAAGTTCTGCACTGCCACTGAATTAACAACATAGAAAAGGTTCTGGTTTGCAACACTAACGACTGCATTCTTCTAAATAATGTCAAAGTGCTTCCTATTACTTAGATTTTGATACCAAATGAAAAGATAAAAAAGTCAATCAAAGCTAGAATTTAACAAGTTTGAACATAAGTACGTAAAAATAGTGATGAATTTTGGTTTATGGGGTTTTCACAGTATGAGGAAGTTTTCAGATATAGCCAGAAAGTCATTTTCATAGTCAGTTACCTCTAATACAAAAAGAGAAAATTTAACATTATTAATATTAATTCTGTTAAACCAATAGACGATGGTTTTGCCATATGGATATGGCCTTCAATACCATCAGTTATAAAAAACCGCACCCCTTTTAACACTTTTAGAAGCTTCTACACATGATCGGTCTAAACATGGCAACATGACCCGAACCCATCCCGATTTTGAGGGGGGAAAACCCGTTTTGACTGGGGATAGGGATATAGATACCCGCCCCATGATAAGCCTCTGGCTCATCTAGTTTATGACTAGTATGACCAGGGTTTTGTGCAAATTATATCCTATTTTCACCCAAATTAGATTAGATTGTTCTCAAGAAAGGTTTTGAGTCCCTAAAGTAGTTTTAGGTTAAATTACCCAGTTTTGAGTCAAATAATACACTTATAGTTATTTCTTTGTTTTCAGGTTAAGTAGAAGTTGAGAGAATAAAGAAATAGGGGATTCGCCTCGCGAGAGTTTTGCTCGCCTCGCGAACCTGAAAGCCATCAGAACAGTGAAAATGACATCTTCTCTGGTTCGCCTCGCGAACAGCTCCTCGCCTCGCGACCCCGAAGGCTGACTGTTTCAAGAAAATGCAAGGTCTCTGGGTCGCCCCGCGAAGAAGGTCTCGCCCCGCGAGTAACCCAACCCTGAAAAGTCAGAGACGATCACGGCTTGCCCGTGTTGAAGGTCATGGCTGTGGCAGTTTTGAAGTTGAAGAGTCTCGCCTCGCGATCATCCATTCGCCTCGCGAGTCTGGAAGTCAGAAAGCATCACGGTTGGCCCCTGATATTCATAACGGGCGTAATAAGAAGACTCTTCAGTTCCTCGCCTCGCGAAGGTTTGTTCGCCTCGCGAGAATACCAAAGGTTGCAGACTGTTCACAAGAATCGCGTCGCGAGAGAGGCTTCGCCTCGCGAGTGGCAAAAATTCCTGAATGTTATAAATAGCTGTCTGGGTAGATTATGAACAACTTTTTGCTTCTCCACAGTTTTACATATTTTTCTGTGTGTTTCGTTATTGTTATGGAGAACTAAATTCTTAGATTAATCTACTGTATGAGAATTCCATATACTTGAGGTTTTGTAATTCCTATTTTAATTGCTTTTCCCTTTTCAATACCACATTATACATTTCTGTTTGTTATTTCAGGAGTGTGTAGTGTTGTATTGATTCGTTTCAGTGATGTTATGTTCCTATACTAAATCGCGTTTGTTATTTCGCGTGTGTTCATTCATGTTCGTTAGTTCATGAGGGCTTAACCCCGTTTCTTATTTCGGGAATAGGAACATGTATCTGTAGTAGCGATTGCGTTGTTAATAGTTGCTACAACTAAAAGGGGATTAGAATCTGCTTAGGGCCTGGGATTACATGAACCAAGGATAGTTGGGAATTCGAGAACAGTAGATTAATCGTTGTTTACTATTTGATAATCTTTTTGAACTGCCCTGTTTTTAATTGCTCTGTTTTTCATTGTTTTATTTTCTTTGATTGCATCCAATCCACCACCACCACCCCCCCCCCCCCCCAAAAAAAACTTATTTTTGTGAAAAATAATACTTTAAGAGTCCTTGTGAGACGACATCCGAGTTGTCGCCCTAAACTACAGTTTTAAACCCGCTCGTTCCTTTTGGCGCGTGCGCGACAGCGTGACCAAAAAATTGGCGCCGTTGCCGGGGACTCTTAATTGTTATTTTTCCATTTTTTTCCCTTTCTTTTCTTCCTTTTATTTTTCTGTTTTGTTTTGAATTGGTCTGGCTACTGGGTCTAATTGCCCTGAATTGTGTGATTTTGACCCGGAAATTGAAAGAACACTGCACACACTCAGTAGAGAATTTCGGGCTAGCACTAGTAGTGATTCTAATTTCAAAACTGTTTTTGAAAACATGGGTGACCAGAGGACATTAAGACAGCTTGCTGCCCCTGATGTTAACTATAATGGATTGTGTATTTCATATCCTGGTGCTGATACTCCTTTTGAACTAAAATCTGGTTTCATTCACTTGTTGCCAAAGTTTAATGGTTTTGCAGGTGAGGATCCACACAAGCACTTGAAGGAATTCCAAGTTGTCTGCTCCACAACCTCGAGATCAGAGGGAGTCACTGAGGATAGCATCAAGTTGAAGGCTTTTCCGTTCTCACTCCAGGGAGCTGCAAAGGATTGGCTGTTGTATCTTGAGCCCAACTCTATCACCACTTGGAATGATTTGAAGAGGGTTTTTCTAGAAAGATATTTTCCTGCTTCAAGAGCTGCGTCAATAAGAAAAGAAATATGTGGCATCAGGCAAGGGAATGAATCGCTAGCTGAATATTGGGAAAGGTTCAAGCATTTGGTATCCAGTTGCCCCCAGCATCAAATTTCTGAACAACTCCTGATCCAATACTTTTATGAAGGACTACTGCCGATGGATAGGAATCTTTTGGATGCTGCTAGTGGGGGAGCACTAGTTGATAAGGCCCCAGCTGCTGCCAAGCAACTCATTGAGAATATGTCATTGAATTCCCAGCAGTTTACTACCAGAAGAAATTCAGTTGAGACAAGAGGTGTGCATGAGGTCCATAGTTCATCTTCCAACCAGGCCGCCCTTGAGAATAGATTGGATGAGCTGACTTCCTTTGTAAGGCAATTGGCAATAGACAGAGTTCAGCCTGCAAAGTTATGTAGCATGTGCAACTCTCCTGAGCACCCATATGATCCATGCCCCATCCAGAGAGAAGAGTTTGTCAGTGAAGTGTCTCAAGATTATGCAGTAAATCCATTTAATCAAGGAAACAGTCAGAATCGGTACAGTACTCCAGACCTCTCTACCAATAGGTACCATCCCAATTGGAGGAATCATCCTAATCTGCAGTATGGGAACCCATCCCAACAACAACCAATGGCAGCACCTCAGAATCCTCCAGTGACCACTTCTGCACCTTCTGGACCTTCATTAGAAGATATGATCAAGCAAATGGCTGCAAATAACCTCCATTTTCAGCAGCAGGTTGCAGCTTCACAGGCACAGTTTCAGCAGCAAACAAATGCCAGCATTCAAGATTTGAGGACACAGATTGGACAGATGGCCACATCCATAAATAACACACATCAAGGTCAAGGGACAAACCAGCTGCCGGCACAACCAGTGATAAATCCTAATGCCTCCAACCCTAATGTGAGTGCCATATCTCTGAGATCTGGAAAAGTTATTGAGGCCACTTCTGAAAAAGATGAAGCAACTATTGAGGTAACTCCTGAGCCTATTGTTGAAGTTGAAGCTGAGAAAGTGTATAGACCACCCATCCCATTCCCACACAGATTGCAGAATAATAATAAGATTGGTGGTGAAGATAAGGAGAAGGAAATTCTTGATGTTTTCATAAGGGTAGCTGTGAATATTCCCCTTCTAGATGTGATCAAGCAGGTGCCCAAGTATGCCAAATTTCTCAAGGATCTATGCACCAACAAGAGGAAGATGAAGCATAATGAGAGGGTTGATTTGGGAAGAAATGTCTCAGCTCTTATCCAGTCTAGGCCTGCACCAGAAAGAGTTGCTGTTATAGCCCCTACTCAGGCATTACCACAGAAGTGCAAGGATCCAGGCACATTTACCATTCCATGCACTATCGGGGACAGGAAGTTTGAAAACTGCATGCTGGACTTGGGAGCATCCATAAATGTCATGCCTACCTCCATCTTTAACAACCTTGATCTTGGGCCATTGCAGTATACAGGTCTCACCATCCAGTTGGCTAACAGGACCAGTGCCCGCCCCATGGGAATGGTAGAAGATGTGCTAGTGCAAGTTGATGATTTGATCTTCCCTGCGGACTTCTACATCCTAGACATGGCAGGAGAGACACCTTCCAGTAGATCACCAATAATCTTGGGCAGACCATTCATGATGACATCCAAGACTAAGATTGATGTGTATGATGGGACTATGTCTATGGAGTTTGGTGGTATTGTGGCCAAGTTCAAGATCTTTGATGCTATGAAACACCCACTGGAGGAGCACTCTGTTTTCCACTTAGAGTTGCTTTCTGAGCTTATTGAGGATACCCATGAGGACTTTATTTCTGATTTTCCATTCATTTCTGGTTTTGATGATGTATATACTTGTACTAACTGTACTGACACTAACCCTTGTTCTGTTTGTGCTGAGTTTCTGGATTCAACCTTGCAGGGTGATAGTGATAGTGATAGTGAGAGTGAAGCTGTCTGTTCTGCAGAAGTCTGTGGCATCATGGCTACTCCCAATGTACCATCCATTGAGCAGCCGCCCTCCTTAGAGCTCAAGCCACTTCCTGGGAACTTGAAGTATACCTACCTGGAGACAAATGAGAAACTTCCAGTCATCATTTCTTCCAGCCTTGACTCTGACCAGGAAGCAAAACTATTGGAGGTTTTGAAGAAGCACGAGAAAGCTATTGGGTGGACATTGGCTGATATTCCAGGAATTAGCCCCTCCAGATGCATGCACAGAATTCTATTAGAGGATGGGGCTAAGCCAGTTAGACAGGCCCAAAGGCGACTTAATCCACTGATTTTGGATGTGGTGAAGAAAGAGGTGACTAAGCTTCTACAGGCAGGTATCATATACCCCATCTCTGATAGTACTTGGGTAAGTCCGGTGCAAGTTGTACCAAAGAAGTCCGGTCTAACAGTAGTTAGGAATGATAATAATGAGCTTGTACCTACTAGAGTCCAGAATAGTCAAGCAGTCTCGTATAGATTATAGGAAGTTGAACCAGGCCACCAGAAAGGATCACTTTCCTTTGCCGTTCATAGATCAGATGCTGGATCGGCTGGCTGGTAAATCTCATTATTGTTTTCTAGATGGCTTTTCCGGGTATTTCCAGATTCATATTGCCCCTGAGGATCAGGAAAAGATCACTTTCACGTGCCCCTTCGGTACGTTTGCCTATAGGAGGATGCCATTTGGCCTTTGTAATGCTCCTGGCACCTTTCAAAGATGCATGCTTAGCATTTTCTCTGAATTTATTGAAAATTGCATAGAGGTGTTCATGGATGACTTCACTGTATATGGCTCCTCATTTGATGCATGTCTGCATAGTCTGAGTTTAGTTCTACAAAGATGCATTGAGACTGATTTGATTTTGAACTATGAGAAATGTCACTTTATGGTAGAACAAGGGATAGTTTTGGGTCATGTAATTTCTAAGGAAGGCATTTCAGTAGATCTTGCAAAAATTGATGTGATTTCTTCACTGCCTTACCCATCTTGCGTACGCGAGATCCGTTCTTTTCTTGGACATGCAGGTTTCTACAGGCGCTTTATAAAGGACTTCAGCAAGATAGCTCTGCCATTGTCAAACCAGCTGAAGAATGATGCCCTGTTTCATTTTGATGACCATTGCAAGGAGTCATTTGACTATCTGAAAAAAGCGTTGACTTCTACCCCTGTCATCCAGCCCCCAGACTGGACACTCCCTTTTGAACTAATGTGTGATGCTTCCAATTTTCTTTGTGGGAGCAAGGTCTTGGCACAAAGGGTGGGCAAGGCTGCCCATGTAATTCATTATGCTTCTAGGACATTAGATGTTGCATACCAAATTACACCACCACTGAGAAAGAACTGCTAGCTGTTGTATTTGCACTTGATAAGTTTAGATCATATTTGCTAGGTTCTAGGGTTATTGTTTTCACTGACCATGCAGCTCTGAAATATCTATTAAAGAAACCAGAAGCTAAGCCAAGACTGATCCGGTGGATGCTTTTGCTCCAAGAATTCAATGTGGAGATAAAGGATAAAAGTGGAGCTGAAAATTTGGTAGCAGATCACTTGAGCCGGATAGCAAGGGATGAGGATACTTCTCCCATCCAAGATGATTTCCCTGATGAGAGACTTTTACATCTGTATGGGGTAACCCCCTGGTTTGCTGACATAGTTAACTTTCTGGTTGCTGGTGTTGTTCCTGCAGGTACAAGTAGACATAAGTTCCACAAGCTCAAGAGCGATGCAAAGTACTATGTGTGGGATGATCCCTACCTTTGGAAGTTTTGCAGTGATCAGGTGATTCGGAGGTGTGTCCCCGATCATGAGACAGAGTCCATTTTGCACTTCTCACATGCCTCTCAAGTTGGAGGACATTTTGGACCACAGAGGACAGCAAGAAAAGTCCTGGATTCTGGGTTCTACTGGCCCACAATTTTTAGAGATGCCTATGAGGTATACAGGAATTGTAAAGAATGTCAAATAACAGGCCCTGCCATCACTCGTAGGAGTGAGATGCCTCAGCAGCCCATGCTCTTTTGTGAGGTTTTTGATGTGTGGGGGATGGATTTTATGGGTCCTTTCCCTCCTTCTTTTGGTTTTGTATATATTCTTTTGGCTGTAGATTATGTTTCAAAGTGGGTGGAAGCAATCCCCACTAGGACTAACGATGCTAAAGTTGTTTCCAAATTTGTTAGGTCCAACATTTTTTGCAGGTTTGGCATACCTAAGGCAATCATCAGTGACCAGGGCACTCACTTCTGCAACAGAACCATGGAAGCCTTACTCAAAAAATATGGGGTTGTACATAGAGTGTCCACTGCTTACCATCCCCAGACCAATGGCCAGGCTGAAATATCAAACAGGGAGATTAAGCAAATTCTAGAGAAGATGGTGCAGCCGAACAGGAAGGAATGGAGCCACCGTCTGGAAGACGCACTGTGGGCCCAGAGGACTACTTTCAAGACACCTATAGGAATGTCCCCCTTCCGGCTTGTATTTGGCAAGGCATGTCACCTCCCGGTGGAAGTTGAGCACCGTGCATATTGGGCAGTAAAGAGCTGTAACATGGACATGAAAGAAGCTGGTGTTGAAAGAAAACTGCAGTTGCAGCAACTTGAGGAGCTTAGGCTAGAAGCCTATGAAAGCTCCAGGATTTATAAAGAAAAAACAAAACTTTTTCATGATAGGATGATTGTTAGAAAAGAATTTTCTGTGGGCCAGCTAGTCTTATTGTTTAACTCCCGCCTGAAATTGATGGCTGGGAAACTTAGGTCCAAATGGGATGGCCCCTTTGTTGTGACTAATGTGTTTCCTTATGGTGCAGTAGAGATTACACGTGCAGGTACCCACAAGCCATTCAAGGTTAACGGGCAGAGGCTGAAGCCATTCCATGGTGTGGATGTTGTTGTTCCTGTGGATGTTAATGTTGAGGAGCTCTCCTTGGAAGCTCCCACCTACACTGATACTTGATCAGGGAGTTCCCTGTCCTTTCCCTCACTCTGTTTTTATTGTTATGTTGTTTCATTGGGGACAATGCATGTTTTAAGTGTGGGGGAGGGAACTAGTTGTAGTTTTGTTGAGTCTTGTTCTTTGAATAAAGCTCCTGAATAATTTGAGAAGCTCAGGAGTATTTGTGTGTTGAGTCTTTTGTTGGCAAGTTTATTGGATTTTGATTGATGTTGCACAGATTGATTGCATGATTTATGTGATGATTCCCCCTAGGCTGAAATTTTTTTTGAGTTTGAAAAGTGATCCCCGTGTGATTGAAAACTGAACTTTGAGCTTTTGTTGTGATGGCATGATTTATGATAAGTTTGGGGTGATAGGAAGCACACACTAGGGATAGAATCTCTGTCAAACAATTTGCATGAATGTCCAGGTGAGGTTTTGAGCCTCCAACATGTTTTTTGACTGTGTGAAATCACTTTCAAGTTGCACTTTCCTGAATTTGCTTGAATCTCTTTATGGTTTGTATGATCATGTGTTTGCTTCAGATGATTTAGGCATTTTCTTTGTAAATAGCTACTTAGCCTAAAAATAACCAATTCCTAATGCATGTTCCCTAGTTAGCCCCATTGAGCCTATTAGCCTGTTAATTCTTGATAACCTAATGTTATAAGCCCAAAAATCTGGAAAACCATGTTAACCCGATCTTAGGATTAGGAGAGCATGTAATCTTAGAATGGGTGCAAGAAACTAAGTTTGGGGTGGCTACAAGGTGTAATATGTTGTTTGGGATTGAAAAAAAAAAAGAAAAAAAATATACAATAAAAAGGATGGAGCCAAAGGCTTGTAGAAAAAAAATTGAAAAAAAAGAAAAGCGAAAAAAAATATATAAAAAAAAGTATTAGAAAATAAAAGGCTGTAGCCACCCAAGGCATAAAGAAAAATGAGAAAAGGAACTTGAGTGGAATTTCAAAGTGTAAATAATGTTCATGCTCTCTTAGTTCCTAGGGTCTTCAGCTAGTACCTTTGTATATCCTACCCTTAGCCAGGCCCCATTACGACCCATAAAAGACCTTTTGATGTTGCATGCATGTTTTCTGTGGGAACCATTTTGAGATGAAAATCAAATTTATGGAAAGTGTCCTTGAAAGTGAAATTGAGTGCAATGTTAATAGCCTGACACAAACTGGGTGATTGAGTGAACAATAAATGCCCTTGTGAGGAAGGCAGTTGTTTGGAATTGGTGATCTCCCTCTTGTGTGTAACTTGGATCCCCTGCTTAGATTTCTGATTGTTTGAATGATGAAATTCTCAAATGTTTAGAATAAATGAATGTGGGGATTGCTTTGTTTGAAAAGGGGGGCATTGAAGAAAACTGTTTTGATGTGTTGCTTGAATTTGTGCAAGGTTGATTGAATCTTTTAAGCTTGCCAGGTCTTGAGTCTTTTTGATTTTTGAGTCTTAGTTTGCTTGGGGACAAGCAAAGTTTAAGTTTGGGGTATTTTGATAAGCCTCTGGCTCATCTAGTTTATGACTAGTATGACCAGGGTTTTGTGCAAATTATATCCTATTTTCACCCAAATTAGATTAGATTGTCCTCAAGCAAGGTTTTGAGTCCCTAAAGTAGTTTTAGGTTAAATTACCCAGTTTTGAGTCAAATAATACACTTATAGTTATTTCTTTGTTTTCAGGTTAAGTAGAAGTTGAGAGAATAAAGAAACAGGGGATTCGCCTCGCGAGAGTTTTGCTCGCCTCGCGAACCTGAAAGCCAGCAGAACAGTGAAAATGACATCTTCTCTGGTTCGCCTCGCGAACAGCTCCTCGCCTCGCGACCCCGAAGGCTGACTGTTCCAAGAAAATGCAAGGTCTTTGGGTCGCCCCGCGAAGAAGATCTCGCCCCGCGAGTAACCCAACCCTGAAAAGTCAGAGACGATCACGGCTTGCCCGTGTTGAAGGTCACGGCTGTGGCAGTTTTGAAGTTGAAGAGTCTCGCCTCACGATCATCCATTCGCCTCGCGAGTCTGGAAGTCATTAAGCATCACGGTTGGCCCCTGATATTCATAACGGGCGTAATAAGAAGACTCTTCAGTTCCTCGCCTCGCGAAGGTTTGTTCGCCTCGCGAGAATACCAAAGGTTGCAGACTGTTCACAAGAATCGCGTCTCGCGAGTGGCAAAAATTCCTGAATGTTATAAATAGCTGTCTGGGCAGATTATGAACAACTTTTTGCTTCTCCACAGTTTTACATATTTTTCTGTGTATTTCGTTATTGTTATGGAGAACTAAATTCTTAGATTAATCTACTGTATGAGAATTCCATATACTTGAGGTTTTGTAATTCCTATTTTAATTGCTTTTCCCTTTTCAATACCACATTATACATTTCTGTTTGTTATTTCAGGAGTGTGTAGTGTTGTATTGATTCGTTTCAGTGATGTTATGTTCCTATACTAAATCGCGTTTGTTATTTCGCGTGTGTTCATTCATGTTCGTTAGTTCATGAGGGCTTAACCCCGTTTGTTATTTCGGGAATAGGAACATGTATCTGTAGTAGCGATTGCGTTGTTAATAGTTGCTACAACTGAAAGGGGATTAGAATCTGCTTAGGGCCTGGGATTACATGAACCAATGATAGTTGGGAATTCGAGAACAGTAGATTAATCGTTGTTTACTATTTGATAATCTTTTTGAACTGCCCTGTTTTTAATTGCTCTGTTTTTCATTGTTTTATTTTCTTTGATTGCATCCAATCCAACCCCCCCCCCCCCCCCCCAAAAAAAAAACTTATTTTTGTGAAAAATAATACTTTAAGAGTCCTTGTGAGACGACATCCGAGTTGTCGCCCTAAACTACAGTTTTAAACCCGCTCGTTCCTTTTGGCGCGTGCGCGACAGCGCGACCACCCCACTATTTACGTAATTACAATAATACCCTCATATATCTATGCAGTGGATTAGATTTGTTTTGATTGAAAGTTTCCATTCTGTATAAAAAGATTTTTTTTTTGAAAAATTAAAGAACATTTGATTGTGCTTTTATTATGTTGTTTTAATGATACGTGTGTATTAGCCATTATTAGCTTTATTAGCCTTTATTAGTCTCGCATAATATCAGATAACAACAATCACATTTGATTTGTATCCCTTGATAGTTGCTGTAACATTATTAGGAGTTATTATAGCAGATTTTGTGGCTATCACATTTGATTTGTATCCCTTGATAGTTGCTGTAACATTATTAGGAGTTATTAGGAGTTGCTGCCCATTCATGTATATATTTTCCTTCAGCTTGATGAATAAACGACAGAGATAAAAATATTCCTTTACATGGTATCAAGAGCATCAGGTTAGAATTCTTATACCTGACGAGTGTTATGGCAGAAAATTTCGAGCAACCAAAAACTGAGCAACCAAAATCAGATGCTGGGAAAAAACACCCATCACCATACGATCTGAACTCCAGTGATAACCCCAGAAACGTGATTACACAGGTGCAGCTGCGGGGTGAGAATTATGAAGAATGGGCAAGAGCCATGCGGACATCCTTGAGAGCAAGGAGAAAATGGGGTTTCATTGATGGAACCATAAAGGAACCTACGAAAGAACCCTCTGAGATGGAGGATTGGTGGACCATTCAATCCATGTTGGTGTCATGGATCTTGAACATAGTAGAGCCTACCTTACGATCAACCTTGTCTTACTTGGAAACTGCCAATGAGCTTTGGGACGACATCAAAGAAAGGTTTTCGGTTGTGAATGGCCCACGCATTCAGCAGCTGAAATCAGATTTGGCACAGTGCAAGCAAGGTGGATTGACTATGGTGGCTTATTATGGAAAGCTAAAAGCCTTGTGGGATGACCTGGCCAATTATGAACAAGTGTCGATTTGCACTTGTGGAGGGTGCAAGTGTGACATAGCAGCGAAACTAGAAAACGGAAAGAGGAGGAACGAGGACATCAGTTTTTGATGGGACTGGATGACGTGCTCTATGGAACAGTTCGATCCAAATTGTTAGCCACAGATCCTATGCCATATTTGAACAAGATGTACTCCATTTTGATACAAGAGGAAAGGGTGCAGAACATCACGCGGGCTAAGGAAGAAAGACCAGAGATCATGGCCTTGGCTGTCCAAACAGGTGCAAAAATGAAAGTGTGTGAGACCAAGAACAAATCATTGATCTGTACGAACTGCAACAAAGCTGGTCATGATGAAACAAGTTGTTTCTTGCTGATTGGATACCCATAATGGTGGGGTGAACGTGCAAGAAGTGATGGCAAAGTAGGAGGAAGAGGAAAGGGTAAGAATCTCGCTGGAGCCAATGTTGGACGCGCTGGTTCAATACGTGCCCATGCTGTCCAGAACTTGGAACACAATGCTGGTAGCGAAGGAAAGAGCTCTGTCATGGCAGGGTTAAGCAATGAGCAATGGAAAACTTTGTTGTAAATGCTTAATACATCTAAGGTCACTCCAAATGAGTGCATGACTGGTAAGACTAAACCCAATATATGGATCCAAGATATCGGGGCATCCAACCATATGTCAGGAAGCCTTCAATACTTTGTTGATGTACGTGAAGTGCCTGGATGTCCTGTTGGACTTACTAATGGAAAATCTGTAATGGCCAATAAGGAAGGGACAATAAGGCTTGATGGGGGTTTAAAACTCGAGAACGTGCTTTATGTTCCTCAATTAAATTGTAACTTAATTTCTATATCACAACTGATAGATGAATCCTGTTGTATTGTTCAGTTTACTAATAACATGTGTGTTATACAGGACCAAACTTCGAAGATGCTGATTGGAGCGGGGGAGCGGAGGGATGGACTCTACTTCTTCCGGGAAATTCCAAGAATGAAGGCTTGCAGATATGAAGGGATGAACCAACTAGAACTGTTGCATAAACGCTTGGGACAGCCATCTTGGAAGACTACTCAGTTGATTTCTAAAGACAGCAGTGGGAAAGATAGTAATTTACTGAATAAAGCTTGTGACACTTGTCAAAGAGTTAAGTAAACTAGAGAAACATTTCCATTGAGTAATTATCATGCTTCTAATACATTTGATTTGATACATTGTGATTTATGGGGAGCTTACAGAACTCCATCTTCTTGTGGCGCTTCATATTTTCTTACTGTTGTGGATGATTGATCGCGTGCAGTGTGGATTTATTTGTTAATTGATAAGAAAGAAGTGTCACGGATTTTGGTAAATTTCTTTGCGATGGTGGAAAGACAATATAATAAAAGGGTTAAAGCTATTAGAAGTGATAATGGAACAGAATTTGTTTGCATGAAAAATTATTTTCTGGAACATGGAATTGTTTTTCAAACATCTTGTGTAGGGACACCGCAGTAAAATGGAAGGGTCGAAAGAAAACACCGTCACATCCTCAATGTTGCAAGAGTTTTGCGGTTTCAAGGAAGTTTTCCCCTTAATTTCTGGGGCGAGTGCATCTTGACGGCAGGGTACTTGATTAATCGCACTCCAACCCCAACTTTGAATGGCAAAACTCCATATGAAGTCCTGCACGGCAAGCCACCCTCCTACACTCATCTACGCATATTCAGCTCTCTGTGCTATGCTCGCAACCAAGGCACTAAAGGAGATAAGTTTGCAAGTCACAGTCGTCGGTGTGTTTTTGTTGGGTATCCTTATGGGCAAAAAGGATGGCGAGTTTATGACCTTGATACCCATGATTTTTTTGTGTCAAGAGATGTAGTCTTCTTTGAAACACAATTTCCCTTCCAACACAGTGAATCTACATCAAACTCAGCGAATCATAACGAAGCAGCGGGTGAAATGGATGATTCTTGTCTAGACACATTAGAATCAGCAACAGAAGCAAGCCTTAACGACAGGGGGGCACCCATACTGTTGAGGTGAATGTAGAAGACACTACTGTCATACTGAACCCGCCAGAAATGCCCCATACTATCGAAGCTGATGTATAAGACACTGGTGTCACGACAAATCCTTCTGATGATTCTGGGCCACTGGGACGAGGTTGTCGTGTTAAACGCCCATCTACCAGGTTGGAAGGTTACGTCACGAACACTATTCAAAAGTTGAGTCCTCCCACTCGTTCACTAACTCCATCACATTCTTCAGGTACACCTTATCCTATAACACATTATGTAAACTGTGATAAATTTTCTCCGCCACATAGACAATTTCTTGCAGCAATTATTGAAGAAAAGGAACCACTATACTTCCATGAAGCAGTGAAAGATGTTCGGTGGAGAGAAGCCATGCAAGCCGATATTGAATCCCTTGAACGTAACAACACCTGGACCATGCAGCGCTTACCACCTGGCAAGAAGGATCTGGGATGCAAATGGGTCTATCGCATTAAATATCACTCTGATGGAACGATTGAACGTTTTAAAGCCAGATTGGTTGTGCTTGGAAATCATCAAGTGGAAGAGATCAATTACACCGAAACATTCGCACCAGTTGCCAAAATGGTCACAGTACGCACTATCCTAGCTGTGGCAGCAGCAAAAGCTTGGGAACTTCATCAAATGGATGTGCACAATGCATTTTTGCATGGTGATCTTCACGAAGAAGTGTTTATAAAAATGCCTCCTGGCTTTGCCGCACCGCAACCAGATATGGTGTGTAAGCTTCGCAAATCACTTTATGGGCTAAAGCAAGCCCCACGTTGCTGGTTTGCCAAGCTCTCTACTGCCCTCAAAGCTTATGGGTTCCAACAATCATCTCTTGACTATTCTTTGTTCACTTTGCAAAAACAAGACACTCACCTTGTGGTCCTAGTATACGTTGATGACTTGATTATTGCTGGAAACACTTCTTCTGCCATCCAGCGCTTTAAACTCTACTTGAGTACGTGTTTCCATATGAAAGACCTTGGCGTATTGAAGTATTTTTTGGGCATTGAAGTTGCCAGAAATCCTACAGGGATCTTTCTTTGTCAGCATAAATATGACCTTGATATTATATCTGAAGCCGGACTCCTTGGTGCTAAACCTGCTGCCACTCCATTAGAGCAAAACCACCGCTTGGCACTGGCTTCGGATCAGTTATTCCCTAATCCCGAGTAGTATAGGCGCTTGGTTGGGCGTCTGATTTACTTGTGTTTCACTCGACCTGAATTATCGATCATACAGTGTCCACACGCTGTCTCAATTTATGCAATATCCCACAACTGAGCATTGGGAAGCTGCACTTCGAGTAGTCCGATTTCTGAAAGGGAATCCAGGACAAGGAATTCTTATGGATAATACATGTGACCTCCAGTTTCATGGTTGGTGCGACTCCGACTGGGCCAGTTGTCCTTTAACCAGATGATTTGTTACTGGCTGGTTAGTCCTCCTTGGTGGCTCCCCTATATCGTGGAAAACAAAGAAGCAACACACTGTATCTCGTTCCTCTGCTGAAGCTGAATACAGGTCCATGGCAACTGCTGCATGTGAGTTAAAATGGTTAAAGGGGATTCTCTCCGACCTAGGTATTTCTCACAACAAACCCATGACTCTTCACTGTGATAGCCAGGCAGCGTTACATATTGCCAAAAATCCTGTGTTTCATCAACGCACCAAGCATATTGAAGTAGATTGCCACTTTGTCCGGGATGAGATTCTCAGAGGGAATATTCGACCAACCTATGTTCCCACTACAAGTCAACTTGCGGATATTTTCACAAAGGCATTAGGAAAACCACAGTTTCAGTTCCTCCTTGGCAAGCTGGGCATTCGAAACTTGCATGCACCACCTTGAGGGGGGTATTAGCCATTATTAGCCTTTATTAGTCTCGCATAATATCAGATAACAACAATCACATTTGATTTGTATCCCTTGATAGTTACTGTAACATTATTAGGAGTTATTATAGCAGATTTTGTGCCTATCACATTTGATTTGTATCCCTTGATAGTTGTTGTAACATTATTAGGAGTTATTAGGAGTTACTAGGAGTTGTTGCCCATTCATGTATATATTTTCCTTCAGCTTGATGAATAAACGATAGAGAGAAAAATATTCCTTTACAGTGTGTTATTTGGAGCATAACGAAGAAGCATTAGTTTCTTTTTAATTTGTAGCTGAAAGAAAACTAAGTTCGAGTCTCTGTTGGTTGTTTTAATGGTGTGAATGTTTTATTTATTTATTTATTGAAGTGTAATTTTTGATTTGTTAATTTCAATTTAAACAAAATAAAATTTAAATTTGGTTACTCATTGACGGGGCCGGGGTCCCGTCGCTAAACCCGACCCCCGCTGGGGGCGGGGATGTGATTTATTTTCCAACCTCGAACAGGGGCGGGGTCGGGGAAAGCAAAACTGCCCTTGCCCCGTTTCCAACCCTTGATCGGTCAATGGTTGTTGCTGGTCTTTTTTTTTTTTTGCATGAACAGAGTGACCTGCATACCATATAAATGCATGTATGCATTCCTAACTATTTGTCCTTTGCGGGTAGACAAAATCTTTGTTTACAAAGATATAGATTTAAGTCTGCCTGCAGTGAAAGTTGCCCTTCTTATGCCATTGATGATTCATTTTTGTTTACTCTTTCATAGTACAAAATGGTGTACTTTGTTGAGAATGATTTTATTAGTTCAATGTCTTGCCCCCTCTTGTTTTAATATGTTTCCTTTCTATTGAAGATCAGGCTTTTTCCTCATCATTGAGTTGAATTCCAAGCGTAATATGTTGTAATATGTTTTTGGGTGGTGGATGGGGGACTGATATTTGGAACATGTAAAATAAGTATTGGAACAATAATGAAGTGAAAATCTTGGAATGTCAGATGAAATCAACCTTTTAGATCTTGAAGTATGAATTGTCAAGTTCCCCTTTCTTTAGGCTTTCGAAGTTATTTACGTTTTGAATCCTATTTGCAGGAGTGAGATGTTGCGACTATGTTTTTGTATAGTATATGTGGAATGGGTTTGAAAGTATCCTTTTATTTTATTTTTTGTTACTAGGCTTTGATGTTAATTATTAGGTGTCTTGGAAAATTGGTTATGGAAGTCAATAGGATATTGGATAATAGAGAGAGAGAGGATTGTGGGACGGTCTTCTAATGTTTTCTGTAAACTTTGAAGTATAACTTTTATTAATAGTAAGGAACAGGAGCTGGATATTAGGAGTTTGGGGATTTTAAAAATCAAAACTAATTTAAAATGGTATAAGATGGAACCAGTTACACATAAGTTTGTATAAAAACAAAGAGCTTAGTTTGGTTAAGAAAATACTTCAATACTAATTTTAATATTGAATTCATTTATATAAATTTGAAAGGTTGTAATTATCTAAATTCAAAAAAATTGGGTAACTTCTTCACCACAGCGGTCCCTACAACTATATCTTATCAAACAACCACCCTTAAATCTAGTTGAAGAAGAGATAAAAGAGGAGAATGTAAAGAAACCGAGAGGGTCTGAAAAAGTTGGATTAGAAAAAAGAAATTTAAAAAACCAACTTTGAGGTGGTTTTCTTAAGAGCCAGTTTTATCTTGAAATTGGTCTACACAAAAACCAATTTTAAATCAATTAGGCAGTTACCAAACATCTTATTCTTAAAAGTTGCCCCCAATGCACCTAGATATCTAGTTTTTGAAGTTCCCAAACGCCCTCTTAGGTTGTATGTGGTTCCTGCTGAGGTGAAGAAATGCCAGAAGATTGTTATATGAATAATATGATTGTACTTTTTGTTGTTTAGAGCAAAGCTTCGTTCAGGCCAGTGGAGCAGAAACACTTATTTTTATCTTCAGTTTTCTTTGTTAAAATATGAACCTTATATTTATATATTAAGCAAATGATGGATTTTATATGATTAAGGTTTAGAGGTTGAGGCATTTGGAGTTGATAGGATTGAAATTAGATCTGCTTTGGCATAATTGGAAACTTTTTCAATCTCTTCCTACCTCAGTGCCAGGAAAAATAACAAAAATTTATTGTAGAAGATCATCTCTCTACCCATTGTTTGGATTTTCTTTACTTGACTGACTAGGAAATGTATTCATATTTAGTGAATTAGTTTATAAACATGGTTTGTACATGATTTATGGTGTTGTTTGATTCATGTAGCGGACGACTCCACATAGTAGGAAAATGCTTGGTTGTCGTCATTAGTATCGTATATTAGTATTGAACCAGTCATGGGGTAGAATTTAATATAATTTGCCATGTTATCTGGGAGGAGTTGTTGTGATTTATTATGTTTTATATGCACCTAGGTGTTCTTCAAATTTTAAGGGTCCATTGTGCTCAATACCCTTGATTCTATCTTGCTTAGTTCCTATTATGAGAAGTGCTAGCAAGACACTCTCTAACACTCTCTTTCCAATACATTCCCTCCAATCGACTAAAATTTCATGTTGGTACAACTAATTTGGAAATGGGTCTCATTAATTCATGTGGGTCCCACTTGAATTTTGTAGGACCCGCATGGATTTCAACCAATAGGAGGGAGTGTGTTGGAAAGAGCAATCCATATTGTCTCCTGCAAATTGTCTCCAGCACTTCTCTCCAGCATTAATCTCATCCATCGATTTAATATCGTGTCCAAAACAAATCAATATTTTAAATATTTAAAAATAATCATAAAATCCCTAAAATCCCTAAACCCATACACCATAGTCTTTGTTTCATTCACCTCCCTCTCCAGCCTCACCACCATTGCTCCCCTAAAAAAAATTATAATGAATTTTTTGCATGGCACACATCAATATTGAATGGTTCCATATTCTATTAGCTTGGTGGGGGGCTAGTGCGTTGTGACTGATCTTAGTACAGGGGTTGTATCCATTTTAATAATTTTTTTATGGAACACATTGTTTCTTTTATATTATTTATGGGTTGGAGACCCCCTTGTATCCATTTTAATAAAAAAAATTGCGGAACATATTTTTTTATTGTATTATTTTTGGGTTGGGGTACCCCTTGTATCCATTTTAATAGAATTATTTACTTATAAAAATAAAGTCTCGTGCAAATGTGAACCTTATATGCGATTCATATGAATTTTAATTGTATTATTTTAATTAGTAGCTTGTGGCTCCCTCTAAAAAGTTAGTCATGATCTGCCACTGTGTCTAGATATATAGGTACCACAAAGTTAAATAATTTATTTCTGAGGCTCTTTTTAATATCTTTGGATAAAAGCAAATTTGTTTCTGAAACAGGGGATTGGGTAGAGGATGGGAGGAGATAGAAGTCTAATTGGAGAAGAATACTTTTTTTTTCTTGGGAAGAGGAGGCATATCAATAGATTTTGCTTCTATTACAACATGTTAAGGACAAACCTGACAAGTGGATTTAGACTACAGAGAATTTTGTTCCTTTTTGGTTTATTCTGTTGGTGGTGATGGTTCTACATCAAAGAAGAAACAATAAAGGTAATGCACAATCCTCCAAAGTGTGTAAGAACATTAGGTTTTAGGTTCTCCCACCAATCTCTATCTAGACTGGATGTATTAGGTGTACCGACGAATCTCCTTAGGATACAATGGAAAAACCTTGAAATGGTATGCAACCCCAAATCATGCGTATCGTCAATGACAATTTACAAAATAATAGTTTTCTTAATTCTCTCTGCTCATTAAGGGAAGAAAGGAAGTGATTTTGCTCGTAGAAACTTAGCCAACTTTATGCTGAATTTTGCATGCACAGGTGGTTCTATTTATAGACCAATTTATGTCACTTGGTGAAGGAAAAAAAATCTTTCATGTATTTGAAAGAAGGAATGCAACCTTCATGCATGAACCATTTGATGAATGGATATATATATATATATATATATATATATATATATATATATATATTCATGGAAGAAACACACCCATTATAAAAGATTTGAAAGCTATGAAGTGACATGCCCATTGCAATCCTAAGCACCTTTCTGACTTGGGTTCTTAGAGTTCTATAATTTTGGAAATCCTTCACATGTTCTGCTGATGTTTTGTTGTGTAACCAATTTGTGCAGTAACTTAGTCTCTCTTTCAATTCAGTCAGGAAGGTTTTTGAAATTTTATGGAAATGTGAAATTCCTACAAAAATCATTGCTTATTAATGGTTGATAATTTTGGATAAAATTCCTATAAAAAAGAATATGTTGCATAGGAATGTTCTACCCTCCTTGCAAGACTTGTCTTGTGCTTTTTGTTTCCTTCAAAATGAGAACTGTTTGTGTAACACCTCATTTTTTACTGTTTTTCAATATCGGTAGATTATATTTGTTTATATTTTTAGAGACCTAGAAAATGATTTTGGATAAAACAAAATATTATTTAGACTCTACTTTGTGGTAAAAGTCTACGGTTCAAATATGGGTTTAAAATGCAGACAAAATCCGGTCTGCATTTTCACTGACAGTAAAATTTTACTGATCAGAAAACCTAATTTTGACCTGAGAACGAAACGATTTAGACTTATATTACATTTTCAACGTTATAGGCTATTTTGAAAATTTTCTCTCAAAAATAAATTATTATATTTTATTCGGGTAAATTTTCAAAGAAAACGACGAAAAACCTTAATCGGGAAAACAATGGAGCCGGATACGGAACTGCAAAGATAGGACTGGGCACCGGATGATGTGACAACTTGCCACCTCGGGGTGGTGAGTCATGGGGTTAGTCACCACCGTGACTCACCAAGCAATGATGACAATTTCAATAAATATCTAGACTTATGTGTGAATTGCCCAGTTTGCCCTTGACCTTTCTTTGTAATTCCAACTTTGTCCCACAAATTCTTGACCAAATTGCCCCTATAATTTCGGCACCTCCTTACTGTTTGCCACCATGACCACTTCATTTTTCTCACTTCATCAAAACACTTCAAGTTCTTACTCTCCAAGAACCCTAGAACACCATAGAAGAAAAGCTAACATCTTTGATCAATTTCTTCACTTTCTTTCATCATCTAGAGGTAAACCCTAATTTCTATGATCATAGTTACTTTCTTTATCATTTATTTCCATTCAATTCTTGTCAAGAATTCTATATTTCCATTTTCTTGATTTTCTTCAAATAATTCTAGAAAATCATAGGATGCAAATTTTTGAGGTGTGATAATTTTCCTTCACTCTCTACTACTCTAGGATCATGGATCCAAGAGTTTGAAAAAAATAGAGGTCCCTAGCCTAATTTTCTTGACTTGGCCGAATACCCCTCAAAGTGGGTTAGATGATTTTTTCTTCAACTTTTAACTTGTGTCATGATTATTTGTTTGAAGGAAGTTGTTGATTTGTTGGGTGTTTATTAGTAGGAGAAAACAAAGTCCAAGGAGACAAAGTTCAAGAGGAATTCGAAAATTTCAAGGTAAGGGGAGCTTACCTTAGGGGTTTTTGATAGCTATATGCTATCTGTCTTATGTGTGTAAATTCATATGTAGTAATTTTGTGGTGTTAAGTTAATTATTATATAATTTTTATGTGATTTTAGTATTATCTGTGAAAGCATGATTTTAACTGTATATATGTTTATTTGTATGTATGGATGAATTGTTGGGTGATTGATTTACTGAAAGCCTGACAGTGGTCAGTGCGCAATTGTGATTAAGGATAAAGCTTTAAAAAGCTTGAGGAGAAAATTAAATGTTTTGATTTATGGAAGTGAAAGAAAATGTTTAAAGTAATAATATTTAATGATATTTCGGTTAAAAGAGTAAATCAATGAGAAATAGTGGGGACGAAACCGTGAAAAAATTTCATTTACGATAATATTTCCAAAATAAACTAAAAAAGAAAAGAAAAAGTAATGACAAGAAATTAAGTTTCAAAAATATTTTAATATTGATGGTGAAAAAACATTTTGGAAAAGAAAAAAAAAAGTCATTTGATTTATAAATGATTTTATTCTAAACGAAAAATAATTTAGAAAAGTACCTTACCGCGAAACTATGAGAAATAGTTTTATTATTTTGGACAAAAACGTGTTAGAAGTGATTTTCAAGGATTTGATGTTTTTTGGAAAAGAAATATCAAAAGAAAATGGATTTGAGAAAAATGAATTTCTTTGCGATTTAACGTTTTAAAAACGAATTTCAGCGGAAAAGATTTTCTGTAAAAGGGTTTTAAATCAGTGAAAATATTTATGATAAAGTTGGATAAGTTTCGGAGTTTTGTTTTGGTATTTGTTGTTTCACAGAACAAAAACTATGTTGAAAAATAAAAGTTAAAGAACCTAGTGACTGAGATGTCGGGATTATAGTGTTCTGTGAGAAAACACGTAGATCGTCGACCCGTGTTGTTTGTGGGGGGACTTTATTTCCTATAAGTGATGTGGTGAACTTCGTGTCCCATATCTGCAAACCTAGGACTGGTGCATCGGTCTAGGGTTTTGTGATTGAGCACTCGGACTGTGTGTCCTGTGTTGAGAATGATTTGGCTTTGTGCCTTTAGTCATGTGCTTTAGGCCTCGACAATAAAGAACAAACGAAAAAGAAAAGCAAAATAAAAACAATTGTTTTACATGCATTGATTGGCAGACGTTCCATTGTGGCAGATGTGCCATTGTGTTTTTTGAGCTACAATTTACAAAGGGTGAATTGACAAATTGGATAGTTATAGACCAAAGAGGAGTCTTTGGGTCTTAAGGGACCTCCGGGTTCGAAAACCCCACGGAAGGTCGTAGCTTTGCAACCTCCAGTAGTGGAAATTTGACTACCATACATGGATGCGCTCAATAAGGAACTATTCAATATTATTTAGGTGAGACGTAATACCCTAGAACAACTGGGGATCTGAATTAATTGAGAGACTGATCCAACACGAAATAATTGTGGTATGGGGATTATTACGGCCTATTCTGCTCGACGAAGGGAAATTAGAATCTCCAGAGAATAAATATTAAAAACAGATAGTGGACATTGAAGTGTCATGCATTTTTACAAATAGCAACGCTCGTCCAACACTGGAATAATGTAAGCGCTCGTCCAACACTAGGAATAATAGAAGCGCTCATCCAACAGTGGTAAAAGCTGGCGTCCAAGAAAGTAGCAGAAGCTCACGTCTACGCAGAAGCTCACGTCTACTAAAGTGGCAGAAGCTCACATCTACTAAAGTGACAGAATCTCACGTCTACTAAAGTGACAGAAGCTCACATCCACTAAAGTGATACAAGCGTTCGTCCACTAAAGTGATAGAAGTGCTCGTACACTAAGGTGACAGAAGCGCTCGTCCATACAAGTCTTTGGACTTGCTAAGATCTTAATGAGAAAATCCATCCAATTACTTTGTGTTAGTACTACCGTCTGCTGACGTGACAAATGGACGCGGCTATTTTTTTAAGATGGACACGGCTATTTTTTAAGATGGACGCGGCTATTTTTCCAAATGGACTCGTTATTTTATGGACGCGAATTCTATAAGAAATATTAGAATCTTATCTCAAGAATGAGAATAAAGAAAACATATTATGTTGAATCAGATCCAAATATGTTTTGATTGATCCCTATAACTTGTTTTCTATATAAAGAGGGATCAAAGGAACACTTTCAAAAGAATCATAACGAATAGCAACAGAATTATAAATATACACATATCATTCATCATCTTCATTGAGCTTATTGTGAAAAGAGTGTTTCAATACTCATAAGTGCTTCAATTTGTTTTATCTGACTATTGGGAGTTAGGAATCAACTTTTGTTGTACTTTTGATTGTAAAGAAATAGGAGTCTCTCCGAGTGATTAGGGTGAGGTATCCCTAAGGTTGAACATTGAGGCTCTTCACAAGAGTGTGGTATCTCGAGGTGAAGGAGTGCTCTGTGGTGTAAAGGTTTTTCAAGCTACCTGGCAAAGCTTGTGTGTTAGTGTGTGAAATCCCACGGTGGAGTGGGGACTGGATGTAGGTGACAGTGGTGGTGATCGAACCAGGATAAATCTGGTTGTGTAGTATCTCTAAACTCAAACTCCTTTACTTTCTGTTTATGATTCAAGAACCTGCAACTTTGATGTTTAAAGTTCAAGTATAATTTTTGTTCTTGATCTGTATAAACTGTATTTTTTTATTACTGAGTTATTGAACCTGAACCTATTCATTATTAATCTTTCTTATCCTCATCACCTTCTATTCATGATTTTTGTAAAAACCCTTCATCGATTTTATAAAAATATCTCGAGAACAAAAATCCGTAACTCTGATTTATAAAGCTTTGTGAAAAAGTTTTAAGAGGGAAATATTTTCTTTGAAAACAAAATTCACCCCCCCCCCCCCCCCCCCTCGAGTCGTTGAAGCCAAAACAACAATTGGCATCAGAGCTGAACTCTTAAGTTTGGCTTAACAGCTATAAGAGCATGGCTTACAATGACTGTTTAAATGAAGGGGCTTCCCTTGCACGCCCGCCTGCCTTCAATGGATATGAGTATATCTATTGGAAGGAAAGAATGGTAATCTTTATTGAGGCGGCAGGTGTTGACATATGGGATGCAGTAGAAAATGGACCATTTGTCCCCTCTACTGTAGATGCTAATGGTGCTCCAAGAAATAAGCCTAAAACTGAATGGAATGAGGATGATAAGAAAAGAATTCAATATAACGCACGTGCTAAGAATATTATAACATCTGCTTTAAGCCGTGATGAGTTTTTCAGGGTTTCAAATTACAAATCAGTAAAGGAGATGTAGGATACATTGCAAGTATCATATGAAGGAACCTCAGATGTCAAAAGAGCAAGAATGAACACCCTCACACATGAGTATGAGCTGTTCAGAATGAATCGAGGAGAACCTATGGCTGAAATGCAAAAGAGATTCACACACATCGTAAATCAATTGGCTGGTCTTAGAAAGACAATCTCAAATGAGGATCAAATTAACAAAGTCATGAGATGCTTGAGTAGGGAATGGCAACCTAAAGTCACTGCAATCTCAGAATCCAGAGATCTCTCATCAATGACCATTGCCACACTGTTTGGAAAATTGCAAGAACATGATTTGGAGTTGAACAGACTAAATGAGAGTGAAGAAACTGAAAAAAGAAAGAAGGGATTGGCTCTGAAATCACAAGTCAAAGAAGTAGAAGACGGTGATGATGATGATTCAGAACAAGAGGCTGAATCCGAAGAAGAGATGGGATTGCTAGTTAGAAAGTTCAAGAACTTCCTAAAGAAGAAAGGTAACTTCAAAAGAAAGCCATCCACTTTTCCAAAAATAAACTTCAACAAATTAAGGTGACAACTCTCCAACAACATCACATGCTTTGAATGTGGAAAGATTGGCCACATGAAGCTTGACTGTCCAAAACTTCAAAAGAAGGACAAAACAGAAAAGTTTGACTCAAAGGACAAGAAGTGGAGAAAGCCAAGAAAGGCCTACATTGCTTGGGATGATAATGATCTAGATTCCACTGAAGAATTTGAATCTGAGGAGGCAAACTTGTGCTTGATGGCCAGCAATAACAGTGATTCAGAACGTGAAGTTCTAATTATCATCCTTCTTATGATGAATTGCAAAATTCTTTTGAAGAACTTCATAAAGAATCCATTAGACTTGCTATATTGCTAACTAAGTCTAATAAAACCATCTGGAGAAAACTTCTGTTTTAAACAAAGAGGTACATCAATTAAAAACAGAAAATTGTGCTTTAAAAGAAAAACTAGTTGTTGTCTTAGATGCACCTATATGTGATAAATGTCCTAAGTTGGAGAATCATATAAATCATTTGAATGGTAATCTATCTAGAGTTACTAGTGATAAAGAAATCTGGAATGCATCTAGCTGTACATTGACTAAAGAAGTTGAAAAACGGAAAAATGGCTTAGCCAAGTTCACAAATGGTAGAGATAATTTGGATGCATTTTTAGGACAGAAAAAATGTGTTTATGATAAGGCTGGAATAGGCTATAAACCTAAGATACATGAGAAATATTTCAAGAAATTTTTTGCTGCACCTATGACATCAAACACACCATTTGTTAAATGTTATTTCTGTGCTAGAAAAGGTCACACAGCTTCTACATGTCATTACAGAAAATCTGCTTATAATGAGTCTAAATATATATGGGTTCCTAAAGGAACTAATGCTCCAACTAACTCAAAAGGACCCAAATAGATTTGGGTACCTAAAGCAAAAACATGATTCTGTTTTGTAGGTGTGTTGGAAAGCCAAGAATGTGAAATGGTATCTTGACAGTGGCTGTTCCAAGCACATGATTGGAGACAAAAGCAAGTTCATTTCTTTTAGCCCTAAGTCGAGTGGTATTGTTACCTATGGAGACAATAGTAAAGGGAGAATACTTGGCATTGGCAACATTGGAAGTGACTCAACAACAATCATTGAGGATGTACTATATGTTGAGGGACTGAAACATAACCTGTTAAGTATCAGTCAACTATGTGACAAAGGCCTCAAGATAAAATTCAATTCCAATAGTTGCTTAAAGTAGGAATTAATAGCTGAATTGATCAACTAAGAGAATTCACGGTCCAACATTTAATCTCTGACTAATGTCAAACCAATTTATTTTCAAATCTAAAAGTACGTAGAGTAAAATATGAAAATAATTTCTTTCAACCATATTATTTTAAATATTTTTTTCTAAACAAATACTAATAGTGACCATAACATAATATTATTGTCTAGGAAGCTTGCATGCATTGAAATAAAGCAGTGCTAACGCACTTAATAAAAAATCATTTTAAATGAGTAATTAAAATTACTCAAACTAAATCACATAAAAAATATTAAAATAATTATACATATAATTAATCAATCCAAATTAAATAATATAAACATATATATTTACTGTTATTGAAGAACAGTAAAAACCGGGGTGTTATATTTCAAAGCCATGATCATCTTTTTCAATTCCTAGATCTAGAAAGTTTGAAAATCTTTAGAAAGCTGTAGAAAAATCCTATGATCATGAAACCAATTTCTATGATCTTATTATCATCTCTATATTTAAGATCCAAAAGTATGCATCAAGCAAAAAATTTCTTCCTATTCTATCCTTCAAGGCCGAAACCTAGTTGGTGCAGGTGGAGGAACTTTGTTCATTTTTTTTATAATTATAGATGATTCAATCCTTCTTAGTCATGTATGTATTGAATCCATGATGATTGGATCAAACTAAAATCTCTAACCTATTGTTTTGTTCAAGGCCGAAGTTATGTTCTTGAAGAGTTGAAAGATTTTGTTTCGTTTTTCAACTTATGATAATTTATCTTAACTCTGTACTACTCTAAGGTCATGGATCTAAGAGTATGTAAAAATTTTAAGATCTCTAGCTAATTTATTCTAGCATGGCCGAACCTATCATGTAGTTTAGGAGTGATTTTGTTGTTTGATCTTATGTTATTTTGTGGTGAAAAATAACACTAGTTTTTGTTGTCTAAGTTACTTGGCGTTAACCGGATCCAAAACCGAAGAATCGCAAAAAAAGATATCTGTAACATCAACCAGGTAAGGGGAGTACTTGAGGGGTTTTTTCGATAGTTATATGATATTTGTTTGGGGTCTGTATAATTTATTTGGTGTGTTTATTGTTTTACGTAGTTAGAAATAACTGCTTTTAAATTATCTGCTTTTAATTATTTATCTGCATTTAATTGTTATCGTATTTTAATGCATGTCATAAATTGTGCTATTTGCTATATTATTGGCATGAAATTAATATTGATGTTGATTGTGGATTGAAAAGTCTGACAGTGGTCGATGCTCAATTAATTATGAGGTTAAAAGCATTAAAAAACTACTTATGAGATAATGAGTTTTAAGTAATGGAAAATAGTAATATAATATTACTTAATTATTTGATTGGTTAAAAATGGGGAATAGTTAAAAATAACTTTATTTTAATGATTTAACGGCGTAAGAGTGTTTTATGAGTCACAGTGAGGACGTAACAGTGAAAATATTTTAGTACTGCTAATTTATACGTAAGAAATTTCTAAATATTAGAAAATGTTATTATAAGAAAATAAGTTTCAAAAATAAATTTTATTATGGTGTTGAGAAAATGATTTTACTAGAAAAGTAAAAAATTTGACTTAAAACGTTTTAAAATGCTAAACGACGATTAATTCCGAAAATATTTATGGAAAGCTTTTTTTTGAAAACAACAGTATTTGTTTTAAAATCAAGTTAGTCTCAAACGATGTTTCTTTGAACTAAAGTTTCAAATAAAGATTTTTAAAAGAAAATGAGTTTTTAAGAGATTTGGTGATTATATAAATGAATTTCTAACGTAAAAGGATTTTCTGCAAATTAGTTTTATACAATGATGTTATTTCCAACAACTTGGATAAGTTGTGGAGTTTTGTTTTTGGATTTGTGTTTCACATAACGAAAATGATTTTAAAGTTGAAATACGGACCTAGTGGCCGAGACGTCAGGATTCTAGTGTTCTATGATATAGGCAGTATGTCTTAATGGTGAATGACGTGTATTATAAAGGTTATGACGATTTTTGTCCGCTAAAATCTATGAATCTAAGACTGGTGCATCGGTTTAGATTTCGTGATTTGCATATTCGGACTTGGAGTCCTATTCTTGAAACTGAAAGACGAATTTGAATGTTTAAAAGTTGAGATGGTCGTGAGCCTTTGAGCCTCGACAAGGAAAGAATGAACCCAAAGAAAAAATATGAGGAGAATAAATTGTTTTACATGCATTAATCGGCAGACGTGCCTACTTGATTTATCATGGTATCTTGACGGGCAAGGTATTCATGACACGACTTCTCATTGTGCCTGGATGGACAATGAAAAACCATATACGATGATCACTATGCCTTGTATAGGACAGTGTGTTATGGTAACCATATAGACGATCACTATGCCTTGTGTAGGATACTGTGCTATGGTAAAATTTGAGTGCCTTAAATTGGTCATCAAGCCTGATCAGCTCATTTAAACGACGATTGTGGATTTCCGGAGATGAAGTATAACATCTTAGACGACAATTATTAAAGTGTCATATATTTGTTTTAAAAATGACGATGACTGTCGGGTATGAAACCCTTTCATAATTTATTTGTTTATTCTTTAACATCTATGTTGTTATAACTATACATGTTATATGATGTTTTGTGTGTATCGCATGTAGTTATCTTTTTAAAATCCAAATATTGGTTCTCACCCTTGCGTGTTTTATTGTTGGTTCCTCTTCCATTTGTTATATATTTCTATCTGAGTATAGATGGACCAGGAGATGCCTCTGCACATTCGAGGATATTTAGTTCTAACCACTAAAGCGACCGTGGGTTTTAAGAATGACCTCTGAAGTCTTCTTAGTAGATGTCGGATAGAGTGACCAGCTCAATTAGGACATTAGGTGGGTTTATAACCTTTTTGGAGGAAAATCGTAATGTCTGGCTTTGGAGAGCCATTCTTTTAAAGTAAGAATTTTTCTGTTTTCAATAATGTATAATTATATCTTATGTTATGTATGGATTCCTAAAGGAAATCAACTCGTACATTGTGATGAGTATTTCTGAATATGAAGTGATTATATGTTGACATTAGTGTGTTGAAATTTTATTTACCTTGAGAAAAAAAAGAAAAAAAATTATCACCATTTTTGTCTTAAGAAAAGTATTAAAAAATATTATTTTTCGAAAAATAACCAGCATAATTATAGTTTTTATTTTCGATGTGAGTTACCATGTGATATCCCAAGAAGGGGTGTGTCATTTGTGGTATCGAGCCATTTCGAGTCTTTTGGGAATCTTTGGGGAATAGGTATGTTGTGTTGATTTTGTGTGTTCTCTGATTAAGATTTGTTTGACTTACTTCTTAGAAGTAATGTGTGTTAATTAGGAAGTAAGCGTTTCATTTTCTGGTCGTGGTATAACTGATTTGGTCTTGTATGTCAGTTATGGAACTCGAAACCTAGTTGGTGTAGGTGGAGGAACTTTGTTCAATTTTTTTTAATAATTATACATGATTCAGTCCTTCTTAGTCATGTATGTATTGAATCCATGCATGATGATTGGATCAAACTAAAGTCTCTAACCTATTGTTTTGTTCAAGGCCGAAATTATGTTCTTGAAGAGTTGAAAGATTTTGTTTCATTTTTCAACTTATGATAATTTATCTTAACTCTATACTACTCTAAGGTCATGGATCTAAGAGTATGTAAAATTTTGAGATCTCTAACTAATTTATTCTAGCATGGCCGTACCTATCTTGTAGTTTAGGAGTGATTTTGTTGTGAAAAATAACACTAGTTTTTGTTGTCTAAGTTACTTGTCGTTAACAGGATCCAAAACCGAAGAATCGCAAAAAAATATATTTGTAACTTCAACCAGGTAAGGGGAGTACCTGAGGGATTTTTCCGATAGCTATATACTATTTGTTTGGGGTCTGTATAATTCATTTGGTGTGTTTATTGTTTTACATTGTTAGAAATAACTGCTTTTAAATTATCTACTTTTAATTATTTATCTGCATTTAATTGTTATCATATTTTAATGCATGTCATAAATTGTGCTATTTGCTATATTATTGGTGTGAAATTAATATTGATGTTGGTTGTGGATTGAAAAGCCTGACAGTGGTTAGTGCTCAATTAATTACGAGGTTAAAAGCGTTAAAAAGCTTCTTATGAGATAATGAGTTTTAATTAACGGAAAATAGTAATGTAATATTACTTAATTATTTGATTGGTTAAAAATGGGGAATAGTTAAAAATAACTTTATTATAATGATTTAATGGCGTAAGAGTGTTTTATAAGTCACAGTGAGGACGAATCGTGAAAAATATTTTAGTACTACTAATTTATACGTAAGAAATTTCTAAATATGATAAAATGTTATTATAAAAAAAAAGTTTCAAAAATAAATTTTATTATGGTGTTGAGAAAATGATTTTTACTAGAAAAGTCAAAATATGACTTAAAACGTTTTAAAATGCTAAACTATGGTTAATTCCGAAAATATTTACTGAAAGCTTTTTTTTTTTTTTGAAAACAGCAGTATTTGTTTTAACATCAAGTTTGTCTCAAACTATGTTTCTTTGAACTAAAGTTTCAAATAAAGATTTTTAGAAGAAAATTAGTTTTTAAGAGATTTGGTGATTTTATAAATGAATTTCCAACGTAAAAGGATTTTCTGCAAATTAGTTTTATACAATGATGTTATTTCCAACAACTTGGATAAGTTGTGTAGTTTTGTTTTTGGATTTGTGTTTCACGGAATGAAAATGATTTTAAAGATGAAATACGGGCATAGAGGCCGAGACGTCGTGATTCTATTGTTCTATGATATGGACAGTATGTCCTAACGGTGAATGACGTGTATTATAAAGGTTATGACAATTTTTGTGCACTAAAATCTACGAATCTAAGACTGGTGCATCGGTTTAGATTGCGTGATTTGTACATTCGGACTTGGAGTCCTATTGTTGAAACTGAAAGATGAATTTAAATGTTTAAAAGTTGAGATGGTCGTGAGCCTTTGAGCCTCGGCAAGGAAAAAATGAACACAAAGAAAAACCATGACAAGAATAAAATGTTTTACATGCATTAATCGGCAGACGTGCCTACTTGATTTATCATGGTATCTTGACAGGCAAGGTATTCATGACACGACTTCTCATTGTGCCTGGATGGACAATGAAAAATCATATACGACGATCACTATGCCTTGTATAGTATAGTGTGTTATGGTAACCATATACGACGATCACTATGCCTTGTTATAACTATACATGTTATATGATGTTTTGCGTGTCGCACATGTAGTTATCGTTTTAAATTCCATATATTGGTTCTCACCCTTGCACGTTTTATTGTTGGTTCCTCTTCCGTGTGGTGTATATTTCTATCTGAGTATAGATGGACCCGGAGATGCCTCTAGCGCACTCGTGGATATTTAGTTCTGACCACTAAAGCGACCGTGGGTTATAAGAATGACCTCTGGAGTCTTCTTAGTAGATGTCGGATAGAGTGACCAGCTCAATTAGGACATTAGGTGGGTTTATAACCTTTTTGGAGGAAAATCGTTATGTCTGGCTTTGGAGAGCCATTCTTTTGAAGTAAGGATTTTTCTGTTTTTAATAATGTATAATTATAACTTATGTTATGTATGGATTCCTAAAGGAAATCAACTCGAACATTGTGATGAGTATTTCCGAAGATGAAGTGATTATATGTTAACGTTAATGTGATGAAATTTTATTTACCTTGCGAGAAAAAAAAGAAAAAGAAAATTATCACCATTTTTGTCTTAAGAAAAGTATTAAAACAATCTTATTTTCCCAAAGTAACCAGCATAATTATAGTTTTTATTTTCTGCAACGGGTTACCATGTGATATCCCTGGAAGGGGTGCCTCACAATATAGATAATCAATATATGAATATAAGTACATTTTTTTAAAGGATAAATACATTTTTTTGGTAATTGTATATAAATACTCTAAATTTGAATATGGACATATAAATCCCTTCATGCCTTATAAGTAAGACAAAATAATGGGAGTTATAAGTTGAATGAGTTGGTTTTGGGGAGGGAAATGAGGTTTGGAGTGATAAGGAGGTCATGAGTTCGACACCTCCTACTAACGTAGCACATTTATTACTAACATTTGCCTATTAAAAAAATCAAAAAAAAAAGTAAGACAAAATTTCAATTTTTTTTTGCATGTACATGGTTATGCATTATGTAACACAATTATTTTTCTTAATTAAAAAAATCTATACATGAAAAGAAATATAATTTGATATCTACCAAAAAATCTAACAAGATTAAAGCTGATAAATTTTCTTCCTCTTTTAAATTTTCAATAAGCTTTATTGGAATTCTCAAATGAACATATTTAATAGAAAAATCTAAAAATAATTAATGCCGATAAATTTTATTCCATTTTAAATTTGTCAATATGCTTTATTGGAAATTTTACATAAACATGTCTACTAAAAAATCTAACAAAAATAATAATAAATTTTATTCTTTTTTTTTATTTTTCAATAAGCTTTATTGAAATTTTGACACAAATACTATGCATAATATATGAATTAAACATACTGGCCCTCCTACAACAAGAATTAATGACAACAAAAAAAGAAAAAAAAGAAAAATTGGTTGTGTATTCGTTTTAGGTGTTGCAGCATAGAGAGCTCATGTGAGGCTGTTCTCGAAAACATCGAGCTTGTGAACCTGATCCTTCTTTGTCTACCGGTGAAATATGTGCTCCGATGCAAGTGTGTCTGCAAGGAATGGTTGGCTATCATCTCCAACCCTCGATTCTGTTATTCCCACACTCTTCGTATGTGCCATCTTTGTTATCCCTTTTGCTCCACAGATTCGGACAAAGGTTGCAATTTGAAATAGTCCCCTTGATCAATTTTGATGCCAACCTTTCTCCTGTAAGGACCAGTCAATATGATATCTTATGTAGTCATCATTTGTTCTTTGAAATTTTGCAATCATGTAATGGTTTTCTACTCTACAAAGCTTCAAAGTTCATCCTAGGCATTCATAAGTCTCGTTTATTCTCCCAATAATACTATAGAATCTTTAACCCAACCTTCAAAAACTTCTATAAGCTTGAGTTCCCAAGTGAAAATTTCAATCAAGAAATATCTGCCCTTTATTTTGCTTTTGACCCTTTGAGATCCCCTCACTTTAAAGTTATTTCATTCCGGAGAGTAATAAGTTATAATTGTAATAAGGATATCGTAATTTTCCCAATTGGTCAAACTCACTTCGACTTTAAGGTTAATATATATTCATCGCAGACTGGTCGTTGGAGTGACGATGGGGTTTGCTTTACTGCCTTAGCCAATACGCATGTTGATTTTGGTGTATACTACAATAGTGAACAATTGTGATTAAGGTTAAAGCTTTAAAAAGCTTGAGGAGAAAATTAAATGTTTTGATTTATGGAAGTGAAAGAAAATGTTTAAAGTAATAATATTTAATGATATTTCGGTTAAAGAGTAAATCAATGAGCAATAGTGGGGACGAAACCGTGAAAACAATTTCATTTACGATAATTTTTCCAAAATAAACTCAAAAAGAATAGAAAAAGTAATTACAAGAAATTAATTTTCAAAAATATTTTAATGTTGATGGTGAAAAAACATTTTGGAAAAGAAAAAAAAAGGCATATGATTTATAAATGATTTTATTCTAAACGATAATTTAAAAAAGTGCCTTACAACGAAACTATGAGAAATTGTTTTATTATTTTGGACAAGAATGTGTTAGAAATTATTTTCAAGGATTTGATGTTTTTTGGAAAAGAAAATGGATTTGAGAAAAATGAATTTCTTTACGATTTAACGTTTTATGAATGAATTTCAGCGGAAAAGATTTTCTGCAAAAGGGTTTTAAATCAGCGAAAATATATCCGATAAAGTTGGATAAGTTTCGGAGTTTTGTTTTGGCATTTTTTGTTTCACAGAACGAAAACTATGTTGAAAAATAAAAGTTAAAGAACCTACTGACCGAGATGCCGGGATTCTAGTGTTCCGTGAGAAAAACACGTAGATCGTTGACTTGTGTTGTTTGTGGGGGACTTTATTTCCTATAAGTGATGTGGTGAACTTCGTGTCACATATCTGGGAACCTGGGACTGGTGCATCGGTCTAGGGTTTCGTGATTGAGCACTCGGACTGTGTCCTGTGTTGAGAATGATTGGACTTTGTGCCTTTAGTCGTGTGCTTTAGGCCTCGACAATAAAGAACAAACGAAAAGAAAAGTAGCGAAAAATAGTTGTTTTACATGCATTGATTGGCAGACGTGCCATTGTGTTTTTCGAGCTACAATTCACAAAGGGTGAATTGACAAATTGGATAGTTATGGACCAAAGAGGTGTCTTTGGGTCTTTAGGGACCTCCAGGTTCGAAAACCCCATGGAAGGTCGTGGCTTTGCAACCTCGAGTCGTGGAAATTCGACTACCATACACGGATGTGCTCAATAAGGAACTATTCAATATTACTTAGGTGAGACGTAATACCCTAGAACAACTGGGGATCTGAATTAATTGAGAGACTGATCCAACACGAAACAATTGTGGTATGGGGATTATTACGGCCTATTCTGCTCGACGAAGGGAAATTAGGATCTCCGGAGAATAAATATTAAAAACATATAGTGGACATTGTAGTGTCATGCATTTTTACAAATTGCGATGATTCTCGGGTATGAATCCCATTATTTAAAAGATTATAATTTATATTTGAGAATTCGTATTATGTATTTGTGTGTGTGTGTGTGTGTGTGTGTGTGTGTGTGTGTGTGTGTGTGTGTGTGTGTGTGTGTGTGTGTGTGTGTGTGTGCTGTTATCCGTCTATCGTGCATGTAGCTATCATGGTAAAGATCATATGTCAGTATCTCACCTTTGCATTATTTCTGTTGGATTCTGTGGTGGTATTTCGATATTTGTGTACAGATGAACCATCAGGGGGATCTATCTTATCCGAGGATTCTTTCCCTGATGTTTGAGGATGCGGATGTCGGCGGCACATGGGTTTTTAACCCAGGAGCCCGCAACGCCATGTATACCGGGCCGGCGTGTGTCACGGAGGGCACATTAGCAACAGGACCACAGACGCGTACCCATAGTACCAAGACTGTGGAAGTCCCACTACCACCTATGTGGTTATTATTGGGAGCATCGGTGGAGCACGGAGACCTCGTTCATCAGCCTCCACTCGTTCAGCCACTATAGGAGGCAGCACCACACTCACCACCAGCCCCTTTGATACTTGTACCAGGGATAGACGACGAGATTGAAGAGGACCCGCAGGAGGAGGAGGAGGTTCCCGAGTATCATCCTCTGGGTGATGGTGTGGACCCCGCTGCTGAAACGGAAGTAGAGGTACCCTCACCGGATACCCCTGCAGTTGGGGAGGACCAGGGCGGTCTTCCCAACGGTTTCCATTAGTGCAAGTAGCATTAGGACTTTTTAGTTCTATCTTTTGAGGTAGTGGTATTTTCGACATTCTGTATATTTGGCTATTGAGAGCCATCCTTTTTGAGTTGTGGTTCCAGACTTACCGCTACAGTATAGTTATGTTTTATATTACTTGTGTATTTACTCTGACAAATCACCTGCATGTATAAAGGTCCTGGTGTAAAATGTTTACGATGATGCATATATAGATGTGATGTTTGTTTATATCGAAAAAGAAAATTTTTTACAACCATTTTCGAGCAAAGTAAAGTAATTAGAAGAAAATTTTTATTATTTTCTGAAAGTAACCAGCTTTCATTTTCGACTTATATTTACGCAATGAGTTAGACATGTAATGTCAAGGGGTGTTATAGTTTGTACTTGTTTTGTTAATTAGTGTAGCTTCATCTCACAAGTTTGACATAAGGTGTATGAATGGACTTGTTTTTCTACAACTCTTCCTTCTTCTTTTTTGAAATACAACTCTTCCTTTCAATTTGAGGGATCATTATATTTATTTTCATGATATGGTAAGAGGTACTAAACTAAAGAAATTTTGGGTTCTGATTTGGCAAGCAGTCATTTGATCTATTTGGATACTGCACAATAGTATTATTTTCAAGAATCAAATTACTAATCTACTGCCTTTTTTTAGATTTAATTAAGTTTAGAGTTTGATTATGGATAAATGTAAGCTTGGACAACCCATTATTTATCTATTCAAATTGGTGTTATAGCCCTCTAGGCTCTCGAATGTTTAAAAAATGCTTAATTGCACTTTTGGTCTCTTACTATTACTCATGTGCAATTTTAGCCCTCCAGTTGTTTTTTAGTAAATTTGTTCATCTAACTTTAGAAGTGTTGCAATATTAGTCCCTCCATCAATAATCTAATGAAACGATCCTACTTGGCTAACATTTTGGCCACATGTCTTCCATGTGGCATGCCAGTTGCAATTTATTTTATTAAAATAATTAAATAAAATGCCAAAATTGCACTTATTTAATTAAAATAATAAAAAAGAAAAAAGAATAAATGACCTTTCCTCTCCTTCCCATCCACTCCCTCTTTGCCCTTCCCCACCGCTTGGACTAGTGCTGCTAATTTCAGTCACCTCCGCCATCCATCATCCCCAATCTTGCCACTTATCTTTACCACGTCGTCGTAGGCCTCGATTCCATTTCATACTTAAATGTATTCATGATGTGTGGCATTACCTCTAGGAAGAGTTAAAAATCAAACTTGTCAAACACATCTTGATGGCCATAATACATTCTAACTTTTAGAGGATTTGCCAAAACCCTTTGTCTTAAAGTGACAAAACTAGTTTCCTGCGATGACATGAACCAAGTAAAAAAAGAAACATAACGAGTAAAAATGTGTTCCCTAACTCCCAAAATAGTAGTTTTCCGGCATCCAATGCTCTTCAATGTTCCTTTTGCATTCAACACAGCCTTTGTCGGAGCACTAATGAGTTTGATCTGTAAAAAGTAATTGAAACAAAACTTTGTGGCCGACAACACATTGGGGCATTACTTCAAACAACTAGAAGAACATGTAATCAAACGTTGGGGCATTTCACCTCGTTATTTGGTCAGATTCACCAAATTTTAGTCACCTTTCCCACCTTCTGTCATTCCTTCTCGTTTTCTTCCTTGAATTTAAACATGAAAATGGCGTGCTCGAAATTGGTCTTGGAGAGGTTACAGAACAACTGGGTGTTGGGAGAGAGCTTCTTGGTTTCGTTTTTTTTTCCCATGACATGTATTTTTTCCAGAACAAGAGGTTGAAATAACAAATAGGAGGTACAGGAGAGGGATTGAAGGGGCAGTGGTGGAGGTGGTCCTCGGTGGTGGGGGATGGGCGTAAGTAAGTGCGGAAGGGGAGGAGGAAAAGGGGGCGAGCAGGGGTAGGAGGGGTCGTTATCCTTTCTTTTTTTTCAAAAAAAAATTAATTGAATAAATGCAAATTTGTCATTTTTATTTAATTATTCTATTAATTTAATGAAATAAATTCCAGCTGGCATGCCACGTGGAGGACATGTGCCAAAAATGTTAGCCACATAGGATCGTTTCATTAGATTATTGATTGATGGATTAATATTGCAACTTTACAAAAGTTAGAGGACCAAATGTACTAAAAAAATTAAATGGGACTAAAATCGTGCATGAGTAAAAGTAGAGGACCAAAAATACAACTAATCCTTTAAAAAACTATGTTTATAGGGGATACAACCTTTTATACTCTTTTATTGATCATTGAATTATTAAAAAGAAGGGAATAATATCAATTAAGAATTTTTATTGATTTGCTTCAAAAAATAAAAAGAATTTTTATTGATCAAAACACCAAAATGAAATTAAATCTAAAATAACGTGCAATATAGAAAATTAATATATGAATATAAATACATTTTTTTAAAGGATAAATACATTTTTTGGTAAATTTATATAAATACTCTAAATTTGAAAATGGACATCTAAATCCCTTCATGCCTTATAAGTAAGACAAAATAGTGGGAGTTATAAGGTGAGTGACTCGGTTTTGGGGAGGGACATGAGGTTTGGAGTGATAAAGAGGTCATGAGTTCAACACCCCTCACTAACATAGTAAACTAATTACTAAAATTTTCCTAGAAAAAAAAGTAAGACAAAATATCAATTTTTTTTTGCATGTACATGGTTATGCATTATGTAACACAATTATTTTGCTTAATTAAAAAAATCTATACATGAAAAGAAATATAATTTGATATCGACCAAAAAATCTAATAAGATTAAAGCTGATAAGTTTTCTTCCTTTTTTAAATTTTCAATAAGCTTTGTTGGAATTCTCAAATTAACATATTTACTAGAAATAAATTTCATTCCTTTTTAAATTTTTCAATATGCTTTATTGGAAATCTATACAATATATAAACTAATCTCCATTAAAAAAAAATATGGACACATGTAAGAAGCCTCTATTAGACTTTCATAATCTGGAATTAAAAATATTTTTATGCCTAAAATTTTTTTAAAAAATCGAAAATAATTTTAATCTATTTAATTTAAATGTTCAAATTCAATAGTTTTATTGTTCCAATACATTGTGAGTATCAAAACAAGTTTCAATCCATTGATTTTCTTAATTTATTTCTTTTAAATTATTTTGATTGATTTATTCCAACTCTCAATACATAGAGGAAAAAAACCATAAATCTAATTTAATTCCAACCTCCCATGACATCCAATCAAATAATTTATTTTTTCTTTTATTCGTTTTTCTTACTTTCAATTACAATACCACATTCATTTATAATGTCTTCCATCATAAGCATACGTGCACTACCTATTCCCAATGTCTATGTATGAAAACTCAAAAGTCATGCCACTTAAAAGAGGGTTACAAAAATTAGTTCATTAGTTTAGTTTCAAAATTTACATCACTTGCTCCATTTTGTTGTTTCCTCTGTTCTGCTTCATGGATGCAACTGCTACCGGTGCACAAAATTTTCAAGGCCATGAACACAGTAGCAAGAATGGAAACCTCGAGATAAGTAGAGAACAACTGCTTCACTTTCCCCTGCTTCTCATTTCTCTACCCAAGAATACCCCCTTTTCACACCAACAAGTAAGAATCATTTTGCTTCATTTTTAGCTTTCAACTTTGTTTTCTACTTCTTGCCTGGAAAGGGTATCCATAATATGTTGTTAAAACTTTTATGTGATAGTTAATACATTCTGAAACTGCTCCCCTCTCCACGCAAAGCATGAATGGGGGTTCTAATTCCTGCTCTTTCTACCTAGCTGACTGTGCCTCCTTCAGAGGTTAGTTCCATTATATTAATTAAGATATTAAGATTCATTATGCCTATATCATTTGCTTCTCTTCTCCCGTTTAACATTTTTTTTTTTTTTTTGACTTATCATCTCTCTCCGTTATCCACCTCTCTTTCTTTCCTTCTTTTTTAAATTTTAATTTTTTGAAACTTAAATATATGAAAAGATATGAGTTGGTTGTTTTTCTCATTCTCACTCTAACTGGTACAATCAGGTTGCTATGTTTTACTTACCTATTTTTTCTATTTGTTAATTTTTAGAAGTTCTATGAAGTTTTTAGTTGAAACAGTTGTTTATTAAAATTTCTTCTATTTAAAATTTAATTTATTACATGATAAAATCATAACATTTTTGGATTTATTTTTCACTGTACAAGTATAGAACATCTTAATCCATCATTCCAAGGGAATCAGTTACTTGAAGGAAATGAACATTCAGGTTAACAAACTTCATAGAACTTATATAACGCTAAGGAATTGGAACCAGTCTTTTAAATGCTAAGGAATCAAATAACTAATATAACGCATGGACAATTCTGTTACCATTTATTAACACAAGGATCATCACTTATTTGGTGTATATACTCAAATTAAGTATCTCATATTAGTTGTCGAAATTGGGTTTACAAATAACTGGAGTTGTAAAACTTGCAATCTATCTGCATAAGATCTAAAATCCCCTGGAACAATATTGGAAGTTCTACTGTTGCAATAGTGTTGAAGGTGAAGGTAACCTCTAAATCACATAACACAGTTTCAAGCAGTTAGAGTTATAGATCAGGATAACTATATTTGCAGTGATCTTCTTGATGCCCAAAGTCACTAATCATAGAATACATGAGACCATATTATTATGTATAGATGGCTAATCCCTGTACTTCTATTAGCTCCCTATTGTCAACTCAAATTTTCTTTTATTCATATTTTTATCAACTACACAGATACTCTTCCATCCTATATTGAATACATATTTTAGCTAAAGATGCATTATTCATTATTCCATTCTATGGTTGTCTGACATTATTGTACCCTATTTTTTTTTCCTTTTATGCAGGTTCCTTTCAAAAGTGCTGCAACTTTGATGTTTGTTTTGGAAGGGATGCAACATGGGAGCAAGGTGGAACTGAAGGCTAATGTTGAAAATCAAACTACCATATATACAAAGACAAAAAATATCTAGAACATTTGTCTGAAAGTCACCATCTATTTTTGTTTTGAATGATGTTTTGTTTATTTTGGGTACGCAATTCTTTAGCTAACTACCTTTAGCATTTTGGAATCTCATGGATGATCTATGTTTTTTGTTTTGAACTTACTATGAAAACTGTAGTTTTGGACCCTAATTTAATATCACTTATATGCTTTGTTGTTTTTTAATTATATCATTTTTATGTAGGAGGTCCTATTTTAGATTTTTAATAACAACATATATACATGATGTCCTACACCAGAATCAGAAAGTGTATTATCTATTTTTTTACTTTATTTTTTAAAATTCATTTGATAAATACCGTCCGACCCGTGCGTTGCACGGGTTACACACTAGTTTTACATAAACATGTCTACTAAAAAAATCTAACAAAAATAATACTAATAAATTTTATTCTTTTTTTTTATTTTCAATAAGCTTTCTTGGAATTTTGACACAAATACTATGCATACTATATGAATTGAACATAGAGGCCCTCCTACAACAAGAATCAACAACAACAAAAAAAAAACAAAAACAACAGAAAAAACTGATTGGGTATTCGTTTTAGGTGTTGCGGCATGGAGAGCTCATGTGAGGCTATTCTCGGAAACATCGAGCTTGTGACCCCGATCCTTCTTTTTCTGCCGGTGAAATATGTGCTCCGATGCAAGTGTGTCTGCAAGGAATGGTTGGCTATCATCTCCAACCCTCGATTCTGTTATTCCCACACTCTTCGTATGTGCCAAACTTCTTCGTTATCCCTTTTGCTCAACAGATTCAGACAAAGGTTGCAATTTGAAATAGTCCCCTTGATAATTCTGATGCCAACTCTTCTCCTGTAAGGACCTGTCAATATAATATCTTATATAGTCGTCATTTGTTCTTTGAAATTTTGCAATCATGTAATGGTTTTCTACTCCGCAAAGCTTCAAAGTTCATCATAGGCATTCATAAGTCTCGTTTATTCTCCCAATATTACTATAGAATCTTTAACCCAACCTTCAAGAACTTCTATAAGCTTGAGTTCCCAAGTGAAAATTTAAATTAAGAAATATATACCCTTTATTTAGCTTTTGACCCTTTGAGATCCCCTCACCTTAAAGTTATTTCATTCTGGAGAGTAATAAGTTATAATTGTAATTAGGATATCGTAATTTTCCCAATTGGTCAAACTCACTTCGACTTTAAGGTTAATATATATTCGTCGCAAACTGGTCGTAGGAGTGACGATGGGGTTTGCTTTACTGCCTTAGCCAATACGCGTGTTGATTCTTTTTTTTTTTTTTAACTAGAAGGCTATTGGCATGCAAATGCATCACTATAAGAAAAGACATCCCAATTATGTTGGCATCCCAGTTCCTATCTATCATTTGCAGCATGCCAAATTTTTTTTATTAAAAATTAAACAAGAAAACAAAAAGCATGGGGGACTTAAAGCCAAAACCCATGAAGAAGTCAAACAAATCTATAATTTGGCAATCCTAACTTATTCCGGATAAAATCATCCTTAATAAAGCTAGGAACACACTCCCACCAACTTGTTCCCCTACTATTTACATCATAATTGGCTAACTTATCAACACAATTATTTCCTTCCCTGTATATATGAGAGACTCTAAAATTCATTCTATTGGATAGAACTTTACAATTATTCCATCTGGTTTTGAGCTGCCAAGGAACACCAGAATCTGTGATGAAAGCATCAACAACCACCTTTGAATCACATTCCAACCAAAGAGCTTTCAATCCTTTCTGACTTGCAATTTCTATAGCCAACATTGTTGCAATAAATTCTGCTTGAAGAGCTGGCAGAATACCAAGGAATGAAGAAAAGCAGCCTATCAATGAACCATTACAGTCTCTAAAGATGCCTCCTGCTGCTGCATATCCAAGAGCACCTCTTGCTGAACCATCTGAGTTGCACTTAGACCATCCAGCCAAGGGAGCAAACCAGTCTACTTGCTTGATCAGTGGCCCTTTTGATGCACGGCATTCTACTTTGAAGTGCTTGATCAGTCTAAACTCTTCAATGGAATTTGAAGAAACTCATTTTGAGAGAGATCCTGCTATATAAGTGTCAGCAACAATTTGACTAATAGCATAATTAAAAGATACACTTTTGTTTCTAAATCTGCTAGTATTCCTACATAACCAAATAACATATATAGAGTTTATAATGGCAGCAAGAACTAAGTCTTTTACTTGACTACCAATAAACCTGTTGCAAACATTAAAAAGTGATACAATAGATGATTGATCAATTGGACAATTTAAAATTCCACTCAGCCATAACCAAATTGAATTAGCAAAACTACAAAAAAGAAACAAGTGTTCAGAAGACTCATCTGTTTCATAGCATAATGAGCACAATGAGACTGTTATGATCCCCCTAGCCCGAAGATTTTCATCTGTAGGCATCCTTTTGTACATCAGTCTCCAACACAAAAAGGATTTTGTTGGAGGAATAAAATGCTTCCATATTAGCTTCCACTGTTTCAGATTGGAAGAGACAAGATTTAGAAACTTGTAAGCCTCTTTAAGACTCAATTCTCCTGTATCTGAAAGGCACCACATTCTCTGATCTGATGCTGCATAGTAAGGAATAATGACCTTCCTCATTTTATCAAATAGATTTGGAATTTTCCTCTGCAATTCGACAGGCAGAAACCATGATCCATTGTGAATGAAATCCTGAACTGATGCAGAAAGTAAGTGATGACAACTTTCAGGAACATTATTCAGCATATCTATTACAGGAATTCCATCAGGCAGCCACCTATCTCTCCAAAAGTTTATCCTAGAACCATCCCCTAGTTTACATTATTCTGGTGTATACTACAATAGTGCTATACATTGGTTCACTCCTGGTGGGGATTGTGTCTATTTTGATGTAGAACGGCAATTATTCAACACAATGCCAAATCCCGAATCTATTGACAACAATAATCTAGTTGTTAAGTATTTTGGAGAGTCAAGAGGGCATTTGCATTTGATACTAATTAACAGTCATGAGGAAAGTTTGACCTTTGATATTTTGGAGCTGAAGAAAGATTACTCTGGCTGGATTGTGAGATATCACGTGGATCTTAATTATACAGGACAAGACTTCGTTAACCCTATGTTTTCTGTCTTAAGTGTTGTTCACCAAGCAAATGAAGAGGACTCCATGCTTGTGTTGTTCGTAGATTCCAAAATTTTGTCCTATTATCTAAAGGATCATACTCCAAGAATTATTTTTGAAGCAAATGAAGTGGGCACATCATTTCGGTACCTTGAGACATTGTATAATATTTGAGCTACCTTTTATCATCCTTTGAGGGCTGAAATACTATAGAATTGTTGACTCTCATAAATCATGAAGCATATATTTTGCAATGTATGTTGTGTTTAGGCTATAAACTTATGTACCTCATTCTATATTTTTTTTTAATGCTAGTGTTGTTTTACAATGTGTACTTATTATTGTGTTCTCAGTTGTTGCAATAAATAAATGTGTTAAAACTTTGCTGATGCTAGACTCATATATTCGCTCCCTGCAACTTAGACAACTAAGGACTTATTTGTTTAGGTTTTTCACAAATAAAAAGTCACTCCTGATATTTATATACTTGTTTGTTTGGATTGTTAGTAACAAGTGATTGAAAAAAAAATGAAATTCAACTTTTATAAGAAGCTATACTTTCAACATCTTAAAAAACCAGTTTTTTTTGTAAAATCACTTTTTAAATTTGGTTTTTTAGTGATGTTAATGGAAGTAGTGTTCAAGAAATCAATTTGTTTTGTTAGTGGTGTTAATAGGGAGGTAGTCTTCAAGAAAATATTTTGTTAACTAATTAATAATTTAGATGAATAATTTGAAACAAAACAAGTTAATTAGATACTGAATTTGAAAATTAAAAAAGAAATGTTTGAGAACGAAAGTATACTTTTCTCTTATTTGTTACTAGTACTCATGCCTCAATGTTTTTTTATACTAGTTTGACTATTGTTATTGATGCATGGGGCATGGTGCTATGTATTGGATTATTTGGAATGATCATATGGTAATATGCATGTGTTTGGATATCTCCTTTAGGGGAAGATTATTGTTTGAGATACCTCCTTCAAGGAGATGACAAAGGGTCTAACTTGTAGCAAAGGCATATTAGCCTAATGCAAGGCAATGGCAAATGGACTTCCTACAAGGAGAAGGCAATGAGGAGTCATTGCATTCATGCTATTGGATGGTTGATGTTTTTATATGTGTTGCGGTTTATGTATGTTTTGTTGATAATTCTTTGAGATTATATTATTTGAAAAATGGCGGATTACCATGGTTGTGTTTCCGACTACCGTTTCGGCTGAAAGCAATATCTTTATGAAAAAATTTGCTCTAGAACTGTGTTTACTTACTATGATTCTAAATCTCATTAGTGGTATTGTCTTTCAGAGTTCACAGGTAATATTAGAGGCGATACAATGGATTGGTGAAGTCTTGGAGTCTTGAAGACATTAGTTCTACTTGATTTTATTTTCGATTTATCAGACGCCCATGTTTTGAGGCAAAAACATTGTTAAAAGGATTGATGTGATTTTATTAAAATAATAGTTGTTAGGATTTTTCATTGAATTTAATGGTGTTTAATTTATCTTAATTTCGGATGCTATGAATGGAAAATTATAATTGTATAATTATATGCTTTATTTTAACATCGAGTAACATCGAGAGACATTACATTTTAGGGTAACAAAGCATTTCCATCCTAAATAGGATTGTGAAAGTGGGCCTTTTAAAACAAAAATTGGACACAGAAATGGTGTTCGTGTCATCTCTTGAATTCAGCATATTATGCTTTGAGATAGTGTTTTGTTGGTAGTGAGCACATTTATGCCTTCTTAATGACAAAGGTTCTCTATCAGATGTTGTTAACCAATGTTTTGTGAACCGGAACGTGACGTTCAATGCATAAGGCATGATCATTATGCTAGGATGTGCAGAACTGGGACACCTTGACTTAGGTACGTAAACTCGTTTAACCATTGGTTGGTTTGCTTGTTGGTATTAGTGTTTAGATGTTGAAATTTTGGGGACATGATATTTTGAAGGATGAGAGAAATGTAACATCCCAATTCCTGGTAGGATGATGCTAACCAATGCCCTAAGGAATCAATAATAGTAAGATTTCATGGGGAAGGTGTGTATTTATTAATCTTAAGAGTTGTGTATTTAGTTTTTCCATAAACTCTTGCTAATTTTGGATTCCTTAAACAATGCCCTTTCTTGTATCTAAATAGTTTTACGAGGCTTTGGAATGTTGGAATGTTTATTTTAAAGGTCTAGAGGTGTTTAGAGGTCCCTAAAGGTCTTTAAAAAATGTATTAGTATTTGTTTTTTGGATCTTGTTCAAGAGCACGACCGTACTTAGAGATGCACTCCCGTGCATAGTGGAAGCTTACGACTGTTGGAGCAGATTGTATCAAACTGACAAATTACCAAGGACACAAGATTTAACTCAAGAACCTTCCTCTTAACAAAATCTCCATTCAGAAGATAACCCTTAGAGCTTCACCAATGTAACAACAGAAACAGCAGCAACAACCCCAATAACTGCTCTACGTACTGTTATATTTAATTAGTTAGTTAAAATGATATATGTCAATTAGTTACAATTAGTTAGTTGCAGTTAGTTTAGTTGTTACAGTTATTCAACTCTGCTTGTATTATGTATATAAACCTCAAACTTTTACATTAGTCAATTGAGCTGAAAGTATTTTTCAAGCATTGTGTCTTTTCCTCTACATTTTGTCTTGCTGCACAACCTCTTAGCTTTCAGTTGGATTCTTGCAACCATCTGGTTTCATCAAAATTCTTACAACCAACAACACCTCCGGCCCATTTGGTAAACTGCTCGAATTTAGTTTATATTTATCTCTCCATGAGAAGCTACTGTAACACCAACTTTAAGCTCAAATTAATTAATTCATATATTACTAACTACTGCATTCTTCTAAATAATGTCAAAGTGCTTCCTATTACTTAGATTTTGATACCAAAAGAAAAGATAAAAAGGTCAATCAAAGCTAGAATTTAACAAGTTTGAACATAAGTACGTAAAAATATTGATGAATTTTGGTTTATGGGGTTTTCATTGTATGAGAAAGTTTTCAGATATAGCCAGAAAGTCATTTTCATAGTCAATTAACTCTAATTCAAAAAGAGAAAATTTAACATTATTAATATTAATTCTCTTAAACCAATAGATGATGGTTTTGGCATATGGATATGGCCTTCTGTAACACCCCTTGGGCATTACTTCGTAAATACGTGCAAAATAAATTAAAAGTAATTTGCTGGTTGCTTTCGGAAAATAATTTTTTTCTTGAGTTGTAATCATTTCTCAAAATGGTGATAAAATTTTTCCCTTTTCTTTTTCTTTTCGACAATCACAACAACATCGTAAATGTAACCGTATATGGATATATATATAACTATATTGCATCTTAATTGTTTATACAATTAGACCTTAATAAGTATAGGTTCATTCAGAACAAAACATAAGTTAAATAAAAACCTAAGCTGGTCGTAACTATAGATAGTCATAGCAGAAGAAGAGAACATCATCATGTTCCGACCTAAGGGAACTTCCTCCTGTAGCTGTCAAATCCCCTGAGTGGTTCATCTGGGCTCGGATATAAATATATGCACAAGTAGAGAAACCGACAATAAAACATGCAAGAGTGAGAAACCAATATATGGATTTAACACGATAACTACATGCGCGACATAAAAGAAAACATATACACATATACATGTTTATAACAATATAAGCATTCATAATAAGGCAAATAGTTTATCAATGGGTTTCACACTCCAAACATCATCATTTGAAAACTATGCATGGAAACTTCATATACGTCGTCTAAAATTCATACTTAATCTCTGGAGATCCCCAACACCGTATAAAAAAATGAGTTGATCAAGCTCGATTGCCAATTAAGGCACGCCATCTTGAATACTTTGCCATTAAAATATTCAGATTCACCATCTTGAATACCTTGTCCACCAATATATCCAGAATAGAATTGGCACCATCTTGAACATCTTACCCACTAAGATATCTACATTAATGTCGTGGGCACGTCTGCCGAATGAATGCATGTAAATCACTTTGTTCTTGACAATTTTCTTTGTGTTCAATATTCCCTTACCGAAGCTCAAAAGCTTACGACCAAACATAGTTTTAAACATCTTAAAACTTTCATTAATAACACAGGACCTCAAAGTCTGAGTACTCAATCATGAAACCCCTAGACCGATGCGCCAGTCATAGGTTCGTGGTAATAGAAAACATCTCAAATGTTTGAATACAGTAGACACCACATCTACAGGACCTTAAAGTCCAAAGGACACCACGTCCATAACATTGTAAGAACCTTAGCACCCCGACGTCTCGGTGACTAAGTTCCATATCACTTTTAACACAGTTGAGAAAACTTGATTTCAGAAGATCATTTAAAATGGGAAATTCTTTCCTAAAATCATTGGTTACTAAAAATTTAGTTTTCAGAAAAGATAATCACTTGAGGCTCAAAATTACCGTCGTTGACTAAATACTTGTCATCGATACTTTTCCAAATTACCGTCGTTTAGCCTTTTTAACATCATTTAAGCCAATTCTTAGTTTTTTCCACTTAAATAATTTTCTAAAATCATAATTAAGTTATTTTTAAAGATTATTTCCATAAAATATCTTTTTATAATATTACGGAATTTCTTACGTAAAAATTAGCAGAACAAAAATAATTTCACGGTTACATCCTCACCGTGACTCATAGTTTACCTTTAAACTAATAAATCCTTAAAATAATGATATTTTCCAACATTCCTTATTTTTCCCAAATAAAATTTTTCATCAATATTATATTCCAATATTTTACAGTTAAACATTGCATATAATTTATAGAGCTTCTTAAAGCTTATATCTGGTTAATTGATTGGGCACTGACCACTATCAGGCTTCTCAAACAACAATCAACAACAATTTTATAGCAATTAACCCAGGCAGATATCATGCCTCAGAATACTATAATATACTACTGCAAATAAATAATTAAATGCAGATAAACAAACATAGATAAATAACACAACTTTAATCAAGCACCACAACCATAAATCAAACACCACAACCACAGATAAATCATACAGACCAACAACTTGATAGCACGTAGTCATCGGAAAAATCCCTCAGGCAATCCCCTCTTACCTCTCGAAGAACTTAGCTTCCGATGAAAAACTTTGTCGCGAATCCGGAAACAGTCAACGCAGGTACACAGTACAAGACTTTTATCCTTCAACAAACCACAATAAACCAATCAAAATCAAACCAATACAATCACCTATACACTAAGGATAGGTCACGACCATGATGAGTTTTTTTGGCTAAAAATTTCTAAAATTCTTAAGTCTTTGGATTAGTGATCCTTAAGTACTTAAGACTTAGTATTAATGATTAATCACAAAGAATTGAAATCAAATATTCCAATCCATTCAATATTCAATTTCGGCCATCAATGAAAATATGAGCTAGGGATTTTATTTGAACACAACAACTTGGATTCAACATACAAACTCAATAGAAAGATTGAATCCATGATTATTTTCAAAGAAAATGAACAAAAGTTTCCTCCACCCACATATATATGTTTCGTCCTTGACAAGATAAATGGGAAGGAAAGTTTTGTTTGCATCAATCTCTTGGATTATGATTATTGAGATGATAACTAACTCATAGAAATTGGTTTCATATTTTAGGATTTTTCTATGATTTTCTAGAGAATTTCAAAGATTCTAGATCTAGGAATGTAAAAGTGATGATCATGGCATGAACTTGCAAAATAAATGAAGAATAAGACTTAGATGATCAAGGATTAAGAGTTTATCTCTTGAAGATCAAAGAAGAACAAGTGAAATGATCAATCCAAGCAAAGATCAAAGACTCACTTCGGTGTTTTTATGAGTTTATGAAGCAAAATGCAATAGGAAGAAAATGAAGTGTGAGGGAGGGTATTTATAAGGGTGTGGCTGAGCACAAGAGGGGCCAAGGAGCAAGGAATCTATGTTTCATAAGGATCAAAGTGCAATTAAGTTGTAAGGACCAAGTTGGAAAATTCTACAAGCATAAGGACCTAAATGCAAAACCCTCCTACTTGGTCATCATTACCATGTGCATCATAAATGCATTCACATGGTGACTCACCTATATGAGTCATCTTTATATTTATCCCTTAGTGGGTCCCCAAAATCCCGTATTCACTCCGTTGCTCCCACAATTTAATATATCACTTTGATATTATATATTATTTCACTTTTTAGTGAAATATTTCAAAATAACCAAAAACGTTGGAAATTAAATAAAACCTTAAGTTTTTCATTCACGAGTCAAAATTAGGTCTTCTGATCAGTATAAATATACTGTCAGTGAAATTCACAGACCGGGTTGTAAGGACCAAGTTGCAAAATTCTACAAGCATAAGGACCTAAATGCAAAACCCTCCTACTTGGTCATCATTACCATGTGCATCATAAATGCATTCACATGGTGACTCACCTACATGAGTCATCTTGATATTTATCCCTTAGTGGGTCTCCGAAATCACTTATTCAGCTCCATTTCTCCCACGATTTAATATATCGCTCGGATATTATATATTATTTCACTTTTTAGTGAAATATTTCAAAATAACCAAAAGCGTTGGAAATTAAATAAAACCTTAAGTTTTTCATTCACGAGTCAAAATTAGGTCTTTTGATCAATATAAATATACTGTTAGTGAAATTCATAGACCAGGTTTCACCTGACTTTTCAACCTAATTTTCAATCGTAACTCTCTACCATTAATTAGAGTAGGAATAAGGTTTCGGTTTATTTAAAAACATTTTCTACGTATCGGATAAAAATATGAACGTATTTATATAAATTTCCGATATTAGAAAGCATTGAAAAATCGGGGTGTTACAGACTACCCCTCTTAAAAAAATTTCGTCCTCGAAATTTCGTGACTCAAAACTAGACAGGATTTCTCAAACCTAAGGTTTTACTTTCACAAGAAAGTATATAGCTATAGAAGATCTGTATCAATTTGGAAAGAATACAGAAACGTCCAACATGTAAAAAGATTCTTTAATATGTTCGTGAGTGTAAAAATGCATAGCTAATACATGTTTACAACCATGACTCTAATAAAGTTGCTTTTTCACAAGGATTTCCCTATGGATTAGGAACTCACAAAACGAATAGTTCCTAACCTTAAGAAGATTTATTCTTTGAACAAGGAATTTCTAAAATAACATTTTAAAATGCCAACAGTCAGACAAAATTCAGACTCGATCACTTTTACCAAAAGTGAAAGTGACTAGACTAAGTCTCATTAAGAAACTTCATTTGTAATGAAAGCGTCTATCCCGAACAACAATAGGACAGTTTAAACATATAGAATTCCACAATAACTAGTTGAATAGTTGGAGTTTGAAACAATCACATCATGTGACCAGGAACAAATAGGCTAACTCAAATATTTCATACAATCTATCGAAATGGCGGAATGCGTTAAGTCTGAATTCAAGGTATAGTTAAAAGATTACCGTCCATGTCGTCTCTACCTTGCACGAGATCGTCAGAGTTCGAAGCCTTAGCTCCGTTCACAACATCAACTCTCCCTATAGTCGTCGGTTTATTAGTGCTTGGTGTTATTGGCAGCAGATCTATGCTTAGGTACCACGACAATCATTTGCTAAGTGTCCCACTTGATTGCAGTTGTAACACTTAACTTCTTTTATTGGACAAGTATCTGCCATGTGGTTTGGATCTCCACATCTGTGACATCTTCCCGATTTGGCCTTGGTTTCGGTTCGTAAGGCCTCCACTTCCCGATTCAGAATTATTAGGATGATACAGTTGTTGATTCTGGTTATTTCCTGGTGGTCGGAAATAAGGTTCATTCTACACTTGTTTTCCTCTTTGGTACCGGAATTGGCCCTCTGACCTAGCCGTTCCTCCTTTAATTCCTCTGTTGTCTCTTTCTTTCCTCATTAGCTCTATTTTTCTACATTTCTCGACTAAGGCTTGGAAATTCCGAATTTCTAATGGTAGTACTGATTCTTTAATCTCGAAACGCAATCCCCCCTCGAAACGCTCACACTTCCAATCCACGTTTGGGTTGTTCTAGAAAAAACGAAAATACTTGGCAAGCGATTCAAACCTTGCAGCGTATTCTCCGACAGTTAAATCTCTCTGCTGAAGTCACAGAAATTCTTTCACCTTCTCAGCTCGCGCACTTTGAGGAAAATACTTGTTCAAGAACATGTTTCAGAATACTTCCCAAGTAATCTCCTGATTCTCTGCTTCAAAGAAATTGTTTGGTGCCTTTCCACCAATACTCGGCATCACCAACTAACAGAAATGTAGCATAAGATACCTTCACTCCTTCTGGACTGTGTATTAGTTCAAAGATTTTCTCTAGCTCCTGAATCCATAAATCAGCTTTTACAGGATCCAAGTCTCCATGGAATTGTGATGGCTCCTGGCGCCTAAAAGTAGTTAGATTTTTGCCTTCAGCTGCCTGTTCAGCTCGAGCCTGCTCTTGTTGGTTCTGAGCAGCCATTGTAGCAGTCTAATTTGCAATAGCAGCTGCCACGTGCTCCATAGCCTGAGCGGCATAGTCCACTCCATCTTCATAGTTCTCATTCATGTTACCACGACCACCAAGAGGACCACCTCTGCGACCCCTTCCACGACCTCGTCCACGTCCACCTTCTAGTGCGAGTTCCATAACTGACCTACAAGACACAATCAGTTAAACCGCAACCAGAAAATGAAACACGCACTTACGTTAACACATTACTTCTAAGAAGTAAGTCAATCAAGTCTTAATCAGAGAATACACAACACCAACACAACAGACCTATTTCCCAAGGTTCCCGAATGACTCGACCAACTCTGATACCACTAATGTAACACCCCCGCTTGGGCATTACTTCGTAAACACGTGCGGAAATAAATTAAAAGTAATTCGCTCGTTGCTTTCGAAAAATAATTTTTTTCTTAAGTTATCATTTCTCAAAATGGTGATAAAATTTTTCCCTTTTCTTTTTCTTTTCGACAACCACAACAACATCGTAAATATAAACGTATACGTATATATATATATATATATATATATATATATATATATATATATATATATATATATAACATTATATCAACTATACTGCATCTTAATTGTTTATACAATTAGACCTTAATAAGTATAGGTCCATTCAGAACAAAAGAAGTTAAATAAAAACCTAAGTCGGACGTAACTAAAGATAGTCATAGCGAAGAAGAAGATAGCATCGGCATGTTCCGACCTAAGCATGTTCACCACCAAAACAATAAACTTTCACTCATGTCATAACAACATTATCAAACCAACAACATTCATGGCCTAAACAATATACCAATTCAACCAATTATTGATGGTGTGAAACATATTATTAAACATACATGAATTGCATACTTCATCATGAACACTAAAACTGTGACACCCTCTATCCCGCATATTATACAAGCGTTAAAAGGTAAAGATATAAAAGTAAAACATGTATTTATTTCATAAAATAAAAACGGTTAGAAAGCACCACATTGTAACGTCTCAACGCGGAAAAACATAAAAAGTTGTAAAACATAAAACGTAAACATGAACATCAAAAGCATAAAACATAACCCGACCCCGATGTCACATACAAAGCTGGTATAACTGTTCCGGAATAAAATCCTCGGAATACAACTGAAATTAAAACTAAAAACAACTATAACTACTAATAAATCCTAACTAGAATCGCGGCTCCTCAGAGTCACTCCTCTACTAGCTTCTCACCGTCCTCTGCAAAAAGAGATACATACCAACAACAGAAATAGAGAAAACGGGGAGTAAGAAAACATATAAACACATCGGCATGGAGATAGTAAGCAAGATGAACATACATCATATATATAGCATTTCCATCATTTAGCATCAACATATAATTATATCAACATATTAAATCAACCCACGTATGATATGCGGTGCAACACTACTCCGCTACTCCATTATGCATACGGATCCAAACTATCTCAGGAAGGCAACTTCAGAGTTACATATCCACATTGGCCAAAAAGTACCAACACCGGCAGTCCACCAAACCATGGGTGAACCCCTTGGATAGTCAACGCACCATAACGAGGGTACGCCACCGTGGGGGCACACGGTTTACCAAACCTTGGGTAAACCTCCTAAGACTTGGCCAGATCGCCTACTTAAGGTCAACCTACCCTATGTTGAACTTCCCTCACTAACAACTTCAACATATGAATGCATGAGCACAACAACAAACAAGACAGCCACCTCCTTTGCCCAAGTCAATAAGCACCCAAGACTTACCACCAACATCAACGTCAACACCTTAATCCTTTTGGGTCAAGGCCCTCTTAGCCAAAAAGCACTAAGGTTCAACTCATCAATACCTCAACCAAAAAGCATCGATGCCACTTTGGCCAAAAAGCACCAAAGCATATCAACGTGTGGTAATCCACTGGGCAGCGGCTTAACCAACTTGTTATTCTTGTTTATCTTAATTAATATTTAATTAATTTATCTAACTTGTTATCATTCGATTGGTGTACTATTTCATCATTTGGGGACATTTGGGTATAACTACCCTTTAATCCTTTAGTTCACATCATTGCTCTAACTGGGAGAGCACGGGAGTGCTCCCTGTTAAGCACGACCGTGCTTCTTGGAGCGTGGCCGGACTGGCTGGGCAGATTTGGTTATGTTCTTTAGCCAAAAACTCCCTAAGCACTCTTAAATCAGTCCTAGGGTCTAGTCAAGGACCACCAAACATTAATCTCACCTCTCACTACTAAATTCATATTTTATAATGCTTTTGGGGAAATTATTCCTTTAATCACCATGTTAATAAAGATCCCTATTTTAACCAATTAGATTTTTATTAACGTGTTCATCATAAATCACCATACATTCAACCATGGCATAATCAACATCATCAAACTAACGACATTCATAACGCATTCAACGTACCAATTTAACCAATTAATCATGACATAACACATACCATCAAACATATAAATTGGCATTCATCATCATGAACCATAAAACAGTTATAGCAAGTAGACAATCATAACCGGCATACCAATACTCAATTAAACATATAATCAAACATGTGATAGGCATCAATTAACAGTTTAACAAACAATAGGGTCATGGGAACCTTTCATCTTACGCTACCCCCTTGCCTAATATTCATACTATCCTTCTCCCCATACCCTACATTTACGACGATCTAATCTACAGTCACTTTGAGTGAATCCAAACTTGGTCCACTCGAACAGGTCAAAGGATCTTGGTCAAGAACATCAAAGAAAGAAGGAGTAATTAATCCCCAATTCAAGAAAACAAAAGGAGTTCAACAAAGGGTTTACAAGATTACCTTAATTGACACTAACACGCTGTTTATTCTCCAATCGCAAAAGAAAACACCAAGAGTCTTGAGGAGGTTAAAGGGGAGGGAGAGAAGAGGGTTTTGATGGCCAAGGATTGAGAGGAAGAGTCAAAATAAGGGTTGTAACTTTTAACCCTCCTGACTCAGTTATTTATAATGTCAGTGAAAAACATCTTTGAGAACTAGACACATATGTGTCCATTAGGAGACACAGCTATGTCCTGGCAAAAATAGCGTTTCTGAGCGCTAAACACAACTGTGTATATCAGGAGACACAACTGTGTCATGGACCATATCAGCATTCTAGGAATTGGACACAGCTGTGTCTTTCAGGAGACACAGCTGTGTCCTGCCCAAAACAACGTTTGCGAGAAATAGACACAGCTCACGAACAAAGATTGAGGCACAAGGCCTACTAAAAAAATTAATTGGCCAAAACACATACAATTATACTTGTAGATAATTCTCTTAGCTTTCCAACGCATCAAAGATAACCTCAATAGGACATCTAGAACTCAAGATATGGCCAAAACGGTGAAACAGGTTACTAGGACTTTAAAAGGATTGAACCTTTCTAAGGCCAAACTTCCCCAAACATGAACTTAGACATCAAGAACAAGCATAACAAACATATATAAGCTAAGTCAATCATGTATTAACATTTATTAACGTAGGGTGAAATTCAGGATGTTACAATTTCACCCCCCCTTATAAAAATTTCGTCCTCGAAATTTCTACTTAGCTCGATTGAAAAGGTGCAGATAGGATTCTATCATCTTGCTTTCGAGTTCCCACGTAGAACTCTCCTCAGTAGCCTCCACTCCCAACGAATTTGACCAAAGGAATATCCTTGCCTCTTAGCTGCTTCAACCTCCTATCCTCGACTCGAAGGGGTAATACCACAAAAGTCAAGTTATCTTTTAACTGTATGGTATCAGGTACTATCACGTGAATAGGGTCATGAATGTACTTTGAGTTGAGACACATGAAAGGCACAATGGAGATTGGACAAGACCAGCGGTAAGGCTATTTGGTAGGCGACTCCGCTGACTCTTTTTAGAATTTGGTAAGGACCAATGAATCTAGGAGTTAGTTTCTACGCTTTCATCACTCTACCAACCCCAGTTGTCGGGGTAACTCTAAAGAATACATGGTCACCTTCTTGGAATTCCAGCGCCTTCCTCCTTTTGTCATGGTAGCTCTTTTGCCTACTCTGTGCCACGTTCATCTTTTCCTGAATCATCCTCACTTTATCTGTGGTTTCTTGCACTATCTCAGGTCCTAACACAACACTATCACCAGGTTCACTCCAACACAAGGGTGTCCTACATCTCCTCCCATAAAGAGCTTCATAAGGTACCATCCCAATACTGGAATGGAAACTATTGTTGTAGGTAAACTCTATCAGGGGCAAAAACTTGTCCCAACTACCCGACTGTTCTAGCACACAAGCTCTAAGCAAGTCCTCTAAGGACTGGATGGTTCTCTCACACTGACCGTCAGTCTGCGGGTGATAAGTCGAACTATGCCTAAGCTTCGTTCCTAAGGCCTCTTGCAAACTATTCCAAAACCTAGAGGTAAACTACGGGTCTCTATCTGACACTATGTTAGAGGGTAGACCATGTAGCCTAACTATCTCTTTGATGTACAACTTGGCCAACTTTTCCAAAGGATATTCCATGTTCATAGGGATGAAATGGGCGGGCTTAGTCAGTCTATCCACAACAACCCATATCCCCTCAAAACCAGCTGGAGTCCTAGGGAATCTAGACACAAAATCCATGGAAATATTGTTCCATTTCCATTCTGGGATACTTAACGGCTGCAACTTATCTGACGGCTTCTAGTGTTCTATCTTAGCCTTTTGGCACACTAAACAAGTGTACACAAACTCAGCCACATCTTTATTCATCCCAGGCCACCAAAACATCCTCTTAAGATCCTGATACATCTTAGTGGCACCTGGGTGCACACTCAGTCCACTCCTATATCCATCTTCAAGGATCAACTTTCTAAGCTCCGGGATGTCTGGTATACATACTCTATCTTTGAACCTCAAAATTCCATCACTTCCGTCCTTAAAACAAAGGTTTCTACCCTGAGCGAGTAACTCTCTCTAGTCTAAGAGAAACTGGTCTATCTTCTGATTCTCTCTAAACTGATCCATCAAACTGTTGGTAACCTTAAAGGTTCCAAGCCTAATTCTCTTAGGGGTAACTTCCCAAGCTAAACCCAGGTCTTTAAACTCCTCAATCAGATCCATCTCCTTAACCATCAAAGCGGAGACGTGCAAGGTTTTCCTACTTAAGGCATCTGCCACCACATTGCCTTTTCCTGGGTGGTAGGTTAGATCAAACTCATAATCCTTTAAAAACTCCATCCACCTATGTTGCCTCATATTCAACTCCTTTTGATCAAAGAGATACTTCGAACTCTTTCGATCACTAAAGACCTCAAACTTCGCACCATAAAGGTAATACCCCCAGATCTTTAAGGCAAATACCACAGCTCCTAATTCTAGGTCATGGGTAGGGTAGTTCTTCTCGTGGGTTTTCAACTGCCTAGAAGCATAAGCCACTACCTTCCCATCTTGCATCAACACTCCACCTAAACCTTGCTTCGATGCATCACAGTACACTACAAAAGGTTTACTAGGATCTGGCAAAACTAACACTGGTGTTGATGTTAACCTATCCTTAAGGGTTTGGAAACTCTCTTCACACTTAGAGTCCCACACAAACAACTGTCCCTTCTTGGTGAGACGGGTTAAGGGTAAAGCTAACTTAGAGAAACCTTCTATAAACCTCATATAGTACCCTACTAAACCCAAGAAACTCCTAATCTTGGTTACTGACTTCGGCGCTTCCCACTGGAGCACCGTCTCGACCTTAGCCGGATCCACGGTTATGCCACCTTTAGATATGACATGTCCTTAGAAGATCGCCTCTTCTAGCCAGAACTCACACTTAGAAAACTTAGCATACAACTGCTTTTCCTTAAGGGTCTGCAAGACAACCCTCAAGTGTTCCTCATATTCCTCCTTGGTCTTGGAGTACACTAAGATGTCATCTATGAAAGGCCCCACAAACTATCCAAGTAAGGGTGAAAGGTCTTGTTCATGTAGTCCATGAACACAATAGGAGCATTGGTCACACCAAAGGGCATAGACAAGTACTCGTAGTGACCATAACGCGTCCTGAACGCTGTCTTCGGGATGTCCTCAGACTTAACCCGAATCTGATGGTACCCTGACCTCAAATCTATCTTCGAGAAGACACATGCTCCGATCAACTGATCCATAAGATCATCAATCCTAAGGAAGGGATACCGATTCTTAATGGTCACCTTGTTGAGATGTAGATAGTCGACACACAACCTCATACTGCCATCTTTCCTCCTTACTAGCAACACTGGCGCTCCCCATGGGGATACGCTAAGCCTAATAAACTGCTTATGGATCAAATCCTCTATCCGTTTCTTCAACTCAGCTAGCTCTAGAGGAGACATTCTATAGGGCGCTATGGATATCGGTCCGGTGCCAGGCACTAAATCTATGGTGAACTCAACACCTCTCTCAAGGGGCAAGTTATAAACATCCCCCGAGAACACTTCAGGAAATTCCCGCACAACAGGCACACTTCCGACATCAGGAGGGCTCTCTAATTCCAAGGAACACACCACCATGTACACTTTAGCCTCGTCTTTCAGTGAAGCCTTAACTTGGTTGGCAGAGAGAAAGGTTGAATTCCTAGATTTCTCAGAAGTTCCAAGAACTTTGGTTTAATCGAAGCAGATTAAGAGAACATGGTTGGAAGATAACCAGTTCATTCCAAGAATAACATCAAACTGTTTTTAAAAGGTAAGCGCATAAGATCAGCTGTAGAGTTCTTATTATCAAAAGAAAATAGAACAACCTTCCTAAACACAAGAAGCACTCGTAGGCTTCTTGGATCGTTCAAGACAAACCAGCAAATGCATTAAGTCAAACCAAAACGAAGCTATAGGTACTTAGTACCACGTAACACTGTCTATATAAATATAGACAATTCAAACAAGAGCACACAGAAGACTCATAACAGACTCATACCACGGCCGGATAGGACAGACCTGCTCTGATACCACTAAATGTGACACCCTTTATCCCGCATGTTATACAAGCGTTAAAAGGTAAAGATATAAAAGTAAAACATGCATTTATTTCATAAAATAAAAACCGGATAGAAAGCACCACATTATAACGTCTCAATGCGGAAAAACATAAAAAGTTGTAAAAGGATAAAACGTAATCATGAACATCAAAAGCATAAAACATAACCCAACCCCGATGTTACATACATAGCTGGTATAACCGTTCCGGAATAAAATCATCGGAATACAACTGAAACTGAAACTAAAAACAACTATAACTACTGATAAATCCTAACTAGAATCGCGGCTTCTCAGAGTCACTCCTCCACGGGCTGCTCACCGTCCTCTGCATAAAGAGATACATGCCAACAACAGAAACGGAGAAAATGGGGACTAAGAAAACATATAAACACATCGGCATGGAAATAGTAAGCAAGATGAACATACATCATATATATAGCATTTCCATCATTTAGCATCAACATATAATTATATCAACATATTAAATCAACCCACATATGCTATTCGGTGCAACACTACTCCGCTACTCCATTATGCATGCAGATCCAAACTATCTCAGGAAGGCAACTTCGGAGTTACATTTCCATGGGTGAACCCCTTGGATAGTGTTGAGTCACCGGCAAGTGTACCGGGTCGTCGCAAGTAATAAAATAAACACGGTAAGTAATTACCGAGGTCGAACTCAGGGATTGGTCTACCAATTCGACTAATCCACGGGAAATCCGATACGTTTGGTCAAGTTACAGAAGGTGGTTGAGATTGAAGAGAAAATAGGATTGAAATTTAAATTAACAAATCTAATAAAATAATTAACTAAAAATCTGAAATTAAAATGTCTAAGGTCACAAATCCACCTACCCAACATGCATACCCAAGTGATGATGAATTCCTCCCTAAGTTCAATTACAATGTCAACCGGGACCCCCAAATTCTCCTATATCCACTTTCGTGCTCAATAGGACGTATTCGATGATTGGATTAATTACTTACTAGGTCTCATAATCCTAATCTCGAATTCTATTAATTCTTGTTCCCTATAAGGTTGCACTAATCTCCTACTCACTCTCGTGTAATATTCGATTAGTGATCCCAATTCAAGTTCTAAAACGCGAATCGCCTCTCAGCCTCCACACGTTTAACTAGTCAATCACGCAACACATATGATCAACACAATCAAATCAGAATTGGAAAACATAAATTGAGAGCTTCCAGGGTCTTCAGGCTATCGCGGGGCGAGCTTCCTCTCGCGAGGCGAATTTCAGTTTTGGCTCCATCCTGAGTTTGAATGATCGTGGGGCGAGAATATTCTCGCGGGGCGAGACAGAATTGATGACGTTGCTGCTTAGCTGATCTTCAGACTCGCGAGGCGAGCATCCACTCGCGGGGCGAGCATCTCCAGAATGGCAATTTCCACTATTTCTTGACTTTCCTTGACTCCCGGAGCTTCACTTCTAACCTGAAACAATAAAAAGACACAAAAAGTGTAATTCTATTCAAAATAGACTAAAAACTACTAAAAATACCTAGAACGAGTAAAAGTCTACTTAGGAACAAAACAAGGCCAAATTTGGGCGAAAACGAGATTGAACACGAATAATTTGCACAAAAACCACAGTCCATCTAGTTATAAAACTAGATAAGTCAAAGGCTTATCAAAACACCCCAAACTTAAACCTTGCTTGTCCCCAAGCAAGCTAAGACTCAAAAACGACTCAAGACTTGGCAAGCTTAAGGGAATCAATCGATTTCGCACAAATTTCATGCACTCAAAACAGTTTTTCTCCAATGATTTCCCCCTTACATTAACGTAATCCCCACATTCATTTACTTTAAACAATTGAGAACTTCATCATTCATGCAATCATTAATCTAAGTTGAGGATCAGAGTTACACACAAAAGGAAGATCACCAATTTCAAACAATTGCCTTCCTCACAAGGGTATGTAAAATTTCACTCATTCGCTCAATTTCGTCTAGGCTATCAACTTTTCCCTCAATTTCACATATCAAGAGCACTTCCCATGAATTTGATTTTCAGCTCAAAAATAGTTCCCACGAAGACATGCATGCAACATCAGAAGGTCTTTTAATGGTTGAAATGGGGCCTGGCTGAGGGTAGGATATTCAAGGATACTAGGCTTAAGTCCCTAGGAACTAAGAGAGCATGAGCATTAGACACATTTTCCACTCAAATTCCTTTTTCCATTTTTATTTTTGCCTCGGGTGACTATAGCCTTTTCCTTGCTATTTTTTCTGTTTTGCCCCTTTTCTTTTTGCATTTTTTTTTTAATCAACCTTTATTTTTTTCTTTTTCTCACCCCCAATATGACACATCACCTTGTAGCCACCCCAAACTTAGTTCCTCACAACCATTCTCTTGCTACGCTTCCATGCTCTCCTAATCCTAAGATTGGGTTAACATGGTTTTTCCGATTTTGGCTTGTAATATAGGGTCATCAAGAAACAATAGGTCAATTAGGCTCAATGTGGCTAACTAGGGAACATGCATTAGGGATGGTCCTTTTTAGGCCAAGTAGTTATTCAAAGAAAATTGCCTAAATCATTTGATGCAACACATAAACATGCAAACCATGAAGAGATTCAAGCAAATTCGGGAAAGTGCAACTTAAAAGTGATTCACACAATCAAAAACAAAGTTGGAGGCTCAAATCCTCACCTGGACATTTTGCAAATTGTTTGACCGAGATACGTTTCCTAATGTGTGCACCCCCTCACCCCAAACTTATCATAAATCAAGTATTTACAATAAAATTCTCAAAGTTCAATTTTCAATTTTTCACATGGGGTTCAACTTTTCTATTTTTAGAACCTAGGGGGAAATCATCGATGGTCAAAATAATTCATGCAATCAATCTGTGCTCAATTTAATCAAGACCCAACAAGCTTGCCGACACACATTCATACAAAAACTCTTGATCTTCTCAAATTATTCAAGAGTGACAAACAAAAACAAAAATAAAAACAAAACAAGAGGAGAGGAGAGGGTGCTCCCTGATCAAGTTTCCATGGTTGCCTCCTCATCCAATTATTCTCCCGGGCTCCCTTCTGTTGCATAGCATCCTGGAAGAACTCCTGCAAATTAAAACCTTAAGTGCAGATTCGCGAGGCGAGAGACCACTCGCGAGGCGAATCTGGAAAATTGTTATTCACACTTTCCAGAATGGCAAGGCGGGTAGTATCTCGCGAGGCGAATCTGGAATTCCAACAGATGATGATGCCCAGAATAGCGAGGCGAAAGTATACCTCGCGACGCGAGACAGAAAAGTGAGCAACCCTCAGAGATTCAGGGCTTCTGTCTCGCGCGGCCAATGTGGATTCGTGTGGCGAATCAAGCTTTTTTTTTCAATAATATAAATGAAAATGACATAACTAAAACCAAAGGATACCTAGCTTGGGTTACCTCCCAAGTAGCGCTTGTTTAACGTCCCGAGCCTGACTTATTAAGAAGCATCCACCTGGATCCCATAGTCTGTGGTACAAGGGCCAAGAGACGCTCATCATGTGAGATCCTCCACCCGGATCCCATGGTTTGTGAAGTGGCCCTCGCAGGAGCAATACGACTCTATTCATGATTCCACCTAGCCTGAGTGTGAAAACTTCTTTGACCTTTGTAATTATGAACTCACTTCCTCTCGGGTCAAATGGTGTTTTCTCGAGGAAGTGTGCCAGACGAGTGGGAGGGTCTAACTTACCAATGTTCACACATGCATGCAAGCCAACATATTTATCCAATGCAGCAAAAAATCGGATTGCTCGGCAAGCATCTTGAGTCCTCTACCACTTTATCTGCATTTTGATCTCTACCCCCTTGCTCCGGTGCCTTGTCACTTGTCCACTCCTCTTCCTCAGGTTGCTCTTCCTCAACATGTGGTGGTTCTTCCTCAACTTCCTGAGAACTAGTTGCATCCCAGTCAGATCCCAACACCCCACTGCTTCTAGTTGTTGTGGCTTCGCATTGGTTCTTAGGGTTGTTCTCGGTATCACCTGGGAGAGTGTCTGGGAGAGGCTCATTTAATTGCTTTGCAAGCTGGGCAATCTCCATCTCTAGATTCTGAAGTGCCAACCCTGTATGAGTTGCCAACTTGTCAACTTTCGTATTCACCTTCTTTGTGTTGATTACCATCTTTTCCATTGCCGCATTCATCTTCTCCAGATCCAACTCCCAAGGTTGTGGTTGCCAATTCTGTTGAGGTTGTGGTTGCCAGGCTAGACCACCGCCATCATTACTCCAAACGAAATCCGGATGGTCTCTACTCATATAACCCCAATACTGATTCTGACTCTGATAGTTGTCCTGGGGTACGCTGTCATAGAAATTATGGCATGAGTCCACATATTCTTGAGAGGAGTAGAAAGGACAGCTCCAAGTGTCATGGTCTCCATTACAATATTCGCAACCCGGAAGCATTCCCTCGTGTACCTCGCATACAAAACAAGGCAAGACCAAGTGGAATCAAAGAAGTAGAGAGAGATAATAATAAAATAAAAATAAAAATAAAAATAACTTAACCAAATAATCAAACTTCCCTAAAATTAGGAAAATTGGTTGTGCCAATCCCCGGCAACGGCGCCAAAAACTTGTTGAGTCACCGGCAAGTGTACCGGGTCGTCGCAAGTAATAAAATAAACACGGTAAGTAATTACCGAGGTCGAACTCAGGGATTGGGCTACCAATTCGACTAATCCACGGGAAATCCGATACGTTTGGTCAAGTTACAGAAGGTGGTTGAGATTGAAGAGAAAATAGGATTGAAATTTAAATTAACAAATCTAATAAAATAATTAACTAAAAATCTGAAATTAAAATGTCCAAGGTCACAAATCCACCTACCCAACATGCATACCCAAGTGATGATGAATTCCTCCCTAAGTTCAATTACAATGTCAACCGGGACCCCCAAATTCTCCTATATCCACTTTCGTGCTCAATAGGACGTATTCGATGATTGGATTAATTACTTACTAGGTCTCATAATCCTAATCTCAAATTCTATTAATTCTTGTTCCCTATAAGGTTGCACTAATCTCCTACTCACTCTCGTGTAATATTCGATTAGTGATCCCAATTCAAGTTCTAAAACGCGAATCGCCTCTCAGCCTCAACACTTTTAAATAGTCAATCACGCAACACATTTGATCAACGCAATCAAATCAGAATTGGAAAACATAAATTGAGACAATGGAGAAAGACATACATCACATCGAATCTACACCGCCATGGACGGCTTCATTGCTCCCTCGGACGAGGGGATTAGTTCCTCATGCTCATAGACAAACAATCGGACATAATCTCCATATCAAAATAAGAAAAAGAAGAAGGGAGACGCAGCTCCAAAGAGAAAAGAAATCTGGCCTAAACGCTACTCTACAGTGGAAAAAACTAGGATTCGGACCTGGATCCAAAGCTCTCTCAAACTCCTCCAAAACTGATCTGAAACAGCCTATAAATAGGGGTTCTGGTTCTCGGCCGCTCGCAGGGTGAACAACATTTCGCGAGGCGAATCATTAGTTAGGGCGCGCTTTCAATTTGGATTCTCGCGAGGCGAGAGTGTGTTCGCGGGGCGAGTCTTCCAACTTCAATCTGTCACACCCGTGACCTTAATCACGGCTAGGCCGTGATGGTCTCTGTCTTCCAGGGTCTTCAGGCTATCGCGGGGCGAGCTTCCTCTCGCGAGGCGAATTTCGGTTTTGGCTCCATCCTGAGTTTGAATGATCGCGGGGCGAGAATATTCTCGCGGGGCGAGACAGAATTGATGACGTTGCTGCTTAGCTGATCTTCAGACTCGCGAGGCGAGCATCCACTCGCGTGGCGAGCATCTCCAGAATGGCAATTTCCACTATTTCTTGACTTTCCTTGACTCCCGGAGCTTCACTTCTAACCTGAAACAATAAAAAGACACAAAAAGTGTAATTCTATTCAAAATAGACTAAAAACTACTAAAAATACCTAGAACGAGTAAAAGTCTACTTAGGAACAAAACAAGGCCAAATTTGGGCGAAAACGAGATTGAACTCGAATAATTTGCACAAAAACCACAGTCCATCTAGTTATAAAACTAGATAAGCCAAAGGCTTATCAGATAGCCAACGCACCATAACAATGGTACGCCATCATGGGGAGCACGGTTTACCAAACCTTGGATAAACCTCCCAAGACTTTTCCAGATCACCATACTCTTGGACAACCTCCCCTATGTTGAACTTCCCCCACTAACAACTTCAACATATGAATGCATGAGCACAACAACAAATAAGGCAACCACCTCCTTTGCCCAAGTCAATAAGCACCCAAGACTTATCACCAACATCAACGTCAACACCTTAACCCTTCTAGGTCAAGGCCCTCTTAGCCAAAAAGCACTAAGGTTCAACTCATCAACACCTCGACCAAAAAGCATCGATGCCACTTTGGCCAAAAAGTACCAAAGCATATCAACGTGCGGTAATCCACTGGGCACCGACTTAACCAACTTGTTATTATTGTTTATCTTAATTAATATTTAATTAAGTTATCTAACTTGTTATCATTCGATTGGTGTATTATTTCATCATTTGGGGACATTTGGGTATAACTATCCTTTAATCCTTTAGTTCACGTCACTGCTCTAATTGGGAGAGCACGGGCGTGCTCCCTATTAAGCACGGTGTGCTTCTTAGAGTGTGGTCGTACTGACTGGGCAGGTTTGGTTATGTTCTTTAGCCAAAAACTCCCTAAGCACTCTTAAATCAGTCCTAGGGTCTAGTCAAGGACCACCAAACATTAATCTCACCTCTCACTACTAAATTCATGTTTTATAATGCTTTTGGGGAAATTATTCCTTTAATTACCATGTTAATAAAGAGCCCTATTTTAACCAATTAGAGTTTTATTAACGTGTTCATCATAAATCACCATACATTCAACCATGGCATAATCAACATCATCAAACTAACGACATTCATAACGCATTCAACATACCAATTTAACCAATTAATCATGACATAACACATATCATCAAACATATAAATTGGCATTCATCATCATGAACCATAAAACAGTTATAGCAATTAGACATTTATAAATGGCATACCAATAATCAAACATGTGATAGGCATCAATTAACAGTTTAACAAACAATAGGGTCATGGGAATCCTTCATCTTACGCTACCCCCCTTGCCTAATGTTCATACTATCCTTCTCCCGATACCTGGTATGACGATCTAATCTACGGTCACTTTGAGTGAATCCAAACTTGGTCCACTCGAACGGGTCAAAGGATTTTGGTCAAGAACATCAAAGAAAGAAGGAGTAATTAATCCCCAATTCAAGAAAATAAAAGGAGATCAACAAAGGGTTTACAAGATTACCATAATTGACACTAACGCGCAGTTTATTCTCCAATCGCAAAAGAAAACACCAAGAGTCTTGAGGAGGTTAAAGGGGAGGGAGAGAAGAGGGTTCTGACGGCCAAGGATTGAGAGGAAGAGTCAAAATAAGGGTTGTAACTTGTAACCCTCCTGACTCAGTTATTTATAATGTCAGTGAAAAACATCTTTGAGAACTAGACACAGCTGTGTCTATTAGGAGACACAACTGTGTCCTGACCAAAATAGTGTTTGAGCGCTAGAAACACCTGTGTCTATCAAGAGACACAGCTGTGTCATGGACCAGATCAGCGTTCTAGGAATTCGACACAATTGTGTCTATCAGGAGACACAGTTGTGTCCTGGCCAAAACAACGTTTGCGAGAAATAGACACAGCTGTGTCTATCAGGAGACACAGCTGTGTCTATCAGGAGACACAGCTGTGTCTCGGCAGACACAGCTCACGAACAAAGATTGAGGCACGAGGCCTATTAACATCTGAATTGGTCAAAACACATAAAATTAGACATGTATATAATTCTCTTAGCTTTCCAACGCATCAAAGATCACCTCAATCGGACATTTAGAACTCAAGATATAGCCAAAACGGTGAAACAGGTTACTAGGACTCTAAAAAGATTGAACCTTTCTAAGGCTAAACTTCCCCAAACATGAACTTAGACATCAAGAACAAGCATAAAAAACATATATAAGCTAAGTCTAACACATTAATATTTATTAACGTAGGGTGAAATTCAGGGTGTTACAATTTCACCCCCCTTATAAAAATTTCGTCCTCAAAATTGCTACTTACCTCGATTGAAAAGGTGTGGATACGATTCCATCATCTTGCTTTCCAGTTCCCACGTAGCACTCTCCTCAGTAGCCCCCACTCCAAACGACTTTGACCAAAGGAATCTCCTTGCCTCTTAGCTGCTTCAACCTCTTATTCTCGACTCGAAGGGGTAATACCACAAAAGTCAAGTTCTCCTTTAACTGTATGGTATCAGGTACTATCACGTGACTAGGGTCATGAATGTACTTTTTGAGTTGAGACACATGAAATACACTATGGAGATTGGACAAGAACGGTGGAAAGGCTATTTGGTAGGCGAGCTCGCCAACTCTTTTCAGAATTTGGTAAGGACCAATGAATCTAGAAGTAAGTTTCCTTGCTTTCATCAAACTACCAATCCCAGTTGTTGGAGTAACTCACAAGAACACATGATCACCTTCCTGGAATTCGAGCACCTTCCTTCTTTTGTCATGGTAGCTCTTTTTCCTACTCTGTGCCACTTTCATCTTTTCCTGAATCATGCTCACTTTTTCTGTGGTTTCTTGCACTATCTCAGGTCCTAGCACCACTTTGTCACCAGGTTCATTCCAACACAAGGGTGTCCTATATCTCCTCCCATAAAGAGCTTCATAAGGTGTCATCCCAATATTGGAATGGAAACTATTGTTGTAGGTAAACTCTATCAGGGGCAAAAACTTGTCCCAACTACCCGACTGTTCTAGCACACAAGCTCTAAGCAAGTCCTTTAAGGACTTGATGGTTCTCTCGGACTAACCGTCAGTCTGCAGGTGATAAGTTCAACTATGCCTAAGCTTCGTTCCTAAGGCCTCTTGCAAATTATTCCAAAACCTAGAGGTAAACCTCGGGTCTCTATCTGATACTATGCTAGAGGGTACACCATGTAGCCTAACTATCTGATACCAACTACCAGACTATTCTTGCACACACATGGCCGGTCCAAGGGAGAAGCTACTAAAGCCCTAACTTTAGACCCACCAACAAAAAAAATTATTTACTCTTAATTTTATAAAGCTAAAAGGTTTCAAATGCTAATAAAAAGGCCCAACTCAGAGTATAATCTGATCCAAATAGACTCTCTCACTTAAAATCAGAAGGCCTCACTCAAAATTTGCTTTAGGCCTCACTCACTTTTTGGTCGACCCTGAGCACACAAGCTATAAGCAAGTCCTCTAAGGACTGGATGGTTCTCTCAGACTAACTGTCAGTCTGTGGATGATAAGCTGAACTAAGTCTAAGCTTGGTCCCTAAAGCCTCATGCAAACTATTCCAGAACCTAGAGGTAAATCTAGGGTCTCTATCTGACACTATGCTAGAGGGTACACCATGTAACCTAACTATCTCATTGATGTACAACCTGCTCAACTTCTCTAAGGGATATTCCATGTTCATAAGGATGAAATGGGCAGACTTAGTCAATCTATCCACAACAACCCATATAGCATCACAACCAGCTAGAGTCCTAGGGAGTCCAGACACAAAATCCATAGGGATACTATCCTATTAACATTCTGGGATACTCAAAGGTTGCAACTTACCTGAAGGCTTTTGGTGTTCGATCTTAGCCTTTTGGCATATTAGGCATGCATAGACAAACTCAGCTACATCCTTTTCATCCTAAGTCATCAAAACATGTGCTTAAGATCGTGGTACATCTTTGTGGCACCTAGGTGCACACTCAAACCACTCATATGTCCTTCCTCAAGGATCAACTTCCTAAGCTCAGGAACATCTGGTATACAAACTCTACCCCTGAACCTCAAAAATACATCACTTCCTTCCTTAAAACTAAGGTCTCTACCCTGAGCAAGAAACTCTCTTTTGTCTAAGAGGTACTTATCTATCTTTTGGCCCTCTCTAACTTGATCCATCAAACTGTTAGTAACCTTCAAGGTTCCAAGCCTAATACTCTTAGGGGTAACTTCCCAAGCTAAAATCAGGTATCTAAATTCCGCAATCAAATCCATCTCCCTAACCATCAAAGCGGAGACGTGCAAGGTTTTCCTACTTAAGGCATCCGCCACTACATTGGCTTTTCCTGGATGGTAGGTCAACTCAAAATCATAATCCTTAAGAAACTCCATCCACCTACGCTACCTCATATTCAACTCCTTCTGGTCAAAAAGATATTTCAAACTCTTATGATCACTATAGACCTCAAACCTCGCTCCATAAAGGTAATGCATCCAAATCTTCAAGGTAAACACCACAGCTCCTAACTCTAAGTCATGGGTAGGGTAGTTCTTTTCATGGGTTTTCAACTGCCTAGAAGCATAAGCTACTACCTTACCATTTTGCATCAACACACCACCTAAATCTTGTTTAGAAGCATCGTAGTAAACTACAAAGGTTCACTAGGATCTGGCAAAACTAACACTGGTGCTGATGTCAACCTATCCTTTAAGGTTTGGAAACTTTCCTCACACTTAGAGTCCCACACAAAAAGCTGTCCTTTCTTGGTGAGACGGGTCAAGGGCAAATCTATCTTAGAGAAACCTTCTATGAACCTCCTATAGTACCCTGTTAAACCAAAGAAACTCCTAATCTCGGTCATTGACTTTGGCGCTTCCCACTAGAGTACCGTCTCTACCTTAGCCGGGTCCACGGCTATCCCACCTTTAGAGATGACATGTCCTAAGAAACTCACCTCCTCTAACCAAAACTCGCACTTAGACAGCTTAGCATACAACTGCTTCTCCTTAAGGGTCTGCAAGACAACCCTCAAGTGCTCCTCATGTTCCTCCCTGGCATTGGAGTACACTAAGATGTCATCTCTATGAAAACCACCACAAACTTATCCAAGTAAGGGTGAAAGTCTTGTTCATATAATCCATGAACAAAGCAGGAGCATTAGTCACACCAAAGAGCATAACTAAATACTCATAGTGACCATAACGCGTCCTAAACGTAGTCTTCGGAATGTCCTCAGACTTAACCCGAATCATATGGTATCCTGATCTCAAATCTATCTTAGAGAAGACACAAGCTCCTATCAACTGATCCATAAGATCATCAATCCTAGGGAGGGGATACCTATTTTTTATGGTCACTTTGTTGAGTTGTCGATAGTCGACACACAACCTCATGCTACCGTCCTTCTTCTTCACCAACAACATTGGTGCTCCCTATGGGGATACGCTAGGTCTAATAAAGTGCTTCTGGATCAGGTCCTCTATCTGTTTCTTCAACTCAGCTAGCTCTAGCGGAGACATTCTATAGAGTGCTATGGATTTTGGCCCGATGCCAGGCACTAAGTCTATGGTGAACACAACATCTCTCTCAGGGGGCAAGTTATAAACATCCCCCGGAAACACTTCAGGAAACTCTCTCACTATTGGCACATTCCCAACAGCAGGCTTGCTCTCTACTTCCATGGAAGACAACATCATGTAAACTTGGGCCTCTTCTTTCATAGAAGCCTTAACTTGATTGGCAGAGAGAAATCATGGATCCTTAGACTCCACAGGATTTCCAAAAATTATAGTTTTATTAAAGCAGTTTAAGAAGACATGGTTGGAAGATAATCAGTCCATACAAGAATAACATCAAGTTGTTTCAGGGGTAAACACACAAGATCAACTACAAAGTTCTTATTATCAATTGATAATAGAACAACCTTTCTAAACACAAGAAGCACTCACAGGCTTCTTGGATCGTCCAAGACAAACCACCAATTGCAGTAAGGCAAGCCAAAGCAAAGCTATAGGTACTTAATACCACGTAACATTGTCTATATTAAATATAAACAATTAACACAAGAGCACACAGAAGATACATAACAAACTCATACCACGACCTGATAGGACAGACCTGCTCTGATACCATTAAATGTGACACCTTCTACCCCACATGTATTTATAAGCATTTAAAGATAAATAAAAAATAAAATAAAACATGCATATTCATTTATTCAAATAAATAAGGGTCAACGGATAGAAAAGGTACCACATGAACAAGTCTCAACAACACGGAAAAAAAATATAACAAGGTTTTAAGAAGATAAAACATAGCATCAAAAGAACCCAACCCCGATATCACATACAGAGCTGGTATAACCAATCCGGAAAAATATCACAGAATACAAACTAAACTGAAACTGAAACAAACTATAACAACTGGAAATCCTAACTAGAGTTGCGGCTCTTCAAAGTCACTCCTCAACTGGCTGCTCGCCGTCCTTTGCATAAAAGATACAAGCCAACAAAACAACAGAAGAGAAACAGGGAGTAAGAAAATATATGAAACACATAGGCATGAAGATAGGAAGCAAGATGAACATGCAACATGTAACATAGCAAACAACATACATTATATAAGCATCAACATATAAGTATATCAACATGTTACATCAACCAACATATGCTATGCGGTGCATCACTACTCCACTACTCCATTATGCGTGTGGATCCGAACTATCTCAGGAAGGAAACTTCGGAGTTATATATCCACATTGGCCAATAAGTACCAACGTCGACAGTTCACCAAACCATGGGTGAACCCCTTGGATAGTCGACGCACCATACTCTAGGATGAGCCACCCCGGGGGGACCATATTCACCAAACCTTGGGTGAATCACCGAGGACGGCCAGATCGTTGTACTCTAGGACGACCTCCCCTATGTTGAACCTCCCATACTAACAACTCCAATGCGTGAATGCAGGAGCACAACAACAAACAAGCAAGCAACCACCACCTTTGCTTGGGCCAATCAGGACCCAAGTTCATCGTCATCAACACCTTAACTCATATGAGTCAAGGCCTCATTGGCCAATAAGCACCAAGGTTCAACTTCAACAACATCTCGACCAAAAAGCATCGAGGCCACTTTGGCCAAAAGCACCAAAGCATATCAACGTGCGGTAACCCAATTGGGTACCGACTTAACCAACTTATTATCCTTAATTGTCTTAATTATTCTTTAATTAAATTATCTAACTTGTATTTATTTGATTGGTGTCTTATTTCATCATTGGGAACAATTGGGGTGAAACACCCCTTTAATTCCTTTAATTCACGTCTGCACTGTTTGGGGAGCACAGGCATGCTCACCCTTAGCACGTGCGTGCTTCCACTTAAGTGAAGCACGATCGTTCTTCCTATTATGCACGACCTTGCTTAAGCAGTGTGGCCGATTTGAATTTGAACTGGGAGCACGAGCGTTCTCCCTGTTAAGCACGACAGTGCTTCCTGGAGCGTGGTGGTACTGTCTGGGCAGATTGAACATGTCCTTTTAGCCAAAAACTCCCTAAACACTCTTAAATTAATCCTAGGGTCCTTGACTAAATAATTTGGCATAAAACTCATCTCACTATTAAATTCATGTTTTATGAACACTTTTGGGAAATTATTTCTTTAATTCTTATGTTAATAATGAGCCCATTTTAACCAATTAGAGTCTTATTAAGCATGTTCATCATCAAAACAACAAACTTTCACTCATGTCATAACAACATTATCAAACCAACAACATTCATGGGATAAACAACATACCAATTCAATCAATTATTCATGGCATGAAACATATTATTAAAACATACATGAATTGGCATACTTCATCATGAACACTAAAACAATTATAGCAAATAGGCATTTACATGTAGCAATTAACATTGAACAACCAATAGGGTCATGGGAACCCTTCATCTTACGCTACCATCTTGTCTAATGTTCATACTATTCTTCTCCCCCATACCTGGTATGAAGATTGAAATTCAAAAGGAAGGGAAGAAAGTCCGCTAGGGTCCCGTCTCACGAACGCTTGTCTACTACCTCACGAACGACAAGAAACACATTGATTCAACTCTAAGATCAAGAAATCAAAAGGAAAAGGTCAAGAACTTGAAATAAAGAAACACAAGGGACAAGATGCACGAATTTTACCTTTTCTAAAGTCTCAAACAAAGAAGCACAATGAACCCTTATTCGTAGTGATGTTCTACTATCAAGAAGCGGTGAAGAATGGTGCAAGAACGGGTTCCTTTGAGTGAGTGTTAAAGAGAAAAAGGGTTAGGAATTCAAAGAGGAGGGAATGAAGGCTGATCTAGAATAGTTTAGATATATAATATTAGGTTAAGGTCGTGGTTTTGGAGGTTAGGGACGGTTTATGCACAATTGGGCTTAATTAAAGCCCAAAACATGTTCTGGATTTACACGATTCATGGGGCAAACAAAGATTGAAGCACGAGGCATACTAAACAACCGAATTGGCCAAAACACATAAAATAAGACTTGTAGATAATTCTCTTAGCTTTCCAACACATCAAAGATCACCTCAATCGAGCATCTAGAACTTAAGATATGGCCAAAACGGTAAAACCGATTACTAGGACTCTAAAAGGATATACTACTACAGAAAAAGGCTTTAATATCATTTTTTTTTTGCCTTTAGTAGCGCTTACAAGCATTATCTACTCACCCACTACTGAAGGTGAAAAAAATAAGCAACGCTTAAAAAAACACTATTGAAAGTGGGAATAGGTAGCGCTTCCTTGAGAAAGCATTGTCCAAGTTAGAAATAGACAACGCTTCCTTAAGAAAGTGTTATCTATTGCATATACTTTAGACAACGTTTCCTTAAGAAAACGTAGTCTAAAGTATGTAATAGATAGTGCTTTCTTGATGAAGCGCAGTCTATTTCTAACTTTAGACAATGCTTTCTCAAGAAAGTGCTACCTATTCCCTATTTTTTTTATTATTATTATTCACTTTGTTTTTCTACATTTCCCATCTGCACTCTGCAATTCACAGTTTTTTTTTTGTTGGTAAATCAAATTTGTATTGAAAGAGTACTAGAAGTACTCAAAAACAGTCACACATATATAATGTACAAAGCTTATATACAATATTGGTAAGTATATATAAACCAAACCAAATATCAAAATAATGCACATAACAAATTAACTAATATACTATAACACAATTCACAGTAAAGCTTGCACATAATCAATTCTAATATTTAAGTCCTTAAACCAAAAGGTCGCTAACATATACTAGATAATAACCATGCACTACTAACAATGTATACAAGCTAATCAACACACTAGTAATTCTAAACAATTTGTGCATGTGGCTCCATCTTCTGCTTGATCGCACAAAATCCTTATTGCTGGCCTGCATATGATACACATTCAGATCACTTGCACATACACACAAGTCTAATACTATAGGAAAGACACTAGCTAGCATAACATCAAAGTATGTCGTACCCTTTAATGAAAATGTTAATTAATGCTATCATACTTACAATTCTTTCAACCATTTCCCTAGTGGGGATGGTCAATCGCACCCTCCTCATTTCTACGAGCTTCCATCTACAAAATATGACGTTCAATTGAATCAACTTCTGGATCTCCACCCGCCTCCAACAGTTGTACATTTAAACAAACAAATTAAAATTTAACATCTTGCCAAGAAAGAAACCAAAACATGTGTCAATAAACCAAATTATAATTAAGGATATTATAAATACCATATCTTCCTCAATGCTAGGATACGCCTTAACCCCTCCTTTGTAAGGGTAGTCAGGATCTAACACTCTCTGCCGATTTTCTTCGCTTATTCTCTACATAGACACAAAAATATATCAATGCATGGTTAATGTCATGTATACAATTTACAAGGATATGTCCAAAAAGAAAATATTAGCATCAAGATCCAACAAAGCTTCATAGCAAGACATATGCAGATATGGCTTGACAGAGCACCAGAAAGAATCAAAAGGAGAAAAAGTATAAAAGTAATTAAACACCAAAACCTGCACATGCAAAAAAGAGTCCCTGCAACCAGTTCTTATCTATTAGAAACTCCAAATAGGACAAGGAAAATATGCTATGTTGGCCAGGTACATGCTCAATGAAGGTTTAGACTTCATAAATATCCATCCATTATGTAATTTATAGATGAAATACTAAGCTGCGTGTTCGTGGCAGTGGTCAGATTCCCAAGGTGGCAGCTACTTGCAATTTTACAGAAACTATCATGCCTTCTACTTCAGACTAAATATCCATCAATCCGGGGAGCATTAGACCTATCATGCCTTCTACTTCAGACTATTAACAAAAACTTTTGGGTTTACTTAATGTGAAACCATTGACAAAAACTAATATATAAATCATGTCTATAAAAATATTTCATAATAGAACCTATCACATCGTTAATTTAGCTAACAATCAGATTGTGTAAAAATGAGTTGATGCAAAAGAAAGCTGCAGAACGCAAAACTTATAAGAGAGAAACTGGCACAAATGGATTATTAAATCATTTCAATATGTCAAGAGGCAGGATAGAGGGAAAACAAACCAAGAAGAAAGCAGCAAACTAAAGGGTTCTAAAAGTGGTGCTGGAGCAAACAACAGTTTATCTTTGCAGCATTAAGATGACAATCATAAAGCAAAAACCAAATACTTCAGAGAACATAGGGACCAACCGCATCATGATAACACCCTGCTATACACATTACTATACCAACAGTTTAACTTGATTGTTTTGCTTTTAGCTTCTCTTAGAATTTCCTCAGCCACATCAACCTCACGCAAAATTGCAAAAGAACATATCAAGGTACAATAAATAGAATATGTAGAATCCTTTTCCTAGTCATCACTCTAAAGCAATCAAGTGCCTCAAAAGCTACTCCTAACTTCCCTATGACTCACATAGAACCCCTTATATCTGAGCTAAATATATTTTCGAGTCTCATAACTTGTTGGTTCCAAATTCAATAAACAATTGAATCCCTCTCTCACAGTCATCACGTCTCATGTAAACTTTCATAATGTGTAAATAACAAATAGGATCCAGAACAGTGGATTTCATTTGTTGCAACACTAAGACAACAAAGCGAAGATAGCAACTTAGTAGTGCAGTGAGATGGTGCACTATATTCACATAACCTTTTTCAAGTTTGTGCTCTAACTCAAATTGAAATGGTAGTTAGAGAAATTCATGAGGGTGTTGCATTCAAGTTTCTTGTTAATTATACAGTAAACTTTATCATCATCCTAAACTATTTTTACTGGTGAAGCAACAGTATAACTATGAGATTCTACACTTGGACCATGAGCAACACTCACTTAAAGTCATGGCATTTGTCATATCAATAACTTGCTGTGCAGTCTCATTAAAATGACATTAGCAAGACAAGTTTAAAAACACTTGAGTAAAGGAACATACAAAGCACACATTGTTTCCATAAAAGAGATTTGTATAATAAAGTTCTTGCATTCCATGACATAAAACTTCCCATTTCTTGCCTTTTCACTCTCAAGCTCTTTCCTTAATCTTCTTGTCTCATGCTCAAGTTCTACTACATCGATATCCTACTCCATTAATTAGCATTAGTTGCAGCTAAGCATCAACAAAAATATGAAAAAGCAAAATGAAACTCAAGTTGCATACATATTACAGCAGAAATACTAAAATACTATAAGAAACTTTTTTTGGAATTGAATTTATAAGAAATTTAAGATATATCAATTTTTTTGTCAAAATCATGTTGTTGCTAATCATTTTCTTTTTTAAGCTAAATATGCATTGATTTTAGAGTACTTGGGGTACTCTAACCCAATTACAACGAGAAGCTAAAGCGAGCACCAAAGAATGTAAATAAAATACTGCTACAATTTTCCTAACAGTATTATCTCTACACTACCCATGCTCAAAACTTCAGCTCCACAGAAAAAACAGAAACCAAAAAGAACCCCAAGACCAATGAATAATTACAGTACAAACTTATCCCGCCCCAACCATATTATCCCTTTCAATTATAGACCAAGATAAGAAGACCCAATTTACCCTACCCTGTAATAGTCCCCAATCAAAATTACCCTTCAGCTAACAGTCCTTTAAGACAACCGGTAAATACAAGAATCCAAGGGTGCTCAACCCCATTGACAGCTTCCTGTAAGACCGAATAAAAAAAAAAGCCAGCCGAGACAATGATATTTGAGAAAATGATAATCCGAGACAAGAACTGGCAGCACCTGTTGCGCCTCACCACCAGTGATTCCTTCCACCAGAAATTATCATGAATCACTGGTAACCAAAAATCCAAAATGAAATTTACCAAATTCCAGTCAGCACTCACATGATCCAAACAAACCGAAGTCGAACCCAACAGCATCCACAAACCAATCAAGTACTAGATTAAACCATAGGATGGCATTTTATCATGTATTATGAACAGATAGATAGCCACATGTACCTGCTGTAGATAAAGAAAAACACTCTAAAAACCCATGCCCAAAAGAGTACACCCACTGTTAGTATGGTATTTTGCAGCATTACACCCCAAAGAAAAGAAACCCCAACAAAGAAAACTTGGAACCAGATGTATAGAACCCAAATACCCACATAAACTAGAGTTAAATGGATTAGCTTGTTTCAAAAACCTCTTCACCAAAAGAAATAATGACCCGCACAAGCTCCAAAGATGAGAATCACTTCTCAAAAGCATCCTTCTTTTAAACAAAACCATGAGATCAATACTTCCATGAGATCAATACATTTAAAAAGAATGCATCTTTGTGAACAGAAACAAGAAACGAAAGAAATTTGAAGGAAACCTGAGAGGATTGAACAGATCGAACAGTATGGTAGTGAGGACGAGGACAGCGGCGGCGGAGAGGTAGTGAAGGTTTCTCTGAGCGAACGAGGGAGACGGCGTAGTGGTTGTTGCGTGAAGTCTATTGCCGTTGCTGGACAGAGGCGCGAACGAGGGAGACGACGCCGTGGACGCAAAGGTGCGATGGAGACAAAACAAAACTTTGTGGCCAGCAACACATTGGGGCATTACTTCAAACATGAAAATGGCGTGCTCGAAATTGGTCTTAGAGAGGTTATAGAACAAGTGGGTGTTGGGGGAGAGCTTCTTGGTTCGGTGTTTTTTTTTCTTCCAAGACAAGTATTTTTTCCAGAACAAGAGGTTGAAATAACAGACAAGAAGAAGGGGAATTGAAGGGGCAGCAGTGGAGGAGAAGGTGGAGGTGGTCTTCGGTGGTGGGGGATGGGCGTGAGTGAGTGCGGAAGGGGAGGAGGAAAAGGGGGGACGAGTGGGGGGTAGGTGGGGTCATTATCCTTCCTTTCTTTTTTAAAACAATTTATTGAATAAATGCAATTTTGACATTTTTATTCAATTATTCTATTATTTTAATAAAATAAATTTCAGCTGGCATGCCACTTGCAGGACATGTGGCAAAAATGTTAGCCACGTAGGATTGTTTCATCATATTATTGATGGAGGAATTAATATTGAAATTTTTCAAAAGTTAGAGGATCACATGTTTAAAAAAAATTAAATAGGACTAAAATTGCATATGAGTAAAAATAAAGGACCAAAATATAATTAAGCTTTCAAAAACTATATTTAGGGGACACATGACTGTTTTTTCTTGTTGTAAATGGTTTTGGACAACCCTTTATACTTCTTTTATTGATGATTGGTTTATTAAAAAAAAGGAAATAATATCAATTAAGAATAAATTAAGAATTTTTATTGATTTGCTTAAAAAAAAGAATTTTTATTGATCAAGACACCAAAATGAAATTAAATCTAAAATAACGTGTAATATAGAAAATCAATATATGAATATAAATACATTTTTTTGAAATGATAAATCCATTTGTTGGTAATTGAATATACATTTTTTGCATGTACATCCTTATGCATTATCAGAATCTTATGTAACACAATTATTTTGCTTAATACTTGCCATTGTTATATCTATTAATTAAAAAAAAATCTATACATGAAAAGAAATATAATTTCATATATACAAAAAAATCTAACAACATTAAAGCTGATAAATTTTTTTCCTTTTTTAAATTTTCAATAAGCTTTGTTGGAATTCTCAAATTATATTCAGTAGAAAAATCTAAAAATAATTTATGCCGATAAATTTTATTCTTTTTAAAAAATTTCAATAACTTTATTGGAAATTTTACATAAACACATCTACTAAAAAAATTAATACTATTAAATTTTATTCTTTTTTTTTCATTAAGCTTTATTGGAATTTTGACACAAATACTATGCATACTATATGAATTGAACTTACAAGCCCACCTACAACGAGAAACAACAGCAAAAACCAAAAGAAAAAATTGGTTGTATATTCGTTTTAGTTGTTGCAGCATGAAGAGCTCATGTGAGGTTGTTCTCGGAAACATCGAGCTTTTGACCCTGATCCTTCTTTGTCTACCGGTGAAATATGTGCTCCGATGCAAGTGTGTCTCCAAGGAATGGTTGGCTATCATCTCAAACCCTCGATTCTGTTATTCCCACACTCTTCGTATGTGCCAAACTTCTTCACTATCCCTTTTGCTCCACAGATTCAGACAAAGGCTGCAATTTGAAATAGTCCCCTTGACCAATTCTGATGCCAACCCTTCTCCCGTAAGGATCTATCAATATAATATCTTATATAGTCCTCATTTGTTCTTTGAAATTTTGCAATCATGTAATGGTTTTCTACTCTGCAAAGCTTCAAAGTTCATCCCAGGCATTCATAAGTCTCCTTTATTCTCCCAACATTACTATAGAATCTTTAACCCAACCTTCAAGAACTTCTATATGCTTGAGTTCCCAAGTGAAATTTTCAATAAAGAAATATCTGCCCTTTATTTAGCTTTTGACCCTTTGAGATCCCCTCATTTTAAAGTTATTTCATTCCGGAAAGTAATAAGTTTTAATTGGGATCGGGATACTCACTTCGACTTTAAGGTTAATATATATTCGTCGCAGACAGGTCGTTGGAGTGAGGATGGGGTTTGCTTTACTGCCTTAGCCAATACGCGTGTTGATTCTGGTGTATACTGCAATAGTGCTATACATTGGTTCACTCTTGGTGGGGATTGTGTCTATTTTGATGTAGAACGACAATTATTCAACACAATGTCAAATCCCGCATCTATTGACCACAATAATCTAGTTGTTAAGTATTTTGGAGAGTCAAGAGGGCATTTGCATTTGATATTAATTAACAGTCATGAAAGTTTGACTTTTGATATTTTGGAGCTGAAGAAAGATTACTCGGGATGGATTGTGAGATATCACGTGGATCTTAATTATATAGGAGAGGACAATGTTAACCTTATGTTTTCTGTGTTAAGTGTTGTTCGCCAAGCAAATGAAGAGGACTCCGTGCTTGTGTTGTTCGTAGATTCCAAAATTTTCTCCTATAATCTAAAGGATCATACTCCAAGAATTATTTTTGAAGCAAATGAAGTGGGCAAATCATTTCAGTACCTTGAGACATTGTTAAATATTTGAGGTACCTTTTATCATCCTTTGAGAGCCGAAATACTATAGAATCGTTGACTCTCATCAATCATGAAGCATATATTTTGCAATGTATAATGTTAATGTTGTTGTGTTTAGGCTATAAACTTATGTACCTCATTCTATATATTTTTATAATGTTGGTGTTGTTTTAGAGTATGAACTTATTGTGCTCTCAGTTGTTGCAATAATTAAATGTGTTAAGACTATGCTGATGTTAGACCTATATATTTGCTCCCTACAACTTAGACACCTAAGGACTTGTTTGTTTAGGTTTTTTACAAAAAAAAAAAAAAAAGGACACTTCTGATATTTATATACTTGTTTGTTTGGATTGTTAGTAACAAGTGATTGAAATAATGAAATTCAACTTTATAAGAAGCTATACTTTTTAAAATTGGTTTGTTAGTGGTGTTAATGGAAGTAGTGTTTAAGAAATCATTTTCTTTTGTTAGTGGTGTCAATAGGGAGGTAGTCTTCAGGAAAATCTTTTGTTAACTTAATAATTTAGATGAATAATTTGAAACATGATAAGTTAATCAGAGACTGAATTTGAAAATTAAAAAGAAAAGCTTGAGAACGAAAGTATACTTTTTCTTATTTGTTATTGATTCCCCCAATGTTTTTTTGATACGTGTTTGACTATTGTTATTGATGCATGGTGCTATGTATTGGATTATTTGGAATGATTATATGATAATATGCATGTGTTTGGATATCTCTTTTGGGGGAAGATGATTGTTTGAGATACCTCCTTCAAGGAGATGACAAATGGTCTAACTCCTAGCAAAGGAATATTAGCCTAATGCGAGGTAATGATAAAGGGCCTCCTACATGGAGAAGGCAGTGAGGAGTCATTACATTCATGCTATTGGATGGTCGATATTTTTATATATGTTGCAGTTTATGTATGTTTCCTTAATAATACTTTGATATATTATTATTTGAAAAATGACGCATTACCATGGTTGTGTTTCTAACTACGGCGTTGGCTGAAAGCAATATCTTTACGAAAAAAATTGTTCTAGAACCGTGTTTACTAACTGTGATTATAAATCTCATTAGTGGTGTTGTCTTTCACCACAGAGTTCACAGGTAATATTTAAGGCGATTAAATGGATTGATGAAGTCTTGGAGTCTTGAAGACATTAGTTCTAGTTGCTTTAATTTTCCAATTATCAGACACCCGTGTTTTGAGGCAAAAACATTGTTAAAAAGGATTTATGTGAATTTATTGAAATAATACTTGCGAGGATTTTCATTGAATTTAATGGTGTTTAATTTATCTTAGTTTGTGATGCTATGAATGGATAATTATAATTGTATAATTATTTTTTTATTGTAACATCGAGAGACATTACATTTTAGGGTATCAAAGAATTTCAATCCTAAATAGGACTGTAAAAATGGGTCTTTTAAAACAAAAATTGGACACATAGAAATGGTATTTGTGTCATCTTATGAATTCTCTGCATAGTATGCGTTGAGATATTAAGCTTGACCAACTCAGTGTTTTATTGGTAGTTAGCACATTTATGCCTTCTTAATGACAGGTTCTCTATCAGATGTAATTAACCAATGTTTTGTGAACCTGAAAGTGACGTTGAGTGCATAAGGCATGGTCATTATGTTAGGATGTGCAGAAGTGTGACACCTTGACTTAGGTACGTAAACTCGTTTGACCATTGGTTGTTGGCTTGCTTGTGTTTTTCTTAGTTTTCAAAATCTTGTCCTATAACCTAAATTATCATACTTCAAGAACTATTTATGAAGTAAATATAGTGGGTGAATCATTTCAGTACCTTAAGACATTATTAAATAATTGAGATTATAGCAAGCCTGATACCTTGCATCATTCTTTGATGGCTGAAATACAACAGAATTGTTGACTCTCATAAATCAAGAAGCATCTATGTTTGGCAATGTATCTTGTTTATTTTCCCGTGGTTATACTATAACCTAATGTATCTCTTTCTATATGATTTTTTATAATAGTGTTTTTTTACCATATGAACTTATTGTTGTGTTTTCAATTGTTGTGGTAATTAAATGTTTTTCTAGACTATATATAATGTTATAAATGAATTGTAGATATGTTTAGACTCTGCTAAACCGAGTATACGAGGGTAGAATTCTAAAAACTCATATCTTTGGTGGTGGGACTTGTGTGCTATTGATTCTAATAAAGTGGTTCAGATAAATTGGTTTTCTAATGATGTGCGGAAAAAGGTTGGTAATGGGGCCAGTATCCTCTTTTGGCACAATGTGTGGTTTGGGGATAAATGTCTCAAAGATGTTTTCCCTACACTTTTCTCTCTATCCTTAGATAAAGACTCATGGGTTGCTAATATGGGATCTCGGGCATGGTTCTAAATTGCGGTCCGCATCAACTGATGCGGCCTCAATATTGCAGATGCGGCGGTGTCCGCAACGGCATCGGACTGCAATTGCGGTGTGATACAGATTCACCTATAACGGCGGCAACAAAACGGCATTTCGGCCGCAACAAGCTATGTCGGAGACCGCAACGGAAAGCATCACACCGCAACGGAGCCGTCTTCCGTTCGTCGGTTGCTCTGTGGTGCTTCATGCCAGATCTGAGCGGGAGTGTTGGCGGTTTCAGGGGTTGGGTAAGTCGAAATCTTGTGCCTCTGCTCTGCTCTTGGGTAAGAGATCTCTTGTTTGATATTGGGAGCTGTGGCGATTTTGGGGGTGGGGTAAGTCGGTTAAGGTGGTGGTATGGTGGTAGCCCATCTCTTGTAGGGTGCTGCATGCGACTGAGGGAGGAAATGAAGTTGCTCTCTTTGCCATCTTGTAAAGGGGAGAGTTTTCGGTATTGAAGGGGGTTGTGAGACAGAGAGGTAAGAGGGGATGGGTTTCGTGGGATTCAAACGGTCAAGATTCAAAAGGAATAAAATTTAATTAGAAAAAAATTATTAAATGAGTGTGAGGCAGAGAGGTTATGGAATAATGGAACATTCATGAAGAGTGATTGGTGCGTAGGATTCTATGGGTCAAGGGCATTCAAATTTAATTACCTAAAAAAAAGTGATTAAATGGTGAGAGGTAGAGGTTTTGGAACATTCATGAGAGTGAGTGAGTGGGTGGGTGGGTGGGTGGGTGGGTGGGTGGGATCCAAAGGGTCAAATGGCATTCTTTTTCTTTATACATAGAAAAATGACATTCTTTTAATTAGCAATAAAAAATAAAAGATTCAAAGTGATTCATTTAAATGTTATATGCATTTTTTTCCTGTCTTGATTAATTTAATTTGGTCATTACTTGAGTTTCATGCATCTATATTTGAGATTTAGAATTATAAATTATTGATAAAGATAATGCAATGTCTTAAAAATGAATATAAATTTATACAACACTATTAATTAAAGATATATAAAAATTTGTAATAATTATAGAATTTTTTTACATTATGTGCAAACAAAAAATTATTTCACGTTACATCGGCCGCATTACGCATCGCAGCGACCGTAATGATCACAATCACAATCACGCATCCGCAACCGCAATTACAATTTAAAATCATGGTCTCGGGATGGAAATGTTTGGAGGTGGAGGAGGGCTTTTTTTTGCTTTGGGATGTTATGGGAAAAGGAAGATGTTTGGGTTTGGTTAGTAGGAAATGAAAGCCGACTTATGATATCATGCTTTCTCAATGTTTGTCTCTTACCTCGGTTTCAGATTCGTCCAATATCTTTAAGAACTTTTGGTCTTGTTGTGTGTCGAACAAGGTTCTTGCCTTCTTTTGGCAGCATCTTCTTGTTCATCTACCTACACGGTTCTTCTTACTGATTCTTTGCTACGTGGATGTGTCCTATGTGGTCAAGCTCAGGAATCCGCCGATCATCTATTCCTTCATTGCTCTTTCACGTGTTTATAGGTGGTTAGGAGCTATTATCTATTTATTATAATATATTAAAGTTCTCCTTCAAAATATGTCAAGGACAAGTGGGCTTATTTTTTGACACCTACTCCAATTTATTCCACATCAACTAATATTCTTACGTGGCACTCTCTCCTTTTAGAATATAGCAACTCATCATATAGAGACCAGAGCTTTCATTTCTCTCTAATCACAATACGTTACAAACGGAACAGCCAGCTTTCATTTCGTTGTGAGAGTGAATGTCTTCCCCAGATATATATGGCTTTAGATCATTAGTTAAAAGCACCCTTACCTTTTCTTTTCTTTTTTTAAGTCAAAAGTATCCTTACCTATATACAGATTTGGCTAATGAATACCAATAGGAAACATGGTATTTCAAGCAATAGTAAAATAAGTCTTAAATAGATCATAAAAAAATAAAAAAATAATAAGACTTAAATAAAAAAGGGAAAAAAAAATAGGCTTGGATAAAGGATCACTTTAGAAAGAAAGCATTATTTTTATTGTGATGAGACTGCAATACAAGTGAAATAAGTCCTACATAAAAATAATTGAAAAAAGTGAGAATTATATAAGTGGGTAGATTCATAGACTTAATATTGTTAAAGTTTTGCATCAAAATGTGATTTCAAGTTTACTTACATGTTCACAATTTAATCAATATAGATAATTGGAAACATAATAATAATAATAATAATAATAATAATAATAATAATAATAATATTATTATTATTATTATTATTATTATATATTTTAAAGAATCTACAAGTTTACTCGATCATTAGTAAAATTATTGTTTATAATAAAAATTTACATACTTTTACAAGGGAAAAGCCACTACAAAATAAATGCCATACACCTACGGACGTTTCCAGGGATGGGAATACAATGTGTCACTAAAAATTAATATTACCTACAATTTTAAAAAACCTGTCAGTCTAGGTTTCAACTTTTACCTTCAATTTTATTTTGTCTGTTACTATTATCTTCACCAAAAACAGAGCAAGGGTCAATCTCGCTTGCCCATAGTCAGCTCCTTTATTGTTCATTGTCTTCCAGTCGAAGCTCATACTCATGGCTTGAAACCGTCGCTCGAAACCACTCATCTATAATGGTTATAACCCTAAAACACCATTTTCTCACACCTTTTCTCTTTTTCTTTCTTCGGCGACGATTTCAGAATCTGTTCTTTTTCTCCGGCTACGATCTCATATTCCATTCACTCATCTTTTCCGTCGAGTTCTCTTCGATTCGAATCGTCTTCTACCTCGCGCCACCATGAATAGTAAGTGCATTTTTCGTTTTGGTAACTCTTAGAGTCTGTTTGGTTTGCCAAATCCGCTAGTCTATAGCGGATGGAAAAATAATCTCGTTTGGTAACTGTTTTTAAAATTAGTGTATAACGTTTTTTCACTAGCATATAGCATTTTTTCCAGATTCTTCTTGAAGTGGCGGTTGAGCTTATAGCGTATAGCTTATCATTTTTTGTTCCATTTTTATCCCTACTATCTTAATTAAATTCCTCACTTATCCTTAACTAAATAAATAAAATACTAATCATTTAACATAGTATATGAATAAGAATTAATTTCACTATTTAGATTTATATTTAAGATAAAAAATAGAAATTATATTTTTATCTATAAAAAATAAAATTTATATAAAAATCATGTCAATATATATTTTTATTTTTATTATTCCATTTTATTTATTAAAAATAATTAAAACTAAATTAACATTAAATTTCAAATTTCAAATTTAATTTTTTAAATGATAAATAATTTAAAATAAATTAAAATATTAAAATTGATAATTATTTCAAAATAAATAATATATATATATAATTTATATAAAAAAATGCAAACATATCCTTTTATGTCATTTTATATTTATCAGCTAGTTCAACCGCTAGTTTTACCAAACACTTCAAATACAATCCACTAGCTAATCCGCTATCAGCTAGCTTATCCGATATCCGCTATCCGTTATCCGCTATCAGCTAGCTTATCCGCTAACCACTAACCGCTAACCACTAAGCACTAACTTATCTGCTATTCGCTAGTTTTTACCAAACAGAGTCTTAATGTTGTTAAATTTTGTATCAAAATTTGATATCAAGTTTATTTACATGTTCTCTCATTTATCCTATTACTTTGGGTGCAATTATAAGACATAAATGGGTCAAAAGTTGATTCACAATTTTTTTATGAGAAAGTTGATTCACAATTTAATCAATATGCATAATTGGAAACATTTTTTTAAGAATCTACAAGTTTACTCAATTGTTAATGAAATTATTGTTTATAATACAAATTTACATACTTCTATGTCATATGTTTAAATAACATTTTACAAATTGTTGGTAAAAATAATTTATTGTATGATTGTCGATTTAAAAAAATTGACCAAACAGTTCATTCCCACCATGCAACGCACAGGGTCAAAATCTAGTTTGTTTTAGTGTTACCTCAGGACAATCCTAGTCATTATTCCTCACATAGGTGTTTCTTCAGGGGAAGAAACTTTAGGAATCTCTTTTGACATGTGCTACGGTTTGGTCAATTTGGTTGTTGCAAAATGAGATTGAGAGCAGATCCTCTCCAGTCCATGAAAAAAAATGGAGAGTCCAGTCCCTGCAATCTTGGACGTACACGTGTTAAGGAGAGAAATCAATGGTTGAGATTCATTTTAATTTATTTTATTTTAAAATTAAATCAGAAAATTGAAAAAAGCTCTTCTCTCCCCCAATTCCTTTGTGCTCGCCACCATTGAGCCCTGCCGCCCCTTCGCTCGCTACCACGCATGGACGTCGCCGCCGCTCCTCTGCCCCATTGAACCATCGTCGCAACGCCACTCCGGTCGCGCACGGAACGCCTGCACGTCCGCCGCCCCGCCTCTGTTCAGTCGTCCCTTTCATACCCATTAGACAGCTCTGGTATTTGCCATATACAGAGCTTCTCTTCTTCAAAACTGTTTTTTTTTTATTTTTAAAATTCTTGTCTTTTTTCTTTTAAATCAATCTGTTGAATCAAGCGTCGAGATCCGGGGGTGGGCGTCGTGGCGGCGAGATCCAGGGGTGGGCGTCGAGGTTCAGGCGCAGCGTCGAGATCCAGGTGTCATGGCGGTGAGGTTCAATGGGGAGGCGAGGCGACAAAACGGAGGCGGGTGGTGTCGGAGACGTCGTACACAAAATTGGGGTGGGGTGGGGGGTGGGGGGGGGGGGGGGTTAGGGTGGGGGCGGAAGTGTTGATGGTAGAGGAGATGAAAAGTTGAAAACCCAATCTCCATTTTTGTTTTTTTAATTTAAAAATAAAATAAATTAAAATGAATCTTAGCCATTGATTTCTATCCTTGACACATGTACGTCTAGGATCGCAGGCACTGAACAGGAGAGGATCTGCTCTCAATGAAATTATTTTCAAAAATGGAAATCCCCATTTTTTGACTATTATGGAGCAGATTAAACATATATCATGATCATGGTTCTCCGCAGAAGTTAGAGCTTCAGGCTACACTTATAAAGATTGGTGCCTTTGTCCTATATGGGTTGTGTCTCTTGAACATAGCTACACATGGTTTGACATTGGATAGGGGTACAATATTCCTTCTATATTCATTACCTCAAATAGTCAAATGTTATAAGGAGCATGCATAGAGATCATACAACACCAGCCATTGGAAGGTGTGTCAGAGTTATCCACAGAATGAGTGAAATTGATACTCCCTCTAGACTTTATTATAAGTAAAAAAAAAGTCAAATTTTTTGGTTCAATATATAAATAAATTTTGACTAACCATCTTAATATATATGTTTTATTTAATTTTTCCTTATAATAGAGATTGAAGGGAGTATGTGCTAGCAATCAATTGCTGCTGCCTATTTTAAATTTTGATTGAAACCGGTGAAGTTCTCCTATAGGAATTGAAATTGGACAGGAAAAAACTTATGTGATACATGCACGTGTCTAAAATCCATTTGTGAAGACTAGAAAAGGATTATATTCTCTGTGTGTTTACTTGATTGGGATGTACCATACAAACTTTGATTGGGTTGCTGGATCAAGTCCAAGAGATTATTACATCACAAATTAAAGCTTTAAAGGTTGGCGACAGTCTTGATATGCACATAATCCATTTTTCCTCCAAAATTTTCATGTATGTAAACTCTTAATTTGTAAATTCAAGTCCTAGGTTAAGAAACCACTTCATGCTCTATTGCAAAAGAGACGCCAAAATACGAGCTTTCAGTATCAAAGTGGTTTTGGACCAAATAATCTCTATGTTTTGATGTTAACAAAAGGATTAAATTTGTTTGACAAAGTGTTAGTTGAGATATAACATGTTCTTTCAATTATGCAGGAATATTTAATTATACGTAATAGAAACTTGGGATTAGTCTTCATCGAAAAATACGTGTCCACCCTTGTAGACAGGTTGCTCAATGTTTTGGTAAAAGTTATTTATTTATTTATTTATTTGAGTAGACTGATTTTCTTAAGTAGACGAAGCTCTAAATGCTTACTAGACGGAAATCAAAATATACTTCTTAGATACAGCAAGTCCAAGGACTTGAGAGTAAACGTGTCTAGATTACCACGTAAGCAGACGAAAGTAATTGGTAAAATTGAATGAACTGAAAAATAAAGTAATCAGGTAGACGAGCTCTATCTGCTATGTCACTAGACGGAGATCTTTATAACTCATTGAGGTATAGCAAGTTCAAAGACTTGATAGACGAGATGATATGCCACGTCATCAGACTAGCAAAATAATTTGTTGAAACATACTTGGTCTCACATATAAATAAGTAGACGGAGTTTTTAAGTAGACGAGCTCCATCTTTGAATGAATAAATGCAATCCGAAACTCTTGAATTTATTTCAAATGATTGATATTTATTTTAATAGAATATTTGTTCTTCACATTTGTCTTATCTGCTTTAATGTTTTACCTTGTTGTAAAAGAAACATAGTACCATCAAGAAATGCAAAAAGCAGAATCGTACAATGAGATACTGCAAAACGATCTGTGCGATGACAACTTTATGCTGAAAAAGCTGCATTGTGCACAAAGGAGGAACAACAAGTTCTCAAACTGCAATACTCAGAGCAGTAAGCCTCCAATTTCATGCTACCTCAATAACCAAGAGTACTATTCAGCATTGTCACAATCAAGCTATCAGTCACAATGGATACCATGCATTAAATGATATCTCTAAACGGGATTATTCAAAGTAACCGTTGAAGAAATACAAGTGAAGAATAAGGTCACTATAAATTGAAGACCTGAGATACTTAAGAAGAAAAACTCTTGCTAGCACAACCTTGCTAGCTCAACTTTTACCATTCAATAATCACTCATATTTCTTTAAGAGCAAGAGTCTGTATTCTTTAGTTTGAATATTGTGAAAATATTCATCTGATCTTAAACTTTCATATCCTTACAAATAGTGAGTTAAGAAAATCAAACGTTGAATCTCTTTGTTAGAGTTAGAGCCTGAAGAGGCTTGGTAAGAAAGAAATACTTGTAGCCTGGAGAGGTGTTGAATACTTGGTTGTAATCTATTTTGGGAAATAATGAGAAAAACCTTCAAGTAGAAGGGACTGGACGTAGCTCTTGGTTGGAAGAGAGTGAACCAGGATAAAACATTTTGTGTGAATCTTCTACTCCTAAACTCTTATAGCTTTATTGGTTTCTTACTAATTGAGGGTTTTGATATTGCTTTTGTTAAAGTTTTTTAAAAGGATTTATTTCTTTGTGCTTGCTTCTGATTCTAATCTCCTTGTGTGCAAACATTGTTTTAAAGGTTGTTTTCGAAAATTATTAACAAACACAATTCAACCACCCCCCCCCCCCTCTTATGCTTGCCTGTGTCAACTTCAGTTGGTATCAGAGCTCAGCCTCGAAAGGGTTGAGCATTAACAAGTGCTGAGGGAGTACGATCCAACAACCATGGATGCAGAATGACAAGTTATCAACAGACCTTCTCTCTTTGATGGAACAGATTATGACTACTGGAAGAAGAGAATGATGGCCTTCTTAGATGCACATAATGTAGATATTTGGGAGTTGATTGAAACCGGCTACACTGAACTAAGAGATGAAGTTGGAGCTGCTGTTCCTAGAGCCCAATGGACTCAAGAGCAGAAAAATCAACATCAGCTGAATCTGAAGGCTAAGCACTATCTCATGTGTGCTATAACCATATCTGAACATGACAAAGTTCACAGCTGCAATACTGTTAAAGAAATCTGGGATACTCTTGCCCTAGCTCATGAGGGTTCCTCACAAGTTAAGGAATCAAATATCAGCATGCTGGTTCATCAGTATGAGCTGTTCAAGATGGGTGAACATGAAACAATAGACCAAATGTTTGGAAGATTCCAAACCATCACCAATAGTCTCAGATCTCTTGGAAAAGTTTATGAAAATAGAGATCATGTCAGAAAAATCCTGAGAAGTCTATCCAAGCAATGGAGACCCAAAGTAACTGTTATTCAGAAAGCCAAAAACCTGAATACACTCTATCTGGAAGAGCTTCTTGGATCTCTCAAGGTTCATGAACTTGAACTTAATGAAGAAGAAAATTCTAGAAAAGGAAAATCTATTGCCCTAAAGGCAAAGAAAGCAAGTTCATCAAAAATTCTCAAAGTTGCTGAGTCATCATATAAGTCTAAATCTTCTGATAATGATGAAGGATCAGATGAGGATGAATTGTCCTTTATCTCCAGGAAGATTCAACATATGTGGAGAAATGAATGTGGTTTCAGAAGGAAGCACTTCAACAAACAATTTTCCAAGGAGAAGTCGGACTCCAAGGAAAAAGGTCCACCCTTGTGCTTTGAATGCAAGAAACCTGGTCATTTCAAAGCTGACTGCCCCGAGTTAAAGGATAAAAAGAAATTCTTCAAAAAGAAGAAAGGCTTAATGGCTACATGGGAGGATCTTGATCTGTCTTCATCAGATGAAGAAAATGAAGCTGAGGAAGAGGCAAATATCTTTCTTATGACAGACACTGCATCAGAAAGCGAATACACTGATGCTGAGGTAATGGACTCTGACCCGTCCATGTACTCTTCAAAATGCTTTTGATGAACTGTTGTATGAGTCGTCTATACTATCATGAGAATATAAGGGTCTCAAAAAGAAATTTTCTAAACTGACAAGAGAATATGATAGAGTCTGCACTGAGAAACAAAACCTTAAAGATGAAAATGACATACTAAAATCAATAAATGTTAGTCTAGCTGACAAAATGGTGTGTGAACCTGATGTTTCTTGTGAAGTTGCAAAACTGAAACAAGATGTAACATATCTGACAGATTCTGTGTCAAAGCTTGTAGGTGGCTTAGATAATCTTAGTCTCATTTTAAGGTACTCCAGATCACCTCATGATAAATCTGGTCTTGGTTATGACAAAGAGAAGCAAGATACATCTCACAAAAAGTCAAAACTACTTACACAGCATAAAGCTTCAAAAGTTCCAAATAAAAATACTAAAGCTACGTCTAGCTCGTCCAACACCTTTTGCAAAGTGTGTGGAAAAAGTGGGCATATTACATTTAGATGCATACACAATAAACATGCTAGGCATATAAGCAGTAACAACTAACAAGAAAGGACCCAAGTCAGTTTGGGTACCTAAAGATAAGATAATACCTGTTGCAGATTTGCTTAACAACAGGAAGAAAATAGATCTCTTGGTACTTGGACAGTGGCTGCTCACGACACATGACGGGAGAAAGGTCTATGTTCCAAAACCTTAAGCCCAAAGATGGTGGCTGGGTCACATTTGGAGGAAATAAGAAAGGGAAAATCATTGTTATATGTATAGATTATACTAAAACTTTTACACCTGTTGCTAGATTAGAAGCCATTAGAATTCTACTTTCATTTGCTGCACATCATAGTATTATGCTCTTTCATATGGATGTTAAAAGTGCTTTTCTGAATGGCTTTGTTAATGAAGAAATTTATGTTATGCAACCTCCGGGTTTTGAGTGTGAAACCCATCCTGAACATGTACATAACCTTAAGAAAGCTTTGTACGGTCTTAAGCAAGCTCCTAGAGCTTGGTATGACAAACTAAGTTCCTTTCTTATGGAAAATGGATTCAATAGAGGAAAGGTTGACACAACCTTATTTAGAAAATCCATTAAGTCTAATTTCATAGTTGTACAAATATATGTTGATGATATTATTTTTGGCGGTACTAATGAGTCTCTATGCAAAGAATTCTCTAAGTTAATGCAGAAAGAATTCGAAATAAGCATGATGGGAGAACTCAAATTCTTCCTTGGACTTCAAGCAAAACAAAACTTGGACGAGGTGCTCATCCACCAAACTAAGTATACAAAAGAGCTTCTGAAGAAGTTTAATATGGATGAGTGTAAGCCAATGAAAACTCCTATGCACCCCACTTCCATACTGAACAAAGATGATAAAGAGAAAAAGGTAGACCAAAAGGTATACAGAGGTATGATAGGATCTCTCTTATATCTTATTGCGTCTAGGCCTAATATTATGTTCAGTGTATGTTTGTGTGCTCAATTTCAATCTAATCCTAGAGAATCTCACTTATCAGCAGTTAAGAGAATCTTTAGATATTTAAAAGGTACTACTAATCTTGGTTTGTGCTTTAAGAAAAATGAAGATTACAGATTAGTTGGTTTCTGTGATGCTGACTATGATGGAGATAGAATTGAAAGAAAAAGCACTAGTGAAGGATGTCACTTCATTAGAGCTAATCTTGTCTCATGGTCAAGCAAAAGACAAAGTACTATTGCCTTATCAACTGCTGAAGCTGAGTATATATCAGCTGCAAGTTGCTGCTCACAACTTTTCTGGATCAAACATCAATTGGAGGACTACAATGTGTTTGTAAGTAGTATTCCACTTATGTTTGATAATACTGCTGCAATAAATCTATCTAAGAATCCAATTTTGCATTCTAGAGTTAAGCACATAGAGATTAAACATCATTTCATTAGGGATTATGTAGAAAAATGTGTATTTGATATTTAATTTGTTGATACTAACCATCAATGGGCAGATACCTTTACTAAACCTCTTGTAGAGGACAAATTTATCTTTATTAGGAAGCATTAATTAAGGCGTCCGGCCTTGAGAAAAATTTGTTTTGTTAATCTTGCGTCTATTACTTATGCACGTCTAATACCTATATATTAAAAGTTGTGCGTCTATTGCATGTTGTGTTGCACGTCTACTATATGTCGTGTCTGCTGGTGTTGTTTACTGCGACCAGTGTGTAATTTTATATGAGTCCACATCTGCCTGCATCTAAGCATATTTTTATTAAATGCATTTATTTTGTCTCAATGACAAATTTATCCTTTATTCTCTTTGTTGAGTCGGCAATTTCATCAATCCCATCAAGACCTTTTTATAGTTTCAAGATGCCAACGTCGTTTAATCCATAATGACATGTCATGTCAAAAGTTTTTTTTAAAACCTTTGGGATTCATAATCTTTTAAAAAGTAATTTTTTCCCTCTGAAATAACTTTACACTTCCCTGAAACTCTCGAGCTCTTCTTCTCTTTGTTTTCCAAACCCTAACTCTTCTCACCAAAATGACTTCTTCTTCAACCTTCAACGTGGACAAGCTTAACTTGGCAATTGAGCATCATTTCAACTTTGAAGTGTTGCAATACTATAACTTGGACATTAGCAAGTATGTTAATGCTGCTAGATGGGGAGGACTCTTCACAGAGAAAGTCTCTGTCTTTCCCAACCTGATTAGAGATTTCTGGAGGAATGTTCAAGTGACTGATACTGACTTCTTCTCTACTATCTTGAGAAAGAAGATTGTAGTCTCGGAGAAGACTATTACTGATGCCATTTTCTGTGCTCAGGAAGGTTTAGTTTTTACCGAGTCATGGGAAGTTGATTTGGGTGGCTCTGAGACCATTGATGTCTGTCTCATGAAAGAAGACACGGTCAGAACTCACTCTTCGAAAGCTGTTGAAATGAAGGACATGGTTCGCATCCTTCAAAGACAACCTCTCATCTCTGCACAAATTCTGCCTTTGCCATCTTCTCACCGAAACGAAGATTAATCTTCCAAGAATTCTGTATGGAATATTTAGAGATGCTGTGATGAACAAGAAAAGACTCTCAGCATTTCCTTATTGCCATCTTCTTTCTAAGATTTTCAAGGCTCAAGGAATTCATGAAATTCTTGCTGCAAGGACTCCTAAGGAGCAAGGTAGGATCTTAACTGAAAAACCAATTCGGATGCAGACTTTGGTAAAATGAAGATAGCTAACATGAACCTCAGTACCTATGCTGCTGCTGCAATGGCCAAAACTGAGGAGCTGATGAAAATGAAAGAGGAAATGGTGGAACAAAACACTGCTGAGGCTATGGATCCAAAGAAGAATATCAAGAAAAAGACCACTACAGCAAGGAAGCCTGCCAAGAGACCAGTTGGTGGCATTGTTATCAAGAAACCTTCTGATGCTCCTGCTGTAAAGAAGCAAAGAAGAGTTATCTTCTCACACAATGAGGATGAGGAAGCTGATGAGGATATAGTTCCTATCAGTACCATCCTGAAGAAGCAGAAAACTTCTGTTGCTGCTGCTGAGGCCGTTATACCTGTCTCAACAAAACCCATAAGGCAACCAGCAAGAAAGACCAGAACAACTAAGACTTCTATGGTAACCATCTCTGCTAGTGATCCTGTTCAAATAGCAGTAGATGCCGTAGTGTCTAGTCTAGAAACTAGAGTTGATGTTGTTTCTGTTGATGATAACTTTGATATCTCTACTTTAGATGGTGTATACATTCCCACACCCCCAACCAACACAAATTGACCAAACCACAAACTTGCCTACATCTTCACATGCTCACTCACAAATAGCCACCTCATCCAGACCACAATTTCAACCAATTATCCCTGTCGATGATCCCTGGTTTAATCAAGTAGATGATGGCATTTCCCATGGTGCTCCCTTCCCAAAACCCTTAAGAACCTTATTTCCCTTAACCCCAATTTCTGACATTTTTAAGGCAAATCTGAGGATTGGGCCAAAGTAAAAAGGGAATGAAGAGTTCTGTTTCTTACTCGCCAACCTGAACCTGAAGTTATTCCAAACAGGTGGTACCCCCTACCAGAGTATGTGGAAGAAATAAGCCCACCTGTTGAACCCTTCCATTTACCTCATCCTGACTGCAAATTAATCACAAAAGTGCCTTCACAAAATGCACAACAACATAGGACCCTTAGTCACTCACCTGCCCCTAAACAAATTCCCCCCCAGAAAAATCTATCCTAACTTTGTCAAAACTCCACCTCTCTTACCCCTCACTGATGGAGTTGAGAGACACATAATACCTATATAGGAGACAGACCCTCTAAGAAAGAATCTTCCTACCATCCCTGAAAGAAGAGCAAGATCATCCAAGCATGTCCCCATAATCATGACCATTGACACAAAATGGGCATCCTTTGAGCATCCCAAAGTCTATAGGAAGGCTTCTGATTTCTTCCTGGATTAGCTCATCTACGAAATGCTGAAGTGGGAATTCAGTCATTTCAGAGTTGATAGAGATGCACATTTTGTCCCTCCATCCTGGCTGAGACATAGTGAAGCAACCAGAGTTGGAATCATGCCTTACAGAATCTGTCCGAGACTGCCGATGGTAGATCTGAATAAGGACAAGGACAAGAAGAACAGAAGATTCAAAGGGGTCATGCCTGAAGCTGAATCAGCAATGCTTGATCTACATCAAGAAACTTTTGACTACTCAGTGCTGGATTTCTTTTTGCATACTGAATCCATTGGGTCGATAAATGAACAACGTGCTGCTGATTTCTGGAAATCTCACATTATTCACTGCACATGAGAAACATCTTCAACTAGACTAACCCAAGAATAGAAGAAGGAAATTCCCAAAGTCAGAGGAAAGTGTGGTCTTTCTAACTTTCGATACATGATCTATAAAGACCTTTGGGGACTTCCCATAACAAGTCGAAATGTGGAATTCTCCTACCCCATCAAATGGGAAAAGGAAGTATCACTAGTGGAAAATATACATTAGACGGTAAAGGTTTACGTCAGTTAACCAAAAGTTAGACATTAAAAAGGGGGCGGTGGCAGTTTTGTAAATATCAGACTTCATTAATTCAATTTTAACGTCAGTTGTTTTAAGGACTGACGTTAAAAGTGAAGTGACTCACTTTTAACGTCGGTCCTTACATCAACAGACGTTAAAGGTTATTTTAATAATTTTTTTATCTAGTATACGTACCCTTCCGCATTGTCTTCCTCAAAGTTTCAGTTTCACAATTGCTTTGATGTTTTGTGTTTCTGTTTTGAAAACTAAAATATATGTGTGAAGTATAAGTTGAATCAATAACCCAAACCGAATCTCATTCATGAAGTGTAATACAGACTGATACAGAAGATTAAAAGGGTTTAAAATCCTATAAAAAGTTACATTGAAAGGGTTTAAAATCCTAAACATTTGTTGAGGCTTCGTTCCCTTCACGGGAGAGCAAGAGAGGTGAGTCGTGCGACTGAGTTTTCCAGAATTCAATGAGGAGGTTGTGTGGCAAAGCATAAGGCCACTTTTGGAACCCCTTATCACACCCGAAACATTAAAGCTACATCCCATCAGAGAGTTTTATGAAATATGCCAAAGGGAAAACTATACTCCGAAGGGTGCACTCGATCTGTTTTAGCAATGGTCTTAGAACAGTCACTTGCATCCTTTAAGACCTCAGAAAACTGGGGGGCATGAGAGAGCTCAAGAGAGGCAAAAACAGGTGAACTAGATCTGTTTCAAGCAAAGGCAGTGGTTCTAGAGACTTCCATGACGGTCACTTGCTGCCAAAGCTGAGGTTTTGGAACTGTGATGCCCGAGCACCTGATTTGCCCTCCAGCAGCTAATTCTCCGGAAGGATGATAAGGTGAGCAACTCACATTACGTGATTTACACAAGCTTATCACCCATGTTACGTGATTTACACAACCTCAGAAGTTGTTTGACCATTAAGACAAAGATCTTTGAGTCTAGGAATAGGAAGAAAGAGTGATGAAGTTAATCTCCATGGCAGAGCCATATTGTGAAGCCGAAAATTAAAAGGATGGAAGGAAGCTATTTATAGGAGCAGGAGATGAAGTTACTAAGCTATTCTGATTTTCTTGAAAACTTATCTATAAACTTAATGCCCATTAAGAGGATTAAGTTACAAGGTGCATGGGTAAGTAGCACAGTAGTCAAAGGAATGAATGTTTTTGCAGATATCTATACACTTTTAACGTCAGTTGTTTAAAAAAACTGACGTTAAAAGTGTTTTTAAAATAAAAAATATTTATTGTTAACGTCAGTTTTATATACAACTGACGTTAAAAGTGTGATTTTTACTTCAGTTAAATAAATAGCTGACGTAAATAATCCTATATATTATAAAATTGCAGAATGAATATTGGAAATAATGTAATTAATATACGGGAACTTGGTAGTCATAAATTAAGTTGACGTTAAAAATGAGGTGGTGGCAGTTTGTAAATATTAAATCACTATTTGCGTCAGTTCTTTAAATAACTGACGTAAATAATTATGAAACTCATTTCATTGGTTGTCATGTCCTTGTTGTCCCTCTTAACGCAGATCACTCCATATAGTGCAGTTTATTTCTAAACCTTTTTTTAAAACAAGTTTGTATTTAATTTTTATTAATTAGCTTCAATTAGTAAACAAATTCTTGTGCAAATTAAAATAAATAAACACTTAACATAAAACAAGTTATATGTATAATCAAACCGTATCTCATTGAAGCGATTCATAAGTTAAAATTATATGATTAAAAGATAAAAAATTTCTGCAACATAGCCCTAAAATATAAAAAAGTTTCTGCTTCAACATCATTTTCTTCTCAGTCCTGTCATCAGAAACTCCAATGGATGCATCACCTCCCTCACTTGAATTCCATGATGCAAAGTAAATCCTCAGTCACTAGCAGCGAAAGCAAAGTGAAAATGGATCTTTGCATCTTTCTTCTTCACTGGAATTCCTTGATGCATCGTCTTGAATCCACAGTCACTTGCTTCCAAAGCAAAGTAAAAGGGATGACGGGGATGAAATAAAGTGAGAGAATCACATTACGTGATTCACCCAACCTTCCCATCCATGTTATGTGATTTACACAACCTCAGAAGTTGTTTGACCATTAAGACAAAGATCTTTGAGTCTAGGCATAGGAAGAAAGAGTGATGAAGTTAATCTCCATGGCAGAGCCATATTGTGAAGCAGAAAAAATTAAAAGGATGGAAGGAAGCTATTTATAGGAGCAGGGGATGAAGTTACTAAGCTATTCTGATTTTCTTGAAAACTTATCTAAAAACTTAATGCTCATTAAGAGGATTAGGTTACAAGGTGAATGGGTAAGTAGCACAGTAGTCAAAGGAATGAATGTTTTTGCAGAAATTAATAAACTTTTAACGTCCGTTGTGTAATACAACTGACGTTAGAAGTGTGAGTGTTTTTAACGTCAGTTTCTTAAGACAACTGACGTAAAATGTTGTTTTATTTTGATTATAATGTTTACACCCGCGCGCCTTCTGCACTTCTCTGTACGTCTCTTTTCTCTTTTCATCACGCTCAACCCTCACTCTCAACCCTCACTCTCACTCTCACTCTCACTCTGCCCTAATCGCGAGCTCATCTCCACCGCAACCACCGCGAGGGCTTCTTCGCCACCACCGTGAGGTACACTCTTAACCCCTAACTCTGTCTTTCCCGCTCATTCTTTGCAATAACTTGACATCTCTCTTTCCCCTTCCCGCGCACTAACTCTCCTTGTCCCTCTGCTCTCAGTAACCACATCGAACGTTGGCCACCACTCGAGCTTCCCCACCACCACCATGCGAGCGCCAATTTCTGGTGAGTCTTTAGGGCACATTTTTTTATTTTTGGTTTTGAATGTATGTTGAACTGTAGTCTCAGTAGTTGAAACTTGAAACTGTGAGTTTGAGTTGTTTGGAATGTCTCTATTTTTGGTTTTGAGTGTATGTTGAAACTGTAGTCTCAGTAGTTGAAACTTGAAACCGTGAGTTTGAGTTGTTTGGAATGTCTCTATTTTTGGTTTTGAGTGCATGTTGCTCTGCTGGTTGATCTGTCACGGCCGTGATCAGTTCTGCATGTGAGGGTCTAGTTCAGTTGGCACGTTACGGCCGTGATGGACATCACTCTAGTTTTCAATCTCCCGTATTGTCCTTATATTGGATAGATGTTTTGTATATCTACAGGACCTATCTAGTTATTTTTATTTATACTTCTGTATTTATTTTAAGTTATAACCTATGTTAATACATATATATTGTTTCTGAACAGGCATACATATGGATCAGTCGGATAGCCCACATGCACGGGAGGACACTGTGGGGGCTTCGCAGGACCCGATCACGCCTATGCCAGATTCTAGTGTAAGTTTACATGTTATATACTATCTTTAGTCCTTATTTTTAATGTAAGTTTATAATGTTATAACCCTCTATTTTATCATTTTTTTGTCCACACAGACATCACAGGCTCATAGGAAACGGGGTCGAGGAGCCACCTCGTTGAAGAAACTAGAGAAGGACAGGCAAAGCGGACAGAAGCTTGAGGTGTCCTTCGATGCTAATCTAAATGCCCAGGGACCCCGTGCTAAAGAATTTAATAAGTGGGTGTTTCTACAAGCGAAGCAGCACGTAAGCATCAACTACAACCACTGGAATGACGTTCCACAGAACGTTAAGGATCAGATTTGGGAGGCTATCACGGTATTTTACCTTTACATTCGTTTGATTTATATTATTAGATAATTATCCGAGTTATAATCCATCCAGTTGTTATGTATTTAATGTGTAGGTAGCTTGGATTGTGCCAAATGACGAGAATCATCGTCATAAATGTATGAAAATGGCATCAAAGCGTTGGAATGGGTTCAAGCATGATCTTACCAAGTACTATGTATCTGGGAAGAAGCGGCTTGATAAAATGTTCTCGGATTATCCTTGGATTGATCAGGATACTTGGGATATGTTTGCCAGGAGTCGACAGGATGGAGAATTTCAGGTTGGTTGATTAAGTTAATTTTGTATGCTTATTATAGATCATTTAACTGTATTCAATTATGTGTTATTATTTGAATAGGCTAAGGCAAATAAGGGTCGGCAGAATCAGGCAAAGAACGTCCACCGCCACACCATGTCTCAGGGTGGGTACCAGACTCGGATCGAGCAGATGATGGCGGATGGGCTGAGGACGAATCAGGAAGAGCACTCTGCTAGGATTGAAAGAGGAGAGGTGCCTGAGGGCACACCATTAAGTCCTCCGTAGGACATCGATCGCGAGGATGTCTGGTTAGCCGACCGCATGATGATGAGTGTGATTCCACCTCATCTTTGTCCATCATTTTGCATGCATTTTCATGTAGTTTAGGCATATTTTTATTAGATTTTAGGTTAATTTTCCTTTGGAACGGGTAAGGCGGTTTTCGTGTGTTGTTTTGCAGATATCAAGGGTAAATTGCTCAAGATCAACCATGATGAAGTTTGGATGAAGATGGAGCTTTAAAACTGAAGAAAATGAGCCAAACAGAGCCCATCACGGCCTAGCCGTGATGCCCATCACGGCCATGATCGAGCAAAACTGAAAAAGAACAAAGGTCAAGTCGAGTCTGTCACGGCCTAGCCGTGATAGCCATCACAGCCGTGACCCAAAACCACCACAAGTCAGAAGCTGTCAGGGCCAGGCCATGATGGCCATCACGGCCGTGATGGCCGTCACGGCCAGGCCGTGATGAGCATCACGGTCATGACAGACCAACCAGCGAAGAATTTTCAAGGCAGAATCCGTCACGGCCAGGCCGTGATAGCCATCATGGCCGTGACGCGTATTACTTGGCTCAGAAGTAACAGAATTGGATCTAATTTGAGTTGGATTAGGACTCTAACTGCCGAATTCTATAAATAAGGGACCAGGCAGAGGCAGAAAACATCAGACCTTTGGGGCTACTACTCTAGGCATAGATTATAGATCTCTTCTCTTCTTCTCCTCTCTTCTCTTTTCTGATTTTCACTATGTTGTCAACCCAGCTTGTCATGTCCATGGCAAGACTGGAGTAGTAGTTTGTTTCTAGGGACTAGGGCTCTGCCCGAGGTTTGTAAATGATGTTGATTTGATGTAAAATCGTTGTTGATTTCGTTATTGTTTTAGATCTGATTTCTATTGTGTTAATCACTCATAAATTTCGGCAACCGTTTATTTGCGTGACGTAGACGTTCTAAGGAGGAACCTAGCGGTGAACTTAGGTGTCGGACCTATAGAAGTCAGACTTGGGACTGAAATCACGAGAGTTAGAAGCCGTCCCTCGAGGAGCAACGAGTTGTCACGGAACGTAAAGGGTCCAATCTGGGATCGACTACCACGAGAGTAGGGGTCGGGTCAATTGGGCACGGCTTTTGTAACCCGAGAGGGAGCTTAAGCTATCAGAGGATAAACTCGCCTTCAAGGCAATTTCGGTAATCAACAAAGGTAAATCAGATTAGCAACATAAACAGCCTCAAAGGTAACCCAAATCCCTAGGAATCCATTTAGATCGAAAATCCCAAAAACAATTGTTTTCTGTTTTAATTGTTCTCTGCTCATCTATCTCTTAATTTTCCAATTCAAACATTTTTCAAAACCCTCTAAAAAGTCCAGATCTAATCGATTCGAAAACCGATTGCGATTCGAGAACACAGTCTCTGTGGGTTCGATATCTTTTATTACTTGACAGCAATCCGGTACACTTGCCGGAATCGCACGTGCATTCGCACGCTATCAAGTTTTTGGCGCCGTTGCCGGGGACTGTGCCTTTTCGAATCTCAATTCAAATTTTGGATTGATTTTTCTGGACCCTTTTCTTTTTATTTGATTTTTATTTCTGAAAAAAAAATCAAAAAATCAAAAACATTCTTTTCCTTCTATTGTATCCATCTCTCTGTGTGTTATATGCAAAGATCTCTAAGTCTTGGGAGCCTTGGTGAGATTGATCCGGAGATCGAGAGGACCTTCCACAGACGTAGAAGACTACAAAGAGAGGGAGAAAGGTTGAGTCCCGTTCCACTCATGGCGAATCAACCGGATACAAAACCTTTGAAGGATTACGCAGCCCCAAATGCGAGAGGCTTGCGAACTGGGATTGCAAGGCCAGAGATTGAGGCGGAAAACTATACCATACCACCTATGCTAATCAACATGATTAGGCAACATCAATTCGGAGGATTGCCTTCGGAGGACCCGACCGATCACATAGAGACATTTTTAGAGTTCACCGATGCAATCCGGATTCATGGAGCCTCAGTCGATGTTGTGCGTTTGAGACTGTTCCCCTCATCTCTCACTGGAAAGGCGAAGGCCTGGCTTAAGCAAATCCCCACTAACACTTTGACCACTTGGGACCAACTGGAGCAGGCGTTCTTGGAGAAATTCTTCCCTCCATCCAAGACGGCCTACATAAGAACCCAGATCACCGGCTTCTTCCAGAAAGACGGAGAATCATTATCGGAAGCCTGGGATCGTTACAAGGGACTGCTGGAGTCGTGCCCACATCACGAACTCGAGAGGTGGTTAATAGTGCACACCTTCTATAACGGATTAGACTACTCTTCGAAGGTGTCACTAGATTCTGCAGCCGGTGGAGCGTTTATGAATAGGCCTCTTACTGAGGCATTCAACATCATCGAGAATGTCGCCACCAACTACCACCAATGGGGATCCGAAAGAGGTAATAACCCGAACAAGATTTCGGGGGGTAAGTTTGAGGTAAATAGCACAGATCTCATTATGTCAAAGATAGACTCACTTAATAAACGTTTTGATCGGCTTGAAAGAGCTAATGTGAGTGCATTAGGTGCTACTAACCTTGTTTGCGAGATTTGTGGAATGCAGGGACATGACATGATGGGATGCCCACATGGATCTGGCGCTTCGGGTGAGCAAGTGAACTCTTGTAACAACTACTATGATACGAACCCGAAGCTGCCCAACTATGCTCCCCCAAATCCCTACAACCAAAGAAGGAACAACCCTTACCTCTCCTACGGCAACTACAGCAACACGCTTAATCATGAGTTCCAAGAGGGTCAAGGTAATAAGAGAGCAGCACCGGGGTATCCTCAGGTACAAAGATCTAAACTCGAGACTTTATTTGAAAGTTTTGTTGAAACTCAGACAAAACAGAATGAGGAGTTTAGACAACAAGGAAGGGCAGTGAGTGAAGCAATAAAGGATCTAGCATCTAAGGTAGACAACTTAGCAACTCATAACAAGATGCTAGAAACCCAGATTGCCCAACAAGCCATCACGAACTCGAGACCTAAGGGTACATTCCCGGGGCAACCCGAAGCAAATCCCAATGAGCATTGCAATGTCATACACTTGAGGGATGATAAGCTTGGGGTGGGGGTAGCTGAAATGGAGGTGGAACCGGAGGAGGACACGAGCGAAAAGGAAGAGCCAGAACCGAAATACGTCCCTCCACCACCGTACCAACCCCCGATACCTTTCCCACAGAGGTTGGTCAGGAAAAAGCAAGGAGATGTAGAGACTAAAATGCCTTCTAAACTGAAAGACCCAGGTAGTTTCTCCATCGCTTGCTCGATTGAACAAGTGCAAATAGACCAAGCCTTGTGTGACTTAGGGGCTAGTGCAAGCTTGATGTCCCTCACTATCATGGAAAGGTTGGAAAGCAAAGAGTTGAGACCATTCAAATTCCCCTTACAAATTGCGGATGGCTCAACTAGGACTCCTCTAGGCATACTAGAGAATGTTCCTGTAAAGGTAGGGAAAATTCTCATCCCTACCGACTTCCTGGTATTGAACATGAAAGGGAATTCTAAATTCCCCATCATTTTAGGAAGGCCATTCTTGGCAACCGCTGGAACGGTAATAGACGTAAGGAATGGCAAACTCTCTCTAAATGTAGAGGAAGGTAGGGTAAATTTTCAGTTGACTAACTCTTGTAACAACCCTCCTTTTGAGAGCCATGTGTGCAGAATTGATGTAACGTCTCCAGCGGTAGAGAAAGAACTTAGCATGGAAGCAACCCCAAAGATATGCATGGTTGGAGATGCACCCAGTGGTGAAGTTGGAATTGCTGTCCATGCAGAAACAATACTTCCGCCGGGAGGAAGGAAGGCTAGGAAGCTCCGAGAGAAAAGAGCAAAGCGGAAGCGTTACTGGCCGTATGAGCAGAAACGGCTATTTGAAGGAGCTCCATGGAAAAGAAGTGTTCCTGCACTTCTACGCCCAAATGACCCCCGGTTGACTTGAGGAAGTATGGTCAAGCTTAAGACCATAAATAAGCGCTTCTTGGGAGGCAACCCAAGTTTTCTTTCCCTTTTTCCTTTTGTTTTTGATTTAACCTCTTGAATAATTTGAGAAGATCAAGAGGCAAAAATATCATTAATAAGTTTGTCTAGTGTTTTCAGGTTGAGAAAGAGAAGAAGAGCATAAAAAAATAAAGTCAGAGGCCATCACGCCCTGGCCGTGACCCTGGCCGTGACAGTGGTCACGGCCGTGATGAACTAAACAAGAGCACAGAGAGCATCACGGCCTAGCCGTGACAACCATCACGGGCTTGATGAGTAGGATGCCAAGATCCGAGAGCATCACGGCCTAGCCGTGATGTAGATCACGGCCGTGACAGGGCAACTCCTGAGGATCAGAAACGATCACGGCCTGCCCGTGATAAGCCTCACGGCCGTGATACAATTTCTACCCAAGTTTTGACTGGAATGTGAAGCCAACACCCGCTACCGACTCGGTAAGTTGTTCCATTTTTCTCCTCTCTCCGACTTGATTATTTACATTGGAGACAATGTAAGTAATCAAGCTTGGGGTGGGGGTATTTATTTTTGCATTTGCATTGTTGCATTCATGTTGCATTCACATAGGCTTAGATTGGTATGATCACATTCTCTAGATTTCCCCTCACTTAGAACATGCATCCGATTGTAAAAACTTGGAGCCAAATGAATTGAGATAGTGAATTTTGAACCCAATTTTTCATTATTCTTGTGATATGGCTAAAAATAAAAATCTTGAGATAATCATTTGATAGTTGATAATTAGCATGTGGTTCCTTAAACTTGTGTACCTCACTGATTTTTGAACTACTAAATGTAAGATTTTGATCCAAAAGGGGTATTCACTAAATCTACCCCATTTCTTGTGCTAGAGTGTTGTAATTCCTCTTGGACTGTATTTTCTAGAACTTGACTTGAAACCATTTCAAAACTTAAAAATTTCTGAAAACATTTTTGGAAATGATTGAGGCACTAGGTATTTTTCCGGCCTCCCGAGCTTTGAATGATAAATGCTACCCCTTAGTTGCCCAATTTTGAGCCTAAAGAAAAAAATATTTTTCTTGGTACCTTGAATTAATTTGATAAATAGTGCTCGGTATGGCACCTTTTAAAGTATTACAAAAAGGGCAAAATGGTAGTTGGAAAAAGTATGGGATGAAAAAGCTAGAAAGTAATTTCTCTTGAGCTATAAATCTCCCCTTCTCCAAACAAATAAAAATGAAATAAACAAAGAAAAAAAAATGGAGAAGGGGATGACAAAGAAAGTGAGAAATGAAAAGAAAAAGAAAAAAAAAATTAAATGAAGGAAGAAAGGTGGAAAAGTAAACCAAAGCCCAAAAAGGGGTTTTTTAGAAGGTGTCATGCTTTGTAATGTTTGATAATCTGTCTAGCCTTCTTGAAATTCCCTTTCCTTGATTTTCCCACCTTACAATAAATCCCATGGCCACATTACAACCAAAGGAAAAGACCTCTTGATTCTTAAGTGTTTTCATTAATAAAGTGGAGATTTGGTTAATGGTCAAGCCTATGGTAAAATACTTTCCTTGAGGAAATGGAGTGAATTGTCATAAACCCTAAAACACTTGAGTGAGGTGAGATGAGTGCCCAAATCAGTGAGGACATGAACTTGAAAAGAAAAAAAAAAAAACCTAAGCTTCTAATTGGACTAGAAATTGATTATCTCTTGAGTGCTTATTAAAAATGCCTATTACTTGGATTAGCTTCTAGGGTTCTTGGTTCACTATCCATGCTTTGAATGATTTATATCTTATGGCTGTAGTAATTGCTTGAGGACAAGCAAAGTTTTAAGCTTGGGGTGATTTGATGAGTGTGATTCCACCTCATCTTTGTCCATCATTTTGCATGCATTTTCATGTAGTTTAGGCATATTTTTATTAGATTTTAGGTTAATTTTCCTTTGGAACGGGTAAGGCGGTTTTCGTGTGTTGTTTTGCAGATATCAAGGGTAAATTGCTCAAGATCAACCATGATGAAGTTTGGATGAAGATGGAGCTTTAAAACTGAAGAAAATGAGCCAAACAGAGCCCATCACGGCCTAGCCGTGATGCCCATCACGGCCATGATCGAGCAAAACTGAAAAAGAACAAAGGCTGAAGTCAGAGTCTGTCACGGCCTAGCCGTGATAGCCATCACAGCCGTGACCCAAAACCACCACAAGTCAGAAGCTGTCAGGGCCAGGCCATGATGGCCATCACGGCCGTGATAGCCGTCATGGCCAGGCCGTGATGAGCATCACGGCCATGACAGACCAACCAGCGAAGAATTTTCAAGGCAGAATCCGTCACGGCCAGGCCGTGATAGCCATCACGGCCGTGACGCGTATTACTTGGCTCAGAAGTAACAGAATTGGATCTAATTTGAGTTGGATTAGGACTCTAACTGCCGAATTCTATAAATAAGGGACCAGGCAGAGGCAGAAAACATCAGACCTTTGGGGCTACTACTCTAGGCATAGATTATAGATCTCTTCTCTTCTTCTCCTCTCTTCTCTTTTCTGATTTTCACTATGTTGTCAACCCAGCTTGTCATCTCCATGGCAAGACTGGAGTAGTAGTTTGTTTCTAGGGACTAGGGCTCTGCCCGAGGTTTGTAAATGATGTTGATTTGATGTAAAATCGTTGTTGATTTCGTTATTGTTTTAGATCTGATTTCTAGTGTGTTAATCACTCATAAATTTCGGCAACCGTTTATTTGCGTGACGTAGACGTTCTAAGGAGGAACCTAGCGGTGAACTTAGGATTTCTAGGGTATTTCACTCGTAAAGCCCGACTGCCACTGGTTTGTGAGATGTGGATGATCTAAGGAGGAACCTAGCGGTGAACTTAGGTTATTTGCATGACTGAGACATTATAAGGAGGAACCTAGCGGTGAACTTAGGTGTCGGACCTATAGAAGTCAGACTTGGGACTGAAATCACGAGAGTTAGAAGCCGTCCCTCGAGGAGCAACGAGTTGTCACGGAACGCAAAGGGTCCAATCTGGGATCGACTACCACGAGAGTAGGGGTCGGGTCAATTGGGCACGGCTTTTGTAACCCGAGAGGGAGCTTAAGCTATCAGAGGATAAACTCGCCTTCAAGGCAATTTCGGTAATCAACAAAGGTAAATCAGATTAGCAACATAAACAGCCTCAAAGGTAACCCAAATCCCTAGGAATCCATTTAGATCAAAAATCCCAAAAACAATTGTTTTCTGTTTTAATTGTTCTCTGCTCATCTATCTCTTAATTTTCCAATTCAAACATTTTTCAAAACCCTCTAAAAAGTCCAGATCTAATCGATTTGAAAACCGATTGCGATTCGAGAACACAGTCTCTGTGGGTTCGATATCTTTTATTACTTGACGGCAATCCGGTACACTTGCCGGAATCGCACGTGCATTCGCACGCTATCACATGACAAAGATGGGATCTTTTAAAGTTGATGCCACTCGCGAAGTGGCAGATAAGATTGTAAGTAAATAATTAACTTGATTTCAATTGATATTTGTATAGATATTTGCAACACTTTTCACTTGCATGTTTTTTCATTTTTTTTCATTATAGATGGATCTTAAAGCACAATCGTCCCAAGGCTCATTCGTCCCTTCTGGACGGCGGGACGTCTTGATGACTACTCTAGGCAAGAAAGACCATCCTGGTCGGGTTCTCGGTGTTCTTGGGAACGTGACCATCAAAGAATATTATGGCAAGTCTGCTTCACGAAAGCGGGTGGTCGATGAAGCATCAATTTTGGCTGACATTACTCAGCACCTCATGTCCAACCCAGCTATTACAACACATCTGATGCAAAGCTTAATATCCAACCCGGAATTCAAGCAGGCGCTTGCCAGAGAGCTTTCCTCCGTCGGTACATCCCAGGACACCGCAGGGCATGCCAACCCTTTACATGTGAGCACAAAAGAGAGTTTTAGTAGGGCACATGTGGAGGACGATGAGTTGGCAGCTAGGGAGCGGGAGTTCGAAGTCCAACGCCATGAGCATGAGTTGGAAATGAAAAGGCGTGAGCTTGAGTTGGACTACAAACGACGTGAGCTCGAAATGTTAACAAAGGTATGTATTCATTATTAATGTCCAAATTAGTCAAATAATTACTTGTGTTTTTTTAATTATCAACAACTTATCTATTTTATTTTTCCTAAACTGAAGGCCAAGTCGACGTCGGTGTCGCTGTCACCTATCACTCGTTTGTTCTCACTTGGTGAGGATTATGCGTTTTGAGAGTTTTGAATGTCCATTGGAGCACGATGGATGGGTGGCACGCCCAGATCAACGGAGGATATTTACCTTCTGTGGTGACGATCTCGGGAACGCCTGCAGAAATAACGTCTGGATGAACAACAATGTTTTCAGTCTCTGGTGCACGTAAGTTAATTTTAATTTTATAACTTATTTATTTTTGGTATTTTTCCATTTAATAATTTATTTTAATTTCAATATATATATTATGTAATTAACATCCACACCTTTTCATATCTTAGGTATCTCCATCGTCTTCAGCTTGATAAGGGGGTTGCCTCAGTTTTTCGGCTTCTTAGATCCGTCAATCCTTCTGCCGGAATTCTTTGCTGGCGATGCATTGAGTAAATACTTAGGGAAGTTGTTGGGAGACAATCAGAAAGAATTATATCTGGCTCCCTACTGTATGAAAAGCCACCGGCGCTTGTTCGTACTTCACCCGTCTAGGCATACTTGTCATATTCTATTGCTCTCTCCACCAACAGCCGCCACAGGTGGTGTTGGAAGCTGTAAATAAGTAAGTAACTAATCTTAAATTTAATTTAAGTTTTAATATCAGTTGTTTTTAGTTTCTTACACACATCATATATGAATTTGTTAATTGATCGACATGATTATTTGTTTATGATAGCGCTTAAGGCGAGTAGCATAAGTTGCGCCAACGGAAAAGTAGGACTTCTAAGGCTAAAGCAAATCTTGTATGGAACATCATCAAGGTTTGGTAGTTTATTTATCAAATAATTAATATTATAATTACTAATTTATATGTATATTCAACTGACATTGAAATTAATTTTGTTGGTAGTCTCGATTTCAAAATGACGGGTGGTCGTGCGGCTATTATGTGATGCTTCATATGCTGAACATAGTCTCCACATCTATTACGGATGGATGGAATAAGGTAATATTTAAACAACTTGTTAAATTATATATTATAGTTTTGAAGATGACTTGCATTGATGTTATTGTTATTATTTGAACGTGTGTAGGCATTTAACAACCAATCGTCTATTCAAGAAGATGAGTTAAGAGACTTGAGGATGCGCTTTGCTGAATTCTTCTTCAAGTATGTGGCTGAAAAAGGAATTGACAAGATACCTCCGCAATACTTAGATAAATAGTTTTTTTGTTAGACTTTAGAAACTAATTAATAACATGTATATATATATATCCTTAGATTGGTAGTTTTGTTTTTTAGACATTGGAACTAAAATTTATTTATATATATACATAGGTTTTGGTTTTAAGTCCCCCCATTGTTCCATTTTTCCTTTGCAATTCTGTAATGTGTGTGATATTCTGTGTTACTGGGATATTTACTGAATGCAGGGATAGCTGAGGGGAGTGATATTTTAAAACTGAATTTTAAAAAAAAAATCTATTAATGTCAGTTGTATCAAACAACTGACGTTAATAGTATTTTATAAAATATACAGTACACTATTAACGTCAGTTGTAATAAACAACCGATGTTAAAATTAAACATTTAACGTCAGTTCTTTATAACAACCGACGTTAGTTTTAACAAAATTAACGTCCGTTGTCTTAAAGAACTGACGTTAATAGTTTTATGTTTAACGTCAGTTGTTTAAAAAAATGATGTTAATTTTTACAAAATTAACGTCAGTTTTGTTAAAGAACTGACGTTAATAGTTTTATATTTAACGTCAGTTCTCAACTGACGTTAAAATATTAACTATTAACGTCAGCTGTATTTACGTCAGTCAGTATTCTAACGTAAAAAATCAATTTTAACTGACGTAAAAAGCACTTATTGCACTAGTGTATCTATGACCCCTTTACCTCTTCTAGTGATTAATCCTGTTTCGTCTTCACCTCCTTCTGAGCTCATAGAAGATGAAATTGTAGTTGAAGGACCTGGCATGAATGCCACTATTTTTGGCTCGGGTGGTCATGAAGAAGGAACTGCTGAGTCCATCTCCAAACAAAGCTCATCAGGAAAGCACTCTTTTCACCCACTAGCTTTGGCTGTTATGCATCCTTCAGATCACCCTGAACACTCCAGAGCCTTACACACTTTTCAAGAATCTGCTGAAAGTTCAAGACAACTTGCACTGCCACAGAACCTTGAAGAGATACTTGGCAAAATAGTTGATGACAGAGTTGGCAAGATAGTTGATGAAAAGTTGAGAAGATGACTGAGAAAATTAAGGAGGATGTCCAACAACAAGTTCAAACATCAATGGCTCCAACCTTAGAAGTTGTCAACAAAATGCTGGAATTCCTGATGGATTTCAAGAAAAGCCAGACTCGGAACCCTCCACCTCCACCACCACCACCTCCTCCCGCCTAACCTTAACCTTTTATCTTTCTTTTTATATACTGACAATGATGGTCTACTCCTTTTACTTTTCTGGCTGATGACAAAAAGGGGGAGAAAGGAAAAAAAAAAAAAGAGATTTTTTGATATAAATAAAGGGTCAATTTTTGAAAAGCTCATATTTGTGTACATATGCATATTATGTTTTCTACTTGATAACTACTCTGATACTTATGTTTGTCTATTTGCTCAGATATCTGCTGACTATGCTTATTTATTCCTTCATATATACTTTGAGTTTGATAAGTTGTTGTACTTATCTATTAGCTTATATGAATTTGTATCATAAGCTTTTACTATTTATTTATCTGAATGCTTTATCTTAGGTGGAGCCCTGCGGGCTCTCTTAGACTTTGCTTTTCAAATTTAATTAGTTTTGTCATCATCAAAAAGGGGGAGATTGTTGGAACCAAAGTGGTTTTGGACTAAATAATCTCTACATTTTGATGTTAACAAAAGGATTAAATTTGCTTGGCAAAGTGTTGGTTGAGATCTAACATGTGCTTTCAGTTATGCAGGAATATTTAATTATACGTAATAGAAACTTGGGATAAGTCTTCATTGAAAAATACACGTCCACCCTTGTAGACAAGCTGCTCAATGTTTTGGTAAAAGTTATTTATTTATTTATTTGAGTAGACGTGTTTTCTTAAGTAGACGAGGCTCTAAATGCTTACTAGACGGAAATCAAAATATACTTATTAGATACAGCAAGTCCAAAGACTTAATAGTAAACGTGTCTAGATTACCACGTGAGCAGACGAAAGTAATTGGTAAAATTGAATGAACTGAAAAATAAAGTAATCAGGTAGACGAGCTCTATCTGTCACGTCACTATATGGAGATCTTTATAACTCATTGAGGTATAGCAAGTCCAAAGACTTGATAGACGAGAGGATATGCCACATCATCAGACGAGTAAAATAATTTGTTGAAACAGACTTGGTCTCACATATAACTAAGTAGACGGAGTTTTTAAGTAGACGAGCTCCATCTTTGAATGAATAAATGCAATCCGAATCTATGGAATTTATTTCAAATGATTGATATTTATTTCAATAGAATATTTGTTCTTCACATTTGTCTTATCTGCTTTAATGTTTTACCTTGTTGTAAAAGAAACATAGTACCATCAAGAAATACAAAAAGCAAAATCGTACAATGAGATACTGCAACACGATCTGTACGATGACAACTTTATGACTGAAAAAGTTGGATTGTACACAAAAGAGGAACAACAAGTTGTCAAGCTGCAATATTCAGAGCAGTAAGCCTCCAATTTCATGCTACCTCGATAACCAAGAGTACTATTCAGCATTGCCACAATCAAGCTATCAGTCACAACGGATATCATGCATTAAATGATATATCTAAACGGGATTATTCAAAATAACCGTTGAAGAAATACAAGTGAAGAAGAATGTCACTATAAATAGAAGACCTGAGATACTGAAGAAGAAAAACTCTTGCCAGCACAACCTTGCTAGCTCAACTTTTGCCATTCAATAATCACTCATATTTCTATAAGAGCAAGAGTTTGTATTCTTTAGTTTGAATATTATGAAAATATCCATCTGATCTTAAACTTTCATATCCTCACAAATAGTGAGTTAAGAAGATCAAACGTTGAATCCCTTTGTTAGAGTTAGAGCCTGAAAAGCCTTGGTAAGAAAGAAATACTTGTAGCCTAGAGAGGTGTTGAATACTTGGTCGTAATCTATTTTGGGAAATAGTGGAGAAAAACCTTCAGGTAGAAGGGACTGGACATAGCTCTTGGTTGGAAGAGAGTGAACCAGGATAAAACATTTTGTGTGAATCTTTTACTCCTAAACTCTTACAACTTTATTTGTTTCTTACTAACTGAGGGATTTTGATATTGCTTTTGTTAAAGCCTTTTAAAAAGATCTATTTCTTTGTGCTTGCTTCTGATTCTAATCTCCTTGTGTATAAAAATTGTTTTAAAGATTGTTTTCGAAAATTATTAACAAACATAATTCAACCCCTCTCTTATGTTTACCTGTGTCAACTTGAAGTTATACGATCCTTTATCTAAGTCAAATGTTCTGTTGACTGATAGCACTAATGTAAACTGATCTTCACTTGTTTGATTAGTGTACACGAGAGAAAATTATTGATAGTAGTAATTTCATCATTCAGGACTCCTATTCTCTGTTCTCCATTTTTTCCTCAAACCTAAAAGAGAGATTTCTCTCAAGTAATAGACAGATATAAGTACACTAGTACAAAAAAAGTCTTTCTACAATAGTTGAAAAAGACTTTTTATATCGGTTGATCAATCGTTATAGATACGCTCGATGTAGAATGTAACACCTCATTTTTCGTAAATAAACTTAGTGCTTTCATATATGTTATATATACTAGTATTTTGCATCCGTGCGAGGCAGGGATCATCAATTACTATTATTATTGATAGCATTGTTATCATTAATAACTTGAATTGTGTCTCTATATGTACGAAACTTTTTTTTCCTTTATCCCAAATTAAGTCCACTATGTCAAACATTTTCTTGACTTATTTCACATATTGCTTTCAATATTTCCTTCTCACCCATAATGGTGGTACTCATTCATCTCCAAGGCTTTTTATTTATAGACAGAAGTGATCAAGAAAAACCTTGAAACAATTTTATCTATAATTTGAGTGCAAAGAATTGAATATTATTTTTATTTTAAAATGATATTACAATACGTAATGTAACACTATGTGTTAAGTGTTTCTCTTCGATTATTACTAATGATCAACTAATCCTCTTAAATCATGTGGTGCTGACACATGTCACTTTATTATAAAATCATCAATTCCCCTTATTAATTAGTATAGATATAGATTTATTATTTAAAAGAGAAAAACAAAGGTAAGGATGAAGAAAAAAATAGATTAGAAAATATGAATAGCTCTACCTCTATTTATGTCAATTCAGAGATTGTCGTCTTTGACTCCCAAAACATTGCACCTTTATCGGTTTGTAAATATTTTAAAACAAAAAACATATATAAATTTTAGAGAAAAAAAAATTCATCACTTGACATGTGGCTTGCACCATTGTGCTACACTAAAATCAGCATTTCCTCTTATTAATTAGTATAGATATAGATTTATTATTTAAAATAGAAAAAACAAAGGCAATGATATAGAAAAATACAAAATATGAATAGTTATGCCTCTATTTATGTCAATATAGATATTAGAAAAATAAAAAAAATAAAACAAAATTAAAAATAAAAAAATAAACGTAAAAAAAATTAAAGTTTTTTTTAAAAAAGTAAAAATAAATTTATTTTTAAAAAAAAAAAATTTTATAAAATAAAAAAAAGGAAAAAATCCTGGTGTTGACATGTGTATGTACAGTAAATTTATCTATCTAACTTTTATATTAGTACAGATGTTTGTGTATGCTTGTTATGTTTGTTTTTTATGCCTAAGTTCATGTTTAGGGAAGTTTATCCTTAGAAAGGTTCAATCATTTTAGAGTCCAAGTAATATGTTTCACCGTTTTGGCCATATCTTGAGTTCTAAATGTTCGATCGAGGTGATCTTTGTGGTGTTGGAAAACTAAGAGAATTATGTACAAGTCTTATTTTATGTGTTTTGGCCAATTCGATCATTTAGATGATCTCACAGTGCAATCTTTGAGCGCACCGTGCTCTGGAATTGAGCACGGCCGTGCTCAACGGGGAGCAAGGTCGTGCTTAGGTCTCAGGGTCTATAAATAGAGCAGTTTCATGAGGGTTGCAACCCAAACCTTCTTTTTGGCACTTTGGGCAATCCTAGTGCGAGAGAAACATCTTCCCTTCCCTCCTCTTGAACCCCTTGAAGTTCTTGGTGTTCTTGCTCTAGTTGTGGGAGAGAAGTAGCGCGATAGTGTCGTTTAAGGTAACGTTGTCTTCCCTTTCTCGTAGTCTCTTTTCTATTATTAGATCTAGATACATATTGGTTATCCTCTTCTTGTTTGACCAAGGCTTGGGGAAATCATCAAGTCGCTCGAGGGAACGCGTCTAGTTTTTCAACGTTATCGTTTTGAGAATCTTCATACCAGGTATGGGGCGAAGAAATAGTATGAGTATGTAGGCTTGGGGGTAGCATAAGACGAAGGGTTACCCATGACCCTTTCCTTGTTAACATGTTTGTATGTTTTTATGATCAATTGATATTTGATTATTATCTGTTGTGATGAAAATATTGGTATCAATGTTCTTATTATTGATTGATGTTGCCTGTTATGAACATGTTGAATATTGATGCCGTGTTATAATGAGTTTATAATGGTTATTGGTTGTTGCTTGATGTTGTGCTCTTAATGAGTGTTAATTGTTGAGGATGTTAATGCCAACAATGATGTTAAGACGTTAAAATACGTTAATGATAATAATGATAATTAAGGGATGTTTCTCCCAGTTGTTCATAAGACATGAATAGTGTGAGAGTTAAGGTTATGTTCATAGGGCTTAGTTAAAGACCCAAGAATTGATTAGTGAGTGTTCTAGGAACATTAATAACGAAGCTATGATTAAAGGATTAATTCCCCATGATGATAAGACGTGAATATGAATGAAGAACAGTTAAGATTAATGAAGTTGATGATCAATGGATTAATAAAAGTCAATTTGAATCTGTGAACTGTCCCAAGGATCTGGGAAAGGGTTTCTGACTCTTTCTGCCCGGATCAGTACGGCCACGCTCCATTGAGCACAGTCGTGCTTAACATGGAGCATGTCCGTGCTTCAGTTTGAAACCCAGAGCAGGGCGCGCATTTGAGCACGCCCGTGCTAAGCAGGCAGCACGGACGTGCTTGCCTGTAGGTCCAGCACGCCCGTACTAACCTAACCAGAACAGAAACCAGAATGTTGAAATAGGGGTTTTCACCCCAAACGCTTAAAAGACTTAATAAGATACCGACAGAACATGAAGACCAAAGACAAGTGATAAGATATTGTACCTTGATAGCCTAGTGTTCACTCCAAGTGATAAGATGTTGTACATTGGTAGCCTAGTGTTCGCTCCAAGGGGGCCTTGATGCTTGATGGTCAAGGTGTTGAGCTCTGGTGCTTAATGATCGGAGTGTTGTTAACGCTTAAAAGACTTAACGATGAATGTTAAACGATAATCCTCGATAGCCTAGTGGTCGATGTGTTAATGGTGATAAAACTTGGGTAGCCTAACGGGCCCAAGCGGAGGTGGTGGTTGTGGTTGTGTTGTTTGTCATGCATTCACGCATCGGAGATGTTGATGGGAGGTTGTGCAACATAAGGGAGGTTGTCCGAGAGTAAGACGATCTGGCCGTCCGCGGGATTCGTCCAAAAAGGAATCAAGTATACACCGTGGTGGCGCATCCGAGAATAAGATGTGTCGGTTGTCCTAGGGGTCCACCCATGGTTTGGTGGATTGCCCCGGCGTTGGTGCTTATTGGCCAATGTGGAAATTTAACCCCAAAGTTGGCATCCTGAGTTAGTTTGGATCCAAGTGCATAGTAGAGGAGTGGAGCAGAACTGCATTGCATAGCATACACGTTATATGATGATGATTGTTATGATATTGTTGTTTGATATAACATGCTTGTTTAATGTATGCTCATCTTGCTAACTGCTTCCTTGCCGTTATATTCATATATATGTTTCTTACTCCCTGTCTCTATGTTTCTTGTTTGTAGCATGTATCGTTTATGCAGAGGTCGATGTGCAGCCAGTTAAGGAGTGACTCTGAGGAACCGCGACTCGTAGATAGGATTTCCCGTTTTCAGTAGTTGTTTCCAGTTGTATCCGAGTTGTTTTATCGAATTGATTATACCAACTCTGTAATGTGTCATCGAGATTGGGTTCGTTTATGATTTTGTTTTATGTTATGTTTCCTTTATAAACATGTTTTGGTTATTTCCACGTTATGTTACAATGCGACAGTCTCTGCCTGATTTTGATAATTATATATATTTGCATGTGTTCTCTCTTTTTATGTGTTATCGCTTTTGAACGCATCCGGGATAGAGGGTGTCACATAAAAAGTAGGGACTTTCTACAACGATTGTCCAACCGTTGTAGAAAGTACATTTCTACATCAGTTGGAAGACACCACCGTTATAGAAAGTGTGATTTCTACATCCAAATTGTGGATTTTGGTGGACTTTCTACAATGATTGTGCTGACCAACCGATATAGAAAGTTGTGTTGACCAACCGATGAAACACCTCATTTGTTTCTATAGAACAAAGCTGGTTCGATTTTTTTCAAAAAATAAAATTTATCAGAAGAAAGAGCCTTGGTCACTGACTCACTGTTTGTCTATAAGCAACACTAAGCTCTAGATTACATTAAGTATATTTGAACTGATCAGTAGTCAGCATCAGCAGCAAATAACATCATTATGGAGGCTAACTGTAACCACAAATAACACAAGTCCCACCAATATGTCATGCCAAGCAATCCTCGTACCATACCCCATTAAATTTCTACGTGTGGATATACAATTTCATATCTTTCATTCAGCATAAACAACTAGGACAAAAGTGCAACTTCTATTATTCCACAATAATACAACACCACCAAAGGAAATGACTTAAATATCTGTTATCTCTCTTACTTTCTTTTTGTTGAAGTTCATCTTCTCAACAAATTCTCGATAGAGCATTTCATCTTCCTTTTTGGAAATCTCATAGTGAACTTCGTCCAAATCTTTGGTAATCCCAGGCATAACCTTGAAGTCAGGTTTGTAAGGAAGAGATGCAACATGGAACTCCCTATCATGGGAATTAAAGAATCTGCAACAAAAACAATTACATCAAATAACAATCACTTAACCACCCATTTGAAACCAACATTATTATCACTTAAATAAATAAAAAATGCATATAATTAAGTGAATGTGTGAACTGACTCAGGGAAAGTATCAAGCAAGACTTCAACAGAATCATCAAGAGGGTGGCCAAGCAAGTTGTGTGCATCAGAATTACTCTACAAAGGCCATTGCTTCATCATCACCTGATTGCCGATCCTGACATGCAAGAATGGAGACATCAAACAGTTATTCTTATTACTATGCATAAAAAAATAACAAACAATTTGAGCAAAACCAATTTAGCATGTTACTGTAGTATCATATCTCAAATGACCTTGAGCTGTTCAGCAAATCTCTTACGTTGTACTACAGGGTCGTTCAATTCAGTATATTCATTGCAAAGCTGAAAAGTAACAAAAACAGCTATAAGAAGCATGGAATCATTAATTTATTTTTAATATAACATAAACTAAATGATTTTACATCATGTTTATTAACAAACAATTCAAAACGTTCAGTCAGGCCTGGTTTTGATCTGTGCCACTTTGCCAAAGGACTCATTATTTCGGGATGGTTTATAATGAAGGTAGGATTCACACACGTTTCTTCCAAAAAGTGTCCCACAAGCTGCAACAGAAAAAGAATATCATCACATACCCTGCAGAGAACTCCCAAAGAAGCATTTATGGAGACTCCAACTACTATTTATTAAGTAGTAATCTTTTTCCTGTCATACAGCATTTAACTATTAGAAGTCAAGAAGTAAGAAATCATGTTGGAGTGTTTGGTAAAAAGTGGAAACTTTCAATTCATCTCAAAAGAAAGAGGAGAGGAAATAATCAAAGACCTTTATGACTAACAACTCATGAATTATTGACCTTACAATTTCAGTAGCAGAATAAGAATACAGATCTTCTGGACTCTTGTATACAAATAATCTTACAAACTCTAAACTACTTTCACCATGAATCCATGTAAGTTAAAAAATAAAAACATGCCCCCCCCCCCCCCAGATTGAAGGGGCAAGCATCAAGCAGTACAAGTTCTATGACACAAGGCATCTACATCTACTAGACTCGCTGTGAATTATGATGTTGCTTACAAAAACAATATCAGGAATTCCATATTATTGTTTTCAAATGAACAAAACCAACAGTTATGTGCCTTGCCAAAATAACAAATCAAAGAACCAATAATCAACCTTTCTATCAGTCATTTGTTCTAAATGGTGCAGAGAAATATGACACTTCAAGTTGAGGCTTTAACCAAAGATGACTGAGGACTAGGAGAGTGAGGTGACATCATGATATCATCAAACCTTCTAGATTTGAAGCTAAGCCTCAACTCACTCTGCCAACAACGTTTCTTCTCAGATACCATCATCTCCTTATTTTGAAGCACAAAGGTTCGAATCCTTTGCAAAGAAACTTGCACTGCCTTATCATCCATGTTGGCATAGCATACCCTGAACCATCCTGGCTCAGAGCAATGAAAAGAAGAACCGGGTGACACATTGATCTTAACTTCATGAATAATCACTTTCCATAGTTCCATTTCAGCTTCAAAACTTGGCTTCTTGAGAAGATGCCGCAAATCCATCCACACAAACAAACCACTATTGCTTTGCAAGCACTTTATGCCAACTCTTGCAACCCCCATAGTGAAGACTCCATAAATCAAGTTAATAACAAGTGCAGGTAAAATGCAAAAACCAAAAAAAGTGTAGACTAGAGCTGAATCCAATCATCACTCAATTAGCAGCTAGTTCTCTCATAGAAATTAATGTCACGGTCTTAAATTAGGATGGCAAGAGCACGTAACTGGAAACTTATAGGAATAACAAACATGAACACCCCCAAAAGTGACATAGAAAATACAATTGGCAAACCATGTCAGTTAAAAGTTTTGCTCAATTGATAAAAAGAAACTACAATCTGCTTTTGCATATTAGTAAAAACTGAAAATAAAGAATATTATAAGCCTAAAATGGAATAGGATGTAGATTACCTTATCCAACAACCGAGCAGTCGTTTCAAGGGGAGGGCATCTAATGTCGTACTCCAAACATGCATCCTTCAGATATTTATTAGCTTCCTCAATGGACAAGTCCTTGGGAATCTTGAGGCCTGCCATCTTCTCTAGTTCCTCAGTCACATCAACCCTTCTGTAACAATCAAAAACCCCAAATGAATCATCCCTAAATATAATAGACATTATAAACACCATTGATGACACACCTGAAAGGTGGAGTGAACTCTATTTCTATAGTATCTTTATCAATCCCGGATTATGGCATCCTAAATAAACACTGAACGTATTCCAAGACTCTAACATACAAACCAAACCTGAAATCAGATCTTATATATAGAAAATGGAATAATCACATAAATATTTCACAATACGAACTTAATTAACCTATCTAGATCCACAAAAACACATAAACACATTCATTCCAGAAACAAGAGAGCAAAATCATGAAAAATAGAAATGCAAGGAAAAACCAAACCAAACAGAAAAAAAAAAGAATTAAAATAAAACATGAAAATGGAGAATGTCGAAGCCTCACCGAATTGAAGAGCGAATGGGCAGAGCGTTGATGCAGTTAGATGGAGCTAATTGGGAGGGATTGATGAGGAAGAAGAACCAAGTTGAGGAATGGGAACGTTGATGAAGGATGGGAACGAAGCTTGCTGGGAATCGCCCTCAGACAACCACGTAGTATGTCGTTGGTCAGTGATGAGGAAAGCAGGCGGCTCGTGGCGGCTTAGGTACACCAAGCAGAAGGGCTAGGGTTTGCGTGACAGGAGAACGAAGGGTGTTTCAAAGTTATGTTTGGATTGGTGAAAGGTGAGGAAACGGAATTGAATGAAATATAAAGGAATGGAGTGAAGTGGAACGAAATAAAATAAAAGTTTCATTTTATTATTTAGATATTTTATAATGGAATGAAATAAAATTATCATTCCATTATTTAGAAAGTGAGTGAAGTGAAATAAATTATAATATTTTTATTCTTTTATTATCCTTGTTTTAAATGCGATTTATTCCATCTTGATACAATGCAATTTTATACCCCATGTGTTGTGTAACTTGGCAATGGTGTAGGAAAGAACCATCGAGAAGATTAATGATATCAACAAATGAGAACACCGCCCAAATAGTTATTAATAATAACAAGCAAAAATAACTTATTTTATACCTTCTCAACCCGGAACACCGCCCACGAAAATCAAAAATCATGTTTTGCTATATACATTCTCTTCTCAAAGCCAGAGAGCACTAGAAGCCGAACAAAGCAATAAATTAGAAAACTGGATAAGAAGAATGATAAAGATTACAGAGTGATAAATAGAGAGAGAATAGTGGAAGAGACCCTTTTCCTTCGCCAGTGGTAGACTGTCGATGTTCAATGGAGTGGCGTATGCGGAATTTTATAAAATAGTAATTTTATAATTTTACAAAAGATCAATTTCCCATTTTATTCCATTCCTCCCACTTTGGGAGGGAACAAAAATTAGGGGATTAGATGGGAAGGGATGGAATGTATTTTATTGGGTTTCATTCCATTCCATTTTAAATTAAGCAATCCAAACAATAGAACATGATTCCATTCCACTACATTTCATTACATTCCATCAGTTTCCATCAATCCAAACATAGCCTAAGAAAATAAAAAAAAAACAAAATATCTTAGTGTGGCTCAGGCTGACGCTAACAATGCGGTCAAATTAGACTTTCTACATCGGTTGCAAAAGTAACCATTGTAGAAAGTCATTCCCAGAGTATATTTTGTTACAAAAATGTCACCGCGCTACTTTCTACAACGGTTCCTTTTGCAACTGATTTAGAAAGTCATTCACGGAGTTCATTTTATTATAAAAATGTCACCGCACTACTTTCTACAACGATTTTAGTGTAATCGATGTAGAATCGGTGATATAGAAAGCATATTTTCCACTAGTAGTATTTTCTTGGGGAAGAAAATTAGGGAGAGAAAAAGGACAAACGGTTTTGAATCCTTTATAATAAGGAAAATGTTATTTGCATCTTAAATTTCCTAATATCACACTGGTTGCTAACCAATCAAAATTTAAAAGTGTGAATAGACAATTAAGAGATCCAATAGCATCACCCTGTGATGATATGTTTGGATACACAATGGTTTGATCCTAGAAGTGTTTTCCTCAAAGCTATGGTGAGTAGCTTTTTATTCTCAAAAGTGATTATGATCCTTTTTAAGGTTCATCCAAACATGCTAAACTTAAAGGTTCTTATGACAATCCATGTTCAAAGGAATAGGTGGATCAGAAAATGAACCATCTACTATTTGATCAAACACCCAATTGTTAGCAGCCTGAGTGTAGTGAACACCATCCCAATTAACCCAAACCGATGGATCCTTGCATGGCTTCCCTACCATGACCTCTTTGCCATAAATCTTAATCTTTGCTCCACATCCAATGTGCAAATTGTAGTTGTACATCCCACCATGACCACAACAAGCTCTCAGTGGTTCCTCAAAACCTGCATTTATCAAACAAAACTCTTATTTCCAAACATAACATAAAACTTGTACCAAACGCTCTATTATAATTGATGAATCAAATAAGCGCCAATAAAGGGTTTTACCATGCTTTTTTGCTTGACTAATGAGGGAGTACTTCAGAGAGTAAACATCAACATAGGTGATGACAACCAAGGGAAGTTTGTTTCTGAGTTCAACAACAGCTGCTTTTAATTCATGATTGAAGAACTAAGCCACTTCATTATAAGGGGTTGCACATCCTGCTTTGTCCATTCTATCTACTTTTATTGGGTGAAGATCAATGATATATGGCAAACAACCCATAGGACCAGTATTGTGAACCCAGAATGACCTTCCACCATGATTATATATATACAAGCAACATGCAAACAGATCAACAAATTAATATAAATGCATGTTATTGTTATGTTATACTTGTCCATATGCTATAGTACTAGTTTTCTTCATTAGCAACAAGAACTGGATTACCTTGATTATGTTCTTGAATTGAGCCAAAACATCAGGAACATATGCTCTAACTTGATCTGTGGACATGTTGTGGAAGTAACCGGCTGCTAAGTCATTATCTATATCGAATGTGATATCAATATAACACATGTCCCAGGATAAGTTTTCTCTAAAAACACACACACTTAGCACATAAGGAGAGGAAGAGAACTTCTAATTCATTCACTCAATATGACATAAAGGAGGGAAAGAGAATCACTCTTGTATTCTCTTATACTTTGATTGAATTTTACAAGATACTACAAATGTCTATTTATAAGCAAACTCTTACAATAAAATAATATATATTTTTCTTAATCCCTAAGAAAAACACTTCAAATCCAATTCAAACACTACAAGCTTACTTATACAATTCAAACTCTACTTCCTTGGTGAGTCAAAGTTCAAGTCAAACTTTGCAACTCAAAGTGGTCTTCAAATTGGTTTTGTATTGTGCTTGATTTAAATATCTAACATTGCCTCCCTTAAATCAAGCTTTGTATCATTCCAAGCATTTTCTTCAATTTGTAAAATAACTCAACCTTCAATGGCTTTGTAAAAATATATGTTACTTGTTCTTCAGTGGGACAATATTTGATCATCACTTCTTTTTCATCTACCAACTCTCATATTTTGTGAAACCGTATATGTAACATCTTGTTTTTACTGTTTTTCACTATCGCTAGAATTTTTAATTCTTTATATTTTATCTGAGATTTAGAAAATGATTTTGGATAAAATAAAATCATAATTTTACTCTACATTATGGTAGAATGTTACGGTAAAAATTTGGGTTTAAAATCCAGACGAAACACTATGCACGTTTTTTAACCGACAAGAAGATTTTTACTGGATTAGAAAACTTAATTTTGACTCGTGAAACAAATGGTTAGAATTTATATTTTGTTTCCAACGATATGGGTTATTTTGAAAATTTTCAAAATAAATAAGTTATTATGCTTATTCGGGTGTAAAACCCTAATCGGGAAATCAACGGAATCAAGAATGGATGTCCAGAGATAGAACCAGACGCGGGAGGAGCTGAGCCATGGAGTGAGTCACCACCATGAATCACCAAGCATTTATGAAATATTAAATACAAGCAATCATGTCTTTTATGTGAAAAGACCAAAATGCCATTAACCTAACCTATCTTAGTTAAAAGTTAACCATGGTTAAGGCAAGAAAAGTTCAAATTTGCTTCTTCATCCTTTATGTGGTCCAAAACTCAGCCACACCACCCCTTCACTCTTCACCACATATTTTCCTAGTCATGATTATTATTAACCCTAGTTAAGTATTATATTAGTTTTTAACTTAACCTAGCTTGGTTAACATTGACTATGGTTACTAACAAATGGTTATTAACAATGACACATATCCTCTCCCTAAATCACTCATTTTACAAGGTGGAAAACCCATCCACGCCTAGCCAATTCGTGGCTGCCCACTCCCCCACACTTAGACATTTCTTCTTCTTCATCAAGAACACAAAGAAAAGCTCCATTGACTCCCCGAAACCATACCGAAATTCTGACCCTCTTCTGTTCTGAAACTCGAAAAACTTTCTACGTGAAAGTTGTTCCTATTCCTCTCTTATTTCCAAAGAGCTAAGGATCATCAACAACGAATAAGTATATTGGGAGATATACCCAAATTATCAAAAAAAGCTCAAAATCCTCAGCATCACACGAGAACAGCGGAAAGAAGGCTCTTTACGCCCCTGTTCTGATCTGAACCAAACAAAACATTCAACATAAACATTGTGCATATCTTTCTTAAATTTTCAACAAGCCAAAGTTTGTAATTTTTAGATGAGCAAATCGTGAGATACACTCATAAAACCACCACATCCTCAAAGCTGTCAAATTTTTAACAAGCTTTGGTTGATCATTTCTCTTCATCTCTTCATCATTCAAGAGGTAATCTCTTCTCTCCATGATCAATCATGACTTCTCCTTCAATCATTTTAGTTGTTTAAGTCATGAATCATGATTTTCCATCTTCATGAAGCTTTCTTCAAAAATCTCTAGAAAATTGTACAAAAATCCATTTAATTGAAATCAATTTCTATGATCTCCATATGACTTCTATTTTCATTATCCAAGAGCATGAAAAATTTATAGATCCCTAGCTATTTCTTCTTGACTTGGCCGAAACTATGTTCAAGTGGGCTAGGATGATTTTCTTCAATCTTTAACTTGATTTCTTGTCGATTGTTCATGGCTAGGTTTTGTGGGTTCAAAACCTTGTGATTTAGGTGAACAATATCCTTCTACTACTTGAGTTTCAAGTGATCTACAAGAGGAAAGGGGGGAGATTATTACTATCCTACCTTAATGTAGATATGTATGTGGTTTAAAATAATTGTATGTTGGTTTTCAAATCCTAAGTGTTAGGATTATGTATTATTGTTTATGGTTGTTTGATCCTCTTGGAGGATTTGATTTGATGCTTGGTTGTGGTATGATATGTCATAAGGTTGTTTTGGTTCCAATGACCTTAAGTTGGAACCATGATTGTTGTTTGCTTGATTGGTTAAGAAAAATGCTTAATATAATTATTTTAGGCCAGTCGTCCATAAATGATTAATGGGGTTTCAATTTGAGTTAATTTGTTTGAATAATTTTTATAAGGATTGATTTGGATATGTATGTTAAAAGATATGAATTTTTGAGTCTTTAGGGACTTTTATGCAATTTCTGGAAAATTGTGGGACTGAACTATAAATATTAAAATATGTCACACAATCGAAGTGAATGATAATATAAGACCATAGAAATTGGTTTGGTGTTAATTGGATTAATACATAAAAAATTATAAGCTTTTTAGTACACAATGACCTTTTTGCAATTATTGTAAAATATTTGGGGGCAGAAATATAATTTCTGGAAAATTGATGGTAACTAATGAAAATTATTTCTATAGAAGCTGGTTTGGTTTGATTTGAAGTTATAAATAAAAATTTACAAGGTTTTAAGTGAATAAGGATCTTTTTGTAATTAATGAAAGTTTAGGGGTTAAATTGCAATTTTCGAAAATATATTTAACTGGAAAGTAAGAGACTGTTTTTCATACCTACCTAACTGTTCTAAAACTCCAAAATGAGTTTAGACTATTAGAGTTTAAAATCATTGAAAAATGATTTACGTGTTTTACAAACTTAACGACGTTCGGTCAAATTGTTAGGAATTTCGTATACATGGAAAGGAAACTGCAAAATCAGTATTTCAACATCTTAATATGAGTATCCTAGCCTAGTTGAGTAATATATTTGAGGTGAAGAGCCATATTTTCAAAAGTATGGCTTTTGGGCCTAAAACCAATAAAAAGCGACGAAACTGTCGTCAAACGTTTTTAAAGATTTTTGAGGAAACAATGATGTAAAGTTTGAAATCAGTATTTTAATACTTTAATATAAGTATGGTAACTTAGGAAAGTGAAGGATTAAGAAGAATGATTACATTTGTGAAAATATGGAATTTAAGTTGAAATACAATAAAAAGTGGTAAAACGGTATTTTAAGAGTTTCGACATTTTTCAAGAAATTGTTTTGAGGATTTTAGTACTTATGTACTTTAATGGATTCTAATTTCAAAAGAGTTTGGTTTTAACCAAAGGTTTGGTTTAAAGACAAAAAACGATTTTAGTCTTCAAGACTGGTATTTACATTAAAGAGCAAAACCTAAGTCATGAATGACTTAGTGAAAATATGAACTTGATGATTTATGACTTATGGTGAAGCAAGACCATTTGTCATAAAGTGTGGATAATTCATTATCCATACCTCCATAAGATTTAATGGACCAAGAGTTACTTGATTTCTTGGAAGCCAAGAGAAAGGCTCTATTAGAAAAGTGTAAAGAAATAAATGATTGGATTGTCGATCCAATTTCATAATGTGTTAGGACTTGTAAGCAAGTGCTTTAAAACATCTTTACACAAATATGACAAGTCTGTTTGAGAACTGTGGATCAATGAAGGGCCGATGATTTGTAACTGAGAATATCGTCCGTCAGAGATTGACAGCAAGTGGATTCTGGTGGAATCATGAGGTTATCTAATGGATGGACCAATTGGACGTATTCCGGAAATTTTGCCTAGATACATAGTTGACACTATGTTCGGTGAGGCCGTTGTGCTCAAGAAGCCGAGTTTCGGTTGTAGAGGTTTCATAAAGAGCCTGATGTGTTACAGAGAGTTTGAGATCACGTGTGATTATGATTGTACGTACGTTATGATTTAATCCTTGTGTGTGTAACACGAAAGCCACAAAGGTGCCTGAGGTGGGCGGATGTGAAACCTATACGGACCATTTACTTCCAAAATGTCAAATTAGCTCCGATGTTAGAATCAGATATTTCTTGAGGCTGTGTAGGAATGGGACCATGCAGTTTCAATCAGTTTCTCTCTATCCATGTCCTTTGATGGACAAACCGTGTCCGGTATGCTTGATAAGCTTACCGTCGAGTTTGACATCTTATATTCTTGGAATTTTGAGTTGTAGAATTAAAATGGTAGATAAAAGAATATATGACTGTTGTATTATATACTTGTGAGTCGTACCACTGCATGTTTGCCTTATGTGTAAGATAAATGGAAATCTCGCCTCTTTATTTTTATATTGCCTATGTCGGCTGGCCATGTGCCTTCTGCATTCTTTTGAGAAGATTGAGACGTCAAGATGTCCCTTGACCGATGCATCGTAGAGATTGAGGTTCGATCATGCAGACGATATGTGGGAATTCATAGTGGAAGTCTTCAAGACTGTTGATGGGTTCGTAGACCATATTTTTCCTCTTGGAAGAGGAAAGGGCTTAGTCCTAGAGTTACTTTTGTAGTGACTCTAGTATTGTCTTTTGTGATGACGTCGGTAGTGGACTCAAATAGAGTTTCCACTAGATCTCGTCAGTTGGGTTTATCCTTCTCATGATGTACGAGAAATGATTAATTTTTCTATTTTAGTTTTGTCAGTTGGGTATGTTTGAGAGTTAATGTAACTGTCTATGGAGCTGCGACTCCATGTATATTGTATTTTAGGAGCTGCGTCTCCATATCTTTATGTTGAGTCTGTACATTTCTATGATTTTTGTTTATGAGTCGGGTTGGGTATTATGTAAATGATTTTCGAACTCACCTTAATTATGATAATGGAATATTTTATTGTCCATTCCTTTATATCAAAGTAGTTATTTACGACTTGAGAAAAAGGAAAAAAATACCCCATTCTTTTATATCCAATTTTAATTAACCTGCTTTTCGACATTAAAATGTTCGCATACGATGTAGCACTCGAGAAGGGTGTTACAGGATATCTATAAGTTTGGATAGCCCATGAAAAACTGGATTCTTACGCAGAGCAATTGCAGACTTGTTATCACAAAATATTTCTATTTGAGTGCTCTGCTTCTCATGTAATACTTCAAGAATTCTTCTCAACCATACCGCCTGTGTAGCACAACTAGTTGCTGCTATATATTTTGCTTCAACTGTAGAGAGAGCAACAACCGGTTGTTTCTTCGAAGACCAAGATATTGTGCCTGTGCCAAGATGAAATACGTACCCTGACGTGCTTTTTCTCGTCTCTATATCTCCAGCCATCTGTGTATCGAACAAGTTTCACTTCATTATTATTAGCATAAAAAATTTCATCAGTCACAATACCTTTGATATAACGAAGAATTCTCTTTGCTCCTTGTAAATGACAAACACGTGGCTCTTCCATAAATCTGACTAGCAATCCTACTCCAAATACAATGTTTGGTCTGGTTGTAGTTAAATATCTCAAACTTCCAATCAAGCTCTTGTAGTAGGTTGAATCCACCTTTTTACCTTCATTTTGTCTAGTAAGCTTCAATTTCTCCTCAACTGGTATTGAAACCGGCTTTGAATTTTCCATCTTGAATTTCTTTAAAATATCACCTGCATATTTCTTCTGGGAAATAAAGATTCCATCATTTTGTTGAACGACCTCAATGCCAAGAAAATAGGACATTAGGCCTAAATCTATCATCTTAAGGCAGCTTATCATAGCCTCCCTAAATTCTGCAATCATCTTTGGATTATTGCTAGTGAAGATTAGATCATCAACATAAAGGCACACAATGAGAATATCTCCAGGATCAACAAATTTAATATATAAAGTATGCTCAAAAGGACATCTTTCAAAGCCATGTTGCACAAAATAGGAATCAATCTTCTTGTACCACACTCTTGGTGCCTGCTTCAACTCATACAACGCTTTCTTCAATCTGTAAACTTTGTCTTCGTTTCCTCTGACTAAATATCCTGCAGGTTGTTGAACATAACTTCTTCTTCCAAAGTACCATTTAGAAAAGTAGATTTAACATCCATTTGATATATTTTCCAGTTGTTTTGTGCTGAGAGAGAGATAATCATACGAATTGTATATAACCTTGCAAATGGAGTAAATACTTCAAAATAGTCAATACTTGGCTTTTGTTTATATTCTTTAGCAACCAACCTTGCTTTAAAGCGAGCAATCTCTCCATTGGGCTTGTACTTTATTTTGTACACCCACTTCACTCCTATTAGTCTTTTGTCTACAGGCAAATCTGTGAACTCCCAAGTTTTATTCTTCTTTATGGCATGAAAATTTCATCATCCATTGCTTTTCTCCAATTCTCATTGTTTGAGGCTTCTTCAAAAGTCACTGGCTCACAATCTGCAAATAAGGCAAAGTTGATAATCTCTTCATCAGATGGGTCATTATCGTTACTCACAACATAATCCTCAAATCTGGATGGTAATCTGTGATGCCTTTGAGGTCTGTTAGATGATTCAGGTTGAGGTGCTGGATCTGCCTGACCATCCTCTTCTTCATAATTTTCAAAAATCACCACCGGCTCCTTTTGGGATTTTGAAGACCAACCCCATACTCTTTTTTCGTCAAATGTCACGTCTCTACTAATAATCACCTTCTTTGTCTTTGGATTGTAAATTTTGAATGCCTTTGAGTTTGTGTTGTAGCCAATGAAAATACACATTTCACATTTGTCATCCAGTTTCTTCCTGAGCTGATCTGGTATTGTGGCGTATGCTATACACCCAAAAACTCTAAGGTGCCGAATTGAGGGTCTCCTTCCACTCCATGCTTCTTCTGGTGTTTTGACACGTACCCCTTTTATGGACACCTGTTTAGTATATACACTGCCGTAGTAACTGCTTCTGCCCAAAATTCTTTAGGCATTTGTTTAGATCTCAGCATGCATCTCACCATGTCCATGATAGTTATGTTCTTCCTTTCAGCAACTCCATTCTGTAGAGGCCTGTATCTGGTTGTAAGTTGATGTTGATTATTCAGTTTTTGGTAAAATAGTAAATGGCAAAACTGCCAAAGAAGCATAGAATATTTTGAAGTTGTCGTATAGAGGTGTAGAAAAAGCTCAGAAACCCAAATTACAATCCCTGGGAAGAGAATATGAAAGGTATGAGATGTCAAGTTCAGAAACTAGAGAACAATATTTTTCTCGTGTCACAGGTCTTGTCAACAAGATGAGGGTGTATGGAGAAGACATCCTTGATTGTAAAGTCGTGGAGAAAATTCTACGTACGATGCCGATGAAGTTTGATCATGTGGTGACTATAATACTAGAGTCCCACGACACAGACACCATGACGATTGCAGAGTTGCAGCGAAGTGTTAAAAGCCACGTTAGCATAATCTTGGAGAAGACAAAAAAAGTGAACGAAGAAGCCTTGAATAGTCGGGTGAATTTCAACAACATTGCAGAATCCAGTCAAAGCGCAGAAGGTAGAGGTCATGATTTCAACAGTAGAGGAAGAGGAAACTATAGAGGAAGAGGTAGAGGTAACTTCAGAGGAAGAGGCCGTGGTGATAGCTTCAACCAAGGAAGAGACAACAATTTTAGGTCACCAAATCAAGGAAGAGGTGGAAATAATTTCGGGCATACCAACCATGGAAGAGGACAAGGTAATTACTACCAGGAAAGAAGCAATTTTAATTGCTTTTGCTGAGGGAAGTTTGGACATAGAGGTTCAGATTGCAGATTCAGAACTCAAAACAACTACCAGGCAAACATTCCAGATAACCAGTACCAAAATATTGGTGAGAATTCTGATAGTCCACAGAGTTTATTTTTGGCAAGCATTATTCTATTGAAGATGAAATATGTGGTATTTGGATACTGGTTGTAGTAACCATATGTGTTGGGAAAAGGAGTTGTTTTCTTCATTAGATGAAAATGTCCGTTCAGCAGTAAAATTTGGGAATAACACGAATATTCCAATTGTGGGGAAAAGCCGTATTGCTATGTAACACCCGGGTGCCGACGAGGGCGGGGAGTGGTCGTCGGTGCAAGAAGGCACGGACAAGGAGCGGCTCCTTGTAGGCTTTTAGGCGGAGGGGCACATGAATGAACCGATTACACACCCGAATGAGAGGGATCCTAAGACTGTATAGGTATGAGACTATATAGTTGAATATGGCTTATAAGAATTGATTGGTACTACCCATGTCAACAAGATGAATCTTCTTTTTGGGAGCCCATCACTTAAGAACTCCACAGTTAAGCATGCTTGGCTTGGAGCAATTCTGGGATGGGTGACCTCCTGGGAAGTTTTCCCAGGATGCGTGTGAGTGAGGACAAAGCACGCTGAAAAGACCCGTGTTGGTCTGTAGGGACAGTCATCAATCCATAGAGCAGCCAGGGATGTTACAAATGGTATCAGAGCGGCACCTCTCCCAGTACGGTGTGGTTCGGGGACGAACCAAGCGGAAGCTGGTGGGCATGTAACACCCAGGTGCCGACGAGGGCGGGGAGTGGTCACCGGTGCAAGAAGGCACGGACAAGGAGCGGCTCCTGGCAGGCTTCTAGGCGGAGGGGCACATGAATGAACCGATTACACACCCGAATGAGAGGGATCCTGAGACTGTATAGGTATGGGACTATACAGTTGAAGATGGCTTATAAGAATTGATTGGTACTACCCATGTCAACAAGATGCATCTTCTTTTCCAGAGCCCATCACTTAAGAACTCCACAGTTAAGCATGCTTGGCTTGGAGCAATTCTAAGATGGGTGACCTCCTGGGAAGTTTTCCCAAGATGCGTGTGAGTGAGGACAAAGCACGCTGAAAAGACCTGTGTTGGTCTATAGGGACAGTCGTCAATCCATAGAGCAGCCAGGGATGTTACAAATGGTATCAGAGCGGCACCTCTCCTAGTACGGTGTGGTTAGGGGCCGAGCCAAGCGGAAGCTGGTGGGCATGTAACACCCGGGTGCCGACGAGGGCGGGGAGTGGTCGCCGGTGCAAGAAGGCACGGACAAGGAGCGGCTCCTGGCAGGCTTCTAAGCGGAGGGGCACATGAATGAACCGATTACACACCCGAATGAGAGGGATCCTGAGACTGTATAGGTATGGAACTATACAGTTGAAGATGGCTTATAAGAATTGATTGGAACTACCCATGTCAACAAGATGCATCTTCTTTTTGGGAGTCCATCACTTAAGAACTCCACAGTTAAGCGTGCTTGACTTGGAGCAATTTTGGGATGGGTGACCTCCTGGGAAGTTTTCCCAGGATGCGTGTGAGTGAGGACAAAGCACGCTGAAAAAACCCGTGTTGGTCTGTGGGGTCAGTCGTCAATTCATAGAGCAGCTAGGGATGTTACATGCTATCAGATTGAAGGATGGCTCTCAAAAATTTATCTGATACCAAATTGATATCAATAACACATGTCCTAGGATAAGTTTTCTCTCAAAACACACACACACTTAGCACATAAGGAGAGGAAGAGAAATTCTAATTCATTCACTCAATATGACATAAAGGAGGGAAAGAGAATCACTCTTGTATTATCTTATACTTTGATTGAATTTTACAGGATAATACTAATGCCTATTTATAGACAAACTCCTACAATAAAATAAGATATATTTTTCTTAATCCCTAAGAAAAATACTTCAAATCCAATTCAAATACTACAAGCTTACTTATACAATTCAAACTCTACTTCCTTGGTGAGTCAAAGTTCAAGTCAAACTTTGCAACTCAAGTGGTCTTCAAATTGGTTTTGTATTGTGCTTGATTTAATTATCTGACAGAATGTGTATAATGCAAGAGAAAAATCTTCTACTTTTGGTAACAATGTTGCATATACTCCACCTAGGATAAAAGAAAAATGATGAGTTATCTAGGCAAATTAACTGAAGTTACAAATGTCGCTCACATGTGACTTTTAAGATATTTAATATATAAGAGATATATTTTTTATTATGTGACAATATATGATTGGTTAACGATATAAAAAAATGTGAGAATGCATTATAATTAAATCCTTGTTTTTAACATTTTTTTTTTGTTGGATATCCTTGTTTTTAACATAAAATAAGCTAATATAAACACACATTTCATGGAATTGTTTTGTTTGTATACTTTCGGGGAACCGGTTGGGCACAAAAGATGGGTTGTCCCCTCACAACCAGGTTTTCTCCATACACAAGAGCTAGGATTCGAATCTCTAACCATTTGCTTAAGGTGTTCAAGTCCCTTACAACTTGGACCAACCATGTGTTGTGTTTTGTTTGTATTCTTGAATACACTTTATATGTGAAGAGAGACTTCATTACACAAGAAGATTGAAAATAAGTATATTACAAAAGAAAATAAAATTCATGCAATGTTATTATACCTTTATTCTGATACAATTGGGACCTGTGCTGGAAATCATTGAACTGGTTGAATTGAACATCCAATGAGAAAGGGCTAAAACCACCAAACTGATGAAGGGCTATATTTTGTGGTCTAATGGTTGATCCAGCGGTTGTAAAGTTGGCTCCATGGCTAGAATTCGACCCAACCACATAAAGGTATGCATTCAAATAGGGTAGTCCCAGCTCCTTAGCTTTTAATATAGAAAATGAAAAATTATAATTAAAAAAATCACAATTAACATTTTCTTTTGTCTAAGATAAAATTATCACTGATTGCTCCAATAGAATAATATGCTTCCAAATATCTTAGCAATACTTTTTTTAAACTAATTGTCTTGCCCATATGTGATATTGATTTTAAATTACCTTATATATGAAAAAAAAATTAAAATTGGGTCATATATGTATAATTATTTTAATTTTCTTCATGTTGTTTGTTGAAGTTAAAATATAGGGACTAAGTTGTTCTCTCCTTGTGAGACGTGAGTGTGTTCTCTCCATGTGAGACGTGAATGTGTTCTGAGTTTTCTGTTGCGGCTACCATGGTTGACATGAGGATGGGGGTTCTCTCCCTTATTGATGACGAGGAAGAGGGCCTTAGTTTGCAGGTGAATGGAGGAGCGGAAGGGGTGCAGAATGATATGTGTTTGTGCTTATTGGGATGTTTTCTCACACACCATCCAATAAGAACAATAGTGATGAGAGACCGTAAGGCGAGTGTTTAGAGGCCGGTAAAGAGTGTGGCGATCAAAGAAGCTTCCCCTGGTCTTTTCCTGTTTCAGTTTTTTCATAAGAAGGATGTGGAAGCAGTCTTGGAGGGGGTCCGTGATCTTTCGATAACTATTTGCTTATCCTAGGTCGGATGCAGTTAGGGGCTCCGATTCAGAATATCCCTCTCGTCACGGTAGATTTCTGGGTCCATACTCACAATCTCCCAATGGGGCTTATGTCTGAACTTGTTGGAAAGCACTTAGGTAACTATATTGGAGAATTCCTAGAGCATGATCCATCGAACAACCAAGGCGTATGGAGGAGCTATATGCCACTAAAAAAGGATCGAAAGGTGAGGATTGTCGGAGGAGACTGGTGTGTGGTGCAGTTTAAATATAAAAGATTGAGGGTGTTTTGTTTTGCCTGTGGCTGCCTTGGCCACACAGAACAAAAGTGTACAACTCTTTTTGCCCAGGATCATGATGATGGGGTAAGAGGGTGGAGTGTTGCTCTGCGAGCAGAGTCACGGAGGCTGGCGGCGAGAGGAGGTTCTCGATGGTTGAAGGCTAAGAGGGAGGGGGCAAAACCCTAACGATTTTGGAGGGAGAAGTAGTGGATTTAGTGGGGACATGACCGCAAATCAAGGGCTCTCTATCTCATTGGATAAGGCAGTAACCAATCAGCATTTACTCACTTTATCCAACTCAATGATTGGGGCGAGTAACGACCAGATGTGATGATGAGGAGATTGAACAAAAAAGAAAATGTGGGGACCATGTGATGCATGTCCATGTAGAAAGTAACGTTTAAAATATGGTGGGGCTTTTTGAAGGAGGAAAAAATAGTGAGGCACATAAGAATGATGAAGCAACAGTCCAAAATTTTTTAATGGCAGGGCCTGGTTCCCAGGCCTGCCAGAAATAATGATCATTCTCAGTTGGAATTTTCAAGGCTTGGGTAACCTGAGTGCAATTCCCTCCTTAAAAGATCTTACCCGTGCTCACAATCCGGAAATTATTTTCCTTTGTGAGACTTTAGCTAATGCTAATAAAGTTGAAGAGGTGGAGGTAAAGCTGGAGTTTTCTTGTTGTTTTAGTGTTGATAGAGAAGGAAGAAGTGGTGGTTTAGCAGTTCTCTGGAAGGACCTGACAAAGATTCATGTTACTAGTTATGCCCGTAATTTTATCAATCTTGAAGTTGATGATGGGGATCGAGGTAAGTGGAGGCTCACATGTTTTTATGGTTGCCCAGAATCCACTAGAAGAAGAGAGTCTTAGAGCATTATTCGTTCTTTGGCCGGACTGTCAGAAATTCCTTGGTGCATCATCGGTGATTTTAATGATCTTCTAGCTCATTAGGAGAAGAGAGGTGGAGTAGAACGTCCCCAATGGTTAATTAATGGTTTTCGAAATACAATCCTGGATTGCAACTTGACTGATATTCTCTTGGAGGGAAACCTTTTTACCTGGGCCAAAATTAAAGGGTCCCCGAATGGAATTGAAGAGAGATTGGACAGAGCTATGGTTACTTCCTCTTGGTGGAACCTTTTTCCAGAAGCCAAACTTGATAATCTCCTTGCATCAATCTCGGATCATAGCCCTATTCTCTTAACTACTTAACCTCATGTTGTTCAACCTTTTCTTCCTACATGGTTCAAATTTGAAAACCACTGCTTATTGAGGATGATGTTCACGAAGTGGTGGAGGAGAGCTGGAAATTTGATGAGCAGGATTCTATCTCTTCTAAACTGGGCCGATGTGCTCGTAACTTGGGGTCAGTCAAAAAAACCAAGATTCAGAGAAGATATTATGTCGTGCCATAGGAAGCTAGAAGGTTTGCGGGATAAGACGAGCCGAGCAGAGATTAATCATTTCATGGCTCTTAGAAGAAGGCTAACTAAGTTGCTTGTGCAAGAGGAAACTTATTGGAGGCAAAGAGCTAAGATGCACTGGCTTAAGGGTGGAGACACTAATTCGCGGTTTTTCCATGTCTCGGCCACGGCTAGGAAAAAAACTAATAAGATTGAATTCTTGAATGATGACAATGGCGCTGTAGTTGACTCCCAGGATGGCTTGTGTTCGCTGGCCATGATTATTTTGAAAATTTGTTCATTAGTCAGTCCAATGATGTGAATTACGTTATTGACCAAGTTGCTGGAAAATTATCACCTGAGGATAATAATCTTCTTATAGCTCCTTTCTCTGATGATGAGTTCAAAAAGGCTGCTCATGACATGCATCCTGATAAATCCCTAAGTCCTGGTGGTCTTAATGCTGCTTTCTTCCAGAATTTTTGGGAGGTTTGTGGCTCGGATGTTGTTTCGGCCTGTAGAGCTTGGTTGAGTGATGGTATCCTTCCTCCTTCTATTAATGACACTAATATTGCCTTGATTCTGAAGTGTGATCTTCCTAGCTCCATGCGTGATCTTAGACCAATCTCATTATGCAATGTTATTTATAAAATTTTATCTAAATGTCTTGCTAATAGATTGGCTTTGATTATTGATAAATGTGTCACAAGAATAATCTGCCTTTGTTCTAGGTAGAGCTATTGTAGATAATGCTCTGATTGCAACTGAATTACTTCACTATATGAAATGCAAGAAAAAAGGTGTCAAAGGTGATGTTGCCCTCAAGCTTGATATCTCCAAGGCGTATGATAGAGTAAGCTGCTTTTCTTGCAAGAAATTATGAGGAAAATAGGGTTTCATGATCAATGGATAAATTGGATGATGATGTGTGTCTCCTCGGTTAACTACTCGGTTCTTATGAATAATGAGAGAGCGAGTTTGATTGTTCCTGGTCGTGGCCTTAGACAAGGCGATCCTTTGTGCCCATATTTATATATCCTTTGTACTGAAGGTCTCTCAAGTATAATTAGTAATGCTGCTAGAGGTAGTCACATTCATGCCATTAAAATTTGCAGGAGGGCTCCCATTATTACCCACCTTCTCTTTGCGGATAATAGCTTCTTGTTTATGCATGCTACTTCCAAAAAGGTTGGTTTCATGAATGATTTGCTAGTTGAGTATGAATTGGCATCTGGGCAAAAGATCAACTTGGAAAAATCGGTCATGTTCTTCAGCAATAACATCCATCCCTCTACCAGTGCAGACCTGATTGATTTATTGGGGGTACAAGGCAATGTCCCAATGGGAAAATATTTGGGTGTCCCAATAATGGTTAGTAGGAACAAAAAAAGGTGTTTGGATATGTTAAAGACCGCATTTGGAGGCTATGGTTGGTAGGAAAATTCTTATTTAGTCTGTGGCTCTAGCAATTCCCTCTTATTGCATGAGCATGTACCTTATCCCTCCCTCCCTTGGTGATGAGATTCAAAAAATGCTTAACTCTTTTTGGTGGCGCTCAAAAAATGCTGAATCAAAAGGAATTAAGTGGTTATCCTGGGACAAATTATCCATGCCAAAATGTTAGGGTAGTCTCGGGTTTAGAAATTTATACGCTTTTAATTTGGCAATGCTGGGAAAACAAGCTTGGAAATTTGTTGTGCAACCAAATGCTCTTGTGACTAAGGTTTTCAAAGCTAAATATTTCTCTCATGGTAATTTCTTGGAAGCCAATTTGGGACACAATCCTTCATACGCTTGGAGGAGTATTTGGATGTCCAAAATTGTGGTGCAAAAAGGAATGCGCTGGAGCATTGGAGATGGGAGTCACATTCCACTATGGAACTCCCCTTGGTTGCGGAATGGTGGACAGATTCTTGGTCCTTCTAACATGCTAGTTGAAGCACAAAATGCGAGAGTAAATGTCCTCTGGAGGTCGAATGAGAAGGCTTGGAATACGCATCAAATTCAAACATGCTTTGATCATGATACAGCCCGGATGATCTTAAGAACTCCTTTGAATGATTTGGTCCAAGAAGATAGAGTAATATGGAACCCGAATAAGGATGGCTTATATTCGGTCAAAACCGCATATAACTTGATTTTGACATTGTTGATTTCTCCCACTTGAGGTTGGAAGGCGACTGGCTACAGATATGGAAGTTGGATATTCCTGCTAGAGTAAAAATCTTTCTTTGGCGTGCTTGTACTGACACTCTTCCCTCAAGGTCTCAACTTCAGCATAAGGGTGTGAACTGCTCATGGTCGTGTGTGGTATGCGAGCAACAAGTGGAGCATCTTTGGCACATTTATCTAATGTGCCCCTTGAGTGTAGCCTGCTGGGAAAGCCTGAATTTGTGGCACCTGATTAGCCCTATGATGGACACCATCCTTTCATTCCATGAAGTTGCGTTCAAGCTGCTCTCTATTCTTGACAGTGATAAAAGACGGCAACTCGTTATGACTCTTTGGAGTCTTTGGGGAGCCAGAAACGAAAAGCTCTGGGAGGGGCAAAACCCCTCTTCTCATTAAGTTCTTCATTGTGTCGCCTCTTTCCTTAGTGAATGGAGCCAAGCCCGAGTGCATAGGCAAGTGCAACAACGTTCCATTTGTATTGGTGAGGATTATGCCACTGCATGGAAGCCGCCGGAAGCAGGTTATGTTAAGTGCAATGTTGATGCTGCTTTCTCCTTGGATGGTGGAAAAACTAGCTTTGGCATGTGTATAAGAGATACATCAGGTGGTTTTGTTCTTGCTAAAACCAATTGGGTGCCCTCTTATATTCCAGTTCATGAGGGAGAAGCCTTGGGGCTTCTAAAAGCTATTCAATGGTCAAAGAGCTAAACTTCCATCAGGTGATTTTTGAGCTAGACTGCCAAGCAGCTGTGAATCATGTCATTGCTCCCAGGAAGGATATGTCTGAGTACGATATTATTATTAGAGCTTGTCATGATGCTCTCATCTCTTCAGGAAACTTTGGTATAAGTTTCGTTATGAGACAAGCAAACAGTACAGCTCATAGCTTAGCAAAGACAACATTATTTTTAGCTAGTCCCGGTATTTTATATCATGTCCCACCTTATATTGAATCTTTGATTGCCAATGAAGTGCATTGGTTTGATTGCTTCAAAAAATATATATATAGAAACTAAATTCAAAATAAAGATGATTGTCTCATGTAACAACCAAATTCAAAACGTTGTTTGATTAATTACTATAAAGTAGATATAAACCCGACCTCGTATTATAAACTAAAGTCATCACAATCCATGTCTATATATTGATCGATTGCCTAAACGCATACATCATGTACTATGTATTATTCCAGAGAAGGATATAGGGGGACCAGGAGATCCAATCATGATAAAAATCATTGCAAAAAAGAAAGAAAATCAATAATTCTGTCATTGGAACCGTGGAAGCATCAAAATCATTATTGAGTTTGGTACAACTATTTCTTTTTTAAGGCTTTATATTGAAACAGCAGCAAGAAGATGAAACTGAAAGAAGAACTTAATTGAATTAAAGATCAACTTTTCTTGAATCCTCAAGGTTACAGGGGGCAAGCAATATATACATGGCAGCCACTGAAACTAAAAGGAAAACAGAAAACTAAAACTAAACAGAAACCTAACAGAAAACAGAGCTAACAGATAAGCCTAATCACTTAGCCCAAGCCACAACAAAAACAACAGCTAATTACAAACTACACTGAACAATAACTAAATACAACTAGGGGAGTTGGGCTTAAGACTAAGAGACAATAATATTTCAATACTCCCCCTCAAGATGGGGTGTGAAGGGCTCATGAACACCTATCTTGCTGCTAAGTTCTTGGAAACTTTTAGCTCCCAAGGCCTTGGTGAAAATGTCTTCCTGTTGCTGCCTTGAAGGTGTGAAAACAGTTTGGATTATCCCTTCCTGCAGGTGCTTCCTGATGAAGTGACAGTCCACTTCAATGTGTTTGCTTCTTTCATGATACACTGGGTTTGCAGCTAAGTGAATTGCTGCCTGGTTATCACAGTGGAGAATAGTCGGAGTTGTGATTTGAACTTGTAGACTTCGAAGGAGGTTGTGTAGCTAGAGTATCTCACTAGTGGCATGAGACATTGCCCTATATTCAGCTTCACTAGATGATTTGGACACAGTGTTCTGCTTCTTTGTCTTCCAAGAAATTGGGGCTGTCCCAAGTTTCATGAGATATCCAGTAGTTGATTTTCGAGTTAACGGACAGGATGCCCAATCAGAGTCACTGTAAGCTGTGAGCTGCAAAGTGTTGTCTTTAGGAAGAATGATTCCTTTTCCAGGACTTAATTTTAAGTACTTCAGTACTCTAATAGCTGCATTCCAGTGTCCTTCTCTGGGTGCCTGCATTTGCTGACTTAAAATATGAACAGAATAGGTAAGGTCAGGTCGTGTAATTGTCAAGTAAATAAGTCTCCCAACCAGCCTTCTGTATTGGGAAGGATCAGGAAGCAAAGGACTTTGGTCCAAGGCTAACTGATGGTTTTGCTCAAGAGGAAAAGCTACAGGCTTTGAGCCAAGCATTCCACACTCATTAAGGACATCAAGAGCATATTTTCTTTGGCAAAGAAGCAGCCCTGTTTTAACTCTAGCCAGTTCTAGCCCCAAGAAATATTTTAGGTCTCCAAGATCCTTCATATGGAACCATTCACTTAAGTGTCTTTTGACATTAATACAAGCATCATTATTGTTGCTAGCAATAACTAAATCATCAACATAAATCAAGACAAGCAACAAAAGTGTTGTGATCGGTATAAGTGAACAAGTCTGGATCGCCTTGAGTTTCAAAGAAAGCCATAGTCAATTAGTGACTGAGATAGCTTGAAGTACCAATTTCTAGAGGCTTGTTTTAACCCATAAAGGGACTTTCTTAACCTACAGACCATGCCTTCTTTGGGAAGGGTGTAACCCTGTGGAGGATCCATATAGACCTCTTCATGCAAATCTCCATGCAAGAAGGCATTACTCACATCCATTTGATGGAGTTCCCAACCTCGGGCAACAAAGAATAATCAAAAGACACCTAACTGTTGTCATTTTTGCCACAGGGGCAAATGTTTCATTAAAATCTTCCCCTTCAACTTGTGTATACCCTTTGGCCACAAGTCTGGCCTTATGCTTTTCTATTTCACCATTAGCCTTGTATTTGAGTTTATAGACCCATTTACACCCTATAGGTTTCTTTCCTTTAGGGAGTTTGACAAGATCCCAAGTTTTATTTTCTTCTAAAGCTAGAATTTCTTGTTTCATAGCCTATTTCCATGCCTCATGCTTACTAGCTTGGTTAAAGGTTTTAGGCTCTTCATGCTCTGCTATGGCAGTGATAAGCCTCTAGCTTATCTAGTTTTATGACTAGATGAACTAGGGTTTACGTGCCAATTTATTCGAGTTCACTCTCGTTTTCGCCCAAATTTGCCTTGTTTTGTTCCTAAGTTGGACTTTGACTCGTTTTGCGTCTTTTGTGTAGTTTTTAGGTTATTTTGAATAGAATTACGCTTGTGGGTGCTTTTGTTGTTTCAGGTTAAATAAGTGAAGCTCCGGGAGTCAAGGAAAGCAAAGAAATAGTGGAAATTGAAATTCTGAGACACTCGCCCCGCGAGAGTCTGAAGACCTGCAAGACAGAGAGCATCACGGCTTGGCCGTGATGAATACCACGCCCGTGGCAGTTCAAGGTTTGAAGACTCGCCTCGCGAGAGGAAGCTCGCCCCGCGAGAGAATGAAGACTTGGAAGACAGAGACCATCACGGCCCAGCCGTGATGAAGGTCACAGCCTAGAATTGAAGACTCGCCCCGCGAGAGGCTGCTCGCCTCGCGAGAGTTTAAATTGAAAGCGCGCCAATTTTAATTCTCGCCTCGCGAGAGGCTGCTCGCCTCGCGAGAGAGCGCAGATCAGGATTACTATTTAAGGCTGTTGCATATCAGAAACATGGGGGATCCAACTTTAGGAGGCAGTTTTCCACTTAGGTTAGGGCAGTAGTTTCGAATCCTATTTTCTCCTTGGAGCTGCGTCTCCTTTTCTGGTTTCTTTTTATTTTACGATGGTGATTACGTCCGATCGCTTGTCTATGAGCATGAGGAACTAATCCCCGTCGTCCGAGGGAACGATGAAGCCACCCATGGCGATGTAAATCCGATATGATGTATGTCTTTCTCCTTTAATTCAATTCTTGTTTTCTAATTCTGATTTTCATTGTGTCGATTATATGCTAGCGTGATCGACTAGTTAAACGTGTTGAGGCCTAGTCAGCGATTCGCGTTTAGAACTTGAATTAGGATCATCGATCGAATATTGCACGAGAGTGAGTAGGAGATCGGTGCGACCTTATAGGGAACAAGAATTAACAGAATTCGAGATTAGGATTATGAGACCTAGTAAGTAATTAATCCAATCGTCGAATACGTCCTAATGAGCACGAGAGTGGATTTAGGAGAATTTAGGGGTCCCGGTTGACATCGTAATTGAACTTAGGGAGGAATTCATCATCACTTGGGTATACATATTGGGTAGGTGGATTTGTGACCTTGGACATTTTAGTTTTCTGATTTTTAGTTAATTAGTTTATTAGATTCGTTAATTGAATTTCTTATATTAATCTCTCTCTCAACCACCTTCTTCTGTAACTTGACCGAACGTATCTGACTTCCCGCAGATTAGTCGAATTGGTATCCCAATCCTTGAGTTCGACCTCGGTAATTACTTACCGTGTATTTTTATTACTTGCGACGACCCGGTACACTTGCCGGAGTCACAACAGGCAGCTAAGTAAGCAAGATGTTTTTCAGAAAATTGGTTGTAATCTACAAACTTAGAAATAGGACAGGCTGTGTGAGGATTGGGTTTAGGATCAAAAGACTTCCTAGTAGGATTTTCCACAAGAGTGGCAGTAATAATCATTTAGATAGGCTGGTGGTCTCCTAATCCTAGGTTCAGCAGGAAGCTCTTGTTGGGAATGATTATTATTCTCCCCCTCACTGTGAGCATTGTTTTCATGGTTTAGAGCTGCATTGTCCTATCCCTGTTCCTTATTGAACCTATTAACTGAGTTTGTTCTCAACTCAGTTTGATCTTCTCCACTGAGAGACTCTGTCTCTTCAGGGTAGTGCAGCAAAAGGGGAAATGATTCACTTCTGTTTTGAGAATCTTCACTAACTGTACTAGTGTTACCATTTTCAACAAGGGGAAAATTGTCTTCATAAAAAATTACATCTCTTGAAGTCAAAATCTCTTTTGTTTTTAAATTGTAAACCTTCCAAGCCTTTTGTCCTATAGGATTGCCAATGAAAATACATTTCTCAGCCCTTGACTCAAACTTGTCCTTACCCTTTGCAACATTCTTTATGTAGCGGAGACATCCTAGGATTTTTAAGTGTTCATAAGAAGGTCTTTTACCATACAGCATCTCATAGGGTGTAAGGCCCTTATTGGCCACTGTAGGGGTTCTATTGATGAGGTGTGTGGCAGTGAGCACACATTCCCCCCAAAATTTTAAAGGCAAGTTTGCTTGAAATCTAAGAGCTCTAGCCACATTTAAAATGTGCCTATGTTTTCTTTCTACCCTACCATTTTGTTGTGGTGTTGCCACACAAGATGTTTCATGGGCAATCCCTTCTTTTTGGAAGAAATTCTTAATGGTAGAGTTGACAAACTCAGTCCCATTGTCACTTCTAACTTTCTTGATGTTCCTGCCAAACTGAACTTTTACCATTTTATGGAAGTTTATGAGAATGTTAGCAGTTTCACTCTTCTCTTTCATCAAATATACCCATGTCCCTCTGCTATAATCATCCACAATTGTAAGAAAAAAATGAGAACCATTATGTGTAGGTGTGTGGTATTTACCCCATAGATCACAGTGTATCGAGTCAAAGGGTTCCTCAGCTTTATTTGAACTGGAATTAAAACTAAGTCGACACTGTTTTGCCCTATGGCATATATCACAGCAACCTATATTATTAAAATTGAAATTACATTTAATGGAATGAGAAAGGTACTGCAAACATATATTTGAGGGATGACCCATTCTTGCATGCCACAAGATGGTTTGATCTTCTCTTGTTGCTGCCAAGGAAATCCCTTTTTCTGTTATCTTGATCACATAGATTCCACCAAGCAATTCACCTGATCCAATCCTCTTCTTCAAAGTTTGGTCCTGTATGTGGCAACAATTAAGATCATAAGTGATCAAACAGTTCAAATCTTTAATCAATTTATGAACAAAAATTAAATTGCAGTTAAAGCTTGGAATATATAGAACATTTGTAAGTTTTATGTTATCATTCAATTGAATATTCCCTATTCTTTTAACCAAAACAGATTGTCCAGTGGGCACAATTATGTTAAAAGGCTTTTCAATTTTCCTCACTTCCTCTAAAAGGAAGCAAGTGGGTCATGTGGTGTGAAGCACCACTGTCTAAAACCCAAAAGTGCCCTCTAATCGTGCCCATTTTACCAGTCATAGAGTCTTGAGGCACACAAGTTCCATGCAAGGCATGTCCTGTTTCTTTGGTGCTCAAGTTTTCTTGATGGTCTTCATTTGTAGATGCAAAGTTTGAAGTCCTATGTCCTCCTCCTCTGCCAAGATTCCTTTGACCTCTTCTTGTGTCCCAATTTGGTGGGTATCCTACAATTTCGAAGCACTTGGATTTTACATGGCCAGTTTTGCCACAGTGATCACAGTTGAGTCTTGGACCATCTTTTCCTCTCTGTCTGTTATTATTGGAATAGAAGGCTGCTCCTCTATCATTCTTTTGAGCTCTTTCCTTCTCAGCTGTGAATCTTGATTCCTCTCTCAACACATGGTTGAAAGCAGTCCTAAGAGATGGCAGAGGCTCAGTGTTTAATATGGTTGCCTTAACATGTGCAAATTGATCACTGTCAAGGCTACCCAGGAACAGACGAACCCTATTCTCTTCTTCTCGCATCATGAGTGCTTTAGACGCACCACAAGTGCATTCGGGCAAGGGTTGGAGCTCACTGAGCTCATTGAGATATCCCTTGAACTGTGTGTAGAAGTCCTTAATAGCTGTTCCTGATTCTTGTTGCAGCAAGCAGAGAGTTCTCCATAGCTGATGAACCCTAGGTGCGTTTGTTTGCGCAAATCTCTCTTCAAGATCTTCCCAAATTTCCTTCGCGGTGGTGACGTGTGATGTACTAGCATGAAGCTTAGGATCCACAGAATTAAGAATCCAAGCCAGAACCATGGAATCAGCCTTTTCCCAACTGTGGAAATCGGCTGAATATTCTTATGGTTTCTTAACAGAGCCATCAACGAAACCTAATTTAGTTTTTGCTTTGAGGGCTGTCTTCATAGATCTTGCCCAAGTGCGATAGTTGTCTCCATTGAGAGTTGATGCAACCAAGGGAATTCCAGGATTGTCTGAGTAGCTTAGAAAATAAGTGAGATTTGGAGGTGGATTTGTCTAATTTTTGTCATTCCCAGAGGTATGAGTCTTCTTCTCCGATGGCTTCCTTTCGTCACCAGAATCGTCACTCTGAGATACCATATTGAAACAGCAGCAAGAAGATGAAACTGAAAGAAGAACTTAATTGAATTAAAGATCAACTTTTCTTGAATCCTCAAGGTTACAGGGGGCAAGCAATATATACATGGCAGCCACTGAAACTAAAAGGCAAACAGAAAACTAAAACTAAACAGAAACCTAACAGAAAACAGAGCTAACAGATAAGCCTAATCACTTAGCCCAAGCCACAACAAAAACAACAGCTAATTACAAACTACACTGAACAATAACTAAATACAACTAGGGGAGTTGGGCTTAGGACTAAGAGACAATAATATTTCAATACTTTACTTTTGTCTCATTTGCAAAACTCTCATGTTGAGTTTTATAGGAGGTTAACTAATATGGTTGCTCACAACCTAACAAGGGTGGTCATTGATCATACTAGTCCGCATTGCTTCTTTGATATCTCTACATATATTGCTTCTTTGATTATGAATGAAATGCAGTGGTTGCCTTTTGTAAAAAAAAATTTAATTCTGTCGGTGGACGCATCAAAATCAAGAAAAAAAAAATCGTTTGACATAATAATAAAATGACAAAAGATGAATATGAGAGAAAACTTACTATTTAAAATAATAATAAAAAAAAATGAAAAATAAAGGTTAGTGAGAAAAATTATTGTGTGGCATAATAATTAAATAAACATCGATAAATTTAAGAGACAAAATTTAGTTCTTGAAATGATAATAATAAAATAATGAAATATGAAATTGTGCTAGAAAATTCATGTTTTATAACAAAACATTAAGAGATTAAACTGATAAACCTCAATTAAAAAAATATAAATAAAATAAAATAAACATCAATTAACAACAAAGTTATTGTTTGAAATAATAAATAAAATAAAGAACCTAGTTAAATAAATATCACATCTTAGTTTGATTGTAAATTTTATTTTGAGTTATTTAATTTATTTTATTATTTAGGTTTAATTATTGAGTTGGTCCCTGAATTATTTGAAAATTTTTAATTAGGTCCCTAAACTAAAAAAGTTTCTAATTAGATCCCTGAACTTATATAAAATTTTCAATTGGGTCCCTGAACTAAAAATTTTCTAATTGGGTCCCTGAACTTATATGAAATTTCCAATTAGGTCCCTAAAGTAAAAAGGTGAATATATAAAATAAAAAATAATAAAATGATAGATGGTGAAATTTAAACTATAAATATTGCTTGACATAATAATAAAATGACAAAAAATGAATATGAGAAAAAAATCCACTATTTTTAAAAAAAAATTAGTGAGAAAAACTATATATTGTTTATCATAATAATTAAATAAACAGGTTGGGAGGGGAGAACCTACCTTGTGTGCCGAACAGGTTCCCCGACGAATATTGGTTACTGCTAATGGTGGTGGATATTTCGTACCTTTATCATGGTTACCAAAATAAAAATAAAAATAAATAAATATGAGCGACAAAATTTAGTTCTTGAAATGATAATAACAAAATATTGAAATATGAAATTGTGCTAGAAAGTTAATGATTTATAACAAAATATGAAGTTATTAAACTGAGTCAAATATTTAATATTTTAAATAACATTAAAATAATAACAATAGATATAACAAGAAAAATATTATTTAATAAATATTAAAATAATTTAAGAAAAATCTCAATTAAAATATAAATAACCTAGTAAATAATAGGTTTAACTATTGAGTTTGTCTCTGAACTATTTGAGAATTTTCAAATAGGTCCCTAAACTAAAAAAACTTGTAATTGGATTCCCCAAATTTTTATAAAGTTTTCAATTAGGTCCCTGAACTAAAAAAGTTTCTAATTACTTTTCTGAACTTATATATAATTTTCAATGAGGTTCCTAAAGTAGAAAATTCGATAGTGATATGTTGAATTGGACGAAATATTATCATAGCAAGATAAACCTTGAAACACTATCACAGCAAGCTGAAGTGAGATGTAGTAAGTTGCAAGTGAGAGAGCTATTTTGGATGAAATTATTTCGAGGAAGGAATATGCAACAGTGAAACATAGATTGAGGAAGGAATGAACTATTTGTTCATATGGAGGAGAAGCGGTTGCAAGTCACGTTTTAATTTTCTAGTTCAACATTTTGGTCTCTTGCAACCCTAAATACAAATTTAGGAGGGCATTCCAAGTCACGTTCCACATCTACAAACTTAACTACCTCTTCATGGAACCCTACCCAGGGAATTAATTGAAAATTTTATATAAGTTTGAGGATCCAAATTAGAAACTTTTTTAGTTCAGTGACCCAATTGAAAACTTTATAAAAGTTCGAGGAACCAATTACAATTTTTTTTAATTTAGATACCTATTTAGAAATTCTCAAATAGTTCAGGAACCAACTCAATAGTTAAACCTTATAAGTTTAACTATTGGGTTTCTTTTATTTGTAGTGTGTTGCAAGTGATTGATGGGTTTTGTGGTGTCAACCTAATTGGGATGACATTTTTCATTATGATGTTTTTGCACACTACATTATTTTTATTTTTTAAAAAAACTTCTTAAAAAAAATATTCTGCACACACACATATGTATATATATGAAGTAGCCAGAGCAATAATTAGCACTTTCATGGCCCGCCCAAATTTAAATAAGTTTAAGGTGATTTTGTTTCTTCTCATCTTCGTATCATACATGAGAAATTTCATCAATAATGAAAAAGGTGGGTCTTTAATTTATGTTTTCTCTATAAGTTGATTTTGTTTCTTCTCGTCTTCGTATCATACATGAGAAATTTCATCAATAATGAAAAAGGTGGGTCTTTAATTTATGCTTTCTCTATAAGTTGATTTTGTTTCTTCTCATCTTCGTATCATACATGAGAAATTTCATCAATAATGAAAAAGGTGGGTCTTTAATTTATGCTTTCTCTAAGCTTCATTCCATAGGGATTTCATGTAACTACAAACAGTTACAAACAAAAATAGTGTTGGGACCAAATAACCGAAAGTGCTTCTACCAATTCATTTTTCTTTCATGTTTTTTTTTGTTTGTTTTGGAACCCACTCTAATTAGCCCTTTGAGTTGAGTGAGTCCACCAAAATATCACATGACTTATGTCCTTTGTCACGCCCGTCCTTACATTGAGCAGGATTTTATTTTACGATTCTCAGTCTCTCAATAAATTGGTTCTACCAATTCATTTTTAACCATTTGTTGATGTCTTTGTTAATGAAAAAGAAGAGACATGGATTCTGTGATAAATGTAGGGACGGGCGTGACAAATGCCACATATCACATTCAGTATGGATAATAAATAGGCTAACAATGGAAAGCAACTTCTAAGACAGCTATTTTTTATTTAAATCTTTTTAATTAAATTGTAGTGAAAAGGTACTACGCAAAGTCACAAATAGGGAATATGTGGTGGGGAAAGAACCCAGAACAAGTTTAAGATTTTGGACCATGAGCAGTGTCAAACCCAACATATGTCTCGGCTCGATCCTTTTTTGCCAGCCATTTTAAAAATCACTAATAAAATTACTATTAAAAAAATAAAGAGATTATCTTCAAACTTCTAATTGGCTCTCGAGATCCTCTCCATATATATACGTATGTTTGCATGTTCATATTTGTCACAAGTAACATATTTGTCATTGTTTGAAACTGAGAATGGCTCTACCAAACTCCTTGGAGGTTGAGATTGAGGTTAAGGCCTCTGCTGATCACTTTTATGACACCTTGAAGGGTAAGAAACAACATCGTATTCATGATATAGCATCTGATCATATCCATAAGGTGGAAGGTGACTGGGAGACAAATGGTCTGTGAAGCACCTCACATTTGCTGTGGGTAAGTAATAATTAAGTCAAACACAATTACTATACTTTTGAGAAAATAAATAAATGAGATACCCTCCGTGTGTTCATTTATTTCCTCAAAAATATAGTATGAACATCTTCATTTTTCATGAGAATAAGAGATATATTTTCCTCAATTTACAAGCAAGCATATCTATGCCGCTGTGTTTGTTTTTGGAATTCACGTTTGACTTGTAGCTAATACATAAGGGGTTTGGTCTAAGGTGTATCACCCACCAAAATGGGGTAGTGATGTACCATCCAAGTGACAAAACCTGATCCATTCAATTTGTCACATGCGTTGATCAACTTGTCAAAAGGTGGGATTGGACTAAAGTTAACCTAACCAAGCGGCAATCTGAACCAATCAGATTGTGCCACTTGGGTGGTGCATCACTGCACCACTTTAATGGATGATACACCATAGTCATCACTTACATAAGGTTGTGTTTTTTATTCCCATTTAACTATATATGTAGGGGATACTGTTGAGACCTTGAAGGAGAGACTTGAATTTGATGATGAAAACAAGAAGATCACATATTTCATATTGGAGGGTGATGTGTTGAGGTACTATAAGAGCTACATGGTGATTCTTCATGTCATACCAAAAGGTGAGCACAGCCTGGTGAAGTGGACGTTTTTGTATGAGAAGGTGGATGATACAGCACCAGAGCCAACCAAATACAAAGATTTGATGGTTAAGGTCACCAAAAACATCGAGACCCATCTCGTTGAGGCACAGTGAAATTATCCCAGAGGGGTATATATACTACATGTGCTATGTTACCTGTGGTCTATTAGTTATCAACCAGATCCTACAAATAATGTTAATTAAGGTGTATGAGTTATGTTATATATATTGTTGGCTTGCTTAAATTGGAATAATCATCTTCAACCCTTCCTAAAAGTTGGGTAGAGTTCTACAATGTCATGCTGAAGCTAAACGCTTTTGAATAAATTGCTAATTATTGGAAAAAAAAAATCTGTGAGATCTGTATGCTTCAACCAGCTATCATTTGTCTCAATAAATTGCCAGCCACTTCAAATGCATAAAATTAAAGAATCTTGGTCACTATTCTTGTAAGTACACGAGTAGTATTAATTATTAAAGTATATTTGAGTAAGTACGAGGTCAATTCCACATGGATTTAGAGTGAAACTTTAAGTATGGATAATTTCTAATCTAGTCACATATTTAATATAAAGATGCAAAGATGAAGAAGCAAATAACTAAAATAAATAGCAAATATTTAATTAAAGAAAGTAAATAAATTTGGATTTCAATTAGAATCCACTTGAATTAATTAATTTTGACATTAAACATGTAAATTTATTATACCCATTTTTTTATTTTTTTTATAGGTAAATGTTAGTATGTTAGTTGTTAGTTTGAACTTTAGACCTCCAACACCTTTAACACCTTTCTTTTTTTTTTATAAACACCTTAAACCCTTTAGTTCCTACCACTTGAGCTACCCAATCCCCGCCCCTATTTAATTAAAGAAAGTAAATAAATTTGGATTTCAGTTAGAATCCACTTGGATTAATTAATTTTGACATTAAACTTGTAAATTTATTATACCCAAATTTTTTTCTACAGGCAAATGTTAGTATGTTAGTTATTAATTTTTCTCCTTTGCCAATGTTTGAACCTTAGACCTCCAACACCTTTAACACCTTAAACCCTTAGGTAGCGTCTGGTACAAGTTTTAAAAAAGTATTTCCGGGAATGTTGGCATGGGAATAAAGTTTTTTCATGTTTGTTACGAGTTTTAAAAATTTATTCCCAAGCATAAAAGATTCCCAAAAATAAAATTAGTGAATGATAGTTATTAACTTGCGAAAACTCTTTTCCCATATGTGAAGGTTGGAAAACTTTATTCTCGGGAATCATATTCCTAAGAATGTCGTTTGCCTGGGAATAAAACATTCCAGATTCCAAACGTTACCTTAGTTCTTATCTCTTGAGCTCCCCAACCCTTCTATTTAATTAAAGAAATTAAATAAATTTGGATTTCAATTAGAATCCACTTGGATTAATTAATTTTGACATTAAACTTGTAAATTTATTAGACCCAATTTCTTTTTATAGGCAAGTGTTGGTATGTTAGTTGTTAATTTTTCTCCTTTGTCAAGGTTTGAACATTGGACCTCCAACATCTTTAATACCTTAAACCCTTAGTTCTTACCACTTAAGCTACCAAACCCCCCTTTATATCCAAATTAATCTATCTCGTGAACAACTAGCAGCAAACTATGTGCTAAGCACCAGAAACAATAATCAAATGTATGATTCATCTTTCTGCTAATTAATATGAAACATTTAATTGTTATATATTGTTATTATAAAGATATTTTATTCTGTCAACCAATCATAAATTGTCATATCGTAAAAAATTTCACTTTTATAATAATTACCTTCAAAATCATGTATAAGATTTGTGATTGATTGACAGTTAAAAAACTGTACACTAACAGTGTATCAAAATTGACGGATTCTCCTATGCTCCCGAAAATGGGAGGGCACTGGTGGCACTCTCATGTGGACCAATCAAAACATTAAAAATATACGCATGTTCTAGTCATCATTTTATATATCATAATTCATCTTATTTATTTATATACATTATTTATTTTTATTTTACACAATTACCATTGAGAAATTTTATATAAATTTTAAAATTTTAACGTAGGTTAAACTCAACAAGTTGAGAATTGATTTCAAAGGGCCGAGATGAGTTTCTATAAAATTTTCGCAAACCAAATAAACCTAATTTTGATTGTTGCCAATGAGTGCGAAAGCGAATGATTACGAGTGTATGCAAAATATAAATAAATAAATGAACCTAAAATAGAGATTGAGAAAAGAGAAGTAAATACAGTGATTGATTTATCCTGATTCGACTACTAGTTACTTGTAACCTACATCCAATCCCCAAGCAATTCATGAGATTTTTTCTCACTATCAATAAAACTTGACCAAGTGCTAACCTTAACATCACAAAGCACTACTTTATATGCCTACCAGACACCTACTTGGCCGCATGTTACCCACATCTTTGAGCCTTAAGAATCCACACAAAAGGGGTTGTTATCCCACCTTCTTACAACAGAAGGAAACCTACATTTCATTCATAATGAGGTAAACCTTACCCTCTTACAAAGTGCTTAGAGAACAATAATCATAAGCACTCTCAAAGTGTAGATCAGTAGATCATATGAATTGAAGCACTACAACAATACATGCATAAGAACAAATAAGCTCAGAGCACTAAAGCAAAACAAATAAGAATATGATCAACGATAAATAAGGATTAATAATCTCAAATATTCTTTAGGGTGCGTTTGATTTGCAAAAATTCAGGGGTCTGGACAGCACAAAATTTTTGTGCCTTGTTTGATTTGAAAAGTGGTCAGGGGACATGACAAAAAAGGTGGTGAGGGACGGGACAAAAATCCAAAATTTTGTCCTCCGCCAAACCATGGGACAAAAAGTTGTCCCATGGACAGACTAACAAAAAACAAAATTATCCTTACATCTCTCTCCTCTCTTCTCTCTCCCTCTCTCTCTCATCTCTCTCCTCTCTCTCTCCCTCTCCCTCTCTCCTTTCTATCTCTCTCTCCTCTTTCTTTTCTCTCTCTCATCTCCCTCCCTCTCTCTCCTCTCTCTCTCTCTCCCTCTTTCTCCCTCCCTCTCTAGATCTCCCTCCCTCTCTCCTCTCTCCTCTCTCCCTCCCTCCCTCCCTCCCTCTCTCTCTCCCTCCCTCCCTCTCTCCTCTCTCTCTCCTCTATATCTCTTTCTCTCTCCTCTCTGTCCTCTGTCTCTACATAATTATACAAAATTATATATTGTATATTTATATATTAAATAATATATATTATAAAGGATATTCCGAGACAAAGAATTGTCCTGTAATTCAAGGATTTGTCATGTGCTATCCTGTTTGTCATGTGCTGTCCAGATACCTTTTACAAATCAAACGCATCCTTATCCTTTCTTTTTTGTTCTTATCCTTGAATTCATAAAACCTCTATTTATTATAGAGTAGAAATCGTGTGTATCGGATAGGGAAAGCATAGGGATCTTAATGCTCTTCACAATTTGTCTGTTAGAGTTATAGTTCTAGAATACTGTTGTATAAGTTTTGACATTTCTGACCGTTGTATTCTTAAATAGTAAGATTTTTTCATTTTTAAACATGATACTCGAGTACTACATGTGATAATGGAGTATTGTCTCCCTGTATTTTGTATTGAGCTTATGTGAGTTTCTCCAATAGGAATTGAATTTGGAGAGGAAAAAAATTATGTGGCACGTGTGTCTTTTTTACTTGATTGGAAAGTACAATACAAACTTTGATTGGGTATTGCTGAATCAAGTCCAAGAGATTAAGAAACCACTCCATGCTCTCTTTTTTTTTTTTGATTTAGGAGTATCACACCGTCAACCCGAGACGGGAACTAATCTTCTACGGGAGTTTGTTCGGCGTCTTAATAGGTGGTATCCCTCCCTCCCAGATGAGGTTTTTCCATACCCAAGACTCGAACTCCAGACTCTCGTCCTTTAACCACTCACGTTAACCTCAGTTGATAACCGCTTCATGCTCTATTGCAAAAGAAACGTCCAAAATACGAGCTTTCAGTACAAGTTATATAGTCCTTTATCTAACCACTTTCTAAATAAAAATTGCCAAATGTTCTGTAAGTGGATAAATCTTGCAGAATGCCTGATTGATGAACAAGTATGAAACTAAAGTAAATTGATCTACACTTGTTCCATTAGTATACACCAGAGAAAATTATTGATAGTGGTTTCATCATTCAGGACTCCTATTCTCTGTTCTCAACTTTATTCATCAAATAAAATATAAAATATTGCCACCTAAAAGAGAGATTTCTCTCAAGTAATAGACAGGTATAAATATATTCTTGAAAGGTAAAATTAGGGAAAGAGAAAGGACAAAGGGTTTTGAATCCTTTCAAATAAGGAAAATGTTATTTGCATCTTAAATTTCCTAACCACACTGGTTGCTAACCAATCAAAATTTTAAAGCGTGAATAGACAATTAAGAGCTTCAAAAGCATCACCCTCTGATGGTATGTTTGGATGCACGGTGGTTTGATCCCTAGAAATGTTTTTCTTGAAGCTATTGTGAGTAGCTTTTTATTCTCAAAAGTGATTCTGACCCTTTTTAAGGTTCTTCCAAACATGCTAAACTTAAAGGTGCTTATGACATGCCATGTTCAAAGGAATAGGTGGATCAGAAAATGAACCATCTACTATATGATCAAACACCCATTTGTTAGCAGCCTGAGTATAGTGAACACCATCCCAATTAACCCAAACAGATGGATCCTTGCATGGCTTCCCTATCATGACCTCTTTGCCATGAATCTCAATCTTTGCTCCACATCCCATGTGCAAATTATAGTTGTACTTCCCACCATGACCACAACAAGCTCTCAGAGGTTCTTCAAAACCTGCATTTATCAAAACAGAACTCTTACTTCCAAACATGAAAAACACTTTCAATTCATGGACCAAATAAGCCCCAACAAAGGGTTCTATCGTGCTACCAATACGGTGTTGGTCAAGTAGAAGCAACTTGCTCCCATAAGAAGGAGAACATGGGAAACCCGGGTTCGAGTCCTCGTGGAGTCACCCCATTGGGAGGCTGAGAACCAAGGGGTAAAACCATGCTCAATCAGTCGAACCAGAGATTAGTCCCATAGCGGGTCCGAAGGGCCTAAGCCTTGGGATACTCTGGTGGACCCATTCGACCCAAAGGTTGATTAGGGTGAGTTCCAAAAAAAAAAGGGTTCTTACCGTGCTTTTTTGCTTGACTAATGAGGGAGTACTTCAGAGAGTAAACATCAACATAGGTGATGGCAGCCAAGGGAAGTTTTTTTCTGAGTTCAACAACAGCTGCTTTTAATTCATGATTGAAGAACTGAGCCACTTCATTATAAGGGGTTGCACATCCTGCTTTGTCCATTCTATCTGCTTTTATTGGGTGAAGATCAATGATATATGGCAAACAACCCACAGGACCAGTATTGTGAACCCAGAATGACCTTCCACCATGATTATATATATACTAGCAATATGCAAACAGATCAACAAATTAATATATATGCATGTTATTGTTATGTTATACTTATCCATATGCTATAGTACTAGTTTTCTTAATTAGCAACAAGAACTGGATTACCTTGATTATGTTCTTGAATTGTGCCAAAACATCAGGAACATATGCTCTAACTTGATCTGTGGACATGTTGTGGAAGTAACCGGCTGCTAAGTCATTCTGACCAATATCGAATGTGTATAATGCACGAGAAAAATCTTCTGCTTTTGGTAACAATGTTGTGTATACTCCACCTAGGAGAAAAGAAAAATGATGACTTATTGAGGCAAATTAACGAAGTTACTAATAGCACTTTTGGAAAAAAAAAATTTGTAGAAATAATTGTTTTTCTTTTTCAAAAGTTATGTAACCCCTTATAGATGGTAACCAATCACATGTAACCTTATGTATGACTTTTAAGTTAATTGTATCTCTTTATACTGAATACATTAGAATTAAATTATTGTTTTTAACATAAAATTGTTGGAACAAGAATCACTCAATCTCACAATTACTTACACTGAACACATGCACTCACAGATAAGAATGAAACACTAACTCAGAATAGTAGAGAAGAATTGAAAACTGATTTTATTCACTAAATGTATTCACGGCACACTTCACTATATGATTATTTACCAATTCACATGATATTTATACAAGTACATGGCATAGCTCCACAAGGATCACATAGTTAGTTATTCTAATTAACTCACTTATCAATACTAACTATCATATAACTAACACTAACTAATAACAACCACTACAACTAATTATTGATATTTGAATTATTTCCAACAAAAATAAGCTAATACTGATACAAACACACATTTGATGGCATTGTTTTGTTTGTAAACTTGTCATAGTTGAATAGACTTTATATGTGAAGAGAGTTCTCTTACACAAGAAGATTGAAAATAAGTATATTAGAAATCAAAATAAAATTCATGCATATTTTTATTACCTTTACTCCGAAACAATTGGGACCTGCGCTGGAAATCATTGAACTGGTTGAATTGAACATCCAAAGAGAAAGGGCTAAAACCACCAAACTGATGAAGGGTTGTATTCTGAGGTCTAATGGTTGATCCAGCAGTTGCAAAGTTGGCTCCATGGCTAAACTTTGACCCAACCGCATCAAGGTATGCATTCAAATAGGGCAGGCCCAGCTCCTTAGCTTTTAATGCAGAAAATGAAAAATTATAATAAAAAAAATCACAATTTGCATTTTCTTTTGTCTAAGATAGATTTTTCACTGATTGCTCCAGCAGAATATGCTTCCAAATATCTTAGCAATAATTTTTTAAAACTAATTGTTTGATCTCTATACATAATATTGATTTTAAATTTGATCATTATATATGAAAAAATTTAATATCATATTATATATGTATAATTATCTTCAATTTATTCCTCGTCGTTTGTTGGAGTTAAAATAAAAAAACTAAATTCAAAATTAAGATGAATGTCACGTGTAACAATCAAATTCAAAACGTTGTTTGATTAAGTATTATAAAGTGGATGTCAAATCCCACAAGAATGGTGTAAAAGTATACTCCGACCTCATATAAACTAAAGTCATCATAATCCATTTATATATTGATCGATTGCTAAACGCATGCACATGCCCTATGTCCAGAGAGAGAAGGATACAGGGGACCAGCAGATCCAATGTAATGACAACAATCATTGCAAAAAAAGAAAGAAAACCAATAATTCTGTCGGTGGACGCATCAAAATCAAAGTAAGATCGAGTAGGAAACAAATAAAAAATGTTTCGTTTTATTCAAAAAACTACTTTATGTAACAAAAAAATATATTGAGGTACATCCACGGGTGGGTTGACGTAGTGATAACTTGTCAAGTCCATGTGCTAAGTCCATGAGATAATAGAGTGTGTAAGAGATACTATCACGTGAAAGGTATCTCATTCGAATCCAAAAAAAAAAACTCCCTTTTAAGGAGTCGTACTGATGTCACTCCAGACCCGTAGTAATATCCTTTACAAAACCGAACCAGACCTGTCGATCCGATCGGTTTAATCGAGACCTAGGTCGGTTCGGTTGGCCCTCAGAATCGGTCTTGCTTAAAATCGGTCTCAACCGTCGAATCGGTTCAAAACCGGTAAAACCGGTCATAACCGGTTGTGAACCGGTTTTCTAAAAAAAATTAAAAAAATAGTATAAAAGGGTTTGGGTTATCCTAGCCAAAACTCAATTATTTTATTTTCTAACATATGTGGATTGGTTGTAGATTTTGGGTCGGTTTTCCCTATGAAGATGATTTTAACATGATCTTTATATTTATTTAGTTTAATTTCAAAATAAAAAAAATTTGTGTTTAATAATTTTAGTTGTTATGTTTTTTTTTAATATTGTTATAAATATTATATTAAAAATTAAAATAATATTATTTAATTATAACTGGTTCAACCACGATTCAACCTCGATTGAACCATTGAACCTCGAACCACTGCCTTCATCGATTCGATGGCCGGTCCGATTTTATAAACCTTGGAAATATCTCATTCACCGCGGTTTTAGTTTACCCAAAAAAAATTATGGTACAAAATATAAATGAACAAATCCTTAATTAAAAAATCTAAAAAAAAAAAGGAAAATGTCACTCACCCGTAACCATAAATCACTAGTGGTTAATACCTATACCTATTTAGAAAAATCTTAATCACTAAAAGTTAATAAAACCAAGCACTTCCAAAATTCAAGTAGCATTTGCCTTAGTAAGTGAAGAGAGAAAATGGAAGTAGTACCTATGAAATCAATGACAAGACGGCCATCACAGTAGCGGCCTGCAGGGTGATGGAAGTATGACTCTCCATGAGGAGGGCCAGCTTGTCCAAAGGCAGCAGAAAGGCCTCCAGTGTCTGAATTTGAGTCCCCAAAGTTGAATATGGCTGGGAAATGGCAATCACTTGAAGCACCAACTATTGTGTTTTTAATGGAACACTGTGCCACACACAGCACAAACCAAAGGGTAAAAGTTGGTGGTATCAACCTGCAAAGGGGCTTCATACTCATTATTGCAGCAGCGGCAGCAGCAGCAGTCAAAGAAATGAGGCAAAAAGATAGGGACTGAAAGGGCAAAAGCAAAGAGAATAGTGTGTCTTTATAATATATATATATATATATATATATATATATATATATATAATAGGATTTAATTGGTATGTCCAGTCAAAAACAGAAAAGGATTTGATTGGTATGTATTATTTTTATACTATCAATCAATCATAAATTGTCATCATATATATGGAATGATTTGTAATTGGTTGATAATATATTTATACTTTTATAATAATTATTTTAAAACTCACATTTTATAAAATGATTTGCGATTACGATTTGTATTGGTGCTTGGTGGACAGTATATTTATATTCTCGGGTATCAAAGTTAAATTATATATTATGCATTATATAATTTTTTTTTATAAGAAAAAACTACTGCATTTCATTAATAATCAAGACATCAATATATGTCAAAATATCATTAAAAAATTGAGGACTAGCATACAAAATGATCACCCTAACTAAGTTATGGACAACCTTATTAGCTTGCCTATTAATGTTTTGTAAGGAACTCCTATTATGCATTATATACTGAATGATGCTACAGAACAGCAATGAAGGGATGGGCTGTTAACATCATATGTATGGAGTCTATCCAGAGCGGATTGGGCCTGAAAGGAGTTTTATCCATTGAGAGATGTGAAGTGATATGATCAAAGGGCGAGTGATGTGTGCAATACGTGGATGTAATCAAAATGCTTGTTGTATGTCACTTATTAATTCACATTATATATATATATATATATATATATATATATATATATATATATATATATATATATATTGTACTGGTCGAAGATATATGACCGAGGAATACGATCGAGCTCATTCTTGTAAGTGGGTCGTGACTCGAACTCCTATAAAGCCGGAGACCTATTAATATACTTGACACCCGAGGATAACTACTCGGGCCTATTCCATAGCAGGCCACGGATGAAGATATCTCGGCCCCGAGCTATCCAGTCACAACTGACTGGGCCGAATATCTCGTTGGTCCAAATATCCCTCCGCATAACTCGGAGCCTTATCCTTATCTAGTTGCGATAATAACCCGATCCTAACAAATAGGATCTCCATAACAGTCCAACTCAAACTGTTATACCAAAACATCTCTATAAATAGGGGTCCAACCCCCTCACTTAGAACTACGTTTGCTTTGATTCCCATTTGGATACGTAGGAGCAGAATTCCCATTCTGTCAAGCTATTCCAAAACACTCCCACAAGAGTTTCTCCGGGCGAGTATCTCCCACTTGAGATATTTGGACGGAACATTTGGCGCCATCTGTGGGAATCGAAGCAAAATTTTCCCATACCACAAACAATGGTGAGGACAAGGAGCCGGAACTGCAGGAGAGAGGAGCCAGAGAATGCCAACAATGGGGATAATGGAGAGCGGTCCATAAACCCAGCAATAACAACCGACAATCCCATTATTCAAGAACTCCTCGCACAAGTGGCAATGCTGAGAAGGGAGAATGAGGAGATTCGGCGGCGCAGAATGTACCGTCGTGAACGAGAACAAAGCAGAGAAAGGTCCGCCTCTTCTCCTCATGAGAGAGAGCGTCGGACAGCCGAGAATGAAGGATCCAGAAACACGCGCAGAGAAGGAGGCCCACAACCCCGGGTTTCTCATCATGTTGACTGAGCAGACGAGGAGGAATTTCCTAGGCAGGCCCCTGAACTTTCACTTCAGGTAAATAGGCCTAATGAAAGGGCCGGCGTGCAGAGGCCGAGACATCCCTTCACCGACGCCATCATGGAGGTCCCTCTACCAGCCAACTACAAACCAATAAACATTGACAGGTATGATGGTACCTCGGACCCGGAACGTCATTTAGATGCTTTCACTACTTAAATGTACCTCTTTACCGACGATGATGCTGTCATGTGTAAAGTCTTCCCTACTACTCTGAAAGATGTTGCATTAAGCTGGTATACCCAGCTACCGCCAGTATCAGTTGACTCCTTTGACACATTCATGACTAAGTTCAATGCTCAGTTTGCTACGAGCTGAGCTCATCAAAAAACCTCGGCCTCGTTGGTAAACTTTAAGCAAGAAAAAAACGAGTCTCTGCGTGATTTTATGGCCAGGTTCAGCAAAGAGACTATCCTCATCCGGAATCTCAGTGCCGATGTCACGGTACATACTATCTTGACCGGGTTACGGCTTGGCCCTTTTGCCAGACACCTAGCTCGGAAGCCTCCAACCAGTATGGATGAGTTAAGGAGAAAAGCTGCCGGATTCATCAATATGGAGGAAATTGAAGAGTCTAAGAAAAGAGAAAGAACTGATGATTCTGATAGACGAGAAGGGAGAGAGAAGAGGAGGGCTGGAGGTGATAAGCAGAAATTCAAAAGTACATCCGAGCATTTACATAGGGGACTGAAGTATGAGCACTATACCCCCCTCAACACCAACCGAGATCGGGTATTTGAGGAAGCCTACAACGCAGAACTTTTGCAGCTCCCCAACCGTGGCCACACGCCCCAGAATGCTGATAGACAGAAGCATTGTCAGTACCATCGTAACTATGGGCATACCACCGAGGAGTGTTGGGTCCTGCATGACAAGATTGAAGAGTTAGTGCAGGCTGGTCATCTGAATAATTTTGTTCGGAGAAATCACAACAATGTTGAAGGGCGTGGCAGAAGTAGAAGAAGAGGAGGTGGCCAAAGCCCGGGAAGGGGCGGCGGTCGGCAAAATAATGAAAGAGCAGAGAATAGGGAAGGACAGAATGAAAGGCGAGAGGAGGATAATACTGTCCGAGGTGTGATAAACACTATTTTAGGTGGATTTGCGGGAGGAGGCACAACGAGTTCAGCTCGGAGAAAACACCTGCGGGCTATTCGATCTGTCAACTCGGTAGTTGGCAAACCCCAGAGGATTTCCCCACCAATTATCTTTTCCGATGAAGACTTCTTGGGTGTGGATCCTAATCAGGACGACCCTATGGTAATCACAGTGCAATTGGCCAATTTCTCGGTCAAGAGAACTCTCGTCGACCAGGGGAGCTCGGCTGATATTCTATATTATTCAACATTTCAGAAGCTCGGGATCCCAGAAAAATCTATTCAGCCATACGACAGTAAGCTCGTCGGCTTTGCTAGGGAACAGGTGGATACCCGAGGATACATTGACCTCCTAACTACTTTGGGAGATGGCAAAGCGTCCAAAACTATTCTGGTCAGGTACTTGTTGGTTAATGCAGTAACATCGTACAATGTCTTAATCGGAAGACCATCTTTGAACGAGTTGGGAGCCGTGGTCTCTACTCCCCACCTCACAATGAAATTCCCTTCCAACTCGGGAGACATAGTTGCTATCCGGGCTGATCAGAAAATGGTCAAACAGTGCTATGCTGATAGTTTGCGTGTAAGCAAGCTCAAACCTACACCTGCAGAAACACTAGAAAGAGGAAAAGACAAGTCTGTAAATTCTGTCAGCTCTGTTGAACTAGACCCGAGAATTGACATGCAAGAACAACAATCACAACCCATCGAGGAGTTAGAGAAGTTCCAGCTTGGATCACAGCCTGATCAGTGCACCAAGCTAGGCGGTCAACTTGAGCCGAATTTAAAAAAGAAAATAAAGGAAGTGATCCGCAGCAACGCCGATTTGTTTGCCTGGACCACATCAGACATGCCGGGGATTGACCCCGATTTCTTATGCCACAAGCTGGAAATCTGTCCTGAGGCGAAACCTGTAGCTCAAAGGAAAAGGAGACTTGGTGAGGAAAGGAGAAAAGTGGTGGTAGAGGAAACAGCGAAGTTGGTTAAAGCCAACTTTATTCGAGAAGTAGAATACACTACTTGGCTGGTCAACGTGGTTCTGGTCAAAAAAGAAAACGGCAAGTGGCGCATGTGCACTGATTACACAGACTTAAATAAAGCTTGTCCAAAGGATTCTTATCCTTTACCGAGTATTGATAGGTTGGTGGATGGTTCTTCCGGATACAGAATTTTGAGCTTCTTAGATGCATACTCGGGGTACAATCAGATCCGCATGTATCCCCCAGATGAGGATAAAACAGCTTTCATCACCGAAGGCTCGAACTATTGTTACCGGGTAATGCCATTCGGATTGAAAAATGCTGGAGTCACCTACCAAAGGCTCATGGACAGGGTGTTTGAAAAACAGATCGAAAGGATTATGGAGGTTTATGTGGATGATATGGTCGTAAAATCCGATGACCACAACAACCACCCGAAGGATTTGGAGGAAATTTTTCAGCAGTTGAGAAAGTACAATATGAGACTGAATCCAGAGAAGTGTGTTTTTGGTGTCCAAGGTGGAAAATTCCTCGGTTTTATGTTGACACGCCGGGGAATCGAGGCCAATCCTGATAAATGTCGAGCTGTGATTGAGATGCGAAGCCCACAAAATATTAAAGAAGTGCAGCGACTTGCAGGGCGGCTGGCATCATTATCTCGGTTTCTCCCCAGATCTGTAGAGAAAGCTCGGCCTTTCTTTAGATTATTGAAGAGGCCTCAAACCTTCGCGTGGACCGAGGAATGCAAGAAGGCCTTTGTCGACTTCAAGGCCTTTTTGTCTTCACCACCAATATTAACTCGACCTATCCCAGGGAAAGAGTTATATTTATACCTGTCAGTCACCGAGTACGCCATCAGTGCGGTCATTGTGCAAGAAGTAGAGAAAGCTCAAATGCCGGTGTATTTCATCAGCAGGGTCCTTCACGATGCCGAAACCCGGTATCAAGTCATATAAAAGCTGGTTTTGGTCCTGGTAACTGCAGCTCGGCGATTGCGTCCGTATTTCCAGAGTCACCAGGTGATTGTCAAAACCGATCACCCGATTAAGCAGATTCTCAAAAAGCCCGAGTTGGCAGGCCGTATGATTGTGTGGTCGGTGGAGTTATCCGAGTTCGGCCTGAAATACGAGTTGAGAGGTCCTCTGAAAGCTCAATGTATCTCCGACTTCGTAGCCGAGCTCAATCCGCTGTCGATAACCGAGGATTTATGGTGGAATTTGTATGTGGATGGATCCTCGAATGTCAGAGGCAGTGGAGCTGAGGTAATACTGGAAGGTCCGGGGGAGCTAATCCTGGAGCAGTCATTAAAGTTTGAGTTCAAAAACTCAAACAACCAAGCCGAATACGAAGCCTTGATAGCAAGGTTAATGCTGGCTAAGGAAATGGGAGCAAAGGCTGTTAGATGCCGAAGTGATTCACAGCTAGTCACAGGACAAATCTCTGGAGGGTACCAAACAAAAGAGCCTCAGCTTACCAGGTATTTATGTAAAGTCAATCAGTTGATTTCTAGCTTTGAGAAATTTGCTATTGAACACATTCCCAGAGAAGAAAATACTCGGGCCGATCTACTGTCCAAATTGGCCAGCACGAAGAAACTGGGCCAGCATAGAACGGTTATTCAAGAAACTCTCAATGAACCGAGTGTCACGCTTGGAGAGGTGATGGCCAACGAGCCGGTGGACCGAGAGTGGATGACACCCATATGGGAATATTTATCCCCAGAAACTCTGCCCCCAGATCACGCCGAGGCCAGAAAGATCAGGCTCAGAGCAAGTCGCTTTGCTATTGTTTCCGAAGAGTTGTATAAACGAGGATTCTCGGTTCCGATGTTAAAGTGTCTGACCAAAGCTCGGTCAAGGTATGCAATGGAAGAAGTTCACAGAGGAATCTGTGGTTTTCACTACGGAGGCAGATCAATGGCCTCCAAGGTAGTCCGAGCAGTGTACTATTAACCTACCATCCGAGCAGATTGCATCGAGTGGATGAAACAATGTGATGAATGTCAAAGATTTGCCAATGTAGTCGTACCCCGCCCGAAGAACTTCACACGTTAAACTCGCCCTGGCCTTTTGCTATGTGGGGGATGGATATACTTGGACCATTCCCCATAGCCAAAGGTCAAGTCAAGTTTCTCTTGGTAGTGTGAACTACTTCACGAAATGGATTGAAGCAGAACCTTTGGCAAAAATTACTGTAGAAGGTACAAAAGTTTGTGTGGAAAAACCTCATCTGCAGGCACGGAATTCCCTTCGCAATTGTCACTGATAACGAAAGGCAGTTTATAGACAAGACATTGCGAGAATTCTATGTCAATCTCGGTGTTAAACACCACGTCACATCCGTGGAGCATCCCCAAACCAATGGACAAGTCGAGGCGGCTAACAAAGTCATTCTCAGAGAGCTGAAGAAGAGAGTGGGAAAAGCCAAAGGAGCTTGGGCATAAGAGTTGTCGAGTATTCTTTGGGCCTACCACTGCACGCCACAATCCACTACCCAAGAAACACCCTTCAGGCTGACATACGGAACAGACGCCATGATCCCAGTTGAGGTTGGTGAGCCGTCTTTTCGGCGTATGCACCATGAGCAGAATGAAAATGAAAGCAACTTAAGGGTCGAACTTGACCTGGTAGAGGAAATCAGAGAGGAGGCTAAAATCTGGGAGGAAGCCTGCAAACGAAGAGCTACTCGGAGGTATAATTCAAAGCTAAAACCGAGGAGTTTCGTGCGCGGAGACTTGGTGCTAAGGATGAAAGGAGAAGCAAGAAGGGATCATACGGAGGGCAAGTTAGCAGCGAATTGGGGAGGGCCATTCCGAGTGGTAGAAAACTTGGGAAACGGAGCATATAGGTTAGAAGAATTGTCAGAGAAGCCTATCCCGAGGACTTGGAATGCTTCTCATTTAAAATTTTATTACAGTTGATGTATATAGTCAGGTGATGTACTCTTTTTCCTACCTCGGTATTTTGTCCCAAAAAGGGTTTTGACCGAGAAGGTTTTAACGAGGCACACCGCAGACTTCCATTTCTATTCAATAAAAGAATTTATTATGAACATTGTTATGTTTTCTTATTTTGCCGATGTATTTATTCTGCGAATATTAAATTGTTAGAGGCCAAGTCTGAGCCTGAAGGCCGAGTTCGAGCCATTCAAATCTTTAAGGCCAAGTTTGTTCGAGTCATTTAAATCTTTCAGGCCAAGTTTGAGCCTGAAGGTCGAGTTCGAGCCATTCAAATCTTTAAGGCCAAGTTTGAGCCTGAAGGCCGAGTTCGAGCCATTCAAATCTTTAAGGTCAAGTTTGAGCCTGAAGGCCGAGTTCGAGTCATTTAAATTTTTAAGGCCAAGTTTGAGCCTGAAGGCCGAGTTCGAGCCATTCAAATCTTTAAGGCCAAGTTTGAGCCTGAAGGCCGAGTTCGAGCCATTCAAATCTTTAAGGCCAAGTTTGAGCCTGAAGGCCGAGTTCGAGCCATTCAAATTTTTAAGGCCGAGTACGAGCCATTAAATTTTTAAGACCGAGTTCGAGCCATTCAAATCTTTAAGGCCAAGTTTGAGCCTGAAGGCCGAGTTCGAGCCATTCAAATTTTTAAGGCTGAGTACGAGCCATTAAATTTTTAAGGCCAAGTTTGAGCCTGAAGGCCAAGTTCAAGCCATTCAAATTTTAAGGCCGAGTACGAGCCTGAAGGCCGAGTTCGAACCATTCAAATTTTTAAGGCCAAGTTTGAGCCTGTAGGTCGAGTTCCAGCCTTTGAAATTGTTTAAGTGAAATCGAATACGAGCATTAAGAAAAACCAAGTTTAGATCTAAAGGCCGTGTTCGAGCCATTAAAATTTTTAAGGAAACCGAGTACAATGCCGAAAATAAAAACAAGGTACGGGTCGAGTACTAGAAAGTACTACGACTTAGTTACAGAGCTGAAATTGAAAATAAGGCCCACTCGATTGGCCAGTAGTTCCCCCAATTAGAATCGGGCAAGACACATTGGCCAAGAGTCCCCCAATCGAACGCCACGACTTTCCTTCGAGGGATGAAGTAATCACTTCCCCCTGAGAAAGCTGGACGATGAGGTGCTCGACCTGCTTCGGGAGGAGACAGTTGCTACCCCTTTATCCACTCCCGGAAGTTGTTATTCTCCCAGCTAACATCATTTTTAAAGGGATTACGTCATGAAAGAGATTCTAGATCCCATCTCCCAATTACACCCTTTTTGACAACTTTAAAGCTTGAAAAAGGATGTTAACTGGGAGAGAGGAGCGTAAACCCCTAGCACTATTATAGAACTACTCGGATCAAAGGAGGGCGAATTTTGCTGGTGGAAAAGAATGAAGAATGAATAAGTGAAGCAAAGGAACAGCCCTATTTATAGGGGGGAGAAGCAGGAATATGTGTTGGAAAAAGGTTTATTGAAAAAATAAATCTTGAAACTCAGCAAAAAGCAATAATTACATGAACCCACTGGGATTTCCAAGGCACATAACGTGTGACCACATATACAAAACATGAATCACGTATTTCACATGTGACAACAACTATCCGATTTTTATACGGATGATAAAATGTCTCGGCCCTAGTCAAGATCTTGTTTAAACAGCTGAGCACGCAATGCAAACAACGTCGGAATATAAAAATATTTCGAAGGATATCTCGGCCAAACAAATGCTATAAAAGTAAGAGGAAGTCATCAAAGTGCGAAAAGAATTTTTCATTAGATTAATAAGGATTACAAGGGGGAAAACCCATTACAGAGGTACGAAAAATAAAAATACAGTTATTCGTCCCTAGGGCTCTCTTCGGCGTCGATGTGATCCTCGGGAGAATCTTCAGCCCCTTCCACATCCTCTTCCTCTTCGGGAATAATGGGAACAAGTTCCCCATTGAACACCTCTTTAGTTACATTGGCACCCGAGATATCAACCCCCGGAGCGAGAATTTCAACTTGAGCAATGGCCTTTGCGAAACCCTTCCGATGCTGAACAAGAATGCAATCGGTGGCCTCTTTTAAATCTGTCTGAACCTCCATCTTGGCCTTAGTCTCGGCCTCCAGAGCGGCTTGAAGTTGTTCGATTACAACTTGAGCCTTCTTGAGCTCTTCTTCAGCACGAGCTTTATCCTCTTCAGCCTGAGCTTTATTCTCCTCAGCTAATTTTGCTTGGGAGTTAAGCTCGGAGTTCTGGCCATTAAGCTCGGCGATGGTAGTGTTCAGGAGATTACTGGCTTTGGCCAGCTCATCACGCTCCGCGGAGATCCGGGCAAAATCCTCTTTCAGCTTCGCAATAGAAGCAAGTTCAGCTTCCAGGTGCTGGGATTTCCTCTCAGTCTCCATCAAATCTCGGCTACAAAAGCGGGCCAGAGCAGCAGCTCGGATGCAGTAGGCCGAGAGGGCCTCCATGCTAGACTGATTAATCGGAGATCACCAGGCTTTAGGAAGTTCGAGTCAAAAGAAGGGAAGGGGTTGAAATCTTCGCCCCAGAGAGATGAGGTTCCCGCTTTCAGAGAAGTGTTGTACCACTTCACCTAGGTAGAAGGATGAGGTTGTTCCTCCCACCCCGTAGGTCCCGTCTCATGAGTGGTAGGATGTCGGGGACTTGAGCGAAGGGGGGATGAATCTTCGGCGTCGACTACTATCTCTACCCTTTTTCTTTTGTGAGGGGCGGATGATGAAGCCCCCTTGGCAGTAGCCTTAGCAGTGGCCGGAGGAATTCTTTTCTTTTTCTTCTCGGTCGTGGAGGGACCCTGACCCTCTTTTGCGGCAGATTTCAAAAGCTTGGAGAAGTCGAATTTTCCCATGATAACTGCCGAAAAGAAAAGTTGTTAGTACAGGAACACATACAGAAAAGAGTTAAAAACTAAAAAGCCGAACACTTACTTTTAAGGTCGGCTCTCGAAGTGGATGAGAAGGGGAGTTTCAGAAGACGTCCACAATGGAGAGGCCGAGGAAGTTTTTCTAATATATCTATATCTCGTTGAACGCGCTGTCGCCACGCGCCAAAAAGAACGAGCGTTTACAAAATAATGTAGATAGGGAAGCGACAACTCGAGTATCGTCTCTCAAGGACTCTTAGGTGTTGTCGTTATTAACAGAAAATCAGTTTTGGGGGTTTTGGGTAATTGAAATAAAATAAAGAAAACAAAATAAAAACAGAGTAAGAAAACAAAGCAGTTAAAATATTATCAAATAAACTAAAGAACGATTAACCTACTGTTCTCGGTTTCCCACTATCATTGGTTCATATAAATCCAAGCCTAAGCAGATTCTAATCCCCTCCCGGTTGTAGCAACAATTTACAAGCGAAACCACTACTACAGATATATGTTCCTATTCCCGAATTAAGCAAACGGGGTTAAGCCCTCATGAACTAAGCGAACATGAATGAACACACGCGAATTAAGCAAACGCGATTATATATAGGAACATAACATCACCGAAACAAAACAACACAACACTATACATTCCTGAATTAAGCAAACAGAAACATATAGCGTCGTATTGAAAAGAGAAAAGTAAGTGAAAACAGGAATTACAGAACCTCAAATGTAAATGGAAACCAATCACAGTAGATTAATCTAGGAAACTAGTTCTCCATTACAAAAGGAAAACAAAACATATCTAAGAAAAGAAGACAAACTACTACTACTGGCTCCTATTCTGACTAAAAACTAGCCAGCCTACCAGCCTACCTTCAATTCTGTCTAAAACTGACTTATATACAACTTCTGGACTACGCGTACTCGCGAGGCGAGCACACATTCGCGAGGCGAATAATGCGAACAGTCTGCAACTTTTGATCTTCTCGCGAGGCGAGCATATCATTCGCGAGGCGAGCCTCTTCAGATTCCAAACTGTAACGCCCGTGACCTTTCACACGGGTAAACCGTGATGCTTTCTGACTTCCAGGCTTAGATTACTCGCGAGGCGAGTCAAGTGTTCGCGGGGCGAGACAGAATGGTTGGCAATTTCTGGAACAGTCACCTTCTGGTTCGCGGGGCGAATGCCTGCTCGCGGGGCGAAAGCTCCAGAATTATTTCCTTTTATTAACCTGAAAACAGAAAATAGAATAAGTGTTTTATTTAACTCTAAATCAACTAAATTAACTTAAAAATACTTTACAGACTCAAAATACTGCTTAGAGACAATCAAGTCTAATTTGGGTGAAATTGATATAAAATTAGCACAAAGCCAAGGTTTTTATTAGTTATAAAACCAGTCAACCAGAGGCTCATCAAAATACCCCAAACTTAAACTTTGCTTGTCCCCAAGCAAACTAAAACTTAAAAACTTAAAAAGACTCAAGACCTGGCAAGCTCAAAAGATTCAATCAACTTTCGCACAGATTTCAAGCAATTTCTTCAATATAATTTTCTTCAATGTTCCCCGCTTTCAAATAAAGCAATCCCCACATTCATTTATTCTAAACAATTGAGAATTTCATCATTCAAACAATCATTAATCTAAGCAGGGGATCCAAGTTACACACAAGAGGGAGATCACCAAATTCAAACAACTGCCTTCCTCGCAAGGGAAATTTGTGTTTCACTCAATCGCTCAGTTTGTGTCTAGGCTATTAACATTTCTCTCAATTTCACTTTTAAGAGCACTTCCCATAAATTTGGTTTTCATCTCAAAATGATTCCCACAGAAAACATGCATGCAACATCAAAAGGTCTTTTATGGGTTGTAATGGGGCCTGGCTAAGGGTAGGATATACAAAAGGAACTAGGCTAAGGACCCTAGGAACTAAGAGAGCATGAAACAGTTCAAAACAATGAAATTCCACTCAAGTTCCTTTTCTCATTCATCTTTTTGCCTTGGGTGACTACAGCCTCTTTTTTTTTTCTAACACTTTTATTTTTAACATTTTTACAATTTTTCTTTTTTTCTCTTTTTTTTTATATATTTTTTTCTTTCTTTTTTTTATCTTCTTTTCATTTTTACACTTTTCTTTCTTTTTTTTTTTCTTTTTCCCAATCCCGAACAACACATTGCACCGGGTAGCCACCCCAAACTTAATTTCTTGCAACCAATTTCTCACTAAGCTTCCATGCTCTCCTAATCCTAAGATCGGGTTAACATGGTTTTCCAGATTTTAGGCTCATAAGATTAGGTTATCAAGAATTAACAGACTAATCAGGCTCAATGGGGCTAACTAAGGAACATGCATTAAGGGTGGTTATTTTAGGCTAAGTAGTTATTTACAAAGAAAATGCCTAAATCATTTGAAGCAAACACATAATCATGCAAACCAAAAAGAGACTCAAGCAAATTCAGGAAAGTGCAATCAAAAGTGATTTCACACACAGTTTAAAACATGTTGGAGGCTCAAAACCTCACCTGGACAATTTTTTTGCAAATTGTTTGACAGAGATTCTATCCCTAGTGTGTGCTTCCTATCACCCCAAACTTATCATAAATCATGCAATCATAACGAAATCTCAAAGTTCAGTTTTCAATCTCATGGGAATCATTTTTTTCAATTTTCAAGTCCTAGGGGGAACAGTCAAAACATATTATGCAATCAATCTATGCAAAAATTTAATCAAATCCCATAAACTTGCCAATAAAAGACACACTAATACTCCTGAGCTTCTCAAATTATTCAGGAGCTTTATTGAAAACAAAGCAGAAATAAAGCAAGGAAAAGAAAATTAAAAAGAGAGGGTTCAGGAAAACTCATTGAGGTGCGGTTCCACCAGGATCCCATTGCTTGTAACATAAGGCCCACATGGTAGCCAAAGGGTGGTAGTTCATTCCATGCTTCCATAACTTGCAGCCTTGAATTGGGAGTGAGCACTTGACAATTATGATGGCCTCGCCCAGTGCGGCGGACTTCTCACTTCCTCTTGGGTCACAGTTGACCTCTTTTTCATCCTTCTCAATAAAATCCTCCCAATAAAAGTGGGGCTCAACCTCTTAGACTGGCCATGGTGCAAATTCCAGAGGCTTGAACTCCATCAATGGTGGTTCCACAGTGGGAGGTGGCAAACAGTTAGCTGGGGTTACTGGTGCTGCTTCAACTCCTGCCCTTTCTTCATTCACTGCACTAACAAAGTTATCACCTGCTATACATGCAGAAATTTCAGCACACACCACACAAAGGTTAGTGTTAGTAGAGTCAGTACATATATCACAATAAAATGAATCAGTAAAAGTTAGAATGTTTGGAAATTCAGCACTCAATTCATCCACCCCATTACTCTCAACACATGCATTTGATTTAATTGAATCATCTACTTCCAAAGGTTCTTCATTATCCTCAGGCACGGGGAAGCAGATGTCCTCCTGATCCTCCTTTTCTATGTTTCCTGAACAGAATAAAGCTGCATAACAGTCTATACACAAAGCAGTGCCATCACAATAACAATCAACACATGAATTAGAATCAGGGGATTCAACACACAGTTCATCAACAGAAACATTATCAAAATCATCATCAGAAGTATTTTCAGGAATAGCTATCTGTGAATCTGTATGTTCTTCAAGGGGCTGTGGAGTTAGCATTGCAGCCGAGTTGGCGACAATTTGATCAATTAGAATGGACAACTTCTGAGATTCAGCTTCTCCCCTCTGGTATTCAAGATTACTTGCCTCCATCATCCGTTGAATTTCAAGATTTTGTTCTGCTATCCGTCGATTGTTCTCTTCCATTTGTTGAAAGCTTGCTTCCATTTGTGCAATCAATTGCTTGAACAGATCCTCTAGTGAAGGTTCGGAAGGTGCAACTCTGAAGGCAGGATAGTATCTAAACAGGAAGGCTTCCTTCAAATCAAACCAGCTTGAGATGGAATTCTCATCAAGACAATACAGCCAATCCCTTGCAGCACCTTCAAGTGAGAACTGGAAAGCTTCCATCTTGATGTGGTCTTCTGTTATTCCTGTAGGTCTCAGCATTATAGAACAAACAGCCTGGAATTCCCTCAGATGCTCCTGCGGATTCTCACCTGCAAGACCACTAAACCTTGGCAACCAGTGCGATAAACCATAAAAATCAGGAAAATATATGCATGGTGGTGGTTCATAGTAAACATTAGGCATGTAACCATATATGTGATTATCCATGGGGGGTGCTAAAATTCACAACCAGACAAAACTAATTCAGCAAAGAGAATTTTTTTTATTTTTTTATTTATTTTTTTTAAAATTTTATTTTCTGCTAATAACAACAAACAAGAGTCCCCGGCAACGGCACCAATTTTTGAACGCGCTGTCGCCACGCGCCAAAAAGAACGAGCGTTTACAAAATAATGTAGATAGGGAAGCGACAACTCGAGTATCGTCTCTCAAGGACTCTTAGGTATTGTCGTTATTAACAGAAAATCAGTTTTGGGGGTTTTGGGTAATTGAAATAAAATAAAGAAAACAAAATAAAAACAGAGTAAGAAAACAAAGCAGTTAAAATATTATCAAATAAACTAAAGAACGATTAACCTATTGTTCTCGGTTTCCCACTATCATTGGTTCATATAAATCCAAGCCTAAGCAGATTCTAATCCCCTCCCGGTTGTAGCAACAATTTACAAGCGAAACCACTACTACAGATATATGTTCCTATTCCCGAATTAAGCAAACGGGGTTAAGCCCTCATGAACTAAGCGAACATGAATGAACACACGCGAATTAAGCAAACGCGATTATATATAGGAACATAACATCACCGAAACAAAACAACACAACACTATACATTCCTGAATTAAGCAAACAGAAACATATAGCGTCGTATTGAAAAGAGAAAAGTAAGTGAAAACAGGAATTCTGAGAACCTCAAATGTAAATGGAAACCAATCACATAGATTAATCTAGGAAACTAGTTCTCCATTACAAAAGGAAAACAAAACATATCTAAGAAAAGAAGACAAACTACTACTACTGCTCCTATTCGACTAAAAACTAGCCACCTACCACCCTACCTTCAATTCTGTCTAAAACCGACTTATATACAACTCGGACTACGCGCACTCGCGAGGCGAGCACACATTCGCGAGGCGAATAATGCGAACAGATCGCAACTTTTGATCTTCTCGCGAGGCGAAGCATATCATTCGCGAGTCGAGCCTCTTCATATTCCAAACTGTAACGCCAGTGAACTTTCACACTGGTAAACCGTGATGCTTTCGACTTCCGAGGCTTAGATTACTCGCGAGGCGAGTCAAGTGTTCGCGGGCGAGACAGAATGGTTGGCAATTTCTGAACAGTCACCTTCTGTTCGCGGGCGAATGCCCTTCCGCGGGGCGAAAGCTCCAGAATTATTTCCTTTTATTAACCTGAAAACAGAAAATAGAATAAGTGTTTTATTTAACTCTAAATCAACTAAATTAACTTAAAAATACTTTACAGACTCAAAATACTGCTTAGAGACAATCAAGTCTAATTTGGGTGAAATTGATATAAAATTAGCACAAAGTCAAGGTTTTTATTAGTTATAAAACCAGTCAACCAGAGGCTCATCACTCGTCTATCCTCGGCAGGAAGGGATTGGTATTCAAAACCAACGAATTTGGTAGGAGATGATTGCCAGTATAAAGGAAACCTGGCGTATCCATTTTCATCAAAGAAGTGGGAAGAGTGAGAGCCCAAGGGGCGAACTCGAAAGAAGCCGACTTTGAAGTCTTTATACGACGATGTGTATAAACTAAGCAGTCCTCTTCGGTTCAGCCCATTGAGGGAAATCCATCCCGTTTTCTCACCAAACCTTGTTTGGTAAAAGTACAAAAATTTGGGAGTAGTGGGCTTCATCCCGATGTATTTACACAGAATTTGAAAGGCTTTTAGAAAAGCCCAACTGTTGGGGTGAAGCTGACTGAGTAGGTGCGACATTCATGGTTCTCAGAACGTCACACTCAAACTCAGTGAAAGGAAGAGACACGCGCAGCTGAGCAAATATTGTTTTATACATATATGTAAAAGGGGGCTCAGAAGGATGAGCCCTGAGGAAAACATACTCGGTACCCGAGCATGGGGAACAAATAAACTCGGATTCGTCTCCGGACACCGAGATATTAATCTAGGACCGAAGACGAGCAATTGAATCTGAAGTATGAAAGTCAGAAAAATAAGCCCCAACTTCGCCCTTAACCTAGGTATACCCAGGAAGGGTAATATCGGGAACAGGGTCTTTTGGAACCCTTTGGCGTTGTTTGCGAGCGGCGGGTTTGGAAACTTGGGGGGAGGGAGAACCAGACCTAGAAGAGTCGGACCCAGAAGAATCAGACTCAGAGGAAGACAACTCGGAGGAGGACGGTCTCACCTGACCGATGTTTAGTTCCTGTGAAGGAACAGAAGTGGAAGGAGAGCCCCCAATGGGGGAAACTTCGCGCTCCACCAGAGGCGAGGTGTTCGACTCAGTAGATTCGGACGAACTCATCTGGAAGCAGAAAATAAACTTAGAAGCACGAAAGAGGGAAGAAGACTGGGCGTACCTGAAGAGTGACAGGCAGGAAAGTGATGGCAGAAACTTGAAAGACAGAGATGAAGGGCGAAGGAAGATAGGCAAGGGGGAATGAGGTGAAACAGGAGAAGATATTTATAGCTACCACGATGGATGATGAGATACGATCAACGGCCCACGTTTCTCGAAGCCCAAAGGCGCGACTTTTAATTTTCCCCTCATTAAATGGGCGCGGAACTCTAGGGTTACTCACCTGTAACGTGCCGCAGAAGGATTAAGAGGAATGATTGCCTTCTCTGACAAAAAGGGGGAAGGAAAGCTCGGTTTAATACTTGTCAGCTCTTTCGCTTATTTAAGCTCAGAGCTCGGGGGGCTTGTGTACTAGCCGAAGATATAAGGCCGATGATTGTCAATACGACCGAGCTCATTCTTGTAAGTGGGCCGTGACCCGAACTCCTATAAAGCCGGAGACCTATTAATGTACTTGACACCCGAGGATAACTACTCGGGCCTATTCCATAGCAGGCCACGAATGAAGATATCTCGGCCCCGAGCTATCCAGTCACAACTGACTGGGCCGAATATCTCGCTGGTCCAAATATCCCTCCGCATAACTCGGAGCCTTATCCTTATCTAGTTGCGATAACAACCCGATCCTAACAAATAGGATCTCCATAACAGTCCAACTCAAACTGTTACACCAAAACATCTCTATAAATAGGGGTCCAACCCCCTCACTTAGAACTACGTTTGCTTTGATTCCCATTTGGATACGTAGGAGCAGAATTCTCATTCTGTCAAGCTATTCCAAAACACTCCCACAAGAGTTTCTCCGGACGAGTATCTCCCACTTGAGTTATTTGGACGGAACATATATACATATACATATACATATACATATACATATATATATATATATTTACGTGATACAATAATTAAATATAAAATCATGTGTTAAGTGCGTACAAGAAACACTATAATTTAAGAAGGGCTTCTTTTTTAATATGTGAAGTGATGTAATAAAAGAGTGAAAAAGAGATGCAAAATGGCATGGATGTAAAGTATCTGTGAATAATATTGTTGTTTTCTTCTATGCTGTTACGCTTTAGCTTCCCGAGGATGGATAAGCAAAATGCTAAAGCTAATGGATAAGCAGCAGGTGAGTGATCTGTTTACATGTGATTCTTTTTTGACGTTTATACAGAAGAAAAAAAATTGTTAAAAATATCGAATGTACAAATACTCAAAAAAAAAAAATTACCTTATGTACAAATACAAAAAAAAAAAAATGAATACTTTGATCGAGTTTGGTTGGTTCCAAAACAATAACTAAGAAAAAAAAAAAGTTAAGTCATGCCATTGTGACAATCCATTACTCAATTGAAGGATACATTTTTTTTTTTTTACAATAGAAGATTACTGCAAAAGGCAAACCAACTGTATAATTGTACGTATGTGTATATACACAATTCAAAAATTCAAAATTGAATAGATGTATTTTGTCAAGTACACAAGCTGGAAACACTAACCTACCCCAACTATGTTTGATGATTCCACCCCCCAGCAAGCAAGCAAAAGTTTTATCTTCAACGGATACGGTTCACATGAGCAAAGGGCTCATTGTATGCCTTTGGTGCAGGTTTAGAGGCTTCGGGGGTTCCAAAGACATTCCATAATCGCAGAGTCTCATCTCCCGCTGCAGAGGCCACAGTACACCCATCTGGACTCTGAGTCATGAATAGCACCCTCGATGTATGACCACTGAGCTCTGCCAACTTCACCATTGAAGGGTATTTCCAGAGGGTGAGCTGGTGGTGGGTGAAACCATGCGAGCTAAGCAACTCGCGCTCTTTCTTGTTCCACAGCAGGGCACAAACCTGCGAGCCCGTGTCGATAGAGTTCAAGCATGCACCGGTATGTGTATTCCAGAACCTAATGCAATGGTCACCCCCACCTCCACCAGAAGTCAACAGATTTCCCTGAAATGGACACCAAGCTAGCGCCTTCACAGCAGCTCTGTGCGCCTCGAGCCTGTGAAGCCACCGCGTCGACGAATTCGAAGAGGCCACGGACCTGTCCCATATGTGAACGAGATTATCGTTGCCTCCACTAGCCAATTGTTGCCCCGAGCCTGACCATTTGAGTCCACAAACCTCAAGTTGGTGCCCCGTGTAGGTTTCAACAATGTGAGATCTTATTCTCACATCATTGTTAACAATTCTACCATCCATTCCTCCTGTTGTGAGGATATGATTGTTCCAAGCTAGTGAACCTACTCGCCCTTGGTGTCCTCCTCTCATTGTTCTCAGCTGCATCCACCAAATCAAACCACAGAATCATCAGAATGGATACGTCACAAATTTAAAACAACACAGAGCTCAAAATGGATTATGAACAGACACCAGCAACCATAACAGTGCCTGCAATATTGTGATTTCAGATCATGGACATGGAAAATTGTTCGACCCAATTGCAAAATAAAGAGAGCATGATCATATTTACCTGCCTACAAGTCAAGGAATCCCAGAGCTGGACATGGGAGTTGTTCAAACCAATAGCCAAATGGCGTCCATCGGGAGCCCAGCTGACACTTGTAACAGGGCCTTCTTCCTCATCCACGGTAACAAGCTCCGAAGTGGTGCTATCCGAGGCATCCCAGAGATACACCATGTTTCCCAGGGCAATGGTAAGCACATTGCTGCTACCCCAGTCAAGTAAATTCAAGTAGAAGTCGTCCAGAATATCAGGAGCATCCAACGTCCTCTCAGAACTCTGAAAACCATTTTAGCAAACACTTACAATGCATATCCAAACTCCGAAGATCATATTAACAAAAATTACCCTAAACCTCCCTATATTTATGTTACCAGAGACTCAAGTATAATAATAAATCAATAACATAAGCCTAAAGGCATCTATAGTAGTGACATTATAGACCTCAATAAAGATCAGTGTAATTTCTGAAACAATAATTTCCCATTTTAACAAACATTTAGGGCCCAATTGCTTTGTTTCTTGCTTTTATTTTCTGTTTTTATTAATACAACAACAACAACAACAAGCCTTATAGGTGGGGTCGGCTATATAATTCATACGCCACCGTAATGTTCTATCATGAATCAAATGATTGGCCTCTAAACAGTTTCTCCTTTTCTGTTTTTATTAATAATTGCAAAAAAAAAATCAATTTTTCCTGTAAATCTTTGAAAACAGTGAGCCACATTTTCCAATTATTAATTAAAAAAAACAAAGAATGGGAAAGAAAGCAAATAAGCCCTTAAAGCAAAATTGAAAAACCCATGATTAAGCAAGAATTTTATACCTGAGGAATGTATCGCCTTAATTTCTTGACGGATTTTGATGGAGGCGGTGGGGAGAGGATGCTCTTGGGGATGGGTTCGACCGGCATCGGCGGCTTGTTCTTGAAGGCCAAGATTCGCCGGTTCATGTTGAACGCTTCAGCCAAATGCTTCTGATAAGCTTCCCGGGACGGCGAACTCACGGCGGCGGCGGCCGCGGCAGGGTTTTCTTTTCCCTTTCTGCCCTCTGTTAGCATATAATGAGCGAAACTGAAATCCATGGCAGCCCTGTTCGGTATAAACCTGTCCAACTGCACAAAACAAATTCAATCATAAAATAAATATGCATAAAGAAAAAGAAAAAGAAAACCCTAGAAAATAAAGAAATCAAGTTGTGAATTCAATGTTTACGTTTTCTGAGTTTTTTGTTTGGAAAGGGCAACGGCGTTTGGAAGAGCTCCATGATGCGTCCATAGTATAAACAGAGAGAAAAAGAACAAAGAAGAAGAAAAAGAAAGAAAGTTAATAAAAATTAAAATGCAGAGAACAAAACAAAGGGAATTAAAAATTGTATAAACAGTAAAAGCAAATAGAGAAGATGATGATGATGGAAGCGGCACGGTGGTGGTGATTCAGTTCAGAGCTTGAAGCACATTCAAGAGAAACAGAGAGAGACGTTAGAATGTGATTGAAGCTTTGTGTTGTGTGTTGTGACTTTTAGAGAGAGGGAACGTTCTATTTATAGCCGTTGAGTGATATCTCCTTTTGAGTTTTGACGTTAAAAATACGCAGTGTTATAAAACTCGGGGTTGAACCGGCCGGGTCCCAACTGAACCGCACATCCAGCTCGCTACCGGCCCGGTCTAGTTCGCTCATGCAGTCCAACTCGCTCACGGCCCAGCTGCAACATGGCCCAATACAGCTTCACTAATGCGGAAATGTTGAAAATTCTTCTCCAAATATGCTTATGATGTGAATCGAACACATGACCTGAAGTCTCTCCTGCAGCGATGCTCTACCACTGATCTAAATACGATAATTTAGGTAATCAAACAAATATAATATATATACATATACTTATTATAAATTTTAAAGATTCAGACCCTGTGACGTCGTCGTTTTGGAAAGTCTCGTAAAAGCTCTGCACTCCACACACGCCTGCTTGTTGGAATGCTGGCTTTAGAAATTTGGTAAATGGAGCAAAATGACGGGGTGGGAATCGAACCCAAGCATTTTAAGTAGCAGCAAGTGACGCTATCTCTAAGCCACAAGATATTTTGTTAATGGATATACAAATATTTTGTGTGAGCGTGTGCGTGCGCGCGCATCCACGCATGTGCGTGCGCGCGCATCCACGCATGTGCGTGCGCGTCTCTATTAAAAAATTGACATATGTCGATTTATCTGATTCAACCAATGATTCATCGATTCGATCACTAATCTATTGACCCAGTACCCTGACCGAGTCAATGACCGGTCCGGTTTTAATAACACTGGTTGGTGTCTTTAGAGAGAGAACGTTCTATTTATATGGAAAGTAGTCGTTGAGTGAGTGAGATCTCCTTTGACGTAAAAAATATGGCACCCTCCTTCAATACTCATTGTGACATCATCGTTTTGGGAAGTCTCGTTAATACGTATCGATGTGTATGTGTGTTTTAATTGTCAGTAGATTTTAGAGTGTCAAGACGGCCCAATTTCACCTTTATTGGGTCACAAATTTCTTTTTTTCCTAGTGTGTTGCTTTTTACACCACATTTTTTTCTAATACACCACAAAGTAAAGTCGATATTTTAGGGGTATTTTGGAACATTAAAACGCTTTTAAAATTCTGTAGCATATTAGAAACAGAAATGTTATCTTGACAACCAATATGGACAACTACAGTCACAACCGTATATATGAGTGGCATTTTCGGAATTTTTGAGTAACTTTTGGATCCTACCTCATGTTGGTTTTTGAAGCAAAAGTGGAGTTGTCTCGAGAGTCATCATATTTGGGTTATTAGAATAACATAACTCATTAAAAAAGATGTGGTGTGACCCTTTTTTCTGATGGATTATTGGGCCACGAATTTCATCAATGAGATTTTGCATGAATTTTTTTTCTTTTACTGTTAAACCTTAGTTTGAGTAATGTTTATTATTATTATTATTAAACTCGTGTTGTTTGGTCAAATAAAAGTAGATTTAATTGAGAGACTGTTTAGCAATAAATCAGATGATCTTTTATGTACATTTATTAATTTATTATTTGAGTACAAAATAACCAAGGAACTTTCATGACCATAGCAAATTGCCCAATGTGGGAGAAGAGATCAAGAGAGGAGAGAACGATGGAATAATAATATATCTATATTTATATCTATGGACTGTTCATCTACACTAAGTTCAACTTGGCTCGTTTTAATGCACTTGACGAATATTTTTTTTCTCCCAAATCTGGTGGCATGCATATGGGAGTCGAATTTTATTTTTCAAGTCTGCATTCATTGATACCTCGTAGGCACAGAGGGATCTGTATTGACTGCATTAGCAAATTCATGCATTTGCCACAGTAATGTAATCTACCACTACTGAATTTGCTTCTCTCACTCCTAACCCTTAATTTGTTTTGTCCAAAAACATTTAAAAAAATAATAATAATAATAATAATACTGATGCTGCTGCTGCTGCTAGCTGCTAGCTGCTGCTAGCTGCTGCTGCTGCTAGTAAAAGGAATCTGCATCCGGAGTGGAGTCTAGCACATTACACAAATAATCAATGCATCATACATGGGCTTTACGACCACTAACCATTAACAGCACCTGAGTTACACTGGCGCTCATTCTAAAAGACATATAGGTGTGGATAACCTCATCCCATCTGTACCATCATGACGCTACATCCTATTAGGAACAAGGCACAAAGCAACCCAATCATCAAGAGTAAGCCTGAACAAATCTACTCTATGATACTAGTTCGGGAATATCCCAAGAGCCATCTTCCCTAACAACCACACTAACCAGAAACTCATAAGGCTTATTCATTGTCAGAAAATTTATCTTCATGAATGAAACCCATGAGCTAATGCACACGTCTTGGTTAAAATAGATGGAACCAATCCGCAACCAACAACCAAGCTTTGCATTACATAGAATAAGAGTCAGGAGAACATCAAATGCTCTAAAACTCTTAAAACTACAATTATGAACAAAGTTGAATACCCTCAAAAATTCTCTCAATCTAAATCCAATTTGATCACATTCAACACCAACCAGAACACTAATTGAGCATCAAGAATTCTAGCTACAATATCATTCAATTACAAAAAAAAAAGGCATTAAAACCTATCTCATGAGTAGCTATGCATAAATTTCTAAATAACTGAGACTACATAATACAGCATAATCCTATGCAAAAGGATTTCCACCAAAAGAAGCAACCGGTTCCTGTGTCTGGACGTTCCTGTAAATTAGCAACTCAACAAGTTAATACACATGCTACGAAAAAATGATAAACAGACAAGGGCAGACTGTCAGAAATTGCCTGATCAAACTTTAGAAGGTGAGTCTATCCTACTCCCATGTTGTAAATCAATCTCCAGATAATAAATTAGCTTTTTCAATTATAAAATAATTTAAAATACAAAATAAAAAAAATATTAGTTTACTAAAAATTTACTTTGACCGTTTGACGTAGATTTACACTCCACAGCATGACGGTTTGCCAATACCCCATATAGAGATTCAAAGCCAAGGATATCCATGAAGGGTGTACCATTCAAAAAACTTGAGACAACTAAGTGAAGGCATTTCTATTCCAATACCATTTACCGGCTGTTATGTGCTTGTCAGGTTTACGGGTTTAGTGTGGTCTCAAATCTTGATAAGTGCCGGCAATTTGACACTAAAGGAGGTAAAGATATCCTAACTCAGAGCAGCACCCATTTTCAGTTACCCCCATTTCGTCATGTCCTCCTCTTCAGCCTCCCAATTTGTGAAGTGTATGTTCACCATACTTGTGATTCGCCTCCCACCTTAGGTGAAGCACTGATATATGTTTACCTTGCCCCTCAAATGAGTCATTAGTTCTGTTTGCCCTTCATCATAAGATCCGACTCTAGACATCTCTATCTACATTCAAAACGGTAAGTGTTCTTGTGTCACTCGTCATCCCATTGCTTCCTTTATTCATTATGAGCATCTTTCCTCTTCTCCCAAATCCTGTGTTACTTTTTTTTATGATGCCACAGTTCCTAGAACTACTTTAGAGGCTCTGGCTCATGATGTGTGGCATCATGCCATGGAAGAGAAACTGTTGGCTCTGGAACATTACCATACATAGGGCCTGGTTCCTCTACCTTCAAGTAAACATGTTATTGATTGTAAATAAGTCTACAATGTTAAAGTAATTCCTGGTCAGTGTTATCGATGGCGGATGGCGGCCTATGGCGGCCGGCCAAAAATCCGCCATACATCATAGCGGATGGCGATGCGGCCATATGGCGGATGTCATGGCGGACAAAAAAAATTATATATATATATACATATACATAACAAAAATTACAGAAATAAATATAAAATCCAAAACACTATCAACATAAGTAAAGAACCATAAACTAAATTGATAGAAAATGTCATATAAGTCTCATAATTCAAATAGAAAATGTCATAAACCATCAAGTTCAAGACTTCATAATTCAAAATAACAACAAAATGATAAAAACAACATGACAAACATAGTTGGTACAAGCAGCTACATTCCCCTTCTTGCCCATTAAGTGCTGTTTGGCTCTAGTGATCCCTCCCTTCATGACTTTTGAACAGAAAGTACACACAACCGAGTTTGTGTCTCCTTCTTGCAATGGAAAGCAGTATTTCCATCCAACATCAGCTCTGGAGGAGGCCCTTGAAGCATCGAAAAGAAGGTGGATTGCTTGCCATTTTCGAAAATGGCTGAAAAAAGGAGAAAGGAAGAGATGCTTGCTGGTCGCCGGTCCAAGGGAGGTCGCCGGGAGGTCGGTGGGTCGTGGGACGGTGGTCGGCCGAAAGTGGGTGTCGCCGGAGAGTGGGTGGCCGTGTGGGAGAAGAACGAAATGGGAGGAAGGGAGTTGTCTGCGTTTCTGCGATTCTGTTTGGAAGGGAAGGGTCTGCGTGCGATAACGTTTTTAGGGTTTCTTTGTCATTTGGGCCGGGTCGGGTCGGCCAAACGGGTCGGATTTGCGACAAAAGACCCAAACAGCCCGCCATTTCCGCCGTGACCGCCATGACCGCCATACGCCATGCGGCCGCCACGACCCGCCACGAGGAATCCGCCACGCCACCGCCTCGGGATGGCGGTTCCTCCAAATTCCGCCACCGCTTTCCGCCATGGCGCCGCCATGGCGGTTTTTTGACAACACTGTTCCTGGTAGAATTATTGCTCGTCCAAATGGTCCCTTAATTGCCAAGGGTCATCCTCGGACTTATGGTGTTGATTACTCTAAGACCTTCTCTCCTGTGGCTAAATCAGCTTTTATTCTATTGTTTATTTCTTCGGCTGCTTCTCATCATTGGACCTTACACCAGCTTTGATGTTAAGAATGTCTTTCTTCATGGTGACTTGCTGGAGGAAGTTTATATGGAACAACCACCTGGTTTTGTTGCTCAGGGGGAGTATGGGAAAGCCTGTCAATCTCCACAATCTTGGAATGGGAGGTTGACTGAAGTAGTCCTAGATTAAGGCTTGGAAAGGAGCACCTACCACTATCTTTTATCAGCAATCTGAGGGAGGTTGTATTCTTATGGTTGTCTATGTGGATGACATGGTGATAACTGGGAGCAACACAAAGTACACAACTGGAATCTCAAAATTGAAGAGCTTTCTTAAATCCAAATCTCATGCAAAGGACCTTGGTGTTGGAAAGCCGCCTTAATTGCGGCTCGCCCCTAACCGCCTTAATTGCGGCAACCTTGTGCTACCTTCATTGCAGCCACCAGCACCTTCATTATGCTGGGTATGAGAGATGTGTTTAGTTTAACATCGCCTAGAGATAAGGCCTAAGTAGCTCTTATAAAACTTGGGCAATTCTAAGATGGTATCAAACCCTATCCTAGATCCTTTGTTGGGTTGCCGGCATCATCCACGCTACAGGCCCAATGGGCCTGGCGTGAGGGAGGTGTTGGAAAACCACCTTAATTGCGGTTCGCCCCTAGCAACCTTAATTGCGGCAACTTGGTGTTGCCTTCATTGCAGCCATCAGCACCTTCACTGTGCTGGGTATGAGGGGTTCTTTTTAGTCCCACATCGCCTATTGATACGGCCTAAGCAGTGCTTATAAAGCTTGGACAATCCTCACCTTACAAGTCGGTTTTGTGGGGTTGAGTTAGGCCCAAACCCAAATTCTAAGACTAGGCCCCCTAAAGTACTTCATGGGAATTAGTAGAAGTAGAAAAGGTATTTTTCTCTCAATGAAAATATGTCCTCAATCTCATCTATGATGTTGTATGTTGGGAACTAGGCCCTATGGTACTCCGATGGTTCCAAATGTGAATTACCATCAGATCTTGAGAGATACAAGAAGCTGGTTGTCAAACTTAAGTATCTTACAGTGACACGTTCAAACATCTCTTTTTTGGTAAGTGTAGTTAGCCAGTTCATATCATCTCCTTGAGATTCCCATTGGGATGCAGTGTTACATATCCTGTGATATTCAAAGGAGCCTAGGAGCCCCAAGACGTGGGAATAATTATATAGACAACGGACATTGTAGAGTGAAAGGTTATTCTGATCAGATTAGGCTAGGTAACCTATGGATCGAAAATTGACATCTCGCTATTGAGTTCCTTGGAGGTAATCTAATCTCTTAGAAAAATAAGGGGAAAAAGTAGCCAGGTCAAGTGCAGACTTTTGTGAATTGATATGGGTGTATCATTTACTCGATGAGGAGAATGGCTTCAAGGTTTCTCTACCTATGAAGCTATAGTATGATAATCAGATTGCTATTCACATTGCTTCAAACCCAGTATTTCATGAAATGACAAAAGCACATACAAGCCAATTTCTATTTCATTCGAGAGACGATCCAGCAGGTACATGTATCTACAGAACACATCAGAACTGGAGAACAGATAGCTAATATCCTCACAAAGGCACTTAATGGGCATAGGGTTAACTTTGAAACAAGTTGGGATGAACATCTATATGAAATGTTTAGTGTGCGTAAAGGTATTTATGTCATTGGTACCTTTATACTATATTGTGCAGCAATTCAGTTTACAGTACATAAAAAGATAGTCTGCAACCACATTGGGTACAGTTTACTAAATTCTCTAATAGTTTACACATCTCAACCACCATATCGACAAAAAAAGGGCCATATATGCCAACTTACGGTATTTGAGGACTTTGTGGTTGCACAGCCATGAATGTCAAACCACCTACATATAATTGAACCAAAAATCAGCATAGGATGACATTAAGATTATCCTACTGATACAGATGTTTGAAATGATGCATTAGTATCCTACTAACACAGATATCTGAATTGCATTTACTTGTCAAACCACCTACATAATTGAACCAAAAATCAGCATAGGATGACATTAAGATTATCCTACTGATACAGATGTTTGAAATGATGCATTAGTATCCTACTAACACAGATATCTGAATTGCATTTACTTGTGTGTGCACAAATGAGATGATTTTTACAGACGATGTTGTTTGAACTTCTAGTATGAGTTTTGGAGGACTACCTTGTCCTCCAGATGAAATATAAGGGGTCACTGTATTTTGAGGGAGCCATGGTTCAGCAATACCACTATAGAAGGGCGATGGTAACTGGCAATCGGGCAGTGCAGCTTGCAAAGAGCTGATATCAAGGAACTGCAATTGACATAGCAAACGTTACAGATAATAGGAAACTGAAGAAGTTATCATCTCACTGTCTCCAATATCTCATGATCCACATTGTCAAATTTGCATCTCTTCAGAATGGCAATAACAGTAACCACTCTAGTTCCAAATTAGAATAATTGATAGACTTTTTTTTTTATAGGCAAATGTTAGTTTGTTAGTATTTGTTATGTTAGTGGAGGGAGTTGAACCCATGACCTCCACCTTATCACTCCAAACCCTAACTCCCTCCCCCCAAACCACCAAGCCACCTTATAACTCCCGAATAATTGATAGACTTGAATTGTAGAATTATCTTTATCATGCCATTAAGTGAACAAAGCAAAATAAAATAACAGAGGTAGAAATTATATGGTTTAGAAATGCATAATCGCATCCTATACAGGAGTGTGATTGGAGAAATCCTGGCCATTGTCAGAGCAAAACAGGCACAAATACCAAGTACCACTACAAATTAGTTTGATGACTGTGAAAGCCTGATATGCACTAAGAAAACTATATACAACCAGGGATATGTATAATCACCTACTGATCAATACATAAACATCTATAAACAGTCCATCGCATACCATATTATTGTGTTCTACATCAGAATCATAGGGATAATCAAATGGATTAGTTGATTTACGGTTGATTCCAGTAGGTTGAATCTCTCCCTGCAAGAACAAAAAAATACTGAGTAAATAAGTAAAACAAAACTGCCACTTGAAATATAAGAAATCTCAAGCAATCTAGAAGCACAAACCATTGGTGGAAGTGCAGATGGAGGGTATGGTGAGCCACTAACAAAATGTGAAGAGATGTCATGGTCATTAAACCCACCAACAGGGGCAATGTCTTGTGCCCCACCTTTCTTAAGTCCCTGGTAAATGAAAAACTTCTTGAGAATTCCTTTTGACTTTCAAGACCATACAGACTATCATGGTAATACACCATATAGACACCAACCTCAGAAGCACTTAAATCCAAATCATTATCATCGTTTGATGGAAAATTGGTAAGTGGCAATTTTTTATTCTGGGCATCCACAGGAATAGGAGTAATAGAATCTTCAAATGCATTCCATGGCTGTTCAGTCTCAACATACAAATATACAAAATATATTTAAGTTTAAATGTACTAATGGTGTCTTCAATTTGAAAATGCTAAAGAAAGCACAAGACATTGCGTATTTCTAAAGGAGTATCGCACAAGAATAAAAAACCAGCCATGCACCAAACTTTCTAGTACGTACTTGAGTGTTAGTTGCTGTAACAGAAACGTGTTCTTCTCCATTTCGCACATCATCATGCCATAAATTAGATGCAACTGAAGAAGGAACACTAACACTAGAAGTATCAAACGATGGCCATTGCATATTTGTATTTAAGGTCGAAAATATATCAAATTTTTCCTGCGAAGAGCCAGCAGTTGAAGGTACTGCTGCTGGAATTTCTACTTGGGCAGAAAATGTTGTGTACTGGGGTGCATCAAATGTTGCCCAACCTTCATTTTTCGGGACAGATAACTCCAGTGACTTCTCATTTGAGGTTGCAGCAGAAGAATGCTGAGCAAGATCTGCAAAGAAATCAACAGATGAGGGTTGGGATGCTTGTGCTGTTTGACTCTCATTGAACGAAGGAGCAGCAGAGAAAACAGATGAATGAAACAGATCCACTGATGAAGCCTGCGATGGTGCTTCTGGCAACTGAAACAGACCAACAGATGAAGCAGATGAAGAGACTGGTTCAGGTGCCACTGGTGCCTTTGAAATATCTGAGCTAACAGTACTTGCTGGACAATATGGTGGTGGAACACAAGGCGCTTTATTCTGAACGGGTCTAGAAGCTTGGACAGATTCGGAGAAAAAATCAACTAAACCACCAGAACTGCAAGATCTTAAGGACGGCAGGTTGCTGTCTATCGATCCCACTGAAGTGGTTCTCTGTTAAAAAAGGGAAATTAGTGTCATGCAAAGCAATGGAGAAAGACATGCTCAGTTGCATGCTTCTGAAACAAGAACACAAGCACTTCAAAAGTAAGAAAATGAATGAGCATCAGCATTCTGACCAGGAAAATTCAAACAAAAATACTTACCCAAACTCACACAATTCCTCACCATTTTAGAAGGGTGGTTTTACAAAGTTTGGACACCAACATTGAACAAATCAATCAGAAGTCCCATTTATATTTTCAGCACAAGTGTGAGTTTTAAAGAAGATTTCACATCTTAAGTTTTCAATGGACTTTATTGATGAGATTGATGTTAACCGACAGTATAGTCTAGTGAACAAATAATCAAGAAGATACGTTAGTGGGAAAAGCACAAACAATAGAGTTCTTTTACATGCCTACAGGCTACAGCAGAATAAAATCCCTTTTCAGCTTAATCCCAAATCTATGGCCTCTAATGTTAAGGGTGAAGACATGAGATTTATATCACGTTAATTGATTCCTAGATGAAAAGCCATTTTTCGGGGGGCAATAATCCAATTATCTGAACCAATCTTGTCCAATATAAATTTTTTACATACCTAATATCTTTTTGGTTCACAGAATATCAGAAAAGAAGAGTAAAAATGTGAACAACCTTCAGAACCACTCCCATAATAATGATTCAAGTTTTCTAGGAGGGAAATTATATCTTTTCATGATCCATCACAGAAGCAAAAACAAGAAGAAAATACCTGCGGCTGTGGATGATGAATTCCACCTGCACTTCTCTCAGCATTTCCTTCAAGAGATGTACTTCTGGTTTGAGACCAAATGTCACTTATACAGGCACCAGAATGCTGATAGGATGGACTGCTAAACCCAATATCCTTATGAAATTTGGGAGACTGGACATCCGATTTGAAATGCTCACTACCACTAGACACAGAAAAGTCAGATATTCTCGGACCAGATTCCTCATTTGCAAATCTGTCATCATATGCATGATCACTGAAGCGACCAGGACTATAGATAATACTACTCATCTTTCCATCATAGCGAACTTTATCTGATCCAGGCTTCCTGGTCAGTGCAGCTGCTTGTTTTCCATACCGTCGATCTTCATATTGATAATCATACGGAGGACTTTGGGAATATGAATGATATGAACTAGCACGCCTTGTATCATCTTCATGGATTCTAGGGCTCTACAGGCAGTTGCGAATATAACAAGTTTAGTATAAAACTGAAGAGTAAAATTTATTCAGATATAAGTATGCTGGAGTAATTAATTATTCTAGTGTATTTCAATTGTGATTGCAAACATTTAACTTTGATTTTCTTCAAAAGTTGAAGTTTATAATAAATACTTGTAAGCACAAAGAATAAAAAGCAGTATGCTCATTTTCTTCATTTATTTTAATTATTTTATATTTATTGACTCACGCAATGTTTAGAATAGGATTTAATAAAATCTTATATTTTAGAACAAAGGAAAACCTCATTTTCTACACCATCAAATATAACCATAAACCAAGTACTTCGGTTTCAGGAAGAAGAAAAATTGGACGTCCAACTACAAAATTTAGGCAAAATAAGATCTAGTCAAGAATACTTATCCACAGAAACTGAGAAACAAATAAACTAAGGATATATTGCCTGCACATCTCTTGGAGGCTTGTCAGAAGATTTTGCCGCAGCATATCTTCTATCCACATATACATTCCTTATAAACTCCCGTATTTTATCAACGTTGCTGCAAAATCATAATTGATAATGTCACATAATGAGTTCCACATGCTCAGATATGTAAATATCATTTTAATTTTATAGCCTTAACAGAAAACCAAATATGTTGGACCTGCTATCTGGCAACCGCTGCCTTTGGAAGTCCCAATTTTTCAAATATATTTCCCTTGCACGCTGAAATGAAGTCACAGATAAATCTCATTTCAACAAGGAAATGAAAGTGGCTCCAAATGATAAAAAAATAAAAAATAAAAGATAATTCACTTTTGTACCTGGTTACCCCCATTTTGAAGAGCATCAACTTCTTGAGAAGTGAACTTTGCCATAGATACAGACTTCACACGATGGGTAAACTCACGGCTGCATGGCATAAAGATAAACAAGTAATTTTAAGAACCCATGCATTATAACCAAATATAACCACTAAAGCAGCTCCAACAAAATTTCATGAAATACCAAAAAGGATAAATACTAAGTCAAATTATGAAAGAAAATAATCTATTACCATTAGACCGTGAAAAATATGCATAAAACATTTGAAATAAAGTGAAGAAGATAGAACAAATTGTTCAAGAAACAAAAATAAGGCTTATAATTTTGACTATAATTTGTATTGAGGTCATATTTTATGTAAATATAGGAATTTATTAAATATAAAATCCTATATTTCCTTAAAAACTAATTATCATTACTTAGGTGGCTTCCTCTTTTCTAATTTTATCATGCATCAAGATGGCCCACGAGAAAATAGAAGTTTAAAAGCATTCCCGTATAGACTTCAAGATTTCCTCTAATACCAAGTGCATTATCAAATATCAACTACTTTAGAAAGGACATTTCAAAGAATCTGAGGGCAATTGAGATTTTCGTCTTGATGATAAATTTCAATCTAAGGAGCATCTAACATCATCCTGGCAAATACAAATATCTTATGAATTAAAATTACCAATAATCCATTATATGGTCACTGCCTTGAATGCATATAAAAACATAACAATTAGCTGAACCTGGTAATGAAAACCAAAGTACTATTGCTAACCAATTAAGTTCTCAAATAACAAGTGAAGTGAAAACTTTTAACAAGCACTTCATATATAGAACAGCACACCAGACTTGACAAACGATTAAAAACAGAAGTATCCTACCTATTTTATAAGAATATCAAAGACTGAAATGGTTGTGGGCAATGGATATCTCAAAAGGTTTTGATAATTTTTTCTGTTTTTGACTTGACAGCCAAAAGACCGAGTCAAAAATTAAAACAGAAATATTGTTAAAAAAATAATAATAAGCTCCCACAACATACAACAATCCACCCAGAGCATATATTTACTAAAAATGAAAAGGAACTCACTGTATTCCACTGCATGTGATGCAAACGAAGGTCCAAAAATTCGTACAAACATATTGTGGACCCTGTACAGATAATTAAATTACTTGTCAATTAACTAGGAATCATCATATTATAATAAGAGAGATAATTTGTTTGTCTGAGACAAACAAAACTTAAAATGGTTCCTCTACTCACAGATAGTCTAGAACTAGAACCCATAGAAAAAATAAATAAATAAAATTATATAACCCTTCATTGGATGCAAAGAACCAGAAAATCACAGGTTCGATTTCACAGAGACAAATAACACACCACAAGTTCAGCAAATACTACTCATGTAAGGTATTGTAATTTTAAAGGATTCACTGGATAAAAAGCGGCACTCAAAAAAAAAAAATTCAAAACTCTACGTTCTACTCAATTTCCTAAAACACTCCCAAGCTTTCTCAGTTCAGTAGTTCAACCAACCCACTTCAGCTCCAAAGGATTCAACTTTGAATTAACCATAGGGAAAGCAAACTCAAAACAAAACAAAAAAAGCAATTAAACAAAAAAAAACTTCAATTAATCCAAACAAAAAATAAAGGAATGGAAAATTCTGGAAAAATTGTACCATACTGTTACAGTTGATGCATCTTCGATTTGGCGGAAGCTTCATAAGGCCTCTGATGATTTTCTCGTTCCTCTCTTCTTCCTTTCTGCTTCCCATTTCCCAAAAAAAATCAATCACAGAGAGAAACGGGAAACCCTAGAAATTGTGATAGGAGAAAATTTATCTCAGAAATGCAAAACTTTCAGCTACGGTGTACGGAAAAATCGACGAACTGAAAACGACGACGTCGGGTGGTTGTGGAGTTCGATCTTAATTGGTGAAAGGGAGAAGATGAAGTGACTACTATGGAATTTGTAAAACGCTATGTGAGTTTCGTTTGGTTCACAGGAACAGCTGAACAATAAATGGCGAAATAAAAGTTGGAGTTTCGTTACAGTTTGTTTGTTTCTTGTTAATTTATTTGAAAAAATAAATAAATTTAACTATCTATTTTTTATTATTATTATTCTTTTGACTTTTTCACCGATTCAGGTGGTCTTCCACTTCTAGTTCTAGCTCGAGTTTCAAGTAAATTCAAATTCAAACTGTACACTTCTACAACGATGATTTGGAAGAGTGTAGGAGTCTCTTTTGGGAAACCGAGAAAAAAAAATCGATTATTGTGATTATAATTATTGTGATTGTCTCCAGCAAGTGTGTCCAGCACTTCTCTCCAATAGAGATCTAGTCCCTTCGTTTGATCTAATGGTCACAAAAAAATAACAATTTAAATATTTTAATTATTAAAAAAATCCAAAATCCCTACTTGATATTCAGGTAGTCACCTCTCTCACTCACACCCCTCTTCAACCTCACCATCACTTGCCATCGTCGGTCACTACAAGAGTCGTCGTTGTCCCCTCACTCCCATGCGCCACCCTTCTTTGCTCCGTTCTCCCTAGTCTCCAACGTCGTCGCTAGTGCCTCTTCCGATCACCGCCTGCTCCATCGTCTCTGGTTCTGTCCATCTCCTCGCTTTCCTCCCTTCGAACAAGACCCCTCCTTTCTCCTCACATATTGCATTAAGGTTCCATAGAAATAACAATATAGGGACACTGTAACAAATATTCTTCTTTGAAGGAATAATGTATTGGCCGAAGAGTAAACCCGGCCACCGAGCTCGAATACCCGGCCCAGTCCGGAAGCTAAAGATAATAAGTTAAAGATCACTTAATCAAGGGATAAGATATTAATATTAAATCCTGATATTATCTGAAATAACCTTATCTGGTTAGAAGAGATAATATTCCTTAAATTAATGAATCACATCTCAAAAGATATTTAAGAGATAAATCAGATCTCTAAAAGATATTTAAGAGATAAATCAGATCTCTAAAAGATACTTAAGAGATAAATCATATCTCTAAAAGATATTTAAGAGATAAATCAGATCTCTAAAAGAGAGGGGAATCCTATTATAAAAGGAGGAGTACCCGTGAGAGAAGACTCACTTTTCACTGAACTCCGGTGACTCTCTCTTAAGTGTATTAGAGAAACTAGCGTCGACCAAGAGACTATCAGAGAGTCTTTGCTCCCTAGTATTCATCCGATACAAAATTAAGAGATCGAGATCACCACGGCCAAGGGTTGAATCGAGAACTACGTCTGGCTTTGATTCCCATCGGGATACGTAGGACCGGAATATTGAATTCTGCCAAGCCATAGCCTAAAACAACCCCAATTATTCATCCCTGGGGCCCATCGTGGGGCCGAAGTGAAACTTTCCCCGGTTCCACAAGAAAAGTTTAATGGTGACCACACGGAATGGTCTGCGAGGAGGGGCGAGCAGCATGAATCATGAGGACCATGAGGCTTCGAACGCCCAGAACCACGGCAATCATCATTCCTCCCCCCTCCATGAAGACAACACTCGGTTGGAAGAAATTATGAAACAGCTCAAGTAGCTTCGAAAGGAGAACGAGGATATACGCGCACAAAATCAGAAGCTTTTGAAAGCTCGGAAAAGAGAAAGGTCCCTGACACCTTCAAACGGAGAGCAATCCTCACCCGAGCCTGGCCAGAAGGATCCTCCGACGCACTCTCCTCGGGGCACTAACCGAGCATCCAAAACTAAACCTCTCATGGGGGACTCAGAAGTCAAATCTCACGCAGAAAGGACTAGCCAGAAAGGAAGGACATCGGACCGGCGTCCGAGGTTGCCCTTCACTGATGATATTAATGAGGTAATCAAGCCAACCCATTTTAACCCCCTTAACATCGACAAATTCAATGGCACCACTGATCTAACCGAGCATGTGAAGTGCTTTATTTCCTCTATTTACTTGGTGACTGATTCGGAGGCTGTCATGTGCAAAGTTTTTCCAACTACTTTGCAAGGCCCAGCTTTGACCTGGTTAACAAATCTACAACCTCGGTCGATTGATTCCTTTGATGTGCTCATAACCAAGTTCATTGCAGAATTTGTGGCAAGCCGAAGGCACAGAAGGCACTCAGTTTCCCTGGTAAATTTCAAGCAGGAGAGGAATGAATCACTCAGAGATTACATGGCCCGCTTCAATGCAAAGCAGATCCTGATTCCCAACATGAGCTCGGAACTCTGCCTCCACACCGTCATGGCCGGTCTTAAGCCAGGACCATTCTTCGAGTACCTATCTCGGAAGCCACCAAGAGATTTTGAAGAGCTGCAGGAAAAGGCTACAGGTTTCATGAACTCGGAAGAGATGCTAGAATTTAAAAGGAAAGAAAAAGGTTTCTAGGACAAGAGCTCAGCCTCGAACAAAGACAGAAACAGGGGGTCTGACTCATAAAGGACCCAAAAAAACAAAAGAAAGATAATTCCCGCAAAGGCATCCCAGGTATCCATCTTATACCCCGTTGAACCGATCTCGGGCAGCCATCCTTCAGAAGGTGTGCAGCGCCGAGTTGCTTACCTTACCTGAACCATCCAAAACACCGGACAATGCTGACAGAAGCAAAGAATGCATGTGGCATTAGAACTATGGACACTCCACTGAAGAGTGCAGAACACTCCAGAGAAAGATTGAGGAGTTGGTACAAGCAGGCCATCTTGATCGTTTCATCCGCCGAGATGACAACAGAGGCAGACGACCCGGTCGAAGACAACGAAGACATGGTCATGATAACCGAGACCGAGATGCAAACTTGCGAAGCAATCATCAGGGCGGAGATCGGCTGAATAACCAAAGGACCCCTATCGAAGAATCAGAGGGAGGAATCAGGGGGGTCATCAATACAATCTCGGGGGGATTTGCAGGAGGAGGAACAACGAGCTCGGCTAGGAGGCGTCATGTCAAAGCCCTCCGATCTGTTAACACGGTGTCTGGAAGGCCTCCAAGAGCAAGACCCCCCATAACATTCACAGATGATGATTTCCATGGGGTAGATCCAAATCAAGATGACCCAATGGTGATAACGATCGAGCTGGCCAACTTCTCGGTCGGACGAACACTTATTGACCAGGGGAGCTCGGCCGATATTCTCTACCTGGCAACCTTCAAGAAGCTCGAAATCCCAGAAAAGCTGATAAAAGAGCAGGAGGACATGATGGTAGGGTTCGCCGGGGAACAAGTCAAGACCCGAGGTTATATAGATCTCTTAACAACGTTCGGAGAAGGCAGATTCTCCAAGTTCGTATCAGTCAGGTATGTTATTGTAGATGCCAGCACATCGTACAATATCCTTATCGGAAGACCGACGTTGAATGAGCTCGGGGCAATTGTCTCTACTCCACACCTGACAATGAAATTCCCAGCCGACTCTGGGGAGATAATTGCGGTCCGAGCTGACCAAAAGCTAGCAAGGCAGTGCTATGTGTAACACCCCGATTTTCGCTGCTTTGTAATATCGGTAATAAATATATAAATATATATTTTTATCCGATACTTAGAAAATGATTTTGGATAAACCAAGGTCATTTCCTTGTTATACTTATTTTCATAAGGTTACGGGGAAGTTTTTAGTTGAAAATTCAGACAGAAACCGGTCTACCGTTTTCTGTGTTTTCACTAACAGTAAAAGTTTACTGCTCAGAAAACCTAATTTTAATTCGTGAACGAAAGACTTAAGATTTTTATTTTATTTCCTACAAGAGTGTATTTTTAGAATTATTTCAGAAAAAAAACAAAATAATTTATGTTTTACGGACGGAATACGTAATCGGGTAGACGACGGAGTGGATTTCGGAGTTTCCAAGAGCAGAAAAAGATGTTATCTTAGGATTTTGAGATGATTCAAGGGGATGAATCATATTTTTAAGTCTAGAAGGTTCCACAAGGTTAAATTGGAAATTTATGCATTTTACGCTTAAGTCCCTGAACTTTCTGTTAATTACCCTTTTGTCCCTGAGTTAGTTTCTAAGTTTTTTTCAAGTGAATTGGGCTAGAATCCTTGTTCCCAATCTCTTAATGGACGTGGCTATGAAGCCCAAAATTTCTTGTTCATGGATTAATTCCATAAAGCCTATTTGAAACTATACAAGTTTCCTATGTCATCATAAGCTTTAAACCTTTTTGGTGGGCCCCACAAAGATGAATTCAAGCCCAAATTTATCAATCCAATGAGCAGGCCCAAGATGGAGTGGGGGCTGCCTTAGTTTGGAAGAGTCAAGTGGATTCTTGAAGTTTCCACACAATTCCACACAATTCCACAATATTCTCCAAGATTCTCAAGTGTTCTCAAATGTTCTCAAGTGTTCTAGGTTTTTCCAAAAAGTCTTCAAGAAAAATCAGTCAATATGAGTAAAGATAAGACCACATTTAATGTGGCACATGGCCATCATGTCAAACTATTGACAACTTGCAAAATAGTCCTTATACTTTTGGAATCTTTGCAAAATGGTCCCTATGAGTTATTTGCACTTTAATCCTTTGGAAAGCCACCTCCTTTCTACTTGGTCCTCAAAAGTGGCGCAGCCCACATGCCTATAAATACCCTCCCTCACATTTCATTTAGTTTCTAATGCCATTTGTTCAAAAACCTAAAGTTCATAAGTCTTTGAGTGCCAAGTTTGTGAAACAAGTTCTTGGATCTTCACTTGTTTTTTATCTCCAAGAGGTGAATCATATTCTTCTTCTCTAATCATGTCTATGTTATTCAATCAATTTCTTGATTCAAAGTTTATTTCATAGTTGTTCATCACTTTCAAGTTTCTAGATTTAGAACTTTGAAAATTCATAACTAATTCTAGAAAAATCCTTTTGATATGAAACCAATTGCCATGTTCTTATAATCATCTCTATTTTCATCATCTAGAAGAATATGATCATGATAAATTTCTTTCCCTAATTTCTGGACTGGGCCGAACCTAGGTCAATATCATGTTCATAGGTTTTGTTTCATTTTCATGTCTTGATTCATGATTCAATCTTCTAGTATCTTGATAGTTCTTGTATTTAAGTATATATAAGATGAAAAATCAAACCTAACCCTATGTTCTTGTGTTGGCCGAATCTAACATTTAGAGGGTTAGGATGATTTTGATTCTTACCTTTGTTGTTTAGTCACTAATCCATGATTTAGGTTGATTAAGGACCATTAATCTATGACTTAATCATGATTAGCAATTTTAAGGATTTTGAACCCTAAAAGTCAGTCCTTGGCCGAAACCTAACCCTCATGAACTAAGTATGTTGTGGGTTGATTTGATTTATTTTGGTTGCAATTCGTTTGAAGGAAACAACCGAGTTAACTGATTTAAGCCGACGGAGGAAACCGGATCAAATCGGGAGATTGTTTGAAAACGTTAGTTCGAGTCTTCAAGAGGTAAGGGGAGATTACCTGAGGGATTTTCTCAATAATTATTTGTTTTTAGTGTGGCTTATATGATTTATATGTGGTTTGTGATTAATTGTTTATGTTGTTTACGATGTGTTGTTTATCTGTGTATCGGTGATTGATCTGCTTTTAATTATCTGCAATAGTATATTATGTTGCTATGATGCATGATCTGCCTGGGGATATAATTATGATGATGTTGTTGAATGTTGAATGTCGAATGTTGTTTGAGAGGCCTGACAGTGGTTAGTGCACAACCGATTAATCAGTTAAAAGATTTAATAAGCTGTGAAAGTTAAATTCAACGTTTTATGGGGAATGTTGGAATATAATAGTAGAGGAAAATATGATTTTGGAAAAATAATGAGTTTTGAGAAATATTATTATTTTAATGATTTATTAGTATAAAAGAAGTTTATGAGTCACGGTGAGAGCGTAACCGTGAAATTTTTTTAGTATTGCTAATTTTTACACAAGAAATTCCGAAATATTATAAAAAGTGATTTTGTGATATTAATATTCGAAAAGACCTTAATTATTATATAAGAAAATTATTTTAGAAGAAATGTCAAAGTTTGACTTAAAGACGTTTTCTTTGAAAATGCTAAACGACGGCAAGTTTCGAAATTATTTACGGTGAGAGTTTAAAAACAGCAGTACTTATGTTGAGAAGAGATTTAATCTGAATTGATTTATTAGAATTGAAGTTTCAGTAAAAAGAAGTTGTTGATGATTTGACGTTATTTTGGGGAAAATGTGTTTCCAAAGGAAAAGTGGATTTTTTTATGAATCGACATTTTATAAACGAATTTCAAGTAGAAAGAATTTTTGGTAAATGAGTTTTACTTAATGACGTAAAGGATGATATAGAACTTAGTAACCGAGATGTCGGGGTACTAGTGTTCTTATGACGTTATCCTATTTTGGATTTGTTTCTCACAGACAGAAAAGATGTAAAAGATGTAAAACGATGTAAAAGATGTAATACGATGTAAAACGATGTAAAAAGATGTACGAAGATATGAAACTTAATAACCGAGACGTCGGGGTATTAAGGTTCGTTATGTTGTAAACTGGGTATCTATTTAAAGAAGTTAAAACGTTTTAAGTTGTTTTCTACTACCACGAACCTAAGACTGATTGCAAGGTCTAGGGGCTTCGTGATTGAGCACTCGGACTTTGAGGTCATGTGTTGTTAATAAAAGATGTAAAGATGTTTTAAACAATGTTAAGTCATAAGATTTTGAGAGCTTCCATGTTTTAAAGAGATGATGCTTTTGAGAGCATTAGATGTTTAAAACGATGATGGGTTGTAAGCTTTTGAGAGCTTTGACAAATAAAGATATAGCACAAAGAAAAGTGTTGAAAACAAAATGTTTTCTTGCATGCATTTGGCAGACGTGCCATGATTAAACAAGGGATTACCTTGCGGCGTCAGGGTAGATCATACAAAGATGTTCTCATTGTGCCCAGGGTTTGGACAATGAGGCCCCATCTCAGATTGTTATCACTGTGCCACGATGTTGGACAGTGTGCGATGGGCGTGCCTGTGGCGGTGTGCCTGTGGCAATCGAGTCTGATCAACTCATTACGAGGTTCACGAGGTTGGAGATATCTCATGAGATTAGGTACGAAGTTTTAGATGATGTATTGAAGTGTTCATGCATAGTTTTCCAACGTTGATGTTTGGGGTGTGAAACCCATTGATAAACGATGTGATATAATACGAATGAGTACGTTGTTATAGACATGTATATGTGTATGTGCCTTCTTTTGTGTTGCGCGTTTAGTTATTGTGGTAAATCCATATATTGGCGTCTCACCCTTACAATCATATCAGAGTTGTACGAGGGGCATGATCCTTACAAGAAGACGGAGGCTGTCTAGTTCGAGGCATGCTGTGTTGTTCCTTTTGGTTGTAGTATCCGTTAGTTACGACCAGCTTAGGTAATATTATGTTTTGAGAATAAAGTTGATTATGATTTATGTGAGAAAACAAATGAGGCAGTATAGTTGAAGGACTTATAGACATTATGTATTTAAGTGTGTTCTTATTATGTTGTTGTGGTTAGGAGGTTAAAAGAAAAAGAAAAATTTTTATCACCATATTTTGAAAAGATAAACGTTGAGAAAACATGATTTTTCGAAAGCAACCAGAAAATTAAGTTTTATTTTCCGCAAACGGGTAACCATGTGATGACCCGAGATTAGGGTGTCACACTATGTGGACAGCCTGAAGGTTACCCATCACCAGGATGGACCAAAGAATACCGAGGATGGTAAAGCAGAGGTGGTAAGCTCTGTCAGCTCAGTAACTTCAGCCAGTTCGGTCAGCATGTTTGAGCTGGACCCAAGGGCGGAGATGTACGAGTCCAGGGCCGAACCAACAGAGTCTTTAGAAAGGTTCCAGTTGGGAGCCCATCCTGAACAGTGCACCCACGTCGGTAGTCAGCTGGACCCCTCACTCAGAGAGAGGCTTCACACGATCCTAAGAAAGAATGCTGACCTGTTTGCCTGGAAGACATCGGATATGCTGGGCATAGACCCCAACTTTATGTGTCATAAGCTGTCTATATGTCCCGAAGCTAAACCTGTAACTCAAAAAAAGGAAACTGGGTGAAGAAAGGCGCCGAGCAATGGCCGAGGAGACTTCTAAACTGCTCAAAGCAAATTTCATCCGAGAAGTGAAATACACCACTTGGCTAGCCAACGTGGTATTAGTCAAAAAGGCCAATGGTAAATGGCGGATGTGCACCGACTATACCGACCTCAACAAGGCATGCCCAAAGGATTCCTATCCCTTGCCCAACATCGACAGACTGGTGGATGGAGCCTCGGGTTACAAGGTTTTGTCCTTTTTGGACGCATATTCAAGTTACAACCAGATCAGGATGTATCCACCCGACGAGGAAAAGAGAGCATTTATGACTGATGGGGAAAACTACTGCTACCGAGTAATGCCCTTCGACCTAAAAAATGCTGGGGCAACATATCAAAGGCTTATGGACAAGGTTTTCGCCAGTCAAATCGGAAAAAACTTAGAAGTATATGTTGATGACATGGTAGTAAAATCTGAGGATCCAATCCAGCACCCTGCCGACCTCGAAGAAATCTTTAGCCAGCTCAGAAAGTACAACATGAAGCTAAGTCCAGAAAAGTGCTCTTTTGGTGTGCAAGGAGGAAAATCCTTGGGGTATATGCTAATACACCGAGGAATTGAAGCTAATCCAGATAAATGCAAAGCCGTCATGGAAATGCGAAGTCCTCGGAATGTGAAGGAAATTTTGAGGCTAGCCGGCCGATTAGCCTCCCTATCCCGCTTCCTCCCAAAGTCTGCAGAGAAGGCAAGACCTTTCTTCCAGCTCTTGAAAAAGCCAAAGGATTTCATTTGGACTGAAGAATGTGAGAAGGCCTTCGAAGATCTGAAACTCTTCTTAGCATCTCCCCCAATCCTCACTCGGCCTCAGCTCGGCAAAGATCTGTACCTGTACCTCTCCGTCAATGATTATGCAATCAGTGCAGTAATCATCCAGGAAGAGGAGGAGGAATAGATGCCGGTATACTATGTCAGTAGGATCCTGAAAGACGCGGAAACGTGATACCAAGTAATTGAAAAACTGACTCTCGCCTTAGTTATGGCAGCTCGGAGGTTACGGCCCTATTTCCAATCTCACCAGGTCATCGTCAAAACTGATCATCCGATAAAGCAAGTACTCAGGAAACCTGATCTAGCCGGACGAATGATAGCTTGGTCAGTGGAATTGTCAGAGTTCGGTCTGCGGTATGAACCAAGGGTTCAATGAAAGCCCAATGCCTCTATGATTTTATTGTCGAGCTTTCTTCCAAACCGAGGTCAGAATCCTTCATCTGGCTTCTATATGTTGATGGATCATCTAACTTGAAAGGAAGCGGGGCTAGAATAATTCTTGAGGGACCTGATGACCTAATCCTCGAGCAATCTTTGAAGTTTGGGTTCACTGCTTCAAACAACCAAGCAAAATATGAAGCCCTTATTGCTGGGCTATTGTTAGCTAAAGAAATCGGGGTCCGGGAGCTAAAATGCAGAAGTGATTCACAGCTCGTAACGGGACAAGTCTCGGGCAATTATTAGATGAAAGACCCCCAACTAACCAGATATCTCTGCAAGGTTAATGGCCTCATTTCTGAATTTGAGCATTTCTCCATTGAGCACATACCTCGAGAAGAAAATTCCAGAGCAGATCTGCTGTCCAAATTGGCAACCACCAAGAGGGCTGGCCAACTAAGAACTTTCATTCAAGAAAACCTCCTTGAGCCGAGCATAAAGAGTGCCGAGGTGATAGTAACCGAACACTATGACCGGGGATGGATGACTCCAATCTGGGAGTATCTAACCTCAGACAAACTACCTGATGACCAAAAGGAGGCGAGGCGAATCCGTCTAAAATCTTGTCACTACACCATCTTAGACGGTAGCTGTACAAGAAGGGATTCTCCAGGCCGTTACTGAAGTGCCTCACAACGGAGCAGTCCGAGTATGTAATGGATGAGATGCACCGAGGAATCTGCGGAATGCATTCGGGTGGTCGATCTCTGGCAGCTTGGATACTCGATTGCTCTACCTGGACCAATAGGTGTGACCCTTGTCAGAAGTTCGCCAACATAGCTCGTGCCCCAGGAGAAGAGCTCCACTCCATGTTCTCACCATGGCCCTTTACTATGTGGGGGATGGACATAGTCGGTCTTTTCCCAGTGGCCAAGGGTCAAGTCAAGTTCCTCCTGGTAGGGGTTGACCACTTCACCAAATGGATTGAAGCAGAGCCATTGGCTACAATAACTGCGAAAAAGGTCCAGAATTTTGTATAGAAAAACATTATATGCAAGCATGGCCTTCCTTATGCAGTTGTGACAGACAACGGAAAGCAATTCACCGATAAGGAGCTCGGAGAGTTTTACTCCAACCTCGGAATTAAACACAAAGTGACCTCGGTTGAGCATCCACAAACAAATGGCCAAGTAGAGGCAGCCAATAAAGTTATTCTAAACGAGCTCAAAAGAAGGTTGGAACAATCAAAAGGGGCTTGGGTTGAGCAATTACCAAGCATTCTGTGGGCTTACCATTGCTCACCACAATCCTCGATGGGAGAAACACCGTTCAAACTAACCTATGGAACCGATGTGATGATTCCAGTTGAGCTCGGTGAGCTCTCCTTTCGAAGGCAGCATCACAATCAAAGTAAAAATGAAGAAGAACTCCGAGTTGAGCTTGACATGGTCGAGGAAGTCCGAGATACAGCAAAAATCAGGGACGAGCTGTGCAAGCAAAAAGCAACTCGGAAGTACAACTCAAGGCTACGCCCAAGGGAATTTGTGCAGGGTGACTTAGTGATGAGACTGCAAAGCGACGCGAGAAAAGACTCCGGAGAGGGTAAACTCGTGGCAAACTGGTCAGGCCCATTCAGGATAGCAGAAAATCTAGGAAATGGTGCCTACAAGCTAGAAGAATTGACAGGAAAGTCGGTTCCAGGAACATGGAACACTTCCCACCTTAAGTTTTATTTTAGCTAAGGTTTGAAAGTGATGCACTCTTTTTCCTATCTCAGTCTTTTTCCCATGAGGTTTTGGCCGAGAAGGTTTTAACGAGGCACACTAGGAAAAATAAATAAATAAAATTTTCTTCAGTTGAGCTATTATGCAAAAAATACGACGTTAAAACTGCTTAAATCCTAAAAAGGCCATTAGAGCCTATAAAGGTGCTTAAATCCTAAAGAGGCCATCCGAGCCTATAAAGGTGCTTAAATCCTAAAAAGGTCGTCCGAGCCTATAAAGGTGCTTAAATCCTAAAGAGGCTGACCGAGCCAAAATCGACCTATCAGGGTCGAAGTGCCGAGCCTATAAAGGTGTATCAGGTTAAAATTGACCAATCAGGGTCAACGTACCGAGTCTATAAAAACATCAAAAAAATTTCCAAGTGCAAATAGATTCACAATTAAAATAAGAAATTTCATTAAAATAAAGGGGCAAGTCCCCGAACACATAAAGGTTCAAGAAAAAGGACTGCACAAAAACAAGATGTTTCCTAAACTACTTATACAATTTCAGGAATCAAGGTCCTCCTCGGTATTGGGAGGGATGATGTCAATCTGGCCAGGTTGGCCCACTTCACCTTCAGGTCCCTCCTCGTCCACTTGATCCTCGCCCTCTTCTCCGTGAGTTGCGGCCTCCTCATCCTCATCCTCCAGCTCGGTCAATGGCACAAGGATTCCATCTCGGTTGAAATACTTGTCCACATCGGCACTGGAGAAGTCAGCAGTCGGGTTGAAGTGCTGGAGTTGCTTCACGGCTCGGGAAAAACCGTTAACATGCTCCCTCATAATTGAAGCCTCAGCTTCAGCTAGATCAGCACGGAGCCTCAGGTTCTCCTCCTTCTCGGTCTCCGCAAAGAACTCTGCGGCTCCCGATGGCTTCCTTCTCGGCTTGCCGCCCTTTCACAACGTTCTGAAGGTTGAGTCGGTCGGCTCTTTCCGTTTCTAGCTCGGCCGTGAGGGTGGCATGGCCTTCTTCCAGCTGCATTTTCTGAGCCTTCAGCTGACCGATGACCCGGCCTTGCTCCTCACACTTGGCCAGAGCCTGAGAAAGCTTGTCTCTCATCCTCAGGGCCCGGGCCGCATCCGCCCTCATCACCTCCATCTTCTTCACGTTATCAATTAGATGCTTGCTCCAGAAGCGGGTGATTGAGGTAATACGGAGAGCATAGGCGCCGGCCACCTCCATACTTTCCTCAGGGCTCTGCTCCAGCAATAGCCGGGCATCAGACAGTTTCAGCACTTGGCCATCGATCAGGCCTGCAGGGTCGAACTCATTCGCCCAGAGCGAGTTGATCCCTGGATTACAATTACCATTATACCATTTAGTGTCCGAGGTGAGATCGGTCACCATGGGAGCGTTGCTCGGTCGGTCAGCAGAAGGAGGAGTCTCTCCAATCATCAGCAAGGGAGGAGAGCTTCCAATCGGCACCTCTGGCCCTAGATCCGCCCGGGTCCTCTTCGGAGGACGAACATTCGGGTCAGAAGCTTCAGCAAACTTCTTCTTCTTCCCCTTAACATTTGAAGCGACAGCTGATCCGCTAGCAGCCGACTTCTTCATCAGTGCCTTGTAGTTGAATTTTCCCATTATCACTGCAAAAGGAGAAAAATCAGTCAGATACAAGTACGTGGCTGGGCAAGTAAAACACCCATTAGAAAACTACTTACAATCAAAATCGGCTTGCGGAGTTGATGACTTGGGGAGCAATAGAAGTCTACCACATGGCAATGGTCGAGGATAGAGTTTTAACAGCTCAACGTCGGTCCTCTCTTGGGATGTCATACAGTCGACGTCATAGCTGTGGAACTTAGTGGGGTGGGGTTGCCAATAGAAGGGAAATCTGGAGACTCCATCCGAGTCATAGAATAAAGACTTGTTCCCTGCAGTAGGTCGGACTTTGAAAAAGTCCAACTTGAAAAATTTATATGAACTCTTATAGAGCCCAATAATACCCTCCGACTCGGTCCCACTAAGGGAAATCCAACCGACCCGGTCCCTATTGTGACGCCGGCAAGTGTACCGGGTCATCGCAAGTAATAAAATAAACACGGTAAGTAATTACCGAGGTCGAACTCAGGGATTGGGCTACCAATTCGACTAATCCGCGGGAAATCTGATACGTTTGGTCAAGTTACAGAAGGTGGTTGAGATTGAAGAGAAAATAGGATTGAAATCTAAATTAATAAATCTAATAAAGCTAAGGTTTTAAAATCATAAATTAAAATGTCCAAGGTCTCAAATCCACTACCCAATCATGTATAGTACCCAAGTGATGATGTATTCCTCCCTAAGTTCAATTACGATGTCAACCGGGATCCCCAATTTCTCCTATATCCACTGTCGTGCTCAATAGGACGTATTCGACGATTGGATTAATTACTTGCTAGGTCTCATAATCCTAATCTCGAATTCTATTAATTCTTGTTCCCTATAAGGTTGCACTAATCTCCTAAATCCACTGTCGTGCTCATTATTCGATTAGTGATCCCAATTCAAGTTCTAAAACGCGAATCGTCGTTCGGCCTCAAACACGTTTAACTAGTTAATCACGCAATACATATGATCAACACAATCAAAACAGAATTGGAAAACATTCATAAGAGAAGGGGGGAAAACATACATCACAAGAACACTACATCGCCATGGGTGGCTTCATTGATCCCTCTGACGAGGGGATTAGTTCATCATGCCCGTGACGACGCACAAACAATCCGACATAATCTCCATAAAATAAGAAAAGAAAAGAGAAGGGAGACGCGGCTCCAGAAACAAGGATTCGCAACAACTACTCTAAACAAGTGGAAAACCTTCTCCCCAATTCTGATCTGAAACAGCCTTTAAATAAGGATTCTGTTTCTCGCCCGCTCGCGGGGCGAGCTTATCCTCGCGACGCAAATATTAGTGTTGGCGCGCTTTGAATTTTGGATTCTCGCGAGGCGAGAGTGTATTCGCGGGGCGAGTCTTCCAACCTTTAATCTGTCACAGCCGTGACCTTCATCACGGCTAGGCCGTGATGGTCTCTGTCTTCCAGGGTCTTCAGAATCTCGCGAGGCGAGAATATTCTCGCGGGGCGAGACAGAATTGATGACATTGCAGCTTTGCTGATCTTCAGGCTCGCGAGGCGAGCATCCACTCGCGAGGCGAGTATCTCCAGAAGTGCTTTTTCCACTGCTTCTTGACTTTCCTTGACTCTCAGAGCTTCACTTATTGACCTGAAAACACCAAAAGCAAACAAAAGCATAATTCTATCCGAAATAAGCTAAAAACTACACAAAAGACACAAAACGAGTCAAAGTCCAACTTAGGAACAAAACAAGGCAAATTTGGGCGAAAACGAGAGTGAACTCGAATAATTTGCACAAAAACCACAGTCCATCTAGTTATAAAACTAGATAAGTCAGAGGCTTATCAAAACACCCCAAACTTAAACCTTGCTTGTCCCCAAGCAAGATAAAACTCAAAAAGGACTCAAGACTTGGCAAGCCTGTGGGATTCAATCGATTTCGCACAAATTTCATGCAATCTTAACAAAACAGTTTTTCTCCAATGATTTCCCCCCTACATTAACGTAATCCCCACATTCATTTACTTTAAACAATTGAGAACTTCATCATTCATGCAATCATTAATCTAAGTTGAGGATCAGAGTCACACACAAAAGGAAGATCACCAATTTCAAACAATTGCCTTCCTCACAAGGGTATGTAAAATTTCACTCATTCGCTCAAATTTGTCTAGGCTATCAACTTTTCACTCAATTTCACATATCAAGAGCACTTCCCATGAATTTGATTTTCATCTCAAAAATGGTTCCCACGAAAACATGCATGCAACATCAGAAGGTCTTTTAAAGGTTGTAATGAGGCCTGGCTCAAGGTAAGATATTCAAAGGATAGAGGCTAAGTCCCTAGGATTAATGAGAGCATGAAACTAGTATCACAACAATTGAATTCACTCTCATATTATTCTCTTCCTTGCATTTGGTGGCTACACACCTCTTCCTTTTTATATTATTTTTCTTTGCCCTTTTTGGCACATATTCAATGCTTTTCATCACCCATTTTCTTTTTTTCTTTTTTCTTTTTTTTTTCTTTCCACGCCTTCGGCCCTTACTTCGTCTTTCTTTTTCTCAACTATGATTCATGAACTTGTAGCCACCCCAAACTTAGTTTCACAACAACACTCACAAAGCTAAAATTCCATACTCTCCTAAATCCTAGGATAGGGGAAAATCATGGTTTTTCTGAGTTAATGGCTTGTAATGTAAGGTCCTCAAGAACAATAGGCTTCAAGGCTCAATGTGGCTAACTAGGGATCATTCATCAAGGTTGGTTCAATTTATGGCCAAGTAGTCTTTTCAAAGAAAATTGCCTAAATCATTTGATGCAACACATAAACATGCAAACCATGAAGAGATTCAAGCAAATCCGGGAAAGTGCAACTTAACAGTGATTCACACAATCAAAAACAAAGTTGGAGGCTCAAATCCTCACCTGGACATTTTACAAATTGTTTGACCGAGATACGATTCCTAGTGTGTGCGCACCCCCTCACCCCAAACTTATCATAAATCAAGTAATCACAACAAAATTCTCAAAGTTCAGTTTTCAATTTTTAAGTGGGGATAAAATTTTCTAATTTCAGAACCTAGGGGGGGAAATCATCAATGGTCAAAATAATTTATGCACTTAATCTATGCTCAATTTAATCAAAATCCAACAAGCTTGCCGACACATATTCATACAAAAACTCTTGATCTTCTCAAATTATTCAAGAGTGACAAACAAAAACAAAACAAAAAGCAAAAACAAAACAAAAGTGAGGAGAGGAGAGGATACTCCCTGATCAAGTTTCCATGGTTGCCTCCTCATCCAATTGGTCTCACGGCCTCCCTTCTGTTGCATAGCATCCTGGAAGAACTCCTGCAAATTAAAACCTTAATTGCAAATTCGCGAGGCGAGAGATCACTCGCGAGGCTAATCTGGAAAAACTGTTTCCACACTTTCCAGAATAGCGAGGCGAGTAGTATCTCGCGAGGCGAATCTGGAATTACAACAGAAGCTGATGCCCAGAATCGCGAGGCGAAAGTATACCTCGCGGCGCGAGACAGAAACGTGAGTAAGCCTTTGAGGTTCACGGCTTCTGTCTCGCGCGGCCACAGTGGATTCGCGTGGCGAATCAAGTTTTTTTTTTTTTAATAATAATAATATAAATGAAAATGACAGAAACTAAAAATAAAGGATATCTAACTTGGGTTGCCTCCCAAGTAGCGCTTGTTTAACGTCCCGAGTCTGACTCAAGTCGCATCCACCTGGATCCCATAGCCTGTGGCACAAGGGCCAAGAGATGCTTATCATGGGAGATCCTCCACCCGGATCCCAAGGTTTGTGAAGTGGCCATTGCAGAAGCATCACGACTCTATCCATACTTCCACCAAGCCCGTGTGTTAAAACTCCATTGACCTCTTCAATTATGAACTCATTTCCTCTCGGGTCAAATGGTGTTTTCACGAGGAAGTGTGCCAGACAAGTGGGAGGGTCTAACTTACCAATGTCCACAAATGCATGTAAGCCAACATATTTATTTAACGCATCAAAATCAGGTTGCTTGGCAGGCATGGTGAAATCCTCTACCACTTTATCTGCATCTTGAACTCTACCCCCTTGCTCTGGTGCCTTGTCCCTTGCCAACTCCTCTTCCTTAGGTTGCTCTTCCTCCACATGTGGTTGTTCCGGGGCCATGTCACTTGTCAACTCCTCTTCCTCAGGTTGCTCTTCCTCAACATGTGGTAGTTCTTCCTCAACTTCCTGAGAACTAGTTGCATCCCAGTCAGTTTCCCACACGGTATCGCTTCTAGTTGTTATGGCTTCGCATTGGTCCTTAGGGTTGTTCTTGGTATCCCCTAAGAAAGTGCCTGTGAGACGCTCATTTTGTTGCTCTACGAGCTGACCCAACTTCTCTACTGCTGCATTCGTCTTCTCAAATGATGTGGTCATCTTATCAATTGCCGCACTTGTCTTATCAATTGCCGCATTTGTCCTCTCAAGAGCCAACTCCCAAGGTTGTTGTTGTTGGGCCATCTTATCAATTGCCGCACTTGTCTTATCAATTGCCGCATTTATCCTCTTAAGAGCCAACTCCCAAGGTTGTGGTTGCCAATTCTGTTGAGGTTGTGGTTGCCAGGCTAGATCACCGCCATCATTACTCCAAGTGAAATCCGGATGGTCTCTACTCATATAACCCCAATACTGATTCTGACTCTGATAGTTGTCCTGGGGCACGCTGTCATAGAAATTATGGCATGAGTCCACATATTCTTGAGAGTAGTAGAAAGGACAGCTCTAAGTGTCATGGTCTCCATTACAATATTCGCAACCGGGAAGCATTCCCTCGTGTACCTCGCATACAAAACAAGGCAAGACCAAGTGGAATCAAAGAAGTAGAGAGAGATAATAATAAAATAAAAATAAAAATAAAAATAAAAATAACTTAACCAAGTAATCAAACTTCCCTAAAATTAGGAAAATCGCCAAAAACTTGTTGTGACGCCGGCAAGTGTACCGGGTCGTCGCAAGTAATAAAATAAACACGGTAAGTAATTACCGAGGTCGAACTCAGGGATTGGGCTACCAATTCGACTAATCAGCGGGAAATCCGATACGTTTGGTCAAGTTACAGAAGGTGGTTGTGATTGAAGAGAAAATAGGATTGAAATCTAAAATAATAAATCTAATAAAGCTAAGGTTTTAAAATCAGAAATTAAAATGTCCAAGGTCTCAAATCCACTACCCAATCATGTATAGTACCCAAGTGATGATGTATTCCTCCCTAAGTTCAATTACAATGTCAACCGGGACCCCCAATTTCTCCTATATCCACTGTCGTGCTCAATAGGACGTATTCGACGATTGGATTAATTACTTGCTAGGTCTCATAATCCTAATATCGAATTCTATTAATTCTTGTTCCCTATAAGGTTGCACTAATCTCCTAAATCCACTGTCGTGCTCATTATTCGATTAGTGATCCCAATTCAAGTTCTAAAACACGAATCGCCGTTCGGCCTCAAACACGTTTAACTAGTTAATCGCGCAATACATATGATCAACGCAATCAAAACAGAATTGGAAAACATTCATAAGAGAAGGGGAGAAAAACATACATCACAAGAACACTACACCGCCATGGGTGGCTTCATTGATCCCTCGGACGAGGGGATTAGTTCCTCATGCCCGTGACGACGCACAAACAATCCGACATAATCTCCATAAAATAAGAAAAGAAAAGAGAAGGGAGACGCAGCTCCAGAAACAAGGATTCGCAACAACTACTCTAAACAAGTGGAAAACCTTCTCCCCAATTCTGATATGAAACAGCCTTTAAATAAGGATTCTGTTTCTCGCCCGCTCGCGAGGCGAGCTTATCCTCGCGACGCGAATATTAGTGTTGGCGCGCTTTGAATTTTGGATTCTCGCAAGGCGAGAGTGTATTCGCGGGGCGAGTCTTCCAACCTTTAATCTGTCACAGCCGTGACCTTCATCATGGCTAGGTCGTGATGGTCTCTGTCTTCCTGGGTCTTCAGAATCTCGCGAGGCGAGAATATTCTCGCGGGGCGAGACAGAATTGATGACATTGCAGCTTTGCTGATCTTCAGGCTCACGAGGCGAGCATCCACTCGCGAGGCGAGTATCTCCAGAAGTGCTTTTTCCACTGCTTCTTGACTTTCCTTGACTCTCAGAGCTTCACTTATTGACCTGAAAACACCAAAAGCAAACAAAAGCATAATTCTATCCGAAATAAGCTAAAAACTACACAAAAGACACAAAACGAGTCAAAGTCCAACTTAGGAACAAAACAAGGCAAATTTGGGCGAAAACGAGAGTGAACTCGAATAATTTGCACAAAAACCACAGTCCATCTAGTTATAAAACTAGATAAGCCAGAGGCTTATCAGTCCCCGAACCTGACCTTATAAAAGTAAAGGAAGATAGGAGCAGTGGCCACCACTCCTACCTGTTCACAAAGGATTTGGAACGCCTTTAAAAACGCCCAACTGTTTGGATGGAACTGGGTTGGGGCAACATTCATGATTTTCAGTACATCACACTCGAACTGGGTAAAAGGAAGAGTAACTCCGATATGTTCAAATAAAGTCTTGTATACATATGTGAAGGAAGACTGCCCTGGAGCAGGATGAAGAAAAACGTGTTCATCCCCAGAACACGACAGACATTCTACAATGCCCCCAAAGGCATAAACTTTGTTTTTTAGGGATGAGAGGGATTCGAAATTCCTAAAGTTAGAATGAAAGGTCCCCCACGTCTGGCCTCACCCAGAAATACCCAGGAATAGTAATATCTGGGTATGGGACCCTAGGCATTCTAGTGGTACGCCTGTGACGTTTAGGAATGGGTACTGCTTCAGGAGTGGCTGAGCTATTCCCGTCGGTGGAGGAAGAGGCACCAACGGCACCACTTCCCCCATGAGAGGAGGAAGGGGAAGAATGAGGAGAGCCCCCAATTAGATGGATTTCGGGCTCTACGACCTGAACCCCAGAAGAGACATCCTGGTATACCTCAAATGAAGACTCCATAGATGTGCAATCAAGAAAGTAAACCTCAGGGAGCTTGAAAGAAATGAATAGGGCGTACCTGGAGCAGAGAGGAAGTTTGGACGCTCGGGCTAAAGAAAGGACACACGATAAAAAAGTCTAGAATTCACGGAAGCACAAAGACCTATCCCAAGGTCTCGTCCCAATTTATGGAAAACAAGGGCAACATCCCCTCGTCGCATTAATGAGGGTTGTTGGGCGAAAGCAGGGAAACGTCCCCTCACGTCTCTGACCGAATTCGCCAACCAATGGGAAATCCACATGTGGCAGCGATGTCAGAGTACAAACCGCCATCACGGGAAACTAGGAGCACGCCACAATCCACAACTCTCGGGAACAATGCCACGAGGGCCACGCGTCACACAGGGTGACGTTTTGTTTCCATCTCAAGGCCCGAGAAAGTATGCCGTCAGCACAGAACAAGTAATCACCTCCACCTCGGTTGGCCTCGGCTCCCACGAAGAAGCTTCCACGTCGTTGGCTCAAAGCTTGGGGGGCTTGTGTATGAGTCGAGGTACAGAGCCCGGCACCCGAAAGCATCAAGCTCGATCACCCGAGCTGCTCACCGGGTTGGAGGAGGTATATGCATAGAGTAAGAAGCTCGGCCAATCACCTCGCCGGAAATAAAGACAGAAAGATGAAACCGAGTTCCTGAGCTCGACTGACATCGTGAAAGCTTTTACGCCTAATTGGCTCAAAGCTTGGGGGGCTTGTGTACTGGCCGAAGAGTAAACCTGGCCACCGAGCTCGAATACCCGGCCCAGTCCGGAAGCTAAAGATAATAAGTTAAAGATCACTTAATCAAGGGATAAGATATTAATATTAAATCCTGATATTATCTGAAATAACCTTATCTGGTTAGAAGAGATAATATCCCTTAAATTAAGGAATCACATCTCAAAAGATATTTAAGAGATAAATCAGATCTCTAAAAGATATTTAAGAGATAAATCATATCTCCAAAAGATATTTAAGAGATAAATCAGATCTCTAAAAGATATTTAAGAGATAAATCAAATCTCTAAAAGATATTTAAGAGATAAATCAGATCTCTAAAAGAGAGAGGAATTCTATTATAAAAGGAGGAGTACCCGTGAGAGAAGACTCGCTTTTCACTGAACTCCGGTGACTCTCTCTTAAGCGTATTAGATAAACTAGCGTCGACCAAGAGACTATCAGAGAGTCCTTGCTCCCTAGTATTCATCCGATACAAAATTAAGAGATCGAGATCACCACGGCCAAGGGTTGAACCGAGAACTACGTCTGGCTTTAATTCCAATCGGGATACATAGGACCGGAATATTGAATTCTGCCAAGCCATAGCCTAAAACAACCCCAATTATTCATCCCTACTTGATATTCAGTTAGTCACCTCTCTCATTCGCACCCCTCTTCAACCTCACCATCATTTGCCATCGTCGGTCACTACAAGAGTCGTCGTTGTCCTCTCACTCCCATGCGCCACCCTTCTTTGCTCTGTTCACCCTAGTCTCCAACGTCGTCGCTGGTGCCTCTTCCGGTCACCGCCTGCTCCGCCGTCTCTGGTTCTGTCCATCTCCTCGCTTTCCTCCCTTCGAACAAGACCCCTCCTTTCTCCTCACATATTGCGTTAAGGTTCCATAGAAATAACAATATAGGGACACTGTAACAAATATTCTTCTTTGAAGGAATAATTTTCAACATTAACATCAATAACTTCGCTAAACTACATCTTGTGAAATTATACTAGACCAAATAAGAAGCATCAACCAATTTCCAATAGCTATATTCCATTTCGATATATCTGTAAAGGAGGAGATGGAAGGTTAAACAGGCATAGGATGACACTGAAATGTGATGACAACGAAGTTAGGGAGAAAAACAAGGACGGCGGCACGAGGGAGAATGGGAGGAGGGAGAGAGACAGCAAAGGGTCACCGGAGGTGACGACAGCTTGGCGTTGATGGCAGTGGCATGTGGTGGTGAGGTTGGAGAGGGATGCCACATAACTGAGATGTATCGGGTAGGATTTTGGGGATTTTTGAATTTTTTTTAATAATTAAAATGTTTAGATTGTTGATTTTTTTTTTGGGCCATTAGATCAAATGAAGGGACCAAATTTGTGTTGGAGAGAAGTGCTGGACACACTTGCCAGAGACAATCCGCATCCGGAGATTTTTTTTGGGTGGGGTGGGGGTGAGACACCCCGTTGTGCCATTAAGTTAAAACCTTATTAACTAAATCTTTATCGCTTATTTAACGTTAATAATAAGCCAAAACTATGAAGGAATTAAAAACTTAATTTATAATCATATAACTTTTGCAAATTTAAGACACATCAACGTTATAATATATAAGTACACACTTGTTTATTCATTACATTACCAAAACACTGTTTAGGGTATCCCATCGGTAGGATCCATAACAGGTATATTTAAACAAACTATTATTGAGCGGAAAAATATAAAATAAAGTAACCGACACACCGGCAATACTTTCTAACACCTAAAACATTGATTCACAGCTCGACCTCCGACTTCTGGTTAATAGGGAGTTTCATTCAACTCCTCAGTATCAAGCTCCTCCACAGGGTCTTTTCCAACGATCACATCAAAAAGCAAAATACAGTAGACAAATATATAGGGGATAAGAAACGGTTCTATCATCAAAAAGCGGAAAAGAGTCATAGTATACGATACAATAAATGTCACAGATAAAACATCACACATAACAAACAATCATCCTTCAATTACGATATTTTCCTCTACCCTTACTTTCATGCAACTACACCTTTATGCTAACATGACCACCACCTGATCTTGTCACCATCCCTCATCTGTATCGGTACACACTCTCAATTCCTGTTAGAGTGTTCCACCCAGTGTACATCATCCAGTGAATGACACACATCCTCTTTCCCGTTAGGATACTTATTCAAAGAATGACATTATTCCCTCATTCATATTAGAGAATAGCTGCACAATACAAAAGTATCCTCATTCCCGTTAGGATACGGGACGACTCACCCAGAACTACAAGGGTATCACGGTAGTTTTCCCCATTCCCATTAGAGAACTGGCCCGTGGCATCCTGTATCCATGATCTGATACTCTGACCTCGCGTGTTCCTAACACACAATCGTGAACAACAATGCAAATACACGAACCTCACCGACCCACATTATTAATAACCTAGTGCCTTAACCTTCCATCAATACCTCAATACATGTTCTATGTCAGCACTCCTCTTTGAAATAATTAGTTTAGGCTAGGCACCTCTAAGTCACCATTTATCCTCACCCCCAAACAATTATCTCCCAAACAACATATATCTTTTCCTAAAATCCACTAAGCACAATATTAAAACCAGGCAGATCATGCATAACACAATATTAGAAAATATTCAAACACCAAAAATAATATGTCACATGCAGTGGAATACCTCAACCAGCGTATCATAGTAAATTCAACAACATAAACTCAAACATCATCAAATACTTAAAATCAACCTAATGTGGATAAACCTACAATCCCCGAATCACCATTGGTTTTACAGAAAAGGTTTCCAATGTGGTTTTGGTTTTGTCAATTACTCGACTACTATAGGGTTTAGGTCGCCCTACACAATTATTATAATATATACTACTTATCCATTCCGACGACAGGATGATTCTTTCCCCCACCCGAGTTATCACCAGAATCCCGAATTCGACGTTCCTCGTTATCACATCACACGTTACCAATTCCTCCTTCAACCAAACAACACAATAACAAATTAATCAACAAAATCACCCTTAATCCTAGAATAGCTAGGTTTGGTCACTTAATTCAAAATAGGGTTAGGGTACTTTTCTCATTCCAATCTTTTGGAGTCTAGTTCCTATAGTATTAACTAGCATAGATTAATTGTTATTATTCAGAAATATGAAATAAAATCATCTAACCACTTTGGTTAGGGTTTCATCCTCATGAGTGAAAATAGGTTAGGAAATTATTTTGAGTTCAAACTCTTGGATTTAAGATCACAAGGCATATTAGAAGCAAGTACAAGCATCATTAATTACAAATTAAACAAAAACATCATACCCACATTCAATGAGGGTTTCGGCCCTAACTAGGAAAATAAGGTTAGGAAATTATTTTGATTTCAAGCTTCTAGATATAACAACTATAGGTTTTAAGGAATTAAGATCAAGTGTCGTACTTTAAATATTGAACAAAATCTCATTTTCCCAAAAACGCCTAGATTCGGCATCACTAAGAAAAATAGGAAGGAAAATGATTTTGATCACAAGCTCTTAGATGATGATAGTAGAAGACATATAAGGATCACAGAAATTGGTTTTACATTAAAATGATTTTTCTACAATTTTCTAGAAATATTTGAAATTCTAGATCTAAGAATGAAAAACTGATAAAAACTTGATGATCATGACTTGGAAATAAGGAAATCAATGAAGAACATGATGTTTATTGATCAAGAAGAGTAAGGTATACCTCTTAGATGGGTGAAAATTGAAAATAATGGATCAAGTCCTTCACGAATTTGCCTAAAGTGTTTTTGAGAAAAATGAGAGAAAATGAAGAAATGAGTGATGGGGGGACTGCTGCGTTTTGGGGGTTTTATAGGATAGTTCTTAGGCCTTGTTTGGTTCTTAGCAATTGAATTAATGAGTTTTGTGAGTATTAAATAATATAATCGTTAATTATGGTTAATAATTAACTTAACTAGGGTTACTTTACTAACTATGGTTAAAATCATGTGGCCAAGAATTGATGAAGGATGTGGCTGATTTTGGTCCACAAGAATTAACCTTGGTTCCTTAACCATGGTTAAAATCAAACTCAACGTCGGTTAGGTTAAGCTTAGGGATATTTTGGTCATTTCACTTGAAAATTCCCGATTACTAAAATTTAAGGCCGGACTCCTTGTCCTCTCTGCCATATTAATCTCTTCTAATACCTCAGATCCATAAACGACTACGTTGTTTACCCGACTTATTCCCCGACTTAGGTTTTACGCGTTTTCTTAACGATTACGCTCGAATAAAATAATATTAATTTCATTCCTAACGAATTTTTTCGAAACTTGGAAAATACTCCGGAAAAAAATATAAAACCTAATGGTTTCGTTCATGAATCGAAATTAGGGTTTCTGCTCAGTAAAATCTTGCATTCAGTGAAAACGCAGACCGGGTTCCGTCTGAATTTTCAACCAAAATTTTCACTGTAACCTTATACCATAAGAGAGACTATGAATATGATTTTATTTTATTCAAAATCACTTTCTAACTCTCAGATTAAAATATAATTAATTATATCTTAACCGTTAAACAACATAATTAAAAACCAGGTTGTTACAGGGGGGTGTATGTTGTCGTTGGGGAAGGGGTATAAAGGGCATGAGGCTTCGGATTGGAAGATAATCCTTTCTAAATAAAACAATCCAACAGTCCAATTTTTAAGATGTATGGAAAACAACATTTTTCGGGGGAAAAAAATCTTTTTAAAAAATTAAGTTAGATACCCAAACATAACAAAATTTACCCTGGGGTGGCCCTGATCATGGGCGATCGCCTAGGGCCCCAATTTTTTGGGAGCATCAGATAGTGTAAAATTTTACATAATATATAAAAATTTATAAATTTATATAATTTATAAAAAATTTACATACTGTCTCTATTACTGTTGTATCAACTGAGAGAAGTTTTTCTAAATTGAAATTGTTAAAATCTTATTTACGATATCTACTATGTCAGATTGTAGATTAAATAGTCTTGCTTTGATTTCTATCGAAAATGACTTTTTAGAAAACCTTGATTATGATTAGATTATTAAAGATTTTGCGGCAAAAAATGCAAGGAGGACAATGCTCAAATGATTATGAGGGCAGCATTTTCCTGAGTTCGCATAGGGCATCCAAAATCTCAGGGCCGGCCCTGAATTTACCAATCCAGCTTTTTAAACACATATAATCTAGCATTCGCAAACATGCTCTAAATGGGAAATGTCAGGTGCCAACATTTACACGTGCCGCAAGACTACGAATTAAGCAAATGACTTAAATTAAAACAAGAAAGTAATCTTATCTTTCTAAGTGTAGGTTTTGGCCATGGCTAAAAACAATGATGCCAGAGACGGTCCAATCTTTTACAATTTCTTGGATTACATTTTGTCCAAGACTTACTTATATATATATATATATATATATATATATATATATATATATATATATATATATATATATATAGACACACACACACACACACACACACACACACACACACATACTTTAATCCCATATTTTTATATCTTTATATTAACACTTGTTTATAGTCCATTTTATACCAAAATATTTACTTGATCATGTTAAAAGATATTATTTTCAAAATCATATTTTTCATTCAAAATTATGATGAACTCTTTTATAAAAGTAGTTTCAGAATAACAGTGGGTTTAAAATATGAATGACCACTCAAATGACCTTTAAAATTCTTGTAAATTTAATTGAAGTTACCCAACACACATATAAACACGTTGAAGTTAGTTCCATGTCAAAGTTAGAAGGCATTACTTTATTAAAAATCCCACACTGCCTCTGTTTGTACAGGATTCTCTAGAAATCCGAGTTCACCAACATGCAACTTTATGAAATTGTTTCTCCTTATATACACATGTAAAAATCTCAAATCTTCAACCAAAATTTAGTTATACTTTAGTATTAACCCATAAAATTTTATAAAAGTTTTTAACCTTCAAGATCATACTCAAAATCATCATGCAACCCATGAAGTTTATAATTTCGCAGACATAATTTTGTTCTACTTTTACAGCTGTTTTGACCTAGTAAATCTTATTCAAATACCTACACATTATATATCAAATTAAAGCACCAGAAGTCTTATTTCCAAATATGTATTTAGATTTCTAAAATACGCTTTGTATAAAAAGTTATGGGCTTACGATTAAGTATATGCCATGCTGCCAGATTTATATTTTACATAGGTTCATCCACACCAAGTTATTATCTTCACTCTAACATCATCCACAAGCCATAGAGCAAACATGCAAGGGTCCTAGACTCTCGAAATCATACATGAAAACATACAATACAAGGAAAATCATAAAAATCTTTTTATTTCTCTCGTGCATGTAACAATTTTAGGATCAAAACAACATGTTTTCCTTGAAAATCAAAGTTAAGCCTCCTTAACCCTAACACTTAGGGTTTCGGTCCTAACAACTTCAATAGGAAGAAAATCTTAATTTTAGATGAAACTCATGAGTTTAGAAATCACATGTATTGAGGTTTTAAGGACATGCATGTGAGAATTTTAGCAAAACCTTAACTTTCTCCTACACATGATTTTCGGCCACCATGAAAAAAAATAGGTTTGGAAAGTTTTTCGTCACATGCAACCCAACAAGATGAAAGTAGAGATGATGGTGAGCTCAAATAAATTAGTCTCTTGTTCAAAAGATGTTTTCTAATGATTTTCCTCAAAATTTCTAACTACAATATGAACATTCAACAAAGAGAAAGGACATGCATGTTGATATAAACAAAATCTCCAAGAAAATAAAGAGTGAGAGATGAGAGTTATACCCTCTTGATGATGATAAGTAGGAGATGAGCAAGCTTCTAGACTCCAAGAACAAGAGGTTGAAAATGATATAGGTGAGTGAGTGAGTAAGAGTGTGAGTAAACTTAGAGAGAAATTGGAGAAAGTGAATGATAGTGGAGGAAGAGAGTATTTATAGAGACTGAAGGGAGGGGGAGGGGGAGGGGGAGAGGGAGGGGGGCGGGGGCTGCGCTTGCTGAGTGGGAAAAAAAGAGGGATTTTCTTCAAATTTCCAATTTTTCTAACTTGATTTAATTAAATTTTGGAGTTTCTTGCAGGAAAAGGTAAAATGATGTTATGTAATAAACAAAAATACTATTCATATCAAATCCATCAAATTCACATAAAGTCTTTCAATTTTTGAAAAATAAAAATTAAAATAGATTTAAGTAGAATAATGGTTACTTGTAACATTAAAAGAATTAATTATGTGTAAGGTCTTGATTGTGTGAAATAAATGAAAACACTATTCAAATTAAATCAAGTCTCTTTAAATATGCATTTAATATATTTTAAATTAATTTGTTTCGTTTTAGTTCCATTAGTTTCCCGACTGTGAAAACCGATCGTATTTTCTAAACGAAAATTCACCCGGGAAAATTAATTTTGTAATATTTATAAATAAATTTTATTTTTAAAATCATGGGAATTGTTGTAATTACTTTAGGAAATCCAAAATTTTATTTTTCGTGTCGAATTTCGTTTTCTGTATTAGTAAAGTTTTGCTGACAGTGAAAACGTAGACCGTTTTTGTCTGAGATTTCAACCGGAAATTTAACTGCATTTTTCTAAAATAAGAATAAGAAAAAAAATAAAAATAAGCTGCGAGAATAAATTTTTTATGTATCAAAATAATTTTCTCTAAATTAAATTAATAATTACACATACGTAAACACAGATCATTAAGAAACATAAAAATTGGGGTGTTACAAGATCCGCCGGAATCTGGACATTTTACCGAAATCTTAACGTTCTTCTCAAATATGGACATTTGGTTCCCCCCTCCCCCTCCCCTAATCAAATTAGACACATTATTCTTCTCAAAAACAAAAAAAAAAAACTACCATAAAAAATATGAAATTTTGTCCTAGTTACTTATCTCTAGAATGCCAAAACTGCAACAAAAACAATATTCCAAGAAAAGAAAAATCATTTCATAAAACGGTGAGTATGGATCTGTGGGCACCGTTAGAGGCAAGCTGCTGGAAAATCAAAAGTAATTTGATAGCAAAAAGGATGAGTATCTGAGAAGTAGATATATTGACGGAGACCCAAAAAGGATCACGGAACAATCGGTTGGTTGTTTTTTTATAGGTAAATGTTAGATTGTTAGTATTTGTTATGTTAGTGTGGGGAGTTGAATACATAATCTCTATCTTATCACTCCAAACCCTATCTCCCTCCCCCAAACCACCAAGCCACCTTAAAACTCCCGGAACAATCGGTCGGTTAGCTTCTCTAATCTGTTTAATTTGGCTACAGCTGCTATGGCACATTCAAGATCAAGGGCACTGCTTTTTGTTTTCACCCTTATATATCGGTACATGTAGCCTCCCACAAAATTATTGAAACTGATAATTCAATGACCAAATTCAGAAAAGCATAGCCAAAGACATGATTTGATAGCAAAAGCTACACAAATGAGCCCTAACCCTAGAAAATCTGGGGCTAACAATAAAACCTCTTCCCCATTTCTTCTAAAAACCCTAAAACAAACACCACAACATACAAGATAACTCTTCACTCCTTATTATCAAGCTTCATCACTCATACACCCTAGGTTCCTTCACCAAATGTTCAGATTTTGGCGGATCTCCGGTTAACATTAATGGACGTTAGTAACAATCCGACGGAATGACCATTTTAAGTAACGCTTGAAAGATAAAGGATTAAAATAAATCTTTCAAAAGATAAGGACCAAAACAAATTTTCACCAAAAGATAAAGGACTACAAAGATATTTTAGCCTTAAATATATAATGTATATTTGACAAAACTAATTATAGGATCCGACCAACCAATGTATCAAGGGTACTCATTATAAAATTAGTATATAGAATTTTTTTATTGCAAATCATAATATTTCATTTTTTAATATTACAAAAAAATATTACAAATATATTTTTTTCAATTAAAAACTTTTATTTATGTTTCTACTTATGCTGCAAGTTTATTTTTATCTAACGTGTGTCTTTGGATAAAAATTTTAAAAAAAGATTTTGAATGAAATTGATTTGGTTAAAATTAAGTTTGAAATGAAGTAATTTGTGATACACTCTACCCCACATGTACTTATAAAGCAATAACATAGAATAAATAATGCATATCATTTATAATAAATGAAAACTAATGGACAGAAGATACCACATTGTAACAAAACATAAACAACGCGGAAATAAAAAAATAACATGAAAAACATAACCAAACCCCGATGTCATGTTACATTGCTAGTATAACCAAAATCCGAAAACATCACGGATGAACAAACTAAAGCTAGGAAACCCTAAACTACGAGTAGCGGCTCCTCAGAGTCACTCCTCAACAGGCTGCTCACTGTCATCTGCATGACAAAAAGGTACATGCAAAGCAAACAACAAAAGAAGGAGAGTAAGAAACATGTATAAAACATAATGGCATGGAAGCAATTATCAAGATGAGCATATATCATATAAACGTAGCATGTTATCACATAACAACATACAAAACATATTCATATCATATTCATCATAATTAAATCAATGTATGCTATGTGATGCAACACCACTCCACTACTTCATTTATGCATATAGATCCAATCTACCTCGGGAAGTCAACTTCGGAGTTACATATCGACATTGGCTATTAAGCACCAACACAGGAAATTCACCAAACCATGGGTGTTCCCCTTGGATAGCCGACGCACCTTACTCTCGGATGTGCCACCACGGGTGTACACGATTCACCTGAATCACCGCGGACGACCGGATCACCTTACTCTAGGACGACCTCCCTTGTGTGGAACATCCCCCACTAACATCTCCAATGCATGAATGCATGAGGAACAATCAACACACGATCAAACAATCACCACCTCCGCTTGGGCCGCGAGGCTACCCAAGTTTTATCATCATCAACACCTCGACCAATTGGCATCAAAGCCCCCTTGGCCACTAGACACCGAGGTTCAACATTAACAACACCTTGACCATTAAGCATCAAGGCACCCTTGGCCACTAGGCACCAAAGTACAACGACGAGCGGCGGTAAACATCGTTACCGACTTAACCATCTTTACGTTTGTGTTTAATTACACTTATTAAGTCTTCATTGGATTATCTAACTTGTCTTTGCTTCGTTGGGTCTCTTATTATCATCGTTGGGAAGTTTGGGGTGAAACACCCCTGTTTCTGTTTTTTGCGTTCTGTTCTGAACAGGGGAGCACGATATTGCTTCCCCCAGCTCGGGCGTGCTGACTGTTAAGTCGAGCACGGTCGTGCTGACTGTTGATCACGGCCGTGCTCGTTGGAGCATGGTTGTACTGTTCCAGGGCATAAGGGTTGATGAACCCATGCTAAGCTCCCTAGGGTATTCAAAGATCAATCCTATTGGTTTTTGCTAACCATCAACATTAGTTTCGTTACTCTTAATTAATCTTCTTGTCTTGTACATATTGGGGAATTAATCCTTTAATTCCAGCTTCATTATTAATGTCCCTAAAACACTCACGAATTAATCTTAGGGCATAAACTAAACCTTTGAGCATTAATTATCAAGCCTTATGAACAATTGAGAATTTATCCCTTAATTCTTAAACATCATAATTATCGTCTTTTAATGTCTTATTAACATCATCATCATTTCACAACATCAACCAACAACCAAATCATTCATGGTATAGACAACATCATCAACCAAGTCATTCATGGCATAAAACATCATCATCAATAATAACACTAGGCATGGCAATTATGAATATCATGAACAAACATATAGCAAGACAACAATTAAACAGATAGCAAGCAAATAGGGTCATGGGTTAACCTTTCATCTTATGCTACCCCCAAGCCTACATGTTCATACTATCCCTTCTCCCTATACCTGGTATGAAGATCTAAGCCCCTTTGCTAAGCTTAAACGAAACCACTCTTGTTCCCTCGAGCGGCTCGACGAACTCTTCAAGTCAAACACATAAGAACAAACAATTAATCCCAAATCCAAAAACTAGGAAAAGAGATTAATACATGGATTACAACATTACCTTAGATGACACTAACGCGTGTGACTTCTCTCCCAAACGGACTCAAGAACACCAAGAACTTCAAATGGTTCAAGGGAAGGGAAACGAGAGAGGTTTCTGTCACAGTAGGATTGCCAAAAGTATCACAATGAGGGTTTGCACCGCAACCCTCATGAAACCCTTTTATTCATAACTCTGATCCCGAGCACGACCATGCTCCTACTAAGCACGGCCGTTCTTAACTCAAGCATAGGGTGGTGCTCGTTTAAGCACGGGCTTGCAACCACTGGTGGACCTTTATGAGGGCGGGAGGTAGGGGTAGGAATAAGCCAGACCGCCAGATGGGGGCCTACGGCCTGGCCTACTTAAGGCCTGACCTATTTAGCAAAAAGGTTAGATTCAAGCTTTTTAAAAAGTCTTTTTAATTAAAAAGGCCAGATCCATGCCTATAGAAAAGCCTTTCTAGTCTATCAAACCGACCTGTTTATATTATATATATATATATATATATATATATATATATATTAATATTAAAAGAAAATGATTTTTAAAAATTGACTATTCATCTCCTGCTAATTTGAGAAGTCCCGTACGGTTACTCCTAAACGTGCCACTCCTTCTAAAACCCTAAAAAATTTCTCATTCTCCCATTGCTTGCAGCCGCCGCTTCTCCTCCCTGGACTCCACCGCTCACCGCTCGTCGTGCGGTTTGGTCAGTCGCTTGCCTTGTTTCCGGTCCGCTCGTGTCTCCTCGTCGCGGTTCGCTCCCTCCTCGTCGCGGTTCGCTCGTCGTCGAATGTCGTGGTCCGCTCGCCGTGGTTTGTCGTCGTGGAAAGAAGAAAATGCAGCAACGCTGTGACTATGTGGTTTATCACTAATAAGACATACAAACATATAGGTAAGTGTTGTTCTATGGAAAGACGAAAACGCAGCAACTCCTTTATGTTCTATTTTATTCTCTTCCTTACAAACATACAGATCTGATCTTTACCAAAAAAAAAAAAAAGTTTTCATTTTTTATTTGATTTGATAAAATGATTTCTTCAATTTTTTTATTTAAACGAATGGTTTCTTCATTATTATTTTTTTGATTAAATGGTTTATTTGTTTATACCAAACATGCTTTTAAAAAAGCTAATACATCATACTACACTTTTAAAAAAGTCAGACTTAAAATAAAGCATTTAACAGATATGAAGTCAGACCTAGGCACCTGACTGATTTATTCTCACCCCTCATACCTCCCCCAAATTTTTGTAACTAATTTTTTTTAATATAAAAATATTATAATGCCACTCTTAAATATATTATTATATAATTAATTTCAGGTGTTTTGGCGGTGGTATTTTAATCTTAAAAAGGTACAATGGTACAAGCATTTGATGCATTTTTTGAGAAAAAAGTTATGATCAAGATGAAAATGTATAACTTCAACAAAATTAGAAAGTTTATTGATAAAAAAAAAATAGAAAGTTTAATTTGAATACATTGTTAGTGTAAATGTTTTTAAACTATCAGTCAATTATAACTTTTAAAATGATTATGATAAGAGTCAAATATTTTTAATGTTATATCAATTTTGATTAAATGTCAATGTAAAAAATCTTTATACTGATAATATATACCAATTTAATCCTGAATTATATGGATATTTAATTGGTATGTATTGACAAAACAAATATTTTTTATACTGTCAGCCAATTATAAATTAATACATCATAAAAATGTTTGGCTTTTATAATAAATAAATACCTTCGAGTCATATATAAGATGATATTGTGATATATCATCAGTGTATCAAAATTAAACCCATATAATTTATTATAATTTTTGAGTAAATCATTTTAGCTCGTGCCTAGTTGGCTCCGCCAAAACTTTCACTCAAGATCCGCCACTACTTGCAACAACAACGTCAGACTTGCATATTTCCGGCACGGTCGTGCTCCCCTTGAGCATGGCCGTGCTAGTGACTTAGACAGCCACAAGGCATACTCGTCTTAAGTACGGGCATGCTGGTACATGAGCAAGGTTGTGCTTGTGCACCAGAAAGGGATTTCCCACTTAAAAATCTCACTTAGCCCCTTTTAACGTTTCCTAGGCAAATTCCTAACAACTACACAACAAACAAACAAACAAGGCATATAGGAGCGCTTAATTGCATAATGTATGTCTGAATGTTTTTATTTTGAAACTAATTTTGATGTAAAACTTAATGTAAATTTTTAATCCAATACAAAACTACTTTTTATAACTTTTAGTCAAAATCGCTTCTGAAGATAGAATTAATTTTATCTGACAACAATCAAATATCTTATTTTTAACTAAAATCACGTTTGACAAGAAACATACTCGATTTTGATTTCAGTAGTTTCCCACCGTGGAACCATGTACACCATTTTCATCATATATAAATGTAAACTCTAAAAAATGAGATATATCGTGACAATTATTTTTCATATAAAATAATTTACTATTGAACAACGCTTTTTCTAGTAGCAACACAAAAAAAATTCACATTTGGACTCAATTAAACTTTCTTTTTTCAAATTAATTGTTTTGTTTAAAGAAGAGAAAGGTTGAAATTTTCCCAATACTATTACTCTTTTTTTTTTCTGGTAAAATACTATTACTCTTTTTTAAAAAATTCATCAAAAGAAGTGAGTTTTTATTAAAAAATTAAATATATCACTTTTCAAACCAATAAATATATAACTTTTTATACAAACTTACTTTTCTAGATTTCTTAATATGTTCGATAATGACACTTGTTAACAATTTTTTTTATTAAAAAAAACTTACATGAGATCTAATAAATAAAGAGTGAATTGATAAGATTTAATGAATTCTATATAAAATTCAACTTTTTTTTGTACAACTGAGAAAAAAAGAAAAACTAACAAGTAACATATGCGTTTCTAAAGTATCAACATAAAGCAAATGAGCTAAACTAACTGGAAGCTCATGAACTATAGTGAATCTATTATTCCCCACAGGTCCACTTTTGGCCATAAAATCCTTGCATTGATTGGCTTCTCTAAAACATGAATCAGCATGGCATTCCAATCCTTGTTCAGGAGGCGTTTAACATTCATAAAAAAGAATATTAACAAGAAAATATTGCTCCATTTCTCCTTAAATAATTTAAATCAAACACTGAATTTAAAAATAAAAACCGAATAATAATTGACAGCAGTGGAAGTAGATCATATCTCCAAGTACTTGCAAGATTATTAGTTCGAATGTTGGAGTCACCGAACTTTATCTAACCACCACCCGTTATTGGAGGATTAGTCTTATAACCTGTAAACTAAGAGGATAGTGCTAACGAGGGTTCTGAGGATACTGATTAAGGATTTTTTATTAAATTTATTGAAACTTGATGCATTTTATATTTTAAAGAATAATAAATTTATTTTTCAACGAGTTTTTTTTCTTTTTCATTTTTTGGTTTTCTTAATCGATACTCTAAGTTAGCATGACCCTTAAAATAATAGGTTTAACTATTTAGTTGGTCCCTGAACAATTTGGAAATTTTTAAGTAGGATCCTAAACTAATTTTTTTTATTGGGTCCCTGAATTTATATAGAATTTTCAATTGGGTCCTTGGGGTATGTTTCCGTGAAGAGGTCATTAAGTTTGCTAATATAGAATATGACCTAAAATTTCCCCAAATTTATATTTAGGGTTGCAAGAGACCAAAATGCAGAATCAAAAAGATCAAAATATGACATTTGACTGCTTCACCTTCATTTGAATAAAGAACTCTTTCCTTCCTCAATCTATGTTTCATAGTTGCATATCCCTCCCTCGAAATAGTTTTGTCCAAAACAGATCCCTACTTATAACTTACTATATCTTATTTCATCTTGTTGCATTTTGTCGTGACAATATCTCAAGGTTCATACTCCACCCAAACGAAATCAATAATTTTCGGTCTGATTCAATGGATTACTAACAAATTTTATACTTTATGGACCTAATTGAAAATTTTATATAAATTTAGGGACCAAATTAGAAAATTTTATACTTAGAATTTAATTAAAAATGGGTCTTGTTAACGAGTGCACTAAGAACATTGGTTAAGGAACCCAAAGATAGAAATTTTCTATTGGAAAATATATTTTTTTTTTACTAAAAAAAATATTCATTCATTTAAATTGGTAAAATACATCGAAAACAACACAAATTCAATATCGCTAAAAACCGAAAAGGATGAATCTGCGAACAAACTCATAATACACATGTTAATAGCATAACACGGCAAAATGCCTACAAATGTCACAAAATCAAAGTGATCGGAAACCCATGCATCCGGATCTGTAACATTGACGCCCAAGTCTTGATTGAATCTGTAATGAATCGAAGTTGATATGACAATATGAATTAAACGAACACCGCAACAAATGCAAAATTTGTCTATGGTTCCTTACAGATTTAAATTTTCAAAATGTGGAATACACCACTTTCAAATATAAAATTTCTATCTATGGTTCCTTAACTACCGTCCTAAGGACACTGGCTAGCATTTTTCTTAAATTTTTTTTATATAAGTTCAAATATCTGAATAAAACTTTTTAAGTCAAGGATCCAGCTTAAAAATTCACAAAAAATTCGGAATGAACTAAATAGTTAAAGTGTTAAACCAAAATAATACTCCCGAATTCACAATTGTTCCAGATCTTTCTGAAGGGTTTCCTCCAAAATGACCGTATGACAACCACCACCGTCGGATTACTACTTAAATCCCTATCAAATGGACCTTCGTTTCCCACCATTTTTTTAATTCTAAGCATTCCGCATTCGCCACCTGCCCCCTTATCTCTCTCTGACTCTCCCGATGGCCACCGTCCTCAGAACTCCGACCTTCCGCCCACCTCAGCCGCCACGCGCCTCCGCCAACTCCTTTAAACCCTCACGCGTCGCCGTCGTGTCTTCCACACAAAGCACTACCTTCAGGAGAAGGCCTTCACCCCGCGCCTCTCTCCGGTTACCTAAACTCCACTCCCTGCGGTTCGTCAGGTTCGTTCCTTTTGCTTTTGGCGGAGACACCGAGGCCCCGCAAGTTCAAGAACCCGAGGCTCAGGTTCAGGTGACTTTAATTTTTATTTTATTTTATTTTTAAATTTAATCTTTAAATTTTGTGTATTTTTCTTTGATTTAATTGTTTATTGTCGTGTTTGTTCTGTTGGTAGCTCAGGAAGTGCGTGAAGTTATTGTGAATCGGATTTAATTTTAGATTTCAAAATTGTGTTGAATTTTAGCATTTTTCGTGTGCACAATTTGATACTGATAGGGATGTATTAAACTAAGAGGCTATTCTACGAAATTACTATTACAATAATAGTAACGCTAAAAAGAGCCTAATTTCACTTATAGGGTGTGTTTCAAAGAGCTTATACGAGTTTATGAAAAAAAGTTATGCAAATAATTGGTGAAATTAGTCTATGTTCTTCATATAAGCTCAGTAAGCTTGTGAGTGAAGCTTATGAAAATAAGCTGGTCTCTGAAGATTAGATCTGTTAAGCATATTTGTTTTGTTAGCTTGAATGTTTTATTGTTAAGCTTGTTGAGAAAACAATGTTGGCCCCTTTTCGATTTTGGTATTTTGTTTTGAGTGCACCCTTCTGAAACAGATATGAGATATCTGTGGATACACGTGATATCCGTAAAACCCGCTAAATACCCGTACAATGGGTACCCGTATGGGTAATGGGTAGGGTTTTCACCCAGAGGGGGGCAGGGGATTGGTTTCTATCCCTAAAAAAAAATAAGAAAAACCAAACATGTTTACTTATAGTACTTTGCATTCTGTAATCTATCGACAATGTTGAGGCAATAATTTAGTGAAACATATATTTGTTGTCGGCATGTTTCTGGTTCTTTTGCTGGTCTCTGAAGATTAGATTTGTTAAGCATATTTGTTTTGTTAGCTCGAATGTTTTATTGTTAAGCTTGTTGAGAAAACAATGTTGGCCCCTTTTCGATTTTGGTATTTTGTTTTGAGTGCACCCTTCTGAAACAGATATGAGATATCCGTGGATACACATGATATCCGTAAAACCTGCTAAATACCCATACAACGGGTACCCGTATGGGTAACGGGTAGGGTTTTCACCTAGAGGGGGGCGGGGGAGTGCTACCCGTGCCCGTCCCACTCTGTTGCCATTCCTAACCAGGAACAAATTTGTAAATTTTAAAATATAAAATTAAATCAAAGCTTGTAGGAACTTGCTGAAAATTAAGGCTTTGCAATATGTGGTAATCATCCAGTTCCTTCAAAAGTATTGTTTGTATTATCCTCCAACAGACTTCTTCATAAGAGCCACATTAGACATTCTCAGGCAGCTCACCTTTATTCCACACAAGATTATTGAAAGATTGAAGTTTAAATGTTAAATAATAATGCTATTATATTATGTATGGGGCTACTAGGATATTGGTTTTAAAGTTATTTTTGAAGTAGGTAAACTTGCTGGGTTTACTTTCCCTCCTTGAGTTTACTTAAACTCTCTAGTGGTTTGACAATTTTGCAGGCAAGTATTATGGTGTCTGGTGTGTCTTGTAGATAAGTATATTTAAGTTTTTTCTGCCTATATGCTGTGGTTTTCCACATCTCGTGTTCTCCCTTCCATTTTTGTTTCTTATTATGTTTATTGTAGCTGTCTTCTTCTTCCATAATGTCTATCTCTTGTTCTTACTAATTTAAGAGACGTTTTAAATTATGTAAAATCTTTGTTGAAGTTTGTTTGGGACTACTACATCTTCCTCTTCTTATTGGAGTCTATATTTATCTTTTTAATTTTTTTATCTCTATATCACTTTTTTTTTCTTCAGTTTTTTAGTTTGCCTTTTTTTTTTATCTTTTCTTTTTTCTTAGTACCCTTTCCCACTTTTTCGTGTATGATTTCGCACTTGACAAATACCTATCTTTAACATTTGAATTTTGGAGTATTGACTTACTCCAAACAAAGGAAGTTTGTGGTTGTAGGATTAGTTCTTTCTCCTTTCTCATTTTTCTGATACACTCATGTAACAGGACTTTTCAGATGGTGCTGTTGGTTTGGAAGACATTATAGATGGCGATGATGATGAGGTTAGTGAAGCTGGTGAAACACCTGCTTCACCTTTCCTAGCGTTACTGCAATCTTACAAAGAAGCAGTAGCTAATAATGATGAAGCCAAAGTTGCTGAGTTGGAATCATCATTAAAATCCATCGAAGATGAGAAAATTGGTCTCGAAGGGAAAATAGCTTCTTTATCTGAAGAGTTATCAATAGAAAAGGATCGGATTCTAAGGATTAGTGCGGACTTTGACAATTTCCGGAAGAGGACTGAGAGAGATCGCCTTTCACTGGTCACAAATGCTCAGGGGGAAGTTGTGGAGAGTTTCTTGTCTGTATTGGATAATTTTGAGAGGGCAAAAACTCAAATCAAGGTCGAAACAGAGGGAGAGGGGAAAATAAACAACAGCTATCAAAGTATATATAAACAGTTCATTGAAATTCTAACCTCACTTGGAGTTGAACCCGTGGAGACAGTTGGAAAGCCCTTTGATCCATTGGTAAGTTATTTAGCAATTTCAATTTATAGTGGAATTCAGACCTATTTGACTTTCAAGAATATTTTTTTATTATTATCCTGTAGGTGATAATGTTTTATACAAAAATTAAAAATCATGTAACTTATAAATTTAATTTTTAAGTTGGTTGGAGAGAACAAAACACCTTGTATTACATTGTTTTAGTATAAGATGTATGTTTGACTTATTGCTCTGGGATTTTGAAGTCTCTTTTCTCCTCTATGAAAAATCTCACAAATTTATTTTAATATGTTGGCCCTATCCTTTTTGTTTTTTTGGCATAATGCTGTCATCTATTACTGATGCAGGCACGCAAACCAGTTGGCTCGAAATTCAATCGTGTACTTGATGAACTTTTTCAAACAATTTCTCAAGTCTGTTCAGGTTTCCTGAAGACCTGGATACGCTTTTAACTCAAAACCAATTCTTGATTGTTTCGAGCCAACTTGGTGAGTTTAAAACTGTGTACCAAAACTTGTCAAAGAAAAAAAGCTCTGTTGCTGAATACTTGCGAGAATCCCAACAAGTATTCTTAAAGCATTACTTTCAGTTTATTGCTTGTTAGATGATTTGGCTCGGAATATTTTTGTATCAGCTACTGCCTTGAATAAAACATTGGATGCTCGATTCCCTTTCTATGAAATTTCATTTAGGGGGCGTTTGGTAGGCATTTTTTTGTTACCACCAATCATGATTCCCAGGAATCATCATTCCCAAGAATCATTATTATGATAATGATAATGTTAAAAATGTTTTTGGCAGGCCTTAGACATTTCCTCGGGATGTGTTTTTTAAGAAAGCATATCAAATATGGGAATTTAGAATTCCCAAGTTAGGATTCCTAGGAAACTAAAAAAAAATCATTTTACCAAATGCCCCCTTAGTGGTTTTTAAAGGTATCAGGGTTTGATATTCATAAGCATTTTTCTGATTGGCCTTGAATTATACAGTGGATGCTTGATTCCCTTTCCATGAATTTTCATTTATTGGTTTTTAAAGGTATCATAGGTTGATACTCATAAGCATTTTTCTGATTGATATAATTTGCACTTTCCTTGTAAAAGCTACACGAAGCAATCATGCGTGAGGATTCCACTGAATTTGAGGATGGCATCATAATTCAAGAATTCAGAAAGGGTTTTAAACTTGGTGATAGACTTTTGCGTCCATCAATGGTGAAGGTATCAGCTGGTCCAGGACCTGCAAAGCTTGAACAAGAAGCAGCACCGGTTGATGAACAAGTCACAAGTGAAACATCTGAGGGCCGTGTAGAGAATGAGGGTAGCAGCACAGAAGCAGAGTCTGCTTGAAAAGTCAAAATTTCTGCCTGGATTCAATTTTGTAAAAGTATTTAATATTTATTACTCATCTTGGGTGTACGAGTTGCTCATGAAATATTGCAGCCAATTTTCCTTTTAAAGAAAGTTAGTATTGTTATGAGATTTTGATATCAGATTTTCGTGTCCATGCATGGATTTGGTAGAGATGTTGCAACTTATCAAGTGCTTTATACCAGGAGTTGGGAGTAGCATCGTAGTGTGAACTTTTTAATTATTTGGTAGAAGACATAATTTCTTCTTCATATTGCACATTACCACTGGAATTATATTGCATAATTTATTCTTTGGTTAAGCGAGCAATGCTGCTGTGTGATGTACTCTATAAGAACTTGTATTTTCATCAGAAATGCTAAAGGAACACAATTTTTTGACATCATACGGTTTGACATGGTATGAACAGTATCGTTCAGTATACTGTAGCTGTCTGCGGCACTATAGCGGTTTTTTTTTTAAAAAAAAATTTAATTTTTTTTTATAAATAATTTTTTTCATTAAGTATGTGTCAATATCTGGTGAATCGGGTACAAATATCTGGTGAATGAGTTTTTTTGAGAACTAATTTTTTTGATTAAGTACGTGCAAATATATGGTGAATCCGGTATAAATATCTGGTGAATTCAGTTCATTATCTGGTGAATAGGTTTTTTTGAGAAATAAATTGTGGTTAAGTATGTGTAAATATATGGTGAATCATGTATAAATATATGGTGAATTCAGTTCATTCTTTGGTGAATGTGTTTTTTTTTTATAAATAAACTTTGTTGGTTAAGTATATGTAAATATCTGGTGAATCAGGTACAAATATCTGGTGAATTCAATTCATTATCTGGTGAATGAGTTTTTTTGAGAAATGATTTTTTTGGTTAAATATGTGCAAATATCTGGTGAATCAGATATAAATATCTGGTGAATTCAGTTTATTATCTGGTGAATGGGTTTTTTTGAGAAATAAATTTTGGTTAAGTATGTGCAAATATATGATGAATCGGGTATAAATATCTGGCGAATTCAGTTCATTATTTGGTGAATGTGTTTTTTTTATAAATAAATTTTTTGGTTAAGTATGTTTAAATATCTGGTGAATGGTTTTTTTTTGATAAATAAATTTTTTTGTTAAATATGTGTAAATATCTGGTGAATCATGTACAAATATCTGGTGAATCATGTACAAATATCTGGTGAATTCAGTTCATTATCTGGTGAATGAGTTTTTTTAGAAATAAAATTTTTATTTTTTAAAAAAAGACAATTTTAAATAAAAAAAGAATTGGTGCTACAATAACGCTACTGTAACGGTGTGTATTTGTATCGGAAAGCTGTGTTCGTATATCACAGCTCTATTTTCATATAGGTGTACAGATGCTATTTTTTTAAGCGTTTGGATTAGCAATCGTAGCTCGTTTCCATAAGTTTGGACGAGGTGTGATTTTTTTTCATTGATTTCTTAAAGATTGTTCTTTTTTTTTTTCTTTTCTTTTCATAAGTCCTATATAGATAAGGCTTGCCCACAAGATGTTTAGATGCGTGTTTTTTTTTCATTGAATTCTTAAAGTTGTTCTTTTTTTTTTTTCACAAGTCCAGTATAGATAAGGTTTGCTCACAAAATGTTTAGGTTAAATAAGATTCTTTTAAAGTGAGTTTATATTTTTTCATCCTTTTTTTACATATCTATCCTTAATTTAATAAAATATATAAAGATTTTAATCCATTTTATCATATCAACGTGAATATATCTTTACCTCACTTAAAGAAAGTTTACTTTTAAAACAACTTTTCCCTGTAAGATGGTGGTATTGGCTTAATTTAGGTGGGGGGAATAGATTAACTTACTCAGCAAATTTGTCAAAAAAAAAAAAAAACTTACTCAGCAATTTCAACTATGTTCTTTCTCCGGACAGTTGCGGCAACATCAACACATATATATTCACGTAGAGATATCATACAGTCACTAGAATTTGAAAATTTTAATGTAAAAAAAATAAAGAAAAAGCTAAAAATGTTTGAATTAAAAATAGAGAAATTATTAGACTTGGATAGTGAACCTTATACTTAACAATATGTCGTTCGTTTAGAAGATAATTAAATATAAATACTTATATATTGTAAAATTGAATGGTAGATACATTACTATTCTTAAGGATATTTTAATTCGCTAAAAAATTAAAATTAAAGTGGGACTCATGATAAAATTAATTGTTCAACAAATATAAGAAAACCTTAAATTGCAAGACTACACTTTTACATTTTCTTAAAGTGGGAATCATTATTTCGATGTTACAGAAAGAGGGTTGCTAATTTGACACATATTTTTTGATATCATACGCGACATCTGCTACAGTAATGTACTGTAGCACTATTGTAGCAGCAATTTTTTTTTTTAATTTTAAATTTTTACTTTTTTAAAAAATAAAAAATTTTATTTCTAAAAAAACCTATTCACCAGATAATGAACTGAATTCACTAGATATTTATACCTGATTCACCATATATTTGCACATACTTAACCAAAAAATTTATTTATCAAAAAAACCTATTCACCATATAATGAATTGAATTCACCATATATTTATACCTGATTCACCAGATATTTGTACATACTTAACTAAAAAAATTATTTCTCAAAAAAACCCATTCACCAGATAATGAACTGAATTCACCAGATATTTGTACATGATTCACCAGATATTTGCACGTACTTAACCAAAAACTTTATTTGTCAAAAAAACCCATTCACCAGATATTTACACATACTTAACCAAAAAATTTATTTATAAAAAAAAACACATTCACCAAATAATGAACTGAATTCACTAGATATTTATACGTGATTCACCATATATTTGCACATACTTAACCAAAAAATTTATTTCTCAAGAAAACCTATTCACCGGATAATGAACTGAATTCACCAAATATTTATACCTGATTCACCAGATATTTGCACATATTTAACCAAAAAAATTATTTCTCAAAAAAACCCATTCACCAGATAATGAACTGAATTCACCAGATATTTGTATCCAATCCACCAGATGTTTACACATACTTAACAAAAAAAATTATTTATAAAAAAAATTAATTTTTTTTTTTAAAACAATGACCCACTACAATATCGCACAGTACAACTACAGTACCGCATCGTGGCACATACGATATCGCGGTATCTAGTGTCGGAAAACTTTGTCAATTTAGCTTTATGTTACGGAAAACAGCCATGGTAATGTCATGTACGGTGTTCAAGAAACATTTTTGATTCCATGACACCTCCTTTTCACTTTTATATATTAAAATGTGACAGCCACTCTTTTGATAAACTAGACGACACAAAGCATTACAAGTGTCTATGAGCAAGTTTGTATGCATGTACATGCCTTTGAGCGTGTGCAGGATAAGGCTTATTCTCACTTCTCATCCTGTGGCATCATTAGCTGTTAGCCTTTAAGTCTAGGCAATTGGCTTTTTTCCAATTTCCAGGACCATCGTGGGTTTCTTTTGCCTGCTGCTCCTCCGGGTAAGTTCTTCCATTAATTGTATATCTACATGTTGCAAAACTTAAAAGCTGAACTTGTTTGTTTCTTGTAACTTATTCATCTCTGAATGAAAAAAATAGGCGTTGAAATAGCTTTGCTCGAGTCTTTCTAGTTTGACTCGGATTAGTTGGAGTCTACTGTGATTCGCGGTTACTGACATCTCATATCATAAAAAAAGGATAATGAGTTGAAAAAAATACCATCTTCGAATATTTCTCATAGTTTCTCCTTCTTATTGTTCTATTATTATTTGCATGATAGAAAAGGAAAAGGTTCATGATTTTTTCTGGGGTTAAAGTTTAAACTCAGGGAAGGTGTGTTGGAACTGCATGGTGTATTTGTTTAATGAAAAAAACTCGTAACTTAAAGCATAGGAGCAAGTCAGCAGAACAGATGTGTGTGGATTATCTGAAAAACTGCGAGTTTCTGTTCACTGTAATTGTAACTATTTTCTCAATTTAAGGGTGTCCCGAAAACCATCCTATTTGGTCTATTAGTGATTTTACGTAACCCATGCAGATTTATTGTCATGAAAAATTAATAAAAAATGAAAAAAGCGTACAATCATTAGGTATTTCAATTTTAAAATTGTGCACGGTTTTTAATTTTTATTAGTTTCGTCATAAGCCACGCATTACCACTAACGAGCTAAATATGATGGTTAATAGGACACATAAACAAGTAAATAGACATCGAAACTAAATCTAGGGAATAATGTGTCTCACGTTTGAAAATTTGAGGGACTAAATGATTAATTTATTTTTTTCAGTAACTAAAAGTGGGTCCTCAAAATTTTTTCAGGAGCGAATCTAGGTTTTCACTCAATAAAATTTAAGATCGTCCGTGGTGGTGTTTCTAGTGGCAAGACAAGTGGTGAGAGTTTGATACATTAATACCTTTTTTGGGAAATCATACCGATCTTCTTAAAGTTTATCTTAATTACATTTGAGGCCTTTCATGTTTTAGAGAGTATATTAATCTCTATTGGTATTTATGCTGTAAAGAGTTACAGTGCAATGACAGCATAAACATCAAGCAGTAAATGTAATGAGAATATAAATCTCTGATTAATTTTTTTTTGTTAGGAACCCATTTTAATTAGTCTTTTGTGTCGAGTAGGTCCACCGGTATATCTCACGGCTTAGGCTCTTTCGAACACGTTATGGGACTAACGTGTGATTCGACTGATTGAGCAAGATTTTATCCTTTGTTTTTCAACCTCCCAATAGGGTGTCTCTATAAAGATTCAAACCCGAGTACTCCTTTTTACGAGGGCATTTTGCTTTAACTTACCAACACCCCTTTAGTATCTCTTGATTTAATATTTAAAAAAGGAAAAATATCGAATTAAACTTCAAAAGACGTCAGTGTAATTTTCCTGAACTTTTTCAATACTCTCACTTTTTGAAGGGTTGTGTGACTCGTGATCCTCTCTGCCATAGCTATTTCATTTACAATAGTACAAAAAATGTTTAATGATTTATGATATTCTAACAACTGGGTTTGACATTGTGGATATCTTGGTTAATCACGTATGGTTAATTTAATTCATTATATGATTAGTGGGTCATCTGAAGCTTATTTTCCATAACCATGTAAATGTTTGGTTAATTTAGTTCTTTATGATTAATGAGTTATCATGAATTAACCAAATATTTATACGTAGTTAATCATACAATGAACTGAATTAACCAAATATTTGTACTGATTAACCAAGGTCTCAAAAGTTGGTGTCAACTTTTGGTGTTAGAATATCATTATTGTTATGATTTTATCATAAAAGACAATTTTCTGTCTGCAAAAGGGTTATGTTACATCTTTTGCTAAAATAGTGTGTTCAGACAAACTAGTCTACAATAAGATGGAGAGTAAGGTAATGCTACTAGCAACAATGTAGCAGGCATGTAGGTTCATGTATTGTGGTCCGCCCATGTATCATCATGGAGAAAATCAGAAAAGCCAGTGTCTAGGACAAATATAAATGGTCTAAAAGGTCATAGGTTTCTTTAACTACTGGCCCATAATTTTTTTCCTTAATCAAGGTCTTAATTATTAGGTCTTGAATGACCAATGATTTAATCATTTATTGGACGAAACTTAAGTGTAATTCCATTGGTACTTACAGTGTTATTTTCTAATTAAAAAGATGCATGTGTAACGGCTCATTAATGAAAATATAGCATGTGTGTATATTGTTACACATGTTATATTTTCATTGGAATACACCATAACAAGTATACAGACTAAGAGTACCTAAGTTTTGTCTTTATTTATGTTACCATTTGTTGAGCCAGTGCAATGAATCATCTTCATGTCATTGGCAGCCAAGCTCCATAGTAGTAGTGGAAATGGGAGACAAGCTAAAGGAAAAGCTTTTGCAGCAGCAAAACAATTCACAGGAGAGTGTTGAAGAGGAAGAAGAATCAGTGAGGAAAAGAGTATTGAAAGAATGCAGGAAAATGTGGGTGGTAGCAGGCCCTGCCATATTCACAAGGTTTTCAACATTTGGAATCACAATAGTTAGTCAATCTTTCATTGGTCATATTGGCTCTACTGAACTTGCTGCCTATGCCCTTGTCATGACTGTCCTAGTCAGGTTTGCAAATGGTGTATTGGTAAGTATTTCTATGGCTTTGGTTGCACCATTTACTTCACCTAATTCTGTAACATTTTGAATGTGAACTCTACAATTTACACAATGATATCTTGCAAATTGAAAATGTGTAGCTTGGTATGGCAAGTGCATTGGAAACTCTCTGTGGCCAAGCATATGGGGCTAAAAAATATGACATGCTTGGAGTGTATCTTCAAAGATCCTGGATAGTGTTGTTCTTGACCTCAATATTTCTTCTTCCTATTTATATCTTTACTACCCCACTTTTAGAGGCTCTAGGCCAAGAAAGAAGTATTGCACAAGTAGCAGGAAGCATTTCTCTCTGGTCAATAGGTGTGGTCTTTGCTTTCTCTGTGTCATTCACCTGCCAAATGTTCCTACAAGCACAAAGCAAGAATAACATTATTGCCTACCTAGCAGCAGTTTCAATTTCCATTCACCTTTTTCTGTCATGGCTTTTAACTGTAAAGTACAAGTTTGGGCTCAATGGTGCAATGACATCAACAATTTTGGCATATTGGATACCCAATTTGGGCCAGCTTATGTTTATCATGAATAAATGCCCTGACACATGGAAGGGTTTCTCATTTTTGGCCTTCAAAGATCTCTGGCCTGTTATCAAACTTTCTCTGTCTTCTGGAGCTATGTTGTGGTAAGAAATGAAGCATTTTTCATCATCAATGTATAAGCTTATGTATAACTTCTAATTGACTAGGACCTTTTGCTAAACCTGGATCCCATCTTGGCCAATGTCACTTCTCTTCATTAATAAAAATAATAAAATAAAACTTATGCCAATCAATAATAAAGTTATGGGGTTTACATCATCAAGAACTAGAAAAATCATGTGATATAGCTATATCCAGTGCTGCCCTTATACTTAGTTTTATCACTAATTTTGTATTGCAGGGAAAAAAACAAGACCAAAAAATTACATCATAAAAGAGATTTATGATTCATCAAAAGAAAAAAAAAGAGGTCCAGGACTAACACAAAGCTATGGTTCCTTTTACAGTCTTGAGATCTGGTACAACACAGTTTTGATTCTTCTAACTGGGAACATGAAAAATGCTGAGGTTTCCATTGATGCTCTGGCCATATGGTAACTATATCTCATTCTTGCTTGGCTTCTAAGTTTCATTTTAAGGGACATGATCCACCTGCTTCTTCATATTGACACTAATTGTCAGATTGATTTAAACAAAACATCATTCCTTTGCAGCCTCAACATCAATGGGTGGGAAATGATGATAGCCCTTGGTTTCTTTGCTGCAGCTAGGTACTTCATTGTTATCACAATCTCATTTTTCATCAAAATATGTCTCAGCTAGCAAAGATAAAAGGAATAGAATTTAGTGACTTTTATGTAAAAATAAAAGTATGGTCATAATTCATAAATGCAAAAGCATTAACTACTTTTTCTTTATACTAAATATTTTATGAGAAGTTTCTTTGTAGTAATTTCTTAACAAAGAATGTTAAGACTTTGCACCTTGTTGTATTATATTTTAATATATTCATCTTACAGGCTTTACAATTCCAATTACCTTCCCAAGTTAATAGAATGATTGGTGTGAATCGATTAATTTGCAGTGTCCGAGTGGCAAATGAGCTTGGAAGAGGGAGTTCAAAGGCTGCAAGATTTTCCATTCTGATAACAGTTCTCACATCATTTTGTATTGGATTCATGCTATTCTTGGTGTTCCTATTCCTGAGGGAAAGACTTGCTTACATTTTCACTCCAAACTCAGAGGTGGCTGAAGCAGTTGGAGATTTATCACCTTTGCTAGCAGTCTCCATGTTACTGAACAGTGTCCAACCTGTGCTCTCTGGTAATCTCATCATCAGAAATTAATTGCAAATTTTAGTTGCAACCTGTCCAAACTGTTTTTATCGAATTTTAAAGCATCAACTATAATTATTGAATTTAATTGCAATGCACTATTAGTATAAATTTTTTTATACTATCTTTACACTAATTATATATTAACACATCAACAAAAATATTTGATTCTTATAATAATTATTTTAAAAGTTACATGGATGTGATTGATTGACAGTGTAAATAAATAAAATTTACACTGTATCAAACTTAGTTTCATGATTATATACTAATTTGTATTATAAAATTATTATCTGGGCATTATGATTTAAGCTATCATTAATTTCCATTGAATACACAATTACTTTTTTTTTTATATAGCCAAATGTTAGTGTTAAAGTTAGTATTTTGTTAGTCGGTGGGGGTTTGAACCCTCTCTCTTCTTATCACAATACTCAACTCCATCACCCCAACCATCAAGCCAACCTTAATTATACCCCGGAACACACGACTACTGACAAGTATAATGTGGTAATGAACAGGAGTTTCTGTTGGAGCTGGGTGGCAAAGTGTTGTAACATATGTAAACATAGGCTGTTATTACCTGATTGGAATTCCTGTTGGAGTGGTGCTTGGTAACCTTCTCCATTTGCAAGTCAAGGTAATTAAAAATTAGTCTTTCTTTTGTAATTGCAGATAAACTTATCTAAGTTTTAGTTTACACAATTGTGTATAATAAGTAAATTAACAATTGACTCATCATTATTTTCCATTAAATAATTGCATCAGTTTTGATGTTACATTATCATTTTGCATTTAAAGTAATAAAGTGCATGAATATATATATTAGACTATTGAACTTGACATATTAATTTCTCAATTACAATTGTCCTCTCACCATTTCTTGATTAAAAAGAGATAAGTGCAGAAATCTGTGTCTCTTTTGCAGGGTGTTTGGATTGGAATGTTGTTTGGGACATTTGTTCAAACCGTAATGCTTATTACAATCACACTTAAAACTGATTGGGACAAGCAGGTAATTGATTTACTCTTTGCTCCATGATTTAGAAATTTATCTTCCATGCTTAGGTGAATTAGCAGCTAAAAGTTATATTTGGCTGTTACAGGTAGAGATAGCTCGAAATCGTATAAACAAATGGGCTGTGGTGGAGACCGAAGATTCAAACAGTAGATCAAGTGTATCAAGTTAAACAGTATATATCCACTATTTGATAATTCAGTTTTCCTCCCTCTTCATCAATTTGTTTCTTATTAAAAAGCATTCCTGGTTACCAACGTGTGTGGTTGGTCGAAGTGATAAGGGATTTGATCATCTTAAATAAGTGGTCAGAGGTTCGAATCCTGACTCTTTCTTATAGAGAAAACTTGGTTGGACTATTAACGGTGATAGATACTTCGTAAAGTTTCTCATATTTGGTACAAGTTTTAAAAAATTATTTTCAGATATAAAAGATTCCTGAGAATAAAATTGGTGAATGATAGTTATAAACTTGGGAAAACTTTATTCCCATGTGTGAAGGCGGGAAAACTTTATTCCCTTCCCAGGAATGTAGTATTAATTATAATTAGCTCATTTCAAGATTTTTTATTAATCTGTGTGATTTAGGATTTTGTCTCTTATAATATTGAGCGGAGGTAGTATTAGATTAATTCTAAATCATAAAATTAACTAAAATATGTAAAACATTATTAACAACTCAACTAACTGAACATAAGAACAAATTCAACCAAATAGAATAATTAGGAACAAAAATCCGCCCAATAAACATACACAAATCACATAATCTAAACTATTATCAGTATTAAGATTGTTAATTTAAGTGAGTTAGGATAAATTGACTTTATAACCTTTACTTTTTTTAAATTTTCAGCATGCAATCACTAGTTTAAAAATGATTTTCAAATGTTTTTCTTAGTGCAGAAAGAGAGATTGAAATTACTAGTTTCAAAGTCAAACGTGTTTGATATAACGGTTCTTGAACAAATTTCAAAACATATCTTTATAAAGTTTATAGTTGAAGAAATCAGTTTTGTTATACATAGCATTCTCATTAGTTTTTTTTTTAAAAGCATTCTCATTAGTTTGCAAAATGAAAGACGTTATTCATGTAGGAGTATTGACCAAGTCATAGCAATTTTGAAATATTCTTTTTGTATTTTTAAATTTTAATCTTATCCTTTCTAGCCGTACTAGTTAGTTTGTTGTATCAAGTTGTTATTGTATTTGTATTTAAACTCCTCCGGTATTCAGATGTAATTTGAGCAATAATATTATCTTCATTCTAAACTTCTTTATGGTATCAGATTTACTTTCTGCTTAATAGTGTTTTTTTTTCCTTCCCAATCCTAATGGCCTCTCCCTCCATCCTTTCATTACTCATTTTCCTTCCTCTTTTGATCTCAAACTTTTGATCTCAAAGATCTGATTGAATTTAACACCTCCACTCGACTTCCTATCAAACTCAACTCATCGAATTACCGTGCTGGGTACAAACAATTTCACTCTCTTCTTGTTGCTCGTGACCTTCTTGGTCTTGTTATTGGTGAAATTCCTTGTGCATCATCTACTGTTGGCTTGGGCGATATTGCTACTCCTAATCATGCTTATAATTTGGGGATCTGTCGAGACAAGCTTCTCTACATTGCTCTACTCGGTTCCTGTGATCCAGAGGCCAGATCTGTTATGGCATCCCCTGATACATCCTATGATGCTTGGCTTGCTCTTCAACGAGCCTTTTTTAACAGGTATTGCTCTCGCATTATGTCCCTCAAGGAGCGTCTTAACTCTATATCCAAGGAAACAAATTTTGTTTCCTCTTTTTTGTAGGATATTCGGTCTATTGCTGATGAATTGGCTCTTATTGGTCATCTCTTGATGATCTAGATTTGGTTATTTATGCTTTAAATGGTCTTGGACCATCTTTCCGGGAGTTCACTGCCTCAGTTCGTACGCGTGACTCTCATATTCTCTTTAATGAACTAAATGATAAGCTTGTGTATTTAGAGATGTTTTTGCAACGTGAGGTACCTTGAAATCTTTTTTAACAAGTCTTTCATTTTAACAAAGTAATTTCTAAACAAAAGTTCGAGAATTGAATCTAAATAGGATATTAAAATGAGTATAACAATATTTCTCCTTATCTTCAAATGAGTACCAAAAGGCAGAAAAGATGAAAGACCCTGCTGCAACTCTCCTTTTATGCAATAAGTGAAAATCATCTTTCTCTGAGCTTTTCTCAATGTTGCACATATAAGGAAAGCTACACTGCCCGAGTAGAAAAGCATGTCGGCTATGCTTTGTGGTCAAACAAATGACCTCCAACGTTCACAAGCTTTTAATGCCAAGTCAAAATGGTCATTTTATGTCCAGAAGACAAAGAGACACTAGTGCAAAATAGGTAATAAACAGGTAAGGTTAACGTCTGTTAAGTAAAACTTAGGCATTAAAAAGGAGGCGGTGGCAATTCTGTAATTATCAGGTTCATGTTAAATGACTTTTTACGTCAGTTGTATAAACAACTGACGTAAAAAGTGGAATCAAATTAGAAAGTATACGTTACACATAAACCCGCGCGCCTTCCTTCTTCACCCTGCACTTTCACTACTCTCTGCCTCTCTTCTGCCCTAACCCTTGTCAAGCATCGTGATCGCGACCGAGGTCTTCTCCACCACCACCGTTGCGAGTTCTTCTCCGCCACCACCGCGACAATATTCTCTGGTGACTCATCTTTTCCCTACTCATCTCTCCTCTCTTCTCTCTTCTCTCTTCTCTTCTATCTCATTTAAATGTACTTTTCTTTCTCATTTAAGGTTCTCCTTCACTCTCCTTCACCACTGAGCCCTAACAGAAGCGACCGTATTCTCTGGTAATGCCCTAACTTTGTGAACTGTGTGAAAATATGTCAGAGTCTTTGCCTCTGTTTCTTCTTTCTGGTAAATGGTTTGTAAATAGCAATGTTGAAATAGTGATGTGGTATAAGTTGTGTTATTGTGTTTATCTCTGTTATATGTATGGAGGGTATTTTGTTGATAACTGGTATTTGATGGAGTTTGATAATGGTGATAGGGAATTATGATTTGTTAAGGTTCATAAAACCAGTAGGAAAACCATGTGTTTGAAATGGTGCCTGGACTCTGATAAGTTATTTTATACACTTTACATATGGCTGCTAAAGAGACTAATCTATTGTTAAAAAATTTCAAAACTCGGTTAATAGTCCGAGAATATATGCAAAAAGTTCACTAAAGAGAGGGATAGGAACCTCATTTTTCATGGAATGCCTAATAGTAACGGAATGTTCTATTGTCCTTGTGTCAAGTGTTTGAATACGAGGAAATGTATTTATCTATTTATCTATTTATCTTTATCTTTAGTTATCCATGTTAAAAAAACATATTTTAATATTTACCGTTTCTGAACAGGCATACACATGGATCACTCGGATCCGCGTGAAGCGAAATGGCGGGAGTTTGAGCTGGCGTAGAGGGAGGTCGAGTTGGCACAGAAGGTATATATTCATTATTAATGTCCAAATTTATCAATTAATTACTTATGTTTCTTTTTTAATTATCAACAATTTATATACCTGATTTATTTAATATTGAAGGCAAAGGCGGGTAAGATTTCTCTCATGACTCGGTTGTTCTCGATTGGCGAGGATTATGCGCCCGTGCTTTTTCAATGGGAGTTGGAGCATGATGGTTGGCTGGCATGCCCACTTCATGAGCATGAGCTTGGATTTATATTCAGTGGTGACGATATTGGGTATTTTTGCAATGATGGACAACAACTATCCACCGCGGTTGTGAGTCTTTGGTCGACGTAAGTATGCTTTATAATTTTATAATTAATTCAATTTATATATTTTATTTGAATTTTATGATTTACTGTATTCATATCGTAGGCATCTCCATCGACTTCAACTCGAGAGGTGTGATAGCCTATTCGGCTTCTTAGAGCCCTACTCCCTTCAGCCTGAATTCTTTGACAATCACAACGAAGTTACATCGTACTTAACGAGATTACTGGGAGGTCACGATAGCAAGGAGCTATATCTGGCACCGTACTTAATGAACAAGCATTGGTAGTTGCCCATAATTCATCCTGCCAGGCATACTGTCATCTTCCTATGCTCTCTCCACAATAACCCGCAACGGGAGGTGGTGGACCCTATCAATAGGTTAGTAATTAATCTTCTATTTAATTTAAGTTTTAACATTTACTTTAATTGTATGCGACAAATGATGAATTGGTTAATTGACATGAATATTCTGTTTATGAAAGTGCGCTCAAGACTTGTAGTTTGAGCTGTGCCAACTTATTTAATTATATATTATAGTTTTCGCTTTCATTGCGTTGATTAATGTTACCATAATTTATTTGAACGTGTGCAAGCTTTTAACAACGACCAATCTCCTTTAAACAAAAAAGAGTTCAAAGACTTGAGGACGCCGTTTGCAGAATTTTTCTTCAAGTATGCTAAAGAGAAAGGATTACCTGCAAGTATACCTCAGGAGTATATAGAAGATATGTTGTTAGTAATTAGTATAGAAACTTATATGTAGGTGTGTAGTAATTAGTATGTTTTTTATCCCCCCATTTGTTCCTTTGTATATATATATATATATACTTTTATTTTATTAATGAAATTTAAGTGAAATATTGGACTGTTACTAGACTGTTTACTGGACTGGACTATTTACTGAATGCAGGGATAGTTGGGGGAAGGGATATATTGTAGCAGAATTTTTTAAAAAAAAAACAAAGCCTTTAACGACGGTTGTTTAGTACAACCGACGTTAAATAAAAAAAATTGGCTTTTAATGTCAGTTGTAATAAAAACCCGACGTTAAACGTTAAGCTTTTAACGTCAGTTGAATGAAACAACTGACGTTAAAAGTTATTTTTTTTAAATTTTTTTTACCTTTTAACGTCTGTTATGTAATCAACTGACATTGAAAGTGTACTTTTAACATCAATTTTGAACTGATGTAAAATGTTGTACTTTTAACGACTACTCCAATAACGTCAGGATTATTCAGACGTCAAAAATCAATTTTGACTGACGTAAAAAGCACTTCCTGCACTAGTGAGAAGATCTCTGCTAAGAGAAGATCATGTTTCAACGGATCTTTTATGGACAGGTATAAATTGAAGAACTCGAAGACTGAAGAACATATATACAAGAGAGACATATGAGACATATTGAGATATAAGAAAAGAAAAACTCATAGTCAAGAGAAAAACATTTACTGAGAGTACTTACGCTGAAAGCTTTCACACTCCGATCATCTTCTCTCCAAACTACAAATTATTTAGAGAAGATCTCATTCTGCAATCTACCTGATTCTAAATCGCTATTCACTCTTTGAAGTGTTAGTCTGGTTGATTTGCGTTTGTGTAATACTGAAGCTGTGCTTCAGACAACTCTTAACTCCTTGAGCCTGAAGAGGCTTGTTGAAAAGAATACTTGTTATTGAGCCTGAAGAGGCTAGGTATGTAAACAATACTTATGGTTGAGCCTGGAGAGGCTAGGTGTGCAAATAATACTCGTCTATAACCTTGATCAATTATAATGTTAAAACTTGGTGAAGCCAAGGACTGGATGTAGCCCAAAATTTGTGAGTGAACTAGGATAAATCTTTGAGTACTCTTTTCCCTAAACTCTTTGCTTTATTTACAGTTATTGGTTCTCTGTTTCTAATATTTTTGGGACTGTTAATAGTTGCTTTAAGAAATTTAGTTTGCTGAAATAGGCGTATGTCATAAAGCGTCTTATCTGCACTGATTTTGTTTTGGTTATTAGAAAATTTTGTTTTGCGAAAACACTATTCAACCCCCCTTCTAGTGTTGTTTTGTGCCATTTCAACTAGCTTGATGAGTCTTCTACGACACTATGTTGAACGTCTTGACTTGTCTAGCCTTAAAGTGAGCTGTCTCGTTCTTTATTAAATCGCATTGTCCCTTTTCTTGAGTTTCCTTTGCTTGTAGTGAGTTGTTAGGTGCAAGTCATCTATCTTAAGATGACTTCTTCTTGTGCTTTCTGTGACACCCTTCTACCCCGCATGCTAATATAAAACATTTACTTAAAAGATGTAATTATAAAACATGCATTTATTTGAAAAAAATAAAAACTTGGATAAAAAGGTTTCACATCTCAACAAAAACAACGTGGAAATAACATAGTTTTAAAACAGTAAAACATAAACAAGACAGATAAAGAAAAACCCAACCCCGATGTCACATACAGAGCTGGTATAGCCAAAATCCGGATACATCAAGGAAACAAACTAAACAACTAACAAAACTAACAACTATAACTCATCATTCTAACTAGAGTCAGGCTCCTCAGGGTCACTCCTCCGCTGGCTGCTCACCGTCCTCTGCATAAGGAAATACATGCAACAACAGAAACAGGAAAGCAGGGAGTAAGAAATCATGTAAACACATCGGCATGGGAATAGGGAATAAGATGAACATACATCATAGCATGGCATAGCAATATAACAACATACAATATTTATACATGTGGATCCAACTAACTCAGGAAGTCAACTTCGGAGTTACATATCCGTATTGGCCAAAAAGCACCAACACCGGCAGTTCCCCAAACCATGGAGGAACCCCTTGGATAACCGACGTATCATAACTGGATACGCCACCTCGGGGGCGAACGGTTCACCAAACCATGGGTGAACCACCCGAGACTTGGGCCAGATCATCATAACTAGGACGACCTCCCCTATGTTGAACATCCCCCTATACATCAACTCCAATTCTCTATGTGTTGGGAAATACCAGCATAATTTCCCTCCTCTGTGAACTCAAAAATAGGCACTAAGCGTAAGCGTAAAAATAAGTGTAATAACACCGGAAAATTTTTAGCGTGGAAAAACCTCCTCAATGTGAGCAAGGAAAAAACCACGGGACCCGTAGGCCACTTAAACTTCCACTATAACAATAATGGGAATACAAAAATACAAGACTATTGTATCCTTAATTTGTGGATAACACTCTTACAAATTGGCTCACTATTTTTCTCTCTAAGAAAACTCTCTCTAAGGATCTCTCTATTTTTCTCTCACTCTCTCTTGTGAGGCTCTGTCTCTATTATCTCTCACTCTTCTTAGTGAGGATTGGTGTGATTAGTTAGTACCCCTTAAGTTTCTTTATATAGGCTTAAGGGGGCTCTCCAAGTTAGCTCCCATACAATGTGGGACTTGCTTTGACTGAAATTTCCAACAAATCTCCCCCTTCAGCCAAAGGGAAAATATCCTTGAATCAGTTTGGGGTTGATGCTAAGCCTGCAACTTCTTTACAGACTTCTATCTTCTCTTTTGGTAAAGATTTTGTCATCATATCCGCCCCGTTATCTTTTGTGTGTATTTTCTCAATCTGCAGCAGTTTACTTTCCAACACATCACGGATCCAGTGATACCTTACGTCGATGTGTTTCGACCTTGAATGAAATGTCGAGTTCTTACTGAGATAGATTGCGCTCTGACTGTCGCAATAGAGAATATAACTTTCCTGATCCTGACCTAACTCTTGTAGGAACTTCTTCATCCACAAGATCTCTTTGCAACCTTCGGGATTGCGATGAATTCTTCTTCTGTATTGTTTAAAGCAATGCACTTTTGTAGTCTTGACTGCCATGAGATAGCTCCCCCTGCAAAAGTAATTAGATATCCTGATGTAGACTTTCTTGAATCCACATCTCCTGCCATATCTGCATCTGAATACCCAAGAAGCTTTAAATTTCCATTGCCAAAACACAAGCAGCTTTTGGCAGTTCCTCTCAGATATCGTAGTATCCATTTCACTACATTCCAGTGTTCCTTTCCTGGATTTGATAGGAATCTACTCACAACTTCAACAGCATAAGCAATGTCTGGTCTTGTACAGACCATTGCATACATAAGACTACCCACTGCAGAAGAATAGGGCACCTTGTTCATTTCTTCTTTTTCTTCTTCATTCCCTGGACATTGCGTCTTACTCAGTTTGAGATGACCAGGTAATGGAACATGCACAGGTTTGGCATTATGCATGTTGAACCTTTCAAGAACTTTATGGATATAGTCTTCTTGTGACATCCACAGCATCCTTCTAGAACGATCTCTAGTTATCTTCATTCCAAGAATCTTCTTCACTGCACCCAGATCTTTCATGGCAAAAGACTTGCTCGATGCCTTCTTGAGAGCAGCTATTTTCGCCTTATCTTTCCCAATAATTAGCATATCATCAACATACAACAGAAGTATCATGGATTCACCATTCTCATAGTTCTTCACAAACACACAATGGTTTGCGGAGGTCTTCTTGAAATTGTGTTGGGCCATGAAGAGATCAAACTTCTTGTACCATTGCCTTGGAGCTTGCTTCAGACCGTAGAGGCTTTTCTTCAGACGACACATTAGGTGTTCCTTGCCTGGTTCTGCAAAACCTTCTGGTTGCTCCATATAGATTTCCTCCTCTAGGTCTCCATGTAAGAATGCTGTTTTTACATCAAGTTGTTCAATCTCCAAGTCTAGTTTTGCAGCTAGACCGAGAATTGTTCTAATAGATGTCATCTTCACCACTGGTGAGAAGATTTCTTCGAAATCTATGCCTTTCTTCTGGTTGCACCCCTTTACAACATTTCTTGCTTTGTACCTGGGGTTTGGGTTGTTCTCTTCCGTCTTGAGCTTGAACACCCATTTGTTTTTCAACACCTTTCATACATCTGGTAATCTCACCAGGTCATACGTCTGATTCTCTTTCAGGGACTGCATTTCTTCTTCCATGGCTTGCAACCATTTCTCGTTATCATTCATCTCAATTGCTTCTATGAAGCTTTGAGGTTCTCCTTCATCAGTGAGATTGACATATTCATCTGAATAATATCTTCTTGATGGTTGTCTGACTCTTCTGGATCGTCTTACTTGAGATTCTTCTTCTGTCTCATCAGTCTCCATCATCTGATCCCGACTTTGTTCTATTTGGTCAGGTTGTTCTGTCTGATCAGATTGTTCCTCTTGATCATGTTCATCATTCCTTTGAGGATTCTCCCCCCTGAATTGTTTATCACAACAGGACTTGAATCAGAAATCACTTTGTGCTTTGGCTTCTTAGATTGCTTAATGTCTTGGATCGTTTGATCTTCAAAGAACACCATATCCCTGCTTCGAACAATCTTCTTGTGTGCAGGATCCCATAATCTGAAACCAAGTTCATCTCTTGGTGAACCAAGGTATATGCATTCCTTTGTCTTGGCATCTAGCTTTGCTGTTTCATCTTTAGGAATGTGGACAAATGCCCTACACCCAAATACTCTCAAGTGACCATAAGAGGCTTTCTTTCCAGTCCATACTTCATCTGGAATCTCTCCATTTAAAGGTCTTGAAGGAGACAGATTTATCAGATCAACTGCAGTTTTCACTGCTTCGCCCCAAAATGATTTGGGAAGTTTTGCTTGAGAAAGCATGCTTCTGACTTTCTCTACGATCGTTCTGTTCATCCTTTCAGCTACTCCATTCATCTGAGGTGTCTTGGGAGGAACTTTCTCGTGTCTTATCTCATGAGTTTTGCAATATGTCTCAAATAGACCTATGTATTCTCCGCCATTATCACTTCTCAAGCATTTCAGTTTTCTTTCAGATGGTCGTTCTACAGAAGCATGAAACTCCTTGAAAGCTTGAAGAACTTGATCTTTCGTCTTCAATGGATACACCCACACCTTCCTAGAGTGATCATCAATGAAGGTAACAAAGTATTGAGAACCACCAACAGACCTTTCAGACGTTGAGCAAACATCTGAATGAACAAGATCCAGAATCTGCTTTCTTCTTCTTGCATCATCTGATCTTTTAAAAGATACTCTGTGTTGTTTGCCTGCTAGACCGTCTTCACAGGATTCAAGTGGCTGCCATTTTATGTTTGGGAGATGACCTTTTGCAAGGATCTCTAGACCCTTCTCGCTCATGTGACCCAGTCGTCTATGCCACAGTTCTTTGGTTGCGTCTTGAGCAACATTCGTCTCCCCCTTACATATCTTTCCTTGCATAATGTGCAGAGAGCCTTCCTCTCTGCCACGAGCAATAATCATGCTTCCTCGGCTGAGTTTCCATCTGCCGCTACCAAATTGGTTTATCATCCCGGCTTCATTTAGCTTTCCTACTGAGATAAGGTTCAGATGCATCTCGGGTACATGTCTGACCTCCTTCAGTACAAGCTTATTTCCATTCTCAGTCATCAAAGTTACTTCGCCAATACTGACGATTTTACTTGTGACATGGTTTCCCATCTTCACCGTACCAAATTCTCCTTTTTGGTATGAAGAGAAGAATTCTTCATGAGGTGTGACGTGGAAGGATGCTCCTGAGTCAATTATCCATATGCAGTCATCTGATGCAACATTTAGATAATTTTCTTCTCCGATAAGAAATATATTCTCATCATTCGAGATTTGGACCGTTGTTCATTCTTCCTTGGTGAATTTCCACTTGACATCCTTTCTCACTCGGCTTTACGTGTCGGGATTGCCACTCTCTTTCGAGTTTGGACCTACCTTGTCCCCCCCCCCCCCTTCCCCCATCCTTCCTCCTTCCTCTATTTTCAACAACATTGGCTTCAAACTGATTGTTCAAACATCTTTCCCTCCGTCTTGACTCTTCATTTAGCAAACAATCATGTAATGAATCCATGCTAAGCTTTCCGTCTGGAGCAGAGTTGCTGAGAGTGACAACTAGAGTGTCCCAACTCTCAGGTAGAGAACTGAGGAGTAGAAGAGTTTGCAACTCATCATCAACACTCATGCTTGCCTTTGTTAATTGATTAACAATGCCTTTGAAAGTGTTCAGATGTTCGATCATATTTTGACCGTTCATGTACTCCAACTTTACCAATCGTCTGATAAGGTGGGCTTTGTTCCTGGACGTCTTCTTTTGAATCAAGGATTCAAGTTTTGTCCACAACTCATACACATTGGTATAAGTTGATACATGCTCGAACAACCTTCGATCATTATGTTTCCGGATCATAGCCACTACTTTCCGATTCTGAAGCTCCCAATCTTTGTCAGTCTTCACATCCGGCATATCCCTCGGCATATCCTTCTGGGTAATTGGCAAATACAAATCTTTGCAGTATAGATGATCTTCCATCATCGACTTCCAAGAGGAGTAGTTATATGCAGTTAGCTTGAACATGTCTCCATCATGAGTGGTAGCTCCCTCCATCTTGAGTTACACAGGCCAATAGCTCCTCCAACCAGGTGGGTTTTGATAAAAATAACACTATACGTGAATAGTGTCGTATAGGTGACTTGTACCGAATGCTGAAAATTACTGTAGTTTGTGAACAGTACGTACCGAGGAAGTTACCAGGAAAGAGAGGTGGGTCAATAGACATACTTAAATACCAAGTCTTTCATAGCCAGAACTTTTCTAGGCATGCACTTTCACACTACCACACTTTATTTCCAGCAATAGGAATAATTCTTTTCTGATGTGGAAGATCAGACAATGCTGCAGCCACAAAGCATACTAAGAATTTTCTTATAAATCCGGCACCTAGTATTCCAGAGTTGAGAGATCTGATACCACTGTTGGGAAATACCAGCATAATTTCCCTACTCTGTGAACTCAAAAATAGGCACTAAGCGGAAGCGTAAAAATAAGTGTAATAACACCGGACAATAGGCCGCTTAAACTTCCACTATAACAATAATGGGAATACAAAAATACAAGACTATTGTATCCTCAATTTGTGGAAAGCATTCTCACAAATTGGCTCACTATTTTTCTCTCTGAGAAAACTCTCTCTAAAGATCTCTCTATTTTTCTCTCACTCTCTCTTGTGAGGCTCTCTCTCTATTATCTCTCACTCTTCTTAGTGAGGATTGGTGTGATTAGTTAGCACCTCTTAAGCTTCTTTATATAGGCTTAAGGGGGCTCTCCAAGTTAGCTCCCATACAATGTGGGACTTGCTTTGGCTGAAATTTCCAACACTATGCAAATGGCACAGCAACACAAAAGGCAACCACCTCATTTGCTTGGTCCTAAAAGCACCCAAGACTTATCACCAACATCAACATTAACACCTTAGACCCACACCGTGGGGTCAAGGCCCCTTTGACCAAAAAGCACCAAGGTCCAACATAACAACATCTCGATCAAAAAGCATCGAGAGAACTTTGGTCAAAAAGCACCAAAGCACAACGTGCGGTAACCCATCGGGTACCGGCTTAACTAGCTTATCAGTCTTTGTTATCTTAATTAATCTTTAATTAAGTTATCTAACTTGTTATCATTTGATTAGTGCATTATTACATTATCTGGGGATAATTGGGGTAAACACCCCTTTAATTCATTAATATTAAGTTCTGACCAGTAGGGGGAAGCATGGGCATACTAAACCCCCAGCACGGTTGTGCTGCCACTTAACCGGAACACGGTCGTGCTCACTGTCCTGCACGGCCGTGCTCAATGTGCGGCCTGCCTTCCAAAATTTAACTGGGAGCACGGTCGTGCCCCCTGTTCAGCATGGCCGTGCTCCTGGGCAGGGTCATACTTTTCTGGGCAGAATTTAACGTATTCTTGGAGTTTAGGCTCCCTAATTCTCTCAAATTAGATCCTAGGGTCTTAACTAAAACATTCGGCATGAAACCTCACCCCTCACTAACGCGGTTCATGTCTTATGAAGTATTTGGGAATAAATCCCTTAATTCCTATGTTAACTAAGAGTCCTAATTAAATCAATTAGAGTCTTATTAACATATTCAACATAACGGTAACATCATCATCAACAACATATCCAGTCAATGTGATCAACATAATCTATGTCATAACAACAACATTCATAATCATGGGTATTCATACCAATTCAACCAAAACTCATGGCATAAGACAATTCAATAGGCATACCACATCATGAACAACTCAACAATTATAACAAATAGACATACCAATTAATCCAATTAAATATATAAACAATTCAGTCATACAACCATGCAGATCATGGCATTAATAACATTATAACAACAATAAACGGGGCTATGGGAACCCCTCATTTTAGACTACTCCCTAGCCTAGTGTATACACTATTCTTCTCCCATACCTGGTACGAGGTCCGTGTTTCAAAATAAGAAAGAAGATCCACTAAGGTCCCGTCTCACTAGCGCTTGTCTACGACCTCAAGGACGTCAAAGAGACACTTTGGTTCAACTCTAAGATCAAGAAATCAAAAGGAAGAGATCAAGAACTTGAAATAAAGAACACAAGGGACAAGGTGCATGAATTTTACCTTTTCTAAAGTCCCAAACAGTAAGCACAATGAACCCCTATTCATAGCGATGTTCTCCTATCAAGAAGTAGTGAAGAACAGTGCAAGAACGGGTTCCCTATAGAGAGTTTTAGGGAGAAAAACTATAAGGATTCAAAGAGTAATGAGGGAGGTAGTTTTATTAGTGTTGGGGTCATTTAAACTAGGTTTAGGTTGAGTCTAATGGTATATATATGAGTTTGGGTCATAACGGGTTCCTATTTCAGCCCAAGCTGTATACAGTTCGGTATTTTTACCATAACTTGAGCTACAAGTTTCTGATTGAGGCTTTCTTAGTGTCATTAGAAATCTCAGAGAAATATCTACAAATTAATGTCTAATGATTGAATCCTAAATCAGACTCTAAGATGGTAAAAAGTTTAATATAAGTTTTGCGACAGATTTGGTAGTTATTCCTAGATAGGATCCTTAGGAGATTATGATAAGGTCTTAAGATATAAACAAAAAGAGGATGATCCTATATTGATAAGGACTCAAATCTGATTAGTTGAGGGGCTAAAATCTAAGAATAACACTATCTCTATTTAAATACTAAATCACACGATATCTTATCATATCATTCTTAATCGCTTATTATTAATAAAATCACATATCATATATTAACATATAAAATCAAACATTAAGAGACACAATCTCATATTAATAAAAATAATCACATATTAATATACATATTATCATATGCAATAATATATACACATATATATAAATATCAAACATATATATACCAGAACTAACACATATAAGCATAAGGGTGAATCTTGAGGTGTTACACTTTCACGCCTTTAGGGCTCGTTTGGTGGTTAGAATATGATATGAACGGACATGATAAGAGAGCATGATAGGAGTATGATAAGATATGAGCATGATAACTTGTTATCATATCTAACGTTTGGTGTTCATCACATAACCAACTGGATAGCATTATAATTTAGTATGAATTTTAAAATTTTTGATTTTATTCTAAATGTTTTCATATTTTATTAGAATTTAGTTTTTTTATAATTTTCATTTTTTAAAATTATATAATAAACCAACATTATCCTTGTGATAAAATTACATATAATATTTTAAATTTTTTAAATAGTGTTTAACTAAAATTAATTTTTTTTATAATTTTAAATATTCATTTTTAGTTTTTACTTTGGATATAGTTAGATTATCTTAATATTTTTTTTTATATTTTTTAGTTTTTTAAATAATATAAAACAAAAAAAAAATAGTCTTGTGACAAAATAAAATTTTTTTTTAATATTTTTATTATTTAAAATATCTTATAGTTTATTATACTTTTTTTTGGTAACCATGTTATATTTTATTATATTTTAATTATTTAATATATAAAATATTTTTCTATTTTATTATACTTTAAATCACCATATCCTCTCCTGTTGGGTTCTAACCCAGCCCCCCCATCAGGATAGAATTTTAACTAGATGGACATGATAGGATAGGTGACATGATTGCTTTATCATATCCCACTGGCTCACCAAACAACAGTTTCAGACAGGATATGATAGCTTATTCTATCATATTTTTCTTATCCTGACCATTAAACGGACCCTTAGATGACTAACCTCAGTACTATATATAATTCTAAAGAAAAATATTTGCACACTCAACAAATTCATTAGCAAAGTTTATAAGAGTTTTCATAAAGAGCCCATGCAGTTATTAAGTGTGTTACTCATGCCATTGTTATAATCAAAACCAGGGTTATCTCAACAATACATGCTTACATATTGGAGGTCTAATTACCTTGAGGTGATTGAGTATTCAGATTCAGACTTTAATGGCTATGTGATACTAGAAAATCCACCCACGACCATGTATCCCTTTTAGTAGGAGGATCAGTACTGTGGAAAAGTTCTTAGCAATTCATTATTGTTGCATCCCCATCCCCATCCCCATCGAAGCTGAATTCATAACATGTTTTGAGGGTATAATTAAGGCTAATTGGTTGCGAAACTTTATTTTATGGCTTGAGGTTGCCGACAGTATTGTCAGACTAGTGAAAATTTATTGTGATAACCGATATTCCTTTTTAAGAACGACAACTACTCTAAAGGTATTGTGCATATAGAATTAAAGTAGTTTGTCGTAAAACAAGAATTTCAGAAACAAAGAGTGTTAATAGAACATATTAACCACACCAACCTCATGATAGCTAACCCATTAACAAAAGGGTTACCACCCAACATATTTATTGAACATGTTGAAAATATGGGCGTTACTATTAATGAGGATTGTTGAATGTAATGTTTGTTTTATATATGATGTATTTGGCACATTAATTTTTTGTTTGAAACTCATCGTAATTAGGGTCTTTGGCTTCCCACTAAGTCCATGGAGTACCCTACAAGCTTAGATCCTTTGGATCCGTTATGGGACTAATCTCTACTTGGGTGCTTAGTCACAGTTAAGGTTCTTCGCCCCTCCCCAAGAATGTGTTATGTGAGATTCAAACTCAGGTCATCTCCCACAAACTCAGTCTACACAACCATTTGAGTCACATCTATTTGGGTATGTATTTGGCACTTTGAGCTCAGTTATGGATATGTTTTTTTATTACTTGTTTTAAAATATGCATGCATAATTGTATTAGAGTAATGTAAACAGGTACTGACTTGAATAAAGACATTATGTTGGACCAATGGTCATGTCATGATGAAGACTAATTCACATGGAAGGAATGTACAATCTTCATGACACAAATTAGTTCCTATTCTTAGCTACAATTTATGATGTATCCGTACATAAGAAATGATTTAGTCACATGAATGCGTTAATCAACCATGTTTGATTTATTTGTTTATTTGACCATATTGTTAGATTATGTCGCATGAGCCAGGTGGGAAAGTGTATTAAGTGTCTCATGCAAGATAGACATAACATATAATGCTCTAATAAGTAAATAGTTAAACAATTAAGGACTACATAGGAATTGGGTAAATGAAGGACGATTTCATAAAGTAATTGCTATTTGATGAGATTAGCAGTTGAAAAGGAATAATCTAATAATTAAACATGAAACGAGTGCTATTCCAAATCGGATTTGCTCCTGCTAGGAACCCCTCCAGCGTCGCTCTAGCCATAATCCAACGGCTGCTGTGATGTGTGGGGAGAGTGATGAAGACGAAGGAGGTGTGAGAGAGGGATCCAAGGGAGGAAACCTGCCGCTGGACAGTCCAGCGACAGGAGCGAATCCAAGTCCATGCTATTCCTAACACAATAATACAATAATATATATTTTTTTGATCTACTTCGAGGAGTATCCCACCGTCAACCTGAGATGGGGACTAATCTCCCGCGGGAGTTTGTTCGGCACCTCTATGGGTGCCATCCCTCCCAGCTGAGGTTTTTTCCATACCCAAGGCTCGAACTCGAGCCTTGGTTAAGAGACGAGAGGCCTTTAACCACTCACGTCAACCTCAGTTGGTATACAATAATATATATATATATATATATATATATATATATATATATATATATATATATATATATATATATATGAAGTTGACACAGGGAAACACAAGAAGGGGGGGTTGGATTGTGTTTCTTAACAGATTTTCGAAAAAGTCTTTTCTCAAACCTTTTACAAGCAAAACAAGAAGAACAACACACAAACAGGAAAACTCTTTTGAAGAGATAATAAACTCAGATTCAGAACCCCACAGTTAGTATAAACAAAAACTGTAAAAGATAAGGGTTTAGAAGATTCACGCAAGTGTTTTATCCTGGTTCACTCTCTTCCAATCAAGAGTTACGTCCAGTCCCTTCTACATGAAGGTTTTTCTCCACTATAATCGAATAGCTTTACAAGTATTCAACACCTCTTCAGGCTACAAGTATTCTTTCTCTACCAAGCCTCTTCAGGCTCTAACTCTATCACATAGATTTAAAGATTGATCTTCTTAACTCACTAAGTGTGAGAGTATGACAGTCTAAGATCACTTGAATATTACAACAATATTCAAACTAATAAATTACAGACTTTTGCTTTTGAAAGAATGAAAGAATAAGAGCTTGTCTACTCAAGAATTGTATTGGCAAATGTTGAGCTCGCAAAAGTTGTTTCAGGCAAGAGTTCTTCTCTCTAGTATCTGAGGTCTTCTACTTATATAGTGACCTACTTCTTCTTTTGTAATTCTTCAACGGTTACTTTGAATTTGTATCTGTTTAGACTTTAGAATTAAATGCTTGGATCCATTGAGACTGATAATTTGATATGCTTCACTGAGAAATGCTTTTGTGTCTAGATCTTCTTCAACAGTCTTCAAATTGTATCCGTTTAGACTGTAGCATTAAATGCTTGGATCCGTTGAGACTGATAACTTGATATGCTTTCTGACTTACCATCTTTGTACTTGACTTGATCTTTACAACAATGTATTTTGACAGAGTACAAAGGTTTATGGTTTCGATGGTGTGAAGTTCCTTTTATCCAAGAGATAAAGATTTTATACAAAAGAAGCATCAAGGTAAAAGACATATATTCTTTGAATTAAATAAGCAAGCATTTGAAATAAATTCAACATGGTCCATATTGCATTAAATTATATATTCAAGGTAGCAAACATATAGAACATATATAGCCGTCTACTTAGTTTTAAGAACGCATCTATACAATATTTTAATTCTGCTTGTCCACTGATGTGGCAGAAGCGCTCGTCCACTAAAGTGGTAACAATGCTCGTCTACTAATGTGATAGAAGCGCTCGTCTACTAATATGGTAGAAGCACTCGTCTACTAATGCGGTAGAAGCGCTCGTCTACTAATGCGGTAGAAGCACTCCTCTACTAATAAGGTAGAAGCGCTCGTCTACTAATAAGGTAGAAGCGCTCGTCTACTAATGTGGTAGAAGCGCACGTCCAACACACAAGTGATTGAAACAAACGTCCAACACTGTAGTGTTTGAAGCAAACGTTCAACACTGTAGTGTTTGAAGCAAACGTCCAGCACTGTAGAGATTGAAGCGCACGTCCAAAATGCAAGACATAGAAACTTGCGTCCACTAAGTGACAGAAGCCATCGTCTGCCCAAGTATTTGGACTTGCTAAGTCCTTAGAGAACCTCCGTCCAGTGACGTGGCACTGTGGACGTCTTCTGAATTTTAGTTTAGGCACTATGGACGTATACTTGAGTTACAAGGATAGCCCTCGTCTGCTGACGTGGCTCTGTGGACGTCTACTGAATTTTAGTTTAGACACTATGGACGTCTACTTGAGTTACAAGGATAGCCCTCCTCTGCTGACGTGGCTCTATGGACGTCTACTTCCAAGTCTTTGGACTTGCTATACCTAACAAGTTATTTAGGTATTCATTTATAGCCTCGTCTACTAAGGAAAACCAGTCTACTTGTCATTTCGAATATAAACAGTTGAAATAACCTTTGGACGGGTAATTCTTTGCATGAGTCCAAGCATTGTATACCTTATATTATTTTGAATATTCCTGCATAAACTGAACTCACTTGTTAGATCTCAACTAAAACTTTGCCAAGCAAATTTAATCCTTTTGTTAGCATCAAAAATTTAGAGATTAAATAAACCATAACCACTTTGGTTCCTACAATATATGCATATTAAAACATGAAAACAGTAAAAACAGACGCTGTAGAAATTAAAATAGAAAATATAAAAACATAAATGCAGAAAGGTGGTAGAACCGACCAAGATCTGAAAAAATTAAAATGAAACCAGAGCAGAGGCAGAGCCTCACCAGGACCGGTGGAGGGAGAAGAGAATGTTTTTAAACCATATGTTTATAGATTGAAAAACACTACAAGATTGGAAGATTGAAAACTACTAGATTGAAAGAAAGAAAAGAGGAAGAAGAAAAACCGAGGAACTCACAACATGAGAACTCTCAGATTAGAAAAACCTCCCTTAGAAAAACCCCTGTTTAAACCTTTCAAGGTTAATAAGAAGGTCAGAGAAAGTTTGCAACTTCTCCTCAACCCTGAGATAAAAAAGGAACAACAGGAATTAATCGAAAAAATCGAAGAAAAATTAAAACAATTAAGTGTTCCAAAGTCTCCATCTAACATTGTTAATCAAGAAGGACGACCCTTAATAAGGAACAAAGAACCAACCATAAATGTCATTAATGAAGATGACTCAAACAGGATCTGTGGCCAGTACTTCTAAATCAAAACCTTTTGAAAAACCTCCGATCAATCTTAATCCAGTTTTTACACAATCCTAGAAAAAACCTTCAAAACTTTACTATCCTATAGAAACTCCTCCAGATCTGCTTCTTGAGGAAAAGTCTCCAACTTTCAAAAGCTTCAATGCTAACAACATCTATGAATGGAATATAGATGGTCAAGCAGAATACCAAATCCTTCAAACAATGAAGCAGATGACGATGATGACTACAGCTTATCAAACTTAGAATGATTGCTCAGAAGAAGCCATTTGCAATATTTTGACTGCTGGATTCACGGGCCAACTAAAAGGTTGGTGGGATTACTCTTTCTCTGAAATATAGAAAGAGCAGATGTTTTCAGTAATCAAAACTGACACCGACGGAAATCCAATTCTTGATAATGACGGCGAAACTATTCCAGATGCTGTCAGCACCTTAATTTTCTCAATATACGAACACTTTATGGGCAATTCTTCCACCTGGAAGGATAGATCTCCTGATTTATTGTCCAATCTTAACTGTAGATCGTTATCCAGTTTTAGGTGGTATAAAGATACTTTACTAACTAGGGTTTACACTAGAGAAGATTGCCAGAATGGATTATGGAAGGAAAAGTTCATTGCAGGTCTCCCAACATCTCTAGATGATCTCGTAAAAGATGAGCTTATAGCCCAATCTCTAGATGGAAATATTCCATATGAGCAATTGAGTTATGGACAACTCATTGCAGCCACCCAAAAAATAGGGGCAAGACTTTGTAAGGAAGACAAAGTCCGAGATCAGTTGAAAAAAGAAAAGACCGCTAAGAAGGATTTAGGGTCTTTTTGCGAACAATTTGGTATACCCCCTTGTCCGAAAGATAAGTCTAAATTGATAAGCCTCTGGCTCATCTATTTTATAACTAGTAAGGCCATGATTTTTGTGCTAAATGTTCGAGTTTAATCTCGTTTTCGCCCAAATTTGGCTTTAATTGTCCTCGAGCAACATTTTGAGTCTTTTAAGTAGTTTTTAGTAAATTTTGCTAATTTTGAGTCAAATAAAGCATTTAATGGTACTTTTATTTTCAGGTTAAAAGTGAAGCTCAAGGAAACTTGGAAAATTGAAGAAAACAAGAAAAAAGGGAAATTTCAAGGTCTCACCCCACGAGACCAGCGCTCGCCATGCTAGCCAGAGCTGATACTGAGCCAAACACAAAATCTGAGAGCGTTCTGTCTCGCCCCGCGAGACAATCTTCACCTCACGAATATTAAAATCTGCTTGCAGCCAGATTCACGTGAAGTAAATGATGTAAGAGCCCACATAATAGTTTTGAGTCCAAATTAAATTGGATGTGGATAAAAATTATATTAAAAGAACCAGATTGGAAAATCTTACATTTGAATGGTGGCACATGTGAGAGATTGATTTTCAAATGGAATTATTGGAAAAGCCACGTTAGAAGCAAATCTGCCCAGGGCTCACAAGAAGATACACAATCTTAGTCCCATGTCAATTAATATAAGAACTCACGTAATGTGAATTACAAAGGCAATATTGCCTTTTTGAAATGAACCAGACCACTTGTAGTGGGGGTCACGGCCAAAGTGAAATAAAAATCAAATTGGAATAGTTACTTATGGGTTTGGTCAACATGAATAACTTTTTGCATGTGGGCCCATGATCTAATAGAAAAGGAATTCAATGTGATATGGGTTTTGGCAAATTACAGCGTGAAGCAAATTGTGGCAGGGGCCCCACGAAGATAAAAGACGAATTGCAACTGCAAATAAAAGATACGAATTACGGGCCAGTAGGAACAGCAAGACATATACGGGATCAGTGTTCAATTTGTGATTGATAACATATTTGATGGAAATTCTAATTGGATTAAAATAAGGAGACTTGCAATATATAATGGTGCAGCTGACACAAAAAAGAACATCGAACGAGGCAGGAGTAGCGCAAGTCAGTGAGAACCGAAGAGGAACACAGCACAGGAGCAACACAGTGATGGAGTTTTTTATAGTTATTTTTATTCTTGTTCTTTCTTTTTTTATGAGTAGTAATTAAATCTCTTTTTCTAGGATGACGATATAATTGCGTCTTGATGGTTTGATGATTTTATTTCAGTTTTATTAATTTCTTCTTTTGCTTCTTTTGTGTTTTATTCTTTGTTCTTAATGCTTTTAATTGCTTGATCACCAATTAGATGATAGGCTAATCATAATGAGACCGGGAGGAGATTTATGTGTCAAGGGTATTGAGATAAAACCATAGGGTTAACACGGATAGAGATATACCGTAGGAGTTTTATGCAACTTCAATAGAGAATCATAAATCTTAATAAATTTCTTGATAAATAATCATCATAGAGATATAGTTGATTAGGGATCAAGGGGTGTGTTCTAGCGTACTCGAGAGAGACGTTAGAATAAATTAGGATTCTTGGTTGACATTAGAAGTTGATTAGAAATTAGGAAGAATTGATATAATTGAATCAAACCAAGTGGGATAAGTATTTCTTGTCTATGAGGAATGTTTATTCGTAGCATTGGTGTAATTGGATCCCTAGAGATTTCTTTATTTGATTATTCTTTGTTAACTTTTGCTTTTTAATTAATTCAAAAATCCAAAAATATTTATTTTATTTTATTTTCATAATTTTTTATCTTAATTGAAATCCTCAATTTCTTTTGCTCTAAATAGTTGTTGAATTTGTGACGTGGTACCTGGTCACCCAATCCTTGAGTTCGACCTCGGTATACTCACCGTGTTTTATTACTTGCTTCGATCCGGTACACTTGCCGGAGCCCATCATAAATCTTCCAAAAAATACAAAAGCAAACCCCAAAAGGCTAAGTATACCAAGTATACTACAAACGTTATAACAAGCCTAAACCAGAATTGAAACCTAAGCCAGCAACTGGTGATAGGTTTTCCAAGAAAGCGGTTACTTGTTATAACTACGGCAAACATGGCCACATGTTATAACTACGGCAAACCTGGCTACATCAGTAAATACTGTAGGCTGAAGAAAAAGATCAAAGAATTAAATCTTGAACCATCAGTTGAGGAATAACTGAATAATCTTTTGATCCAATCAGATACTTCAGACGAATCAGTTGGTGATTTTCCTGAAGATCACAATCAAATCCAACAAGATGACATTGGAAGTCTTAGTTCCAATTCATCTCCTGAGATTAATGTCCCGACAAAAGAGCAAGATCTCCTTTTTGAGGTCATTAATTCAATTTCTGATTCAGAAGAAAGACTGAAATATTTGGATAAGCTTAAATCTTTCATGGAGTCCTCAATGGAAAAGGATTTCAAACGCAAAGGCAAAGTTATAGTCAAAGATCATTTTGACTTCAAACAGATTCTTAAGCGGCTAGATGCTGCTCAACAAACTAAACCCGTCACAATTCCAGATCTCCAGCAAGAGGTTAAGAATTTGAAACAAGAGGTTAAAGAGATCAAGCAAGAACAATCTATTCACAAATTAATTCTATCTCAATTAGCAAAATCTCAATCAGATGAATTTGATTCTGAAGAAAAACAAGAATCAAGTGCTATAAAAAAAGATGAGCATGAAAATCTTACTCTTGATCAGGACAATCAAGATGATGAAGCGTTCCTGAATTTAGTTAATCAATTAAAAATTCAAAAATTCCATATCAAGATCAAAATTATTATTGAAGAATTTGTTCTTGATTCTACAACACTTTTTGATACAGGTGCTGATTCAAATTGTATTCAGGAAGGATTAATTCCTACCAAATACTTTGAGAAAACCTCAGAAAGGTTAAGTGCAGCTAATGGTTCTAAACTTAGAATCAATTATAAGCTGTCAAAGGCATTAATAGAAAATCAAGGTTTCTATGTCGAAACCCCATTTCTATTAGCCAAGAACCTGAAAAATGAAGTGATTCTTGGAACACCGTTCATAAGGTCACTTTTCCCTCTTTCCATTTCACATGATGGAATCACAACTCATCATTTGGGAAAAGATATAGTTTTTCCCTTCATCAAGAAACCAATCTTTCGAGATTTAAATTTTCTCGATTGTAAAATTAACCAAATCAATTTCTTGAAAGAATAAATTTCTTGAGTTACAATTACAACAATCAAACATCAAAGATAAGATACAGATCCTCTTTGATGAAATCCAAAAATCTATCTGTTCTGATTTGCCAATAGCATTTTAGAATAGAAATAAATACGTTGTAGATTTGCCTTATGAACAAGATTTCAATGAAAGGCAAATTCCAACCAAGTCTAGACCAATCCAAATAAATCATGAACTCTTTAGATATTGCCAAAAGGATATTAATGATTTCTTAAAGAAAGGACTAATCAGGGAAAGTAAATCCCCTTGGTCCTGTTATGCCTTTTATGTCAACAAACAAGCAGAAATTGAGCGAGGAACGCCTCGTTTAGTTATCAACTACAAACCTTTAAATCAAGCCCTTAGATGGATAAGATACCCAATTTCTAATAAAAAGGATTTACTTAACCGCTTAAACTAGGCAAAAATATTTTCCAAATTTGACATGAAATCTGGTTATTATCAGATAGAAGTCAAAGAAAGTGACCGTTACAAAACAGCGTTCACTGTTCCTTTTGGGCATTACGAATGGAATGTTATGCCCTTTGGTCTAAAAAATGGTCCTTCAGAATTCCAGAGAATTATGAATGGGATTTCCAATCCATATTCAGACTTTACACTCGTCTACATTGATGATGTTTTAGTACTCTTTTCACAATCCATTGATCAACACTTCAAACATGTGAAAATCTTCATAGGAGTGATCAAAAGAAATTGTTTAGCTGTGTCTAAAACCAAAGTCAGTCTTTTTCAAACAAAAATTAGATTTCTTGGTCATAATATTTACCAAGGGACTATTATTCCAATCAATAGAGCAATTGAATTTGCTGACAAATTTCCGGATCAAATAATAGACAAAACCCAGCTTCAAAGATTCTTAGGTTGTCTAAATTATGTCGCTGATTTTGTTCCTAACCTTAGTAATATCGTCAAACCTTTACATAATCGTCTTAAAAAGGAACCACCTCCTTGGACAGATGAACATACAAAAGTGGGTAAAGTTATTAAGTCGCAGATAAAGAATCTTCCATGTATTTCTCTTCCTGACTTCCTTACTTGTGAATATTTACAGGGTAGGTAAGAGTGTGAGAGTGGCAGAAATGCCAAAAGCAGCAACTTCCTCTGAAAAGGGGAAAGGAAAGGGTAAACTGGTCCTTGCAGGACTCCAACGCCAAGGTGCGTCCAAGCAATCAGGGTCATCGACCAAATCTGGGTCATCAACCCAGAAATCAACAATCAAACTTGGGTCATCAACCCAATCTGGGTCATCAACCCAATCCGGGTCATCAACCCAGCAAACCGCCAAACAGTCAAAAAAAGACTATGGCATCCCTATTCAAACTTTGTTAGCCTTTCAAAATCAAGGCCTAACCAAACTCCCTAAAGGAACTTGGGGTGATAGAGTGGAGGAAGAATCAGGTTCTCCACCCCCTCTCAAAGACCTAATCAAAAAGCTAGCCCAAACAGCTTCTCCTTTAAATGTTGTCAAGCCAGATACAAGATTATCAAAAGACAACACCCAAACTCAAACCCCTGCAACTAACTATGTTGCAAAAAACCAAACACAATTTGTTGTTCAAATGGAACCAGGATTTTGGGATACTAACCCTAACAAAGTTCCAGCCAAAATCTTTCAAAATGGTTCTCATTTTCAACAAACACAATCAAACAAAACCAGAAATTTTTATGAGTTTATATTGATTGATACTGATTCAGTCTCAATTAAACATTATCGAGATCCCAAAGATCAATCAGCATACATTCATTCAACTTTCCGGATTTTAACGGTTTTAACACCTGAACAATTTGGAAAGAATTTAAATATTCGCAAAAAAAATCTCAAACTTTTGATCCCATTGGTTTTAATTACTGGGATTATCAACAAGCTTGGTAAAATGTTTTCTAGTACCAAAACAATCAAAACAAACATTCTTGGTTGATTTATTTCAAAAAGAATGTTAATTACAAATTTCCACATTGGTTCGTCCATTGGTGGAGAATTTTTGGCCCTATCAAACAAATCCTTCCTGCAGAAGTCTTAGAAGGATATCAAACATTTGAAAAATATTTTGACATTAAGCAAAGCCCTTTCCCTGTCAATTTAATATTTTACTCAAAATTCTCCCTGGCTTGGGTGTTCAGCTGGCAATACAAATACCAGAAGCAAGATCGTTATCCTAGTATTTTGCCCATTTTGCGAAGATCAACAAATGTCAAATGGTGGGCTCAGTTCAACTATGTGGCAGCCACCAGTGACAGTGTCAAAACATGGTTCCAACAAAATCCTAAATGGATGAAAGCAGCCAATCCAGAAACTTGCGAATTTCTGAATCAAAGATCGCAAATAGTTTCAGTTTTGGCAGGGTCCAAATCCAAAGAAAGTTTCCTTCAGAATATAGAGACTATCTTAAAACTGGCAAAGGAGGAGATAGCCTCTTCAAAAAAATCATCCCAACAGAAGCTCCCCCAGTCTGATGAAGATGAAGACCAGGAGGATACAAGCCAATGTTTGGATCCATTTTATCAGAATGAAGATGATTTCTATGGAATCAACACAACAGTCAACTTGAGTGATGATGAATAATTCCAGTTACTCAACCGGCAATCTCAAACAATTTTTATGGATTGAATAGTTCCAGTCACCTTCAAGTACTGTTCATTTCCGACAGTCACAGTTCCAGTCAAGATACCGATACTGTTCATCACCGACACTATTCATTACCGATAAAATAGTCCCAGTCAAGTTACTGACACTGTTCATCAATAGTTGCAATAGTATAAGTTATTGTTACCGGTGCTGTTGTAATAGTAAATTTCAATCTTCTTTTAATAGGATTCCAGGCTCAGTTGTTAAGCATCCGAAATTTTAGAGAGAGTTTTAGAGAGAGAAGCTCCGAGTAATCTGAGAGTTATCATTTTGTGAGTTCCTCAGTTTTTCTTCTTCCTATTTTCTTTCTTTCAATCTTGTAGTTTTCAATCTTCCAATCTTGTAGTGTTTTTCAATCTATAAACATAGGGTTTAAAAACATTCTCTTCTCCCTCCACCGGTCCTGGTGAGGCTCTGCCTCCGCTCCGATTTCTTTTTAATTTTTCCAGATCTTGGTCGGTTCTACCACCTTTCTGGGTTTGTGTTTTTATATTTTCTATTTTAACTTCTATAGTATCTGTTTTTATTGTTTTCATATTTTAATCTGCATATTTTAATTAAATTTTGAGAAAAATATTAAATTGACAGGGAAAGGGCTTTCCTTAATGTCAAAATATTTTTCAAATGTTTGATATCCTTCTAAGACTTCTGCAGGAAGGATCTGTTTGATAGGGCCAAAAATTCTCCACCAATGGACGAACCAATGTGGAAATTTGTAATTAACATTCTTTTTGAAATAAATCAACCAATAATGTTTGTTTTGATTGTTTTGGTACCAGAAAACATTTTACCAAGCTTGTTGATAATCCCAGTAATTAAAACCAATGGGATCAAAAGTTTGAGATTTTTTTTTGCGAATATTTAAATTCTTTCCAAATTGTTCAGGTGTTCAAACCATTAAAATTTGGAAAGTTGAATGAGTGTATGCTTATTGATCTTTGGGATCTCGATAATGTTTAATTGAGATTGAATCAGTATCAATCAATATAAACTCATAAAAATTTCTGGTTTTGTTTGATTGTGTTTGTTGAAAATGATAACCGTTTTGAAAGATTTTGGCTGGAACTTTGTTAGGGTTAGTATCCCAAAATCCTGGTTCCATTTGAACAAAAAATTGTGTTTGTTTTTTTGCAACATAGTTAGTTGCAGAGGTTTGAGTTTGGGTGTTGTCGTTTGATAATCTTGTATCTGACTTGACAATATTTAAAGGAGTAGGTGTTTGGGCTAGCTTTTTGATTAGGTCTTTGAGAGGGGGTGGAGAACCTGATTCTTCCTCCACTCTATCACCCCAAATTCCTTTAGCGAGTTTGGTTAGACCTTGATTTTGAAAGGCTAACAAAGTTTGAATAGGGATGCCGGAGTCTTCTTTTGTCTGTTTGGCGGTTTGCTGGGTTGATGACCTAGATTGGGTTGATGACTCAAGTTTGATTGTTGGTTTCTGGGTTGATGACCCAGATTTGGTCGATGACCCTGATTGCTTGGACTCACCTTGGCGTTGGAGTCCTGCAAGGACTAGTTTACTCTTTCCCTTCCCTTTTTTAGAGGAAGTTGTTGTTTTTGGCATTTCTGCCACTCTCACAATCTTACCTACCCTGTAAATATTCATGAGTAAGGAAGTCAGGAAGAGAACTAGAAGAGCCTTTGAGAAATTCAATTTGAAAATCAAAAGCACTTAAAATTGCTTGCCATCAGGCAAAAATTTGTTTTGATGCCAAGTTTTTAACATCTTTTTCTAAAATATCTTTTGCAGATTTACAATCTACTCTAACCAAAATTTTTTGATTAAGTAAATCAGATTGAAATTTCGAAATGCATAAAACTATTGCCAAAATCTCTTTTTTGACAGTAGAATAATTTTCTTGTGCATAATTCCAATGTTTAGTAGTATATGCAATGATATGCTCTCTTTCTGGAATTCTTTGTTTCAAAATACGGCCATAACCAATGTCAGAAGCATCAGTCACAACAATTTTGAAGGCAGAAGGGTTTGGAAGATAAAAGACATGGAAGATTCTTTATCTGCGACTTAATAACTTTACCCGCTTTTGTATGTTCATCCGTCCAAGGAGGTGGTTCCTTTTTAAGACGATTATGTAAAGGTTTGATGATATTGCTAAGGTTAGGAACAAAATCAGTAACATAGTTTAGACAACCTAAGAATTTTTGAAGCTGGGTTTTGTCTATTATTGGATCCGGAAATTTGTCAGCAAATTCAATTGCTCTATTGATTGGAATAATAGTCCCTTGGTAAATATTATGACCAAGAAATATAATTTTTATTTGAAAAAGACTGACTTTGGATTTAGACAAAGCTAAACCATTTCTTTTGATCACTCCTATGAAGATTTTCACATGTTTGAAGTGTTGATCAAAGAGAAAAGACTAAAACATCATCAATGCAGACGAGTGTAAAGTCTAAATATGGATTGAAAATCTCATTCATAATTCTCTGGAATTCTGAATGAGCATTTTTTAGACCAAAGGGCATAACATTCCATTCGTAATGCCCAAAAGGAACAGTGAACGCTGTTTTGTAACGGTCACCTTCTTTGACTTCTATTTGATAATAACCAGATTTTATGTCAAATTTGGAAAATATTTTTGCCTAGTTTAGATGGTTAAGCAAATCCTTTTTATTAGGAATTGAGTATCTTATCCATCTAAGGGCTTGATTTAAAGGTTTGTAGTTGATACCTAAATGAGGCGTTCCTTTCTCAATTTCTGCTTGTTTGTTGACATAAAAGGCAGAATAGGACTAAGGGGATTTACTTTCCCTGATTAGTCCTTTCTTTAAGAAATCATTAATTTCCTTTTGACAATATCTAAGGAGTTCATGATTCATTTGGATTGGTCTAGACTTGGTTGGAATTTGCCTTTCATTGAAATCTTGTTCATAAGGCAAATCTACAAAGTATTTCTTTCTATTCCAAAATGTTGTTGGCAAATCAGAACAGGTAGATTTTTGGATTTTATCAAAGAGGATTTGTATCTTATCTTTGATGTTTGGTTGTTGTAATTGTAACCATTCTTAAAAGAAATTTCTTCTTTCAAGAAATTGATTTGGTTAATTTTACAATCGAGAAAATTTAAATCTCGAATGATTGGTTTCCTGATGAAGGGAAAAACTATATCTTTTCCCAAATGTTGAGTTGTGATTCCATCATGTGTAATGGAAAGAGGGAAAAGTGACCTTATGAACGGTGTTCCAAGAATCACTTCATTTTTCTGGTTCTTGACTAATAGAAATGGGGTTTCGACATGGAAACCTTGATTTTCTATTAATGCCTTTGACAACTTATAATTGATTCTAAGTTTAGAACCATTAGCTGCACTTAACCTTTCTAAGGTTTTCTCAAAGTATTTGGTAGGAATTAATCCTTCCTGAATACAATTTGAATTAGCACCTGTATAAAAAAATGCTGTAGAATCAAGAACAAATTCTCCAATAATAATTTTGATCTCGATATGGAATTTTTGAATTTTTAATTGATTAACTAAATTCAGGAACGCTTCATCATCTTGATTGTCCTGATCAACAGTAGGATTATCATGCTCATCGTTTTTGATAGCACTTGATTCTGGTTTGTCTTCAGAATAAGATTCATCTGATTGAGCTTCTTCTAATTGAGACAGAATTAATTTGTGAACAGATTGTTCTTGCTTGATCTCTTTAACCTCTTGTTTCAAATTCTTAATCTCTTACTGGAGATCTTGAATTGTGTTGGGTTTAGTTTGTTGAGCAGCATCTAGTCGCTTAAGAATCTGTTTGAAGTCAAAATGATCTTTGACTATAACTTTGCCTTTGCTTTTGAAATCCTTTTCTGTTGAGGACCCCGTGGAAGATTTATGCTTATCCAGATATTTTCGTCTTTCTTCTAGATCAGAAATTGAATTAATGACCTCAAAAAGGAGATCTTGCTCCGTTGTTTGGACATTAATCTCAGGAGATGAATCGGAACTAAGACTTCCAATGTCTTTTTGTTGGATTTGATTGAGATATTCAGTAAAATCACCATCTAATTCGTGTGAAGTATCTGATTGGATCAAAAGATTATTCAGTTGTTCCTCAACTGATGGTTCAAGATTTAATTCTTTGATCTTTTTCTTCAGTCTACAGTATTAATTAATGTGGCCAGGTTTGCCGCAGTTATAACAGGTAACCGCTTTCTTGGAAAACCTATCACCAGTTGGTGGCTTAGGTTTAAATTCTGGTTTAGGCTTGTTATACCAAATTGTTCCCAAAAAAACCCTAAATCCTTTCTAGCGACCTTTTCTTTTTTGAACTGATCTCGGACTTTGTCTTCCTTACAAAGTCTTGCCCCTATTTTTTGGGTGACTGCAATGAGTTGTCCATAACTCAATTGCTCATACGGAATATTTCCATCTAGAGATTGGGCTATAAGCTCATCTTTTACGAATCACCTAAAGCTGTTGGTAGACCTGCAATGAACTTTTCCTTCCAGAATCTATTCTGGCAATCTTCTCCAGTGTAAACACTAGTTAGGAAAGTATCTTTATACCACCTAAAACTGGATAACGATCTACACTTAAGATTGGACAATAAATCAGCAAATCTATCCTTCCAAGTGGAAGAATTGCCCATAAAGTGTCTGCATATTGAGAAGATTAAGGGGTTGACAGCATCTGGAATAGTTTCACCGTCATTATCAAGAATTGGATTTCCATCGGTGTCAGTTTTGATTGCTGAAAACATCTGCTCTTTCTGTATTTCAGAGAAAGAGTAATCCAGCCAACCTTTTAGTTGACCCGTGAATCCAGCAGTCAAAATATTGCAAATGGCTTCTTCTGAGCAATCATTTTGAGTTTGATATACTGTAGCCGTCATCGTCATGTGCTGCATTATTTGAAGGATTTGGTATTCCGCTTGACCATCTATGTTCCATTCATAGATGTTGTTAGCATTGAAGCTTTTGAAAGTTGGAGACTTTTCCTCAAGAAGCAGATCTGGAGGAGTTACTCTAGGATAGTAAAGTTTTAAAGCTTTTTTTTCCATGATTGTGTAAAAACTGGATTAAGATTGATCTGGGGTTTTTCAAAAGGTTTTGATTTAGATGTACTGGTCACAGATTTTGTTTCTGAGCCATCTTCATTATGACATTTATGGTTGGTTCTTTGTTCCTTATTAATGGTCGTCCTTCTTGATTAACAATGTTAGATGGAGACTCTGGAACACTTAATTGTTTTAGTTTTTCTTCGATTTTTTTGATAAATTTTCGTTTTTCCTTTTTTATCTCAGGGTTGAGGAGAAGTTTCAAACTTTCTCCGACCTTCTTATTAACCTTGGAAGGTTTAAACAGGGGTTTTTATAAGGGAGGTCTTTCTAAGGGACTATCTTTCTTAATCCCAGAAGTAGATGCATGGGTGGATGTATCTTTTTTAACCAAATGTTCCCCTAGAGTTTGTAGGTATTTATTTTTATAGTTTGATTGCTCCATTAACTTGTTAATTTCATGAGTTGAGATTGCTTCATCAGTACTTTTTGATTTGAACGGAGCAGGCATAATTGGTTTGTTGGTGCTAGGTTCTTTAACACCAGGGAGTTGGAAAGTGTTATTTGGTGGTAACTCTGTTTTAACTAACTCACCATTTTTCAAATACCATATTGTAATGACATTGTTGATTTTATCAACATCTATGTTTGTTTTCCAAGGATAGATAATTTGATTTTTGACTGCATAAGCATGAAACCAGCAAAAAAATAAAACTTTTATCTTAACATTGTTAAGAAATTGATAATATTCTTCCTCAATATTAATATAATTTTATTAATAGATATTGTATTTTACATCATATTCGATTTGATGAGATGTTAAGTGTGGTTTTAATCTTGATACAAGATAGTCAACACCATCTAATACATTCTGAATTGAAATTAAATTCACAATGTCTAGATAATTCATTACATGAAATTTGAATCGTCAAGTCGAAGGAGTCAATGTCGTCCAGACCTTCAAAAATATCCAGCATTTGTGTAGATTCAGTTGCTTCCCGAGGTTGGGGTTAAACATTATTTTGCACTCCACTATTGATTCCGGCATTAGGAATGGATGGATGTCCACTTTGTTTGTTTGGAAGCATAATGGGTTGTTCAATGTCCAGTTGAAGACGCCACTGTTGAGTTGATCCGCAGTTAACCACTCCCCTGTGCATGAATCCAACTCTGCACCCGATATGCGAGTAAAAAGAGCAACCAAAAGGCAGATCAACTCTCCTTCTTCTAATTCTTCGTGGTTTTTTAGCAACTCTGTGCCGCACCTTAATGTTTGGTGGACTCGTATTTAAAATAAAGGTGCATTTAAAAACACGAATTCACAATTGCATATGGTCCAATCTTTTAAAGACGAGTTTTTTGGCTTCTCAAGGAAGTATCGGTAACTGGACCCATCACCTGGATTGCATAGCACGATTGCCGGGATACCGCCTTTAATTTGAACTGGATTGCCGTACTTACAGTTTGTTTGCCAGTCTTGTTGAGCGCCAAGTAATTCTTTCCAATGTTTCATTTTCAAATAATTGGGACTAACATCATCAATGACGTTATACAAAGAATTGTTATTATAAACTTTTAAATTAAAATCTAAATGCCCACATAAATAGTTATGTGGACCTAATGAACGGGCCCACATAGTCTTCCCTATCCTACTAGCACCCTCAATGATTATGCTCTTGGGTCTTTCCGGCTGCGTAGCGGCACCATCTTCAAATAATAAATTGTCACCCAGCCATTGTTGCATATCATCTGTTATGGAGAAAGATGTGAACCTGGGAACGTATTCGATCCGTGGTGGAGTGAAAATGCTATCTAAATTACTATTTAAATTATGAAACTGTAAAACAAATGATTTAGGATCTAGCTCCTTAATGACATTTAATGCCTCGTATTTATTACCGGAATATGCTTTTGCATATACCTCCTGTATCGATTGTTGACCACCACGAGCACTTCAAGCATCTACCTGGAATTCTCCCCAATCGACGAATACTCCTTCCTTTTCGATATACTGTTTAACATCGGAACTTGATTTAGCTCCCTGAATGTACGGATGGAAATGTGCTGGCCTGGTTGAGGATACCAGGTCAAAGAATCTTGGATTCTTGCAGTCAAACTTTCCTTCGAACTGGATGAGGATGTGGAGATGAGGGTTCCCATCTTTGTGGTGTTCTTGGCAGACACGGATGAATTTTTTGTTGACAGGTGTCTGTAGGTTTTGTAATTGGGAAAGAGCGTCTGAAGGAGACAATGAACAACTTGGATAAGTAATAAAAAAAAATTTAGCATAAACCCTGAACCTATTAGGTGGTGCCATGTGGCAGACTCAATCGGTGTCTGGAGGAACTTAAAAACCCCAAATGAATCGATGGATGGTGTCCAATATATACTCGAGACACCAATGGCATTATCGTGAATACTATAACTCCTATATTGGGCCTTGGGCCTAAAAGCCACTGAAGCCCAATGCGGCCATCCGTTATAATATTACCAGATCGCCGCCCTCTGGTGGATTTAAAATAAAGTTAAATTTATTTGTTGGTACAAGAATTAAAGTTATGACAACCAATAGTATATCATCGTTGATTTATAATAATATCGTATCTATCGATTTATTGGGTGTTGTGACGAGTTTATTACTTTTATACAAAAATGTGCTCTCCTCTTGAATTAATTATATGTTCTAAAGAAGTTTGTGCTAAGTGTTTTCTTCGACAGATTTCTATACTTGATACAGAGAAGGGTTCAAATCATGTCATCAAGTGGATCAATGCGTTACAAGAGGAGGTTACTGGAATATTTCAGGGCATCAAAGAAGCAGGCAAGTGCCCGCCTGAAAACCGGTATGATGACAACTCGTCCAACATATAATTATAGGATTCAACGTAATTTGTGATTTATTAGAGGAGGTTCTTATAGGACTGCTGCTCAACAAACTACTACTGGTTCTACAACTGATATAATTTTTGGTGTTGGTGGAACATCATACCGTCTATCAAGAATTGAGTTAAATACGCCACCTTATAGACGTCATTCTGACACCAATGGCAATATCGTTAATATTGAACTCCTATATTGTGAATTCGTGTTTTTGAGTGCACCTTTATTTTAAATATGAGTCCACCAAACATTAAGGTGCAGCACAGAGTTGCTAAAAAACCACGAAGAATTAGAAGAAGGAGAGTTGATCTGCCTTGTGGTTGCTCTTTTTACTCGTATACCGGGTGCAGAGATGGATTCAAGCACAGAGGAGTGGTTAACCGCGGATCAACTCAACAATGGCGTCTTTATCTGGACACTGAACAACCCATTATGCTTCCAAGCAACCAAAGTGGACATCCATCCATTCCTAATGCCGGAATCAATAGTGGAGTGCAAAATAATGGTCAACCACAACTTCAGGATGCAACTAAATCTACACAAATGCTGGATATTTTTGAAGGTCTGGACGACATTGACTCCTTCGACTTCTGGCTTTAATAGACGATTCAAATTTCATGTAATGAATTATCTAGACAATGTGAATGTAATTTCAATTCAGAATTTATTAGATGGTGTTGACTATTTTGTACCAAGATTTAAACCACACATAACATCTCATCAAATCGAATATGATGTAAAATACAATATCTAGTAATAAAATTACATTACATTGTTCGAGAATTAAAATACATTGTCCATTGTAATGTAGCGTTAATTTATTTTTCTTTATTCACAACATACAAATAAATTGCTCCTTTCTGAATGTTGGACAGATCTCCACTTGTGCCTTCCTTGTAATCCGTGTTCACTTTAAATTTAAAATACTTGTTCCAATCATACGTCAATCGACCTGTACTGTAAGTTGTGTCTCCCCACATTTCAAAATTTTGCCTTCCCAAAGTCCTGAAACGATCTTTATTACACGGTTCAATCATAGCTGTAGCAGGATTCTCGCATGATATTCGATACACATTTTGAACTGATGGAATGGTTGAATCTTGTCGGTAATCAACAACTAAGAAAATGTAAACACTGACTTGTGTCTTATCATTCTGTGAATTATTATATAATTTAAACCGACAACGAGCGACAAATCCTGTATATTTGATTTTGTCAGAATGACAACTATAAGGTGGCGTATTTAACTCAATTCCTGATAGATGGTATGATGTACCACCAACACCAAAAACTATATCAATTGTAGAACCAGTAGTAGTTTGTTGAGCAGCAGTCCTATAAGGACCTCCTCTAATAAATCGCAAATTACGTTGAATCCTAAAATTATATGTTGGACGAGTTGTCATCATACTGGTTTTGAGGCAGGCTCTTGCCTTCTTCTTTGATGCCCTGAAATATTCCGGTAACCTCCTCTTGTAACGCATTGATCCATTGGATGACATGATTTGAACCTTTCTCTGTAGCAAGTATAGAAATCTGTCGAAGAAAACACTTAGCACAAACTTCTTTAGAACATATAATTAATTGAAGAGACGAACACATTTTTCTGTAAAAGTAATAAACTCATCACAACACCAAATAAATAGAAAGATACGATATTATTATAAATCAACAGCGATATACTATTGGTTGTCATAACTTTAATTCTAGTACGGACAAATAACATTAACTTTATTTTAAATCAACCAGAGGGCGGCCATCCGGTAATATTATAACGGATGGACGCATTGGGCTTTAGTAGCTTTTAGGCCCAAGGCCCAATTTAGAAGTTCTAGTATTCACGATAATGCCATTGGTGTCTAAGGTATTTATAGGACATCATCCACCGGTTCATTTGGAGCTTAAGTTCCACCAGACACCGATTGAGTCTGCCACATGGCACCACCTAATAGGTTCAGGGTTTATGCTAAATTTTTTTTATTACTTATCCACGTTGTTCATTGTCTCCTTCAGACGCTCTTTCCCAATTACAAAACCTACAGACAGCTGTCAACAAAAAATTCATCCGTGTCTGCCAAGACCACCACGAAGATGGGAACCCTCATCTCCACGTCCTCATCCAGTTTGAAGGAAAGTTCGACCGCAAGAATCCAAGATTCTTCGACCTGGTATCCTCAACCAGGTCAGCACATTTCCATCCAAACATTCAGGGAGCTAAATCAAGTTCCGATGTTAAACAGTATATCGAAAAGGAAGGAGTATTCATCGACTAGGGAGAATTCCAGGTAGATGCTAGAAGTGCTCGTGGTGGTCAACAATCAATACAAGAGGTATATGCAAAAGCATTGAACTCCGGTAATAAATACGAGGCATTAAATGTCATTAAGGAGCTAGATCCTAAATCATTTGTTTTACAGTTTCATAATTTAAACAGTAATTTAGATCGTATTTTCACTCCACCACGGACCGAATATGTTCCCAGGTTCACATCTTTCTCCATAACAGATGATATGCAACAATGGCTGGGTGACAATTTATTATTGGAAGATGGTGTCAATGCGGGGCCAGAAAGACCCAAGAGCATAATCATTGAGGGTGCTAGTAGGACAGGGAAGACTATGTGGGCCCGTTCATTAGGTCCACATAACTATTTATGTGGACATTAAGATTTTAATTTAAAAGTTTATAATAACAACTCTTTGTATAACGTCATTGATGATGTCAGTCCCAATTATTTGAAAATGAAACATTGGAAAGAATTACTTGGCGCTCAACATGACTGGCAAACAAACTGTAAGTACGGCAAGCCAGTTCAAATTAAAGGCGGTATCCCGACAATCGTTCTATGCAATCCAGGTGATGGGTCTAGCTACCGAGACTTCCTTGAGAAGCCAGAAAACTCTTCTTTAAAAGAGTGGACCATATGCAATTGTGAATTCGTGTTTTTGAGTGCACCTTTATTTTAAATATGAGTCCACCAAACATTAAGGTGCAGCACAAAGTTGCTAAAAAACCACGAGGAATTAGAAGAAGGAGAGTTGATCTGCCTTGTGGTTGCTCTTTTTACTCGCATACCGAGTGTAGAGATGGATTCATGCACAGGGGAGTGGTTAACCGCGGATCAACTCAACAGTGGCGTCTTTATCTGGACACTGAACAACCCATTATGCTTCCAAGTAACCAAAGTGGACATCCATCCATTCCTAATGCCGGAATCAATAGTGGAGTGCAAAATAATGTTCAACCACAACCTTAGGATGCACCTAAATCTACACAAATGCTGGATATTTTTGAAGGTCTGGACGACATTGACTCTGTCGACTTCTGGCTTTAATAGACGATTCAAATTTCATGTAATGAATTATCTAGACAATGTGAATGTAATTTCAATTTAGAATGTATTAGATGGTGTTGACTATTTTGTATGAAGATTAAAACCACACATAACATCTCATCAAATCGAATATGATGTAAAATACAATATCTATTAATAAAATTACATTACATTGTTCGAGAATGAAAATACATTGTCCATTGTAATGTAGCGTTAATTTCTTTTTCTTTATTCACAACATACAAATAAATTGCTCCTTTATGAATGTTGGACATATCTCCACTTGTGCCTTCCTCGTAATCCGTATTCACTTTAAATTTAAAATACTTGTTCCAATCATATGCCAATCGACCCATACTGTAAGTTGTGTCTCCCCACATTTCAAATTTTTGCCTTCCCAAAGTCCTGAAACGGTCTTTATTACACGGTTCAATCATAGCTGTAGCTGGATTCTCGCATGATATTCGATACACATTTTGAAGTGATGGAATGGTTGAATCTGGTCTGTAATCAGTAACTAAGAAAATGTAAACACTGACTCGTGTCTTATCATTACGTGAATTATTAGATAATTTAAACCGACAACGAGCGACAAATCCTGTATATTGGATTTTGTCAGAATGACGACTATAAGGTGGCGTATTTAACTCAATTCCTGATATATGGTATGATGTACCACCAACACCAAAAACTGTATCAGTTGTAAAACCAGTAGTAGTTTATTGAGCAGCAGTCCTATAAGGACCTCCTCTAATAAATCGCAAATTACGTTGAATCCTAAAATTATATGTTGGACGAGTTGTCATCATACTGGTTTTGAGGCAGGCTCTTGCCTTCTTCTTTGATGCCCTGAAATATTTCGGTAACCTCCTCTTGTAACGCATTGATCCATTGGATGACATGATTTGAACCTTTCTCTATAGCAAGTTTAGAAATCTGTCGAAGAAAACACTTAGCACAAACTTCTTTAGAACATATAATTAATTGAAGAGTCGAACACATTTTTATGTAAAAGTAATAAACTCATCACAACACCCAATAAACAGAAAGATACGATATTATTATAAATCAACGGCGATATACTATTGGTTGTCATAACTTTAATTCTAGTACGGACAAATAACTTTAACTTTATTTTAAATCCACCAGCGGACGGCCATCCGGTAATATTATATTGAATGGCCGCATTGGGCTTCAGTGGCTTTTAGTCCCAAGTCCCAATATGGGAGTTATAGTATTCATGATAATGCCATTGGTGTCTCGAGTATATATAGGACACCATCCACTGATTCATTTGGAGTTTTTAAGTTCCACCAGACACCGATTGAGTCTGCCACATGGCTGCACCTAATAGGTTCAGGGTTTATGCTAAATTTTTTTTTTATTACTAATCCACGTTGTTCATTGTCTCCTTCAAACGCTCTTTCCCAATTACAAAACCTACAGACACCTATCAACAAAAAATTCATCCGTGTCTGCCAAGAACACCACGAAGATGGGAACCCTCATCTCCACGTCCTCATCCAGTTCGAAGGAAAGTTCGACTGCAAGAATCCAAGATTCTTCGACCTGGTATCCTCAACCAGGTCAGCACATTTCCATCCGAACATTCAGGGAGCTAAATCAAGTTCCGATGTTAAACAATATATCGAAAAGGAAGGAGTATCCGTCGACTGGGGAGAGTTCCAGGTAGATGCTAGAAGTGGTCGTGGTGGTCAACAATAAATACAGGAGGTATATGCAAAAGCATTGAACTCCGGTAATAAATACGAGGCATTAAATGTCATTAAGGAGCTAGATCCCAAATCATTTGTTTTACAGTTCCAAAATTTAAATAGTAATTTAGATCGCATTTTCACTCCACCACGGACCGAATATGTTCCTAGGTTCACATATTTCTCCATAACAGATGATATGCAACAATGACTGGGTGACAATTTATTATTCGAAGATGGTGCCATTGCGCGGCCGGAAAGACCCAAGAGCATAATCATTGAAGGTGCTAGTAGGACAGGGAAGACTATGTGGGCCCGTTTATTAGGTCCACATAACTATTTATGTGGACATTAAGATTTTAATTTAAAAGTTTATAATAACAACTCTTTGTATAACGTCATTGATGATGTCAGTCCCAATTATTTGAAAATGAAACATTGGAAAGAATTACTTGGCGCTCAACATGACTGGCAAACAAACTGTAAGTAGGGCAAGCCAGTTCAAATTAAAGGCTGTATCCTGGCAATCATGCTATGCAATCCAGGTGATGGGTAAAGCTACCGAGACTTCCTTGAGAAGCCAGAAAACTCGTCTTTAAAAGAGTGGACCATAAGCAATTGTGAATTCGTGTTTTTGAATGCACCTTTATTTTAAATACGAGTCCACCAAACATTAAGGTGCGGCACAAAGTTGCCAAAAAACCACGAAGAATTAGTAGAAGTAGAGTTGATCTGCCTTGTGGTTGCTCTTTTTACTCGTATACCGGGTGCAGAGATGGATTCAAGCACAGGGGAGTGGTTAACCGCGGATCAACTCAACAATGGCGTCTTTATCTGGACACTGAACAACCCATTATGCTTCCAAGCAACCAAAGTGGACATCCATCCATTCCTAATGCCGGAATCAATAGTGGAGTGCAAAATAATGGTCAACCACAACTTCAGGATGCAACTAAATCTACACAAATGCTGGATATTTCTGAAGGTCTGGACGACAATGACTCCTTCGACTCCTGGCTTTAATAGACGATTGAAATTTCATGTAATGAATTATCTAGACAATGTGAATGTAATTTCAATTCAGAATGTATGAGATGGTGTTGACTATTTTGTATCAAGATTAAAACCACACATAACATCCCATCAAATCGAATATGATGTAAAATACAATATCCATTAATAAAATTACATTACATTGTTCGAGAATTAAAATACATTGTCCATTGTAATGTAGCGTTAATTTCTTTTTCTTTATTCACAACATACAAATAAATTGCTCCTTTCTGAATGTTGGACAGATCTCCACTTGTGCCTTCCTCGTAATCCGTGTTCACTTTAAATTAAAAATACTTGTTCCAATCATAAGTCAATCGGCCCGTACTGTAAGTTGTGTCTCCCCACATTTCAAATTTTTGCCTTCCCAAAGTCCTGAAACGATCTTTATTACATGGTTGAATCATAGCTGTAGCAAGATTCTCGCATGATATTCGATACACATTTTGAAGTGATGGAATGACTGAATCTGGTTTGTAATCAGCCACTAAGAAAATGTAAACATTGACTTGTGTCTTATCATTCCGTGAATTATTAGATAATTTAAACCGACAACGAGCGGCGAATCCTGTATATTGGATTTTGTCCGAATGACGACTATAAGGTGGCGTATTTAACTCAATAAATGATAGATGGTATGATGTACCACCAACACCAAAAACTGTATCAGTTGTAGAACTAGTAGTAGTTTGTTGAGCAGCAGTCCTATAAGGACCTCCTCTAATAAATCGTAAATTACGTTGAATCCTATAATTATATGTTGGACGAGTTGGCATCATACCAGTTTTCAGGCGGGCACTTGCCTGCTTCTTTGATACCCTGAAATATTCCGGTAACCTCCTCTTGTAACGCATTGATCCACTGGATGACATGATCTGAACCCTTCTCTGTAGCAAGTATACAAATCTGTCAAAGAAAACACTTAGCGTAAACTTCTTTAGAACATATAATTAATTGAAGAGATGAACACATTTTTCTATAAAAGTAATAACCTCGTCACAACACCCAATAAATAGATAGATACAATATTATTATAAATCAACGGCAATATACTATTGGATGTCATAACTTTAATTCTAGAACGAACAAATAACTTTAATTATATTTTAAATCCACCAGCGGGCGGCCATCCGGTAATATTATAACGGATGGCCGCATTGGGCTTCAGTGGCGTTTAGGCCCAAGGCCCAATATGGTAGTTATAGTAGTCACGATAATGCCATTGGTGTCTCGAGTATATATAGGATACCATCCACCGATTCATTTGGAGTTTTTAAGTTCCACCAGACACCGATTGAGTCTGCCACATTACACCACCTAATAGGTTCAGGGTTTATGCTAATTATTTTTTATTACTTATCCACGTTGTTCATTGTCTCCTTCAGACGCTCTTTCCCAATTACAAAACCTACAGACAACCGTCAACAAAAAATTCGTCCGTGTTTGCCAAGAACCCCAAGAAGATAGGAACCCTCATCTCCAAGTCCTTATCCAGTTCGAAGGAAAGTTCGACTGCAAGAATCCAAGATTCTTCGACCTGGTATCCTCAACCAGGTCAGCACATTTCCATCCGAACATTCAGGGAGCTAAATGAAGTTCAGATGTTAAACAGTATATTGAAAAGGAAGGAGTATTCGTCGACTGGGGAGAATTCCAGGTAGATGCTAGAAGTGCTCGTGGTGGTCAACAATCAATACAGGAGGTATATACAAAAGCATCGAACTCCGGTAATAAATACGAGGAATTAAATGTTATTAAGGAGCTAGATCCTAAATCATTTGTTTTACAGTTTCATAATTTAAATAGTAATTTAGATCGTATTTTCACTCCACCACGGACCGAATATGTTCCCAGGTTCACATCTTTCTCCATAACAGACGATATGCTACAATGGCCGGGTGACAATTTATTATTTGAAGATGGTGCCGCTGTGCGGCCGGAAAGACCCAAGGGCATAATCATTGAGGGTGCTAGTAGGGCAAGGAAGACTATGTGGGTCCGTTCAATAGGTCCACCTAACTATTTATGCGGACATTTAGATTTTAATTTAAAAGTTTATAATAACAACTCTTTGTATAACGTCATTGATGATGTCAGTCCCAATTATTTGAAAATGAAACATTGGAAAGAATTACTTGGTGCTCAACATGACTGGCAAACAAACTGTAAGTACGGCAAGCCAGTTCAAATTAAAGGCAGTATCCCAGCAATCGTGCTATGCAATCCAGGTGATGGGTCCAGCTATCGAGACTTCCTTGAGAAGCCATAAAACTCGTCTTTAAAAGAATGGACCATTTGCAATTGTGAATTCGTGTTTTTGAATGCATCTTTATTTTAAATATGAGTCCACCAAACATTAAGGTGCAGCACAGAGTTGCTAAAAAACCACGAAGAATTAGAAGAAGGAGAGTTGATCGGCCTTGTGGTTGCTCTTTTTACTCGTATATCGGGTGCAGAGTTGGATTCACGTACAGGGGAGTGGTTAACTGCGGATCAACTCAACAGTGGTGTCTTTATCTGGACATTGAACAACCCATTATGCTTCCAAACAACCAAAGTGGACATCCATCCATTCCTAATGCCGGAATCAATAGTGGAGTGCAAAATAATGTTCAACCACAACCTCAGGAAGCAACTGAATCTACACAAATGCCGGATATTTTTGAAGGTCTGGACGACATTGGCTCCTTCGACTTCTGGCTTTAATAGACGATTGAAATTTCATGTAATGAATTATCTAGACAATGTGAATGTAATTTCAATTCAGAATGTATGAGATGGTGTTAACTATTTTGTACCAAGATTAAAACCACACATAACATCTCATCAAATCGAATGTGATGAAAAATACAATATTTATTAATAAAATTACATTACATTGTTCGAGAATGAAAATGCATTGTCCATTGTAATATAGCGTTAATTTCTTTTTCTTTATTCACAACATACAAATAAATTGCTCCTTTCTGAATGTTGGACAGATCTCCACTTGTGCCTTCCTTTTAATCCGTGTTCACTTTAAATTTAAAATATTTATTCCAACCATACGTCAATCGGCCCATACTGTAAGTTGTGTCTCCCCACATTTCAAATTTTCTTCTTCCCAAAGTCCTGAAACGATCTTTATTACACGGTTTAATAATAGCTGTAGCAGGATTCTCGCATGATATTCGATACACATTTTGAAGTGATGGAATGGTTGAATCTGGTCTGTAATCAGCAACTAAGAAAATGTAAACACTGACTCGTGTCTTATCATTCCTTGAATTATTGGATAATTTAAACCGACAACGAGCGGCAATGCCTGTATATTGGATTTTGTCAGAATGACGACTATAAGGTGGGGTCTTTAACTCAACTCCTGATAGATGGTATGATGTACCACCAACACCAAAAACTGTATCAGTTGTAGAACCAGTACTAGTTTGTTGAGCAGCAGTCCTATAAGGACCTCCTCTAATAAATCGCAAATTATGTTGAATCCTATAATTATATGTTGGACGAGTTGTCATCATACCGGTTTTCAGGCGGGCACTTGCCTGCTTCTTTGATGCCCTGAAATATTCCGGTAACCTCCTCTTGTAACGCATTGATCCACTGGATGACATGATTTGAACCCTTCTCTGTAGCAATTATAGAAATCTATCGAAGAAAACACTTAGCACAAACTTCTTTAGAACATATAATTAATTGAAGAGAAGAACACATTTTTATATAAATGTAATAACCTCGTCACAACACCCAATAAATAGATAGATACGATATTATTATAAGTCAACGGCGAAATACTATTGGTTCTCATAACTTTAATTCTAGTACCGACAAATAACTTTAACTTTATTTTAAATCCACCGGCGGCCATCCGGTAATATTATAACGGATGGCCACATTGGGCTTCATTGGCTTTTAGGCCCAAGGCCCAATATGGGAGTTATAGTATTCATGATAAACCATTGGTGTCTCGAGTATATATAGGACACCATTCACCGATTCATTTGGAATTTTTAAGTTCCACCAGACATCGATTGAGTTTCCCACATGGCACCACCTAATAGGTTCAGGGTTCATGCTAAATTTTTTTTATTACTTATCCACGTTGTTCATTGTCTCCTTCAGACGCTCTTTCCCAATTACAAAACCTACAGACATCCACCAACAAAAAATTCATCCGTGTCTGCCAAGAACACGACGAAGACGGGAACCTTCTGTTAAGTCTCTAAAATGTATGATGTCCATTTCCCTAAGTTTTGATGAGAACTAAACATTAGTTAATGATTTAATTAACCTTCATATTGGTTGCTAACCTGTCTATCTAGTGTACAGATTAAAACTATAAGAATCATCTATCTGCTCATAAGTGACTACATGTCTGGATAAGCGAAAGTCAACCTGTCTATTGACTATGATTATTGACTTCTTTCAAGATACGTCTTCAACCTGTCACCTCACGAGTTCCTACACTTGTTTGAGGTTACTCGTTGAAGAATCAAGGACCAAACAAGCTTTTGTTGTCTGTCCCATCAGAAAGAGACTTGAAACCTTCTCTCCCACTCAGTCTCACGCCTATCAAGAAAAGTCAGAAGTTACTCTCTCAAGCAACCTCGGTTATCAGAACCAAAGACCAGTTAAAGAATGCTTCCAACATGCTTTACTCCCTAGTAACTTTGGTCCTTACACGAAAAGGGAATTGTACTCGGCAAAGTACAAAAATCTCTCTGCACAACTCTGATATGACTGTATCACGATGCATAAAGCCACGATCCTTCATGTTAGAGTACAATCAACGTTCCTATTGCATTAATGGCTGCCCAGAATGACTCTATTGCATTTAATGAAGTTCCGCTTGAAGCCAACATCTGAGGGAATGTCTCTAACGGATCCTAAATGCTTGAAGACTATAAATACAGAAGTCATTGAAGATGAAGTATAGAGAATACACATATCATTAAAAATCCATTACTCTGCGCATTAATATCTTCATTCTTTCATTCTATATTCTTCAATCATTTGAAGTTATTACGCAGACGTTCCTAAGCTTTACATTTAAACCACTCTCTGAGTGTTAGTCAAATATCTGTCTGTCTGAAATTGTATTTATTACAAACCAAATCTCTCAACCAAACCTGAGTGAGCCTGAAGAGGCTTGGTGTGCAAAGAATACTTGTCTTGGAGCCTGAAGAGGCTAGGTGTGCAAAGAATACCTGTCTTGGAGCCTGAAGAGGCTAGGTGTGCAAGCAATACTTGGAGTTCGTAACCTGATTGGTTATAGTGGATAAAACTTGGTGCTGCCAAGGACTGGACGTAGCTCTTTGCTTTGAAGAGTGAACCAGGATAAATAACTGTGTCAATCTCTCTTTCCTTATAAACTCTTTAGTTGCCTTAGTTTTCTTATCCGTTTATCAAGTGGTGTGTTTGTCTAAGTCACTGTTAAAATTTCATCAGATAGGTCACCTGTCTATCCTGTATCTTTCCACTTGTCTGAACTAAGCTTCTGTATGCGAAAAGATTTCAACTTTGTTTAAATTCTGATAAACACAATTCAACCCCCCTTCTCGTGTTTATAGTTGTCTATTTCACCCTCATCTCCACATCCTCATCCAGTTCGAAGGAAAGTTCGACGGCAAGAATCCAAGATTCTTCAACCTGGTATCCTCAACCAGGTCAGCACATTTCCATCCGAACATTCAGGGAGCTAAATCAAGTTCTGATGTCAAACAGTATATCGAAAAGGAAGGAGTATTCGTCGACTGGGGAGAATTCCAGGTAGATACTAGGAGTGCTCGTGGTGGTCAACAATCAATACAGGAGGTATATGCAAAAGCATTGACTCCGGTAATAAATACGAGGCATTAAATGTTATTAAGGAGCTAGATCCTAAATCATTTTTTTTACAGTTTCATAATTTAAATAGTAATTTAGATCGTATAATTACTCCACCACGGACCGAATATGTTCCCAGGTTCACATCTTTCTCCATAATAGATGATATGCAACAATGGCTGGGTGACAATTTATTATTTGAAGATGCTGCCGCTGTGCGGCCGAAAAGACCCGAGAGCATAATCATTGAGGGTGCTAGTAGGACAGGGAAGACTATGTGGGCCCGTTCATTAGGTCCACCTAACTATTTATGCGGACATTTAGATTTTAATTTAAAAGTTTATAATAACAACTCTTTGTATAACGTCATTGATGATGTCAGTCCCAATTATTTGAAAATGAAACATTGGAAAGAATTACTTGGCGCTCAACATGACTGGCAAACAAACTGTAAGTGCGACAAGCCAGTTCAAATTAAAGGCGGTATCCCGGCAATCGTGCTAAGAAGGATCAATAAAATCAATGTTTCCATGTCGAAACCCCATTCCTATTAGTCAAGAACCTGAAAAATGAAGTGATTCTTGGATCACCCTTCATAAGGTGTCTTTTCCCTCTTTCCATTACACATGATGGAATCACAACTCAACATTTGGGAAAAGATATAGTTTTTCCCTTCATCAGAAAACCAATCATTCGAGATTTAAATTTTCTCGATTGTAAAATTAACCAAATCAATTTCTTGAAAGAAGAAATTTCTTTTAGGAATATTGAGTTACAATTATATCAACCAAACATCAAAGATCAGACACGGATCCTCTTTGATGAAATCCAAAAATCTATCTGTTCTGATTTGCCAACAACATTTTGGAATAGAAAGAAATACGTTGTAGATTTGGCTTATGAACAAGATTTCAATAAAAGGCAAATTCCAATCCAGTCTAGACCAATCCAAATGAATCATGAACTCCTTAGATATTGTCAAAGGGAAATTAATGATTTCTTAAAGAAAGGACTAATCAAGGAAAGTAAATCCCCTTGGTCCTGTTCTGCCTTTTATGTCAATAAACAAGCAGAAATTGAGCGAGGAACACCTCATTTAGTTATCAACTTAAACCTTTAAATCAAGGCCTGACCAAACTCCCGAAAGGAACTTGGGGTGATAGAGTGGAGGAAGAATCAGGTTCTCCACCCCTTCTCAAAGACCTAATCAAAGAGCTAGCCTAAACAGTTACTCCTTTAAATGTTGTCAAGCCAGACACCAGATTATCAAAAGACAACACCCAAACTCAAACCTCTGCAACTAACTATGTTGCAAAAAACCAAAGGAACCAGGATTTTGGGATACTGATTCAGTCTCAATTAAACATTATCGAGATCCCAAAGATCAATCAGCATACACTCATTCAACTTTCCAGATTTTAAAGGTTTTAACACCTGAACAATTTGGAAAGAATTTAAATATTTGCAAAAAAAATTCTCAAACTTTTGATCCCATTGGTTTTAATTACTGGGATTATCAACAAGCTTGGTACTATGTTTTCTGGTACCAAAACAATCAAAACAAACATTCTTGGTTGATTTATTTTAAAAACAATGTTAATTACAAATTTCCACATTGGTTTATCCATTGGTGGACAATTTTTGGCCCTATCAAACAGATCCTCCCTGCAGAAGTCTTTTATATCAAACATTTGAAAAATATTTTGACATTAAGGAAAGCCCTTTCCCTGTCAATTTAATATTTTTCTCAAAAATCTCTCTGGCTTGGGTGTTCAGCTGGCAATACAAATACCAGAAGCAAGATCATTATCCTGGTATTTTACCCATTTTGCAAAGATCAACATATTTCAAATGTAACACCCTGTTTTTCTCTGTTTTAAATAACAGAAATATGTTTATATGATTATTTAAGTTTTAGAAAAATATTTTAAATAAACGAAGTTTACCACTCAATTCTACTTGAATGTAGAAAGCAACGATTAAAATTTAGGTTGGAAAGTCAGGCGAAACCCGGGCCACGAATTCCATTGACAGTATAATTATACTGCTCAAAAGACCTAATTTTAATTCGTGAACAAAACACTTAAGATTTTTATTTTATTTCCTACAATAGTGTATTTTTAGAATTATTTCATAAAAAGTGAAATAATATACGTTTTACGGACGCTATACTCAATCGGGCGAACTACGGAGCTGATTACGGGAGTTTCGGGACTCGATAAGTGGATAAACCCTATATTCTCTTATGGATAAGTCATCCATGTGAGAGGTTTAATGTGGATTAGGGTTATGTTAGCAATTTTGGATAATTACATTTTGAACCCTAAACTTTCTATTAATTACATTTTGGTCCCTAAACTAATTTTCATGATACACTAAGTGAAATAGGCCAAATTCTTGTCATCCAAACCCATTAAGGGCTGTGGCCTAGAGCCCAAATGTCATGACCAAAGATTAATTTTCATGAAGCCATTTTAATTACCTAAGTTTCCTATGTCATGATTCTATGACATAAGCTATTTTCATGTACAAAGTCATTTGGACTTGGGCTTTCTTGGCCCAAAATTGGCGCAAGGCCCATGCTTGTCATGGCTTGCTCATAAATTTATGATGCCACTAGATCCTTCCACCATATTCTTGATCTTACTATCAACTTCTTCATCTTCTCCAAAGTTCTAGCTTGTTCTTGTTTTCTCTCACAACAAAGAAGCTTGGTTTGTAAAGGAACTTAAAGATTTCTTGATCATCTTTCATTTCCAAGAGGTGATTCTTCATCCTCATCATCTCTAAGCTAGTGTTTCTTCAATAAAATCTTTAAATAATAAAACTTAATTTTCACAAAGGTGAGTCACTTGAGGTTTTAAACTTACTTAAAATACGTACTGCCGTTTCAAAATACTTGCCGTCGACACTTTTCCAAATTTACCGTCAATTATCACTTTTAAAGCCTTTTAAGCCAAAACTTATCTTTTTTCCCCTTAAATAATTTTATAAAGTCATAATTAACTTATTTTCAACAATTAATTTCATAAAATAAATTTTTATAATATTACGGAATTTCTTACGTAAAAATTAGCAGTACAAAAATAATTTCACGGTTTCGCTCTTATTATGACTCATAATTCACTCTTACAGTAATAAATCATTAAAATAATGATATTTTCCAAAATTCCTTATTTTTCCCAAATAAAAATTTCTATTAATATTATATACCAATATTTTATCATTAAAACATTGAATATAATTTATGAAGCTTCTTAAAGCTTTTATCCAATTAATTTAATTGGGCACGATCATCATCAGGGCTTCTCAAACAACAACCAACAATAATATCACGAGATATTCCCGGGCAGATCATGCATCACAACAGCATAATATAATTGCAGATAAACAATTAAACGCAATTAAACCAACACAGATACAAATACCATAACTTCAACAACTTAAGTAAATACTAACAGACAAATAATTACTGACAAACACATGATAGCATATAGCCATCGAATATATCCCTCGGGTAATCCCCTCTTACCTCTTGAAGAATTTTCTGTGAATTAAATGAATTTCGTTGGAAGTCCGGATGTCACGTTCACAATCACAAACCACTATCCTTCAATAAATCACAAGTCAACCAATCAAAATCAAGAAAATAAATCACCTAATCCTCTATGACAGGTCACGGCCTCCATTAGGTTTAGTGGCTAAAATTTCTAAATTTTCTTAAGTTATTGGATTAATGATCCTAAGCACTTAAGTATTTAAAACACATGATTAACAACAAAGATTAGAACAAAAACTTCCAATTCCTCAAATGCCTATTTTCGGCCATGGTGAGTGCATGAGGTTAGGGATTTTAGTTTGACAAAACAACTTGGATTCAACAAGCATATATACTAACAAGATAATATACATGATCATTGATGAAAAACATGAACAAAAACTTTCCTCCCAGCATCCTTATAGGTTCGGTCCTAACAAGATAAAGGGGGAGGAAATTTTGGTTTTCAATATCCTCTTAGATTATGATAGAAGAGATAATAATAGGAACATAGAAATTGGTTTCACATTTTTAGGATTTTCCTATGATTTTCTATGATTTATCAAAGTTAAGAACAACTAAGATGAACATGAAAAATAAAGCTTTGAATCATCAAATGATTTGAAGAAACACTAGCTTAGAGATGATGAGGATGAAGAATCACCTCTTGGAAATGAAAGATGATCAAGAAATCTTCAAGTTCCTTCACAAACCAAGCTTCTTTGTTGTGAGAGAAAACAAGAACAAGCTAGAATTTTGGAGAAGGTGAAGAAGTTGATAGTAAGATCAAGAATATGGTGGAAGGATCTAGTGGCATCATAAATTTATGAGCAAGCCATGGCAAGCATGGGCCTTGCACCATTTTTGGGCCAAGAAAGCCCAAATCCAAATGACTTTGTACATGAAAATAGCTTATGGCATAAAATCATGACATAGGAAACTTTGGTAATTAAAATGGCTTCATGAAAATAATCTTCAGTCATGACATTTGGGCTTGAGGCCGCAGCCCCTAATGGGTTTGGATGACAAGAATTTGGCCCATTTCACTTAGTGTATTGTGAAAATTAGTTTAGGGACCAAAATGTAATTAATAGAAAGTTTAGGGGTCAAAATGCAATTATCCAAAATTGCTAACATAACCCCAATCCACATTAAACCTCTCACATGGATGACTTATCCCTAAGATAATATAGGGTTTATCCATTTATCGAGTCCCGAAACTCGCGTAATCAGCTCTGTTGTTAGGCCGACTGAGTATAGCGTCCGTAAAATGTATATTATTTCACTTTTTATGAAATAATTCTAAAAATACACTATCGTAGGAAATAAAATAAAAATCTTAAGTTTTTCGTTCACGAATTAAAATTAGGTCTTTTGAGCAGTATAATTATACTGCAATGGAATTCGCGGGCCGGGTTTCACCTAACTTTCCAACCTACATTTTAATCGTAGATTTCTACATTCAAGTAGAATTGAGTGGTAAACTCCGTTTATTTATAATAATTTTCTAAAACTTAAATAATCATATATACATATTTCAATTATTTAAAACAGTGAAAAACAGGGTGTTACATTTGACATATGTTGATCTTTGCAAAATGGGTAAAATACCAGGATAATGATCTTGCCTCTGGTATTTGTATTGCCAGCTGAACACCCAAGCCAGGGAGAATTTTGAGATAAATATTAAATTGACACGGAAAAGGCTTTCCTTAATGTCAAAATATTTTTCAAATGTTTGATATCATTCTAAGACTTCTGCAGGAAGGATCTGTTTGATAGGGCCAAAAAATATCCACCAATGGACGAACCAATGTGAAAATTTGTAATTAACATTATTTTAAAAATAAATCAACCAAGAATATTTGTTTTGATTCTTTTGGTACTAGAAAACATTGTACCAAGCTTGTTGATAATCCCAGTAATTAAAACCAATGGGATCAAAAGTTTGAGAATTTTTTTTTGCAAATATTTAAATTCTTTCCAAATTGTTCAGGTGTTAAAACCTTTAAAATTTGGAAAGTTGAATGAGTGTATGCTGATTGATCTTTGGGATCTCGATAATGTTTAATTGAGACTGAATCAGTATCCCAAAATCCTGGTTCCATTTGAACAACATATTGTGTTTGGTTTTTTGCAACATAGTTAGTTGCAGAGGTTTGAGTTTGGGTGTTATATTTTGATAATCTTGTATCTGACTTGGCAACATTTAAAGGAGTAGTTGTTTGGGCTAGCTCTTTGATTAGGTCTTTGAGAGGGGGTGGAGAACCTGATTCTTCCTCCACTCTATCACCCCCAAGTTCCTTTAGGGAGTTTGGTCAGGCCTTGATTTAAAGGTTTGTAGTTGATAACTAAACGAGGTGTGCCTCGCTCAATTTCTGCTTGTTTGTTGACATAAAAGGTAGAACAGGACCAAGGGGATTTACTTTCCCTGATTAGTCCTTTCTTTAAGAAATCATTAATTTCCTTTTGACAATATCTAAGGAGTTCATGATTCATTTGGATTGGTCTAGACTTGGTTGGAATTTGCCTTTCATTGAATTCTTGTTCATAAGACAAATCTACAATGTATTTCTTTCTATTCCAAAATGCTGTTGGCAAATCAGAACAGATAGATTTTTGGATTTCATCAAAGAGGATCTGTATCTTATCTTTGATGTTTGGTTGTTGTAATTGTAACTCAATATTCTTAAAAGAAATTTCTTCTTTCAAGAAATTGATTTGGTTAATTTTACAATCGAGAAAATTTAAATATCGAATGATTGGTTTCCTGATGAAGGGAAAAACTATATCTTTTCCCAAATGTTGAGTTGTGATTCCATCATGGGTAATGGAAAGAGGGAAAAGTAACCTTATGAACGATGTTCCAAGAATCACTTCATTTTTCAGGTTCTTGACTAATAGAAATGGGGTTTCGACATGTAAACCTTTATTTTCTATTAATGCCTTTGACAGCTTATAATTGATTCTTAGTTTAGAACCATTAGCTGCACTTAACCTTTCTGAGGTTTTCTCAAGGTATTTGGTAGGAAATAATCCTTCCTGAATACAATTTGAATCAGTACCTGTATCAAAAAGTGTTGTAGAATCAAGAACAAATTCTCCAATAATAATTTTGATCTTGATATGGAATTTTTGAATTTTTAATTGATTAACTAAATTCAGGAACGCTTCATCATCTTGATTGTCCTGATCAAGAGTAAGATTATCATGCCCATCTTTTTTGATAGCGCTTGATTCTAGTTTTTCTTCAGAATCAGATTCATCTGATTGAGCTTCTGCTAATTGAGACAGAATTAATTTGTGAACAGATTGTTCTTGCTTGATCTCTTTAACCTCTTGTTTTAAATTCTTAATCTCTTGCTGGAGATCTTGAATTGTGACGGGTTTAGTTTGTTGAGCAGCATCTAGCCGCTTAAGAATCTGTTTGAAGTCAAAATGATCTTTGACTATAACTTTGCCTTTGTTTTTGAAATCCTTTTCCGTTGAGGACTCCATGGAAGATTTAAGCTTATCCAGATATTTCCGTCTTTCTTATGGATCAGAAACTGAATAAATGACCTCAAAAAGGAGATCTTGCTCCTTTGTTAGGACATTAATCTCAGGAGATGAATCGGAACTAAGACTTCCAATGCCATCTTGTTTGGATTTGATTGAGATCTTCAGGAAAATCACCATCTGATTCGTCTGAAGTATCAAATTGGATAAAAAGATTATTCAATTGTTCCTCAACTGATGGTTCAAGGTTTAATTCTTTGATCTTTTTGTTCAGACTACAGTATTTACTGATGTGGCCAGGTTTGCCGCAGTTATGACAGGTAACCGCTTTCTTGGAAAACCTATCACCAGTTGCTGGCTTAGGTTTAAATTATGGTTTAGGCTTGTTATAAGGTTTGTTTCTCTAATACTTAGTATACTTGGTATACTTAGCCTTTTGGTGTTTTCTTTCGTATTTTTTGGAAGATTTAGACTTATCTTTCGGACAAGGGGGTATACCAAATTGTTCGCGAAAAGACCCTAAATCCTTCTTAGCGGCCTTTTCTTTTTTGAACTGATCTCGGACTTTGTCTTCCTTACAAAGTTTTGCCCCTATTTTTTGGATGGCTGCAATGAGTTGTCCATAACTCAATTGCTCATATGGAATATTTCCATCTGGAGATTAGGCTATAAGCTCATCTTTTACGAGATCACCTAAAGATGTTGGGAGACCTGCAATGAACTTTTCCTTCCAGAATCTATTATGACAATCTTCTCTAGTGTAAACCCTAGTTAGGAAAGTATCTTTATACCACCTAAAACTGGATAACGATCTACACTTAAGATTGGACAATAAATCAGCATATCTATCCTTCCAAGTGGAAGAATTGCCCATAAAGTGTCCGATTATTGAGAAGATTAAGGTGTTGGCAGCATCTGGAGAAGTTTCGCCATCATTATCAAGAATTGGATTTCCGTCGGCGTCAGTTTTGATTGCTGAAAACATCTGCTCTTTCTGTATTTCAGAGAAAGAGTAATCCCACCAACCTTTTAGTTGGCCTTTGAATCCAACAGTCAAAATATTACAAATGGCTTCTTGTGAGCAATCATTCTAAGTTTGATATGCTGTAGCCATCATCGTCATGTGCGGCATTGTTTGAACGATTTGGTTTTCTGCTTGACCATCTATGTTCCATTCATAGATGTTGTTAGCATTGAAGCTTTTGAAAGTTGGAGACTTTTCCTTAAGAAGCAGATCTGGAAGCGTTGCTCTAGGATAGTAAAGGTTTGAAGGTTTTTTTCCAGAATTGTGTAAAAACTGGATTAAGCACTACAACAGATTAGACTTTAGATAGCGTTTCCGTATGCCTTTTAATAGCGTTTGTAACCGCTATCTATTCTACCGCTATTAAAACTCGTTAGCAAAGATAGCATTTAGAATCAAGATTAATAGGTGACTTTAGATAGCGTTTGGACACGGAAACGCTATCTAAAGTCTGACTTTAGATAGCATTTGTACACGGAAACGCTATCTAAAGTCTGACTTTAGATAGCGTTTCCTTATACAAACGCTATCTAAAGTCTGACTTTAGATAGCGTTTGTACAAGGAAACGCTATCTAAAGCCCCCCCTTTTTTTTTTAATTTTATTTCTTAACTTTTACATCCATTATTCCTGCATATTTACACAAAAAAACCACAATTGTTGCAGTCAACACAATTGTTCAAAATGTGTTCAAAATATAAGTGTTCAATGCAAGACTTGCATGTGTTTGTGCAAAGAAACCAAGAACTATACAATCAAAGTGCAACACTCTATACAGCAACTATATATATATATAACCGGATATAAGTACACCACTCTGTTTCTAAAGTATTCAAATTCACACGAGTAAGACAAAATCAAAGTGCAAAGCAACTATACCAGATCTCAATCCTTAAGAAACCAAAATCAAAAAACCAACATACATCTACAATTAATCTACATTTACAGCTTCTGTTTGTTTTTCATGAGACCAAGACAACACCAAAGTAATGTGTCGAAATGTGATCCAAAGACTCTGTAGCATACATACTGCATTTCCACCACAAAGACTAACTTGTTACATTGGGATACAGCAGACTAATTAGGTAAATACTACTGTAGCAAGAAACAGAATTCAAATCAAGCATTAACAAAGTGTAACAAAAATAATAAGTTTGAACTTATTTTCTCCTAGCAATGCACACATCAACTCGAAGGCATGTACCAAGGAAAAACAAATACATAGATAGTTTGGGGTTGATAAATATAAAGCATTATTCACATACCAATGAGTATTGTTGCAACTCATCGTGATCAATTTGACATAATCAAACGAACTTTTCAACAATATAGCGACACCACTCTTCCTTGACTTGAGATAGGCGAGCAAAGGGAGTATGTGGAGCATTTGAAGTCAGGGAAGTACTGCGACATAAAAATTAAATAAATTAAGTTACAATTGCTAAAACATTTGAACAGTCACAGTTAAAAGCTAAGTAAACAACATACCGCCATTGGTATTTTAACTTACGTATCGAACAGATTCTTTAATTCTGGGCGATCCCTAGGATCAACATACAAGGGATCCAGATAGTAAATAATCTCTTCAACAATATTTATCGCGCACAGCACCCAATGATTCCTACAAAAATGTTGAGATAACAAATCCTAAGCACCTCAACTTTTATGTAATTCATTATTGTGAATTAAGTCCTATAGGATAAGCGACTCAGCCAACATTGCACGGCGCTAAAAACAAGGGCTGATATTCTCTTTATTTAGTTGCAAACCGGTCAGCTAGATACGTTGTCTGTGAATCCCTCCCGAAGTAGCCGTATGTATTTGTTTGGTGTGGGGACAAGAACAGAAACCTCCTCGTTATTTCCTTTGGAAGCAACAATTCTTCATACAAATACCTTCAATTAAAATATAAAAATGGATTACACCAATGACATACATCAATATTTAAATGGAAAGACTAAAAAAATATTGTACACTTTAAACCTGATTTATTACCCGATATATGCGGAAATAACGGAGGCGGATACCCATTCATGATTTACAACTTCTCCGATATTTTCAGTATTGAGCATCTCAATGAAATGGAGACCAAAAATATTTTCTTCCATCTCTACGTACAATTGGGTCAGCATTTTTCATATTCTTTCGTTCATGTATTTTAAGGAAATTCAAATATTCCGAGAGAAGTTGTAGTTGAACCAATTTGTAGGTGGGTTGGCCTCGAGTTGCCTCCTTTATTTTCTCGGGGTTGTAATTGACTCCTTTGTATATCCGGACACTCTGCCCTTGCCTTTAGCTTTTGCGGGTGCCTGGAAATTTTGCATTTCAATATGCCGCTTAGTGATCAACTAATGTAATGCATATATGCCGTATATGAAAAGGTGGAAAAATGCAATTACATACCATATTAATTACAACCACGAGATCAATTGGCCATGCCACATAAGTACCTATTGCATCTCCTACTCGTCATCACATCTGCATCAACGATAGGTACCGACAATGGCGCATCCCCTCGGTTGCAACATCAACTCCAACTTTCACATGGTTAAGTGGGTACCGGTCCAATGTGCGGTGTAACACCCGGCTCATTGTATACTTTACCCATAGCAACCATACGATAGTTTGGGGTCGATAAATATAGTGACATGAGTTGACGCCTTAATCCAATGATAGATGAATAAGTCGTGAATTAAGGCATCCAATTGAATGTATTTAATCGCGAATGCAATACTAGTAAAAAAAAAGGCATGCATTACCTCTCGAAGCCTCGCTGCGGATGGTAGAGTGCAACTATCTTTGATGCTTGCTTGGGCTGTGAAATTAGCCTCGCCTCTCCTCATCATCCTTTTGTTTCAGACTTTTCTTCCAAAATGTTCAATCTATCGGAGAGTTGAGACACCAATGTCTCCCACTTTTTCGTTTCCGAGTTATTTCTTGCACGACCTTCGGGTGGGAAGTAATCTTTTGTGAGACGCCGAAACCCACACCCCTAACACGCCCAGGGTTCTCTGCACACACCTATGGCTTTGGCAAGAATATCCCGGCGACCAAAGTCTTCTATCTCTCCTCTACTCGCAGATCGTGATGCCGTTCCTCCCCGACACATAGTTATTGGTGAAATGCAAATGTTAAAATTATTATATATTATCATATGAAAATAACAATTGATAATGTAATCGTTAGTCTACTAACACATTTATTCCACACGGTCTGCGTATTTTTGTTGTCAATTACACCCGCCTTGTTCTCGCGGGCTTTCCTCCACACAATATGGCGTTTAATTTTCTTCACTTCTGCCCCGCCTCCCGTATCTGTATATTGAGATAATATAAATTAACCAAACAGTTTAAAAGTCATATTTACCACAAATGCAGTTAAATATATATATATATAAACATACCAATTCGCCCTCAATGTCAAGCATACCCCTTACGTGATGCTTTGTAAGGGCATGCGGGATCTAACGCCTGCTATTGCGATTTTCATTGCTTAATTTCTATTCAGACACATATAAGTAATATTAATACATGGTTAATGTCATATGTACGTATTGCTATAAAATTATAAGGACTAACGTGATATTAAACATACCAGGAATTGAGCATCTCCTGTGCGTATTGCTATAAAATCTGTCCACTCATCCCTTGATATGTGTGGATATTGTGATGGAGGCTCCTCATTGATATTCCCGTTGGCATCTCTTAGAAATTTTTTGGTCAATCTAGTTCTGAATGCCCTATGTAGGTTACCAGACTTCCCGAAGTACAAATTTTTTCCTAGATTCATCAACATTAAAAGACATCTGCAAAACAATATAAACAACGTGTCAAAGTAAGTATGTTTACATAGTTTACAATATAATTTATAAATTTTAACAATTACCTGTACATCAGCCCATATGCTCTCTTTGAAACCATCCAAAGCTTCATCCTTCCAATTAGAACAAATAATTGGGACCGTTTGCCGAACAACGGCCCCAATGTAACTCTTCAATATTTTACCATTAGCACGAATAGGTTGGTCCAAAGAATTCCATTCAACCTAATAAAAATAATAAAGTAATTAAATCTAGATATCAAACAACATTATGAAATCCTTAGATTAGTAAGTAAATTACATCAAATTTTTGTCCTTTACTCCTAGCGCGGATGACCGCCTTCATAATCTGTTGGCCCACGTCTCGCCGCTTTGGCATCACTAGAATTACTTGAAGATGCCATTTACCTACAAAAATATTAGATACAAGTAAAACATCAATGGACATTAATATAACATTAATTGATGCAAAATATAAAACAACTATGAATAACAAAATCAACACTAGCATTACCGGAAGATGCTAACTATAATATAAAAGGATCAGAAAGTTCATTTAAACACAAACACTACATACATGTGTAAGTCAACCTTTTTCTTTTCTTCATTTGATTGAGATTTGTTTGTCCTTTATTAGTACGAAATGGTGGATTGACCAAAAGCCCTCATCATGATCATCTCTCATATACATACCATCATCCCTAGTTGGATCAATCTTAAGTGATTGTAATGTCCCGACGAAAGGATCATCTTCAATATCAACATCTCGATGGTCTTGATCATCAACATTAGTAATTATTTTGTTAGTCAAAAGAACAATGGACCTTTTCATATCAGCTGGATCGGTGACATAGAACACTTGTTGAGCTTGAGATGCTAATATAAAAGGCTCATCTTTATACCCCACCCTATTCGGATCCACCGCATGAACCCCGACTCATCAATCGAACACCGTTATTATTGTCAACCCACTTGCAACCAAACACACCAACCTTAAACTTTGTGTAATCCAACTCCCATATGCGTTCAATGACGCCAAGTATGACATATTTGCATATATCGGGTTTCGTCTTTGGCACTTGAGATATGCATCGATCGAGCTACTAGAGTCACACCACTGTTTTGCATTGTACTCCGACCATCTTGTTCTTTTGTATAGAATGTGTACACATTAATTTGATAACCGTGGTAAGAGAACACATGCAAACTTGGACCTTTGGCTAACCATCTCAATCTATTTGAAACTGAAGTATCATTTTCACCAACTCTGTATAAATGTGATCTCTTAGCCACGTTATAAAACAACGATTGTGTTCTCTAGTTAGCCAATTTTGATTCTTATTTGGATACAAACTCTTAAGCATGTCCTTGTGTTTTTCAACATATGGTTCAACCTCATCGGCATTGTGCAGAACATATAAGTGTGCTTGCTCCCATTCTGTCCTTGTTATAGTCACTATTTCATTTCCAGTAATTCCTTGCCCCATCATTCTCCATGTGTGACGAGACTTTGGCAGCCCTATAGATTCAGCATTGGATAGGTATTCGATGCAAGAATTCAACAGCTTCTTCGACAATATACCGTTCAACAATACAACCTTCCTGGTCGTGATCGGTTTTTCACATACCCTTTTAATATCTTCATATAACGCTCAATCGGGTACATCCATCTCATATAAGCTGGCCCACACAGTTGTGTCTCTCTAACAAGGTGAATGGTTAGATGAACCATTATGTCAAAGAATGAAGGTGGAAAGTACATCTCAAGCTCGTATAAAGTCACAACAATTTCTCTTTGCAATGATGGCAACTTCCCAGGGTCAATCACTTTGCCGCAAATTGCCTTGAAGAAGAAACAGAGTTTAGTTAAGGCCCCCGCACTTTGTTAGGTAAAATAGACCGTATACCAATGGGTATCAACTGCTCCATGAGAACATGACAATCGTGGGACTTTAGACCTTTTAACTTGAGATCTTTCATCGATACGAGGTTCCTAATGTTTGAAGAGTACCCTTCCGAACCTTAACTCCTTCAAGAAACTTACAAAAACAGTTTTTTCTTTTCTAGATAGAGTGTAAGCAGCCGGGAGGAAGATATGTACTTTTACCCTTCTTCGCTTCGGTCCCAATTCTCTTCTTATTCCCATACTAACCAAGTCCAACCTTGCATTGATGCCATCTTTAGTCTTCCCTGGCACATTGAGTAACGTACCAATGACACTATCACAGATATTTTTTTCAACGTGCATCACATCGAGGAAATGTCTTACATATAATGATTTCCAATATGGCAACTCAAAGAAAATCGACCTTTTCTTCCACCCTCTTGTGACAATATCTCTCGCAAAAGGTTTACCGAATTGGATATTCAAATCCTTTACCTTTTCAAAAAGTTGATCACCCGTCAAAGGTGAAGGCGCTCTACCTTCTTCCGAGTTCCCATTGAACGCCATTCTCCACCACCGGTAATGATGACTTGGATGCAAAAATCTACGATGCCCAAGAAAGACATTCTTCTTACAATGTTCTAACCGCATCCAATCTGCACCCTCTTCACATATAGGGCATGCACACCGACCCTTGATGCTATATCCTGACAGAATTACGTAGGGCTGGAAAATCATTAATTGTCCCAAACAACATAGCTCTCAAATTGAAACTTTCTTCCTTATACCCATCATACACCTCCACACCTGTCTCCCACAGTTGTTTCAAGTCTTCAATCAAAGGAGTCAAATAGACGTCTATATCATTTCCTGGTTGTTTGGGCCCAAAAATTAACATAGATAACATCATAAATTTGCGCTTCATGCATAGCCATGGGGATAGGTTGTAAATCACCAAAATTACAGGCCATGTACTGTGAGAGCTACTTTGAACACCATGCGGGTTAAATCCAAGAGAGCCAATGCAAGTCGTAGGTTTCTTGAATCTTGCCCAAAATCGGGATAATCATGATCAAATTTCTTCCATTGCGGAGAATCTGCCGGGTCCGCAGCTTGCCATCTTTGATCCTTTCATCCTCATGCCATGTCAAGTGCTTTGAATCTTGGAACTACGGTACATGCGCCTAAATCTGGGTATTATGGGAAAATACCACACAACCTTCTCTCGGATCTGATTCTTTCTTCTTATATCGTGAGGCATTACATTTAGGACACATCTGTAACGATGCATATTCATTCCAAAATAAAATGCAATCGTTAGGACAAGCATGTATCCTCTCGTAGCTCATGCCAATAGAGCGTAACATTTGTTTAGCCTCGTATGTCCGACTAGGAAGCACATTATCATCTGGCAACATGTCTTTCAATAGTGTGAGTAAGTCCGTAAAGCTCTTATCATTCCATCCGTTGACCGATTTCAAGTTTTACAACTTTAACATCGCCGACAATCTTGTGAATTTAGTACATCCATCATACAATGGTTGCTCTGCATCACTTACCAACCTCCCAAACATTTGTGGACAATCCTCAAGATCCTCTTCAACAAAGCATTTGCAATGTCTTCAAAACGATCGCCCTCATAAGTATTTGTGTCGGTATCGTATGATGAATATCTCACACGATTCCTCATTTCACTAGACTCAGCTCTTGTCTCACCATGTTTTGTCCAACATGTATAACTTTGATCGATTCCATTACACACTAAATGTTCTTCCAAATCGGCTGGACTAACTCGCCTTGCATAACAACAATCTAAACAAGGACATATGATTGTATTAGGGTTTTTCGCATGCCGAACTGCAAAACTAATGAACTCTTTCACCCCATCCTCATACTCCTTCGTTAAACGATTGGCAGACATCCATTTCCGATCCATGCTTTTCCGATCTACAAAAATATTTATTAAACATATTTACTTTGAGTTTAGAGTGGTTGAGGTATACATGCAATGTATACAGATTAAAGGAATGAAAGGCTGCAAACAAAACACATTGTCGCTGAGTATTCTTGAAGGAACCAAGAGTCGACTTGTTGATGAGTGTGATTCCACATCATCTTTGTCTATCATTTTGCATGCATTTTCATGTAGTTTAGGAATATTTTTATTAGATTTTAGGTTAATTTTCCTTTGGAACGGGTAAGGCGGTTTTCGTGATGCCCATCACGGCCATGATCGAGCAAAACTGAAAAAGAAGAAAGGCTGAAGTCAGAGTCTGTCACGGCCTGGCCGTGATATCCATCACGGCCGTGACCCAAAACCACCACAAGTCAGAGCACATCACGGCCCAGCCGTGAAATTCTTCACGGCCATAACAGAGACCGTCACGGCCTGGCCGTGATATCCATCACGGCCGTGACCCAAAACCACCACAAGTCAGAGCACATCACGGCCCAGCCGTGAAATTCTTCACGGCCATACCAGAGACCGTCACGGCCTTGCCGTGATGGCCATCACGGCCGTGACGCGCATTACTTGGACCTGAAGAAACCGAAATAGATCAGATTTTGAGTTGGTTTGGGACTCTAACTTCCCAATTTCTATAAATAAGGATCAAGGCATCAGATCAGGGGATACACAATACACATTGGATGAGATCCATAACAACTAGGACTTAGGCATAGGACTAAGGCAAACTTGCTCACTCTCTAAAAACACCAAAATCTGAGCACGTAACATTAAATTAAATGATATATAAAGGGAAAGGATCAACAAACTGAAGCAACAAAAACAAACATATGAACCCATTCTTCACATTCGAAAAACATTGAAACAAAACAAAACAGGTTACCAAGAAAGATTAGGTTCAAAATGCATACAATCAATCCGTCAATCCATATTCATATTTTCAAATAATGATTGACACACAAACAAGTCACATTCCATTCAACACCAATCAAACCGAAAATTAAAGAGCAAGTAAAATAAAACCTTGAACACAGATCGTGAACTTGGATAAAAACACACTCCCACAAATATTAAGAATGTCCTGAAATAAAATTTGTAAATGATAGAAAATCACCCGAACACAGATCGTGAACTTGGAAGTGGGTTCCACTAAAGCTGCAAACTTGGAACCCCGGGTTCAACCGGGAATGCGCCCTGTGATCGTGTCACGACCTCGAGCTGAGTGTGAAGCTCTTAGTATGAGACTTAATCATATTTAAAAAGGGACAGATTGGCAAACAAATTTGTCTTGCATTTCACGATTTAACACCTAAAAATACAAACTTCGAGCAAGAAGCTTCACCTTGCAAGGTATTAATGAAGCTCAAGACTCGAAGACATGACTTCACTAGCAATCAACTAAAAAACAAAAACAAAAAATTGACATTTATTCATATAGAGGCAGGAATCCGAAATCCAATGTCTTAAAAAGGACAATACCTAACAACTGATAGAGAGAAATAATAGCCTTATGATGGTGAAAAAACACAAAAAATGAAAAGTGTGAATAGACAATTGAAAGTGATTATAGCCACACCCCTTACTATATTAAACATCTCAACTATGCTTACACTACATACAATTCAGCAGAGGATACATAGCCAAAATGAAAAATAAGAAGTTAAAAAGAACAATAAGAAAAAAATTACCAAATTCACAGAATCCACCAAAGCATGTAGCAAAATAACATTAAATATAGTGCAGAATCTTTATTATAGCAAATTCACATAATAGATGCAGCTTCAGGGAACTTTGTTTCAAATAAGTTCAAATTACCTTAAATACCCCTTGGGAATCTATATCAAGATATAGAGCAAGTTCTTAAGCTGCAACAACGCATTAAACAAACAAAGTGTATGAGTTTGCTTAGATGGATGATAAAAACAAGAGCAAAAATAAGCACAAATATGTCAGAGGAAATAAACACAGCGTAAAGAATTAACTTACCCTATATCAAATCGAAGAAGAGCACAGATTTGCAACGAGAACAAACTCTGTCTCAACTCTAGCAAGTGAAATGAGAACGAGCACACGGAAGATCTGCAATTCAAATCGCGCGAATGACAAGCAAGGTGTTCGAGATTGGGGTTCCTTGAAGAAGAAAAACAATGGGTATCCCTTTGTTTCCACTCTTCTTCCTTGTGTTGTCTCCTTCTAGAGCTTCAGTTATCTTCCACTCCACAGAACACACACACACACTTTCTTTCTAAACTATGAAAGTGTGAAACTAAAACTACAATGGTATGATTTAAGTTCTTTCTCTTTCGGAGTAGCAACGGCGGCGAGCAATGGCGAAGGTGAGGGAAGAAAAAAGAGATGGCATGCAGAGGGAAGGAAACAAAGAGAATGAAAATGAGGAAGAAACAGAGAGGGAAGGCCGAGCGCGCGCGTCTAATTTTTTACTGGGAAGACCTAAGATAGCGTTTCCTACAGAAACGCTATCTTAGGTATCACCTAAGATAGCGTTTCCGTGTGGAACCGCTATCTTTTCCTAAGTGACACTTTTAATAGCGGTTCCACACGGAAACGCTATCTTAGGTGATACCTAAGATAGTGTTTCCCTTAGGGAAACGCTATTAAAAGTCCCCCATCACTTTTAATAGCATTTCCACACGGAAATGCTATTAAAGGTGCGTTATTAAAAGTCTATTATGTTGTAGTGAAGATTGATCGGGGGTTTTTCAAAAGGTTTTGATTTAGAAGTACTGGCCACAGATTCTATTTCAGAGCCATCTTCATTAATGACATTTATGGTTGGTTCTTTGTTCCTTATTAAGGATCGTCCTTCTTGATTAACAATGTTAGATGGAGACTCCGTAACACTTAATTATTTTAATTTTTCTTCGATTTTTTTGATTAATTCCTGTTTTTCCTTTTTTATCTCAGGGTTGAGAAGAAGTTACAAACTTTCTCTGACCTTCTTATTAACCTTGAAAGGTTTAAACATGGGTTTTTCTAAGGGAGGTCTTTCTAAGGGACTATCTTTCTTAATCCCAGAAGTAGATGCATGGGTGGATGTATCTTTTTTAACCAAATGTTGCCCTAGAGTTTGTAGGTATTTATTTGTATAGTTTGATTGCTCAATTAACTTGTTAATGTCATGAGCTAAGATTGCTTCATCAATATTTTTTGATTTGAACGGAGCAGCCATAATTGGTTTGTTGGCGATAGGTTCTTTATCACCAGGGATTTGGAAAGAGTTATTTGGTGGTAACTCTGTTTTGACTAACTCACCGTTTTTCAAATGCCATACCGTAATGACATTAGTGGTTTTATCAACATCTATCTTTGTTTTCCAAGGATAGATAATTTGATTTTTGACTGCATAAGCATGAAACCAGTCAAAAAATAAAACTTTTGTCTTAAAATTGTTAAGAAAATGATAATATTCTTCCTGAATATTAACTCTGTTTGTTCCCTTGTACTCTTGTAAGAATCATTCACTTTGAGGTTTCCATTCCTCAGAGTAAAAGTCCTTTCTCAAGGATTCCTTATCAATAATGGACTTACAAATCATTATAAGGTTCATTAATAGAGGAAAAAGTTGGAGACTGAATTGATCTTTGATCATCTTCTGATAAATTGGTCTAGGGGTTGGTAGATGATGTATCTAATCCCTGAAGATTAATGGTTGACATCTGAGGTGTAGTTGAGAAAGATTGTCTTGAGGGAACAGATCTGAAGTCTTCTGATCTAAGACTAGAAGATCTAATAGAACTAAAAGAATTTCTCCTTTCAAAGACTAATTCAACTTGCTCTAATGGATTTTGAACAATTCTATTGAAATCTGATGTTTCCCTTGGTAAAGCTGGTGTAGCTTTATCCAATACTCATCTCTCTGGTAAGACTACGTCCTTCCAGAGGATTGTTTTTGGGACAATTACGTTTGCTTTAGTAACATCATAAGAAACAGGGTTATCTCTCCCGATGTTCTAGTTTTGAGAACTTTAGAATTACAATAATTCATAACCTTGTACCGAATTCTGTAAAGCAAAGCTACTGGGATAGATCCAGGCTCCATGTCTAAGCCACAGATCTTAATGTTTAAAAACAGGGAGTCCATGATATTTCTATCATGTAGACTCAGTGTCCTGTTTGGATAACAATTGAAATAGATCGGACCGTGACTTAGGCTAGTTTCTACCGTGCCTAAGAAGGAATCTTGAAATTTATTGTGCCTAATATCTCAAGCACATCAAGATTGAAGCATTTAATCCTTCGCGGATTAAAGGTTTGACTGCTACCTGAACACATCCTATGTCGGAACTAAGACTTCCAATATCATCAGAAGAAATTATTATGCTTAACTTTAATCTTTTAGTTCTATCAAATCTTCTAGTCTTATATCAGAAGACTTCAGATCTGTTCCCTCAAGACAATCTTTCTCAACTATACCTCATATGTCAACCATTAATCTTTAGGGATTAGATACATCATCTACTATCCTTAGACTAATTTATCAGACATAAGATGATCAAAGATCAATTCAGTCTCCAACTTTTTCCTCTATTAATGAATCTTATAATGATTTGTAAGTTCATTATTGATAAGGAATCCTTGAAAAATAATTTTTACTTTGAGGAATGAAAAGCTCAAAGAGAATGGTTCTTATAAGAGTACAAGAGAGCAAACAGAGTTAATATTTAGGAATAATGTTATCAATTTCTTTAACAACGAATAGAGATAAGTAACATTTCCGCCACTATATTGTAACTCGTTAAAATCATGAAATTGCAAGTTCCTTATTAGTTTTCTATTATTACGAACTCTTGAAAACTACCGCTTATATAAACTACTTTTTTTAAAAAATATATATTAAAAAAATGGTCAAAATTGTCATGCCTGAACGATGGAAGTTCACCCCCCCCCCCCCCCCCACCCCACCCCACCTCCATTGGTGACTCGTTCAATGGTGACACGTGTTTTTTCATTTGTGTTCTTTTGGCAGATGTGGTGGAAAAGATGTTTTTGAATTCTTTTTTTTTTTTTTACATGGATTCCATTTTTTTTATTCTATGTTATTCTTTAGAAGAGGAAGATATAACAATTTGAATTTTCTTTGGATGCTAGTAGGGGAGTTCAAAGAAGAGATACAGTCTATTGCTAAATGAGATGCTAACAAAAACAATATTTAATTAATAAATTGTTTCGAATCATATTATTTTCAAAAAAAAATATATTTATAAATCAAGTTCTTTATTTAAAAAGCGTTAACATATAATTTGATTTAATTTGTAAATTTAGACAATTCAAAATGATTTAATTAAAAAAAATTACTGAAAAAAAATCATAAAGTAAGATTTGATTCAATTTTATTTTTCTTCTATTTATTTCTTATAATTTTAACTATAAATGTTAAAACTATTAACACAACTAAATTTTATTTACAAATAAAAATAATTTTATTTTATTACTAAAATAGTAAAATTCAATGAATTCCCTTCCATTATACGTGAATTATTGCTAACCAGTATCCTAAGGATATTGATTAAGGAAGGAAAAAAACTTATCATTAGAAAATGTTGCATTCAAGATATGTTCTATTTAGTTTTTTAAAGAAACACTTGCTTTTATTAGAATATTTAACCAATGCTATTAGGCACTAGTTAAAAAGACTAATAACTTCTAAAAATTTCGCAGGGGTAGCAGGTTTTTCAGGGAACAATTTCCCGGCGTTTCTGAATTTGACTAATTTTTTTGATTTCCCAGGATATCCTCCACTCACAACTGTGGAGATTAATTCCTCGAGCCGGATAGGACCACAAGGACAATAAAGCTCCCCTTTAAGAGTTTTAACTCTGCTGTATTCTCAGGGCCAAGATTCGAACTTGTAACCTCTGATTAAACCGGAAGAGACCCGTGCCATCTCATCAAAGCTATCGGATAATTTGATTAATTTGAGGAACTTGTATTTGAATGAGAACAATTTCAATATAATTATAGGATTTAGGTATCTTCTAAAAATAAAAATCATAATTTTGACTTTTCAATTTTTCAATCATAATTTTTTTTAAAGTTTAAATTTTTTTAGTCTTTAAAATACCTTTGCTCTTTGTCTTATTATATTAGTAAGTATTAATTAACAAATACTTTACGTTGTTGCCTAGCAAAAAAAAAAATCATTTTACGTCGTTATTATATGTTGTTTATCAACACATTTTTTATAGAAGTAATAATTAAAAAATCTCCATGATACACGAGGTTAAAAGTTATATATTGGATTATAAATTTGAACTTTATATGATTAAAATTTTAAATGAAAAATTTTGTATTTAAAATTTCAAATAAATAAATATGATTTGAAATATGAAAAGTTGCTTCATATAGAAATATCGATTAATAACTCTCTTCGCATTTTACAACTTTATTAAAACTCTAATCTTTTTGACAACAATTATATATTTAAAAATAAAATCATAAAAATTAACATATTTTTCCAGCGTGTGACGGATACATCAACCTAGTTAACACCAAATTGAATTCAAGGTTCCGTGTACTAATATCAGACTGCATTAAACGTACCAAATTCCTACTCACACATCACTTTCCAGTTTTCTCAATTTGTCTGTACGCACCAGATAAAACAAAAAAGACAGCCTTCACCATCCCCTCGTAATTTTAAAGCTGCCAAAGCAACATGGGTCATCCATGATCTCACTATTACACTGTCATCCTAACGTCTTCCCAACTTTATAAGGTACAGTTCTACATATGCATCAACACTCACTTTTGTTCATTGTCAAACCCATCAAAAATTTAAACCTCGAAAATGGAAGGGGATCCAAAGCAGAAGCTGCTAAGCAGTGAGGAAACATCAGAAGAAGAAGAGGGGTTGTCATTGGTGAAAAGGGTATGGCAAGAGAGCAAGGTGATGTGGGTAGTGGCAGCTCCAGCCATATTCACCAGAGCATCCACTTTTGGGATCAATGTTATAAGCCAAGCTTTTGTTGGCCATATTGGCTCTAGGGAATTGGCTGCTTTTGCTCTTGTTTTCACTGTTCTCATCAGATTTGCCAATGGTATTCTGGTACGTTTTTCACTAATTTCTCATTTTCTATAATTTTTTTCAAGCTTTTAAAGTGCGGTTATGGTTGGAATTGCCGTTATTACGGATAGTTACTGAAAAATGTGACTGATGCAGCTTTAATTGTAGTTATGGTTTCGGAAACTACTAAAACCATAACTTTTAGGCCTCCATTATGATTGTGGACCCTAATTTAAAGCCCTGCATTTTTTATTTAATGGGTTAAAAAGAAACGTTTTTTGAGTACCCAGTTCTGAAGGGTGCATCCTCTTGTGATATGCAGAATGTGTTGTTTTACTCTTCTTTTGTCTATATGTTCGGATAATGATGCCCATGAATTTACATTTTATTCTGTTTGGTATTTTGAAGATTTCAAACAAGTTCTTATGCAGTTTTGCCTAAAATAAAGCAGAGACAAGCCAACATGTTTTACTACAAGTAGAAGGGGTTTGAATCCCTAGTTTCCTGCCTTAGATTCATGGGTATGAAAACAAGAGTCTTCGTTTAGACGTCTAACTGTACTATCGCACTTATCGAATGAGAGAAGATACTCCAAAAAAATTGAGAAACCTCTGTCATCAATTAAAAAATTGAAGATCTTCAAACTTTAAAAAAAAAAAAATAATGTCTTGGAAGTTGGACGACTACAAAAAAATATTTAATTTGATTGGAGCTTCTGTGTTTTAAAAGTGATTCTCTCCAAATGAATTTTGTGGCATCTTTCTTTATGTCTTTATTGGAAGTGAGGACTGGCGTCCCTCAAGGATAGGACAAACGGACATACCATCTAATGAGTAAATCCTGTGGGCAACCAAAACAGTTGAGATCTAAGAGTAGGATGTGCACACTCATGGCATGGGTTCACCATCGCTTCAAATCTTTCAACACAGAGTTCATAAAAAAGAATATTATTGGTGGTCCACATTAATTTTTCTTTTTTGGTTAGTTAGAACCTAGTAGTGATTACTGAAACTGGGGTTGCAAGAGCAACGTATACTTCAAAGGTTCTAATGAGATTAAAATATACTATTTAAAAGGTTGAAACTTGAACCTTGTAAATAAAAGAGAATATAAATAATTTACACATGTTGGTCCAAGTGGCAAGGAACTTGGTTTCCCTTAATCAAGATCTTGGGTTCGAGTCTTGTGAATGAAAGAACAATTAGAAGAGTTTTGCCCTCTTAAAATTAAATAGGTCTTCTTGACTCGACTTGAATTTGTAAGAGTCCAATGTGATTTTTGGAAATCGAAAGTCTCAAGCCAAAAATGACAAAAAATAAAGAAGTGCACAAGTCCAAATTGCCTTAGGCATTTTAGACGAAGTTGCAACTCAAACACCTGTATGTTGAAGACCAAGTCACTCACCCCTCATACACTTGGAAAAGGACCCATTCATAAATTTCAACATTCAAGTCAACTTTTTTTCTTTTTCTTTTTTTAAAAAACAAACATATAGCCTGTTAGGCCAAGTCTAGAAAAGGAGCACAAGTTCACGAAATAAAATAAAGATGAACCTCTGACCTCTAAGGCTCAAGAACTTGAAGTACAAGCCCAAGCCATCAAAGTCAGCTCGCCTCGAGGAAGAGTGTTGGCAAATAAAGAAATCCTATATTGATTGAAATGAGACAACTGAAGTGAATAAGTGAATAAGAAGTTTAGTGGTCAATCCAGCTTTCATGTGTGTATATATATATACTTTACATATATATGGCTACAAATATAGTTTGTTGGTTGAAAATGCATTGACATCGCATTGTAATGGCAGTTAAAATTTAATGCTATCATAATACTCAAATTAATTATGCTTGTAACTGGACAACTGCAGTTAGGCATGGCAAGTGCATTGTCAACACTTTGTGGACAAGCATATGGTGCAAAAGAATATGGCATGATGGGGGTGTATCTTCAAAGATCATGGATTGTTTTATTCTTAACGGCACTCGTTCTTCTTCCTGTGTTCATCTTCACGAGCCCAATTTTGACTCTCTTAGGCCAAGAAGAAAGCATAGCAGAAGTGGCAGGAACCATTTCTCTTTGGTCAATTCCTGTCATGTTTGCTTTTATTGTCTCATTCACTTGCCAGACATTTCTGCAATCTCAAAGCAAGAACATCATCATTGCATTCCTGGCAGCTTTTTCAATAATCATTCATGTATTCTTATCCTGGCTTTTGACTATAAAGTTCAAGCTTGGACTTGCTGGTGCAATGGTTTCAACAAGTTTGGCATATTGGATTCCTAACATTGGTCAACTTATATTTGTTACATGTGGTTGGTGTCCTGAAACTTGGAAAGGTTTCTCTTTTCTAGCATTCAAAGACCTCTGGCCGGTTGTCAAGCTTTCCCTTTCAGCTGGTGCAATGTTATGGTGAGCTTTCTTCTTTACCAACTAGTGGGTTTAGTTCTTCTTAGTGTGTTTGGATTGGCATTGAGTTCAATGCCAAAGCAAATCTAATGACCAACGTGATTCTTCCAACGCCAATGACACTTTGGATTGATGTTGAAAAATCTAGTTGCCCATTGGATTTGCATTGACATTGAATCGAATGTCAATCCAAACACACATTATTGCTAAGTAAATTTGGATTTTCTTTTTGACTGGAGTAGGTCATAAACTTTCGATTATCTAGATTGCCATTATGTTATTTATCCTATACAACAATGTTCATGAGCAGATATTGTCTTCCTAACTTGATGAAGCTGTTGTTTATTTTACAGTCTTGAACTCTGGTACAACACAATATTGGTTCTTCTAACAGGCAACATGAAAAATGCAGAGGTTGAAATTGATGCTCTATCTATATGGTAATCCTTCTGCACTATCACATTTCTTTATTAAAATTTATATGTTGTGTTTCTTTTTCATGCTGTTAGCTGTATTACCTAGATGTATAATAGATCTTTTTCTCTTGGCCTGCTAAAGATCAAATTTTATTTTTTGCAGTCTCAACATCAATGGATGGGAAATGATGATATCTCTTGGTTTCATGGCTGCAGCAAGGTAATGGGCTAATGGCATTATTCCCCTTTCTATTGTTCATGCAGCCATTGTTTTTGTCATAATCTGAAAAAATAATAATTATGAATCACATACACATGTATCCTACTATACTACCATCTTTTCATCTGTTGTGTGTCTATTTTTGCAGCGTTAGAGTGGCAAATGAGCTTGGAAAAGGAAGCGCCAAAGCTGCAAAGTTCTCTATAGTTGTAGCAGTGCTTACATCATTGGCCATTGGGTTCCTTCTGTTTTTATTTTTCTTATTTTTTAGAGAAAGACTTGCTTATATATTTACCTCAAATAAAGACGTGGCCAATGCTGTTGGGGATTTGTCACCTTTGTTATCATTCTCTATACTTCTGAACAGTGTTCAACCAGTACTCTCAGGTATACTTTACAACATTTTGTCTTTAGGTCGTGGTTTAATGAATAGGTTCAAGATTTCAATCCCGATTCTTTTTATATGACAGAAGTTAATTACTATACGTCAATAGTGTAAATTTATAATAGCTATACAATATTGAATTTGTCATTTTCAGATTTATAGATGTATCTATATTATATTTCTTCTGATTTTGAAAGAATGTGAGAGGCATGATATTTTGTAATTTCAACAGGAGTTGCTATTGGAGCAGGCTGGCAAAGCATTGTAGCATATGTCAACATAGGGTGTTATTACATCATAGGAATTCCTGTAGGAATCGTGCTTGGTAAAGTTATTCATTTACAAGTCAAGGTAGGATATTACCTACTCTCTATAATTGCAGTTCAATTTTATGCTGCTTTATCTATTGAACAAACATTTTCCTCTACTGTAGGGAATTTGGATTGGAATGTTGTTTGGAACGTTTATTCAAACTTTGGTGCTGATTATAATTACCTACAAAACTAATTGGGACGAGCAGGTATTATTTGACTTCAGATTGTTTCTCAAATGCTAAATTCAATGCTATTAAATTATAAATGTATAACTATATAATAACTATGTTTAAATCATTATGTTACTGTGCAGGTCAACATAGCTCGCAATCGTGTTAACAGGTGGTCTAAGGTGGACAGCACAGATCAAGAAACAAAAATAAATACATCAGATAATTAGTTTCAGTGTCACCATTTATGTCCTCTAGTGTTATGGATTCGAAACCCATACAGTGTGTTTGGATGAGGTATTTGTAGAGGGTGAAGTATTTTAAGAGGGTAATTAAAATACTTCACTCTAAAATACTTTGTTTGGATATTAAATAGGAAGGATTTTAGAAATCAAAGGATTTTATGGGGTATTTTGTTTAAGGTAAATTCGAGGAATCTGAAATACCTCCTAAATAGGTGGTATTTTGAAATTCCCTCTCTTTACTCATGTGCTAACTACCACCGTCGACGACATCCCCGGAACCCGGTCGGGGGGCGCCGGCCCCGGGTCCCCGGACACCCGATGCTGGGACCCGGCTCCCAGACAGTTGAAATCCCAATTTTTTAAATGAATATTAAAAAAAATGTAATTGAAGGTAATTGAAATGTTTTATCCAAACAAAGAATTTAAAATACAAGGTATTTGAATTACTCTATCCAAACAAATTATTTTCAAAATGAAAGTAATTCAATTGAAGTAATTGAATTGCCTTGTATTTCAAATTCCTTGGAATCTTGAAATACCCCGTCCTTAGAAAAAATAACTGCACCTTGTGCAGTTAATCTAACAGCCTCAAATCTTACCTTACTTTTATCTTTTATCCTTGAAAAAAAATTAAATTTTAAGCGTTCATATCCTCTGCATTGGATCCTCATTCGTAGTGTTATACAGCTACAGGGTTGATAGAAAATATAAAGCAATTGTATGGTTATTTATTGTTCTTAAAATTAAAATTTAAAGGACTTCATTTTATTAGGCCAATATTATGTTTCATTCTTGTGGCATAAACTAGGGGGCAAGAAAGGGAAGGGCTAAGCTCGGTGAGAACCTGCACTCTGGAATTATCATTAAAAAAATAAACAGATTAGACTTATGGAACCTCTTGATCAAAAGCTTTTAACCCAACTCCTTTGTAGCCCAATGCCAAATACTTTGTCTAAGTTTGAACACTGTTATTTGAAGACCAAATTTTGGACACCATATTTAACACCGCATATGTTTATTTTCATATCTTACTTTTTATCTTCTTTATATATACATATTTCAAGAATATATAAAAAAAGAAAGGGGATAACATATGGTACACTGCTATAGTTGGTAATAACAAGGGGAAAAAATAGAAAAATCATCTTGGTGATATATCACCTTGTTGATACCATATAAATTTCATGAATTGAAGTCTATGTAGAAACTCATACGAATTAGAAGCCATATCAAATAGAAAATTAGAAACTCCAAAGAAATGGGTAAAATCTGCTAAATGTGCAAAACATAAACAAATGAATTTTGACTAGATGACCAAAAGCACAATGTCAAATTGAATATAGCTTTAACAGTATCATTAACCCAGAGACAAAGGTCCAACAAAGTACACACCTAGTACCAGCATAATGCCATGAGCGTCAATAATGACCAATTCTAGTAGCTTGCTTTTTCACAAAATCACAAATGACCAGATTCCAAGCTTGGATTCGGACCAACCTAGCCAAATGCAACCTAAGCACATTGGATCATTTCCATAATTGGTTATCATGTAACAGAGGAATAGTGATTGCAAAGCAATGCTTGCAATTAAAGGAAAAAGGAAGCAAAAGGGGGGATAGATAAGTAAAAACAAAAAAGCCATGCCCATACCATAGATGGGACAACATATTCAAACAGAAAAGTGGAAATAAATAGAACACAACTAAATATGATTATTGATCAAGTACAGATTAACAAGTATAAGCAACAAAAAATTAATTCCCACAGATGTCTGTTCTCAAAGCACATTTATAGCCTGACTTCACTGTAGAAGCATGAATCCAAAAAAGAAAGAAAATATATACAAGTCATTGTTATGGGGGTGGCCATGATCACGGTCGAGGTGGGCGGTTGTCTAGGGGGCCCAATTTCTTGGGGGCAACAAATAGTGTAAAATTTTACATAGTATATATAAATGTTATATAAAAATTTATAAATTTATATAATTTATAAAATTTTACATATTATCTATGTTACTGTTGCACCAACTGAATGAAGTTCTTCTAAACAGAAATTGTTAAATTCAAATGATTATGAGGGTACCATTTTCCTGAGTTCTCCCACGACGTCCAAAATCTCAGGACCGGCTCTGACTGTTACATTACTATTAGCTCCATTAGTTAATTACCTTCCCAAATCTCTCAAAAACATATATGTTAACCAACAAACGAGACATCACACTTATCTGTTTAGAAAAGCCATGTACTAAGGCAACTATCCAGGAAGTATCCTGGAGAGTATTCCAGATTCCATGAGTTAAGAACTCATTCCAAACAAACACTATCTCATATAGTAACTGCCCAGTTGTATTATTATTAGACAAGTTCTTTTGAAGATTAAGCATGACATGGTATGAGACAGTGAGTAGCTGAAAAAAAGTCCTTTATGAGATCGACACTGCATAGAAGCTTCTTGTATCTAACGTACAGGAGAAGAAGGAGCAAACGCCCTTTAATAAGATGGTTTATTATGTGAAGGAATATGTGTTGGAAAAACTTTATGGGAGATATACTTAAAGATGGAAACCATCATCATATCAAGACAAGCTATGTTCAATCATCAAGAATATAGAATGAAAGATAATAGCGGAAGCGTACCCGAATTCATGGAAAATATGATGGAGAAACTTCTGGTTCTTGGTCTTCCAAGTCAACATGCACAATTCTTCTTAAACCATAAAGAGCCTCTCCTTTCTAACGATGGGTGTTAGAAGAGAAAATTGGTTGCATATGACTTGGGGACCATAACCTTTTATAATGAGTCCATGCCCTTTCATGAAGAGTGATGTCCCTTCGAATTCAAACTCTTTCATGAAGAGTCATGACTATCCACACATTTCTTATATCTAATTTTGCCCATCATAAAAATAGAAATAAGACCTTATGGTATCTACACAATAATTTTCATAACAATTATGTCCTTAGCCATAAACCTTACTTGAACTAGATCACTTTAATTTGACTAATTAAAATTAATGGCCCTAACAAATTTAAACATTACAAGTGTGACCCAAAAATTTATAACAATCTCCCACTGGTCACATATGTATGCTTATAAATGTGTTATACTTTATGAGCTCCAAATTTGCCATTATAAACCTTGGACATATCCCTATCCCGTCCATTAGTTATATCAATATATAGAACCAAAGCGGCTTTCGTTATATCAATCATAACTAAATCCATCAATGATCACTAATATTAACACAACCAAATGACATAGATTAATCATGAAATGTGCAGCATGAAAATCACATGAAGGTGATCTGTACATGTCGATTTTCAACTGGTCCTACTTTACTCTTTAATGAGATCAATACTCAGAGTGAAAACCAAACCAAAAACTGTATTTTGTAGAAAATTATCATAAAGTATATCTTCCTTAGAAAATCATCCAAATACAAACTCCCACTGAACAAACGTATCGTCTAGTGATACAACACCCATTCAAGCAATATGCTCGTGAAAGACCTTGGGTGGTAAACCTTAGTAAGTGGATCCACAACTATGGAGTTTGTCCTAACATGCTTTATAGATATCTGTCACTTTGAACTCTTTCCACATCAATAAGGAACTTAATGTCACTGCTAACTTATGGTCACAAAATAACTGTAGTGGTCTTTCAATAAATCTAAAATTCATAACCCAGTGACAAAATTCCGCAACCTTATCACATAATTTGAATGCCTTATAACCATAGATAAACATAACCTGATGTAGATTTCCAACTGCATGGGCATCCAACAAAATCAGAATCAGAATACTCAATGATCTCTAACTGATATGATTTTCCTTATGTGAGCATATAGTTCTTTGTTCTCTATTGAATAAATCATAACCTGTTTGGCTGCTTTCTAACAATTTATTCCTATATTGCTTAAGTATCTGCCTAACACTTAACAATGTATGCTATGTCTGGATGAATATGGACTTGGGCATACATTATGCTTCCTACAACTGATGCATAGGAATCTCCTGCATCCCTTTAATCTTAAGATTTCTTTTGGGCACTGATTGAGACTAATTTGTCTCCCTTAGCGATCGAGGCATCACTTGATTGACAGTCTTGCATGCCAAACCATTTGAGCAATTTATTGATATAGCTCTTTTGTGACAATCCTAGAGTACTCCAAGATTGGGTTCAGTGTATCTGGATCCCTAATACAAAGGAGACGTCACCATATTTCATCTCGAAATTATCAATAGAAATCTATTGGTTTCGTGCAACATGCCTATATCATTAGTCCCAAGTAGTATGTCATCAACATACAATAACAGGAAAATATTCTAACTCCCACTGAATTTGTGTTGCACACAAATACTAACAACATTCATCTCAAAACTGAATGAGAGAATTATCTGATAGAACTTGTGGCATCACTAACGAGACGGTTATTTTAGCCCACAGATGGATTATGTCAATTTTAAAACCGTGTTCTTTGTGTCTCCCAACACAAAGTTTTACGGTTGCACCATATAGATTGTTTCGTCAATGTTGTCATTGAGAAACATCATCTTGACATCCATTTGATGAAGCTCCAAATCCTAAAGTGCAACAAGGGTCCCGATTGTCCTAAAAGAGTCCTTCAATGAAACCGGAGAGAAAGTCTCTTTATAGTCAATCCCTTTATTTTGAGTATGGTCCTTGGCTACAAGACGAGCCTTATACCTCTCCACATTACCTTTGTAATCCCTTTGGTCTTAAATATACATTTGCAACCAATGAGTTTGACACCTTTTGGTAATAGGAGATGTTCCCAAACCTTATTGTCTTGCATGAACTCATACTCCTCATTTATTGCTTCAATCCACTTTTCTAAGTTGGAATCTTGCATGACTTAACGAAAATTGATTGGATCATTTTCCATCATACCATCATTTTCCTCATGTTCCTGAAGAAATACTATGTAGTCAACTATAATAGCATTTCTTCTTTCTCTAGTGGATCGTTGCAAAGACACTTACTCTTGAAGCACTAGTTCTTGGGGATCTTGAATTTGTTCTTCTGGAACAACTAACTCATCTTGAATGGGAGTTTGAACAACAATGTCATTTAGAGGTTCCGGACTTGCTTCATCAAAAGCAACTTTATGAATCTATTCTAGAATTGAAACCAATTCTTCCTCCAAGACAAAGTCTCTAACCTTATTTCTCCTCCCCCAAACTCAATATCCTCACAGAACGTGGCAGTTTCTGTCTCAAAAATTGTCTTTAATTTGGGATCGTAAAACTTATAGCCCCTGGATCGTTCAGAATAGCCAATAAAGTAGTTGCTCCCTGTTCGGAATTCCAATTACCTTTCATTTGGCCTATAAGGCCATGCCTCAGCTGGAAATCCCATACATGAGTTAGACTTGGAACCTAATTTCTTTGTTTGGTCTGTCTGTCCTTAAGGCTTTCAATAGAGACATCAAAGTCTTTATAGTTAGTGGAATCTAGGATTCCATCTGACACATGCTACTCCACTCTATTTCTAGAGATGTAACCAAGGCACTTGATGTTCTTGAATTTGCACTATTAACTTTATGCTTAGTACCATGTGATTCCACATTCAACGGTTCTTATAATATCATGCAAATATAGATTGTCATGCACTGTAATAGTACTAGTTCCAAAAACATTTGAATTAATAGATAAACTGAAGTGATTGTTTCCAGACGAACAATGATAACCAAATTTGTCCAATCCAAGAAACAGAAACCAAATTTCGTCTAAACGACGGTACATAAAAAATATCCATTAAATCCAAATAATAACCAGTACTTAAAAACAACCTAAAATGCCATATTTGCCTCTACTGACATGCCATCTCATTCATAAATGCATCTTTCAACATCATTTGGCCCTCGATAACTTGGGCAACTCTGTATTGAAACATTGGTGTTGGTAATAGCACCAAAATCTAACCAACAAGTGTTTCTAGGTACTGAAGCTAACAAAATTTTCCTTAGAACAGACCAAATTAAGGAATATACCATTCTTTGCATGCCAGGCATGATACTTGGTACATCCCTTCTTGTCATGCCCACTCATACCACATAAGAAGCAACTTTCTTCACCCTCATTTTTCTTCTTTTCTGTTGGACCCTTAGCAACTTCAATATTAGCAGCTTTATTTTTGCCCTTGTCATTAGAGGTACTTGCCAAGTGAGTACTCTCTATTCTTTCTTGCTTCATCCTCTCTTCCTCTTGCACATAATATGAAATGAGCTCGTTAAGAGACCATTTCTCCTTCTGATAGTTGTAACTGATCTTAAATTGACCAATTGTGCAGGAAGAGAAACCAAAACCAAATGCACGAGTAAGTCCTCAGACAACTCGAGCTTTAGATCCTTAAGCTTGGAAGCAATATTAGACATTTTCATAATGTACTCCCTTATGTTTCCTTTGCCGTTATACTTCATAGAAATCAAGCTTTGAAGGAGTGTGCTTGTTTCTGCCTTATTGCTTTTGGTAAAGCATTTCTCAATTTCAGTAAGGAATTCTTTGGCACTTGTTATCCCATTGGATATAACACCCCTAAATGCCTCTGGAATGCCGTGCTTAATGATCATTAGACTCATGCGATTGGAGCGGTCCCACTTCTCATAAATTTTCCTCTTTTCAGAGGTACCGAAGTCTATAGGAGAAGGGAGTTGCTCCATCTTTAGTGCAAGGTCAAGATCCATGCAGCCAAGAACAATCAAAATGTTCTCTTTCCAATCCTTAAAGTTTGTACCATTAAGATCAGGAACCGAATTTAGGTTAGCAGATATAGTAGCAATAGTAGCTGAAGAGAGAATAAATAAATAACATAAATATACTCACATCATAACCAAAATTCAATCATCAATAAATTCAAATAATGGCATACCCCATCTCAAGATACCTAGTGCAACATTAATATCAAGTCTTTGGACAGTAATATTAACTGCTAGTGGTACTCTTGTTGTAATGATCAAACATTGACAATAATGTATGTCAAATAATAAACTCTTCTTTGGACTGATTTATCATTCACATCTACAACCTTATAATCATCACATGTTTACCATCACAGGTGTGCATGTAATCCGGCCAAATATTAACCTTCCTTTGGGCCGATTAATACTCGCATGGATACACATACACACTAACATTCAACATTTCTCATGAGCAATCTACACAAGAGAGGTCACTTTGGTGACTTCTTGCTTCAATTGACTCACTTAAAATGTTAAACAATTTAAATCTGAAAAAAAAAATATTTGAATTTATTTTGATTGACTTAATATGTAGTGGTTTTGAACATTTCTCACACCACCAGCCAAATAGCCCGGTGGTAAGCGTGCTGCCGACCAAAGTCTAGGTTCCAGGTGCGATCCCTACTGTAGTTGTTAATTGCATTTTTCTTTATCTTAAATAAAACTGTTTGGAGAACACATTGCAACACTTTAGTTGTAGCCTAGCGGTCAGGCTTTGTCCTTCTTGCCATATGGTCTGGGTTTCAAATCCTACTGGCCTTCATTTTTTTTGCAATATTTTCCAGAAGAAAAAGAAAATTTAACAAAAACACAACAACGTCTGAAAGTGGAAATCGAACAGCAAACCCCTTAGAAGGACACAGGCAAGCGAACCGCTACGCCACGCTACGAAGGATGTCAACGATTGCGAACTTTAATATATAAATTAAAAAGGAACACAACGTTTCATGATTTGTAACCCAACTTGGGAATCGAACCTGTTCCCATTGGTTAAAAAATCTGACAGCAGTGCAATCATTGACAACAACATCAAAGTGACACTACTCGAACGTGTCAAAGCACCATGCCATACACAACTCTTTGATGAAAGTGACACTAGTTTATATTCAAACTACTTTATATTCATGTTGAGTATCAACACAAAATACACTACAACTCAAACTTAGAAAATCAAGTCCCCAGAATCACATAATATTTGAATCCATAATTTATGATTTGATATCATAATTCAGAAACAATCCATGAATTCTCCATAATTTAATATGAATATGACATGAATCCAATATTCAACTTCAAGAATATCCATCTTCATTGAAATTTAAACCGTAATAGTTCTTAAATTTGATGATTTTAACTTAAAATGTCAAGTTTAAGAACACAATCAATTACAACACAAAACATTTCTCAATGATTCAACATAAACTTGTGGCTCTGATACCACCTGTTGGAAAAACTTTATGGGAGATATACTTAAAGATGGAAACCATCATCATATCAAGACAAGTTATGTTCAATCATCAAGAATATAGAATGAAAGATAATAGCGGAAGTGTGCCCGAATTCTTGGAAAATATGATGGAGAAACTTCTGGTTCTTGGTCTTCCAAGTCAACATGCACAATTCTTCTTAAACCATAAAGAGCCTCTCCTTTCTAACGATGGGTGTTAGAAAAGAAAATTGGTTGCATATGACTTGGGGACCATAACCTTTTATAATGAGTCCATGCCCTTTCATGAAGAGTGATGTCCCTTCGAATTCAAACTCTTTCACGAAGAGTCATGACTATCCACACATTTCTTATATCTAATTTTGCCCATCATAAAAATAGAAATAAGACCATATGGTATCTACACAATAATTTTCATAACAATTATGTCCTTAGCCATAAACCTTACTTGAATTAGATCACTTTAATTTGACTAATTAAAATTAATGGCCCTAACAAATTTAAACATTACAAGTGTGACCCAAAAATTTCTAACAATATGATCAATAAAAATTAATAAAGTCATTAATTCTTTAAGCAAAACTGAAAAAAGGTGGCAAGGGAAAGACAGTTATCTCCCCACCGAGGGTAATCTTCTTCCTAATCATTCAAACAGAAAAGTATCAAATGAAAATAAATATTTAACATAAAGAGAATACAAAAAAGTAAAAAAAAAAAAAACTATAGTGATACAAAATTTAGAGTGAGGTCTAAGTAAACATTATTACACCTAATTTTTCAGTTGCAATGCACCAACGGAAACAACAGAATATACTGTTTCCGGAGAGTTTTGCAAATCTATTCCCTATAGCATGATCAATTCACAGTTATGTGACTTTGAATATTATAAACCAAACAAACTATCGCAGAACAGAAGTCCCTATGTACAAGTTGTGTCCATATTTCGAAAAAAAAAAAAATGCTAGATTTTAATGTTCCATTATATACAATAAGTCCACCCTTCAAGATGCTTCTTTTAGCATGAACTACATTTTAGCCAAGGAGGGAATTCCTGTAGATAAAAATGGAATTAGATCATCTCCGGTAACATGATGATCATGTTAGAGAGATATAGACATATTTTTTAATATGTATGGACCCACCATGATTGGTTATAGGATCCACTAGTTACAATCACTGGTACAATAAGTGCTTTTTACGTCAGTTAAAATTGATTTTTTACGTCAGAATACTGACTGACGTAAATACAGCTGACGTTAAAAGTTACACTTTTAACGCCGATTGAGAATCGGCGTTAAATATAACACTATTAACGTCGGTTCTTTAACACAACTGACGTTAATTTTGTCAAAATTAACGTCAGTTCTTTAACATAACTGATGAGCCTCTGTTTGACTGGTTTTATAACTGGTAAAGACCTTGGCTTTGTGCTAATTTTATATCATTTTCACCCAAATTAGACTTGATTGTCCTTAAGTAGTATTTTGAGTCTGTAAAGTGTTTTTAGGTTAATTTAGTTGATTTAGAGTTAAATAAAGTACTTATGTTATTTTCTGTTTTTCAGGTTAATAAAAAGGAAATAATTCTGGTTCGCCCCGCGAAGGTTATCTCGCCCCGCGAGTCACCCAAGCCTGAAAAGTCAGAGACGATCACGGCTTGCCCGTGCTGAAGGTTACGGCTGTGGCAGTTTTGAAGTTGAAGCGTTCGCCTCGCGAGCATGGAAGTCAGAAAGCATCACGGTTGGCCCCTGATGTTCATAACGGGCGTAATAAGAAGACTCTTCAGATTCTCGCCTCGCGAAGGTTTGTTCGCCTCGCGAGAATACCAAAGGTTGCAGACTGTTCACAAGATTCGCGTCGCGAGTTGTGCTTCGCCTCGCGAGCCAGCAAAATCCAGAAATTGTATTTAAGTGTTTTAGACAGAACTGAAGCAGTCTTGGCTAGGTTGGCTAGTTTTAGCCAGTCTTAGGCTGTAGTAGTAGTAGTTTCCAATAGTTTATTTTCTTTTCTTTTGTGCTTATGTTTGTAATGGAGAGCTAGTCTCCTAGATTAATCTACTGGGATTGGTTTCAATTACACTTGAGGTTCTGGATTTCCTATTTGAATTGCTATTCCTTTTCAGTACTGTTCTATATGTTTCTGTTTGCTTAATTCAGATATGTATAGGATTAGTATTGATTTATTTCGATGATTGTATGTTCCTATATATAATCCCGTTTGCTTAATTCGCGTGTGTTCAATCATGTTCGCTTAGTTCATGAGTGCTTCACCCCGTTTGCTTAATTCGGGAATAGGAATATATGTCTCGTAGTATTGATTTCGCTTGTAAATTGATGCTACAATCGGAAAGGGTTTAGAATTTGCTTAGGACTTGGATTTGCATGAACCAATGATATCGATAGTGGGAAACCGAGAACAGTAGGTTAATCGTTCTTTAGTTTATTTGATAATATTTTAACTGCTTTGTTTTCTTACTCTGTTTTTATTTTGTTTTCTTTATTTTATCTCAATCCAAAACCCCCAAAACTAACTTTTAATTTTCTGTTAATAATAACAACGCCTAAGAGTCCTTGAGAGACGACATTCGAGTTGTCACTTCCCTATCTACATTATTTTGTAAACGCTCGTTCTTTTTGGCGCGTCCAAAAATTGGCGCCGTTGCCGGGGACTCTGGTTTGTTGTTATTAGCAGAAAATAATTTAAAAAAAAATCTCTTTGCTAATTAGTTTTGTCTGCATTGTCTGGTTGTGAATTTTAGCACCCCCCATGGATAGTTATATGCGAAATTACATGCCTAATGTTTACTATGAACCACCACCATGTATATATTTTCCTGATTTTCTTGGTTTATCACACTGGTTGCCAAGGTTTAGTGGTTTTGCAGGTGAAAATCCGCAGGAGCATCTGAGGGAATTCCAGATTGCTTGTTCTATAATGCTGAGACCTGTAGGAATAACAGAAGATCACATTCAGATGGAAGCTTTCCAGTTCTCACTTGAAGGTGCTGCAAGAGATTGGTTGTATTGTCTTGATGAGAATTCCATCTCAAGCTGGTTTGATTTGAAGGAAGCCTTCCTGTTGAGTTGGGGAAACTATCTAAACCCTTGGTATGGAGACTCACAACTGATATTACCACTGGCACCACCCCAGAATCCTCCCCAAGTGATCACATCTGCACCTTCCGAACTTTCACTAGAGGACATGCTCAAACAAATGGCTGAGAATAATCAACGGATAGCAGAGCAAAATCTCAAATTCCAACGGAGGATGGAAGCCAGTAATCTCGAATTTCAACAGATGATGGAGGCGAGTAATCTTGAATATCAGAGGAGTGAAGTTGAATCTCAGAAGTTGGCTATGCAAATTGATCAAATTGTTGCCAACTCGGCTGCAATGCTAACTCCACAGCCCCTTGAAGAACATAAAGATTCACAGAAAGTTATTCCTGAAAATATTTCTGATGATGATTCTGATAATGTTTCTATTGATGAACTGTGTGTTGAATCCCCTGATTCTAATGCATGTGATGATTGTTATTGTTCTGGCACTGCTTTGTGTGTAGAATATTATTTTGAAAGGTATGTTAAGCAAAACATCCATATGGAACAGGAGGCAGATGAGGTTGAGGGCCATGTTCATATAGAAAATGAGGATCAGGAGGATCAGGAGGACATCTGCTTCCTCGTGCCTGAGGATAATGAAGAACCTTTGGAAGTAGATGATTCAAGTAAATCAAATGCATGTGTTGAGAGTAATGGGGTGGATGAATCAATTGCTTAATTTCCAGACATTCAGAACTTTTCTGATTCATTTTATTGTGATATATGTACTGACTCTACTAACACTAACTTTTGTGTGGTGTGTGCTGAAATTTCTGCATGTATAGCAGGTGATAAATTTGTCAGTGCAGTGAATGAAGAAAAGGCAGAAGTTGAAGCAGCACCAGTAACCCCAGCTAACTGTTTGCCACCTCCCCCTGAGGAGCCACCAATGATGGAGTTTAAGCCTTTGAATTTTGCACCATGGCCGGTCCAAGAGGTTGAGCCCCACTTCTATTGGGAGGATTTTATTGAGAAAGAGGTCAACCTTGACCCAAGAGGGAGTGAGAAGTCCGCCGCACTCGGCGAAGTCATCATAATTGTCAAGTGCTCACCCCCACATCAAGGCTGCGAGTTAGGGAAGCATGGAATGAACTCCCACTCTTTGTCCATCACGTGGGCCTTATGCTACAAGCAATGGGATCTTGGTGGAACCGCCCTTAATGAGTTTTCTTAACCCTTTCTTCTTTTTAATTTTCTTTTCCTTGCTTTATTTCTGTTTTGTTTTTAATAAAGCTCCTGAATAATTTGAGAATCTCAGGAGTTGTGTTGAGTCTTGTGTTGGCAAGTTTGATGGATTTGGTTGAATTTGCATAGATTGATGGCATAATATGTGTTGACTGTTTTCCCCCTAGGATATGAAAAATTTTTGAAAAATGATCCCCATGTGATTGAAAGTTGAACTTTGAGATTTTATTATGAAGGCATGATTTATGATAAGTTTGGGGTGATGGGAAGCACACACTAGGGATAGAATCTCTTTCAAACAATTTGCAAAAAAAAAAAATGTCCATGTGAGGTTTTGAGCCTCCAACATGTTTTTGACTGTGAGAATCACTTTCAAGTTGCACTTTCCTGAATTTGCTTGAATCTCTTTTTGGTTTGCATGATTATGTGTTTGCTTCAAATGATTTAGGCATTTTCTTTGTAAATAGCTACTTGGCCTAAAATAACCAATTCCTGATGCATGTTCCCTAGTTAGCCCCTTTGAGCCTGATTAGCCTATTGCTTCTTGATAACCTAATGTTATAAGCCCAAAAATCTGGAAAACCATGTTAACCCGATCTTAGGATTAGGAGAGCATGGAATCTTAGAATGGGTACAAGAACTAAGTTTGGGGTGGCTGCAAGGTGTAATGTGTTGTTTGGGATTGAAAAAAAAAAAGGGAAAGAAAAATAAAAAAAAGAAAAAAAAAAGAATTTTTTTTTAAAAGTGCAAAAATGCCAAAAAGAAATAAAAAGGTTGTAGTCACGCAAAGCAAAATGAAAAATGAAAAAGGAACTTGAGTGGAATTTCAATGTTTTGAAGTGTTTCATGCTCTCTTAGTTCCTAGGGTCTTCAGCCTAGTTCCTTTGTATATCCTACCCTTAGCCAGGCCCCATTACAACCCATAAAAGACTTTCTGATGTTGCTTGCACTTTTTCTGTGGGAACTATTTTGAGATGAAGATCAAGTTTCTGGGAAGTGCTCTTAAAAGTGAAACTGAGTGAAATGTTGATAGCCTGACACAAACTGAGCGATTGAGTAAACACAAATTTCCCCTGTGAGGAAGGCAGTTGTTTGAATTTGGTGATCTCCTTCTTGTGTGTGACTTGGATCCCCTGCTTAGAGTAATGATTGTTTGAATGATGAAATTCTCAATTGTTTAGAATAAATGATTGTGGGGATTGCTTTGTTTGAAAGGGGGGAACATTAAAAAATATTTTGATAAATTACTTGAAATCTGTGCGAAAGTTGATTGAATCTTTTGAGCTTGCCAGGTCTTGAGTCTTTTTAAGTTTTTAAGTTTTAGTTTGCTTGGGGACAAGCAAAGTTTAAGTTTGGGGTATTTTGATGAGCCTCTGTTTGACTGGTTTTATAACTGGTAAAGACCTTGGCTTTGTGCTAATTTTATATCATTTTCACCCAAATTAGACTTGATTGTCCTTAAGTAGTATTTTGAGTCTGTAAAGTGTTTTTAGGTTAATTTAGTTGATTTAGAGTTAAATAAAGTACTTATGTTATTTTCTGTTTTTCAGGTTAATAAAAAGGAAATAATTCTGGTTCGCCCCGCGAGTCACCCAAGCCTGAAAAGTCAGAGACGATCACGGCTTGCCCGTGCTGAAGGTCACGGCTGTGGTAGTTTTGAAGTTGAAGCGTTCGCCTCGCGAGAATCCATTCGCCTCGCGAGCCTGGAAGTCAGAAAGCATCACGGTTGGCCCCTGATGTTCATAACGGGCGTAATAAGAAGACTCTTCAGATTCTCGCCTCGCGAAGGTTTGTTCGCCTCGCGAGAATACCAAAGGTTGCAGACTGTTCACAAGATTCGCGTCGCGAGTTGTGCTTCGCCTCGCGAGCAAAAAAATCCAGAAATTGTATTTAAGCGTTTTAGACAGAATCACAGTCTTGGCTAGGTTGGCTAGTTTTAGCCAGTCTTAGGTCGTAGTAGTAGTAGTTTGCGATAGTTTATTTTCTTTTCTTTTGTCTTGATGTACGTAATGGAGAGCTAGTCTCCTAGATTAATCTACTGGGATTGGTTTCAATTACACTTGAGGTTCTGGATTTCCTATTTGAATTGCTATTCCTTTTCAGATCTTGTTCTATATGTTTTCGTTTGCTTAATTCGGATATGTATAGGATTAGTATTGATTTATTTCGATGATTGTATGTTCCTATATATAATCGCGTTTGCTTAATTCGCGTGTGTTCAATCATGTTCGCTTAGTTCATGAGTGCTTCACCCCGTTTGCTTAATTCGGGAATAGGAATATATGTCTCGTAGTATTGATTTCGCTTGTAAATTGATGCTACAATCGGAAAGGGTTTAGAATCTGCTTAGGGCTTGGATTTGCATGAACCAATGATAGTGGGAAACCGAGAACAGTAGGTTAATCGTTCTTTAGTTTATTTGATAATATTTTAACTGCTTTGTTTTCTTACTCTGTTTTTATTTTGTTTTCTTTATTTTATCTCAATCCAAAACCCCCAAAACTAACTTTTAATTTTCTGTTAATAATAACAACGCCTAAGAGTCCTTGAGAGATGACATCCGAGTTGTCGCTTCCCTATCTACATTATTTTGTAAACGCTCGTTCTTTTTGGCGCGTGGCGACAGCGCGACCAATAACCGACGTAAATTTTGTTAAAACTAACGTCATTTGTTATAAAGAACTGGCGTTAAAGGTCTTAATTTTAACGTCAGTTGTAGTAAACAACTGACGTTAATAGTGTACTGTATATTTTTATAAAATACTTTTAACGTCAATTGTATGATACAACTGACGTTAATAGTATTTTTTTTTTAAATTCAGTTTTAAAATATCACTCCCCTAAGCCATCCCTGCATTCAAGAAATATCCCAAGAATACGTGAATATCACACACATTACATAATTGCAAAGGAAAAATGGAACAATGATCCATATAATGTATGCCTGTTCAAAACAATATATATTAATTTATTAACATAGGTTATAAATGTATACTAAGTTTAAACTACCTATATCAATATCCCTTCGTGATGATCATCACGAGTGGCATGTACATCGTCCCACTCGTGTCTCCTCGATTATAGTAGGCATGTTTGTTGAAAAAGAAGGAGTCTCAGGAATATCAAGATTTGAATCTTCATTTTCATCACTACCATTATACATGTTTTTTCCTTGGAGAACCACGGACAACCTTTTGTTAGAAGGATCAGTGAATGAAAACACTTGTTTTGCTTGGGAAGCCATTATGAAAGGCTCATTTATATGACCTAACTTGTTGAGGTCTACCAATGTGAACCCCAATTCGTCGGTTTGTACACCACCGTTACTATCAACCCACTTACATTTAAATACCAGCATCGTAAGCTTAGTGTAATCGAGCACCCAAATATCTTCAATATATCCAAAGTAAGGTGTCGGTGCTGTAACGGGTTTTGTGTCCTTTGCACTAGAGAAGTGCATTGCTTCGGCCACGATCATAACCCCACTATTTTGCATGGTACTCTTGTTATCTTGTTCCTTTGTATAAAAGGAAAAGTTATTTATGTCTTATCCGCTCCAACATATGATGTTGAAGTTAGGCCCACGTGCTAGCCATTTTACGTCATCGAAGCAAGATCTACCATCCTTAAGCATTTCTTCCTTGAACCATGGTAAGAAAGTCTTGTTATGCTTGTTCAACAACCACCTTTCGCTCATTCGAGGGTTTTCTTGATTGACTTTTCTTTTATGTTCAAATAAGAAAGGCTGAACACATTCGATGTTGTTCAATACATACAAATGTGCTTGAAGCACTTCCTCCCGATCCTTCCTATTAATTCTTAAGCCATGTGTACCCTTACCTTGACATCTAATCTCATCATGCCGAGGCTTAGGAACCCCTATAGGATCCGTGTTATGAAGGTAGTCCGAACAAAACTCAATAGCTTCTTCTGCAACATACCTTTGAACAATAGATGCTTCTGGACGATGAGGATTCTTCACGTACCCTTTCAAGATCTTCATGTAGCGCTCAACTGGGTACATCCATCTCAGAAAAACCGGCCCACATAATCTAATCTCCCTCACCAAATGAACAATTAAGTGAACCATTATGTCGAAAAAGGAAGGAGGAAAATACATCTCCAATTGGCACAAGATTGTAGCAGCCTCAACTTCCAAGTCATCCAACATACGGGGGTCAACGACTTTGCTACATATAGAATTGAAGAATGAGCACAACCGAGTAATGGCATGTCTCACATTTTTTGTAGCAATACCACGAATAGCAACGGGCAGAAGTTGTTGCATCAAGATGTGACAATCATGAGACTTCAAGCCAACCAATTTAAGATCACTAGAGACAAGCCTCTTCATATTTGAAGAGTAACCATGTGGAACTTTGATGCCCTGAAGACACCCGCAGAAACTTTGTCTCTCTTTTTTTTTGACAAAGTATGACATGCTGGCGGCAAATAAGTCCGCTTACCATCCTCAACAACTGGAGCTAACTGCTCTCGTATACCCATAGCAACGAGGTCGAGACGAGCATTCACACCATCCTTTGTCTTGCCCTGAATGTTGAGAAGCGTCCCGATCACACTATCACACACATTTTTCTCCACATGCATCACATCAATGCAGTGTCTGACATCAAGCTTGCGCCAGTATGGAAGATCAAAGAATATCGACCTCTTCTTCCATATGTTTTTCTCAACAGCTTTACCTTTCTTTTTGGACTTGCCGAATATAACATCGATGTCCTTTACCCTCTGATAAACCTGCTCTCCAATTAAGGCCGCCGGCGCTTCTTCTGTCTCTTGGCATCCATTAAAAGCTTTTTTCATCTTACGATATGGGTGATCACGTCTAAGAAATCTCCGATGCCCAAGGTAAACCATCTTCTTTCCATGATGCAACTGAGTGTAGCATGTGCCTTCTTCACATATAGGGCATGCTTTATGCCCCTTGGCACTGTACCCGGACAAGTTACCGTATCTTTGGAAAGTCGTTGATGGTGCAAAATAACATGGCACGAAGCTTGAAAGTCTCATGAGAATACCCATCAACTACATCAACACCTTCCACCCACAACGTTTTCAAGTCTTCAATCAAGGGACCTAGATAAACATCTAAGTCATTTCCGGTTGCTTTGGGCCCGAAATCATCGTGAGACAACATCATGTATTTGCGCTTCATGCACAACCAAGGGGGCATGTTGTAAATCACCAACAGAACAGGCCATGAACTATGAATACTACTCATGTTACCATAAGGATTCATTCCATCCGTAGCAAGTCCAAGCCTTAGGTTTCTTGGCTCATCGGCGAAATCCGGAAACATAGTATCGATATTCTTCCATTGAATAGAATCAGCAGGATGACGAACCTTTCCATCACGTTTCCTCTCATCATTATGCCATCTAAGATTCTTCGCATCTTTCCCATTGGCAAACAATCTCTTGAACCTTGGAATTATTGGAAGATACCACAACACCTTCGCAGGAGGACCCTTTTTTCTCATATCATCATCATCATCACCACCCTTCACTTTGTATCGTGATAACCCATATTTGGGGCAATCGTGTTTGTCTTCGTGAACACCGGTGTACAATATGCAATCATTGGGGCATGCGTGTATCTTCTTATACTCCATACCCATAGGACACAATACCTTCTTGGCCTCATAGTTATGGTCAGGCAATGTGTTGTCCTCCGGAAGCAAGTCTTTCAACACTTCAAGCAATTCCGTGAAGTTTTTATCGCTCCAACCATTTCTCGCCTTCACACAAACCAATTTTAGCACCGCCGACAACCGTGTATGAGTAGTACACCCTGGATATAAAGGCTTATCCGCATCACCGCACAACCTATCATACACATGCGCTCGATGAAAAGATTCTTGTCCAATATCACGGATCATGTCCTCTACTCGATCATCCTCCATATCTACGTCAACGTCCTCACTTTGGGAGACACTCGCCGTATTACTACTCAACAACATATCACCATGCCATATCCATCTTGTATAACTCAAGCAAATTCCTTCACAAATCAAATGAGTACGTATATCCTTCACCCTACATTTCCTCGTATTCAAACACTTGACACAAGGACAACAGAACATTCCATTACTATTAGGAACATTCCTTTGAGCAAATTCTATAAATTCTCCCACCCCCTTCAAATACTCAGCACTAGTACGCTTACAAACCATCCAACTACGATCCATAACTAGATAGGTCTTGTAGATATACAAAACATATATATATCCAATATAAGGACAATACGAGAGATTGAAAACTATAGTTTTTAAAGATTGATTGCCAAGCACTGGTCACGGCCTGGCAAAGGATGTCCATCACGGCCGTAACGTGCAATCGAATGAACACCATGCCATCACAGGCGAAGACGATCACGGCCTGGCCGTGATTAGCATCACGACCATGACAGATCAACCAGCAGAGCAACATGCACTCAAAACCAAAAACAGAGACGTACATTCCAAACAACTCAAACTCACGGTTTCAAGTTTCAACTACTGAGACTACAGTTTCAACATACACTCAAAACCAAAAATACAAAAATGTGCCCTAAATACTCACCAGAAATAGGTGCTCGCGTGGTGGTGGGGAGGGGAGCTCGAGTGGTGGCCAACGTTCGATGTGGTTCACGGAGAGCAACGGGACAAGGAGAGTTAGTGCGCGGGAAGGGGAAAGAGAGATGTACGTCAAGTTATTGCAAAGAATGAATGGAAAGACAGAGTTAGGGTTAATAGTGTACCTCATGGTGGTGGCGAAGAAGCCCTCGCGGTGGTTGCGGTGGAGATGAGCTCGCGATTAGGGTTCTGTGCTGGGTGAGAGTGAGAGTGAGGGTTGAGAGTGATTTAGGGTTGAGCGTGATGAAAAGATAAAAGAGACGTACGTACAGAGCGAAGTGCAGAAGGCGCGCGGGTGTAAACATAAAACAACATTTAACGTCAGTTGTATTAAACAACTGACGTTAAAATTAATTTTTTAACGTCAGTTTTATTAACAAACTGACGTTAAATATTAATATTTTTTAAAAAAACACTTTTAACGTCCGTTGTTGAATGCAATTGACGTTAAAAGTGTTAAAGTAACATTCTTCAAAAACAATGCATGTACGCCTCTTCTTTTCCTCTATATTTCTATTCCTTCACAAAATGGCTCTGAGACCTGTGTTAATTGAGTGACAACAGGGCATTTCAGATAGCTAGGGATATAGGATTATTTACGCCAGCCTATTTATTTAATCAAGTAAAAATCACACTTTTAACGTCAATTGTATAAACAATGGACGTTAAAAATAAATATTTTTTATTTTAAAAACACTTTTAACTTCAGTTTTATTCAACAATCGACGTTAATGCACTGTGTGACAACAGGGCATTTCGAGATAGGGATATATGATTATTTACGTTAGTTTGTTTATTTAATCAAGTAAAAATCACACTTTTAACGTTGGTTGTATAAACAACGGACGTTAAAAATAAATATTTTTTATTTTAAAAACGCTTTTAACGTCAGTTTTATTCAACAACTGACGTTAAAAGTGTATCTTCCTATTCCTTCTGGCGTTTTCTTTTCTGCACGTTTATAATATATGACTGCCAGGCCAACTCCCAATGCGCCTTGGAACCTAATGCTCTTAATGATCAATTTAATTTTTTAGCAACTTACGACGCCTAGTAACTTCATCCCCTACTCCTATAAATAGCTTCCTTCCTTCCTTTAATTTTTCTGCTTCACAATATGGCTCTGCCATGGAGATTAACTTCATCACTCTTTCTTCCTATACCTAGACTTAAAGGTCTCTGTCTTAATGGTCAAAACAACTTCTGAGGTTGTGTGAATCACGTAACATGGATGGTAAGGTTGGGTGAATCACGTAATGTGATTTGCACACACCATCATCCTTCTGGAGAATCAGCAGCTACAGTTCCAAAACTTCGGCTTTGGAACCAAGTGGCTGTTCCAAGAATATTGCTGAAACAGATCGAGTGCACCATTCACTCTGCCACGGCTCCAAAGTGACTGTGGATTCAGATGGAGCATCGACTTCAAATGAGGGAGGGATGCATTCAATGTTGGAGATTCTGAGCACGGGACCGAGAAGAAAATGATGTTGAAGCGAAAACTTTTTATATTTTAGTGCTATATATCTTATGGAAATTTTTTATCTTTTAAACATGTAATTGTAACTTATGAATCGCTTCAATGAGAAGAATCAATGTTGGAGATTCTCGATCAAGACAGACTCGAGAAGAAAATGATGTTGAAGCAGAAACTTTTTTAATTTTAGTGCTATATATCTTGCGGAAATTTTTTATCTTTTAAACATGTAATTGTAACTTATGAATCGCTTCAATGAGATACGATTTGATTATACATATATAACTTGTTTTATGTTAAGTGTTTATTTATTTTAATTTGCACAAGAATTTGTTAATTTACTAATTCAAGCTAATTAATTAAGATTAAAAATAAACTTTTTAAAAAAAAGATTAGAAATAAACTGCACTATATGGAGTGATGATCTGCGTTAAGAGTGACAACCCTGAGATGACAACGAAAGAAAGATAGGAATGAGTTGATTATTTACGTCAGTTATTTATTTAACTGAAGTAAAAATCACTTATAACGTCAGGTTTATAAACAACTGACGTTAAAAGTTTTAATGATTTCTTCCAAAACACTTTTAACGTCAGTTCATTAAACAACCGACGCAAATAGTGATTTTATATTTACAAAACTGCCACCGCCTCACTTTTAACGTCAGGCCTTAAAACAACTGACGTTAACAGTGAATTAATTATTTACAAAACTGCCACCGCCCCCTTTTTAACGTCTAGTTTTTGGTTAACTGACGTAAACCTTTACCATCTAATGTATATTTTCCACTAGTGAATTTTAAAATTTTGTTTCTTTCTCTCTCCAACCAGAGAGTAGGGGGAAAAATCCACAACCTCAATAAAACTCAGCCTATGATTGTTGATTCGAATGTTGTAAAGTTAGCAAAATGTTGGATTCAAAAGGGAAAAATTGCAAAGAGGAAAGGGGGGAAATGAAAGTGGAAAAAGAAACAATAATGGTCACCTAAAATTAATTCTGTGGTGGCAAACAAAGATGCTTTTGGTGGACTGACGATGAACAGAGATGAGAGAAGAAAGAATGTGAAGGTGCTATTGGTTGCACACGGTTTGAAAAAGGGATGGAATGGAATGGAATGGGGTGAGGTGATAAAATAGATTAACTCATTGTTTGAGAGTTTTTTTTTTAAAGGAATGAAGTGGGATGGTTAGCAATGGTAATCCAAATCACTTCACTTCACTCAAACTCTCACATTTTCATCTCTACCTCCAATTTAGGGTTTGGGATCTCCCTCTGTTCCCTTATTAAACTTCCAAACAGTGAAATGATATATTTTTACCTCTTCATACCACTCTATTACTAACTATTTCATTACTAATCACTTCACTTCATGTCCTTCAAAACTCTCAAACATAACCAAAGGCTATGATTATAAGTCTTGAAGGATATAGAATGAAGGTTAGTAACGAAGTAGAGTAAAAATGTAAAATCATGCACTCTATTGTTTGGAAAGACCTTTTTTTTGGAAGTTAGACCAGAGAATACCAAACACAAAATCGGATGATATGGAAATTTCAGGATTTAAATGCTATGAAGTGTTTAGATTACCATCTTTAACCATTCCACTTTGTGGAGAATGCCTCAAAATCAGTAAATTGGGAGATGCAGAGTTTGCTGGCAGAAGCACTATAATTGATTATGATGACGACCATAATCAATTATGGTGGGAGGATCAGTTGTTCGCCAGAAAATGATTACGCCAACAGAATGGGCATAATCGATTATGGTAATCGATTCTGGCTAACAGAATGGGCATAATCAATTATGGTAATCGATTATGGTTCGATCCAGCATCTATAAATATGCAGCCTTTTCATTCAGTGTACTAGTGATTGACACAAGTCAAAATACACAAAGTTTGAGTGTGAGACTTCTAGAGTGATATATGTAGGAGATTTAGAGAGGATTTGTGAGCAAGTGAGTCTTGTGGGTGAAATTTGTATCTTGAGGGAAATCAAGAGAGGTCAAGTGAGATTGGGGAAGGTGCATAGGAATAGAAAGGTCAGCCTTGGGTGTAGTTCTTGAAGAGCATGGTGAGAAACATGAGTGTACAAGAATAGGCAAGGGTTGAGGGGATTTTCTATTGTAAAGCCTTTTAATCTCTTTGTTGATCATAGTGAAGTTTTGTCGCTCTCTCTCGTGGACATAGGCCTCACCGGCCGAACCATGTAAAGTCCGGTATTCATCTCCTTTATCGCTTTTCTACTGCGTTTATTTCAATTCTTGCATTGCTATTGTGTTCTAGTTCATTTAGTGTTTTGCTTTATTCTTGGATTATTTCTGGCTTGCTTTCGTTGTTTGTTTTCAGTGTGTTTCGTGACCACAACAAAACCCAACAAGTGGTACCGTCTGTGGGGAGATCGAAGCAAGACTGCAAAACAGAGGTGGTGTAATCGATTACATAATCGATTACTGTGTGAAGCAAGAACCATAAAGGAATAATCGATCGCTTAATCGATTATTGGTTGGATCAAGAACGTGAAGCAAGAACAGAAGATGAATAATCGATTAGAGAGTCGATTATTGTGTGAAAAATAATCGATTAGAGAATCGATTATTGTGTGGAACCAGAACCAGAACGAGACAATGATCAGGAGCAAGAATAGTGAAGGGATAATCGATTATTGTGCGAAACAGAGCAGAATTTCTGGGAAGTCAGGGAAACTAAGGTGTATTCTTTTCTCTTTTGCTTGTTATATCTTTGTATTCTTTTTTGTTTTAGAGTTTGCTACTGCGTTTAATTTTGTTTTGATAGGGAGCTTCAAAGTGGGAAGGAAAGATCAAGAAAAGATTAATCATGGGTACCACTAGATATGATATCGAGAAGTTCTCTGGAAACAATGATTTTGGGCTGTGGAAAGTGAAGATGGAAGCGATCTTGGTGCAGCTGGGATGTGCATAAGCATTGAAGGGAGAGTCAAGGTTGCCTCTCACTCTATCTCAAAAAGAGAAGGATGACATGATAAACAAGGCAAGGAGTGCTATCATCTTGTGCCTTGGTGATAAGGCATTGAGGGAAGTTGCAAGAGAGAAGACCATTGCGTCAATGTGGGTCAAGCTGGAGTCCCTTTACATGACAAAGTCATTGGCTAATAGGCTATGTTTGAAGTATCAACTCTATTCCTTCAAGATGATGGAGTCAAAGTCAATAGCGGAACAACTTGCGGAATTCAACAAAATTCTTGATGACTTAGAGAACATTGAAGTGAAACTTGATGATGAGGACAAGGCTTTGCTTCTACTCAACTCTCTACCGAAGTCCCATGAGCATTTCAAGGATGCTATTTTGTATGGCAAGGATCAAACCATTACTTTGGATGAGGTTCAAACATCCATTCGAACCAAGGAGCTCCAAAAGCATCAAGAGCTGAAATTCGAAATGCATGGTGAAGGCTTGAATGTCTCAAGGGGGAGAACCGAGAAGAAAGGATCAAAGGAGAAGAAGTCCAAGAGTTACAAGTGCTTCAAGTGTCACAAGATGGGTCATTTCAAGAGGAGTTTTCCAAAAGAAGGGGACAATGAGGTTGAAGATTCTGTGGATATTGTGGCAGCTGTGGATGACTATGAAGGTGCAGAGGCATTGGTAACCTTTGAGACCTTAGACCTGGAAGAAGGTGGAGTGATGATTGATGCATGTGAGAAGGTGGAGGTTTTGGTGAAGAGGGGTGCTTCAGGTGGAGGTAGACCTTCTAGGGCATTTCCTCGGGACAAGTTCAACTCGGGCTTGGACTTGGGTTGGATTCTTTGAAGCATAATCATAAGTGGGAGAGCGGCACTAGGATGAGCACTAGGGTGAGCACTATGATGGTAGAAGATCTCTAATTTAGAGTCAAGGTGGAGAATTGTGGAGAATGCCTCAAAATTAGTATATTGGGAGATGCAGAGTTTGTTGGCAGAAGCACCATAACCGATTATGGTGATGGCCATGATCAATTATGGTGGGAGGATCAAATGTTCGCGAAAAAATGGTTACGCCAACCGAATGGGCATAATCGATTATGGTAATCGATTATGGCCCAATCCAGCATCTATAAATATGCAGCCATATCATTCAATGCAGTAGTGATTGACACAAGTCAGAATAGACAAAGTTTGAGTGTGAGACTTCTAGAGTGATATAGGTAGGAGATTTAGAGAGGATTTGTGAGCAAGAGAGTCTTGTAGGTGCAATTTGTATCTTGAGGGAAATCAAGAGAGGTCAAGTGAGATTGGGGAAGGTGCATAGGAACATAAAGACAACCTTGGGTGTAGTTCTTGAAAAGCATGGTGAAAAACATGAGTGTACAAGAATAGGCGAGGGTTGAGGGGATTTTCTATTGTAAAGCCTTGTAATCTCTTTGTTGATCATAGTGAAGTTTTTCTACTCTCTCCCGTGGACGTAGGCCCCACCGACTGAACCACGTTAAATCCGGTGTTCATCTCTTTTATCGCTTTTCTGCTGTGTTTATTTCAATTTTTGCATTGCTATTGTGTTCTAGTTCATTTAGTGTTTTGCTTTGTTCTTGGATTGTTTCTGGCTTGCTTTCCTTGTTTGTTTTCAGTGTGCTTCGTGACCACAACAAAACCCAACACACTTAATTACTTGAGCAACTCTTAAGTTATGGATTAATGTTTTTTAGCTCTTCACTCTATTACTAATCACTCAATTTCTTTCCTACAAACATCTTATGAGAAAATTAGCGAAAGGGGAAGGGGAGGGCCAGTGGTGGAAGAGAAAGGGTTTCCACAGGTGGGAAAGGGTTTTGAAGTGACAATAACAAAAGTTTTTTACACTACATCTAGGCTATGGAAAAAATTTAAATAATTCATTCAAATTATAATGAATTTTTTAAATAATTTATGAAAAAAAACAAAATTATATAAATTAAAAAATATATAGAAAAAAAATACATAACTAATTTTAAGTATATATGTATAGTAATAAAATCATACATATGTAGATATATGTATTCTATACCCACAACTTTTAAACATAGCATCACAATATATAGTGACAGAAACAAACATTTGTAGGTATGTTATGAGTTGGCGTCCTTTGTATTTCAAATCATGGAGCTGCTACAAAGAGATTGGTTTGTGAAAGTTGATCAAGTCTTTAGGGGGCTAATGTTTGTGTAGACTTCCAAGCTAGATTTTGGGCGAGATGTTGCTCGAAGGTCTGGGAGGAGGCTCCGCCGGACATTGGGTCTCTTTTGCTTCTAGATGAGCTTCTCATAGCTTTTGTTTCTTATTTTTTTTTGTTTTGCTATCTTCTACTTTTACTCTATAAGAAAAGAAGGTCCTAAAAGAACATGTGTCACTTTCTTGGGAAAAAATATTCCTACTCAATTTTCATTGCTTCTTTGTTCTTATTTTTTATTCTTTCCATGTCAACTTTCTGCTAATCTATTTACTATATCAAGAGGTTACGTGCCGCCTTCTTGGGAAATTTTTCCACTCATTTTTCCATTGCTTCTTTGTTCTCAGTTTTTTATTCATTAATTCCATATCAACTTTCTGTTGAATGGTGCTGTTATCTCTGCTCACTTTTGTTGTCCGTTCAAATCAGCATGCTTCAATTATTTTCATTCAAAATGTTAACAGTTTTTCAACTTGTCTTTTTGTGAGCCTTCCCTTGAAAGCTGTGTTCCCCAAAATTATAATGCTTTTTCAATTTCTTTTTCTCTACACATAAATCTATACTTTGGCTGAGTGCTTTCATCTTCCTAGTGAGACTTCTCCTATTCACTGAGCTCTTCTTTCATGGACCTGCATATTTTTGCAGATTTTGTTGTACTATTAGATATCTTTTCACAAATAAAGTTTTTTTCTTTGATTTCTCCTTATCTTCACATAGATTTCTACTATCACCATCTACTCACTAATGGCATTGTATTCCACCACTAAGACGTGTTTGGAATGTTTTTTTTAATATTTTTTTTTTACATTTTTTCATAAGTTTAGTAACAAACTTGTGTTTATAGTATATACATAATCTCATAAGCATGGCACATAAAGTCAACTTATTTAGGAAAATCAACACACAAAAGAGACTTAGAAGCTGGCAATCAGAATAACAAGTCTTTGGTAAGTTCATAAATCTCCTAAACCAGGGTTGATAGAAATGGTTTTCATGGATGGGAAGGTAATCTTATATTTCTTATGTTGGCAACCATTTTAATGAATTTTATATGTTTGTTCATAACCTAGGGAGATAAAATACAAGCTACTTTAAAAAAATTGATCTTGACAAATGGAAGTCTCGACTTAGAGAGGACAATACCTATGTACGTTGTGCAGAATTTCGAAGTTCAGTATAGTCATGGACAAAATAGGACTTCTGTTGATTCGTTCAAGCTGCTCTTCATGAGAGGAACAATCCTTAAAGAGCAGGACCTTCCGAAAATTCCACAGAATGTATAACATTTCACAAAGTTTAAAGACATATTGAGCAGAGAGGCCTGTACTAATTTGTTAGTGGGTAATTTTTATCCATTGCATGCACTCCAAATTTTTGGCCACACAGATGTGATTGGAGAGTTTATTGATTTAGTGCAGTACCAATCCGACGCTAGAGCAAAGAAAGTTGAGTTCTGCATGAAAGACCAAATGTAATTAGATGCAAATGGTCATGCCTAACATACACTGTTGTTTAGTTCCTAGTTTCTTCCTCAAACATTTATTTTACCAATTGTTTTCTTATCTATATAACATTGTAGAGGTAATAGTATTAGCTGTACTGTTTGGGGAGAATATGGTATATACAATTGTCGAGTTTTATTATTTTTTTGTTTTATAGAAACTCCAATTTGGTTCAATTGTGATTGTCTTGATACTTGTAAATATCAAGGACTCTAAAGGTTATAACATTGTGTCATATATTCCAAATACTCACTTGTGTTATATCTAATTGGAATTTAAATGTCCATGTTTAATATGATTAATTGCATTGTCTTATTAGGAAACAATCCCATAACCATACAAAAGTCAATGTATGGTTTGAAGCTTCTAGTAAATGAAAATGTTGTAGAGATACAATAGTATAAAAACAGGTATAACTTCTTTATCTAGTGATAAATGAGTTAAGAAAATTCATTGTAATATTTTACCAAGTCAAATATGTGAAATGAATGATTACAGCTTGGATTCAATTCATGTTTATGAATCATATATAGTCAACAAATGACTCAGGTGTCTGCATGGTCTCAGGTTTATTCAGACTACTATAATGCTGCCACTCAATATCCCTAATCACCACTCTAGTTGAATTTCATGAACTTTTTTTGAATTTTTTTCATGAGCCTATTCAACAAACTATTTTTCAAAATATGTAAGTTTATACATTTTTATGTATGTAAGTTTCATTGTTGGTTTACAAGTGGTTGATTCCATTTCAAGACAATTGAATATTTATTGTGATAATTCTGTAAGTTATCCTGGGATAATGCACTTATCAGATAGATGACCCACTTCTGATAGATCCCTAATGTTGTGGTCACATCCTAGAATGGAGATTTAGTCCTAGTGACCTACAAATCCTTTAAGACATAGCTTACCCACCTTTGTGAGGACACACATTAAAGGAAACGTAGATCCCCTAAGGTGACCCGGAGTTTAAGACACAATGAGGGCATTCTTATCCTTCTTACCTCTTGTGTTTTCTTTAATATAATTATCATTTTCATTTTCTATGCATTGGTTGGAAAATCATATTTGATAAGCTGGTATCTTTTGAAAATGTGAGGTGATTAATCTTAAAGAGCTAAGAAAATCCAAACAACAGAAGAACATAATTACACTCTACGTGGCAAAACCAGAAGAAACTGAGGAGTATATCGTGTGCTTCGTTCAGTTGGCCAACTTGGTTAACAGTGTAATAGCGAATGCCACGTCTTGCTTGAGAGCTGCAAAAGCTACGATGATTCCTTACTCTGCAACCAATACTTTTGAAAAAACTTTCTAACGTATGGTTGATAGAGATATTCTGTTATCATCAAGGATTTCCCGACCAATTCAAGCACACATAATTGTTGCATTTTTTTTTCTAACACATAAATTGTCATACATTGTAAATAATCACAGATTCTCACCTTAGCTCACAAAAGGCATTGTCGTCATTCCCTACAAAACTCGGTTGCAAGTAAGATCCATGTCTGAAAAAGAGCAAAATGAGTTGAAGGAGGAAATTTCCGATATCAAGGAGCAAATAGCGAAAATGATGCAAAGGGTCTTCGCCCTGAAAAAGAGACTTGTCGAAGAGAATCCTTCTAGTTCCACTGTTGAGGATGATCCTTCGGAGAATGTCGAGCTAGTCTATCCTTGTCCACCAGATGCAGAACTAAACCAATGGGAGATTGTTGAGTTTCTTGTAATGTTTGAAAAAGCTTCAATGTAAACTCTGTGATGCTTCCCTTTTAAGCTTAAAAGCTCAAAGTTGGACATTCATTTGTTAAAACAAGCACACAAGCTTTATTTTCAAAATATATCAATGAATGCATGCATCTTTTATTCTCATTCATTTATAACTTTCCCAAATCACATTCAAGATTGCCTTTCTTCATCTTCATACCCATCAATAACTAACCATGCAGGTTTCAGAGTGTCTCTCTCTAAAGTGACAACACTGGTCGTCATGAGTGCGATTTCGAATGTCCCATTAACCAAGTAGATGAAGATATTGAGGAAGATTTAGAAATCCTAACAGAGCTTCTAAGGTTGATGGAACAAGGAGCAAAAGAAATCCAACCCCACGTAGAGCCAATGGAAGTGACTAATTTAGGGGATGGAAGATAATAAAAAGGAAGTTGAAATTAGTGTCTCCATGGACAATGAAAAGCGGTCGAGACTAGATCCTCGCACTAGCTACCTTTGAGACCATAATCTCCTCCGATAAAATAGAAGCTCAAGAGGATGAAACCCGAATTGCCTTTGAAAAGAAGTCAAGAAACAATTTGACACGGGTTTTTTGGCAGTTCCAAAACACCCTCAATGGGTTGCTAATGTTGTCCCAATCTTGAAGGATAATGGGAAAGTTCAAGTTTGTGTTAACTACAGAGACTTCAACAGGATCATCCCTAAGATGATGGCTCCCCAAGATATGTAAAAAAAAACACACACACACACATTCATTGCCCCTTGGGGCACCTTTTGTTGAAAAGTGATGTCGTTTGGGTAAAAAAAAAATCCGGGGGCAACATACAAAAGGGCCATGGTCATTCTATTCCAAAACATGATGCATAAAGAGATACAAGTATACGTGGATGATATGATTACAAAATCTAACAACGCAGTTCCTCACCCTACTGTCCGAAGATGAATAGGGATAGTTGAAGCAGCTAATTAAAAAAGAAGACCGTACAAAAGATGGTTGTGACATACAAGGTCTGGCATGAAATAATTCCTTTCGCACTCACACTTAAGTCCGCCCCTCGACAGGGGCAACTTGTTAATCATTAGTGTATAGAATCGAAGCAGTCATTCTCGTTGAAGTCGAGATCTCTTCACCAGATGAAAGCCAAGTAAGAAGAGGCCAAACGGGCCTAAGCTTGGTTAGATCAGCTGGACCTCACCGAAGGCAAAAGGCTAGCAGCATTATGCCACATACAACTTCATCAATGCAGGATGATTAAAGTTTATAACAAGATGCGCCCTCGACATTTCCAAGAAGGTGACCTGGTGCTCAAGAAAATCTTACCCATACAAAAGTTCACCGAGTGAAATGGGTTCCAAACTATGAAAAGCCCTATGTGAAAAAAAAAACTTTCTCAGGAAAAGCATCGATCCTCATCAACATGGACAATGAAGATTACCTCTCCCGGTCAACTAAGAAGCAGAGGCACACAAAAAAAGTTGCTTGCTAGACCGAAAATGCAAGGAAATGCAAAAAAGGCAACACAGTACAATGAGGAAATGTAAAACGCTCTGTACCCTGTCACCTTTATCACTAGAAGTGCTGGAATTTTCACAAGGGAGGAAAGACAATTTTTCAAGTTGCAATTGCTCAGAGCTGTTTTACTCCATTTCGTGCAAAAGTGATAACCAAGAGTACATTTCACAATGGCCACGATCAAGCTATCAGACACAATGGATATTATGCATTTAATGCTATCTCTAAACTGGAATATTCAAAACAACCGTTGAAGTTTTTCAAGTGAAGAAGAAGGTCACTATAAATAGAAGACTTGACCTTCTGAAGAACAACTTTTTGCTAGCCAAACTTTTGACAGCTGAACTTTTGCCAATCTACAAGCTCTCATTCTTTTATTCTTTCAAGAGAAAAAGTATGTATTCTTTAGTTCGAATATTGGTGTAATATTCAACCGATCTTAAACTTTCATATCCTCACACATAGTGAGTTAGAAGATCAAAAGCAAACAATCTCTTTGTTAGAGTTAGAGCCTGAAGAGGCTTGGTAAGAAAGGAATACTTGAAGCCTGAAGAGGTGTTGAATACCTGTTGTAATCTATTTGGAAAAATAGTGGAGTAAAACCTTCAAGTCGAAGGGACTAGACGTAGCTCTTGGTTGGAAGAGAGTGAACCAGGATAAAACACTTGCGTGAATCTTCTAATCCCTTAACTCTTCAGTTTTATTTGTTCTTACAAACTGTGGGGATTTGAACTTGATTTTGTTAAGCTTTTAAAAGATCATTTTGTGTGTGCTTCTGCATTTTATTCTTTGTGTGAGAAAATAAGTTTTCGAAAAAGGTTGTTTTCGAAAATTATTAACAAACACAATTCAACCACTCTTCTTGTGTTTGCCTGTGTCAACTTCAGTTGGTATCAGAGCTCAGTCTCGAAAGGGTTGAGCATCTAACAAGTGCTGAGGGAGTACGATCCAACAACCATGGATGCAGAAGGACAAGATATCAACAGACCTCCTCTCTTTGATGGAACTGATTATGACTGCTAGAAGAACAGGATGATGACCTTCTTGGATGCACAGAACGTAGATATTTGGGAGCTGATTGAAACCGGCTACACAGAGCCAAGAGGTGAAGCTGAAGCTGCTATCCCTAGAGCCCAATGGACTCAAGAGCAGAAAAATCAACATCAGCTCAATCTAAAGGCTAAGCACTACCTCATGTGTGCTATTACCATATTTGAGCATGATAAGGTCCATAGCTGCAATACTGCTAAGGAAATATGGGGTACTCTTGCCCTAGCTCATGAAGGGTCATCTCAAGTAAAGGAATCAAAGCTAAGCATGCTGGTTCACTAGTATGGACTATTTAAAATGACTGATCATGAAACAACAGATCAGATGTTTGGAAGATTTCAAACTATCACCAATAGTCTCAGATCTCTTGGAAAAACTTATGAAAATAGAGACCATGTTAGAAAGATTCTGAGAAGTTTATCCAAGCAATGGAGACCCAAAGTTACTGATATTCAGGAAGCTAAGAACTTGAATACTCTTTCTCTAGAAGAGCTTCTTGGATCTCTCAAGGTTCATGAACTTGAACTGAATGAAGAAGACAACTCCATAAAAAGAAAATCTATTGCCCTAACGGCAAAGAAAGTGAGTTCATCAAAAGTTCTCAAAGCTGCTGAATCTTCGAGATGATGCTAGAACCTCGATGCAGTGATGAAGGATCAGATGAAGATGATGAACTATCTTGCATCTCCAGAAAGATTCAACATATGTGGAGAAACAAAGGTGGCTTCAGGAGGAAGCAGTTCAACAAAAAGTTTTCCAATGAGAAGTCAGACTCCAAGGAAAAAGTCTACCCTTATGCTTTGAATGCAAGAAGCCTGGTCATTTCAAAGCTGATTGCCCTGATCTGAAGGACAAAAAGAAGTTCTTTAAAAAGAAGAAGGGTTTAATGGCTACTTGGGAGGATCTGGATCTATCCTCATCTGATGAAGAATATGAAGCTGAAGAAGAGGTAAATATCTGTCTCATGGCTAACACAGCATCAGAAAGTGAATACACTGATGCTGAGGTAATGGACTCTGACCTGTCCACTCTTCAAAAAGCATTTGATGAATTATTGCATGAGTCGTCCATACTGTCTCACGAGTATAAAAGTCTCAAAAAGAAGTTCACAAAATTATCAAAAGTATATGATAAGGTTTGCATGGAAAAACAAAACCTTAAAGATGAAAATGATAAACTAAAATCAGAGAATGTCAGTCTAACTAGCAGACTCGAGTGTGAGCCTGATGTTTCTCGTGAAGTTACAAAACTGAAACAAGATGTGACATATTTGACAGACACTCTGTCAAATTTTGTAGGTGGCTCAGATAAGCTCAGCCTTATTCTAAGGTATTCTAGGTCACCTTATGACAAATCTGACCTCGGTTATGACAAGGAGAAGCATGAAGCATCTCACAAAAGGTCAAAACTAAATGCACAGCATAGAGCTTCAAAAGCTCCAAATAGATATGCTAAAACTAAGTCAAGCCCGTCCAACACCTTTTGCAAAGTGCGTGGAAAAAATGGGCATATTACGTCTAGATGCATACATAATAAGCATGCTAAATATTCTCGTCCAGTGAACACTAACAAGAAAGGAGCCAAGTCAGTTTGGGTACCTAAAGATAAGATAATACCTGTTGCAGATTTGCTTAACAATAGGAAAGAAACAAACATCTTGGTACTTGGACAGTGGGTGATCACGTCAGATGACGGGAGAAAGGTGTATGTTCCAAGACCTTAGACACAAAGATGGTGGTTGGGTTACATTTGGAGGAAACCAGAAACGGAAGATCATTGGTATAGGTAAAATTGGTAAACAGCCTTTTCCATCCATTGATAATGTTCTTTTGGTAAATGGTTTAAAGCATAATCTGCCGAGCATAAGTCAATTATGTGACAGTGGATATGTTGTTTCATTTTGATAAGAACATGTGTAATATCAAAAAGAATGATGGATCACTTTTATTCATTGCTAAGAGGTAAAACAATCTGTATAAGATTGACTTGGAGGACCTTACAAATCAAAGTGTCTCATGTCTAGTGTCCATTGAAGATGAGAGATGGATTTGGCACAAAAGGCTAGGTCATGCAAGCTTGAAGTTAATTTCGAAGCTAAATAAGCATAAACTCGTAAGAGGGTTACCAAACCTTAAGTACAAATCTGATGCTCTCTGTGATGCATGTCAAAAGGGAAAACAAGTCAAGGGTTCTTTTGAATCTAAGAATGTTGTTAGTACCAATAGACCACTAGAACTGCTACACCTTGATCTCTTTGGTCCAACAAGGACTCCTTCTGTCAGTGGTAAGAAATATGGTCTAGTCATTGTAGACGACTACACTAGATGGCCATGGGTTATGTTCCTAGCTCACATGGATGAGTCTTTCAAGGTCTTTTCTATATTCCGCAAACGTGTACAGAATGAAAAAGGCATGTGTATCACTTCAATCAGAAGTGGCCATGGGGAAGAGTTTGAAAATGAGCTACTTCATTAGTTATGTGAAGAAAATGGTATTCCTCACAACTTATCAATACCTAGAACACCACAACAAAATGATGTGGTAGAGAGAAAGAACATATCTCTTCAAGAGATGGCTAGAACAATGGTCAATGACAACTCTGTCCCTAAACACTTTTGGGCTGAAGCTGTTAACACTGCCTGCTACATTCATAACATAATATACATTAGACCAATCTTGAATAAGACTCCTTATGAGTTGTGGAATGGACGAAAACCCAACATTTCATATTTTCATCCTTTTGGTTGTAAATGCTATATATTGAACACTAAAGATCAACTTGGTAAGTTTGATGCAAAAGTAGATAATGGAATACTGTTAGGATATTTTGAAACATCTAAAGGTTTTAGAGTTTATAATTCTAGAACTCTAGTAGTAGAAGAATGTATTCATGTCAAGTTTGATGACAAGCAGCCTGATAAGAAATTATTAGAGCTAGATGAAGCTTTTGCAGATCTTGATCTAAATATCTCAAGAGATACAACAGAAGTAAAAGCTGATGATCAGGTGGACGACCCTCCACAACAACCAGAAACCTCCACTTCTCAATAGAATACTGTTCAGAGATCTTGGTACTTCAAAAATTGTCATCCACAAGATCAAATCATTGGAAACCCTAGTGATAAGCTAAGAACCAGATTAACTTTCAGAGAGCAGGAAGATTATGTACTAGTCTCTGAGTTGGCACCAAAGACAGTAGACGAGGATCTGCTGGACGATGGCTGGATTCTAGCTATGCAAGAAGAACTGAACCAGTTTGAAAGAAGTGATGTTTGGACTCTGGTGCCCTTGCCTAAAGACAAATCTGTTATTGGAACAAAATGGGTCTACAGAACTAAACTTGATGAAAATGGTAAGGTGATAAGAAATAAAGCAAGACTTGTTGTACAAGGTTATTCTCAAGAAGAAGGTATAAATTATACTGAAACTTTTGCACCTGTTTCTAGATTAGAAGTAATTAGGATTTTACTTTCTTTTGCTACACACCATAACATAATGCTTTTTCAAATGGATGTTAAGAGTGCTTTTCTAAATGGATTTATTAATGAAGATGTATATGTAATGCAACCTCCGGGTTTTGAAAGTGAAACCCAACCTGAACATGTATATGAGTTTAAGAAAGCTTTATACGGCCTTAAACAAGCCCCTAGAGCTTGGTATGATAGGCTAAGTTCATTTCTAATGGAAAATGACTTTAATAGAGGAAAGGTTGATCCAACCTTGTTTAGAAAGTCCATTAAATCTAATTTCACAATTGTGCAAATATATGTTGATGATATTATATTTGGTGCTACTAATGAATCTCTGTGCAAAAAGTTTTCTAAGTTAATGCAGAAAGAGTTTGAAATCAGCATGATGGGAGAACTCAAATTCTTCCTTGGACTTCAAGTTAAACAAACTATGGAGTCTAGACGATTATCAGCTGTAGGATCTGCCTGAGATGCTTCTTGCTGAAGTCTTTTCTTTTCCTCTTCCACCATTGTCAGGTCAAGTTTTTTATATCCCCCACGAGACAGTATATGGGGGTAGACATTCTTGCTTTGATTTTCTTGCCCTTTTTTCCTCTTCTCCTATTATAAATAGAAGACAATTAAATTACATAAGTAAATTGATGAAATTACATAAATTTAGAGACAACTCAAATAAGTTAACCTGAAATCTGGGATCATGTCGGCTCTGAACAAAGCGATCCCACGTCGCCTGGTCAAGAAACGGGTACACCTAAAGTGGGTTCTTTTCACAGCTTGGCTCGAATACATAATATCTACCCAGGTCCACCTTAAAAGCCCTCCAACGCTCACCAGCATACTTTATCAAACGATTCTTCATATCTGTCGTATCCGACAGGTCAAAGGTGAGCTACATTAACACCAAAAGAATCAACGAATTACTGTATGATATTAATAAGATTAAAATAAAGTAGATACAAACACAGAACATAAAAGTATAGATACCAGAATACTCTCCCATATCTGATCCTTCACGCCCTGCGGTACATCTTTCCAACGCTCAATAAGTATACTAGACTTGCTTCGAGCAAGGGTCCCCATAAAACTGATAAACTGTTCTACCATTGACCCAATAGGATTGAGTTTATCATCAAAGTCGATTCTTATCCTTTGATTTGAACCACGATTGGCAGTCAAATTCCTCATTCGTGTGGCACATCTACCCTTTCTACCCGTAGACGGGGTCTCCAACCCGCTGCATGAAGGAGGGATATCCTCAGGATCAGCCATGTATACCTGTTTAATATTCCTCATTCATGGGAAGAACACTCAGCCGGAAACCGTAATGAATAATGAATATTCTGCTTAATATTCTGCTCGGAACTTGTACCGTATTAGTTTCAATAACAACAAGTATACCTATACAAAAAGAGAAGCACTTTGTGGATATTTTCATAACAAGACCATAATAACAAGTTCACAACAGCAATTATGTAGCTTGATCAGTATAGAAGCATAAATACAGAAGAACTATGACAGAGATAAAGCACACACATACATATAAGAAATATCTGAGCTTATAGTAGAAAATCCAAGTTGATGAACACATATAAGGCTGTATACACATATAAATGATTTAGCAGGTAGAATGATAACTGAAATCTGGAGCTCAAAATTTGATGGGGAAGATGATCAAAATGAAGTCTGAAATGGTTGAGTTAGGTGTGTTAATATTGCTCTCACTCTCATGCATTTAAATCTATGACTCTTGAAAAACAAATCGGAATTGTAAGTTTTAGTCTCTTGATATTTAGCATGGCAGGCAAGCAAAACATATAGACTAATCAACCCTATCCTATCTAAACCTAACATAAAACCGATCCAAATTAATCAGCTAACATTTATATTACTTTCAGTCACTTAATGAGGCAAAACTTATCTTATAAATCTCAACCAGATAAATAACAGCAAACTAAACATAACTGCAAAATTCTCACACTAGATCATTATCCAGCATCCACAATTATAAGAAGACCTTTTAAAATTATATCGATAACTATCAAAGACAACTCCTTTTTAAATTATATCATACTCGATCAACAGTATGCTTGTGAAGAAAATAAGTTAAACCACAAACACAAAATACATTAGTCCAAATAAAATACTCACTTAAATTCCTTTAATGCTTTGGTTAATACTGTAAAATGGGGCTTTCTCACCCCACCTACATTCCAAACCATCATAACCTAGTGGCCGACTAAAGTTAAATTATACCATTTTCCTTGAAAACGCAGAAAGAAACACAAAAATGTGCAGATAGTCCATCACAACTTATGAATGAAAATGCAAGCAAAACAAAAACAAACTCTCTGTGTAGTGTGGCAATTATTCAACACATAAAATAAATGGAAAGGGTATTAGGGAGAAGGTATGAGAAGACCTTGCACTTCAAGTAGAGTATACAAGCTAGGGTCACGGCAGCGACACGGAGGAGCAAGCGGAGAACAGCGAACTTCATGGCTGAGGTGACGTAGTGGTCCTCCCAAGCAGTAGATGGTGACGCGGCGGAGCGAGCAAGGAACGGAGGTTATGAGGGTGTGAGCATTACGGTTTCCATATCTTTTGTAGCTTTTGAAGGAAACCAAAGAAAGTGGTTAGAACCCCCACCCTCCATGGCCAAATATTCCCATTATACACTAAATGTATTTCAGGGTTGAGAGATAGAAAGAGATAGTGAGAGAGAGAGTGTGTGTGTGACCTGTTTTCTTGGTAATGGGGCGAGGTCGTAGGGCGGCGTCTTTCTCCCTTGCTTACTGAGTGGAGGGCGGCGGCAGCATCTTGCTTTCGTGGCAATGGAGGTGAGGAATGGGGTTTTCTAGGAGGGAGAGTGAGCGCATGCAAGAGAGGTTTTTTGGGTCAAAGGTATCTCAGCAACGCGAAAAATGAAAAGGAGGGTCAGGGAACTAAAAACTGATGTTAAAAGGTTTTCCACATCGGTTATAATTAAAACAGATGTTAAATGTTGAGATATTAATTTATTTTTTATCGATTTTTATTACCTTTTCCACATCGGTTTTTAATAAACCGATGTTATAATGTTTTCCACATTGGTTATAAATAAAACCGATGTTAAAAGTTATATTATTCATTTCTTTAATTTTTTATTCGTTTTTCCACATCGGTTTATAAAAAACCGGTGTTAAAACATAAACATTTCCACACCGGTTATAAAAAAAACCGATGTGTTAACTTATGCATTTTTAAAATTTTATTTGTGGTTCAATTTTCAACATCGGGTTTTATAAAAACCGATGTTAAAACCTTTATAACATCGGTTTATTTTAGAACCGATGTTAAAAGTTTTCAATTTAATTTCAAAAATGTCACCGCCTCCTTTTTCACATCGGTTTTTTGTAAACAGATGTTAAAACCCCAGATGTTAAAAGCATATTTTACACTAGTGTGTAATGCCACTAAACAAAGATAAAAATTCAAATTTCCTCTTTTATGCAAATAGCAACAATAAAGTCCTTTTTGTAAGTGATTCACTTTCTCAAAAATAAAATAATTACTTTTTTAAAGGATAAAAGGGGAAATCAATTCAGTGTACGCTTATTGATTCCTTGTTCAAGAGACGTTTAAGTTTTTATAACTTGACCTCTCAAAACTTCTCTTTAAAGATAAAATTTATATTCACGCTAGAAACTAGAAAAATAAAATATGATAATATTTTATTTTTAAAATGAAATAATCCACTTTTTAAAAATAAATAAAATCTTTACAAGGATAAAAAAGTGAATCAATTAAGTGCACACTTGTTGATTTCTCGGTCGTTCGGGGAACGTCTAAGTTTCTACAACTTGATATCTCAAAAATTTCTCTCTATAAATAAAAATTATTTTTGCGCTAAAAATAACTATTGATTTAATTTTTTTAAAAACCCATTTCGCAAATTAGTGGTACGACTTAGTGATTCATTAATCATTCGAGAGAAATCTAAGTTTTTTTATAAAATATATATATATATATGTGTGTGTGTGTGTGTGTGTGTATTTAGTATTGTTTCATGAATTTACCTACACTGGGAATTCTGTTTTGATCACTTATGTGTTTATACATTTTTTTTATCTTCTGTGCTTCCTTCTTATATGGTTTCCAGTTCTAGTTTTAAAAATTCTAACAGTTGATATTTATCTTGGTGTGTATCTTGTCCCTGATTCTCGGGTCATTTTTTGGAGGTCATTAATTTACATATGCAGGAACATGTAATGCCACTAAACAAATAGGGTTGAACATTGAAATGGTTGGATTATGTGTAAACCTTTTTGTTCCTAAGGAATATTAATTACTAGATCATTGGAGGTTTCAAATCTGTTCTCTTTCTGTAACATGTTTCATTATTGTCAAGAGAAGAATGAAAATCAGAACTTATAGATATTGTCTCCTTGCTTGATTATGCCAATGTTTTAACTCTGAATCCAATTGCTATTTTTACACTTAACCTGTTTGCAATAATGCCTGCACCGACGTTGATTCATTTTGTGAAAATAAAGTGAAGAATGTACTAACAGGTGTATTTTTTTTTTTTTTAATGATAAGCAACTAACAAGTGTCATTGAAAGTGATTGGTTCAAAAGCATGTTCTTGATCCCAACACTTCACCTTGATTGTTTTGATTCTAATGTATTCTCTATATCATGAACTAAGGATGCTATGATGTATTTTGGTGTTTATGTGACTGATTTCCACTTCACTGGTTAGGCATTTAAGAAAAAGGGAAAGCCATCCTTTTGTATTCATAGCATGGTACTACATGAGTTGCTCATAAAAGTGTTAGAATTTTTCTAATAATTCTTGTGGGCTACATCAATTGTTTTTTTTTTTTGTTTGCGAAAAATGGGCTAATGTTATGATCTATTTAATGATGCTTAAAGCCTGCTAATATGGTGATCTATTTATAATGGGTTGTTGGCACCTAATATTGATCTGTGTGGGTGACAGTGTATGCCTTAACCTATAGGCCCGTAATGGGAGGTGCCTAGGGTTATTATTATTATTATTAGGGTCTTGTTAACGAGTGCCCTAAGGTTATTGGTTAAGCAACACATAAAAGGAAAATTTGTATTGAAAAACTAAGTGTAACACTTTTCGAAATGATAAATTCACCATTTCCCATACAAAATTTCCTTTCTTGGTTTCTTAAACAATACCTTAAGGGTAATTGTTAGCATTCTCCTTATTATTATTATATATAATTGGCTAGGTCATCTCTGTTGTCGCGGATTATTATAACCAATTGCTCCACGGCTTGCCCCATTGACGGCTGTGAATTGGGAGTGTGCGAACAGGCAGGGAAAAACTTGGTTTTTCAATTTCAGGGACTTAGAGTTGATAAGGAACCGACCGTCGATGAGAATTTTAATCGTTAGTTAGTGATTATGTCTTCAACTAGGTAAGTACCAAATCGGTATTCTAATTTCATATAATGTAATCCGTGAGGCTTCAATTTTATATTACAAAAAGTTGCATGGACCTCACATACTATGTGTTTGATAAATGAATAAATAAATAACTGAATTGATTCACATGAAAGAAAGTATTTGTTATTTGATACTTTTGATAAATGTTTGGATAGGTGGCGGTTTCTCTTTTTAGTGAGTAGCAGTGGATCTAATGATATCATCATTAAAAGATACATGAAGTTTGACTCTATTAAATTTTGCTTAATTGCTTGACACTATGATGAGCACATGATCAACAACTTGTAATATCTGAAGAACTTCAGTGGGTGTAATGTCTTTAATGACGTGTTTGGTATATGAGAAAATGAGAGGAGAGAAAATGATAGAAGAGAAAAGGTGAAGAAAATATGATTTTATCTTGTTTGGTAAGCAAGAGAAATAGATAAGAGAGAAGAAATTGGGTGAGACTCATCCAAAATTTTATTCTCTTCAAAGATGAGAAGAAAATGAAAAAGAAGAGAGATTGATAAGTTAAATTACTCATCCACCTTTTTTTTCAATGATCATACAAGTTCAATTAAATAATCAATTATTTCATTGAATTAGATTAATAATTTAAGTAAACTAAAATTAATAAATTAATTATATTAAACTAATAAATTTTATTAGATAACTAAATTAAATCAATTAAATTAATTTAATTTAGTTGTTTTTTAAATTATTTTAATTAATGAAATTAAAAATTTTGTATATATTTTTTAGTTAAGGTAATTTGTCTTTTTAAAAATAATTACATTTCTCTCTTCTCACTTTCTATCACACCAAACAAAGGGGAGAGAGAATATACTTCTTTCTCCTCTATTTCTCTTTCACCAAACAACACATCAAATCTACTCTATTTTTCACCTCTTTCTCTCTTCTCATACTCTTTCCCATCTCTTTCTCTCTTTTCATTTTCTTCTCACAACCAAACAAAGCATGAGTCTTCATTTCATTCCTTGTTAATGCCTTGCACAATTTGGTTGTCTTACATGGTGGTTCTCCTTTGATTTTCATTGCTTTACTGGGTTAGGAATAAGTATGTTGACATGCTGTAGTTCTTCCTCTTGGTACTCGTGAATGGATAAGGGAAATGACAATAAAAAGTGCAAGTGAAAAGATAAGGTTATAAAAGAACTTAAAGCTGAGAAGTGTGGACTTGTTTCAAAATATATTGTATGATGCCCTTCTAACTTGCTATAAGAGTATGCTTTAGATGAGTCTGCTTATTTGCTTCTTAAGATGCTGTCATATAAGGGCTTAGTGGTTTTACTGTAATTACAATCATAAATTCAACTATCGATAATAGGGTTTTTCAATTGCTGCAAGTGTATAATCTACCCAAGAACCACTCAATCCTAAGTGTGCTTCTTTTCGTTGTCTCTTATTTTATTTCGGAGCATATGCCCTCATCACTTTTCTCTAACCTCAGTAATGCTTATGTTTGTGTGCTCGATTTCAATCTGATCCTAGAGAATCTCACTTATCAGCAGTTAAGAGAATATTTTGTAATTTGATACTGGAAAGGTACTACTAATATGTGTTTGTGTTTTAAGAAAAATAAAGATTACAGATTAGTTGGTTTCTGTGATGCTGACTATGCTGGAGACAGAATTGAAAGAAAGAGTATCAGTGGAGGATGTCACTTCATTGGAACTAATCTTGTCTCATGGTCAAGCAAAAGACAAAGTATCATTACCTTATCAACTGCTGAAGCTGAGTATATTTCAGCTGCTAGTTGCTGCTCACAACTTCTATAGATCAAACATCAATTGGAGGACTACAATGTGTTTGTAAGTAGTATTCCACTTAAGTTTGATAATACTGTTGAAATTAATTTATCTAAGAATCCAATATTGCATTCTAAAGCTAAGCATACAGAGATTCAACATCAATTTATAAGGGATTATGTGCAAAAAGATGTTTTTGATATATAATTTGTAGATACTGACCATCAATGGGCAGATATCTTTACTAAACCTCTTGCTAAGGACAACTTTATTTTTATTAGAAAGCATCTTAGTATGCTATGTGTGGATTGATTAAGGCGTCCAGCCTTGAGAATTTTGTTGTTGTTGTTTGTGCGTCTAAAGCATTTCAAGTCCATTAGATGATTAAAGTACGCGTCCATTGCATACCAAGCATTTCAAGTCCATTACATGATTAAAGTACGCGTCCATTGCATACCGCGTCCATCGTATTTGTGTGCCGCGTCCACTGCATGTCGCATCGATACTTGCTTTTTGCTTGGACTCGTCCATATACATATTTATTAATTGCATTTATTTTGTCTCAAAGACAAATTTATCATATATTCTCTAATGCTGAGTCAGTTATTTCCATCAATCCCATCAAGCCATCAGACACAATGGATATTATGCATTTAATGCTATCTCTAAACGGGTATATTCAAAACAAACGTTGAAGTTTTTCAAGTGAAGAAGAAGGTCATTATAAATAGAAGACCTCAACCTCTGAAGAACAACTTTTTGCTAGCCATACTTTTGCCAGTTGAACTTTTGCCAATCTACAAGTTCTCATTCTTTTATTCTTTCAAGAGAAAAAGTCTGTATTCTTTAGTTTGAATATTGGTGTAATATTCAACCGATCTCAAACTTTCATATCCTCACACATAGTGAGTTAGAAGATTAAAAGCAAACAATCTCTTTGTTAGAGTTAGAGCCTCAAGAGACTTGGTAAGAAAGGAATACTTGAAGCCTGGAGAGGCAAGGTTCTTACACCTGTCACTCACATCATTCGGGTAAGGTTCTTACACCTATTATCCATTTTTCAGTAAGTTATCCTGGGATAATGCACTTATCACACACATCAAGAAAGGTTCTTACACCTATTACCATGCAGTTATTGTATCATTTCGAGTCTTATACCTGTCATTCACACTTATGTCCAGCTTTCACGGATAATCAGCTCACACTTAGAGTTCACGTCTTTACTCGTTCCTTACCACGATAATACGCAAACCATGGTAATGCTTATTATCTAGTCAGAAACAAGTAAAGAGGGACATTTGTAAACACCAAACTTATCCCCTTTTATTTAATTTAATTCTGACTTTTTATTTTATTTTTAGGAAAATAATAAAGCAAAGAGAAGAAAAGAAGAAAAAGAAAATAAATAAGAGTCAAGATGGGCTCAGACCACTCCAAGTCCAATACCATAAAAAAAAAAAAAAAGACCAATCCAACAAGAAAGAGCAGTCCAGACCCTCGAAACCGAACCGGGTCACACCCGACCCGGTTCGCACCCCGCTTCACCTCTCTTTAATTCTCCGGTACTGGGCCGGTCCGCATGCACAGCGACCGGGTCTCGACGACCCGGTTTCCTGACCCGCCCCACTCTTTCATTTGTCTCCTCTCCTCCTCCTCCATTTCGCCGACACCTCCATCAGCAACACAAAACTTCTTCTTCCTCCTTTCTTCACCATTTTTATTCTTTTTCTTTCTTCCTCTCCATTCCAGCGCCGCCCCATCCCTACCATTTTCTTCATTTTTTTTTCTCTCTTCTCCTCTGTCATACGAAACCACCGCCCATATCCTCTTTCACTCGCATGACCCCACTCCCATGTGCTTCCCTGTTTCGTTTCTGACACAAGATTGAAGAAGAAGCAAGGGATCAACTTCTGAGAGACGTCAAGAGCATTTAATGGCATTAAAATCGCCATTAATGGAGCAGCAAATTGAAGAGAATGAGCTCTGGGATTTGCCTATAAAAGGGGACGAAGATGAAGCTCAAAAGGGGGGGTCCGAAATCCTGGTTGGGATACATCTCTGAGGGCTCTAAAAATTTCAGTAAATGGGTTAGGGAAGTTCCCTGTATTGTGAGTTCTTTTTCTTTGCATTCTCAGATTTGAGAAATTTCTTGTTGCTTTCTGAAGAATTCTTGTTTGTAAGATCAAAGAATGTCGACAACTTGGAAAGAATTATAGCTTGATAACCAGACATGATTCTGTTTTGTTTTGAGGAATAGCTATGTAACTTCATGTATTTTTTTATAACTAATATATATGTATTTAGTATTGTTTCATGAGTTTACCTGCTCTGGGAATTCTGTTTTGATCACTTGTGTGTTTATACATTTTTTTTTATCTTTTGTGCTTCCTTCTTTTATGGTCTCCAGTTCTAGTTTTAAAAATTCTACAAGTTGATATTTATCTTGCTGTGTATATTGTCCCTGATTCTCGAGTCATTTTTGGGAGGTCGTTAATTTACATATGCAGTAACATGTAATGCTACTACACAAATAGGGTTGAACATTGAAATGGTTGGATTTTGTGTAAACCTTTTTGTTCCTAAGGAATATTAATTACTGGATCATGAACTAAGGATGCTATGATGTATTTTGGTGTTTATGTGACTGATTTCCACTTCACTGGTGGTTAGGCATTTAAGAAAAAGGGAAAGCCATCCTTTTGTATTCATAGCATGCTACTACATAAGTTGTTCATAAAAGTGTTAGAATTTTAATAATAATTCTGATGGGTTACATCAATTGTGTGTTTTTTTTTTTTTTTTTGCAAAAAAGGGGCTAAAGTTATGATTTATTTGATGATGCTTAAGCCCGCTAATATGGTAATCTATTCGTAATGGACTATTGAAACCTAATATTGATCTGTGTGGGCGATAATGTAGGCCTTAACCTATAGGCCCGTAATGGGAGGTGCCTAGGGTTATTAATATTATTAGGGTCTTGCTAACGAGTGCCCTAAGGGTATTGGTTAAGCAACACGTAAAAGGAAAATTTGTATTGAAAAATTAAGTGTAACACGTTCCGAAATGTTAAATTCATTATTTCCCATATAAAATTTCCTTTCTTGGTTTTTTAAATAATGCCCTAAGGTATTTGTTAGCATTCTCCTTATTATTATTATATTTAGTTGGTTAGGTCCCCTTTGCCGTCATGGATTATTATAATCAGTTGCTCCACCACTTGTCCCATTGACGACTGTGAATTAGGAGTGGGCAATCAGGCACGGAAAGACTTGATCTTTCAATTTTAGGGATTTAGAGTTGGCATGGAACCGATCGTCGATGAGAATTTTAATTGTTAGTTAATGATTATGTCTTCAACTAGGTAAGTATCAAATTGGTGTTCTAATTTCATATAACGTGATTCATGAGGCTTCAATTTTATATTATAAAAAGTTGTACGAACCTCACAAACTATGTGTTTGATAAATGAATAAATAAATAACTGAATTGATTAACATGAAAGAAAGTATTTGTTATTTGATACTTTTGATAAATGTTTGGATAGGTGGCTGTTTATCTTTCTAGTGAGTAGTAGTGGATCTAATGCTATCATCATTAAAAGATACATGAAGTTTGACTCTATTAAATTTTGCTAATTGCTTGACACTGTGATGAGCACATGATCAACAGCTTGTAATATCTGAAGAACTTCGGGTGTGATGTCTTTAATGATGTGTTTGGTATAAGAAAACAAGAAGAGAGAAAATGATTGGAGTGAAAAGGTGGATAAAAGATGATTTTATCTTGTTTGGTAAGTAAGAGAAATAAATAAGAGATAAGAAATTGGGTGAGATTTATCCAAAATTTTATTCTCTTCAAAGATGAGAAGAAAATGAAAAAGAAGAGAGATTGATAAGTTAAATTACTCATCAACCCTTTTTTTCAATGATCATACAAGGTAAATTAAATAATCAATTATTTCATTGAATTAGATTAATAATTTAACTAAACTAAAATTAATAAAGTATTTATATTAAACTAATAAGTTTTATTTGATAAATAACTTAAATCAATTAAATTAATTTAAGTTACTTGTTTTTTAAATTATTTTAATTAATGAAATTAAAATATTTGTATATATTTTTTAGTTAAGGGTATTTTTGTCTTTTTAAAAATAATTACATTTCTCTCTTTTCACTTTCTATTCCACCAAACAAAGGGGAGAGAGGATATACTTCTTTCTTCTATATTTCTCTTTTACTTCTCTTACACCAAACAACATATCAAATCTACTCTCTTTTTCACCTCTTTCTCTCTTCTCATACTCTTTCTCACCTCTTTCTCTCTTCTTCTTTTCTTCTCACAACCAAACAAAGCATAATCCTTCATTTCATTCCTTGTTAATGCCTTGCACAATTTGGTTGTCTTACATGGTGGATCTCCTTTGATTTTCATTGCTTTACTGGGTTAGGAATAAGTATGTTGACATGCTGTATTTCTTCCTCTTGGTACTCATGAATGGATAAGGGAAATGACAATAAAAAGTGCAAGTGAAAAGATAAGGTTATAAAAGAACTTAAAGCTAAGAAGTGTGGACTTGTTTCAAAATATATTGTATGATGCCCTTCTAACTTGCTATAAGAGTATGCTTTAGATGAGTTTGCTTATTTGCTTTTCAAGATGCTGTCATACAAGGGCTTAGTGGTTTTACTGTAATTACAATCATAAATTCAACTATCTATAATGGGGTTTTTCAATTGCTGCAAGTGTATAATCTACCCAAGAACCACTCAATCCTAATTGTGCTTCTTTTCTTTGTCTCTTATTTTATTTCGGAGCATGTCCTCATCACTTTTCTCTAACCTCAGTAATGCTTAAAAACTAAAAAGGGACAAACAGTTTTATGTGTCTAGAAAATGAATGAAAATGATGCATGAAATCCAATTCCTTTGTGAATAAGAAGTTGTGATTTTTCTATTTTGATAATTCCTTTTTATGCAATTTTTTTATGATATCTTGGATATATGCGACACCCCATTCCCAAGGTATCACATTTACGTAACATGTTGTAACAATCAAACTTAACGAAAATATTAATTTCCTGGTTTCCTTCGGAAAACAAAATAAATAAGTATTCAAATCACTTATTCTTTGCAAAATGGTGATGATTTTTTTTTTCCTTTTTTTTTACTGTACACACACCCAAACACCATCACATAATATACATCTCTATATATCATACATATGCCACCAAAGTTTAACATAAGACATTTTTCCTACCAGGTCATCATCTACTGACAAACATGTATCACATTAAACTGAAACAACATAACTATAGCACAGTGAGAGTCTGAAAACACTACTAAAAAAGATGGCTCTCAACAACCAATAAGTCAGACTACCCAAAAATCTCACTCTACCCAAAAAGAACTACATCCTACATCCTACAGCTTGTCCAAAATTTTATTCTCTTCAAAGATGAGAAAAAAATGAAAAAGAAGAGAGATTGATAAGTTAAATTACTCATCCACCCTTTTTTTCAATGATCATACAAGTTAAATTAAATAATCAATTATTTCATTGAATTAGATTAATAATTTAACTAAACTAAAATTGATAAAGTAATTATATTAAACTAATAAATTTTATTAGATAAATAACTTAAATCAAATAAATTAATTTAAGTTATTTGTTTTTTAAATTATTTTAATTAATGAAATTAAAATATTTGTATATATTTTTAGTTAAGGGTACTTTTGTCTTTTTAAAAATAATTACATTTCTCTCTTCTCACTTTCTATCCCACCAAACAAAAAGATTATAAAAGAACTTAAAGCTAAGAAGTGTGGACTTGTTTCAAAATATATTGTATGATGCCCTTCTAACTTGCTACTTTAGATGAGTTTGCTTATTTGCTTTTTAAGATGCTGTCATATAAGGGCCTAGTGGTTTTACTGTACTTACAATCATAAATTCAACTATCTATAATGGGGTTTTTCAATTGCTGCTAGTGTATAATCTACCCAAGAACCACTCAATCCTAATTGTGCTCCTTTTCTTTGTCTTTTATTTTATTTCGGAGCATGCCCTCATCACTTTTCTCTAACCTCAGTAATGCTTAAAAACTAAAAAGGGACAAACAGTTTTATGTGTCTAGGAAATGAATGAAAATGATGCATGAAATCCTATTCCTTTGTAAATAAGAAGTTGTGATTTTTCTATTTTGATAATTCCATTTTATGCAATTTTTTTTATGATATCTTGGATATACATCGAGTTTCACTTACCCATAAGAAAGAGTCAATTTAATCGTAACGATTTGTTGGCTCAAAAATTCAAATTTCCTCTTTTATGCAAATAGCAACAATCACAATTTCTTTTTGGAATAACAACAAAGATAAAATGTAAAGTCCTTTTTGTAAGTGATTCGCTTTCTCCGAAATAAAATAGTTACTTTTTTTAAGGATAAAAGGGGAAATCAATTCAGTGTAAGCTTATTGATTCCTCATTCGAGAGACGTTTAAGTTTTTACAACTTGACTTCTCAAAACTTATCTTTTGAAATAAAATTTCTATTCACGCTAGAAACTAGAAAAATAAAATATGATAATACTTTATTTTTAAAATGAAATAATTCAAATAAATAAAATCTTTACAAGGATAAAAAAGTGAATCAATTCAGTGTACACTTTTTGATTTCTTGGTCGTTCGAGGAACATCTAAGTTTCTACAACTTGACATCTCAAAAATTTCTCTCTATAAATAAAAATTATTTCTACGCTAAAAAATAACTATTGATTTAATTTTTTTTATCCATTTCCCAAATTAATAAATATTCAAAGGAATTAATTTAGTCGTATAACTTAGTGATTCCTTAATCATTCGAGAGAAATCTAAGCTTCTACAGCTTGATCTCTCAAAATTCCCTTTTTAGAAATAAAAATTCTATTTACGCTAAAATATAAAATTATGAAAGTTACACTACAAAAAATCAACTGTTTAGCGACAGACATATTCGATCGCTTAACCTGCTAATTCGGTCGCTATTTAATATAGCGACCGAATTAACGACCGATTCATGGTGGTGGCTAATAACCTGGTCGCTAAGATTTTAGATACCGAAATATAAATTCAGTTGCTAAATGGCGACCGTATTTTCGATCGCTAAATAATAAAAAACGATCGCTACACGGTTGGTCGCATTGTTTGGGTAACCATTTTTAACGACCGATAATCGGTTGCTAGTTCAGTCGCTAATGTTAGTTACTGTTAACCTATATTAGCGACCGATATTCGGTCGCTTGACCACAATTTTTTAATGTTAACTAAAGTTTAGCGACCGAATTATTGGTTGCTAATAAGGTCGCTAAACTGAATTTTATTAATTTTTTAAAATTTAATTTTTAAGATAATAAAAGTTTTTTGTTTTGCTTTAAAGTTTAGCAAAATTACTAATAAAATACATCAAATTACTAATGAAATATACAAACATAAGAAATAATGAATATATATATAAATAATAATCCAAAGTGTCGTACTAGAATCGTTTAAAATCAAAAAAATGAAAAAAAATCAGTCATGATGAGGGGGAGGTGGAGGAACCAATCATCCTCAGCGTCCGTGCCGCCGACGTCTGCTATCTAATCGTCCTCTGGAGTAGTAGCATCAGTAGCTGGCGGCGGAACTGGAGGAGCGGCGGCAGGTGGCACAACCGTTGGAGCATCACCCTGAGCAACTGGAGTTTGGATCCTTATCTGCTCCAACACCAGCCGTAGTGTCTGGCCCTGCTCGATGCTCTTCTGCATCAGCTGCTGGTGTGCCTGAGTCAACTGTGCAATCTGGTTCGTCATCTGATGCTCTCTCTCGCTCTTCTCCCGAAGCTTCGCGTTCAGCTGCGTGATGGTGTCCTGCATTTGGTTGAACTGCTCCTGAGGGACGGTATCGGCGTAGGAAGGAGCAGGCGTGCCGGATGATGAAGTGATAAACTCGCCTCCCAGGTGTCTGAGGCCATACACGTGCCCCTTCTTGTTCTTGCCCCCGACGACCTCCAAATAAATGGCATTATCGTCGACGGAGATAGGAGAGCTGGGCCCATCACCAGTCAAGGCCTCGTCTTGTTACTGTGAGGCACATGATATGGCATCGTCTTTCTTCTCGTTGAAGCCCACCAGCAAAGTATAGATGAAGAGATTTAGTTAAAATTATAATCAATATTAACAAATCAATTATAATAAATTACAAGTAAAGACTAAATTATTTTTTTGCTTACAGCATAGTTATGGGCCTTGTCGTTGACCCATGTCCCCGACTTCAACTTCTTCGTCCTCTCCACCAACTCCATAGCAGTGGGGGCCCGTTGTTTCTGTGCTTTCTGCACAGAAAAATATAATATTAAATTCATAAGAATATTTAAAAATGAAAACTCATTAAATAGTATACTAAGTCAAAAGTTTTAAGTATTACTAGCTCGTCGTAGTGGGCGGCGACTAATTTAGACCCGCCGGTCCAAGCACATGCGCCACCATCAGAAGCTCGATTACGCCGAGCTGTGGCCTGGATCTCCTGGAACGTCTCAGTAGCCTAGTACTGGTCCAGCTGCCTCCTGATATCAGGATCCACCCATTTCCCATTATTCTTACCGTTCCTCAGCTTGTTCGTCATATTCTTCATGACCAGTGAGCCTTTATGCTCAAATATGTCCCTGATAAGACCATCTAAAGCTACGTCCCACCTATACTCTTTCTGCGACTTACAGTTGTTAGGAAATTCATGTATATATATATATATATATATATATATATATATATAATTTAAATTTAATTTAAATAACTTAATAAATTGTTACATTAAACTCTTTAAACAACTGATCCCTATGGCCCTATGGGATGGCCTTCCATGTAGGCCATGGGCCATCAAACTCGTGTCGCAGGATCTTCGATATCGAATCAGAAGGGCTCTTTGCGGGCAGAAAGCTACAGCAAAATTAGAGCATTAATAAAAGTTACAAATAAATAAATAAAAAGAAGTAAATAGAAATTAACGATACTTTATATATATTAAAAAATTAAATTAGCTTACTCGTTATCCCCCCTGGGGATAAGAAGAATCCTCCCATCGGATGGACCACGACTCTCTTGTACCGATGATGATGATGGTCCTGTCATAGGTGTGGATGATGACGGTGCAACCTGTGTCCCGACCACAAGAGGCTGGGTAGGGGGTGCAACTCCATCACCCTGATATGTCCCGTCCACAGAGGTGCTGGTAGGGTTGTCTCCATCTGAAGACTGTGGGTCAGCCGGCGGAGGGACTCTCGCAGCACGACCTCTGCCACGACCTCCACGACGACCACCGCGCTGCCCCCTACCTCTAGAGGAATCTGTCATCTGTGTGAAAAATGAAAAGATGATTACACAATAGTGTAAATAACTCTTATATATTATGCTGCATTCCAATAACTCCATCAATCTCGTTCTCATGACAAGGTATGAACCTATCCCATTCGAGAAGAAACCTTTACCACACTCGGCTAATAATAGTTATTCCCTTATTCAAATACCTTATACTTAACAAAATTTCGGCAGCATTTTCCATCGGTCTCCAAGTACACGACTCGAGCACGATGAGAATCACCGCGATCAAGTATGCACCAGGAGAACAGAAGGAAATGCATCAGACCGAGATTTCAACAAGTATATGAGACATTTGAACATGGAAATGACTATTGTACGAGTGTGAAAAAGGTTTTTTCCCAAACTGTCCCACTTGGACAATTCAAGATTCAATACAATGAGCATGCATACCCTGAGAAGGTATGCATGCTCATTAATATTGAATCTCTAATAGGAAAGTAAGGCTTTCGTAACTTAATAATTAACTCTAGCAGAAAATAAAATCATTGACTTATAATGATTGCAGCATACTTCAACAAATATATATTGAAGCATAATTCAATACAAACTTAGATAAAATATAGTAGCAAACATCCTATTAAGCTCCGCTCTCCACTAACAAGTAACACATAATTGTCAAACACATGCATAACTTCTAAATTAGCAGCACACAACAAGCATCCCGCCTTTATGACAGGATCACATCCTATTGAGCTTTGCTCTTCACTAACAAACAACACATAATTGCAAATACATGCATAAATATTAAATTATCAGCACACAATCAGCATCTTGCCTTTCAGGCAGGATACCTTCCTATTGAGCTCAGCCCTCCACTAACAAACAACAAGATATATAATCCATATAACACATTACAAGCACCACACAATCAGAACCTTTTAGAAAAAGCAAAACCTTAAAAGAGAGTATTGAGAGAATTAACTTACCTATGCGACAAAATGCAAAAACAAGTAAGGATAACGGAAGGAGCCGCAGACAAGAAGATCAGGAACTGATAAATATAATAAGACAATATGAAATCAAATTAATATCCTTAGAGCCAACTTAATTGTATTGAAGTTAGTAATATAAAAGTTCAACAAATTGTCATTACGACCAATTGATTACCTGTGGAGATGGAGAGGGGACGAAGGGACTCGGTTTCAACTCACGAGAAATAGAGCAATGACCTATAATGCATAAATAAAATTAATCCTGCCAAATACTAACATTTAAGAAACTAACATTTAAGGCTTTCATATATTGTCACTTTGCAACTAATTTGATGTACTCATGAATCTTGAATCACTCAACTTACTCTCTTAATTATCAGTTTTATTTGTGATGTTTTTCAAAATCATGAATCATCTCTCTCAAAACTTAAACTATATAGGTGAAGGCACATGAGTAACTTCATGTAGCATTCATAATGTACAAGTCGATTTTTCAGATATTTGGCGTTGTTTCATTAATTGTTAGATGTTGAATTAAAACCTTAACCAATAAAATACATGTACAAAATGGAAAACATAATAAAGATCAAACACAAGGGATGGTTCAAAAGCATGAGCTTTGCATTGCCTATGAGAATCTAGAAAGTTGGCAAATCTATTTTTCAAGTCACTGCACACAAGGGATTAAGTTTGGTTTTCTATTGATTCTATCCAAGATTCCATGTGATTACTACCCCCCTCCAGCTCTCATATAAAATATCAGTTTCAGCATGCTTTGTGCTAAAGAGAAGTGTGTAACAAAGAAACAACACAAACACAAGCATAACAAGTTTTAACAAGTTCTCTAAATTGTTAGTATCAAGGCCAGTATAATAATACTTGAAAATTCAACATTTTTAAACAAACATTCACAAGTTCTCTTATTTTTTAGTATCAAGACTGGTATAATAATACTTGAAAATTGAGCATTTTTTAGTCAATAGTGAATACAATTATGTTGCATAAAATCAAAAGAATGAAAAAAAAAAAATGCACACTAGCTCCATTCACAATAGCATCATCATCTCTTTAGTTTCAGTCAAGTACATTTTCAAGCAGCTATGTTCACAGTACCAAGTTTCAGTCAAAATGAAATAAAAAATACATTCAAAGAGGGTTTACAATAGCAGTAAAATACCCCCAATTTAAGAGCATTTACCAATCACTAGTGCCCTGAATAGGTAAATCAATCAATATAGTCTAGAAAAGCTATGAAGTGTCATATAAGTTCTTGGAGGTCCATCTTGCTGTCTAAGTGTCTATCATGATAATCATGTTTCATACTATCAATGGACCAAGTCTTTTCATTAATGGTCTGCTTGTTTAAGATTGGCAAAGAGTGTGATTGTTGATTACTTGAGACAGAATCATTAATCATTCTCTAAACCCTAACCCGAGACAAAACTGATCAGAGGAGACTGTGGGGGTGGTGGCCGCGTGAACAGATCCCCTTGAGATGGTGGTGGTGGTCGGAGGAGGAGGTGGCAGCACCTGAGAGAGACATAGAGAGAGAAACTTAGACGGAGAGAGAGAGAACCGAGCAAGAGAGAGAGCGCGAGATAGAAAGAGATAGTGGAGAGAAGAAGAGAGCTTACCTATGGAAGAGGAGGGTGGTGGTGGTGGTGGTCGGAGGAGGAGGAGGATGAGAGAGAACCTAAGAAATGGAGAGAGAGAGAGAGAGACAGAGGGAGACAGAGAGAGGGGGATGGGGATGGAGAGAGACAGAGGAGATGAGAGCTTACCGGAGGAGAGGGGATGACGGTGGTGACTCAAGGCGTCTTGTGGTGGCCGGAGATCGTGCGACGAAGAGAGAAACGGTGAGAGAGAAGGAGAGATTCGGGCTAAAGTGAGGAAGAAAGGGGGATCTGTTGGATTTAGGGATTTTATTTTTAGCGACCGAATTATTCGGTCGCTAACACGCTCTATTTTAATTTTTTTTCACGTCGTTTAGCGACCGAATTAATATCGGTCTCAAATATAAATAAAATTTAACCGTTGCATTTAACTCGGTCGCCATTTCGGTCGTTGAAAAGTCAGCAAGTTTTGACTTTTACTTTCCTTTATTTAGCGACCGAATACTCTGTTACGCTCTATTTCGGTCGCAGTATCAACTATAACCAGTGTTTCATGTAGATCCTACAATCGGTCGCCATTTCGGTCGCAAACAGCAACCAATAAATTCGGTCATTATTTTCGGTCACTAAATAACCTTTTTTTTTGTAGTGTTATCTTACAGAAAATCGAGAAAAGGTCAATTTAGCTACAACAGCTTGTTGATCTTACAATCCGAGCTATTTTAATTGTACAATTTAATGGCTCATTAATCTAATAAAAAAGGGGTAATTTTAATTTGCACAATCTAAGGGTAACCGTTGTAATGACGGATGCTCTAGGGTGCTGTGGGGATAATCACCAATGCCTTCCCTAAACATAATCGACTCACAAACCCTATGCAATCTCTATTTAAAAATGAAGACCAGTCGCTTTTCAAGAAGGGTTTTCCCAACGTTTCTCAACCAAAAACTTTGGTGGCAACTCCATTCTCATGAAGGAAAAACCTTATCTTATTTTTCCTTCTCGCCGCGACACCGGTCGTGACAAAACATATCGACATAAAGTATTTAGCCACAAGGGAACGTGTCAAATCAAATGAAATTATTGTTGAACACATTAGCACTGAATTAATGCTTTCGGATCCGTTGACAAAAGGCATGCCAACTATGTTGTTCACAGATCATGTAATGTCTATGGGACTCGATTTAGCTATGAAGAGTTCTATTTAGAATATAATGAAACTTTAGTTATTTGTTTGTCTTCTTTTTTTATGTATACATTTGGTTGAGAATACATGCATTTTGGACTCGAGAATAAATTTCGAACATGTTCATTCAGTTAAAATTGTTGCTTTTACTAAGGGTGATTACATTATGATACATGGAAGGTAATAGTCATTTTATTTAGAGAACCTACCGCCATGATTCATGTGGTTAACTTCTTGGATGTGAGCATGAAGTTACAAGTGTTATAGATATCATAAAGTGTGAGAAATATTAGACCAATTGAGAGATTCTTGGACTTTATTTTTAATTTTTGAAAATAAAGATAAAGTCTAATATCTTTCACACACCCCTAAGTCTAACTAAGTCAAATTATGGTTACTCTCAGTTTTTAAGAGATAATAAGGTTAGTTGTAGAGGTGAGAGTGCAATATCTATTCCTTGAAAAAATGGATCAGTTTTCTTGACGGACAAAAATCTAATCTCTATAAATGACAGTATAGAGTCCATTCGTCAACAATATTCAACACCCGTTTCCATCGTTTGGGAGAGTGTTTATAGGCTTGAAGTATTAGTGCATTGTGCATCAAGGTGAACCAATGGTTGTTCTGTTCGTGGTGCATTAAGGAGCTGCAACATTCAGCTAGTGGGAGTGCATTTCAGAAACTACTTTATGAAACAATGGCCGGAGGTTAGTGATCCTAATTCAAATATATGTTCATGTCTAACAAAATACATGAAAAATCTATTTTTAGGAAACTTACAGAAACGTCAGAAGAAGAGGGGTTGTCATTGGTGAAAAGGGTATGGCAAGAGAGCAAGGTGATGTGGGTAGTGGCAGCTCCAGCCATATTCACCAGAGCATCCACTTTTGGGATCAATGTTATAAGCCAAGCTTTTGTTGGCCATATTGGCTCTAGGGAATTGGCTGCTTTTGCTCTTGTTTTCACTGTTCTCATCAGATTTACAAATGGTATTCTGGTATGTTTTTCACTAATTTCCCATTTTCCCCTCATTTTTTTATTTAATGGATTAAAAAGAAAAGATTTTTGAAGAATGTGTTTCTTTTACTCTTTCTTTGTACTATTTGTCTATATGTTCGGAAATAACGCCCATGAGTTTGCATTTTATTCTGGTATGTATTTTGATATTTCAAACAAGATCTTCTATAGTTTGCCTTATAAAAAGGAGGAAAAAAAAACTGAGTCCAGGTGCTCTCCATCTCCATTCCATTAATTTTGGTGCTGACATGTGTTCATGGTTATCAAAAAAATAGAATCGATGGCCCATAATTTTTTATTTAACTAATATCTTTTTAAATTAAAAAATTAAAGAAATAGAAAACGGAAGTGTCGCCAACAGAAAAAAATGGCCTCCTCCGGTGCTGAACTGGCGGAGCCTTATCCAGTTCACTTGTTCTGCGTTCCTGTAACAGAAATGGAGAATCTGTCTGTAACAGAAACAAATTTCTCGTCTTTGAAAAAATCTTCATTGCTTGAATCGTAAAGTAATAAACATTCAGAACCATTTGTGCCGCGGCTGCGCCGCCACGTTTCTTTACCGCCGTGCGCCACCCAGTTCTGTGTCGCGCGTTGCCTTGTTTGTGTCGTGCGCTACCATTAAAAAAAGTATAGTTGTCACGTATAGTTGTTAGAATATCATTACTCGTTTTTAACTTATATTTACTATTATAGGATATTGTTATTTGAACATTAAAATGAGATAACAAAATTCGACAACGATTTTTATGGTTGTTGCAATTAAAAAACATGATCAATGAAGTGTTAAAAGTTTGGTTAATGAATATATTAAGGTATCACAACTCATTAACCATCCACTGAAGATCATTAATCACGATTTTGAATTTCATTAACCACGATTTTCAGGTCTTCAAATATACTTGTAGATTATATTTGAACACTTGAGAATCGTGGTTAATAACATCTAAAATCATGGTTGATAAAGTTCAGTGGATGATTAATGAGTTGCGATAGACACCTTGATATATTCATTGATCAAACTCAATATTTCATTAATCACGTTTTTGAATTGCATCAACCATAAAAATTGTTGTCGAATTTTGTTGTCGAATTTGAATATTCTAAGTAACATCTCTTAGATTATTTAGATCATGTTTGGATTTGTGTTTGGAGAAGGTGAACTTGCTTTTGGAGTGGCAATAATGTAATTATTTTACATGGAACGTTAAAGCACTATTTAGCTTCATTTGTCATTGAAGTTCAACTTAATTGGGAACCAAAATGCACTTAGTGAACTTATTTCGTGTACTTTATCACATTAAGAATAAATATATTTATATTCTTGTTTGAAAGACAAACTCCCATTAGAGTATACAAATTGAAGATCTTGAAATTGTTTTTTATTTTTCTGAAAAAGGACAACTAAAAATGATAATTTGAAGAGAATTTGAAATCTAATACTTATTCTCTTAACATGAATTTTGTGGCATCCTTCTTTATGTCTTTTATATTCAATGTTGATCCTTAATGACTTGGATGAAAAGACAATATTGAATATGAGGGGCGTGGTGAAGTTTGTTTTAGATTCAGATGCAACTGATTTTAAAAGAATTAATTTAAAAAAAAAATCGAAGTTAAAAAATTAATTTGACATCATTTTGTAATGGCAGTTAAAATTTAATGCTATCATAATAACTCCAATTAAATATGCTTGTAACTTTACAAATGCAGTTAGGCATGGCAAGTGCATTGTCAACACTTTGTGGACAATCATATGGTGCAAAAGAATGTGGCATGATGGGGGTGTATCTTCAAAGATCATGGATAGTTTTATTCTTAACGGCACTCGTTCTTCTTCCTGTGTTCATCTTCACGAGCCCAATATTGACAATCTTAGGCCAAGAAGAAAGCATAGCAGAAGCGGCAGGAATCATATCTCTTTGGTCAATTCCTGTCATGTTTTCTTTTATTGTCTCATTCACTTGCCAGACATTTCTGCAATCTCAAAGCAAGAACATCATCATTGCATTCCTGGCAGCTTTTTCAATAATCATTCATGTATTCTTATCCTGGCTTTTGACTATAAGATTCAAGCTTGGGCTTGCTGGTGCAATGACTTCAACAAATTTGGCATATTGGATTCCTAACATTGGTCAACTTATATTTGTTACATGTGGTTGGTGTCCTGAAACTTGGAAAGGTTTCTCTTTTCTAGCATTCAAAGACCTCTGGCCGGTTGTCAAGCTTTCCCTTTCAGCTGGTGTAATGTTATGGTGTGCTTTCTTCTCTACCAACTAGTGCGTTTAGTTCTTCTTAGTATGTTTGGATTGGCGTAATGAATAACGTGATTTTTCCAACACCCCATGTTGGATTGGCGTAATGACTGATGACTAACGTGACTAGTGCCTTTAGTTCTCTAGCAACGTGATTTTTCCAACACTTTGGACTGGCGTTCAAAAATCACGTTGCCCGTTGAATTTGCGTTGAACCCAATGTCAATCCAAACACATTATTGCTAAGAAAATTTACATTTCCTTTTTTATTGGAGTAGATAAACTTTTGACTATCTAGATTGCCATTATGTTATTATCCTATAGAACAATGCTCGTGAGCAGATATTGTCTTCGTTACTTGATGAAGCTGTTGTTTATTTTACAGTCTTGAACTCTGGTACAACACAATATTGGTTCTTCTAGCAGGCAACATGAAAAATGCAGAGGTTGAAATTGATGCTCTATCTATATGGTAATCCTTCTGCACTATCACATTTCTTTATTAAAATTTATATGTTGTGTTTCTTTTTCATGTTGTTGGTTGTATTACCTAGATGTATAATAGATCTTTTTCTCTTGGCCCGCTAAAGATCAATTTTTATTTTTTACAGTCTCAACATCAATGGATGGGAAATGATGATATCTTTTGGTTTCATGGCTGCAGCAAGGTAATAGGCTAATGGCATTGTTCCCCTTTCTTTTGTCATAATCTGCAAAAAGAAAAAAAAAATTATGAATCACACACATATGCATACTACCATTTTTTCATCTGTTGTATTTTAATATGGAAAATTGGTTTATCTTAATTTGCAGTGTTCGAGTAGCAAATGAGCTTGGAAAAGGAAGCGCCAAAGCTGCAAAGTTCTCTGTAGTTGTGACAGTGCTTACATCATTGGCCATTGGGTTCCTTCTATTTTTATTTTTCTTATTTTTTAGAGAAAGACTTGCTTATATATTTACCTCAAATAAAGACGTGGCCAATGCTGTTGGGGATTTGTCACCTTTGTTATCAGTTTCTATACTTCTGAACAGTGTTCAACCAGTACTCTCAGGTATTCTTTACAACATTTTGTCTTTAGGTTGTGGTTTAATGAATAGGTTCAAGATTTCAATCCTGATTCTTTTTATATGACAAAAGTTAATTACTACACGTCAATAGTGTAAATTTATAATAGCTATACAATATTGAATCTGTCATTTTCAGATTTATATATGTATCTATATGTGTACATTTCTTCTGATTCTGAAAGAATGTAAGAGGCATGATATTATGTAATTTCAACAGGAGTTGCTATTGGAGCAGGCTGGCAAAGCATTGTAGCATATGTCAACATAGGGTGTTATTATATCATAGGAATTGCTGTGGGAGTTGTGCTTGGTAAAGTTATTCATCTGCAAGTTAAGGTAGGATATTACCTACTCTCTATTATTGCAGTTCAACTTTATACTGCTTTATCTTTTGAACAAACATTTTCCTCTTCTGTAGGGAATTTGGATTGGAATGTTATTTGGAACGTTTATTCAAACTTTGGTGCTGATTATAATCACTTACAAAACTAATTGGGACGAGCAGGTATTATTTGACTTGAGATTGTTTCTCAAATTCTAAATTCAATGCTAGTAAACTATAATTACATAATAAATATGTTGAAATCATTATGTTACTGTGCAGGTCACCATAGCTCGTAATCGTGTTAACAGGTGGTCTAAGGTGGACAGCACAGATCAAGAAACAAAAATAAATACATCAGATAATTAGTTTCACTGTCACTCTTTATGTCCTCTACTGTTATGGATTTGAATCCCCGAGAGTTAGAAAAAACAAAGGCACCTTGTACAGTTAATCTATGTCTAACAGCACCAAATCTTATGTTTCTTTTATTTTTATCCTTGTAAAGAAAAATTATATGTTAAGGGTTCATATCCTCTGCAGTGGATCTTCTCATTCGTAGTGTTATACAGCTACATGTTGATAGAAAATAGAAAGCAATTGTATGGTTATTTATTGTTCTTATAATTTAAATTAAAACTTCATTTTATTAGGCCAATATTCTGTTTCATTCATGTGGTATAAACCAGGGGACAAGAAAGGGAAGGGCTAAGCTCGGTGAGAATCTGCACTCTAGAATTATCATTAAAACAATAGACAGTTTAGACTTCTGCAACCTCTTGGTCAAAAGCTTTTAACCCAACTCCTCCGTAGCCCATTGTCAAATACTTTGGCAGCGTTTGAGTTCTGTTATTTGAAGTTCAAAGAGACCGTATTTGATAACGTGTTTATTTCTATCGTATGTTTTTTTTATCTTTTTTATATATACGTATTTCAAAAAATAAAAGGGACACCATATATGACACCTTTAGGTGGGTATAGCAAATGAAATGTTTTATTCCTTGTCAAACTACATTCCTGAGAATCATATTCTCGGGCATAGAGTTTTCCCACCTTCATACTTGACAATAGAAGTTTTTCCAGTTTCTAACTATCATTTATTAACTTTGTTCCCGGGAATATTTTATCCCTGGGAATAAATTTTTAAAACTTACACCAAATATAAAAAACTTTTATTCCCATACTTCTATTCCCGATAATGTTTTTTTAAAACTCGCAAGGAACGCTACCCTAATATTCAAGAATCATTTCTCTAGTTTGAAAGCAGCAGCAAACATGAATTAGCAATGACAAAGCCGTAATATATAATTTAGATCAAACGTGAGAACATGGTTTTGCTTCCACCACAGAACATGCAATTCAGAATGCACAAGCAAACACACACTTTTTAACCTAATGCCGAAATACCTACATGGTAACAAAGTTTTCATAATCTTAGATGGACTATAAGTAAAAAAAGAATAAGCTTCCGTTTAGATAAACAATTTATTTTAAGCTCCTTTCAAATTAAGATCCCATTTAATTAAACAATTTATTTAAATGCTTATATTTATATATGAAGGCCTTATGTGAAAAGCTTTGATGTTATAAGCTCATTTTCAATTAATCATTTAATATTCACTACATATTGGAAGAAGCATTTTAAAAATCTATAAGTTTGAGAAAGTTGAATGTAAGAGATGGAAGATCTGGTTTTCGTGAAATTTCATATTATAATAATATATAATTGTTCTGTAAATATATAAAACAACCTCTCAGTCATGCTTAAAAATAACTTTCAAACAAACCTTTTCTAAAAAGCTTAAAAAATTGGCTTGATGAAATAAGCTAAAACTAACTTTAATTTGGGGGTAAACAAAGTTACTTGTTTAAACTTACTAAAACAACTGTAACCGAAAGGAAACCCGTGAAAGACAAGTCCACCATAGAGAGTGGTAGCAAATCCCGTGGCAGTTTAAAGATATCAAATGAAGGACAAGTCCGAAGCAATTCTAATTTACTTGATGATAACGGGGAGGATGAGGAGCATGGTGAAACACTTTGTGGGAGTTGCGGCGGAAATTACAGCGCTGATGAGTTTGGGATATGTTGCGACATACGTGAGAGATGGTTTCCATGGGAGGTGTGTGAAGATCACTCCAGCAAAGGCTGAAAGTATTAAGCAATACAAATGCCCTTCTTGTAACACTAGGAGGGGTAGGCAGTAGAGGCTATAGACGATTGTTTTGGTGGCTGATATTGTCAACAATAATGCATTAACTGTGTAGGTCTATTGAATTTACCTTCTGTCTGTTGACGCTGGTTTTTGGTTGGTGTCCAAAATTCTTTTATCACAAATAATTTTAAGATCAGACGAGTGTAGGGACGGACGAGTTATGCGGTAATCTCGTAAGGATGAGTATATTGTATGTCTGCTCAAACAAGAATGACTTCTTATTTTTACAGAAACACATGGATTTGACGGCATGCAACGTGACTTGCAGTGAAATTAGAGGAAAGTAAAAAACGTGAAATTTAAAGGAAAGCAATAAACAACGAGGAATCTAAAGGAAAACATGTAAGTTGCAGGAAATTAATTGAAAGCGAGTAAATGACAAGTGAAGATAAATGACAGTAAATTAAAGGAAAGAGGCAAGTTATTGAAAAGTATTTAAATGAGTGAAGAGTAGAAGAAAGCTTTTAAAGTGCAGGAAATTAAATGAAAGCGAGTAAAAAGGCTTGAAAGATAAATGGGGAGGGATAAAGAACTGAATAACGAACTTAAATGAAGAACATGAAAGGAAAATGCTGAAGGTAAAGATGAACATGTAAAATTAAATGAGCGGTACTGTATTATAAATTGAACTGGAAATGAAAAAGGGTGGAGGAAATACTTGAGTCCAATCCTTTAATCTGCTGTGTGATCGAGATATGCAGGATATCGTCTTCAAGTACAACCTCCTTGATTACATCGGGATTAATAGTATTTATAAGCATACAAAATAACTGCCTAAAGAAACTTCCTATCTTAAAATTTGACACTGTATGGCGCTTTTGCTATGTTTCAAACTATCTCGACAAGTAAACTTCTCTAACTCGCTTCGGTCATTCGAATGGTTTTATGTCCACTTGTCGTCCCACAGTTTGGTTATTTGACAACTTATCTTGTTGATCTTTGTCAACCCCCGGAAACTTAGCCATTTCTATACTTTGTTTGTCTCGACAATTCTTATTACCAACTTTGTCGAAAGTTGGGTTGTTACTTCTATTCCTCCGTCACCAATCCGGATATATTCGTCGGGAATTTGACACGTGTTTTCCTTTCTTGACGGCTTTATCTGCCTCGACATACTAATTTCTGTCAACTTTTCAACCTGTCAATTTTGCTGAATTCGATTCCTCATGGTGGTTATCTGACGACTCTTCAATTTTTCCCGTCATCCTGTCGAATCTGTTTCCGTCAAGAATTTTAAATTCCTATTAACAGATGCCCCCCAAATTTTGCTTTTCGACGGTTTTCTGTCCGTAAGAATAGCAAAATTTGATTTTTCAAATCCCCAACGATCGTCTTAATCTCGGGTTCTTATTCATTAATTAAACCTTGCTTCTTATCTCATCCCTACTTAATAGGGATAATCATGACGCCGTAGGTTTCTTGGAACTCGAACCGAAGGTTTTTAATTCTCCTTTAAATGTCAATCACATCAGAATTGACTCTCTTCTTCTTATCCTTCCTTCTTCACTAGTTAATCTTTTCCAACGAAAGACCTTTTCTTCTTCCCTCGCAAAAATCCTTTCTTAAAGGGAATCCTTTATTTTTTATTCCATCTAACCATGGCCACATCTTCTAAGGTGTCGTCTTCAGTACCTCATGCTACAGTCGTGCCTCCTAGGACAGTGGTTCAAGACCCACTTTTGGAGAAATTCGAGTTATGGCAAGAATCCAAGGTAATTTACCCTATTCTTGATCCTGCTATTGCTTTAAGTCCTCCTGCTGCATTTTTGGGTCCTATTGTGGCCAACAATGAAATTTCTGAGGGTTTACGCAATTCCTTTCCTTCCGCTAGCGTAAATGAAGCTATTCTATCTTCTTTTACTCCTATTCCCATTCATATGTTTAAGAAGAGTAATAGGATTTTCAGAATGCCTCCCGCCACTCGGTTCGATGCCTACATTAGTTGGCTGGACCGAGTTCAAACTGAAAAACGTAGTGTATGGGAAAAAGCTGGAATCTTTGAATTCATTCAACTTTCTCGTCATGTTAAACTGGTAGACTTTTCTTTAATAGGAGCATCGGTTTTCTTTTGGAACAAAACAACAAATAATTTTTATTTTCCTTATGGAATGATGGGTCCGACTTTATTCGACATGTCGGCTATTACTGGCCTTCGTCCAGATGGTCCCACCATGCATACTGAAGTAGAAATTGAAAATCAAATTGATGTTTACGTGCCGAAGTGTTCTTTTTCTAAATACATAGCAGATTTTAGAGGAGAAGCTCATGATCCTGTGACGGATACTGAGCATGTAGCCTTCTTGTTTCTTTGGTTATGTGCTTACGTTTTTTGTAGCAAATCTGCTTCTTTGGTTGCTTCATATGTCCCTTTAGCCAATCTTTTGTCATCTGGTAAAAGAGTAGCATTAGGGCAATGTGTCTTAGCCAATCTTTATGATAGCATGAGCATGCTAGTTGACACCGTCAAATCTAAAAAGAAAACCAATATAGGAGGGCCCCTTTGGCTTCTCCAATTATGGTTAAATGCAGTTTTGGAGCGTCAATTTTCATATAAAGCTCCCGCAGATTTGACAATCGACACGTATGGCTCCTATCTCTGTTATGTGTCTGCCGAGAACTTCAAATTTTATTTTAAAATTCTTCATTCGCTTTCATCTTCATCCCTAAAGATCAACTTCTCCCCCTTTTCCGACCGGAAATACGGTCCAACATGGTTTACACAACTGAGCACCACCATCTCTAAATCCAACAAATCCATTTGGACCAAATTTCTTTGTCAGAAGATTCTTTTTGTTGATGGCCCTGGCTTTAAAACTCATAGAGCCTATCTCCATTTGCCCAACACTGTTGCTTGTCAGCTTGGCTTCTGCCAAGCTATTCCTGCTCCCTATTCGTCAGATCTCGACGAAAATTTCATTGGTATCAAAGTCCCAACGTATGAGCATATTGTTGCCATTAGCGAGGAAGACAAAGTTCGTGGGACTTTCTTGCAACCCGTTTCATTTTCGGTCTTCCACGGAGTCACTCAAAGCTTTCTTGACTGGTGGGATGAATACTACTCCAGCCATCATCTGAATTTACAGACTTGCTTGAGTTGTATTGAAGACACCGCGGGTAACACTGATGATTCTCTCGTGCAGGAACAGGATCCAGCAACCAAAACTCAAGGTGAACTTCAGAAATAAATTCAAGCCTTTGAGAAATTTTATAAAATTAAGTGGAATCCCAAATTACCATTTGATATGGTTCGTCATGTCAATAGTGTTTTGGCTGAAGCCAAAAGGAAGCATAATAATAAGGAATCTGAGAGGCTTGCCATGTATAGGAATATTCCTAATATGACCAGGGAATATTTTGACAGTTTGAAAGCTCCTTTTCCTAAGCCAGTGCCTATTCCTTGTGCCCCTTTTGGTTTAGCTGATTCACACCCAGGAAAACCGTCGAAAGGAGGTAACTTTTTCTTTTTGGACAGCGTGAGTGCTTACGTTGACCCTTTTGAAAAACCAAATCCAGTTACCTTCGCTCGTCGGTTTCTTCAACCTGATGACGACTTTGAATTCTATTCGAGAATTCTAACTTGTAACTCAGGTATTCATTTGTCAAATCACTTATTTCTCTTTTCTTTTCGTCTGACAGTCAACTTATTTTCATTGCTATTGACAGATATTCCTCTTGACAAACCCCTCCCTGGCAAGTCTAAGTCCGATGTACTTTCGGGAGAAGCTTTCGAAGATGATAATGAACCCGTTATCCCCTTGGTCAAGAAGAGCTCTCAGTCAGCCAAAGCTTCTGTTTCTGATCCTCAGTCAAAAGGATCCAAAAAAAGAAAAGAGAAAATGGCTTCTTCTAGTCCTCTCTCCAAGAAATCAAAATCTGTCAAAGGTCTTGCAATGGTGACAGCATCTGATGCCGTCAAAGTCTCTACTGGCTCTAAAACTCAGGAGGTTATGACTAGTTCTTCCAACACTTCGACCTCCAACCAATCCGAGGTAACAATTTTACGTTAGTCTGTCAAGTTACATCCTTTTGCTCACATGCTTGCTATTCTTGACAGAAAAACAAAACTGTCGAGACCCCTCTCCTGTTTTCGAGAAGGCTATTGTTGATGTTGACTTGATGTCTTCGACTCTAACTGGTATTTCCACTGACCCCCCCTTTTTTTTTTTTTAAATGTATACTTTCTCATTTATTTTTCATGTCAGGAAAAGTCTCCCCAGTTTGATGATTCAATGACCATTCAGGAGATTATCACGACTGTCGAGCCTGTAAATGTATATGATTCGGAACTACATATTGACTAAACTTTAGGAGGTATCTCTATTAGTACTAAGAGTTTGACAATTGAATTGCAGGTTCCTGACTCTCATCAGGGAATGCCTTCAAGCCCTCATCATCCGACTTCAATCACCCCAACTTCAACAGCTGATGATCCAGTAGGAACTACTGTTATGATTGAAATTCCAGATGAAGATATTGACATGGAGGCCCTGCTGGCTGAAACAACTCCTTCTCTTCCTTCTCCACCTGCTATAAACCTCCTACCATGAAGTCTCCTGATCCCAAACCGGCTCTACATTTTAACACGTGGATTAATATGCTGTCGGAAGTAAGCCGGAAGGAATCATCCTTTTCTACCACTTCATCGACTCAACATGATTCCAGCGACTCTTTAGGTACTACTCTCATGCATGATCTTCAAGCTCTTCTGGTCAATCCTTTTGATGAACTTCTGTCTGACATCAAGATTCAAAAAGAACTATCTCGACTTGTCAAGGAGATCACTCCTCTTCATTCTAATCTTCCTCTGTCGAGCCGTTCACTTTTTATCTCTATTCAGACATTTTGGGAACGGCTCTCCAGTAAATTAGAAAGGATGACTTCTGTCATTCCTTCTTACGAAGAGGAAGAAAGAATCAAGGACGATCTCTTGGCTCAGTTTCAGAATCTTGAGTCATCTAAACAAAAAGAACTTGACCTTATTTCCATCGGGATTCAAACCAAGGAGAGCTTACTGGAGTACCGGAAGAAGCTGCTGGCCGAGATTGAGTTGACGGACCAAAAGTGTGTCAAGTTTGACAAAGCTTTGGAAAAAAGCAAAGACAGAGTCAAAGCTATTGATGATGAATCTGTCCGTCTTGGCCAAAAAGCTGAAAATGTAGTCAGCAAACTCCGTGCATTGCAGCCCGACTATGAAGCAGCTACTGCTGACAAAACTAATCTTTCCCTTGCATGGGATCAATTATCTTCTTTTTAGGTCAACAGTTGTAATTCTTGTTCTTGTCGACCATTTAACCTGGTCAATTTTTACGGTCAATTGTAATTAATAACCGCCTCCTTTCTTGCACATTTATTTATTACTGGATTTGACTGCATATTTTCAACTAACTTCGTAACTCATGCTCTATCAAATCATCATAAATGTCATGGTAAGTTTTGAAACTTTGGTAAACCACATCGTAATAAATGCCTTTTATGTTCAACTATAAATAACGAGGTCTATAACTCTCTGATTTCACAGTTGAATTTTTCCACATACCATGCTTTCCTCTACAACAGGCTTCCACCTATTCATCTTTCTTCCTCCACGAGAATCTGACCTTATCTATATTAGGTTTTCAAACCAAGGTGTTTGTCTTAATGGTCACATCCTCCATGAAGGTCAATAACCAATGTAAAAACATATAGTGAAGGTCAGTAACCAATGTAACATCCATAACTGGCCTCACTGCATATCCGAGGAGAAGCAGATCTTGATACAGAACGAGTGTACCTCGTCTAGTTCCATCATCTTCATCTGGAAGGGTTTGGTGATATCTACCGTAGCAACAACCACCTTCTGAATGAAATGATGGTGACATCTGCTCGTGCTTTATCCCCCTTTTGAAGCCTCCTTGACAAATGAGGCAACCGAAATCTCTTGGAAATGAAGCCTCAACAAATTTAGCTTCACCTCTCCGCTGTTGCATGAAACTAAAATATTATTAGCGCACTGTCCTGTATTTTAAGGATTAGACTAGCTTTAATTGACAACTTGATTTCTGTCATCAAATGACAATATTTCATTGTATCGTCAATTTAATGAATATACTTATTATTATTTTTTTATTCGTCAATTTGTACTTCTAACATCGTCGGTTTGTATTCCTTCAAATATTTGCCATTAATTGACTTAATTGTCGAGCTAGTATTAATATTGACAAGTGCGTAAGCATTTCCAGAAAATACTTTGTCAACTCTAAATGGTCCTTCCCATTTAGGTGACCATTTCCCGTATTCTCGACAACTTTTATCCATGGGCAATATGACCTTCCAAACTAAATCATCTACCTTGAATGCCTTGAACTTAACTCGACTATCATAAAATCTGGCAATTCTTTCTTTTTGCTGAATCAAATTCTCCAACGCAATCAATCTGTCATCACTTAATTCATTCAATTCGTCCAACATTGCATCCCAATACTGGTCAGTAGGCAGGTCATTTTGCCTTTGAATGCGAGTGGATTGGAGATTGATTTCGACAAGTAATACAGGATCGTGTCCATAAGTTAGACGATATGGCGAGGTTCCTGTTGACTGTCTGGGTGAATTTCTATATGCCCATAACACTTGATCAAGTGTATTATGCCAATTTTTAGGTTGTCGGCCCACATGCTTTTTAATAAGATTAATAATGATCTTATTTATGGCCTCAACTTGGCCATTTGCTTGTGCATAATATGGTGTAGATGTGAGCATTTTTATATGCCTAGAACTGGCATATTCCACAACTTTCTTTCCGACAAACGTTGACCCTTGATCCGTTGTCAGAGTCTGGGGTATGCCAAACCGACAGATAATGTGGTTTTCAATGAAGTCAATTACTTCTTGTAGGGTGACTGTTTTAAGACAGATTGCCTCTACCCATTTGGTAAAGTAGTCAACTCCAACCAAAATGAATTGATGTCCTTTCGATGAAGCAGGATGTATTTGACCAATCAAATCCAGAGCCCATCCTCTGAATGGCCAAGGCTTGACAATAGAATGTAATTCGCTAGCCGGTACGTTTTGTATGCGGCCGTGCTTCTGACACTGTTCACAAGACCTGGCAAATAAAATGCAATCTTTAACCATAGTTGGCCAGTAATATAAACTTCTTCATAGGACCCATTTCATTTTATCACCTGCCTGATGAGCTCCACATATACCCTCATGGACTTCTGATAGAGCCAAATAAGCATCTTGCTCACTCAGGCACTTGTGTAGAGTTCCGTCAACAGATTTTCTGTATAACAGTCCTCCTTGCATTGTGTAATTCAATGCCTTGTACTTTGTTTTTCTATCTACATTCTGACTTGGATTTTCCAAATACTCGATTATTGGCAACCTCCAGTCATTAGGCAGAATTACATCATTAACTAAAATATCTCTTTCTTCTAATGGATACGGCAATTCTCTGATTTCCATTAGTGTCGACGGAGTCTTTTGAGATATTTTATATCCTGAGGCTATCTGAGCTAACTCATTAGCCTCTTGATTTAAATGTCTGGGAATGTATTGAACAATTACGTCATCAAATTTTTTCATCAATCTGTTAGCTACGATACAATATTTTGACAAATTGTAACTAACACATTTGTATTCTTGTGTGAGTTGTTTGATGACTAATTGAGAATCCCCAAAAATATGCACATTTCGTGCTCTTAATTCTATCAATATTTCCAATCCGACAATCAAAGCCTCATATTCGGCTTCATTGTTGGAACATGGATATTTAAGTTCAAACATGAACTTTGTAGGAACTCCTTGTGGGGTCACAATAAGGATTCCTATGCCACTACCTCCTTGATGCCTTGATCCGTCAAAATAGAGTTTCCAAGGTAGTAGACAGACAATATTTATTTCTGGCACATCCAAATCTGGATGGTCTACTGAAAAGTCGGCTATTGCCTGTCCCTTTGACAACTTTAGGCAGCACGTATTGTAAAGAATACTCTGATAAAGCAATGGTCCATTTGCCAATTCGTCCATTAAGGATTGGTTTCGACAACATATATTTTATTACATCAGTCTTGGAAATAACTAATACATGACATGGCATCATATAATATTTGAGTTTTGTACAAGAAAAATATAATGCTAGACATAACTTCTCTATTGCACTATATCTCCCCTCAGCATCATTTAGGACTCTACTTAGATAATATATAGCCCTTTCAACATTGTCATCGTCATCCTGGGCTAATAAACATCCTATAGTGTCCTCTGATGCTGATATGTACAACTTCAACGGTCGACGGGCACTGCGGGCATCATGACCGGTGGGTCGACTAGATATTGCTTAATCTGGGTCAAAAGCCTCTTGGTGACAAGGTTCCCAAATGAAGCTTTGTTCGATTTCAACTTGATCGATGGTGCAAATACTCTTGTCCTTCCCGACGGATTTGATATGAATCTTCTGAGAAAGTTAACCTTCCCTAAGAAGGACTGTAGCTCTTTCTTATTTGTCGGCGCGGAGGCCTCCATGATTGCTTTAGCTTTATTCCTGTCTACCTCGATTCCTTTTTTGTGAACCAGGAATCCTAAGAATTTTGCAGCCGACACTCCGAAACTACACTTCTCTGGGTTCATTTTTAGATTATACTTTCTCATCCTGTCAAATCCTTGCCTCAGATGCTCCAAATGGTCATCTTTGCTCTTGGACTTGACGACCACATCATCAATATATACTTCTACAAATTTTCCAATAACATCATGGAAAATTGTATTCATTGCTCGTTGATAGGTGGCTCCTGCATTCTTTAAACCGAAAGCATTGACGACCCATTCATATGTCCCAATTGCTCCTGGACATTTGAAGGCGGTCTTTGACACATCTTCTTCGGCTATAAAGATTTGATTATATCCTGCATGGCCATCCATACAACTTAAAATCTCATTTCCTGATGCTGAGTCGACAAGCATGTCGGCTATAGGCATCGGATATTCATCTTTAGGGGTAGCCATATTCAAATTTCTGAAATCTATGCATACCCTCATCTTTCCATTCTTTTTAATAACGGGGACTACATTAGAGAGCCATTCGACATACCTGGTTGTTCGTATGAACTTGGCTTTAAGCAGTCTTTGTACTTCCTCTTTGATTTTATGTACCACCTCTGGAGCAAACCGTCTGCTTGCTTGTTTAACAGGCTTGCAATCCTCCCTTAGTGGTAGGCGATGTTCAACAAGATCCCTGCTTAAACCAGGCATTTCGTCATAGTCTCATGCAAAGCAATCTTTGTACTCTGCTATTAATCCGACAAGTTTTCGTTTGTAATCCTTTGGCAGAAAAGCACTGACAAAAATGGGTCTTTTCTTTTCTTCTGACCCCAAATTTATTTCTTCCAAAGGATCTTCTACTTCCATATTTTGTTTGACTTCGGCTCCTCTCTCAAAACCCAAAGGGCCGTCGTCAATTATACAATCCGCCAATACACTCTCTTGAGTGTGTATTTCTTTGTCGGCCAGATAGGCCGACAGTATTCTCAAGTGGGTCTCAATACTCATTGTCAGATTCTGGCCGGGTCTTGTCGGCCTTGTCTTGTATTGTAACTCCAAACTGGCTAAGAAGGCTTGCTTCCAACGTATCCTTGTTGATAACCCCTTCAATAGCAGTTATTGGCTTCACATTCGGAGAATACACCCGGAAATCAATATGTGCTTGCTGAGCATAACAAGCACTATCGTTTGCCTCCACAATCTCCACTTGATCCTGTTCATTCCACAAAATCACCTTCTGATGCACCGTCGATGGAACTGCCCCTACTGCATGGATCCAATCCCTGCCAAGCAAAATGTTGTAGCTTGACTTGGCTGGAATTATGACGAACAATGTCATTCTTTCGACAGTACCAATTTGTATGTTTAATAAAGTGACACCATCTGACGGAGATGTTTTGCCACTAAAATCAGTGACAACCATATCAGTTGGGATTAGGTCTGACGGATCCTTTCCTAATTTTTTAAACATCACCCTAGGCATCAAGTTTATAGCAGCACCTCCGTCAATCAAGACTCTATTGGTGGGTCTTCCATCGATGATGGCCTTCACATGCAAAGGACTTAGATGATTTTTCTGTTCGTCGGTAGGTTTCTCCAACTGAGCCACGTTGTCGAATACAGTAATTAAATTCTCTTGTACACACATCCAGTGATCATTTGGGTCTCCTGCATTGTTGACGACATCACTGTCGTCATCAGAGGGATCAAACTCAAAATATCCCTCGTATTCTGCTGGGATGAAAGAAATCAAACCTATGTTCATTCTCATTCCAGGCTCCAGTATGACTTCATTGTCTGGATCCTCATCCAGAAAAGCACCTCCGACTGTCCTGCCGTGATTTCTCTTTAAGTCACTCTCGTCATCTGACCCTGACCTATCCGACAAAGGCCGGGCAATTCCAGCGCCACAGTTATCTAATGCTTCCATGATGTCGGCCCAATCCTCATTCTGGCCGTCCATGTCCATGGCTCCACTGATGTTTATGTCATCATTCGGATCATTCAATGCTTCAATGACAGCATCAAATGACAACTCTTCTTTTATTAAATCGCATTCAGGCTTGAATGTAGTCAGTTGTTGCTCTTCTATTCTAGCCTCAACTTTCTTTTCGAGCCCTGCAACTCTCTCTACTTCCGTCAGTCCGACTGGCCATTTGCCTTTGGGTTTTACTGGTGAGGATGTTTGTCCTGAAGTCTTCTTCTCCATGAAAACCTGAGATATAGGGTTGCCTTGCTTGGTCTGATTACTGAGTTTCTTCTTATCAGCTTCCGTGGGGTGACTTACTATTACACTCTTCATCTTGGTATCTGCTATCTTATCAACTTTGTTGTCAGTTGTAGCAACCAAGCAACCAACATCTTGGGAAGGCATCTCTTTTATAATGACGCCTCCCTGTTTGGCAAGCTTCTTCTTCTGAGCTTGTCGGAGTCTCTGTAGTCTCCTCTTTTGGCTCTTGGAAATGGCCAATTGAGTTGAGGGTCCTGAAAGACCAGGCCCTTCCATCTGAGCATTTTTAGCCAGTTGACCTTTTCGGTAATGTTCATTCCAAAAGGGTGGCCCTCGTTCATTGCCCTTGTTTCTCCGAGCCCACGTCTGTTTTTGCAATTCTGGGTACTGTGTCATGGCTGAATTCCTTACCCATTTATCCACCATTACGTTGGATGGGGGTGTCCTTGTCTTAACAGGATTAAATCTGCCACTGACAGAGTTAACTACTGTCGATCCTCTGATTGAATCAAGCCAGCCTCCGGTATTGTCTTTGTCCGGATTTTGATCGTGTATATGTGGCCGACAATTATCCTGCCTCGCTTACTGCTGATCCTCTGGTTGAATCAAGCCGAGCCTCGATATTGTGTTGTCCGGATTTTGACTGGTGTATGTGTTCTTGTGACTGCTTGTTTGTCTGTCTATTTACAGCAGATGCAGCACTCCTCTGTACACTGTTGGATCCGGCATGGCTATTTGAGTGTGAAAACCTGCTCTGGTCATCTTGTGGACGATGCGATGGTAATTTCTGCCCCCTAGCTTTTCTGGCAGCTACCTCATCATAAAACGCTTCGCATCTAGGGCAAACTTTAATTATGCCCTCATCTTTCTTTCGTGTCATATATTCAATAAGTGGTTCCCCTGGCTTCGGATAAACATCAAATGGATCTGACAAATCCATTTGGATATTCTGTCCGGCCGTGATGTTGACCATGCCTACTCCCATATGGACTTGGTGGTCTGCTTTGTTAGCTTCAGGACCAAAGGGTTCTGTATCAATCTTCATTTCCGGTCTCTTGTCGGAAAACTTTAACCTTCTGTCTGTTAAACCTTTCTGGATGATATCCCTGAAATGCATACAGTCATTCGTCACATGACCAAAAGTATTATGATACTTACAATATTTCCGATCTTTAATTTCATGGGCTTTCAAGAGCCTATGATCATTTGACAATTTTAATTGCTTATCTTTAAGTAATATGTCAAATATTTGATCGGCCTTGGTCACGTCAAATGTGTATGCTTTCTTATTAATGAAAGGGATTCTTTCTTTGGCCCTTGCGGGCTTCAAAGCTTGACATATATAAGGTGGACCATTCTTTAGTTCAACATAATCTACCTCATACTCTTCAGAATCATTACTCTCTTCGTCAGATTCATTACATCCGACAAAATTAACCCTTTCCCTCTTAAGGAATCTCTTCTGCTTAAAAATCTTTTCAGTTCTTAATTGTTCAATCTGTCGAACCTTGTCCCCTAATTGGGAAAGATTTATCAAATGTTGGTTAACTAGTTTCTTCCTGATATAGTAATCCAGACCACCCGCAGCAATTTTCACTATTTCTGTCTCTGGAATAGGGGTGAAACACCGACTCCTCATCTGACGGAATCGAGCTAGGTAGTCGTCAACAGATTCGTTATTCATTCTTTTAATTCCAAACAAATTTGTCAATCCTATTTTCAAATCTCCTCTAAAGAATTGGTCATGGAAACCTCTTTCCAATTGATTCCAAGAATGGATTGAATTAGGCCTTAGGGTTGAAAACCAAGAAAAAGCATTCTTAGTTAACGAGCTAGGGAAGAACTTCATTTTTAATCCTTCCTCCAAGGCCAAGTCTCCTAACTCGATGGTATATCGAGCAATATGCTCGATTGTCGACTCTCCACTTTCTCCTGAGAATTTCGACAACTTGGGTATTTTTTATACTCGAGGCATTTCTGCCTGTTGGACCCAATCAGGAAATGCTGAAGCAAAAAATGGTTGGTTAGCATAACCAATGTTAAAACCAAACCTATTTAATGCTTGTTCGACCACTTGGTTGACATTTTGATTTAAAACATTCTGACGGAACGCTCCAACAGCACCCTGGTTTAGGATCAAATCCTCATCTTCCTCTGGTCGCAGAATATGTACATTTCCACGTCTCAAAGGAATTCGACGATGAAGCTGTTGTCGTTCATCATCTTGTTCAAATCCGTCAACTTGTGGTTCAACCTGTGGTTGATTAATCCTATTAAGATTTGCATTGAAATTTCTACCAGTATTTTGGTGTTCGCCTGGGGTTACAACACCTAAGGCTCTGTTTAACCGACGTATTTCATTTGTCAATGCTAAACATGCATTGTTTGTATTTTCCATCAATGGCGTAATTATTGTACTCATTTGTTGAGTAAATGTATTTACCATGTCATGGTTACTAGAATCAATCTGTTGTCGGACATTGGCTAAAGTAGCCTCCGACAGACCAACAATGCTTTGTGGGAGTTGCCTCAATGGAGAAATATATGGCCTTTCTACCAGTTGTTCTTGTCGAGAATGGGTAACTATCATGGACCCCGTTATTCCATTCGCATGACTGGTAGTTTGCCCCCCAGTCGATGGCCCTGCCTGTCCAGATGTATGGGCAACCATCGTCATTCCATTCGGATATGGTATGTAAGCAAATAGAGTATTTGGGTTGACGGTTGTTGATCCATAAGGCATCCCATATAAAGGTTGTGAGAGAGGTTGTGTAGTCCCTCTTGGATTTGAACTCACAACACTTCTTGATGACAATCCAGTAGTTGATGTATTTATTTGTTGTAAGACAGGTGAAGTTGGTGACGGAAGTGTTCCTTGACCAACTTCGTCAAATCTATTGACTACTTGGGCGTAAGAAACTCCTTTTCTTATTCCTAGACCATTAGTACTATTTACCTCTGCATTAGTTCCACTTGCAGGAATATTGTCAACTGGTGCGATAGCATCTACTGTTGACACAGCGGCATTAGTGTCTACTACGCCTGCATCACTTGCATTATTCATATTTACAGAGTTCTGGGAAATAGATGTTTGAACCACCTTTCCGCTCCGTAAACGCATACAAATAAAGTTGTATGTTAAATTCCTGACACTATACGAGTTACTCTAAACTCGTCCCACCGGGCGTGCCAATTTGTTGACGCTGGTTTTTGGTTGGTGTCCAAAATCCTTTTATCACAAATAATTTTAAGATCAGACGAGTGTAGGGACGGACGAGTTATGCGGTAATCTCGTAAGGATGAGTATATTGTATGTCTGCTCAAACAAGAATGACTTCTTATTTTTACAGAAACACATGGATTTGACGGCATGCAACGTGACTTGCAGTGAAATTAGAGGAAAGTAAAAAACGTGAAATTTAAAGGAAAGCAATAAACAACGGGGAATCTAAAGGAAAACATGTAAGTTGCAGGAAATTAATTGAAAGCGAGTAAATGACAAGTGAAGATAAATGGCAGTAAATTAAAGGAAAGAGGCAAGTTATTGAAAAGTATTTAAATGAGTGAAGAGTAGAAGAAAGCTTTTAAAGTGCAGGAAATCAAACGAAAGCGAGTAAAAAGGCTTGAAAGATAAATGGGGAGGGATAAAGAACTGAATAACGAACTTAAATGAAGAACATGAAAGGAAAATGCTGAAGGTAAAGATGAACATGTAAAATTAAATGAGCGGTACTGTATTATAAATTGAACTGGAAATGAAAAAGGGGTGGAGGAAATACTTGAGTCCAATCCTTTAATCTGCTGTGTGATCGAGATATGCAGGATATCGTCTTCAAGTACAACCTCCTTGATTACATCGGGATTAATAGTATTTATAAGCATACAAAATAACTGCCTAAAGAAACTTCCTATCTTAAAATTTGACACCTGTATGGCAGTTTTGCTATGTTTCAAACTATCTGACAAGTAAACTTCTCTAACTGCTCGGTCATTCGAATGGTTTTATGTCCACTTGTCGTCCACAGTTTGGTTATTTGACAACTTATCTTGCTGATGCTGTCAACCCTGGAAACTTAGCCATTTCTATACTTTGTTTGTCTGACAATTCTTATTACCAACTTTGTCGAAAGTTGGGTTGTTACTTCTATTCCTCCGTCAGTCAACTGGATATATTCGTCGGGAATTTGACATGTGTTTTCCTTTCTTAATGGCTTTATCTGTCTGACATACTAATTTCTGTCAACTTTTCAACCTGTCAATTTTGCTGAATTCGATTCCTCATGGTGGTTATCTGACGACTCTTCAATTTTTCCCGTCATCCTGTCGGATCTGTTTCTGTCAAGAATTTTAAATTCCTATTAACACTGTCAAGGACAATTCCAAATCTTTGGTTAGTTTGCTGAACATCCCTGTCCAGATGCATGATATGCTGAATGCCAAGGTGAAAGACTTCATCAAAAATGGGAAATGGCTTTTTCCTAGGGATCTGTTACTGTTGTATCCTCAGATTGAAGCTGAAATTCAGATAATAACTATTCCCCTATTTCAATCATCAGATCATATAGTTTGGGAGCACTCAACATTAGGGGATTTAACATTTAAGGATGCTTATCTCTTCTTTAATAGATGGTCTTCCCAAGCTAGAGATGTAATTTTGGCAGCAATTTTAAATGTTATCAATTGTATCTGGTTTTGTCGAAATAAAATCATATTTGATAATAGGAGAATCCATATTCAAGGAGCCAAGAACATGATTGTTGCAACTGTGCCTTTAACTGGAAACTTTTCTTCAGGATGCACCTCATCTTCTATCCAGGATTTTGTTATTTTGAAAGCTTAATTTCAATATTGCGACCAAGCCGTGTATGGCTCCAGCTTTAAAAGAAGTTCTTTGGATTGCCCCTACTTGCAATTGGGTGAAATGTAACACGGATGGTACTGCTAAAGGAGCCCCTGGTAATACATCTTGTGGTGGTATTTTCATAGATAATAGTGGAGCAGCTCTTGGATGCTTTGGAATTAATCTTGGCATTACTTTTGCTTTGCATACTGAATTAATTGGAACAATGATAGCAATTGAAATTGCTCATATGAAGGGTTGGCATAATTTGTGGCTAGAGTGCGACTCTCAACTTGTAATCCTAGCTTTCGAGTCTCCTAAGCTAGTTTCTTGGCAACTAAGAAACAGGTGGAATAATTGCCTACATCTGACTAGTAGTATGTGTTTCTTTTCATCTCATATTTTTCGGGAAGGCAATGCATGTGCGGATAAGATTGCCTCCCTTATTTTGTGGGCTTTCAATGGTGGGATACAATCCCTAGTTTTATTAGTGATTATTTTTACGTAATAGGGTAGGTCTTCCCTATTATAGATTCAATTAATTGTGGTCCAAGGGTTTTGGTTTATGTCCCCCTTGATTTTTGTATTCTTTTCTTTTATTAATAAATTTTTGGTGTGGTACAGATGATTGGTGGCTCCTGGGGTGCCAACATAGTTGGGATGTCAGATGCTACAGTGATGCTTTTGCATATCAATTATGCTTTTAAAAAAAATGTTGTTAAGGCTGTGAATCAATTTTTTACCAGTGGCTAGTTGCTTCCAAACTTGAATGCTAACTTGGTGGTCCTTATCCCTAAATTAAGTTCTTGAAGCTGACAAAGTTGAGTAATATAGACCAATTGCACTTGCTAACTTTAAATTTAAGATTATTACAAAAGTGTTGGCTGATAGATTAGGCAGAATTGCTCCTTTAATTGTCTCACAGAATCAAAGATGGTTTATACAGGGGGAAGAATTACAGATTGTATTTATTTAACTTCTGAAGTAGTCAATCTGATTGAGAAAAGGAATTATGGAGGTAACTTGGCTATGAAGATTGATATTAGAAAGGCCTTTGATACTTTAGATTGGTGTTTTTAGTTAAAAACTTATGACTGCATTTGGCTTTGATCAAAAGTTTTGCAAATGGATAGAAGCTATGCAAAGCACTCTATTTCTGTAAATGGCAAAGCAACATGTTACTTCTCTTGTAAAAGAGGTGTTAGGCAAGGTGATCCCTTATCACCTTTGCTTTTTTGTCTAACTGAAGAAGTCTTAAGTAAGGGAATCTCTAAATTGGTTCTGGATGGGAAGCTTGATCTTATAAATGGCCCAAGAGGAAGTCAGATGCCTTCTCATGTTCTTTATGCAGATGATGTGATACTTTTTTTGTAAAGGTACTCAAAAGAACTTAATTGTACTTATGGATTTGTTTCAAAGATATGGTGCTGCCTTAGGACAAATTATTAATCCTAGCAAATCCACATTATACTCAGGTTCTGTTTCAAACAGAATACAGGCTGCCATTGCTGAGATTTTAGGATTTGCAATTGGTAAATTTCCTTTTGCATATTTAGGCATTCTTATTTTCAAAGGAAAGCCTAGAACTTTCCACTTGCAACCAATAGCTTATCGAATTAAGGAAAAGCTAGCTGCTTGGAAAGCTTCATTACTTTCAATTGTTGGAAGGGTGCAACTTGTGAAGACTGTCATCCATGGTATGATGTTGTACAATTTTTTGGTTTATTCATGGTCTATCAGGCTGCTTAGAACTGTGGATAGATGGATCAAAAACTTCATCCGGTCTGGTGATGTCAATCATAAGAAGGTATGTACTGTTTCTTGGCACAAAGTATGCATGCCCTGTAAGATAAAATTGAAGCCTCATGGATCACATTATATGCAATTAGAACACCGATTTAGTACTTACTTCATTGAAGACATGATCACTAACCAACGATAGAACTCTCATCAACGGTAGGTTCCTTGTCAACTCTAAGTCCATAAAATTGAAAGACTAAGTCTTCCCTTGTATGGTCACGCACTCCCAATTCACAGTCGTCAATGGGGCAAGTCGTGGAGTAACTAATTATGATATTCATGACGGCAGAGGGGACCTAGCCAACTATATACAATAATAACAATAACCCTAGGCGCCTCACATTACAGGCCTATAGGTTAAGGCCTACACTATCACCCACACAGATCAGCATTAGGTGCCAATAGCCCATTATGAATAGATCACCATATTAGTGGGCTTAAGCATCATCAAATGGATCATACCATTAACCCGTTTTTCGCGAACCAAACACCATAATTGATTGTATCTAGGGGTGGGAATAGGCTGGGCCGCCCGACAGGGGCTTACGGCTGGCTGGGATCGGTCCGGCTTGCTTAGCAAAAGGCCAGGTTTAGGCTTTTAAAAAGCCTTTTCAATTAAAAAGGTCGGGGCTCGGGCCTATTAAAAAGCCTTTCCGACTGTTAAGCCTTTGTTTATATATATATATATATATATATATATATATATATATATATATATATATATATATATATATATATATATATTAACAATATTTATATATGTATATATATATTAATATATTAATATTTATATATTATTATATATATTAAGAATATTAATATGAAAAAATGGTTTTTACAATCTAACTCAGTGGCTGTTTATATCCTCTCCTCATTTTAGAAGTCTCGAGAGTCGGCCCTCATTTTAAACCTAAAAAACGCGACTCCTTCATTTCACTCCGCCGCTCCTAAGACGACGCGACTCCTCTATTTGTTTCACTCCTCCGCCACTCGCCGTGCGATTTTTTATCTCGCTGTGGTGGTTCCAGACTGCAGTCTGCTCGCCGTGGTGGTTCGCTGCTCGTGGTCGCTGTTCGCTCTTCGTGGTCCCATCACCGCCGCACGTCGTGGACGCTCGTCGCCGCAAACCGTTGTCTGTTTTGAGTAGAAGACGCAGGTCGTGATCCTTTCTGAGAAGAAGACACATGTCAGACATAAAAAAATGCCTTATCAGGCCTAAAGCTTTAAAAAAAGTCTATTAGACCTATCGAGCCGGCCTATTTAACACACACACATAAATATATATGTATAATATAATATATTATAATACTATAATATATTTTTTGCATTATTCATAATATTTGAAAGTAAATGCCTATTAGTCATGTTGTGACTTACTTGCCTATTTATTTGTGAATGCGTAGTGACCTATTTATTAGTATAAGTCTACCGACTTCTTTATCATTAGAGGCCTACAAGCCTAGTTACAAGTGAAGACCCATACCTTTTATAGATGAAGGTATATTTAAATGTATTATTGATAATTAGGCTTTTAAGGTAGGCCAAGCTTTAAAGGCCAGACTCGGGCCTTAGAAATTTGCCTACATCAGGAAAATAAGTAAGGCTCAGACCTCGAGACTGAAACGCAGGTCAGTCTCAGGCTTATCAGGGCCTAGCTCGATCTTCCTATTCTCATCCCTAGCTTTACGTGATACAAGAATGACATGGCCCACATGAAATATTTGCATCACAATTTCAATTGGACTTGGATTAAAAAGCTTGGCCCACAAGTTGAATGAAAATTAAGGCAGGAACTTTGTCAATGAAAAAGGTACACAACGTCATCAAGAGGGGAGTTACGCACTGCAACCAGGCGGGGAAGGTGCAGCGCTGCACAACCAGATAGTTGTTGGGAATTTTCAATGGAGTTTTATTTTCTTCTTCTTTGTTATTTCTGTTATGGCTAAGTAGTTCTTTTGCTTTTAGGATTGGGCAGTGCTCTTGATATTATTATGATGAATATTTGATCTTTCTCTTTTTTAATGTTTGATTCATTGATTTGATTCTTATTGTGCTTTATCCATGTGAATTGACTGATCACCTATTTGCATGTCATAGTATTCTAGGGAGCATTGAATCAGATGATATGAATTAAATCATGAGAGTTAGAAGCAGTCATTCGAGGGTATTGAAGCGGTCCTTCGAGCATTGAACCACCCAAGTCTTTTGCTTCTAGCTATTGAATCCATAGGAATTGAACTTAGGACTTAAATCATGAGAGTTAGAAGCGGTTCTTCGAGAGTACCATTGAATTATCATAAATCGTAATGTGTTCAATTTAAATACAATTACCACGAGAGTAGGAGTTGGTTTAATTGGACACGATTCTTGTATCTCGAGAGGGAACATTAACTAAACTAGGATAATTCACTTTCAATTGAGTTTGATATTAATAAACGGATCATCAATTAGGATTCATAATTGGTCATTGTGGTAGCCTCAATCCTGGAAATCTCTCATGTTAAAAACCCAAAAATATTTGATTTCTTTTATGGTTTCATTTATTTTCTTGAAATCTATTCATATATATTTCTTAGTCTAAATAGTTGTTTAATTTGTAAAGTCATACTTGATTTCCCAATCCCTGAATTCGATACTCGATTTTTCACCGTTTAATTATTACTTGCTTCGAGCAAAACTGACAAAAAAGGGGTAAGGGGAAGACAATTATCTCCCTACCGAGGGTAATCTTTTTACTAATCATTCAAATAGAAAAGTATCAAATGCAAAATAAATATTTAACATAAGGAGAATAAAAAACAAGGCAAAAAAATAGAATCTATTGCTTCTGGAAAGTTTTGTAAAATCTATTCCCTATAGAATGATCAATTTACAGTGCTATGACTTTGAATATTATAAACCAAACAAACTATCACAGAACACAAGTCTTAATTTGGGGGGGGGGGGAATCCATAACAGAAGTCACAGTCACAAGTCGTGTCCATATTTTAAAAAATAAAATAATAGACTTTAATGTTCCAATATATGCAAGCCACTCTTCAAGAAGCCTCTTTTAGCATGCACTATATTGTAGCCAAGGAGGGAATTCATGTAGATTAAAATAGGGAGGAAAAAAAAATCCCTAACCCCAATAAAACCCAGCCTATGATTGTTGATTCAAATGTTGTAAAAGTTAGCAAAATGTTGGATTCAAAAGGAAACAATTGCAAAGAGAAAAGGGGAAAATGAAAGTGGAAAAAGAAGCAACAATGCTCACCTAAAATTAAGTATGTGTGAACAGAGATGAGGGGGAGAGACAGTCGCCCATGGTGGCGAACATCGACGTTTCTGGTGGACCGACGATGAACGAAGATGAGAGGAGAGAGAATGTGAAGGTGCTATTGGTTGGTGCCTTGGTGGGGTGGTGGTTGTGGCATAGTGTGTGAAAAAGGGATGAGATGGAATGGAATGGGGTGGGGGTGGAGTGCTAAAAAAGACTCATTGTTTGTGAGTTTTTTTTTTTAATAAATGAAGTAGGATGGTTAAGATTTTTAGAAATGATAATCCAAATCACTCCATCTCACCTAAATCCTCCCATTTGAATCTCTACCTCTAATTTGGGGTTTGGGATCTCCCATCATTCCCTTGCTAAATTTCAAAACAGTGAAATATATATATTTTTACTTCTCCACCCCGCTTCATTACTAACTATTTCGTTGCTAATCACTTCACTTCACGTCGTCAAAACCATAACCTAAGGTTATGATTGTAAGTCTTGAACGAGATAGAATGAAGTTGAGTAACGAAGTTGAGTAAAAACGTAAAATCATACACATTATTGTTTGGAAACACACTTTTTTTGGAAGTTTGATAAGAGAATCACAAAGACAATCAGATGATATGAAAATTTCAAGATTTAAATGTTATGAAGTGGTTTAGATTATCATCTATAATCATTCCACTTTATTATTTAAGCAACTCTTTAGTGATGGATTAATTTTTTTTACCTCTTCACTTTGTTACTAATCATTCAATTTCATTCATATATACAAACACTAATGAGAAAATGTGCAAAAAGTGGAGGGGGACTCGTGGTGGAAGAGAAAGGGTTACCACAAGTGGGAAAGGGTTCTAAAGACAAAAGTTTCTTACACTACATCTGGGCTATGGGAAAAAATTTTAAATAATATATTCAATTTTTGATGAACTTTTTTAAATAATTTATGAATTTTTATATAAATCATAAAATTATAAATTAAAAAAATTATAAAGAAAATAATACATAACTAATTTTAAGTATATGTATATGTATAGTAATAAAATCATACATATGTAGATATAATATGCACTCTAAACCCACAGCTTTTAAACATAGCATTACAACATATAGTGACAGAAACAAACATTTGGAGGGTATGTTATGAGTTGGTGTCCTTTGCAGTTCAAATTATAGAATTGCTACAAAGAGACTGGTTTGTAAAAGTTGATCACGTCTTTAGGGGGGACTAATGTTTGTGTAGACTTCCAAACTAGATATCGGGCGAGATGCTGCTGGATAGTCTAGAAGGATGCTCTGTTGGACATGGGTCTTTTTGCTTTGCGATGAGCTTGGCATAGCTTGTGTTTCTTATTTCATTGTTTTGTTATCTTCTACTTACTCTATAAGAAAAGAAGGTCCTAAGAGGACATGTGTTACTTTCTTGGGGGGAAAAATTCCAGCTCAATTTTCATTGCTTCTTTATTCTCATTTTTATTCTTTCCATGTCAACTTTCTGCTAATCTTTTTACTCTATAGCAAGAGGATATGTGTCACCTTCTTGGGAAAAACTTTCCCACTCATTTTGCCATTGCTTCTTTATTCTCAATTTTTTATTCTTTCCACATCGACTTTATGTTGAATGGTACTGTTATCTCTGCTAACTTTTGTGATCCTGTCAAATTAGCATGCTTCAATTATTTTTTTCAAAAAGTTAATAGTTTTTCAACTTGTTTTTTGTGAGCCTTCCCCTTAAAGTTGTGTTCCCTAAAATTATTATGCTTTTCAATTTATTTTCTTCTGTACACGAGTCTACGTTGGTGTAAGCCCTAGTGGTTTATTTATTTTATTAGATTTAAGTTTATATTATTATTATTATTATTATTATTATTATTGAGGCATTTCATTTATTATGTTATGTTATGTTATGTTATGTTATTTATTTATTTTAATAGCCTAATAAAGTCCTTAGAAAAGACAGTTCATTCAATGAAGAATTAAGTGTGTGACTTAATCGTGAGACCTCATTGAATAAAAGAATGTCATTCTTAAATATCCGTAGTCAAGTATTATTGTTAACTAAGACGACAATGATACATAGAGATTATTGTGTGAATAGACTGATGACCAAATCTCACAGGTCATGGTATGTGATATCAAGTCGACACACATGTATAAATATTATGAGGAATATTTATACTGGATTGACCCATTATGAGAATACTTCATAATAGTTATGTAATTGTCATAAGTATTCTCATGACGATCATAATGAATTAGTCCTTCGACTTGAAGTCACTACGATTTCTACATGCGGAGTTGTAGGCTTTAATGCTATCAAATGTGATGCATAGCAGGGTGATCATAAAGGTAGTTATTGGATCCGCAGTGAATCATGTTGAGGTATGTGAGTAATGTAGATAGGATTTATCCCTCATACATAACAAGGGAAAATGCTTGGGCCACTCGATAGAGTGAGACGTGAAATATGTGTGGCCACTAAAAAATGAGTCAATATGGGATATTGGGACTGTTTGTGATTACACGTTTACTCGAGGATCGAGGAATGAATAATTGAACATAACAATGATGACACTCTTTTGCTTTGTGTTCAATTGGGACAAATGGACGAATGGATATATAATGCACGGTAAATTTTGGTCGTGGCAAGGCTAAAGTTGGATCACCGATACTCTCATAAATCCGGTAGCAATGATGCATTGCTAGATGCCACTCATTGTTTATAATATTTAATATTATAATTAGTATTCAATATTAATATAATATTTAATATTATTTCCAATTTAGTGGGAGCCTATAGGATCATACACACAGAGCAATTTTTTTAAAGCAAAATGGCATGTAGAGGCATCACAATAAAGACAGAAATCTCAACTAGGTTGGCACCTGTGGTTCTATCAATCATTTGTAATACACCAAAATATTATTAAAATAGAGAAAAATAATACAAAAGAAACATGGGGGGCATAGACTAAACCCATGAAAGAATATCATCTGAACCTAAAATTAGGAAGACCTAGCCTATTGCGAAAAAAGTCATCGTTGATGAACATATGAATTAAATCCCACCAATAAAATACCAGTACAGAAGTACCATGTGAGGCAAGCTTATCTGCACAAGAATTGCCCTCACGAAAGATATGAGAATAAATAAAATTCATATTTTTAGTTAAAGCTATACAATTGTGCCATCTATTTCTAATCTTCCAAGAAACTAAGTTGTTATCTTTAATAGCAGAAAGAACCAATTAGGAATCACATTCCAACCACAAGTTGTGGCAACCTTTTTTTATAGGCTATTTCAATTGCATACATAGCACCAAACAATTCAGCTTGGAAAGCATTGGATATACCAAGATTGACTGCAAAACAACCCAAAGCAGCTTCACTCTTGTCTCTAAAAATTCCACCACAGGTAGCTGGACCTAGGGTCCCCTTTTGCAGCTCCACACGCATAGAGCAAATACGAAGCAATTAAATTAATTAAATATGATTTAATTAATGTAAAGGACAATTGTGCTTGTAGTGTTCAAGGTCCAATAGGGTAAGCAATTAGGTCAAAGGGGACTGACAGCTTATATTAAGCTAGTGGTATCCCTCTAACCTAGCCTTGCTAACCATTCCCCCTGTAGCCGTCAGCTAGCACAAGATGCTTTGCTCTGGTGGTCTGAGTAGAGGTGCTGCCCATTCGTGGCAGTAGTGATTGATAAGCCTCTGGTTCATGTAGTTTTATGGCTAGTATGACCAGGGTTTTGTGCAAATTATATCCTATTTTCACCCAAATTAGATTAGATTGTCCTCAAGCAAGGTTTTGAGTCTCTAGAGTAGTTTTAGGTTAATTTAGCTAGTTTTGAGTCAAAATAATACACTTATGGTTATTTCCTTGTTTTCAGGTTAAGTAGAAGTTGAGAGAATAAATAACAGGGGATTCGCCCCGCGAAAGCTATACTCGCCACGTGACCCCGAAGCCTGACTGTTCCAAGAAAATGCAAGGTCTCTGGTTCGCCCCGCGAGTCTTGTAACCCTGAAAAGTCAGAGACGATCACGGCTTGCCCGTGTTGAAGGTCACGACCGTGGCAGTTTTGAAGTTGAAGAGTCTCGCCTCGCGAGCATCCATTCGCCTCGCGAGCCTGGAAGTCAGAAAGCATCACGGTTGGCCCCTGATGTTCATAACGGGCGTGATAAGAAGACTCTTCAGTTCATCGCCTCGCGAAGGATTGTTCGCCTCGCGAGAATACCAAAGGGTGCAGACTGTTCACAAGAATCGCGTCGCGAGAGAGGCTTCGCCTCGCGAATAAGCTTAATTTCTGACTAGTATAAATTGATGTTCTGAACAGTTTGTAAAGACTTTTGCTTCTCCATTTTTCTGTTTTTACATTTTTCTCTGTGTGATTTCGTTTGTGTTATGGAGAACTAAGTTTCTAGGATTGATCTATTGTAATTGATTTCCATACACTTGAGGTTCTTGTATTTTCCCTGTTTTGTATGCTTTTCCCTCTTCAATGCCATGCTTTATATTTCTGTTTGCTTAATTCAGGAGTATACTGTATTGTGTTGATTTATTTCCGGTGATATCATGTTCCTATAATTAATCGCATCTGCTTAATTTGCGTGTGTACATTTCGTGTTCGCTTAGTTCACGAAGGGCTTAACCCCGTTTGCTTAATTCGGGAATAGGGACATGTATCTGTAGTAGTGGTTTTGCTTGTAAATTGTTGCTACAACCGGGAGGGGATTAGAATCTGCTTAGGGCTTGGAAATTGCATGAACCTATGATAGTTAGGAAATTGAGAACAATAGATCAATCTGTTTTTGGCCATTTGATAACCTCTTTGAACTGCCTGTTTTTAATTGCTCTGTTTTTATTATTCTGTTTTCTTTGATTGCATCTCAATCCAAACCCCCAAAAAAAAAACTTATTTTAGTGGAAAATAACACTTTAAGAGTCCTTGAGAACGACATCCGAGTTGTCGCCATAAACTACATTTTTAAAACCCGCTCGTCCTTTTTGGCGCGTGCGCGACAGCGCGACAAAAAATTGGCGCCGTTGCCGGGGACTCTTGTTTTGTTATTTTCGCATTTTATTTTCTGTTTTTCTCTTTTATTTTTGTTTTTGTTTTGAATTAGTCTGGCTACTAGATCTAACCGCCCTGAACTGTGTGAATTTGATCCTGAGATAAAAAGAACATTGCATACACTCCGTAGAGAATTTCGGGCTAGTTCTAGTAGTGATTCTAATTCCAAGTCTGTTTTTGAAAACATGGGGGACCAAAGGACATTGAGGCAGCTTGCTGCCCCTGATGTGAATTACAATGGTTTGTGCATTGCATATCCTGGTGCTGACACTCCTTTTGAATTAAAATCTGGGCTAATCCATTTGTTGCCAAGATTTAATGGTCTTGCAGGTGAAGATCCACACAAGCATCTCAAGGAATTCCAGGTTGTCTGCTCCACAACTTTGAGGCCAGAAGGAGTAACTGAGGATCATATCAAGTTGAAGGCTTTTCCGTTCTCACTCCAGGGAGCTGCAAAAGATTGGCTATTATATCTTGAGCAGAATTCCATTACCACATGGAACGACTTGAAGAAGCTCTTCCTAGAGAAATATTTTCCTGCCTCCAGAGCAGCTTCAATAAGGAAGGAGATATGTGGCATCAGGCAAGGAAATGAGTCGCTAGCTGAATATTGGGAGAGGTTCAAGCAGTTGACATCCGAGTTGCCCCAGACGTCATTTACGAACAGCTCCTCATCCAAGACTTTTATGAAGGGCTACTGCCGATGGATAGGAATATTTTGGATGCTTTGCTAGTGGGGAGCGTTGGTTGACAAGACTCCATCTCGCTGCCAAGCAACTCATTGAGAACATGTCACTGAATTCTCAGCAATTCACTACCGGAAGAAATTCTCATTGAGACTAGAGGTGTACATGAGGTCCGCACTTCCTCTTCCAGCCATGACCGTGATGATAGAATTGATAGGCTCACTTCTTTGGTAGAGAAATTGGCAATGGATAGGGTTCAGCCTGCGGTGTTGTGTGGCATGTGCAGTTCTCCTGAGCACCCATATGAAGCATGCCCCATTTTGCAAGGAGGATCATTTACTGAATCACCTCAAGCCTTTGCAGTCCATCCGTATAATCAAGGAAATAACTGAGCAGTGCACAAGACCTCCGGACCTCTCAACAAATAGGTATCATCCCAGCTGGAGTAATCATCCTAATCTGTGGTATGGGAACTCATCCCAACAACGACCGATGGCACCTCAGAATCCTCCTCCAGTGGCCACTTCTGCACATTCTGGACCTTCAATGGAAGACATGTTCAAGCAAATGACTTCACAATTGACTTCACAGATGAATACACAAATGACTACACTTTTCCAGCAGCAAATGGGACAGTATCAGCAGCAAACAAGTGCTAGCATTCAAGATTTGAGGACACAGATTGGACAGATGGCCACAGACATAAATAACATAAAGCAAGCTCAAAGAACAACCCAGCTGCCAGCACAGCCAGTGATAAATCCCAATGCCTCCAACCCTAATGTGAGTGCCATATCTCTGAGATCGGGAAAAGTTGTTGAGGCCACCTCTGGAAAGGATGAAGAAACTATTGAGGTAATTCCTGAGCCTACTGTTGAGGTTACTCCTGAGCCTATGGTTGAAGTTGAAGCTGAGAAAGTGTATAGATGATGAGTGTGATTCCACATCATCTTTGTCTATCATTTTGCATGCATTTTCATGTAGTTTAGGCATATTTTTATTAGATTTTAGGTTAATTTTCCTTTGGAACGGGTAAGGCGGTTTTCGTGTGTTGTTTTGCAGATATCAAGGGTAAATTGCTCAAGATCAACCATGATGAAGTTTGGATGAAGATGGAGCTTTAAAACTGAAGAAAATGAGCCAAACAGAGCCCATCACGGCCTAGCCGTGATGCCCATCACGGCCGTGATCGAGCAAAACTGAAAAAGAACAAAGGCTAAAGTCAGAAGCTGTCAGGGCCAGGCCATGATGGCCATCACGGCCGTGATGGACATCACGGCCAGGCCGTGATGAGCATCACGGCCATGACAGACCAACAGTGAAGAATTTTCAAGGCAGAATCCATCACGGCCAGGCCGTGATAGCCATAACGGCCGTGACGCGTATTACTTGGTTCAGAAGTAACAGAATTGGATCTAATTTGAGTTGGATTAGGACTCTAACTGCCCAATTCTATAAATAAGGGACCAGGCAGAGGCAGAAAACATCAGACCTTTGGGGCTACTACTCTAGGCATAGATTTAGGATCTCTTTCTTCTTCTCCTTCTTCTCTTAGTTATTTTCATGTTATTTGTAATCATGCCTGTCATCTCCATGGCAAGGCGTGAGTAGTAGCATAGTTTCTAGGGATTAGGGCTCTGCCCAAGTTTGTTTATGATGTAAATTTGATGTAAACTCTTTGTTAATTACGATTTGCTTTAGATCTGATTTCTAGTGTTTAATCAATCGTAAAATCGGCGACCGCTTATTTGCGTGACGTAGACGTTCTAAGGAGGAACCTAGCGGTGAACTTAGGATTTCTAGTGTGTTTCACTCGTAAAGTTCGGCGGCCGCTTATCAGCGAGACGTAGATATTCTAAGGAGGAACCTAGCCGTGAACTTAGGTTATTTGCATGACTTAGACATTCTAGGGAGGAACCTAGCGGTGAACCTAGGTGTCGGATCTATAGAGTCAGACTTGGGACTGAAATCACGAGAGTTAGAAGCCGTCCCTCGAGGATCAACGAGTTGTCACGAAACGCAAAGGGTTCAATCTGGGATCGACTACCACGAGAGTAGGGGTCGGGTCAATTGGGCACGGCTTTTGTAACCCGAGAGGGAGCTTAAGCTATCAGAGGATAAACTCGCCTTCAAGGCAATTTCGCTAATTAACAAGGGTAATCAACTTCATAACGTAAACGATCTTGTGGTAACCTAAATCCCTAGGAACCCATTTAGATCTGAAAAATCAAAAAGATTTGTTTTCTGTTTTGTTTGATTCTGTTTTATCTCTTAAATTCAAATTCAAAAACCATTTCAAAAATATAAAAATCTTTTTAAACAGTCCAGATCTAATCGATTTGATAATTAGTTGCGATTCGGGAACACGGTCTCTGTGGGATCGATATCTTTTATTACTTGGCGACGATCCGGTACACTTGCCGGAATCGCACGTGCATTCGCACGCTATCAATAGACCACCCATTCCATTCCCACATAGATTGCAGAATAATAAGAAGATTGGTGGTGAAAAAAAGGAGAAAGAGATTCTTGATGTTTTCAGAAAAGTAGCTGTAAATATTCCTCTCCTAGATGTGATCAAGCAAGTGCCCAGATATGCCAAATTTTTGAAGGATCTATGCACCAACAAGAGGAAGATGAAGACTAATGAGAGGGTTGACTTGGGAATGAATGTCTCAGCGCTTATCCAGTCTAAGCCAGAAAGAGTTGTTGCTTTAACCCCTACTCAGGCACTGCCACAAAAGTGCAAGGACCCAGGCACATTCACCATTCCATGCACTATTGGGGACAGGAAGTTTGAAAACTGCATGTTGGACTTGGGAGCATCAATCAATGTCATGCCTACCTCCATCTTTAACAACCTTGATCTTGGGCCATTGCAGTACACAGGTCTTACCATCCAGTTGGCTAACAGGACCAGTGCCCGACCCATGGGAATGGTAGAGGATGTGCTAGTGCAAGTTGATGATTTGATATTCCCTGCGGACTTCTACATCCTAGACATGGCAGGAGAGACTCAGTCCAGTAGATCACCTATAATCTTGGGCAGACCATTCATGATGACATCCAAGACCAAGATTGATGTTTATGATGGGACTATGTCTATGGAGTTTGGTGGTATTGTGGCCCAGTTCAAGATCTTTGATGCTATGAAACACCCAGTAGAGGAGCACTCTGTATTCCACTTAGAGTTGCTTTCTGAGCTTATTGAGGACACCCATGATGACTTTATTTCTGATTTTCCTCTTATTTCTGGTTTTGATGATGTATATACTTGTACTAACTGTACTAACACTAACCCATGTTCTGTTTGTTCTGAGTTTTTGGATTTAACCTTGCAGGGTGAGGATGATAGTGATAATGAGAGTGAAGGCATGCATTACTGCGAAGTCCTTGACCCCATGGCTACTCCCAATGCACCATCCGTTGAGCGACCACCTTCTTTGGAACTCAAACCACTTCCCGAGAACCCGAAGTATGCCTACTTGGGGAGAAATGCAACATTGCCAGCCATCATTTCCTCCAGCCTCAACTCGACCCGGGAAGCCAAGCTTTTAGAGGTTACGAAGAAATACAAGAAGGCTATTGGGTGGACATTGGCCGATATTCCAGGAATTAGCCCCTCCGGATGCATGCACAGAATTTTATTGGAGGATGGGGCTAAGCCGATCGAGGACAGGCCCAAAGGCGACTTAACCCACTGATTCTGGATGTGGTAAAGAAAGAGGTGACTAAGCTTCTACAGGCAGGTATTATCTACCCCATCTCTGATAGTACTTGGGTAAGTCCGGTGCAAGTTGTACCAAAGAAGTCTGGTCTAACAGTAGTTAGGAATGAAAATAATGAGCTTGTGCCTACTGGAGTCCAGAATAGCTGGCGAGTTTGTATTGACTATAGGAAGCTGAACCAGACCACCGGAAATGATCATTTTCCTTTGCCGTTCATAGATCAGATGCTGGATCGGCTGGCTGGTCAATCCCATTATTGTTTTCTAGATGGATTTTTCGGGTATTTCCAGATTCATATTGCCCCTGAGGATCAGGAAAAGACCACCTTCACGTGCCCCTTCGGTACGTTTGCTTATAGGAGGATGCCATTTGGCCTCTGTAATGCTCCTGGCACCTTTCAAAGATGCATGCTTAGCATTTTCTCTGAATTTATTGAAAATTGCATAGAGGTGTTCATGGATGATTTTACTGTGTATGGCTCCTCATTTGATGCTTGTCTGCATAGTCTAAGTTTAGTTCTACAAAGATGCATTGATACTGATCTGATTTTGAATTATGAGAAATGTCACTTCATGGTAGAACAGGGGATAGTTTTGGGTCATGTAATTTCCAAAGAGGGTATTTCTGTAGATCCTGCAAAAATTAATGTGATTTCTTCATTGCCTTCCCCATCTTGCGTACGCAAGATCCGTTCTTTTCTTGGACATGCAGGTTTCTACAGGCGCTTTATAAAGGACTTGACAAAGATAGCATTGCCATTGTCAAACCTGCTGAAGAATGATGCCCTGTTCCAGTTTGATGAAAAATGCAAGGAGTCATTTGACTATCTGAAGAAAGCGTTGACTTCTACCCCTGTCATCCAGCCCCCTGACTGGACACTCCCTTTTGAACTAATGTGTGATGCTTCCAATTTTGCTGTGGGAGCAGTTCTGGCACAAAGGGTGGACAAGGTTGCCCATGTAATTCATTATGCTTCTAGGACCTTAGATGCTGCACAAGCAAATTACACCACCACTAAGAAAGAACTGCTAGCTGTTGTATTTGCACTTGATAAGTTTAGGTCTTATTTGCTAGGTTCTAGGGTGACTGTTTTTACTGACCATGCAGCTTTGAAATATCTGTTGAAGAAGCCAGAAGCTAAGCCAAGACTGATTCGGTGGATGCTTTTGCTCCAAGAATTCAATGTGGAGATAAAGGATAAAAGTGGAGCTGAAAATTTGGTAGCAGATCATTTGAGCCGGATAGCAAGGGATGAGGATACTTTTCCCATCCAAGATGATTTTCCTGATGAGAGACTGTTACATCTGTATGGGGTAACCCCCTGGTTTGCTGACATAGTCAATTTTCTAGTTGCTGGTGTTGTTCCTGCAGGTACAAGTAGACATAAGTTCCACAAGCTCAAGAGCGATGCAAAGTATTATGTGTGGGATGATCCCTACCTTTGGAAGTTTTGCAGTGACCAGGTTATTCGGAGGTGTGTACCCGATCATGAGACAGAGTCCATCCTGCATTTCTCACATGCCTCTCCAGTTGGAGGACATTTTGGACCACAGAGGACAGCAAGAAAAGTCCTGGATTCTGGGTTTTACTGGCCCACAATTTTTAGAGATTCATATGAGGTATACAAGAATTGTAAAGAATGTCAAACTGCAGGCCCTGCAATCACTCGTAGGAGTGAGATGCCTCAGCAGCCCATGCTCTATTGTGAGGTCTTTGATGTGTCGGGGATGGACTTCATGGGTCCTTTCCCTCATTCTTTTGGTTTTGTATATATTCTTTTGGCTGTAGATTATGTTTCAAAGTGGGTGGAAGCAATCCCCACTAGGACTAACGATGCTTAGATTGTTTCCAAATTTGTTAGGTCCAACATTTTTTGCAGGTTTGGCATACCCAAGGCCATCATCAGTGACCAGGGCACACACTTTTGAAACAGAACCATGGAGGCCTTACTCAGGAAATATGGGGTTGTACATAGAGTGTCCACTGCTTACCATCCCCAAACCAATGGCCAGGCAGAAATATCAAACAGAGAGATCAAGCAAATTCTAGAGAAGATGGTGCAACCGAACAGAAGGGAATGGAGCCGCCGTCTGGAAGACGCACTGTGGGCCCAGAGGACTGCTTTTAAGACACCTATAGGAATGTCCCCCTTCCGGCTTGTATTTGGCAAGGCATGTCACCTCCCGGTGGAAATTGAGCATAGAGCATATTGGGCGAGAAAGAGTTGTAACTTGGACATGAAGAAATCTGGTGTTGAAAGAAAACTGCAGTTGCAGCAACTTGAGGAGCTTAGGCTTGAAGCCTATGAAAGCTCCAGGATGTATAAAGAGAAAACAAAACTTTTTCATGATAGAATGATTCTTAGGAAAAAAAATTTTGTGGGTCAGAAGGTCTTATTGTTTAACTCCCGCCTGAGATTGATGGCTGGGAAACTTAGGTCCAAATGGGATGGCCCCTTTGTTGTGACTAATGTGTTTCCTTATGGTGCAGTAGAGATTCAAAGTACAGGTACCAACAAGACCTTCAAGGTTAACGGGCAGAGGCTGAAGCCATTCCATGGTGTGGATGCTGGTATTCCTGTGGAAGTTAATGTTGAGGAGCTCTCCTTGGAAGCTCCAACCTATGCTGACACTTAATCAGGGAGTTTCTTTTCCTTTCCCTCACTCTGATTGTATAGTTCCGTTGTTCATTGGGGACAATGCATGTTTTAAGTGTGGGGGAGGGAACTAGTTGTAGTTTTTCCTTTTCTTTGAATAAAGCTCCTGAATAATTTGAGAAGCTCAGGAGTATTTGTATGTTGAGTCTTTTGTTGGCAAGTTTATTGGATTTTGATTGATGTTGCACAGATTGCTTGCTTGATTGATATGTGATGATTCCCCCTAGGCTGAAAAAAAATTTTGTTTTTGAAAAGTGATTCCCATGTGAAATTGAAAACTGAACTTTGGGATTTTGTTATGATGACATGACTTATGATAAGTTTGGGGTGATAGGGAGCACACACTAGGGATAGAATCTCTTTCAAACAATTTGCATGAATGTCCAGGTGAGGTTTTGAGCCTCCAACATGTTTTTGACTGTGTGAAAATCACTTTCAAGTTGCACTTTCCTGAATTTGATTGAATCTCTTTTTGGTTTGCATGATTATGTGTTTGCTTCAGATGATTTAGGCATTTTTTTTGTAAATAGCTACTTGGCCTGAATAAAACGATTCCTAATGCATGTTCCCTAGTTAGCCCTTTGAGCCTTATTAGCCTGATTAATTCTTGATAACCTAATGTTATAAGCCCAAAAATCTGGAAAACCATGTTAACCGATCTTAGGATTAGGAGAGCATGTAATCTTAGAATGGGTGCAAGAACTAAGTTTGGGGTGGCTACAAGGTGTAATTTGTTGTTGGGATTGAAAAAAAATACAATAAAAAGGTTGGAGCCAAAGGCTTGTAAAAAAAAAGAAAGAAAAAAAATGATGAATGTAAAAAAAAGAAAAAAGGAGAGAAAAAAAAAATGTTGAAATAAAAAGGCTGTAGTCACCCAAAGCATAAAGGAAAATGAAGAAAGGAACTTGAGTAGAATTTCAGAGTGTAAATAATGTTCATGCTCTCTTAGTTCCTAGGGTCTTCAGCCTAGTTCCTTTTGTATATCCTACCCTAGCCAGGCCCCATTACAACCCATAAAAGACCTTTTGATGTTGCTTGCATGTTTTCTGTGGGAACCATTTTGAGATGAAAATCAAATTTTTGGGAAGTGTTCTTGAAAAGTGAAACTGAGTGCAAGTTGTTAGCCTGACACAAACTGAGTGATTTAGTGATATACTAAATGCCCTTGTGAGGAAGGCAGTTGTTTGAAGTTGGTGATCTCCCTCTTCTGTGTAACTTAGATTCCCTTCTTAGATTAATGATTGTTTGATTGATGAAATTCTCAAATGTTTAGAATAAATGAATGTGGGGATTGCTCTGTTTGAAAAGGGGGAAAACAATGAAGAAAACTGTTTTGATGAAGTTGCTTGAATTTGTGCAATGTTGATTGAATCTTTTAAGCTTGCCAGGTCTTGAGTCTTTTTGTTTTTTGAGTCTTAGTTTGCTTGGGGACAAGCAAAGTTTAAGTTTGGGGTATTTTGATAAGCCTCTGGCTCATCTAGTTTTATGGCTAGTATGACCAGGGTTTTGTGCAAATTATATCCTATTTTCACCCAAATTAGATTAGATTGTCCTCAAGCAAGGTTTTGAGTCTCTAGAGTAGTTTTAGGTTAATTTAGCTAGTTTTGAGTCAAAATAATACACTTATGGTTATTTCCTTGTTTTCAGGTTAAGTAGAAGTTGAGAGAATAAAGAACAGGGGATTCGCCCCGCGAAAGCTATACTCGCCACGCGACCCCGAAGCCTGACTGTTCCAAGAAAATGCAAGGTCTCTGGTTCGCCCCGCGAAGAAGGTCTCGCCCCGCGAGTCTTGCAACCCTGAAAAGTCAGAGACGATCACGGCTTGCCCGTGTTGAAGGTCACGGCCGTGGCAGTTTTGAAGTTGAAGAGTCTCGCCTCGCGAGCATCCATTCGCCTCGCGAGCCTGGAAGTCAGAAAGCATCACGGTTGGCCCCTGATGTTCATAACGGGCATGATAAGAAGACTCTTCAGTTCATCGCCTCGCGAAGGATTGTTCGCCTCGCGAGAATACCAAAGGGTGCGGACTGGTCACAAGAATCGCGTCGCGAGAGAGGCTTCGCCTCGCGAATAAGCTTAATTTCTGACTAGTATAAATTGATGTTCTGAACAGTTTGTAAAGACTTTTGCTTCTCCATTTTTCTATTTTTACATTTTTCTCTGTGTGATTTCGTTTGTGTTATGGAGAACTAAGTTTCTAGGATTGATCTATTGTAATTGATTTCCATACACTTGAGGTTCTTGTATTTTCCCTGTTTTGTATGCTTTTCCCTCTTCAATGCCATGCTTTATATTTCTGTTTGCTTAATTCAGGAGTATACTGTATTGTGTTGATTTATTTCCGGTGATATCATGTTCCTATAATTAATCGCATCTGCTTAATTTGCGTGTGTACATTTCGTGTTCGCTTAGTTCACGAAGGGCTTAACCCCGTTTGCTTAATTCGGGAATAGGGACATGTATCTGTAGTAGTGGTTTCGCTTGTAAATTGTTGCTACAACCGGGAGGGGATTAGAATCTGCTTAGGGCTTGGAAATTGCATGAACCTATGATAGTTAGGAAATTGAGAACAATAGATCAATCTGTTTTTGGCCATTTGATAACCTCTTTGAACTGCCTGTTTTTAATTGCTCTGTTTTTATTATTCTGTTTTCTTTGATTGCATCTCAATCCAAACCACCCCCCCCCCCCCAAAAAAAAAAACTTATTTTAGTGGAAAATAACACTTTAAGAGTCCTTGAGAACGACATCCGAGTTGTCGCCATAAACTACATTTTTAAAACCCGCTCGTCCTTTTTGGCGCGTGCACGACAGCGCGATCAGTGATCCAAACGAAAATACGCTTTAGGAGGTAAATGTAACATCCTGCTTTTTAGCTACACGGTATTACCAATAACAATATAATTATTTATCTCTTTGAAGTTGACACAGGCAAACACAAGAAGAGGGGTTGAACTGTGTTTGTTAATAATTTTCTAAAAACAACCACTAAAACTATTTTTGCACACAAGAAGGTTAAATCAGAAGCAAGCACAAAGAAATAGACCTTTTTTAAAAAAAGTTTTAACAAAAGCAATATCAAAACCCCTCAGTTAGCAAAAACAAATAAATCAATAAGAGTTTAGGGATAGAAGAATCACACAAGATGTTTTATCCTGGTTCACTCTCTTCCAACCAAGAGCTGCGTCCAGTCCCTTCTTCTTGAAGGTTTTTCTCCACTATTTTTCAAAATAGATTACCACCAAGTATTCAACACCTCTCCAGGCTTACAAGTATTTCTTTCTTACCAAGCCTCTTCAGGCTCTAAATCTAACAAAGAGATTTAACTTATGATCTTCTTAACTCACTGTGTGTGAGGATATGAAAGTTTAAGATCAAATGAATATTTTCACAATATTCAAACTAAAGAATACAAACTCTTGCTTTTAAAGAAATATGAGTATGAGTGATTGTTTATTTGAAAAAGTTGAGCTAGCAAAACCTGTGCAAGCAAAAGTTGTTCTTCAGTATCTGAGGTCTTCTATTTATAGTGACCTTCTTCTTCACTTGTATTTCTTCAACGGTTATTTTGAATAGTCCCGTTTAGAGATAACATTGAATGCATAATATCCGTTGTGACTGATAGCTTGATTGTGACAATGCTGAATAGTACTATTGGTTATCGAGATAGCATGAAATGGAGGCTCACTGCTCTGAGTATTGCAGCTTGAGAACTTGTTGTTCCTCCTTTGTGTACAATCCATCTTTTTCCAGCCATAAAGTTGTCATCGTACAGATCGTTTTGCAGTTTCTCATTGTACGATTCTACTTTTTGCATTTCTTTGATTGAACTATTTTTCTTTTACAACAAGGTAAAACATTAAAACAGATAAAACAAATGTGAGAACAAAATTCTATTGAAATAAATATCCATCATTTGAAATAAATTCAAGAGATTCATATTGCATTTATTCATTCAAAGATGGAGCTCGTCTACTTAAAAACTCCGTCTACTTAGTTATGTGTGAGACTAAGTCTATTCATTATTATATTTTGCTCGTCTACTGACGTGGCATATCCTCTCGTCTATCAAGTCTTTGGGCTTGCTATACCTCAATGAGTTATCATAATCTCCATATGGTGACGTGGCAGTTAGAGCTCGTCTACCTGATTATTTTATTTTTCAGCTCATTCAATTTTACCAATTACTTTCATCTGCTGACGTGGCAAGCTAGACACGTTTACTATCAAGTCTTTGAACTTGATGTATCTAAGAAGTTATTTTGATTTTCGTCTAGTAAGCATTTAGTTCCTAGTCTACTTAAAGAAACCAGTCTACTTAATTAAATAAATAAATAACTTCTCCAAAACATTGAGTAGCGCGTCTACAAGGGTGGACGCGTATTTTTCTCAAGGAGTCTAACGAAAACTTATCCCAAGTTTCTATTACTTATATTTAAATATTCCTGCAAAACTGAAAGCACATGTTAGATTTCAACTAACACTTTGCCAAGCAAATTTAATTCTTTTGTTAACATCAAAACATAGAGATTATTTAATCCAAAATTACTTTGGTTCCAACAATCTCCCCCTTTTTGATGATGACAAAAACTAATTAAATTTGAAAAACAAAGTCTAAGAGAGCCTGCAAAGCTCCCCCTAAGACAAAGCATTCAGATAAGTAGTCAGTACAAGCATATGAGACAAACTGCATATATGCTAATAGATCAATGCAACTGCTTATCACACTTAGAGTATATATGAAGGAATAAATAAGAATCATAGCAAATAGGCAAACAGGAGTATCAGAGTAGTTATAAACTAGAAAACAGAATATGCATATGCAGACGAATATGAGCTTTTCAAAACTGACTTTGTATTTATAAAAGAATCTCTTTTCTTTCCTTTCTCCCTCTTTTTTGTCATCAGAAAAAAAAAGGTAAAATTGAGTGGACCATCATTGTCAGTAAGGAAAACAAATTCAAGGTTAGGCAGGAGGTGGTGGTGGAGGTGGTTGATTCTGAGTCTGGGTTTTCTTGAAATCAGTCAGAAATTCCAGCATTTCGTTCACAACCTCTAAGGTTGGAGCCATAGATACTTGAACTCTCTTAGAGACTTCCTCAGTGATTTTCTCAGTCATTTTTTCAGCCTTCTCTTCAACCAGCTTGCCAACTCTCTCATCAACTATCTTTCCAAGAAATTCTTCAAGATTTGGTGGCAGAGCATGTTGTCTTGAACTTTCAGCAGATTCTTGAAAGGTGCTTAATGGTCTGGAGTGTTCAGGATGATCTGAAGGGAGAACTACATCTAGAGCTTGTGGTTGAGAGGAATGCTTTCCAGATGAGCTTTGTTTGGAAATGGACTCAGTAGTTTCTTCTTCATGACCACCTGAGCCAAAAATAGTGGCATTCATGCCAGGTCCTTCAATGACAATTTCATCTTCTAGGAGCTCAGAAGGAGGTGAAGACGAGGCATGATTAATCACAAGAAGGGGTACAAGGGTCACTGATACTTCCTTTGCCTCTATGATGAGGTAGGAGAATTCCACATTTCGACTTGTTATGGGAAGTCCCCAAAGATCTTTGTAGATCATGTACCGGAATTTTGAAAGACCACACTTGCCTTTGACTTTAGGAATTTCCTTTTTCTCTTCTTGGGTCAGTATAGAGGAAGGTGCTTCTCTTGTGCAGTGGATGATGTGGGATTTCCAGAAGTCTGCAGCACGTTGTTCATTGATCAACCCAATAGATTCCGAATGCAAATAGTAGTCCAGCATGGAGTAGTCAAAAGTTTCTTGATTCAGATCAAGCATGACTGATTCATCTTCTGTCTTAACTCCTTTGAATCTTCTATTCTTCTTGTCCTTGTCCTTGTTCAGATCAACCATCTGCAGTCTTGGACAAATTCTGTAAGGCATGATTCCAATTCTTGTTGCTTTATTATGTCTCAGCCATGATGGAGGGACAAAATGTGCGGCTCTATCAACTCTGAAATGACTGAATTCCCACTTCAGCATTTCATAGATGAGCTGATCCACAAAGAAATCAGAGGCCCTCCCATAGACACTGGGATGCTCGAAGGATACCCATCTTGTGTTACTTTCCATGATTATAGGAACATGTTTTGAAGATCTTGCTCTTCTTTCATGGATGGTAGGAAGATTTTTCCTTAGAAGGTCTGTCTCCCATTTAGGTATTACATGTCTCTCAACTCCATCAGTGAAAGGTGTGACACGTGGAGTTTTGACAAGGTTAGGATAGATTTTTCTGGGGGGGAATTTGTTTAGGGGCAGATGAGTGACTAAAGGTTCTATGTTGTTGCGCATTTGTGAAGGCACTATTGTGATTAGTTTGCAGTCAGGATGAGGTAAATGGAAGGGTTCAACTGGTGGGTCTACTTCTTCCTCATACTCAGGTAGGGGGTACCACCTGTCAGAAATGTGTTCAGGTTCAGGCTGGTGAGTGAGAAACAGAACTCTCCATTTTCTTTTTACTTTGACCCAATCCTCAGATTTGCCATCATAAATAACAGAAATTGGGGTGAAGGGAAATAAGGTTCTTAAAGGTTTTGGGAAGGGAGCACCAGGGGAAGTGCCATCATCTGACTGATTGAACCAGGGATCATTAGCAGGGATAATTGGTTGAAATTGTGGTCTGGATGAGGAGGTTATTTGTGAGTGAGCAGGTGAAGGTGTAGGCAAGTTTTTCGTTTGGTTAGTTTGTGTTGGTTGGGATGAAAGAGGTGTGAGAATTTATACATCATCAGTCATGTTTTGGTTGAACACTTCATTTGGAGCAGAGACAGCAATATTATCATCAGAACCAACAGTACCAAGGAGAGAATCACCTCTAATTTCTAAACTAGATACTAAGGCATCTACTGCTATTTGAACAGGATCACTACCAGAGATGGTCACCTTAGAAGTCTTAGTTGTTCTGGCCTTTCTTGCAGGTTGCCTTCTGATTTGAGTTGAGACAGGCACGCCGGCCTCAGCAGTAGTGACAACAGCAGAAGTTTTCTGTTTCTTCAGGATGGTACTGGTAGGAACTCTGTCCTCATCAGCTTCCTCATCCTCATTGTGTGAGAAGATGACTCTTTTTTGCTTCTTCACAGCAGGAGCATCAGTAGGTTCCCTAATAACAATGCCACCAGCTGGCCTCTTGGGGGCAGGTTTCCTTGTTGTAGTGGTCTTTTTCCTAGTTAACCTTTTTATTCCTAGGACTTCAGCATTGTTTGCTTCAACCATTTCTTCCTTGATTTTCTTAGCTTCTTCTGCTTTGGCCAGGGCAACTTGTTTGTAAGTGCTTAGTTGCATGCCTGAGAGATTGCTTCTCCCAAAATCAGCAGCTGACATTCCTTTCCCATACATAATTTTATTATGATCTTCTTCAAACATGGCAGTAAGGACTTCATAAACACCTCGATGCCTGAAGAGTTTTGACACAATATGAGTGTAGGGAATGGCAGGTAGATTCTCTCTATTTTGCATAGCATGTTTGAATCTGTTAAATAGAATCCAGGGAAGGTTGATTTTGGTTTCCCATAAGAGATTGCACAGGCAGAATTTGTGGAGAGCGGAGAGGTTGTCTTTGGAGCTAGTCTTGTGTAAGACAATCTTATTCAGAATCTGATGGAGGATTCTGATTTCATCCTTCATTTTAGCAGACTTCCAGGAATGAGTTCTTACAGTGTCTTCTTTCATTAGGCTGACAGCAATGGTCTCAGAACCACCCAAGTCTTCTTCCCAAGTATCAGTAATTACCAAACCCTCTTGGGCACAAGCGATAGCATTGGAAATGGTCTTTTCAGAGACAATCACCTTCTTTCTCAACATGAAGCTAATAATCTCAGTTTCAGTGACTATGGGTTTCCTCCAGAAGGTCCTAATAAGGTTTGGGTAGATTGATACTTTCTCTAAGAACAAACCGTCCCAACCAGCTGCATATATATACTTGCTTACATTCAAGTTGTACTCCTCCAGAACTTTAAAATTAAAATGATGTTCAACCGCTAAGTTCAGAGAATCAGTGACGTAGGAATGAATAGGGAGTGAAGATGAAGCCATTTTTGAGGCTTGAAGGTTAGGGTTCAAAGAAGCAAAGAAACAGAGGTTCGTAAAAAATTCAGAGGCAATGAAAAGTTTTTCTAAGGGAAGAGAAGTTGCTTTAAGTGTTTCTGAATTTCAACAATTTTTATTCAAAAAAATTGAAAAGAAAATTGATGACAAGACATGTCATTATGGATAAAACGGCGTTGGTATTTTGGAACTCTAAAAAATGTTTTGATGGGATTGATGAAAGTACTGACTCAACGAAGAAAATAAAGGATAAATTTGCCATTAAGACAAAATAAATGCATTTAAAAATATGCTTAGATGCAGGCAGATGTGGACTCGTCTGAAATTACACAAAGGACGCAGTAAACAACACCAGTAGACGCGACATATAGTAGACGTGCAACACAACATGCAATAGAAGCACAACTTTTAATAGGTATTAGACGTGCATAAGTAATAGACGCAAGATTATCAAAACAAAATTTTCTCAAGGCTGGACGCTTAAATTAATCCACACATATCATGTTACGATGCTTCCTAATAAAGATAAATCTGTCCTCTGCAAGAGGTTTAGTAAGGATATCTGCCCATTGATGGTCGGTATCTGCAAATTGAATATCAAATACACGTTTTTGTACATAATCCCTAATAAAATGATGTTTAATCTCTATGTGCTTAGCTCTAGAATGCAAAATTGGATTCTTAGATAGATTTATTGCAACAGTATTAATTATCACACATAAGTGGAATACTACTTACAAACACATTGTAATACTCCAATTGATGTTTGATCCAAAGAAGTTGTGAGCAACAACTTGCAGCTGATATATACTCAGCTTCAGCAGTTGATAAAACAATGGTACTTTGCCTTTTGCTTGACCATGAGACAAGATTATCTCCAATGAAGTGACATCCTCCAGTAATGCTTTTTCTTTCAATTTTATCTCCAGCATAGTCAGCATCACAGAAACCAACTAATCTGTAATCTTCATTTTTCTTAACGCACAAACCAAGATTAGTAGTACCTTTTAAATATCTAAAGATTCTCTTAGCTGCTGATAAGTGAGATTCTCTAGGATCAGATTGAAATTGAGCACACAAACATACACTGAACATAATATCAGGCCTAGACGCAGTAAGATATAAGAGAGATCCTATCATACCTCAATATACCTTTTGGTCTACCTTTTTCTCTTTATCATCTTTGTTCAGTATGGAAGTGGGGTGCATAGGAGTATTCATTGGCTTATAATCATCCATCTTAAGCTTCTTCAGAAGCTCTTTTGTATACTTAGTTTGGTGGATGTGCACCTCGTCTAAGGTTTGTTTTACTTGAAGTCCAAGGAAGAATTTGAGTTCTCCCATCATGCTCATTTCAAATTATTTCTGCATTAACTTAGAGAATTCTTTGCATAGAGACTCATTAGTACCACCAAAAATAATATCACTAACATATATTGGTACAACTATGAAATTAGACTTAATGGACTTTCTAAATAAGGTTGTGTCAACCTTTCCTCTATTGAATCCATTTTCCCTAAGAAAGGAACTTAGTCTGTCATACCAAGCTCTAGGAGTTTGCTTAAGTCCGTACAAAGCTTTCTTAAGCTTATATACATGTTCAGGATGGGTTTCACACTCAAAACCCGGATGTTGCATAACATAAACTTCTTCATTAATAAAGCCATTTAGAAAAGCACTTTTAACATCCATCTGAAAAAGCATAATACTATGATGTGCATCAAATGAAAGTAGAATTCTAATAGCTTCTAATCTAGCAACAAGTGCAAAAGTTTCAGTTAATCTATACCTTCTCCTTGAGAGAAACCTTGAGCAACAAGTCTTGCTTCGTTTCTTATTACCTTATCATTTTCATCAAGTTTGTTTCTGTAAACCCACTTTGTTCCAATCACTGATTTGTCTTTGGGTAGGGGAACTAGAGTCCAAACTTCACTTCTTTCAAACTGATTGAGTTCTTCTTACATAATTAGAATTCAACCATCGTCCAGCAGAGCCTCGTCTACTGTCTTTGGTTCCAACTCAGGCTGTTTGTCATCAAACTTGACAGGAATACTTTTCTCTACTATCAGAGTCCTAGAATTATAAACTCTAAAGCCTTTAGATGTTTCAAAATATCCTAATAGTATTACATTATCTGTTTTAGCATCAAACTTACCAAGTTGATCTTTAGTATTCAGTATTTACAACCAAAAGGGTGAAAATAAGATATGTTGGGTTTTTGTCCTTTCCATAGTTCATAAGGAGTATTATTCAGGATAGTTCTAATGTATATTATGTTCTAAATGTAGCAGGCAGTATTAACAACTTCAGCCCAGAAGTGTCAAGGGACAGAGTTGTCATTGAGCATAGTCCTAGCCATCTCTTGAAGAGATCCGTTCTTTCTTTCTACCACACCATTTTTCTGTGGTGTTCTAGGTATTGAGAAGTTGTGAAGTATACCACTTTCTTCACAGAACATATGAAATAACTCATTTTCAAACTCTCCCCCATGGTCACTTCTAATTGAAGTGATACACATGCCTTTTTCATTCTGTACACGTTTGCAGAATACAGAAAAGACCTTAAAAGACTCATCCTTGTGAGTTAGGAACATAACCCATGTCCATCTAGTGTATTCGTCTACTATGACAAGACCATATTTCTTACCACTGACAGAGGCAGTCCTTGTTGGACCAAAAAGATCAAGGTGTAGCAACTCTAGTGGTCTAATATTGGTACTAACAACATTCTTAGATTCAAAAGAACCTTTGACTTGTTTTTCCTTTTGACATGCATCACAGAGAGCATCAGATTTAAACTTAGGGTTTGGTAGTCCTCTCAGGAGGTTATGCTTGTTTAGTTTTGAAATTAATTTCACGCTTGCATGACCTAGCCTTTTGTGCCAAATCCATCGCTCATCTTCAATGGACACTAGACAAGAGACACTATGATTTTAAACGTCCTCCAAGTCAATCTTATAGAGATTTTTTTACCTTTTAGCAGTGAACAAAAGTGATCCACCATCTTTCTTGACAGTACACATGTTCTTATAAAAAAAACCGCATATCCACTGTCACATAATTGGCTTATGCTCAGTAAATTGTGCTTCAAGCCATTTACTAAAAGAACATTATCAATGGAGGGAAAAGGATGTTTACCAATTTTACCTATACCAATGATTTTCCCTTTCTGATTTCCTCCAAAGGTGACCCAACCACCATCTTTGGGCTTAAGGTTTTGGAACATAGACCTTTCTCCCGTCATGTGTCGTGAGCAGCCACTGTCCAAGTACCAAGACATCTGTTTTCTTCCTGTTGTTAAGCAAATCTGCAACATGTATTATCTTATCTTTAGGTACCCAAACTGACTTGGGTCCTTTCTTGTTAGTTGTCACTGGACGAGTATGCTTAGCATGTTTATTGTGTATGCATCTAGATGTAATATGCCCACCTTTTCCACACACTTTGTAAAAGGTGTTGGACGAGCTAAACTTAGCTTTAACATATTTATCTGGAACTTTTGAAGCTCTATGATGTGTATGTGATTTTGACTTTTTGTGAGATGCTTCTTACTTCTCTTTGTCATAACCAAGGCCATATTTATCATGAGATGACCTAGAGTACCTTAAAATGAGACTAAGTTTATCTGAGCCACCTATAAGCTTTGACAAAGAATCTGTCAGATATGTTACATCTTGTTTCAGTTTTGCAACTTCACAGGAAACATCAGGTTCACACTCCATTTTGTTAGCTAGACTAACATTCACTGATTTTAGTATGTCATTTTCATCTTTAAGGTTTTGTTTCTTAGTGCAGACCCTATCATATTCTCTAGACAGTTTAGAAAATTTCTTTTTGAGACTCTTATATTCTCGTGATAGTATAGACGACTCGTGCAACAGTTCATCAAAGGCATTTTGAAGAGTGGACGGGTCAGAGTCAATTACCTCAGCATCAGTGTATTCGCTTTCTGATGCAGTGTCTGCCATGAGACAGATATTTGCCTCTTCCTCAGCTTCATTTTCTTCATCTGATGAAGACAAATCAAGATCCTCTCATGTAGCCATTAAGCCTTTCTTCTATTTGAATAATTTCTTTTTATCCTTTAGCTCAGGGCAGTCAGCTTTGAAATGACCAGGTTTCTTGCATTCAAAGCACTAGGGTGGACCTTTTTCCTTGGAGTCTGACTTCTCCTTGGAAAATTTTTTGTTGAATTGATTCCTTCTGAAAACACCTTTCTTTCTCCACATATGTTGAATCTTCCTGGAGATGAAGGATAACTCATCCTCGTCTGATCCTTCATCATTATCAGAAGATCCAGACTCATCTGATGACTCAGCAGCTTTGAGAACCTTTTATGAGCTTGCTTTCTTTGCCTTTAGGGCAATAGAGTTTCCTTTTCTGGAATTTTCTTCTTCATTAAGTTCAAGTTCATGAACCTTGAGAGATCCAAGAAACTCTTCCAGAGATAGAGTATTCAGGTTTTTGCCTTCCTGAATAGCAGTAACTTTGGGTCTCCATTGCTTGGATAGACTTCTCAGGATATTTCTAACATGATCTCTATTTTCATAGACTTTTCCAAGAGATTTGAGACTGTTGGTGATCATTTGGAATCTTCCAAACATTTGGTCTATTGTTTCATGTTCACCCATCTTGAACAACTCATACTGATGAACCAGCATGCTGACCTTTGATTCCTTTACTTGTGAGGAACCATCATGAGCTAGGGCAAGAGTATACTAGATTTCTTTAGTAGTATTACAGTTGTGAACTTTATCATATTCAGATCTGGTTATAGCACACATAAGATAATGTTTAGCCTTCAGATTCAGCTGATGTTGGTTTTTCTGCTTTTGAGTCCATTGGGTTCTAGGAACAGCAGCTCTAGCTTCATCTCTTGGTTCTGTGTAGCCAGATTCAATCAGCTCCCAAATATCTACATTCTGCGCATCCAAGAAGGCCATCATTCTCTTCTTCCAGTAGTCATAATCTGTTCCATCTAATAGAGGAGGTCTGTTGATAGCTTGTCCGTCTGCATCCATGGTTGTTGGATCGTACTCCCTCAGCACTTGTTAGATGGTCAACCCTTTCGAGGCTGAGCTCTGATACCAACTGAAGTTGACACAGGCAAACACAAGAAGGGGGTTGAATTGTGTTTGTTAATAATTTTATAAAAACAACCTCTAAACTATTTTTGCACACAAGAAGGTTCACAAAGAAATAGACCCTTTTTATAATAAAAAAGCTTTAACAAAAGCAATATCAAAACCCCCCAGTCAGTAAAAACAAATAAAGCAGTAAGAGTTTAGGGATAGAAGAATCACACAAGATGTTTTATCCTGGTCCACTCTCTTCCAACCAAGAGCTACGTCCAGTCCCTTCTACCTGAAGGTTTTTCTCCACTATTTTCCAAAATAGATTACCACCAAGTATTCAACACCTCTCCAGGCTTACAAGTATTTCTTTCTTACCAAGCCTCTTTAGGCTCTACCTCTAACAAAGAGATTTAACTTATGATTTTCTTAACTCACTATGTGTGAGGATATGAAAGTTTAAGATCAACTGAATATTTTCACAATATTCAAACTAAAGAATACAGACTCTTGCTTTTAAATAAATATGAGTATGAATGATTGTTTATTGACAAAAGTTGAGCTAGCAAAACTTGTGCAGGCAAAAGTTGTTCTTCAGCATCTGAGGTCCTCTATTTATAGTGACTTTCTTCTTCACTTGTATTTCTTCAACGGTTATTTTCAATAGTCCCGTTTAGAGATAGTATTGAATGCATGATATCCGTTGTGACTGATAGCTTGATTGTGACAATGCTGAATAGTACTATTGGTTATCAAGATAGCATGAAATGGAGGCTCACTGCTGAGTATTACAGCTTGAGAACTTGTTGTTCCTCCTTTGTGTACAATCCATCTTTTTCTAGCCATAAAGTTGTCATCGTACATATCGTTTTGCAGTTTCTCATTGTACGATTCTACTTTTTTCATTTCTTTGATGGTACTATGTTTCTTTTACAACAAGGTAAAACATTAAAGCAGATAAAACAAATGTGAAGAAAAAAAAAATCTATTGAAATAAATATCAATCATTTGAAATAAATTCAAGAGATTCATATTGCATTTATTCATTCAAAGATGAAGCTCGTCTACTTAAAAACTCCGTCTACTTAGTTATAAGTGAGACTAAGTCTATTCATTATTTTACTTTGCTCGTCTGCTGACGTGGCATATCCTCTCGTCTATCAAATCTTTGGACTTGCTATACCTCAATGAGTTATCATAATCTCCGTATGGTGACGTGGCAGTTAGAGCTCGTCTACCTGATTATTTTATTTTTCAGTTCATTCAATTTTTCCAATTACTTTCGTCTGCTGATGTGGCAAGCTAGACACGTTTACTATCAAGTCTTTGAATTTGCTGTATCTAAGAAGTTATTTTGATTTCCTTCTAGTAAGCATTTAGTGCCTAGTCTACTTAAAGAAACCAGTCTACTTAATTAAATAAATAAATAACTTTACCAAAACATTGAGTAGCCTGTCTACAAGGGTGGACGCGTATTTTTCTCACAGAGTCCAATGAAAACTTATCCCAAGTTTCTATTACTTATATTTAAATATTCCTGCATAACTGAAAGCACATGTTAAATTTCAACTAAAACTTTACCAAGCAAATTTAATTCTTTTGTTAACATCAAAACAGGGAGATTATTTAATCCAAAACTACTTTGGTTCCAACACTTTTTATCTGAGACCAAGAAAATGATTTTGGATAAAACAAAATCATATTTATACTCTACCTTATGGTAGAGGGTTATGGTAAAAATTTGGGTTTAAAATTCAGATGGAATCCGGTCTGCGTTTTCACTGATAGTAAAATTTTATTAAGCAGAAAACCTAATTTTGACCCGAGAACGAAACAGTTTAGTTTTGGAGAAAACTTAGGTATAATTCCATAGATACATTAGGTGTTATTTTTCAATAGAATTAAGACATGTGTAATAACTCATACACATGTTATGTTTTCATTGATGAGCTATTACACATGTCATAATTCTATTGGAAAATAGCACCTAATGTACCTATGGAATTGTAACTAAGTTTTTTCCTTTAGTTTTATATTGTATTTCCAACTATATAGGCTATTTTGAAATTATTACTCAAAAATATATTATTATACATTTTACGGGCGAAATTTTAAAGAAAACACGCGTAAAACCTAAGTCAGGAAAACGATGAAGCCGGATACGGAACTGCAGAGACCCGCCAAGATCGGGACAACGAGTCATACATGATGACTCGGGGAGGATGAGGTCATCCATGATGCCACATGTAATCATGACATTTGATAAATATCTAGATATTTATAAGGTAAAAGACTAATTTACCCTTGGACTTTCCATGTAATTTCAAGCTTGTCCCAAATTGTTTTGGACCAAAATACCTCCATGTGTACACGGCCCAAGCTCCCTCATCAACACTTAGTCATTTTCTATACTTCACCTTTTGAAAAAAACTCCATTTTCTCTCAAAAGAACCTAGAACGCCATTGATAGAAAAATTGAAACTTGATCATTTCTCTTCATTTCTTTCATCATCTAGAGGTATAGCCTCCTTCTCCATGATCTAGTCTTCCACTTCTCTCTTGAAAATTGTTGATTTCATTAAGTTTTGCTCAAGATCCAATTTCATGCTCTATTCTTTAGAAATTCATGAAAAATCATAGAAAAATGTTTTAAGTGTTATGACACTTGATCTTACCTCTCTAATACCTCTATTTTCTAGATCTAGAAGCTTTAAATCAAAAGAGTTTCCTAGTTATTTTTTCTAGCTATGGACGAATGCCCTCTAAATGGGTCAAGGGAGATTTTGTTCAATTTTTAACTTAGATGATGATGGTTATAAGCTATCTAAGGTCTCTAGATTCTAGATCCAAGAGCATGAGAGCAAAAGAAATTTCTATCCAATTTATTTTCTCTTGTCCGAAACCCTAGTCAAATGAGTTGGATGAGTTTTGTTTCAAATTTTTGACTTGTGACAAGTTTTCTATGCTAGTTAAGACTCTAGTAACTAGGATCCAAAAGATGGAATTGAGAAAATAACCCTAGCCCTTAATTTTTGGTGTCTTGGCCGTACCCTAGCCTTGAGTTGTCATAGATGGATTTTGTTTGATTAATATATTTTTATGTTGATTTGGTTAAAGGTTAAATTGGTATCTTGTGGAGTGATAACGAGAAGCTTCAATTTCGTTCTTTCGGTGTTAGCTCAGGTGGGAGAAAGAATCATCCTGTTGTCGGAATGGATAAGTAGTATATATTATAATAATGGAGTAGGGCAACCTAAACCCTACAAGTGGTCGAGTAATCGACAATACCAAAATCTCATTGGAAACCACCCCGTAGAACCAATGATGATTTGGGGATTGTAGGTTTATCACCGTTAGGATGATTATTAAAATCGAGGATGTATGATTTTATTACTGTTGAGCTGTTTGTGATGTGCTGATTGTGGTAAAATAATTTATGTGATGTTTTGTGTTACTTGAATATTTTATTATTATTTTACTGTGTATAATATGATTTGTCTCATAATCTGAATTATACGTTACTGTATGCTTAGTTGACATCTAGGCATTGATATATGTTGTTTGGGAGATAGGTGTGAGGGTGGGAGAATGAATGTGAATTAGAGGTGCCTAGCCTGATTAAATACTATTTTATGTATATATGAGATGTGACATAGAATAAGGATTGGGATTGTGATGAAAGGTTGTGGCACTAGGTTGTAACTGATGAGAGTCAGTGAGATTCATATATATGCATTGTTGTTCACAACCGTGTGTTGGGAACACACGAGGTCCGAAGTCCTCGCGGGACCGTCCCAACTTAGATTTAGGCTGTGCAGCTATAGTGTCATTGCTATGCATGAGCACCCTCGAGAGCGAATGAGGGTGTGCACAGGAGAAAATGTGCAGCTATAGTGTCATTGCTAGGCAAGAGCACCCTCGAGATCAAACGAGGGTGTGCATCGGGATTGGACGCGTCGCTTGGACGACTAACTTATATCCCTAATTAGACGAGGGATGTGTGACAGGATTGGTGGTGGCCACGTCAGCATAAAGTCATAGTTGCGTGAGAGTAAGGGTAAAGGATGATATCGTAATTTAAGGATGAATGTTAGTTATGTGTGATGAGTGTCTTTGACTATTATTATATTGTATGATATGTAGACCCTTTTCCACTTAGGATGATAGAACTGTATCTTATCTCCTATTTTTCTGTATTGTATATATTTTGTTATGTGAACTCGTGAGAAGATCTTGTGGAGGAGCCAGTTACTGAGGATCTAGATGGAACTACGTATGAACTGAATGCTGGAGGACGAGGTGTGGATTCGAGTGGTAGAGTTTAGGGAGTATGGCCAGTGTGTCTTTTGAGACGTTTTATTTTAATTTGTTTATAACAGTTTGTGTAATTATGTACCTGCAAGGGATCCTACTGATAGGACACCCTAAACAGTATTTTGTATTGTTATGGTTAGACATATGTGTGTATGTATAGTATAATTATGGTGTAATGTTTTAACTTTCAAAAGTTGGATGTGTTTATATTTAAGTTTTTAATATCTTCTAATGTTCGGATACATTTAAGGGTAAGTGTTGTAACACCTCAAGATTCACCCTTATGTTTATATGTGTTAGTTCTGGCATATATTTGTTTTATATTTATATATATGTGTATATATTATTGCATATGATAATATGTATATTAATATATGACTATTTACATTAATATGATATTGTGTCTCTTAATGTTTGATTTTATATATTAATATATGATATGTGATTTTATTAATAATAAGCGATTAAGAATGATATGATAAGATATCGTGTGATTTAGTATTTAAATAGAGATAGTGTTATTCTTAGATTTTAGCCCCTCAACCAATCAGATTTGAGTCCTTATCAATATAGGACCATCCTCTTTTTGTTTATATCTTAAAATCTTATCATAATCTCCTAAGGATCCTATCTTGGAATAACTACCAAATCTGTCTCTAAACTTCCATCAAACTTTTGACCATCTTAGAGTCCGATTTAGGATTCGATCATTAGACATTAATTTGTATATATTTCTCTGTTCTTTCTAAAGACACCAACTCAATCGGAAACTTGTACCTTAAGTTATAGTCAAAATACCGAACTATATACAGTTTGGGGTGAAATAGGAACCCGTTATGACCCAAACTCATATATATACCATTAGACTCGACCTAAGCCTAGTTTACACGACCCAAACACTCAGAAAACTGCCTCCCTCCTTCCTCTTTGAATCCTTATGGTTTTTCTCCCTAAAACTCTCTCTAGGGAACCCGTTCTTGTACCGTTCTTCACTGCTTCTTGATAGGAGAACATCACTATGAATAGGGCTTTGTTGTGCTTGCTGTTTGGGACTTTCGGAAAGGTAAAGTTCGTGCACCTTGTCCCTTGTGTTCTTTCTTTCAAGTTATTGATCTCTTCCTTTTGATTTCTTGATCTTATAGTTGAACCAAATTGTCTCTTTGGCGTCCTTGAGGTCGTAGACAAGCGCTAGTGAGACGGGACCCTAGTGGATCTTCTTTCTTCTTTTGAAACACAAACCTCGTACCAGGTATGGGAGAAGAATAGTGTATACAGTAGGCTAGGGAGTAGCGTAAGATAAGGGGTTCCCATAGCCCCGTTTATTGTCGTTATAATGTATTGATGCCATGATCTGCCTGGTTGTATGACTGAATTGTTTTTATGTTTAACTGGATTAATTAGTATGCCTATTTGTTATAATTGTTGAGTTGTTCATGATATGGTATGCCCATTTGAATTGTCTTATGCCACGAGTTTTGGTTCAATTGGTATGAATACCCATGATTATGAATGTTGTTGTTATGACATGGATTATGTTGATCACATTGACTTGATATGTTGTTGATGATGATGTTACCGTTATGTTGAATATGTTAATAAGACTCTAATTGACTTAATTAGGACTCTTAGTTAACTTAGGAATTAAGAGATTAATTCCCCATGCTTCATAAGACATGAACTGTGTTAGTGAGGGGTGAAGTTTCATGTCGAATATTTTAGTTAAGACCCTAGGATCTAATTTGATAGAATTAGGGAGACTAAACTCCAAGAACACATTAAATTCTACCCAGAACAGTATGGCCCTGCCCAAGAGCACGGCTGTACTAAACAGGGAGCAAGACCGTGCTCCCAGTTAAATTCTGGAAGGCAGGCCACGCATTGAGCACGGTCGTACAGGACAGTGAGCACGACCGTGCTGGGGGTTTAGTACGCCCATGCTTCCCCCTACTAGTCAGAACTTAAGATTAATGAATTAAAGGGGTGTTTACCCCAATTATCCCCAGATGATGTAATAAGACACTAATCAAATGATAACAAGTTAGATAACTTAATTAAAGATTAATTAAGATAACAAAGACTAATAAGTTGGTTAAGCCGGTACCCGATGGGTTGCCGCACGTTGTCACGCTTTAGTGCTTTTTGGCCAAAATTCTCTCGATACTTTTTGGTCGAGATGTTGTTATGTTGGACCTTGGTGCTTTTTGGCCAAGGGGGCCTTGACCCCACGGTGTGGGTCGAAGGTGTTAATGTTGATGTTGGTGATAAGTCTTGGGTGCTTTTAGGCCCAAGAAAAGGAGGTGGTTGCCTTGTGTGTTGTTGTATCATTTGCATAGATCATTGGAGTTGATGTTGAGGGGGATGTTCAACATAAGGGAGATCGTCCTAGTTATGATGATCTGGCCCAAGTCTCGGGTGATTCACCCATGGTTTGGTGAACCGTGCGCCCCCGAGGTGGCGTATCCATTTATGACACATCGGCTATCCAAGGGATTCCTCCATGGTTTGGGGAACTGCCGATGTTGGTGATTTTTGGCCAATACGGATATGTAACTCCGAAGTTGACTTCCTAGGTTAGTTGGATCCACATGCATTGATGGAGTAGTGGAGTAGGGTTGCATTGTACTACATAGCATATGTTGGATGATTAACATGTTGTTATGGTATTATATGATGATGTATAAATATTGTATGTTGTTATATTTCTATGCCATGCTATGACGTGTATGTTCATCTTATTCCATATTCACATGCCGTTGTGTTTACATGATTTCTTACTCCCTGTTTTCCTGTTTCTGTTGTTGCATGTATTTCCTTATGCAGAGGACGGTGAGCAGCCAGCGGAGGAGTGACTCTGAGGAGCCGCGACCCTAGCTAGAATGCTGAGTTATAGTTGTTAGTTTTGTTAGTTGTTTAGTTTGTTTCCGTGATGTATCCGGATTTTGGTTATACCAGCTCTGTATGTGACATCGGGGTTGGGTTTTTCTGTATCTGTCTTGTTTATGTTTTATTGTTTTAAAATTATGTTATTTCCGCATTGTTTTTGTTGAGATGTGAAACCTTTTTATTCAAGTTTTTATTTTTTTTCCAAATAAATGCATGTTTTATCTTTTAAGTAAATGTTTTATATTAACATGCGGGGTAGAAGGGTGTCACAAGTGTAACATCCCGTTTTCCGTATAAGTGCTTTTGTGTATGCCTTATTTGTTAGGAAGGTTTAAGTGGGATTTTAGGTGGAAAATTCCTTTCTTAGGTTTGTGTCATGTGACTGTTTGAGTCACAAGCACGGCTGTGCTTAATAGGGAGCACGACCGTGCTCGTTGGGCTAATGCGTCTCGCTGACGCTAAGTTGAGCACGCTCGTGCTCAATAGTGAGCACGCTCGTGCTCAATAGTGAGCACACCCGTTCTCAAATGCAAACCACACTTCGTAGGTGCTAAATTGAGCAAGGTCGTGCTCAAGGAGGAGCACGACCGTGCTCAGGTCTGTGCCTTTAAAAGGAGAACAGTAACCGAGGATTTTCTCATAAACCCTTTTCTGGCATAATTGTTGCAGCTACAACCCTTTTCTTCCTTATTTTCTCTAAACCCATTGCATTGTTAAAGCTTTGGAGACTTGTGAACGTCTAGTTCGTCTGTGTCATCGGTATAGGTAACGGTTCCTTCCCCTTAGAGTTATCTTTTCTATTATTTAGATTTGGGAACTAATTGGTTGATGTTCTTGTTTGACCAAGGCTTGGAAGTTGATTGAGCCGCTCAAGGGGAACTCGTTTGTCGTCGTTTAGTGTTTTGTTGAGGGATCTTCATACCAAGTATGGGGAGAAGGATAATGTATACATTAGGCAAGGGGGTAGCGTAAGATGAAGGGTTCTCATAGCCCCGTTAAATTTTGTATGTTGTTTATCATTAACTGTTATGTTTAATTGTTGAGAATGCCATGCTCTATTTGATTAAATGCCCAAGTGTGTTAATTGCTATTAACGATTGTTGAGTATTCGTATGTATGTCATGAATACCTGTTGTTTATTATGTTATATGTCAAGTTATGTATGATTGGTTAATCTGTTTATGACATGATGACTGGCTGAATTGGTATGACATGAATGTTGATGTTATGATGTGATTATGTTGGCTGAATATGATATTGATTGAGTGATGATGTCGTTGTTATGTTGAACATGTTAATGAGACCCTAATCGAAGTTAATTTAGGACTCTTAATTAACATAAGAACTAATGGGTTAATTCCCCAATTTCATAAGACATGAACTGCTAGTGAGAGGTGAGGATTGATGCCAACTGGATCAGTCAAGAACCCTAGGATCTGATTTGACAGTGTTAGGGAGTTTTGGCTCCAAGAACATAAGTTGAATCTGCCTAGAACAGTACGACTGGCCTAGGAGCACGACCGTGCTGAACAGGGAGCATCGTGCTCCCAGTTGAATTCTGGAAGATGGCCGCGCATTGAGCATGGCCTTGCAGAACAGTGAGCACGACCGTGCTCCACTTAAGTGGCAGCACGACCGTGCTGGGGTGAGCTCGCTCATGTTCCCCTTACTGGTCAGAATGTGAATTAAAGGTTCTAAAGGGGTGTTTCACCCCAGATATCCTCAATAATGAAATAAGACATCAATCGAATCAAGAAGAGCTAGATAACTTAATTAAAGATAAATTAAGATGAATAATAATAATCAGTTGGTTAAGTCGGTGCCCTTTGGTCTACCGCACGTTGATAGACTTTGGTGCTTTTTGGCCAAAGTGGCCTTGATGCTTTTTGATCGAGGTGTTGATAAGTTGAACCTTAGTGCTTTTTGGCTAAGGGGGTCTTGAACCAGAAATGGTTAAGGTGTTGTTGTTGACGTTGATGATGGTGATAAGTCTTAGGTGCTTATTGGTCCAAGCAAAGGAGATGGTTGCCTTGTCCGTTGTTGTGCTCATGCATTCATACGTTGAAGTTGTTAGTTGGGGAAGTTCAACATAGGGGGGGTCGTCCTAGAGTGTGAAGATCTGGCCAAGTCTCAGTGGTTCACCCAAGGTTTGGTGAACTGTGCGCCCTCGTGGTGGCATGTCCTCGTTATGATGCGTCGGCTATCCAAGGGGTTCACGCATGGTTTGGTGGACTACCGTCGTTGGTGCTTTTTGGCCAATGTGGGTATGTAACCCCGAAGTTGCCTTCCTGAGATAGTTTGGATCCACATGCATAACGGAGTAGCAGAGTAGTGTTGCATCGCATAGCATATGTTGATTGAGATGACATGTTGATATGACTATATTATGATGATGCTATGTTGTATATTGCTATATCATGTTATGATGTATGTTCATCTTGCTCAACTATCTCCATGCTGTTGTGTTTACATGAATTCTTACTCCCTGTTTCTCTTTTTGTGTTGTTAGCATGTATCTCTTATGCAAAGGACAGTGAGCAGCCAGTGGAGGAGTGACTCTTAGGAGCCGCGACTCTAGTTAGGATGCTTAGTTGTTTAGTTGTTTCCGTAGTTATAGTTGTTTTAGTTTTCGGTTGTATTCTGATTATTTATTCCGAAACGATTATACCAGCTCTGTATATGACGTTGGGGTTGGGTTGTGTTATGTTTATGTTTTGTTTATGTTTCATCTTTTTAAACTTCTATGTTTTCCACGTTGAGTTGTTACAATGTGGGACCTTTTATCCAAGTTTTTATTTAATGAAATAAATGCATGTTTTTATATTACCTCTTTCAAGTAAATGTTTTATATTAATATGCGGGGTAGAGGGTGTCACATTAAGAACACGAGTAAGTTTAAATAAATAATTAATGGCACAACGGGGCACAACGGAGTGTCTCAGTAAACACAATATCCCTTATGTGAATAATGTTTGTAATGTGCGGTCCATGGGGATGACTTTCTTCCTCCTTGAGATATATTTTAAAAGATGATTATCTCATGAAAACCCAACAGCCTATACTTTGGCTGAGTATCGTCATCTTCCTTATGAGACTTCTCAATCATGGCACATAAAGTCAACTTGATTGGGGAAATCAGCACACAAAAGGAACTTGGAAGCTAACAATCAGAATAAAAAGTCTTTGGTGAGTTCAGAAATCCCCGAAACCAGGGTTGATAGAAATGATTTTCATAGATAGAAAGGCAATCTTATATTTCATATGTTGGCAACCATTTTAATGAACTTTATCTATTTGTTCATAACCCATGGAGATAAAATACAAGCTACGTTAAAAAAAAATTGACCTTGACAAATGGAGGTCTCGACTTATAGAGGACAATACCTATGTTGTGCAGAATTTTGATGTTCAGTGTAGTTGTGGACAATATAGGACTTCTAACCATTCATTCAAGCTGCTCTTCATAAGAGGAACAAATCTGAAAGAGCAGGACCTTCCAGAAATTCCTCAGAATGTATAACATTTCACAAAGTTTAAAGAGATGCTGAGTGGAGAGGCCTGTACTAATTTGTTGGTGGGTAATTTTTATCCATTGTACGCACTCCATATTTTTGGTCACTTTAGATGTACTGAGTGACGTGTTATGACATATATTTTACCTTGACACATATGTGATTGGAGAGTTTATTGATTTAGTGCAGTACCAACCGATACTAGAGCAAAGAAGGTTGAGTTTTGCATGAAGACCAGATGTAATTAGATGCAAATGGTCCTATCTAACATACACTATTGTTAACTTCCTAATTAGTTCCTCAAACATTTATTTAACCGTTTGTTTGCTTATCTCTATAACATTGTAGAGGCAATAGTCTTAGTTGCACTATTTGGGAAGAATATGGTATATACAATTGCTGATTTTTTTATTTTTTTATAAAAACACCAATTTGGTTCACTTGTGATTGTCATGATACTTGTAAAGCTCAAGGCCTCTAAAGGTTATAACAATGTGCCATATATTCCAAATACTTGTGTTATATCTAATTGAAATTTAAATGCCTATGTTTAATATGGTTAATTGCAATGTCTTATTAGGAAACAATCCCAAAACCATACAAAACTCAATGTATTGTTCAAAGCTTCTGATAAATGAAAATGCTGTAGATATACAATAGTATAAAAACAAGTATAACTTCTTTATCAAGTGATAAATGAGTTAAGAAATTCATTGTAATATTTTTCCAAGTCAAATATGTGAAATGAATGATTGCAGCTTGGATTCAGTTCATGTTTATGAATCATATGTAGTCAACAAATGACTCACTTCACCGCCCCGTCGAGCGCGTGACACATTCTGATTAGCGCGTCGGTGTCTCAGGATCTGCAGTCAAAGTACAACGTGAGGTTGATTGTTGTTCGCAAGGACGACGAGGTGCAGGTCGTGAGGGGGACATACAAAGGGCGAGAGGAGAGGGTTGTTCAGGTGTACCGCCGCAAGTGGGTGATCCCCATAGCGCATTACATGTGAGAAGGTGAATGGTTCCACTATCAATGTTGGGATTCACCCTTCCAAGGTTGTCATAATGAAACTGTCTCAATAAGGATCGTAGGTCTCTTCTTGACCGCCAGGTCAAGGGTCATGCTTCCACCGACAAGGAGAAGGGTACTAAGTTTGCTCCTGAGGATATCATACAAACCGTCGAGTCTCTCTTGCTCTCTCTTTTATCTCCATCGCTTCCTTAGTTGTTGTCACTGTTTTACTTATACAAAAAAGAAAATCGAGACATGATTTGAGGGTGTTGTAATTTTGGATCCGAACTATTCATTGATGAAAGCCTTTGTTTTGTTATGATTTAATGTTAGTCAAACCTTCTATTAACAAAAAATTTATACATGGTCTCAGATTTATTACTCCAGATGAATATTAGCAACTCTTTTTGAGATATTTTCGTGAGCCTATTCAACAAACTATTTTTAGAATATGTAAGTTCATACATTTTTTTTATATAAGTTCAATATATAAATGCTTAAGAATCCATATAAATTTTGTAAGTGACTCGAAATTTAAAGCATAAGTAATGTTGTTCATATCTCCGGAATTTTGAATTTTCACTTCATCACAGGTCTGGACATAAAAAAAAACAAAGATTGATGTCTACAACATGTGTACAATTTAAAAAAATATATATATCTATATTTTTCTCAATTTTTTTTTGTCTAAACCCAACTTCTTAAATGCCTAATTCCAAACCAGCTACCAATTTCATATCAGAAACTAAGAAGCATATCTATGTATTTAGGTTGACTATAAATTTGTTTGGGGGCAAAATCTAGGGTGAGAGATCTTAACATGTCTCTCATAATGCACCACCATTCATTGCCGTTAGATTAAATAGTTCACCAGAATTTATCATACACCTACCCACACGATATATATTGCATTTGTTCTCTCTCATTAGCACCTTCTTCAACCTTCCCACCTTCTTCTCCAGACTTCTCCATTTCCATCTCGTTTTTATGTTAAATGTTCTGGATTTTCATTTTTTTTATTACTTAAAAATGGAGAACAAATTGAATTGATGTTGTGATTTTTCTTGAACGATAATTTCTGTTAAAAGAGGTCATAGATTTGCTCAATGGAGAGAAAACGGAGGAAATGTCATGGTTTTGATGAAAAAGACGATAATATTATTCTTCACTGTCACCCAGTGACACCGCCAACCCTAGCCTAGCTGCCATCGAAAACCATTACACGGCACTGTCTACCGGCTTTGAGCCTAGCCATTGCTGTCATCACAAACCAGATCCTCTACTGTGTGTTGTCCGTCTAAACGCTTCGCAATCACTGTCGTTCGCCTTGCCAGCCGCCTCCTTCCATACCAACGCCAAGAACACCTCCCTTTCAATTTGCAGAGGTCTCGATCTTGTGTTTTTTTGTGGGAGTGAATAGTCACACACATCTTGCACACAGAACCATCAATAGCAATGAGAATGGGAATGTGAATAAGCAAAGGACAACGACGCGAGACAAAAATTTGTGATTGGGAATGGGAATGGAAAAAAATTAGGAGCTGTTTAGTTGATTTCAATATTTCGTTAGAAATCTTTGGAAACGAGACGAAAACAAGTGAAACTTTTATAATTATTTTATTTATATTTATCTTTAAAATTATGAAATGAAAATATGAAATTAGAAACAAACCAAACAAAACAGAACTTTAGAATGGGGATGGGAATGGACCGTTAACCACAATAATGATGAATTGGAATATATCAATCAGAAATGATAGTTTGACACATTATTGGGATATCATACGGTGGACACCATATACCAGTGTAGTAAATTATTATTTTGCTTTCACTGTGCTGCACTGTAGTAGGCCTTTTTTTAAAAAAATTAAAATTTTTTTATAAATAATTTTTTTGATTAAGTATGTGTAAATATCTGGTGAATCGGGTACAAATATCTGGTGAATTCAGTTCATTATCTGGTGAATGAGTTTTTTTGAGAAATAATTTTTTTGGTTAAATATGTGCAAATATCTGGTGAATCAGGTATAAATATCTGGTAAATTCAGTTCGTTATCTGGTGAATAGTTTTTTTGAGAAATAAATTTTTTGGTTAAGAATTTGCAAATATATGGTGAATCAGGTATAAATATCTTGTGAATTCAATTCATTATTTGGTGAATGTATTTTTTTTATAAATAAATTTTTGTGTTAAGTATGTCTAAATATCTGGTGAATTGGTTTTTTTGATAAATAAATTTTTTGATTAAGTATACATAAATATCTGGTGAATTCAGTTAATTATATGTTGAATGAGTTTTTTTAGAAATAAAATTTTTATTTTTTTAAAAAAGTCAAAATTAAAAAAAATGTGTTGCTACAACAGAGCTACAGTACCGGTAGCATATCTCGCGTACGATGTAGCGAAATTTGTGTCAAATTAGCACCGCTGTATATCAATTACCAGTCACGTTTTTTCCTGTTGCTAATCTATCAAGGACAATGCGAAAATTGATCTGATACTGAGGTTCAGGTTCTTCCAAATCACGCTTTGATATCTCCGCTCCAATTGGGTAGGCTAAGATTGGGATAGAGGAGGATGATTTTAATGACTATATGTGTGGGTCATGAGATCAACTTGTACGATTCAGGTTATAGCAAGTTTGAAATGGTTTGGGTTGAAGGGAAGATTCTGATTTTTGAAGTGTGTGAGGTGTAACTGTATCAGGTGACAACTTGCCAGCAATGGTGGTTACAATGATACAACCATGGCAGAGTAGCTTTTGGACAGAGGTCGTGATTGATATGGAGAAGTCTGGAGAAGAAGAATGTGAGGAGGTTGAAGAAGGTACCGATGAGAGAGAACAAATGTCTAAAAAAAATAAATTTAAAATATCTGGTGTGGATAGGTGTACGATAGAATCTGATAAACTACTTAATCTAACGGTAGTAAAGGGTGGTGCATGGTGAGAGACATGTTAAGGTCTCTCACCCTAGAATTTGCCTTTGTTTGGATAATTTATATTATATTAAGTTGTTATTTATATGAGTTTAATTGGTGTGTACATTCAATGTAAATCTTTTTACACTGTTAACCAATCAGAAATCATGGTATGAAATTTAATTTTAAAGTAGTTAGTATAAAAGTCAATTATTTTTAATGACGTGTAAATTTCTAATTGGTAGATAGTATAAATTTTTTTTAGATTTATATATCAAAATTTGTTTCATACAATTTGCTTTTATATGCTAGTTAATTTTTTTATTATTATTCCATGTCATGCATATTTGATCATGACCCCCTTATATGAAATTTGTGGCTCCACCTCCAACTAGAATTGTTAGCCAAGATACACATTTGTTATGCTACAAGTATTATGTGTGTAGCTAACTTTGATTTTAAGTAAACAGTTGAAATCTATATATAAATCCTTTTACAATATATGTGTAGAAATGAGTATGATGGGTGAGTTGTGACAACAAGAGTACATAACTAATTGTTGCAATTTTTTTTTAAAACTACAACTTACACACACTAAAATTCTTTAAAAAATGCTGGCTTCTAGAGTGAGGGAGTAAGCAATTCCATCACCTCATGAGGGAGCAAATTGGCCTGATATCTTAGGTAATTTTGGTGGTCATTTTATAACATGTTAATTTTGCAAGGACACCCTTATTAAATTTGGTAAATTACATAAAAGTCCAATAAGAAGTTCGGTTCTTCGTATACTTCTTAATAACTGATCACAACCCACAAACCACTAGCCATGGTAGGATGTGGTGGAGTTTCGTGGACGAAAGCATGGAGGCGTGATTAAGGGTGCAGTTGCCATCTTTCAAGTTGCATCTTCTGGTGATGCCGACGATGGGATGCCTCGGTGTGGTAGGAATAAGGTTGTTGCGCATTATGTACGGATTTGAAATGTGTGGCTAGATCCACGGTGGTGGCATGACTTGATGTTTACAAGATGGAAGCCACACATCTCAAGACAGTGCAACTTGATGTTGTAGCGAGGGAGACAACGGTGGCTTGATGAAAATGACCAAGTTGAATAGATATTTCTCCAAAGCGGGTCCTGTTGACCCATCTTGAAGTAAGGGATGAAGTTGCTTCATTTTTACTAGGAAGATATGATATCAGCTGGCACCTCCATTAATTTAAACACAAAACGAAAACAACATTTGGCCCTCTTCTTCTACCTCCAGTCGGGTTAGCATGACCTGTTTCGCATAAAACCAATTTTACAGTACCAGGTGATAAGCCTGACCATTTTTACCGTTTTCGCATTTTTTTTCCAACCCAAATTTGATGAAGTTAGTACCCTTGTGATTTTCTATTTCTTTCAACCCAAATGGAAGAGTTTTAGATGAGAAATTTTGTAGCATATAACACATCTATTTGCAAAAACGACGCAACATAAAAATGCTTCTAGATCTATTCCGTCGAGTAGTGCCCAGTCACCGTCGTTGGCCTCGCCGTCGACCACTCCTCTGGTCGCAGCGTGCCACCATAACCAATGCTCTATTCCATCGTCAAAGCACCAGCCACAACGCCGTTGTCATTAAAATGAAACCATTATCGTATATGATACAAAAAACTGAAAGGAGAGATGTAAGAGAGTTATGTGAGTCGTTGAGACGAGGGATTGAGGGAAGGATTAATTTGCAATTTACAATATTTTAAAAGAAAATAAATAGGGACCATTTGACAATTTTACATGTAACTGGTATTATTAGGTAAGGAAAACAAATCTAAATGGTCCAATTAGTTTAACATTATATGTGATGGTTCAAAATCATGATCCACAAGTGAGGGACTTACTTGCTCCCTCACCTTAGGTGGCTGATAAGCCTCTGGCTTATCTAGTTTTATGAATAGATGAACTAGGGTTTATATGCCAATTTATTCGAGTTCACTCTCGATTTCGCCCGAATTTGCCTTGTTTTGTTCCTAAGTTGGACTTTGACTCGTTTTGCGTCTTTTGTGTAGTTTTTAGGTTATTTTGGATAGAATTACGCTTGTGGTTGCTTGTGTTGTTTTCAGATCCATAAGTGAAGCTTTAAGAGTTAAGAAAAGTGAAGAATATGAGCCAGACAGAGCCCATCACGGCCTGGCCGTGATGACCATCACGGCCATGATCAAGCAGAGCAGAAGGGGCAAAAGTCGAAGTCATCACGGCCTGCCTAGCCGTGATGTATATCACGGCCGTGACCTAAAACCCACACAAGTCAGAAGTCGTCACGGCCTAGCCGTGATGTCTATCACGCCGTGACAATCCAGGAGGCAAAAGTCAGAACTGTCACGGCACTGGCCGTGACACCCGTCACGGCGTGATGCAGAACAGATGGTGGAGACAGAAGCTATCACGGCCTAGCCGGTGATGAGGCTCACGACCGTGATGTTCAAGATTTGAAAGCGCGCCCAACCCGAGATGCGTCACGGCCTGGCCGTGATGGCCATCACGGCCGTGACGCGTGGCCTCCCCTATAAATAGAGCGGATCGAACAGATTTGAGGAGTTTTTGGATCAGAATTTTTCGAGAGACTTTTTGTAACCCTATTTCTGGGATTTCTTCTTCTCTTCTTTTCTCTTAATTCATAGGCTTAGGATGGATTCCAATTGTACGTTCGTTGTTGTTACGGACATGAGGAACTAATCCTCTTGTCTAAGGGATCGATGAAGCCACCCATGGCGGCATAGTATTAATGTAATGTAATTCTCTCTCCTTTAATTCAATTATGATTTTCCAATTCTGTTTTCATTGTGTCGATTATATGCTAGCGTGATCGACTAGTTAAGCGTGTTGAGGCCTAGCGGCGATGCGCGTTTGAGAACTTGAATTGGGAACATCGGTCAGTATTGCACGAGTGAATAGGAGATCGGTGCAACCTATAGGGAACAAGAATTAATAGAATTTGAGATTAGGGTTAAGAGACCTAGCAAGTAATTAACCCAAATCATCGAATACGTCCTAATGAGCACGGAAGTGGATTTAGGAGAATTTAGGGGTCCCGGTTGACATTAAAATTGAACTTAGGGAGGAGAATATCATCACTTGGGTACTTTGCATGAGTGGGTAGGTGGATTCGAAACCTTGGATGCTTTTATTTCTGAATTTAATCACCCGTAGCTTTAATTGATTTGATTCTTGAATTTGCAATCTCAATCTCTTTCTATCAACCTCCTTCTATTGCTTAACTAACGTATCGGATTTCTTGACAATTTAGTCGAATTGGTAACCCAATCCTTGTGTTCGACCTCGATAGAATACTACCGTGTTTTTATTACTTGCGACGACCCGGTACACTTGCCGGAGTCACAACAGTGGCACCTTTAAAAATATAAAAAAAAAAAGGTCAGAATTGTCATGCTCTACAGGGTGAAATTAAGTTCGCTCCCTCCATTGGTAAGGTGACAAATGCTTTCTTTTCTTTTAGTGAAGGTCCAAATTGATCCCTGAAAAATTTCGGAGATCCACTTTAGCCGCTGTAAAAAAAATAAATTAATCATTTAGTCCACTAGTGCAGAAAAGGGATTCCACATCGGGTATTTTTGGCTTTACACATCGGTTTTAAAACTGATGTTGAAACGACCGATGTGGTTTATTGCCACTTTACACATCGGTTTTAAAACCGATGTTTATAATATTTTATACAGCGGTTACCTCTTAACCGATGTGGAAAATTAATTTGTCAATTGGTATCCTATTGGGAAATTTCACTTTCCACATCGGTTTAAATGAAAACCGATGTGTAAAGTGAAATTTCCACATCGGTTTTTACAAAACCGATGTGTAAAGTCTCATTTTTTTTCCTGTTTTTTACACTTCTATCATTCCTTTCCCCCTGTTCCAGTAATGCAGATCAATATATACCAGAATAACATACTGTAAATATTATCAACACAACTAATATATATTGAATTTATTACGAACAATACATATATATATATATATATACGTTCAATTACATTCAGACAACAAAAATAATTAGAAACCAAAAAGCTACATGATATATTATAGATTTCATATCAAAATACATATGATTAGTCAAAAGTAATAGCTAGTACATGATAAGTTTTTAAACTAACTACATATATACAAACTATGGTTGGTACACTTCAAGAAAGAAAGTTGCCCAACGCCTCTTTATGTTGTTGATGTCGGAATCAGATAATGGAGTTGGATTGTTGAATATCTGCAAGTTTAATTGGACAAAAACATTAATTAAAGTATATCTAATAGATTTCAGATAATTAAAACAACTGCATTACTGATTATAAAGTATTTTAATGCTTACGTTTGGATGATCGTCTTGATTGATTCATTCGCTTATTTCCCAATGAGCAGAAGAAGACCACGACGTTCATTCTTGGGTACAAGAGCAACAGTTGCCAATGCTGGCTGTATTTGCGGAACAGTTAGTGACTAAGTCATATATAGTTATACTTAAATAAGCGGTACTTACTTATTGAGATAAGGCGCAAGATAGAATTGATGATCGTCTCGGGCAAGTATATCACGTATGGTAGTGACCGGGTCTTCCGATGCTAGGAGAACATCACCCTGAATGAACATGGGGTCAATGAACCCATAAAGGGCGAGGTTACCCTGATCGACTAACATACGATGCAGATACCTAATATATTGGAAAAACATGTTAATTATCATAGTATTTAAAAATTAATTACTTAACTTATAAATAAAATGTACTTACGTGCACCATATTTTCTTCTCGGTAGCCTTCTTCTGGGTCTTCCCATAGATAACATTAGTGTTGTTCACCCTTTCATAAACTTGCTATCCAGTCAAGGCCACCGGAGCAATTTCATTCTCCGGAAGTCCATTGAAAGCTTTTCTAAATCTACGATAAGGATGATTACGTCGGAGAAATCTCCGATGCCCAAGGTAAACCGTCTTCCTTCCATGTTGCAGTTGATGGTAACATGTGCCTTCTTCACATATTGGACATGCTTTATGCCCCTTAACACTATACCCACACAGGTTCCCGTATGCTGGAAAGTCATTGATGGTGCAAAATAACATGGCAGGCAATCTGAATGTCTCACGGCAATACCCGTCGATCACATCAACGCCTTCATCCCACAACATTCTCAAATCTTCAATCAAGGGACTCGGATAAACATCAATATCATTTCCTGGCTGTTTAGGACCCGAAATCATCATACTTCACATAATGTATTTGCGCTTCATGCACAACCAAGGAGACAAGTTGTAAATTACAAGGAGAACAGGCCGTGAACTATGAATACTACTTAAGTTTCCATATGGATTCATTCCATCGATAGCAAGTCCAAGCCTGAGGTTTCTGGGCTTATTGCCGAAATCCGGAAACAAACTATCAATTCTCTTCCATTGCAAAGAATCGGCCGGATGGCTAAGCTGTCCATCACACTTCCTCTCATCTGCATGCCATCTAATGTTCTTTGCATCATTTACATTAGCAAACAATCGCTGGAACCGTGGAATCACGGGAAGATACCATAACACCTTCGCAGGAGGACCTTTGGTGACCACATCACAACTAGAATCACCATCCTTCACTTTGTAGCGTGATACCCCACACCTGGGGCACTCGTGCATCTCTTCAAACTCTTTCCTGTACAATATGCAATCATTGGGGCAAGCGTGTATTTTCTTATACTCCATACCCATCGGACACAATATCTTCTTCGCCTCATAGTTTCGAGATGGCAATGTGTTGCCTTCTGGAAGCATTTCTTTCAACAACTCAAGCAATTCAGTAAAGCTTTTATCGCTCCACCCATTTCTCGCCTTCACATTGAACAATCTTAACACCGCTGACAACCGTGTGAAATTAGTGCACCCCGGATACAAAGCCACTTGCGCATCACTGCACAAAGTATCATACACATGTGCGCGCCGAAAAGACTCTTGCCCAACATCACGGATCATGTCCTCTAGTCCATCGTCCATTTCCACGTCATCAACTTCCTCTCTATCCGACACCCTCGGCCTGTTTAACGATTCACCATGACATATCCATGTTGTATAACTCTTGCAAATCCCCTCACAAATAAGATGATCACGTATCTCCTCAGCTTCTAGTCGTCTCTCATTCAAATAGTTAACACAAGGACAATAACCTTCCGTTACCACTATCAGGAGCATTTGTTTTTGCAAACTGTAGAAAATCTTCCACTCCATTCTCATACTCATCACTTGTCCGTCTAGCATTCATCCAACCGCGATCCATGACTAAACCAATACCTTCGTACTTAGTCCAACATATTCATCAACCACTTCTTATGACAGGGTATGGCCCTATCCCATTCGAGAAGAAACTTTTTCAACATTCGGTTAACAGTTAGTCCTAAACTCTCATGTTGATACTCGACAACATTTCGGCAGCATTTCCCTGCAGTCTCCGACGTACACTACTTGAACGCGATGACATCCACCACGATAAAGTATGCACCCAGAGAACGAAAGGAAATTTATCAATCCGAACTTTCATCAAATATATAACATTAGAATCAATGAATAACTATTTTAACTGAATTAAGAAAAAAAAATTTCCCAAACCGTCCAACTTTGGACAATTCAAGATCCAACACAATGAGCGGTACATTAAGCACATACACGTACGCTCATTAGTATTGCATCTCAAACGGGAAACTAAGGCTTTACTAATTATTGTGGGCATATTCTCGAATCAAATAAATTTTCAAGAAAATACATTAAAACTCCAATGAAAGCTTTTCTGCCAAAACGTACCTTCTGAGAGACACGCCTAGTTGTTATTGTGCAAAGACAGCAGAGAAGTGAAGAAAGCAGAGGCAGTAGCACTATGCAACGGAGTCAAAGACACTTGTACACCTGCCAACTAAAAACTCTTCCTTGAGTTAACCATTCTAGAATTGAGAGAATTCTGTAAATAGTCATTGAAACTTCAATAGGCAAAATACAAGACAAAGAAGTCAAGAGATCTACACAACTTAATGGTATGGTTGATTAATGGTGACACACTTGTAAGTTGTAACTAAATTTCTGAGTAACTGAATGAAACTCACCAGGAACCCTATGACTACTCCTCAAATCAGATCCACAATCCAGGAAAATAACACCTTCAATTTCTTGTTCTGCAAATAGAGTAAGAAAGTTGTTCAAACATTTATGTTGCTCGAGATTATTTAAAACAAGATTGAGTAGCTAAAAAAGCTAAAATTGAAATAGCTAAACATGCAAGAAAAATCATTTTAAAAAGTATTACAGCTACTGTAATGGCGAACATACCTCATCCTCATCCCCTTGTCACTGACTTTTGTGCTTTGATAGCTGCTTTGGTTGAAACTTTTGCAGCTAAGTTCTTCCTTTCCAAGGTCTGCATCCAGTAGTAACACAATGGAGCACAATTGCATCACATATAAAATAAGAAATAGACTGTTAAATAGAAGTTAGTCATATAGACCCATTGAATAATAGAAACCACTTCTTATTTCAAGAAAAAAAAAACAGTGCTTGATTCTGAGTTGTATAGCCAAAGTTATAAATTAAAGAACATGACAGAAGATGAAAACATGCAGATAAGACACGGAATTGAACACAAAAACTGCACTAAAATTGTTAAGAGATTAAATCCAAGACTTGTTGTTTTGACCAAGTTATGACTCAGATTTTTAACAAGGATTAACAGAGCAAAAATCCAAATTTTATAGTGCAAATTATGAATAAAACTGCAGGGGTTGCTAGACTTAACCACATAGCAAATAAATGAAGGTTGCAAGAGGGGATACATGTGTTCAGCAAAGGACATAACCATCATCCAGAATACAACACTAGATCTCAAAAAAACAGTATCAAGCATTTTGTCAGTCATTTAGTCTACAACACAGTAAACATTACAATGTTCAAAGAAGGCAAATCCCATAGAAGCAAAATAGCAAATAAATGTAGAATGCAGAATAGGAGAATACAAGGATACACATTAGTATAGTACCCATTTTAAAACTGAATGAAGAATACACAGAACCACATCATGCTAAACTCATTCTACTAGAATAACTACATTCTATAAATAGAGACAAATTAAAGAACAAAAACTCTTAGACAGAATAGAAACAAACTGAGTTAATTAAACAACTACTTGATGCATTCATTGATGCTTAAAGGAGCAGGGACAACAAAATGCTTTCAACACACATTCATTGATGCTTATACAATAGAGGAAGACACTCACCAGCAACTACAAACAGCAGCGGAGGAAGCACAAGAGGGTTGGCGCAAGATGCAGCAGCGAGCCAGAGACGGCGGCGAGCAGAGGAGATGAACTTCGAGGAGGAGATGAACTTCGGAGAGGATTGCGTGAAGGAAGAAAGAGAGTCGCGCGTTAGCAGAGGGAGGGATTGCTTCGATGTGAGAAAGAGAGGAGTGTTTTGTGTTTTAGGTTTTCATAAACTAAAGACTGGGAGGGCGCGGAACAGAAAGAGGGAATGAAAAAAATTAGGAATATTACACATCGGTTATCATGAAAACCGATGCGGTTCACCATATTATACACATCGGTTATATAAGAACCGATGTGGTTAACCATATTATACATCGGTTACTAAAAACCGTTGTGGAAAAAGTAAAATTTTAAATTCGATTTTTTTTTATAATGTTATACATCGGTTACAAAAAACCGATGTGGAAAAAGTAAAATTTTAAATTCTAATTTTTTTTTATAATTTTATACATCGGTTAGTTTGAAACCGATGTGGTTAATCATTATTTTACACATCGGTTCAGAAAGAATCGATGTTAAATAATAAAAATTCTGGCTTTAAAATTTTTTTGTTTTAATTTTAAACATCGGTTAGAAATAACCGATGTGGAAATGTTTTACACATCGGTTAAACTCTAAACTGATGTGTAATACTTTGATTTTAATTTCAAAAATGCCACCGCCTCGTTTTACACATCGGTTTAAAAGAAACCGATGTGTAAACTCCGATGTAAAAAGCATATTTTACACTAGTGGTCCTTCAAATTTTCAAAGCGAGGTACACTAATCCCTAGATTTAGTTATGGCGTCTATTTACTTGCCCATGTTTCCCATTAACCATCCTATTTGGCTCGTTAGTGGTCCTGCGTGACTTTTAACGAATTTCATTGGTGGAAAACGAATAAAAACTAAAAAACATGCATTTTTTTCACTTTTCTTTAATTTTCACTTTATAAATTCATCATAGGTCACACAGGACCGCTAACGGACCAAATAGGATGGTTGGTTAGATATATAGGCAAGTAAATATACGTCGAAATAAATCCAGGGACTAATGTGTCCCGTTTTGAAAATTTGAGGGACTAAATGATTAATTAATTTTTTCAGGGACTAAAAGTAGGTCTCTGAAATTTTACAAGGACCAATTTAAGCAATCATTCCTTTTCTTTTGGTGTTTTTCTGGCATATAGCGGTGGAAAAGATGCATTTGAATTCTATTTCTTTTAGTCTAGGTTATTCCTTGGAAGAGGAAAAGAGGATGATATAACAATTTGAATTTTATTTGGATGCTAGTAGGAGAGTTCAAAAAGGAGATATAAGGGCCTGTTTGGATTGGCTTATGAACAACTTATTTGGGCTTATCTACTGGCATATACATTTGTCAGAGTATTTGGGAGAGCTTAGGATAACAGCTTATGACATGTCCATAAGCTGTTTTCAGCTTATTTCGATAAGCTCTCTAGGATAGCTTATGAAAACAACTTATTGCTTATATGTAAACAATTTGACTATATTTTCTCTTTGATTATAGAAATAGCTTATACTTAAGTGCTTATATAATAAGCACTTGTCCTATAAGCGCTTAATTAAGTTGTTTTCCCAAGCAGGTATTGTCTTATTGCAAAACGAGATATGAACGAATTGAACCCTCACATTTTCTCTACCAGGGTTTGTTGTGCATGGTAAACTAGGGTTTGCATGATCATTGCTTCAACCATAAGCAACCCTATTTGTCCATGGAAGTTCCTTGCATCGCCTCCCTCTTCTCCCTCCCCTCCTCCTCCACAATCTTTTGCTCAGGCTTTATGTAATACCTTTGATGTTAACTTAAGTCAGATGTCGAAACCTTGTATCAAGGGTGACTCAGTTTTGATAAGAATTTCTGAGGATGAATACTTGAAAGGTCTCGAAGGGTGTAAGAACAATTTACACGACCGACTTTTGTTAGCTAAAGGAAGCAATCCAATGAAGGTTCGAGATTTGAAAGATAAATTATCAAAATTGTGGAAGCCTCTTGGCCCTTGGCGTATGATCCCTCTGGGGAAAGGTTTCTCTAAATTCAATTTTGCCTCAGCAGAGGACTTGAGATGTGTTTGGGCACCTGGCTCCTGGAACCTGAATCCAGGAATTCTTAGAGTTTCTCAATGGTCTCATGACTTCAATCCTAACGTGCAAAAACAGACGCATGCACAAGTGTGGATCATGATTCATGATTTGCCCTTGGAATATTGGAGACCAAAGATTTTATGTGAAATAGCTAGTGGAATAGGGACTCCAATCTCTATTGATGAGGCTACAAAGAACAAAGTTTATGGTCACTTTTCAAGAATCTTGGTAGATATTGATTTAACAAAGCCCTTCTTGAATGACCTTACGGTGGAGAGAAAGGATTTTTCTTTCTATGTTAGTATTATCTATGAAAAAATGCCTTCATTCTGTACTTTTTTTCACAACATTTGTCACTCTCTAGATCAGTGCAAAAGAAAGAATGGTAATCATGTTATTCGAAAAGATCCTCCTATTAGAAGAACAAGAGCAGTCTTTGTCCCTAAGTATGTTAATCCTGTTAATGAGAATAGTAGCAAAGGAGATCAACCTGATAATCCTGTTGTTGTTTTGGAGGAAAAGAATCAAGATAATGATCAGCATAAGCATTTGTTGTGTCAGTGTGAAGTCTCTGCCCTAACAGCTATGAAACCTCAAAGCATTTGTTCCTTGAGTGTCAGTTTACCAAAATATTGTGGAGTTGGTTAGTTGGAAAATTGCATTTCTCCCTGGACCCTTCATCAGTTTCCTCCATTCTATCAGTTTGCTCGAAAAGCTATAGTAAGCAAGTGCAAGTGACTATGTTGTCTGCTATTGTAAATGTTTTATGCACAATTTGGTTTCGCAGAAACCAATTGAGATTTGAGAACAAGTCGATCCCTTTCTCTAGAGCAACTTCTTTGATAATTTCAAATGTCTCCTTCTCTGGTAACTGTACTTCTGGTTGTATGAGGTCCTCCATCAGTGAATTCTTTGTTTTAAAGCAATTCCCCATTTCTATTCATCCTAGTCCAGCCCTTGATATTAAGCAAGTTGATTGGAAGCCTCCTCCTTGTTTTTGGGTGAAGTATAATTTGGATGGTACCTCTAGAGGTTCTCCTGGAATTTCGGCTTTTGGTGATCTTTTTAGGGACTATAGAGCATCAATCCTTGGTTGCTTTGCTTTGAATTTGGGTGTTTCTTATTCTCTTCAAGCATAATTGTGTGGTGCTATGGTAGCTATAGAGATAGCCTTTGCTAAAGGTTGGCACAAGCTGTGGTTGGAAAGCGACTCAAAGTTGATTGTTGATGCATTCAAATCTACTAAAATATACTAGTGCAGAAAAGGGATTCCACATCGGTTATTTTTGGCTTTACACATCGGTTTTAAAACTGATGTTGAAACGACTGATGTGGTTTATTGGCACTTTACACATCGGTTTTATAATCGATATGTATAATATTTTATACAGCGGTTAACTCTTAACCGATGTGGAAAATTAATTTGTCAATTCGTATCCTATTGTGAAATTTCACTTTACACATCGGTTTTCATTAAAATCGATGTGTAAAGTGAAATTTCACATCGGTTTTGTTTAAAACCGATGTGGAAATTTCACTTTCCACATCGGTTTTAATAAAACCGATGTGTAAAGTCTCATTTTTTTTCCTATTATTTACATTTCTATCATTCCTTCCCCCCTGTTTCAGTAATGCAGATCAATATATACCAGAATAACATACTGTAAATATTCTCAACACAACTAACATATATTGAATTTATTACGAACAATACATATACATATATATACATACATACATACATACATACATACATACATACATACATACATACATATATATATATATATATATATATATATATATATATATATATATACACGTTCAATTACATTCAGAGACAACAAAAATAATTAGAAACCGAAAAGCTACATGATATATTATAGATTTCATATCAAAATACATATAATCAGTCAAAAGTAATAGCTAGTACATGATAAGTTTTTAAACTAACTACATATATACAAACTATGGTTGGTACACTTCAAGAAAGAAAGTTGCCCAACGCCTCTTTATGTTGTTGATGTCGAGAATCGATAATGGAGTTGGATTGTTGAATATCTGCAAGTTTAATTGGACAAAAGATTACATCTTTTAAGTAATAAACTAACATAAAACATATAACGAATCTATACTATTACTTCTAATTGTGTCAATTAACATTTACCTCGTGCCATCTTTCAGTGATCCCGGAGGAGATAATTTCCAACATCCACTGCATCACATAGTAGCCACATTCCCATGACCCACGTTGTATACGTGACTACGTACAAATGAAACCCAATTAGAATATGAGGAATTAAATAAAATAGAAATCAATTATTGTACCCACTGCATTTGATGCATTTGAACTAATAAATATCTTATGCTGGGAATAATCCATCTGATAGCCCGAGTACGCCTTTCACCACGCAACATGTGGGTTGCATTAATAGACCTATCATGACAAAAAACATTAATTAAATTATATCTAATAGATTTCAGATAATTAAAACAACTGCATTACTGATTATAAAGTATTTTAATGCTTACGTTTCGATGATCGTCTTCAGTTGATTCGCCAACTTATTTCCCAATGAGCAGAAGAAGACCACGACGTTCATTCTTGGGTACAAGAGCAACAATTGCCAATGCAGGCTGTATTTGCGGAACAGTTAGTGACTAAGTCATATATAGTTATACTTAAATAACCGGTACTTACTTATTGAGATAAGGCGCAAGATAGAATTGATGATCGTCTCGGGCAAGTATATCACGTATGGTAGTGACCGGATCTTCCGATGCTAGGAGAACATCACCCTGAATGAACATGGGGTCAATGAACCCATAAAGGGCGAGGTTACCCTGATCGACTAACATACGATGCAGATACCTAATATATTGGAAAAACATGTTAATTATCATAGTATTTAAAAATTAATTACGTACTTAACTTATAAATAAAATGTACTTACGTGCACCAAAACGATATGTGTGCAGAACTGGCCATTTCTTTATTGAGTAACATCTCCATAAGTTCCTTCTTTGGTATATACAGTTCGCCAGGGCTGGCATCATGTTCCAACTTTACCAAGGCTGCGTCATTCTCCATGGTGACAACCTGTATAGCCAGAACTTTAAAAACATCACCATGGCCAGGTGCCCCTTTGTCGATCCCCTAAACAACATAGATATATATTAGTAATCACGGATAATTAAGTTATTTAATTCGTTATTAACTAAATGGTCAAATAAATACCTTGGCAGGAGCAGACATCTCTGGTCTTCCTAGATCCGACCTTTTAGGCACAATATCATTTCCAACATCCTATAACGAATAAAAATAAAGCATTATCTGTAAACAATAATAAATTATTTCAACTATGAATATAGAAAAACACAACTAACCAAATACCTCAGATGCAACAAGAAAGTTGACCAGTCTTCTTGGCCAGAGGATGAAGTTACCGGGGGCCTGACCCACTGTTTGAACCTCCTCAGTGGGCACAGGGACTCGAGCATCAGCATCTCGAATAATCTCAACAACGACCCTCAGCTGATCATCCGGTAATAACCGATGGTGTATGGTATTACCTAAGTTATTATGTGCCCTACCAAATGCCACTAAGCGGCGAAGATGATGATCATCAACATACAGCTCACACCTATCAGGGTCGTCGTCATCATCATCATCATCATCACCATCATCATCATTTTCAGGATGATGAGGAGGATCACATGAGCCCTTAGTGCTCACATGGACATAGGGTTGGATAGAGGGTTGGACACCGGCTGTCATCTGCTGGGACATAGAAGTCAATATTGCCATCTGCTGGGCAAACTGCTCGACCATCTCCTGTCAAAGCTCAGCTGCAATCTCCTGTTTTAGTCGTGCTCTATCTGCTTTAACATCCCTGTGGCATTGGTGTGAAGATGAACCATGGTATTGGCGAATGCCGACTCCCCATCCAACACCAATGACACGGCCCGGGTGGTCTGGTTTACCGATGGCAGTAGATAAGATATCATCGCGTCCTCTAGGAACAAAGGTTCCTTGGGTTAGCTGATCATCCAAGGCATCCTATCACATAAAATATCAGGTCACATTACAATTCGGTAACAATCTTAAAATGACAATTACAACAAACTATACTTACAATCTTCTTAGCTACTTGGCGGGCCTCCTCGGATGTATATTGTCCCGTTTTTCTTTGTCGGCCCCTCTTCCATGAACGATGGCGTGGGGGTGGAGGTGGATCGACAACCTCTGGAAGATTTTCAGCATTAGGATCCTCCTGAGATGCTGCTTCCTGACGTGCTTTCTTTTCCTCTTCAACCATTTTCTGAACAAGCTTTTTATATCCCCCACGAGACATGACATGGGGGTAGACATTCTTGCTTTGGTTTTGCTGTCCCTTTTTCCTCTTCTCCTGTTATAAATAAAAGACAATTAAATTACATAAGTAAATGAAATTAATGCAATTACATAAATTTAGAGACAAATCAAATAAGTTAACCTGAAAGGTGGGATCATGTCGGCTCTGAACAAAGCGATCCCACGTCGCCTTGTCAAGAAACGGATACACCTCAAGTGGGTTCTTTTTACCTTTTGGATTGAATACATAGTATCTGCCCAGGTCGGCCTTAAAAGCCCTCCAACGCTCTCCAGCATACTTTAGCAAACGCTTCTTCATAACATATGTATCCGGTATGTCAAAGGTCAACTACATTAAGACCAAAAGAATCAACGAATTACTGTATGATATTATTAAGATAAAAATAAAGTAGATACAGACAAACACAGGACGTAGAAGTATAGATACCAGAATACTCACCCATATCTGCTCCTTCACGTCCGCCGGTACATCTCTCCACCTATCAATGAGTATACTGGGCCCGTTCCTAGCAAGGGCCGCCACAAAACTGTTAAACTGATCTTCCATTGGCCCAATAGGATTGAGGTTATTATCAAAGTCTACTCTTATCCTTTGATTTGACCCACGGTTGGCAGTCAAATTCCTCATCCGTGTGGCACGTCTACCCTTTCTACCGGTAGACGGGGTCTCGACCATTTGCATGAAGGAGGGATATCCTCATGATCAGCCATGTATACCTGTTTAAACACAAAACAAAAAAAAAACTTGTTAGTATGTCTGGATAAATATCAAACATAACTTATAAATATCGATCAACGTACATAAACATAACTTATAAATATCAACGTAAACATATAATATGCCAAACTTGATGGTAATATCAAACTAAACTTACTTTGTGGTCAATTAGTAAAGTTCTCCCATAACCCTTCTTGGTGATCATTACGAGTAGCATGTACATCATCCACTTCATTTTCCTCATTGAAATTAGGCACTCGTGTTGAGAAAGAAGGAGTATCGAAAATATCAAGAGTTGAATCGTGATTTCCCTCACTACCATTATACATGTTTTTTCCCTGGAGAACCACTGACCACCTTTTGTTAGAAGGATCACGAATATAAAACACTTGTTTTGCTTGGGATGCCATGATGAAATGTTCCTCTTTATTACCTACCTTACTAAGGTCCACCAATTTGAATCCTAACTCATCGGTTTGCACACCATTGTTACTGTCGACCCACTGACATTTAAAAACAGGTACTCTAAACTTCGTGTAATCAACCTCCCATATCTCCTCAATGATTCCAAAGTATGAAACTGATGCCATAACAGGGTTTTTATCTTTCGAACTAGAGAAATGCATGGACTCAGCGACGACCATAACCCCACTGTTTTGCATAGTACTTTTGTCATCCTGGGACTTTGTATAGAAGGAAAACTTATTGATGTCGTACCCACTCCAGCATATGACATCAAAGTTAGGCCCCTGTTCTAGCCATTTTAATGTAGCAGAAGCAGTACCATCCTTTGCAATTTTTTCTTTAAACCAGTTCAAGAAAGTCTTGTTATGCTTGTTGAAGCACCATTTTTCATTCATTATAGGGTAAGTTTCATTGATGATGCTTTTATGCTCACATAAGTATGGTTCAACCTCATCAGTGTTATTCAATATATACAAATGTGCTTGAAGCACTTCCTCCCGATCCATGCTCTTAACAGTGATACCTCGTGTACCCTTACCATCATATCTTCCTTCGTGACGAGACTTCGGAAGCCCTACAGGTTCCGCTTCTGACATGTAGTCTGTACAAAACTCAATAGCTTCTTCTACAACATACCTTTCAACAATAGATGCTTCGGGACGGTGTGGATTTTTCATATATCCTTTCAGGATCTTCATGTATCGCTCAATCGGGTACATCCACCTTAAATAAACGGGACCGCACAATCTAATCTCCCTCACTAGATGAACAATCAAATGAACCATGATATCAAAAAATGAAGGTGGAAAATACATCTCCAATTGGCACAATACAATGGCTGCCTCATTTTCCAACTCATCCAAATTTTTAGTGTCAATGACCTTGCTACATATAGCATTGAAGAATAAGCATAACCTAGTGAAAATTTAGTGTCACGAATGGCCACCGGTAGTAGTTGTTGCATCAAGACATGACAATCATGAGACTTTAAGCCAACTAATTTGAGATCTTTCATTGAGAAAAGTCTTATGATATTTGAAGAGTAACCCTGTGGCACTTTGACTCCCCGTAGACAATCACAGAAACTTCTTTTCTCTTTTTTTGATAAAGTATGACATGCTGGGGGCAAATAAGTCTTCTTATCCCCCACTTTAAGTGGAGCTAACTGCTCTCGTATACCCATCGCAACTAGATCCAGACGAGCATTCACACCATCCTTTGTCTTGCCTTGGATGTTGAGAAGCGTTCCGATTAAACTGTCACACACATTTTTCTCTACATGCATCACATCAATACAATGTCTTACATCAAGCTTGCACCAGTATGGAAGATCAAAGAAGATCGACCTCTTCTTCCATATTTTCTTCTCGGTAGCCTTCTTCTGGATCTTCCCATAGATAACATTAGTGTTGTTCACCCTTTCATAAACTTGCTCTCCAGTCAAGGCCACGGGAGCAATTTCATTCTCCGGAAGTCCATTGAAAGCTTTTCTCAATCTACGATAAGGATGATTACGTCGGAGAAATCTCCGATGTCCAAGGTAAACCGTCTTCCTTCCATGTTGCAGTTGATGGTAACATGTGCCTTCTTCACATATTGGACATGCTTTATGCCCCTTAACACTATACCCACACAGGTTCCCGTATGCTGGAAAGTCATTGATGGTGCAAAATAACATGGCACGCAATCTGAATGTCTCACGGCAATACCCGTCAATCACATCAACCCCTTCTTCCCACAACATTCTCAAGTCTTCAATCAAGGGACTCAGATAAACATCAATATCATTTCCTGGCTGTTTAGGACCCGAAATCATCATACTTAACATAATGTATTTGCGCTTCATGCACAACCAAGGAGACAGGTTGTAAATTACAAGGAGAACAGGCCATGAACTATGAATACTACTTAAGTTTCCATATGGATTCATTCCATCGCAGCAAGTCCAAGCCTCGAGGTTTCTGGGCTCATTGCCGAAATCCGGAAACAAACTATCAATTCTCTTCCATTGCAAAGAATCGGCCGGATGGCGAAGCTGTCCATCACACTTCCTCTCATATGCATGCCATCTAATGTTCTTTGCGTCATTTACATTAGCAAACAATCGCTTGAACCGCGGAATCACGGGAAGATACTATAACACCTTCGCAGGAGGACCTTTGGTGACCACATCACAACTAGAATCACCATCCTTCACTTTGTAGCGTGATACCTCACACCTGGGGCACTCGTGCATCTCTTCAAACTCTTTCCTGTACAATATGAAATCATTGGGGCAAGCGTGTATTTTCTTATACTCCATACCCATCGGACACAATATCTTCTTCGCCTCATAGTTTCGAGATGGCAATGTGTTGCCTTCTGGAAGCATTTCTTTCAACAACTCAAGCAATTCAGTAAAGCTTTTATCGCTCCACCCATTTCTCGCCTTCACATTGAACAATCTTAACACCACTGACAACCGTGTGAAATTAGTGCACCCCGGATACAAAGCCACTTGCGCATCACTGCACAAAGTATCATACACATGTGCGCGCCGAAAAGACTCTTGCCCAACATCACGGATCATGTCCTCTAGTCCATCGTCCATTTCCACGTCATCAACTTCCTCTCTATCCGACACCCTCGGCCTGTCTAACGATTCACCATGACATATCCATGTTGTATAACTCTTGCAAATCCCCTCACAAATAAGATGATCACGTATCTCCTCAGCTTCTAGTCGTCTCTCATTCAAACAGTTAACACAAGGACAATAAAACCTTCCGTTACCACTATCAGGAGCATTTGTTTTTGCAAACTGTAGAAAATCTTCCACTCCATTCTCATACTCATCACTTGTCCGTCTAGCATTCATCCAACCGCGATCCATGACTAAACCAATAACTTCGTACTTAGTCCAACATATACATCAACCACTTCTTATGACAGGGTATGGCCCTATCCCATTCGAGAAGAAACTTTTTCAACATTCGGTTAATAGTTAGTCCTTAACTCTCATGCTGATACTCGACAAAATTTCGGCAGCATTTCCCTGCGGTCTCCGACGTACACTACTTGAACGCGATGACATCCACCACGATAAAGTATGCACCCAGAGAACGAAAGGAAATTTATCAATCCAAACTTTCATCAAGTATATAACATTAAAATCAATGAATAACTATTTTAACTGAATTAAGAAAAAGTTTTTTCCCAAACTGTCCAACTTTGGACAATTCAAGATCCAACACAATGAGCGGTACATTAAGCACATACACGTACGCTCATTAGTATTGCATCTCAAACGGGAAACTAAGGCTTTACTAATTATTGTGGGCATATTCTCGAATCAAATAAATTTTCAAGAAAATACATTAAAACTCCAATGAAAGCTTTTCAGCCAAAACGCATACCTTCCCGAGAGACACGCCTAGTTGTTATTGTGCAAAGACAGCAGAGAAGTGAACAAAGCAGAGGCAGTAGCACTATGCAATGAAGTGTAGATCACCCTGCAGCAAAATGAACATCTAAGAATTCTAATGAAAACCATAAAATTGACAGACACTATAAGGTCTTTTAAAGTCACTTACCAAAACACAGAGAGGAAAATGGTAAAAACAAGATCGAAGAGTTTGACAGGTCGTTGTTTCTTTTCCCAGGAGAGCAAGTTGAATATCTCAGTAAAATCAGTCAAATGATTTCCTTGTCTATACCTGATCAACGGGATAAAATAGGCAATTAGCAGGACCATGTTAATCACATTCCAGTATATTAAGATACCAAGATTATTGCTAAAAAACAGAAAGCAAACAATTCATCTCCTTTGATCCTCTAACTAGTAAGCAACCATCTACGAACCAAAGAAAAACTAGTGACAGACAAGAATTGCCATAATAGGGCAGCTGTAAGAGATATAAACAACAATTTGTCATGTAATCACAAAATTAACACCGCCTTTGTATACATGAATCGAACATGAGCCGGATACATATTCTTAATTTTGTTTCCCTCAAACATGTTAATTAACACAATACTTCCATTAAAAACACATTTCCTTTACATTTCAGAATGTTTTGAAGCTTGACATGAATTCCAAAATAGTTGTTTTCATGTACCAATACCAAAAGCAGAATGTATTCCAACATCCACAAGCAGGAAAAAAAAAACACCGTGAGTGCCTTTTGTCAATGTATCAATCCATTTTGCAACATTTACTATCTTTGAGGATATTTTGCTTATTTAACCAAATACAATTTCTACTAATCTTCTCTCCCCGTCAGCTATCATAAAAGAATAATAGCACATGGTATTTCATAACCAACAGATGGAAATATCAGGAATAAGAAGAAACTCATGATTGCCAATTAGAAGAAAGATATTTCTCAGAATCATCAAGAATGAATCGTATAAATCATATACACATGTGGTGAAATGTCATCACATCAAGAAATGTTGCATGGGTATGTATCTAGGAATTGCAAAGTCGATAAAGTGTTCAGGTGGGCTAGGTGTTCTGTCAAGCCTTGGAAGAGCTAGTATTTAACAGTGGAAATTGTTCAGGTGGGCGAGGTGTTTTAGCAAATACCTCAAATGCATTATTTATCTTCTTCACTCAAGTTAATGGTAGTGCTCATGCTTTAGCTAAGACATTTATCTCATATGTTAATCACACTATCTTTCATTCTATTCCCTTTTGTATTCACTTTTGTATTTGGAACATTATTGATAATGAAATGATGTGATTTTGTTTGCCTCAAAAAAAAAAAAAGTAAGACCAAAATTGATACCTCTGTTTTAATTAAAACCCACGCCCCTGAGTTTCAATTCCACTATCAAAATCCCATTCCCCAACTTTATATCATTAACTAGCAATTTCAAACAAACTATCCATTCCCAAAATAAATCCCGTAACATAGCCCCTTCCTGTACCTTTCGTTTCGGCTTCATCAAAAAAAATAAAAAATAATGCAGACAGCATATATATAAATACGAAAACGAATTTTTGCAACCAAATGTAGAGATGGAAAATGAGGAGGAGTGAACCATGAATGACGGAGGCAGTTGGCAGTCGGGAGGAGTGAACCATGAATGACAGAAGCTAGCTAGAACATAGTAAAAGGAAATGCACAAGGAAGAGAGAGGGAGAGAGAGAGAGAGAGAGACGCATACTTAAGGGAGGAGGAGGGTAGCTCGCGGATGGCCGTTCTCTGGCTCGCAGTGGTTCTCTGGCCGTTCTCTGGCTCGCAGTGTATAGGCTAGGGTTAGAGGTCAGCACTTTCACGTACGGCCGCCGCTGTTGGTGTAAGCTAGGGAGGGAGAGTGAGCTCAGATGAAAAGGTCTCAGTGCGAAAATGAAAAGGGAGGAAGAGGGAATTAAAAATGTAGATAACAATACACAACGGTTAATAGAAAACCGATGTTGTAAACTTTCACACATCGGTTATATATAACCGATGTTGAAAATTATATTATTTATTTCCTTATTTTTTTTATTCGTTTTTCCATATCGGTTTTAGAAAAAACCGATGTGTAAACTTACACATTTACACATCGGTTACCCTAAAACCGATGTGTTAAAGTATGCATTTTTTAATTTTTTATTTTTGGTTCAATTTTCAACATCGGTTTAAAATAAACCGATGTTTAAAACTTTACCACATCGGTTATGAGGAAAACTGATGTTTAAAAATTTCGATTTAATTTCAAAAATGCCACCGCCTCCTTTTCCAAGAAATAGATGGAAGAATTGTTTGGTCTTGACTAGGCATATGAGCTTCTTTGTATCCCACATGTTTAGAGAAGGGAATGCTTGTGTGAATAAATTAGCTAATCATGGTCTTACTATTAGTGGCTTTGTTTGGTGGGAAGGTTCCTACTTTTGCTAAGGAAGACTTTTTTCGTAATAGATTTGGGCTTCCCCAGTTTAGGTTTAAGTGACTTTATCTTCAATGGGTTTTGGTCTATGTCCCCTCATGTTTTTGTATTCTTTATTTTTATTATTTTTTTAATAATATTTAGGGGTGTTGCAGATGAATGGTATGGTAGGGCGTGCCAGCCTAGATGGGATGTCCTTTGTAATGATGCTTTTGTACTCCTTTTTGCTTAAAAAAAATAAAGATACCAACGAAGAGAATAATTAATTAATAAATTGTTTTGAACCATTTTATCTACAAAAAAGATTTTATTTATAAATCAAGTTCTTTATTTAAAAAGCCATAACATATATATTGAATAAATTAATTTCGAAATTTACAAATGCAAAATGATTTAATTTTAAAATAGTTTTATTAAAAAATTTATAAAGTAAGAATTAATTCAATTTTATATTTATTGTAATTATTTCTTATAATTTAACTCTGAATGTTGAAACTATTAACTCAAATAAATTTTATTTATAAATAAAAAAACCTTAGTTTTTACAAAAATTCAACGAATTTGCTTCTATTGTAGGCCAATTACAGATAGTATACTTCAATGATTTAAAAGTTAGAAACTTGTTAAATTTTGCATATTTAGCTAAAGCCTGGCCTGGCCTACTTCCACCCCTAACCTCAATAGAACTATGAACCCTACTGGTTTAGTTTGTTGCCGAGGATGAATTTGTGGGACATGACCTCAATTCGAATTTTGTAGGACATGTTTTTGGAATGAGCAAAAAACCTTAATTATAACTAAAAACCTGAACAGAGATAAATCTCATAATGAGTCCAAATGATCCAAACTTATGAAGATATTCTACGGACCCATTGTAGAGGCAAAGCTCCAATTCCTGTGGATTTCAACAAATTTTGTTTTATATAGAGTTGCATGATTCGATACATTTAAGAGTCAAATAATACAGTTTTTAAACATAAGATTTTTTTATTTTATTTTGCAATTGAAGTGTGGGTGTGGAGATCATGTATAATTTACCTTTTCTTTTTAAATAATTTCAATCACAATATGCAAAAGTAAAAAAAAAAAAAGTGTACTACAAAAAGAAAATAGCAAGTCTTATATAAAAATAATTTCATCTCTATTTTTTTTTTTACTTAATAACACCAAATTGAATTTGAAAGTGTAAAATGAAAAAGACATTGATTGACTTATTTGTTATAAAATTGTAGACGTCACATAATAAGAAAATAAGAAATTACGGTCATTTTTTCCTTTTTCTTATTAAAGGAAAGATTATAAAATACTACCAAAATATTACCTAGAGCATTTTTATAATTATTCTCAAGTGAAGGGGAAAAATGAATTTCCACACGTTTTTGCTGTATCTCTTTTTATATATATACTTTATAATTCTAAATGAAAAGACTTTTACTGTGATGAAAATAATGATGTATAAATGTGAGAATATAAAAATATCATCATTACGCTGAAAAAACAATTCTTAACAAAAGAAATGGAATATATTATATAAATATCATGTATGCGTTGAGTGTGTCATGTATTTTATATATAAATATAAATATCATAAAAATATTTTTTTTTTTTGGTAAACATATTAATTTTAATTCTAGAAACACATGTTTTTATTGAATACAGTCAATTAATTTTAAAAAATAATAATTTTAGTAAGTATTTATAATTTGTTGTCTTTTTAATCATTATTGTAGTAACTATAAATAGGAATCTAATTGATTGTACATTATGAAAACACCTTATCGCGTCACTTTCCAAATTCAGCTGTTTGTGATTAATGAAATTTTAAATTATAGTTAATAATGTGTTGAATTTGATTAATAGGTTTACATCTAGTAAAAGGGTATCTCATGACCATCTACTGAACTATGTATTAACCATCATGCGCACTTCAGTAGAAGGTTAATGAGGTATCCATTTATCACATATTTACTCATTAATCAAGTTCAACAAATCATTAACCACAATTTTAACTTCACTATTCAGTGATACAAAGTTGTCTTAAAAGTTATCTCATTTAATTGTACAATTAACATTTCTCCCCCAGTTTTCTCATTTTGTCTAGATGTGGTACCAGTCACTAAAAGACACCCTCAACCATCCCCTCGTAATTTTTAGCTAAAGGTGCCAAAGAAAAAATTGACATCGATGATCTCACTATTACTACTAGTAATTTTTAGTTATATATCTGCATGAACACTTTTGGTCATTGTCAAACCAATCAAGTTCAAATTTCCTCCTCCTTTTTCCTGCTTTCATATATAGCATAGCTTCTTAGGAACTAGGAAGCCCACAAAATGGAAGGGGATCCGAAGCAGAAGCTGCTAAGCAATGAGGAAACATCAAAAGAAGAAGAAGAAGGGTTGTCATTGGTGAAAAGGGTATGGCAAGAGAGCAAGGTGATGTGGGTAGTGGCAGCTCCAGCCATATTCACCAGAGCCTCAACTTTTGGGGTCAATCTTATAAGCCAAGCATTTGTTGGCCATGTTGGGTCAAGGGAATTGGCTGCTTTTGCTATCGTTTTCATTGTTCTCATCAGATTTGCCAATGGAATTCTGGTACGTTTTTCACTAATTTCCCATTTGTTTCTCTCATTTTTCTATACATTTTTTTTGAAGCTTTTAAATTATCATCACGGTTGTGCGATTGGGTTGCATTTTCTATTATTACGGATAATTACTGAAAAATGTGACAGATGCAGCTATAATTGCGATCGTGATATGATTTCATAGACTACTAAAACCGCAACTTTAGACCTTAATTGTGATCGTGGACCCTAATTTAAAACCCTGCATTTTTAATTTAATGGGTTAAAAAGAAAAGTTTTTTGAGTACCCTGTTCTGAATGGTACATCCTCTTGTAATGTGAAGAATATGTTTCTCTTCTCTTCGTTTGTCTATATGTTTCGAACAATAATGCCCATGAGTTTGCATTTTATTATGTTTGGTATTTTTAAGATTTCAAACAAGATCTTATGCAGTTTTGCCTTAAATAAAGCAGAGATAAGCCAACATATTTTACTATAAGTAGAGGGGGTTTGAATCCCTTAACATTTAACAATATAGTTTCCTGCCTTAGATTCATGGGTACAAAACAAAAGTCTTCGTTTAGACGTCTAACAGTATGAAGAGATTAGTCTCTCACTTATCGGATGATAGAATATTTTCAAATTTTTTTTGAAAAAATAATATCTTGGAAGTTGGATGACTTAAAAAGAATATTTAATTTGAACAGAATTTGAGATTCTGTATTTTAAAAGTTATTCTCTCCAAATGACTTTTGTGGTGTCCTTCTTTATGTCTTCATTGGAAGTGAGGACTGACATCCCTCAAGGATAGGACAAATGAGTAAATCCTGTGGGCAAACGGACATACCGTTTGACATTGGGCCAAAACAGTTGAGATCTAAGGATGTGTTTGATTTGTTAAAAAGTAAGAGATTAGACAACAAAAAAAAAAATTGTTTCATGTTTGATTTAAAAAAGAGTCAAAGGAGACGACAAAAAAAGAGACAAGAGGCAGGACAAAAATCCAAATTCTTGTTACTCATCAAACATGAGACAAGTTTTTATACCATGGACAAAATATCTAAAAGACAAAAAAAAAACTTCACTAATCACTATTCTCTCTCTCTCCCTCCCTCCCTCCCTCCCTCCCTCCCTCTCCCCCTCCCCGTCCTACCCCACCCCATGTTAGCGTTATTTAATTTTTTTCAAACAGTTAACGTTATATATAATATATATTTTTTTACGGTAAACAACTTCATTCATTAGCTAAAGCAAATGTTAATACAAATAGATTGAACAGATTGTGTTGGGGCATTCCCCATCCACATTTCAGAACCAGATCTAATAGTTAAGCCTACATCATCATGATCAACAATACACATAGTATATTCAGAAAACCAAGGGGCATTTTTAAGCCAAAATCTATATCCTAACATCCAGCCTATCAAATTCTTCCACACACGGTCAAAGACATAGGGGAAATAAGAATCCACAATCTTTATCCCTATCCAGTTACGGATCATTTCTTTGTCTTCTTCAAGCTCATTTCGACTGTAGGTGGTCTCGAAGATGTCCAAATTAAATCCTTATACGAAAATCAAATGATATGTGGAAGGGATACAGATCATGGTGTCTGCCTCATTTGGATATGCACACAATGTGTAATACCAAAATGCCAAGCTATTTTGGGGCTTTTCAATAAACACCTCAAGTGCACTCTTGAAACAATCTAAACACAACATCAATTCCCACAAAAAAAGTTCAGAGAGGCAACCACAACAACACTACCATATTTAAAGTTTGTACCTACATCAGGTGGCTCTGGCGGAGGGCGTTTGGGGCCCAGATCTGCGACAGGGAAAGCAATCAATGGTTGTTTTGGGCGGGAACTTTTTGGGCTTGGGAGGCCGATTGTTAATTCCAGAGTTGTCACTATGTCTGGAGGTGGTGGTTCAGGTGGGGGTCGCTCCGCCGGAGAAGAAAGCATGGCGGTGGTAGGTGAAAACTCGAGGGGTCGCTGCTCAGGTGTGGGGGTTGTTGGGAAATGATGACGGGGTTGTGGTAGGAGGAATAAGTCATCAATTAGAGAGCAAACCCTGACAAGGTGGCAGAGAGACGACCGATGGGTTGGTGGTGGTGAAGGCGATGTGAAAACCAGAGCCACGACGGTTGGTTTGACATGGACCAAGTGGAATAAGGATAGAGGAACTGTGCTCTTGTTGTGGAAGCGAACTTCGAAGGTGAATGGCAAGGCGTCTATGGTGGTTGTTGGTGGAGGCAAGAGGGAGAGAGGCGAAGGCTGGGTGGGGAGCGAACATGGAGGAGCAAAGGGTGGCTGCGGCAAATGGATGGAGAGGGGACATCGGAGGTAAGGAAGGGAGGATAAGCTTCTATGGGAAAACCCCAATGGATGGGGAAGGGAGCCTTGATGCGTGATTTTTAGAAATATAAATAAAGGCAAGTGCACCTCGTCGCAATCAAGTAATACGGTGGTGAGACCGGTTATCGTATCCACAGGGATTGGTTGTCAATTACCAATTCGCAAATTCAACAACTATTTAGACTTAACTAAAGAGTGAGGGATTAAAACAGAAAATGAAGAAAGCAAAACAATATTTGGGAATTATATCGAACACTTGGAAGGCAAATAGAGATATGGCTAAGGTTGTTAAGGTTAGACTACACTAATCCTCCCTTAATTGCAATGAAATGGTTATCAACACAAGTCCTAATTCAATTATGACAATCAAGCCTTTTCTAAAATACTCAAGCCTAATTCCTTAGGTGCATTGAGCCTAAAACCCCAAATTAAACCCTAATTCCTTAGGTGGATTAACCTGAGATTTTGCATTAAGTCAAGACTTATAAGATTGCAAGCATTCAACACCTATTCCTAGATTCTTGAACTACTTGGCATGTGATTCATGAGCATGCCTTAACACCAACCTTCCAGTCATCTATCAAAGCAACAAATCATTCCTATGGGTAGCTAATCCAAGGAAAGCATTAAGAACAGAATCACATGCTCATAAGAAAATAGAGACTTGCATTAAAACACCAATTCAAATACAACAAGTTCAGACAAGTTTCATCTAACCCCAACAATGGGGATTTAACTACTCATGATAAAAGGAATTACAACACAGAATGAGAAAAGGGAAGGAGAACACTCATAGACAAGCTTCCTCCATCTTCTCCCCATCCAAGAAGCAGAGAAAACGCCCCCTATTTGGGTAGAAACCTCTCCGACCACCGACCCACCGCCTGCCTCCAAGTGCGGATTGTTTTAGGTTAGAAGTTAGTCCCCTTTTTCTGTTCAAGCGGGTTTATTTATAGGTCCGTCGCCCGTCACGGCCGTGGTGACCATCACGGCCGGCCGTGATGGTCTCCGACTTGGGCGCCTCTTCATTCACTTATTCATCACGGCCGTGATATCCATCACGGCTAGGCCGTGATCGTTTCTGACTTTTCCAACTAGCAGGTCACGGCCGTGATAGCCATCACGGCTAGGCCGTGACAGCTTCTGACTTTTGGCTCAATCTTTCTTCAGCTACTGCTCCCTCACGGCCGTGAAGGCCATCACGGCCAGGCCGTGATACTCTCTGCTTGGCTTATAATCTTCACTTCTAATCTCTTTTTTCATCCAAGCTCCACCAAGGCTGATTTCTGGGCATTTTTCCATTAAATCCTGCAAAACAACACCAGAAACCACCTCATCCGTTCCAAAGGAAAAACTATACAAAATCAACACTAAATTGGCCTAACTATATGCAAATGCATGCAGAAATGTACATGAAAAATGAGGTAAAATCACACTCATCAAGCCTCCACAAAGGGAGGAGAAAGCCTCCAAGCGGTTGGAGGAGAAAAATCCTAGGAGAGCACTTCGGCTCATTGGGGGCGTCTACCAAGCATATATAATACATATTAATAATAATAATAATATATATATATATAATATTATGATAGTGACAATATATTATCATATATACTATATATTATAAAATATATTATATATTGCCTAATACTTGCATATATTAATAATATTATGTATTAATATATAATAATATATATTACAAAGTATGATAGTAAAATTAGTATTATTTACTTGTATTGTCTAATATCTATCAAACGATGTAAGGATAAAAGTTGTCATGTGACTCAAGGGATTGTACTGTATTGTCCTGCTTGTTCTTTGTTGTCTTGTACCTTAATGCGTATCAAACACATCCTAAGAGTAGGATGTGCACACTTATGGCATGGGTCACCATCGCTTCAACTCTTTTAACACAAAGTTCATAAAAAACACATTATTGGTAGTCTTGGGTACTGCGGCACGGCAGACGACGCAAATCTGAAGCGAGCATCGATCTGGATGTCATCGATGGGATTTTGTCAGGATTTGGAAGAGGGAGTCTTTGTTGTTTGGAAGCCATATCCATCGTCGGTCTTAGCCGCCGCGCACCACAGTGTGACCACTGTCCAGCCACCACCATATCTTCGCATAGCGTCACCTCGCTCGGACCAGGACCCACGTGCAAAGCTCAACCCAGATCCGGCAACACTCCGATAGCACCTCTTCCGTGCTACGCAGATCTGTGACCACTACCTCAGCCGCGACCTGGGTCGAGCACTTTGAGCAGGATCAGGAAGAGGAAGAGAGAGGGATGAGGGGTAGGAAGAGGGAATGTCAATTCTGTTCGAAGGTTAGGGGAGGCGGTGGTACAGAACCTGCACGGAAGGCGGAGACATGGTGGCAAGTAGGCAACACAAACAATGCTGCAGAGAGAGAACTGGCCGGAAAATGGGATGGTGCGACGACGGTGACCGACGCGGTGGTGGTGATCGAGGAGGAAACAGTGGTGGCCGGCGAGATGGGGTGACGGGTAGCAATGGAAGAGCAAAACAAGAGATAGGGTAGGAAAGGAAAAGCATGCATTTGAAGTTTTTTTAGGGTACCTATATTACTAGGTACATGTGATTTTTTTTTTTGGAACATTAGATCTGGAGCATTGATTACTTTAATATTATATCCGATGGCCAGTATAAGTGACCCATCAATGTGGCACTTTGTCAAGTGCTTCATTGTAGACGTCACCAAACTTGTAGCCTTTGATACTAAGTCTAGAAAAGGAGCACAAGTTCAGAATAAAATGAGGGTTCTATTTTTTCCCACCTTATTAATGGATATTCCTACCTCCTCCCCTTCAATTTATTTAATTTAATCACCAAAATATCATTCCCCTTTCCCTCCTCTCCACCACATCCTTTCCTTTCCCACCCTCTCATCTTCTTCTCCTCTTAACAATTTTTTGAAGTCTGATAAACCTCCCTTTCTCGTTCAAAATTGGATACTTCACCCATTCATGGTTATCATACATCAAAGTCAAATTTACAAGTTAGACTACAAGCCCCCACCCGGCTTGCATAACAACCTACTGTTATATTTATTGTTAGTATATTATATTCAGTAAAGACTGCTAATTCTTCATAATAAAAGGAAAACCCAAGGACCCAAAATATTGAAGCAGAAATACACACAACCAAGAGGGAATAGAGATAGATCGAGGAAACGGGGAAGAGTGGGGTTCTTATTGTTGCAGTGAAGGGAAACGAGCTAGGGCAAAAACGACCTCGTTTTGGTGTACATTCTGGCACGCGCGAGAATGTGGACGAGGAGACAGTAGGATTTGAAGTGGGGACGATAGTGTTGGTGGTGTGAGGAAGGCGGAGGGGTGGGGGTGGAGGTGGAGGTGGAGGTGGAGGTGGTGGAGGAGGGCGCCGGTGAAGTGGTCAGAGATGAGGCGGGTGAAGGCGTGGGTGCGGTGGAGAAGGAGGTAGGAGATTTGGTCGACTAGTTTGGGGTTACTGAGGTTCTGTTGTTGTTGTTGAGGAAGCTTCTTGTTCTTGGATAGGAGGGGAAGAGTTCTACGAAGAAGAGGAACTGAGGAAGAGGAAGAGAGAGAATGGAATTACGGAGACCTACATGCTTCAACGCCCAGAAGAAGAAGATGGGTGGAAAGGGAAAGGGTGTGGTAGGGAGAAGGAAAAGAAGAAGGATATTTTAGTAAATAAAATAAATAAATTGAAGGAGAGGAGGCAGGAATATCCATTAATAAGGTGAAAAAAGTAAAGTCCATAAAATGAAGACAAACATCTTATCTCTAAGGCCCAAGAACTTGAAGTACAAGCCCAAACCATCACAATCGGAGAAAGTCGGGTGGACTTGGGGAAGAATGTGAAAAATAAAGAAGTCTGTGTTGATTGAAATAAGACAACTAAAGTGAATATAAAGTTTAGAGTACAATCCAACTCTCAAGCACCCATATATTGATGAAGATCAACTCACTCACCCCGTCCATGCTAGTGAACATATACTATGACAACATTCAAAATTATGTTACTTTGTGGGTGTGTACCTACGCTTTCATGTGTGTATATATATGACTACAAATATGGTTTGTTGGAGAAAAATGCATCGACATCATATTGTAATGGCAGTTAAAATTTAATGCATCATAATAACTCAAATTAATTATGCTTGTAACTTTACAAATGCAGTTAGGTATGGCAAGTGCATTGCAAACACTTTGTGGACAAGCATACGGTGCAAAAGAATATGACATGATGGGAGTGTATCTTCAAAGATCATGGATAGTTTTATCCTCAACTGCACTCATTCTTCTTCCTGTGTTCATCTTCACCAGCCCAATTTTGACCATCTTAGGCCAAGATGAAAGCATAGCAGAAGTAGCAGGAACCATTTCTCTTTGGTCAATTCCTGTCTTGTTTGCTTATGTTGTCTCATTCACTTGCCAGACATTCCTGCAATCTCAAAGCAAGAATGTCATCATTGCATTCCTGGCAGCTTTTTCAATGATCATTCATGTATTCTTATCCTGGCTTTTGGCTATAAAGTTCAAGCTTGGACTTGCTGGTGCAATGGTTTCAACAAGTTTGGCATATTGGATTCCTAACATCGGTCAACTTATATTTGTTACATGTGGTTGGTGTCCTGAAACTTGGAAAGGTTTCTCTTTTCTAGCATTCAAAGACCTCTGGCCAGTTGTCAAGCTTTCCCTTTCGGCCGGTGCAATGTTATGGTGAGCTTTCTTCTCTACCAACTAGGGGGTTTAGTTCTTCTTAGTTCAACGCCAAAGCAAATCTAATGGCCAACGTGATTCTTCCAATGCCAATGACACACTGGATTGGCATTGAAAAATCATGTTGCACATTGGATTTGCATTGACATTGAATCGAATGTCAATCCAAACACACATTATTGCTAAGTAAATTTGGATTTTCTTTTTGATTGGAGTAGGTAATAAACTTTCGATTATCTAGATTGCCATTATGTTATTTATCCTATGCAACAATGTTCATGAGCAGATATTGTCTTCTTTACTTAATGTTGTTGTTGTTGGTGTTTATTTTACAGTCTTGAACTCTGGTACAACACAATATTGGTTCTTCTAACAGGCAACATGAAAAATGCAGAGGTTGAAATTGATGCTCTATCTATATGGTAATCCTTCTGCACTATCACATTTCTTTATTAAAATTTATATGTTGTGCTTCTATTTTCATGTTGTTGGCTGCTAAAAACCAAAGTTTATTTTTTACAGTCTCAACATCAATGGATGGGAAATGATGATATCTCTTGGTTTCATGGCTGCAGCAAGGTAATGGGCTAATGGCATTGTTCCCCTTTCTTTTGTCACAATCTACAAAAAAAAAAAAAAAGGAAAAAAGAATCACACACATTTATACTTCCATTTTTTCATCCGTTGTATGTTTAATATGGAAAATTGATTTATCTTAATTTGCAGCGTTCGAGTGGCAAATGAGCTTGGAAAAGGAAGCGCCAAAGCTGCAAAGTTCTCTATAGTTGTGACAGTGCTTACATCATTGGCCATTGGGTTCCTTCTATTTTTATTTTTCTTATTTTTTAGAGAAAGACTTGCTTATATATTTACTTCAAATAAAGACGTGGCCAATGCTGTTGGGGATTTGTCACCTTTGTTATCATTCTCTATACTTCTGAACAGTGTTCAACCAGTACTCTCGGGTATTCTTACAACATTTGGTCTTTAAGATGTGGTTTAATTAATAGGTTCAAGATTTGAATCAAGGTTCTTTTTACATGACAAAAGTGAATTACTAAGTCAATAGTGTAAGCTTATAATAGCTATACAATATTGAATTTGTCATTTTCAGATTTATATATGTATCTATATGTGTATATTTCTGCTGATTCTGAAAGAATGTGAGAGGCATGATATTATGTAATTTCAACAGGAGTTGCTATTGGAGCAGGCTGGCAAAGCATTGTAGCATATGTCAACATAGGGTGTTATTATATCATAGGAATTCCTGTGGGAGTTGTGCTTGGTAAAGTTATTCATTGGCAAGTCAAGGTGGGATATTACCTACTCTCTTTAATTGCAGTTCAACCTTATCCTGATTTATCATTTGAACAAACATTTTCCTCTACTGTAGGGAATTTGGATTGGAATGTTATTTGGAACGTTTATTCAAACTTCGGTGCTAATTATAATCACTTACAAAACCAATTGGGACGAGCAGGTATTATTTGACTTCAGATTGTTTCTCAAATGCTAAATTCAATGCTATTAAATTATAAATTTATAAATATATAATAACTATGTTTAAATCATTATGTTACTGTGCAGGTCAACATAGCTCGTAATCGTGTTAACAGGTGGTCTAAGGTGGACAGCACCGATCAAGAAACAAAAATAAATACATCAGACAATTAGTTTCAATGTCATTATTTATGTCCTCTACTATTATGGATTTGAATCACCTAAAGTTAGAAAAAATAACTGCACCTTGTGCAGTTAATCTAACAGCACCAAATCTTATGTTTCTTTTATTTTCTGATAATACATGTATTTTGTATTCTTTTTATCTTTTTTAATAATATTTAAGTGTGCTACAGATGATTGATAGGGTTGATGGTGTCAATGGAATCATCTTCTCTATTGTGATGCCTATGCATGCCTTAGCCTTTTATTTAAAAAAAGTACAAGTCCAGCCCTCCCTCTTCTAGTCTTTCTCATTCCATTGTTACTTGTTAGGGACTATTAGAATATATTTAACATATATTCTCTTATTATTTGTATATATCTTTAATTAGTGTCAATATTTGTTACCATAATTTCAGCCATTAGTTAGCTAATTTGTAGCATATTTGCTACCATAATTTCAGCCATTAGTTAGCTAATTTGTAGCCTATCATGGCGTTGGTATCTTGTACATATACTCTGATTTGTAATGCAATAAACACGGAAACAATTTCCTTCATGGTATCACAGACGGTTTCAATCCTATCTCTTGAACCCTAGCCGTCCATCTTCTTCTTCTTCCCCCATTCTTCTTCTCACTCTCAAACATGGCAGAAAGCGCCAAATTTCACCCTGCCCTCACTATCACCAATGTGAAATCTCTTGTTCCTGTCACATTAGATAACGAGCAGGCTCTGTATCACTCATGGGCTGCCTTGTTTACCAACCTTACTCGGGTTCACGATCTCTACGATCATATTGTCCCACCCACAGAGGAACCCGCGGGAAAGGCATACCTTGCTTGCAAAAAACAGCCGATCCTCGCCATGTGGAAACGTCTTGACGCTGCGATTCTCCAGTGGATATATGGCACCATTTCTCTCGACCTTCTCCTTGCTATCCTACGACGTGATGACACAACCGAGGAGCATGGAAACGGCTCCAAGCTTTATTTCAGGACAATAAGGCTTCGCGAGCAACCCTCCTCGAAGAAGACTTCACCAAGTCGTTTTGAGGATCACCATACCATCGACACCTCACCGCAATTACCTTCAATCTCTTGCAGACCGGCTTGCGGCCGTTGATGCCCGTGTCAAATGGGCGGCTCGTCTTACGTCTCACAGGTTTCCTTGCCGAGGCATACGGTGTACGGGTTGATTTCATCCAAAATCAAGAGCCCCTACCTTCGCTTCGAGAGTCGTCGATCACGGTTGAAAATGGCGAGAACGCACCATCAAAGCACGTGTCGCACGTGAATCCGGACCAGCGGTGGCACAACCATGGTTGCAAGCAACTAGCAATGACTCCTCCTCTGCTCCTAAACGCAACAACAACAGTAACAACAAAGGGCGCAACAACAACAAAAATAAGGGGAAAGGAAAAGCGTCCGGTCAGCAAGGTGGGGCCAGTAGTGGTCAGTCCAGTCAGTGGCAGCCACGTCCTCAAGCTCAGTCTCAATGGCCACAGTGGCAGCCAAATTGGGGAGGGTGGACCATTCCACCATGTCCTTTCCCTGCCTATTCTTGGCAGCCACGACCCAATTACACGGCCCAACGACCACCTGCTGGGCCTGGCGTGCTTGGGCCCAAACCTCAAGCCTTCAATGTTATGACCCCATCTACTGCTAGTTACACGCCAACCGATATTGAGGCCGCTATGCATGCTCTATCTTTCTCTCAACCTGATGGAAACTACTACATGGATACCGGCGCCACATCTCACATGACGGCAGATGCAGGTATTCTCTCGTCTTATTTCAATTCAAGCACTAAAAATCATAACATTGTTGTTGGTAGTGGTCATTTAATTCCGGTTGTCGGTCACGGTAGCACTAATTTACCCCCACCTCATCCTCCCTTTGTTCTTCAAAGTGTGTTACATGCTCCCAAACTCATTAAAAATATGATCTCTGTTCGTAAATTTACCACTGATAATATGGTTTCTATATCTTTTGACCCTTTTGGTTTTTCGGTCAATGATTTACAGACGGGGACCAGACTAATGAGATGTGATAGCGTTGGGGACTTATATCCACTCTTCTCAAATTCTCAAGCCACATCACCCAAACATTCAGCTTTTACTACTATGTCTCATGATATTTGGCATAATCGCTTAGGTCATCCTGGTGATACTATTATCAATACTCTTCGTAGTAATAAGTTTATTGAATGTAATAAGGCTTGTAAGACTTTTTGCTCATCTTGTCCTCTTGGAAAACATGCTAAACTTCCTTTTTATGATTCTTTATCATACACTTTTCTACCGTTTGATATTATTCATAGTGATCTTTGGACTTCTCCGATTGCCAGCTCTTCCGGGCACCGTTATTATGTTATTTTTCTTGATGACTATAGCAAATTTCTTTGGACTTTTCCTATTGCAAAGAAATCACAGGTTAAACAATTATTCATATCTTTCCATGCTTTAGTCAAAACTCAATTTGAACGTAATATAAAATCCTTTCAATGTGACAATGGCACGGAATATATTAATGGCACTCTTGAGCAATTCTTTGATCATCATGGCTTAGTCTTTCGTCTTTCTTGTCCTCACACATCGTCCCAAAATGGTAAAGCCGAAAGACACATAAAATCCATAAATAATATCATTCGGACCATTCTAGCTCATGCTTCTATGCCACCGTCCTTTTGGCATCATGCTCTATCTATGGCGACATATCTTCTTAATATCCTTCCTTCTAAGGTCCTAGATTATTTATCACCCACACAAATCCTTTATCAAAGTAACCCTTCTTACTCGGATTTGCGTGTTTTTGGTTGTTTATGTTTTCCATTGTTTCCCTCCACTACTATAAACAAATTACAGGAACGGTCTTCCCCTTGTGCCTATCTTGGTCCGGCTCCAAACCATCGTGGCTCAAAATGCTATGATATGTCTAGTGGAAAGATAATAATTTGTCGTCATGTGCGTTTTGTTGAAACCGAATTTCCTTTTTCAAAATTCCACAAAACCATTCCTACAAATTATGATTTTGAGTGATAACATTGATCCATCAATCATGCATGTTATTTCTCAGAATTTAGCACCACAAAATCCACACCTGCCCCACCTTCTCATGCTTGCTCGGTCTCGGCCCACTCCTCATGTAGCACCAACGCTGCAGCAGCCCTCCCAACTTCTTCTCCTATCTTGGCCTCGCCCACCTCACATGGCCCGTGCCCGGCCTCGGCACCCACACTCCTCTCCTAGGCCCAATAACCCCATACCGCACCGCATGACAACTCGTTCTATGAGTGGCATTCATAAGCCAAATCCTAAGTACTCTACCAATTGTCACGTGACCACCACTAAGGACATTTCTCCTATTCCAAAAATCCCGTTAGTGCACTCCGTGACCCAAATTGGAATCGTGCAATGTTAGATGAATTTACTTGCTTTAATTGATAATAAGACTTGGGTATTAGTGCCTAGGCCACCGGATGTGAATGTTATTCGTTCTATGTGGATTTTGCGCCATAAATATAAATCGATGGTTCTTTTGAGCGTTATAAGGCTCGTCTTGTAGGAGATGGAAAAACACAGGAGCAAGGTGTTGATTGTGATGAGACGTTTAGCCCCGTGGTTAAACCTACTACCATAAGAGCAGTTCTCGATATTCTTTGTCTCCAAATCTTGGCCTATCCATCAAATGGATGTCAAGAATGCTTTTTTACATGGTCATCTTAATGAAACAGTTTATATGCATCAGCCCATGGGTTTTCGAGACAAAAATCATCCAAATCATGTTTGCCTCTTAAAGAAATCTTTATATGGTTTGAAACAGGCTCCTCGCGCTTGGTATCAAAGGTTTGCTGATTTTGTTGCTACCATTGGGTTCTCTCACGATGAAAGTCGAGATCACTCTTTGTTTATTTACAAGAATGGTTCTGACACTGCTTATATTCTGTTGTATGTGGATGACATTATACTTACGACTTCATCAGATCGTCTTCGTAAGTATTTCATGACTCTTTTGAGTTCTGAGTTTGCTATGAAGGACTTAGGCCCTCTGAGTTTCTTTTCTCGGGGTATTCTTTTTACTCGTCATGCCCATGGTCTATTTTTTATCTCGGAAACAATATCTTGCAAAAATTATTGAACGTGTTGGCATGTCTAACTGCAGTTCATGTCCTACTCCGATTGACACCAAGTCCAAGCTTAGTGCCACCGCGATGCTCCTTTTAACGATCCTACCAAATACCGCAGTCTTGCGGGGGCTCTTCAATATCTTACTTTCACTCGGCCCGATATATCTTATGCCGTGCAGCAGATTTGTCTTCATATGCATGCTCCGACAAATGAGCATATGAGTGCTCTCAAGCGTATCATACGCTACCTTCAGGGTACTTTATCCCATGGTTTGCATTTGTACAAATCCACCATTGATAGACTAATCTCTTATACAGATGCTGATTGGGGTGGGTGTCCTGACACCCGTCGCTCCACTTCTGGGTATTGTGTTTTCCTCGGAGATAATCTGATATCTTGGTCTTCAAAACGGCACCTACTCTCTCTCTCCCGCAAGCAGGCAGCGGGCGGAATACAGGGGTGTGGCCAATGTTGTTTCTGATTCCTGCTAGATCAGAAACCTGCTTTTAGAGTTGCATTGTCCCATTCAAAAGGCTACTCTAGTTTACTGTGACAATGTGAGTGCGATATACTTATCCTAAATCCTGTTCAACATCAACGCACCAAACACATTGAGATGGATATTCACTTCGTTCGTGAGAAAGTGGCTCGTGGCGAAGTCCGTGTGCTTCATGTGCCGTCCCGTTACCAAATTGCTGATATTTTCACAAAAGGGCTTCCGCGCGTTCTATTTGATGATTTCAGGGACAGTCTAAGCATACGAGAGCCTCCCGCTTCGACTGAGGGGGAGTGTTAGAATATATTTAACATATATTCTCTTATTATTTGTATATATCTTTAATTAGTGTCAATATTTGTTACCATAATTTCAGTCATTAGTTAGCTAATTTGTAGCATATTTGCTACCATAATTTCAGCCATTAGTTAGCTAATTTGTAGCCTATCATGGCGTTGGTATCTTGTACATATACTCTGATTTGTAATGCAATAAACACGGAATCAATTTCCTTCAGGGACCTCCATGGTAAGGGTTTGTAAAAACTTGAAATTTAAGATTTTTGTATATAGGTTTATTTCTATTAAATTGTTTGATTGATTATGTAATTAGGATGATGAGTAACGTGTTTGTGAAGTTCATTTTATGAAATTTTCTCTTGATGATTGTTAATTGCAAATATTGACAGGTTAAGGTTTTAATACGCTCAAAATTAGGGATTTTGTTCAAAATTTTTTGAAATTCTCTCTTGTATGATGATAATTATTATTAATTATTTTATCAATATATTGCCCCCGGTGGCTCAGGGTCCTGGATCCGCCATTGTCCGTAGCCCAATGTCAAATACTTTGTCTATGTTTGAACTTATAACATTAAATTTTGAACACCATATTTAACACCACATATATTTATTTCTATCTCTTATTTTACCTTCATTGTATACACACATTTCAAAAATATATCAAAAACAAAAGAGACATCATATGGTGTCTCTATTTTGATGTTCAAGAATCATTTCTCTTGTCTCAAAGCAACAATAAACGATGATTAGCAATGGCTGTTAGACTTAATGACTTGGAGATTTTGATATATGACAAATACAATTTACTGTGTGTGCAAGTGTTTTAGTGTCAAATTGCGAAGACAAGTATCAAGCAGTAATCAACAAGTTCAGTGAGCAATCAAAGGAGAATATTCAAGGAAGAACTTGAAGAAATCAGAAGAGCTACATGGAGGAATCAAAGAGCAAAGACAAATATCAAGGAATCATCAAGACAAGAGCTTAAAGGAGAAATTAGATTTAAGTCTTAGATGATTTGTCAGAGATGAAATCTCTTATTCACAAATAGCTCAATTAAAAAGATGCATGAAGAAAATCAATTTTCATAACCTGCATTAAAAGGAATAAGTTTTCGTTAATGAAAATGATTTTTTGAAAATAAGAACAAGATTATAATCCTGCTCATCAAACACAAGTGATAGAAGCGCTCGTCCAACTAAAGTGACAGAAGCGCTCGTCCAACACAAGTGATAGAAGCGCTCGTCCAACTAAAGTGACAGAAGTTCTCATCCACTAAAGTGACAGAAGCGCTCGTTCATTCATCCATTAAAGTGATACAAGCGCTCGTCCACTAAAGTGACAGAAGTGCTCGTCCACATAAGTAACAGAAGTGCTCGTCCACACAAGTCTTTGGACTTGCTAAATGAGAAGCTCCGTCCAAATGACGTGGAATATGAAACTCGTCTACTAGGTTACGTTTAAACCAGTTAAAGGAGTATCCGTCCAATGACTTGGAATATGGAGCTCGTCTACTAGGTTACGTTTAAACCAGTTAAAGCAGTATCCGTCCAATGACGTGGCATATGGAGCTCGTCTGCTATCAACTACGAGCCTTGAGGATTGAAGACGACGCCTATGTAGAATCTTATTCCAAGAACCAGAATCAAGAAAACAGATTCTGTTATCAAACCCAAATCTGTTTTAATTGATCCCAACGACTATAACTTGTTTTCTATATAAAGAGGGATCAAAGGAACACTTTGATAATATAACAATAACAGATCACACATCAGAAAGTTTGCAAAATCAATTTGAGAGATCCATTGTGAAAATCATTCATCATCTTTCTTGAGCTTATTGTGAAAAGAGTGTTTCATTCTCATAAGTGCTTCAGTTTGTTTATCTGACTATTGAGAGTTAGGAATCAATTTTTTTCGTACTATTTGATTGTAATGAGAAAGGGAGTCTCTCTAACTGATTAGGGCTAGGTATCCCTAAGGAAGAACATTGAGACTCTTCACAAGAGTGTGGTATCTCGAGGTGAAGGAGTGCTCTGTGGTGTAAAGGTTTTTCAAGCTACCTGGCTAAAGCTTGTTGTGTTAGTGTGTGAAAACCCACAGGTGGAGTGGGGACTGGATGTAGGTCACAGTGGTGGTGACTGAACCAGGATAAATCTGATTGTGTGGTATCTCTAAACTCAAACTCTTAAATTTATGTCTTGCGCATATAACTATGATCTTGATGTTCTAAGTATTCAATTGATATCAGTTCTTGATCTGCATAATCAGTATTGAGTTGAATCTTGCATCATATGTGATTAAATTCGAAGAGCTTAATTTGTGTTTCTTAATCACTGAAACCGAAACCTGCAAGTTTGTTCTTGATTGTTAATGCTTGTATCTGAAACTTGCATAACTTGTTCTTAATCTTTAAAGGCTTAATCAGTTTCCGTATTTTGTTATTATTGAGTTTTGAACCTGAACCTATCATGTGATCTATTAATTCTGAATCAATATTTCTTATCCTCATCACCTTCTATTCAAGATTTCATAAAAAGCCCTTCACTGTTTTTGTAAAAGATCTTGAGGCAACTCTGATTTGAAAAGTAAAGTTTTTGAAAATGAAGAATTTTTGAAAACTCAATTCACCCCCCCCCCCCCTCCCTTCTTGAGTCATTGAAGCCAAAACAACAATTGGCATCAGAGTTAAACTCTTAAGTTTGGCTTAACAGCTATAAGAGTATGGTTTCCAATGACTGTTTGAATGAAAGGGCTTCCCTTGCATGCCTTCCTGCCTTTAATGGATCTGAGTATATCTATTGGAAGGAAAGGATAAAGGAATAAAAAGATGCATGAAGTAAATCAATTTTCATAGCCTGCATTAAAAGGAATAAGTTTTCGTTAATGAAAATGATTTTTTGGAAATAAGAACAAGATTATAATCCTGCTCGTCTAACACAAGTGATAGAAGCGCTCGTCCAACTAAAATGACAGAAGCGCTCGTCCAACACAAGTGATAAAAGCGCTCGTCCAACTAAAGTGACAGAAGTGCTTGTCCACTAAAGTGACAGAAGAGCTCGTCCACTAAAGTGAAAGAAGTGCTCGTCCACTAAAGTAATACAAGCGCTCGTCCACAAAAGTGACATAAGTGCTTGTCCACACAAGTGACAGAAGCGCTCGTCCATACAAGTCTTTGGACTTGCTAAATGAGAAGCTTCGTCCAAATGACGTGGAATATGGAGCTCGTCTACTAGGTTACGTTTAAACCAGTTAAAGGAGTATCCATCCAATGACGTGGAATATGGAGCTCGTCTACTAGGTTACGTTTAAACCAGTTAAAGGAGTATCCGTCCAATGATGTGGCATATGGAGCTCGTCTGCTATCAAATACGTGCCATGAGGATTGAAGACGACGCCGATGTAGAATCTTATTTCAAGAACCAGAATCAAGAAAACAGATTCTGTTATCAGACCCAAATTTGTTTTAATTGATCCCAACGACGATAACTTGTTTTCTATATAAAGAGAGATCAAAGGAAAACTTTGATAATATAACAATAACATATCACACATCAGAAAGTTTGTGAAATCAATTTGGGAGATCAATTGTGAAAATCATTCATCATCTTTCTTGAGCTTATTGTGAAAATAGTGTTTCATTCTCATAAGTGCTTCAATTTGTTTATCTGACTATTGAGAGTTAGGAATCAATTTTTTTTCGTACTATTTGATTGTAAAGAGAGAGGGAGTCTCTCTAAGTAGCACAAAATAAGGGTAAAATAGAGACTTACTGAGTATAAGTGAGGGTGAAATAGAGATTTACTAAGTGTAAGTGAGGGTAAGATAGAGAATTGAAGTGTTAAAGAGAGGGTAAATAGGAAGAGAGGAGAAAAAGTGTGACCTAACTCCTGAAAACCCTATATCTGATTGCAACCGCCACAGAAGAGCATGAGTGACACCTCCAACAGGCAACAGCGGCGCTGACGACTGGGTGTGACCGGAAGAGGCTCGTCGGAGGCTTATGTGGACGTAAATTCGACCCGTGATACGGGAGCGACCCAAAAGCGCCCACTCCACCGCTTTTCAGCGCCACAACTGAAAAATGCTCCGCCACGCCATCCGAGTAGCAGCCACCGGCAGCTCCGTCTCGCCCTGTCCCGCCTCTTCGCTATAGCACCCTATTAACTACCCTGCTTTGTAACCTAATGCAGAAATACCAACATGGTAACAAAGTTTTCATAATCTTAGATGGAGTATAAGTAAAGAAGAATAAGGTTCTCTTTGGGTCAACAACTTATTTAAGCTCCTTTAAGATTCCGTTTGATTAAACAACTTATTTAAACACTTATATACGAAGGCCTTATGTGAAAAGCTTTGATGTCATAAGCTTCTTTTCAATTAATCATTTAATGTTTGAGTACATATTTAAAGAAACACTTTTAAAATCTATAAGATTGAGAAAGTTGAAGGTTCTGATGGAAGATTTACTACAAGTTGAAGGTGACTTTATAAAATAAGCTAAAAATGTATCTTTTATAAACTAGGAAAATCAATCGTTGCAATGAGGACAGAAGCCATGCCCAAAAACTGGGAGCAAAGTAAATACAAGCTTCCATGCAAAGTTCACCAAAAAAAAAAAAGCTACCATGCAAAGAATTAAGAAAACTCTGGTCAATGTACATGATTTAAATATTTAGATACCAATCTACATTGCTATAGTTGTTAATAAGGGAAAGAAATTCTGATCAAAAGGAAAGAAAACAGAAAAATCATCTTGGTGATATACCACCCTGTTGAGTACCATATAAATTTCATGAGTTGAAGTCCACGTAGAAACTCGTACAAATTAGAAGCCATATCAAATAGAAAATTAGAAACTCCAAAGAAATGGGTACAATATGCTAAATGTGCAAACATAAACAAATGTATTTTGACTAGATGACCAAAAGCGCAATCTCAAATTGAATATAGCTTTAACAGTATCATTAACCCAAGAGAAAGGTCCAACAAAGTACATACCTGATCCCAGCATAATGCCATAAGTATCTAATAATGACAGTCAAGTAGAACTCTCTTTCAGGTATAGAAAGTTTGGCCTGGATAAAATGCCATGAAATGAAAATTTTTTTGATAAGCAAGATTGTAATAATGAGGTACTCGAGGTATCAAAACCCATATACATGGTAACACACTAAGGATGATAACAAAACACACCCAAAGTGTTAAACTGTATACAAAGAAAAGTATAGTAACTAAGAAAAAAAAGGAAGCTATAGTCCGAAATTCCTTTAACCAGATCCCCTGGGTATTGAGACTATAACTTCTAAAATAAACTTCCTTGTAACCAAACCTGACCTATACCAATTGTCCTCTGATAACACCATAAAACCAACCAAGTGTGAGCACAAAAGCATATAGAAGGGCCACCAAACGCATATACACCCAATAGGCAGAAGGAAATAATGTAAATGAACACACAGCAGGTCAGTTAAATGCCAAGAACATATCCTCCATACCTGATGATAGGCGAGACATACCCTGCATTGGTCATATACTGTATAGCACCCAACAGATCACAAACACACCCCCATAACCTTGACACCCACCAGTACAAAAAAACAACAGCATATACACCCAATTGGACTGATACACCAATCCGAATAGTTATAATTTGAACTACCACAATTTGATTGGAACCAAGTCCAAGATCTAAACCTTATCAGTTCAATTGTAGTCAAAAAATCGACTTTCTTATTTTTTAAAATTACCTGGTTCCTCAAAACCCAAATAATCCATGCAGTAGTGTGCCAAAAAAAGTTTTGATCTTCTTAAGCCTCCTATTTTTGAAAATGCCACGGTGAAGGAGACAATGGCCAATATTATGAGCTGGCAAGACAACCGGAAACCCCAGCCACCTGTAAATAAGACGCCACACCTCAACCGAGAAGGGACAATGGAGAAAAGGGTGAGTAGCAGTTTCCAGATCAGCACCATATAAAGCACATATGCTGTTTTGAGAACTTAAAATTACATTCCTATGTAATAGATTCGAGCGAGTTGGCAGGCAATCCAAAAAAAGTTTTCAAGAGAAAGCAAGAACCTTATTTGGAGCACAACACTTCCAAAATTTTCGGAACACATTATCCTCCAAATAAGGTAGAGAAAACCGAGGAGAACTTGACAGCAATAAGTTGCAAGTCTCCCGAACCGCAAATTCCTTAGAGTTACCGATCTTCCAAACCCACCTATCCGCCTTATCCTTGCAAATATAGGCTCCAAACAATGTATCTGAAAAAATCCAACACTCCTCCTCTTCCCAATGAAATAAAGGTCTTCTTCAAACCCAACGCCATCTCCACACTTCACCATCCCACCACCCCAAATCAGAAACCTTACACTGTTTATCAATTGACAAGGAGTATAGCCTTGGGAAAACATCTTTCAAAGGCGATACACCAAACCATGTTTGCTGCCAAAATTTTGTATTTTCCCCCATTTTCAACCATCCTACTCACACCTTTAATGAACCAATCGGATGGTGCCGGGTTGTCTTTATCCAGAGCACAAAGATCCCACCACCATTGTGAAGAGTTTCTAGAACACCAATTTATACCATCCTGTAACTCGGGAATCCCGTATCTGTTTTGTAGTACAGGAAACCAAAACGCATCCCTATCTACTAGAACTCTCCACCGCCATTTACCAAGTAAACTCATATTAAAAATATCCAGGTGTTTGACTCCCAAACCACCTAGCACCTTCGGCAAGCACACTTTGATCCAGCTGACCCAACAAATACTCCTATTGCCCTCCCTACCATCCCACAAGAAAGACCTCTGAATTCCTATTATAATTTCAAGACTTTCCTCGGTGCTCTAATGAAGGAAAGAAAATAAAGAGGAATACTAGAGAGTACCGACTTCAAAAGCACTATCTTACCACCAAAGGAAAGCCTCCTAGCTTTCCACCTAGACAACCTTTTCCTCATCAACTCAATAACAGGTTGCCAAGTAGAAGCCCTGCATGGGTTGGCCCCTACTGGCAGCCCCAAATAAGTAAAATGAAGTTTATCCTTTATACAACACAAGAAAGATGACTTCGCTGATAAGAGGTGATCCCCAACAATAATACCATATAAACAACTCTTAAAGAAATTAACCTTTAAACCTGATACCATTTCAAAGCTCCTAAGAACCGCTTTGATGACCCACAAATTGTTAAAAGACTCCTTACCAATTAGAATGGTATCGTCGGCGCCGTACTATAAGAGAGATAAAATAGAAGCAGAGTCAACCTCAACACCACAATACATTCCCAAGGTAACAACATGCTTCATCAAACAAGCAAGGGCCTCCGCCACAAATAGGAAAAGAAAGGTGCTAAGGGGTCACCTTGTCTAAGCCCCTTTTGCATAACCACTTTCTTTGTAGGACTATCGTTAACTAGGACTGAGACCTTTCCAGAAAAGACACAAGCCTCCATCCATGACATCCACAAATCACAAAAACCCATTGTCCTCATCATGTATCTCAAGAAATCCCAACTAACTGATTCATACGCCTTCTCAAAATCTGCCTTCAAGATGAAACAATTGGAACCATTTTTCTTCACCAAATCCACAACTTCATTAACTGTCAAAACCCCATCTAAGATCTGCCTGTCAGCAACGAAAGGAGACTGAGAGGAGATTAAGCTGCCCATGACTGCTTTTAATCTAACAGCCATCAGCTTTGAAATTATCTTATAGATGCATCCAATAAGGAAAATTGGCTTGTAATCGCTAACTTTCTGTGGGTTATCCCTCTTAGGAATCAGAGCAACAAAGGAGGAGCAAATCCCTAAAGGAAGTCTAGAATTAGTAAAAAATTCCTCAACCAAAAAACAAATTTCATTACCGATTGTTGTCCAGAATTTCTTCAGGAAAGTAAAGTTGAAGCCATCCGGACCCGAACTTTTATCGCCATCGCACAACCAAACTGTCCCTTTAGTTTCCTCCTTCGAGAATGGGGCACACAAACTTGAATTCTGACCTGGAGATAGGTACTTGAATTCCAGGCCATCTAGTTTCGGACTATTACACTCCTGAGTAGAGTATAAAGACTGAAAATGAGAAAACACTTCATCTTTGACTTGATCCACACCATCCAGCCACCTCCCATTCGAAAAAACAATCATACTATTATTTTTCCTTCTCCTTTAAATGACAAAAGAATGGAAAAAAGACGAATTCGAATCACCCTCCTTTAGCCATTTCACCCTAGACTTCTGGAACATTAGATTATATTTATGTTTCTGACAACACCACGATTCGTTATTGAGGCTTCTTCTACTCTCCACTTCTTCAAGAGACGGATTCCTTACACTCGCAAGATCACCAGAAGTATTTAAACTATCAACCAGCCTTCTGATCCTAACATCAAGATTCCTAAACACTTCCACATTCCACCCCTTAATTTTGATTTTCAGTTTCTTAAGTATTTCTTTGAAAACAAAAATATGACTGCCATTTACCTCAATACCCGCCCATGACTCCTCAACAAATGGCTTGAAGTTTGGATGTTGTAACCAACAAATGTTGAATCTAAAAGATTTGGGGCCCCCCAATCAGCAATTTACCCCTTTAGGAAGATCGGACAGTCATCTGAAACGTCTCTTTCCCCAACCCACTGCGCAGCTGTCCTCCACAAATTAATCCACCCTTCCGACAATAAGAATCTATCAATCATGCTCATAGCGGACCCATCTGACTTGAACTAGGTGAAATGATTACCAAGCACCAGCACATCTAGAAGATTAAGCTCATCAATGAAGTTGCTTAAATCTATATGTTCCTGTTCCTGTGACATACTTCCTACACCCCTTCCGACCTACATTTTACAACATTAAAATCACCACAAACACACCATATCCTGCCACCAAACCCATTTTTTGAGATGGCAATATCCCTCCACATAGCCCTCTTCTCCGCGAGACTGGAAGAAGAGTAAACATCCACTACGACACAAATCGAATTTGTTTTTACCCAAACGCCGCTAACACCTAAAAAACCACTTCCAGCAAAATGATATTGAATGGAGAACTAGGAATAATTCCATATGCTTATAATTCCTCCTGAACTCCCATTAGAAGGTAATCACACCTAATCAACCTCCTGAGAACCCCACACTGATTCACATAAAACTCTATCCACTGATTCCATTTTTTATTCTTCAATTGCCAAAAAATCTAATCGTTCTTCCTTTACCAAACTCTTAATTTTATTATTTTTAATCCTCCCCCCAAACATCTAATATTTATGGTTGCAATCTTCATGGAAAACCAAAGTTATCACCTGACCTAACAACATGAGCTTGATCTCTTTTCTCCATAGCATCAACCCTTTGAACCTTATCCATTTCATTACCAGAATTGGAGACACCCAACTATTTGCAGATCCCCCAAACCTTCTCAGCAACATTGTCACTCTTCTATGCTATTATCTTCTCATTGCACCTCCGAATGTCCGAGTTGGCAATAGATCCTCCATTTCTACCATCGCTCACCTCATCAGACATAAGTGAAATATCATTAATCTCGATGGCTTCTACTACCTCCCGAATCACCCCAACCACCAGATTACAAGAAGGGTTTGAACCCGATGCCAGCTGTTTTGTCGACTGAGAAAATGAATTCGGGACAAAAGAATCTCGGACATCCGACCCCTGCAGCTCTAAATCTGGCACGGCTCTGGAGTCAGCGTCAACAGAAGAGCTGGATACCCCTATTTCGACATTCTGATGCTGTTTCATTACTGTATCTGAGAAAGATGAGATGTCTTCGTCTCCATCCAGCGAAATCTCCTTTCTAGCCCCATTCTTTTTCTTATTTCAGCTTCTGGTGTTTCTTCCAGAGGAGTTCATTTGTTTTTTCCTACAAATGCCAAAAAGACCCAGGCTGGGCGTCCACCTGTATGAGCGTATAAGACCTTTACTATTTGATCTCAGTCTTAACAAAAAACCTCTTTTTTTTTTAAGCCCACCATCTTTTTTTTTATGTAACATTTGTTTTGCCTCTGCCGTCTCCCTGTGTGGCTTTGAAACACCACCCTATCTACTGCGCCTACTCCTGCATTCAACCCCCCCCCCTTTGTACTTTTTCCTCGATCTCTACGAGATTCAAAATTTGAACCATCAGGGACCTCATGGAACCTATCATCTTCCTCCGGCATAATTTCACCGGGTTCAGGTGACTCCCGCAGATCCAAAATACTATCCATGATAGAGCTGTATCCGTAAGAGGAGGTATCAGAGCCATTCCTCACTATTCTATCTTCTTTTAATGACCAATTCACACTTCCAAAACAGTCTTCCATCATCCTAGTTGAGTGGAAAACCTCATTAAATTTGACAACCATCGTCCTGTTTATAGCTGCCATTACTGAGGTAGAAACTAGGATTTTTGCTACGTCAAACCTTGATTTGCTACGGCATGAAATGAAATATTTTCATACAACACGTACTACTAGCAATGCTTACAATTTACTGTAGAAGAATGAAACGAAAAAAGAAAGAAAATATATACAATTCACTGTTATGTTACTATTAGCTCCATTAGTTACCTACCTTCACAAATCTTTCAAAAACATATATGCTAACCAATAAATTAAGGAGACATCACACTTATGTTTGGAAAAGCAATGTGAGACGCCCTGACGTCCCATTAAAAAAAAACCCAAAATATTAAGACCTAATTTCGTTATTATCGTTTAAGCGAATATATTAAAACAGCGGAAAAAATTAAAATATAACATACATACATAATATATACATCTCAAATCCTGATACAGTACAGTAGAGGGAATCCCATCAGTCGGATCCCAAAATGTACAAAACTGATAATCAAACAAAATAAAAACAACATCCTAAAGAGATGAGACGCACTGGCCATAGACTCCGTACTCAACTATGAGGATCCACTGCTAGTCCACCAACGTCAGGCTCATATGAGGTCCCATAAAGTTCCTCTATAGCTAGTTCCCCCGTAGGATCTTCTCATCACGATCACAAAAAAGAAACATATGTAACATAGAGAATATAGGGATAAGAAACCATATAACATCAAACATGGAAATGGTTTAGCAACATTTAATTAAATAACGACACACTAAACATCCGTCTCCCCAGTATAAATATATATAACATAATCATCCTCAATCCACATCTATAATCTTTCCTCTACCCTCCATCATGATGCAATGCAAATGCTGTATGAATAATCTCTTCAGGTATCGGCCATATCCGGATATCACAACAATATAATCGACACGTCCCAGAGTCCCCGGCGCACACCCTCGTCCGCGGATGGAGAGTGCCCACGCAAAGTAATGGCACTATAGACGCACAACCCGGTGCACACCTCTAGACCACAATCCAGGATGCTCATGCAATGCATGAACTATACCTGCGACTAAAATGAAATCATCTCTAGACGGTCTGCCATTAGCCTATCCCCGGGAATTTTCCCTCCGAGGCATAGACCCCAATCGACCATGTTTCAGGTCCACTCGACCATGTTTCAGGTCCCTCATATCATAGACCATGTTTCAGGTCATCCCCTAGTGCCCTAACCGGTCATCATAATCTCATAGATAACCTCAAAATAATCTCATCTCATCAATCTCGTCATCATATCACGATAATTATCTCGGTTAGGCATTGTTATCTCATATAGTATGCAATCCCCAAATACATCCTCGTGTCTCATATAACTTATGATTTACTCAATCCTCTAAGTACAATCATTACACTCATTCTATCATCATAATAATAATGAGAACAACAACAACAACAACAACAACAACAACAACAATAATAATAATAATCATTCCATCAGTAGTAATATTAAAATAATAATTATGATAATAATAATAATAAGAAATATAATAAGTATAAACAAGTATCACTTTCACATCAGTCAGTCAATCATAACGATAAACGCACAATTTCTATATCATCATCGGTACCACTAAGTAGTTCCCTATATGGTATAGACATTGTCCGTTACTCGCTCTCATGTAGGGTTTGGGTCACCCTACACCATTATCTAATTAAATGTAACCGCGCCGTTTCCGACGTTAAATAATTTCTTTCCCCCACCTGGAATGTCTTAGGCTAGCTCTGGGGCAACGAAACGGACACTCCCTAAATTATCTCTAATCTGCCACCACCGTTCTACACCCTCCGGGGCTCCAAAAATTCATATGAACACATCATTGTGAAGCACACGTTACGTGTAACCCAAATCTGAAGACGGAATTGGAAACCGATAAATGAATTGAAAGATAACCTCAGTACCATCGCCGACGGCATTTAGGCATAAAAAGGACATAGGCTTACCTTAGCCTAATCAAGAAAAAAAAAAAAGATAGGATAATGAAGTAGACATCGTGAGGATCACAGCGGTATAATCGGAATTTTGATAGGACGAACGGATTGACCGGAACTCTCTCCACAATCCCCCCCCCCCCCCCCCTCTTTTCTTTCTACGTCTCTCTCTCTCTTATTATTTTTCTTTCATTCAACTTTCTTATTCTTTCTTTCTGAAACGTTAAGTAGTATAATTAATAGGCAAGCATGAAATAGGCAATGAAATAGTATAATTTTCTTATTCTTTCTTTCTTTGGATCATTCGATTTTGCCACAATGAAATAGACAAGCAAGAGGTGTTACTCTCCACTTATGCGGCAAAAAGAGAAGATGGAGGTGTCATTTTGATAGTAATTGCCGTGGACACTTATCATATCAAGATAAAAAAAAAATTGTTTAGTTAATAGGTACAAAATGAGTGATAAAATATTAAGCCTAAAATAAACATGTTTTTACTTTTTGGAATCTAAAAATAAAGATTGATAGATATACGTTTTCGAAATTCAAATTAGAGTAAAGATTAATAGTTGGACTGATCAACTAAGAAAATACTCGGTCCAAAATTTAATCTCCGATTAAGGTCAAACCAGTTTATTTTCAACTCTAAAATTAAATTGAATGAAAATATAAAAATGCTTTTCTTTTAAACATATTATTTAAAATATTTTTCTGTACTGGTAGTAATAGTGACAATAATGTAACTTATTGTCTAGTAAGTGTGCATCCACTGAAATAAGTCAGTGCTAACACACCCAATAAAATAATTTGAAGAGAGTAATTTAATTACTCAAACTAAACCACATAACAAAATTAACAAACATCCAAATAAAATAATTAATCATATGTGTAATTATATTTTAACCGGTTTAATAGCGTAACTAAAAACGGGCTATTACATTACTACCCCTCTTAAAAGAAATTCCGTCCTCGGAATTTACGTACCTCAGAGAAGATGTGGATACTGTTGCTGTATATCTGCCTCACGCTCCCATGTAGCATCTCCAGTAATCTCATCCCAAATGACCTTAACCAAAGGAATCTGTCTACCACGGAGTTCTTTAATCCTTCTATCTGCGATCTTAACCGGTAAAGCCTCATATTCTAGATTCTCTCGGAGTTGTATAGATTCAGGCTCAAGTACATGAGAAGAATTAGGGTAATATTTTCTCAACTGGGAAACATGGAAGACATCGTGAAGGTTGGAAAGGTAAGGCGGTAAGGCTATCTGGTAAGCTACTAGACCAATTCGTCGAAGAATCTGAAATGGTCCAATGAATCGGGGAGTGAGTTTTCTAGACTTTATAGCTCTGCCAATTCCGGTCTTCGGAGTGACTCTCAAGAACACGTGATCACCTTCTTGGAACTCTAAGGGTCTCCTCCTCTTGTTACTGTAGCTTCTCTGTCGATCCTGGGCTTCCTTCATTTTCTCTCTTATTTTCCTAACTTGTTCTGTTGTTTGTTGTACCACATCAGGACCCAACACTTGGCTCTCGCCAGTCTCATACCAACATAATGGAGTCCTACACTTTCTCCCATATAAATCCTCATACGGTGCCATCCCGATGCTACTGTGGAAACTGTTATTGTATGTGAACTCAATCAATGGTAGGAATTCATCCCAACTGCCAACATGTTCCAACACACAAGCTCTTAAAATATCCTCCAATGATTGAATTGTCCTCTCAGACTGTCCATCCATCTGAGGATGATAAGCAGAATTCATCCTCAACTTTGTTCCCAAAGCATCGTGTAACTGTCTCCAAAATCGAGATGTAAATCTAGGATCTCGGTCGGAAACAATACTCGACGGCACACCGTGCAACCTCACTACTTCCTTGATATAGATCTGGGTCAACCTTTCAAGACTATAACTTTCACCAATAGGTAAAAAGTGAGCACACTTCGTCAACCTATCAATGATAACCCAAATCGCGTCAAACCTCTTCGGAGTTCGTGGTAATCCGACCACAAAGTCCATCGCTATACTATCCCATTTCCACTCTGGGATATCCAAGGACTGCAACAACCCAGCGGGCTTTTGATGCTCTATCTTAGCTTTCTGACATACCAAACATGATAGAACATATTCCGCCACTTCTTTCTTCATCCTTGGCCACCAAAACATCTTCTTCAAGTCTTGGTACATCTTGGTGGCTCCTGGGTGGAAACTCAGCTTACTTTTATGTGCCTCCTCTAAGATCATATCCTAATCTCTAAGTTCTCTGGCACACATATACGATCCTTAAACCTTAACACTCCATCTGATCCTCTCCTAAACTCTGAAACTTTACCCTCACCTATACCTCGATTCACATCCACCAAATATTCATCCTGACCCTGCTTAATCTTAAGGTCCTTCAAAAACTCACTACTGATGGTGATCATACCTAAACATATTCTATCCTCCATCATATCCATACCTAGGTTCAAATCTCTAAACTGTTCAAGCAACTCCATCTCTTTCACCATCATTGCGGATACGTGCAAGGATTTCCGACTTAGTGCATCCGCCACAACATTAGCCTTTCCTGGATGGTATTGAAGATCAAACTCATAGTCCTTAATGAATTCCATCCATCTACGTTGTCTCATGTTCAGCTCCTTCTGATCAAACAAATACTTTAAACTCTTATGATCACTGAACACATTAAACGTAACTCCATAGAGATAGTGTCGCCATATCTTTAATGCGAACACTTTAGCTGCTAACTCCAGATCATGGGTTGGGTAATTCCTTTCATGAACTCTCAATTGTCGGGAAGCATAAGCCACAACTCTTCCCTTTTGCATCAAAACACAACCCAATCCTTGATACGATGCGTCACAGTATACGTCAAACTGTCCTAATGGATCTGGCAACGTTAGCACAGGAGATGTAGTCAACTTCTCCTTTAGCTTCTGAAAACTCTCTTCACACTTCTCTGTCCAAACAAACACCGTACCTTTTCTCGTTAACTGCGTCATAGGCAACGCAATCTTCGAGAAACCCTCAATGAACCTCCTGTAATACCCGGCTAATCCTAAGAAACTCCTTACCTCACTCACTGACTTAGGACTCTCCCATTTAATCACGACCTCTACCTTAACTGGATCAACAGCTATCCCTTTCTTGTTGATTACATGCCCTAGAAACTGTACTTCCTCTAAACAAAATTCACACTTGGATAGCTTAGCATACAACTGCCTATCTCTCAACACCTGTAACACAATTCTCAGGTGTTCCTCGTGTTCTTCCCGACTACGGGAGTAGATAAGAATATCATCTATAAACACTACAACAAACTTGTCAAGGAACGGTCTAAAAATTCTATTCATGTAATCCATGAACACCGCTGGAGCATTAGTTACGCCAAAAGGCATAACTAGGTACTCATAGTGTCCATACCTTGTCCTAAAAGCGGTCTTAGGTATATCCTCCTTCTTCACCCTAATCTGATGGTATCCTGATCTTAAATCTATCTTAGAAAACATTGAAGCTCCTTTCAACTGATCCATCAAATCATCTATCCTAGGCAACGGATATTTGTTCTTGATTGTAACTTTATTCAACTGCCTATAATCTGTGCACAACCTAGAACTTCCGTCCTTTTTCTTGACAAACAATACCGGTGATCCCCAAGGCGAAACACTCGGTCTGATGAATTCCTTCTTCATCATGTCATCCAGCTGTTTCTTCAACTCTGCCAACTCTACTAGTGACATCCGATAAGGAGCTACTGAAATAGGTCCAACCCCTGGTATGAGATCTATAGCGAACTCCACCTCCCTCTCTGGTGGCAAACCTGGAACATCAGGAGGGAAAACCTCAGGAAAATCTCTAGCAATAGGCAGAGGATCTATACTCGAAGTCTCCTTAGCTTCCAAAGAGAAAAGCATCACATACTGCTGAGAACCGCAACCCCTCATAGTTGCTCCTTCATTGGCAGATACTATGCTAGAAGGCTCAATAAAAGATAAAGTCTTTTGGGCACAGTCTAGCACTACATGGTTAGCCGAAAGCAAATCCATACCCAGAATAACGTCTATCTGCTGCATAGGCAAACAGATGAGATCTACTAGGAATGCCCTATTTTCAACAACTATAGGACACTGTAAGCAAACAGACATAGTGATCAAAGGATCACTGGTAGGGGTGGACACTGTCAAGGTATATGGTAGATGAGAAACGGGTAAATGTAAATGATCTACACACTCATGGGACACAAAAGAATGTGTAGCACCTGAATCAAACAACACACGCATTTAGAGTCTCGCGGATATTAAACACATACCTTGAATAAGATCTGCAGATTGAGAGGACTCGATCCTCTCACTCTTAAACACTCTCCCCGTGGCCTCGAGGTCTGGCCGTCCTGCGTCCCCCCGCTGCCGGAACCCCTCTCCCAGCACCTTCTCTGAAACCACTGGCTCCTCTGAAACTACCAGCTCCTTTGCCGGCTGTTGGCTGCTGCTGTATCCCTCTCTGTCTACAATCCCTAGCAAAATGACCTGGTTTGCCACAGATGTAGCAACCAGATCTATCTGTACAATCCCTGATATAATGTGGGCCTCCGCATCTGAAACACACTGGGGCCCTCTCAGCTCTCGCCCTCTCTCGGTAATCGGTACCGATGGTACAGGATGTTTGAGTGCTCTGTCCCCTGGTCTAACATATGGTCCTCTCCTCCACCGAGAACCTCCATCACCTCTCCTCTCGCGACTCGCTCCGATAGGGACCCCCACTACACTGATGTCTCTGCTCTGCAGCCTGCCTCCTGTCCATGCTCTCAATAGCACTGGCCCTCTCCACCATCTCTGGAAAGCTCAGAATATCCAAGGGTACTATAGCCCTCCTCAACTCATGCCGTAAACCCTCCTCAAATCTCCGGCACATCCAGTCCTCATCCGGAAACCTCTGGTAGTACTCAGAAAACTGTATCAGGGCCTCGAATCTAACTGCATAATCACCAACAGATCGGTCTCCCTGGTGGAGGCTCATGAATTCTCTCTCCTTCTCGCGTCTGACTAATCGCGGGAAGTACTTCTCAAAGAAACACTCTCTGAACAGCTCCCAACTGATGAGTCCGCCCTCAGCCTCTAACAATCTCCTCTTGCCTCTCCACCATGACTCAGCCCCTCCAGTCATCATGAAGGCGGCATAGGTCACCTTCCTATCATCTCTGCATCTCATGGTATCAAAGATCTTCTCGAGCTCCTGAATCCACCACTCTGCTCGCTCTGGATCATACTCTCCACCAAACTGTGGTGGCTTACCTTTGAGAAAGGTAGCCAATCCCGCATCCTCAGAATCGGCGGCCATCCTCCTATCATGCTACTCCTGTAGTTCTGCCTCTCTCTGTACCCTCTGCGCATTCTGCTGCGCCTGCTGCAATAGAACGGATGCTAACTCGCGGATAGTCCGAAGAGTCTCGGCGGACTCTCCTCCACCTCCAATCCCTGCCTCTGGCCGATGGGGCTCATCCTCTACACCCTCTATCGCTCTACCACCACCCCGTCTGCCACGTCCTCGACCTTGGCCTCGAGCCATGATCCTGTTAAAAGAAATCATTAGCCCCATCAATATGACATATAATACTACATAAAACTGGAATATAAATACTATATGCCATAGAGATGTCGCGTCGGACTCATTACCCAACTTCTAAGCATAGTTGTTATCCGATGTGGATTCAACTAAATGGCCAGTTCACCCTAATCATAGTGCTCACAGTCCGATTCAGAACCGAATTGCTCTGATACCACTAAATGAGACGCCCAGACGTCCCATTAAAAAAAACCCAAAATATTAAGACCAAATTTCGTTATTATCGTTTAAGCGAATATATTAAAACAGCGGAAAAATTTAAAATATAACATACATACATAATATATACATCTCAAATCCTGATACAGTACAGTAGAGGGAATCCCATCAGTCAGATCCTAAAATGTACAAAACTGATAATCAAATAGAAAATAAAAACAACATCCTAAAGAGATGAGACGCACTGGCCATATACTCCGTACTCAACTATGAGGATCCAATGCTAGTCCACCAACGTCAGGCTCATATGAGGTCCCATCAAGTTCCTCTATAGCTAGTTCCCCCGTAGGATCTTCTCATCACGATCACAAAAAAGAAACATATGTAACATAGAGAATATAGGGATAAGAAACCATATAACATCAAACGTGGAAATGGTTTAGCAACATTTAATTAAATAACGGCACACTAAACATCCGTCTCCCCAGTATAAATATATATAACATAATCATCCTTAATCCACATCTATAATCTTTCCTCTACCCTCCATCATGATGCAATGCAAATGCTGTATGAATAATCTCTTCAGGTATCGGCCATATCCGGATATCACAACAATATAATCGACACGTCCCAGAGTCCCCGGCGCACACCCTCGTCCGCGGATGGAGAGTGCCCACGCAAAGTAATGGCACTATAGACGCACAACCCGGTGCACACCTCTGGACCACAATCCAGGATGCTCATGCAATGCATGAACTATACCTGCGACTAAAATGAAATCATCTCTGGACGGTCTGCCATTAGCCTATCCCCGGGAATTTTCCCTCCGAGGCATAGACCCCAATCGACCATGTTTCAGGTCCACTCGACCATGTTTCAGGTCCCTCATATCACAAACCATGTTTCAGGTCATCCCCTAGTGCCCTAACCGGTCATCATAATCTCATAGATAACCTCAAAATAATCTCATCTCATCAATCTCGTCCTTATATCACGATAATTATCTCGGTTAGGCACTGCTATCTCATATAGTATGCAATCCCCAAATACATCCTCGTGTCTCATATAACTTATGATTTACTCAATCCTCTAAGTACAATCATTACACTCATTCTATCATCATAATAATAATGATAATCACAACAACAACAACAACAACAACAACAATAATAATAATAATCATCATCATTCCATCAGTAGTAATATTAAAATAATAATTATGATAATAATAATAATAATAAGAAATATAATAAGTATAAACAAGTATCACTTTCACATCAACCAGTCAATCATAACGATAAACGCACAATTTCTATATCATCATCGGTACCACTAAGTAGTTCCCAATATGGTATAGACATTGTCCGTTATTCGCTCTCATGTAGGGTTTGGGTCGCCCTACACCATTATCTAATTAAATGTAACCGCGCCGTTTCCGACGTTAAATAATTGCTTTCCCTCACCTGGAATGTCTTAGGCTAGCTCTGGGGCAACGAAACGGACACTCCCTAAATTATCTCTAATCTGCCACGCACCGTTCTACACCCTCCGGGGCTCCAAAAATTCACCTGAACACATCATTGTGAAGCACACGTTACGTGTAACCCAAATCTGAAGACGGAATTGGAAACCGATAAATGAATTGAAAGATAACCTCAGTACCGTCGCCGACGGCATTTAGGGTTTAGGGTTTAGGGTTTAGGGTTTAGGGTATAGACATTGTCCGTTATTCGCTCTCATGTAGGGTTTGGGTCGCCCTACACCATTATCTAATTAAATGTAACCGCGCCGTTTCCGACGTTAAATAATTTCTTTCCCTCACCTGGAATGTCTTAGGCTAGCTCTGGGGCAACGAAACGGACACTCCCTAAATTATCTCTAATCTGCCACGCACCGTTCTACACCCTCCGGGGCTCCAAAAATTCACCTGAACACATCATTGTGAAGCACACGTTACGTGTAACCCAAATCTGAAGACGGAATTGGAAACCGATAAATGAATTGAAAGATAACCTCAGTACCGTCGCTGACGGCATTTAGGCATAAAATGGACATAGGCTTACCTTAGCCTAATCAAGAAAAAAAAGATAGGATAATGAAGTAGACATCGTGAGGATCACAGCGGTATAATCAGAACTTTGATAGGACGACAATGTAGTATAATCAACACTAAATTAAGTCATCACCAAAAATAAAATATAATTAAATAACTTGTTTAATTAATTATCTTCTTCCATCCCTCAATAATAGACGCGGAGACAATGTTATGAAACATCACATAATACGCACACGACCAACTATCTTCCTGTTTACGAGACTACAAAAGAAATGAAATTTAATGTCAATTAAATGTGTATATATATAATAATTATAATATTAATTACTATTTAATAAACTAATTACCTTGAGGATAATTCATTCAGGATTTGTTTTTGACTTTGAAGTCCTACTTTTCCCATTAGCACAAGATATGCTACATGCCTTCATAGCGCTATCATAAACAAAATATTAATGTCAGTTATATGTTCATGTGTAATAAAATAAAAGCAAATGTTACAAATTAAATTAAATAGAAGTTTACATACGTATTGAATGAGGCCACCACCTCCTTCGGCGGCTCCTGGTGCAGTGAACATAAGAAGACGATAGTATGCATAGTAGGATGAAGTAGGACCAACTGCCAATGCCCTTGCCATACGAAAGGTGCTATATATATCTCTTTCTGATCACTTCCTCCCATTAAGTTCTGTATGAATGCACTGAGTTTACTGTGATCGGTCAAGAAATCAACTAGCATGACGGTGGGTCTAAGAATCCATAAACATTGCAGCCCCTGTCAAGTTAAAGGCGATGTATATACCTAAGATATGAAATAAGTGGATGTTAATTATGTAATATATTGAAATAAATTATAAATTTGAAATAAACTATAAAATTAAAATATACTTACGTGCACCAAACACTTGGAGTCGTGTTGGCTATCCATAAACCATCTGTGCAAAATTGACCAATATCTTCACCGGCAAAGTGAAAAGGAGCTGGGTGTCCCACATATCCATCGTGCTCCAACGGAAATATCGTCATACTGATAATCCACACTAAATGCTAACAAACGAGCAAAGGAAGACTGACGAAGCGTTATCGGCTTCGGCTTTGCCTTCAATTGTAAATAGAGAAAACATAACTAATTGAGAATAAAGAAAACATAAGTATTTGAGAAATATGATCATTATGAATATACCTGGGACAACTCCAACTCCCGTTGTGACAACTCCAGCTCCCGCTGTTTCAACTCCAGCTCCTGCTGTTTCAACTCCAACTCCCGCTTTGACAACTCATCTACCTCCACATGTGTCTTTGGACAACTCTCTTTTGTGCTCACATGTGAAGGTTGGGCAACTCCGGTTGTTTCTTGGGATTGCATGGATGAAAACTGCTTCATAAGCATTTGCGTGAAGGTTGGGTTCGTTAGAAACCTACTCATCAACTGTTTTATAAAACTCGGGTCGGTAATGAGCTCCTATTTAACCTCTTCTATAAGCTCATCCTTGTCGATCACCTGCTCGACCTGAGTACGTGATGCGCATGATCCATAGAATTTCTTAATGCCCACCGTCCCTGGAACACCACGGACACGACCAGGGTCGTCTTTGCCTAGGGCAACGACCAAGATATCCTAGCATCCCTGTGGAACGAATGATCCTTGTGAGCTTTTTTCCTTCAGCTCCTCCTACAATATGCAATCATTGGGTCATGCATGTATCTTCTTATACTCCATACCCATCAGACACAATAACTTCTTCGCCTCATAGTTACGGTCAGGCAATGGGTTGCCCTCTGGAAGCATGTCTTTCAACAATTCAAGCAATTCGGTGAAGCTTTTATTCCTCCAACCATTTCTCGCCTTCACACTAACCAATTTTAACACCACCGACAACCGTGTATGAGTAGTACACCCCGTATACAAAGGCTTATCCGCATCACTGCACAATGTTTCATACACATGTGCTCGCTGAAAAGATTCTTGTCCAATATCACGGATCATGTCCTCTACTCGATCATTCTCCATATCTACGTCAACTTCCTCACTTTGGGAGACACTTGGCTTGTTATTTAACAACACATCGCCATGCCATATCCATCTTGTATAATTCAAGCAAATCCCAAAACAAATAAGATGAGTACGTATATCATTGACCGCATATTTCCTTGTATTCAAACATTTGACACAAGGACAATAGAACATTCCATTACTATTAGGAACCTTTCTTTGAGAAAATTCTATAAACTCTTCCACTCCCTTCAAATACTCATCACTTATGCATTTACAAACCATCCAACTACGGTCCATAGCTAGATAGGTTCTGTAGATATACACACATATATCCAATATAAGCACAATATGGGAGATTGAAAAGGAACTAATATTTGAAAACCTAACAACCATATATATCTTAATTGAGCAATTGGCTAAAACATCATCCTAATATATCTTAATCATCATTTCAAAGCCAACAATAAGCCTATTATCGAGTAAACTAGAAATCCAACCCCAACAAAAAATTGTACCCATGTGGACCTTAAATGGACATGATATATCCTCACAGCAAGTGTTTCCAATGACTTGCATACTTTCTATGAAACCAAAGACAATATTCAACATTCTATTACTATTCAACAAGACATGACTTGCCTACTTTCTAAGAAACCGGTGACAATGTTCAACATTTATCAAGGATTTTTTCATATGCAATATTGGTTTGCTTATAAGCTAGTCCATTTAAAAATAAAAAATTTAAAGATTATACAGTCTTTTGTTTCGAGAGAAAAAATCACCATATTGAGCATGTTGGAGACTAGAAGGGAAAACTTGACAAAACAATGAAAGTGCAGGAAATATGTTAAATAAGGTATATGTACCTATTAAAGAGGGTAGTGCTAAAGAGGGTCATGCTGAAGAGGGCACCAGAGACCTTGAACCTTGATGGGTATCTGTGATTTTCCCACGCCTGTACAATCAACACTATAAGTATGTAAATTCAAAAAGCTACATACTGAAAATTTGTAACTTATGTCAAGAATCATCTAATCAAGTATATAAGTATACATTGAACTAAAATTTTAACTAGCTGGAATTTAAACAAAAATTACATTTCAGGAAAAAAAAATCCAAACTTTTCCAAAAGTACATGATGAATTTCCCACTTTACTAAAAGATTAGCCTATGCAACTGAAGCAAGGTATAACACATGCTAATGAGCCAAGCATATAATCATGGTTCTTAACAGTAAAACTCGTCACATTGTTCTTTTCACTTCTTTTATTGACACACAAACACACATATGGAGTATTTTCAACAAAGTTCAAACCCCTTGAAAAGACACATAAACAGCTAGTATAGAAACTAGAAAGGTTTATTAAATAAAATTATTTCCATCAAAAGTGAAGGCATGCCTCCCATAATGATCTGTTTCAGAAGGTAGCAGCAGCAAACACCAAAGGTACACAAATATTAGTCAAGCACTTCATTATTAAGCTTTCCAAGAAGAAAGTGGTGAGTATCAGACTCCTTCCATGTTGAGATAGCACCAGGAAGATATGAAAACACTAACCAAAATGACAAAAAGTAAAACTGAAACTTTGAGGGTTTAGGGTGTTACCTGCGTTCACAAAGAGGAGAAGGAGAGTGACTCAGTGGTGGTGCTACCGGGGTGGTGGTGCGACGATTCGGTGTTGGCTCTCCACCAGTGACCGATGTTCGAAGTGGTGGCTGAGAGTGAGAGGGACGGATAGAGACGACCAGAGAGTTAGGGCAATATTCAATGTGTGTGAAGTTTAGAGAGAGAGAGAGAGAAAGAGGTAGTACTTCAGGAGAGATCCTCGTGGTGGTGGTGGAGAGGAGCTGGCGGTGGTGATCACAGAAAAGAGAAAGGGTTAGGACACAAGGTGGTGGTGAACAGAGGCATAGTGAAAGTGATGAAGCAGGAGGGCACGTGGGACATAACGTTATACTAAAAAAAAATTGATTATCACTTTTAACGTCTGTTAATTAAACAACAAACGTTAAAGTTCATATTTTACATCTGTTATTAAAACAACCGATGTCAAATATGAACTTTAACGTCTGTTGTTTAAATATCAGACGTTAAAAGTGACACTCAAACTTTTTAACGTCTGTTGTTCAAATTACAGACGTTAAAAGTGATTTAAATGAACCAATTATTTATGGTTTTGCCACCGCGTCTTTTTAACGTTAATTTTTGTATAACAGACGTTGAATCTGGTCGTTTATACCATATTTTCCAGTAGTGAAATGATCGATAAAAACTAATAATAAAGTCATTCACTTAAGCAAAACCGGAAAATGGGGAGGGGGCAAGGGAAGGACAAATCTTCCTAATCATTCAAACAAAAAAGTATCAAATGAAAAGAAATACTTAACATAAGAAGAATAAATAAAGCAGTTTTTTTTTTTAAAAAAAGAACTATTGTGAATAAAAAAAATTACAACAAAAATAGGGAAAGAGGACAGGAAACGAGAGTGAGGTCTAAGTAAGCATTATTACACCTAATTTTCAGTTGCAATGCACTAACATAAACAATAGAATCTATTGATTCTGGAAAGTTTTGCAAAATATATTCCCTATATATAGAATGATCAATTTACAGTCCTATGACTTTGAATATTATAAACCAAACAAACTGTCACAGAATACATGTCTTTATGAAAGGGAAAAAAAATCTATAACAGAAGTCACAGTCACAAGTTGTGTCCACATTTCAAAAAATAAAATGATAGATTTTAATGTTCCATATATACAATAAGTGCACCCTTGAAGAAGCTTCTTTTAGCATGCACTTTTAGCCGAGGAGGGAATTCTTGTAGATAAAAATAGGGAGGAAAAAAATCCCTAATAACCTCAATAAAACTTAGCATATGATTGTTGAGTGGAGTGATAAAAAAGATTAATTTATCGTTTGAGAGTTTTTTTTTTTTTGTAAATGAAGTGAGATGATTAGGAATGTAACTCAAATCACTCGATCTCACTGAAACTCTCCCATTTTCATCTCTACATCTAATTTGGGGTTTGGGATCTCCCCTCCATTTCTTCATTAAACTTCTAAATAGTGAAGTAATATATTTTTATCTTTCCACCTCATTCCATTACTAATTATTTCATTACTAATTAGTTCCTCACTTCATGTCTTTCAAACTCTTAAACATAACCTAAGGCTATTTTGGTAAGTCTCAAGGAGATGGAATGAAGTTTTTTTTAATGGATAAACAGGGCTAAAACCCAAAACAAAGCAAACAACTAGACAACCCTATCAAAGAGGGTTCCAGAAATATCCGAAAACAAAGCAACAAAAATAAAAAGAGGCACTTGGTCAAAACAACGACTGCCCCAATCTAAACAGTGACCATGGTTAGCTAAAAGATCCGCACACATATTAGCTTTCCTGAAAATGTGGGACCATTTAACGCATTGAAATTCTTTGAGAATACGCTTTATGTCATGGAGAAGGGGCACACACGGGTGATCTTCCGCACACCCATTATCCAACAGACAAATGGCACTGTTGGAGTCAGCTTCCATATAGAGAAAAAAGTGGAGTAAAAATGTAAAATCATACACTCTATTGTATGGAAACACTCTTTTTTTTTTGAAGTTTGACAAGAGAATCCCAAACACAAAATTGGATAATATGAAAATTTCAGGATTTATATATTATAAAGTGGTTTAGATTACCATCTTTAACTAATCAACTTTATTACTTAAAAAACTCTTAAGTTATGGATTAATGTTTTTTACCTCTTCACTCTATTATTAATCACTCAATTTCATTCATACAAACATCTCATGAGAAAATTAGCAAAAAGGGGAGGGGGAGGGCCGGTGGTGAAAGAGAAAAGGTTTCCACAATTGGGAAAGGGTTCAAAAGTGACAATAACAAAAGTTTTTTACACTACATCCGGGCTATGGTCTATGGAAAAAAATCTTAAAAAATTATTCAATTTTTAACGAACTTTTTTAAATAAATTATGGAAAAATTATATAAATAATAAAAATATAAATCGAAAAATATATAGAAAATAAATACATAACTAATTTTAAGTATATGTATATGTATAGTGTAACGTCCCGATTTTTCTGCTTGTCTGTAATCTATGTTATGTGGATAATTGAGTGTTTATTATTACATCTATGAAGAATTATTTTAATAAACCAAATCTCATTATCATGACTTATTTTATATTAGTAAAGTGCAGTTAAATTTTCGGTAGAAAATTTCAGACGTTTCCGGTATAAGTTTTCACTGTCAGTAAAGTTATATTGACCCGAAAAAAAAATCCATTACGAAAAATATATTTTTAATTTTTCTAACTTAATTATAATTATTTCTATAATTTTAGAAATTATTTTTTAATATGAATTTTTTTTGTGGGAAATTAGCGAAAGAAAATACGATCGATTTTCACTAACGGGAAACAATTGGAACCGACACGAATCAAATTTATCAAACTCATATTTTTTTCCAGATTTGAATAGACTTGATTGAGGTAAATAGTGACATTTTTCACTATGTAACACTATTCCTTACACCATGTAATTATTATTTTCAATTTACAATAAAAACCTATATTTTCAGCACAACCCCACCCTCCTCTCTCTCTCTATATATATAAACCCTCATCTTACCCTTTATTTCATTTGCCCACTTTCTCTCTTAAACTCACTCTTACTCTTTAATCTAAATTACTATTCATCATCTTCAACCTCTCAACTTCTTGAGCTTGGAGAACTAAGGGTTAACTTCATCCTCATCTTTTACTCATCATCATCAACATCTAGAGGGTATAAACTCTCAACTCTTACTCTTTACTTTCTTAAAAGCTTTGATATATCCACATGCGTGATATTTCCTTTAAGTTCATGATCATGTTCTTCATTTAAATTTTGAAACAAGAGATGAATTTATTTAAACTGATCATCATCCTTGCTATCCATTTCTACATTTGCATGTAATGAAAAATCCATCAAAACCTATCTTTTGTTATGGCCGAAAATGGTATAAGTGGAAAAGTTGAAGTTTTGTTGAAAATTCTACTTGCATGCCTTTAAAACCTAAATGTGTGAGAGTTTTAAGCTTAAGATCTTTATATAGAATTTGAGTTTTCATTCCTATTTGAGTATGAAGGTCGAAACCCTAATTGTTTGGGTTAAGGAGGCTTAACTTTGATTTTCAAGAAAATTGTGTCATTTTGATTCTTGATTTTTACATGCATGTGGTATCAAATTTGAAAATGGAGTGTTTTAAGTTTTGAGAAAATAGACCACTTTGATCACCATGTTGATAAAAAGTTGAAGAAACTTTGAGTTATATTGATTTTAAGAAAATATTTGCCTTAATCTCTATTTTGATGCATACATGTGTTTGTGGAAGTTGAAATTTTGGTTTTCTAACCTATTTTTTTAGAAGACCGAAATCTATTTTATATGACAAATGGAAATTAAAAATTTATTTGTGAGTTTAAGACTTGATTTTTGTTCCTATAATGCTTAAGGATCATTGATCCAAAAAGCTTGTAGAGATTTGAAATTTTTAGCCTCAAATTTTCCTATAAGGCCGAGACCTACCTTACAAACAAAAAGTAATTTTATAAAATTTTGACATATAATATTTTATTTAGATTTTTCAAACGTGAGAGGGAATTCAAGTTCGTTACTTTCAAACATGCGGAAAAGACCACAAGTGATCGCTCAAGCTAAGGTAAGGGGAGAAAGCCTGAGGGATATTAAAAATTGTAATAACTATATCACTACAACGGATTAGACTTTTAATAATGCACCTTTTATAGCATTTCCGTGCGGAAATGCTATTAAAAGTGATAGGGGGACTTTTAATAGCGGTTCCTTAAGGAAACGCTATCTTAGGTATCACCTAAGATAGCGTTTCCTAAAGGAAACGCTATTAAAAGTCAAGCTGCAGGAAAAGATAGCGCTTCCTTTAGGAAGCGCTATCTTAACTAACCACCTAAGATAGCGGTTCCACACGGAAACGCTATCTTTTCTAATTTTCAATAAATAAATAAAATAAAATCAACTTTAGATAGCGTTTAAATTTAGAAACGCTGTCTTAGGTGTTTTCTGATTTCAGAACTACCCGCGCGCGCGTTTTATCCTTCCATTCTCAGTAGGGTTACCTCCCTTCACTCTGACTCACTCGTCGCACTACCGCAGTCGCGCTCCATAGTCCAGAGCCTCCATTCCTCAGTCGCGTCTCTGCCGCATCGCACCAACACCGATAGTGAGTTCTCTTCTCCATTCTCAATCGCGTACCTCCTCCGTGCTCTTCCGTGTTCTCTTCTCCGTTCTCAATCGCGTTCAGTGTGTCGAGCCTCCGTGACGTCACCGCCTCGACGTTCGCCCCAACTCTTGCTGTCGCGTCTCAGTGTTTGGTCTTTGTTGTCATCACCGAGCCACGGGTATGTCCTTACTGTTTTCAGTCCTTAAAATATCACTGGAGTTTTCTGCTTCTCCATAAAGGGGGCTAGTGTGTGATTTGTGATTCGGATAGATTCTTACTGTTAGACGATGAAACCCAGGAGGACCAGAGGAAGACCAAGGTCAATGGTGACGCATCCAACCACCTCAAATGCGAACCTGGGCTGGTTGCTTCAATTTGCCATGAGCTATTCTTAGTTCTCTCTTGCTGCCACTGTTGCTTTTGTTGTGGTGGTAAACTCTTTAACACCCTTTTACCTTTTTTCTTTTTCTTTTTTTATTTGATTTATGTGTTTAAATTCTTTATAGCTATGTGGGTTTGGTTTGTGGGAATTGGTGTTTGGTTCAATTGGGTTTTCTTTTCTGGGTTGCTTGCAAAATTAGTTCTTTTTGGGTTTGGTTTGTTGTGGGAAATTTGGGTGATTTACTCTCTGGAAGTATTGTCCGCTTACAATTTAGTCATTGAATTTAATTATTATCCTTGTTAGTTGTCGAACTTATAATGACTTCAAGTGGAGGATAATTTCAGGGACTAGGGAAGTAATTTAACTCTGGAATTTTAATATGGGTTTAGTTAATTGGTGTTGAAACTAATGGTTGAAGTGTTCATGAGTTTTGTGTAGTTGAGGAAATTGGTAAAGTTTTGAATTTTGATTAGTGATGATTTTGATTTTGAGTTTTATTGTTGGCTCATGTATGTTATGTTACTATTTTCCATTGAGTTGGAAGTTAGATAAGAAAAAGAGAGAAAGAAATTGATTCATGGATTCTCTAAATGGCGTGTGTAATATAAATTTTAGAGCTACATAGTTCAATCAATGATGATACTGTGATAACAAATTTCTGGAAGGGCTTTTGGCCATCAAAGTCAAACTTGCATCGCGATTTATTGTGGGGGTGAACTTTTAGAGTTTTTTTATGTAAATTTTAAATAAGAATAAAAATTTGGACAAAGAAACGCCATTGAGAAGATTCTTTACTAAGGTCAAGAGACTATTCTTACACACTTTTATTGGCTGGTGTTTTGGTCCAATTAGAGAAAAGGCTTAACATTTGTCGAGGCTGACTTAATACTGCTTAAGCTTCATTTGGCATTCATGGAATGTGTTATTTTAACTTGGAAGTCATTGACTCTTGTTTAACAAAAATAATTTCTTATAAACTGAAGGGGTGTAGGGATGGGGATGACTCCTTCGAGTGTAATTGCATGGATACCGATGATCAATTTACTTTATGTATACTAGATTGTATTTCTGTTAGTCCGCACTTCATATCTGTGTCTTAGGATTGTTGCATCCTTAAATGAATCCCTGGATAAGATATTAATGGGATCGAAGGTCTGGTTGCTATCTTTGAAATTATCAACACTTGTTGCTATTGACTTATAACTGTTGATTCTACTGTTGATTCTATGTGGAAAGGTGATTTATCTCATTTTGTTTTGTCATGATCTCAAAGGATAAAGAGTATATTAGCAAATTATGCTGTTTGGATAAAATTATTTTTACCTCTTCTTTTCTTTTCTGGATCTAATAAAACTCCACTTTCATGGTTTTATGATGATTTACATTGTTTAGTATTGAATTTAATATCGGTAGTTGGTTTAGTTGATTCGAAATATTTCTTTTGGTTTTTTTTATAGATGGCAAGTTTTGTACTAATTACTTGTTTGCCTGGTGACTCTCTAACTTTTCTGGAAGATCTGATCACTCAATATGATTTTGCTGCGAGTAAGGGATTGTATATTTATCACTAAGTCAATTTTCTTTAAGGCGGTTCTTCTGCACAATTTTCTGGTTCTCTTTTTAGGAAGCACAGGCATTATCTCCTGGAGTTGCTGTTTATTGTCATATGATTAGAAACAACCCTTATTAGCTATTGCAATCTTTGATTTAATGCAAAGTAAATTACATAGAAGACTTGTATGCAGGGCAAATAAATTTCTGCAACTTAGTACCTAGGTGAATCCTGCTAGTATGATATGAAAAAGAATTTCTTATGGGAAAAATGGATGCTTTTTGGTCAGTTCATCAGTTATGTTTTCTTTTTATACCCCTCCAGTACCTTTTTTTTTGTCATTTTCATGATGTATTACCATCTATTTTTCATATTGAAATAAATCCTTTTGACATGGGACTCTTGATGAGAAGGGCATAGATAAGGGTGTCTCTGGAAAAAAGAAAAACTTCCTTTAATGGATTAGATCTTCAGCGGTTCAATGGTTTGAATGTATGTTTCGATTGTATGCTTGACTGATCTTGAAGATTATAGTTCCAGAAATTATTGAAATGATTTTAGCTCTAGTCGGAATATTTTTAGCATGCAAACATTTGTGTATTAGATTGCTTTTGTTACTCTCTAGTGGTTTATTTGTGTAATTAGTTTTTAATGGTCATCCACTTATTTATTCATATAGATTAATTTTATTTTGATAAAGATAGTAGTTAGCTTAGCTTCATTTTGCAACGATAATGAGGTGATAGCCTTTGTTAAAACATCCGTCTTGAATCTCTGCTGGTTAGTAGCTAAACATAAGAGAGAGGGCCTAGAAATTAGGTTTATAGAATGAAACTTGCATTTTCTACATATCTTGATCATCGTTATTTTACTGTAATCAAAGTGGATGCACAAACTTCAAGGTTTCTTTAGAGAAAACTAGAGCTGACCAAAATCAACGCAGCCTCCTCTGGTGTAATGATATGAAACCTAAGGAAGTTGTGTAGAAAGCTATTAGTAGCATCAAATCTTGAAGTAATGGCTTTATTGCTTGAATTGAACAGGAACAGAACAATACAAGGAGAGTGATCTCCTCCAAGGGTTCCCTTTTACACAATTCTACAATTTTTCTGAATGCCTTTTCTCTTCCCCTTCCTCCCCTATTTATCTACTTGATCCCCCAATTTCCCTAATTGCATTCTAACAATTCTAACTACCATGTAGCAATTACCTCTTTTACCCTTCCCTATCTATCCTTTGCTTTATGCTTTCTTATATTGAGTAAAATTTTAAAACCCTGGAGACTGACTAGAGAACCTTTTATTACCCAGGATTACGCAATTAACATAGATTGTCTAAACTGTTTAATGATTTTGAAATCTGTAGTTTGCTTTCATCCAATGACAGTGTGGTCTATTAACACTTTAAATAAAGTGGGTAATAAAAGAATCTCCACTCATGTAGAGGGTTGTCAATTTCTCCCTGGTTTAGTAGATTTCTTGACATTAACACTTTTTATTTACTATCATCAAGTACATGGCATATTTTGGCAATTCAGCAGTGTGACTATTTCTGGTTATCACTAGATTCACAAGCATTTTGTTGTCGGATAGCTATCACAGACTGTTGTTGGTTCACATTGCATGTAGACATCAACCACTCTAAACTCAAAGTAAATATGTTTAATAAATATTTTTGTAGATCGGGAAAGCATGGATCGGAAATGGATGTCTGCCAAACGTTTAACGAAGGAGTATGAGGATGGGGTGCAAGAGTTCATTAGGTTTGCAGTTCGGCATGCGGAAAACCCTAGTACAATCATATGTCCTTGTTTAGATTGTTGTTATGCAAGGCGAGTTAGTGCAGCCGAGTTGGAAGAACATTTAGTGTGTAATGGAATCGATCAAATTTATACATGTTGGACAAAACATGGTGAGACAAGAGCTGAGTCTAGTGAAATGAGGAATCGTGTGAGATATTCATCAAACGATACCGACACAAATACTTATGAGGGCGATCGTTTTGAAGACATTGCAAATGCTGTTGAAGAGGATCTTCAGGATTGTCCTCAAATGTTTGAGAGGTTGGTAAGTGATGCATAGCAACCATTGTATGATGGTTGTACTAAATTCACAAGATTGTCGGCGATGTTAAAGTTGTATAACTTGAAATCGGGCAACGGATGGACTGATAAGAGCTTTACGGACTTACTCACACTATTGAAAGACATGTTGCCGGAGGATAATGTGCTTCCTAGTCGGACATATGAGGCTAAACAAATGTTACGCGCTATTGGCATGAGCTACGAGAGGATACATGCTTGTCCTAACGATTGCATTTTATTTCGGAATGAATATGCATCGTTAAAGATGTGTCCTAAATGTAATGTCTCACGATATAAGAAGAAAGAATCAGATCCATAGAAGGTTGTGTGGTATTTTCCCATAATACCCAGATTTAGGCGCATGTATCGTAGTTCAGAAGATTCAAAGCACTTGACATGGCATGAGGATGAAGGGATCAAAGATGGCAAGTTGCGGCACCCGGCAGATTCTCCTCAATGGAAGAAATTTGATCATGATTATCCTGATTTTGGGCAAGAATCAAGAAACCTACGACTTGCATTGGCTACTGACGGATTTAACCCGCATGGTGTTCAAAGTAGCTCTTACAGTACATGACCTGTGATTTTGGTGATTTATAACCTATCTCCATGGCTATGCATGAAGCGCAAATTTATTATGTTATCTATGTTAATTTCTGGGCCCAAACAACCAGGAAACGATATAGACGTCTATTTGACTCCTTTGATTGAAGACTTGAAACAACTGTGGGAGACAGGTGTGGAGGTGTATAATGGGTATACGGAAGAAAGTTTCAATTTGAGAGTTATGTTGTTTGTCACAATTAATGATTTTCCAGCCTACGGTAATCTGTCGGGATATAGCATCAAGGGTCAGTGTGCATGCCCTATATGTGAAGAGGGTACGGATTGGATGCGGTTAGAACATTGTAAGAAGAATGTCTTTCTTGGCCATCGTAGATTTTTGCATCCAAGTCATCATTACCGGTGGTGGAGAAAGGCGTTCAATGGGAACTCGGAAGAAGGTAGAGCTCCTTCACCGTTGACGGGTGATCAACTTTTTGAAAAGGTAAAGGATTTGAATATCCAATTCGGTAAACCTTTTGCGAGAGATATTGTCACAAGTGGGTGGAAGAAAAGGTCGATTTTCTTTGAGTTGCCATATTGGAAATCATTATATGTAAGACATTTCCTCGATGTGATGCACGTTGAAAAAAATATCTGTGATAGTGTCATTGGTACGTTACTCAATGTGCCAGGGAAGACTAAAGATGCCATCAATGCAAGGTTGGACTTGGTTAGTATGAGAATAAGAAGAGAATTGGGACCGACGAAGAAGGGTAAAAGTACATATCTTCCTCCGGCTGCTCACACTCTATCTAGAAAAGAAAAAACTATTTTTTGTAAGTTTCTTGACGGAGTTAAGGTTCCGGAAGGGTACTCTTCAAACATTAGGGACCTCGTATCGATGAAATATCTCAAGTTAAAAGGTCTAAAGTCCCACGATTGTCATGTTCTCATGGAGCAGTTGATACCCATTGGTATACGGTCTATTTTACCTAACAAAGTGCGGGGGGGCTTAACTAAACTCTGTTTCTTCTTCAAGGCAATTTGCAGCAAAGTGATTGACCCTGGGAAGTTGCCATCATTGCAAAGAGAAATTGTTGTGACTTTATGCGAGCTTGAGATATACTTTCCACCTTCATTCTTTGACATAATGGTTCATCTAACCATTCACCTTGTTAGAGAGACACAACTGTGTGGGCCAGCTTATATGAGATGGATGTACCCGATTGAGCGTTATATGAAGATATTAAAAGGGTATGTGAAAAACCGATCACGACTAGAAGGTTGTATTGTTGAACGGTATATTGTCGAAGAAGCTGTTGAATTCTGTACCGAATACCTATCTAATGCTGATTCTATAGGGCTGCCAAAGTCTCGTCACACATGGAGAATGATGGGGCAAGGAATTACTGGAACTGAAATAGTGACTATATCAAGGACAGAATGGGAGCAAGCACACTTATATGTTCTGCACAATGCCGATGAGGTTGAGCCATATGTTGAAAAACACAAGGACGTGCTTAAGAGTTTGTATCCAAATAAGAATCAAAATTGGCTAACTAGAGAACACAATCGTTGTTTTATGACGTGGCTAAGAGATCACATTTTTGCAGAGTTGACTGAAAATGCTACTTCAGTTTCAAATAGATTGAGATGGTTAGCCAAAGGTCCAAGTTTGCATGTCTTCTCTTACCACGGTTATCAAATTAACGGGTACACATTCTATACAAAGGAACAAGATGGTCGGAGTACAATGCAAAACAGTGGTGTGACTCTTGTAGCTCAGTCGATGCATATCTCAAGTGCCAAAGACAGAAACCCCATATATACAAATATGTCATACTTCGACGTCATTGAACGAATATGGGAGTTGGATTACACAAAGTTTAAGGTTGGTGTGTTTGGTTGTAAGTGGGTTGACAATAATAACGGTGTTCAGATTGATGAGTCAGGGTTCACGCAGGTGGATCTTAATAGGGTGGGGTATAAAGATGAGCCTTTTATATTAGCATCTTAAGCTCAACAAGTGTTCTATGTCACTGATCCAGCTGATATGAAAAGGTCCATTGTTCTTTCGACTAACAAAATAATTACTAAGATTGATGATCAAGACCATGGAGATGTTGATATTGAAGATGATCCTTTCATCGCGACATTACAATCACTTGAGATTGATCCAACTAGGGATGATGGTATGTATATGAGAGATGATCATGATGAGGGGCTTTTGGTCAGTCCACCATTTCGTACAAATAAAGGACAAACAAATCTCAATCCAATGAAGAAAAGAAAAAGGTTGACTTAAACATGTATGTAGTGTTTGTGTTTAAATGAACTTTCTGATCCTTTTATATTATAATTAGCATCTTCCGGTAATGCTAGTGTTGATTTTGTTATCAAGTGATGTTTTATATTTTGCATCAATTAATATTATATTAATGTCCAATGATGTTTTACTTGTGTCTAATTTTTTTGTAGGTAAATGGCATCTTCCAGTAATGCTAGTGCTGCCAAAGTGACGCGACGTGGGCCAACTGTTATGAAGGCGGTCATCCGTGCTAGGAGTAAAGGACAAAAATTTGAGGTAATTTACTTACTAATCTAAGGATTTCATAATGTTGTTTGATATCTAGATTTAATTACTTTATTATTTTTATTAGGTTGAATGGAATTATTTGGACCAACCAATTCGTGCCAATGGAAAAATATTGAAGAGTTACATTGGGGCCGTTGTTCGGCAAACGGTCCCAATTATCTGTTCTAATTGGAAGGATGAAGCTTTGGATGCTTTCAAAGAGAACATATGGGCTGATGTACATGTAATTATTAAAATTTGTGAATTATATTGTAAATTATGTAAACATACTTACTTTGACGCGTTGTTTATATTGTTTTGTAGATGTCTTTTAATGTTGATGAATCTCGAAAAAAATTTGTACTTCAGGAAGCCGATAACCTACATCGGGAATTCAGAACTAGACTGACAAAAAAATTTCTAAGAGATGCTAACGGGAGTATCATAGAGGAACCTCCATCACAATATCCACACATATCAAGGGATGAGTGGGTAGATTTTGTAGCAATAAGCACAAGAGATGCACGATTCCTGGTATGTTTAATATCACGTTAGTCCTTATAATTATATGTATACGTACATATGACATTAACCATGTATTAATATTACTTATATGTGTCTGAATAGAAATTAAGCAATGAAAATCGCAACAGAGCGTTAGATCCTGCATGCCCTTACAAAGCATCACGTAAGGGGTATGTTGACATTGAGGATGAATTGGTATGTATATATATAATTAACTGCATGTGTGGTAAATATGACTTTTAAAATGTTTGGTTAATATATATTATCTCAATATACAGATACAGGAGGCAGGGCCAGAAGTTAAAAAAATTAAACGCCATATTGTGTGGAGGAAAGCCCGCGAGAACAAGGCGAGTGTAATTGACAACAAAAATACGCAGAACGTGTGGAATAAATGTGTAAGTAGACTAACGTTTACATTTTCATTTGTTATTTTCTTATGACAATATATAATAATGTTAACATTTTCATTTCACCAATAAATATGTGTTAGGGGGAACTGTCACAGTCTGCAATAGAGGGAGAGATACAAGATTTTGGTCGCCAGGATATTCTTGCTAAAGCCCTAGGTGTGCCAGAGAACCCTGGTCGTGTTAGGGGTGTGGGTTTTGGCGTCTCTCAAAAAGACTACTTCCCACCTGAAGGTCGTTCAAAACATAACTGTGAAGCGAAAAGGTGGGAGACATTGGTGTCTCAACTCTCAGAAAGATTGAACAATTTGGAAGATAAGCTGAAAAAAAGGAGGATGAGGAGAGGCAGGCTAATTTCACAGCCCCAGCAAGCGTCAAAGATAGTTGCACTCTAGCATCTGCCATCAAGCTTCCAGAGGTAATGCATGCTTTTTTTTTACTAGTATTGCATTCGTAGTTAAATACATTCAATTGGATGCCTTTATTCACAACTTATTCATCTATCATTGGATTAGGGTGTCAACTCATGTCATCTATATTTATCAACCCCAAACCATCGTATGGTTGGTATGGGTAAAGTATATAATGAGCCGGGTGTTACACTGCACACCGGACCACTACCCCTTAACCATGTGAAAGTTGGAGTTGATGTTGCAACTGAGGGGGATGCGCCATTGCCGGTACCTATCGATGATGCAGATGTAATGACAATAAGAGATGCAATAGGTACTTATGTGGCATGGCCAATTGATCTCGTGGTTGTAATTAATATGGTATGTAATTGCATTTTTCCACCTTTTCATATACGGCGTATATTTATTACATTAGTTGATCACTAACTGGCATATTGAAATGCAAAATTTCCAGGCACCTGCAAAATCTAAAGGCAAGGGCAGAGTGTCTGAACATACAAAGGAGTCAATTACAACCCCGGAAAATAAAGGAGCAACTCTGAGGCCAACCCTCCTACAGCTGGTTCAACTAACATTTCTCTGGAATATTTCGATTTTCTTAAAATACATGAACGAAAGAATATGAAAAATGATGACCAATTGGACATAGAGATAGAACAAAATATTTTTGGTGATCATATCATTGATATGATCAATTCTGAAAATATCAGAGAAATTGTAAATCATGAATGGGTATCTGCCTCCGTTATTTCCGTATATATCAGGTACTAAATCAGGCTGAAAGTGTACAATATTTTTTTAGTCTTTCCATTTAAATATTGATGTCATTGGTGTAATCCATTTTTATATTTTAATTGAAGGTATTTGTATGAAGAATTTTTTCTTCCAAAGGAAAGAACGAGGAGGTTTCTGTTCTTGTCCCCACACCAAACAAATACATACGGCTTCTTCGGGAGGGATTCACATATAACGTATATAGCTGACCGCTTTGCAACTACAGAAAGAGAATATCAACCCTTGTTTCTAGCGTCATGCAATGTTGGGTGAGTCACTTATCCTATAGGACTTAATTCACAATAATGAATTATATAAAAGTTGAGGTGCTTAGGATTTGTTATCTCAACATTTTTGTAGGAATCATTGGGTGTTGTGCGCGATAAATACTGTTGAAGAAATTGTTTACTATCTGGATTCCTTACGCGATAAATATCTGGAATCTTTATATGCTTGTGTGTTTGAGTTATTTGGTTGTGTTGATGTGGTTGCTAATATTGCTATTTTGGAGAAAAAGTTGAATTCTATATGTTTGTTATGTTTGTGTTTGTTAGATGTCATTATTGAAGTGATTGTTTTGGGATTATTTTTATTTCTGTGGTCTTGATAATATGTTGAACTGAATTATATGTTTGAATGATTTATGTTGTATTATGTTGGATATATTGGAAATGGTTGAAAGTTGTGTTGGTTGTTGCATAGTAGCCTAACCAATGGTTAGAGCCCAATCATTAAGGTACGATAAAAGCCTTAAGAAAACTTATGTGAAAGCCAAAAGATAAATATTTTCAAATTGAAACAACTTTTTGATAAAAAGAAAAGGCAAATATTCTTATAACGTTGTGAAAAATTTAAGAGTTTAAAAAAAAATAAAGATTTTCTTGACAAAGGTGAAAGAGAAATTATTTTGGAAATTTTAAAGATGTTTTTTTATAAAAGCCTTAAATTTTTTGAACTATTTTATGGTAAAGAATTCCATTGAAAAACAAATCCAATTCTTAATTATTTATCAAAAGATTTTGTCCTCGATATGTTATAAAAAGTTTTTTCTCAAAAGTCTCCATATTTTTGGAAAAGTGGATTTCTTACAAAAAAAAATGGACTTTTAGAAAAGAAAGAGAGTGTTCCTGTAACTCAATGTTTTTAAAATGATTTTTCAAAAGGAAAATGTCTTTCAAAAAGATTTTATTCAAAATAAAAATATCCGATAACTAGGATAAGTTACGGAAGCTTTATTTTTTTGGATTTTGTATTTTTCACTGAAAGAAAAAGAAAAGTTGTAAAGTTGAACACAGTAACCGAGACGTCGGAATACTAGTATTTTAAAACACGTTGATCTATGATCCGTGTCACGTTGTTATGGACTGTTGTCCTATACACGGTGTATTGAAACATGGTGAAAGCAGTAATAAGGTGAAAGTTGTTTTCTACGACCACAAAGTCCAAGACTAGTGGACGGGTCCATGATTGTTGTGATTAGACACTCGGACTTAAAGTCCTGTGTTGGTAACAAAAGTCTTAAGACATTGAAAACTTTGGAGGGTCGTGAGCTTTGAGCATCGACAACGGAAATAACAAAGCACAAAGAAAATCCGGAAATAAAATGATTTTTCTCATGCATTTATGGCAGACGTGCCTATGTTGTTTTTGTATGAATACCTTGAAGGGTCAGGTATTTCATGCTACTTTATTTCATTGTGCCTTGATGGACAATGAAGTCCATTAGTCTGGATTGTTATTCCTTGTGTTGGACAGTATGCTATGGACATCCACTCACGTTGGTCACTGTGCCAGGAGTTTTGGACAGTGCTGTGGAAAAACACGTTGTGCCTTATTGGCAATCGAGCCTGATCAGCTCATTTTTTTAAAGAAGTTGAAAACTCCGGAGTTTTGCAGAAAAAGTTGAATTTTGAAATGTCATATGTTTTTCAAAGTTGATGATGAATTGTGTGATACTATGCTTTAATTTAAAATTTCATGCTGTGTATATGATGATATCTATTATATCTGATGTTATGTGTTGCAAGTATGTAGTTATCATGATTATCCATATATTGGTATCTCACCCTTGCATTTTGTTGGTTTTTCTTTTCTATGTGGTATTTTATTTGTTTGGGAAAAATAGATGGATCCGGACGCACCATTGATTCATTCTCAGGTGCGAGCCCTCATATTTGAGTACTACTTGGACCCAGATGCGTGGGAGTTTCAATCGGGAACCCACGCAGCTTACTATACTGGCCCGATCTGTACAGTGGAGGGTAGAGCTTTGGATGGAATTGTTCGGAGGGTTCTCACTACAGAGACGGTACGGATCACACTACCACCTGTGGATATCTGTATACAGCATTCGGCTGCCTAGGGTTTAGTGGTCTTAGGTCCTCAGCAGCCTCGGGATCCACCTCATCAGGAGGCAACACCTGTTGAACCTGTCGAGGAGGACCCACTGGATCTTATGGAGGAGGACCCTCAGGAGGATTTGGAGGACGATCCCGTTGAGAAAATAGATGAGTATCCTCAGTACCATCCACTTGACGATGATGACGACGATTCTCCCGACGAGGGAGGTGATGTGGATGACCTCCACCATTTATATCTCCGCAGGGTGGAGATAACCGTAGTGGTCTCCCCCAACGGATACCACTAGGACTGGACCAGCCATAGGGTTTTTCTTTTGTGGTGGTAGTATCTGTGTAGTTATTTTGACTTTTGTATCTGACCACGTCTCTTTTTAAATTTGTTTAACTCTTTTCAAGCATGTTAATATTTGAACTAGTTGTTGTGAAAGACTACGTTGAACCACTCAATGTAACTTCTGTCAAAATTGCCTATCATCAAGAAGGCTTTTGTTAATATAAAATGGTGTTTATGTATATTTATGGTGTTATTTACGTTATCGTCATTTATGTTTAAGGGCGTTTATGGTGAAAAGTTTTATGATATTTTTTTCAAGAATGTAAATATCCATAATAATTATATATTTTCCGAAAGAAATCGACACGTCGTTAATAATAACATTTTCCATAACACGTAGAAATTAATGTGATGCTCGAGGAATGGGTGTCACATATAGTTATAAAATCATATAAATGTAGATATATGTATTCTATACCGACAACTTTTAAATATAGCATTACAACATATAGTGACAAACAAACATTGGCAGGTATGTTATGAGTTGGCGTCCTTTGTAGTTCAAATTGTGGAACTGCTACAAAGAGATTGGTTTGTGAAAGCTGATCATGTCTTTACGGGGCTAATGTTTGTGCAGACTTCCAAGCTAGATATTGGGCGAGATGTTGCTCGAAGGTCTAGGAGGATGCTCCACCAAACATGGGGTCTTTTTTACTTCGAGATGAGCTTGGCATGGATTTTGTTTCTTATTTCTTTGTTTTGTTATGTTCTACTTACTCTATATGAAAAGAAGGTCCTGAAAGGACATGTGTCACTTTGTTGGGGGAAAATTTCCCGCTCAAATTTCATTGCTTCTTTGTTCTCCCTTTTTATTCTTTCCATGTCAACTTTATGCTAATCTACTTACTATATCAAGAGGATATAATTATATGTGCCACCTTCTTGGGAATTTTTTTCCCACTCATTTTGCCATTGCTTCTTTGTTCTCAATTTTTTATTCTTTCCATATCATCTTTCTGTTGAATGATACTGTTATCTCTGCTTACTTTTGCTGTCCGGTCAAATCAGCATGCTTCAATTATTTTCATTCAAAAAGTTAATAGCTTTTCAACTTGTCTTTTGTAAGCCTTCCCTTGAAAGTTGTGTTCCCTAAAATTATTATGATTTTTCAATTTCTTTTCCTCTGCACACAAGTCTATACTTTGGCTGAGTGCCTTCATCTTCCTAGCGAGACTTCTCCTATTCACCGAGTTCTTCTTTCATGCACCTGCATATTTTGCAGATTTTGGTTCTACTATTAGTTATCTTTTCCCTAATAAATTTGTCGTCTTTGATTTCTCCCTATGTTCACACAGATGTCTCCTCTCGCCATCTACTCACTATTGGCATTGTATTCCACAACTAAGACGTGTTTGGAATGTTTTTTTTTACATTGTTTCATAAGTTCAGTAACAAACTTGTGTTTATAGTATATACATAATCTCTCAAGCATGGCACATAAAGTCAACTTGATTGGGGAAATTATTACACAAAAAAGACTTGGAAGCTGCTGGCAATGAGAATAACAAGTCTTTGGTAAGTTCAGAAATCTCTCTGAGACCAAGGTTGATAGAAATGGTTTTCATGGATGGAAAGGTAATCTTATATTTATTATGTTGGCAACCATTTTAATGAATTTTATCTGTTTGTTCATAACCTAGGGAGATAAAAATACAAGCTACATTAAAAAAATTGTTCTTGACAAATGAAAGTCTCGACTTAGAGAGGACAATACCTATGTTGTGCATAATTTTGAAGTTCAATGTAATAGTGAACAATATAATTAAGACTTATAACCACTCGTTCAAGCTGCTCTTCATGAGAGGAACAATCCTGAAAGTGCAGGACCTTCCAGAAATTCCTCAGAATGTATAACATTTCACAAAGTTTAAAGACATATTGAGCGGAGAGGCCTGTACTAATTTGTTAGTGGGTAATTTTTATCCATTGCACGCACTCCATATTTTTGGTCACTTTATATATACTGAGTGACGTGTTATGACCTATATTTTGCCTTGACATAGATGTGATTGGAGAGTTTATTGATTTAGTGCAATACCAACCCGACACTAGAGCAAAGAAGGTTGAGTTCAACATGAAAGAGCAGATGTAATTAGATGGAAATGGTCATTCCTAACATACATCGATGTTTAGTTACTAATTTGTTCACCATTTGTTTTCTTATCTCTATAACATTAGTTTTTTTTTTTTTTTCATTTATAGAAACACCAATTTGGTTTAATTGTGATTGTCTTGATACTTGTAAAGACCAAGGGCACTAAAGGTTATAACATTGTGTCATATATTCCAAATACTCACTTGTGTTATATCTAATTGAAATCTAAATGCCTATGTCTAATATGGTTAATTGCATTGTCTTATTAGGAAACAATCCCATAACCATACAAAACTCAATGTATGGTTTGAAGCTTATGAAAATGTTGTAGAGATATAACAATATAAAAACAGGTATAATTTATTTATCAAGTGATAACTGAGTTAATAAAATTCATTATAATATTTTGCCTAGTCAAATATGTGAAATGAATGATTACAGCTTGGATTCAATTCATGTTTATGTTTATGAATCATATATAGTCAACAATTGATTCGGCTGTCTGCATGGTCTCAGATTTATTCAGACTACTATAATACTGCCACTCAATATCCCTAGTCACCACTATAGTTGAGTATCATGAACTCTTTTTGAGATATTTTCAATAGCCTATTCAACAAATTATTTTTCAGAATATGTAAGTTTATACATTTTTTTATATAAGTTTAATATATAAATTCTTAAGAATCCATATAAATTTTGTAAGTGACTCAAAATTTAAATCACAAATAATATTGTTCATATCTCTGGAATTTTGAATTTTCATCACTTCATCACAAATTCTGGACATAAAAAAAAATAAAACAAAGATTGATTTGTACGACATTTGAGTTGTTTTGCTAGAATCACAGGTGGGGGAAGGGGAAGTGGCACTGGCACGTTTTCAAATTTTTAATTTTTTAATTGATGGGTTTTCCTCTTTAGGAGGAGAGAAAAAGAAGGAGAGATAAATAAATAAAATAGCAAATGGAAAGAAAGAAGGTACGAGAGATTTGTAAGGAACTTAATGAATGAGAGAAGGAGAAAAACTCTCCTTGAATTGAGGCCATCTATTTTGTTACGCATGTTGGCTATAAAAGCCATGCATGTTTTTCATTTCGATTCAATCCAGAAGAAAACAAAAGAAAACCAAAACTTAGAGAGTTTTGAGAGAGAGAGCCTCATTATACATGAGAGAAAAATCATTTTGAGAGAAAATCAAAAGAGAGTTTAGCCACCAATATTTTTGGTGAGATTATTATTACAACTTTTGTAATCCCATTAATTTATAATAGAAGATGTTTTTGTTGTCTCATTGTGATTATACATAGTGTGGGAAAAGTATGATCCTGGGATAGTCAATTATCCGTTGGCCTTGTATTAGGTGTTTTTATTTGCTATCTTTCCCAACAAGTGGTATCAAGAGCTTCGGTTCATTACACAGTTTAACTTGTGTTATTCACAATGGACGAGTCAACCTCAACGGCATCCGCAACAATGATTAAGTTAACCTCTTCAAACTACTCCATTTGGAAGCCCAGAATGGAGGACATCCTCTACTGCAAAGATCTTTACCAACCTTTGCAAAATAAAGGGACGAAGCCAGACAGCAAGTCTGATGACGATTGGAATTTGATAAACACACTAGTGGAAATAATGTAATATACGGGAACGTTTTACGTCAGTTGACCATATGTTTGACGTTAAAAATGAGGCGGTGGCAGTTTTGTAAATATTAAATCACTATTTGCGTCAGTTGTTTAATGAACTGACGTTAAAAGTGATTAATAACACTTTTAACGTCAGTTGTGTATACAACTGACGTTAAAATTGTGATTTTTACTTCAGTTAAATAAATAACTGACGTAAATAATCAACTTTCGTTGTCATCTCCCTGTTGTCACTCTTAACGCAGATCATCACTCCATATGTAGTGCAGTTTATTTCTAATCTTTTTTTTTAAAAAAGTTTATTTTTAATCTTAATTAATTAGCTTGAATTAGTAAACAAATTCTTGTGCAAATTAAGATAAATAAACACTTAACATAAAACAAGTTATATGTATAATCAAATCGTATCTCATTGAAGCGATTCATAAGTTACAATTACATGATTAAAAGATAAAAAATTTCCACAAGATAGCACTAAAATATAAAAAAGTTTCTGCTTCAACATCATTTTCTTCTCAGTCATGTCCTCAGAAACTCCAATGGATGCATCTCCTCCCTTACTTGAAGTCCTTGATGCTCCATCTGAATCCACAGTCAATTTGGAGCCAAAGCAGAGTGAAGGGTGCACTCGATATGTTTCAGCAATATTCTTGGAACAGTCACTTGGTTCTAAAGCTGAGGTTTTGGAACTGTAGCTGCTGATTCTCCAGAAGGATGATAATGTGTGCAATTCACATAATGCGATTTACACACCCTTATCACCCATGTAATGCGATTTACACAACCTCAGAAGTTGTTTGACCATAAAGACAGAGACCTTTAAGTCTAGGTATAGGAAGAAAGAGTGATGAAGTTAATCTCCATGGCAGAGCCATATTGTGAAGCAGAAAAATTAAAGGAAGGAAGGAAGCTATTTATAAGAGTAGGGGATGAAGTTACTAGGCGTCGTAAGTTGCTAAAAAATTAAATTGATCATTAAGAGCATTAGGTTCCAAGGCGCATTGGGAGTTGGCAGTCATATATTATAAACGTGCAGAAAAGAAAACGCCCGAAGGAATAGGAAGAAATAGACCTTTAAGTCTAGGTATAAACTTAGTGCTCATAAAGAGGATTATAGGTTACAATGTGCATGGGTAAGTAGCACATCAGTAATGGGTAATTAAGTAGCAAAGTAATCAAAGGAATGAATGCTTTTGCAGAAACTTATACACTTTTAACGTCAGTTGTTGAATAAAACTGACGTTAAAAGTGTTTTTAAAATAAAAAATATTTATTTTTAACGTCAGTTGTTTATACAACTGACGTTAAAAGTGTGATTTTTACTTGATTAAATAAACAATGGCGTAAATAATCCTATATCCCTATCTCGAAATGCCATGTTGTCACTCTTAACACAAATCAATGGGTAAGTAGCGAGTAGTAGTCAAAGGAATGAATGCTTTTGCAGAAACTTATACACTTTTAACGTCAGTTGTTGAATAAAACTGAAGTTAAAAGTGTTTTTAAAATAAAAAATATTTATTTTTAATGTCTGTTGTTTATACAATTAACGTTAAAAGTGTGATTTTTACTTGATTAAATAAATAGGCTGACGTAAATAATCCTATATCCCTATCTCGAAATGCCCCATTGTCACTCTTAACACAGGTCAATCCACATCTATAGTGCAGTTTATTTCTAAACTTTTTTGTTTAAACAAGTTTATTTTTAATCTTAATTAATTAGCTTGAATTAGTAAACAAATTCTTGTGCAAATTAAGATAAATAAACACTTAACATAAAACAAGTTATATATGTATCTCATTGAAGCGTTCATAAGTTACAATTAATTACATGATTAAAAGATAAAAAATTTCTGCAACATAGCCCTAAAATATAAAAAAGTTTCTACTTCGACATCATTTTCTTCTCAGTCCTGTCCTCAGAAATTCAAATGGATGCATCTCCTCCCTCACTTGAATTCCATGATGCATCGTGATTAATCAAAGTGAAAGGGATCTTTGCATCACCTCCTTCACTGGAATTCCTTGATGCATCATCTCGAATCCACAGTCACTTGCAGCCAAAGCAGAGTGAAAGGGATGGATGAGGGATGAAATAAAGTGAGGGAATCACATTACGTGATTTACTCAACTTTACCATCCATGTAATGTGATTTACACAACCTCAGAAGATTTTTGACCATTAAGACAGAGACCTTTAAGTCTAGGTATAGGAAGAAATAACAAAGGTCTCAGAGCCATTTTGTGAAGGAATAGAAATATAGAGGAAAAGAAGATGCAGTATTACAGACTGATACAGAAGAATGATACTTTATATAGAGAATGATTTTTACACAACACTTTTAACGTCAGTTGTATTCAACAACTGACGTTAAAAGTGTTTTTTTAAAAAATATTAATATTTAACGTCAGTTTTTTAATACAACTGACGTTATTACTTTTAACGTCAGTTTTTTAATACAACTGACGTTAAATGTTGCTTTACTTTTGGTTATAACGTTTACACCCGCGCGCCTTCTGCACTTCGCTCTGTACGTACGTCTCTTTTCTCTTTTCATCACTCAACCCTAGATCACTCTCAACCCTCACTCTCACTCTCACCCAGCACAGAACCCTAATCACGAGCTCATCTCCACCGCAACCACCGCGAGGGCTTCTTCGCCACCACCGCGAGGTACACTATTAACCCTAACTCTGTCTTTCCATTCATTCTTTGCAATAACTTGACATATCTCTTTCCCCTTCCCGCGCACTAACTCTCCTTGTCCCTCTGCTCTCAGTAACCACATCGAACGTTGGCCATCACTCGAGCTCCCCTCCCCACCACCACGCGAGCACCTATTTCTGGTGAGTATTTAGGGCACATTTTTGTATTTTTGGTTTTGAGTGTATGTTGAAACTGTAGTCTCAGTAGTTGAAACTTGAAACCGTGAGTTTGAGTTGTTTGGAATGTACGTCTCTATTTTTGGTTTTGAGTGCATGTTGCTCTGCTGGTTGATCTGTCACGGCCGTGATGCTCATCACGGCTAGGCCGTGATCAGTTCTGCCTGTGATGGCATGGTCTGGTTCAGTTGGCACGTTACGACCGTGATGGACATCACTGTCAGGCCGTGACCAATGCTTGGCAATCTTCAAAAACTATAGTTTTCAATCTCCCGTATTGTCCTTATATTGGATATATGTTTTGTATATCTACAGGACCTATCTAGTTATGGATCGTAGTTGGATGGTTTGTAAGCGTACTAGTGCTGAGTATTTGAAGGGGGTGGGAGAATTTATAGAATTTGCTCAAAGGAATGTTCCTAATAGTAATGGAATGTTTTGTTGTCCTTGTGTCAAGTGTTTGAATACGAGGAAATGTACGGTGAAGGATATACGTACTCATTTGATTTGTGAAGGGATTTGCTTGAGTTATACAAGATGGATATGACATGGTGATGTGTTGTTGAGTAGTACGGCGAGTGTCTCCCAATGTGAGGACGTTGACGTAGATATGGAGAATGATCAAGTAGAGGACATGATCCGTGATATTGGACAAGAATCTTTTCATCGAGCTCATGTGTATGATAGGTTGTGCGGTGATGCGGATAAGCCTTTATATCCAGGGTGTACTACTCATACACGGTTGTCGGCGGTGCTAAAATTGGTTTGTGTGAAGGCGAGAAATGGTTGGACCGATAAAAGCTTCACGGAATTGCTTGAAGTGTTGAAAGACTTGCTTCCGGAGGACAACACATTGCCTGACCGTAACTATGAGGCCAAGAAGGTATTGTGTCCTATGGGTAGGGAGTATAAGAAGATACACACATGCCCCAATGATTGCATATTGTACACCGGTGTTCATGAAGACAATCACGATTGCCCCAAATGTGGGTTATCACGATACAAAGTGAAGGGTGGTGATGATGATGATGATCTTGATGATGTGAGAAAAAAGGGTCCTCCTGCGAAGGTGTTGTGGTATGTTTGCCAATGCGAAAGATGCGAAGAATCTTAGATGGCATAATGATGAGAGGAAACGTGATGGAAAGGTTCGTCATCCTGCTGATTCTATTCAATGGAAGAATATCGATACTATGTTTCCGGATTTCGCCGATGAGCCAAGAAACCTAAGGCTTGGACTTGCTACGGATGGAATGAATCCTTATGGTAACATGAGTAGTATTCATAGTTCATGGCCTGTTCTGTTGGTAATTTACAACATGCCCCCTTGGTTGTGCATGAAGCGCAAATACATGATGTTGTCTATGATGATTTCGGGCCCAAAGCAACCGGTAAATGACTTAGATGTTTATATAGGTCCCTTGATTGAAGACTTGAAAATGCTGTGGGTGGAAGGTGTTGATGTAGTTGATGGGTATTCTCATGAGACTTTCAAGCTTCGTGCCATGTTATTTTGCACCATCAACGACTTTCCAGCATACGGTATGTAACACCCGGGTGCCGACGAGGGCGAGGAGTGGTCACCGGTGCAAGAAGGCACGGACAAGGAGCGGCTCCTGGCAGGCTTCTAGGCGGAGGGACACATGAATGAACCGATTACACACCCGAATGAGAGGGATCCTGAGACTGTGTAGGTATGGGACTATTCAGTTGAGGAAGGCTTATATGAATTGATTGGTACTACCTATACCAATAAGATGCATCTTCTTTTCGGTAGCCCATCACTTAAGAACTCCACAATTAAGCGTGCTTGACTTGGAGCAATTCTGGGATGGGTGACATCCTGGGAAGTTTTCCCAGGAAGCGTGTGAGTGAGGACAAAGCACGCTGAAAAGACCCGTGTTGGTTTGTGGGGACAGTCGTCAATCCATAAAGCAGTCAGGGATGTTACAAATGGTATCAAAGCGGCACCTCTCCCAGTACGGTGTGGTTCGGGGACGAACCAAGCGGAAGCTGGTGGGCATGTAACACCCGGGTGCCGACGAGGGCGAGGAGTGGTCGCCGGTGCAAGAAGGCACGGACAAGGAGCGGCTCCTGGCAGGCTTCTAGGCGGAGGTACACATGAATGAACCGATTACACACCCGAATGAGAGGGATCCTGAGACTGTGTAGGTATGGGACTATTCAGTTGAGGAAGGCTTATATGAATTGATTGGTACTACCTATACCAATAAGATGCATCTTCTTTTCGGTAGCCCATCACTTAAGAACTCCACAGTTAAGCGTGCTTGACTTGGAGCAATTCTGGGATGGGTGACCTCCTGGGAAGTTTTCCCAGGAAGCGTGTGAGTGAGGACAAAGCACGCTGAAAAGACCCGTGTTGGTTTGTGGGGACAGTCGTCAATCCATAAAGCAGTCAGGGATGTTACACGGTAACTTGTCCGGGTACAGTGTCAAAGGGCATAAAGCATGCCCTATATGTGAAGAAGGCACATGCTACACTCAGTTGCATCATGGAAAGAAGACGGTTTACCTTGGGCATCGGAGATTTCTTAGACGTGATCACCCATATCGTAAGATGAAAAAAGCTTTTAATGGATGCCAAGAGACAGAAGAAGCGCCGGCGGCCTTAATTGGAGAGCAGGTTTATCAGAGGGTAAAGGACATCGATGTTATATTCGGCAAGTCCAAAAAGAAAGGTAAAGCTGCTGAGAAAAACATATGGAAGAAGCGGTCGATATTCTTTGATCTTCCATACTGACGCAAGCTTGATGTCAGACATTGCATTGATGTGATGCATGTGGAGAAAAATGTGTGTGATAGTGTGATCGGGACGCTTCTCAACATTCAGGGCAAGACAAAGGATGGTGTGAATGCTCGTCTCGACCTCGTTGCTATGGGTATACGAGAGCAGTTAGCTCCAGTTGTTGAGGATGGTAAGCGGACTTATTTGCCGCAAAGATGTCATACTTTGTCAAAAAAAGAGAGACAAAGTTTCATGGGGTGTCTTCAGGGGCATCAAAGTTCCACATGGTTACTCTTCAAATATGAAGAGGCTTGTCTCTAGTGATCTTAAATTGGTTGGCTTGAAGTCTCATGATTGTCACATCTTGATGCAACAACTTCTGCCCGTTGCTATTCATGGTATTGCTCCAAAAAATGTGAGACATGCCATTACTCGGTTGTGCTCATTCTTCAATTCTATATGTGGCAAAGTCGTTGACCCCCGTATGTTGGATGACTTGGAAGTTGAGGCTGCTACAATCTTGTGCCAATTGGAGATGTATTTTCCTCCTTCCTTTTTCGACATAATGGTTCACTTAATTGTTCATTTGGTGAGGGAGATTAGATTATGTGGGCCGGTTTTTCTGAGATGGATGTACCCAGTTGAGCGCTACATGAAGATCTTGAAAGGGTACGTGAAGAATCCTCATCGTCCGGAAGCATCTATTGTTCAAAGGTATGTTGCAGAATAAGCTATTGAGTTTTGTTCGGACTACCTTCATAACATGGATCCTATAGGGGTTCCTAAGCCTCGGCATGATGAGATTAGATGTCAAGGTAAGGGTACACATGGCTTAAGAATTAATAGGAAGGATCGGGAGGAAGTGCTTCAAGCACATTTGTATGTATTGAACAACATCGAATGTGTTCAGCCTTTCTTATTTGAACATAAAAGAAAAGTCAATCAAGAAAACCCTCGAATGGGCGAAAGGTGGTTGTTGAACAAGCATAACAAGACTTTCTTACCATGGTTCAAGGAAGAAATGCTTAAGGATGGTAGTACTGCTTCTGATGACATAAGATGGCTAGCACGTGGGACTAGCTTCAACGTCATATGTTGGAGCGGATACGACATAAATAACTTTTCCTTTTATACAAAGGAACAAGATAACAAGAGTACCATGCAAAATAGTGGGGTTATGATCGTGGCCGAAGCAATGCACTTCTCTAGTGCAAAGGACACAAAACCCGTTCTGAAGACCGAGACCTTACTTTGGATATATTGAAGATATTTGGGTGCTCGATTACACTAAGCTTACGGTGCCGGTATTTAAATGTAAGTGGGTTGATAGTAACGGTGGTGTACAAACCGACAAATTGGGGTTCACATTGGTAGACCTCAACAAGTTAGGTCATATAAATGAGCCTTTCATAATGGCTTCCCAAGCAAAACAAGTGTTCTACATCACTGATCATTCTAACAAAAGGTTGTCCGTGGTTCTCCAAGGAAAAATCATGTATAATGGTAGCGATGAAAATGAAGATTCAAATCTTGATATTCCTGAGACTCCTTATTTTTCAACAAACATGCCTACTATAATCGAGGAGACACAGGTGGACGATGTACATGCCACTCGTGATGATCATCACGAAAGGATATTGATATAGGTAGTTTAAACTTAGTATACATTTATTTTTATTTTTATTTCTGTATTTATTTTGAGTTATAACCTATGTTAATAAATATATATTGTTTCTGAACAGGCATACATATGGATCATTGTTCCATTTTTCCTTTGCAATTCTGTAATGTGTGTGATATTCCGTATTCTTGGGATATTTACTCGAATGCGAGGGATAGGCGAGGAAGTGATATTTTAAAACTGAATTTAAAAAAACAAAATACTATTAACGTCAGTTGTATCATACAACTGACGTTAATAGTATTTTATAAAATATACAGTACCCTATTAACGTCAGTTGTTTATTACAACTGACGTTAAAATTAAGACCTTTAACGTCAGTTCTTTATAACAATTGACGTTAGTTTTAACAAAATTAACGTCAGTTTTTTTTAAGAATTGACATTAATTTTAACAAAATTAACGTCAGTTGTGTTAAAGAACCGACGTTAATAGTGTTATATTTAACGTCACTTCTCAACTGGCGTTAAAAGTTTAACTTTTAACGTTAGCTGTATTTACGTCAGTCAATATTCTGACGTAAAAAATCAATTTTAACTGACGTAAAAAGCACTTATTGCACTAGTGACAGGAAAACTGTTGGACAAATTCGGCAATAGATAGATCAAAGTGTCTTTCATCACGTGGCACAAGAAACTGTTGCGTACACGTTATGGATGAAACTAGAAACGTTGTACGAGAGAAAGACGGCCTAGAATAAAGCCTCTACTATTCGACGGCTAGTGAACCTCAAGTATAGAGAGACCCGGAATGTTTCTGAACACTTGAGCGATTTCCAAGGATTGGTGAATCAACTCACCAATATGAAGATGGTTCTTGACGATGAATTTCAAGCATTGTTACTACTCAGTTCCTTGCCAGACAATTGGGACACACTTGTGGTTTCGTTGAGTAACTCAGCACCACAAGGTGTTCTAACATTGGACATAGTAAAAGATAGCATGTTCAATGAAGAATCAAGAAGAAAGGAACAAGGAATGCTGACATAATCTGAGGTGCTTGTCACAGAGTATCGTTGAAGGAGCATCCACAAGAAGTTTAACACTAGAGACAATTCAAGGGGCAACTCAAGAGATAAGTTTAGAGGACGGTCAAGGACAAGAAGAGACGTAGAATATTACTACTGTCACGAGAAAGGCCACATGAAGAGAGAATGCAGGAAGCTCAAAAGAGAGCAGCAACAAAATGGTGATGCGAGTAACGTAGCCGCTACCATTTTTCATGGTGATGAGGTAATATTTGTTTGCGACGATGGTCATGTTAATTTGACATCACAAGATACATGTTGGGTTGTGGATTCTGGTGCATCATTCCATGTAACCTCACGAAGGGATTTCTTTTCTTCTTATACAAACGATGATTTTGGTCATGTGAGGATGGGGAATGATAATAGATCCAGGATTGTGGGTAAAGGAGATGTTTGCCTAGAAACAAACACTGGTTGTCGCTTACCGCGCTGTCGCCACGCGCCAAAAAGAACGAGCGTTTACAAAAATAATGTAGTATAGAGCGACAACTCGGATATCGTCTCTCAAGGACTCTTTAGTTGTTGTTATTATTAACAGAAAACCAAAAGTTAGTTTTTGGGGGTTTTGGATTGAGATAAAATAAAGAAAACAAAATAAAAACAGATTAAGAAAACAAGAAGTTAAAAGGGAATAGCAAATAAACTAAAGACGATTAACCTACTGTTCTTGGTTTCCCACTATCATTGGTTCAAATAAATCCAAGCCCTAAGCAGATTCTAATCCCCTTTCAGTTGTAGCAACAATTAACAAACGAAATTGATACTACGGATACATGTTCCTATTCCCGAATTAAACAAACGGGGTTAAGCCCTCATGAACTAAACGAACATGAATGAACACACGCGAATTAAACAAACGCGATTAAGTATAGGAACATAGCATCACTGAAATGAATCGACACTACACTACACACTCCTGAATTAAACAAACAGAAATGCATAACATAGTATTGAAAAGAGAAAAGGAATTGGAGACAGGAAATACAAGAACCTCAAGTGTAATTAAAACCAATCACAGTAGATTAATCTAGGAGATTAGTTCTCCATAACAAAAGAAAACAATAAACTAAGAAAAACAAAAGACTAACAAGCTCAGAAACTAGCCAAAACTGGCTAATTCTAACCACCTCTTCAGTTCTGCCTACGACTACTTATATACACGTTTCTGGATTCCAAGTCCTCGCGAGGCGAAGCACTGCTCGCGAGGCGAATTATGCGAAAGGTCTGCAACTCTTGGTCTTCTCGCCAGGCGAACTCTTCAGCTTCCAAACTGTAACGCCCGTGACCTTCAACCTGCCCAAACCGTGATGGCTTCTGGTCTTCCAAGACTCGCGAGGCGAATGGATGCTCGCGAGGCGAACTCTTCAACTTCAAAACTGCCACGGCCATGACCTTCAACACGGGCAAGCCGTGATCGTCTCTGACTTTTTCAGGGTTGCAATACTCGCGGGGCGAGACATTCTTCGCGGGGCGAGTGGCTCCAGATTTATTTTATTTGATTTTATTAACCTGAAAAACAGAAAATAAAAGTAAATACTTTATTCACTCTAAATCAACTAAATTAACCTAAAAACACTTTACAGACTCAAAATATTACTTAAGGACAATCAAGTCTAATTTGGGTGAAAATGATATAAAATTAGCACAAAGCCAAGGTCTTTACTAGTTATAAAACCAGTCAACTAGAGGCTCATCAAAATACCCCAAACTTAAACTTTGCTTGTCCCCAAGCAAACTACACTCAAAAACTTAAAAAGACTCAAGACCTGGCAAGCTCAAAAGATTCAATCAACTTCCGCACAGATTTCAAGCAATTTATCAAAATATTTTTTTCAATGTTCCCCCTTTCAAGCAAAGTAATCCCCACAATCATTTATTCTAAACAATTGAGAGTTTTATAATTCAAACATTCATTAATCAAAGCAGGGAGTCTAAGTCACACACAAGAGGGAGATCACCAAATCCAAACAGCTGCCTTCCTCATAAGGGAAATTTGTGTTCACTCATTCGCTCAGTTTGTGTCAGGCTATTAACATTGCACTCAGTTTCACTTTTAAGAGCACTTCCCATAAAATTGATTTTCATCTCAAAATGATTCCCACAGAAGACATGCAAGCAACATCAACAGGTCTTTTATGGGTTGTAATGGGGCCTGGCTAAGGGTAGGATATACAAAGGAACTAGGCTGAAGACCCTAGGAACTAAGAGAGCATGAAACATTTTTACACTTTGAAATTCACTCAAGTTCCTTTTTCATTTTTTCATTTTGCTTTGGGTGACTACAGCCTTTTATTTCTTTTTGGCATTTTTGCACTTTTAATTTTTTTTTTCTTTTTTTCTTTTCTTTTTTTCTTTTTCTTTTTTTTTCACAATTTTTTTTTCTTTACAAAATTTTTTTCTCAATCCCAAACAACATGTTACACCTTGCAGCCACCCCAAACTTTAGTTTCTTGCACCCATTCTAAGATTACATGCTCTCCTAATCCTAAGATCGGGTTAACATGGTTTTCCAGATTTTTTGGGCTTATAACATTAGGTTATCAAGAATTAACAGGCTAATAGGCTCAATGGGGCTAACTAGGGAACATGCATTAGGAATTGGTTATTTTTAGGCTAAGTAGCTTATTTACAAAGAAAATGCCTAAATCATCTGCAGCAAACACATAATCATGCAAACCAAAAAGAGATTCAATCAAATTCAGGAAAGTGCAATCAAAAAGTGATTCTCACACAGTTTAAAACATGTTGGAGGCTCAAAACCTCACCTGGACATTTTTTTTTTGCAAATTATTTGAAAGAGATTCTATCCCTAGTGTGTGCTTCCTATCACCCCAAACTTATCATAAATCATGTCATCATAACAAAATCCCAAAGTTCAGTTTTCAATCATCTGGGGATCACATTTTCAAAAATTTTCCAAATCTTAGGGGTAAACAGTCAATACATATCATGCAATCATCTATGCAAAAATTAATCAAATCCAATAAACTTGCCAATACTAGACTTAACACAACTCCTGAGCTTCTCAAATTATTCAGGAGCTTTATTGGAAACAAAACAGAAATAAAGCAAAGAAAAATTAAAAGAAAATTAAAAGAGCAAGGTAAAGAAAAACTCATTGAGGGGCGGTTCCACCGGGATCCCATTGCTTGTAACATAAGTCCCACATGGTAGCCAAAGGGTTCATTCCATGCTTCCCTAACTTGCAGCCTTTATACGGAAGTGGGTGCTTGACAATCATAGTAACCTCGCCCAGTGCGGCGGACTTTTCACTTCCTCTGGGGTCACAGATGACCTCTTTCTCAACAAAATCTTCCCAATAAAAGTGGGGCTCAACCTCTTGGACTGGCCATGGTGCAAATTCCAAGGGTTTAAACTCCATCACTGGTTCCTCAGGGGGAGGTAGTTGCTCAATGGTTAGTGTATTTGGAACTTCGGCTGAACAATCGGTATCACTCTCACTATCATCCTGCAAAATAGAGTCAAGAAACTGGCCACAAACAGCACACGGGTTAGTGTCAGTACAGTTAGTACATGTAGTAAAAGAAACTGAGTTAGTAAAGGTCTGATTGTCTGGACTTTCTGCACACGGTTCATCCACCCCATCACTTTCAACACCTGCATCTAAAACCAAAGATTCTTCTTTATCCTCAAGCACGGTGGAGCGAATGTTCTCCTGATCCTCCTGATGCTCATTTCCTATATGATCATGGCCCTCAACCTCATCTGTCTCCTGTTCCATATGGATGCTTTGCTTAACATACCTTTCAAAATAACATTCTACACACAAAGCAGTGCCAGAACAATAACAATCATCAGGATCAGGGGATTCAACACATAATTCATCATCAACAGAAACATTATCAAAATCATCATCAGAAATATTTTCAAGAATGACTTGTGAATCTTTATGTTCTTCAATGGGCTGTGGAGTTAGCATTGCAGCTGAGTTGGCGGTAACTTGATCAATTAGAGCCCACAACTTCCGAGATTCAGCTTGGTCCCTCTGGTATTGAGCCTCCAACTTCTGTTGAAATTCAAGATTGTATGCTTCCGTCATCCGTTGAAATTCAAGATCTTGTTGTGCCATCCGTTGATTGTTCTCTTCCATTTGTTGTAGAATTGAAGCAATCTCTTCCAAGGTGCTCTGTGAAGGTTCGGAAGGTGCAGAGGTGGTCACTTGGCTAGGATAGTATGGTGGTGGCTCACTAAAATTAGGATAATACATGCAAGGTGGTGGTTCATAATAAACATTAGGCAAATATCCATACATGTAATTATCCATGGCAATCAAACATCCAGACAAAGCAGACAGAACTAATTAGCGAATTTTTTTTTTCCTGCTAATAACAACAAACCAGAGTCCCCGGCAACGGCGCCAAATTTTGACCGCGCTGTCGCCACGCGCCAAAAAGAACGAGCGTTTACAAAAATAATGTAGTATAGAGCGACAACTCGGATATCGTCTCTCAAGGACTCTTTAGTTGTTGTTATTATTAACAGAAAACCAAAAGTTAGTTTTTGGGGGTTTTGGATTGAGATAAAATAAAGAAAACAAAATAAAAACAGATTAAGAAAACAAGAAGTTAAAAGGGAATAGCAAATAAACTAAAGACGATTAACCTACTGTTCTTGGTTTCCCACTATCATTGGTTCAAATAAATCCAAGCCCTAAGCAGATTCTAATCCCCTTTCAGTTGTAGCAACAATTAACAAACGAAATTGATACTACGGATACATGTTCCTATTCCCGAATTAAACAAACGGGGTTAAGCCCTCATGAACTAAACGAACATGAATGAACACATGCGAATTAAACAAACGCGATTAAGTATAGGAACATAGCATCACTGAAATGAATCGACACTACACTACACACTCCTGAATTAAACAAACAGAAATGCATAACATAGTATTGAAAAGAGAAAAGGAATTGGAGACAGGAAATACAAGAACCTCAAGTGTAATTAAAACCAATCACAGTAGATTAATCTAGGAGATTAGTTCTCCATAACAAAAGAAAACAATAAACTAAGAAAAACAAAAGACTAACAAGCTCAGAAACTAGCCAAAACTGGCTAATTCTAACCACCTCTTCAGTTCTGCCTAAGACTACTTATATACACGTTTCTGGAATCCAAGTCCTCGCGAGGCGAAGCACTGCTCGCGAGGCGAATTATGCGAAAGGTCTGCAACTCTTGGTCTTCTCGCGAGGCTAGCATATCTTCGCGAGGCGAACTCTTCAGCTTCCAAACTGTAACGCCCGTGACCTTCAACCTGCCCAAACCGTGATGGCTTCTGGTCTTCCAAGACTCGCGAGGCGAAGGGATGCTCGCGAGGCGAACTCTTCAACTTCAAAACTGCCACGGCCATGACCTTCAACACGGGCAAGCCGTGATCGTCTCTGACTTTTTCAGGGTTGCAATACTCGCGGGGCGAGACATTCTTCGCGGGGCGAGCGGCTCCAGATTTATTTTATTTGATTTTATTAACCTGAAAAACAGAAAATAAAAGTAAATACTTTATTCACTCTAAATCAACTAAATTAACCTAAAAACACTTTACAGACTCAAAATATTACTTAAAGACAATCAAGTCTAATTTGGGTGAAAATGATATAAAATTAGCACAAAGCCAAGGTCTTTACTAGTTATAAAACCAGTCAACTAGAGGCTCATCAGTCGCCTAACATTGAAAGATGTGAGACATGTTCCTGACATGGGTCTCAATCTAATATCCACAGGCCTACTAGATGAAGAAGGCTATACTAATGTGTTTGGAGATAGGAAATGGAAGCTAACACAAAGTTCATTGGTGATAGCCCGAGGCAAGAAAGTAAGCACTCTTTATGTGATAGAAGCCAAAGTCAATAATGGGTGTGTTAATGCTCTCGGAGAAGACTCCTCGGTTGAGCTATGGCATAAACGGCTCGGACATATGAGTGAGAAGGGACTTCAAATTCTATCCAAAAGAGATACACTGGCAGGTGTGAAAGGATCGAAAATGTCACTTAAGCCATGTACTCATTGCTTGGCTGGGAAGCAACATAGAGCTTCATTCAGCTACAAGGCCCCACATAGAAGACCCAATGTTTTAGATTTGGTACATTCTGATGTTTGTGGTCCAATGGCAACTAGTACTCATGGAGGTGCAAGATATTTTGTTACCTTTATTGATGACCATTCCAGGAAGGTTTGGGCGTATGCCATCAAAACAAAAGATCAGGTGTTTGTAGTATTCAAACAGTTTCATGCTAGTATTGAGCGAGAAACTGGTAAAAAGTTAAAGTGTGTTCGCACAGACAACGGACGAGAATTTATGGGAGCTTTCAGACATTACTGCATGTGTAATGGAATCCGGCATGAACGATCTGTTCCAAAGACGCCTCAGCACAATGGAGTGGCTGAGAGGATGAACAGAACTATTGTTGAAAGAGTAAGAACGTTGTTATCTCATGCCAAGTTACCAAGAGCTTTTGGGGTGAGGCTCTGATGACTGCAGTTGATTTGATCAACTTATCCCCTTCAGCTCCGTTGAATGGTGATGTTCCAAACAAGTTTTGGATAGGTAAAGATGTATCCTACAACCATTTGAAGGTGTTCGGTTGTAGAGCATTTGTTCATATTCCAAAAGATGAGAGGTCAAAACTCGACTCCAAGTCGAAGTAATGCATCTTCTTGGGGTATGGAAATGAAGAATTTGGGTATCGGCTATGGGATCCTGTTGATAAAAAGATTATTAGAAGCAGAGATGTTATCTTCTTTGAAGACCAGAATATTGAAGACATTCAGAAAGGTGTTAATCCTATTAGTTCTAGAGAACATCCAATCAATTTGGATCCAGTTCCTCTTCCAGAGAATTAACGGGGAGATGCAATAGAAGATGTTGGAGATGCAGAAAATGATCCTCCAATTGATAACGATCCAAATGAAGAAGTAGCTGATGGTAACAGGAACGGTGGTATCGATGATGATATGGCTGAAGACTATGAGGAAGAAGAACAATATATTCAAGAGCCCCAGTTAAGAAGGTCGGTCAGGATGCCTAAACCACAAACCAAATATCCTGCAACGGAGTATGTGCTACTCACTGATGGGGGAGAACCAGAGTCTTATGAAGAGTCTATGATGGATGACCACAAGGGAGAATGGTTGAAAGCCATGCAAGAAGAAATGCAATCCTTGCATGAGAACAAGACTTATGAGTTGGTAGAGTTACAAAACGGTAAAAGAGCACTCAAAAACAAATGGGTGTACAAGTTGAAGAGTGAGGAGAATAGCTCACGACCTAGGTACAAGGCGAGGTTAGTCGTGAAAGGCTTCAGTCAGAAGAAGGGCATTGACTTTGAAGAGATTTTTTCACCCGTGGTAAAGATGTCATCAATTAGGGTGGTGCTTGGTTTGGCTGCAAGTTTGAATCTAGACGTGGAGCAGTTAGATGTGAAAACTGCATTTCTTCATGGCGATTTAAAAGAAGAAATTTACATGGATCAACTAGAGGGATTCAAAGTCAAAGGCAAAGAAGATTTAGTATGTCAGCTGAAAAAGAGTTTATATGGACTTAAGCAGGCACCACGTTAATGGTACAAGAAGTTTGATTCCTTCATGATTGAGCATGGATACCAAAGGACTACTTCCGATCATTGTGTCTTTGTTAAGAGGTTTGTTGATGGTGAGTTCATCATACTACTTTTGTATGTTGATGATATGTTGATCGTAGGACAAAATGGTGACAAGATTAGCAAGTTGAAGAAGGAAATGAAGAAGTCATTTGATATGAAAGACTTGGGACCCGCGAAGCATATTCTTGGTATGTCCATCCGTCGTGATCGGAAGGAACAGAAGCTGTGGTTATCACAAGAAAAATATATCGAGAAGGTATTGGAGCGGTTTCACATGGAGAAAGCAAAGCCAGTTGCTACTCCACTTGCTAGTCACTTTATGCTAAGCTCAAAGCAAAGTACTACAAGTGAAATTGAAAAGGAGGAGATGTGCAAGGTGCCATATGCCTCAGCTGTTGGAAGCTTAATGTATGCAATGGTGTGCACACGACCGGACATAACACACGCAGTTGGTGTTGTAAGCGGATTCTTGGCTAAACCAGGAAAAGAGCATTGGAATGCTGTCAAGTGGATTTTAAGATATCTCAGAGGAACTTCCAAAATGAGTTTATGTTTTGGAAGTAGAAGAATGAATCCGGTTGGCTACACAGATGCAGACATGGCAGGAGATATTGATTCAAGGAAATCTACTTCTGGATTCCTGATTACATTTTCAGGGGGAGCAGTATCGTGGCAGTCGAAGTTACAAAAATGTGTTGCTTTGTCTACTACAGAGGCATAGTTCATTGCAATAACAGAAGCTTGCAAAGAAATGCTATGGATGAAGCGATTCTTGCATGAGTTAGGGCAAGAACAACGTATATCGTCATGCATTGTGGACAATGTCAGTGCTATACACTTGAGCAAGAATTCGAGTTTTCACTCGAGGTCAAAGCATATTGATGTGAGATATCACTCGATACGTGATATATTGGAATCCAAGTAATTACAGCTTGAGAAAATCCATACTGGTGACAACAGCTCAGATATGATGACCAAGTCCTTACCTAAGGACAAGTACGAGTTTTGCAGAAGAGCGGCTGGATTGCTGGAGCCCTCCACCTAAATCGGAAGGGGGAGATTGATGGGTTTTCCTCTTTAGGAGGAGAGAAAAGGAAGGAGAGATAAATACATAAAATAGCAAATGGAAAGAAAGAAGGTATGGGAGATTTGTAAGGAACTTAATGAATGAGAGAAGGAGAAAAACTCTCCTTGAATTGAGGCCATATATTTTATTACGCATGTTGGCTATAAAAGTCATGCATGTTTTTCATTTCTATTCAATCCAGAAGAAAACAAAAGAAAACCAAAACTTTGAGAGTTTTGAGAGAGAGAGCCTCATTATACATGAGAGAAAAATCATTTTGAGAGAAAATCAAAAGAGAGTTTAGCCACCAATATTTTTTGTGAGATTATTATTACAACTTTTGTAATCCCATTAATTTATAATGGAAGATGTTTTTGTTGTCTCTTTGTGATTATACATATTGTGGGAAAAGTATGATCCTGGGATAATCAATTATCCGTTGGCATTCTATTAGGTGTTTTTATTTGCTATCTTTCCCAACAAGTTTAATATATATATATTCTCAAAAAAAATGTGTCTAAACCCAACTTCCTAATTGCTTAATTCCAAACCATGTACCAATTTCCGATCAGAAACTAAGAAGCATATGTATGTACTTAGGCTGACTTTGAATATGTTTGATTAATTTATATTATGTTAAGTTGTTAATTATATGAGTTTAGTTGATGTAAAGTTTTTTATATTATTAACAAATTAGAAATTATGTTATGAGTGATTTTTAAGATAGTTGATATAAAAGTCAAGTATTTTTAATAACGTGTAAATTTCTAATTTATAAATAGTGTAATTTTTATATATATTAACAGTATACACCAATTAAATTCTAATTATATATCAAATTTATTTCATATAATTTGCTTCTATATGCTAATTAATTTTTTATTGTTATTTCATCTTATGAATGTTTGTTCATGACCTCCTTATAAGAAATCATGACTGCGTCTCTGCTAGAACTGTTAGCCAAGATACACATCTGATACGCTGCAACTATTATGTGTATAGTTAACTTTGATTTTAGGATAAAAGGCATTGGTCCCCGCGACTCACTTTTGATCCATAAAAATAAATTAACTACTTAATCTCTCAAATTTTTAAACCAAATGCATGACATATTAGTCCTACTTTTATTTTCAATATTCATTTATTTATTTATGTATCCCATTAATCATATTATATAAGACAAATTTCTATCATTAAAAATAAATAAAAAGTGAGGAAAAAACATACACAATTTTAAGATATCTTTCATTTTTTTTTTACAGTGAAAATTTGTCGGAGTCAGTCAGAAAGAATGGTTATGGAGACACACACGTAACATACGGAAGTGAAAGGAGGACCCACGTGTGTAAATTTGAGAGATAAGTGATTAATAATTGGACCTTTAGTCTTGATTTAAAGTCAACAGTTGAATTCTGTATATAGATCCTTTTACAATGTACAGAAATGAGAGTGACGGGTGTGACAACACGAGTTCGGGTGGACAACGGGCAGGTTCGGTCAATTTCTGGCCAAAAAATCCAACCCGAGAAAAATCGAAACTCTAACTATCTAGCCCATTCCCGACCGTTTGAAGCCTCAGATTAATCGGGTCGGTTGAGCGGCGGGTTTGCACGGTTCAAATACAAAAAATGAGTAGAGGAAGAGTAGAAGACACAACAAGCAAACAACAACAAATCCATGATAAAAAACAAATCCAGAAGAGAAAATAATAAATATGAAGATCTGAGTGATGAAAAAGGCTAGAATAAATTGTTTATACGGATCAGAGACAAAATCAAATAACTCGAAAGAAAAAAAATAAAAATATTCAAGAAAATACAGATCTGAAACCCAACGTTGATGGCGAGGCGAGGTGAGGGAGCTTCGACGGCGAGGCGTGGGAGCTTCGACGGAGAAGGGAGGGAGACGCAGGACGAGACGGGGGAGAGATGTAGGCCGAGGAGGAAGCTGCTATGGCGGATCTGTGTTCTCGCAACTCGCAAGGTGGAGCCGGATGGAGGGAAAGGAGAGAGGCGGAGAGGACGAGTACAGAGCGACGGTCGTGATGATGAATAGTAATGCGCCGGTCGCGGATGGTGGCGGCGAGGAGTCTGCTAGCCGGAGAAGGAGATGTGAGGATGAGGGCGAAGAGAAGAAGAAAGGTTTTTTCTTCCTTGTGTCCTTGTGAAGTCTGATTGTGAGAAATGAAGTTTCTAGGCCTAGTGTGGGTACTGGGTAGTGCGTAGAATAAAAGGTATAGGGTATGTGATGAGTTTCTTGTGCAGTGTGATGTTTCTTGTAAAATGTGTTATCACATTAATTAATTAAATTGACTGACTGGACTGCCCTGGTTAATGAAATGGACAAAAAATCATGTATATGAGATGTATAATCGGTCCGTTTGGGTATCAATGGAGAAAAAAGTTCAGACAGACCCGCACCCGACCGTTTACATATACATCAAACCGAAATTTCCATCCGTTTGATCCATTGATCCGACTCAATCCAACCCATCCATCCATTTTTTGTTCCAGTTTTATTGGGGTCGGATCTCGATTTCCTGTCCTACTCCTACCCTAAACGTTAGTACATAGCTAGTTCTTGCTTAAAAAAATGGACGACTACAACTTACACAAACTATTTTTTTTTTAGGTAAGGTGATCCAGTATCACCGTAATTTATTGATAAAAGAAAGAGTAAAAAAAACTTACACAAACTAATTCTTTAAAAATATTAAAAAAAAAAAGGTCAGAATTGTCCTGCCATGAATGTTGAAATTAAGTTCATCCCCCTCCATTGGTAACGTGATAAATGTTTTTTTTTTTTGGCATATGGCGGTGGAAAAGATGCTTTTGAATTCTATTTCTTTTTAGTCTATGTACTTAGAAGAGATGATATAGCAATTTGAATTTTCTTTGGATGCCGGTAGGAGGGTTCAAAAAGGAGATATAGGTGGCGTTTGAAAGAACTTATTTAAGTTCATTTTGACTTATCTGATGATATAAGTTCTTATGCAGTGTGTTTGGCAGAGCTTATAAAAATAACTTATGTCATCCCATAAGGAGTTTTTGACTTATTTTCATAAGTCACCGGGAGAAGCTTATGGAATTATCACAAGAGCTTATGCACTAAATACCCTCTCCGTGTTTTTCACTATTCGAATCCTCTCATGCCCTTTCTTTCTTTAAGCGCTTATGGCATAAGCTCTCATTCGATAAGGTCTTATGTGATAAACTCTTAATTAAGTTGTTCACCCAAACACACCCATAGTATATTGGCATATTGCTAAATGAGATACCAACAAAGACAATACTTTAATTGATAAATTGTTTTGAACCATTTTATCTAAAAAAAATTATTTATAAATCGAGTTCTTTATTTAAAAAGCCCTAACATATAAGTTGAATAAATTTATTTGGAAATTTATAAATGCAAAATGATTTAATTTTAAAATAGTTTTATTTAAAAGTTTATAAAGTAAGAATTAATTCAATTTAATATTTGTTCTGTTTATTTATTATAATTTAACTCTAAATGTTTAGGGTCCGTTTGGTGGTCAGGATAAGAGAGACAGAATATAATAAACTATCATATCATGTCTGAAACTATTGTTTGGTGAGCCAGCAAGATAGGATAAATCAATCCTGTCACCTATCATATCTTGTCCATATAGTTAAAATTCTATCCTGAGGGGAGAGCTGGGTTAGAATCTAACAATATAGGATAAGGTGATTTATAGTATAATAAAGTATAAAATATTTTATTATGAAATAATTAAAGTATACTAAAATATAATATGTTACCAAAAAAGATATAATAAAAAATAAAATAATAAAATATTGATAATTAATTGAAAAAATTGTTTTTATTTTGTCACAAGGATAATTTTGTTACTTCACATTAATTTAAAAAACTGAAAAATAAATAAATATTCTGATAATTTAACTATATGTAAAGTAAAAACTAAAAATAAATATTTAAAATTATAACAAAATTAATTTAAGTTAAAAAATATTTTAAAATTTTAAAATATTATATGTAATTTTATCACAAGGACAATTTTGTCTTTTTATATAATCTTAAAAAATAAAAAATTATAAAAAACTAAAATCTAATAAAATATGAAAATATTGAGAACAAAAAGGAAAATTTTAAAATTCGTACTAAAATTACAATGCTATCCAGTTGGTTATCTGGTGGACACCAAACGTCAGATAGGATAACAAGATAGGATAACAGCTTATCCTGCTCATATCATATCCTACTTCTATCATGCTCTCTTTTATCCCGACCACCAAACGATCCCTTAAACTATTAACTCAGATAAATTCTATTCGTAAATATAAAAAAACTTTAGTTTTTACTAAAATTCAAGAAAAATGATAAATTGACACAGAATTTGGGACAACATACGGTACACCGTATGAACAGTCTTAGACAAGATGCAGATCTTTGTAGGCACTGCTTTGTCTTGACAGTAGCACTTTTTTTTTAAATTTTTTTTTTTTTTGTAAATAAATTTTTTGATTAAGTATGTGTCAATATCTGGTGAACGGGGTACAAATATCTGGTGAATGCCTTCAAATATGTGGTGAATGCCCATACTAAAACCAAGTTTTGGATGCCTTAGATTATCTGGTGAACGTAGTTCAATTATCTGGTGAATGCCTTCAAATATGTGGTGAATGCTCATACTAAAACCAAGTTTTGGATGTCTTAGAGTATCTGGTGAATGTAGTTCAATTATCTGGTGAATGCCTTCGAATATCCGGTGAATGCCCATACTAAAACCGAGTTTTGGATACCTTAGATTATCTGGTGAACGTAGTTCACTTATCCGGTGAATGCCTTCGAATATGTGGTGAATGCCTATACTAAATTAGCTTGTGGATGCCTTATATTATCTGGTGAACGTAGTTCAATTATCTGGTGAATGCCTTCAAATATGTGGTGAATGCCCATACTTAATCAAAAAAATTATTTACAAAAAAAAATTAAATTAAAAAAAAAAAAGTTGCGCTTCTGATCAAGATACAGCAGTCTGACTTCTGATCTTGTCATCTGATGATCGTTCATTCATCTGATGTACGTATGTTGTCTGGCAAAATGTGTCAAATTAGCTAACCTGAAAATTCAATGAATTCCCTTCTACCGTAGGCCAATTACAGAGAGTACTTCAATGATTTAAAATTTAGAAAATTGATTTATTGAACTTGTTAAATTCTGCAATTCATGCACGTACACTATGGGTTAACTTTATAAAGCTACGAACACAGCTACTTTTGTTGGTTGCACATATTGAATTTGTGGTAAAGGAACTCGATTCGAATTCCGTTGGAGATAGATGAAGAATCTTAATTATGATTAAAAACTCAAACAGATATTCATTTCATAACGGGTTCAAAAGATCCAAACCAAGGGATACTCCATGGAGCCACAAGACAACCAAAGACTCAAATTCCGGCCGTTTTCAACAATTTTTTTTAATATAGAATTGCTTGATACATTTAAGGAGTCAAATAATACAGTTTTTTAACATGAGAAATTTTATTTTTAGTTTTTTATAATTGCGTATGTGTGTGGAGATCATGTATAATTTAGCTTTTCTTTTTTGATAATTTCAATTACAATATGCAAAAGTAAAAAAAAAAATGTGTACTACAAAAAGAAAATAGCAATATTCATAAAAATATTAATTTTAATTGTAGAAATAATAACATTCATTCAACTAAATGTGTTTTTTTGGTTACCAAAAAAAAAATGTTTTTATTGAATACAATCAATTAAATTTTTAAAAAATATAAAATAACTTTAGTAAGTATTTATTTTGTCGTCTTTTTAATCATTATTGTAGTAACTATATATACACTTATGTTTTTTGAACACCTGAATTTGGACACTTATATAAACACCGTACATTGATGTAAGTGTGGATAAGATGAAAATGTATCGTATTTCGAAATAGATTAGATATACTATATATAATTGTTGAGTATGGGTGTCACTTAAGATATCGATAATAGCTGTACAAATAGCATAAATCATATATATAAGAATCTAATTGATTTTACAAGATGAAAAAACCTTCTAGCGTCACTTTTCAGATTCAATTGTTCATAGTTAATGCAGTTCAAAATTATATTTAATAATATATGTGTTGAATTTATTTAAAAGGTATACATATAGTAAATAAATAACTCACTAATCATTCAGTGAAGCACCGGATGGTTATTGCAAGTCACTACATGATTAATGAGTTTTCCATATACCACATGTTTACCCATAAGCTAAGTTATATATCATTAACTACACAATATTAACTTGCATTAATCATTGGCAAAAAATTGTCCAGAAAGTAGTCCCAACAAATAATTTCTCTGTTGAAGTTTTCTCATTTTGTCTAGACATGGTACCAGTCCCTAAAAGACAGCCTCCACCGTCCCCTATTAAGTTTTAGTTCAAGGTGCCAAAGAAAAATTTGACACCTATGATCTCACTATTACCAATAATAATTTTTAGTTATATATATCTGCATGAACACTTTTGGTCATTATCAAACCAATCAAGTTCAAATTTCCTCCTCCTTTTTCCTGCTTTCATATATAGCATAGCTTCTTAGGAACTAGGAAGCCCACAAAATGGAAGGGGATCCAAAGCAGAAGCTGCTAAGCAGTGAGGAAACATCAGAAGAAGAAGAGGGGTTGTCATTAGTGAAAAGGGTATGGCAAGAGAGCAAGGTGATGTGGGTAGTGGCAGCTCCAGCCATATTCACCAGAGCATCCACTTTTGGGATCAATGTTATAAGCCAAGCTTTTGTTGGCCATATTGGCTCTAGGGAATTGGCTGCTTTTGCTCTTGTTTTCACTGTTCTCATCAGATTTGCCAATGGTATTCTGGTACGTTTTTCACTAATTTCTCATTTTCTATAATTTTTTTTCAAGCTTTTAAATTGCGGTTATGGTTATGGTTGCAATTGCGTCCGTTATTACGGATAATTTCTGGAAAATGTGACTGATGCAGCTTTAATTGTGGTTATGGTTTCGGAGACTACTAAAACCATAACTTTAGGCCTCCATTATGATTGTGGACCCTCATTTAAAGCCCTGCATTTTTTATTTAATGGGTTAAAAAGAAACGTTTTTTGAGTACCCACTTCTGAAGGGTGCATCCTCTTGTGATATGCAGAATGTGTTGTTTTACTCTTCTTTTGTCTATATGTTCGGATAATGATGCCCATGAATTTACATTTTATTCTGTTTGGTATTTTGAAGATTTCAAACAAGTTCTTATGCAGTTTTGCCTAAAATAAAGCAGAGACAAGCCAACATGTTTTACTACAAGTAGAAGGGGTTTGAATCCCTAATTTCCTGCCTTAGATTCATGGGTATGAAAACAATAATCTTCCTTTAGACGTCAAACTATACTGAGAGATTAGTCTCTTGCTTATCGAACGAAAGAAGATACTCCAAAAAAATTGAGAAACCTCTGTCATCAATTAAAAAATTGAAGATCTTCAAACTTTTTTTGAAAAAAATAATGTCTTGGAAGTTGGATGACTAAAAAAGAATATTTAATTTGAACAGAATTGGAGCTTCTGTGTTTTAAAAGTGATTCTCTCCAAATGAATTTTGTGGCATCTTTCTTGATGTCTTTATTGGAAGTGAGGACTGGCGTCCCTCAAGGATAGGACAAACGGACATACCATCTATGAGTAAATCCTGTGGGCAACCAAAACAGTTGAGATCTAAGAGTAGGATGTGCACACTCATGGCATGAGTTCACCATCGCTTCAAATCTTTCAACACAGTTCATAAAAAAGAATATTATGTGTATAGAACTGTTAGCCAAGATACACATCTGATATGCTACAACTGTTATGTGTATAGTTAACTTTGATTTTAGAATAAAAAGCTCAAATTGATTCCTCGAGAATTTAGGGGATTCATTTTTGCCCCTAAAAAATAAATTAATCATTTAATCTCTCAAATTTACAAACGCATAATACATTAATCCCTACTTTCACTTTTAATGTTAATTTATTTATCTATGTATCCCATTAACCATACTATATGACTCGTTAGTGGCCCTGTATAACCTATGATAAATTTCTACCATGAAAAATGAATAAAAAGTTGGGAAAAAATATGCACAATTTTTAGGTATCTGGTTTTTAAATTTAGCATGCTTTTCTACTTTTGTTTATTTTTTCACGACAAAAATTTGTATACACATGACCAGTAATGAGTCAGGAAGAATTAATTAACAAGACACACATGTAACATTTGAAAGTGAAAGGATGGACTAATATGTGACACGTCTGTGAATTTGTGAGATAAGTGATTAATAATTAGGCCCTTAGTCTTGATTTTAAGTAAGCAGTTGAATTCTATATATAAATCATTGTACAATGTGTAGAAATGAGTGACGGCTGTGACAACAAGAGTAGGGGTGGACGGGCGGGTTTTGTCGGTTTCTGGCAGAAAAAATCCAACCCGAGGAAAACGGAAACTCTAACTACCTAGCCCATTCCCAACCGTTTGAAGCCTTGGATTAATCGGGTCGGTTGGGCGGCGGGTTCACGGGAGGGTTTGCACGGTTCAAATACAACAAATGAGTAAAGGAAGAGTAGAAGACAGAACAAGTAAACAACAACAAATCCATGATAAAAAAACAAATCCAGAAGAGAAAATAATAAATATGAAGATCTGAGTGCTGAAAAAGGCTACAATAAATTGTTTATACAGATCAGAGACAAAATCAAATAACTCGAAAGAAAAAAATTAAAAATATTCAAGAAAATACAGATCTGAAACCCAGCGTCGATGGCGAGGTGAGGCGAGGCGAGGGAGCGTCGACGGCGAGGCGTGGGAGCTTCGACGGAGACGGGAGGGAGACGCAGGACGAGACGGGGGAGAGATGTAGGCCGAGGAGGAAGTTGCGATGGCGGATCTGTGTTCTCGCAACTCGCAAGGTGGAGCCGGATGGAGGGAAAGGAGAGATGCGGAGAGGATGAGTACAGAGCGGCGATCGTGATGATGAATGGTGATGCGCCGGTCGCGGACGGTGGCGGCGAGGAGTCTGCTTGCCGGAGAAGGAGATGTGAGAATGAGAGTGAAGAGAAGAAGAAAGGTTTTTTCTTTCTTGTGTCCTTGTGAAGTCTGAGTGTGAGAAATGAAGTTTCTAGGCTAGTGTGGGTACTGGGTAGTGCGTAGAATAAAGGGTATGGGATGAGTTTCTTGTGCAGTGTGATGTTTCTTGTAAAATGTGTTACCACATTAATTAATAAAATTGACTGACTTGACTGACCAGCCTTGGGTATCGACGGAGAAAAAAATTCAGACCTGCACCCGATCGCTTACACACATCAAACCGAAATTTCCATCCGTTTGATCCGACCCACCCATTCATTGTTTTTTTTTTGGTTTTGTTGGGGTCGGGTCTCGGTTTCCTATACAGCCCTAAACACGAGTACATAGCTAGTTCTCGCGCATAAAAAAATGGGTGACTACAACTTACACAAACTTATTTTTAGACAAGATGATCCTATTTATTGATAAAAAAAAGTAAAAAAAAATTACACAAACTAATTCTTCAAAAATATAAAAATAAAAGGTCAAAATTGTCATGCCCTGAATGTTGAAATTAAGTTCATCCCCCTCCATTGGTAACGTGATAAATGTTTTATTTTTTTTTGTTTTCTTTTGTTGGCATATGGCAGTGGAAAAGATGTTTTTGAATTCTATTTCTTTTTAGTCTATGTACTTAGAAGAGATGATATAACAATTTGAATTTTCTTTGGATGCCGGTAGGAGAGTTGAAAAAGGAGATATAGTATATTGGCATATTGCTAAATGAGATACCAACAAAGACAATAATTTAATTGATAAATTGTTTTGAACCATTTTATCTAAAAAAATATATTTATAAATCGAGTTCTTTATTTAAAAAGCCCTAACATATAAGTTGAATAAATTTATTTGGAAATTTATAAATGCAAAATGATTTAATTCTAAAATAGTTTTAATTAAAAGTTTATAAAGTAAGAATTAATTCAATTTAATATTTATTCTGTTTATTTATTATAATTTAACACTAAATGTTTAAACTATTAACTCAGATAAATTTTATTCGTAAATAAAAAAAAACTTTAGTTTTTACTAAAATTCAATGAGTTCCCTTCTATCGTAGGCCAATTACAGAGACTTCTTCAATGATTTAAAATTTAGAAACTTGATTTATTGAACTTGTTAAATTCTGCGATTCATGCACGTACACTATGGGTTAACTCTGTAAAACTACAACACAGCTTTTTTTTTTTGTTGCACATACCGAACTTGTGGTAGATGAACTCAATTCGAATTGGGAATGGGTGAAGAACCTTAATTATGATTAAAAACAGTAGATCTAAAGGATCCAAACTTATGGATACTTCATGGAGCTACTAGGGAACCAAAGACTCAAATTCCACAGCTTTCAACAATTTTTTTTAATATAAAATTGCATGATTTGATACATTTAAGGAGTCAAATAATACGGTTTTTTAACATAAGAAATTTTAGTTTTAGTTTTTTGCAATTGTCGTATGTGTGTGGAGATCATGTATAATTTAGCTTTTCTTTTTTGATAATTTCAATTACAATATGCAAAAGTAAAAAAAAAATGTGTACTACAAAAAGAAAATAGCAAAATTCATAAAAATATTAATTTTAATTGTAGAAATAATAACATTCATTCAACTAAATGTGTTTTTTTTTGGGTTACCAAAAAAAACTAAACATGTTTTTATTGAATACAATCAATTAAATTTTTTAAAAATATAAAATAACTTTAGTAAGTATTTATTTTGTCGTCTTTTTAATCATTATTGTAGTAACTATATATACACTTATGTTTTTTGAACGCCTGAATTTGGACACTCATATAAACACCATACATTGATGTGAGTGTGGATCGGATGGAATTGTATCTTATTTCGAAATAGATTAGATATACTATATATAATTATTGAGTGTGGGTGTCACTTAAAGTATCCATAATAATTGTACAAATAGCATAACTCGTATATACAAGAATCTAATTGATTTTACAAGATGAAAAAACCTTCTAGCGTCACTTTCCAGATTCAATTGTTCATAGTTAATGCAGTTCAAAATTATATTTAATAATATATGTGTTGAATTTATTTAAAAGGTATACATATAGTAAATAAATAACTCACTAATCATTCAGTGAAGCACCGGATGGTTATTGCAAGTCACTACATGATTAATGAGTTTTCCATATACCACATGTTTACCCATAAGCTAAGTTATATATCATTAACTACACAATATTAACTTGCATTAATCATTGGCAAAAAATTGTCCAGAAAGTAGTCCCAACAAATAATTTCTCTGTTGAAGTTTTCTCATTTTGTCTAGATATGGTACCAGTCCCTAAAAGACAGCCTCCACCGTCCCCTATTAAGTTTTAGTTCAAGGTGCCAAAGAAAAATTTGACACCTATGATCTCACTATTACCAATAATGATTTTTAGTTATATATCTCTGCATGAACACTTTTGGTCATTATCAAACCAATCAAGTTCAAATTTCCTCCTCCTTTTTCCTGCTTTCATATATAGCATAGCTTCTTAGGAACTAGGAAGCCCACAAAATGGAAGGGGATCCAAAGCAGAAGCTGCTAAGCAGTGAGGAAACATCAGAAGAAGAAGAGGGGTTGTCATTGGTGAAAAGGGTATGGCAAGAGAGCAAGGTGATGTGGGTAGTGGCAGCTCCAGCCATATTCACCAGAGCATCCACTTTTGGGATCAATGTTATAAGCCAAGCTTTTGTTGGCCATATTGGCTCTAGGGAATTGGCTGCTTTTGCTCTTGTTTTCACTGTTCTCATCAGATTTGCCAATGGTATTCTGGTACGTTTTTCACTAATTTCTCATTTTTCCCTCATTTTTTTATGTAATGGATTAAAAAGAAAAGATTTTTGAAGAAAGTGTTTCTTTTACTCTTTCGTTGTAGTATTTGTCTATATGTTCGGAAATAACGCGCATGAGTCGGCATTTTATTCTGTTAGTATTTTAATATTTCAAACAAGATCTTATGCGGTTTTGCCTTCAAAAAAAGGAAAAAGCAGTGGCCTCTCATCTGTCTTTTAATGTATATTTATTTTAAATTATTTGGACCACGTTTGGATTTGTGTTTGGAGAAGGTGAATTTGCTTTTGGAGTGGCAAGAATGTAATTATAAATATATTTATATTCTTGTTTGAAAGACAAACTCACATTAGAGTATACAAATCGAAGATCTTGAAATTGTTTTTATTTTTATGAAAAAGGTCAACTAAAAAAGAATTTTTAATTTGAAGAGAATTTGAGCTGCTTTACTTTAATTTATTTGCTGAAATCTAATACTTATTCTCTTAAAATTAATTTTGTGGCATCCTTCTTTACGTCTTTTATATTCAATATTCATCCATAATGACTTTAGATGAGATGACACCATTGGATGTGAGGGGCGTGGTAAAGTTTGTTTAGATTTTGATAAAATTGATTTTAAAAGAATTAATTTGACATCATGTTGCAATGGTAAATGAAATTTAATGCTATCATAGTAACTCAAATTAATTGTGCTTATAAATTGACAACTGCAGAATGGTATGGCGAGTGCATTGTCAACACTTTGTGGACAAGCATATGGTGCAAATGAATATGGCATGATGGGAGTGTATCTTCAAAGATCATGGATAGTTTTATCCTCAACTGCACTCATTCTTCTTCCTGTGTTCATCTTCACCAGCCCAATTTTGACCATCTTAGGCCAAGATGAAAGCATAGCAGAAGTAGCAGGAACCATTTCTCTTTGGTCAATTCCTGTCTTGTTTGCTTATGTTGTCTCATTTACTTGCCAGACATTCCTGCAATCTCAAAGCAAGAATGTCATTATTGCATACCTGGCAGCTTTTTCAATAATCATTCATGTATTCTTGTCCTGGCTTTTGACTATAAGATTCAAGCTTGGGCTTGCTGGTGCAATGACTTCAACAATTTTGGCATATTGGATTCCTAACATTGGTCAACTTATATTTGTTACATGTGGTTGGTGTCCTGAAACTTGGAAAGGTTTCTCTTTTTTAGCATTCAAAGACCTCTGGCCAGTGGTCAAGCTTTCCCTTTCAGCTGGCATCATGTTATGGTGAGCTTTCTTCTCTACCAACTAGTGTGTTTGAATCGCCGTTGGGTTAAGTGTTCAACATCAAAGCAAATCCAATTGCCAACATGATTTTTCCGACGCCAATGACACTCTGGACCTGCGTTGGAAAATTACGTTGCTCATTGAATTTGCGTTGGCATTGAACCCAACACCAATCCAAACACACATTATGTCTCGGTAAATTTGGATTTTCCTTTTGATTGGAGTAGATAATAAACTTTTGATTATCTAGATTGTTATTATGTTATTTTTACTAGGCAAAAATGTTCATAAGCAGATATATGTTTTCCTAACTTGATGAAGCTGTTGTTTATTTTACAGTCTTGAACTCTGGTACAACACAATATTGGTTCTTTTAACAGGCAACATGGAAAATGCAGAGGTTGAAATTGATGCTCTATCTATATGGTAATTAATCCTTATGCACTGTCACATTTATCTATTGAAATTTATATGTTGTGTTTCTTTTTTATGTGGTTGGCTGTATTAGTTACATTTATGATACATTTTTTCTCTCTCGTCCTGCTAAAGATCAAATTTTATTCTTTACAGTCTCAACATCAATGGATGGGAAATGATGATATCTTTTGGTTTCATGGCTGCAGCAAGGTAATGGGCTAATGGCATTGTTGTTGATGCAGCCATTGTTTTTGTCATAATCTGCAAAAAAAATTATGAATCACACATATACAACCATTTTTTTTTTTCGTTTGTTGTATGTTTACTATGGAAAATTGACTTATCTTAATTTGCAGTGTTCGAGTGGCAAATGAACTTGGAAAAGGAAGCGCCGAAGCTGCAAAGTTCTCTATAGTTGTGACAGTGCTTACATCACTGGCCATTGGGTTCCTTCTGTTTTTATTTTTCTTATTTTTTAGAGAAAGACTTGCTTATATATTTACCTCAAATAAAGACGTGGCCAATGCTGTTGGGGATTTGTCACCTTTGTTATCATTCTCTATACTTCTGAACAGTGTTCAACCAGTACTCTCAGGTATTCTTTACAACACCTGATTCTTTTTACATGACAAAAGTGAATTACTATGTCAATAGTTTAAACTTATAACAACTATACATTGAATTTGTCATTTTCATATTTATGTATCTATTTGTATATATCATATAATTATAGATTTTCTTAAAGAATATGAGAGACATGAAATTATGTAATTTCAACAGGAGTTGCTGTGGGAGCAGGCTGGCAAAGCATTGTAGCATATGTCAACATAGGGTGTTATTACATCATAGGAATTCCTGTGGGAATTGTGCTTGGTAAAGTTACCCATTTGCAAGTCAAGGTAGGATTTTACCTACTATGTTTAATTGCAGCTCAACTTTATACTGTTTTTTCTATTGAACAAACATTTTCCTCTTCTGTAGGGAATTTGGATTGGAATGTTGTTCGGAACATTGATTCAAACTTTGGTGCTAATTATAATCACTTACAAAACTAATTGGGATGAGCAGGTATTATTTGACTTCAGATTGTTTCTTAAATGCTAAATTCCAATGCTCATACTAGTAAATTATAACTATATAATAAATTTGATGAAATCGTTATGTCATTGTGCAGGTCACCATAGCTCGTAACCGTGTTAACAGGTGGTCTAAGGTGGATGGTATAGATCAAGAAACAAAAATAAATACATCAGAGAATTAGTTTTAGTGTCACCATTTATGTCCTCTGGTATCATGGATTTGCATCCCCTAGAGTAACGGCACCAAATCTTATGTTTCTTTAATTCTGTATCCTTGGAAAAAAATTAATGCTAAGGGTTCAGTTCCTCTGCACTGGATCCTCATTCGTAGTGCTATACAGCTACACGGTTAATAGAAAATGGATAGCAATTATATGTTTATTTATTGATCATAAATCTTAAGATTAAAATTAAAGGACTTCATGCCAATATCATGTTTCATTCATGTGGTATATACCAGGGGAGGAAATGGAAGGGCTAAGCTCAATTGGAAACTATGAAGTACGGGCACACCTAGCTTCCGGGGTGTCCGAGTGTCGGACACATGTCGGACACCGACACGATCTATCATCTCAGATCCAGCTCAAACAGCTTCTGTTCTTTGCGGCTCTCATGAGGAAACAACAAATCATTTATTCCTTTGCTGCCCATTTTCAGTGCAGGTGTGGCTAAGGTGGATTGGGCATCCCTTTTTGATTCCTACTGCGATTGTAGCACATTGTACTGGCCGAAGAGTAAAACCCGGTCACCGAGCTTGGATACCCGATCCAATAAAGGTGGGAAGGATAAGATATTAATATTATCTTTAATGATCCTGATATTATCTCAAATAACCTTATCCGGTTAGAAGAGATAAATCCCTCAAATTAAGGAGATCATATCTCAAAGAAGATTTAAGAGATAAAAGGAAATAAATCCAGATCTCTTAAAGATATGGAGATCCTATTATAAAAAGAGGAGAACCCAAGAGAGAGACTCACTTTTGAACAGAGCTAGGTGAATCTCCCTTAAGTTAGAGGAACCAGCTTGACCAAGAGACTATTGAAGAGTCCTTGCTCGCTGGTATTCATCGAATACAAAATTAAGGGATTGAGATCACCGTATGGCCAAGGGTTGAACCTAGAACTACGTCTGGCTTTGATTCCCATTGGGATATGTAGGACCGGAATATAATATTCTATCAAGCCATAATCTAAAATAACCCTTGTTCTTCACTCTCGATTAAACGTTCTCCGTCTCGATTCCGGTAAGTCGGATCTTGGCAGGAACATTTGGTGCCCACCGTGGGGGCGAGGTGAAACTTTCCCCGGCCGCACCTCCAAACATCATTCTCCGTGTGAACCGCCCAACGCCATACTTGATGATCCACCTTCTCCAGCAGATACAATGTTGTCGGCATCGAATGCACACTCCGTTGTAATGATGCCTTCCTCTGGAGTTGGTTCTGTGATTCGAATTTTGGGCGTCACACGCCCCAAGTTTCCACAACACCGACTTCTGTCTCGTTTCTTTTTAGACGCCCTCAAACTTTCATCTAAGGTCTGACGCCAACGAGCACCAACCTGTGCTAGCCTCGGCGCTCCCAGAACTAGCACCACTGAGAAGTCCACACCAGATCGTGCACTCGATCGGCAAGAGGATCATCGTCGCCGTCCTGAGCTCGACCATCACGGTACATCACCAAGGAGACCAAGTCGTGACCTTCAGGTTTATTAGTGCGGAGAGTACTGCGTCTAAACCATCCTCGGATCCAGAGGAAAAATCACCTTCTAATCATCCAAAGGGTTTAACTCACAGCTGTTGGCATCCATGAATGCTCTGGAAAAGAAGTATAGAGGAAAAAAAGCTCCACTGCCTTGTTAGCGTGAAACACACCAGTGTTCGTTGAAATGATTCTCAGAAGTATATGATATACGCTTGTGGAGATTATAACCCGAGGCTTGTAGTTGTTGTGGCGGCCACCACAGCTCGGCCTCGGAGAGCTGAAGAAGATATCTTAGAGAGCTCGGCCACAGCTTGGCCTCGGAGAGCTGAAGAAGATATCTTAGAGAGATCGGCCACCACAGCTCGGCCTTGGAGCAGAAGAAGGTATCTTAGAGAGCTCGGCCATCACAGCACAGCTCGGTCTAGGAGAGCTCGACAATAGTAGCTTGAGGGAATGCCTAAATCAGAGGTCGCGAAATGCTCAGGTGATATTGTTCTTTAAATCTAGTTTAAATCTAATATGATTTGATATGTTTTGCTCTACGCCTTTGATGTTGTGTTATGTAGCATCATATCATATTATTTACATACTTGAGCAAAGTGATGTTCGGGTGATACCACTCCCAGAATCACAAATTTTGTGACTACAAAGTGCTCGACCAAATGTCCACTGCTGCCATTGACAGAGAGTGTATGCTACAATTGATTGGGTAGATGCATATTAGAGCACACCAAGTGTTCGACAAAACTCTCAGGGAAGAAAAATTCATGGTTCTTATTGATATTATTAGAATAATTATTGTCATCTAGTAGTATAACTATTAGATTCTTGACTAACATTGAAAAACTGGTTCCCACTAACTGTAATTCATTGATTTGACGTGATTGGTCAGTTTGAATTCACAATGAAATCAATCCAAGTAGTGGAGAAGACCTTAGGGGTCGAGTTTCTCGCTCTCGGGCTAACAAGGAGAGGCCAAGTCTGAGTTCATCAAGTCTACAATGGTCGAGCTTCTACGTACTCGACATTCCAGGGTCGAGTTTGTCCAAAACCGAGTTTCTCAGTTTTAGAAAATGGAAAAGTCCATTAAATGGGAGGTGTTGGAGGAATGTCAGAGACTTATGAAACCATCCATAGTCTTAGCCCAGGAATGAATGAGTAGATCACGGGAAAAAAAAAGTGAAAGTTCTTTCTATAAAGGTTCCCAAAGGTGACATCTCAAGGTCCAGGTGATATTGTTCTTTATCTTCCTCTCTTGATTAATGCATAATTAGATGTTGGAACATAAGTGTGGCATAAAACCAACAATCAATGGGTCATATTTAACAAAGTACCTAAGCTATTGGAATGATAGTATGCTAAAAACGAAAACTTTGGAATTCCCTTAAGGAAGTTTCTTCCACTTTAATGATATTAGAGGAGCCAGATTTATGCCATATATCCTTGCACAATATGTTAAAGGCAAAAATGGAAAAATGCATGGGTAGATGACGTACACCGCTCCAACCTCAAAAACCAAATGAATGAGAAATTGTTTACTTTGGAAAAAGGTCAAATCTGATTGAAAAAACCTTATAGCTTATTAGCATGGTTATTTGTAGCAAGTAGAAAAAAGGCCAAACGCTACTGGAATTTTGTGAAGATTTCAATAATTGACCTTTCTTCCAATTGTCATGGTGATGGCCATGTGCTTAATTACTTGTTCATTTCTTGTCTTCTTTCATTGCTACTAAGAAATTTGAATTGACTATCATCACAATGCCTGGAAGTTTCTTTGCATTTAAACAAGGACTAAAGCTTATAAATCGTGCTTAAATTTCTACGTTGAGCACTTCCTATTCCCAAGTACATAGCTTGATAAATCATGCTCAATAATGTTTCATGCATAACACCAAAGAATTTGGTAATTGATGCATTGGAAATATTTGTGCACTTTATGAGCACCAAGGAGCATGATCAAATAATACAGCATGTCCTTTGAGATGAGTATTCTGTCTACTATGCTTAAAGATAAATGAAGACAACGGGTCGAGCTCCGGCTCCCTTGAAAATAACAGGTCGAAGCTTCGCGCTTCCCTTTCCACAAGGTCGAGCTTCGGCTTCCTCAAAGCTCACAGGCAGAGCTTTGCTCCCTTTAAAACTCACAGTTCAGCTCCGGCTCCCGAGAAAAAATATCAGGGTCGAGCCAAAACTCCCTCTCAAAATTTGACTAAGAGGAAGACGAGTTGGAGCTCCTCAAATTAAAACCATAGAGGCCGAGTTAGACTCCCTCTATAAAAATCATAGAGATCGAGCTCAAGCTCCATTTAAATGGAATAGTGTGAGGGGAGAACATCTCCCTTGAAAATTAAAGTTCCATCAGCTCGAGCACTCAAACACCATACTAACTCACAAAAAACAAAGAACCTAAAAAGGTTGATCGAGCTAAAATCGACCAAGCTGTTGTCGAAACGTCGAACCTAAAAAGGCAGAAGCCTAAAAAGGTTGACTGAGCTGAAAATCGACCAAGCTCAAAGTCGAAATGCAGGACCTAAAAAGGCAAAAGTCCTAAAGAGGTTGACCGTGCTAAAATCGACCGAGCTAAAGTCAAAATGCTGGACCTAAAAAGGCAGAAGCCTAAAAAGGTTGACTGAGCTGAAAGTCGACCGAGCTGTTGTCAAAACGCCGAACCTAAAAAGGCAGAAGCCTAAAAAGGTTGACTGAGTTGGAAATCGGCCAAGCTCAAAGTCGAAATGCCGGACCTAAAAAGGCAAAAGTCCTAAAGAGGTTGATCGCGCTAAAATCGACCGAGCTAAAGTCGAAATGCTGGAACTAAAAAGGCAGAAGCCTAAAAAGGTTGACTGAGCTGAAAATCGACCGAGCTGTTGTCGAAACGCCTAACCTAAAAAGGCAAAAGCCTAAAAAGGTTGATCGAGCTGAAAATCGACCGAGCTCAAAGTCGAAATGTCGGACCTAAAAAGGCAAAAGTTCTAAAGAGGTTGACCGCACTAAAATCGACCGAGCTAAAGTCGAAATGCTGGACCTAAAAAGGCAGAAGCCTAAAAAGGTTGAGTGGGCTGAAAATCGACCGAGATGTTGTCGCAACGCAGAACATAAAAAGGAAGAAGCCTAAAAAAGTTGACTGAGTTGAAAATCGACCAAGCTCAAAGTCGAAATGTCGGACCTAAAAAGGTAAAAGTCCTAAAGAGGTTGACCGCGCTAAAATCGACCGAACTAAAGTCGAAATGCTGGAACTAAAAAGGCAGAAGCCTAAAAAGGTTGACTGAGCTGAAAATCGATCGAGCTGTTGTCGAAACGCCTAACCTAAAAAGGCAAAAGCCTAAAAAGGTTGATTGAGTTGAAAATTGACCGAGCTCAAAGTCGAAATGCCGGACCTAAAAAGGCAAAAGTCCTAAAGAGGTTGACCGCGCTAAAATCGACCGAGCTAAAGTCGAAATGTTGGACCTAAAAAGGTAAACAAAGAACCTAAAAAGGTTGATCGAGCTAAAATCAACCGAGCTAAAGTCGAAATGCCGGACCTAAAAAGGCAAAAGTCCTAAAGAGGTTGACCGTGCTAAAATCGACCGAGCTAAAGTCGAAATGCTGGACCTAAAAAGGTAAACAAAGAACCTAAAAAGGTTTATCGAGCTAAAATAGATCGAGCTAAAGTCGAAATGCCTGACCGAAGTGGCCTACCAAGCTAAAATCGAAAGGCCGAACCTAAAAATGTAAGCAAGAAAACATGAAATAGTTAACTACGATAGGGCCGAGCTCAAAAAGCTCACGAGGCCAAATTAAAACGCCGAACACAAAAGGCGAGTAAAAACTTAGGAAAGTTAACCGAGTAAATCCAAATGCTGGGTTAAATACCATAAGTATGAAGTCTTTATCATTCATAAAGCAAAAGTACATAGGGCATAGCCAAGAGTACAAAATATCATAAAAATTTGCTAAGTTACTCATGGGCATTCCCATAAGCAAAGACCCCATCAAGGTTGGAACCAATAATGTCTTTAGCTTGCGGAAGAGCAACCGAGGATAGCTCGGGCGCGACCACTTCAGTTCCTCTGTTCTCCTCCTCTCCCACAACCTGCTCTTCATTATTCTCATGTTCCTCATCATCGAGCCCGGACAAAGGAACCATAATGCCATCCTTATTAAAATCCTTGTCCACACCGACTCTCGAAAGATCAGAATCAGGAAGAAAGCGCTGGATTTGTTTTATAGCACGCGAGAACCTAGAAACGCATTCCCTTATAATATGGGCTTTAGCTTACTTCAACTCGAACTGAAGCTTGCAATTAGCCTTTTTCTCAGTAGCAAGAAACTGCTGAAGATTGTCAAGGGAAAGCTTTAAAGCCTTGACAGCCCTCTGAAAGTCAATCCTTTCATTTTGGAGAGCTCAGATTGAGGAGAGGAGTTGGTCTTCTCAAGCTCGACATTTCGAGTTTCCAATTACCCAATTAGCTAAGCCCGCTCTTCACACTTTGCCATGGCTTTTCCAAGCTCATCCCCAGTACGCAAAGTTCGGGCAGCTTCAGCCTTCATGTTTTTCATCTTCTTCACATTATTAGAAAGCTCGTGGCTCGAAAAACGGGTAATGGAGGAGACTCGGAGAGCATAAGCAATCGCGACTTTCATACTCGCGTCAGGGTCCTATTCTAGTAAAAGCTGAGCATATGCTGGCTTAATAACTTGAGAATCCATTAAAGGGCCCGAGTTAAAATTGTCTAGCCAAGAACAAAGGGCAGAAGCCCAAAAAGCCGAGGTCGATCATTGCTCACTCACACCAAAAAGCCGAGGTCAAGCATTGCCCCCTCGCACCAAAAACCCGAGGTCGAGCTATGCTCCCTTGCACTACGCACTGGAAAAAGTCGAGGTCGAGCAATGCTTCCTCCCTCGCACTAAAAATCCTAGGCCGAGCACAACACCTTCTCACCAAGATAATGTCCACAACAGATTATGCATGTTAGAGACCCAAGATTTGAAGGAAATCTTGGTAGTGTTCGACCAAATAAGCCGGAATCCCAAGTAAGACTTGGCTCCGTAAGAAATCCGAGCAGTACTCGGCCAAGTAAGCCGATAACCCAAGAAAGACTTGGTTCTACAAAAAACAGATTTCCGAGCAATGCTCCCGCGAATCATAGTCCAAAGTCCTCAGCACCAAAAAGCGTGTTAAGATATGCGGGTTGACATTTAAGCTCATTCGCTTGTTTCAAGCTCGGAGCTTAGGGGGCTTATGGGGATAAAGGAAGGATATTCTAGGAAATTACAGAGAAAGGATATCTCTTAGCCTATAACTCGATTGTTATTATGAAGAACTTGTATGAAAACAATTTTCTCATACAAATTGGAAAAGATATTAGGAAAGTTTATTCTGAGACACACCTTCAAGATCGGTAAAAATAATGACATTCAAGGTCAAGTTTCAAGTTATTGGGTATTTCAAAATCCACCAGATGAAAGGGTTAAGAGCTACTCGAAGAAAATGTCAAGAGCTCTCAAAAGCTTCAAAGACCGAGCTACATTCGGAAAAAGGTGAGTCAAGTTCAAACTCTCAAGATAAGCATCTTGAAAGCATCAAAAATTTCAGCTGAAATACAAGCCTGAGGTAAATTCCTAATGAAGCTTGACTTTCCAAAAGATCGGCTCGAGCCTGAATCATTGATAAGTTGAATCTCAGCTACCAGCTTCTAAACTTGTATTAACAAAGGTAAGATTGAAGTATCTTCTATTCAGAACATGTTACTGGCCGAGATGTGAAGCTCGACCACTAAACTCGACTACTGCCCGAGATGTGAAACTCAGCCACTGAGCTTGATTAGTCGAAGTAAAAGGATCTGTGCAAATCATGGACTTTATCGACACCAAGGACAAGCTCGACTTCTTTCATAAAGCTTTTGCGCTCTTCAAAGCTCATAGCTTGGGGGGCTTGTGTATGGGGCGATGTGTCAAGGTCGGGCACCGAACGTACCGAGAAATCAATTGAGGCCAAGGTATCAAGCTCGGCCACCGGAAATCAAAAGAAAGGATTGTTAGGCCGACTTTCCAAAGCCGCTAAACTCGAATGTTAGCCAATGTATGAAGATTGGCTATCGAACTGTGGCAAAAAGGGGAGAAGTCTTACTCAATAAATCCTGAACTCAAATAATTTTAAAGCCAAGCTCGACTCATGTCATGAAAACTTCTACGCTCTGTTGAGCTCAAAGCTTGGGGGGCTTGTGTATTGTCCAAGGAGTAAAACCCGACCACCGAGCTTGGATACCCGATCCAATAAAGGTGGGAAGGATAAGATATTGATATTATCTTTAATGATCCTGATATTATCTCAAATAACCTTATCCGTTTAGAAGAGATAAATCTCTCAAATTAAGGAGGTCATATCTATCTTTAATAATCCTGATATTATCTTAAATAACCTTATCCGGTTATAAGAGATAAATCCCTCAAATTAAGGAGATCATATCTATCTTTAATAATCATATTATCTTAAATAACATTATCCTTTTAGAAGAGATAAATCCCTCAAATTAAGGAGATCATATCTCAAAGAAGATTTAAGAGATAAAAGGAAATAAATCCAGACATCTTGAAGATATGAGGATTCTATTATAAAAAGAGGAGAACCCAAGAGAGAGACTCACTTTTGAACAGAGTTAGGTGAATCTACCTTAAGCGTATTAGAGGAACCAGTTTGACCAATAGACTATTGAAAAGTCCTTGCTCGCTGGTATTCATCGGATACAAAATTAAGGGATTAAGATCACCGTATGGCACCAAGGGTTGAACCTAGAACTACGTCTGACTTTGATTTTCATTGGGATACGTAGGACCGGAATACAATATTCTGTCAAGCCATAATCTAAAACAACCCACGTTCTTCACTCTCGATTAAACGTTCTCCGTCTCAATTCTAGTAAGTCGGATCTTGGCAGGAACACACATTATCTAATGCATCGGGATATTTTCAGGTAAACAAAGGAGAAATTCTTGGCAACTGATATGGCACGCAATGGTATGGTCTCTATGGCTGATGCGCAACGAGATTGTATTCAGGAATGGAAAAGTGGAGTTGTTGGTGTTAACAGATTTGATTAAAACACGATCTTGGCATTGGTTCAAAGCTGCGAATCAGAAATCGGGGTATAGTCTTTCAGATTGGTTGAACTGCCCTCTTGGCTGTTTAATTTGACTGTTAGCAGCTCCTGGGATTGTTGCACTTAAGTTCTGGAGTATAGCTTCCTGATGAAACGCTGGTTGCAGCCGTTGTCCTGTTCTTAGTGAAACTTTTTCTGAGTTGGCTGTCAAACAGCTTTGACAAAAGAGTGTCTTTGAGTGAAAACGGGTGAGACTGAGTGGAACCATTGTGAGCCTGAGCGAAATACTTGCGAGAAGGAGTGTGAGTGAAACACAGCGAGTATACATTGGTGAGGTTCTGCCTTTGACTAACAGAATTTTTCTGGTATACATGTATTCGTTTCTTTTTTGCAGGTTGCATCTCAGCTTTTTGCTCTCTGTGCTGGTCTGTCTTTTAAGTGGTTGTTGCTACCATGCCCATCTTGTTACAATCTTTCCACAACTCTCTGATTTTAGTGCTGCTGGGCTTGGCTTCAAATTTGATACTTAGTTTTTCTATTTGGATTCTGAAGTGTATTGAGATTGGCATCTCTTCCTTTCAACTTTGGCTTTCTTTTGGCTGCTACTTTTAGAGGATGTTGATATGGTTTCTTTTCTTCTTAGGGGGTCCCCGTTCTGGTTTTATATACGGGTTGGATACCTCAAGTACTTCCTGTTAATACATTTTTTTGTTGCTTATTAAAAAAAAAAAAATTGAGAAAGCTCTAAGCTGCAAGGAGGTTTTGTTGACAAAAAAGTGAGTAGTGTGCTAAATAACTTCTTTGTATTACTAGGTAGTGTCACTTATATTTGGATGAATAGGGTGGAGTAATTAGTAATGTAGTGGAGTAGTGAAAAGATATTAATCCATTATTTTGGAGTTGATTGAGTAATGGAGTAGAGTGATTAAGGATGATAAAATAATCACTTCATTTCGCCCAAACCCTCTTATTTTCATACTCTCCAAATTAGGGGTTTAGGATCTTCCTTCATTCCTTAATTAAACTTTCAAGCAGTGAAGTTGTATGCTTTTACCTTTTCACTCGACTCAATTACCAAGTACTCCGTTTCATCTCCTCCAAAACTTCCAAACATAAACTAAGCAAGACAACTCTTGGGGATATTTGGTAGATAGGATTTTTTTAATTCTCGAAAATGATTAATCATTTTCAAAAAATGTTAAAAATATGTTAGAAAGATTAAGCAACAACAGATGCAGTGGAAAGGCAAAAAGGAGAGAGGTGATGTAGGAGAGGCGAAGGGGGAGAGACGAGACAGACCGAAATCAAATTTTCGGGTATAAGAGTGTTTTAAAATAATAAAACTTTTCTCATACCCATGAAAAACTAGGCTTCCTATACCTCCCCATGAGAATATTTTTGGGAGAAAAATAATTAAAAAAATATATTGCTCGAAATGTTACTTTCCTAGGAACAAGGGTAGAAGAGTAGAACCCCAATAGCCGAAATACAAAAAGAAATAAGATTACAATTTATCTAAATTACTAAACGATGCTAACTAATCTAATGGAATCAGTTTGAGGCAGAAATAGAATATAGACTAAAGGTCAAATTCGGTCCCTGAGAAAAACACTCGGGTCTGAAATAGTCCCTATCCAAAAAAAAAAATCTCAATTTAATCCTTTAGAATGTAATTACCGGGACACATTAGTCCCTCCGTTAGTTGACCATCTTTGACCTTCGTTAAACCGCTGATGTGTCCCATTATGTTGCTTAGGTGATCGTAACAATAGTCATTCGTGGATTTTTATTTTTTTTCTCTCCTCATTTATGTCAAAACGACACCGTTTTGGGTCTCCTCCTTCACTACTAAGCTGCTTCTTCTTCCTCCTTCTTTGTTACACGCAGAGGAACCCTAGGCATTCACCTATGGTTACATATCGTCATTATTGACCTTCTTCTTCTCCTTCCCTTCTCTGATAGCTACCCTCGTTACTGCGCCCCTTTCCCTCCATTTCGAACTGAAACCCTAATTGTTATTTCACCCCCTAATTGCTATTTCGCCCCCTTTTTCCAACTACTCAAAACTCAAAAAAGGACCAAATGTCATCTTTATGTTGTCCATATGCATCACTTCCATCTTCTGCTACTTCTTCTTTCCATTATCCTTCACGGTGGTGGTTTGTATCCAGGGGTTGGAATGAACATTGAGCACAATAGTTTTGTGGGACATTTTAGTCTCTAACAAATATATTAGTAACCCAAATTCATCCCTTACAAAATTCAAGCGGGACAAAGTAGTCCCTTGTGACTGGTCAGCATGTGTTGTCTGGTTTCCTTGAACTGGTTCTTGAGTCCGAGACACAAAAATGGCAACCACCCATGCATGAGAACACATAACCTGGCAACATCATAAATGGAACCCTAGCCATCGATTCCCCAAATTACCCACCCTAAAATCGCGAAACATAATAGATTATGAGAAGGAACATTACCTTCAAACGAGAGTTCCTTGATATGCTTCCTGTCCCTTCAGTTCCTTCCCTTCCCCATCTCTTCAGTTCCTTCGCCACTAAGAGTTCACAAATACAGAGGTTAGGGTATGAATTAAGGAGAGAGAAATATATTAAGGGGTTATGGTCGTCGACCCTTCATGTTCCCCTGCTTCACTCAGACCAAAAGGGAAACGACGTCGTTTCCTTGGCAATTCCTCCCTTCAAACGTCGGCATTTTGTGCCTAGGGGTTTTTGTTTTTCATTTTTATTTTACTTTTATTTAGAATTTCCAAGCTGGACTTCCCCTCAGTAAGGTTAACCTACACATCGGCAAAATTATGGGTCATGTCAGTGTTTTACCTGAGGTCAAAGGTGGTCAACTAACGGAGGGACTAACGTGTCCCGGTAATTACATTCTGAAGGATTAAATAGAGAGTTTTTTTTATAGGGACTATTTCAGATCCCAGATGTTTTTCTCATGGACCAAATTGGGCATTTAGTCTAGAATAAAAAAAGTAGAAGCCTTCATGTCCAAGAGAACCTTCAAGTATAACTTTAGAAATGAGAAGAGATTTAACAAAACATTGTACGACATAAAATTCAAAGTAAATAAATTTCTTTCAAGCAAATTTACTAATAATAGAAAAAACAAATAATTAAGAGTTAAAGAAACAATTATTTCATCTCTTCATTTTTTTTAAAAAAATGCTAGGTTGCTCCATTTATTTGTAGACAAAATCCTGTTTGTTTACTTTATGGAAAATGCTAATCGGTATCCTAAGAGTATCTCCATCCATGGTTTTGTAAGGAACCCACTTTGGATTCCTTATTCCTTATTAAACATTATAAAATGGTCCCCAAAGTGTCACATCATATTTAAGCAACCCACCTACATTTTGCTCCAATTGTTAAATTTTTAAGGAACCTATAAGGAACCCATATTTTTATAATTTTTTATTTACACTCAATTTTGTTTTAAATTAAAATATTTATTCATTTATTTTAATTAATACATAAAAAATATTAAATATTTAAAAAATATAAAATGTTTTTTTAAATAAAAAATGCCCAACGGATCTTTGTGGACTTGTCGTCCTTTTTTTCAATCCAAAATTCGATGGCCCAAATGATACACCACAACCACATTTTTATTTTTTCCTTCCTGAATATATCAGAGCCTTCGGCCCTTTCTCTTCTCACACACTCACACCCACAAATTCATTCATAAATCTAAAATCTTCTTGGTCCCTGTTCATTGTCACCCACTTGGCCCTCTCCACTAATCCCTATCGTTTTCTCATGTGGCCCTTTCTTCTCACAACCCTGGTTCGGTTCTGCATATCCCTTCACTTTCCCAAATTTTCTTTGTTTTCTTTCCTCCCATAAGTCTCGCACAAACCCTTTCCTCCCACAAAATCAGTTTAACCAACATTTGCCCATTATTTATTCCAACGGAACGGTTCCTCAAGTTTAAGGAACTTTGCTGCCACATAGGACTGCTCCAATGGTGAAAAAAACTAAGATACGGGTCCTTAAGTTTAAGGAACTTTGCTGCCACATAGCACTGCTCCAATGGTGAAAAAAACTAAGATACGGTTCCTTAGCTTAAGGAACCAACTAAGGAACCATGGATGGAGATGGTCAAGGACACTGATTAAAGAATAAAAATAATAACTTTATCTTGAAAATGATGTACTTCAAATATTGATGAGTGTTTTATTTAATTTTCCAACATTAACTTACCCCATTTTGATCATTTAACGGGCACCGAATAAGATCCTTACTTTATTAGTTATTCCCAACATTTGTAGCATGCAGACATATTTATGTTTAATAAAAACAGAAAATACATCATTTACTAAAACAATATTATCGTATTAGGTGTAAAAGTAGTGTGAATAGAAGCATTGGGTTAACCATCCTAATCCTATCTATTGGCTTGACGCTTTGCTTTCATGCATTAGAATCTAGTAAATCAAGCAATTAAGTACTGAATCCTGTTGAGAGGAGGAATACATTGGACAGATGAAAGGAATTCGCCAATTTGGCAAGCGGTATGCGGAAATTTCTTAAACCTGCAACATTATAAATAAGGTTAAAGTAATACTTTAGTCCCTATACGTGACACGAATTCTCGATTTAATTCCTATACATAAAAAATTACTAAATACATACAAAAAGTCCCCATTTGATCCCTATACGAGCAAAAAATTATTAAATCAATCTCTAAAATTTTGTACGGCAGGAACCAAATGGGAACTTTTTGTACGTATATGGACCATTTTAATAATTTTTTATATATAAGGACCAAATCGAGAATTCATGTCACGTATAAGGATCAAAGTATTACTTTAACCTACTTGAACTATTGTAATTGTTGACAACAGAAATTTTCTGAACAATTTCCTGCGGACAAATACATATGCTTAAATACATGGGATGGTGGAAATTAAAAGCTTAACCTGACGTTCCCACTTTCACTTGATTTTTCATGATGTTTCTAATTTAGAGATAAAATGACAAATGCTTTAGATACATTTCATGTAACATTCTCTGCCAAACAAAAAAAAGGAGAGAAAAGTTAAAACTATATATGAACATAGTAAATCATCTTAACAGGTTGTAAGCAGGTAAATCTTTCACGCTGGAGATATCTTCTAGAGCAAGCTCACGCTCTAACTGCATTCTTGTAGACTTCAAAACATCCTAATGAAAAGCAAAATCACAAATGAACAAGACAACAATCAAAGTATGATATATTTAAGCTATGAACATATTGGTAATGTTGTTTGAACATCCGAAAATCGACACCTGATGACACCCAATTAATGACGTTCAAAATCAGTATTAATGGCGTATTGGACTTGATGAATGGGTATACCAAGATGGGTAATTTATTAACCATCCACCTATCTTCGTTAACCAAGATTTTGTACATCATTAACTAAGTTGCTGGTTGATAAATTACCCATCTACTATAGATGTACTCATTAACCAAGTCTAATACGTTATTAACCACAATTAACCAGGCATCGCCAGGTGTCAATTTTCGGATATTCAAATAACACTTTTGATGAACATATATAGTTTAAAAGATATATTACATTAAATTCCATATAAGTTGCACGCTTTGCTAGCCACTGAGCATCCATCATTTGAAAGGCAACACTATAAAGGTTATCAAATGCCATTTCATCCTCCTCAAGCAGATGTAGGAAACGGATTCCTGACAAAGAAGATGGATACCCTGCAAGGAAAATAGTTCATCAGACGATTTTACATGTGATATATAAAAGATGAGATTCAAGAAACATCAACACAGTACAATTAAGGGAACCACCAAAACGATATTAAAGTTGTGAAGGTGACTTGTAAGTCTACACTACCTTCTTATTAATAATATTGTCGTGAATGACTGGTAGTGGTTATGGTGTCAACCTAATTGGGATCATTTCCTCTATTGTGAATTGTGATGCCTTTGCATGCCATTTTGCTTTTAAAAAAAACACCCTAGACTACCTTCATATACTAGCCTTGCCATTTGCACCGAGGGAGAGAACAAACATTATTACTGCAACCACTGAATTTCTTCTCTAGAGAATTCATATTACCTGTTTGAAGATCCAGCATCTGCGTTAACATAAAAGAAATATTGATTCCAGCTACAGCAAATGGATATTCCCACTCTGCTCTGATTCCATCTTGTTTATGCAATAATCGCTGGAATGATTCCTACAACATTGGCAAGTAGAAATTTGCTTGAACAAACAATATCACGCTACTTAATGAAAATGAAAAGGCTTTATCATTTGTAAAATGAAAATTTAACGAATTAAGAGAAATATGAGGCCTACACACAAAAGAAGATATCCCTCAAGAAAAACAATTGATGAACCTACAGCAGTGTAGCATCAAGAATAATACACAAAGGTTTCTTAAATAAATTTGGACGACCAACAATATCATTTCTCAGGAATTTTTAAAAACAGTTTCCTTAGATCAAACGTTACTTTATCTTCTGGTATCCATGTAATTTGCTACACTCGTTCAGAAACAACAATATATTTATTTATCTTCTGGTGAACAGCACCTATAGGGGAAAAGATCATACAATCTCACCTAGTCTAATAAATAAAAGTATGGGAAAACCAACAAAAACTAAGAGAAACCACTAAAAAAGAGATACATCTAAATGGCCTTTATGGAGACTAAGGGTCTGTTTCCAGTTTTCTGTTTTCATTTCTTGTTTTCAGAAATAATTACAAAACTGCCACATTGTTTTCATTTTGTTTCCTGCTTTCAAAGATTTGTACAGGAAACGGTGAAAACATAAAAAAGTTGTTTTCGGCGTTTCTTGTACAAATTTATGAAAACAAGGTGACAGATTTGTAATTACTTCAGAAAACAAGAAATGAAAACAAGAAAATGGAAACAAAGTAGACAGGCCCTTAGTTTTTGACAGAGCACAATAAAGTTGTTGTCCAACAGTTAAATACAGTTGGAATAGGGTTTTAGTGTTTTTAGTGAATAATGGGCATGTCGTAAAGGGTGAGATGCCAACCTAGCAATCACTGCAATTGCAAATCATTTGAGTCCAATATATATGCATGACAACAGAAGTTGAGGCAAAATATGGTAACCCAAGGTCTTAATCTGCAGGATTATAACTCCCAAAGTTTAGAGACAAATACGGTATAACAGCTTATTTTCGTATTCACACTGGAACTGTATATAGCCAATTTGGTAAGTTTCTGAATCACACTGGATCAGTTATATCCCTATTTTAAATTACCCACAGAACAGTCAGATGTATATAGAATAGAAGTGTACCACAGGGTTATAAATTATAATCCACAGTAAGCAAATTATAAGTCCAAGAATATAATAAAAAAGAGAATCAATTTTATAATTTATTGATAAGAAATATGAAATTGAATCTACTCATTAAGCAAGCACAATGTGTGCATCAATGCAAATGCAATGGAAGAAACTTACTGGATACTTCATGGCAAAAAAGATGAGATTCTCTAATGATATAAATCCTCCACCCCTGCAGTTCATGGGAAGATAGTTCATATTAACTCATTCATAAATAAAATTTCTCAACAAAAAAAAAATTACAGCTGATGCAGAAAAATTATTGAGTTCGAGGAAACTTTTTTGAAGATCAAAAGTAGTATTGAGAAAATTCTCGTCAAATAAAACATATCCTCTCTGGAAATATTTTCTGGACAAAACATTTTCACAGAAAATTGTGTGCTGTTCCATTATCTTAATAAAACTTCTGTACTCCACAAGATGAAGCTATGTTATTCTTTTCTCCAAGTTGCATCACTAACACAGAAAGATTAAGAAAATGTTCCACAGCATTTTTCTTTTAAAAATTATATTTATTTATGAACATGCCAAGGGAGTGTAACACATTGATTCCAAAAGTACACAAGAATCAACAGCTCAGAATCCAAATCAAACTATCAAAACATCTAGAAGTAAGTCTAAACTATGAGGACAAACAGTTAGTCCACCATTATGGCAATGTGTCGGAATACTCAGAGTCACCTCCCATTATTATGCCAACGAAACCTTAATGGCCTCAGATTATATTTTGATTTGTTGATGAATAAAACCCTATCCATACCTCTGCCCCCACTCCCTGCCTTAGAGTATAATATATTGCTCTGGACAAATACCTAAAATCTGTTGAAGGGTCTGAACCTTGCCATCCCATTTCCTTCCAAAGCTCTGATTTAAGTGTAGGAAGCTCCCTGTCAGGATAAGCCAATTTCCACAGTTGTTTAAGTGCATCCTGCAACAACAAAATTACATTTAAAAATGTGGTCCTAATGCAATAAAAGTAAATGTCTGTTAAACATTCCATTTTTCCCTATTTACATAATAGATCCTCAAAATATTTTATGCGTATACTAGATACCTATGTACAATATAGACAAGCAACAAAGGAATGAACTGTCATTGTGCTCGGCCACCTTTCGGTTAATCCATGTTAGGCAACTAAATATTAAATAATTTATCTTCTTCCCTAAACATTCCCCATAAGCATACATTTGCAAGTCAAGCAGTTAGCATTTTCACATTCCAGATCAACAAAGCAGAATGCAGAATATAGTGGCAAAAGTAAACACAGGATTTGAAAATTAAAAAATTGCATGAGATACATACTTGGTGCTCTGTTTTAGAACCATCAAAGGGGACTTCAAGCCGTTGCTTTAAATTTCTTAGCCTTTCTTCCTAAAATGGAAATAAATGTGAAATATTATAAATTATAAATAACATTAGCCAGACCAACAAATTGAAAGCATACAGTCAGAAGCTACAAATGATAAAATGGCAATATAAAACATAATACTCATAAAAAATTAACAATAAGACAAACTCCACAATAATCATCACAGCGAGAAATACTACACTACACAAGCTCAGCAAAGGAATCAAAATCTCACTAAACCATATCTTTGAATATACATATTTGTAAAAAAGGGTAGAACAGGTTTCTCAAATCTCAAGGATTGCCCTTTCCATATGAAAATTTTCCATATATAATTCAACCAAATACAACACATCATCAAATTCCAAAGAAGTATCCACTGCCTATCTATGCACAACACCTGAAGACATTCAAGACATTAAGTGGCAATATAAAAGTAACTCCAGTGACAACATCCTATTGCATAATTGATTTTAAATCATCAGAATTGCACAGCAGCTTCTACACAAACTGCACCGACATATCAGGGTGCATCATTTCATTTTCAAACAATGGGGGATGGTTAGTTTAGGGGTTAGGTGGCATTGATTCGAATGATGTGCTCAGAAATCTGTCAAAATCATAATTTAGATCAATTGCATTTTCAGCTAAAATTTATAAATCTGCATCATTTAGATGGAATATGCAAAACTAAAACCATATGACGTTTTTTCCCAAAGAATCAAAGTAGAAGCTAGTTACTTGATTTTGGTCAAAACAAGCACATGAGAATTGAATTTAAGACATCACTAGACATACCTGCAAAGGGCTAAGAGAAGGAGGAAGCATCCTATCGTTTTGCCCATTGGGAGCAGAAGGAAGAGATAAAAGACGTCCGATAAGAGATCCAGATCCTAGTACAATGGTTGCTGCAAAGACAATATGAAATAATTGGTTACCGATCACCTAATCACCATTAAAATCATGCCATGCTGAATGCAATGTCTTCCTAATTGTACACCGGTCAGCAATGAGGAAAAGTTACATATAAAACATGCATAAAATCCAGATGTATACTATTTTATAGTATAATTCCACATTTTTTTCAAGCAAAATAATGAGGCTCATAAAAATGAATAATATAAATTATCCCTCTGACAGTAATTTCATTTATTTACAAAAAATACACATCAAAGCAATGCTCCCCTTCTCTCTATGATTTATAAGGTTTCAAACCTAATATGTAATACTACACCTTTTATCAGAAAAATATATACATACATACATACACCAACTACCATGTCCCCCCAAACTCAATTCCTAGCCTCACTATCGATCACCTTCCCCCATCAGTTTAGTCAACCAAAACTTGCAAGTTACACTAGAAGTTCTCAATTATGCAAATTCCACAGCTCTATGACGTATTCTTTTAACTGTCACTCTCAATGTAAGACTTTAGGGAGGGAGAATTGGGAAAAGAATGAACTTTGACACTTCCGTTTGCAAGAGTGACAAAAACATTGGATTTTATTCTCTTCATAACTGACCCTCACGGATATTTGGTCCACACACACACCTAGCACAGATTGAGTGAACTATGACCACAAGAATCATACTTCATAGTAAATGCAGGGCTTCCTCTGATAAATGAAAAGGGAACAAACAATTGAATGGGAAAAAAATGTGTCAGTCAGTAAATGCCAGGGAGAAAGAATATATGTCTAACAGGAAAAGATAAATAAAACATCAAAGTCTAATAGGAAAAGATAAAGAAAACATCAAATTAGTTGTTGTTAATGAAAACAGTCATGATGGACAACCGGTTAGGTATTACTAACTGCCAAGTGCCAAGAAAAGTTGTTGTTTGCTTTATTTCCAGTTTTTTGTTTTCATTTCATGTTTTTAGAAGTAATTACAAAACTGTCACATTGTTTTCATTACGTTTCATGTTTTAAAAAAATTGTACAGGAAACACTAAAAATAATTTTTTCTTATTTTCACTGTTTTCTATACAAAATCCTGCCTATGTTGTGCTTTGTGACAAAGCTAAACATAGCCGGTCCCAAGCCCGGATAAAAGGAGAGGGTTGTGTTAGGCCATCGACAAATCTCTATGACATGGATCAACGACGAATAATGCTAATGCTAGGTCGTGCCAAACGCTAGATAGGAGAGGCGGAGAGTGAAAAAAAGGGTTCCCACATTTTGTGAAGAGGGGGTAAAAGTAAGGTAGGATTCGCGAACTTGGAATATAGGACACTTAAAGTAAACAATGAAATAGTGACACTATGATTAGGAGGAGGATCAATTTATGTTAAAGAAAAGGGGTGGGAGAAAGAAAGGAATTAGACTTTGGTTTTAAATTGGTAAAAAGTAAAATGAAATGGGGTGGGAAATGTGGATAAATATTGAAGAATGATATTGGGATGTAAAGGGTGAGATAGGATCATTGTAAAATTTGTAGTGGAACAAGACACCTTTAGATTAGTTACACTCGGGGTTAGAAGAACACTTAGTAAAATTTGGAGGATTTAGAAGGTAATTGAAATACAGGGAAATTTTCTAAGGGATCAAAGGGAGGGAGGGACCAGAGGTTAGATATGGGGATATGAGGGAGGAAAGGTGAGGAAGTATTTGACTTTTATGACTTTATAGAATGTTTTAGGAAAGGAGGAGATTATATAGGGAAAGAAAAATTAGAGATGGATATGTTGAAGATAGGAGGTACAAATGCAGGATGGAGAAAGGAGGGAAGAGAAGAGGAAAGGTTAGAGGGGAAAAGGGTGAAAAGGATTTCCAACACAAGTTTTGGAGGAGGGTTTGGGAGGAAAAGGAAATGAAGGGAAAGATGGAGGGATTAGGAAAGAGAGGGAAAAGAGATAAAGGGTAAGAAGGGGGATGGAGGGGGGGATGTTAGGTTTATGTAGAAATTAAAATTGGGAAAATTATAGTGGAAGGAAGAAGGGGGGAAGAGAATAAATGGGAAACTAGGACCAAAATGTGAGAAATCTATTTATAAAAAAAGAAAAAAAAAAGACTTGGATAGGAAGTGTATTAAGGATAAGAAGGTAAAGTTTTGGTTAAGGAAAAATATTAAAATAATGGAAAATTATTTCACAGTTATTTAGGATTTGAAATTTTATCATGTATGTGAATAGGGGACAAAACACTTATAGAACAAAAAGGAAGGGGATAATGGAGGAAAACTATGGAAGAGAGGAAAAAGGAAGTGTAAGTTTTTAGATAAGGAAAAAAGGAGGAGAAGATGTATTAAAAAGGAGATATAAAAAATATGGGGATTAAGAAAGAGGAAAGGGGAGAGAAAAAAATACAAACCATTTTTTTATGGGGTCGACATGGAAGCAATTATTCGATGGAACAATATCGGATCAAAAATTTACACATCTTCATTATTTGGGTGATAGGGGGGGGGGAAAGAGAAAAAGGTGGGCTATATTTACAGAATGGGGGAGAAGGGAGAAGGGTGGAGCAGATTCCATACCATGTCACGCTTGCTATCTTTTACCTTGCTGTGTACTTAAATTGGACCGCGGCATCTTTCAAGCCTAGTGAGAGAGATGATATAAATGGAAGGTGAGACTTGAGACAGTTTAACATGCTTTTGGTAAGAAGGGAATGTAAGTTACCTCTACTTGGGAAGTGAAAATACACAATCACTCTTTAAAATCTTTCTATTATAAAAATGAGAAAGGGATGTAACATCTAATGGGGAAATGGAGGAAGGGTTTGGTGATAAAGATTTTAAGGAAATTTTAATGGGGCGATGTTGTATGGGACGGGTGTTGGGCGGTAAAAATCAACACGAGGTAAAATCAACGTAGGAGAGATGAGAATGTTGTTGGATGAGCGGAAAAACTAGACGTGATAGGATTAGGAATGATAGCATTAGAGAGAGAGTTGGGGTTGACTATTGTAGAAAAGATGGTTGAATCTCGACTTAGGTGGTTTGGGCATGTATGGAGGAGACCTTTAGATTCTGTAGTAAGGAGAGTGGATCAAGTGGAGGGCAATCCAATAGCTAGAGGTAGAGGTAGGCCAAGAAAAACTATAGGAGAAACTATTAAGAAAGATTTGGAGGCCAATGATTTAACTGTTAACATGATTCATGATAGAACATTATGGCGCCGTATGATCCATGTAGCCGACCCCACCTAGTGGGATAAGGCTTGGTTGTTGTTGTTGGTTGTTGTTGTCTATACAAATCTTTGAAAACAGGAAACACAATGAAAACAAAAATGACAAATTTTGTAACTATATTTGGAAACAGGAAATGAAAACAGAAAACCGAAAACAAAACAAACTAAACAATGTACAAGACAACTGAATTACTCATACCAACATGCATTCATGGCTACTTGTATCAGTTGTATATGAGAGACAAGCCAAAACAATCATATACATACCTAACCACTGTGCCCATTGCGCAATGAGATTCGAAAATATGAATGTCCAATGAAATTGCGCCTTCTTCCTTTCATCATCCCATATATCTTCTAGCGTACATATCTGTATGACAAAAAAATAAAACACCATAATATAAAACTAGAGATGCCACAAGCCTCATCCCCCCCCCCAAAAAAAAAAAAAAACTAAAAAAACTGCTAACCACAAAATTCCAACCTTCTTATTCTCAATATAATCATCATCTGCAAGTAACGGCTCACTCAGATCATCTAATCCTGAACTCTCGAAATGTTCCCGCCTTTTGCCATCAACATCCCCATGACGGAGTCTTCTCCTCAATGTTCTTGAAGACATTAATATGATTCTTTACTATCAGTCAGCCTACAAGTCAAAAAAGACACCATACTTAAGCCCAGAACCATCAAATTCAAGACTATTATCATCAAACTTCAAAACAAAACTACAAAACAATTGATCCCACATCACAGGAATCATTATAATCCGTTTCATATGCAGAATTACTGATAATCATCAAACCCTAATTGCGCTAAACCCAGATAAAGGGGTATTAGATTATTCAACTAATTGAACAGTAAAATAACATATGAATAAATTGAACTGAAATTCAATAAGGACACAACGACAACAGTGGAAACAAACACCAAGAACGCACACAAATCAATTAAGAATAAAAATGACATAAACCCTAAAGATGAACAATTTACCGTTTTAAAAATTTAACTTCTTTTTTCCACACGATTGATACCGAACCGAATAACGTTAATGCAAATCAACGGAATTGAGGTTTCTCACCTGAATTTCAAGGAGGGAAAGGAATCTTTGTGTGGAAATGAAAAGTAACAATAATTGGGGTTTTTTGGTAAATTGAAAAAAAATAGAAAATTTGGTTAATTATATTGCTATTGCTTTTCGTGATTGTTAAGATAAAATAAATGAATGAAAAAGATGATGTGTTTGTGTGATGTTACCAAATCAACAAGCGTAGCCAGCTCAAACGTGTTCTAGGTGTGCAAAGCAAACTCTTGACTTGTGCCACCGCAGAAAACAAGTCGTTTTTAAGAAATAACGTTGAAAAAAAATGAGAAATAAATAAGACTCCAAGTTATTGCTTACATGAAAATGAAATAGTAGCAGTGATAAATAAGGCATCCTACTCCTTTAAAAAAAAATTATCAGGCATCCAACTCTAATTTAAAATTTTAATAATCAGTGATTTATTATGTGTTACTTTCTAAAAAAAAAACTATTTCCCAGCTAAGTGATTAACTGTTATTTATAATTAATAGGCTCAATTACATTTTTGGTCCCTCAACTTTTTCAATTGTGCGATTTTGGTCCCTCAAATATTTTAATTACATATTTCATCCCTCAACTTTTAAAATTGTGCGATTTTGATCCCTCAAAAATTTAATTGCACGTTGACTAATCATAGAGGGAATGATTGATTTTGCACAATTCGACAAATTAAATGACCAAATGTGCAATTAAATTTTTGAGGGACCAAAATCGCACAATTAAAAAAGTTGAGAGATAAAATGTGCAATTAAACTTTTTTGAGGGACCAAAATCGTACATTTGAAAAAGTTGAGGGACCAAAAGTACAATTAAGCCTAATTAATATTATTATTAACATACTAAAAGATATGCTTCAAAGACTATTGCGTTGTTAAGATATTTTTCAGCTTGTATCCTTTTTTTTTTACGAAAGAAAGTTATTGCATTTCATTAAAGATCAAATATCTAATATATGTAGGAATATCATAAAAGAAATAATGACTCGCATAGGAAATAGCCACCCTAGCTAAGCTATGAGCAACCATATTGGCCTGCCTAGAGAACTCAACATGAGAGTTTTGACAAAAAGAAAAAAGCAAATTCTTGCAAAAGGAAATAGTCGAACCAAACTCTGATAGATCAACTCCTAACGTGTGCATGCCATCCACCACTAGCTTGGAATCTAGCTCAAAAATAACTCTGTTGAAATGCATGTCCTTGATCCAATTGATAGCAAAATAAAGGCAAGTAGCTTCCCCCAAGTGAACATCAGTGATTGGCTCAAACCAAAGAGTTTTAGCCCATAAAAGCACACCATTCTCATCCCTTAAACACAAACTTATACCCACCTTATTGCTACCTTTATCAAATGAAGCATCAACATTACACTTTTTAAAACCTGGTGGAGGCTTAACCCATTTTGTGGGATGTTGTTGTGCTGGACGGGGAGAAAGATGTGTAGGCGCTATAAATTCACGAGCATGACTCCAATATTCCAAGACTGAGCACCCACGCTGCACTACTATTTCCGCTCTATCATCCAAACTCTCCCAAATCTTACAATTCCTGCTTCTCCATAAGGACCACAAATTCATAGCCCAAATACAAGCCACATTGGCTGAAACTTTTCCCAACACCATGAAAAAGAGTTCAGGAAAACTATCAGCCCTTTCCATGCAACTGTCAATAACATCCCAGAGGTGCACTCTCCTCCAAACTTCCACAGCTTTCGAGTAAACCAGGAAAATATGCCAGCTATTTTCAATATTATTTTCACACCATGGACATAAAGAAGAACAAGAAACGCCCTTATCATTAAGCCTTGATCTAGTAGGGATGCAATCACGCACAACACGCCACATAATTTTTTTTTACGTTAGGCGACACTTTGATGTTCTAGAGAAGTTTCCAATCACCAACCTATTTCAAAGGATCTAATTCCAACAAGTTGTGTAACACCCCGATTTTCGTATAAGGGATTATATTACTATGGAAGCATGGTCGTTGTTGTTGTTGTTATTATTATTATTAATGAAGTTAGTATTGTTATTTATATAATTGATAATGTAATTGTTATTAGTGTTGTAGTATTTTTTTATACAGATACATATGTGTGTGTGTGTGTTATTAAATATGATCATATGTATTTTAATATATGAATATTTGCATTAATATGATATTGTGTCCCTTAATGTGTAATCTTATATGGATATATGTTTCTGTATGTGATTTTATATGTGATGCTTGTATTTTTAAGATATATAAATAATTAAAGGCAAGTGCACCTCGTCGCAATCAAGTAATACGGTGGTGAGACCGGTTATCGTATCCACAGGGATTGGATGTCAATTACCAATTCACAAACTTAACAACTATCTAGACTAAACTATAATATGAGAGATTAAACAGAAAATAAAGAAATAAAATATTTTTTGTCTTTTTGGAATTTTGTCAAACACTTGATATGCAAACAGGAATGTGGCTAGAATTGTCAGGGTTAGACTACACTAATTCTCCCTTAGTTGTAATGAAATGGCTTCTAACACAAGTCCTAATTCAATTATGCCAATCAAGCCTTTTCTAAAGTACTCAAGCCTAATGTCTTAGGTGCATTGAGCCTAAAACCCCAAATTAAACCCTAATGTCTTAGGTGGAATAATCTGAGATTTTGCATTAAGTTAAGACTTATAAGATTGCAAGCAGTCAACACCTATGTCTAGATTCTTGACCTACTTGGCATATGATTCATGAGCATGCCTTAATACCAACCTTCCAGTCATCTATCAAAGCAACAAATCATTCCTATGGGTAGCTAATCCAAGGAAAGCATTAAACACAGAATCACATACTCATAACGAAATAGAAACTTGTATTAAAATACCAAATCAATTACAACAAGTTCAGAAAAGTTACATCTAACCCCAACAATGGGGATTTAACTACTCATGATAAGGAAATACAAAAAGGAAAAAGAGAAGGGATGAAGAACACTCATAGACAAGCTTCCTCCAATCTTCTCTCCATCCAAGAGCAGAGAAAACGCCCCCATCTTTGGGTAGAAACCCTCTTCACCACCACCTCACCTGCCTCCAAGTGCAGATTATTTTAGGTTAGAAGTTAGTCCCCTTTTCTGTCTCACGTCTGTTATTTATAGGTCCGTCGCCCACACGTGATGGCCATCACGGCCAGCCGTGATGGTCTCCGACTTGGGCGCCTCTTCATTCACTTATTCATCACGGCCGTGATATCCATCACGGCTAGGCCGTGATCGTTTCGACTTTTCCAACTAGCAGGTCACGGCCGTGATAGCCATCACGACCAGTGCCGTGACAGACTTCCGACTTTTGGCTCAATCTTTCTTCACTCATCGCTCCCTCACTAGTGAGGGCCATCACGCCAGGCCGTGATACTCTCTGCTTGGCTCATAATCTTCACTTTTAATCTCTTTTTTCATCCAAGCTCCACCAAGGCTGATTTCTGGGCATTTTTCCATTAAATCCTGCAAAACAACACCAGAAACCACCTCATCTGTTCCAAAGGAAAAACTATACAAAATCAACACTAAATTGGCCTAACTATATGCAAATGCATGCAGAAATGTACATGAAAAATGAGGTAAAATCACACTCATCAATATGTTAATATATAATATATGTTTTTATTAATAATAAGTGATTAAGAAAGATATTATGAGATATCGTGTGATTTAGTATTTAAATCGAGATAGTGTATCTCCTAGGTTTTAGTCCCTCAATTAATCCGATTTGAGTCCTTATTAACATAGGATAATCCTCTTTTGATTATCTCTTAAGATGTTATTATAATCTCCTAAGGATCCTATCTAGGAATAACTACCAAATATGTCGATAATCTTCCATCGAACTTTTGACCATCTTAGAGTCCAATTTAGGATTCAATCGTTAAGACATTAATTTGTAGATATTTCTCTGTGCTTTCTAAAGACACCAAGAACACCTCAATTGGAAACTTATAGCTCAAGTTATGGTCAAAATACCGATCTATATACAGTTTGGGTTGAAATAGGAGCTCGTTATGCCCTAACTTGTATTTATACAATAAGACTCGACCTAAACCCTATTTCTCACATTGTTAACCTCAGAATAGCTGCATCTCTTCATCTTTCTTAGTTTTCCCTTGTACCCCTTGAAGTTTTTGGAGTTTGTGAGTCCGTTTGGGAGAGAGCATCTCTTCATCTTTCTTAGTTTTCCCATTGCATCGTATGATTGATGTTATATTGTGATATGCTTGTTGTGTTGGTATGTTGACTATGTTGTGGTTGCTATGTGTTGTATGTTCATCTTGACAACTATCATGTTGCCGTTATGTTTATATATATGGTTCTTACTCCCCGTCTTTCATTGTTTGCTTTGCATGTATCTTTTGGTTATGCATAGGACAGTGAGCAGCTTGCTGAGGAGTGACTCCGAGGAGCCGCTACTCGTAGTTTAGTTTATGTTTAGTTTAGTTGTTTATCCGAGTTGTTTATCGGATTGGTTATACCAGCTCTGTAATATAACATCGGGGTTGGATTCGTTTATATCTTTCGTTTATGTTTATGTTTATGTTATGTCTTTCTTCTTAAACATGTTGTATTTTCCGCGTTGAGACCAGCTTGTTACAATGTGGTATCCTTTACCCGTTGGTTTTCTTTTATAAAGAACAAGCATGTGTTTATCTTATTTTGAAAAATTAAATATTGCCTTCTATGTTATCGCTTTATAAATACATGCGGGGTAGAGGGTGTCACAAGTTGTTGATACAATGCCAGTAGGCGGATATGACAGTGTACACACCCTTCCTTTCCTGACCCCAAACACGCCCATCTTCATGGACTGCAGCGAGTAGCGGCGTGTTCTAGACCGCTTGAGCAACAGCTGGGGACATGAGCGCTGTCACCTTGGAGGCATCCCACTCCTTCTTGCCATCCACCCAAAGATCACGCAGCTTCAAATCGTGGGTAAGCAAACTCGGATGAGTAGGAGTCGGAACTACAGCATCTCTGGTCCAAGAATCACACCAAACATTAATACTGGAGCTGTCCCCAATCTTCCATCTCAAACCAGTTTTTAAAACCACTCTAGCTTCACAAATACTACGCCACACATAACTCGAGTTATTTCCAATATTGGCTTCCAAAAAATTGCAATGTGGATAATATTTAGCTTTGAATAGCTTCACTACAAGAGACTCCGGTTGAGACATAAATCTCCACCCTTGCTTGCCAAGAAGCGCCACATTGAAAGCATATAGATTTCTGAAACCCACACCACCATCCAGCTTATGCATAGAAAGCTTATCCCAGGAAAGCCATTTAATTCCTTTGCCACGCTCACCACCACTACCCCACCAAAAAGAATTCATCATCTTTTGGATCTCATCCCCAAGAGAAGAAGGAATGAGAAAGATACTCTTAAAATAAGTTAGGATAGATTGAAGAATTGATTTAATCATGACCTCCTTTCCTGCCTTAGATAAGGACCTCCCACTCCAAAAATTAATTTTTTTCCACACCCGGTCCTTGATAAATTTAAATAAGGCTTTTTTGCTTCTGCCAATCATAGAGGGAAGACCCAAATATTTACCAGTCCCCAAAGCAACTCTAACACCCAACAAATCAGCAACAGAATCAACTCATTTTGTTTTTGGTAGAATGTATCCTACTCATTATTTTCATTAACAATACAAACAACTTGCAAAAAGTTTACTTGTAGAGGAGTATTAACGAAAGATTTTAATTTTTTCAATTGAATATAATAAAAGCTCATCTCTGCTTAGCGTGTGTTATGATCCTAGAGGTCCAAGAGAATGATGACTCAACTAGTTCTAAAATAGGATGACTAGGCTAATTCTAGAAAGATCTATTATGCACTTTATTAGTTTGTTATAGTTGTTGCTTGGGATAATTACTGTGTGTTATGGTGTAGTTGTCTTATTGTGGGTATGCACCAACCCTATATAATCATTTGTATGACCTCATGATTGAATGAATGAACAAACAAATTAGTCTATTTCCCTCTCTTAATATTTTCTTAGGAGGCCCTCAACCCTCGAAGTAGAGTTATCGTTCCCAATCCCTCATCCATCACTTCCCTCACATCCCCACCATAATCCCCATTCCTAACATTGGTGCTCTCATCGAGCTTACTCCCCTCCACTTTTCATCCATTGGCAATTTCCATTTTTGAGGGCAACAACGAAGATGCTTATTGGTGGATTCTTTGCACCGAAAAATATTTTCGTGAGCATGGAACACCAAAGGCAGTGATGCTATCGGAAGCTGTGTCGGCCTTGAGAGGTCGAGCACTCCACTGGTGGATCTGGTGGTCTCATTGCCGTCCATTGCCCAGCCCAGGAATCGGTGATCCCTTCTACCCAGAGGATATTTCTGAAGCAATGGAAGAAGAACCCAAGGTAATCTCGCAGACTCGATACCACAAAGTCCCATATGTCACCAAGTCAGCCACGGATCTGAATCCACCACCACTGATACTGGCTCGTTCTGCAACCACACTGCATTATCTGCCCCCAAACCAACTCCTGTTAACAATAAAATTGGAGGGAGCTTAACCAATGGCGACGGCCGCTGTGAGGGTGGCGGTCTCGGTATTATGGTGGTGACAGCGGCTCGGGGCGAGCTCGTACCGCCTCCGGAACCGCCAGATCTGGACGCGCTCATGGAGGAGTATGGGCCGCTCGTGGCTGAGGCCCAGGGCGCCCAAACGAAGAAGACGATCGCCAGTGGTGAACAGTACCTCCGCCGGAGCCGCTGGAGTTGGAACCGCCAGATCTGGACATGTCCATGGCGGACGATTGGTCACTCGCGGCTGAAACTCTGGACGCCCAAATGAAGCCGTCGGTTGTGCGCTGGGAGCGCGTGCCGCCGCAGGAGCCACACGAGACCATGGAGAAACGTGGCTTCGCCCAGACTATGGAGGAGACATGACCGGTCAAACCACCGCCGGAGCCGTCGGACCGTACTCCTCAGGAGGCCCTCTACCCTCGAAGTAGAGTTATCATTCCCAATCCCTCATTCATCACTTCCCTCACATCCCTACCATAATCCCCATTCCTAACAGCGTGTTAACTCATCTAGATTAGAATCTCGACTTTTATTTTAGATTTGAGAATTAAATTTTTTAGTAAAAAATTATGATAAATTCAAAATTTATAGTAAAAGAACAAATTTTGAATTTTTTTTTTAGTAAAGCCGAAGGTTTGGTTTTCTTGTGAAAGTTGGAAAAAATTATAAACCCGAAGTGTTAAATGATCAAAAAGTACAAACAAAAAATAGATAAAATAATCATTAGCACCAAATCACATTTTACCAAAACATCACTCAACGCATGATTAAGGGATTGATTGTGAGTAGTTAGAGTCTAATACAAACTTCTTCTACGCATATAATTTTTCAATATCTTTACTATCCCATTCAATATGGATGATAGTATTATTGTAAAAAAAAAACTGCAAGTGTTTACAAAAAGAAAATCAATAGGGTTGATCAGCGAGTTGGTGGGGTGACGGATTGCGGGTCTGGAGTTATTTTATTATCTTAATATATATATATATATATATATATATATATATATATATTTCAGAAAATAAAGTAGAAAGTGTCAGAGGGTGAGGCAAAACATCGGATCTGCATAAGTTGAGAGTAGAAGAAATTTAATACATAAAAAAATCATGCCAATCAGTTTTAGCAGAAATTTAACAAAGGGTTCGCTCGTATCTATACCGATATAAGAGGTGGAGAGATATTTTTAATATATATATATATGTATATGTATATGTCAGTGGTAGGATTTTATTATTATTATTATTATTATTTATTTATTTTAAATATTTTTTTTACATTTTTTTTAAAAAAAACTTAATTTCTTTTTACTTTTTTAAATTTTTATAAATTTTTTTTTAATTTTTTTTATGTTTTCCTTAATTTTTAAAAAAAATTCTAATAATTTTTTTTCTAATACTTTTTTTTTGAATTTAATTCTATACACTTACATGGTAAAGTTTTTTTACACTGTCAATCAATCATAGATTGACAAACAGTAAAAGTAGAGCTGTCATGTTCTTGATGTTTTAATTTTTATATACTTATATTTTAGTGTATATATAATTTAATAGTTTAAAGTTAAATAATATATATATATATATATATATATTAACATTTTCTGGTTCGAACCGAATCAAACCAAACATATAATAAATCTATATCTATACTAATTGATTAGGGGAAATTCTGATTTTAGTGTAGTACAATGGTGCAAGCCACATGTCAAGTTATGGAATATTTTTAATATTATTTTATTTATTCTCTAAAATTTATATATTTTTTATTTTAAAATATTTACAAATTGGTAAAAGTACATTGTTTTGGGAGTCAAACACGGTAATCTATGTATCAATACACATATAAAAATGGACTAGCAACTTTTACTGTACATCTAATGTGGCAGCATCTCCCTAATTTAAGGAGTTTATATTTTTTTAATCCATTATTTGTTTCTTATATTTTGTGTTATTATTATTATTATTTTTATTATTATTATTATTATTGATTATTTTAATATTATATTGTTTGCTTAACTTGGTTGAGGTGCATTCAATGAGATATGATATTGACATCAATACAACTGTTCGGTCATCATTATTTTTCTTCTTTTTCATTTTTTTTCACTAAATTGGGACAACCTTATTATTTCAAATTCTTTTTATTATATAGGTTTAATTATTGAGTCGGTCCCTGAACTAACTTGGATTTTTCAATTAGGTCCCTAAACTAAAAAAACATTTCTAATTAGGTCCCTAGACCCATATAAATTTTCAATTGGGACACTGAACTAAAAATTTTATAATTGGGTCCCTGAACTTATGTAAAATTTTCAATTAGATCCTTAAAGTAAAAAAAGTGAATATATAAATATAAATTAATAAAATGATAGATGAGGAAATTTTAAAAAAAACATAATAATAAAATGATAAAAGCAGAATATGAGAAAAAACTCACTATTTAAAATAATAATAATAAAAACTTAGTGAGAAAAATTATTGTTTAGTGTAATAATTAAATAAAAATAAGTAAATTTGATAGACAAAATTTACATCTTTAAATGATAATAACAAAATAATTATTATTTTAAATAGTGAATTTTTTCTCTCATATTCATCTTTTGTCATTTTATTATTGTGTCAATCAAATTTTTTTTTCTAAATTTCATCATCTATCATTTTATTACTTTTTATTTTATATAGCCACATTTTTACTTTAGGGAACTAATTGAAAATTTTATATAAGTTCAATGACCCAATTAGAAACTTTTTAGGATATGGACCCAATTGAAAATTTTATATAAGTTTTAGGGGCCTAATTAGAATTTTTTTTGTTCAATGACCTAATTGAAAAATTCTCAAATAGTTCAGGGACCAACTCAATAATTAAACATCTACTATAATATAATGGCTGAACCTCAACTTTACTGTAGCACAAACAGTAATTTGAGGTGTCAGTTTGTGGTAATTTTAGTTCTCTTTTTGAATTTTTTTATTTGCTTTGTTCACACTTAATGCATTCAATGAAGTTACTATAGCGCAACCGTGATGTTACCGTAGTTGCAGCATTTCTTCCTCTTTTTTCCTGATACAAAAAAAAAATTCAAAAGGACACATTCTACAACAATAATAAAATAAAATAATGTAAAATTAGATAGAAATTTTTTATTAGTTTAAATAATAATAAAATAATAGAATATAAATTTTACAAAATAATTCAGTATTTATAATTGCGCTTTTGGTGTTATTTTATACTACAATTATGTATATATTAATATTTATATATGTTTTTAAATTAACATATATACTTTAATGTTAAGTATTTATTATATTTTAGTATTTATATATAATTTTTAGCTTAATATTTTATATATTTTTAAATATATTTTATTTATATATATATTAATATTTTTGGGTACTAACTAAACCAAATCAAACCGAACCAGTTTTGATTGATTCGGATTTTTATTTTATTTTATTATTTACTTTTTAAACTTTATTTTTTTTTCTTTTTAAATGTTTTAACCATGAAAGGTAGCAAAGCTACCGTGTTCTTTGGGAAAGTTTATAGGCGTGAGACCTTTACCAATAATTTTATTCTACATCAATTTATACTTTTATTATTAAAAAAACAAAGTCCTATTTATTGTTGATTCCATTTTTACTATTCCTCCACATATAACACACTATTCATTTACACTTTACATACGTAAATAATGTCTGGGTGTATGTGATGCTGATTTTTTTTTTTGTAAAAAACATGTCCTGCTATCTACTACTACATATTGTAGTATGGTATTTTTTTAAATAAAACTTAAGATAATATAAAAAATAATATAATAAAATAATATAAAACTAAGTAGAAATTTTTTTATTTTAATTAATAATAAAATAAGAGGATATAAAATAGTAGAGTGTGTCAGGTTGTGGACTCTTTTAATATTTATATATATATATTAATATTTTAATATTTATATATGTTTTAAAATTAATATATATACTTTAATGTTTAGTATTTATTATATTTAAATATTTATATATAATTTATAGTTTAATATTTTTGTATATGTTATATATAAATAAATAAATATATATATATATATATATATATTTTTCGGGTACTAACTAAACCAACCCGAACCGTACCAATTTTTATTGGTTCGGATTTTATATTATTTTATTATTGACTTTTTAACTTTTATATATTTTAAAAATGTTTTAATCATGAAAGGTAGTAAAGCTACCGTGTTCTTTGAGAAAGTTTAGGGGCCTGAGACCTGAACCAATAATTTGATGAACCCGAAAATATGAACATAACCAATTAAATTGGTTTGTATTTTTGGGTGTTAGGGTCTAAACCGAACCAAATCAAACCCGATGATCATTGGTTCAGTTATCAGGTTCAAGGATTTCGGAACCAAACCAATTACTATATTTTAGTGTGTGTGTGTATATATTATATATATATATATAAATATATATACTAACATTTAATATTTCATATATTCCTATATTTATATAGAATTTAACATTTATTATTTTAATATTTTTTACGTTTTATATTTATATATATTTATATTTATATTTATATATATTAATTAATATTTTCGGGATCCGAACCATTTTTGATTGATTCGACTTTTATATTATTTTATTATTGATTTTTTAAAGGTTATAATATTTTTTTTAATGTTTTTAGCCATAAAAGGTAGCAAAGCTACTGTGTTCTTCGGGATGTTTGTGGCATAAAGCTACTATGTGATTCATGGAAATTAATTCTAAAGCTTGAAAGAAACACCAGGAAGTCATTACGTGTGACTAAAAACATTTTTAATATACTACTCATTTACTCTTTACATACGTAAACACTATTTGAGAATGCGTGATGCTAATTTTTTTTTATAAAGAAAACATGTCCTGTTATCTACTACTACATAATGTAGTATGGTATTTTTTTAATAAAACTTAAGATAGCATAAAATGTTAAAATAAAATAATATAAAACTAAGTAGAAAATTTTATTATTTTAAATAATAATAAAATACTAATATATAAAATAGTAGAGTGTGTCAAGTTGTTGACTCTTTTAATATTTATACATACATATATATATATACATACATATATATATATACATACATATATATATATATATATGTGTGTGTGTGTGTGTATCTTAATATTTTAATGATTATATATGTTTTAAAATTAATATATATACTTTAATGTTTATTATTTATTATATTTTAATATTTATATATAATTTATATTTTAATATTTTTTTATCTTTATGTATGTATATATATATATATATATATATATATATATATATTAATATTTTCGGATACTAACTAAATCAATCTAGTTTTCATTGGTTCGGAATTTTATATTATTTTATTATTGACTTTTTAAAGTTTATATATATTTTAAATGCTTTAACCATGAAAAGTAGTAAAACTACCGTGTTCTTTAGGAAAGTTTAGGGACGTGAGACCTGAACCAATAATTTGATAAACCCGAAAATATGAACATAAAAGTAGACTGTTATAAAAAAAACCAAAAGATATACTTTAATGTTTAGTGTTTATTATATTTTAATATTTATATATAATTTATAGCTTAATATTATATATATATATATATATATATATATATTTTCGGGTACTAACTAAACCAAACCAATCTGAACCAGTTTTGATTAGTTTGGATTGTTATATTATTTTACTATTGACTTTTTAAAGTTTTTTTTAAAAATATTTTAACTATGAAAGGTAGCAAAGCTACCCTGTTCTTCGAGATAATTTAGGGGCATGAGACCCGAACCAATAATTTGATGAACATGAAAATCTGAACATAACCAACTAAAATGGTTTGTATTTTTTGTGTTAGGGTCCTAACCAAACTAAACCATACTCGATGATCATTGATTCAGTTATCAGGTTCAAGAATTTTGAAAATGAAACAATTGCTATATTTTAATATTTATATATATATATATATATATATATATACATATTGATATTTTATATTTATTATATTTCTATTTTTATATAGAATTTAATAGTTTATTATTTTAATAGTTTTTATATTTTTTATGTATATATATTTATATATATTAACTATTATTTTCGGGCCCGAACCGAACTAATTTTGATTGGTTCAGTTTTTATATTATTTTATTATTGACTTTTTAAAGTTTATATATATATATATATATATATATATATATATATATATATATAAAATGATTTTAGCCACGAAAGGTAGGAAAACTACCGTGTTCTTTGAGAAGTTTGGGGCATAAAGCTACTATGTGATTCCTTTCCTGGGAATTAATTCTAAAGCTTGAAAGAAACGCTAGGAAGTCGTCATGTGAATTTTTTTGGGCTTTTTTTTAAAAAGTAACTTAATTGCTTAAATTGTTCACATATATTATTATTATTATCATCATCATCATCATCATCATCAATATTGATACTATAATATAATTGGGAACTCCACTTTTACTATTTTTGTAACAGTCAAAACTAAAAGTAGTTTGTCATGTTGTGGACTCTTTTAATATATATATATATATATATATATATATATATATATATATATATATATATATATATATATATATATTCGGGTACTAACTAGAGTGTGTCATATTGTGGACTGTTTTAAAATGTTTTATCCATGAAAGGTAGCAAAACTACTATGTTCTTCGGGAAAGTTTATGGGTGTAAGACTCGAACCAATAATTTGACGAACCCGAAAATCTGAACCGAACCAATTAAATTGGTTCGTATTTTTTTGTTAGGATCTAAACCGAACCAAATCAAACCTGATGGTCATTGGTTCCGTTATCAAGTTCAAGGATTTTGGAAACGAAGCAATTACCAATATTAGTATAATATAATTATAGTATAAATAATTTAAGTATTTTTTCAATCAATAAAATATAATGTAATTATATTTCAACATAAAAATAGCAATTACAATCATGTTTGAATTAAATATTGTAATAATTTATTTTGAAAAAAAATTTGGGTACACTACACTAGTTTTGAACAAATAGCAGAAGTTCTACAGCAAAACCAGTACCCACGCACCAGATCTAACATCTCTCACCTAGCCAAAGGCCCACCACATTTCTGCCTTTCATCTCTACTAGACACGCACCAGATTTGCCACTAGGGGGACGTCAGTTTTTTTTTTCTTCTTCTTTCCCTTAATTTATAAAAATATGATTATTATTTTAACATAAAAAACATTTTCTAAAACAACAATTATATTATGATTAAAACAAAATATTTAATATTTATATATAACAAATAATAATTTTAAATTATAAAATTGTAATTAATATATGATATAATAAATTATTATAAATTATAATTATAATAATAGTAATCAATCATCAATCATTATAAAAAACATAAATAATAATAATAACTGTAAATTATAAAAATATAACTAATATTATAAATTATAAAATTCATTAAACCTTTTAAATTATTTTCATATTTAACTCTTTTAAAATATTTGTCATTTTTTGTTTTTCAATTAATCTATGTTAACATTCCGACGAAAAATGCCCTAAAACCAAATAAGGGAATCAAGATTTTCAAGCAACATTTCCAAAAATATTTAGAGCTGGTGACACATTTTTAACATTCTCATGAACCATAATTCCAGGAATCATGATTTTCAGGGGAAAAAAACTCTGCATACCAAACATCTCCTAAAAGCATTTGCATAAATAAAGACCATAACAAGCACTATCCTGGCAACAAAGATACCAACATCCTGTCAATTTATATTGCTCTACATTAACAGCCATCGTCCTAGGACAGCATACTACGAGCATGTTGAAGCTCTGAAGAGTCTCCTAGGAATTCATCCCCATAGGCAGCTTCATGGAAGCAAATGAGGTCCACATACACCACAAGAAGGGCATTGTCATGTTTAAGTTAAGAACAATTGAGGACCCCATCACTTTTTCTTTTTAACAGTAACTAACTGGTGAAGTAGATCTCAAGTATCGCTATGATGTCAAAGCCTACCACTAAGAATTCAGGCAGTAGGTAAAAAAAAGGCAGGGGTGTACAAGGCTACAGGTCACATCTAATTTTCTAGCAATTTACATTATTACACAGCCTCCGGGATAATCTTATGCCTACAAGCAATTTCCCAGAGGAACTTGCTACAAGGGTTTCACAGTAATGTTGTTGGCAGATGGTCTTTGGAATCATGCTCACTGCCTAGGCACTGGTGGTGGTGTTGACGGATGGTTTTGCCCATAAAACCCAATGCCGGGTGGCCTGTAAAATCCTCCTGGCGACGATTGCTGTTGCTGTTGTGCTGGTTGAGTGCTGCCCATTGATAATCCTATTGCCACATGTGGAGGCAAAGGAGGGGGAGGTGGTAGGTTACTAGATCCATATCCATAAGGAATCGCGCCAACCATTAAACCAGATGATTGCACATATTGATTTGACGGTGGATTTGCAGGCGAATGAGGTGGCGGTTGCGGTGCTGAAGCAAATGCAGTTTGTAATTGATTGGCTGGAGACATGGCCTGCAAGCTGGTTGAAGGTGCAGGTGGGACATTTGCCACTGATTGTTGTTGTAAAGTGAAAAAGGAAGAGCTCCCTATATCAGAACTGTTAACTTCAGAAACAGGAATGGGATTTTCAAGTTTGGGTCTTTTCTCTGGGTTGAAAATAGGTAATCCTGAAGGAAATCCAGTAGAATTTAAGCTACCATTCATGGCAGCAGCTTCTTCAGCTACAAGAGAAGAAAGAATAGATGTAAGCATCTGAGCGGAGGATGTAGAGGCAGCAAGCTTAGCAGCAACAGCAGCAGCTGCTGCCTTCTTGTTATCATCTTCAGAAGTTTGGATAGGAGCAAACGTCATAGGAGTTTTGGTAAAAGAAGGCTGAGTAGTAGTGCTGTTAAGTTGTAGTGATGGAAGCGTGGCTTCTGCTGTTTGGTTAAGCTGCTTTCTGATACTGGTTGCTTTCTCAATCTGGCCTCGTGCAACCTTCACAATAATAAAACCATCAGTTTTTATATATAACACGATGAATCAACTGATACTGATGTAAAACTCAGAGCATTTTATTGAATAATATGCAGGATTTGGTCCCCTATCTATTATGTTTCATGCCTGTGGCAAGAAAATTAAATTGTATCTTATCAGATGCTAAGGATCCAGTTAACCATCATATTCGGATTGATTTATTCATAAACTGTGAAAACAAAGTTCTTAAACAATCATTTCAAGGGAGAAAAACTACTCCACGCCACTTAAGTATTTTGTTATTCAGATGAAGAACACAAGGTGTATAATAGTGGGAATTAAAAAAAATAATGTGTATAACGTTACTTTATAATAAGTAGATGTAACAGGAAAGACAAGTAGATCCGGGGGTAGAGCTAGAGAGTTTTCTGAGGGGGCCAAAGAGAACACCGCTTTGTTTAGGGGGGACTCAAGCTTAACTAATCTCTGCGGCTCTGCCCCCGAGTAGAACACAGTTTGACATGCTTTATGCAATACATATGGCCAATTGTGCAGCACAATCAATCTGTAGGATTAAACCACTAAAATAACAATTTAAGGTGAAATGAATGAAGGAAAAAAATTATTTTATCTTTCATGGAAAGGCTAAGGTATCTTCTTAATTCTTAGTGATTTTTATTTTTTCTTTACATAGAAAGGGAAAATTAATTTGATAAGTTTTATAAAGAAAAATTGAGGAGCTACTTATTAAAATAATATTAAGCTCTAAGAAAATTCTATAATTACTCCACACAAACAATTTTAGTTATTTTTGTAGTGATTGAAAATTGGTAAAATCCACATTCTAGACAAGGTATCTTCTGTTGAAAATTAAACAAAAATTTACCTATTTCTTGATCAATGTAATATACAGGTCAATCAAGATAGCATTCTTAAGGATACACAAAGTCAACATAGTTAATGGTTAATGGGAAAAAAAGCTTCAATTAAATTATAATTGAGAAAAGGGAATAGTGTTGTGTTACACCCAGAGAGAGAGGACAGAGACAGATTAAAAACAGGTTCTTACTAGCAACTGGGTGCGAACCAGCTCTTGCTGTGATTCCTGAAAAGCTTTAGATTAGTAAGCAGTCATCAATTTCAGTTTTTTAATATTAGCATATTTGTAGAAATAACTGTACTTGTTCCTGCAGTGCATCTTTAAGCTGGGAAAGCAAAGAAGCCCTTGCAGCCTCAGCATTTTCTAGTTGCTCCATAAATTGTTTAAGCTCCTTTTCCTGCTCTTGCAAGTCATTTACCAAAGTAGATCCCAGCTGATTTCCTGACGTGAAATCCAACCAATGTCAGAGCAACCAAACCAATACCAATAAAGTAACTTATTAATCACATAGCTATTGCAATAGCAAGTAGATACAAGCTATACTGATAAGTAGAGAAGAGTCAGCAAGTGGAGTTGGCCATATACATGGCTTCAAAGGCCCTAAATAAAATGGGGAAGCGTAATATACAAACATAAAGTGTAGCTTTTGTTTTGACATCGCTGACCGATACTCCAAAAAGCCAAGCTATCAGGGCATACCACTACTTTAAATGGGAGTCTTATGCCTCACACCCAGCCCATATAGGAGTCATGTTTCTGCTTCAACCCAACTGGGTTGGAAAGAGCGGTTCATCCACAACAAAGGTCTCCAAAAATTCAGGCGGATAAGATGGAGAAACTCTATATTAAAAGGAAATTGTCTTGCAGCCAGCTGAAATGTGACTCACGCTACTGCATTAGGCACGCAATGTCCAACAACAATTAATAACTCTTGATTCTTGATAGTGCATTTTAGCTTTCGGTTGCTTTGGACATGTGATTGTGCAGCTTTAAACATCACTGCATCCAGCAAGCATATCAAAACTCATTTGTGCAGGTTGCAGAGTTTTGATATTAAAGAGGATAGCTTAGTGGGAAACACGGAAAATGACTACAAAATATGTAGTGAAAGAGAAGTTTGAGTTTTCACTTGTTGAGAAGGTGGCAATGAGAAATCAGTTTTTTTTTCCCAATCCTGTTCGTAATCACAGGCCTCATACTGATATGTGTAAAATGTGCAGATCTAGATTAGAGACAGTAGACAATAGGCGACTAGAGAAGTTTTTTATGGTCCATTATACAGATTTTGGTAAAAACAAGGAGACTAAAATTTTACGGATGTATGCGGTCCTTTGGCGCATTTGGTTGGAGTGTAATACTTGTAGTTGTATCTTTAAAGATGTCACCTGTCCCTAAACTTACGTGACAAAGTAACATTTTTGGCTATTGTTCGGTGTTCTGCTCATGGATGCTTCCAGGGAGTTGTTTATCTTAGACATGCAGAGAGATTAGGCATCCTAGTTACATCATTATCTTTTTACTGTTATCTTTTGTATAGACTTTACTGTTCTGGAGGATTCCTTATCTTCCCTCTGATGGTACTTCCCGTATTTAATCTTAAATCTCTAATAAAATCTCTTTTTCTATCAAAGCTTTTGTTTTTTGTTTTTTTTTCCTCCTGCTAAGTAGGATCATGAAAAACATTGGTAGGAATAGATATTCTCATAAATAACTCATTATCCTCATTCAAAAGAGTCCTGAGTAAAACATAAGGATAAACTTAAAAACATTAGCATCGACTCTACATTTTCAACCTAGTTTTCACCATAAATTTAGCTCAGTTTAGAGAACAAACTTGTTCAGATGGAATGCACACAGTTTTCTCTATAATGTCATACTACCAAGCAAATATGTATTGACTGAGGGTCCTGCCACTTTATCCATACTAAGCAAACCTCAAGGTTGAATTTGGTTCAATGGGGGGTGGGAATGTAAAACAGAATAGGTTAAAAATAAGTCTATTATAAGCTACTATGGAATGGCCGAATGGGAATGATCAACTCCCTAGACAACGGATATTCTATCAAGGATTAATTGATTTAATTCAATTACCACTGTGCCTCATCTTAATGTTTTAAATTGATATAATACCCATCCCCACTGAGAATCATCATTCCAATCCATTTCCACTCTCTTTCCCCACTAAAATCATTCCCAATGACCCAAATATGACCGAAAATTATTCCAATCCATTTCCATTCTCTTTCCCCACTAAAATAATTCCCAATGATCCAAATATGACCTAAAATCACTCCTACCCATTCCCATTCTCTTTTCCCGCAGTTTACTAGAGTTAAGGAAAACAAAAAGGAAGTAGGGTAACAGTGGAATATGCACGATAAAGAAGTTACTGAATTAGAATCCCTTTAAGTTTTGCTTGAACCTGTCCATTTTTCAATAGACAAGGATAAAGAGTTTGGTCTCTTGATACTTTGGGAGTCTTTTCTCACAAACTTTATTGTCAGTTCCTCATTAAATCTCCTAATCAAGAAATATTCCTTTTGGATAAACACATGGAAATCCAAATATTAGCTTTGGAGAATTAGGAAGAACAGAGAAGAAGAGAGATTGAATGAGAAACTCATATTATTGATTCTGAGTGATTACAGTGCAGCTATCACCTTATACAGTGATAGCAATACAGTTATGATGCTAACCGTATCTAACTGAAACAACAGAAAATAACAGCTGTACAACAGCTGAAGGATATGGGCTTTAAGCCCAATCATAACAAACTAAACTATCCACCAAAGCTCCCCTAAAGGTCCAATCTTTTGTCTAGACTGCTATAAAAGAGTTTGAATGGACTAGAGACTGACTTGAGGACTGAGATGATGACTGTACAGGCTGAACGAGAGAGGGAACAAAAGCTATAGGACCCGAGGATTGAGTTGGAGAGTGAACAGGTTGAGTGGGAGACGGAGCAGAGGTTGCTGGACTAGGTGTGACCAAGACAGAAGGAGTAGGTGAGTGGACTGTAGAAGGAAGCAGGGGAGGGATGGAAGGAATGGAAGGAGTTGAGGACAGTGGAAATCCCTGTTTAGGAGTGTTAGGTGAAGGAAAAAGTTCATTGTAAGGAAATCTACATTCATCGAAGACAACATCTTTGGATATGAATATTCGACCATCCGGAGGGGTACCCTAGAAATACGCATTCTTGGGATATATATAGGAGAGTTTGTGCTACTGGTAAGGTCTGATGAAGAGGTAACAAGCACACCCAAAGACTTTTAAAAACTTAGTGCTCGTTTGGGAACGCTTATTTATCATGCTTTCAACGGTTTTTCTTAAAAAAAGCTGTTCCATAAAAAAACTATGATGTTTGGATGTAATAGAAACTGATGCAGAGAGAGAAGAAGAAGAACAGAGAGAAAGAATCGAGAAAATGGAGAGAATATTATTCTGAAATGTTAACTTTTGAAAACAGAGAGAGCAGCCTATTTATAATAGCTTGGTAGCTACTAACAGAATTCTAGCTACTAATAGAATTCCAACAGAATTCTAACTAACTCTTAACAATCCACTAACTGCTCTATCATACTCACTAACATACCCCCTTATAATCATGGGGGTGTATTTACATAGGTGAACCTATCAACAATGCCAAGGTTCCTTCTTAATTCTTCAAATCTGTTCTGTGTTAGAGGTTTTGTCAGTAAGTCAGCAACTTGGTCTATTCCAGGTATATGACAGACAGCTAGAGTCTTGTCCAGCACTTTTTCCCTGACAAAGAAAAGATCTAGCTCCATGTGCTTGGTCCTGGAGTGAAGTACAGGGTTATGGGAAAGAGAAACTGTGCTTAGGTTATCACAATAGAGCACTGGACTTAGTGTAGGCACTTGTAGCTCTTTGAGGAGTGATTGCAGCCAGATCACTTCAGCTGTGGTTGCAGCTAGGCTTCTGTATTCTGCTTCTGTGCTTGACCGAGCCACAAGAGTTTGCTTTCTGGACCACCATGACACTAGGTTTGGTCCAAGATACACACATGACCCTGAAACTGAGCGCCTATCATCAGTGTCAGCTGCCCAGTCAGCATCACTGAACGCCTGCAGACTGAGAGGGGATTGTTTGAAGGCTGGTTTGAGTAGCAGACCATAGGTGAGAGTGCCTTGCAGGTATCTTAAGATACGTTTAACAGCTTTCCAATGTTCCTCTAAGGGTTGGGAAAGAAATTGGCAAACTTTCCCAACACTGTAGCAGATTTCTGGTCTTGTAATGGTTGCATATTGAAGAGCACCCACTATTGATCTGTATAGGGATGGATCTGGAAGGTAATTTGCACCATACTTGGTCAGCTTGCAACTGCTGGTCATGGGAGTTGGAAGGGGCTTAGCCTCAGCCATGTGTGCTCTATGTAGAAGATCTTTTATATACTTAGTCTGAGACAACAAGAGACTCCCAGTAGGTAACCTTTTAACCTCAACACCCAGAAAGTAATCCAATTCCCCTAGTTGTTTGAGTGCAAATTCAGCACTGAGTTTAGTGATGAGCTGTGTGATTCGGCTAGATGAAGAACCAATGACAATGATGTCATCAACATAGATTAAAATATATGTGCAGTGACCATCTCGAGAATGGATGAATAGGGAGGGGTCACACCTGCTGGATTTGAAACCGAACCCCAAGAGAGCTTTAGCAAGCCTCTCAAACCAGGCCCTAGGTGCCTGTTTAAGACCATAGATGGCCTTGTTCAGCCTGCAAACTTGGCTAGGATTAGAGCTTGTAAACCCTGCTGGTTGCTCCATGTATACTTCTTCAGTGAGCAGTCCATTGAGAAACGCGTTATTCACATCAAGTTGTTGAATTTCCCAACCATGAGTGACTGCCAAAGTGAGTATCACCCTTACTGTTACTGGTTTGACAACAGGTGAGAATGTTTCTGTGTAGTCAAAGCCATGTTTTTGGTGAAACCCTTTTGCCACCAACCTAGCCTTGTACTTGTTAATTGACCCATCCGGATTCTCCTTGACACAGAACACCCACTTGCACCCAATTGCCTTTCTATGGGGCGGTAAATCTACTAGGGTCCAAGTGTCATTATGCACCAAAGCACCATACTCCAGTTGCATGGCCTCTTTCCAGTGGGGTAAGGACAAGGCCTCCTTAGGCGAATGGGGTTCAACCTGTGTAAGTAGGGCAGTGGACACTCTGGCCTTAGATCTGGTAACCATATTATGAGTGTTAGCAGGCTGCAAAATGGGTGGAGAGGGACTGGTAGAAGGATTGGAGAGGCTAGCAGAGATAGGAGAGGGAGTTGGAGAGGTGGGATATTGTGGTGTAAGGCCTGAGTGTAAAGAAGGTAATGAGGAGTGACTAGAAGTAGTAGAGTTAGGAGATCCATTGGTTGGACTTAAGAGAGAAAGAGAGGGTGAAGGAGCAAGGACATTCTCAGGTGGAGGACTAGGCACGGACTGACTAGGCTCGGGTGAACAAGAACTGAAGGGAAAGGGAACAACAGTGAGAGGCATGGGACAAACTGATTCAACAGTGGTGTTAGGAGCAGAAGTTGGACTTGAATGAGTGTGAAAGGGAAATTTGTATTCATTGAATTGTACATCTTTTGAGATGTACATCCTGCCCTCTTTAGAGAGACACCTATAACCTCTATGAGAAGGAGAATAACCCAAGAAGGTGCACTCACTAGATCTGAACTGGAGTTTGTTTTTGTTGTATGGTCTTAAACATGGATAGCATGCACATCCAAAGACCCTTAGGAAGGAATAATCAGGGTCTTTGTTGTGTAGAACAGCAAAGGGAGTTTTATTTGAGAGAGTTGGAGTAGGCAACCTATTGATGAGATATGTAGCAGTAGAGAAAGCATAGTCCCAGAATTTCATTGGAAGTGAGGCTTGGGAAAGAAGAGCAAGCCCTGTTTCAACAATGTGTCTGTGTTTTCTCTCAACACTCCCATTTTGATGGTGAGTGTGAGGACAGATGACCCTGTGAATAATGCCCAATTCAGTAAGGAACTTAGCAAAGGGGCGAAATTCACCACCCCAGTCTGTTTGGACAGATTTAATCACAGTTTGAAACTGAGTTTTGACAAACTCTAAGAATTGTTTAAAGATGCTTAATGTTTCTGACTTTTGTTTTAAGAGAAACAGCCAAGTGAACTTGGAATGAGCATCAACAATGGACAAGTAATATGAGTGGCCAGTGGTTGAATGAACTGGTGATGGTCCCCAAAGATCAAGGAAAAGCAGTTCAAAAGGCTTCTTATACACAAAAGTAGAGGGATTAGAGGGCAATCTGTGTGATTTACCAAAGCAACAAGCAGTGCAGAAATCAAGAACAGTTTTATTCATATATGGTAGGTTACAATGCTGTAGAACAGTTTTCAGGGCAGCATCATTGGCATGCCCTAACCTACAGTGCCAAATGTAATAGGAATTAGGCACATTAGTATGAGTGGAGTTACTGCTATTGCTAGAAACAGAGTTACAACAAACTTCTTTATTTACATATGAACCTAAGAGATTACAACTCAAAGGACTAGATCTAGATACACTGAGACATTGTGGTGACAGTGAAGTAGTCTTGGCAGCTACTGTAAGACTTGGAAAGACATATAAACCTTGAGGATTGACTTGGCCAACAAGGAGAACTTGCTTAGTGACCTGAGAAATGACATAACACTCATGAGAATAGAATTGAAAGAAAGCATTGTTATCTTGTGAGAACTTACTGACACTAAGGAGATTTTTGGTGATTTTAGGCACATATAGAATATCTTTGAGTGTCAATGTAATTGTAGTATCAAATGGTGAAAGAAAACAAGCAGAACCAATTGAATTAATTGACAGGCCAAGTCCATTACCCATGAATACTTGATCTAGGCCACTGGTGTTAGAATGTTGCTGGAGATTAGTCATATCAGGAGTAACATGATGTGTGGCACCACTATCAACATACCACATGTTAGGATCTGAACCTGATCCAGAGGCAACCATAGTCATAGGACTTTGACCAGAAGCAACCATAGCCATAGGGCCACCAGACTGAGAGGTCTGAGAAGTCTGAGTGTTATGCCAAGGTAATGGCAACAGAGGTGGCAGGTTGGTGGAAGATTGCTGATGGAACTGTTGCTGATTCTGTGGATGATGATACTGCACAAGATTTGAGTTCTGAGCCTGAGGAGGTGGTGCATAATACTGAGAAGAGTTCTGAGACTGAGAAGGTGGTGCATAGTACTGTGATTGGTGCGATGACAAATTTGGCACTCAACTCCTCCACGATTATAGTATCTTCCTCCTCGAACTCTGCCACGGTGGCCATAGCGGCCACCACGGCCACCACGATAGCCATTACCAGATGACGGAAAAATGGAATTAGGATTAGAATACTGATTATTATGTTGGAATGTATTGGAGGAGGATTGAGGTTGAGAATTGGTCACCTGATGCGGCAAATTGTTAGAGTTGTGAAGTGATTGAGTAGTAGTATGAGCCACATTAACAGAGAAGGTGTCAATCGCAGTCTTAGTCTTCAACCGTTCCAGGCGCGATTCATGAGAGAGCAAAAGTGCTTCAATCTCTGCAATCGAGTATTGACCTAGGTGCGACTCAATCGTAGGGAACAGAAGATGATAATCGTCTGGAAGTCCTTCAAGAATTGCATCGATATGCTCCTGAAGAGTGATAGGGCTCCCGATCGAAGCCAAACAGTCAACAATCGCTTTGATCCTCAACAAGTATTCATTGATCTTGCGATCGCCTTTGGTGATGTGTCGCAACTCAGATCTCAGCTGCGCACTACGAGCTTTCATCAGCGCATTGAAGTGATTGTGAATTTCGTCCCAGAGTTCACAAGCGTGAGCGCAACCAATTACTCGCGCATGCATGGAATCAGAAAGAGTGTTCAGCATCCATATGAACAAGTGTTGATCCTGTGCCTCCCAAGCCGAGTACTCAGGATTGACACGATCGGAAACACGATCCTCCTCAGAGAGATAACGCGGTGGAATCCTAGGGCACGCACAGAAGCGTTCAAGACGATTAGCTCGAATGACTGCTTCGACGACTTGCTTCCAATGGAGAAAATTGTTATCAGTGAGTTTCACTGTAACAATCGAAGCGAAGTTAGGTAGAGAAGACTGCAATGGTGCCAGTGGCGGTGGAGACTGAGGATCAGTTGCGGTTACGGAAGCCATGGCCTAGAACTTTGAAGCTCTAGATACCATAATAGAAACTGATGCAGAGAGAGAAGAAGAACAGAGAGAAAGAATCGAGAAAATGGAGAGAATATTATTCTGAAATGTTAACTTTTGAAAACAGAGAGAGCATCCTATTTATAATAGCTTGGTAGCTACTAACAGAATTCTAGCTACTAACAGAATTCCAACAGAATTCTAACTAACTCTTAACAATCCACTAACTGCTCTATCATACTCATTAACAGGATGTTTAGATTAATGTGTAGAAAAGCTTTTATTTCTTTAAAAGCCTTGTTTTGGAACTATCAGGGAGATTGGACTGTTTTTGCAAAAAGCTTTTATTTCTCCCCCTAAAAATCGTAGTCTCTGTCATATTGGCGCATGTGCCCCTACTTCAACTTTGTCTTCTTCTACTTTTTTGTATTATAATATTATAAAAAAATATCTTCATATCCTTTTTTGTAATTTGCTATGTAAAAAAGTGATTATTTTTGCACCACCCAAACAAAATAGATTATCTTAAAATCACTTTTCAGCAAACATACCCAAACAAAAACATATTCTGATTATAATCGATTATCAAAATAATCGATTATTTGAAAACAGATTATCAGTATAATCTTTTTTTTCCAGCAGTGAGAAAAGCATGATCCCAGAATTTGAAAGGAAGAGAGGCATGGGCTAAGGGAGTTAGGCCAGTTTCAACTATATGTCCGTGCTTTTGTTCCACAAGCCCATTTTGATGGTGTGTATGTGGGCATGTGAGACGATGTACAATGCCTAGATTAGACAAATAATCACTTTGGACAGCTTTGATTTTAGTATTGAACTGAAGTTCTACCATGGCACGAAATTGGATAAACTGAGAAAGTGTCAGATTTTCGTTTTAATGGAAAGACCCAAGTAAACAGGCTATATGCATCAACACAAGTGAGAAAATAGGTGCACCCACAAGAGGATTGAAGTGGGGCAGGTCCCCACAAATCACGTGCTACAAGTTCAAAGGGAAAATTGTATATAGTGGTGGAAGAGGGAGCAGGGAGGCGATGTTCCTTTACCCAAACAGCATGCAGAGCAAAAATCCAATGGATTTTTGTGTGGAACAGCAAGTCTGCACATTTTAAGCACTTCTCTAAGCGCGTCATGGTGTGGGTGACCTAGGCGAGAGTGACATAATTTGTAAGAAACAAAAGTAGAGGACAAGTGGGAATCATCAGTATTATTATTCGCTATGTTTGAAGGAGTACATACATTATTTTTGGAATTTACATTGAAAAGTGAAAGAGTTACAAGTAGCTACATTATTTGTATCAACAGAAACAGAATTACAAGTAGGATAGGATGACAGCTGAGGGAGAGTTTGACCCCAATATAAGAGACATTTTCAAACTTGTACAAACCATCTACACCAACAGTACCATGTAGCGGAACTTCAGAAGAAGCCTATGATTTGACAAGACAAAACGAGGGGTGAAACTCAAAAAACACATGATTATCCCTGGCAAATTGACTGACACTAATCAAATTCTTTGTAATATAAGGGACAAGAAGTAAGTTGTGCAATGTGAATTTGGTGTGGGGTTGGGAAGGTGTAGTGAAATACATGGAACCAATTTTGTTAATTGACAAACCTTGGCCATTGCCCAAGAAGACTCGCTCAGATCCTGGTAAGGAGGCAGTCTCGGTTTAGTTGGATGGATCCGGAGTAACATGGTGTGATATACCCGAGTCAGGGTACCAAGTGTTGCTAAACTGAGACTCAGTACTTGTGAGGAATGCTTGTGGCTGTTGTAGCCTAGGTGGTGCTGCATACGACTGAGAAAATGGAGGAGGTCTAGTAGATTGATTGAACATGGGCAGTGGTGGTCTCTGATACATGGAAGGAGATTGCCAATTAGGGAAATTATGATGCTGAGGGGGTCCCTGGTGGTACTGATCGGAATTGGGCCCTGATTGGCGATAGTAGCACACATTAGCATCGTGCCCGTACTTCTTATATATCTGACACTGTATATTAGACCGACCACCGGAACGTCCACCACCACCGCGACTTCTGTACCTGCCACCACCGTAGCGGCCGCCACCTCGATTACCACGGAAACCTTCACCTCAGTTTGCTAACTCACCACCGGTCACATGAGAGTAACTCTCAGGAAATTGCGAGTTCTGAAACGAGGCATTTGGATCCGAATTGGTGAAGTTTCCAGATCCCGATCCTTAAGAAGTGGTTTGTGTAAGATTCACAGAGACTGAATCGGGAAGAACGCTCTTCTTGTTCTTTTCAATACGAGCTTCATGAGCTAGGAGAATGGATTCGAGTTCATCAAGAGACACAAATTCGGTTTTGCTGTTAATCGCAGCTACAACATGATCAAATTCCTCCGGAAATGCTTCAAGCGTCACTTCCAGAAGATTCTGAGGCGGAATCAGATCTCCAATGGATAGAAGGGAATCAGAAAGGGATCGAACTTGAAGAATGAACTCCGAAACTGATTGATTACCTTTTGCTAGGGAATGCAACTCAGAATGAAGTTGCCTGGCTTTCGTACTCATGAGATTGTGGAAATACTTGTGGATTTCATCCCAAATCTGCCACGAATGGACACAACTGACTACTCTAGAGAGTAACGAATCGGAAATTGAAGCAAGAAGCCACGTATCAATGCATCTTGCTGCTCCCAATCAATGTACGCAGGATTAACCTCATCATTTTATTGTTCCGAATCCGTGAGAAAACTAGGTGGAATTCGCGGATCTGTAATGAATTTCTGAAGTTTGTGGCCGCGAACCACTCCCTCTATTTGTTGCTTCCATTGCCAAAAAATTTTATCATCAAGCTTCAACGAGATTGGGTGAGAAGGTGTGAATTGTGGTGTGCTAGGGTTTCCAAGAGGATTAACGGAAGTCATGGCTTCGGGAACCATAAGCTCATGATACCGTATTAGCTTTGGAGAATTAGGAAGAACAAAGAAGAAGAGAGATTGAATGAGAAACTCATATTATTGATTCTGAGTGATTACAATGCAGCTATCACCTTATATAGTGATAGCAATACAGTTATGATGCTAACTGTATCTAACTGAAACAACAGAAAATAACAGTTGTACAACAGCTGAAGGATATGGGCTTTAAGCCCAATCATAACAAACTAAACTATCTCTAACACCAAAGCTCCCCTAAAGGTCCAATCTTTTGTCTAGACTGCTATTCTTAGGATTAACATTAATGACATGCTACAAAAGCAGACTTCTCACTGCTTTGTTCCCTAAAAAGGAATATGATGTGTTGTTCCAATTCGAAAAGTGTGACTTGTCTCTTTCTGCATTTTTCGACTGTGAACTTTCAAATAAGCTTTCTGGCATTTTTTGTTGAGAACTGGGCTAGCCCTGAGAATTTGCACCACTTTCTTTTATTAATTTTAGAGGTTTTATTAGAATGAGAGAGGTTGAGAGAGAAAGGAACTGCACCTTCTATTCAATAAAACACTCAATTACCAACTCAGCATGATCAGCTACGTTACAATGTACCAACATACGCTACACTCTAACAGGTTTTGGCTTCTATAAAGATGCTAAAGTCTTGTGGCAGTGTGCTGTGTTTTTTGTGCTTTGGTGCCTATGGTTGGAAATGAATGCTAGAATTTTCAAGGGAAACTTCATCTGTAGATAACATTTGGATAGGGTCATTTTGTTGGTTTGTTTGTGGTGTTCAGCACATGGTTTCTTTAGAAGTGTTTCTTTGACAGATGTGGAGAGCTTGGTCGGCCTTGTTACATGACACAATATCTTAGCCACCAAGTGTCCTTTTTGTTTTGTTGAAGGATATGTTTAAAGGACAATATCTTAGAAACAATATCTCTATGGAGACTTTATGGACAATAATGTTTAAAGGATTTGGAGGAAGAAAAGAGGTAAAAAAACTTGTGGAACTGTACTGTCTTAGCTATTCTATGGTTCATCTGGTTGAAGAGGAATGCTCAGATTTTTCAAGGTGTTAAATGTCAGGAAATATTATAAGGAAAAATTAAGCTTCTGGCATCTCTTGGTACTACCCTCATGGTTTTTTCAAAGTGTTTTAGTTAGCCATCCCTCCCAAATTCCCATAACTAAAAGCATCAAAATATGGCCCTGGAGAATTACACCTATAAACAAGAAAGATCCATAATGAAATAATTGATGCCAACTAGTTTAAATATTCCATCGTTTTCATTAAATGTGCGCTTCATTCAAGAGTATGATAGATAGAGTAGCAGGCAGAAAAGATTAAGTTCCACTAGGCTATCCTCTTACCTTGAGCCAACGTATTTTCAACATCTTCCACAAGTTTACCCAAATCACGCACAGCAGCATTACACTTGTTTAATGCAGCTTCCTCGTTAGGATGTTCATCATGAACAGACTGAAATGCTGTTAGTATTTTTTCTGGCAAACACCCAACAGCCACTTTCTGCATTGAAGATGACCAAGAAATGACACACCTCAAGATCAGATATATCCAAACAAAACCTAATAAGCAACATATCAAAGATCAGATAGTGATGCTGAACTGGCTTACAATTCTCATTGAGTGGGCATCCCTCTTCACTATCTTGATAGAATTCGAACTCTTTCCATTACTTGCAGAGGACGGAGGGGGATTCTTCCCCATCAATTCATCCTTAAGACCCTGACCTCGTGAACCAAAAACCTTCCTCTCCTCCCATATGTCAACCTAAACAAGTCAACAAAATACCCCATTACCAATCCAACCCAACCCAACATAAAAAAAATCCACCCAGAAGGAAGGAAAAAGACTTTAAGGTCAGGTTAAGAAAGAATAAACTATTAAGACCAATGGCATAAGATTAAAAAAGCTCATAAAAATGGATTCTATACAAAAACAATCCAGCCTTATCCCACTAAGTGGGATCAGCTATAAAAATGGATTCGCAGATGTATCAATTCTCTCTGGCACTAGCATAAAAAGATGATATATATTGCAGATTGCAGTCAAATCGATTCAAAGCAAGAATACACATAAAAAAATTAGAAACAACAAAATCCACAAACAAACGTTGTGACCAAGCCATCATCACAATAACAAATGAAATGCCAAAGGAATCTGAAGCTGTGTCTGTTGCCACAGAAAATGCAAACGACAGTGGTAAGGATTAGAAACCTATCAAGAAAGTGACAGGCTCTGCCATTGACTCCCATTGCAATAATGCAATTCAGATACCAGAAAACGTGGCAAAACTTTGCAGTGGATCCTTCTGCATATATGGAGGTTTTCTTGAGTAAATCCTTAAATGGGCTGGCCAGAATGCAACCAATGAACAATGGCAGTACCAGTGTTGACGAAAATGATACACCAACTCAGAAGGGATATAAGTGTTTTGATCCACAAATCAAAAGAGTTTTTGTAACCACGGATGTCACATTTGTTGAAAACCAAATTTTTCTTGGGGAAGATCATCTTCTGAAGGGAATTTAAAGGAAGATTCTCTTGAAACCATGATATTTTCTGTACTACTGCACCAACAGAAAATGGTCAGGATTCATTATCTGGACCTACTCTTATCTTGAGTAAGGCTCCCACTGAATCGAGGCCAACATCCTTAAATCAAAGTTCTGACAAAGAGACCCTGAAAATGGGTGATAATGAAAAACTAACTGAAATGTCACAACATGATGATTCTTGTGAAGGAAAAAAAAAAAGGTTCAAGGACGGTGACTGAAGGTGGGGAAAGTCCTTTGTTTCAAAGAACTGTAAGAAAAGGAATGATGAATCAACTCTTCAGCACAACCATGAATCTGAACCGAGAGAGAATCCAACCAATCAACCTAATACAAGTCCCCTTCTGAACCTAATAGTCACAATGAGTCCTCTGAATTAGATGTTCCTATTGCGCTTAGAAAAGGTGTTAGATCTTGTACTAAACCAGTTTACTTATCGTGGTCTTGTCAAGTTATTTGCCTCATGAATCAAGGTTTCAGACATGGCTGAAAATCTGAAGAGAGAACAAAGATTCAGGTAGTATGCAGAGGAGCCATTATCTTCGAAATGGTTAGAACACACTTAAACAAAATGCAGAAGAGGTTTGAGGTTCAAATGCCCCAGGAAGATAGATGGGAAAAGTTTCAGAAGTGGTCAGAAACAGCTCGAACACAAGAGGGAACACTAAACAGAAATTAAACAGTTCAAAGTCTCCATAAAGTAGGTTGAACAGGACGGAAAAATCCATTTTGAGGAGGATGCGGGAGTGGGACAGTTGGGATGTGATCTGGGTGGCGCATTTTTCTCACACGCTCAGAAGGTGCTGGCATGAGGCGAGTGGCGACCATGCACAAAGGAGACCAATATTGCTTGGAGGTGTGTCCAGCATCGACTGCTGACGAGCTTCTGGATCCTAACCAATAGGGACCTTCTGAGTTCCCCTGAGGTTGAACCCACTTGAACTTGGAAGATCATAGAGGCTGGAGGAGGTCACAGCTGTTGCACACCGGCCAGGTCACCACCAGTCCACCATTTCGTGAGAATGGTGGGTATAAGGTGTTGATCACCACTTGCATGGGAAAGTGGGTAATGCAATGGGTTTCTCCCCAGCTCTAGATACCATGTTAACAGAGAGAGAGAAGAGGGAAGTCCGTGACTTCTCTGTCATGGTGTTTTGTTTTATTATTATGAAAATAAAAGATTATTACAAGACCGTCATGCTGTACAACATAAAGAATAGTCACTAGACTCCTCATACACCATGAATAACACCCACATATCTAACAACAACAACAAAATAATAATAATAATATACTAATAATAATATATGATGCACCAGTAATCTACACCATTAACAAAATCAATAAAAAAAAATCACAATACAGAAAAGCAGATACTTTAACCTAGAAATTTATAGTTCTTTCATCCTGACAGCCACACCAATTCAGTTCTGTGTACACATTCTAACAAAAGGGGGAAATGCCCCAAGAAAAGAGAAGAGAACAGGAAGATATCACCCAAGCCAGCACTGACAAATCTATGGCATTGAAATGTAAGCATAGTATGAAGATGTTGACTATACTACGATTGTAACACAATTGATTCACAGAACTTATAACAAGTAAAAGTGGGACTTACAAGTCTGGTCACTGCTTTCCTTCCGTGTTCAACATCACTTTCATAAACACGCCTGAGAGCTGCTGGAAGAACTTTCCAGAATTCATTGACGAACTCACTACCCTTTCGCCTACTATTTTGCAAGATGTCATTGGCCAAGTATAGAAAAGAGATGCGCTGCTCTTTCTGGGAAGCATTGAACAATTTATCCCATGTTTCAACTATTTCTCTTGCTCTCTTCCGGTGAGATATACACCAACGGGACAGTGCTGAATGGATGTTTAAGAAATACATATTGCATAACCGGAAAGAGGGAGGGGGAATAATGTGAAGAAATAAGATTGGCCAAAACAAAATCACAGTCACGTCTAACCATGTGAATTTATTATATATGGTTCTTAAGGGGAAATCAATATCAAAAACAATATTACTTCTGGGAAATTATTCAGCTAGTAAATAAAACTGAGCAAAATGCTATTATCATTAGACAACAGTAAAAAATGCAACTACTTTACTGATAATTCTGGCACTGACAGGTAGCAAGTAGCAACATACATCTCAAACATACTTTTTAATAAGTTGTTTGCCTTCTCTTAACATCTCTTTAGGAGGAGGTCCTCTAAGGAATTTGCAAAGGGACTGGACAGCTCCTTTGTACAAATGATCTTTTGTTAGATTCCTTTGTTCTGTTGCTTTAGATGTTTTCGTGACACTCACTATCCTCCTACTATGTACCCCTCTTCATTCTCTGAATAAATACTTTCCACGTCCATAAATATATATAATCTGAAACTTTGACATAATTGAAAAATTCTTGAAGATTCTGACTTTCAGAATGAAGTAGTTATAGTGAGTTTTTAAAATAAATTACTAGAAAAAAAAAAGAAAGACAATGGGGAAAGGAGGAAAGGAAACCACTGGAAAATCAACTGAAAATTGTGAGCCAACAGACTAAAACTTGAAAGATGGAAAAAACTGTCCAATTTCTTTGATAGCAGTAACAGCAGTTCCCTCGAAACAACCATAATCAAAACTAGAGCTAGAGCCTAGAGCATTAAACAGAAGCCAAATAAACAACTCTATCCCACCACAATGAATGTAAAGGAAGGGCAAATGAACACCTTTGAAAATACCTACCTCCCAACCAAATATGCCCCATAACTGCATAAACTGCAAACTACCAATAAAATCTTAGCCTCGTAATTCCTGCTAAAACCCAAAAGGCCCAATTTTCACCCACTAATAGGTTATTTCATAAGAATTTAGCCCCCATATGGTTTGGACAAGTGAGAAGAAGATCGATATAAACCCCAGTTAGAAGAATTGATCAGATGGAGGATAGTCCAACTATTAGGAAGAGGCTAGGAAAAGGCTTTGGTGGTGGTGGTTGTATAATGCCAAAATAAGTGGATTGCAAGGTACTTATAGCATTGTGAAGATCATTCTTTACAGTTTGATCCTGGGGATCATTTCTGCAACCAGAAAAAGCATGAATATAACCTTCAGAATTCTTTCACCCATTCACCCTCCTTACCTTTCACTTCAATTTCAGTTGACAAACACTGTTATTGTCTACACTAACAATTCTTTTTCTTCATTACATTGTTTCTTGACACAATGTTTGGAATTTGGATTGGTGGGAAAAAAAGGGAATGGAATGGAATGGTGTATAGTTCCTTTTTGTGTTAGAAAATGTCCAAACAAAGCCTTAGCCTTTACTTCTTTGTTTCTTGTTAATCCAGAAGAGATTTTCTTGCCTTATGTTGAATTGGAGGGTTTTAGGTAAGGAACAAGGAAGAGAGAATACAGACTCAGAATAATATAAGGTTGAGATTGATACTAATATGGTGACAATGTGATACAAAAGACAAACCCAACAATCTTTATATTAAGTTATTAACAGTAGACTCCTACTCATAATTAAATAAGAAAGCAAATAAAGGGAAATAAATCCTAAGAAATCATCTAAGATACTTTAAAACATTCTAAAATACAATAACGATATAATGAGATATTTTCCATATATCTTAACACCTTCCCACAAGCTAAAGCTTCCTAAGCTTAAGCTTGTTACAATCAATCACACTGAAGGAAAATGCACTGTAAAATTTAATGCGCCAAAGAGTTTGATAGTGGTTACCAGTTGCTTCTGGGACAAAGAGATGGGGGAGAGCGGCTCGGACAAAGAGTTGGGGCCAAAGCATTTGGGAGTTTGGGCCGGGGCCAAAGCGCAAAGGCTGTAAACTGAAAACACAATACACCTGAACGTGTGTGAGCAAGTGTACTCATCAACTGATGTCACAATTGGAAGAAGTGATGCCAAATCTAAATAGAGGAGATCAAGGCAAGTCCAACAACGTTGACAACAACAGACATCGCTGGACGAGAGCTGGTGCAACAGATGAAGGCAGCGTGTGGAAGCTAGAGCTATGATGAAGGAGCGGCATGTGAAGGCATGTCATAGCTCCAACGATGGCGAGCTTCCTGCCAGTCAGAGGACGGTGAACATGACGGAGGTGTTGATCGGAGAAGAAATGGACCTTAGATACATAGATTTGTGACTGCCGGTGTAGGGAGAAAAACGCACGGACTAGCAGATTTTCATATTCTAGAGAAGATGATGGCGGTAGCCGACAGAAAACCCCTCTAATGAAGGCAATCCACCACTAGCAGCTATGAATAGGATAGAGACAGTGACATGGAGAGATAGAGGATGCCGAAAAGAGAACACGGCAAGAGATATGGCTAACTGGAGTTCCATATTATTGGGAAATCAGAAGCAGGATAAGGACGGGACAAGTCACAAATGATGGTACCGCTCTGGTACCATGTTAACTATGTAGTCAATTTCGGATAGCGGAACGTAGCGGCCGACCCCCAAAACGCTACATCGGTATGCCGACAGAAAACCCCTCTAATGAAGGCAATCCACCACTAGCAGCTATGAATAGGATAGAGACAGTGACATGGAGAGATAGAGGATGCCGAAAAGAGAACACGGCAAGAGATATGGCTAACTGGAGTTCCATATTATTGGGAAATCAGAAGCAGAATAAGGACGGGACAAGTCACAAATGATGGTACCGCTCTGGTACCATGTTAACTATGTAGTCAATTTTGGATAGCGGAACGTAGCGGCCGACCCCCAAAACGCTACATCAGTATAGCAGATAGCAGTATGGCCGCTGTGATGAAGTTTAAGGAAACAATACAAGAAATTTATACCATACACATCTAGATGGAAAAACAGAGGAGGACCGCTGGAAACTTTAAGAGAACAGAACATAACTACAGAGAACCACTTTCAGTCACTGGAGAACAAGGAGGGCCGCTGGAAAATCGAACAAAAGGAGAACCTGTGCAGAACAGAACAGCTATCAGATGCTGGAGTCTGGCTGGAGAATAGCCAGAAAGTCGCTGGAGGATCACCGGAAAGTTGCACAAGGGAGAGGAGAAGAAATTGGTTAAGCTATTGCGGAGGAGAAGAAAACAAATGAGAAGAGAAGAGACGTACGAATGTTGTGAGCCCTATTTGGTTGTCATTCGGGATTTTAGGGTCAAAATGACCAAAAAGTTTATCATAAAAAAAGAAGAAAAAAAAGAGGGAACAACTATAAATTGAGAGCATAATCGAGTTTTCATGGTGGCTTCACATGAGTTGCATGTGCTTATTCAACAGAAACCATAGGGCAGTATTGTAGTAATTGAATACCATGTAATGAATGAATTGAATACCATGTAATGAATGAATCGTACCATAGAAAGTTTTATTACCATAAATCGTCTATTGGTACTAAAGGAACCTGATAATGCAGAAATAACCAAAAGGATTAGTCATCAAAAACAAAAACAAAACGATGGATTGTTGCTGGATACATTCAATGCTTTGTTGCGAGTTGTTGAGTTTCAACAACTTCTCTGCTAATATCTGTCCATCAAATATGTCGTTGCTCATACTGCTATTTGACAAGCTTCACATATCCTGGAGATTTTCCTATAATTAACAGGAAAGGGACATCAATTAAATATGGGACTTGATGCATATATTGAAAAAAAATGTATAATCAAAATTATGTAAATTAATCATGAAGGAAAGCCAATAAGCTTCTTACATTTTATCCATCCACTTAACAAGAGTTTTGATATAAAAAGAAAGAAAGAGAGAAATTTTATTGTATAAAAAAGACAGAAACTACACCTATAAAGATTAAAGAGGATAACATGTTGTCAGGAAACAGAAAAAATGATAAGAAAAAAAAGGGACTGCAGCAAAACTTCCAGTCCCTATCCATATGTGAAATGACACTCCCTTGAAATAGCCATTAGCAGAATTGTAGAACACCAAAAGGTGAATGTTAAAACAATACAATCCCATAGCAAGTTTAGGACCTGGGGCAACCAAAAATACAAAATTTTAGCCTTAAAGGTGCTACCAGTCCACTCCGCTCCAACCAAAAATACAAAATTTTAGCCTCCTTGTGCTTTTACCGAAGCCGTTATATCTAATCATCAACCCCCCCCTTCCTTCTCCCAAAAAAAAAAAAAAAAAAAGAACAGATGAACAAGTGTTTCTGAAGTATAAGATAAAAGTAGTAATTATACTACTTTGAGGAACCTAGTGAAGAACACTCATGAATCTGCCACTGGTGTGTGATGTCCAGCATAATACTGATGGTTTCAAATTTCAGACCACGTCATTTGATGTGGGTGGCATATTGCAACTGCAACAATATCTGCAATTGCATGAAATGCATCTAAAACAGAAGACACATAATGTTTAGGAGGCAAAAGGTAAAGACAGATGCATCTAACATCATCCATAAGACAAATATGTAGAAATAGACACCCTCAAAAGCCAAAAGAATAACAAACTAAACTTCTGTCAAACTCAGGAATATAGGTTAGAAACCCGTGTTCTCCTACTGGAGAATTCTCAATTAAATAGAGATGATACAAGCTGTTCAATATCTGCTACAATTAATGTGCTATAAATGCTAATAAGTGCCAACAAATCTGCTCACAATTATGCAGAAATAAGGCCAACAAATCTGCTACAATTAATGTGCTATAAATGCTAATCCTAAGGCCAACAAATCTGCTCACAATTATGCAGAAATAAGGCCAACAAATCTGCTACAATTAATGCAGAAATAAGGCCAATAAATCTGCTCTAATAGTAGCTAACATCTTGGCTATCAATTCAAATTATTCAGCCAAATCAAATCTGTTGACATCCCCCCTCAAATTGATGCCGGTAAGTCGACAAGCATCAATTTGCTAATTAGGAAATTATGACGCTGACGTGTAAGGGATTTTGTGAGGACGTCAGCAAGTTGAGCAGATGTAGAGACATGAGGCAAAGTGATGATTCGACGATCATATGATTCCCGGATCGAGTGACAATCAACCTCTATGAGTTTTGTTCTTTCATGGTATACAGGATTTGCTGCAATCTGTATGGCACTTGTGTTGTCAGCATGTAGTGGAGTCGGTGTTGTTTGTAAGAAACCAAGCTTTGAAAGAAGACCTCGTAACCAGATAATCTCGGAACATGCTGCAGACATGGCCCGATATTCTGCTTCAGTAGAAGATTTAGAGACCGAGTCTTGTTTCTTGCACTTCCAGGAGATGGGAGTATCACCTGAAAACATGAACCAGCCGGTTGTGGATTTTATTGTGTCCGGGCATCCAGCCCCATCGGCATCGTTGTAGGCTTGAAGGCGTGTGGATGTACCGGTAGGAAAGAAAAGACCACGGTTGGTAGTACCGAGAAGCCTGGGTGTACTGCTGAAAGATGCAAGTGCCGAGGAGCTTGCATGAATTTGCTGACGGTGTGGGCAGCAAAAGAAATATCAGGTCTTGTGATGGTTAGGTAGATAAGACTGCCAACCAGCTGCCTGTAGGAAGTAGGGTCTTGTAGAAGTTCACCTTCATCTCGTCTTATTTTTACATTAACTTCCATAGGAGTGTCTACAGGAGATGCATTGGTGAGGCCAGCCGACTGGATTAGATCTTGGCCATATTTGTGTTGATTGACATAGATGCCTTTTTTTCTGAAAATGTACTTCTAGTCCCAAGAAGTAAGTAAGTCGGCCAAGATCTTTCATGTGGAAAGTGGAGTGTAACAATTGCTTGATTGTAAAGAGGGCCTCTTGGTCTGATCCGGTGACTACAATATCATCCACATAAACAAGTAGTATGACAATTCCTTTTGAGGTCTTCTGTATAAAAAGTGACGGATCATACTTGCTTTGTATGAAGGAAAAGCCAAGTAGTGTTGTGCAAAACTTTTCAAACCATACTCTGGGTGCCTGTTTCAAGCCATATAAAGAACGCTTCAGTTTGCAAACAGAATTAGGAAAAGATGAAGGCATACCGTTAGGAAGTTTGATGTAAACTTCCTCCTTGAGGTCACCATGGAGGAATGCGTTCTTGACATCCATCTGGTTTATTTGCCAAGATTCAGAGGCAGCAATGGCAAGAATAGTACGTCCAGTAGTCATTTTGGCCACAGGTGCAAAAGTCTCCTCATAGTCAAGACCAAATTCTTGCCTATTGCCAAGAACAACTAATCTAGCCTTATATCGATCGATTGAGCCGTCCGATCGAAGCTTGATAGTGAAGACAAATTTGCTGCCAAGAGCTTTAACAAATGGAGGACAGGGAACAACGTCCCATGTCTGATTTTCTTCTAGTGCTAGAAGTTCTGCTTGAATTGCTTCTTGCCAACATTTATGCTCCATGGCCTGGTTATAGGAAGAGGGGATCGGGACAGATGCTAAACTTGCTTTCAAAGATAAAGGTTAAGGGAAACCATACTTTTCCGGAGGTTTATGAATGCGGGTACTGCGACGTAGAGTAGCTGGTTGTTGATAACTCACGGGATCAGCAGCCAGAGATTGATCAGAAGGTGGCCTTGGAGGACGTCTTTGGTACACCAATAAAGGTTTTGGCGCAAGTTTGTCTACAGAGAATAATGGCATAACAGAAACTGTAAAAGAGGGAGTGTCTTGGGTAGTTGCAAAAAAATATGTATCTTCTTGAAATATGACATTTCTAGAAACCTGAAGCCTACGTAGATTAGGATCATAGCACATAAAACCTTTTTGGTGGGCTGAGTAACCAAGGAAAGCACATTTAACAGATTGAGCTATGAGCTTTGTGGTTGATGTGGGGGAAGATGGACATAACACACACAACCGAAAGTGCGAAGACTGGAATAGGTGGGTTTGTGGCCAAATAATCGGGAGAAAGGAGAATCATTGTTTAATGATGGAGAAGGCAATCGATTAATAAGGTGGACAGCAGTGGAGAAGGCTTCACACCAAAAACGAGATGGCACAAAGGAGTCCAACATAAGAGTTCGGACCACATCAAGAAGGTGTCGGTTTTTTCTTTCAGCTACCCCATTTTGTTGGGGTGTTGAAGGACATGACCTTTGAGATAAGATGCCATTTTCTTGCAAGAACTTTTGAAATAAATTAGGCGTGTATTCCCCCCCCTATCAGAACGCAGAATTTTAATTTTGGAGGAAAATTGGGTCTCAACATTAGGCATGAAAATTTTTAAAAGCCGAGAATGCTTCATCTTTAGATCTTAAAAAATAGACCCATGTGAACCGACTATAATCATCAATAAATGTGATAAAATATTTGTAATTAGCATGAGATATAACAGGTGCTATTCCCCATAAATCACTATGGATCATATCAAAAGGTTGGGTTTCATGTGATTGATGAATCGGAAATGGTAGAATTTTACTTCTACCAAGTTTACATGAGTTACAGTCAAACTGGACAGTACTAAGAGAAGGTGGAATTTTATTACCAAAAACACCAGATTTCTTCAAGTCATGAAGTATATATGAGTTTGGGTGACCAAGACGCTTATGCCATATTTGGAAATCAACTTTAGCGGAATTACAAGAAACAAAAGGTAGGAAAGTACATGGAGACAAAGGGAAAAGACGTCCAACTTTAGGCCCCTTCGCGATCATCTTCCCTGAGTGTTGATCCTGCACAAGACAACCAGATTTTGAGAATTCAACCCGACAATCATTGTCAACTAATTGACCAACAGAAATAAGGTTACTAGTAAGACCAGGGGAAACAAAAACATTGGTTAAGGATGAGGAAATATCACCAATTGCTGTGATTGGTAAACTATTGCCATCAGCAGTATGAATTTGGAGATTACCAGAGTATTTGGTGATGTTTGTAAGAGTATTAGTAGTGTTGGTCATATGATTGGATGCCCCGGAGTCAAAATACCAAGGAGAACATGAAGTAGAAGGTTTACCTGAATGTCCTAAAGCAGAAAAAGCTGAAATTATCATTTGTTGGACCATTTCGGGGGTCAAGTTTTGTGCAGGAGCAGAAGCATCTTGAACCGCAGAATCAGTGGCAGAAGAACCAACAGAGGCAGTATATGCTGTTGCGGGTTTTCTTGGTGGTCGGATATGACATTCCTTAATGATGTGGCCATCTTTTTTGCAGTAATTGCAGAACTTTTTAGGACACTGTGAAGCAAAATGTCCAAATCCTTTGCAGTAGAAACATTGGACAGCACTCATGTCGCGTCCTCTAGGCTTGCCTTGGACAGCATATGCAGCTGGAAGAGAGGCTGATTTCTGTTGTCCCATGGTTGTTTGAGTTAGGAGACGCTGTTCTTCATTAAGAAGTTCATTAAGGCATGCATCCAAAGCGGGAACAGGAGCCCTATTCATGAGGTTGGACCGAATACCCTCAAATTCAGGTCTCAATTTCATAAGGAATTGATCTCTTTGAGTAGTTTCATGAACTTTTTGCACTGCACTTTGATTTTCAGCAGACAAATCCTCATAAACAATGTTAATGTATTCAGCCCAAAGATTCATGAAATAAGAATAAAATTCAGAAATTGATAGACTATCATGTTGAGACATGGCAATATCGTGTTCAAGCTGGAACCTACGAGCAGTGTTATTTTGGCTATATATTTTCTTCAGATAGACCCACATCTTAGCTGCAGTGTTGGATGGTCTGAGGTTGAGAACAATAGTGGGATCAACAGGCCCTATGATCCATGTCATGACTTGAGCATCTTGGACTTCCCACTTGGCATAGTCAGCCTTCTGCTTCTCTTTGTCAGGAGCAGTACTGGTACCATCAACATGTCCCCAAAGGTCCTTACCTTTGACAAAGATCTCGAACTGAAATGCCCAGGCTGGATAGTTCTTGCCATTAAGGCGAACGAACAAGACATCATACTTTTCGGTAGACATGAGACTGAGAATAAATCACAAGGAAGAAAACACAAAAGGGACAAGGGACAAGGGACAAGAGGCAACTAGGAGAGACTTGAGAGAGAATAAAGGACTATGATTCGGACAGAGCTAGGTTAGGATCACAACCTAGACTGATACCATGTCAAACTCAGAGGAATATAGGTTAGAAACCCGTGTTCTCCTGCTGGAGAATTCTCAATTAAATAGAGATGATACAAGCTGTACAATATCTGTTATATCTGCTACAATTAATGTGCTATAAATGCTAATAAGTGCCAACAAATCTGCTCACAATTATGCAGAAATAAGGCCAATAAATCTGCTACAATTAATGTGCTATAAATGCTAATCCTAAGGCCAACAAATCTGCTCACAATTATGCAGAAATAAGGCCAATAAATCTACTCTAATAGTAGCTAACATCTTGGCTATCAATTCAAATTATTCAGTCAAATCAAATCTGTTGACAACTTCAACATAAGATGATGAAATAGAATTTCTCTAACTCCCCTCTATTACTAATTCCCATTTAAACTTTCCAATATAATACATCATATCAAAACAAATAGGCATGACCCTCCAAAACTAGTCTTTTGATTCAAAAAAACAGAAGTTGAAAAGCATAATACATATTAGAAGTGTTGGTTCAACTAGCTAGAGGCAGCAGCAAAGTCAAAGGGATATAAGATTCCTTCCCAAATTCCACTGATAAACCATCGCATTACTGCTCTTTCAGTCTCAAGGGAAAGGTGCAAAGGAAAACAATTCTGTTATTTGGACATAAAAAATTTGACAACAATCAACACCAAGTTAATGACATTCAAAATCGAGGCTAATAGCATGTTGAGTTTGGTTAACGGGTATATATACCAAGATAGGATAACTCATTAACCAACTATTGAACTTCATTAACCAAGATTTTGCATATCATTAACCAAGTTATCCGTTAATGAATTACTCATGAACCACATGTTTATCCATTAATCAAACTCAACAGGACAACAAGTCATTAATCACGATTTTGAATGTCATTAACCAGGTGTCGATTGTTGTCAAATTTGTAATGTACAAATATCATTATTGAAAGGAAAATGACCCGATGGCTATCAAGGAAGCATGGGCCAATGGAAAAGATATCATCGTTACTCTTCTTTCTCCCCAACCATAATTGATTTTACCAGTTTATTTTACTTTAGACTGTTACAAACCAGAGAAAACAGTCATAGAATATAGCGAACAGAGAATAGAGAAAGAGGTAGACTTGTATTATTTGAATGACAAAAAGGATTTATGGAGGAATTTGGGATTCTTCTGCCACAGAGTTGAGCTCCTAAAGAGAGTCGGTGCTCTCCTTCCATAACTAACCAAAATGATTGCAAGATACCCTTCTCCTCACTCCTCCTACTTAATAACCGTGTAGCCAAAATCAGTTATGCGACCCTCTCTCTCACTTTCCAGTTCATCGCTCCCTAATGAGTCCCTCCTTTGTTCCTTCGGGTGTACACCCTCCAGATTCTTGGCCCTTGAGGCCGATTGTGTAGCAGCTGGCCAATTGGGCCAGTTGACCCATGTTGGGTCCTAACAAGACTTCAACACTTGACATTTACTTCCCTTTATTTTCAGAATTAGTTGTCTTGTTTCCAATCTGTCCTATTCAACTCTGTTCCCAGTGATACAGCAAAAAGACACTTTTCATGACATCGTTACCAATACTTCACTGTATTGTTAGATAACAGTGCAATGTCAAAATACCTATAGAGTCATACCTTCAATATATTTCAAGTGTACCATGTAAGATGACATGACAGTTCCTTCGGATCCTAAAAAATACAAGCACTCTGCTCCAGCCAAACACAACAAATGATGGCTAATAGAGTATAGGCCTAAGCTAGTACAAAATCCATGTAAACATAACCGAATATGCTGAGTTAGCAGTATTCGGTTATGACAGTTAGCTATGACAGTTGGCTACAGCTGTCAAACCCATCAGGAGCTGTTAGAAGCTCAAAGCTATAAATACATAGCCTTCTCTGTAATTCTGAGTCAATTACTGAGAAATACATTTAAAAAGAAATCTACCTTCTCTCTTCCTCTCTCTCTCTTTCTTCTACTCTAGCTTCTGTTTCGTTTATGGTATCAGAGCTAAATTCTGGGCCATGGCCGCTATCGGAAATCCTTTCACCGAGAATGTCGCTGCATCTCCGGTGCCATCATCTTCTCCGGAGAACTTCAATCCGTCACTCTCTGTTAAGCTAGATGATCAGAACTTCCTTTTATGGAAGCAACAGGTGGAAGCTGTGATAATCGCTCATAAACTTCATCGGTATGTTGTGAACCCTACGATTCCTCCAAGATTCGCAAGTGAAGCAGATCGCAATCTTGGAATCGAAACCGAAGCTTATCAGCTATGGATTGTACAGGACCAGATGTTGTTCACATGGTTACTCAGCATTCCTCTGCAACTCAGTCCTCTTCTCCTCCTCCTAACAACACCCATCCTATGCTTACCCGATCTAAAACTGGTTGTCTTCCTCCTAAGGTTTTGCTAGCTCATCTTGAGCCTACAACTGTCAAAGCAGCCCTGTCTAGTCCTCACTGGCATGCAGCCATGAAGGATGAGCACACTGCTCTCCTCAAGAACAACACTTGGTCTCTTGTTCCCTTACCTCCAAATAGGAATGCTATTGGGTGTAAATGGATCTTTCGTGTAAAGGAAAACCCAGATGGAACTATAAACAAATATAAAGCCCGATTGGTTGCTAAGGGCTTCCATCAACAACATGGTTTCGATTTCCATGAAACCTTTTCTCCGGTTGTAAAACCAGTGACTACTCGGATCATTCTCACTCTAGCTCTCACTAATAAATGGGTAATTCAACAAATAGATGTAAATAATGCCTTTCTTAATGGCTTATTACACAAAGAGGTGTACATGGTACAGCCCCCAGGGTTTGAAAACAGTGATAAATCTCTTGTTTGTCGCTTGAACAAGGCACTTTATGGCCTAAAATAGGCCCCTCGGGCCTGGTATGAACGGTTAGCCTCTACTTTGGTTCAGTTTGGGTTTGCTACCAGTCGCTGTGACCCATCTTTATTTGTCTATGCCAAGGACAGCATCTCTGTTTCCTTGTTTATGTAGACGACATTATTCTCACTGGATCATCTACTGTTTTTATCAATGATCTGATAAAGAAGCTGAATGCTGAGTTTGCTCTCAAAGAACTAGGATCTCTTGACTACTTCCTAGGAGTGGAAGTTAAACATTTGTCCTCTGGTATCCTGCTGCTAACTCAAACTAAGTATATCCGTGATCTTCTTGACAAGGCACATATGACTGAAGCTAAAGGAATCAGCTCTCCTATGGTGAGCAATTGTAAATTGTCAAGGTTTGGGACAGATACTATGTCCGATCCTCAACTGTACAGATCTATAGTTGGTGCTTTACAGTATGCTACATTAACTAGGTCGGATATTGCTTTTAGTGTGAATAAAGTGTGTCAGTTTATGTCTAATCCTCTTGAGACACACTGGCAAGCTGTTAAAAGGATTCTCCGCTACCTTAAAGGGTCTATCTCACATGGGTTATTGCTCAGGCCAGCTCCTATCTCTGTCCTTTTCTCTGTCTGCATACTAAGATGCAGACTGGGCCAGTGATCCAGACGATCGTAGGTCAACTTCCGGTTCATGCATTTACTTTGGTCCTAACCTGGTTTCTTGGTGCTCAAAGAAACAGCCACTAGTGGCTCGGTCTGGTACAGAAGCAGAATATAGAAGCATGGCAAATACAGTGGCAGAACTATCTTGGATACAGTCATTACTATCTGAACTCAAGATTCCTCACACTGTTCCTAAACTGTGATAATCTAAGTGCTATGTCTCTAGCACACAATCCTGTCCTTCATGCCCGCACAAAGCATATTGAACTTGATATTCATTTTGTAAGGGAAAAGGTTCTCTCTAAAGCACTCATTGTCCATCATGTTCCCAATGGTGATCAGCTAGCAGACTCACTCACAAAACCTCTCTCATCAACTCAGTTTGCAAACTTAAGGATCAAGCTCAAGGTTGTACCTTTGCAGCCACCACCTTGAGCTTGAAGGGGGGACTAATAGAGTATAGGCCTAAGCTAGTACAAAATCCATGTAAACATAACCGAATATGCTGAGTTAGCAGTATTCGGTTATGGCAGTATTCTACTATAGTTTTTGTTTCGTTTAATGGCATAAATAATACAACACCATTAAGCTTTGTCTTCATTTTCCTTCTAAATTCTCTCAAACTAATATATAAATATGAAAGGTGTTACAAAATCAGACGACACAACAAAGAAAAACAACAACAAAAATGATAATCAAAGTTTTTCCCCACTAAGAGTGTGTTTGGGAAAGCTGAAAAAAATAGATTATGCTGATAATCGATTATAATCAAAATCTGTTTTTGTTTGGGTATGTTTGCTGAAAAACAATTTTAAAATAATCTATTTCGTTTGGGTGGTGCAAAAAAAATCACTTTTATATAGTAAATTACGGAAAAAGGGTATGAACTATGAAGCTATTTGTATACTTTAATAATATTTGTTTAAAAATTAGTTTTGTAGGGTAAACAAGAAAGAGAGTTTTGATAATGAAAAAATAATCAAATCACAACAATCTTAAGCTAAGACAAATTAGATGGCATAAAATAACTTTTTTTCCTCAAAAAAAGTTTTTTTTATAAATTTAACCAAAGTGTCAAACATGATAGATTATCTATGAAACGGCTTTTTAGCTAAAAAAAGTTGAAATAGGGAAAATTATTTTTTCCTAAACACACTCTAAGTAGGATTGGCTACATGAATCAAACAACGCCAATGAGTTCTATCAAAACCAAATCTTCTGATAAGTCATTTAGGTCCAAATCCTTTCTAATGGTTTTACTGAGAGCTGCACCAAAAAGTCCAAACAACCAACTCTACATGGAAGTAACCGCTAGAACATTAACACTGCAAGGTCTATGATTCTACAGCAAACAAACATAAATAATCCCATTATGTGCCACGGAATTCAAATGAAGCTTTGGATTTCCAAAGGGATTTATCAACAACAACCAAGCCAGCAAGCCTTTTCCCACAAGGTGGTGAAGACTACATGGATCAAACGTAATGTTCGATCGTAAATCATGTCTATTGACAAACCATTGACACCTAAGTCCTTTTTAATGGTTTCACCTATAGTTTTTGTTGACTATAATAAATGTAATTGGACGGTGGATGTATGTGGATGGTGGAGTCCTATTCATTGTATTCTCGGTTTCATTGTATCTTCTCTACTAGGACTTAGCATAGGCTTTTAATGTTCTAGGAATCAAGTACATACTCAAGTGTATATAAATTGTAGTCATATTCATTGAAAAAGACAAGTGAAATATACATCATATTTCCGCATAGTATCAGAGCACAATCTGAACCATCCCTAACCGAGGGCCGCCAACCATGGGAGAGAACAAGCCAGAAGGTTCGACCACTAGTTTGGTCGAAGGGCCTGCTCTTTCTATCACTGGTCACAAATTGAATGGCCAAAACTACACTCAATGGGTGCAGTCAGTCAAGATCTTCCTTCAAGGAAAAGGGAAGGAATGTTACATCACAGGGGACTCCAAGAGCCCAGACAAAAGGGACCCCAACCTCAACAAAAGGCTACAAGAAAACAGTTTAGTCATGTCATGGCTGCTCAACACCATGACCAATGAAATTGGGGAAAATTTCATGTACTATGACACCGCCAAGGAGATGTGGGATGCGGTGAAGTAAACCTACTCAAATGTGGACAATACATCTGCGGTATTTGAGATCAAGAGCATACTCCATGAGCTGCGACAAGGCGGTTTCTCAATCACTGATTATTTTAATACACTCAGTTGACATTGGCAGCACCTAGACATATATGAAGAAGTTGAATGGAGTTGCACTGATGATAAGAAGAAGTACAAAGAATTGGTGGAGGAGGATAGGATCTACCGGTTCCTATTGGAGCTAAACACAGAACTTGATGAAGTCTGGGGGAGAATCCTTGGAACCAAACCCCTTCCAAAAATCCGAGAAGTATTCTCGGAAGTGAGAAGGGAGGAGAGCAGGAGGAAAGTGGTGCTTTGAAAGTCCAGCGCAACCCCATCCATTGAAGGCTCAGCAATGGCAGTAAAGGGGAACCAGCCTCGCCCATTTCAAAAGAAAAATCGGCCCTGGTGCGATCACTGCAAGAAACCAGGTCACACTAAGGACACATGCTGGATCATTCATGGCAGACCTTCAGAGGCGAAACAGACCAAAAACCGGGACAGCTGAGGCAACACAGCTAAGGTAAATTCTGACCCATCTCCATTCAGCAAGGAACAGATGGAAGCACTACAAAAAATTCTCCAGCAAACAATTGGTACAGCTGCAGTGGCACAAAAAGGTAATTTCTTGCATGCTCTATATACTAGCAAAGGAAAACCAAATTCATGGATCATTAATAGAGTAAGGCTATGTAATGTATCGTGTATAACTGTACATTAGTTAGTGCAGCTCTCAGGTTAGTTCTCCTCTGCTGTTAGCAATTAGTTAGGACAGTTACTCTCTGCTGTTAGTCCTAACTGAATTAGTTATTCAGTTACTCTACTCAATGTATTCATGGCTAGTATATATATAGACAAAAAGTGTACACAGATTCATTCAATCAATGAGAATTAGAATACACTGACTCCTCTGGATTTTCATTTTTCTTTCTCTCACTCATGGATACTTCTCATTATGGTATCATGAGCTAATTTTCTGGGCCCGTTCTTTCTCCTTCGTTATCGTCACGTCTCCCATGGCTACAACCATTCGCAATCCGTTCGATATTCCTGGTTCTGGAGCTTCGGTAACTGCTCCGACACCATCAACCTTACAGTCTTCAATGTCCATCAAACTCAATGATCACAACTTTCTGTTGTGGAAGCAGCAAGTAGAAGCTGTCATAATCTCGCATAAACTCCATCGATTTGTAGTAAATCCTTCAATTCCACCACAATTCACTACAGAGGCGAATCGTGCGCTAGGGATTAAGTCTGGTGAGTATCAACTTTGGATCGTTCAGGACCAAATGCTGTTCACATGGCTCCCGAACTCGTTATCTCCATCAATTCTTCCTCGATTCATTGGTTGCAAACAGTCCTGGCAAGTTTGGGACAAAATTCACAAGCATTTCCATGCACACTTGAAGGTCAAGGTGCGTCAATTTCGTTCTGAATTGAAAAACACCAAGAAAGGCACACGTACGATCTCGGAATACCTAATGCGTATTCGTGCCCTAATCGAATCTCTCCAAGCCATCGGCGATCCTGTCACAGAGCAAGATCACATAGATACGGTCCTCGAAGGACTCCTTGAGGAGTATAGCTCCTTCGTGATGATGATCTTTACTAGGGCGGAATCGCCATCAATTGATGAGATTGAATCTCTGCTACTGATGCAAGATGCCCAACTTGCGAGGTTCCGACAAGAATTACCGTCCCCTTCAGTCACTGTTAATGTGGATCAGGCACCAAATCTGGGAAATTCGTCCGCTTCAGGTGATTACCGGCAGAATCAGGGTGGTTTTCGTAGTGGTAGTCGAGGCCGTGGTGGTTGAGGCCGTGGCAGAGGTGATCGAGGTCGTGGGCGCAGTGGTTCTAAACCCACGTGTCAACTTTGCCATAAGTATGGCCATGAAGCCTTTAATTGCTGGTATCGGTTTGATGATACGTTTGTTCAGGTTCAAAGACCGCCTCCTCCAGATTCTAATCAAGCTCAGTCAGGCTATACCCAGAACTACAACTCTCAAGAATATAATCAAGGTACTCAAAGCACTGCTCCCAGATTCCCACCCTCACAGCAACAACCCAGTGCCAATCTAGTAATGCAGCAACCGCAATTTGTTCCAAATACTCAAGAACCTCTGCAAAGACAGTTTGATCCCCAAGCGTGGTTCCCAGATTCTGGTGCATCCCACCACATTACTGCTGATTCCAACAACTTCACTCAAAGCAGTCCCTTTGGAGGCCAGGATCAAGTTTTAATGGGTAACGGCCAAGGTCTCTCAATTAACTCTATAGGCTCTTCAAAAAATTTCTCTCCTACTAGTCCTCAAACCATTTTTAAACTTGATAATCTCCTCCTTGTTCCTAACATAACCAAGAATTTAGTTTCTGTTTCCAAGTTTGCCCGTGATAACAATGTTTATTTCGAGTTTCACCCATTCTCTTGCTATGTGAAATCACAGGGCTCTAACAAGATTCTTCTTCACGGTTCCCTAGGAGGTGATGGACTCTACAGCTTTGAAAACATCAGTATTCTAAAGGAACCCTTCACCTCTTGCTTCCAACATACTGTTCCAGCTGCGGCTTCTACCGAATCTAGAGCTCAGTCCTCTGTTGTAACCAATTCACCTAGGTCCTCTGCTGTATCTAGTTCCTTTGCCACTTGGCATTATAGACTTGGACATGCAAATAATAATGCTGTAAAAACCATTCTTCAACTTTGTAATATTCCATCAATGAATAAAACATCCTATGAATTTTGTAATGCCTGTTGCATTGGTAAAGCACATAGACTACATGCTCCATCTTCCTCCACCATTCATCCTACTCCCTTTGAACTAATCCATAGTGATTTGTGGGGACCTGCACCATTCACTTCTTATGGAGGCTACTCTTACTATATTACATTTGTTGATGCTCATACAAGATTCACATGGATCTATTTCTTAAAACAAAAATCAGATGCCTTGACTGCATTTAAACTTTTAACTCTCATTGAAACTCAATTTTCTGCCAAAATTAAAGCTTTGCAGTCAGACTGGGGAGGGGAATTTCAACCCTTTTCCAAGTACTTAACTGAGCTAGGCATCTTGCATCGCCTAACCTGTCCTCACACCTCCCATCAAAATGGGACTGTTGAGAGAAAGCACCGACATATAGTTGAAATGGGACTGACTCTTCTTTCCCATGCTTCTCTACCTTTAAAATTTTGGGACCACAGCTTTACACAAGCTGTTCATACGATCAACAGATCGCCCACTGCAGCATTAACCTCTCACTCCTCTCCCTTTCATGCCTTGTTTGGTACCATCCCTGATTACTCTACCTTTCGGGTTTTTGGATGTGCCTGTTTTCCTTTTCTTAGACCATACAATCAACACAAGTTTGATTTCCAGTCCTCTGAGTGTGTCTACTTAGGCCTCTCTCCTCAACATAGAGGCCACAAGTGCCTTGATTCTAATGGACGTATATACATTTCAAAGGATGTTTTGTTCAATGAATCCATGTTTCCCTATCCTAAACTCTTCCAACAACATTCTGTCTCACCTGTTTCTAACCCTGAAACTTACCCTGCTACCATACCTATTCCCATATATCCTCCTCTGCATGCCACTCCTATAACTCAGTATCCCCCTTCTCCATTGCCTCTTTCACCTAGTGTTTCTGTCACTGCCAATGACATTGTGGGAGCCAGTCCTGCTCAATTTGAATCAATGTCTCCTGAACCCTCCAGTGCTGCACCCTCTCCCTTGCCTTGTTCACCTAGTGTTTTTGTTTCTGTCACTGCCAGTGATACTGTGGCAGCCAGTCCTGCATCATCCCCTATCTCCTCTTCCTCTATCCGATTTCCTGCACAAACTGACCCTATGTCTCCCTCACCCACCACTTCCTCTGACTCTCTATCTCCAGCTGCACCTATCAATCTCCATCTTATGATGACAAGATCCAAAACTGGACATTTGCCTCCTAGACTATTCTTGAGTCATGTTGAGCCTCATTCTGTCAAGGAGGCCTCGGCTAGTCCACAATGGCTTCAAGCCATGCAAGATGAGCATAATGCTCTAATTAGAAATAACACTTGGTCCCTAGTCACACTGCCTCCAAACAGAACTGCTATTGGCTGTAAGTGGGTTTATCGAGTGAAGGAAAATCCTGATGGGACAGTAAACAAATTTAAGACTAGGCTGGTTGCCAAAGGCTTTCACCAACAGTATGGTTTTGATTTCTTTGAAACCTTCTCTCCGGTAGTCAAACCTGTAACTATTCGGATCATACTCACCCTTGCTCTCACAAACAGATGGGCAATTAAGCAAATTGATGTAAACAATGCCTTCTTGAATGGTGTTCTCAGTGAGGAAGTCTATATGGTGCAGCCACCCGGGTTTGAGCACAGTGACAAATCTCTTGTTTGTAAGCTTCACAAAGCTCTCTATGGTCTAAAGCAAGCCCCTCGGGCTTGGTATGAGAGGCTTGCCTCCACTCTTCTGCAATTTGGATTCATGACCAGCAAGTGTGATTCTTCTCTGTTCATCTACTCTAAGGGATCTACTTGCCTATATGTCTTGGTTTATGTTGATGACATCATTGTCACTGGATCTTCCACTGCCCTTGTTCAGAATCTAATTCAAAAGCTTGATGCACAGTTTGCTCTCAGAGAACTTGGGGATCTGGTTTATTTTCTTGGCATTGAAGTTAAGCACCTAAGCACTGGTGCACTTCTCCTCACTCAAACCAAGTACATCAGAGACTTATTGGCTAAAGCCCATATGTCAAAAGCTAAAGGGATTTTCTCCCCTATGATTAGTAATTGCAAATTGTCAAAGTTTGGCACTGATACAGTGGCGGATCCTCATTTCTATAGATCTATTGTGGGTGCACTTCAGTATGCCACCCTCACTCGGCCCGACATTGCCTATAGTGTGAACAAGGTTTGCCAATTCATGTCCAACCCTCTTGACTCTCACTAGCAAGCTGTTAAGAGGATTTTAAGATACCTCAAAGGCCCTTAGACTATGGTCTTCTACTCAGACCTGCAGCTGCTCCTTTTGCACCTTATTCTCTGCACACCTACTGTGATGCAGATTGGGCCAGTGACCCTAATGATAGGCGTTCAACCTCTGCCTCCTGCATCTTCTTTGGACCAAATCTGGTTTCCTGGAGCTCAAAGAAGCAGCCCCTTGTTGCTAGATCCAGCACAGAGGCCGAGTACCGCAACATGGCCAATGCTACAGCTGAGACTCTATGGATTCAGTCACTCCTAACTGAACTGCACATTTCCTTTTCCATGCCACAACTCCTTTGTGACAACTTAAGTGCAGTCAACTTGGCCTACAATCCTATTCTTCATGCGAGGACCAAACATATAGAGCTTGATATCCACTTTGTTAGAGAAAAGGTTCTCTCCAAAGCTCTCAATGTTGTGCACGTTCCAAGTACAGACCAGCTAGCAGACTCTTTAACAAAGCCAGTTTCCTCCTCTAGATTTGTAGAGTTAAGATCCAAGCTCAATGTTGTTTCATGTCCAAAACTCCCATGAGCTTGAGGGGGGAATAATAGAGTAAGGCTATGTAATGTATCGTGTATAACTGTACATTAGTTAGTGCAGCTCTCAGGTTAGTTCTCCTCTGCTGTTAGCAATTAGTTGGGACAGTTACTCTCTGCTGTTAGTCCTAACTGAATTAGTTATTCAGTTACTCTACTCAATGTATTCATGGCTAGTATATATATAGACAAAAAGTGTACACAGATTCATTCAATCAATGAGAATTAGAATACACTGAATTCTCTAGATTTTCATTTTTCTTTCTCTCACTCATGGATACTTCTCATTAATCATTGACTCAGGAGACTCAGATCACATGATTGGAGACTTAACTGTATTTAACAGCTATTCTCCGTGCCCAAATAATTACACAGTTCGGATAGCTGATGGTACTCTTTCTAAGGTCATAGGTAACGGTTCAGTTATTATCTCACAAAATATTACCCTGAATTCAGTCCTTTATGTGCCTGAACTTGACTGTCATTTGCTGTCCATTAGCAAACTGACAAGAGATTTGAAGTGTGTCGCTAAATTCTTCCCTAACCTGTGTGAATTTCAGATCTTGGAGTCGGGGAAGACGATTGGCAATGCTGAAGGGTGTGCTGGACTCTACCTCCTCCAAAGAGAAGAGTCAAAAACGGAACCCAAGGCCAACTCTTGTGCAGCAATTCCTCCAAGTAGTGAAAAGTCTGTACTGTTGTGGTACTATCGGCTAGGCCACCCAAATTTTATGTACTTGAAAAAAATGTTTCCCACATTATTCAATACAAACCAGAATTTGTTTCAATGTGAAATTTGCCAATTGTCCAAAAATACCCGCAATTCCTACCCGCCTCAACCTTATAAACCCTCTCAACCTTTCTCCCTCATTCACAGCGATGTATGGGGACCATCAAGGGTTAGTAATGTCACTGGGTCAAGATGGTTTGTCACCTTCATTGACGATCACACACGAGTCACCTGGGTTTTCCTAATGAAGGAAAAATCAGAAGTCGGAAGAATATTTGAGTTGTTTCATACTATGGTACAAACACAATTTCAAAGCAGAATTAAGGTGCTTAGGAGTGACAACGGCCGAGAGTACTATCACTCTGCACTAAATTCCTACCTTCAGAAACATGGAATCGTATACCAGAAACATGGACATTTTCTAGAAGTGACCAGATCTCTCATGCTAGCTACAAACGTACCCAACCAATTTTGGGGATAAGCTGTCCTCTCTGCAACCTACCTTATAAACAGGATGCCATCTCGAATCCTCAACTTTAACACCCCTCGCTCTACTCTCCAAACCTCTTATCCAACCAGCCGTATCCTTACATCCATTCCTTTGAAAATATTCGGATGTTCAGCCTTTGTCCACAACCTAAACCCTCATCGCAGCAAACTTGACCTGAAATCCATCAAATGCATTTTCCTTGGCTACTCTCCTAACCAAAAGGGGTACAGTTCACCCCAAACCAGAAAATTTTACCATACCATGGATGTCACCTTTTTTGAAAATCAGCCTTATTACCCCAAAGTTGGCATTCAGGGGGAGCAGACTTATCCAACTGAAATAGTAGAATCCCAACTTTTGAGATTTGAGCTAACCGAATCTGCCCCAAATGCAGAACCAACCGAGACTGCACCTGAACCAAAGGAAACTGTAGCAAAAAATGCAACATAAACTGAACGGGAAAATGCTGTAGAAACTGCACTAGAAATTAATGAAACTGCATCAATTGAAGCAAGAGAGAATACTTCATCTCAACATAATCAAGGTCCTGCTACACAAGGAGATAACTGGACGACGTACTTCAAAAAGACAAGGGAGTAGAGTCAAGCACAGCTCCAAGGCAAAGCCATGAATCCAACCAGGCTCCAGAAAATGAGGTTTCCCCAGGTAATATTGTTCTTAACCCTGAACTTGGTGATGACATTGACATTCCTATTGCCTTAAGGAAAGGGGTGAGATCTTCCACTCAACACCCCATTAAGAAGTATGTGTCCTATGGAAAATTGTCACAGGGGTACAGGACTTTTGTAGCAGCTCTTGACAGCACACATATCCCAAGGAATGTTCAAGAGGCACTCCAACAACCTGAATGGCAGCAGCTGTAACAGAAGAAGTCCAGGCCTTGGTTAAAAATGCCACGTGGGAGATCACCACTCTACCTGAAGGGAAGAAACCGGTTGGATGCAAGTGGATATTCTCCATCAAATACAATGTCGATGGTAGTATAAACCGGTACAGAGCCCGGCTGGTGGCAAAAGGGTTTACCCAATCATATGGAGTGGACTACGAAGAGACTTTTGCACCGGTGGTCAAACTCAATTCAATCCGAGTCATACTCTCTTTAACTGCAAATTTAGATTGGCCACTCCATCAACTAAACATCAAGAATGCCTTCCTAAATGGTGAGCTAGAAGAGGAAGTCTATATCCAAATTCCCCCAGGACTTGAATCATCCAGCACCTCAAACATGGTGTGCAGGTTCCGGAAATCTCTATATGGCCTCAAGCAATCTCCGAGAGCATGGTTTGATAGATTGACTTGAGTTGTCAAGGAAGACGGGTTCAACCAATGCCAATCAGATCACACTATGTTTGTCAAACACTCCGTGGAAGGGAAGGTAGCCTTGTTCATCGTTTATGTTGATTATATCGTTATCACAGGAAACGATTATGATCAAATCAAGCATCTGAAGAGACTCTTGGCCAAAGAATTTGAAGTCAAGGACTTGGGTCAACTCAAATATTTTCTAGGAATGGAAGTTGCTCGGAAAAAGAATGGTATTTATGTGTCACAAAGAAAATACACACTGGACTAGTGGACTGACTTCAAGAAACTGGCATGCTTGGATGCAAAGCAGTCAATACTCCCATAGAACCAGTAAAAAGAAGTGAAGAGGAAAGTCCACCAGCTGATAAAGATAGATATCAAAGCCTAGTTGGGAAGCTAATCTACCTAACTCACACTAGGCCCGACATTGGGTTTGCTGTGAGCTAGGCTAGTCGCTATATGTCTAATCCAACCGAGGCCCACATGAAAACTGTGAACAAAATCCTCCAATACGAAAAAGGTACACCAGACCGAGGGCTCTACTTCAAGAAGAACTCAAATAGAGGCATTGAAGTTCATACAGACTCGGATTGGGCAGGATGCTCCTCTGATAGAAAATCAACTACCGGCTACTGCTCCTTTGAGTGGGGAAACATGGTGACTTGGAGAAGCAAGAAGCAGTCTGTGGTGGCAAGGAGTAATGCCGAAGCTGAATTCAGAGCTATGACTCAAGGTATTTGTGAAGGAATATGGCTTAAGAGGATGCTGGATGAAATCAGAATTCCTATCAGTTACACTATGAGGATATTATGTGATAACAAGGCTGCTATAAGCATTGCAAATAATCCAGTCCATCATGATAGGACAAAGCATGTGGAGATTGACTGACACTTCAATAAAGAGAAAATTGACCATGATATTATCAGTGTTGACCATGTTCCATCATGTAGGAAAACAGCAGATATCCTAACAAAGGCTCTTCCAAGGAACACGTATGAAAACATCAGATCCAATCTGGGTATGATAGACATCTACCACCCAGATTGAGGGGGAGTGTTGACTATAATAAATGTAATTGGACAGTGGAAGTATGTGGACGGTGAAGTCCTAGACGGTGGAACTATGTGGACGGTGTGTTGACTATAATAAATGTAATTGGACGGTGGATGTATGTGGACGGTGGAGTCCTATTCATTGTATTCTCATTTTCATTGTATCTTCTCTCCTAGGACTTAGCATAGGCTTTTAGTGTTCTAGGAATCAAGTACAGTCTCAAGTGCATATATATTGTAGTCCTATTCATTGAAAAAGACAAGTTAAAGATACGTCATATTTTCGCAGTTTTTATTGTTCTCTATCTGCTCCTAGTGATTGGGCTACCCTCCATCTTATCAACTCTCCTTGCGGGAGCTTCTATAGATTTTCTCCGCACATACCCAAAGCATTTATAATGAAATTCTACCATCTTTTCTAAAATAGGTACCACCACAACTTTCTCTCTAATACATTCACTCTGAATCCTGTCTTGCCTAGCATGTCCAGTCATCTAACGCAACATCCTCATATCTACTACATTGAGTTTATCCTCATGTTGGCTTTTTACCTTCTAACATCTAGTTCCATATAACATTGTAGGTCTTATATTTGTGCAGTAAAACTCCCCCTTAAGCTTGGGTGTACCTTTCGATCACAGATAACGCTCGAAGCAATCCTCCATTTCACCCACCCCGCTTAAATCCTATGGTTTACATCTCCCTCTATTTCTTCATCATTTTGTATGATGGACCCAAGATACTTAAACCATGTGACTTGTGGTATGGTATGGTATGGTATGGTCTCCAATTTTCATCTCTAAGCTAGGATTAATGCGCCTCCGACTAAACTTACATTCTGTATACTCCATCTTCTACTTAAACGAAAGTCATGTGCTTCTAAAGCTTGTCTCCACATCTCTAACTTTCCATTTATTTCCTCTAGGTCGACTCTCCAACTAGGATTATATCATCTGCAAAAAGCATGCATCGATTCTTTTTCCTAGATGTACTGGCCCGTCTTTCTTCTAGATGCACTAGCCTCGGCCCCTTATCCCAGATGCATTGGCCTCGTCATTTGGGTTTCTGATATTGTTGTTGAAGCTTCCAAATACGGTTTTGAGGAATTCGAACCATCCTTTGTTAGATTGCTTTGCCAATAAATTTCTGTCAGGCTGATGATCATTCCAGCTATCTTACTAAGCTATCTTTCCAGCAACTCTCTCGGGCCTTTCCAACATCCTTGAGTTGCCTTCCAACCATTATTTTCATGGATATAAGTTTATGTTTTTATTTTAAATTTTAATTTGAAGGGAAATGCATTGTTTTCATGTAACAAGCTTAAAGCTAAGCTTTAGCTTGAGGGTGAGTGTTAGAAAATGAGAGAAATATCTGATAATATATTTTCATATCTTAGAATATTTTAGAGTATCTTGGATGATCTCTTAGGATTTATTTCTTATTATATTTTATGATTTGATTCTCTATTTGATCAAGACTAAGATTCTACTTTTAGTATAAATAGGACTATTAGGATTGTCTTTTGTAATCAGATCATTACCACATCAAATCAACATCAGTCTTGTTACTTGTTAGTTTATTTCTCTCTTTTCTTCTTTCCCTACCTAAAACCTTCCAATTCAATAGAGGGTATGAAAAATTGAAGAAATGAGGGGTATGGAGTAGTTTGGGTTCTCATCCTCAATCGTCACACTCTATTAATCAAGAAACTCACAAACAATGGGTTAAACTCTTTCTACCATTCTACTCCATTACTAACCATCTCACTCCATCCTCCCAAACATAGCCTTAGGTAGCGTTTGGTTCACGAAGTGTTTTATTCCCAGGTAAACCATGTTCCTGGGAATCATATTCCTAGGAATGTTTCTTTCCCACCTTCACACATGGGAGTAAAGTTTTCCGAAGTTTCTAACTATCATTCACTAATTTGATTCCCGGACGCCTTTTATGCCTGCAAATAATTTTTTAAAACTTGTACCAAACATGAGAAACTCTTATCCCCATGCTAACATTCCCGGAAATAATTTTTTAAAACTTGTACCAAACGCTACCTTGGTAAGCACATCCAAGGCCAAGGTAAAAGGATAAAGGCTTAAAGTTGACCTTAGCTGCAATCCTATAGTTATAGAAAAATCTGTCGTGACCCCACCTTATGTTCTCGGTTCTCACATTACTTGTGATGCCCTCATACAATCCTTGATTGCTCGAATAGGCAACACGATCTCCTTTATGCTTCAATGCCTTCCACAATACGTCTATTGGCACCATATCGTACGCATTTCCCAAATCAGTGAAGCCCATGTGTAAACATTTTTATTCCTTCAATATCATTTCATCAATTGTTGTAGCAAGTATATTGCTCCCAACGTTGACCTCCTAAGCATAAAATCAAATTGATTTTCAGAAATGTCAGTCTCTTTTCTTAATCTTCACTCAATTACCCTCTCTCATAGCTTCACAGTATGGTTTATCAACTTAATCCCCTTATAATTTGCATAATTTTGTATATCTTGCTTGTTCCTATAAATAGGGATTAAAGTGCTTCTCCATTACTCGTACAACATTTTTAGACCTCATAATCTCGTTAAATGACTTTCTGAGCCAACTAATGTCTATCTCTCCTAGATCCTGTCACACCTCAATAGGTATATTGTCCAATACAATGTTTCCCTATTATATATCCTCTTCAATGCTTCTTTAAACCTAAGATTAGCGACGCACCACAAAGATTCTTTACCATTTGGTCCAAAGCCTTGACTCACCGAGTGTCTCTTTTGCTATCAATCCTATCATCATAATCCCTTTCACCATCTTGTCCCACTTATCATTCACACTTGTGACTAAACCTTTCCTCCAAAACCCTTCATTGAAAGCTCCTTTGTTCTTTTGCTCTTCAATTGCCACCACTTGATCATTGAAACCCTATCTTGGTCTTTTCTCTTTACTCTCCTCTTAACTCTTGCATCCATAATCAAGACTTTTAGTTGAGTAGTCAAGCTCTCTACAGATGTAACTTTGCAATCCATGCAAAGCTTTCTATCCGATTTCCTTATAAAAAAGAAATCAATTAGAGAAGACGTCACCCCACTTTGGTATGTGACAAGATACTCCACCCCACTTCCTAAAACAAGTATTGACTATTGTAAAATCGAAAGCTAAGGAGAATTCTAGGATAGTTTTACCCTCCACATTTGTTTCACCCAGGTCATATTCCACATGCTAACCCTCTTATCCTCTAAATGCACTCCTCACATCACAATTTAGATCCCCTCTTAGGAAAATCTTTTATCCTAATGGTATTCCCTAAACTAAACCTTATAAATCCTCCAAGAACTTTACACTGTCATGCTCTTCTAACCCTACCTGAGGTGCATAAGCACTGATCACATTAAAAGTGAGTAAGTGACTCATTCCACTACAAACTATAGAGTTATGATCCTATTTCCTAACCTTTTTACATCTACAATATCATTCTTAGAATAATGATCTACAATTATGCCCAATCCCATCCATTTCTCGACTTTACCGTGTCTAATTCATTTGCCTTTTTTTCTACCCACTTAGTTTCTTGTAGGCACATAAAATTAATCCTCCTTCTAATCATGGTGTGTACTATTTCCGTCGATTTACCTGTAAGTCTGCCTGCATCCCATGTTTTGAAGGCTAAAGTGAATCCTACTCTAGTGAATTATCTTCTTTACCCACACCTATTCACGAAAATACAAAAACCCTCGTTTATTTTTCACTACATTCACGCGGCGTTTCAGAGACTCTTGCTCATTTGACATAGTACTAGAGTCATATAGTGTGTTGCTTCCAAGCAATGACTGAGCATTAACACTCACATTGTTGATCCATATCATTAAGATTCGACAACGTTTTACATTGACAGACGACTGGCTAACACAACTCTCACCTTTTATCGAAGCTTAGGACCACCTAAGTATAACTCTGCAACAAAGAACACATAAGTGAGGATAAAATTGGAAGGGGGAGTAACCAACACATTTTAGAAGCCCAAGAATTCAAGCCGTCCTATACAGTACAGAAGAATAATGGATAGAATAAAGCAAAGGGCTTGGAATTCTAAAGTTTCTATATAAGTTTCTATATCACAAAGTCAATATCCAAATTCCAAAGACCGAAAAAAAAAAGGCAAAAGGGAAATTGTTTGGGCAAAATCAGAAAACGTAAATTTTGGTTGGAAAGAAGCACAAGTACAAGAGAGGCACAATCCAGATAGGGAGCACAAAACCTAACATTTTTCAGATGAAATTAAAAATTAAAAATAAAATAAATGGAAAACACAGCGAAGCACGAAGAAGAAGAGTGAGAGCAGGTTCTCGGTGCATCGGTAGATCGGGAAGACTTACGAGGTGAGGAGAGGAGAGAAGGTTAACCGCCGCCGTGCACGGCCTCCGCCGCCGCCGCCGCCGCCGCAGAGAGAGAGGAGCTTCCGTCGTTTTAACTTTCTTTTGTGTTGTATTTTTTCGTTTTACTAGCTGGCTGTGGTGCAGTGTTTGTTGCTCCTCGTAGGATTGGAGTGTGGGAATGGAAACGAATAAATACCGGGTTTCAGGCTTTCAGGTTTCTCTCTTCCTCTGCTTTCCGACCATTCTTACAATTATCATTTTCTTTTCGAGTCTGAAAGACATTCGATCAAAAATAAAAATAATATGCCTTAATTACATTTTTTGTCCCGCAAGTATTGTTAATGTGTGATTTTGATCCCTTACATTTTTTTCTAGCATATTTAGTCCCCTAATTTTTTACTTGTGCAATTTAAGTCCTTTCATTAATTGGTCTCAAATTGATAACAGAATCGTAGTATGTCAGGTGGATTAAAATATATTAATTTATTACTAATTCTTATCTTTAGATTAAAAATACAATAATTAAATATGATTTTTTTATTGGACTCTTAATCTGTAAACCCTAAATAATTTTGTTCCCAAATCCCATGCCCATCTCTGCACCACACATCAGCTTAAGGGGTGTATTGGATTAAGATTTTAAAAAATTATTTTGGAATAAAAAAGTCATGTGAATTTTAAAAGACTACCAGGAATTTCATGATTTTATAAGATTTTTTTAAGGACTTTTATGAACAAGATTTTGTAGGTGAGATTTTAAATGATTTATATAATAGGAATTTATAAGATTTCAAAAAACTTCATGGATTTATAAGATTTGAAATGACTAATTTTTAGCAACACTCAAAGTTATAAGAGTTGTTGAAAAAGATTAAAAAAAGTGATACTTTTTTAAAAAAGAAAATTAAAATCCAAATAAAAATCCAATCAATTTGGTGTAGTTTCATGTCCTCCTAAGTAGCATTTCTCCACATATCTAAAGCTATGTTATCCCTCCACGCATTAGCATCTTCTCGTTCATGCTCTTGGGTTTGAACAATAGGTTCAAAATTATTGTCTTCATTAAATTGTAATACGGAAGATGAAGATTCTTCTATTGGTTCGATTGGAAATTCATCAGAACGACATTTTTTGTGAAAAAAGTTATGTAGCGCTGCACATGCTAACACAAGTTATGCTTGTGTCTTAAATGGAAATGGAGGTGCTGACTTAAAAATTGTGAACCGTGATTTAAAAATACCAAATATCCTCTCAATAACATTCCTCAAGGATGCATGGCGAAGATTAAACAATTCATTTTCATTTTGAGAGTCATTACCATTGCTTGTAAAATCTTGGAGATGATATCGCACACCTCGAAATGGAGCTAAAAATTGGCGCCGATTAGGAAATCCACAATCCACAAGAAAATATTTACCTAATTACATATGCAATACATATAAAATTAGTATAAAATGTAAAAGAAAAAATAATCATTTAAAAATTAAGTACTTACCTTGGGACACTCACTGGTGCAGAAAAGGGATTCCACATCGGTTATTTTTTGCTTTTCACATCGGTTTTCAAACTGATGTTGAAATGACCGATGTAGTTTATTGCCACTTTTCACATCGGTTTTAAAACCGATGTTTATAGTATATTTTTAACAGCGGTTATTACCTTAATCGATGTGAAAAATTAATTTGTCAATTGGTAACCTATTGGAATTTTCACTTTCCACATCGGTTTTTGTAAAAACCGCTGTGAAAATTTCACTTTCCACATCGGTTTTACTGAGAACCGATGTGTAACGTGAAATTTCCAAATCGGTTTTTACAAAAACCGATGTGGAAATTTCACTTTACACATCGGTTCTAAGTAAAACCGATGTGTAAAGTCTCTTTTTTTTTATTCTGTTATTTACATTTCTATCATTCTTTTCCCCCGTTTCAGTAATGCAGATCAATACCAGAATAACATACTGTAAATATTCTCAACACAATCACTTTTGTACGACAAAAACACAACTAATATATACTGAATTTATTACGAACAATACATATGTACGTTCAATTACATTCAAACAACAAAGATAATTAGAAACCAAAAAGCTACATGATATATTATAGATTTCATATCAAAATACATATGATCAGTCAAAACTACACTATAGCTAGTACATGATAAGTTTTTAAACTAACTCCGTATATACAAACTATGGTTGGTACACTTCAAGAAAGAAAGTTACCCAACGCCTCTTTATGTTGTTGATGTCGAAATCAGATAATGGAGTTGGATTGTTGAATATCTGCAAGTTTAATTGGACAAAAGATTATATCTTTTAAGTAATAAACTAACATAAAACATATAACGAATCTATAACTATTACTTCTAATTGTGTCAATTAACATTTACCTCGTGCCATCTTTCAGTGATCCTGGAGGAGATAATTTCCAACATCCACTGCATCACATAGTAGCCACATTCCCATGATCCACGTTGTATACGTGACTACGTACAAATGAAACCCAATTAGAATATGAGGAATTAAATAGAAATCAATAATTATACCCACTGCATTTTATGCATTTGAACTAATAAATATCTTACGCTAGGAATAATCCATCTGATAGCCCGAGTACGCCTTTCACCACGCAACACGTGGTTTGCAGTAATAGACCTATCATGACAAAAACATTAATTAAAGTATATCTAATAGATTTCAGATAATTAAAACAACTGCATTACTGATTATAAAGTATTTTAATGCTTACATTTCGATGATCATCTTCAGTGCATTCGCCGGCTTATTTCCCAACGAGCAGAAGAAGACCACGACGTTCATCCTAGGGTACAAGATCAACAGTTGCCAATGCTGGCTGTATTTGCGGAACAGTTGGTGACTACGTCATATATAGTTATACTTAAATAACTGGTACTTACTTAATGAGATAAGGCGCAAGGTAGAGTTGATGGTCGTCTCGGGCAAGTATATCACGTATGGTGGTGACCGGGTCTTCTGATGCTAGGAGAACATCACCCTGAATGAACATGGGGTCAATGAACCCATAAAGGGCAAGGTTACCCTGGTCAACTAACATACGATGCAGATACCTAATATATTGGAAAAACATGTTAATTATCATAGTATTTAAAAATTAATTACTTAACTTATAAATAAAATGTACTTACGTGCACCATAACGATATGTGTGCATAACTAGCCATTTCTTTATTGAGTACCATCTCCATAAGTTCCTTCTTTGGGATATACATTTCATCACCTGGACTGGCATCATGTTCCAACCTTACCAAGGCTGTGTCATTCTCCATGGTGACAACCTGTATAGCCGGAACTTTAAAAACATCACCATGGCCAGGTGCCCCTTTGTCGATCCCCTAAACAACATAGATATATCTTAGTAATCACGGATAATTAAGTTATTTTATTCGTAATTAACTAAATGGTCAAATGAATACCTTGGCAGGAGCAGACATCTCTGGTCTTCCTGGATCCGACCTTTTAGGCACAATATCATTTCCAACATCCTACAACGAATAAAAATAAAGCATTATCTTTAAACAATAATAAATTATTTCAACTATGAATATAGAAAAAACACAACTAACTGAATACCTCAGATGCAACAAGAAAGCTGACCGGTCTTCTTGGCCAGAGGATGAAGTTACCGGGGGCCTGACCCACTGTTTGAATCTCCTCAGTGGGCACAGGGACTCGAGCATCAGCATCTCGAATAATCTCAACAACGACCCTCAGCTGATCATCCGGTAATAAACGATGGTGTATGGTATTACCTAAGTTATTATGTGCCCTCCCCAATGCCACTAAGCGGCGATCATGATGATCATCAACATACAACTCACACCTATCAGGGTCGTCATCATCATCATCATCATCATCATCATCACCACCATCATCATTTTCAGGCTGATGAGGAGGATCACATGAGCCCTTAGTGCTCACATGGACAGAGGGTTGGACACCGACTGTCATCTGCTGGGACATAGAAGTCAATATTGCCATCTGCTGGGCAAACTGCTCGGCCATCTCCTGTCGAAGCTCAGCTGCAATCTCCTGTTTTAGCCGTGCTCTATCGGCATCAATATCCCTGTGGCATTGGTGTGAATATGAACCATGGTATTGGCGAATGCCGACGCCCCATCCAACACCAATGACACGGCCCGGGTGGTCTGGTTTCTGATAAGGCAAGACTAAGATATCATCGCGTCCTCTAGGAACAAAGGTTCCTTGGGTTACCTGCTCGTCTAAGGCATCCTATCACATAAAATATCAGGTCACATTACAATTCGGTAACAATCTTAAAATGACAATTACAATTCAAACTATATTTACAATCTTCTCAGCTACTTGGCGGGCCTCCTCAGATGTATATTGTCCTGTTTTTCTTTGTCGGGCCCTCTTCCATTTACGATGGCATGGGGGTGGAGGTGGATCAACAACCTCTGGACGATTTTCAGCATTAGGATCCACCTGAGATGCTACTTCCTGACGTGCTTTCTTTTCCTCTTCAACCATTATCTGACCAAGCTTTTTATATCCCCCACGAGACATGACATGGGGGTAGACATTCTTGCTTTGGTTTTTCTGCCCCTTTTTCCTCTTCTCCTATTATAAATAGAAGACAATTAAATTACATAAGTAAATAAAATTAATGAAATTACATAAATTTAGAGACAAATCAAATAAGTCAACCTGAAAGCTGGGATCATGTCGGCTCTGAACAAAGCGATCCCACGTCGCCTGGTCAAGAAACGGGTACACCTCGAGTGGGTTCTTTTTACTTTTTGGATTGAATACATAGTATCTGCCTAGATCGGCCTTAAAACCCCTCCAACGCTCACCAGCATACTTTAGCAAACGCTTCTTCATAACGTACGTATCCGGTATGTCAAAGGTCAGCTACATTAAGACCAAAAGAATCAACGTATTACTGTATGATATTATTAAGATAAAAATAAAGTAGATACAGACAAACACAGGATGTAAAAGTATAGATACCAGAATACTCTCCCATATCTGATCCTTCACGTCCGCCGGTACATCTTTCCAAATATCAATGAGTATACTAGGCCTGCTCCTAGCAAGGCTCGCCACAAAACTGTTAAACTGCTCTGCCATTGGCCCAATAGGATTGCGGTTATTATCAAAGTCTATTCTTATCCTTTGATTTGAACCACGGTTGGCAGTCAAATTCCTCATTCGTGTGTTACGTCTACCCTTTCTTCCAGTAGACGGGGTCTCCGACCCGCTGCATGAAGGAGGGATATCCTCACGATCAGTCATGTATACCTGTTTAAACAAAAAAAAACTTGTTAGTATGTCAGGATAAATATCAAACATAACTTATAAATATCGATCAACATACGTAAACATAACTTATAAATATCAACGTAAACATATAATATGCCTTTAAACATAACTCAAACTAAACTTACTTTGTGGTCAATTAGTAAAGTTCTCCCATAACCCTTCCTGGTGATCATTACGAGTAGCATGTACATCATCCACTTCATTTTCCTTATTGAAATTAGGCACTCGTGTTGAGAAAGAAGGAGTATCAGAAATATCAAAAGTTGAATCGTGATTTCCCTCACTACCATTATACATTTTTTCCCTGGAGAACCACTAACCACCTTTTGTTAGAAGGATCACGGATATAAAACACTTGTTTTGCTTGGGATGCCATGATGAAAGGCTCCTCTTTATTACCTACCTTATTAAGGTCCACCAATTTGAATCATAACTCATCGGTTTGCACACCATTGTTACTGTCGACCCACCGACATTTAAAAACAGGTACTCTAAACTTCGTGTAATCAACCTCCCATATCTCTTCAATGATTCCAAAGTATGAAACGGATGCCATAACAGGGTTTTTATCTTTCGAACTAGAGAAATGCATGGACTCAGCGACGACCATAACCCCACTGTTTTGCATTGTACTTTTGTCATCCTGAGACTTTGTATAGAAGGAAAACTTATTGATATCGTACCCACTCTAGCATATGACATCAAAGTTAGGCCCCTGTGCTAGCCATTTTAATGTATCAGAAGCAATGCCATCCTTTGCAATTTTTTCTTTAAACCAGTTCAAGAAAGTCTTGTTATGCTTGTTCAAACACCGTTTTTCATTCATTCTAGGGTAAGTTTCATTGATGATGCTTTTAAGATCACATAAGTATGGTTCAACCTCATCAGTGTTATTCAATATATACAAATGTGCTTGAAGCACTTCCTCTCGATCCATGCTCTTAACAGTGATACCTCGTGTACCCTTACCATCATATCTTCCTTCGTGACGAGACTTCGGAAGCCCTAAAGGTTCCGCTTCTGACATGTAGTCTGTACAAAACTCAATAGCTTCTTCTGCAACATACCTTTCAATAATAGATGCTTCGGGACGGTGTGGATTTTTCATATATCCTTTCAAGATCTTCATGTATCGCTCAACCGGGTACATCCACCTTAAATAAACGGGGCCGCACAATCTAATCTCCATCACTAGATGAACAATCAAAAGAACCATGATGTCAAAAAATGAAGGTGGAAAATACATCTCCAATTGGCACAATATAATGGCTGCCTCATTTTCCAAGTCATCCAACTTTTTAGTGTCAATGACCTTGCTACATATAGCATTGAAGAATAAGCATAACCTAGTAATGGCATGTCTGACTTTTTTAGGCAATATGTCACGAATGGCCACCGGTAGTAGTAGTTGCATCAAGACATGACAATCATGAGACGTTAAGCCGACTAATTTGAGATCTTTCATTGAGACAAGTCTTTTGATATTTGAAGAGTAACCCTGTGGCACTTTGACTCCCCGTAGACATTCACAGAAACTTCTTTTCTCTTTTTTTGATAAAGTATGACATGCTGGGGGCAAATAAGTCTTCTTATCCCCCACTTTAAGTGGAGCTAACTGCTCTCATATACCCATCGCAACTAGATCCAGACGAGCATTCACACCATCCTTTGTCTTGCCTTGAATGTTGAGAAGCGTTCCGATTAAACTGTCACACACATTTTTCTCCACATGCATCACATCAATACAATGTCTTACATCAAGCTTGCACCAGTATGGAAGATCAAAGAAGATTGACCACTTCTTCCATATTTTCTTCTCGGTAGCCTTCTTCTGGGTCTTCCCATAGATAACATTAGTGTTGTTCACCTTTTCATAAACTTGTTCTCTAGTCAAGGCCACCGGAGCAATTTCATTCTCCGGAAGTCCATTGAAAGCTTTTCTCAATCTACGATAAGGATGATTACGTCGGAGAAATCTCCGATGCCCAAGGTAAACCGTCTTCCTTCCATGTTGCAGTTGATGGTAACATGTGCCTTCTTCACATATTGGACATGCTTTATGCCCCTTAACACTATACCCACATAGGTTCCCGTATGATGGAAAGTCATTGATGGTGCAAAATAACATGGCACGCAATCTGAATGTCTCACGGCAATACCCGTCGATCACATCAACGCCTTCATCCCACAACATTCTCAAGTCTTCAATCAAGGGACTCAGATAAACATCAATATCATTTCCTGGCTGTTTAGGACCCGAAATCATCATACTTAACATAATGTATTTGCGCTTCATGCACAACCAAGGAGACGGGTTGTAAATTACCAGGAGAACAGGACATGAACTATGAATACTACTTAAGTTTCCATATGGATTCATTCCATCGGTAGCAAGTCCAAGCCTGAGGTTTCTGGGCTCATTGTCGAAATCCGGAAACAAACTATCAATTCTCTTCCATTGCAAAGAATCGACTGGATGCCGAAGCTGTCCATCACACTTCCTCCCATCTGCACGCCATCTAATGTTCTTTGCATCATTTACATTAGCAAACAATCGCTTGAACCGCGGAATCACGGGAAGATACCATAACACCTTCGTAGGAGGACCTTTGGTGACCACATCACAACTAGAATCACCATCCTTCACTTTGTAGCGTGATACCCCACACCTGGGGCACTCGTGCATCTCTTCAAACTCTTTCCTGTACAATATGCAATCATTGGGGCAAGCGTGTATTTTCTTATACTCCATACCCATCGGACACAATATCTTCTTCATCTCATAGTTTCGAGATGGCAATGTTTTGCCTTCTGGAAGCATGTCTTTCAACAACTCAAGCAATTCGGTAAAGCTTTTATCGCTCCACCCATTTCTCGCCTTCACATTGAACAATCTTAACACCGCTGACAACCGTGTGAAATTAGTGCACCCCGGATATAAAGCCACTTCCGCATCACTGCACAAAGTATCATACACATGTGCGCGCCGAAAAGACTTTTACCCAACATCACGGATCATGTCCTCTAGTCCATCGTCCATTTCCACGTCATCAACTTCCTCTCTATCCGACACCCTCGGCCTATCTAACGATTCACCATGACATATCCAGGTTGTATAACTCTTGCAAATCCCCTCACAAATAAGATGATCACGTATCTCCTCAGCTTCTAGTCGTCTCTCATTCAAACAGTTAACACAAGGACAATAAAACCTTCCATTACCACTATCAGGAGCATTTGTTTTTGCAAACTGTAGAAAATCTTCCACTCCATTCTCATACTCATATCTTGTCCGTCTAGCATTCATCCAACCGCGATCCATGACTAAACCAATAACTTCGTACTTAGTCCAACATATTCATCAACCACTCTTATGACAAGGTATGGCCCTATCCCATTCGAGAAGAAACTTTTTCAACATTCGGTTAACAGTTAGTCCTTAACTCTCATGCTCATACTCGACAAAATTTTGGCAGCATTTCCCTTCGGTCTCCGACGTACACTACTTGAACGCGATGACATCCACCATGATAAAGTATGCACCCGGAGAACGAAAGGAAATGTATCAATCCGAACTTTCATCAAGTATATAACATTAGAATCAATGAATAACTATTTTAACTGAATTAAGAAAAAGTTTTTCCCCAAATTGTCCAACTTTGGACAATTCAATATCCAACACAATGAGCGGTACATTAAGCACATACACGTGTGCTCATTAGTATTGCATCTCAAACGGGAAACTAAGGCTTTACTAATTATGTAGCTTGCATGAAGATGGGGCTTGAAAAGTGAAGAAAATTAGCCAAATAGAGCCCATCACGGCCTAGCCTTGAAAGCCATCACGGCCGTGATCGAGTAGAGCTTAAAAGAAAGAATGGAAAAGTTAGAACTGGTCACGGCCAGCCCGTGATGCCCATCACGGCCGTGACATGTCAGCTAAACCAGACCCTCACAGGCAGAACTGATCACGGCCTAGCCGTGATGGTGGTCACGACCGTGACAGACCAACCAATGAAGCAACCTCCAAGGCAGAACCTGTCACGGCCTGGCCGTGATGGCCATCACGACCGTGACATGCCAACTGAACCAGACCCTCATAGGCAGAACTGATCACGGCCGTGACATACCAACCAGTGAAGCTACCTCCAAGGCAGAACCTGTCACGGCCTGGCCGTGATGGCCATCACAGCCGTGACATGCCAACTGAACCAGACCCTAACAGGCAGAACTAATCACGGCCGTGACAAACAACCAGTGAAGCAACCTTCAAGGCAGAATCCGTCACGGCCTAGTCGTGACAGGCAGTACGGCCGTGACGCGTGATACCACCACTGGAAAAATCCAGTCTCGGAGTAACAGAACAACACATGCAAGTATATTATCCAACCATTTTGAGTCAAAGTTCATAACTTTTCTAAACAAGAAACGAATAAATGACTAATATTGCAAATGGGACTGTTTATAATAGGGAAAACACACCTTTTTTTTTTGGAAGAATGAAGTTCTTGAAGGTTTCTTTGTGCACCTGTGATGAGCCTGAAAACCAGTAACAGGGAAAATGAGAGTCGTTTCATGTGCCATTCTCAGGCATCCCCTATTTACTTAGCCAACCATTTGGAGTCAAAGTTCATAACTTTTCTAAACAAGAAACGAATAAATGACTAATCTTGCAAATAGGAACAGGAAAACGCACCTTTTTTGTGGAAGAATGCAGATATGATCTTGAAGGTTTGTTGTGGAGTTGTGAGAGAGTGAGTAAGTGTGAAGGTAGAAATGAGAACCGAGAGAACTGAGAGTGAGTGAGTGAGAGAGTGAGTGAGTGAGTCGGAGAGTGAGTGGGTGTGAAGGTCTGAGATGTGGGAAGAAATGCAAACTGGCGCGTGAATTGGAGGGAATGAAAATAGAAACTTAAAAGAAGGGTTATATTACACATCGGTTATTAAGAAATCGATGTGGTATTGTTATATTTCACATCGGTTATCATGGAACCGATGTGGAAAGATAAAATTTTAAATTCTAATTTTTTTTAAAATAATTTTTTACATCGGTTATATTTAAACCGATGTGGTTAATGACTACTTTACACATCGGTTCTCGAAAAACCGATGTTAAAAGATAAAAATTCTAACTTTAAATTTTTTTTTTAACTTTTAAACATCGGTTAAAAATAACCGATGTGGAAAGTATTTACACATCGGTTAAATTCTAAACCGATGTGGAATACTTTGATTTTAATTTCAAAAATGCCACCGCCTCCTTTTACACATCGGTTTTACAGAAACTGATGTGGAAACTCCGATGTAAAAAAATATTTTACACTAGTGACTTTAAGTTCATTCCTCCGTGTTAAAGCATCACTTAGTACCTTTGAATCATGAGCTGACTAGGGATGACAATTTTACCCGTACCCGCGGATACCCGCTGATAAAATCCGCAACGGACACGGGGCGGGTAGTTAAACGGGTACCCACGGGTAAAATAAACGGATAATTTCAATACCCGTTTATAAACGGGGCGGGGGCGGGTATCACACTATCCGTGCCCGCGGATACCCGCACCCGTTACTTAAATTATTAAAATGCCCTTTATTATAAATATGTAGTAATTGCTAAATATATTTGATTACTTTTGTTAGTAACTTTTGTAATTGGATAATGTTTTGATGCTTTCTTAATATCTATTTGTATAAACATGATTATTTAAAATTGAATTACACATATTTTAACAATTTTTCAAGCAAAAAGAATATATATTTTTTCTGGTAAAAATAATCCGTGGATACCCGCAAAGCCGCAGATATCCACAAAACCCGCTGGATACCCGCCCGAAAGATATCCGTATGGGTAATAGATGGGGACGGATACGAATTTTACCCAATGAATACGAGGACGGGAGAGTGCTACTCGTACCGCTTCGCCCCATTGCTATCCTTAGCTGACCCTTACCATCCGCTAAGAACTACATGAATTCCAAATCAAAGTTACAAGCTGCCAATATATTTTGTGATATATTTCCACGACGATTACATAATTGCTTACATCCCGCCCCCTCACCATTGTTGGAATATGTATACCATCGATAACTCCATGCAATCCTAAAATAATTCATATAAAGCAATAATCATATTATAAAACAATTTATCATTGATCTGATTCTTCTTCTTCTCCACCGTTTTTGGATTCTCCTTCTCCTTGGTTTCAATCACCTTCGTGGGTGAATCGAGATGATTCCTTTGTTCTTCACGGTTCAGTGCCTTACACTCAGCTCTTCTGGTCCTCAGATTCCAAGGCCTGGGATTGTCATCAAAGATGGAAACTTTGAGGTTGTTGGCGGCGACCCGGAGATCGATCATGAGTTTCTCGCGAACGGCGTCGATGTTGTTAAGGTTGTTGTTGATGTCGTTGGATAAGGTTTTGCATTTGGAATTGTGGATTTGGTTGTTGGATTGGAAAGGAGGTGAAGGAGATGATGGGGGATGATGGGGTGGGGAAGGTTGAGTGGTGAGTTTGATGCACCTGAGAAGTCTCTGGTTGGCCAATTTCAAACTTGGCATGGAAAAGTTGTGCAGTGGCTTCGATGTTCGATCTTTCAGGGACCATAGCCATGATGATGATGCTCATATATTTTTTTATTTTATTTTATTTTTTAAATTTTAATCTAAAAATAAAGATTAATAATTAATAATAAGTTAATATAATTTAAATTTTTAATCCACCTGGCATCAATTTGACAGCCGACATATGGAAGGATTTAAATTCGAGAATTAAAAAACTAAGGGACCAAATACTCTCGAAAAAAAATATGGAGGATCAAAATCACTCATTATCAATATTTAAGGGATCAAAAGTATAATTAAGCCAAATAATATTTATATACAGTTTAGTTTGAATTGGATTAATTTGTATATTAAATTCGAACTAAATCAATCCAATTAAAATTAAAAGTAGTTTGAATTATATTGGATGATTCGGTTTTTAACGATATAGTAATTAAAAAGCAAATTTTTTTTGAAGAAAAAAAAAATCAAGTTTTAATAACATCAAAATACAACATACAACATATTAGAATTAAAACATCACGGGAGTCATAAGGTAGCAAAGGTGGTTTGGGTGAGAAAGTTAAGAAGTAGTGTGGTAAAGAGGTTGAGGGTTCAAACATCACTCGTTAACAAAAATACTAACATTAACACACTAACGTTACCTATAAAAAAAATTAAAACATCACAAACTAATACATATCAATTGTTTATAAAGTTTTTTTTTCTGGAGGCAATTTTGTTTAGAAAATTAATAACAGTAAAAAAATTATATCACATAAAACCTTAAAGTATTATTAGAAAAATAAAAACCAACAAATAAAAAGACAATAATATAAAAAAGTAGAATAAACAAGTATTACAATTTATACATGCAGTTCAGTTTGGTTCGATTCGATTTCAAAAGTTGAATTGGAAAACCAATCTGATCTTATCAATTTTTACAAAACAAGGTCCAAAAAAATCCGATAAAAAATCGATTTTATTTGGTTTTCGATTTTTATATTGATTTTCAATTTTTCTTTGGATTCGTTTGGTTTTGAACACCCCTAATTATTATTACAATATATAAATATTTTATAACAATTTATAATGGCAACCTTCCAAATTCATGCTCTACAAAACTATAAGGATGCGTTTGATTCGTAAAAAAGTAAGGGCTTAGACAACACAACACAATATGTTTGATTTAAAAAGTGGTCAGAGACAGAGTACATGGGACAAAAAACCAAATTTGTAATAACTATTATATATATTATTTATAATAGCAACCTTCCAAATTCATGCTCTACAAAACTATAAGGATGTATTTGATTTGTAAAAAAGTAAGGGACTAGACAACACAACAGAATTTGTTCCATGTTTGATTTAAAAAGTGACCAGAGTGAGAGTACACATGACAAAAAACCAAATTTGTAATATCTATTATAGATATTATGTTTTGATTGATAAATTATTATACATTTAAATTTTTGCCAGAGAATAGCATAGCGCTCGAAAAATTGTGCTCAATTTTATCCTAATTTATTTTCCTTATAACTTATTAAGAAAAAACTTAGACTTTATTGAAATATTTATTTCATTAAAATATTTAAATTTTTATTTAATTGTAAGCTACAAGCTCTTTGATTTTGGCCATTTTGCAATAAATACTTTACTAATATATCAATTTCCAATGAAGCAATAAGAAAAAGAAGAAAAAAAAATTCTGTTGAGAGGGTCAAAGCTACATATGCTCATACTGTGATTGTAGCATATGACTCAAAGCAGCACAACTTGAAAAGAATCAGGGAATGTGTCAATGCATTACGGGCTCGTTTGGTGGTCAGGATAGGATAGGGACAGATATGATAAGAGAGCAGAATAGGAGTAGGATTGGATATGAGCAGGATAAGTTGTTATCCTATTTGATGTTTGATATCCACCAGATAACCAACAGGATATCATTATAATATCCTGGCTTGTGTTTGATGCAAACCAGATATTGTCAGGATATGATATATATTATATGCAAATGACCAATTTACCCTTATATCATAATTACATATTATTTTTTTTTTAAAATAACTTTCCTTTTTTATATATATTTTGTACATTTAAAATTATAAAAAATTATAATAAAAAAACTTATAATTTTGTACATTTTGTAATTTTATACATTTTGTACATTTTATAACTTTTTGTTGTTGCTGTACATTCTATACATTTTATAAATTTTCTTTTTAACATTTTGTACAAAGGGGTGATTAAATTGCAATTAACAGTTAACCATCGTTCAAAATGCACCTTAGTACATTATTACCAATATAATCATTGTCCAAAAACTCTCATAAACATAATTGCATTACTACCTCCAATTGCAGCAACATAACATAACAATAGACTAAAGTATAAACACTTTTGTTAGACCTGCAAAATATTTCATTTCCTCCAGCGCAAAGATTCAATGCAACACTTTGAGCTCTAAGTCTTTGAAATATTTTTGAACATAAAACTCCATTCATTAGAAACAGTAATCAACATAAATAAATGTCTCCTGTTATTGTCATAGATAAGTTTCACCAAACAATCTAGAAAGTTAAACAACATAAACAAAGTTCATCAAAATTAAGTAATAGATAAACTAAGTCATCTATAGAAATCACTCTATTAACGACTTAACAAATGTAAAACGAAACGCCTCATCAGCCCCCCCAAAAAATGTGCAATCGATGGGGCACGGATAGAATTTTTTCTGCTGCAGCAATACAATCTTGGTCACTTAAATCCATTTTTTTCAGTTCATTCATGACACTCCCGGAATCATCAAACACATCTTTATCAACTCCAAGGCGATTTACAGCTTCACCCAATCCATCTGAGCTTGTTTCTAGCCACTTCCCAAAACTCTTTCCTAATTCAGCTATGCTATTAGCAATGGCATTTGCTCCTCTATTTCTCTTCCTTTGTAGACTTCCCTCATTATCATTCTTCCTTTTAGATTGATTGACAGATGCTGACTGAGTCAAATCTACAACATCATTATCATCATTTTGTTCTTCCTCTTCTTTATCTAACTCCTCAACAACATTAGCAGGGGTAACAACTCATTTACCAGTAGCATGATCTTTTCCGAAAGCAAGAGCAAGCTTATCAAAAAGTGGGACCGATGTATTCCTGTAGCTTGCAGCATTTGGATGATCCTACACAAGAATACAAATAAAAATTATTTAATTATTCATAAATAGAAACTAAAACAGAATAATTCATTATAGATAAAAAAAAAATACTAACCTTTATATACTCATTCCACACATTATCACTGTCCACCTTAATCATTTTCTTCTCATCATCCCAACCAAACCCACTTTGATTTTGAATATCATAAAATATTCCACACAGTGTCCTTAGCCTTTTCATTGCAGACTCAATGTGTGGCTTCACCTTAATTCCACATCCAGGAAACTTTTGCTCTATTTTTGTCTCAGCCGTTTTCAAAGTATGTGCTTTAAATTGGCCATTATCACATCTTTGACCCTGGTTCACAGCTTCAGTCAAGATATCAAGAAATGCTTCATCCTCCTCATTGGACCATTGCCTGCGATATCTTTTTTTCTTGCCACTTTGCTGCATAATGCTTTCAGATTCCATTCCTATCTTATTATCAAAGTATAAATCACAAAACTTTTACAAAATATTCCAAAAAACATGAAATACAAATATAACCAAATACAAAAACTAAAATATGATGCAACAAAACAAAACACATAGGTGTTCCAAATCCTTATGGGAAATACACGAATTGAACAGACCAAATTAAAACAAAGTCACCAATAAAATTACAAACAAACCAAACTAATAGAACCAACATGTTAATAAGGCCCTGCATTCCACATTTGTGTTGCTAGGTTTTCTCTCCAAGCAGACCATTCGTCAGTAGCCTCAATTGTATTAATAGGAGCAACATGTTCCATGTCCTCATTGTGTAGTTGTTCTTCCAATTCTGCACCTAGTTGTTCCTCCATTGGATCAGTAGGCATTTTTCTTCTAATAAAATTATGCAAAAGGCAACAAGCAATTATAATGCGATTTTGAATTCTGATTGGGTAAAAAGACCGACTTCTAAGTATAGCCCAACACATTTTTAACAATCCAAAAGTCCTTTCTATCACATTTCTTGCCATAGAGTGTCTCATATTGAAGAGCTCTTCTTTACATGTTGGTGTGTATCTGTGTCTCCATTCACTATGGTGATATTGATACCCTCTATATGGAGCAAGAAATCCTTCACAATTTGTGTACCCAGCATCCACAAGATAATAGTACCCTATAATAAAATATATCCGTCAAGTTAAAACATAGCTATTGTACACTTTTTACTATTACAATAAAATCCCAATGATTCTTGTTACCTGTTTGAACATTTAAACCATTCCTCCCAGAAATGGCATCTCTCAATACCCTTGAGTCTGATGCAGATCCTTCCCATCCAGGTAACACATATATAAATTTCATATCCCTGGAACATACTCCTAGGACATTTGTGGATATGTCCCCTTTTCTATTACGATATCGTGGTTTATCAATAACTGGTACATTAACTTCAATATGTGTTCCATCTAATGCCCTAAGACAACTCTATAAGCAAATCCAAATAGAAAGGAAATGTTTTAGGAAAAAATATAACACATTTGCAACCCATCATAAAATAGATTATAAAACACAATACACTAACATTGTACCTTAAACCATTTCCATCTTTCATCCAAGCAATCTTTCGGGACCGGATCCGGTGCTCTAAGAAGTGTTTCTTGTATTCGTAAGACACCATTCGACACTAATTAAAGTACCTACTAACTATTTCTCCAGATCTTTTAAATAGAAACTTAATAACACGATTCTTAGAATGATGTGCCAATATGTGTAAGAACATAGATACTTGTTCTTCAATACTCACTAGTCCATCCTCACTACAAAAAAAAACCTATTTAGCGACCGAAGATTTCGATCGCTCAACATGATATTTCGGTTGCTATACTGTGTAGCGACCGAATTAAGGTGGTAGCAGAAACCCTGGTGGCTAAATGTTTAGCGAACGAATTTGTATTTCGGTCGCAAATTTGCGACCGATATTTCGGTAGCCGTATAGTTGGTCGCATGCTCAGATAACCGAATTTGGTGACTGATATTCGGTCGCAAATTTTGAAATTTTTTTATAAAAATTTTCCTGTAACTTAATCCTACCGACCAAATTTTGTTTTTCAACTATTACTCATTGATTTTTAATTTTTTATATAAACAAAATACACCAATATTTTTTTTGAATAAATAGAAAACGTAAATATGATGTACTAACGATCCAAAACACCACAATCAATATGATCAAGAAAACATATACATTAATTAACGCAAGTTTAATAATTGTGTATAAAAAAAAAGTTTAATACTGTACTAATTAACGATCAAAACATAAAAACACACCACAGTCAATAAGTACTAATCAAAATATCAAAACTCATCAATCTTCCAAAGGGATGAACATGTAGAAGCGAGAACCCCCAAGGTACTTAAACTTTGCCAATGCACTAGTGGACAACAAATACAACTCCATGATACCATTTGTATCTGTTGCAAAATATGGGCGATCCTCATGGATTACTATATTCCCATTGAACATATTTCCGCTTTTGTCTTCAATAGTCACAACACGCGGTATTTCTTGTCCCCAACGACGGTAGAATGATCGCGGGATTGAAATCAAATCCTGTAAATACACAAGAACAATTTAGTAATGATTAGTTTATGCCTTAACCATCATTACGTGAATCCAATCGTTATTCTTAAGTTGATGAAATACTGTACCTGGTCTATATGGATGGCTGTCTCAAAACATTTAGTCGGATCCATTTTCTGATAAAACGATAACGAAAACAAGTCATATGTCTAAACTTCATCAAGTGATAATAAGAAAAGATGGAAAGATCCATGTAGCATACTAGCATGTTAAAATAGAACAAAGAAATGCAACTTCACATGCAACTTTACAGATTAGCAAACATAGTAGTTTTCAGGAAAGCAGATGCTTTTACGTTGTTTTGAAGGATGGTCATAGAGAGGACTTTTCCAACCGGAAATGCCTAGATAACCTAGTAAGGATGGTCATCAACAACTATTTCTAGAAAGCTCCATTGCCTAGTGAAACAAATGAGTAGAAAACCAGAGTTGCTTTAATAATATTGTGTACAGAGCTGCTTTCTAATGTGAATCATGTTTGAATGATGACGACATGTCATGTACCTGGCAAATTGTGCCCCACCCTTCATTTTATCTAACCCTATACTTAATCCTTCATTATCTAAGACCTGAGCCTTAAGGCAGAATTAAAGAAAAACCTCAAACTTCATGAATCCTTCAAGAACATCCAAAATATTGAATGAGCATGCGTGCCATGAGAAGGTACGCATGCTCATTAATATTGAATCTCAAATAGGAAACTAAGGCTTTCGTAGCTTAATAATTAACTCTAGCAGAAAATAAAACCATTGACTTATAATGATTGCAACATACTTCAACAAATATACATTGAAGCATATTTCAATACAAACTTAGATAAAATATAGTAGCAAACATCCTATTGAGCTCCGCTCTCCACTAACAAGTAACACATAATTGTCAAACACATGCATAACTTCTAAATTAGCAACACACAACAAGCATCCCGCCTTTTTGACAGGATCACATCCTGTTGAGCTCTGCTCTCCACTAACAAACAACACATAATTGCAAATACATGCATAAATATTAAATTATCAGCACACAATCAGCATCTTGCCTTTTAGGTAGGATACCTTCCTATTGAGCTCAACTCTCCACTAACAAACAACAAGATATATAGTGTGTATAGGCCATCATTCAACTCACGAGAACTACAAATGTGTATAGGCCATCATTACCCCTCTACATTTTATTCAGACATTATCACAGCTAACATTGGTAAGATTATATATCCTCAATATGATCCAGTGGGTGTCATTGCCATTGCACACTATATTTTACCAAGTCAGATCAGCACTACAAATGAAAGAAATACACGAATGCATCTGCCAAAAGAAAAGAAATACAAAAAAGATAGCTTTCCACCTGCTGCAGCGCACAACCCCTTTATTGTTGTTCAATTATAATGCACCCAATTTACCCACTCACCTCAAGCATTCCCTGGCAACACCCAAGCAATTCATGCAACATTTCCAAATACATAGTATTCAAAACCACCAAAGTCACTTTTATTGCAATCCTCATTCTTTGGACGTGTTTTAATTCATGGTGAACCATTGTTCAAGATAAGTCAAGTAGTTGGGAACATGCAGAAATTAGAGCAAAGGAAAATTACTTTTCTCAAGTATGCTTAGTAAAGATGTATTTGGATTCACTATCCAAATTATCTCACAGTTGAAAGAACAATGTACTTGAGTAATCTAAATAAGAGAAACAAGGATGAGCAAGCCTTAAAAAAATATTACAGGATTAAAAAAAACATAATCATTTTCAAGGGACCTTGACCTTGGAATTCAACGGTTCAAGAAGTTTGAAAACAAATGTTTCCTCCCACCATCCCTCACTTACCAATCTCCATCGAAAAAAAAGAATCTCAAAGTCCAGCCATTAATTAGCCATCAAATTTTTATCAAACCTCCATACATTCATATACCCAAAGAACAAATATAAAGTGTTCAACTCAACAATGAAAATTTACAAAATTTACAAGTTGGGGTTAGGACCCTTGCCTCCACATTGACTTGGTCTTCAAACTCATATTGAAATAGTCTTCCTTATGTCTAATACAATGTTCCTGTAATTTACTAATTACATTCTTGGCTTCATATTTGCTTATTTTATGCAGAGATGGCCATGAAACTTATAGTAGTCCTACTTCCAAGCATTACAGTCGAAGAGATAGTGAATCAAGAGGAAGCTAACTTATATTATCTATCCAATAAGTTATTTAAATCAATATACCCCTACTGTCAAAATTTCTCTACTCTGGATTTCACTAGAACAACATCAATGATTAATTTGACAAAGATAAATACCCATACTTGTGTAACTTCCCTAAACCCTAACCTGAGACAGAACTGATCAGAGGAGACTGTGGGGGTTGTGGTTGCACAAAACAGAACCCCTTCAGATGGTGGTGGTGGCCGGAGGAGGAAGTGGCAACACCTGAGAGAGACATTGAGAGAAACTGAGACAAAGATAACCGAGCAAGAGAGAGAGAGAGCGAGATACAGAGAGAGAGAAGAGGAGACCTTACCAAAGAAGGAGGTCACGGTGCTACAGTGGTGGTCATGGTGGCGGTGGTGGCGGTGGTGGCACGATGCTGCTGGGAGGAGGAAGAGAGAGTGAGAGACAGAGAAGGAGAAACACAAAATGAGAAGGATAAGGGGAGAACCTTACCAAGTGGTGACCGGAGGAGGACGAGACGCTGAGGGGTGGAGCTGCGCGGTCGGAACAGGGAAGGGACGGAGCTGCGTCGCTGCGTGTGAGAGGAGAAGAAAAGAGAGAAATGGGGGAAGAGAGGAAGGAAATCACGATTTAGGGATTTTAGTTTTAGTGACCGAACTAATTCGGTCGCTAAATCGGTCGCTAAATGAGTTAATTTGACATTTGAATTCATAAATTTAGCGACAGATTTTTAAATCGGTCGCTAACACGCGCTGTTTTAATATTTTTACGCGCCGTTTAGCAACCGAATTAATATCGGTCGCAAATGTAAATAAAATTTAACCGTTACATTTAATTTGGTTGCCAGTTCGGTCGCTAAAAAGTCACAAGTTTTTGACTTTTACTTTCCTTTAGTTAGCGACCGATAACTCTGCTACGCTCTATTTCGGTCGCTATTTCGGTCGCAGTATCAACTCTAATCAGTGTTTCATGTAGATCCTACAATCGGTCGCCATTTCGGTCGCAAAAAGCAACCAAAAAATTCGGTCACTATTTTCGGTCGCTAAATAATCTTTTTTTTGTAGTGCCTCTTTTAATTTACTTTCATTACGAATGAGAGCACATAATAAGCGAAAGGACCTAACATCCATACGAAGTTGATCAACAGTTGTAACATCATCACGTCTTATTAACCTCTCTAAAAATTCTCCCCTCAAACCTTCTTTATCCATTGGTTGTTGCCTTAGACTTTGATTTTCATAAAACCATAGTGCAACATGACTCACTGCCATAAACATTGCAAAGCAAAGCCCAACCATCTCTAAAAATGTTTTCTCCAAAATTAGATATGACATAAATTGAAGCTGCTTTGCTGAATCCTACTTTTACCTATAAAATACATTGACAATATTCCATATCCATATAAGGAAACAGCATGAATTGCTTATCTACATAAAGAAAGATCTAAGCTCAGAAAAAAACTGTAAATACATGCCCAAAACGAAACAAGATAGCAGCTAGCAACCATGGCCAAATAAGACATAACAATATCGAAATTGCATCCAATTCATAAAAAAAGTTTGTGCAAAATCAAGTTTTTTAACATCTTAAGGCATTTGTATGTGTTTGTATTTTAACATCAAGTTTTTTTTTCCAGAATAGATTACTGAAAATTTCATGCCACTGAAATATATATGATCTTGCAAGTTCTGGTTTGAAAACATTGGTGGATGCTTTATTTTTTCTAACTATAAAATATATTGTGAGCTTGTTCTGATAATTATTTGATTTGCAGAGATTCTTTACTTCAGAGTTTGGCAATGATGTGGACAGGGTTCATGCGGTGGATCCAGCAAAGACTGCTTTCCAGACTAAGGCCAACATTCGCAGAAGCATCGAGGCTGAAGGAATTCCCCATACCTATGTGGCATCCAACTTCTTTGCTGGTTACTTCCTTCGCAATTTGTCACAGCCTGGAGCCACAGCTCCCCCTAGGGATAAAGTAGTTATCCTAGGTGATGGTAACCCCAAAGGTAACACTACATTTTTGCATCAAGGTGATTTAGGAATTTAAAATTATTATAAATCTTCCTATCGATCACTAACAATTGCTGGATTAACAAACAACTGTTTTTAACAAGGAAGTGGATATTGACACTTATACCATCAGATGAAAATAAAAATCAAATTTTTTAGAAGAAGATGAGAAACCCAGAAAAAGAAAAAGATAACTGACATAGATATTGAGTTGGCGGATAAATCCAAAAGTCAGAACATGAACATAGTTACCCACAAAAGAACCTTAACCCCAAAAAAATCCCCAAAATCACCCCTCAAAAAAAGGAACCCTAACCCCAAAAAAATCCCCAATTTTGATAACAAAAAAATGAAAGAGAGGAGGGAGAATGAAGTAAAGAATGTTTACCTAGTGAAGACGAAGAAGACAAGCACATGTGTGGAGAGGAAGGTGGCGAACACAAGTGTGGAGAAGGAGAACAGAAGAAGAAACGTTGGGAGAGGGGGAGGGTAATGTTTCTGTTCGTAAGTAATGGAGGGCTGGAGTGGAAATGAAAAATGCTATCCTATCCTACTTGTTTCTAACACAGTCCCACCCCTAGGATAAAATTTTAACTAGTGGGTAGGATAGGATAAGCTGACAGGATAACCATATCATATCCTATTGCTTCACCAAACTATGGATTAAAGTAGGATATGATAACTTATCCTATCCTATCTCCCCTATCATGACCACCAAACGAGCCCTACTAGTACTACGTAAAGCAGTTACCTAAGGACCATGGGTTGAGATTCTTTGACTTTTTGGGTGCTAAAGAGAAGTTGCTTCTTGGCGATGTGCCCGCAGCTCATGCTATCCTCCAAGGAAAAAGGACATTGTTATCGTTGAAATTGGATCTTTTATCAGATTCAATTTCACGCTGACGAATGTGGATTCAAAAGGGTATTTGACTACTCTCAAGAGCATGAAAAAAACAAGTGATGCTAAGATTTAGTGTGTGTTTAGATGAGCGTTTGATAAAAGTGATTTTGAATGTAATTGATTTTGTACAATTAATTTGGTTAGGATTGAGCTTCTAGTGAAGTTATTTATGTTTGGGGTAAATTCTAGGGTGGGCGAGTGACACAAGTCACTCACCATGAGAGACCTTGTTTTATCGGTCCCAACCGATTTTTTTTTTTACAAAAAGTTTCGGTGGGTCCCACTAAAATTTGATTTTGCAAAGAAGCCCCTCTCACACACATCTGCTTGTCTTCAACCTCCCGTCCACCTCTTCATCGGCAGGCTTCGTCGCCGCACCACCATACTAGCCGCCGCCACCCCGTCCCATAGCCACCACCAATGACCCTGACGCCCCACTGCCCTGCCACCGTTGAAAACAACCCATAACACATCCTAGATCCATCCACCTCCCAGATCCAAGCCATAACCCCGTTTCCGCCAAGATCTAGCCCATGACCTTCGCCTCTGCTCCACGCAGCCCATGGCTCGAATCCCGACTTGTACTGAACAACCTCTTCATATCTCTCACTGGATGACCATAAATGGTAAGCAGGTGGTGGCAGCGGACGTAAAGTGTACCGAACAGGGGTTGGGGGCGGTGAAATTATAGGGGTGGGGGTGGAAACTGTATTGAACTGAGGGAAGGGGTGGGGGTGGAAACTGTATTGAACCGGTGGAGAAACATAAATTGGTGGCGGCAGAGGAGAGATGGGATTGGCGGCGGCAAGTAAGGTGTGGGAGATTGTTATGGCAACTGAGGTGAATGCTATTCACAAGGTGGTGGAGATTGTGATTGTGGGTTTGGACTGGGGGAGGAGGTGGCGGTGATAAATAGGGATAAACGTGTGGCAGAGGCGAGGATGTGGGTGGCGGTGGTGGTGGTGGTGAACTATAGTAAGGTGAAGCTATCCTGATTGGATCTCGATCAATCATGTTAGCAAAGCTATCCTCATTAGATCTCACGAGCGAGGCATTGCCGGCGACGGTTGCGTTGGTTTCCGTGAGGAGGAGGTGGATCGGGTCCGGGTTAGAGTTAGCCTCGACGAGAGAGAAAGGATGAGAGAGAAGTAGATCGCAGAGAAGGATAAGGTGGAAGACGGAGTGGAAGGTAGGGGCCAATTTCCAAATAATGGAAAATTAGGATAACAGGTCACTAGTAACACATCTTAGCCATTGATATGTTTTTTGTCACGATCCAACAGTTGGTAAAGGTCTCTCACGGTGAGAGATATGGTGAGGTCTTTCACCGGAGAACACGCCTTATGTTTGGATGTTTTTATTTTGAAAGTAAGTTTAATGTAAAACTTAGTGCAAAATTTTCAACTCAACTCAAAAGCCACTTTTGTAGCTTCTAGTCAAAATCGCTTCTAAAGGCGAAATCAATTTTATCTGACAGTAACCAAACATCTCATTTTTACTAAAATCATTTTTGATGGAGGGGAGAATCAATTATGGAGGTTTCCAACGTGAAACCAAACACACACTTAGGATATCAAGAAGGCTAGGGTGCTCAAGATTGTTACTCACCGATGGCGGATTTTGGACCCTGAGCCAGTCGGGGCAATCTATTTCTAAAATAAATAATAAATAATTATTATCATAAATATGAAAATAAAGACAAATATACCAAGATGTGGTCGGTCCAAGTGGTATGGGACTTTGACATCTTAAGCAAGTAGTCAGGGTTTGAATCCTGACTCTTGTGTATGGAGAAAATATGGTTGGGAGGGGAGAACCCACCTTGTGTGCCCAACAGGTTTCCTAATGGAGATTAGGCACTACTAACGGTGGTGGATACTTCGTACATATGTTTTTTTGGTTACAAGGGAAAAGAAATCAAAAAACAAAAAAGCAGAAAAAAGAGGCTTAACGCCTCAAGAACGAGATGCCCACAGCATTAACTAGAAGCAGCGAGTCCATCCCTGAGGGAGCACAGTCCAAAACGGTGCAAGTTGAGCTACTTCTAGCCCCCATCTTAGCAAGATAATCCGCGCAGTGAATCCCTTCTATTAAGGTGTGGTGCAGCTGGATGTTCCAGTTCCTTTGCAGCATGGCTCTCATAAACGCAATCTCATTCCCAAACCTGTGAAGATTTTGGTCACCCTCATTCAACAGTTTCAACGCATTCAAGGAGTTTGTATAGCACATGACCTTACAAAAACCCAATTCCCAGCAGAGCGAAATACCATGAAACAACGCCATCAACTCAGCATGCAAGATATCCGAGTGTCCCACGGAGCCATAGAAACCCCTCCTGAATTCACCAATGTGGTCCCTGATGACACCACCAAAACCCGCCAAGCCCAGGTTAGTCATAACGCTGTCGTCCACATTGAGCGCCACTGTATCAGGTTGAGGCCTCGTCCAAGTTACTGCCCTAGGCTTATTGCTGACTGTCTCCCTATTCCCCAGGTGGCTATACGCATGAGAAATATGCTGGTACTGCACCACACTAGCCGCTATTAAGCAAGCACCAGGAGTACTGACATTATCAAACACAAAACGGTTCCTAGAGGACCACACCTTCCAAGCAATCACCAGAACAATGATGCCATGCTGAGAAACGACATTCTGGAGCCAAGTGAAAGGATCGAAGTCTTCTGCTGGCATGCGCAACAGGTTCAAAAAACCATGCCAAACCTCCAAACTAACTCCACATCCAAATAAACAATGATGAATGGTTTCCACATGCGCGTTGCATCTGCTACATATAGAATTCATGGGGATACCTCTTCTAGCAAGGACAGCTTTCATGGGAAGAGCAATATGACGTAATTGCCAAGCAAAGAATTGAATGTTGACTGGAATTTGCAACTTCCATATCCATTTCCAGCTTCTGCCACTAGACCCTTGGCCCTCCTCATGCGATAGCCACTGGTAACCAGACTTGGTAGTGTACTTCCCTGATGAATCAAAGTCCCATATCCATCTGTCATCAGTCCCCTCTGCCAATCTAGGCTTCATGTGCAAGATCAGATCTCTCACTTCTTGAGGTAAAATGGTGTAGAGAGTATCCAGCTTCCAATCTCCCCCCATATAGATGTCCTTCACCGTTAAAGCAGTGTCATGACTATCCACAAACAAGACCTGATTACACAACGCTTCTTTGAGCACCCACGAATCATACCATATTCGAGAGTTTCCTTTCGCCAATTTTCATACGAAACCCATCCTTAAACGCCTCAACAGCCTTTCGAATAGAGTTCCAGGTACTAGAGCCGCGTGATCTAGCAGCCTCAAAGACATTCCCATTCCATACTTCATACATATGTCATGGTTATATAAAAAAAAAGATAAAGACAAATATTAAAATCACAAATTTTAATATATATAATCAAATAAATTACATATCATATAATTGTCACCTATACGTGATTTCTTGTTTTGAAATAGTTGAATAATCAGCTCATTGTCAATGTTATTAAACACATCTCTCTCTCAATATAAGTCATTAGACAATCATTCATTCATGCATCTCTCATTCGATTACACAACCTATTTTTCACAATCTTCATAGCAGAAAAGATTGGACCGGTCACCTATCTGGTTCATTGGTTTAGTCGGTTCGATTCGGGTTTGAAAACATTGTTTTCGTTATGCCAACATAGTGTGGCACATTTGATAGATAATTGACCCCCTTAAGCATGTGGTCAGGGGTTCGATTCCTGACTCACGCCTATGGAAGAACATTTGTCGGGAGAAGTCAACCCCTTAAATGGATCTCAATAGCTCGAGGGATTGGTCTCTGGTTCTCGGCCGGAGGATACCCGGGTTCACCAAAAAAAAAAAAATGTAATGTCACTACAGATTACAAAGTCAAACGGTGATTTGCTCTATTTGAGATGGAATAAAGTAATGTAAAGAAATATTCTAATTAATGATGTCTATTGAATTTGATATTAAAAACTTGGAGTCCTACCATATCAAGATTCATTAATTAAGATGTAATAAAAGCATTAAGTAGGACCAAGACTTACTTTATTTTTAAAAAAAAAAAACTGATCAATTAAGAAAAAGAGAAAAATAGTTAATTGGCACATGTGATTATAGAATATGCTAAATTGAAATAATATAAAAAAATGCAATTTATCGGTTCATTATGGAATATGCTAGAATGAAAAGATACAAAAAATAAATGATGTAATTAATTAATAGATTTGAAAATGTTTTTAAAAATATAACCAAATGTATATACTTGATATATATGGGTTGATCATATCACACTCCTTAACATACATTTTTTATTTTCATTTCTCCTATTTTATAGCGAATGCATTACTAAAAACATGTGAAATTTATACTAATGCTTCAATTTTTTCAAATGAAACTTCGAGTAGACTCTTCAAAATGAGAACTTGTCACATTTGCTCAATAAGTCCCAACGAACTAATCTCTGCACAAACTTACAAAAGTTGTTTTTCACTATTACTTATCTTTAACACTTAGGGTGCGTTTAATTTGCAAAAATTCAAGAGACTAGACAGCACAAAAAAATTTGTCTCCTGTTTGATTTGAAAAGTGGTAAGGGACATGACAAAAAATGGGGTAAGGGACAGGACAAAAACCCAGAATTTTGTCCCATACCAAATCATGGGACAACTTTTTGTTCAATGGACAGACTAACAAAAGATAAAATTATCCTTACATCTCTCTCCCCTCTCTCTCTCTACCCCCTCTCTCTCTTTCTCTCTGCCCCCTCTCTTTCTGTCTCCCTCTATCTCTTTCTCTCTCCCCTCTCTCTCTCTCCTCTCTCTCTATTGTCTATATTTATATATTAAATAATATATATATATATATTGTAAAGGGTATTCCGGTAAATTTAATATTATTTTATTTGTGCTGTCCATTATCCATCAAACAATGTACAAGACAAAGAATTGTCCTATGACTTAAGGATTTGTCATGTGCTGTCCAGTGCTGTCCTGATACTTTTTGCAAATCAAATGCACCCTTGGGCCCATTTGATTTTGCTAAAAAATATGGTACAATATAGCATAAAAAATTATACTTCATTTGATTTTTAAACTAATTTTAGCACCAGACAAAAAACAACCAAGGGAACTGCACAAAATTCTTAACTTTTGTTATCTCTAAACTGAGTCACAAAATTTTATTCATGACACTAAAAAAGAAAGGGGACAAAAACTTTCATCTCTTCATTTTTCTGCCATTCCTTCACCTTCTATTTCCTTCGATTTCTCGATTGTACCCTTGTCAGACTTCCTTGCTGGACGGGCAATCGGTCCTGCTGACGACCGGAACCCTACAATAACCATATCATTTGGGCACAAATGAAAACCACCATCAATTCCAGTTAGCTCCATCTTCAAACACTCTTCGCACAGAACCTTGTTACCTACATTGTCGTTTATCTCACCACCAATGTTGTTGTTCCTCCCAGGAGTAGAGTCATCATTCAATGCTTCTCTTCCCACGGTCACATCGTTGGTTGTCATATTCCTTAAGATTTTCATCGTCCCAAACTTGGAAAACGACACTTCTTGGATGCCACCGACAAAGGGTGTTTCAGTAAATCTGTGTTATTATGTCCAGTACATATGCATATAAAATAAAAAATAAAGCAAAATTTTCATGATTTGCATTAGTTATCAAAATGGTAACAACAAAAAACATTTGTCTTATGACTCAACCTCTTGTGTTGTTATGTTCTGTTTGTGTTGTCCCTTTATATGCATCAAATGCACTCGAGTAGCAAAACAGTCAGGAGTATAAAAAATGACAGATATATCTATTAGTGAGGCACTTGAAGACCAGGGTCAATGGAGTGAATGAACCAGTCCTAAAAATTGGTGCATATGCTTACAAACCATAATTTAATATTGATGCAAACAGATAATCAACTAATTTTAAAGAAAATAAAAATACAGTATCTTCCTTCACAAAAATCTTCAACCTTCTACACACACATATATATATAAGGGTCCCACAAGTTCATTCAAAACTCAATATGGGCTTGATACTCAATCTGACATAAGATAAAGCAGAGCTCAAGAAAGCAGGGGAGACAAAAATGTGAACCATACAATAAAGTAACAAACTTTACTAATTATAATTTGTTTACGAAATCTAGGAAAATGAAAATTACAAGAAACTAATCCCCCCCCCCGCCCCCCCCCCAATCAATATATGTTTTTGAGCCATCCAACTAATTTTCATTGAGAAAAAAGCAAGGGTTTGTTTGCTTTCTTTCCATTTTCCTATTTTCAGTTCTCGCTTTCAAAAAGAACTACAAAAAATGCCACCTTTTTTTCTCTTTATTTCATGTTTCCAAAAATTTGTACAAGAAACATTGGGCCGTTTCCCATAGAAATCTTTGGAAACAGGACATGAAATGAAAACAAGGTATCCTTTTTACAATTATTAATGAAAACAGGAAATGACAAGAGAAAACTGGAATCAAAGCAAACAGATTGCAATCAGAATGGAATCAATATAACCCAAAACAATGAATTCAACAATTAACAAAAGATTTTGAAATAATAAAATAAATTACATCAATAGAGCTTTAAAAAATTCTATCTTTACCGATACAAGTCTTCTCCTTTGGCAGAGGAAGAAAGATTGACCGCAAGTTGGAACTAGTTATAGACAAAGGGTGGAGACAGATTGGCTGCCGAGTAGAACTAGTCGCATATAGAGTGTTGGACGGAGGTCATCGGTAAAACGTATGGAGTGAGGACGAAGGGTGAGGCCAGATCTTAAGAACCAACTCAATATTTAAAGAGAAAAAGTAAAAATTTATAAATAAATTACAATTGTCAATTAATAAAATTTAATAAAAGTTTGAGTCGTTATTCAATTATTAAATAAATGTTCAAAATAATATGGAAAAGAGTGTGTTACGAGCATTTTTCTTTAATCTTTATGTGCATTTCTACTCATAAAATTTAATATTTAATTATGGAATGCATTTAATGTTTTTTTTTTCTTTTCGATAACAATTGGGCTCCTCCTTTTTCAAAACTTATTAATTCCAAAGTGTTATGTTGCGAAACGTTCGAACGTTTTAACTTCAAACATTTAAGCCAAAGTGATCTTTTTAAAATATGGCAAAAACATAGTACACTTTCTACCTAAGATGCATTGTATCTAAGGATGCATTTCATGTACATTGATAGATACCACCAGAATTGTTGAAATAGTTGGGTCACAACACAACTTTTTGTTCTATTTGGTAATTGATGATGTATAACACAACCAGAACAATGTAAAATATACTGCAGTAGCCTATGGATCCATAACAACAAAGGGTATTCCCAAAACCATACGATAATGGCGGCGACGACAATGGTGGTGGTGGTGGTGGTGGTACGGAAGTAGTTTCATGAAAAATCATACAAAAGTTTTTAAAATATTGACCAACAATGCGTTTTAAGATAAACACTTACTTAGACACTATCTGAAACGCAATTTATTGGGCAAACCCAATTAAAACTTTCTAGCACACTAAAATATGACAACACAACATGGAAGGTCACATCGAAACGGCCACTTGGACAACACGTGGGTAAGTGACAATCACGTGACCATTCTTACCACGCGTTCCCTAGACGATAGGAAAGGAAAGACTAACAAATGATAAGAGAGACCATTACATAACTTTCATAAACTTTCATGTAGTTTTCCTTATTATGTTATCGAATTTTAGTGTACTGACAAATTTTAATTGGTGTCCCCAACACATCATATTTCAGGCAGTGTCTACCCAATTCTTTCTCTGAGTGATAAAAAGTTTTGCCCTTTTTTTAATCAAATCCATTTGTTATTTTCTAAAATAAATATAAAGGCCATTGAATTCATACTCTCTACTTACGAAATAACGAACTTTCATAAAGTTAAATATTTAAATATGGAAGACATTTAATGATTTTTCATTTTTAATGAAAAAGAACATTAAAATAGTTGATGTTAGATCCTATAATAATTGGGCTCCTCCTTTTTAAAAACCTATCAAATTTCCAAAGTGTTGTGTTGGGAAGTGTTCAGCGTTTTAACTTCAAACATTTAAGACAATGTGACTTTTTAAAAAAAATGACAAATAGCTCGTTTGGATGACTTTTTTTTTAAAAAAAAAACACGTATTTTTTAAATAAAAATGTTCTTTAAATAAATGGATGATTGGATGGACGTTTAAAAAAGTAAAAGCAGTAAAAGCGCTTTTTGGTTTTTTTATTTAAAAAAAACTACAATTCCTAACTTTAAAAAAGAAGAAAGTAATAAAGGAAATAAAGGAAACTAAAAAAAAACTTTTGTTGCAATTCTTTTTGTGAACTACGATAATAGTCAATCAAGCTTCACAATACCATATGAGATTATTAGGCTTACTTAAGTAAACCTAATTGTTATATTTAGAATCACTTCTTTAATTATGAGTTGTGTTATTTTTTAACATCAAACTTTAGACATTGTATGTGAGACATTATGTGTTTATTTCTATCTATCATTTACTTTTTTATATATCATTTTTGTATACACAAATCTCGAAAATACATTAAAAAAACAAACAAACAAAGATGACATACTCTTTAATTATATAGTATTTTTCTTGTAAAATAAAGTTTAGATTATGAGGAGGTGCGCCCCCTTGCAAGGATAAGAAAGACCACCAACCACAGCGAAGATTTATAGTAAAATTTACATATCGCATACCAATAAAGGAAATTTGATAATCAAATCAAAACCACAACGAACGGGGGCAAAAGGCTTGACCAGATGTGTCAACCTAACTTGATCTTTAATTACATAGTATGAGACCAACTCGATAAAACTAAAATTATTTTATAACTAAATTATAATTCAAAATATTTTTATATGCAACTCTTCAATTCTCCTAATTAGGCCAACCATTTGTTTTTGTAACATTAAGGAAAAATCTACAATATATCTTTCGTCAAATAACTTCCATTTCCTTTCTTTAATTTTTTTTTCCTTAACTTCCCCATGTTTCTTTGTATTCTTTGTTTTTCTTATTTTAATAAATAAATGGGATGTTGCAGATGGTTGGTAGGAGTTAGGGTGCCAATCTAGTTGGGATACTTTCTCTTATTGTGATGCCATTGAATGCCATACTCATTCAAAAAAAAAAAAAATCTTAACTTAACTCCGACAAATTTGATTAAAGTACAAAATCTTAACTTTTAAATTAAGGCTAAATTAGATTTTTGGTCCCTTATCTTATTTTTTAGATTTGTTTTGATCATTTATGTTTAAAAAGATTTATTTTGGTCCCTTAAGTTTGAAACATGACCCAAATCAATCTTTTTCGTCAGACTGTCGCTAACCTATTGTCGAGTCTCTAAATGTCAAATGTGCATTTACCCCAAGTTTTGATGAAAACTAAACATTTGTTCATTGATTTAATTGAACTATATCTTGATTGTTGACCTATCTACTTAGTGTGCAGATTAATATTTTAAGTGATTTAGTCACTCGTCTGTCCTAAGTCTATCTTGGTCAAAAGATAGATATCACTCATCTTATGAAGATAGCTGACGCGTCTGATGAAGAAGCCTCACCTATCTGAAGCTTATCTGGAGTTGTTGACTTTTTGAAGAAAAGTCAACCCATCTAATGAAGTATCTTCACCGTCTGCGGACACTCAGTGAAAAACACTCAAGATCGAAGACTTTCGTGAGTTGTCTACCTAAGTCAGAATATGCTGAAGATCTCTCTCACAATATTACAACTAATTGTTAAGTTAGTTATGTTAGTTATTTTCTGTGAAAGTTGTTGAGTCAGTTACACCCGAATTTAGTTAGTGAGCTAATGTAAAGCACTGTATATTGTTTCTTTGTACGTAAATCATTCTCATCAATGGATTTCATTTCTACAATTCCAAGTCTCAAAATGGTATCAGTTGAATTTTCCTTTCTCTGCATTCTTTGAGCTTATCCGCGAGCTTCATCTTCTTCTTCTTTAACCTCTCTTCTCCTTCTTTCTTTGCATTCTTTACATTTTAGCTTTCTATTGAGTCTCCCATGACTGCAATGGATGACTCCAATCCTCTTTTCCTTCATCCTTCAGATAATCCTGTGGTAGTTCTTGTCTCTTACCCGTTATGTGATGACAATTATGTTTCTAGGAAGAAAGCCATGATTATGGCACTCATTGGTCAGAACAAGATTGGCTTTGTAGATGGTTCAATTCTGGAACCTGCTCTTGATGATCCTTTGTACCAGAGGTGGCGTCGCACTAACAATGTTGTTGCATCATGGATCTTGAATTCGCTTTCTAAGGAAATGCAAACTATAGTCCTCCATTGCACCACTGCATTTGTACTTTGCCATGATCTCCAAGAGTTAGAGGTTTGAGCAACCAAATGGGCCACAAATCTTTCAACTCAAGTGAGAGTTGGTGTCCCTGCAACAAGGTTCTATGTTTGTGAGTTCTTATTATGCTAAATTCAAGTCTTTGTGGAAATCTTTGGAAGAACACATGCCTGCACACAATTGTCACTGTGGTGGAATTGCTCCTTGGGTGAATTACACAGAACTGGAGTATGTGATGCAGTTCTTGATGGGTTTGAGTGATTCATTCTCCTCAATTAGAGGTCAAAGTCTAGCCATGGATCCTATTCCCACTATTACCAAAGTCTTCTCCTTGTATGTTCAAGATGAAAAACAAAGAGAAGTTACTTTTGCCATTAGGAATGGGGAATCCAACCATGCCTTTGCTGTGAAAGGCAATGTTGATCATGGTGCTAAAGGAGCTAAGAAGGACAGACCTCTTTGTGCTCATTGTGGCTTGCTAGGTCACACCAAAGAGAAGTGTTACAAGTTGCATGGTTGTCCACCTAATTACAAAAAGGGAAAATTGTTGAATTTCATGGTTTCAGAGTACAGGAAAAGAGAAAGTTGAGAGAAATGAGAAATTGTATATTAGTAAAAATGGTAAAAGTAATACAATGAGTAACATTGACTTATATAGCCAACTAATTCAAGTAAACTAACTAACCATTAAAAACTAATTCTAACTAACTCTAACCAATTATAACTATCTTAACAGCCCCCCGCAAACTGGAAGGTGTACATAACACTTCCAGCTTGGAATGATCAATACAAATTCATATCCAAAAAAAAATACAATGAAAATGCCAAGAACATATTGGCAAATACAAATTAAAGGAACGACCAACAAAACCAACCAATGCTTAACCACCATAAAAGGCAGAAGCTCCAAGTGCTTAACCACCATACAAGTCAGAAGCTGAAATTGGCAGAAGCTCCAAATGCTTAACCACCATACAAGGCAGAAGCTGAAATCATCAAAGCCAACAAGGGCCAATGCTTAACCATTAAGCAGAAGCCACTACTCAAGGCTTAACCACTTAACAGAAGCAAGAACATCATCAATGCTTAACCACCACCATGGGCAGAAGCTTACATCAAAGCCAATAGGCTAAACAGAAACTAAAATTATTGAACAATCTTCTTCAACAATCACCGACTGAACTGAAAATCAGTGAAGCAAGAAACAGGAATATGTCTTCAAAGAGGACATAGTACAAACATCTTGTGAGCATCCAAATCAAGCTCAACCAGCAACAACTACCAAACTCCAAATAATTGCCAAATTTACAGTTGCATCTTCAAATGATCCAAAAAGAATCGAAAACCAATGGAACAAGAATTTTATTATATCTTCAAAGAGGAAGAAACACAAACATCTGGTGAGCAATCAACTATACTCTGCTGTGTCTGGTTCACTTTCAGATTTCATTTGAAATTTCTTGGCAGCTCCAAGATAAAGAGGAATAACAATCAAGAACTCAGATCTCAGATTCAAGAAGTCACAAGTCTCAAGAACGAAGTTGAGCACCGAAACACCATATCATTTGGATATTTCGAAATCTTCGTGATCAGAAGGAACCGATCCAATAACAGTGATCTGCAGCAAATCATCACAATACCAGAAAGATCGAACCATTGTCGCATGGATTCGCCGGAAGAGGGCAGTGGCGGCGGTTCATCGCACAGCGGCCAGGTCTCGTCGTTCTGTCGAAGAGGTTGAAGAACTCGTCAATGGCGGAAACAACACCGTTGAACAAGGAGATTCGATCTGAAACGAAACTCATCTCAATGCAGCGGAGCATGATAAGAAAATCAGTCTACGGAGGTGATACCGACAATCAAAGCGCCGGAGAGGATGATGCCAAAAGAAAACCAAAACAGAGACAACGGAGAATGCGAGACACGCCGGTGAGATGGCCGGTTTGCGGCAGAGCATTCATCTGTGGCGGTGGCTGGGGCCACACGAGCGGCGCTTGAGGACCAAAAATATACGGATCTGAAGTAAAGAAGATGTAAAACCAGATCTGAGAGTAAACGAAAAGAGAAAATGGATTTTCTTGAGAAATTGGAAAAAAAAATGAAATGGAAATAAAGTGACAAAAGAAAAGAAACTCTGAGAAAAAAAAAAGAAAAAATGCAGCGAAAGAAAAGTTCAAGGTGGATGGTATGGTTCTGATACCATGTTGAATTTCATGGTTTCAGAGTACAGGAAAAGAGAAAGTTGAGATAAATGAGAAATTGTATATTAGTAAAAATGGTAAAAGTAAGTAATACAATGAGTAACCTTGGCTTATATAGCCAACTAATTCAAGTAAACTAACTAACCATTAAAAACTAATTCTAACTAACTCTAACCAATTATAACTATCTTAACAAAAATCATCTCAGTTAGCCATGGTTAACCAATTATCTTATGATTTGGAAGGTTCCTCTTTTCAACTTTCTGCTGCTCAATATAGCCAATTGATGAATCTTTTACAATCACACACTCCTCAAGCTTCACCTTTGGCAGAATTCCATGTGGGTATGGTTCTCTCAGTTAATCCTTTTCAGTCTTCTTTTCCTGTTACTTCTTGGATAGTAGACTCGGGTGCTAGTGCTCATATTGCCTGTTCTTTGTCTCTATTTGATTCCTATCACAGTGTGCACAATAAATTTGTTACTTTGCCAAACAAGATGTAGTTTTTGTCACTGCAATTGGCAATGTCACATTGAATCAACATCTCACACTTAGCAATGTCCTATACATTCCTGAATTTCATTTCAACTTGTTATCTGTGAGTGCCTTATTGACTAACAGAAATCTCTCTATTTCCTTCTTTGACAACCAATTTGTCAATCAGGAAATGCAACATTGCAAGAAGATTGGCAAGGGTGACCTTCTTGAAGGCCTATATGTGTTGTCTTTCAAGAAGCATGCTTCCAACTCTGCTACTATGAATTGTATTTCCAATAGTATGAAACCCGCCCCTAATAACAAGGGTGATAGAATTTTGTCATCTTTTATCCAAGGTAAATTAAAAAAAATGAAATAAATAAATAAATGAATAAATATTAAACATAAGTCCAAGGACTAAATAGCTAGGAAAGTTAAATGAGAGGAAGGAGCCAATACCAAGTTTTAAAGGGACCAACTAGTAAATTGTTTTTTTTTTTTAATGATAGAATTAAAAGAGGGCTCACCTCCCACTTGGAGCATTTCACGCTCAGAACTTTGGAGGAAAAAAAAAAAGAGAAGAAAAGAAAAAAAAAAAAAATAGAGAGAAGGAGAAGAGAAAGGAGGAAACCATGAAAGCCAGGGCAATGAAGATGTCTTGGTAAGTCACCATCCTTTTCTCACACTCTCCTTCTTGTACCACCCTCATCCTCATGTTCTTCCCTCCATTTCCATGGTAGATGAACAAGGCGAGGAAGAGATCTCCAAAATCCTAGGGTGGGCCCTAACCCTTGAGTTTATTATATTTTTTTTCTTCTTGGGTTAATCTTGCTAAAAACTTAGTATGGACAGTAAGGGATTGTTGGTTTTTGAAAGATTAATGCGAGGGATTGGTTTTCAATGGGTTTATTTTCATGATGCATCTGAGTTTGATGTTAAGCTTGTAATATGAGTATATTTTTTGTTCTAACTGAGTGTATGTTACGTTATTGTGAGATTTGGGTGCAATAGGAATATTAGGTTACGAGCAGCACCGACTGCTTGATGTTCTGTATTATAGCAGCGAGAGTCTTGCGTAAGAAATGCCAAAGAACAACATGAATGATTTACAAATTATGAAATCCTTTAGTTGTATCAGGTCCATTCCGTAATATTACAAGTTATGTTTCTAAATATAATTCCAGCTGTATTATGTTAGTTTTCGCAATTACAACCAAACTGTCACTTGTTCTTAGTCTTTTAGTAATCTAGATTTTCACAGTAGTGATATATAGTTGCTTAAATGACAGCATGCTAGATATATTTGTGATCCATATTATTGCCAGGGAGATAAAATTTCATAAGGGTGAAAGTTATACCGACAAAATCAATATTTTATGGACTTTGCTTTTAATATGAATTTTCATGGCAGCAACACTATGTAAGAAGAATTACGTGTTCACCAGTAGCTTTTCCATTATTCACATGTGTGGGATATAAAAGTTTTGGGTTTGATTAATGGTTTAGTTTTTATTAAGTGGTTTTGTTTAGTGGCTCAATTGGATGGTTTGTTGTTAAATCCTTTCTATCATGATGAAATTCATGATGGAAGTGTATTGTTAATTGTATGTGTGGGAATGATGATTTTGGGTTGTTTTGTAGGTACTGTTAATTCTTGAACTGCAGCTTACATGTTTGATAATATTACTGGAAAAAAAAAAGAGAGGGGTCCCTATGTGATGTTAGTGGATTAGTTGTCTTAGTCATATATAGTTTCATTATTGAGATGTGTCTAATGTTCACAATGAAGTTTGCTGCAACATTCTCTTGTCCAAATTTATAAATATATATCAATATAATTCTTAGTTTGTTTATCTTATATGTTCGATATATTATTTACCAAGTGATTGGAAGATAAACTTTACTTTCTCTCATTATGTTGATTGGACAATAGGAGTTTGGAATGATAATTTTCAATTACTTGAGAAGTGATTAATATTCAAATTAGGGAGGAAAAGAAACCAATATATATATATATAACGTCTATTATATCGATCCGGAGGTTCCCGTGGGTTCACTTCAAGCCATGTTTGTTTTTGGGACAATATATAGTATAAAGAGCATAAGCTTATGGACCTATGGAATTAAGGTGAACATTATGGAAAGTTTTAAAAAGAAATAAAGGGGTCTTTATTGATGATCTTTTTTTTTTTGCTTCAGATTGAAAAATTGTATGTTCTTGTTTTATATACATGTTACATATTCTATATTTTGATTGAGGAAACAATGTTCAGAAGGAAAAAAAAAAAAGGATAGAGCTAGGCAACTTTGATAATATTGTTATCGAAATTACCACAAGTTTTGCAAAGCCAATTCCTGTTATTGAATCATTTTGTACTTATGATCGGGTTTAACAGTATGTGAAAATGGATGGAGAGGAGTTATGACCTTGGTTGATTGGAAGCAGGCCGTGCAACATTTAATGAAGTGAAACCAAAATTTGTGGTTATGCTAAGAGCCATGAAAATGATGTAGGATGAATTAGACAATTGTTAACTTATTGATGACCAGTGTTATCAAACAACGATCATGGCGGCGCCATGGCGGATTGCGGTGGCGGATTTTTGCCCAACCGTTATGGCCAATTTGTGAAGGATGGCGGTGTCATGGCGGCCATGGTGTTTTATGGCGGCTTGAAATGGTGGATTTTTAGCCTTCCGCTATGTTCCACCATCCGCCATCGATAACATTGTTGATCACATATATTTTGTTTCTACATGATCCCTCGTTACCTTTAATTTATAAAGTCCTTACTGAGTTATTTTACTCACCCTTTTTAGTATTTAGTTGCGGGCATTAAAGCTACTGGACCATCCCAAGCTGCCCAACTACTAGTAGTGGGGTTGTAGTGTCATATTGTGACATCTGAAGATGAAACCTATAAGTTTTTCAATAATTTATTTTTTTGAGTAAAAGGTTTTTTTTTTTCTTGTAGAACTTTAGGGATTTATTTATGAAAATTCACTACTTGGAGTTTTCCTTCAAACTATAAATTAGTTTTTTTCAGAAAGTAAAAGTTGTCTAGTTGTAAACCTTCGGTGTCTTTACTATTCCTTGTAATAAAATGTATTCAGGTTTATGCGTATTCAATGTTTATTTTGAGTTAAATCGAGGAAGCGTTAGCCTCGGCAAGGCTTCGACCGGTCACGAACGCTGGTTTTGGGTCGTGACAAATAGTGAACAACATTGTAATTCTGTTCCTATTAGCTGTTATAGTTCTAATTCTGTACACAACAATACTTGTAATAATGCTGCACTGTGGCACACTAGATTTGGACATATATCTGATAAAGTTCTAAAGCAATTGAGTAATAAAATTCCCTTTTCAATTTTTGCTGATTTCAATTCATCTTTATGTCAAAGTTTAGAAGACTATCTTTTCATTCAAACAATCATATATCTAATTCTGTTTTCTCTTTACTTCATTGTGACATTTGGGGTCCCTATGGACATCCCACTCATGATGGTAGGAAACTCATGATGGTAGGAAATACTTCTTGACTCTAGTGGATGATTGGTCAAGATTCACGTGTCTATACCTGCTCAAGCACAAGTCTGAAGCTACTTCTGCAATCATGAGGTTCTTTACCATGGTCAAGACTCAATTTGGTCTTCCCATCAAATGCTTAAGGACTGACATTGCAAAGGAGTTGGCTCTCACAGAGTTCCTGCAATCTCAAGGCACTCTTCATCAATTCTCATGTGTTGAAAGACCTGAGCAAAACTCAGTTGTAGAGAGGAAACACCAGCACCTGTTAAATGTGTCTAGAGCATTATATTTTCAGTCCAAAGTGCCAATCTCTTTTTGGGGAGACTGCACTGCCACTGTTGCCTACCTCATCAATAGACTACCCTCACCAATACTAAAACAACAGTCACTATATCAGATATTGTATGGTACTGAACCTAGTTACCTAAACCCGAGATCCTTTGGTTGCTTGGCCTTTGCTGCAACTTTTCCATCTGCTAGGAATAAATTTACTCCTAGAGCAACACCAGCTGTTTTTGTTGGTTACCCCTAAGGATACAAAGGCTACAAACTGTATGATATGTCAACCAAGAAGTTATTCATCTCAAGAGATGTCATATTCCATGAATCAGTCTTTCCTTTCCAAACTCAAACCTCACCACAACCTGATCTTTTCCAAGACTTAGTCACAGCTCTTCCCTTACCTGAACCTTCAGTAAACCCTGCAAAACTTGATCTAACAGAGCCACCTATAGCCAATTCACCCCAACCTGACCAAAACCCTGCACCAAATCCCAACCTTGACCAAAATCATGCACCAAATCCCAACCTTGACCAAGTTCCTGATCAACAACCATCCATACCTACACTAGTGAGAAGATCACAAAGATCTACTAAACCTCTTGCTTACCTTAGTGAGTATGCCTGTAGCAGCATAACTCCATATCCCATTGCCAATTATTGCTCTTATGCAAACTTAAGTTCTGATTACAGAACATTTGTCAATCAAATTTCCACCATTTATGAGCCTCAATTCTTCCACCAAGCAGTCAAGTCATCTGAGTGGAGATAGGCTATGAATGAGGAAATCACGGCTCTAGAGGCTAACAACACTTGGTCACTGGTCACGCTACCAACTAACAAGCATTGCATTGGATGCAGATGGACATACAAAGTAAAGTACAATTCGGATGGCTCTGTAGATAGATACAAAGCCAGGTTGGTAGCCAAGGGCTACACACAACACGCTGGTATTGACTTCTCTGACACGTTTTCTCCAGTTTCAAAACTGACTTCTGTGAGAGTCATGTTGGCAGTGGCAGCGGCAGCAGCTAAACATTGGCATCTATTGCAACTAGATGTGAATAATGCATTTCTAAATGGTGATCTTTTCGAAGAAGTGTACATGGACCTTCCATTAGGGTACAAAACTGAGTCCAAAGGACGTGTATGCAAGTTGAATAAGTCACTTTATGGACTTAGACAAGCTTCAAGGTAGTGGTTTTACAAATTCTCTTCCACCCTAATGCAACATGGTTTCACTCAATCCAAAAATGACTACTCCCTCTTCACTTTAGGTGCTGGTTCTTCCTTGGTTGTCCTCCTAGAATATGTGGATGACATCATCCTTGCAGGCCCCAAGATAGAACATGTGAATGCAGCACAGGACCTACTGCAGAGGCTATTCAAGTTGAAAATACTTGGCAATCTCAAGTACTTCCTTAGGCTGGAAATTCCTAGATCCATTAAAGGCATTTCTATGTCTCAAAGAAAGTACACTCTATCCTTATTGGAAGATAATAGTTTCTTAGGTTGCAAGCCAAGTTCCTTGCCAATGGATCCCAACTTAAGGCTCACAACTACTGATGGAGAATTTCTCAATGGTCCATCACAGTACGGAAGATTAATTGACCGACTAATGTATTCGACAATTTCTAGACCTAATATCAGTTATTCTGTGCACAAACTCAGTCAATATATACAAGCACCTCGAACCACACACTTAAATACAGTGCATCATCCGCTTCAGTATCTTAAATCAGCACCAGGACAGGGTCTGTTCTTTCCCAGTTCCAATCCTTTGAACCTCACAGCATATGCAGATGCGGATTGGGGAAGCTGCTTGGACACAAGACGATCAACCACTGGTTTTTCTGTCTTCCATGGCAATGCTTTGTTGTCTTAGAAGTCCAAGAAACAACCTACTGTGTCAAAGTCTTCAACTGAAGCTGAGTATCGGGCCCTATTTTCAGTAGCAAGTGAACTAATCTGGATAACTAGGTTGCTGACTTACTTTGAGATACACATCCCCTCAACAATGGTGTTTTGTGACAATCAATCCGCTATACACTTGGCCTCGAATCCTTCTCATCATGAAAGGTCCAAATACATTGATATCAATTACCACTTCATAAGAGAATTGGTCCAATCCAATCTAATCAAGATCATCCATGTTAAGAGTCAACACCAAATAGCTGATTTGTTCACCAAGGCTCTACCATTCCCATTGTTTTCTTCACTCATCCACAAGTTGGGAATACACAACATATATTCTCTACCTTGAAGGGGAGTATAACTAATTGTTAAGTTAGTTATGTTAGTTATTTTATGTTAAAGTTGTTGAAGTCAGTTACACCCGAATTTAGTTAGCGAGCTAATGTAAATCATTATATATTATTTCTTTGTAAACCATTCTCATCAATGGAATTCATTTCTACAATTCCAAGTCTCAATACAGGATCAAGAAGTCAGAAGACCAAATATTCAAAAGCAACCTTGTAACCAAAAAAGGAGTGCTACCGAAATGCTTTATTCCCTAGTACATTCGGAAGTTGTACGAAAAGGGAAATATGCCCAACAAAGTACAAAAGCTACCTGAAGAACTCTGATTTGGTTGCTGCATATAGCATAAAGCACTGAACATCTATGTTAGAGTACAAGCAACGTTCCTAAACATTAATTGACTGCCCATAATGACTGTATTGCTTTTAATGGAGCTCATCTTAAAACCAAAATTCTAAAGGAATGTCTCTAACGAATTCATATTGGTTGAAGTCTAGAAATATAGAAGACATTAAAGACGAAGACAACAACACAACATTAACTCAAGAGTCATTACTCTGCCCATTTAAGTCTTCATTCTTTCATTTTTTATTCTTCAATCATTTGAAGTTATTACGCAGTCTTTCAAACCATTCACATTTAATTCACTATTCTGAGTGTTAGTGAAAGACTTGCAAAGTTGTAATTATTACACTTTCTTTCAAACAAAATCCGAGTGAGCCTGAAGAGGCTAGGTGTGCAAAAAATACTTGTCTTGGAGCTTGAAGAGACTAAGTGTGTAAAGAATTGTCTATCCTATAACCTGAACAGCTATAGTGGAAGAAAACTTTGTGCTGTCAAGGACTGGATGTAACCCTGGTTGTTAAGGGGTGAACCAGGATAAAATAGTTGTGTCCATCTCTATCCTAATCTCTTTAGTTTATTTGTGTATCTTAACTGTTAACTAACTAAAGAGGTTAAATATGACTATCAAACAAGGTTTTTATCTTGCATGCTTGTGTGTTTTCTGTTGAAAACCTTCAAACAAGTCACCTGTGTGACTGCTTTGTTTTTAACTCGTTTGCTCTGTGCTTCTGCTTATGAAAAGTGTTATATAAAAGTCTAATAAACACAATTCAATCCCCCTTATCGTGTTTATGTTTGTCTATTTCACCTATCTCCTACGTGGTAGTTAAGTGATGGTGTGGGTAGCATACATGGCACATCTATCACGTGGCAACATGTGATGGTGCCACATGGCAACACATGATGGTATCACATGGGAAAACCAACTTGAATCCAAAAAATAAGATAAGGGATCAAAAGAATATTAAAAACAAATAAGATATGAGACTAAATCAAAATTTTAGCCTTAAGGTTGTAGCCAGCCATGAATGACCTTTCTCCAAACCATCGACTGGTGCAACACAAAAGATTCCAGATATGGGGAACCATGCAACAGCTGCTATGCGAAACATGGTGGAGTATGGTGACTTCGATGAACTTTAAGGAGGTTGTTGGTGTGTTGCATGGAAGAAGGCGGTTGGGTCGTATTGGTTTTTTAGAATAAAATTCAATGTAAAAAGGCTCCATGGTGATTTTTTATGAGAGTTTCAGGTGCTGATTAATGGATAAAAAGAGAATATGGGTGGATTCTTTTGTCCACAAAGAAAATATCAACTCCCCTCAAGCAACAAGCACTATTCTGGGTTTAAGAACAGTCATCCATATCTATTTGCAACTCTTGAAGAAGAAAACTCATTTGGGAAGAAGACTCACTGTAGAAGAATGGTTAAAATTTTGATCTGGCCTCGTATCTTATTTCTTAGATTCGTTTTCATCTATTATCTTATTTTTTTAGATTCAATTTGGTCCTAGCCACGTGGCACCATCACATGCTGCCACATGGCACTATCACATGATGTCATGTGGTACAAACACATGTTGCCATGTGGCTCCACCACACATTGCCACGTGGCACCACCTGTTGCCATGTAGCAGAGTGTCATGTCAACTACTCACATCATCACTTAACTGCCACGTAGCAGAGAAGTCAATGACGATCTAACATAAAGGACTAATTTGGGTCATGTTTCGAAATTATGGGACCAACTTGAATCTTTTTAAATATAAGGGACCAAAACGAATATAAAAAAATTAAGATAAGAGACAAAAAAATAATAATTTAGTCTTTAATTAACTTTAACGACAATTGCTATTTATTTTACACATTATCCCCTGTGGTTCAATAGTTTATCAACTAACCACCAAAAGTTTATTTATTAGATCTTATTTAAAAAAGTGTGAAAACTACAATTAGATATAACCAAAAAAAATTAACATTCTCAACTTAAACCAAAATTAAAGGGGTTAAATGATTAAAAAAAGAGTGAGCTATTTGAAAAGTTGCAAAAGTAGAACGAAACAAAGGGTCATTTAGCCTAAAAATTAGGCCTTTTGGTCCCTTAAGTTATTTGTTTTGTTCAAATCGATCCCATAAGTTAGGTTTGGATAACAACTTCTTTCCTTTTTAATCCATTCCTTCAATTCCTCTCATTCGTGACACTTCTAAACCTAACTGACTTGCTGACTAGGCATCTAAACAGGAAAAATAATTTTTTAATTAAAAATATATAATTAATAAATAAAAAATAAATTAAAAAAATTAATATAATAAAAATTTGTTCATCTTCTTCTTCCTTGCTAGATATGATTCTTCTTCCTTACCCATACATGAAAACAGAAGATGATCCAAGTTCCCATCATCACCTTCGATTCCTCCATTCGAATCCGAACCCACCACCCTTTTCTTCTTGTTTTATCCTTCGAGTCTTCCATTGGAATCAATGGTTATTAATTGATTATTTATTCAGAGATGGTAGGGAAGGTGTCATTTGGTGTTGAGAGAATATTCAGTTTTCGCATCTGAAAATTTCATTGTGGATTTTTAGGGTTTATTACTCACCAGCTGTTCAGGCCCTTTGGACAATCTGGACTCAACCAAGTCTTGAGGTGGTGGCGGTGAAGGTGCTGCTAGGTGGTGGTGGTCGTCACAGAAAGAGAGAGTTAAGGGTGAGATTTTGCGGTGCTAGTGAGTGTTGTTGCCGCCGTAGAAGTCTTACCGTGGGTTTTTGAAGAAGAATAAGGAGAGAAGATTTAAAAGATTCTATTTATTTAATAATTAATTTTATTTTTAAAACTATTAATTTATTATTTTAATTGCCATATCAGTGTGCCAGCTAGGCTCGGTTGTGCCACATAGGTCAGAAGATAAGAGATTCTGCATGAATGTTAAAAAAAGTCATATTTTGTCACCCGAACCTAATTTAAGGGCATGGTTTGTCACAAAAAAACTTAAGGGACCAATTTGAACAAAACAATTAACTTGAGAGACCAAAAGTATAATTTTGCTTAAAAATTATGTATATAGATAAAGCATATAGTTTTGTAATTATATTATCCATTACTATATAATTTCAGAACCTACTAGTGTTCCCGCCCAAGTTTTCCCTCCGTTTTATATTATTTGCATTCTATATATTTATTATGTATAATATAATATAATACTATAATATTCATCTATCATCTATTCTATAATTTCCTCAACCCCGCTCAAGGTTCAGGAATTTGCTCCTTTATTATCATCTATCTATTTCCTCTTCTCACTTTTTGTTCAATGTCACGAAGCTTCTTACAAAAGTTATTGTTGTTCAAAACTTTTTGGAGAAAATGTCAGCAATGCTTCTCTGTACCAGCTTTTCTTTCTCTTCACTGTACCATCTTTTTTTAAAAACTCTTCATTATTCACTCTAACTGTAAAAGCAACGAAGGTGGATGACTGAACCGACCCTATTATAGAAAAAGCATTCCATATACAAGAATGTTGGTTTTGAGTATGTTTCAAATGGGTCACTTTTTTTCTTGTATGTATGATGTCATGCTTAGTTGACATTTTTTTCCAGAATTTTATTTATAAGTTGGGATCTATGTGTTATTTTCTCTTCGAGTTCATATTTGGTTTAACTGTTATATAGATCGTCATATTATATGAAGAGTGGTTATAATTTATTTAAATGTATACAAATTTTATTTCATTTTATATGAATTTTATCCGAATGTTGTTTACATTTAAAATTACTCTATTAAGTATTAAGTCTTAATTTTTTTTAATTGCCAAATTGTAAACAAAATTTAAAATATATGTATTTTTTATATTGTCACCAATCATTATTATAACCCACGACGCACGGGTAACATGCTAGTTTGAACAATTAGCATACAATACAATTGATATCATTTTTACATATTGTATGTCTATTTAACTTCATATATATATATATATATAATATTATTATATGATAATATATATCTAACCTCATTCATAAAAATGAGTGATCGATCTGTTTTGGAGTCTCGTATTGGAGGATGATATGGTTCGAATATTAATTATAAGTGGGGGACAACTCTTTTTCCATGAGTTAACTTTTGGGATTAAATTAGGTTCAAACTCAAATTTTAAGACGGGGATGAGGTTGTTCCTCACTTACAACCATTCACATTGACTCCAATTTTTCACCGTTTTGTCTCCTCATCTCCTCCCTCCACTCGTTGTCTCCTCCTCGTCGTGCTCGCCAACCAGCAACGACTGCGGTGAGTGCTTCTCGCATGGCATAGGACGGTAGGAGTGTTGACAGCTTGCGAGATTAGCAACTAGCTAGAATTACCGAAGCAAGATCTGGAAGCACAGAAACAAGATCTAAAAGCATCGAAGCAAGATCTGTAGGTTGCTGGAGGCAACCTCTGATGAAGCGAAGAGAGAGGCTCAATGGGTGGGTTACTGGAGGTGGGTGTGTTATTGGTGGTGGGGGTGGGTTGTTTTTTATAAAAAAAAAAAAATGGGTTACTAGTGGTGTGGTTGGGTTTTTTTTTCCTTTTTTATTATTTAAGTGACAGTCTGATGACCCGACCCAATCCGAATATAGTCGGATTGGATTGGTTCGGGTTGCGAAATATATTTTTTCCTAAATCTGACCTAACCCGACTGTAAAGGCTATATAATCAACATGCACCCTTCTTCTCCCTTTTATTTTTCTTAAACATTTCTCTTTTTTTCGTATGTTTTGTTTTATTTTTGTTTCGGAACTTAAATTGTGGGCACTCTTTAAATTAAAGGACTCATTTTTCTTAATCCTTCTAAATAAAACTATAGGACATATATATTTCTTTCACAACATTTTTGTCACATTTCATATGGTGTTTTTAATATATATATATATATATATATATATATATATATATATATATATATAACTTTTTTAGAGAGTGGGATGAGTAAATCTGGATCATACAACCATATATGGATGGTTAAGACTAAAAGTTATTTCATGGTTTTAAAATGTCACATGACCACTTAAAAAAATTACATGACTTTGTGGTTTAATCTTGACCGTTTAAAGTTTGATCTAGTGGCTATTATATAATCATCTCACTCTCATAAAAAATGTCCTCTCACTTGATACACACACATATATATATAGACACACACACATAAAAGAAGGTTCAAGCTAAGGATATTGCGACATGTGTCAATCTCTGGTGCAATAGCTTATTATATATTATTCTAACTTATTCTTTTATTTTTTAAATTTTTAATGTTTAAATTTTTATTTCGAATTTCGAATTTCGAATTCAAGTTTTAAAATGTTTTCAAGATATTTTCTTAATTGCTCATTAACTATTCATATAATTGAGACACAAATTGATATATAAGTATTGATTGCAAGGAAATTATACTAATTGACAATCAAAATGAATACAATCAAAATCCTTTAATACAAAATAAAAAACGCATCAGTAGTTTAATGCTATAAAATTTTAATCTTAATAATTAATACATATGAAATTAATTTAAAAAAAATCTAAATACATCTATCTATACTATATGGTAGTACTATATATAAAAGAAGGTTCAAACTAAGGAAATTTCAACATGTATCAATCTCTGGTGCAATAGCTTATCAAATACTATTCTAACTGATTATTTTATTTTTTAAATTTTTAAATTTTAAATTTTTATTTCCAATTTCGAATTTCAAGTTTTAAAATGTTTTAAGACATTTTCTTAATTGCTCATTAATTATTCATCATATCTATATCTATATATAAAAGAAGGTTCAAGCTAAGGATATTTCGACATGTGTCAATCTCTGGTGCAATAGCTTATCATATATTATTCTAACTTATTCTTTTATTTTTTTAATTTTTAAATTTTTGTTTCGAATTTCGAATTTCAAGTTTTAAAATGTTTTCAAGACATTTTCTTAATTGCTCATTAATTATTCATATAATTCCAACATAAACTGATATATAAGTATTGATTGCAAGGAAATTATACTAATTGACAATCAAAGTGAATACAATCAAAATCTTTTAATACAAAATGAATAACACATCAGTGGTTTAATGCTATAAAATTTTAATCTTAATAACTAATACTTGTGAAATTAATTTTTTTAAAAAAAAAATCTAAATACATCTATCTATACTATATATATATTATATATAAAAGAAGGTTCAAGCTAAGGATATTTCGACATGTGTCAATCTCTGGTGCAATAGTTTATCATATACTATTTTAACTTGTTATTTTATTTTTAAAATTTTTAAATTTTAAATTTTTATTTCAAATTTCGAATTTCAAGTTTTAAAATGTTTTCAAGATATTTTCTTAATTGCTCATTAATTATTCATATAATTCCAACACAAATTGATATATAAGTATTGATTGCAAGGAAATTATACTAATTGACAATCAAAGTGAATACAATCAAAATCCTCTAATACAAAATGAATAACGCATTAGTAGTTTAATGCTATAAAATTTTAATCTTAATAATTAATACTTATGAAATTAATTTTTTTTTAAAATCTAAATACATCTATCTATACTATATAGTAGTACTATATATAAAAGAAGGTTCAAGCTAAGGATATTTTGACATGTGTCAATTTCTGGTGCAATAGCTTAACCTATATATACTATATATCTATATTTATATTTATACTATATATAAAAGAATGTTCAAGCTAAGGATATTTCGACATGTGTCAATCTCTGGTGCAATATCTTGTCATATACTATTCTAACTTATTCTTTTAATTTTTAAATTTTTATTTCGAATTTCGAATTTAAAGTTTTAAAATGTTTTCAAGACATTTTCTTAATTGCTCATTAATTATTCATATAATTTCAACACAAATTGATATATAAGTATTTATTGCAAGGAACTTTTCTTATCCTGATTTGTTGAATAATATAACTGATGCAGCTTTCTTTCAAGAAAGAGCAATATCGGCACCCACATTGTAAGCTATTGAGAAGGTCAACAATTTCATACTTTCCCTAATACCAGGAGACGAAAAGGAATATCTCAGTTCTGACTCACCTTGCCAGTCAGATGGAGATTCCTAACTTCAGAGTGAGTGGTTTACGACAGAATTTTTAAACGATATCAAAACATCTAGAATTCCAAATCATAGATTGGAGTTTCAGTCATGTTACTCAGAAATATTGATCCAAGTGGAGGTTTATGCAATGGTACCAGACTAATCGTCAATGAGTTAGGAAGGAATATTATTGGAGCTACAGTTGTTTCGGGAACTAACCTTGGAGAGAGGATTTACATTTCAAGGATGGATTTAATACCTTCTGTAACACTCCCATTGCGTATTAGTTTGTAACACGTGCAGAAATAAATTAAAAGTAATTGGCTGGTTGCTTTCGGAAAATAATATTTTCTTAAGTTATAATCATGTCTCAAAATAGTGATAAATTTTTCCCCCTCTCCTTACGACATCCAGCAACCTACAACAACAACGTAATCATACCTAACTTATAAGTATATATCATATACATCAGCAGTTAATACACGCTATATCCCTACTAGGTGATCACAAAAGATCCCTCATAAGACTAGACCATTCTCCACAAACTAAAGTAAGGAAAAATAAAGGCATATACATATATAGTAGTGAATAGTCTAAAACCATACCAAAAACTCATGACTCTCAGTAGCCAGATCCAAAGACTGACGTAACTCGCTACCCCAAAAGAACTATACCTATAGCTGGTCAAGATAATGAAAACCGTTAGGGAGATCATGATGATCACCCCCGCCTACAACAGGAGGTGCAGCTAGTTCTGCTACCTGAAGAGGCTAAATTGGCTGCTGTGGAATATCCAACAACCCATGCTCAGTCAAGTACTGTAGATATAGCCAAACCGGAAGTAGCGATACCTTGACAGTCTCCACAACACGCGTCCTCCCCTATGGTCCCGCAGTTATGGTACTGGTGACCTCTCGACTAGGGCCAGAATAGGTGGCGTTGAGTGCCCCTGGGTTAATCTCCCAAGCACCACCATGATGTACGTGATCAAGCATTATTGAACGTAGCCTCGAATGAGCCAGTGGCAAATCCGCGTCCGTCTATACTCAAATATAAATATATTCCACAAGTAGAGAAACCAACAAAAACATATGCAAGAGTGAGAAACCAATATATAGATTTAACACGATAACTACATGCCCGACACAAAATAAAACAGATAAACACATACATGTCCATAAATAAACAAGTAGTCTATCACTGGGTTGCATATCCGATCACAGTCTTTTGGAAAAAATGCATGAACACTTCAATATTCAGGCTCTAATTTAATACCTAATCTCCAGAGATCCCAACATCAAATAACAACGTAGCATGGAATACCTTATTTATTAAGGCACCATAATAACAATGTAGCACGGAATACCTTATTTATTAAGGCACCGTACATAACAATGTAGCATGAATACCCTATCATTAAGGCATTATACTATAACGTAGCACAGATACCCTATCATTAAGGCATCATACATAAAACGTGGGCACGTCTGCCAATGAATGCATATAAAACATTTTGTTCTCGATATTTTTCTTTGTGATCATTCTTCTTTTGTCGAAGCTCAAGATGGCTTACGACTATTCATAATTTTTAACGTGATAGGTTTCTCAATGTAACACCCTGAATTCCACCCTATGATAATAGATGTTAATGTGTTAGACTTAGCCTATATATGCTTGTTATGCTTGTTCTTGATGTCTATATTCATGTTGGGAAGGTTTAGCCTTATGAATGTTCAATTGTCTTAGAGTCCCAGTAACATGTTTCACTGTTTTGGCCATATCTTGAGTTCTAGATGTCCGATCGAGGTGATCTTTGTGGCGTTAGAAATTTAAGAGAATTATCTACAAGTCTTATTTCATGTGTTTTGGCCAAATTCAACTGTTTCGGCCTCGACTGAAAATATAAAATTCAGCTGACAGAAGTTGGTTCTCTGGCTCGCCCCGCGAATGTGAGTTCGCCCCGTGAATACGTAGAGAAACATAAAACGAATTTTAGGTTATTTTTAAGCCCAAATCATATTCCAACCGGTTTTTAATCCCTAAAACACGATCTAAACCCTAGTCTATCACGTCCCAACACTCAGAGCTGCCTCCCTTCTCTTTTTCTCTCAATTTCCATCAGCCGTCTATAGAAATCTCTCTCAAGGTAATCCGTTCTTGCACCGTTCTTCACCATTCTTTGATAGGAGAGCATCGCTGCGAAGACGTGATCATCGTATTCACTGTTTAAACATTCAAACAAGGTAAGATTCATATACCTCGTCCTTCTCGTTCTTTCCCTTTTGATTTCTTGGACAAAGAGTCTAATTAAGGTGTTTCCTTGTTGTTCTTGAGGTCGTAGATAAGTGCTCGTGTGACGAGATCCTGGAGGACCCTCTTCTTTTGAAACGCGAACCGCATACCAGGTAAGGGGAGAAGGATAATGTAACACCCGGGTGCCGACGAGGGCGGGGAGTGGTCGTCGGTGCAAGAAGGCATGGACAAGGAGCGGCTCCTGGCAGGCTTCTAGGCGGAGGGACACATGAATGAACCGATTACACACCCGAATGAGAGGGATCCTAAGACTGTGTAGGTATGAGACTATACAGTTGAGGAAGACTTATATGAATTGATTAGTACTACCTATACTAACAAGATGCATCTTCTTTTCGGTAGCCCATCACTTAAGAACTCCACAGTTAAGCGAGCTTGACTTGGAGCAATTCTGGGATGGGTGACCTCCTGGGAAGTTTTCCCGGGAAGCGTGTGAGTGAGGACAAAGCATGTTGAAAAGACCCGTGTTGGTTTGTGGGGACAGTCGTCAATCCATAAAGCAGTCAGGGATGTTACAAATGGTATCAGAGCGGCACCTCTCCCAGTACGGTGTGGTTCGGGGACGAACCAAGCGGAAGCTGGTGGGCATGTAACACCCGGGTACCGACGAGGGCGGGGAGTGGTCGCCGGTACAAGAAGGCACGAACAAGGAGCGGCTCCTGGCAGGCTTCTTGGCGGAGGGACACATGAATGAACTGATTACACATCCGAATGAGAGGGATCCTAAGACTGTGTAGGTATGGGACCATACAGTTGAGGAAGACTTATATGAATTGATTGGTACTACCTATACTAACAAGATGCATATTCTTTTCGGTAGCCCATCACTTAAGAACTCCACAGTTAAGCGAGCTTGACTTGGAGCAATTCTGGGATGGGTGACCTCCTGGGAAGTTTTCCCAGGAAGCGTGTGAGTGAGGACAAAGCATGCTGAAAAGACCCGTGTTGGTTTGTGGGGACAGTCTTCAATCCATAAAGCAGCCAGTGATGTTACAGATAGTGTATTCATAGGCTTGGGGTTAGTGTAAAGTAAAGGGGATCCCATAACCCCGTGTTGTTTTATATGTATGTATGAATAATATGCTGAATTGATTGTTTGGTGATAATATGTTCTTGGCTATTTTAGTATGTTATTTATATGTGTTTCATGTTCATGATATGTCGCTAATATCCATGTTGGTTGCCTTGATATGAACATGATGGTATGATGATTGTCATTGTTATTACGATGTTGGTTGTTGATGTTATGTTGGCTGCATAGTTGATGCTATGAACATTGAGTTGATGCTTAAAATGTTTAAAACATTAATTGGTTAAATTAGGTCCTAAAACGAGTTAGAGCTTAATAGGTTTAAACACCTTAAAACTTGACTAAGTTTCAGACTCAGGTTCTGCCCAGAATAGTACAGTCGTGCATTGAACACGACCGTGATGAACAGGGAGCATGACCGTGCTCCCAATTGAATTCTGGAAAGTGGCCGCACGTTTAGCACGGCCGTGCAGGACAAAGAGCATGACCGTGCTGTTGAGCACGACCGTTCTGCTGAGCATGACCGTGCACTATAAGAAGCACGCCCGTGCTTCACTTATGTGACAAGCACGTTCGTGCTGGGGATTAGTACGCCCGTGCTCCCCTATAGACCAGAGATGGAATTAAGAACTTTTAAGGGGTTTCTAACCCCAATTCCCCAACGATGATGAGATAACATAATCAATTAAGGCGATGGATTAGATAACTCGGTTAATGGTTAACAAAGATGATCAAGAAGATGAGATGGTGAGATGTTGAGTCAGTTAAGCCGGTATCTGTTGGGTTACCGCATGTTGGTAACTTTGGTTCTTATTGACCAAAGTGCCCTCGATGCTTATTGGTCGAGGAGTTGTTGTTGTTGTACCTCGGTGACCGAGTGTTTACCCTAAGGGAGCCTTGGCCCAGTGGGGTTAAAGGTGTTGTGGTAGATTCCATTAGTTAAAGGTTTTACGGTAGATCCCGCTACAGTCGATTCCGCTAAATCTTCGGTTGATTTTGTTGAAGCAAAGGAGGTGGCAGTTGCCGTTGTTTGTTGTTTGCTCATGCATCATTGGAGATGTTGTTGTTGGGGGATGTTCGATACAAGGGAGGCCGCCCGAGAGTACGGTGATCTGGTCATCCAAGGTAGGAGTAGATTCTTCGTGCACCCCCGTGATGAGGCATCCATTGGTTTGATGTGTTGGCTATCCAAGGAGTAGATCCTCCTGCGTTGAGTAGATTCTCAATGTGGATATTTAACTCTGAAGTCGTTCATCCTGAGTTTAGTGGATCCACATGCATTTTTGGAGTAGCGGAGTAGTGTTGCATTGCACTGCATAACATACTGTTATCATGATGATGATGTTTAATGAGATGTTGTTATGCTAGTTGTTGCTATGCTTGTTGTTTACTTTACTTCCTATCTCCTTGCTGAATATGTTTACATGATTCTTACTCCCCTCTTTCTGTTTGTTTGTTTGACCTGATTGGCATCTTGCAGAGGATGACGAGCAGCCCGAGAGGAGTGACTCTGAGGAGCTGCCACTCATAGTTAGGGCTTGTTCTTGTTTTTAGTTAGTTTGTTATCAGTTGTATTCCGGTTTATTCAGAACGGTATACCAGCTCTGTTGTCACATCGAGTTGGGTTCGTTTGGATATTTGTTTGTCTTGTTTAAACTTGGTTTTATATTTTCCGCATTGTGAAATCGTTCATGTGGGACTTTTCTACCCATGGACAAAGTTTTTATTTATTCAGTAATGCATGTTCCATTTTTATTTTATTTATATGCTTTATAACATGCGGGGTAGAAGAATGCCACACTCAACATTAACACTGTACACGAAGTTCGAATGCTCAATCACAAAACCTTAGACCTTGCAATCAGTCTTAGGTTCGTGGTGATAGAAAACAATATTCACTATTAACGTAACAATATTCACTATTAACAATGTTCATCACAACTTTTAACAACGTTACAACGTGTAACAACGTAACACGGATCAAAGATCTTCGTGTTTTTATTTAAGAACGCCAGTATCACGACGTCTCGGATTACTAGGTTTAATTTTTAACGTTAACACTGTTTTCGTTCGGTGAAACACAAAATCAAAACAAAACTTCCGAAACTTATCCGAGTTATCGGAAATAACCCGTTGTATAAAACTATTTTACAGAAAATACGTTTACGTTGGAAATTCGTTTTACAAAATCATCAAAGTCACTTGAAACTCATTTTCTTTCATAAAATCAATATTTTGAACCTGAAAATATTGCTTTGATACAAATTCTTTATTTTAACTAATATTATCGTTTTTAGTAATCCTACCGTAAATATTATCGGAATTGTCCGACGTTTGATGTTTTAAAAACGTTTTAAGTCCAATTATGACTTTTCTAGTAAAATAATTTTTTTCCAACACCATAATAAAATTATTTTTGAAACTTATTTTCTTAAAATAACATTTTCTAATATTTAGAAATTTCTAACGTATAAACTACCAGTGCAAAAATATTTTCACGGTTACGTCCTCAGTATGACTCATAAAACACTCTTACACTGTTAAATCATTAAAATAATAATATTTCCCAACATTTCTTATTTTTCCAAAATACTATTTTCCTTCAATATTATATTCCAAGATTTCTTCATTAAACATCAAATATAATTTTTTTAAAGCTTCTTAAAGCTTTTATTTGGTTAATTGATTGGGAACTGACCTCTGTCAGGCTTCTCAAATCTCAAATAACATTCAATAACAATATCATAACAATATTCTCAGGCAGATCATGCATCACAACATTATAACATATAGCTTGCAAATAAACAATTAAGTGCAGATAACCCATCACAGATAAAAATAACACAACTGAAATAAACACCACAGATAAATCCTACAGACATAAACTAGATAGCACGTAGCCATCGGAAAAATCCCTTAGGCAATCCCCTCTTACCTCTTGTAGTTTCTAAATTCTTTCTCGGTGTACTTTCCGATCCGATTCTAGTTTTCCTCCACGAAACTCAAAACAAACCAACAAGGTTTATCCTTCACAACAAACATTACACAATTAATAAAAAATCTAACAATCAAAACACTCTAGATCCCGAGACTATGATTCGGCCTCCACAGGTTTTCTAGGCAAGAGATGTTAAGAGTTTACACACTCTTGGATTAATGATCCTTAGGCATTAGAAAGACAAGATCAATGATTATAACTCAAAAATTGAAACAAAATCTTCTAACTCATCAAGAGCTAGGTTTCGGCCACTTAAGGAAAAATAGGGAAGAAATTTCCTTTTGATTCATGCTCTTGGATGATGAATATAGGAATCATGACAAGTTCATAGGAATTGGTTTCATGACAAAATGATTTTTTTACAACTTTCTAGAGATTCTTGAAGAAAGCTTCATGAAACACTACAAAAAAAAACCTATTTAGCGACCGAAGATTTCGGTCACTAAACATGATAATTCGGTTGCTATACTGTGTAGCGACCGAATTAAGGGGGTAGCGGAAACCCTGGTGGCTAAATGTTTAGCGACCGAATTTGTATTTCGGTCGCAAATTTGCGACCGATATTTCGGTCACAAAAGTATATATTTCGGTCGCCGTATAGTTGGTCGCATGCTCAGATAACCGAATTTGGTGACCGATATTCGGTCGCTATTTCGGTCGCAAATTTTATAAAAATTTTCCTGAAACTTAATCCTACCGATCAAAATTTGTTTTTCAACTATTACCCCATTGATTTTTAATTTCTGATATAAACAAAATACACCAATATTTTTTTTTGAATAAATAGAAAACGTAAATATAATGTACTAACGATCCAAAACACCATAGTCAATATGATCAAGAAAACACATACATTAATTAACGCAAGTTTAATAATTGTTTATAAAAAAATGTTGAATAATGTACTAATTAACGATCAAAACATAAAAACACACCACAGTCAATAAGTACTAACCAAAATATCAAAACTCATCAATCTTCCAAAGGGATGAACATGTAGAAGTGAGAATCCCCAAGGTACTTAAACTTTGCCAATACACCAGTGGACAACAAATACAACTCCCTGTTACCATTTGTGTCTGTTGCAAAATATGGGCGATCCTCATGGATTACTATATTCCCATTGAACAGATTTCCGCTTTTGTCTTCAATAGTCACAACACGCGGTATTTCTTATCCCCAACGACGGTAGAATGATCGCGGGATTGAAATCAAATCCTGCAAATACACAAGAACAATTTAGTAATGATTAGTTTATGCCTTAACCATCATTACGTGAATCCGATCGTTATTCTTAAGTGGATGAGATACTGTACCTGGTCTATATGGATGACTGTCTCAAAACATTTAGTCGGATCCATTTTTTGATAAAACGATAAGGAAAACAAGTCATATGTCTAAACTTCATCAAGTGATAATAAGAAAAGATGGAAAGATCCATGTAGCATACTAGCATGTTAAAATAGAACAACGAAATTCAACTTCACATGCAACTTTACAGATTAGCAAACATTGTAGTTTTCAGGAAAGCAAGATGCTTTTACGTTGTTTTGAAGGATGGTCATAGAGAGGACTTTTCCTACTGGAAATGCCTAGATAACCTAGTAAGGATGGCCATCAACAACTATTTCTAGAAAGCTCCTTTGCCTAGTGAAACAAATGAGTAGAAAACTAGAGTTGCTTTCATAATATTGTGTACAGAGCTGCTTTCTAATGTGAATAATGTTTGAATGATGACGGCACGTCATGTGCCTGGCAAATTGTGCCCCACCCTTCATTTTATCTAACCCTATACTTAATCCTTCATTATCTAAAACCTTGGCCTTAAGGCAGAATCAAAGAAAAACCTCAAACTTCAAGAATCCTTCAAGCACATCCAAAATATTGAATGAGCATGCGTGCCCTGAGAAGGTACGCATGCTCATTAATATTGAATCTCAAATAGGAAACTAAGGCTTTCGTAGCTTAATAATTAACTCTAGCAGAAAATAAAACCATTGACTTATAAGGATTGCAGCATACTTCAACAAATATATATTGAAGCATATTTCAATACAAACTTAGATAAAATATAGTAGCAAACATCCTATTGAGCTCCGCTCTCCACTAACAAGTAACACATACTTGTCAAACACATGCATAACTTCTAAATTAGCAACACACAACAAGCATCCCGCCTTTTTGACAGGATCACATCCTATTGAGCTCTGCTCTCCACTAACAAACAACACATAATTGTAAATACATGCATAAATATTAAATTATCACATACAATCAGCATCTTGCCTTTCAGGAAGGATACCTTCCTATTGAGCTCAGCTCTCCACTAACAAACAACAAGACATATAGTGTGTATAGGCCATCATTCAACTCACGAGAAATAGAGCAATGACCTATAATGCATAAATAAAATTAATCCTGTCAAATACTAACATTTAAGAAACTAAAATTTAAGAGTTTGTTGAATGCCATCAGGCTTTTTACTTTTGTCCTCTCTTTCTGTGTTTTTTAAATCATTAGTGTGTATAGGCCATAATTACCCCTCTACATTTTATTCAGACATTATCATAGCTAACATTGGTAAGATTTCTACATTTCATACTCAATATATGCAACAGTCTCATGATTTATATTAGTCTAATTTCATCATTCATACATAAGTAGACATACCTCATTATCCTCAATATGACCCAGTGGGTGTAATTGCCATTGCACACTATATTTTACCAAGTCAGATCAGCACTACAAATGAAAGAAATACACGAATGCATCTGCCAAAAGAAAAGAAATACAAAAAAGATAGCTTTCCACCTGCTGCAGCGCACAACCCCTTTATTGTTGTTCAATTATAATGCACCCAATTTACCCACTCACCTCAAGCATTCCCTGGCAACACCCAAGCAATTCATGCAACATTTCCAAATACATAGTATTCAAAACCACCAAAGTCACTTTCATTCCAATCCTCATTCTTTGGACTTGTTTTAATTCATGGTGAACCATAGTTCAAAATAAGTCAAGTAGTTGGGAACATGCAGAAATTAGAGCAAAGGAAAATTACTTTTCTCAAGTATGCTTAGTAAAGATGTATTTGGATTCACTATCCAAATCATCTCACAGTTGAAACAACAATGAACTTGAGTAATCTAAATAAGAGAAACAAGGATGAGCAAGCCTTAAAAAAATATTACAGGACATAGATGGACTCAAGTTGTATTGCAGGGTGTAACATAATCATTTTCAAGGGACCTTGACCTTGGAATTCAACGGTTCAAGAAGTTTGAAAACAAATGTTTCCTCCCACCATCCCTCACTTACCAATCTCCATCGAAAAAAAAGAATCTCAAATGCCAGCCATTAATTAGCCATCAAATTTTTATCAAACCTCCATACATTCATATACCCAAAGAACAAATATAAAATGTTCAACTCAACAATGAAAATTTACAAAATTTACAAGTTGGGGTTAGGACCCTTGCCTCCACATTGACTTGGTCTTCAAACTTATATTAAAATAGTCTTCCTTATGTCTTATACAATGTGCCTGTAATTTACTGGAAAGCTCCATTGCCTAGTGAAACAAATGAGTAGAAAACCAGAGTTGCTTTCACAATATTGTGTACAGAGCTGCTTTCTAATGTGAATAATGTTTGAATGATGATGGCACGTCATGTGCCTGGTAAATTGTGACCCACCCTTCATTTTATCTAACCCTATACTTAATCCTTCATTATCTAAGACCTTGACCTTAAGGCAGAATTAAAGAAAAACCTCAAACTTCAAGAATCCTTTAAGCACATCCAAAATATTGAATGAGCATGCGTGCCCTGAGAAGCTACGCATGCTCATTAATATTGAATCTCAAATAGGAAACTAAGGCTTTCGTAGCTTAATAATTAACTCTACCAGAAAATAAAACCATTGACTTATAAGGATTGCAGCATACTTCAACAAATATATATTGAAGCATATTTCAATACAAACTTAGATAAAATATAGTAGCAAACATCCTATTGAGCTCCGCTATCCACTAACAAGTAACACATAATTGTCAAACACATGCATAACTTCTAAATTAGCAACACATAACAAGCATCTCGCCTTTTTGACAGGATCACATCCTATTGAGCTCTGCTCTCCACTAACAAACAACACATAATTGCAAATACATGCATAAATATTAAATTATCAGCACACAATCAGCATCTTGCCAAAGGGAAGAAGACTTACTGTGCTGCGGTGGTAACGGTAGCGCTGCTCTGGACGTGCATAGGAAGACGGACTTAAGAGAGAGAGAAACGGTTAGAGACAGAGAGAGAGAGACATAGACAGAGATGGAGAGAGAGAGAGAAACGGAGAGGGAGAAGGAGAGGGCTGGCTTACCTGACGACAGTGGCGCACTGGAGGCTGGCGGTCGGAGCTCGCGAGGAAGAGAGAATGAGTGAGAGAGAGAGAAGTTTCGTGAAATGGGGAAGAAAGGGGGGTTCTGGTGGATTTAGGGATTTCATTTTTAGCGACCGAATTATTCGGTCGCTAAATCGGTCTCTAAACCGGTTGATTTGAATTTTGAATCCATAAATTTAGCGACCGATTTTTAAATCGGTCGCTAACACGCGTGATATTTTAATTTTTTTTGCGCCGTTTAGCGACTGATTTAATATCGGTCGCAAAGATAAATAAAATTTAATCGTTGCATTCAATCCGGTCGCCATTTCGGTCGCAAAAAAGCCATAAATTTTTTACGTTTACTTTTCTTTATTTTGCGACCGAAATAGAGACCGATAACTCTGCTACGCTTTATTTCGGTCGCTATTTCGGTCGTAATATCAACTCTAATCAGTGTTTGATTTAGATCCTACAATCGGTCTCCATTTCGATCGCAAACAACAACCAACAAATTCGGTCACTATTTTCGGTCGCTAAATAACCTTTTTTTTTTGTAATGAAATTGGATGATGATGATTCATGGCATAAACTTATAAAACAAATGAAGGAGAAGACAACATGATCATGATAGATGAGAGTGATCATTGAAGAAATGAAGAGAGTGATCAAAACAAGCTTAGCTAAAAATGGAAGCTTTTGGGACAACTTTGAGGATATGGTGGTTTTATGAGTGTATCTCACGATATACTCATCTAAAAATTACAAACTTTGGCTTTCTGGAAAGGTAGGAAGGAGAAGAATAACTTTGATGTTGAAGGTTTTGTTTGATTCAGATCAGAACATGGGCGTAAAGAGCCTTATTTCCGCTGTTTTAGTGTGATGCTGTGGATTTTGAGCTGTTTTGGTAATTTGGGCATATCTCCCAAAATACTTATCCATTTTTGATGATCTTTAGCTCGTTGGAAATAAGAGAGGAAGAGGAAAAACTTTCATGTAGAAAGATTTTTCGAGTTTCAAAACTGAAAAGGGTCAGAATTTTGGTACAGTTTCGGATGAGTAAGGAGAGTTTATCTTAGTTCTCTTTGTGTTCTTGAGAAAATGAGAGAAAGTGATGAAGAAGATGGATTTTTGTCATAAAAATGACTAAGTGTGAAGGGAAGGGGGCTGCTTGAAATTAAGGGAGTGAGGGGTGTATTTTTGTCCTTCAAAATTATCTTGGGGACAAAATAGTAAAAGCGCATAGGGACAAAGTTGGAATTTCCTTTAAAACCAAGGGTATTATGGTCATTTCCACTCAAAAGTCATCATGACAATTGAGTGTCTAGGAATGAAGGAGATGTGGTTGAATTGTGACCACAAAAAGCTTATGGCACACTTGAGAATTGATAGAAAACTAGGAACATTTTGGTCTTTTCGCACACAAAATATCTAGATATTTAGGAATCGTCATAAATGTGCCATAAATGTTCGATGACTCACTCCAGTGACTCACTGCCTTAGGTGTCAAGATGACTCATCATCCTCATCTACTCGGCTTATCTCTGCAGTTTCGTTCCTTGTAACACCCCCCTTGGGTATTACTACCTAACACGTGCGAAAATAAAATAAAAAGATAATTGGCTGGTGCTTTCGGAAAATAATGTATATAGTACATAAGTGTCTGAAATTGGGTATAAAAATTTTGTCACGACTCCACACCTAAGCCTTAATCGACACACAAACTTACTATCATAGCTTGGCAAGCCTATTTAATTTAAAGAATATACTTAAATAAAAGCTAGTATTTTTACGAAAATTTTGACAGAGTCTCCTCTGTAATTCGGACATCCCAGGTAAAATAACACCTGTTAAAATAATTACATTTTCATTCCAGAGTTCCAGTTACACCAAATACAACCAGGCAGTAATAGGTTAAAAGTAGTTATAACCATAAGCTTTACAAAACCAAAAAGGAAAGGTTTAAGTTTTCTTTCAAAAGAATGCTCTCCGAGCCATAAATATTCCTGATAAGCCTCTGGCTCATCTAGTTTTATGGCTAGTATGACCAGGGTTTTGTGCTAATTATATCTCATTTTCACCCAAATTAGACTTGATTGTCCTTAAGCAGCATTTTGAGTCGTTTGAGTAGTTTTAGGTTAATTTAGCCAGTTTTGAGTCAAATAAAGCACTTATGGCTATTTTATTGTTTTCAGGTTAAGTTAGAAGTCAAGGGAATAGGAACATATATCTGTAGTAGTGATTTCGCTTGTAAATTGTTGCTACAACCGGGAGGGGATTAGAATCTGCTTAGGGCTTGGAATTTACATGAACCGGTGATAGTTGGGAAATCGAGAACAGTAGATTAATCGTCTTTAGCTATTTGATAAACTTTTAAACTGCTCTGTTTTCTATTGCTCTGTTATTGCTTTGTCTTCTTTGTTTAATTCAATTCCAAACACCCCCCCCCCCCCCAAAACTGATTTTTGTGATAAATAACAACTCAAGAGTCCTTGTGAGACGATATCCGAGTTGTCGCCCTAAACTACATATTTTGTAAAACGGCTCGCTTTTTGGTGCGTGCGCGACAGCGCGACCAAAAATTGGCGTCGTTGGCGGGGACTCTTGTTTGTTATTTTCGTTTTTTTTTTCTTCTTTTTCTTTTATTTTTGTTTTTGTTTTGAATTGGTCTGGCTACTAGGTCTACTTGCCCTGAATTATGTGATTTTGATCCTGAAATTGAAAGAACACTGCACACACGCCGTAGAGAAATTCGGGCTAGCACTAGTAGTGATTCTAATTCTAAAACTGTTTTTGATAACATGGGTGACCAAAGGACATTAAGACAGCTTGCTGCCCCTGATGTTAATTATAATGGCTTGTGTATTGAATATTCTGGTGCTGTTACCCCCTTTGAATTAAAATCTGGTCTAATCCATTTGTTGCCAAGGTTTAGTGGTCTTGCAGGTGAGGATCCACACAAGCATTTGAAGGAATTCCAGGTTGTCTGCTCCACAACCTTGAGACCAGAGGGAGTAACTGAGGATCACATCAAACTGAAAGCCTTTCCGTTTTCACTACAGGGAGCTGCAAATGATTGGCTGTTATATCTTGAGCCAAACTCTATTACCACCTGGAACGATTTGAAGAAGGTTTTTTTAGAGAGATATTTTCCTGCCTCCGAAGCTGCATCAATTAGGAAGGAAATATGTGGCATCAGACAAGGAAATGAGTCATTGGCTGAATATTGGGAGCGATTCAAGTAGTTGATATCCAGTTGCCCTCAGCATCAGATTTCTGAGCAACTTCTTATCCAGTATTTTTATGAGGGGTTACTACCGATGGATAGAAATATTTTGGATGCTGCTAGTGGGGGAGCACTTGTTGATAAGACTCCAGCTGCTGCCAAGCAATTAATTGAAAATATGTCACTGAACTCCCAGCAGTTTACAACCAGGAGAAATTCTGTTGAGACAAGAGGTGTGCATGAGGTCCATAGTTCTTCTTCCAACCAGGACCGTGATGATAGAATTGATAGGCTCACTTCTTTGGTGGAGAAATTGGCAATGGATAGGGTTCAGTCGGCAATGTTGTGTGGCATGTGCAACTCTCCTGAGCACCCGTTTGAAGCATGCCCCATTCTGAAGGAAGGGCCAGTTACTGATTTGTCTCAAGCTTATGCAGTCCATCCTTACAATCAAGGCAACAGTCAGAACCGGTACAACACTCCTGACCTCTCCACAAATAGGTACCATCCCAATTGGAGGAATCATCCTAACCTTCGGTATGGGAACTCATCCCAACAACAACCGGCAGCACCACAAAATCCTCCTCAAGTGACCACTTCTGCACCTTCCGAACCTTCCCTAGAGGACATGATCAAGCAATTGGCTGCAAATAATCTCCAGTTTCAGCAGCAAGAAAATACTAGTATTCAGACTTTGAAAACACAGATTGGATAGATTCAGCAGCGGACGGATGCTACCATTCAAGCCTTGCAGACACAGATTGGACAACTTGCCACTTCCATGAACAACATACAGCAAGCTCAAGGATCAAGTCAACTGCCGGCACAAACAGTGATAAATCCCAATGTCTCCAATCCTAATGTGAGTGCCATTTCTATGAGATCTGGAAAAGTTGTTGAGGCAGCCTCTGGAAAAGATGAAGAAACTGTTAAGGTAACTCCTGAGCCTACTGTTATTGTTGAAGCTGAGAAAGTGTACATACCACCAATCCCCTTCCCACAGAGAGTGCAGAAAAATAAGAAGATTGGTGGGGAAGATAAGGAGAGGGAAATTTTATGTGTTCAGAAAGGTAGCTGTGAATATTCCCCTTCTGGATGTGATCAAGCAGGTGCCCAAGTATGCAAAATTTCTGAAGGATCTATGCACCAACAAGAGGAAGTTGAAGGGTAATGAGAGATTTAATTTGGGAAGAAATGTTTCAGCTCTTATCCAGGTGTAAGCTGCACACTGAAAAGAGTTCTTGTTTCAAAGAACCACTCGAGCATCGCCCACGAAGTGCAAGGATCCGAGCACTTTTACTATTCCATGCACTATTGGGGACAGAAAATTTGAAAATTGCATGTTGGATTTGGGAGCCTCCATAAATGTCATGCCCACCTCTATTTTCAATAACCTTGATCTTGGTCCCTTGCGGTATACAGTCTCTCACTATCCGGTTGGCCAACAGGACCAAGGTTCGCCCCCATGGGAATGGTAGAAGATGTGCTGGTACAAGTTGATGAGTTGATTTTCCCTGCTGACTTCTACATCCTAGACATGGCAGAAGAGACAAATTCAAGTAGATCACCAATAATCTTGGGCAGACCATTCATGAAGACAGCTAAGACTAAGATTGATGTTAATGATGGGACCATGTCCATGGAGTTTGGTGATATTGTGGCAAAGTTTAACATCTTTGATGCTATGAAGCATCCCCTGTAGGAGCACCCTGTTTTCCAATTAGAGTTGCTTTCTGAGATTATTGATGACACCCATGAGGACCTTGTTTCTGATTTTCCATTTATTTCTGGTTTTGATGATATATATTCATGTACTGACTGTACTGACACTAACCCGTGTGCTGTTTGTGCTGAGTTTCTTGATTCAACTTTGCAGGGTGATAGTGTGAGTGAAGCTGTCTGTTTAGATGAAGTCCTTGACCTCATGGCTGCTCCAAATGTACCATCCATTGAGCAGCCACCCTCCCTAGAGCTCAAGCCACTTCCTGGGAACCTGAAGTATGCTTACTTGGAGACGAATGAAAAGCTTCCAGTCATTATTTCCTCCAGCCTTGACTCTGACCAGGAAGCAAAACTATTGGAGGTTCTGAAGAAGCACAAGAAGGCGATTGGGTGGACCTTAGCTGACATCCCAGGAATTAGTCCCTCTAGATGTATGCATAGAATTCTGTTGGAGGATGGGGCTAAACCAGTTAGACAGGCCCAAAGGCGGCTCAATCCATTGATTCTGGATGTGGTGAAGAAAGAGGTGACTAAACTTCTGCAGGCAGGTATTATATACCCCATCTCTGATAGTACTTGGGTAAGTCCAGTGCAAGTTGTACCCAAGAAGTCCGGCCTCACAGTGGTAAGAAATGATAATAATGAGCTTGTACCCACTAGAGTCCAGAATAGTCAAGTAGTCTGTATAGATTATAGGAAGTTGAACCAGGCCACCAGAAAGGATCACTTTCCTTTACCGTTCATAGATCAGATGCTGGAACGGCTGGCTGGTAAATCTCATTACTGTTTTCTTGATGGCTTTTCCGGGTATTTCCAGATCCATATTGCCCCAGAGGATCAGGAAAAGACCACTTTCACGTGCCCCTTCGGCACGTTTGCTTATAGGGGGATGCCATTTGGCCTTTGTAATGCACCTGGCACTTTCCAAAGATGCATGCTTAGCATTTTTACTGAATTTATTGAAAATTGCATGGAAATGTTCATGGATGACTTCACTGTATATGGTACCTCATTTGATGCATGTTTGCATAGTCCGAGTCTGGTTCTAGAAAGATGCATTGAGACTGATCTGGTTTTGAACTATGAAAAATGTCACTTTATGGTAGAACAGGGGATAGTTTTGGGTCATGTTATTTCTAAAGAGGGTATTTCAGTAGATCCTGCAAAAATTGATGTGATTTCAACATTGCCTTACCCATCTTGCGTTCGCGAGATCCGTTCTTTTCTTCGCCATGCAGGTTTCTACAGGCGCTTCATTAAGGACTTCAGCAAGATAGCTCTGCCATTGTCAAACCTGTTGAAGAATGATGACATGTTCCATTTTGATGACAACTGCAAGAAGGCATTTGACTACCTGAAAAGAGCATTGACCTCTACCCCCGTCATCCAGCCCCCTGACTGGACCCTCCCTTTTGAACTCATGTGTGATGCTTCTAATTATGCTGTGGGAGCGGTCCTAGCACAAAGGGTGGGCAAGGCTGCCCATGTCATTCATTATGCTTCTAGGACATTAGATGCTGCACAATCTAATTACACCACCACTGAGAAGGAACTGCTAGCTGTTGTTTTTGCACTTGATAAATTTAGGTCATATTTGCTAGGTTCCAAGGTTATTGTTTTCACTGACCATGCAGCTCTGAAATACCTGTTAAAGAAACCAGAAGCGAAGCCAAGATTGATTCGGTGGATGCTTTTGCTCCAAGAGTTCAATGTGGAGATAAAAAAAGAGTGGAGCTGAAAATTTGGTAGCCGATCACTTGAGCCGAATAGCAAGGGATGAGGATCCTTCTCCCATCCAGGATGATTTTCTGGATGAACAGCTTCTACATCTGCATGGGGTAACCCCCTGGTTTGATGACATTGTTAACTTTCTTGTTGCTGGTGTTGTTCCTGCAGGTACAAGTAGAGCCAAGGTCCACAAGCTCAAGAGTGATTCAAAGTACTATGTGTGGGATGATCCGTACCTTTGGAAGTTTTGCAGTGATCAGGTGATTCGGAGGTGTGTCCCCGATTATGAGACAGATTCCATCCTGCACTTTTCTCATGCCTCTCAAGTAAGGGGACACTTTGGACCACAGAGGACGACAAGAAAGTCCTAGATTCTGGGTTCTACTGGCCCACACTTTTTAGAGATGCCTACGAGGTCTACCAGAATTGTAAGGAGTGTCAAACAACAGGCCCTGCCATCACTCGTAGGAGTGAGATGCCTCAGCAGCCCATGCTTTTTTGTGAGGTTTTTGATGTGTGGGAAATCGACTTTATGGGTCATTTCCCTGCTTCTTTTGGTTTTCTGTATATTCTTTTGGCTGTTGACTATGTTTCAAGTGGGTGGAAGCTATCCCCACTAGGACTAACGATGCTAAAGTTGTTTCAAAATTTGTTAGGTCCAATATTTTTTGCAGGTTTGGCATACCTCGGGCTATTATCAGTGACCAGGGCACTCACTTCTGCAACCGCACCATGGAAGCCTTACTCAGGAAATATGGAGTTGTGCATAGAGTGTCCACTGCTTATCATCCCCATACCAATGGCCAGGCTGAGATATCAAACAGGGAGATCAAGCAGATCTTAGAGAAAATGGTGCAGCCGAATAGGAAGGAATGGAGCCGCCGTCTGGAAGACGCACTGTGGGCTCAGAGGACCGCTTTCAAGACGCCAATAGGGATGTCCCCCTTCAGGATTGTATTTGGTAAGAGATTAAAAGTGTAGGTAGCAACAAGTCCTTCAAGGTTAACGGGCAGAGACTGAAGCCATTCCATGGTGTGGATGCTGGTGTTCCTGCGGATGCTAATGTTGAGGAGCTCTCCTTGGAAGCTCCCACCTACACTGACACTTGATCAGGGAGTACCCTTTCCTTTCCCTCACTCTGATTTTATAGTTATGTTGTTTCATTGGGGACAATGTATGTTTTAAGTGTGGGGGAGGGAACCAATTGTAGCTTTGTTTTGTGTTCTGTCTTGTTTTTCTTTTAGCTCCTGAATAATTTGAGAAGATCAGGAGTATTTGTGTGTTGACTCTTATGTTGGCAAGTTTTATTGGTTTTGATTAATTTTGCATAGATGATTGCATGATATGTGATTTATATGTGATGATTCCCCCTAGGTTGAAAAAACAAATTTTTTTTGAAAAGTGATCCCCATGAAAACTGAACTTTAAGATTTTGTCGTGATAGCATGATTTATGATAAGTTTGGGGGGAAGGGAAGCACACACTAGGGATAGAATCTCTGTCAAACAACTTGCAAAATTGTCCAGGTGAGGATTTGAGCCTCCAACATGTTTTTAAACTGTGTGAAATCACTTTTAAGTTGCACTTTCCCGAATTTGCTTGAATCTCTTTATGGTTTGCATGTCTATGTGTTTGCATCAAATGATTTAGGCATTTTCTTTGTAAATAACTACTTAGCCTAAAATAACCATCCCTAATGCATGTTTCCTAGTTAGCCCCTTTGAGCTTGATTAGCCTGTTAATTCTTGATAACCTTATGTTACAAGCCTAAAATCTGAAAAACCATGTTAACCCGATCTTAGGATTAGGAGAGCATGGATGCTTAGCAAGACAAGGTTTGCAAGAAACTAAGTTTGGGGTGGCTGCAAGGATATGATGTGTTGTTTGGGATTGGGAAAAAGAAAAAAAAAATAAAAAGGTTGGAGCCAAAGGCCAAAAGAAAAGAAAAGCTTAAAAAAAAAAGAGAAAAAAAAAGTGTAAAAATGATAAAAATAAAAGTGTTAGAAGAAATGGCTGTAGTCACCTAAAAGGCATAAAGATAATTGAAGAAAGGAACTTGAATGGAAATTCAAAGTGTAAAAAGCTCATGCTCTCTTAGTTCCTAGGGTCTTCAGCCTAGTACCTTTGTATATCCTACCCTTAGCCAGGCCCCATTACAACCATAAAAGACCTTTTGATGTTGCATGCATGTTTTCTGTGGGAATCATTTTGAGATGAAAATCAAATTCATGGGAAGTGCTCTTAAAAGTGAAATTGAGTGAAATGTTGATAGCCTAGACACAAACTGAGCGATTGAGTGAAACACTAAATGCCCTTGTGAGGAAGGCGGTTGTTTGAATTTGGTGATCTCCCTTTTGTGTGTGACTTGGATCCCTTGCTTAGATTAATGATTGTTTGGATGATGAAGTTCTCAATGTTTAGAGTGAATGCATGTGGGGATTGCTTTGTTTGAAAGGGGGGAACATTGAAGGAAAAATTATTTTGATGAATTGCTTGAAATTTGTGCAAAGTTGATTGAATCTTTTAAGCTTGCCATGTCTTTAGTCTTTTTGATTTTTGAGTTGTAGTTTGCTTGGGGACAGTTTAAGTTTGGGGTATTTTGATAAGCCTCCGGCTCATCTAGTTTTATGGCTAGTATGACCAGGGTTTTGTGCTAATTATATCTCATTTTCACCCAAATTAGACTTGATTGTCCTTAAGCAGCATTTTGAGTCGTTTGAGTAGTTTTAGGTTAATTTAGCCAGTTTTGAGTCAAATAAAGCACTTATGGCTATTTTATTGTTTTCAGGTTAAGTTAGAAGTCAAGGGAATAGGAACATATATCTGTAGTAGTGATTTCGCTTGTAAATTATTGCTACAACCGGGAGGGGATTAGAATCTGCTTAGGGCTTGGAATTTACATGAACCGATGATAGTTGGGAAATCGAGAACAGTAGATTAATCATCTTTAGCTATTTGATAAACTTTTAAACTGCTCTGTTTTCTATTGCTCTGTTATTGCTTTGTCTTCTTTGTTTAATTCAATTCCACCCCCCCCCCCCCCCCAAACTGATTTTTGTGATAAATAACAACTCAAGAGTCCTTGTGAGACGATATCCGAGTTGTCGCCCTAAACTACATATTTTGTAAAACGGCTCGCTTTTTGGCGCGTGCGCGACAGTGCGACCAATTCCATTTTAAAATAAAGGCTCTCTGAGCCATACTTATCCAAAATAATCTAAATCTCAAACCCTAAGCTGGTCGTTCTAAAAGTTATTCCTGAGAAAACTCACATGATCATTCCACACTCAAGTACTCCATCAAGTAACTAGATCTAAGTCTCTGAATGACTTAGAAAGACTCCTCTGCACCATCTGTGTTAAAGTACCCAGGGTACAATAGCGAACCAGAAGAAACCTGATATGTGTGTAAGGGTGAGACGCCAATATATGGTTTTAACACAATAACTAAATGCGTGACACCACATAACACATATACATTTACCACAAGAATTTATAAGCTAATAGTTTATCAATGGGTTCAACACCCCAAACATCATCCATCAAAATTATGCACGACACTTCATATTCATCATCTAATTTTCATCCTAATCTCATGAGATATCCCAACATATAATGAGTTGATCAGACTCCAAAGCCACACTGGCTAAATAGGCACACAAAGTGTGGCTAATCTTGGCACACTGCCACTAGGTGCGCAACCTCTTCCCATCCACATAGGCACACAAGGCCAGGCATACAAGGTGTGGCTCCTCGAGGCACACTGCCAAACACATTGCTAATGTCCACAATCAGGGCCTACCATTAGCAAGTAAGATGGGGTCTCCATGTCCTCACCAGGAACATGAGAAAATGCACATCGGAATTACCTTTCGCCGCTGGTAATTAATTCATTATGTCACAAACCGCAGGCACGTCTGCCAAATGCATGTAAAACACTTTTGTTTTGTTCTTTTCTTTGTTTTCAATCTTTCTTTGCCGAAGCTCAAAATGGCTTACGACTCACATAGTTTTAAAACACTTTTAAAACTTTCATCACAACAAAGGACCTCACTGTCCATAAAACTTTTATCAAAACATAGGACCTCACTGTCCATAAAAATTTTATCACAACATAGGACCTCACAGTCCGAGTGCTCAATCACGACACCTCTCGACCGGTGCACCAGTCTTAGGTTCGTGGCACTAGAAAACATCTTCAATGTTTTCAACACGGTATACCTCACGTATACGGTATAGGCCCTCAAAGTCCAAATGACTGAGTCCATCACAACACAGAACCTTAGTACCCCGACGTCTCGGTTACTAAGTTCCACACCACTTTTAACACTAAATCAGTTTTGCTTTCATAAATTCTTTTTCCAAAATTGGAAATTCATTAATAAAATCCTTAAATAATAAAACTTAGTTTTCACAAAGGTGAGTCACTTGAGGTTTTAACTTCCTTAAAATATGTAATGCCGTTTCAAAATACTTGCCTTCTACGTTTTTCCAAATCTGTCATCACACTTTTCCAAATCTGTCATCGATTATCACTTTTAAAGCTTTTTAAGCCAAAACTTAGCTTTTTCCACTGAAACAATTTTCTAAAATCATCATTAACTTCTTTTCAACAATTAATTTCATAAAATAACTTTGTATAATATTGCAAACTTTCTTACATAAAAATTAGCAGTACAGAAACATTTTCACGATTTCGCTCTCATTGTGACTCATAGGTTACTTTTACACTAATAAATCATCAAAAATAATAATATTTTCTCAAAACTCGTTATTTTTCCAAAATAATATTTTCCACCACTATTATATTTCAACGTTTCCCATAAAACATTGAATATAATTTACACAGCTTATTAAAGCTTTTATCTGATTAATCGGATGTGCACTGACCACAGTCAAGCTTCTCAAACAACATTCACAAGCAACATTCAACAACAATTATCAGAATTATACCACCAGACAGATCATGTATCATAGCAATATCATATACAAATAATCAAATAATTTAAAGTAGATCAGACACTGATACTCAGATACACAACACAACATAAACCACATAAACAGATAACCACAACCACATAAATTATATAGACTACACAACAAGCAAATGGTTATTGAGAAAAATCCATCAAGCAAGCTCCCCTTACCTTTGAAGACAAGTAAAGGATCCTCGTCCTAATGCTCACGTTAGCTCATATCTACTCCATCAAGCAAGCATAGCCGTGTCCAAACGTCTCGGAGAGTAAATCCAACAACGCGCAACAACCAGAAATCAAGAAATCAATTACACATGATCAAACACACATTCTAACTTGATCTAAACACTTAATCTAATTACCAAACAAGGTTATTTTCAAAGAAAATCATGTTTGAAGCTTACGCTTCACAATACCCTTTAAATAAACTTTGTTTTGATTATAGGATCATGAAAAAGAACTTGGGAATCATCAATTAAGAGTCCTAATTGCACTAAATCATAATTAATTTCATAAAAACAGAACCAAATTCAAATGAAATCAAATTGGGGTTTAGGGCTCCTAAATACAATTTAGGGAAAACTCATTTTAACTAAAGAATAATGAAATTGGTTTAGGGAAACACTAATTCACAATGCCAATTTCATAAAACAAGCTTTAATCTTAAGATTAAAATCTGAAATCAAAGGGTTAGGGTTTCAAATCAGTTTGGGGGAAAATGAAAGAAAGAGTGAAACATAGGGAAAACAACTCACCCAAGGTGGAAGAAAGAGGTTGCGACGGCCAGCCATGGGTACGGCGGCGTCACGGCGGCTCCGGCAAGATCGCAATGGCGGTGGAGTCTTGTAGCAGCCATGGTTCAAAAAACAAGACTAAGCTTCATGGGAAGGAAAAGGAGAGCTCGAACCCCACCAAAAATGGCAGATCCACCATGGACAGCAACCCAAAGGCGTTTTCACGGCGGAGGACGGCGCGTTCGCGCGAGCAGGGACGCGAGTGTGGGACTGAGGTACGGGCTGAGCTCAAACCGAACGCGGTGGTTGCGTGGCTCCGGCTAGCTTCCAAGCGGCGCTGCTATGGTGAGAGGAAGGAGGAGATGAGATTGGGGGGAGGAAGAAGTAAAGAGAAAGAAGAAAGGAAGAAAGAAGAAGAAGCAGAGAAGAAAAGAGAGAGTGAGGGGAGTCGAGTGAGTGAGAGAGAGAAAAGAGAAACTTAAGTTTTTAAACTAATTATTTAGTGATAGGTACAAAATGAGTGATAAATATTAGGCCTAAAATAAACATGTTTTTACTTTTTGGAATCTAAAAATAAAGATTGATAAAGATATGATTTCGAAATTCAAATTAGAGTAAATATTAATAGTTGAACCGATCAACTAAGAAAATACTCTGTTCAAAATTTAATCTCCAATTAAGATCAAACCAGTTTATTTTCAACTCTAAAATTAAATAGAATAGGAATATGAAAATGCTTTTCTCTTAATCATATTATTTAAAATATTTTTCTGTACTGGTATAATAGTGACAATAACATAAATTATTGTTTAGTACCCAATAAAATAATTTGAAGAGAGTAATTTAATTAATCAAACTAAACCACACAACAAAATAAACTAAAACATCCAAATAAAATAATTAATCCTAGGTGTAAAAACTAGGGTGTTACATTCCTGACTCCATTGGTTACCCAATTTAGGTTTTGCGCCCGAACAAAGCATAATAACTTATTTATTTTAAAAATTTTCAAAATACCCCATATCGTTTGAAATGGAATATAAAATCTAACCATTTTGTTCACGTGTCAAAATTAGGTTTTATGATCAACAAACTTTTATTGTCAGTGAAAACCCAGACCGGGTTCCGTCTGAATTTTCAACCCAAAATTTAACCGTAACCTTATAAAAATAAGTATAACATGGAAATGACTTTGGTTCATCCAAAATCATTTTCTAAGTATCGGATAAAATATAAACATATATATATATATATTTATTACCGATATTAGAAAGTAGTGAAAAATCGGGGTGTTACACCTTCAGATATTGGAATGTCTTTCAAGTTTCAAAGAAGACAGTTTCCTATATCCCTCTGTTTTGTCATGACCATAAACAAAAGTCAAGGACAATCTTTATCTCTTGTTGGATTGTTTCTTCCTAAACTAGTTTTCTCTCATTGACAACTTTATGTTGCACTTTCTAGAGTCAGGTCGAGGAAGGGGTTGAAGATACTTATTTTAGATGAAGATGAAAATGTGTCTAGTATTACCCAAGCTGTTGTATGCAAAGAAGTTTTTGAAAATCTGTAGAAGTTACCTCTAATGAAGTAGACACTCCAAAAGTTTTTACCTTGAATAATTCAATATATTTTTTTCACTTTTAAACTATTATTTAACCTTTTTTATTTTATATATTTTATATTTTATATTTTAATACTTTAATATTTTAATGTATTTATACAAACAATAAAAAGACAAAGGCTTAACTAAGTTATATTTGGTTTAAGATTTTGTTCCTTCCGTACTTTTTAAATTTTATATGAAAGTTATAATCAATTGAAATATGCACCAATGCTAAAAGATTAAATTTTAAAACAATATGCATTTTAGGAAATTGTCATTACTAACCCCTTCATTGATCCTTCTTAAATATTAGTATTCCAGGAATGTCATATTTAAACTTCAGTGTGGGAACAAGTAATAAGAGACTTTCTTAGCTTAAGAATGAAAATTGTTTTTCAGAAATTTACTTAATGTGTGAAAGTCAAATTATGAAATTGTCATTCCTTTAAACTCATAAGAGTCAAAATTAACCATCAACATTGGTTAAAATTTGTAATTCATCCATAATTTTTTCAAAAAACTTAAAGTGACAACCGAATTTGTAACAATATAAATATATCTTATTTCTAATTTCTAATGCTTATAGTTTGGTTAAAGTAATATTTTGGTCTCTACACCTGACACGAATTCTCGATTTGGTCCATATACATAAAAAATTACTAAAATGGTCCCTATACATACAGAAAGTTTCCATTTGATCCCTATAGGTTACCCGTTTGGTCCCTATACGTACAAAAAATTATTAAATCAGTCGCTAAAATTTTGTACGGCATGGACCAAATGGAGACTTTTTGTATGTATAGGGACCATTTTAATAATTTTTTATGTATAGGGACCATATCGAGAATTCGTGTCACGTTTAGGGACCAAAATATTACTTTAACCCTTATAGTTTTTATTTCTCAAAAAAAAAAAAAGCTTATAGTTTTTAACCATATTTAGTATATTTTTATTTGGTATATATATATATATATAGGGGGAGGGGAGGGGAGGGGAGGGGAGGGGGAGGGGGAGGGGGAGGGGATATTCATGGAGTCATGGAGAGAGAGAGAGTCCCTATTCATACCAATTCGTGAAATTCGATTCCATCTTATCATATAAGAAATTTTAAAAATTAATTACATACTATTCTCAAATATATTATTTGAATGACATGCATTATGGATTGGGCTATCAAAAGTCCACGTATTACGTAAATCCAAATTTATCCGAATCCAATTATATCATAGTTTTTTAGATAATTAAAATAAAATATAATAGTTTGTATAAAAAAATGAATCTAATAATTATTTGTATATGGTTAACAACCTTTCGTTTTTATCTTGCCCATAAATTTTATAGGTCAAAATGACAATAAATGTTAAACTAGAACGTATTATATATGATTTTTTTTTTGTTGAAAAGAGCCGATTTATGGCATTTCATTCATGATGATATTCGCAATACAGTGGGATCAATGTAAAAAATACAGGAGTTAGCATTAAACATTATACACAGATGCCCTAGCTAATTATTGAATAACTCTGATGGCATGTCTCTTAATAAATCTTACAGAAAAGTTTGTAGAAAAAGAAATGAGCCTTTTACAACTGGCCACAATAATCCCAAACTATGTAATATTCTCCTTGAAAAAATGGAGCTCATCATAAACCATTTTGCTATCTATCTCAAACACAACATTGTTATAGCCTATCTCCGTGACCCATTGCAATGCAAAAAGCAGTCCCATGGCTTCTTCAAGGTGCACAAGAAGCTTACGATCAATCTAGCGAGATTTTGGCTGCACAAAACAACAAAACAACCTCCATGATCACAGATACACATGCCGAAACCTGTTCTATCCACCGGCTTCATCGATGGCTGATCTCCGTCGAAGAATCTGGTTGATCCACCTTTAGTGGAGTCTCTCATCCCAACCACATTTTTTCCATTCACAGGGCACGAACACGAGACATTGCTTAAGAAATCAGAGTCCAGCTCCACTCAACCAACATAATGTCGGTCTACTATATATGATTTGTTAAGAAGTTTTGATCTTTATCTCATTTGTAAATTATGTCCTAACCTCAAGGAATATAATTTTTCATGTTTCAAACGACCCTAATTAGACATGCTTCATATGTGACTTGAAAATAGACTCTAAAATTGGAAGATTGAAGTTCACAATTTGGGTTGATTTTGGTCTACATGGATGTATAGAAGAAAGTGCTTTTTGACCAAACTAACACAGTTTTATAAATTATTTAACAAAATAATCTACTTTCAAAATTATTTACTAAAATAATCTAGTTTGTGCCATGTCGTATTTTTTTGTTTTTTTTCTGACTACCATCATTTTACACGTGGCATCGTCCCATTCGCTAGTCAATTTTTTCAAAAGAAAAAAAAAAAGAATTTGCGCCCAACGTCACATGGGGCGTTTTGTTGAATGTTTATGACACCGCTTTCAACCAACATCACTCACCAGAATGCGCCACGTGATCCAGCTTCATCCACCCATTATTCCTACACTCTTTCTTAAAAATAAAAATTAAAACTGTTAACCAAAAAAAAAAATTAAAACAATACTTAAAGAATATTAAAAATAATAATTATAACACTAATAAAGAATATTTAAAAAAATAAAATAATAATTAAAATATAACAATAATCAGTAATTACTCTCTTGAAACTACAAATTACTATTAACTAATTACCACAAATTACTCTATATTTTTATTCTACTATTAATTACAGTTACCATTATATAACTATTAATTGCAAATTAAAGCTACAAATTTTTATTCTACTATTAAAACTACAAAATAGTAAAATACTATTAATTACTCTATTATATAACAATAATCGTTAAAACTACAAATTATTATTAATTACTATTAGTTGCTCTCTTAAATGACTATTTTCTTTTACAATCTCTTAAATTACTAAAGAAAGGAACATAGCCCGGAAAAGTGCACAAAATAATGAGAACTCAAAAGTGACATCTCAAAACAACATCCTAAACCATTAAGTGTCTGTCCTGTTTTTATTCTAACACAAACTAAAACAAGTGAAACACACAACTAACAACAAGAAAATGAAAATAAACAAAAGTGAAGGGTTAAGAAAAACTCATTGAGAAGCTTCCACCCGGATCCCATTGCTTGTAGCATAAGGGCCAAGAGATGCTCAATATGTAAGATCCTCCTCCCGGATCCCATGGAAATTGCATAAGCAATATAACTATACCCTCAATTCCTCCTGACAAGTGTGTGGAGACTTCATTGACCTCATTAATTACAATAATGAACACACTTCCTCCCGAGTCAATTGGTATTGTCACAAAGGAATTTAACAGACAAATGGAAGGAGTCAACTTTGTAGTGTCCACACAAGCATCTAAACCAATATATTTATCCAATGCCGAAATTCCGGGTTTCTCAGCAAGCATGGTGAAACAAATGTTTTCCTCATAACTCTTCTTCTCACTTGTTCTTTCCCAAGAATTTGTAAAATATAATTCCTCTTCTTGTGACTCATTTACCACCACCTCTTCATCTTCATTTTGATCCATCCCCACAACAATATTTTTCTCAAATTGTGCTTCATGTGGCTCTTGTACTAACTGTTTACAAATTTTCTCAACTTGCATTTTGAAATTTTGCATCACAGATTTGATACAATCAAAATTGGCTCTTGCTTTGGCCTCAGAGTTAGATAGCTCTTCTGAATATTGTGCTAGAGCTATCTCCCAAGGTTTTAGCTCATTCAATTCTCATTCCTCCTTATGCTTCATTATTAGACTATAGCTTGTACATCAGGGCATTGATTTCCCCAAAGCACAAAGTCTCCCAAGCACAAATTGGGCCCGAAATAATATCTTGTAACTCCCTCCAAGGTTGGATAATAATAATTGTCCATGTGTTGCATCCACCTTGCACAAACAAAACTCAAAATAAAAATCAAATATATAAAAAATAATAATGAAAATGTCTAGATTAACCAACATGCAAGTAAAACTGATATCAACAAATCACAGTCCCCGACAACGGTGCCAAAAACTTGTTGTGTAAATCACAAGTGCACGATTCTGCCAAGTAGTAAAATATCGTTCCTTTAGGACCGTGTTGTTGAGTACCAATTACACACAATCATGATTATCTAGACGAATCAATTTTTCAAGATATTAAAGTAACCAAGAAAAAGATAATTTCAAAAGAACAAAATTTATAAGGCAAAAGAGTTGAATAAGGAAATCAATTTATAAAAAGCCCTAGGAATCGGGATTGGCCATAATATTATCGACAAGTCTATAACAAAATCATCCCCTTATTCATTTGAATTATCTATGAAAGTGAATTATCCTAATTAATTACCGTTCCCTTTCAGAATACGATAACGTGCCCAAAATAATCCAATACCTATTTTCATGGCATTCAAATTATGATGAACCCATTAAGAACAACGATAATTCAAGAATTGCTTCAAGAAAAGTTAATCTACTTTTGTGATTAATAATTCAAGTTCGGTTTTAGAGTTCTAAAATTAAGGTTCACCTTTCAGTTCATCCCTTAAGATCAATAATCATGTAAAACATGTGGCCACATATTCACAAACAGTTGGTGTACAAAAACTGAATCATAGACATCATTCATAGATGAGGGAGAGAAAATATCAAGACATTGTTAATAAAAATTGGGCTAATCCCTCATCCTAGAATAAAGAAACTACTCAAACATATTCAGAATAAAATCCATAGGAATCCAAAGTAACATTCAGAATAAAGAAAAAAATACAAAAGAAGGAGAAGAAAAACTCTCAGAGTTGAAGCAATGGAGAAATCCTAGAGACCTCCTTTATAAAAATCACCCTAATCCTTGATGTTCTTTGTGTTCTGTAGTGCCTTATGTGTTGTTCTCCTCTCCATTTTCAAGCTCCCTACCATCTGACGCACATGATCCACGGCCATGGAATGTTCCACGGCAAGGCCATGGATCGTTCCAGCTCCTTCAAAAATTCTGTGCAGCATGGGTTCTTCGAGATCCACGTCCACGGAATGTTCCACGGCCTTGCCGTGGATCTTTCAGCTGATTTCTGAAATACTTCCTCTATGTTCCACGACCATGGCAGGTTCCATGGTCAGGCCGTGGAACCTTCAGCTACTGAAAGAAATAGTGCAGAACCTTCCGTGGGTGTGGTACATTCCATGACTAACCTGTAGAACTTGCAATCCACCTACTTATGTAACAAAAACAAACAAAAATCATCCGAACTAAAGGTAAAATACAAAATGCATGCTAAATGGTAAAAATCACTAAAAACTATGCTATAAAATGCAACAATTAAGTGCTAACTAATATGAAAATATATGCATGTTTCACACACATCAGTACTTGGTCGTATCCTCCCTCTAGCGGGGTTCGGACGACGTTGACACGACTGAGGAAGGCAGCAGCGGGCTCACGATGGCGATGAACCGCTACGCACGGCGAGGAGCACGAACCAGGCGCGGGCCCATGGGGCTGTCCTCACTCAGGCGAGGGTCGGACGGTGCTCGGCGACAGCTATGAATGGCTGGGCGGCACTGGTTTGGAGAGATGGAGGAGAAGAAATGAAGTGGGGAGGAAGAGATGCGGTTCTGGTTCCATGTGAAGAAGGAAAACAAAATAATAAAGGGGGGGGGGGGGGGGATGTACGTGTTTCTGATCAGGGAAGGGAGGGGATTTGGGTTTTTCTTTTATTAACATTTCGTGTACTTAGTGGTTAGGTACAAAATGAGTGATTGAGATTGACTATAAAAAAACTAAATAATATGGATCCTTGGATCTAAAAATAGTGAGTGACAAAAATATAATTTCATACTTCAAAATAGAGTAAAGATTGATGCTTGAATTTATCAACCAATGAAATCAATGATCTAAAATTAATCTCTGATTAATTCTACATCAGTTTATTTTCAAATCTAAAATAAAATATAATAAAATATAAAATAAATTTCTTTCAATGATATTATTTAAAATATTTTTCTAAACAAATACCAATAGTGATAATAACATAATATTATTGTCTAGTATGTGTACATTCAATGAAATAAGACAGTGTTAACGCACTTAATAAAATAATTTTAAAAGAGTAAATAAAATTACTCAAGATTAAAAGTCATAAAGTAAACAAAAATTAATGTCCAAATAATTATCATTCTAATAAAATAATATAAACAGATATATTTTACCGATATTGAAAAACCGTAAAAGTCGTGGTCTTACATTACTACTCCACTTAAAAAAAATTCGTCCTCGAAATTTCATGACTCGAAATTAGACAAGATCTTATAATTACATCTTAATCCCAAGATCCCACACTGTACTTCCCGTATTCACTTTTCCTTAGATGACTTTTGTAACTTAATAACACATTTCATACTTATTCTTCATTATATTGATCCTCAAAATTTAATCCCTTATCCTCAATCCATACTTCTTGTCCTTAACATTTTTATCTTAATTTTCCACACATAAAGATATAATCAAAACTTAATCTCTTCTTCCTTTAATACTAGTCCATTAGAAAAAATTTCCTCTACATCCGTAACTCTTACTGTTAACACCCAGATTTAAACTAAGATTATCACTTCTTTCACAGCACACACATCAGTTCCTATCCAAGATTCTATGTTGTATTTCCAGTCGCTTCATTCCTCTTATTGCTAAATTCATAACATAATCAATTCTTACGTCGTTCTCTTTCATCCTCGAAATTATCTACCACCACATTATATTCACTATCCATGACATTTTATCTTAGTTCTTCTCACATGAAGAGCAAAATCAAAACTCAATCACTTATATTTTCAATTACTGATCCACTAGAAAAACTGCTTTCCACACATCTAACTCTCATTGTTAACACCAAGATCAAAACTAACTTTACCGCAACATGCATCAACTTCCTACTCTAGGTATCCAATTGTAGTCTTAGCTCCTCTGAATGTAGTCTACTTTTCCAGGTTATGTCAAAATCACATATTTCCAGTCTCCAATCATAACATCATAAAACTCCTTAAGATAACTAAAATCAAAATACAACACGCCATATAGGATGTTCTAATTTTACCAACTTTGAATTTCTAACAAACTTATATAACACACGAGTTTATCTCCTTCGATTCGAATCAACTTAGGTGAAATTACTATAGACACTTTCCTTTTAAACTTCCAAACTCATACAATCAATCTTATCTACAAGCATCTGATCATTACTCTAGATTCCTTTAGTAACATTCTGTCTTAAATCATGATAATATCTATTGAAATCATCTTACTTAATGATGTTGAGCTTAGGGATCTCATCTTACCAATCACATCTACACCTCAACAAATTCCTATCACTTCTTGTTTATCCAACTATAGGGATGATCGTACTTAGGTACTACACTTACTCTTTATCCACCTTCTAAGGATTAGATTATTTCTTACTTGCCCATTCGAGTTGAGGGTGGTCAGTTGGACTTAGTCTCAACTTGGTCCTCAACACTTACAACAGATTTTTACCGACAAAACTTGATAAACTTCGGATCTTCATTTGGAACGATGCTGGAAGATACTCCCTGACGTCTGTTCAGTTCTCTGATACATACTTGTTTGCTTCTCCATTGCATTATTGATCTTAACATGTAAGTAGGGTGTCGACTTCATCAGTCTGTCCACAATTACTCGAAACTAATCACAAATCTTAGAGGTCTTCTGTAAACTCATAACGAAAAATTCAGTGACTCCATCATCTTAACAAGAAAGGCCTCAAACATCAAGTTAGCTCATTTTCACTGTACTCTACTAACGCTGACATCCTGATATGAATCAGATACCCATCCTCATGACTCATGAGATAGGTCACACGTCAATGACGTATTGAAAAGATATAGGTTCAAATTGATAAAATAAAAAAAATTGTAAGTTCTATCGAACTACAATAAAATATGGCTTTGAAAATTACGGAAAGAAATTTTTCAAGAGAGAAATTTTCTTGATCTTGCCTTCACAAAAATCCGACACAAAAGTTCATCAATCAGAAAGACACAAGAACATCCAGTATGTAAAAAAGATTCTTTAATAGGATCGTGAGTGTAAAAATGCCCGATACATTCTTACAAACATGACTCTACTAAAGTTCCTCATTCTATACGAACTTCCAGTGAATCAGGAAATCACAAGATGGATAATTTCTAACACCAAGAGGATTCCTTCTTAATATAAGGAATTTATAAAATGATGATTTAAAAGAAAACAGTCTGGTCAAAAAATCAGACTAGATCACATCTACCAAAAGTAGAAGTGACTAGACTAAGTTTCATCAAGAAACTTCTATTACCACGAAGTTATCTGTGTTACTGTAGCGACCTAAAGAGAAGATTGTACTAGTTTTCGCTCTTAGAGAGAAGACATGGAGTCGCCACCGACTTTATTTTGTTTCAAGGAAGTTGGAAAACCTTTATAAGAAAAGTATTGGGTCCGGGAGCCAATTATGTCTAGGGAAGGCATGGAGACTTAACCCCACGGCACCCTAGAACATCCATAAAATGGTTACCCAAAATTAGTTGTGTAAATTATTAGTAACTTTGAGATATTTGTTTTACCCGTTATGAACTTCTTTATTAAAACTACATGAGGTTGAACATGACACGTAAGTCCACAGAGCAACCTCTAAATCTGAGGGGTTAAACATGACACTTGTCATAGGGCAACCCAAAAAAGGTTGTTTTAATCAAGTGATCATCCTCTATTTTGATGTAAAATAAATAATTTTTATCTCTTGAAGATGGGACAGAAACATAGAAATGAAACTTTTTACCAACTTACTCAGAGAACAGAAGCATAGAAAAGTAAGAGTGTCAAGAGAAATTTATTAACAATATCAACGAAATGAACAAAGTTTACCGAACGGGAGTAGAATAAGAATCACTTTGTTCACTCCCAGTGGTAATATTTTAAGCTCGAAATCTTTACATTCAATCTCCCTGACCCCTTCAGCTCTTCCTTCTTAACCACTTCTAATAATAGGGAAGAGAAAAGGAAGCCCAGATTTCTGATCTCTCTTCCTCACAACAAAAATCTCTCCTTCTTTTCACTTTTCTTTGTATCTTTCCTCTCTATCCCCTTTCTGATCTTTCATTTTCTCTCAAGAACAGTGTTCTCCCCTCCTTTCTCCTTTCTCACTAAGAAAATATCAGATCATAAGTAGTCTTTCTCCGAAAAATGTTCTCCCCCCTCCCTTCTCTCTTTTTCCTCTCCTTTTATAGACGGAGGAGAGGGCTTCTTGCTTCTTCTCTGTTGACTTCAAGGCCGGATTGCGTGAATACCCAAGGCTTGGGCCATTCTGAACAGCGGAAAGGAGGGGATTTGATGTGAGGGTTGCACGCTTGAAAAGGGAAGGAGATGGTGGTTTTTGTCTGATGAGTATGAAGGATTTTTAGGGTTAGGAGTGAGGCTGCTAGGTTAAGGCGAGGGAGGAGATGGAAGAAAAAAGAAAAGTCCAATGGGTAGAGGAGGTGCAAAAGGGGGAGTTCTGAGCGGAGATAGCGTGTGTCCAGATGGGGTGGTATGAGTAGCAGAAAGGTGGTGATTTGATGTGAGGGTTGCACGCTTGAAAATAGAAAGGAGATGTGGGGTTTTGAGTAGAATTAGCGTGTGCCCAGACGGGGTGGCATGAGTAGCGGAAAGGTGGTGATTTGATGTGGGGGTTGCACGCTTGAAAAGAGAAAGGAGATGGGGGGTTTTGAGCAGAAATAGCGTGTGCCCAGACGGGGTGGCATGAGTAGCAGAAAGGTGGTGATTTGATGTGAGGGTTGCACGCTTCAAAAGAGAAAAGAGATGGGGGTTTTTGTCTGATGTGCATGATGGCTTTTTAGGGTTAGGAGTAGGGTTACCAGGTTAAAACAAGGGAGGAGGTAAGGAAGAAGGAGGACCGATGGGTAGAGGAGGAAGAGAGGTCTTGCATGGTTTGTAAAGTGGGTAGGAGGCGTAACTCAGCTTCCTTTCCTTTTCGTTGATTGTCTTTGTCTCCTTGTTTTCTTCGTCCTTTCTTCCTTATCTTCTCCTTCTTCTTTCCTTATTCTTTAGCCTTCAGCCTAAAAATAAAATTGCAGGGGACGGAATCTCTTCGTCCCAACAGAAACTTAGATATACAAAAGTGGATAAACACTGGACGGACGTCCTCGTCCAACAAAAAGGATAATTACAGTGGACGGAACCTCCTCGTCCAACAGAAGTTAAAATAATTGAGGTGGACGGAACCCCCTTGTCCAACAGAAATAAGAGGGACAGGACTGGACGGGACCACCCCGTCCTCCAGCAAGTGTAATGACTGGACGAGACCACCCCGTCCATTGGCAAGTGCAGTGGACCGGACGGGCAACATAGCAGGTGCAAAGAAATGGACGGGACAACCCCGTCCACCAGCAAGTGCAAATCAATGGACGGGACCACCCCGTCCATCATCAAGTGTAAGGACTGGACGAGACCACAGCAAGTGCCAAGCAATGGACTGGACGGGCCCAACAGCAAGTGCCAAGCAATGGACGGGACCACCCCGTCCACCAGCAAGTGTAATGACTGGACAGGACCACCCCGTCCATTGGCAAGTGCAGTGGACTGGACGGGCCCAACAGCAAGTGCAAAGCAATGGACGGGACCACCCCATCCAACAGCAAGTACAAACGTGATGGACGGGGCTTCCCCGTCCAACAGCAAGTACAAATGTGATGGACGGGACTTCCCCGTCCAACAGCAAGTACAAACGTGATGGACGGGACTTCCCCGTCCGACAGCAAGTCCCATATATGATGGGCGGGATTGGACCGCGTCCAACAACAAGTCCACAGCAAGGGACTGGCCTGGACCGCGTCCAACAACAATTTAATAATGTGATGGATGGGACCTTCCCGTCCAGCAACAAATGTGATGGACTGGAAGGGATCACCCCGTCCAACATCAAATCCAAGGTAATGGACTGGAACACCCCCTCCTTTCTTCATTTTTTCTTTTTATTATTATTAGTCACCTTGAAGTGTAATGTTATAATAAAAGACGGACAAAATGGGTGTTCACAGTTACAACTCTAGAAATAGTCATAACAAATTATTTCAACGAATTGTTGAAATATCCAGACCAATAGATACTATCAAATCAATCCACTCGAATATCTAATACACTGAGGGTTATTTAGAAATGTGAGCACAATTTCTCACAAGCAAGGAATTCCATTAGGGCATATTGAGATTATGGACTAGCATAACCAATGTATAAGTCCTGATAAATTTCAAATCAAAGTCAAGAAAGTCTGTTTGACATGTACACACTTGGTCACTGTGATTGTTTAATACAACCATAGGGACTCGAGGGACAAATGTCAACTTACTAGTCCATAAGAAATCAAATAGTACATGTAAGAGTTTATTAATCAAGAGACACTCATCTAAGGTTGAAAATTCAAATCGACTTGCCTTGGTTCCAACAAGTACAAAAGGTCTTTCCAGACACACTTAGTATGGGTTGTTGTTGTCTCATGTGTTCTCCTCTGACTTACATACGATCTCCGACAACTGAGTCAGTCTCTTCGTCATGCGAAGAGTTGATCTTTCCTCGTAAGCTAGGTCAATGACGCAAAAATCCTTCATAGGTCCTCACTGCAATATGGGGATAACTCATCCTCAAGTCCATCTTTGAGAAGACAACATCTCCTCGTAATTGATCTATCAGAACAACTACGCACAGTGGAGAATACTTGTTCTTAATCATCACTTTATTGAGTTGTCAGAAATCCAAGCGGATTCTCGAACCATCACACAACATTGGTGCTCCTTACGAAAAACACTATGTCTAACAAACTTTTTAGGCCACAAATCTTCCAGTTGAATCGAGTCGTCTAACTCGATTTTGCTTTGTAGGCAACATCCTACACAAAGCGATAGAGGTAAGACTGAATCTAGGAACTGGATCGATCTAACATTCAATATCCTTTCACAAACGATAAACCTGGAACATTCTCAACGAACATTCCTAGAAAATTTACCTTATCAGGCATACTATTCAAATGTCTGACACAATCCAATAGGATAACCTGTGTAACAGCCCGACTTTTCGATTTTTTGATATCAATAATAAATATATGAATGAGTATATTTATTATCTGAGTTTTTAATGATGATTTTGGTTTAGCCAAAGTTATTTTCGTGTTTTACTTGAAAACCTGAAGTTTCGGGGAGATTTGTGGTTGAAAACTCAAACGGAGCTTGATCTGAGATTTCGCTGACGGTAAGAATTTACTGAGCAGAAGACCTAATCTTGACTCGAGACATAAACCATTGGTGTTTTTAGATCATTTTCAAGAAAGCTGGATATTTTGAAAATTTTTGAAAAAAAATATTTTATTGTTTTGTGCGAGGCCAAATGTCGAGAATCGCATGCACAAGGCCGAACGGAGCAGATTCATGAATCTAGATATTTTAGATGCTCGAAGTGACTAGAATTTATGGTGATGTGATGAGTATTTATGGTGATCCTATCCCCATCATAATGATTTTCAGATTTTTATAAACTTATATTACTATTTTATTTTACTTTCTACTTATTTACAAGTTTGCCACTGTAACATGTGCTGTAGAAAGCAGCCACACCTCCCATTGCCCATTCACCACATATTTTCCTAAGGCTACAAAGTTGTCCACCCTTCATCACTCATAACCACGTGTTTTGATTTTACCTAATGATGACAATTTAAGTGGAAACTGCACTTAGGTCCTTAAACTTTTCTAATTTACAAATTGGTCCTTAAGTAACAAATTTTCTTGCACTTTAGTCCCCCCAAAGCAACCCAAAACCGCAGCCCCCTCATTACCCACACCTTGTTACTTCTTTGTTTTCACTTCATCATCTTCAACACTTAAGTTCAACCAAAATCCTATGTTCTTCACTTTCTCTCATTTGTTCTTCCTTTGTTCATCACTTGTTCTTCATTTTCCTCTAACTTAGAGACATGATTTCATGATTCTTTCTTCATGAAACTTGTTCCTTAGATCATTGTCATCAGTTTGATCCATTTAGTTCTTAAATCTATGAACTTTCAAGTTCATTTCTTCTCCTCTCAAATTTTGACCATGACCATAAATCAACATCCAAACCTTGTCTTGATTTTCTAAGATCATATTCTTATTCCTCTAAATGATCTAACCACTTTCTATTTCACATCTCAAGTCATTTCTTCACAAAACACTTTCAAGAACTCCATGGGTGTTTTTTCTAAGTTCATCATAGATCTTCAAGTTCTTGACCAAATCTCTTCATGCTAAGGTGAGGAACCTATTCCTAGTCATCTTAGCTTTATTTCCCATGAATCAAATCTTGATTTCATCAACTTTTCACAAAAATCTATTTATAGATCTAGAACTTCAAACAATTCTAGAAAATTGTAGAAAAATTCATTTGAGTTGAAATCAATTTCTATGAACTCATCATAATGTCTATGTTGTTCATCTAGAAGCATGAAAGTAAAAGAAATTTCCTTCCCTATTTTTATAAGAAGACCGAACCTAGGTGAAAAAGGAGCAAATGAGTTTTGTTTCAATTTTTGAAAAAGAACACTTGATTTGAGCTCTCTAAAACCTATGTTTGTTGAATCCAAAAGGTTGAAATCAAATGAAGTATCTTGCCTATTTTTCTATTAATGGCCGAAACCTAGAAGTTTTGGTGTGAAAGGATTTTTGTTTTAATTTTGTTAAATGATGCTTGGTTTCATCTCTTTATTCCTTATTATTATTGAATCCAAGTGATTAGAAAACCAAATCAATTTCTAACCTATTTTACTAAAGAGGACCGAAACCTAGCTCATAAAGAGTTAGAGGATTTTGTTTCATATTTTTTAACTTCTAGCAATTTATTTATGCTAGTTAATACTAGAGAAAATAGAATCCAAAAGATGGAATTGAGAAAATAACTCTAACCCTAATTTGAATTGAAGGCCGAATACCAGTTCATGTGAACTCCGTGAGTTTGTTTTATTTTGTTCATTTGTGATTTGATTTGTTGTGAAGGAAGAGTATTGTTTGTCGCTGTGAGTTCGTGGAGGAATCAGAATTTTTAGAAGAAATTCACTGAGGAAATCTGTAACTTCAAGAGGTAAGGGGAGCTTACTTGAGGGATTTGAGATAGCCACATGCTATCTATGTGTTGTCTGTGTATTATCTGGGTGTTTATCTGCATTAAGTTTATTACTGTTTTGTTTAACTATATGGTTATGTGATGTGATGTGGTTAGTTGATTATGTGGTTATAACTGTGATATGATTGTATTTGTGATGCATGCTATATCTGTGAAAGTATGTTATGTATGTATCATGTATTATATCTGATATTGACTGCTGGAGTGTGAAACCTGACAATGGTTAGAGTTTAATTATTTTAGAAGATTAAAAGCTTGTTAAGTTTACACAAATAATCCAAGTGATTTAATAGTGTAAAATAGTGTAAAAGTGGAAAAATAATATTTTATTGATTTTTCCAGTGATTGATGAGTCAATGAGTGCCAGAGAGGGCGTAACCGTGAAAATATTTCACAGGTGCTAGTTTTAGCAAAAAATATTTCACAGGTGCTGGAAAATGATATTTGGAATAATAAAGTGACAAAAATAATTTAATTAGAATTTTAAATAAATATTTTCAATCAAAAAGCCATTTTTCGCATTTTTATGAAGAAAATGAGAAAAAAAATTTAGTTATTTTTGAGTTGAATTAAGAAAAGGTTATTAGAAAATTTATATTATTTTCTTCAAAATAAATATTTTCAAGTGTGAAAATACTATAGAGAAGGGAAAGATTTATTTTTGACTCAAACGTATTTTAAATGATTTTGACGGAAATGAATTTCGGAAAAAGGGAATTTTCAGGGAAAATGATTCTGTTAAACTTGGATAAGTTTTTCGGAGGTTTGGTTTTGTATTTGCTATTTCACTGAGTGAAATGTTTTAAAGAAGACAAGCGAACCTAGTTACCGAGACGGCGAGTTTCTAGGGTTCTATTGGACATGAGGATCAGGGATCTGTGTCATTGGACATGAGTGTCCTGTAAAATTTTGGACTGTGTGTCCCATAAATTGATGTGGTTAAGCGTCGTCTTCCATATCCATAAACTTTCAACTGGTGCATCAGTTAGGAAGTTTTGCGATTAAGCACTCGGACTAGTGTGTCCTGTGTTGAGATTGAGCACGTGAACTTGTGTGTTCCGTGTGTGCCTAAGTTTTAAGTCTGAATAATGAAATTAAGCATGGCCGTGTGCTTGGAGCCTCGACAAGGAAATAATTATGCGACAAAGAAAAGTATCAAGAACAAAAGTATTTCTCATGCATATTTATGGTAGACGTGCTTCGTTACAGTATCTTGATTCATTGTGTCATCTGGGATGTACAAATGAACAAGTTTGGAGATCATTGAATCATATATTCTGATCAATGTAATATTGGGCAATGTGCGGACCGAAGTTTCCCGTTTATCGTGATGACAATTGAATCCTAGGTTGGCTAAGGTGTCATAACTTGCGCAAAAACAACTATGATGGTGCCTGGGGTATTCCGATTAGTTGAAATCTGTTGGACATTGAATTATTTTCGTTGTCAATGCTCCATTTAAAACGCCTGATCAGCGGAAACGAAAAACAAGGTTTGGTAGAGATGTGAGTGAGAGCCTGATTATTGAAGTGTCATGCATTTTTATAAAATCGCGATGACTGTCAAGTATGAAACCCTTTGGCAATTTATTATGTTGTTTGGATAAATTGTTATATATTCTTAATACTATGGATATGCTGTTTTGTGTGTTATGCGTGTGGATATCTTATTAAAATTCATATATTGGTGTCTCACCTTTACAAATATATCAGGATTCTTCTGGTTTGCTATTTTACCTTGGTACAATAGTACAGATGGTGCAGAGTAGTTTCCTAAGTCACGCGGACTTAGATTGTAGATGCTTGAAGAAGTATCTGTTCATGGGAATGACCATGGAGGTCGTTCCAATATTGTCTTGTAGAGCGACCAGCTTAGGATTCTTGTTTTGGGTTTTATGTTGAAAAGGTCGGTAATTGTGATGTTGTAATATTATCTTTGTTTTAAGTTTCTCTTTTTGGAAATTGAGACCTTTTGGAAAAAAATGGTATGCTGTGGTGACTTCTTTTAAAATATGATTTTACTATTTATTGTATGTATTATGGCGTTCTAGAGTTATTTACGGAAGAAGATCTTTACACCCGAGTTTCTGACCTCAAATAAATAAATTTTTCGAAAGCAACCAGCAAATTACTTTTAAATTTATTTCCGCATGTGTTTATGAAGTAATGCCAAGGGGGTGTTACAACCTTAATGTGTCACACATGAACCAAAACACAATTTACTAGCCCTGGGTCCCTACAAGTCAACACTAGTGTATCCCATCAAGATAAAACAGAGACCTATAATCCAACATATATTGCTTCGACAAGGAAGCAATTCAACCAAGATCCAACCAGAGATTACACAACAAAAACATAACAGACCTCCTCCCCAAGGTTCCCGAAAGACTCGACCAGCTCCGATGCCACTAATTTAACACCCCCATTTGGCATTATATGACTAACTCAATTTTTGTAAAAACATATTAAATAAAAAGTAATGCCGGTTGCTTTCGAAAAATAACTCATGAAATTCTCCATAAGTTATGAAAGTGGGTGTAAAATTTTTTTTCCTTTTGGATATAAATAAACATCATCCCAGTAATAAAATATTCCAACAAACTTAATAAAACTCACACTTACTCAAAAGATCAATGATTTCCTGGTCATAATTTAAAACATTTGTAAATGACATGTCATAAACATAACAGTAATCCAATAAAGACTCTCAAAGTCATAATACATAAAATTATGACCTTCTCCAAAAAAAAATTTGACTCGATAGACTAATCTGGTCGAACTATGAGACTCTTACTGGAAAAGACCTCATGGTTATTCCCGTAATTCAACTTTCTTCAAAAGTCAAGACCGATCCCTCCGAGTGGGGCATAAAAACCCTCTACACCATCTGTAAACGCAACAGGATACCACAAAAGACACCAAACAGAAATAATGCAAAGGTGAGATACCAATATATGGGTTTTATCATGATAACTACATGCGCGACACACAAACAACAACACAAACCCATGGATACAACACATAAATCCTCCAAATAAACATAATACTTTAAACAATGGGATTCATACCCAACAGTCATCGCGATTTATGAAAACAAAATGCATGATAATTCAATATTCAGGCTTTACCTTTGATATCTAATCTCCAGAGATCCCAACTTCTTTTCTTTTGAGTAGATCAAGCTCTTTACATGACACATTGGCAACGAAAGAAACAATGGTCAACACCATACATGGCACATTGTCCAATTCAAGGCACAATGGTCAACTTTCAAATTTCCATATTACATTGTCGAATAATCCACCTCAATCTCATGTGACCATTGCTCAAACAGCTATTGTAAATGTTCACACGACCCTTCTGTGACAACCACTCAAATAGCTATTCAATGTTTTACACAGATACATATCCACTCAAACAGCTATTGCAGTTATGTACAGAGTCACATGTGCAATAACTGAATTGACACAGGCTAACACAAGATGGGGGGTTGAATTGTGTTTGTTAACAATTATTCTAAAAAAACCTTTTAAAACTATTTTTCTCACACGATGATATAAAAAACAGATGCACACACTGAAAATTAACTTTTAAGACTTAACAAAAGCAATGTCAAAACCCCACAGTCAGTATAAACAAATCGAGTTGTAAGAGTTTAAGGATAGAAGATTCACGCAGATGATTTTATCCTGGTTCACTCTCTTCCAACCAAGAGCTACGTCGAGTCCCTTCGACTTGAAGGTTTTATCTACTATTTCTCCAAATGGATTACAACCAAGTATTCAACACCTCTCCAGGCTACAAATATTCCTTTCTTACCAAGTCTCTTCAGGCTCTAACTCTAACAAAGATATTTTAACTTAAGATCTTCTTAACTCACTATATGTGAGGATATTAAAGTTTAAGATCTGTTGAATATTTTCACAATATTCAAACTAAAGAATACAGACTTTTGCTTTTGAAAGAATGAAAGAAACGAGAGCTTGTTCTTGCAAATATTGGATTGGCAAAAGTTGTTCTTCATCGCTTGTGGTCCTCTATTTATAGTGAGCTTCTTCTACTCTTGAAAAACTTCAACGGTCATTTTGAATTTCGCGTTTAGAGATAACATTGAATGCACAATATCAGTTGTGACTGATAGATTGATCATGGCCATGCTGAAATGTATTCTTGGTTATCAGGGTAGTACAAAATGGAGGCTCACTGTCCTGAGCATTTGCAGCTTGAAAACTGTTTTTCCTCCTTTATGTAACTTCCAGCCTTTTCCAGTCATAAAGGTGCTATCGTACAGATTGTTTTACATATCCCATTTTATTGTGTTGCTTTTTGTATTTCCTCGATGGTACTATGATTTTCTCACAAGGAAACAAAGCATTAAGCATATAAAACAAATGAGAAGAACAAAAATTCTCTTGAAATAAATATCAATCATTTGAATAAATATGATTCATTGTGGACCGGATTGAAAATATTTATGAAGGCTTATCATAAAGATGAGCTCATCTACTTAAAAACCGTGTCTACTTAGTTATATGTGAAACTAAGTCTATTCACTCTTTCGTTTTGCTCGTCCACTAACATGGCATATCCTCTCGTCTATTCAAGTCTTCGGACTTTCTATATCTCAGTGAGTTATTTTGATCTCCGTCTAGTGATGTGGCATTAAAGTCCGTCTACTCACTTAAAAAGATCTCATATGATGATGTGGCAAGTTAAGCTCGTCTATTCAATTTGAAACTTAGATTCCGTCTATTAGAAATATTTTAATATTTCGTCTACTTAAAAATTATCATGCCTCGTCTACTTAAGTTTCAGTCTACTCAAATAAATAAATAAATAACTTTACCAAGCTTTTGAGCACCCTGTCTACACGGGTGGATGTGGATTTCTTATTTAAAGTCCAAGCAGATTATGAAAACTTTTTCTAAGTTTCCATAACTTATAAGATTTAAGTGATCTTACAAAACTAGATAACCTTGTTAGATCTCAACTAACACTTTCCCAAGCAAATTTAATCCTTTTGTTAACATCAAAACTTAGAGATTAATTAAATCAAAATCACTTTGGTTCCAACTATCTCCCCCTTTTTGATGATGAAAAAAACTAACTAAATTTGAGTATCAAAGTCTAAGAGAGCTTACAAAGCTCCCCCTAAGACAAAGCAAACAAGCTTTAGCAGGAAAAGCATAAGACAGAAATTCAGCAGCACATGTATATATAACTTATCAAATCAGTGCAACTACTTATTAGTTAAGTATAGTATCGGAGCTTTAAAGTCTTTATCAAACTTAAACAAGTTTCAGAGCAAATAAAATATATCATATCAAACAGTATCAGAGCAATCAAAATAAATATATTATAGCAATATTTATATTAGCATTGCAAATCATGTCAAAGTGTAAACAGAAAGAGACATGCATATGCAGACAAGTATATAATTTTTAAAAACTGACTTTTCATTTAAAATTTAATTTCTCTTCATTTCTCCCCCTTTTTTGTCATCAGACAAAAAGGCAAAAGAGAGTGGACCATCATTGTCAGTAAGAAAAAAAAGATTAGGCAGGAGGAGGTGGTAGAGGTGCAGGGTTTTGAGTTTGCCTTTTCTTGAAGTATGTTAAGAACTCCAACATCTTGTTCACCACAGCTAAGGTGGGGGCCATTGATTCTTGAATTTGTTGTTGAACTTCTTCTTTGATAGTCACGGTCATCTTTTCCACTTTGTCATCAACAAGTTTTTCAAGAATTTCTTCAATGTTCTGGGGCAAAGCTGGGGGTCTTGAGCTTTCAGCAGAGTCATGAACATTCTCTTGAGCTTGAAAGGTGCTTACTGCTCTAGACTGTTGAGGTTGCTCTTGAGGGTGGATGATAGTAAGAGCCAGTGGTTGAGAAGAGTGTTTCTCAGACATGTTTTGCCTAGGAACAGACTCAGCAATTTCTTCAACCTCATCAATAGGTTGAACCACTTCCACTTGAGGAACATACTGCACTTCTTTAACTTCTATGTCCTCAATGATGATCTCTTCATCTGTGTGCTCTGATGGTGGTGATGGAGGAGGTGAGGTAGCATATTGCAGTAGTAGTTCAGGTAGTTCTTTGGGCCAATGAATAGAGTCCTCTTCAAAGACAGGACTTATGACAGGAATGCCAATGATGTCCTTATAGATGAGGAATCTACAGTAAGCAAGGCCACACTTCCCTCTGACTTTAGGAATATATTTCTTCTCTTCAATAGTCAGTCTAGAGGAGGAAGCTTCATGTGCACATTCCACCATGTGAGTCCTCTAGATGTCCACAACAACATCCTCTTGAACATCTGCTGTTGGTTGAGCCAACCAGTAGTCAATCACATTTTGATCAGTGAGATTGATTGTTGCTGAATTGATTATGCAGCTGTCAGGAAAAAGCATCTTACCAGTGTCTCTCTGCTTCTTCATATATTTGTCTTTATTCATGTCAATCATTGGTAGCCTGGGACATATCATGTAGGGTCTGAATCCTATTCTTGTTCTCTCCAGAGAATGATGCAGCCATGTTGGAGGCACAAAATTTGCATCCCTGACATATCTTGCCATTTCCAACTCCATTTTCCAAAAAACATACAAGAGTTGATCAATGAAGTCAGTAGCTCTGCCATATTCACTGGGATGAACAAAGGACTTCCATTTGGTGTTGGCATCCATGATGAATGGAACCTGTCTAAATGATCTTAATCTCTTATCAAGAACATTCTTAAGATTTTTCTTTCTTGGATACTGAGTCCAGTCAGATATGATGTGCCTTTATACACCATCAGTGAAAGGTTTAAAGGGTGGGGATTTGATGAGGTTTGGGAAGATCTTCTTAGGAGGGAATCTCTTTTGTGGTAGATGGGTGAGAAAAGGTCCAAGGGAATTGAATAACTCAAATGGAAATGGTCCAGTGGGTGTATATGGTTCAGGGTTAATTCAATATGAGTAGATGTTTTCAGGTTCATACTCATATTCTGGTAGATGATACCATCTGGTTAGAATAGGTTCAGGTTCAGTTTGGTGGGTGTGAAATAAGATTCTCCAGTCTCTCTTTACCTTGGCTAAGCTTTCAGTTTTGCCATCATAAAGAACAGAGGGATGAGTGTAGGGGAATCTAGTTTTTCTATTTTTGGGAAAGGGTGCACCATGACTAATTCCGTTATCTGGTTGATGAAACCAGGGATCATATTCAGGTAGGACGGGTGAGAATTTTGGTCTTGGTGGTGAGGTTGTTTGTGGTTGATCTGGTGAGTTTGTTTGTGGTGAAAGAAGAGGTATGGGAATATACACATCAACCATGTTTTGAATTTGATTCATAGAGGATGCATGTACACAGTCATCGACCCTATGCACAAAGCTGGAAACTAGGGCATCTACTGCTAACTTGACAAGGTCATTAGCAGGAAGGGTTACCTTAGTTCCCATGGCAGCTTTAGCTCATCTCTGAGGTTGTCTCCTCCTAGTTGGAATAGAGGCAGCAACAGCATCAGCAGAAGCAGCAATTCTCTATTTCTTCAGTACAGAGCTGATAGGAATCCTATCCTCATCATCCTCATCCTCATCCTCATCATAAGAAAGACTCAAGTTTCTTGTCCTTTTTTGTGTGGGAGCAGGATTATGAGCAATAGCAGTGGGTTCTCTGAAGACAATTCCACCAGTAGGCCTTTTAGGCATTGGCTTCCTTGCAGCAGTGGTTTTCTTCTTAACATTTCTCTTCAGCCCCAGAACATCGACATTGTTTTGTTCAACCGTTTCTTCCTTGACTTTCATCAATTCCTCAGTCTTGGCCATGGCAGCAGCAGTATAGGTGCTGAGATTCATATTTGCAATGTTCATCTTGCCAAAGTCAGCAACTGACATTGGTTTTTCAGTTAAAATTCATGCTTACACTTCAAATGACCTAGCAGCAATGAAATCATGGATTCCTTGAGCTTTGAAGATCTTGGAAAGGAGATGACAATAGAGAATTGCATACAGTTTCTTCTTGTTAATCACAACATCCTTGAATCTTCCATACAAAATTCTGGGAAGGTTGATCTTTGTCTCGGTAAAGAGATGGCAGAGGCAGAACTTGTGCAAGGCAAACAAGTTGTACTTGGACCCAGCTTTGTGAAGAACCACTTTGTTTAGATGTTGATGAAGGATGCGAATAATGTCCTTCATTTCTACAGATTTCCATGAGTGATTCCTTACTGTGTCCTCTGTCATTAAGAAGGCTTCAATGACCTTAGTACCACCTAATTCAGTCTCCCAAAACTAAGTAAAAACCATTCCTTCCTGAGCACAGAAGATGGCATCAGCAATAGTCTTCTCAGAGACTACTATCCTCTTTCCCAATACAGTAGAGGAGATGTCAATATCAGTGACTTGAAGTCTCCTCCAGAAATCCCTTATCAAATTGGGATAAATAGAGACTTTCTCAACGAAGAGTCCTCCCCACCCAGCAACATTGATATACTTGCTGATATCCAAATTGTAGTCTTATAAAACTCCGAAGTTGAAGTGATGCTCTATAGCCATATTAAGCTTGTCCACGTTGAAGGTTGAAGAAGAAGCCGTTTTTGGTGATTTGAGAGTTACGGTTTGAAAACAAAGAAATAGAGAGCTCGAGTAATCTCAGAGATGACAGGGTAGTGAAAGGTTTCCCAGAGGTAAGAGGGTTGCTTTTAAAAAGGTTTTGAATATCAAAGGTTTTTCTTTTAGAATTAAAAAAATTTGACAAGACAAGTCACTAAAGATAAAACAACGTTGGTATTTTGAAACTATAAAAAAAAAAAGTTTTGATGGGATTGATGAGAATTACTCACTCAGCAAGAGAATATATTAAATAAATATGTCTTGGAGACAACATAAATGCTTTTAATAAATATATGCATAGACGGGTCCAGGAAAAAAGTAATTAACAAATATGTGTATGGACGGGTCCAAGCAACACATGGTCATGTATGGACGCGGCATGCAGTGGACGCGACAAACAAGTGCAATAGACGTGCATATAATTATTCAATAGATGTGAAATACATTGCACGCACATAAATCAGAAACAGCATATTCAAAACTAGACTTCACAATTAATCCACACATAACATATTAAGATGCTTCCTAATATAAATGAATTCGTCCTCAGCAAGAGGTTTAGTAAAGATATCTGCCCATTGATGGTCAGTATCTACAAATTGTATATCAATCACACATTTTTGCACATAATCCCTTATAAAATAATGTTTAATCTCTATATGCTTAGCTCTTGAATGCAGTATTGGATTCTTAGATAGATTTATTGCAGCAGTATTATCACACATAAGTGGAATACTACTTACAAACATATTGTAATCCTCCAATTGATATTTGATTCATAGAAGTTGTGAGCAGCAACTTGCAGCTGAAATATACTCAGCTTCAGCAGTTGATAAGGCAATGGTACTTTGTCTTTTACTTGACCATGAAACGAGATTAGCTCCAACGAAGTGACATCCTCCACTGGTACTCTTTCTTTCAATTCTATCTCCAGCATAGTCAGCATCACAAAAACCAACTAATCTGTAATCTTCAATTTTCTTAAAGCACAAACCCAGATTAGTAGTACCTTTTAAATATCTAAATGTTCTATTAACTGTTGATAAGTGAGATTCTCTAGGATCAGATTGAAATCAAGCACATAAGCATACACTAAACATAATATCAGGTCTAGACGCAGTAAGATATAAGAGAGATCCTATCATACCTCTATATACATTTTGGTCTACCGTTTTCTCTTTATCATCTTTGTTCAGTATGGACGTGGGGTGCATACGGGTATTCATTGGCTTGCAATCACCCATCTTAAACTTCTTTAGTAATTCATTTGTATATTTAGTTTGATGGATGTACACCTCATCCACAGTTTGTTTAACTTGAAGTCCAAGGAAGAATTTGAGTTCTCCCATCATGCTTATTTCAAACTCTTTCTGCATGAGCTTAGAAAACACTTTGCATAGAGATTCATCAGTAGCACCACCAAATATAATATCATCAGCATATATTTGCACAACTAAGAAATTAGATTTTATGGATTTTCTAAACAGGGTTGTATCAACCTTTCTTCTATTAAAGCCGTTTTCCATTAGAAATGAACTTAGTCTATCATACCAAGCTCTAGGAGCTTGCTTGAGGCCGTATAAAGCTTTCTTAAGCTTATATACATGTTAAGGTTGGGTTTCACTTTCAAAGCCCGAAGGTTACATAACATATACCTCTTCATTAATAAAGCCATTTATAAAATCACTTTTAACATCCATTTGAAAAAGCATAATGCTATGATGTGCAGCAAAATAAAATAAAATCCTAATTGCTTCTAATCTAGCAACAGGTGCAAAAGTTTCAGTGTAATCTATACCTTCTTCTTGAGAGTATCCTTGTGCAACAAGTCGTACTTTATTTCTTACCACTTTACCATTTTCATCAAACTTGTTTCTGTAAACCCATTTTGTTCCAATAACTGATTTATCTTTAGGCAAGAGTACCAGAGTCCAAACATTACTTCTTTCAAACTGATTCAGTTCTTCTTGCATTGCCAGAATCCAGTCATCGTCCAGCAGAGCCTTGTCTACTGTCTTTGGTTCCAACTCAGACAAGTACAGAATCATCTTGCTCTCTGAAGGTTGATATGGTTCATAGCCTATCATTGGGATTTCCAATGATCTGATCTTGTGGATGATAATTCTTGAAGTACCAAGATCTTTGAACATTTTCTTGTTGAGAAATGGATGTTTCTGGTTCTGGTTGTTGATGAGGGTCATCTACTTGATCATCAGCTTTAATCTGTGTTGTATCTCCTGAGATATTTAGATCAAGATCTGCAAAAGCTTCATCTAGCTTTGATAATTTCTTATCAGGCTGCTTGTCATCAAACTTGACATGAATACATTCTTCTACAATTAAAGTTCTAGAACTATAAACTCTAAAACCTTTTGAAGTTTCAGAATATCCTAACAGAACTCCATTATCTACTTTTGCATCAAATGTACTAAGTTGATCTTTTGTATTCAGTATATAGTATTTACAACCAAAAGGATGAAAATATGAAATGTTAGGTTTTCGTCCTTTCCACAATTCATAAGGAGTCTTGTTCAGGATAGGTCTAATGTATATTATGTTCTGAATGTAGCAGGCAGTGTTAACAGCTTCAGCCCAGAAGTGTCTAGGGACAGAGTGATCATTGAGCATAGTCCTAGCCATCTCTTGAAGAGATATGTTCTTTCTCTCTACCACACCATTTTGCTGTGGTGTTCTTGGTATCGAGAAGTTGTGAAGAATACCACTTTCTTCATAGAACTTATGAAATAGCTCATTCTCAAACTCTCCCCCATGGTCACTTATGATAGAAGTTATACACATGCCTTTTTCATTATGTACATGTTTGCAGAATATAGAAAAGACCTTGAAGGACTCACCCTTGTGAGTTAAGAACATAACCCATGTCTATCTTGTGTAGTCGTCTACAATAACAAGTCCATATTTCTTACCACTGACAGAAGCAGTCCTTGTTGGACCAAAAAGATCAAGGATAGCAACTCTAGTGGTCTATTGGTACTAACAACAGTTTTAGATTCAAAAGAACCCTTGACTTGTTTTCCCTTTTGACATGCATCACAGAGAGCACCAGATTTGTACTTGAGGTTTGGTAGCCCTCTTACGAGGTTATGCTTATTTAGCTTTGAAATTAATTTCAAGCTTGCATGACCTAGCCTTTTGTGCCAAATCCATCGCTAATCTTCAATGGACACTAGACACGAGACACTCTGATTTGAGAGGTCCTCCAAGTCAATCTTATACAAATTGTTTTGCCTCTTAGCAATGAATAGAAGTGATCCATCATTTTTCTTGACATTACACATGTTCTTATCAAAAGAAACAACCTATCCACTATCACATAATTGACTTATACTTAGCAGATTATGTTTAAGACCATTAACCAAGAGAACATTGTCAATGGAGGAAAAATGTTGTTTACCAATTTTACCTATACCAGTGATCTTCCCTTTCTAGTTTCCTCCAAAAGTGACCCAGCTACCATCTTTGGCTCTAAGGTCTTGGAACATACACCTTTCTCCTGTCATGTGTCGTGAGCACCCACTGTCCAAGTACCAAGATGTTTGTTTCTTTCCTATTGTTAAGCAAATCTGCAACAGGTATTATCTTATCTTTAGGTACCCAAACTGACTTGGGTCCTTTCTTGTTAGTAGTCATTGAACAAGAATGCTTTCTATGCTTATTATGTATGCATCTAGATGTAGTATGCCCATTATTTCCACACACTTTACAAATGGTGTTGGATGGGCCAGACTTGGTTTTAGAATGTTTAGCTTGAGCTTTTGAAGCTCTATGTTGTGTATGTGGTGTTGACTTTTGGTGATATGCTTCTTGCTTCTATTTGTCATAACCAATGCCAGATTTATCATATGGTGACCTAGAGTACCTTAAAATGAGACTAAGTTGATCTGAGCCACCTACAAGCTTTGACAGAGAGTATGTCAGATATGTTACATCTTGTTTCAGTTTTGCAACTTCACAAGAAACATCAGGCTCACTGATCAGCCTCTGGCTCATCTAGTTTTATAGCTAGTATGACCAGGGTTTTGTGCTAATTATATCTCATTTTCACCCAAATTAGATTAGATTGTCCTCAAGCAAGGTTTTGAGTCTCTAAAGTAGTTTTAGGTTAATTTAGCCAGTTTTGAGTCAAATAAAGCACGTATGGCTATTTTGTTGTTTTCAGGTTAAGTTAGAAGTCAAGAGAATAAAGAATCAGGGAAATTTCAAGTCTGGAGGAGTTCGCCTCGCGAGAGTCTTCTCGCCTCGCGAACCTGAAAGCCAGCTGAACAGTAAAAATGTCATCCTCTCTGGTTCGCCCCGCGAACAATACCTCGCCTCGCGACCCTGAAGGCTGACTGTTCCAGAGAAATGTAACCCGTTCTGTGTCGCCTCGCGGATCCCTGTCTCGCCTCGCGAGACTGAAGACCATAAGCCATGTCTCTTCCATTCCTCGCCACGCGAGCAGTACTTCGCCCCGCGAGAAGACCAAACGTTGCAGACTGTTCATGATATTCGCCTCGCGAGCGAGTGTTCACCTCGCGAGTGGGCTTAGTTTCTGAATAGTATAAAAGGATGTTCTGGGCAGATTGAAAGAACTTTTGCTTCTCCATTGTTTTTACATTTTTCTGTGTGTTTCGTTTTTCTATGGAGAACTTATTTTCTAGATTAATCTACTGTAATTGTTTTCCACTACACTTGAGGTTCTTGTAATTCCTGTTTTGTATGATTTTCCCTTTTCAATGCCATGCTATATATTTCTGTTTGCTTAATTCAGGAGTATATTGTGTTGTGTTGATTTATTTTCGGTGATGTTATGTTCCTATAATTAATCGCGTTTGCTTAATTCGCGTGTGTACAATTCGTGTTCGCTTAGTTCACGAAGGGCTTAACCCCGTTTGCTTAATTCGGGAATAGGAACATATATCTGTAGTAGTGATTTCGCTTGTAAATTGTTGCTACAACCGGGAGGGGATTAGAATCTGCTTAGGGCTTGGAATTACATGAACCGACGATAGTTGGGAATTCGAGAACAGTAGATTAATCGTCTTTAGCTATTTGATAACCTTTTCAACTTGCTCTGTTTTATTGTTCTGTTTCTGCATTGTTTTCCATTTGCAATTCAAACCAAATCCCCCCCAAAAACTGATTTTTGTCGTAAATAACAAGTCAAGAGTCCTTGTGAGACGACATCCGAGTTGTCGCCCTAACTACATTTTTTTTAAATCGCTCGTTCTTTTTGGCGCGTGCGCGACAGCGCGACCAAAAATTGACGCCGTTGCCGGGGACTCTTGTTTGTTATTTTTTTCGCATTTTTTTCCTTTCTTTTATTTTCTGTTTTTGTTTTGAATTGGTCTGGCAACTAGGTCTACTTGCCCTGAATTGTGTGATTTTGATCCTGAAATTGAAAGAACACTGCACACACGCCGTAGAGAATTTCGGGCTAGCACTAGTAGTGATTCTAATTCTAAAACTGTTTTTGAAAACATGGGTGACCAAAGGACATTAAGACAGCTTGTTTCCCCTGATGTAAATTATAATGGCTTGTGTATTGCATATCCTGGTGCTGATACTCCTTTTGAATTAAAATATGGGTTCATTCACTTGTTGCCAAAGTTTAGTGGTCTTGCAGGTGAGGATCCACACAAGCATTTGAAGGAATTCCAGGTCGTCTGCTCCACAACCTTGAGATCAGAGGGAGTAACTGAGGATAGCATCAAGCTGAAAGCTTTCCCGTTCTCACTGCAGGGAGCTGCAAAGGATTGGCTGTTATATCTTGAGCCAAACTCTATTACCACCTGGAACGATTCGAAGAAGCTCTTCTTAGAGAGATATTTTCCTGCCTCCAGAGTTGCGTCAATCAGGAAGGAAATATGTGGCATCAGGCAAGGAAATGAGTCATTGGCTGAATATTGGGAGAGATTCAAGCATTTGGTATCCAGTTGCCCCCAGCATCAGATTTCCGAGTAACTTCTTATCCAGTATTTTTATGAAGGGTTACTGCCGATGGATAGAAATATTGTGGATGCTGCTAGTGGGGGATCGCTTGTTGATAAGACCCCAGCTGCTGCCAAGCAACTAATTGAAAATATGTCACTGAACTACCAACAGTTTACATCCAGGAGAAATTCTGTTGAGACAAGAGGTGTGCATGAGGTCCATAGTTCTTCTTCCAACCAGGCCGTTGATGATAGAATTGATAGGCTCACTTCTTTGGTGGAGAAATTGGAAATGGATAGAGTTCAGCCTGCAAGGTTGTGTGGCATATGCAACTCTCCTGAGCACCCGTATGATGCATGCCCCATTCCGAAGGAAGAGTTCGTCACTGATTTGTCTCAGGCTTATGCAGTCCATCCTTACAATCAAGGTAACAGTCAGAACCGGTACAACACTCCAGACCTCTCCACAAATAGGTACCATCCCAACTGGAGGAATCATCCTAACCTTCAATATGGGAACTCATCCCAACAACAACCGATGGCAGCACCTCAGAATCCTCCTCAAGTGACCACTTCTACACCTTCTGGACCTTCACTAGAGGACATGTTCAAGCGAATGACTGAACAAAATCTACAGTTGCAGCAGCAAATTGGACAGTTCCAGGCACAGTTCCAGTCCTCACAGGCACAGTATCAGCAGCGAACCGATGCTAGCATTCAGGCTTTGCAGACACAAGTTGGACAGCTTGCCACTTCCATAAATAACATACAGCAAGCTCAATGGACAACCCAGCTACCTGCACAGACAGTGATGAATCCCAATGCCTCCAATCCTAATGTGAGTGCCATTTCTCTGAGATCTGGAAGAGTTGTTGAGGCATCCTCTGGAAAAGATGAAGAAACTGTTGAGGTAACTCCTGAGCCTTCAGTTGATGTTGAAGCTGAGAAGGTATACATCCCACCAATCCCCTTCCCACACAGAGTTCGGAAAAATAAGAAGATTGGTGGGGAAGACAAGGAGAGGGAGATTTTAGATGTGTTCAGAAAGGTAGCTGTGAATATTCCCCTTCTAGATGTGGTCAAGCAGGTGCCTAAGTATGCCAAATTTCTGAAGGATCTCTGCACCAACAAGAGGAAGTTGAAGAGTAATGAGAGAGTAAATTTGGGAAGAAATGTTTCAGCTCTTATCCAGTCTAAGCCTGCACCAGATAGAGTTACTGTTTCAGCACCCACTCAGGCCCTACCACAGAAGTGCAAGGATCCGGGCACTTTTACTATTCCATGCACTATTGGGGACAGGAAATTTGAAAATTGCATGCTGGATTTGGGAGCCTCCATAAATGTCATGCCTACCTCTATTTTCAATAACCTTGATCTTGGGCCCTTGCAGTATACAGGTCTCACCATCCAGTTGGCCAACAGGACCAGCGCCCGCCCCATGGGAATGGTAGAAGATGTGCTGGTACAAGTTGATGATTTGATCTTCCCTGCTGACTTCTACATCCTGGACATGTCAGGAGAGACACATTCCAGTAGATCACCAATAATCTTGGGCAGACCATTCATGAAGACATCCAAGACTAAGATTGATGTTAATGATGGGACTATGTCTATGGAGTTTGGTGATATTGTGGCAAAGTTCAACATCTTTGATGCTATGAAACATCCATTGGAGGAGCACTCTGTTTTCCAGTTAGAGTTGCTTTCTGAGATTATTGAGGACACCCATGAGGACTTTGTCTTTGATTTTCCATTCATTTCTGGTTTTGATGATTTATATTCATGTATCTTGACTGTCTCGACACTAACCCGTGTGCTGTTTGTGCTGAGTTTCTTGATTCAACTTTGCAGGGTGATAGTGATAGTGAGAGTGAAGCTGTCTGTTTAGCAGAAGTCCTTGACATCATGGCTACTCCAAATATACCATCCATTGAGCAGCCACCATCCTTAGAGCTCAAGCCACTTCCTGGGAACCTGAAGTATGCCTACTTGGAGACAAATGAAAAACTTCCAGTCATTATTTCCTCCAGCCTTGACTCTGACCAGGAAGCAAAACTACTGGAGGTTCTGAAGAAGCACGAGAAGGCTATTGGGTGGACCTTGGCTGACATTCCAAGAATTAGCCCCTCCAGATGTATGCATAGAATTCTATTAGAGGATGGGGCTAAACAAGTAAGGCAGGCCCAAAGGCGGCTAAACCCATTGATTCTGGATGTGGTGAAGAAAGAAGTGACTAAACTTCTGCAAGCAGGTATTATATACCCCATCTCTGATAGTACTTGGGTAAGTCCAGTGCAAGTTGTACCCAAGAAGTCCGGCCTCACTGTGGTCAGAAATGATAATAATGAGCTTGTACCCACTAGAATCCAGAATAGCTGGCGAGTTTGTATAGATTATAGGAAGTTGAACCAGGCCACCAGAAAGGATCATTTTCCTTTGCCGTTCATAGATCAGATGCTGGAACGGCTGGCTGGTAAATCTCATTACTGTTTTCTTGATGGCTTTTCCGGGTACTTCCAGATCCATATTGCCCCTGAGGATCAGGAAAAGACCACTTTCACGTGCCCCTTCGGCACGTTTGCCTATAGGAGGATGCCATTTGGCCTTTGTAATGCTCCTGGCACCTTCCAAAGATGCATGCTTAGCATTTTTACTGAATTTATTGAAAATTGCATGGAGGTGTTCATGGATGACTTCACTGTATATGGCTCCTCATTTGATGCATGCTTGCATAGTCTGAGTTTAGTTCTAGAAAGATGCATTGAGACTGATCTGATTTTGAACTATGAAAAATGTCACTTTATGGTAGAACAGGGGATTGTTTTGGGTCATGTTATTTCTAAAGAGGGTATTTCAGTAGATCCTGCAAAATTTGATGTGATTTCTTCATTGCGTTATCCATCTTGCGTACGCGAGATCCGTTCTTTTCTTGGCCATGCAGGTTTCTACAGGCGCTTCATTAAGGACTTCAGCAAGATAGCTCTGCCAATGTCAAACCTGCTGAAGAATGATTCATGTTCCATTTTGATGAAAATTGCAAGGAGGCATTTGACTACCTGAAAAGAGTATTGACCTCTATCCCATCATCCAGCCCCCTGACTGGACCCTCCCTTTTGAACTCATGTGTGATGCTTCTAATTTTGCTGTGGGGGCAGTTCTGGCACAAAGGGTGGGCAAGGCTGCCCATGTCATTCATTATGCTTCTAGGACATTAGATGCTGCACAATCAAATTACACCACCACTGAAAAAGAACTGCTAGCTGTTGTGTTTGCACTTGATAAATTTAGGTCATATTTGCTAGGTTCAAAAGTTATTGTTTTCACTGACCATGCAGCTCTGAAGTACCTGTTAAAGAAACCAGAAGCTAAGCCAAGATTGATCCGGTGGATGCTTTTGCTCCAAGAATTCAATGTGGAGATAAAAGACAGGAGTTGAGCTGAAAATTTGGTAGCCGATCACTTGAGCTGAATAACAAGGGATGAGGATCCTTCTCCCATCCAAGATGATTTTCCTGATGAGCAACTTCTACATCTGTATGGGGTAACACCTTGGTTTGCTGACATTGTTAACTTTATTGTTGCTGGTGTTGTTCCTGCGGGTACAAGTAGATCCAAGTTCCACAAGCTCAAGAGTGATTGAAAGTACTATGTGTGGGATGATCCGTACCTTTGGAAGTTTTGCAGTGATCAGGTGATTCAGAGGTGTGTCCCCGATTATGAGACAGAGTCCATCCTAAACTTTTCTCATGCCTCTCAAGTTGGAGGACATTTTGGACCACAGAGGACGGCAAGAAAAGTCCTGGATTCTGGGTTCTACTGGCCCACAATTTTTAGAGATGCCTATGCGGTCTACAGGGATTGTAAGGAATGTCAAACAACAGGCCCTGCCATCACTCGTAGGAGTGAGATGCCTCAACAGCCCATGCTTTTTTGTGAGGTTTTTGATGTGTGGGGAATCGACTTTATGGGTCCTTTCCCTGCTTCTTTTGGGTTTTTGTACATTCTTTTGGTTGTCGACTATGTTTCAAAGTGGGTGGAAGCAATCCCCACTAGGACTAACGATGCTAAAGTTGTTTCAAAATTTGTTAGGTCCAACATTTTTTGCAGGTTTGGCATACATCGGGCTATTATCAGTGACCAGGGCACTCACTTCTGCAACCGCACCATGGAAGCCTTACTCATGAAATATGGAGTTGTGCATAGAGTTTCCACTGCTTATCATCCCCAGACCAATGGCCAGGCTGAGATATCAAACAGGGAGATCAAGCAGATTTTAGAGAAAATGGTGCAGCCGAATAGGAAGGACTGGAGCCGCCGTCTGGAAGACGCACTGTAGGCTCAGAGGACCGCTTACAAGACGCCAATAGGAATGTCCCCCTTTAGGCTTGTATTTGGTAAGGCATGTCACCTCCCTGTGGAAGTTGAGCACCGTGCATATTGGGCAGTTAAGTGTTGTAACTTGGAAATGAAGAAAGCTGGTATTGAAAGGAAACTACAGTTGCAGCAACTTGAGGAGCTTAGGCTAGAAGCCTATGAAAGCTCCAGGATTTGTAAAGAGAAAACAAAACATTTTCATGATAGGATGATTGCTAGAAAAGAATTTTCTGTGGGCCAGCAAGTCTTACTGTTTAACTCCCGCCTGAAATTGATGGCTGGGAAACTTAGGTCCAAATGGGATGGCCCCTTTGTTGTTACTAACATTTTTCCTTATGGTGCAGTAGAGATTAAAAGTGCAGGTACCAACAAGTCCTTCAAGGTTAACGGGCAGGGGCTGAAGCCATTCCATGGTATGGATGTTGGTGTTCCTGTGGATGCTAATGTTGAGGAGCTCTCCTTGGAAGCTCCCACCTACACTGACACTTGATCAGGGAGCACCCTTTCCTTTCCCTCACTCTGATTTTATAGTCATGTTGTTTCATTGGGGACAATGCATGTTTTAAGTGTGGGGGAGGGAACTAGTTGTAGTTTTGTTTTGCCTTGTCTTTCTTTTAGCTCTTGAATAAATTGTGTTAAGTCTTATGTTGGCAAGTTTGATGGATTTTAATTGAATTTGCACAGATTGATTGCATGATTGATGTGATGATTCCCCCTAGGCTGAAAAAAATTTTGTTTTTGAAAAGTGATCCCCATGTGATTGAAAACTGAACCTTGAGATTTTGTTGTGATGGCATGATTTATGATAAGTTTGGGGTGAAGGGAAGCACACACTAAGGATAGAATCTCGGTCAAACAATTTGCATGAATATCCAGGTGAGGTTTTGAGCCTCCAACATGTTTTTGATTGTGAGAATCATTTTTAAGTTGCACTTTCCCGAATTTGCTTGAATCTCTTTTTGGTTTGCATGTTTATGTGTTTGCTTCAGATGATTTAGGCATTTTCTTTGTAAATAACCACTTAGCCTAAAATAACCAATTCCTAATGCATGTTCCTTAGTTAGCCCCATTGAGCCTGATTAGCCTGTTAATTCTTGATAACCTGATGTTACAAGCCTAATATCTGGAAAAACCATGTCAACCCGATCTTAGGATTAGGAGAGCATGGAAGCTTAACAAAGAGAAGGTTTGTAAGAAACTAAGTTTGGGGTGGCTAAAAGGTGTGATGTGTTGTTTGGGATTGAGAAAAAAAAAATATAATAAAAAGGTTGGAGCCAAAGGCAAGAAAAAAAAAGTACAAAAATTTCAAAAAGGCTATTTGAATAAAAAGGCTTTAGTCACCCAAGGCAAGTGAAAAATGAAAAAAGGAACTTGAGTTTAAATTCAAAGTGTAAAAAGCTCATGCTCTCTTAGTTCCTAGGGTCTTCAGCCTAGTTCCTTTGTATATCCTACCCTTAGCCAGGCCCCATTACAACCCATAAAAGACCTTTTGATGTTGCATGCATGTTTTCTGTGGGAACCATTTGGAGATGAAAATCAAATTCACGGGAAGTGCTCTTAAAAGTGAAACTGAGTGAAATGTTGATAACCTAGACAAACTGAGCGATTGAGTGAAACACTAAACTCCCTTGTGAGGAAGGCAGTTGTTTGAATTTGGTGATCTCCCTCTTGTGTGTAACTTGGATCCCTTGCTTAGATTAATGATTGCTTGAATGATAAAATTCTCAATTGTTCAAAGTAGATGAATGTGGGGATTATATTGTTGAAAGGGGGGAAACATTAAGGAAAAAAATTTGTTAGTTGGAATTGCTTGAAATCTGTGCAAAGTTGATTGAAACCCTTAAAGCTTGCCATGTCTTGAGTCTTTTTTTAAGTTTTTGAGTTTTAGTTTGCTTGGGGACAAGCAAAGTTTAAGTTTGGGGTATTTTGATAAGCCTCTGGTTCATCTAGTTTTATAGCTAGTATGACCAGGGTTTTGTGCTAATTATATCTCATTTTCACCCAAATTAGATTAGATTGTCCTCAAGCAAGGTTTTGAGTCTCTAAAGTAGTTTTAGGTTAATTTAGCCAGTTTTGAGTCAAATAAAGCACTTATGGCTATTTTGTTGTTTTCGGGTTAAGTTAGAAGTCAAGAGAATAAAGAATCAGGGAAATTTCAAGTCTGGAGGAGTTCACCTCGCGAGAGTCTTCTCGCCTCGTGAACCTGAAAGCCAGCTGAACAGTAAAAATGTCATCCTCTCTGGTTCGCCCCGCGAACAATACCTCGCCTCGCGACCTTGAAGGCTGACTGTTCCAGAGAAATGCAACCCGTTCTGTGTCGCCTCGCGGATCCATGTCTCGCCTTGCGAGACTGAAGACCAGAAGCCATGTCTCTTCCATTCCTCGCCACGCGAGCAGTACTTCGCCCCGCGAGAAGACCAAACGTTGCAGACTGTTCATGATATTCGCCTCGCGAGCGAGTGTTCGCCTCGCGAGTGGGCTTAGTTTCTGAATAGTATAAAAGGCTGTTCTGGGCAGATTGAAAGAACTTTTGCTTCTCCATTGTTTTTACATTTTTCTGTGAGTTTCGTTTTTCTATGGAGAACTGATTTTCTAGATTAATCTACTGTAATTGTTTTCCACTACACTTGAGGTTCTTGTAATTCCTGTTTTGTATGCTTTTCCCTTTTCAATGCCATGCTATATATTTCTGTTTGCTTAATTCAGGAGTATATTGTGTTGTGTTGATTTATTTTCGGTGATGTTATGTTCTTATAATTAATCGCGTTTGCTTAATTCGCATGTGTACAATTCGTGTTCGCTTAGTTCACGAAGGGCTTAACCCCGTTTGCTTAATTCGGGAATGGGAACATATATCTGTAGTAGTGATTTCGCTTGTAAATTGTTGCTACAACCGGGAGGGGATTAGAATCTGCTTAGGGCTTGGAATTACATGAACCGATGATAGTGGGGAATTCGAGAACAGTAGATTAATCGTCGTTAGCTATTTGATAACCTTTTCAACTTGCTCTGTTTTATTGTTCTGTTTCTGCATTGTTTTCCATTTGCAATTCAAACCAAATCCCCCCCCCCCCCCCCCCCAACAAAAAAACTGATTTTTGTGGTAAATAACAAGTCAAGAGTCCTTGTGAGACGACATCCGAGTTGTCGCCCTAACTACATTTTTTTAAAATTGCTCGTTCTTTTTGGCACGTGCGCGACAGCGCGACAACTCACACTCTATTTTGTCAGCTAGACTAACAATCACTAATTTTAGTATGTCATTTTCATCTTTAAGGTTTTGTTTCTCAATGCAAACCCTATCATATTCTCTAAACAATTTAGATTTTTTTTGAGACTCCTATACTCTCGAGACATTATGGACGACTCATGCAACAATTCATCAAAAGAATTTTGAAGAGTGGACGGGTCAGAGTCCATTAACTCAGCATCAGTGAATTCACTTTTTGATATAGTGTCCGCCATCACTACAAGAAAAGGGTGGATTACCGACGGACATCAATTTCGTCGGTAGTGAGAAGATTTCCGATGGACTAAGCCGTCGGTAAGCATGAATACCAAAAGATTCTAAATTTACCGACGGAAAGTCCATCGGTAATGGTACCGTGGACTTTTCCGTCGGTATTCAACGCGAGAATGCTAATTTTTTGGCGCCAGAGTGTACCGACCAAATAAGCCGTCGGTAATTACCGACGGAATAATCATTGGAAATAAATTACAATAGTACCAACGAACATTTCCGTCGTAAATTCGAATTTTGGATTTATCGACGGATAAGGCCGTCGGTAATTTGAAAAGGCCGTCGGCAAATTCACATTATACAGCAGTGTCGTCCCCTTCCCCCCTCACTTTTCGTTTCCCTCTCCCTCTCTATTCTCTCTGCCTTCTCTCTTCCCCTCTGCATCGCGTCTCCGGCGAGTCTCCGAGCCTCCACCGTACCTCCTCGTTCCCCCCTCTGCCTCTGACAGTGACCCACCTTCCATTTTCTCCTCCACCGCGTCAGAAACCCTCCCCTACCCTTCTTCTCTGCCTCCTTCCATATCGCCTCCGTCCGGTCACCGCGCGCCTCCACCAAGTATGTTGAGTTGCTAAATTGTTGAGTTCAATGGTTTTTCCCTTCCCATTGTTGAGTTACTGAATTTTGATTTCCCTATTTGGCTTTTCAGGCCACCACCACAGCAACCACCACTGTTAGGAGGAGCCACCACTGTAAGGTATTTTTTGACTGATTGAGCAATATTTTATTTTTATGAAAATGTCAATTTTTATTTAGGAAACTGTTTTTGAACTTTTCTGATTTAGGAATATTTATGTTTTGAATTTTTTGATTTGTTTGTCTTGAGTTTGGGTTGCTGTTGGAATTAAATATTTTATGATTGTTTTAGTGGGTTATTATCCTTATACATTATTGATGCAATTTAATTTCAAGAATAAAATTATGTAGTTAAAATAATGAATTAATTAGCTATTTAATTAATTAAGGAGTAAGTAAGCGCACTCTAAGTATGTGAGTAAGTGATAAAGGAATTTCATCGATCCCTAATACCTGTAGCTCGGCGATATCATTGGTGAAACAATTCCTCGTGGTTATGGTGAAATGTGATAGGAAGCGATGTCTAAGTAAGTATCGGTGTGCGGAAGAGTGAAAAAATTGCGTGGTACGTATAACGAATTTAGAAAAAATTATCATAGTAAAGTAATAAATATATTTAAATCAATTTGAATAAGTAAATACAAATTTACTTACTAATACTTTGACATAACAAATAATATATATCAAATTTTTCATCCCATATACCTAGGACAATGTAATAGTGGTTCCGACACAAGCTTGTGATGATTCAGAATTAATGGTTGAAAAGGAAAATAAATACTAATTAAATAATTAAATAAATTATTTGATACTTAAAATTAAATAATACTATGATCAAATAAAATATAAGTCTCACAAGTGTCAATTTGTAGTTGGCACTTATATAGTAGGTGTGGGAGCAGTGATAAAGTGGTCAATGTGGTTTTGGGGAGGGATATAGGGTTTTGAGTGATAAGGGGATCATGGGTTCAACTCCACCCACTAACATAACACACTAATTACTAACATTTGCCTATAATAAAAAAAAAACTTATATAATAGGTGTTAAGTCTCACAAGACATAAAGACAATATAATTAAATGGGAAGATTAAATAAATATTATTTAAGTAATTAATTAAGTCAACACTTATAACATGTGTTAAAAATCATAATACAAAAAAAAAGTTAATTTTCAATGAATTTTTAAAACAGATTGTGTAAAATAGTTTAATATCTTATTCAAATTAATTTTATATAATAATGAAAAATTAATAAAAAAATTAATAATAAAATTAGATATATGCAAATAACTAAATACTTGCATAACATTTAATATAAAATGAAATAAATAATAAATAAAGATTTAATAGAGATTTATTTTTTAGACGAATATTGTGTGTATGATAGTTGCTTATGTGTTTCAATTGTTTACCAACAATGTCAAACTTTATAATTAAGATCTCTCCGTTACTTATAGTATTATTTTATTTTAGAGTATAATTAAAACGTACTTGAGAATGATGGTTGCTTAATTGTGTGTTTGATTCTTTTTTTTCTTTCTAATAATGTCAATGTTTATGTAAAATATCCCTATTACTTAAAGTATTATTTTCTTAGAGTATAATTAATACGTAATTGAAAAAAACCGTAGTTTCCCGTTCAAGGTTCAATATTATTGAGCATGTGTACTCGTGGTCATGGTATCGCTCATTTTATTGAATCTTGAATTGTCCAATTAGGACAGTTTAGGAAGAAACTTTTTCTCCACTGATATACTAGTTACTCGATGATTCTCATTTGTGAAATAGTTGATTAAATTTCGGCTCAAAGCATTTCCTTATGTTCTTCGGGTCCATACTTGATTATGGTAGCTTACCGCGGTCAAGTCGTGTACTTGGAGATCGATGGGAGATGCTGCCAAATTTTGTCAACTATAAGACATGAGAAGTGATGAGTAACTAGTATAATACAGTGATGAAAAAGTTTTTCCTCGAATGGGATAGGGCCACACCTTTTAAGGAAAGGGAGCGATTCGGGGTCATAGTATCATGTTTAAAAATACTTCAATTTATCTGAAAATGCAGAAGGATGGAATATTATCCCTCGAACCGTAGTTGGGTGTATGATAGGAACGAGTCTGGGAGACGACTTATGAAATAATCATTTGTAGCTGGAGTTGAGGAGTTTATATCCAAAGCAAAGAAACATTGTGATTATACCGAAGAGGGGAGGATTAGATGTTCGTGGACAAAGTGGAATTGTATGGTGGTTTTGAGTGATGATGACGTGAAGTTACACCTATACCGATGTGGGTTCATGCCTAATTATTGGATATGGAATGATCATGGGGAGGAGTTGCCGGATATTGATTTGAATGAAGTCGGTGGTGACGATCTTGAAATGGGTGCATCAGGCAGTGGCTACCACGATGAAAATTTCGAACAACTCCAGTCAATGCATATGATGGTCGATGATTGTCTTGGGCAACATGTGAATTTTGAGGCGGATGAGTCTGATGACATGGAAGATCCTCCTAATGAATCGGTGCAGAGATTCTACAATCTATTGTTAGAGACAAATAAGCGATTGTTTGAAGGGGTGTCAGATTCAAAATTATCAATTTGTGTTAGGCTTCTAGCTTGCAAGTCCAGTTGGAATGTCCCAGAGCAGTGTTTGGAGTTCTTTTGTAAAATGCTTCAAGATGTGACACCCTTCAAAGAGTTGTTGCCAAAAAGTTATTATGATGCGAAGCGGTTGGTGTCGAAACTAGGCTTGGGGGCTAAGAGGATTGATTGTTGTCCAAATGGGTGCATGCTATATTATGGTAGTCAGTCTGGCACAAATGACAGTGCGTTGGAAGAATGTAAATTTGTCAGACACCCAGGTACAACATCCAAAGTAGTGACCATAGTAAGAGGAAACCAGTTCCTGTGATGGCAATGTTCTATCTGCCAATAATTCCAAGGTTGCAGAGACTGTTTGCATCAACGCAAATTGCGGGACAAATGATTTGGCATAATGAAAATATAAGAAATCCGAGTGTCATACGCCACCCTTCTGATGGTGAAGCTCGGAAGCACTTCGATCAGGTTCATCCTGATTTTGCAGCAGATCGTCGCAATGTGAGACTTAGGTTGTGTTCAGATGGTTTTACCCCGTACATTCAAGCGTCAGCCTCGTCATATTCATGTTGGCCAGTGATTGTTACACCGTACAATCCTCCTCCCGATATGTGCATGTCAAATCCATATATGTTTCTGACTTGTCTCATATCGGGACCATCTAATCCGAAGGCTGGAATAGATGTATATTTGCAGCCTCTGATCAATGATCTGAAGAAGTTGTGGGATGGTGTGTTGACTTATGACGTTTCAAAGAAGCGAAACTTTATGATGAGGGGATCCCTGATGTGGACTATCAATGATTTTCCTACACATGGCATGCTCTCTGGTTGGGGGACCCACGGTAAATTGGCGTGCTCGTATTGCATGGAACATGGAAAGGCTTTTACCCTTAGATATGGTGGCAAAAGTTCCAGGTTTGATTCTCATCGTCGGTTCTTAGATCCCGACCATCCTTTCCGAAGAAACATTCGAGCATTCAAAAAGAATCAGACAAAAAAGGAAGGTTCACCGTCTTTGTTGACTCCTGAACAAATATGGGGTAGGGTTAGAGATCTTCCTAAAGTCACTGAAGCAGGTGTGTCAAAATTAACCGGGTATGGAGAATGGCATAACTGGGCAAAACAATGTATATTTTTGGGAACTACCGTACTGGAAGGATAATCTGTTAAGACATAGCCTTGATGTGATGCATATTGAGAAGAATTTCTTTGACAACATTTTTAACACGGTTATGAATGTGTCTGGCAAGACGAAGGACAATGAGAAGGCAAGGATGGACATAGCTATGTACTGTAGACGAAAGGAGTTGGAGCTGAAGCCGCAGCCTAATGGAAAAATGGTCAAACCAAAAGCTTGTTACACTCTAACCGCCGATGAAGTGAAGTCAATTTGTCGGTGGTTACTAGACCTTAGGACCCCTGATGGTTATTCCTCTAATTTGGCACGATGTGTTGATGTAAGAACAGGGAGGCTTCGTGGGATGAAAAGTCATGATTGTCATGTATTCATGGAGTGTTTGCTTCCTATTGCTTTCGGCTCGCTGCCCCAACATGTTTCGAACCCGCTTACAGAAATCAGTCATTTTTTTAAAAGATATATGCTCTGTACTTTAAGAGTGGATGGTCTGACGAAGATGGAAGAAAACATTGCAATAATTCTGTGCAAAATGGAGAGGGTTTTTCCCCCAGGATTTTTTGGCTCAATGGAACATCTCCCTGTCCATCTTGCATATGAAGCGAGGCTTGGTGGACCAATACAATATAGGTGGATGTATCCGTTTGAAAGGTAATTTTATTATATTTTGACATTTAAATAATTAGTGACCATTGAATAATGCCTTGTCAATGATGTTTTTATTACTTAGATTCGTGGGCGACTCTAAATGATTAGTTAAAAACAAGGCTAGGGTGGAACGATCATTTTATGCGTCTTACTTACACCGTGAGACAACCTATTTTTGTTCCCACTATTTCAACAACTTTATGTTGGCACCAAGACATGTTAGGAACGAGGTAGAAGCTGATAATGCAGGGTATCCTTATATGATATCCGTATTTAACCTTCCTGGCCGTCATGCTGGCAAGGAGCTTACTTACTGGTTAATTGATGAGGAGTATGCATCGGTCCATGTTCATGTCTTGATAAATTGCACAGAGGTGAAACCATACCATGAGTAAGTCTTAAAGACCTATTTTTGAAATAATGTATCACAAGTTATTATAATTTCTCATTTAACACATAGTGCACATTTTATTTGTCAGTGTGTTCCTTCAAATTAATCAATTAAGTGAACAAGATGGTTCTGCTCGTACACATGCAAATTTTCCTGAATGGTTCAAGCAACAAGCAAGTGTATCCCAAGTATGGAACTGTGGATATTCGCTGGATTGAAGATATCAATAGTTTGATCCGTTTATAATTACTCAGAATGAAAAACAAGTTTATTATGTCCCTTATCCAGCAATGAGAACAGACAAACGAGGTTGGTGTGTTGCAGTCACTACCAAGCCTAGGGGTCACATAGAAATCGATGATGCAGATAACGAGACGCCATTCCAGGTGGATGAATCGTCACATGCCAATGAAGTAATTGAGGTCGAGCGTATTACTAGCATGTTGGGATCTGCAAATGAAAGGGAAGAAGTGGTCATTGGTAATCAGGCATCCATGCATGCATCATCAGAGGAAGAAATCTAAAGTGATGACTCAATGCAAGAAGAAGAAGAGTCGGACTTACAATCAGCTGATGATACCGAGTCTAAATAGGAAGTTTACTATTATGTTATTTTTATTGTATTTAAATATTTTCTTATGCAATTAAATGTAAGACTTGACAACTATTGTTCTATAAAAATAGTTTCTTAGATTAGACTGTTAAATATCGATTACTTATTGTTTTTACACTGATTTGTAATTGTGCTATAAAAATAGATATGTCAGAATCAGAAGGACAGCCGTCCCGCCCCCCACCACCTAGCGGTGATAAGGGGAAGGGGAAGGCTAAGCGGAGACGATACACTGTGAATCCCAGGTGCTTGCTCGCATTCCTGGAGGTCCCACCGCACCCACCCCCATCCCTACTGCACCTACCCCATCGCCACCTACAGAAGCCTCCCCCACCCATTCTACACCATCCCCCACCCATACTACATCATCCCCTACCTATACTACACTATCCCCGACCCACACTACCCCACCCTCCACCCATGTCCAGACCTCCACTCGTTTTGCGTCACGACGTGCACTAGCCGGTTACTCGCCGCCCTCTACTGGACCCACACCACAGCCACACCCATCACCACCATCATCATCAACTGCGCTGACCACACACCCAGTAGGATTATCATTTATGCCGACTCCTAGGATGATGCCACAGCCGGACACGACCATTCCATCCTCATCATCCGCGGCCGCATACCATCACTACACCGCCATACCATCATCATTGTCTGTGCAACAATCGGCCGCGGCTGAGGACTTGCCTGAGTGGGCCAGGGTTCCTGCACCTGAGGATCGACCATGGATCCGTCCTGTTTATGGATCATAAGTTTAATTTAATTTAATGTTGTATAAAAATAATTACTATTTAATAAGCATATATTTGTTGGTCGTCATATTGTTGATTTAATAAAATTATCAATTTTTCAGCTTCATCCCATCGAAAGTGGGATCAAAGCACGTTACCTTAGCCATCAAGGCGCAGTGTCGTCGCTTCTGGCCATCATAGGGGGGGTGATCCCCGAGGAGGATCGGGATCGTATCTTTAGATGATTCGAGGTAAGTTCTTGTTTATTAGTTCATGTAATTTTCCCTTTATTTTATATATTCTTTTGTATAATGTTATTAATATTGTTTTCTTTGTTAACAGGAGCTTGTGTGCTGGTTACCGGAGCATACCTCAGATATGTGCTATCTTTGACGACCGAGCAGCTGCTCGACTGAGGGATATGCTCTGGGAGCGTAAGGAGAGTTGGATACGTCCGGATTTCATCGGGCCCAACATCTGGGCCCAACTGTGTGCGTACTGGGACAATCCAGCTTACAAGCTGAAGTGTGAACAGGCGAAGAGAAATCGGGTTTCCGAGAAGGGTGGAAGCATGCACACTGGTAGTTCTATTAGCCACATGCAGCATGCCATTTACATGGTATGCATATATAAATAACATTATTTATAAACTGTATATTTTTATTAAAAATTTGTTCTATAACTAATTGATTTTATTAGTGTGTCGGTTGCAGGCAGGAGAGCTAGCTCGGTCCGTTGATGTCCCTACGGTCTTTAAGCAGACACATATTCGTTTGGACACCGACGAGTTGTTGATGAGAGGTCGAGGCAGACAGTGGTGAGCTAAAGTGTTTTTTTATATTTAAATTATTGGTAATTATTGTATATATATAGTTTAATACATATTGATTGTAATGTATTTATCACAGGCGGAGTACAACGTCAGGTTTAGTCAGGTAGCATCTGAGGTTGCCTCCTGCTCTGGTGCCTCAGATACTTCTCAGCTGGACCCCGTAGAGGTTGAGTGACTATAGACCCAGGCCTAGATGGATGGGGCGGGCGGGAAGAACAAGGGACGGATTTACGGTACTGCGACCCTAACCAGGTCGATCCGTCGGGGGTCGACGCCGAGCTTGACCATTAGGGAGCCTACATCCTCCGGCTCACAAGACACGGAGGAGGTGCAGCGGTTGAGGCAGGAGGTGCAGCAGCAGAGGGAGATGAACGAGCGCATCATGCAGCAAATGGAGACATTCTCTACGGTTATGACCGCTGTGCTCGATTTCCTCCCATCAGACAGGCACAGCGCTCTGCAGGGGGTCCTCCATGCCACCCAGCCCCAACCCCAACCCCAGTCCTCCACTACTACTACTGATCCACCACCGCAGCCGCATGATGACGGTCTGTCTACTGAGTCGCAGCTTGATGGTCATGTGACGCCGGCAAACTCCCCCAGACAGGACGACGATGACGGATATTATGGTGATGGGTATTAGGATAGTTATAGGTGTAGTAGAGGTTTGAAGATAGACGAATATTTTATTTATGGATTATATGTTGAGTTTGTTTTTATTTTAAATTAATTTTAATTTTAATTTTATTTTTAATTTCAATTTTGTTTTGTAATTGATAATATAATAATATTTAATTAAAATAAAATAAAATAATTAAATTATAATAAAATATAAATTAATAAATAAGTTATAATAATAATAAATAAATATAATTAACTAAAATAAAATATAATAATAATTAATAAATAAAATATAATATTGAATATTGAATATATAAATTTTAATAAAAATAATTAATTATTAATTATTAATATAAAACAAAATAAATAAAAAATAATTTAAAAATAGAAAAAACCTTGTTTTCGACGGATATTTCTGTCGGTAACTTTTGGTTACATTGTCCGACGGAAAATTCCGTCGGTAACTTCCACAGAGAGTTACCGACGGAATTTTCGTCGGTAATTAGGGGTTCTGTGTGGCAAGCTTTTCCACGGTTAAAGTCGTCGGAAATTTCCGATGGACGAACTAGATCCGTCGGTAAGGCTTTCCTACGCGTCTATTACCGACGGAACCGTGTCCGTCGGAAATTTCGTCGGTAATATAGTTTTCCGATGGAATTTCTTCATTTCCGACGGGTTTTTTCCGTCGGTAAGTCGTTTTTTTTTGTAGTGCATGATACATATATTTGCCTCTTCCTCAGCATTATCTTGTTCATCTGATGAAGATAGATCCAGATCCTCCCGCATAGCCATTAAAACTATCTTCTTTTTGAAGAATTTCTTTTTATCCTTCGGCTCAGGACAATCAGCATTGAAATGGCCAGGCTTCTTGCATTCAAAACACAAAGGTGGACCTTTTTCCTTGGAGTCTGACTTCTCCTTGGAAAACTTTCTGTTAAACTGCTTCCTTCTAAAACCATCTTTCTTTCTCCACATATGTTGAATTTTTGTGAAGATGAAAGATAGTTCATCCTCATCTGACCCTTCATCACTGTCTAAACGTCCAGTATCATCTGATGATTAAGCGACTTTAAGGACTTTTGATGAACTTGCCTTCTTTGCCATTAGGGCAATACATTTCCCTTTTCTGGAACTTTCTTCTCTATTTAGTTCAAGTTCATGAACTTTGAGTGGTCCAAGGAGCTCTTCTAGAGAAAGAGTATTCAGGTTTTTAGCTTCCTAAATAGCAGTAACTTTGGGTCTCCATTGCTTGGATAAGCTTCTCAGAATTTTCCTGACATGGTCTCTATTTTCATAGATTTTACCGAGAGATCTGAGACTGTTGGTGATAATTTGGAATCTACCAAACATTTGATCTATTGTTTCATATTCACCCATCTTGAATAGCTCATACTGGTGAACCAGCATACTTATCTTTGATTCTTTCACTTGTGAGGAACCTTCATGAGCTAGGGCAAGAGTATCTCAGATTTCTTTGGCAGTGTTGCAGCTGTGATTCTTGTCATGTTCAGATCTGGTGTTGGCTCACATCAAATAATATTTAGCTTTGAGATTAAGGTGATGTTTTGCCTTCTGATCTGCAGTCCAATCTGTTCTAGCAACAGCAGCTCCATCTTCATTTCCGGACTCAGTATAACCCGTTTCTATGATCTCCCAGATATCTAGACTTTGTGCATCCAAAAACGCCATCATCCTCTTCTTCCAATAGTCATAGTCAATTCCATCGAAGAGAGGAGGTCTGTTGATAGCTTGTCCTTCTGTATCCATGGTTGTTGGATTGTACTCCCTCAGCACTTGTTAGATGCTCAACCCTTTCGAGGCTGAGCTCTGATACCAACTGAAGTTGACACATGCAAACATAAGAAGAGGGGTTGAATTGTGTTTGTTAATAATTTTTCTAAAACAACCTTTTAAAACTGTTTTTCTTACACGAGAATATAAAAAGCAGATGCACACACTGAAAAAGAACTTTCAAGACTTAACAAAAGCAATGTCAAAACCCCACAGTCAGTATAAACAAATAAAGTTGTAAGAGTTTAAGGATAGAAGATTCACGCAGATGATTTTATCCCGGTTCACTCTCTTCCAACCAAGAGCTAGTCCAGTCCCTTCGACTTGAAGGTTTTATCTACCATTTCTCCAAATAGATTACAACCAAGTATTCAACACCTCTTTAGGCTACAAGTATTCCTTTCTTACCAATCTCTTCAGGCTCTAACTCTAACAAAGAGATTTTAACTTAAGATCTTCTTAACTCACTATATGTGAGGATATGAAAGTTTAAGATCTGTTGAATATTTTCACAATATTCAAACTAAAGAATACAGACTTTTGCTTTTGAAAGAATGGAAGAAAGGAGAGCTTGTTCTCGCAAATATTGGATTGGCAAAAGTTGTTCTTCATCGCTTGTGGTCCTTTATTTATAGTGACCGTCTTCTACTCTTGAAAAGCTTCAACGGTCATTTTGAATTTCCAGTTTAGAGATAACATTGAATGCACAATATCCGTTGTGACTGATAGCTTGAACGTGGTCGTGCTGAAATGTATTCTTGGTTATCAGGGTAGTACAAAATGGAGGCTCACTGCTCTTTGCATTTGCAGCTTGAAAACTGTTTTTCCTCCTTTATGTAACTTCCAGCTTTTTCCAGCCATAAAGGTGCTATCGTACAAATTGTTTTACATTTCCCAATGTACTATGTTGCTTTTTATATTTCCTCGTTGGTACTATGATTTTCTCACAAGGAAACAAAGCATTAAGCATATAAAACAAATGAGAAGAACAAAAATTCTCTTAATATCAATCATTTGAAATAAATATGATTCATTGTGGACCGGATTGAAATTATTTATGAAGGTTTATCATAAAGATGAGCTCGTCTACTTAAAAACTGCGTCTACTTAGTTATATGTGAAACTAAGTCCATTCACTCTTTCATTTTACTCGTCCACTGACGTGGCATATCCTCTCATCTACTCAAGTCTTTGGACTTACTATATCTCAATGAGTTATTTTGATCTCCGTCTAGTGATGTGGCATTAAAGTCCGTCTACTCACTTAAAAAGATCTCGTCTGATGACATGGCAAGTTATGCTCGTCTATTCAATTTGAAACTTAGATTCCGTCAAGTAGAAATATTTTAATATTTCGTCTACTTAAAAATTCTCATGCCTCGTCTACTTAAGTTTCAGTCTACTCAAATAAATAAATAACTTTACCAAGCATTTGAGCAGCCTGTCTATACGGGTGGACATGGATTTCTTATTTAAAGTCCAAGCAGATATATAAAAACTTTTTCTAAGTTTCCATAACTTATAAGATTCAAGTGATTTTGCAAAATTAGATAAGTTTGTTAGATCTCAACTAATACTTTGGCAAGCAAATTTAATCCTTTTGTTAACATCAAAACTTAGAGATTAATTAAATCCAAATCACTTTGGTTCCAACAATAACCACTCAAACAGCTATTGCAGCTATGCACAAGTATTATCCGACCTCGTATGACAGCCACTCAAACCAGCTATTGCAGCTAGTCATACGGCCCCTTCTGACAACTGTCAAACCATTGTTGTAGTCGTACACATGATACATTATCCATTAAGGTACAACATTCAACTCAGACACGTCTGCCAAATAATGCATGTAAAACTTTTGTTCACGTCACTTTTCTTTTTCGTTCATTCTTCCCTTGTCGAGGCTTAGAGGCTCACGACCATCCTTAATTAAACATTAAGTCTGTTTATTCTCAACTCGACATAGGACACACAGTCCTAGTGCTCAACTCAACACAGGACACACAATCCAAATGCTCAATCATGAAGCCCTAAACCGATGCACCAGTCTTAGGCTCGCGGATATGTGATACAACATTCACCATATCAATTATAGGACATGAAGTCCCCAACATCTTTTATAGGACACACGGTCCACAACAACTAACACGGATCCATGATCCATGTGTTAACAGAACACTAGAATCCCGACATCTCGATTACTAGGTTCACTTTTCTTCTTTAACAACATTTTCGTTCTGCGAAACAACAAATACAAAACAAAATCTCCGAAACTTATCCAAGTTTAACGGAATTATTTTCACTGAGTAAAAACTCCTTTGCATAAAATCTTTTCCGTTGAAAATCGTTTATAAAACGTTAAATCGTAGAGAAATTCATTTTTCTTGAATCCATTTTCTTTTGGAAACTTCTTTTTCAGAAACAACATCAAATCCTTGTAAAAATCATTTCCAACCCATTTCTATTCGTTGGAAAGAAAGTCATTTATAAATTAAATGATTTTCTCTTTTACAAAAAGTTTCTTCATAAATATTAAAAATATTTTTGACACTTAATTTCTTGTAATAACTTTTCGTCTTATTTTTTAATTTGTTTTTTGAAAGAGATAATGTAATTGAAATATTTTTCACGATTTCGTCCTCGCTATTACTCATTAAATCACTCTTTCACCACGATATCATCAAATGTTATGATTTTCAATATTTTCTTCCACTTCCATAAATCAAAACCCTTAAGTTATTCCTCAAGCTTTTCAAAGTTTTTTATCCTCAATTATAATTGAGCACTGACCACTATCAGGCTTTTAGTCAACCAATCAACCATACAAATAATCCATACATCACATATATAATCATGCTTTCACAGAAAACATAAAAAAACCATATAACAATCATATAACAACTTAATTAAATACCACACAACCCAACAATTAAAATCACATACGACACACAGATAGCATGTAGCTATCAAAACCCCTCAGGTAAACTCCCTTTACCTTTGTAGACCAGGAAAAGATCCTCTCATTGACGCATTCAACAATTATCTTCCCTCACCACGAAGCGGCTCAAGATTAAACCTTAACTTGACGTTCCAGTTTCCTCTAAACAGCTCCTGCCAACTCCCAAAAAATACAAAACCTGTTTCCCCCAAGTAACCACAATCACGACAACGTCCCGAAGAGGGAGTCAAAACATTTTCAACAATTAGACAATTCCACAGTCAATCATTCATCATTAAACACTCACTCTAAGTTGATTTTAAACACTTAATTTCATAAAATAGAACCAACTTCAATAAAATCAGATTGGGGTTTTAGGGTTCATAGAGAAATTTGAGGAAAATCAATCTAATTAAAGAATGATGAAATTAGTTTATGATAACTCTAATTCATAGCCCCAATTGCATAAAACAAGGTTCAATTTCAAAATCCATAACAGAAATCAAAAGCTAGGGGTTAGGGTTTTCAAAATAAATTTGGGGATTTTCTAAAACTAGAAGAAATTAGGGGTAAACACTTACCCAAGGAAGAAGAGGATGTCATGGTGGTTAAAGGTGGTCCGAGTGGCGGAGACAGCAGCGGAGCTCCATTTTTGCACGGTGGCAGCGGCCAAGAACGAACCAAATTTACCAGCACTTGAGAGGGACGGCGGAGCTTGGTACTTGGTCGTATCCTCCCTCTAGCGGCGGCCGGACGACGTTGACACGACGGAGGAAGGTAGCGACGTGCTCACGACGGCCACGAACCGCTACGTACAGCGAGGAGCACGAACCAGGCACGGTCTCGCGGGGCTGTCCTCGCTCAGGTGAAGGTCGGACGACGCTCGACAGCAGCTATGGGTGTCTGGGCAGCACTGGTTTGGAGAGATGGAAGAGAAGAAATGAAGTGGGGAGGAAGAGATGTGGTTTTGGTTCCACGTGAAGAAGGAGAACAAAATAAAAAAAGAAGGGGGATGTACGCGTTTCTAACCAGGGAAGGGAGGGTATTTGGGTTTTTCTTTTGTTAACATTTCATGTACTTTGTGGTTAGGTATAAAACGAGTGATTAAGATTGAGTCTAAAAATATAATTTCAACCAATGAAATAAAGTGATAAAAATATAATTTCAAACTTTAAAATAAAGTAAAAGTTGATGGTTGAATTTATCAACCAATGAAATCAATAATATAAAATTAATCTCTGATTAATTATATATCAGTTTATTTTCAAATCTAAAATAAAATATAATAAAATATAAAATAAATTCCTTTCAATGATTTATTTAAAATATTTTTCTAAACAAATACTAATAGCGACAATAACATAATATTATTGTCTAGTACGTGTATATACACTGAAATAAGGTGGTATTAACATACTTAATAAAATAATTTTAAAAGAGTAAATAAAATTACTCAAGATTAAGAGTCATAAAATAAATAAAAATCAATATCCAAATAATTATCATTCCAATAAAATAAGCGTGTTACACTAACTCCCTTCCTTGAAGCTATAGGCAAGTCAATTTCATCAACAACATCATTTTCAGCATTAAGATTTTCAATTGTACAATTACCTTCTGTTGCTTCTACATGATTTGGCTCCGGTTTTGAAGATTGACCTTGCAAAGGAACATGATGTCTCCTGACAAAGTATTTTGGAAAGAATTGGAACTCACTTCGAGTCCTATTTTTTAATTTTCCCCTTGGCTGGTTAATTCTCCCATTTGACTGGTTATTTGTGTAGAGATTTCTCCCCCTTGACTAGTTAATTTGACTGGTTATTTGTGTAGAGATTTCTCCCCCTTGACTAGTTAATTCTCTCCCTTGATTGGTTATTTGTGTAGGGATTTCATGGGATTCTTTTTGTATAGGTTCAGATATAGGAAGGGAAATTAGATGAGAGATGGAAGGATCGGTTCAGATGTAGGAAGGGAAATTAGAAGAGAGATGGAAGGATCCCAATGATGAGATTCAATTGTGAAAGAAAGGTTGATTATCAATTTCTCTCATCCGATAGATATTACTCAAAGGGGTGCTGATGTTATGGATCCCAAACCTCCAGATCCCACAATTCGTATTTGAGGAAGGAACAAATTCAATGCAAGAAGATACTAGTCAAGAAGGAAAAAGCCGTTCTTCAAAATTTGAAGCATCTAATGATGCTATGCAGGCTTGATGCTCTCTCTTTTTTCCCTTTTAATTTCAATTTTATATGATTATTTTAAATTGGAATATGCGTGGAGCTTCTAGTAATAAATTTGCCAGAACTATTAAAGAAATAATAAGCTGTATATCCTTACTTTGTAGAAACCTCGAATTAATGGTGACAAAGCTCAAAGCGTCGAAAAAAATATGGGTTTCAACCATCAAATCATTGTTGAAGCTAGAGGTTTTTCTGGTGTGGGGGGGGAATATGAATCTTGTGGAAGAGAGCTGATATCTGCATAACTTTTTTTTTTTACAGTAAAAATAAACTTCATTCAACAGAAAAGCAAGGATCATTACAACCTGATTGAAGTAAAAGCGTTGGGGCATTCCCCTTCCACAAACTAGAAAAGCCTTTAAGACCTAAGCTTATAGAGACATGAGCATCAATACACATATGATGTTGGAGAGCCATAGGAGCATGATCAAGCCAATGTCTAAACCCTAGCTGCCAGTCTATCAATATCTTCCGACCCCGGTCAAAGACGACAGAGAAGTGAGAATCCTCAGTTTTTTTATCTATCCAGTTACGGATCAAATGTTTAGCTACTGCAGGCACATTTCGACTATAAGTGGTCTCAGGTTTGTCCACAATGGGACCTTCTTCGGTAGATAATTGAAAACTGGAGAGGATGCATACATTGTCATCAGCCACATGTGGTCCTGCATACATCAAGTTCTTCCAAAAAGCACATCTCTGTTGGGTCCTTCCATCAAACACCATCAGTGCGATCATTCTCCTACTAATATGAAGACCCATCCTGAATAAAAAAGACCAACCAGAGGCACCATTAACAACAACACAACCCAGATCATATTTTGACACTACATCCGGCGGCTTCCATGAGGGGCGTTTGCGGCAGAGGTCCAAAGGCGGAGGGCCTGATGCGGATTGCTTCAGAAATGGAGTTTGAAGAGATCCTGAAGTTTCGTCACGGGTCTGCTTTTTGTCAAACGGCGGTGGCTTGGGTGGGGGACGCACCACCATAGCAAAGAACCGAGGCGGTTGTGGGGCAAACGGTAGGGAGGGAGGTGGAGGTGGCGAGGAGGCTGATTGTTGAATGTTTGGCTTGGGGAGGAAAAGCTGAGTCATGGGTGGAGGCGCAGGGAGAGGAGGTAGTGGTAGGGTGGGGGGCGAACGAAATGGGGCGGTGGTGGCAATCTTCCGGCATCGGAGGTGATGGAGGAAGGAGATGCAACAGTGAACATACCCCAGTTGATGGGGAGGGGAAGCCTCCATGAGGGAGGGGAAAAACTCCAACTTGGTGGAGGGGAGACCCTAATGAGCGGCGACCCATAGGGGAGGAGAAGAGAGAAGGCAGAGCCTCTCTTTCTAGGGTTTCTCATGGTTCTGCTCGATATCTGCATAACTCAAATCCTAGTCCATGAGCAATTTTTACATGTGAAGGTCTCGGATAACTCATCCTCCTCGTGGATCCTCACAGTTATCTATGCTAGTCCGAGAGCATAAGATCGAGCAGAATATAGACTGGATGATTAAATAGGGACCGAATTGGGGGTTGGATAGCCCAGTAATTTAAGTTGATGGCATAAGGAGTTAGAGTAATAGAAGAAATAGGATTCAAACCTTGATAAAGGATAAAAAAATTAAGGTTAAAGTAATATTTTGGTCCATACGTTTCACACGAATTTTCGATTTGGTCTCTGTACATAAAAAATTATTAAAATGATCCATATACATACAGAAAGTCTCCATTTGGTCCCTGTACGTTACCCGTTTGGTCCCTATACGAGCAAAAAATTATTAAATCAGTCCCTAAAATTTTGTACGACAGGGACCAAATGGAGACTTTCTGTATGTATAGGGACCATTTTAATAATTTTTAATGTATAGGGACCAAATCGAGAATTCGTGTCACGTATAAGGACTAAAATATTACTTTAATCAAAAATTAATATAACAACTAACTACTAATATTTATTTATAAAAAAAATAGAAATCAAATTAAAACTTAAAATAAGATAAATGCGAGTAACTCTCTCTTTTAAACACTCTTTCAAACGGCAAGCCACGTCATCCGGTCTTTAAAAGTCTTCACTTGATTACCAGTTCCTGGATTCACACTCAACACTTGTTTTTTTTTTAATTATTATTTACATTCCAAACACTGCCTCCGCATTAAATACGCGCCTTCTCTGATTGGAACTGCTCCGAAATCGCTGCCACCTCTTGGGAATTCGTTACTATTAAATTCTTTACTTTTGATTTATTTTTTATTAAAGATGATAATAACTTGATGATTTCTTAACTTTGTCTGGTTGTTGGAGTTTATAATTCGTGTTGAATTATGCTATAGGGCAAAGAACCTTTTTTCCAAGAGGTATTTGAGCTTGGGAATTAAAATAAGATTTAATTAGTGAGTTGGTCCCTTGATTATTTGATAATTTTTAATTAGGTTCCTGAATTAAATTTTTTTTTAATTAGATCTCAAAACTTATATAAAATTTTAAATTGGATCTCTAAACTAAAAAAATTTTAATTAGGTCCTAAACTTATATAAAATTTTCCAATTTGATCCATAAAATAAAAAGATGATTATATAAAAAAAATAATAATAAAATGATAGATTACGAAATTTAATAATAATAATAATAATAATAATAATAATAATAGACATAAAAAATAAAAATATTATTTAAGAAATATTAAAATAATTTTAAAAAAACCTCAATTTAAATATGAATTACCGGTCCATCATTTTTAAAACATTGGTGTTTACTGTTTCGGTTTTTTTCGATTTCAGACGTTCGACCTACCCACGATTCAGAACTGCTCATTCTCATCTGCCGGCGACCACGGCTGCAAGCTGGTGACGACGCTGAAACCCTCCCACTCTTGTCAGTTCACGGCGATTTGTTCCATTCTGCGCGTTGAGCATTCCTGCTCGCCGCGGCGACTCTGAAACTCTCCCACTTATTCTGATTTCTGTTGTCAACTATCACATCATCACTTTTGTATTAGCTGCACATCTTCTCTTAAATTTTCCAGCTTCTATATCCATAGTAGTCTAGTAGAATCATTTAACATTCGAAACAGCAGCAACAGCAATAGCAGCCTCTTCCGAATACTCAAAAAATGGAGGATAGCACACTATACCTGCAACTGCACAAGTTGTCATGCATAAAGTCTGAGGAAGAACTGGACAGCATGCTTTGCACCCTCTGGAAGAGTAGGAAAACAGGTCTTCGCCCACCCGACAAGTCCCATTTCCAGTCCCTCCTCCACCTCTCTTCTTTATCCGAACTCGACCCGGTAAGGAAAATGCGCCCTTCATCTCCTTTAGATCAAAAGCCTTTTTTTTTAATATCTTTACTTTTTTATTTAATTAACCTCTACTTCCGTGAATTATTTGGGAATTTTCAAACAGATCCCTATATTTTAAAAGTTTGTAATTGGGTGTCTGAACATATAAAAAATTTTTAATTAGGTATCGCACATGTACCTATTGAATTTTCCTAAAAATGTACGGGGACATATTTGAATTTTTTCAAAAAGCTAAAGGATCCACCAAAACGAGTGAATAGATCACTTAACCGATACTTAAAATCCCTGAATGAAAAGTTTATGAAGGTCCCAATTAAAAGTTTTTTGAGTGCTGTGGGTCCCAAGTACAAACATTGGACCTATTTGAAAATTCTTAAATACTTCAGGGAATTTTAGATTAATTTAACTTAATTTTTTCCCCTTAAATATAAGGCAGCAAATGCAGGAGTGTAAAACTGCAATTCAACATGTTTATGATTTTTCTTGTGCTATTGATGTGTTTTGCTCTCTGTTTTATGTGTTGAATTATATTGGAGATATTTGTAGTAACCTGACAGTCACATTAGGTGTTGGCATGCCTTCGCTTGCTTATCAGAAAATGTGCTAATCAAAACTTGACCGGTGATGATCTTCTCAAACTGTTTCCCCCTGATCTTCCACTTGAACTGCAAAGCATTCTTGTATCGTCCTTACAAAAAAAACAACAGTGGAAACAGGATGTATCTCGAGAACAGGTGACACCTTTCATGCTTGACATGTTTATCATGTATCAGCTTGCATAGTGATTGAATTTCATAGCTTTATCTAATGCCTTAGTTTAGCATTGTTAATATGTGATGTTACATCATCAAGATGATTGGAATGTTGCTCACAGAGACATAGCCTTTTCTTATAACATGTTTGGATTATAGTTTGCAAACCATGGTTTGACCCAAGATAGCAAACCTTTTATACTTCTACTCTAAGTACAATTTGAGACCTAAAATTATATTCAAACACAGTCCAACTGAAAAATTGTCCAACATGTTATTTGTGGATGATACTCAGTTTGCATGCTCTAAACTGGGGTTTGGGATGTTCAACTATGATACAAACATGATATTAGTAGTTGGAATTCTTTTGAAAGTGCCTTAGGAGTATTGATACATGTAGAGGCAGTCAGAGGGAAGTCTTGGTCAGTCCAATGGTGAGGACAAGTTTGCAGATGTAGGATAGGATATCCAGTTAGCCACTTATTCCACTATGCAGCTCTTCATCATTGATCAACAGATACAGAGGTGGAAAGGGGGGAAATTGAGGAACCTATGTATATTCCACTCTTTAGGATTAGATAGATAGTTTTATCATTCTCTTGCATTTTGTCTCGTCTCATCTCATGTATTGCTTTTATGTGTTCAGGATTTTTTGCCAAGGACAAGTGTTGCCCATCAGGTCAGGACAAACGTTCCTCCATCTTTTACTTCAGTGCCATCTTCAGAGATGTCAACAGCTCTGTGGCCACGCCAAGATGATTCTCTTGTCCAACTTAATCGCAATGATTTTGGAATTTCAACACCACTTGCTGCTGATACTAATTTCTCAGGGCTGTCAGCATGTTTCCAACCTGACAATTCTCCTGCTGAGAACTTGGTACTTGAGAGGCATTGGTGTTGTCTTCTGATTTCTGTTTAGTATTAGTTGCACATCATCTCTTTGCACTATTAAATTTTGCTTGAGTATCAATTCCAAACTATGCAATCTTTTCTTTTCTCCAAGTTACTTGCGCTTCACTGATATATGCTTAGAGGAGGTAGGTATATATGATTGCATATAGGCCGAAGGGAGTAGATGACAATGGTTTGATGTCCTGTATAGTGAATTTATTTGAGCAGCATAAATTGGTAAGATGCCTAGAAGCAGAAGAGTTTAAAAAGATCACTCTAGAGCTAGGCTGGTCGGGAAGAAATGGTTGGAAAGGATATGGGAATTGTATGTGAAAGATAAATAACGGAGACTTGAAAATTATAATTCATGTTATATATCCTATATAGTTTTAATAAAGAACCATAAAATGGAAGATGTAGTTGTGAATGGGCTTGGGTCGGCTAGAGTCCATGCTTAGTTGCAACTTGTAAAAGCTGATCGAATATGCCTGATACAATGTTGTAGAGATTTAAGACTTAATGTGGACACTTGGACATTCAGACTGTGTGTGTGTGCACATGTGCGTGTGTCGCAGAATGGTAGTAGAAACTAGATACTATATTTAACGTTTTGTTATATCTTTTTGCTTTTGCCTATTTATTTATATTTACTTGTTTGTTATAAAATATAATCATAGGAAAACATTCCTTGCCTCAAATCGTTGACATGGACTATGGAGAATCGTGGCTCATCTGAAGATAGAGTGGCTATAGTCAGCCTTAAGGTAACAAGGAAGAATATTTATTTTAATCATAAATATCCATAAGCTGAAGACAATATGGTAGAGTGACTATAATGAGCATATTGCTTCTATCTCCACATTTTGACAATAAATAGATGCATTGGTTATTCATGTATACAAGCTGTAACAATCACATTCTGATTCAGCCTTCAATTCTGTGTTGTAAATTATTTATGAAGTCAGCAGGTCTGTGATTAGGTGTTTGCAGCATGCTGGGTCCTTGAGGTGTATTGTGTCCCACAGATACTCTTTCTAAAACCATGGCATGGTTGCTTTTATAAACTGCTATCGCAATCATGTTATGATGTATGGTACTATGGTATGAATGAAAAAGCTGCTTTTAGAAGCATTTAATAAAAAATTGTTCCAATGTTAGACATTTTAAAGGGCTGTATTGTACTTGCAGTGTTAAAAATAAATTTAGTAGTTTTGCTGTTGTATAATATTGTAATATTGCTATAATATGAAGGACACCCTTGTAATATCTGTTTTCTTTTATAGCTGCATGATTATAGCAAGTCTCCATCAGGTGAAACAGAGGTGAAGTTTCAACTTACAAGGGACACACTTGAGGCTATGCTCAGATCAATGACATACATCAGTGAACAACTAAGAGCGGTAAGAATTTCTTTTATATTTGTCATGATTATGATGATGAATTTGATAATTAACCCTGAAGTTATGAGAGTTTATCAAGAGTATGTTGTTGAAAATGATGCAGAATAATTTATTTAATTTTTTATTGTATGAGAACATGTTTGTTTTGAATCAAAGAGCTTAGGATGATGTCTAATTGGTCATGGTTGAATTTGCTAATAAGAAATGAAGATGCCGAGTAATTTATTACTCTCATGTTTTCCAAATATAAACAAACAATTTGTAGTTGATTTGTTAATTATAAACTGAGAAATGAGGAATGCTATCCAACGAAATGGATGGATGATAAAAGTTATGGGACCACTTAAAACCTTTTTATATGGTCTAACCTAGTTCTTTTGCTGTATATTGCTAATAAACTACCTGCTGGTTGATGAAAAAAAATGATAACTGAACACTGACCATAACATTAAAGTTGGCAGAAATTCAGGTTCCCATGTAACTCTTAATATAGTTAATTATGTTTTTATTTTCCAGCATATTATATGCTACTAGGAGAGAAAATCTAGGGAACTCACATTGAATTATTTTATATGCTTTTCAGACTAAAGTTTCCAGTACAGTATTTATTTTTGTGTCATTCATGAATGTGTTTGCAGGTTGGGACTTCTTCCGAGCCAGTAAACAAGAAGCAAAAGCAGTAGCTTGTTTTTCTGTAATTAATACTGTAGCTCATAAATCACGATACTTATAGTAAGATAATATCTCATGCTTTTAAACAACCAAAAAAAATTTTAAAAAATTGTTCGTGGGCTTCCTTACCCTTCTTGTTTCAGAGTAGTTTCTTTTCCTTTTGTTGAGCTTAGACGCCTTCTATGTACCAAAAAAGAGAGCAAGTAAAAGAACACTCAGATATATATATTTTTTTATATGAAAAAGAACACTCAGATATTGTTGTCTTGGTATTTGCCTCCAAGTAAATTTTTTGGATGTAGTAAACATTTCTTTTTTTATCTCTCACATAAAGATTGTGTTTATTTGCTTTCTCTTTTTTTTACTTTTTATTTTTATTTTTTGTGATGATGCAATAAAGTAAAAAAATCATCTTCATTTCTTCTTTTTCCCCTTTATTTTTTGGTGGCATCTAAGGTGAGGGGACAATTAAGTCCCATACATCATAAAGGAGCATTTTGACCTGGTGTAACAGATCACTCACTAGGGATAATATTATTATAGGATTTTTGTAAAAAAAAATTATTTCAAAATTTCAATCTTACCCTTATTCACCACCACTCAGCAAGAACTCACCCCTCTTACCCCACCTTATAACACCATCATTCCAGCTTTTAGTTACATATCTTGTTTTCTACCACTATCGATTCCAGCTAACTCATACTTGATTTATATTGGGTTCATTAAGAGTTGATTGTGGAGTGGTGTGTTCTCGTTTCCAATCACACCCTTTATGTGATTCTGATGCAAGAAGAGGAAGTTTGGGACTTCCATTTTGCCACACAAGGATTACTTTTGTTGTTTAATCCCACGACTTTTGTTAGTTTTATTTTCATTGGGTTTCTTTTTTATTTTCGGATTTTTCATTTGTTTCTATAAGAATAAACACTCCTTATAAACCAAAAAGATGAGGATGAGACAAAAAAAATATATGCAAAAAAAGCAACGAAAGAAGACCGGGAAGAAGGAGACTTTGACAGAAATAAGGAGAATTGACAGAAACCGTCGTAAGCAAATCAGGAAGAATAAATTTTGGGGAAGAAAGGGCATAAATGTTATTTTCAAGAACCTGAAGATCAAGTTATCCTAAAATCATCACAGCCACTCATTTATTTAATTATTAAATCTAACGGTTATAAATACTCCCTCACTCATAAGTGACTTAGTTGCCCCCTTACTCTAGAAGTCACCTTATTTTTTAGGAAAACATTCCTGCAGACCTTCTTCCTCCATAAAACATCACAACCTTTAAATGTACTTGAGTATAGAGTCTGTAGGTCTCATAAAATTTCATGATCCTCGGTGGAGGAAAAATTTTCTTGTTCCAGAAAATATATGAATTTCTGTATTATTTTTCTCATGTTAAAGAAGTGTAAAGCGAACGGCATAAAAATGAAGAGTTCAAGCAATTTGACCTTCAGTAAGTATAGGATATTAATAATTAAATAATAATAATAATTAGCAACATTCTGTATGAAAAATAATATGCAAGTTCTGAAAAGGTAAACTAGTCCAAATGATACAAGGCATTCTCAAATTAGTTCAAATTGCATGCCCTCCATCTTTGAGAGAAAAAAAGTTGTTTGAACGCCCATGCTTCTGTTAGCTTTTCACGTCTCAACGCCACACATGCATATGGGAGATCAGGGTCCGTTTTATTTTAGATTTTGATAGAAGTGGTTTTAAAAGAAATGATTTTAGAAAAATTGATTTTAAAAAAATAAAGGTTAAGATAATTGTTTTGTGTTTGATAATGATATTTTAAATATGAGTTTAGAAGAATTGTTTTTGTTTGAATGATAAAGCAAAATCACTTTTAAGATATAAATATAAAGAATTTTGTGGGTATCACATTTAGAATCAATTTTACTCAACAAAAAAGCTAGAAATTCTAGCTTCTCTTAAAATGAATTCTATCTAATCTAAAATCGAATTTTCTATATGCAATTTTGTAAACAAACACTCCAAAATCACTTTCACTTCAACTAAAATCAGGTTTGGGCACCTCAAAATTTTAACAAACAAGCACTAAATCACCTCAAAAGGTAAGAATGTCTAGGACGACTTACCCTAGAAGGATCCAAAAAAGATTGGTAATCAGTGCTGATGAAACAAAACAACTAGGAATGCTACAACACTTGGGTAGATTAAAAAAACTACAGTTAATCAGGATTACCAAAACCCAGTAAAAATACACCATGAAAGAGGCATTAAACTCAACATTCCAACCTTTGAAAGGTTGACTCTTCTGATATAGTCAGAAAATTTGGGAGTTGATGAAAGAGATGAAGTGTTGGTAAAGGAGCTAAATTAAATCGACAGACTCCTCACTACTATTCACTAGTGAGGATCCAAATTAGACTACACGTATCATTTTACATTTGCATAATTTTTATCATATGATCACCATTGGTCTCCCGTCATCGCAAGCATTGATTTGATAGAGGACAAAACTTTGATACAATTCTATAGGTACATTAGATGTTGTTTTCCAAATGACATTTGTAACATTCTTACATATGTTATGTTTTTATTGATGAGCTGTTATACATGTCCTATTAGTATTACCTATGAAATTGTACGTAAGTCTTGTCCTTTGATAAACTGAGGCATAAAGCCATAATTGAGGCAATAAATGAACATCACTACAACTAAATTCTCTCTGGTGCTCAATAAACTCAACAAGAAAATAAGAGGGGAGGGGGGGGGGACCAACAGACACAACTACTTACTATATACACAGAAACACAAAGTCCAATCACCATTTCTACAATTAACTTATAAAATGTACAAAATCCAATTCATTTCATTTCATTTTTTTCTTGAGACTACACAATGTGCAACTGTTGGAAATAAGCTCTCATCCTATATGACAAATTGCTCACACTCGGGGAAACTGGAAAAAAAAAAAACTGCACGCTTCAAGAAATAAAACAAAAAACCTCATTCTTGAAGAAACCAATCCATCAAAATTATAAAAACCTGACCCGACTACTATTAGCCAAGACATGAAGGTGCCGAGGCTAGAAACTCAAACTCTCGTCACCAAAGAAAAAAAAATAAAACACCATAAATACGAAACTTACAACTCTTTCTTCCTGCTCACCGTCAACTCTCGGTATCAATCGGAATCGCTTGAGCTAGAACTGGAACTGGAACTGGAACTGGATTTTCTACTGTGCGATTTTGCCTCATTAGCGGAGCCGCCCGTGGGTATATTTTCTGATTTATCCACTGGAGTTCTGCTGAACTCATCAGCACTGGTCACTGCATCAAAGTTTTCAACCACCTTGGCTGAGCCAACTTCATTCTCTTCCATTTTGGCTGAGCCAACTTCATTTTCTTCTACTTTGGCTGTTCCGTCTTTCAAATCCAACGGTTTTGGCAGTTCCTCTTGATTACCTTCCGCGATTTGCTTAAAAGCAATATTAATATCTTCCACAGATCTAGCGTCAACAACTTGAAGCTCTGAATTAACTTCCACATGATCTTTAAATTCTTCGCTAATAAGCTCTGAATTAACTTCCACATGATCTTTAGATTCTTCGCTAACAAGCTGATCTTTAGATTCTTCGCTAACAAGCTCTGAATTAACTTCCACACGATCTTTAGATTCTACGCTAACAAGCTCTGAATTAACTTCCACGTGATCTCTAGATTCTTCGCTAACAAGCTGATTCTCCTTAACATCCACTCCTTCTTGAATTTGCTTAAAAGCCAAGTTAATATCTTCAAGTGATCTTGCTTCAAGAACTGGGATGTCCTGTTCAACCTCTGCTACCTCTGCTATCTTTACATCCTTAGGCAGTGAAGCATCTCCAGTTTTCTCATCCACAATGTCAGTATAAAGTGATACACTAGCATCACCGACACTAAAATCCCCAACGGTGTCCAACTCTGACAAGAATTCTTCATCGATTTCCTTCATATCATCAAAATCTTTGATATTTTCTTCATTAACCTGAGACATGTAGACCTCTTTTGAAGGATCCAAATTTAGTGCTTCATTTTGGTATTCGCTTTCAGTTTCCCGATGCTTGTCAACTTCCAAATCCACTTTGTGAAGGGGTGAACTGAATTCAGGACTCTCTGATGTTTCAGAAGTCACAGAAGAGATATTGAGATGAGTTTTGTCCATGGCATCATGCAATTCTGCAACTCCATCATTGGAAGTGCTAGCAACCTGTGCAGAATCTACCTGGACGACATCAGAATTCTGCAGAATGTCAAAGAATTTTTTATCAGTCTTCTTCTTCTCAGCTAATTTATAGTATTAGATATATAAACTCCCTTTTTACAGAACAAATCCAATGCCAGCAACAGCTGTTAATGGGAATTAGATTAAAAATCGTCAAAAGGACAGACAAATTATTCATATAGATCCATCATGTGCATGTATAAACAGTCAAAAGAATTCATAATATGAACAATTACTGCATCAAAAAAAAAAATTATCCACCCGTGCAATGAAACTGAAATTCACACAAATACCTACTAAGCATCCTATTTATTTGATATCAATTGGCAAACTTATGGATCATCAGTAACAAATTAGACAAGAATGACCTATCTGATATGCCAACGAATTGGGCTACCGTTTCATAAGGAGATGGGAACAGGGATAGGCCCACTTATGAGAGAGTGGGGACACGTGCCCCCACTCAACTTTGGATTTTTTCTATTACTGTATTATATATGATAGCCATTTGTCATTTCTACCCCTTTATATTTCTAATTATGCCCACATATGATGGGATAAATGAGTAAATTTGTAATGAGAAGTTAAAACATATCTAACATTTTTTCCCAAGCTGCATAAAGCTCATTCATTCATACATAGAAAGGGAAATATTTGATGATGATATTGGTGATAAAAATATCATTTAGAAAAAACATGACAATGATAGAAACAATTATAAATCGATCTTTCACTCATTTGATATCAATATATTAATGTAGATATAATCATTTGAAACTTTTCATTTTATACTTGTATGTTGTTGCCTTTGCCCCCACTACCTAAAATTCCTGGGTCCATCGCTGGATGGGAATTGAGATTTTCACAAGATAATACAATGGAAAACAGGGAAAAGATCAGGAAAAGCCAGAAGAAAGTCATGGAAAAATATGGGTTTGTTGGCTATGAAAATCAGGGTTATCCTTGGAACCAAAAAAAATTAGAAGAAATATTTTGTTCCCTTTCTTGATATCACAGAAAAGGAAAAATTGAAGGGTTAAGAAAACTTAGTTAAGACAGGGAATATATGGGAGATGTAGATTTCGAATATATGTTATGGGTATGATATTTTTCTTTCTTCCCCCCTTTAGTGGAGAATCTGCATAGGGAATCAGGAATAGGATGTGTTTCTTTTGGATGGATAAAGAAATAGACTTGTATGTATAACTTTGCAACTGTTATTGGAAGTACAATAGTTACTAACACAATTCTATAACTATAATGGCAAGTGCTGATAAACAGCATGTAAGATACCATGGAATTACATCAGTATTAGGAAATAGGAATATTATAAAAATTAAAAAAAAACTTCAATGTTTTCCTGTATTAATATCAAACAACGGCGAAATAATACTTATTAGGAAAACATTTTCGGTTAATATAATTTTCCTTCATCATGTGGTTTTCCTAAAAAAACAAATGGACCCTTTAAGCAAAGAAAGTTCAAGACTTCAAGTGGTAAAGATTAAAGAATTAAGATTATTAAGATTAGTGGAAGCATAAATTATCATGTGACTTACCTGACTTTCATCATGATCACTAGAAGATGGTTCAACCACTAATTTATCTGAGTTTGACAGATGATTCTCCAAGCTAGAGGGAGACTCCACATCAATTTCAGGTTGACCATCATAACCGACAGAAACCATGTTTTTATCCGAATCTTGGTGAATATCAGGGTTACCTTGCTCCACGGAATTTGACAATAAGACTTTATCCTGTTCAATCCGAAATATGTCTTCCTTATGTGGTGAAATTTTGCCTATATGTTCAGTTTCTTCAGAAGGCAGATTAGGATGAACCACTGGCACTGACGCTTCACGCGTCGACGAATCACTAGACGATCTGTGGTGGGCATCAGAAACCACTGAATCCAGCATTTCATCTGCATCTTGGACTAACTCAGACATATTTGCACTGTCAAATCTTGATACTTCATTGGGAATTGCACGTTCCTCCACAGATTCATTATCTGATAGTGACATTTCAGAAGCTATTTGATGGTTTGAATCTGGCAAACCTACATTGTCTTGAAGAATTATTTCAGAATCAGCAGATATGTGGTCAGATGGATCCTGTCCATGAACAGAGACTGAATTAGTCACCCCCTCTACTAGTTCAATATCTGAAGGCAAACCCTCAGCCATTGGAGATCCATTCTGATCAACAAAATTTGGGGCAACTGCAGATAACTCGTCTCCAGTAACAATGTGCTGATTTATATCTTCAGATTTCTCAGACCTCAATTCATTTTTTACTTCCATATCTAGTTGGGAAGAGGCTCCTTGAGTTTCTTCATGACCAGTAGTATTATCCTCCAGTCTCTGATCATGCACTTCAGATTCTTTCTCTGTCACAATAGCAGTAACTTCCTCTGAAGCAGAAGAAACTGAAGGAAAAGATAGGAGCTTTTCAGCAGTGGGTGGACTAGAATCATAAACAGGTTCTACTTGTTGATTTTCTTCCACCTCATCACCAAGTTGCTGGAAGTTCGATTCTTCCACTGAAGCTTGTGTTGAAATTCTAGATTCCTGGAGATGACCATCTCCTTGCTGCAATATTTCCATTTTTTCCGTTGTCTTGTCTGGTATGTTGTCAATCACTTCGGACAGTGAAGACCGACTTGAGCTGCTGTTGATGCTCTCCTCATCACTTGGTTCTCTTCTCAAACGTGTTTCTCCTGCATTAAATTGTTCATGGATTTCACGCTCTCCTGTTTCAGGATAGAATTCCATCTCAGAAGGATTTTCCACCCCACCCAACACTATTTCAACTTCATCAGGGTGAACATTGCTCTCCTCGGCTTCTACCATCTCCACAGAATCATTTTCTCCAGAGGATTGGCTTCCATGTTCCACTCCATCAGAAACATGATCGGTGTTAGATATTAATTCAGCTACTTGAGACAAGTCTTGTTCACTGAATTTCCTGTCATCCTGATCAAATGAACTCACTGATTCAGTATCTGGAACAGAACTCAACTTTGAATCACTTACTTCACTTGATTGCCTCTGGAATGAAGAATAGCTTGTTCCCTCTGAAGCCATCCTTTCGGTTATGAAGACAGGCTTCCAATTAAAATCATGCCTCTCATGCTTGGACATTCCCAATACTGATGATCCCATGCTGAAACTTTCATGCCTTCTAAAGAATGTATCTTTTTGATTGACCATTGTGAACTCTTGTTGAAAACTGTCCTCCTTAAGATCAGGTTTTTCTTCATTTGAGTCATATGGAATATCAAAAGGGTTTCGTCTAGGCTGTAGAATAGATGGAGCAGATCCAGGAATGGGTGGTAATCCCATGGCAGCATAGGATTCATCAGGAAAATCAAATGGGTTACGTCTTGTTGTAGCAATAGGTGCAACATTAATGGGAAGATCGGTAGAATCAAAGTCTATTAGATTCTTCTCAGTTATCAGTCTCCTCGCTCTTCTCCTTGCAATGAGATTCTCCAACCGCTGATTCCTTTCTAGCTCTAAAGATCCGAGATCCATGAGATTCCTTTGGTCATCCTCTGTCCACTTAATAGCAGACTTACTTTCATCTTCTTTGCCACCTTCCATTTCTTCTTCCTCTTCATCGTCACGTTCATCAACACCATCTTCTTCCACTTCACCACGGTTTTCAGTATCTTCATCTGATTCGACACTGTCATCGTCACTTTTCTGAGACTTCTCAGAAGCAGCATCAGAACCATCATGGGACAAATGGGCAGGCCTTGGTGCATCTACGTCCAATAGTGGGTGGAGCTCATCAAGCATCGGAATGAAGTCAGCCATGGAAGCATCTGGTGAAGAGCTCTCAGCCTGATCAGACCCTGATTCCACAGAGTCCTCGTCATCATCTTCATCATCATCACCGTTGTTCTCCCCCTGTTTCCAAGATGAACTACGGGAAAAGTCCACCTGATCTACCGGAGTTTTCTCATTCTCAATATCATTATCAAGAATATCATCATTTACTTTTTGAACCAAGACATATTGTTTCTCAATAGCTTCCTCATCACTTGAAACACCTTCAGACCTCAAGTTATCCTCATGAACTTCCCTCTTCGCTCCGAACTCAAAGCTATGGAATTTCCTTTCCAATTCCTCTCTCACTGACTTCTCAGGTTGAATATCCTGCAAGTTTTCGTCATCCAGCGGCACATCAGAAAGCAAGCCACGATCTTCCTCATCTCTATTATCTCTCTCACCTGCCAAACATGCTTCCTCAATGCCACTCTCTTCTATATCACTCCTGTATTCTGAATACCCTTTTACAAAATAGCTCTCATCCCTGTCAGCAACAACAGTGTGACCCTCTGAGAACCCAGTTTGGAAGGATGAAATGCCATGAGTAACTTTCTCTTCTTCTTTTTCGATTTCGGGCACGTTTGGCTGCCCAAAACTGAGAAGGGTCCCAAGCAGAACAGCAGTGCAGATCAAAACAGGGGATGCAGATACCAAAATAGAAAACAGAAAAGGAAAAGATCTGTACAACAAAAGCAAGAACCCCAAAAAACACACGAGGAATGGATGGTTGCAAACTGATCTGTAACACCCTCTGATTGAAATGACGACAACTTTCCTAATTTTGATTCCAATTTCCAATGCTGATCCCATCTCCCTCTCTTTCTCTATCTCCCTCTTTGATAGCTCTCCCCTGATAAAAATCTGTTTTTGATTGCTAAAGTATAAACAAATGGAAAATTGGGTATTAATATTATGTATCCAAATAAGATCCATAAACAATTCCCATAAAAAATGAATTAAGAAAGTTTGTAAATTTATCACAATTTAAGCTTAAACTTACCTAAAAAATGAATCAACACAAATCCCACAGAATCGGAATGATAAATCCAACCCCTGAAAAAAAAATCGACAAAATCATAAAAATGAAAAATGATGGGTTGATCAGAGTATAACTAATCAGAGGAGAAAATGGTATTTAAAAAAAATGAAATTTTGGAGAGGAATGGCTCACCAGATAGGATTGAGAAAACCAAAGAAAACAAAGGGTAATTGAGAATCCTCTGTTTCTTCTTTTGTTTGATTTTTGGGGCAAACCTTTAGCAACAGGAACTTTGGGAGCTGTAAGTGTGTGTGTTATGGTATTGAATATTTGGAATTTGATGGTTTTTGATAAATAGAGTGTGGGGCAACACGAAAAGAAGAGAAAGAGAAAGATTGAAGGAGAAGGAGAAAGCAGAAAAATGAAAAGGGTAGAGAGAGAGAGAGAGCTATTATTTCATTAGTAGAAATATTTTACTTTTAATTTTTTCTTTGATGCTTTCTGCAAAGAAATCTTTTACTCTGTCATGGTTGCTTTCTTGTATTTTGTGATATGTATATAAAATCTTTGGGACATGTCCTGTTGATTTGGGTAGTCCCATTCTCATGTTCAGGTTAATGAATGGATGACTATGGTGTTCTTGAGCTACCTTTACATTAATCCTTTGATGTATGGAGAATTCTACAGTTCATATTTTTACCCAATGAGTTTGAAAAAGGAAAGAAAAAAAATTGATTGCTAATAATGCATGGGTATTGTAAAAATTAATTAAAAGTCTCCAATGATTTACTATAAATGGATATATCAATATTGTTTTTTTTGGACAAAATATATCAATATTGTTGTACACTGTGCTTTTATTTTTTTGTTTTAAAATGACAAGGATAGCATATGTGTTACTTTTATTTTTATGAATATTAGATTTACATCTTACTTTTATATCATTATGTTCTTCTCTAATTGTAACCAAAAAAAAAATTATTTTTCTCTAAACATTAGAGCTATGTTAATTTTTCTTATATATAGTATATTAATATACAAGCATATAAATCAAATTATGTCATGCTTAAGTGGTATATCTTTACAAACATGCTTGTAATATGCCTTAAAAAATTTAAGTGAAATCAAGCCTCCTTAAGAATTATTTGGTCTCGGGCTCAAATTTTACTAAGGCTCTTTTATCTATATCTTATATTGTCTGTTTCTTCATATTTATATTTAACTAGTTATTCAGTCAAAAATAATAATATTTAACTAGTTATTGTTTATTACAATACATAAATTAGTAAAACTTTAATTTTGATACACTATCAATATAATTTTTTTATATTTTTAGCTAATTACAGATTATCCTATACTAGCGTGGGTAACCCGTGCGTAAGGCAAACTTTTATTTTTATTTTTTCAAAATAGATTGTTATGAGTTATATATGTATAAATATACATGCATGTATAAAAATAAGTAATAATTGTGCTCACACTTATATCATAAAATAACTCGTTGATTTGTATTGCTAGCATAAAAAGTATAAAAAAACAAAACTAAATACATTCTCCGATAAATATTCAACGTTGTACAGTCAAGAATATAAACATGTGGCCAAATGCTTCTTAAAATATATAGCAAAGTACTAATATAATTCAAATGCTTATAAATATATAATAAAATAAGTGTTCAAAAACTATAAAGAATAATAATTTAAATGTTTATTATACAAAATTAGGTATATGTAATTAGGTGGGGTAATAATGTTTTAAAAGTATCAATTGTCCAATATTAAGGTTTTATTAATTTATACACATTATGCTACAAATTAAATTAAAATTACTTTTTTATAATATGTTATAAATAGAAAGATAAAAATTATCATTGCCATTATAAAAGTATAACAAACCATTTGGAATAAAAAAAAAACAGATAAAAACCAATACACCATGGTTTTTTTTTATCAAACCAACACACCATAACCAAGTGGTGAATGCGAGTGATTAATGACCGCTACTTACTTTACGGACGAATCGTTCCAAATGATCTAAATCGTGATATACTTGAGGGCTCACTCTCATCCCAATAACTAATTAGGATGAGTATCAAACCAAAAACCAACACACCATGTTAGGAGCTAACATCTATCAAATAGATAAAACCTAATGGTTACATTTAAGAAGGGTTGCAAGTGGTTAACACATTGCTTATATTCTTGACTGTACAACTTAGTCCTGCTGCCATGTTAGCTCACACCAACCGTACACATATCCATCAAAATCAAACTAATGAAAATATTTTCTTAGTAAATCATTTAATATAAAGTACAGCCTACAGTAAATTTAAAAAAGCACAACTATATTAAAAAGAAAACTCGTCAATCAAATATTCATAATCATCGTGCTATTTAAAAACATCATTAAAGGGGACAAAAATATTCTCACGAGTATCCATAATTATCCATAAAATCTTCTTTAAAGAAAGAAATAAAAAGAATAAGAAGCAGAGGGATTCATTCAAATTTTACGCTCACCATGAATATACATCAATAATATAAACTTCAATAAAAGGCCAACCTATTGGACTTGCATCCTTAATGTGTCAATCGGAGCTTCTGTACAACAAATAATCGTAGTAATTGTTGGACACAAACTTTGGATCTTCGATGAAATCAAATCATCTGGCTGGAAAAAACAAAAGTTCACAAGATTGTGACAAACTTGAAAGCGTCCAAAGTTCAAGCTAGAATATGTGACACACCTGATATGCTTATAAGGAAATAAATCAAAGTTCATAATTACGTATTATGGCATAGAACATGAAATCTGGATGGAAAAAAAAATTAAAATGAAAAAAGAATCTATTTAGTAGGTTAGTAGCTCCTGAAAATGATGAATGCCCCTAAAACCATATGGATCGATGGACAGTTGAATACATTATCATCACTGAGGTTTCCACATATGTCATACATTGCAGGATAATTCTCAGAATGGCCTGTATGAAAGAAAATGGAACTAAAAATTTATGTTTCATAGATTGTTGTAACATATAAACATTCAACTACTATCTTGCTTGCAGTACCAATGCAGGCAAGAAAATGGAGCACAGTTGAGCATGCATCAATTGATTATTGATTATTGGTAACAAACTCACACATATACAACTATACTTGTAACCACTAATGATACTTTGGATAAATGCTGTGAAGAGAATATGAGCCAGGTGGGATTATTTCTTATTGAAAACTGAAATAAATTGCTTTGGTTTCTTCATCAATATAAATCTCGAGATTTCCATGTGGCAACACGAATTTCTGACATTTTCTCCAAGTATCGTTGACCCATCAATAGCAGGATCATTGTTACATGCATTAATTTCTCAATTGGACCTATAGACCATATAGACGTCTTTACTATATTTCATGTAAATTTGTGTACTGTTCAAATAGCATATGACTCATATTTATATTCCATTAAAACAAATTCTTATCATCCACAATTTTCATGGGAACAATGCTGGAGTGAATAAATTTTTAACCTTTTAGTCAAGAATCCATTTTGACTTCCCATCAATACATCCACAATTTTCATGGGAACAATGCTGGAGTGAATAAATTTTTAACCTTTTAGTCAAGAATCCATTTTGACTTCCCATCAATACATCCATTGTAGCAATTTCCCCAGGCTCACACCAATTAACTTCAAGAACCTCAGCTCCTTTCCTAATTATAGAAAATAATCATGTCAACATATTCATATATGATTTCATTTGAATTTCAAAAAACAAAGAAGTAGTATCTAATCTAACCTCAATATATCAGCAATGAGGGTCATCCCAAACAATGGACTGGTTCTCAGTGATGACCCATTTCCTAGTTGGCGGTTCCATGTTAGGAAAATCAATAAGATACTCAGAAAGCCTTTTGTCAATCTTTTCCCTTATGATCCTAGAACTATACTCCAATTTATCAGAGGCAACCCAAAGGGGCACTACATTATGAGCATCCACTTCATGTATAGAGAATAAAACTCTAGTTTGCTCAGATGAAAAAAGTAAAAGAGACTAAGGAATATATATAATTAAAACTTACATGATAGTTAAATCACATGCATTAATTCACATTGATGAATTGCAAACTAAAAATTAGTTAAACCACACCATGATGACAGTTACATGATGATAGTTTTTGTATTACTTTAAAAAATGTTTGGGAACTAAAGGAAAAAATAAAAAAAATACCAACTCTAACAACCTTACAAAAATAAGCAAGGCAATTGAACTCTAAATAAAAAGATTCTTCACCGAATCATTCAAAAATCAAAATGCTCAAGTTTACATCATGATACCATTAACCTCAATTCTTGAAACTCAAATATCTAATTCTGAAGCTTTGATCCTTTTAAAAGAATCGATTACCCCCTTTAGGCATCATAACAATTTGGGTCGTCGGTGATTGGAACTGTGAGCCTGACTTGCTCAATAGGAGAGTCACTTACCTCAGTATGATCATCTGCAACAACATAACCTTTAATTTAGCACAATGCAGCACAAAAACATCATAAAATAATGAGTCTTTATTCAAATGAACATATAACTAACATTTGCATTCAACAATCAATTTGTCATAAAATGATTTCTATAATTCTATATATATGAAGAACTTATCGGATGAAGGTACACCAACACCCCCAATGCAAGAGCCTTGTTTAAGGATTTAACCCATGACCAACTTTGTCGTGAAGATTTTGATTCCATCCTATGAAGTTATCTCTCCTTAAGTCTAAGTAATTAATTATTGGATGAAGACATGTGAATAATATAATATTTTATCATATTTATAACATAAATCATGAAGGCTATAATACCACAAGACTAAACCATATTGGTAAAAAATTTATGGTATTCAGTAGAGCCACCAGAATGAATATATATTATATTTTTCAACACACATCATTAGTATTAAGTTCAAGAGAGGTTGGAGTGAAAAAGAGAATAAGAAGGAAGTATTATTGACATAATCTGTACACTTATGTCTTCATTAGTTACTCCAAGGTCCAAGTTCAAAACATACAACTTTGTGCCAACTTCCACTCCTTGTATCCCTGCAGCTCTTAGGCTATCTTCAAACATATCATGCTGCCATGGAAAAGGTCTGGTTCTGCAAATAGCCTGGAAAAAGCAAACAGAATAGATTCTAGAGTGGAAAAAGAAAGTCAGATTAGATGCCATTCTTCAAAATCAAATAGAGAGCATGAAGTTCCCCTAAAAAACAAACATGAAATGGAGTAAATGCATCCATAGTAATATGTGGAATAAAAACCATAGTCAAACATAAATATTTTAGGTAAAGGATGACAGGCAGGAGTAAGAAATAGACCGACTGTATATAAAACATTTTTCAAAACAAAAAGTAATTGCAATATTTAATCTAACTAAAAAAAAGTAATTGCAATTTTCATTTTGAAATGAAATTATGAAATTACATTATATTTAATTAATTCAAACATATTATATGCTAGGAATCATTAAAAAAAACTTCAGTAAGATCTATAGCGAAGCCCTGAAATACAAAAGTAAACAACTTTTAGGTGCATATTAAGGGTAATTTTGTGAAACTATGATAATGGCATCAAGGATGCCAAATGATTGAGCATGAGCTTCTCTTTGGAACAAATACTAATGCACAATTTTCTCTTGTTTTTGAGTTACGATATGCCAAATCTTCTCATGATTGGGTATTTTATAGTATATCGATTCTCAAGCACATGTATAAGCATCCATATTTTTTGAGCTTGCCTTGGCAATAGCATAAGATGATGGCTGGGCATTAACCAAGAGGACATCAACAAACAAGAAACAATCATTCTTCCACCACTAAAACCCCCTCCACAAAATAAATATATAAAGAAAAAGGACCAAAACCAAGGAATGCATATATACCAAACTCCACTTTCAACAATGCTCCAAATTTAAGCGAGAATGAGATATGGGGATACCAAGTAAGCAAATATTCAACCATCGTTACGAAGGTGCGGCAAGGAATACGTTGGTTTTATCTTAGCATGGCCTGGAATAAGATAAGCTTGCATTAGATAAGCATGTATTATGCCAAAAATATCACTACAATAGGTGTCGATTAGGAGTTAAATAAAAGTGTTAATAGAGAAGGAATAACCTTAAGCCTCGCTTTTCTATCCTTTGTCCCAAAAATTAAAAGCGATGTCGAATCAGCGAGTTGCAAGTGTGTGGTGTACCTGGAAAGAGTTGAAAAGTAATGTGAGAAATAATACACTAAGTGGATATTCTTTGCCATTGAAATGTGAAGTTTATAATTAAACAAATAAGTTAAATGGTCCTGAGAAATGCAAGGATAAGAATACAACTTCAAGAAATAAAGTTAAACAAAACCAAATCTGAATGTAAAGCCTAGATGGAACATAAATCTTCTTGGATGGAGGTTTAAAGAGCTGAGAGAATATATTACATTGCCCTCTCGTGACATTTGAAAGTGAAAGTTACTGCTGTTGACATCATTCAAATGATGCCCCAACCCTTCCTTCAACTGATCCAACCAACAGTAAGCTTATTGTCAGCTTCAACTTCAACAATCCAAATTAATCAATCGGATTTGCAATTAAATAATTAAACAGGAAAGAGAATCTAGAAAAGAAGAAGACATATTTGCAAATTAATTTCATAAACCAGAGATGTAAAATAGATAAGCATTTCTTGCTGTTTGTTTTCAACGGTTACACTATTATATACTTCTTCACCTTCACCGGGGAAGGAAGCCTGACATAAAAATCTCATACTATTGAAATGAGGAAGCATTTTTGCACCAGAAGCAAGAAGCATTCGGTGCTCGAAAATGGGGAAAGAGAATGAGACGTTTCTCATTGTTATTAAAGTTTGAAGCAAATGCGATTTGTTCTGACTAACAACCCCTGAAAAAAAAAGACAAAAAAAATGCAAAATTGAAATTCATAATGACATATTGGCAAAACAAAAAACAGAGAATTTTTTATATACTCTCTGTCGCACTGTGCGCGACCTCTCCACCACCGTCGCCGACCTGTCTTTGCCCGACCAGCTACCACTAATAGTCGCAGGGTGCGGCTTTGTTCTCTCTTGTCCTTCCCTCCGCGCCGACGCCACGCGTCTTCCTCTCTATCCTGTTTCCCCTCTCGCGTTGCCCCAAATATAGTGAGGGCGGCCAAAACCTCCGATAAACACTGAGAGGAGACGAGGAAAACCCCAAAGATAATAGAACATGACAACCTCTAGTGGTGTTGCAGAGTTTTCTATTGGATTGTCTCATCCACCGTGAAGGTTGCGTGTTTGACTAAATAATTGTATTTTTCATAGATAATTAAATTAAAGAAAAGGAAGGATGAAACGTGTATGGGAATGGTCTGAAGTCTGAACACTCAGTAAATGTGATGTGAGTAGTTAGCTACTTAGCTTGTACAAAAAGAAATGGAAGTTTTGAAAAAAGAAGAAGGGGGAAATGATAAAACAATTAATAAAAGTGTGTTGATCCGCTAGAAAAAGGAAAAACACCCCGAACGAAGAAAAAAAAGAAAAACCAGCAAAATTTACAAAAAACGACATGTGTTCCATACTGCCATGTTTGACTTCCACAAGACATAATTGGCATTACAAAGAAAAAGGAAAAAAAAGGTAAAAAAATCACAAAATGACACGTGTAAATGAATAGTAAATATGGATCCCCTTTTATTCAATGTATTAATATGACTTTCTTTTAATGTAATTATAATAAAAGTTAGATATTTTTAATAATATAAAAATTTGTGATTATTTGACAATACAACATTTTTGTTTATTGAGAATGCATATTAATTAAACTCAATTAGTAACACATCTATTATTTTATTCTTGCAATATTATTTGTTTAAAGTTTACAAAATTAACAGTATATTTACTCTATTTTTTTATGAACTATAGATTTTTTATGAACAGTATATTTAGTTATTTACTCATATATCATTTATATTTTGATCAAGATACACATCAATGATATGGCAGCAAAGCTTGTTTAAACAAATTGCAGTACTAAAATTTGTTTTTACGTGTATTTATTTTATTTTATTTTACTTGAGATAGTGTATTTTTGTCTTTCAAAAATCATATTTACACTAAGTTTTGCGTGATAGTCATATATATAATTTCAATTGTTTTTTAAAGAGTATATCCATTATTTATTCGTTAAAAATGTTAAGCTATGTTTTAAAATAATATTTGAATGTGTAGTTCAATTCACTTATCTTCCATAATTCTATACTTTGCAATCAATTGGATGAGAGAGATTAGGGTGCAGAAAGTCATCTTTAAGCTGGATTTGAAACGGGTAGTTGATGGTTTTAATTTTTTTGTCTAATGATATGTCTGAATTTGGTGCTATCATTTTCTCTTGTAAGGATTTATTTTTGTCTTTTTTACAAAACTCTCATGTGGAATTCACTAGGAGACAAGCTAATATGATTGTTTATAGTTTAGCTAGGGCGGCCATTGACTATGCTAGTTCTTATGTTTTCGTTGATATCTCAACATGTATTGACTTTTTGATTATAAATGAAATATAGTAGACCTTCTTTGTAAAAAAAAAAAAAGTTAATTAGAGGATTATAAATGAAATTTATTAAACTCAATCACTCCAGATACATCAAAATTAAGTTAGTTTCTAACATATCTATCTTGAAATTATGAAGGAAAAAAAATGAAATTTTGAACTAAATACAAAATTATCAATAATGTCTCTAGTTGTCTAAGGGTTAATACCTTAATAAAAAAACTAATTTTACATATGTAGATAAATAGATGAAAAATTTTATAGTACTTTAATAAGTTTAATATCCAAAATGATTTATTAAATATTCGTTTAATGCTTATTTTACAATAAATCTTTTATATAGCGACACATGGTTAATAAGGTTCAAAATCGCGGTTAATGATGTATTGACTTTGATAACTAATACACCAAAATTTGCAACTCATTAACCATCCACTGAGTTTTAGTGACCAAACCATTTTTGTTCATCATTAATCAAACTGTACGGATGTAATTATTAACCAACTTATCCCTATAAGTACAAGTGTACTCATTAAATTAATTCAACACGTTATTAAATACGATTTTGAACATTATTAATTAGGTGTCCCAAAGTTGTCAAATTTTGGGTGTACCCATAATATTATTGGTAAAAAAAATATCATACAGACCCCTAGAAAGGTTTCATATTGTTGATTTATTATTGTCACAGATATTTTTTTTTTCCAAACAGTATTTTGTAAAACAAAACTGATGTACCTTTTTTTTTTAAACTACTGGTGTACCTATTCACTGATCTTTTGGTATATTTTAAAAATAAAATATTACTTGAAGCAAGAATGAATGAAGATGAATGTTGGCCATGATCATTGCTTCCTCGAGTTTCTGACATTTTTGTATTATACTTATATTTGTTCCTTAGAACATGCCATTTTGTCAGCCTTTTGTTCTTCCAGGCTGGTGTAGATGTTGGATCGGGTTGGTGAGAGGATCCAGATCCCACTCTTAATTTAATAAGCTGTTAATTCGATTCCTGATTTTGGCCGGCAAATGAATTCATCATATACTATCTTTACTTTTTGTAGTTGCAGTGAATGAAAATTACATTATATTATTCCCTCCTGCGATATAAGAAATAAAAAAAAAAAAAATTTTCCTCCAAAATATAAGAATCATATTTCAATTCTCATACATATTAAATATTAATTTTCAATATTACTCTTATTAATTACTGTCATTAATTATAGGTCATCAGAATATTAATTAAAATTAGAATGATTGTTTTAAAATTTATATGAATATTAATTACAATTAACTCATTTCAATACATTTTCTTGATCGATGTGTTTTAGGGTTTTGTTTCTTATATGGTGGACCGGAAAGATTAATAAGAGAAAAGTATGTACACACTTCCTAAGTTTTACCTCATTTACAAATAAACACCCCTACCTATTGATTATTCTCTATTAATCCTCAAACTCTAATTCATAAATGAAATTAGTCCTTCGATTAACCCAATATTAAATAACTAACTTTAATTGCATCCAACCATCCATTTTTGTTAAATCTTACCGTTGATTTTATTATTATTATTATTTTGCAAAATAAAAAGATAAAAAATAGCTACAGCCTTGGTCGTTTCCTCTTTGCCGATGCATCTTCATCTTCTATTTCTATGGTGTATTGTTCTTCTTGCTTTGAATTTTTTTTTTTTTTTTTAGTTTTCAATAAAAGGAAGAAAACAAAGATAGCAACGTCTCTTCTTCTTCTTCTATTTGGTTTCTTAGCTCTCTTAGGTCAACACTTGTCTTCTGCATTTATTCCTCTTTTTTGGGTTTGAGATGGATTTGGATGTTCAGGGATATTCCTCCGAGAAAATCAAGTCCAATGCACAAGGAATTCAATTTGTGGAATGAATTCCGATGAACACAAGAAAGGGAAAATAGTTGCAGAGAGTTTTAAGAGAGAGAAAAAGTTGGTATGAATATTCAGTATATCATTTCATTGCTCAGCTGCTATGCATATAGCATGCTTTGGTTACAAATTGAGCATCAAGAATGAAAGCTGTAACAAACTTTCTCCATTAACAATTGCCACATCAGCAACTAATAGGGGCTTCACCAGGGAAGTAAGGCAGGTGAATAGGGGGAGCTTGTCCATAGACCACCTCATAAGGAGTGGTGTGGATAGAAGAATGAAAATTTGTGTTGTACCACCACTCGGCTAAGGCTAGCCACTTAGACCAAGAAGCTGGTTTGTCAGAACACATGCACCTAAGAATAAAGCTGGTTTGGCAAACATCGCAGTGCCCCACATATTGCTGGATGTCCTTGACCATTCCTTTCCAAAAGAATAAAGATCTAACCCTGGCAGCAGTAGTGTCTCGGTCAGAATGGCCTCCCACTGGTGAATCATGAAGCCATTTAAGAATGAAGAGTTGGAGGTCCCTGTTAGAGCCAATCACCAGTTTCCCTTTTCTTCTCAATTCACCTCTATGCCAAGAATACTTTGGGTGTTTGATCGGATCTTCCTGTAATTCTTTAAGTAATTGTTGAATGTCTACATCTGAGTTCAAGCTTTGTTTTCTGTTCAAGTAAATCTTGAGCACCATTGTTGAGCATGATTGGAAGCAATTCAGCTCCAGGTTTCCTTGATAAAGCATCTGCAGCTACATTGTCACCCCCTCTTTATAATGAATTTCAAAATCAAACCCCGTCAACTTAGACATCCAGACTTGTTGAAAAGGAGTATTTAACCTCTGTTCCAGCAAGAATTTGATGCTCTTCTGGTCAGTTTTTATTATAAAATGCCCATGAGACAAATAAGCTCCCCATTTCTGTACCGCATACACAATAGCCAGCAGTTCCCTTTCATATATGGACATGGCCTGTTGCTTAGGACCCAAGGCTTTGCTAATATTAGCAATCAGATGTTTTTCCTGCATCAGGACAGCACCAATACAGGATCCTGAGGCATCAGTCTCCACCACAAATAGTTTGGAGAAATTTGGAAATGCTGGCACAGTGTGTTGAAAGCATCAGTGGAAGTAGAGTCCCAAATGAAAGAATCCTTTCTAAGCATATCGGTTAGAGGTTTGGCAATTTTACCAAAATCCTTCACAAATCGCCTGTAGTAGCCCGCGAGGCCTAGAAAAGCCCGAAGATGTTTGATGTTCTTAGGAAAAGGCCAATCTGCCACAGCTAGTATTTTAGAAGGATCTGTTGCAACACCATTACTGGAGATGGAATGACCAAGGTATTCTACTCTAGAAGTGGCAAAACTGCACTTGTTCTTCTTGAGGAAAAGGCTATGGTCCTTAATGAGCTGAAAAACTGCCTTGAGGTGACAGACATGAGCTTCAAGTGTAGGACTGTATATTAAAATGTCATCAAAGAAAATGATCACAAACCTCCTCAAATAAGGGTGAAAAATATGATTCATCAAGGCTTGGAACGAAGCTGGGGCATTTGTCAAACCAAATGGCATTACTTGATATTCAAAGTGTCTAGCATGTGTTTTGAAGGTTGTTTTATATTCTTCACCATCAACCATTCTCACTTGATGATAACCAGATCTAAGGTCCAATTTAGAATACACTGTTGAACCTCCTAACTCATCCATTAGGTCCTCTATCAATGGAATTGGAAACCTATCCTTAACTGTCTGCTAGTTGAGCTTCCTGTAATGGACACATAATCTCCAAGATCCATCTTTCTTCTTTATTAAAAGTTAAAACTACTGGAGAAGCATATGGACTATTGCTATGTCGAATGATGCCTTGATCAAGCATTTCATCCACCAATTTATCTACTATGTCCTTCTGTATGATTGAGTACCTGAAAGGTCTTAAGTTGAAAGGAGTGGAGCCTTCTTTCAGAGGAATTCTATGGTCGAAACCTGGTCTGCAAGGAGGTAGTTTGGTTGGTTCAGCAAAAATCTCAGTAAATTCAGTGATCGGTTGCTCAATTGGCTTTGGAATATGAGGATTGGATAAAACTGCAGAATTGAGACTGCAAGTAGGATCTTCCAAGGACTTTGTGGACATGTTCAGATATAGGAAACATAGCTGCGCACCCTGCTGCCATAGGTAGTTTTACTGTTCCCTGCTGTTGGTTTAAAATTGGAAACTTTGGCCGATAGTTAAATTTGGAATTGGTCTGGGAGGTGATGGAAGCTTCATGTAACTTGGCAAGGTTAGCAGCATGGGCTATAGAGGTTGGGCTAAACATCCTCACATGCATCTGTGTGTTATATTCCAACCCAGATAAAAATATACTCAAGGAATGCTCAGGGGGCAATGATATTTGAGTTAGGACCAGTTCAAATTCATCAATGTAATCCTGCACCTTCCCTACTTGTTTCACTTGAATTCAAGAAGACAGAGGATCATCATAGGTATTACCAAAACGCATAATAACATCAGATATATACTGATGATCCTTCAAGTCTTGAGCTCCGACAGACATGCAGTGACCTGATCCAACTTTGATTGCATTTCTGCGTTCGATTCCGTGATTTTTCTCGTCAAAGTTCGTTCCACCTCTTGAATGCTGAGTTGATGTCGTGTTGCGTCCGCCATGGCTGAGCCTCAGGATGCAGCTAGCTTTGATACCTGTCGAGATGGATTTGGATGTTCAGGGAGATTCCTCCGAGAAAATCAAGTCCAATGCACAGGGAATTCGATTTGTGGAATGAAATGAATTCCGACGAACACAGGAAAGGAAAAATAGTTGCAGAGAGATTTTTCAAGTGAATGTCTCGATCAGATTAAATGAGTTTCAGCATATTTTTGCAAAACTGAAAACGGGTAGGTACATGTACGAATTAGGTGCATTTGTGCTCAATAGTAAACCAAGTCATTGTTATATACTGGTTGAGAAAGATAATTATGTCTGATTGAGAACTACTACCATGAATTGTTAATTTACGCAGGACCTATATTGAGAAATAGAAGAAGATGAAGAGGTACGAACAGAGAGGAAATGGCCAAAGGATGTAGTTTTTTTTTTTTTTAAATAAAATAAAAATTATGGTGAGAATTAACAAAAAAAATGAATGGTTAGATTTAATTACAGTTACTTATTTAATTTTGGGTTAAGCGAATGATCAAATTCACTAATTCATAAAGTTTTTGGATTAATTAGGAAGAATCAAGAGTTGATGGTGTCTATTTACAAACTGGGTAAAATTTAAGGGGTTTGTAAACTTTTTTTCCTTAATAATAATAAAGAGTAAGGGAAACGAAAAGGATCTATGAAGAATTGCGATATTTGAACACAAATTTTAGATACGTATATGACATCGTACGTATTTTTCTTATCTCTCACTTATTTTTTATCATCTTTATATATACATATATAAAAAATACATAAAAAAGACAAAGGAGACATGATATGATGTCCCAAATTTTTTTTGTTCATAAAACATTCTTAATTTAAGAAAGGGATCTTAAACTCGGATTTGGCTGTGTACATTGAGTGATTTAAGTATTTAATATTTTTTTAACAAGCCCAACCTTGAAAAAAAAAGGTGGTAGGCCGACAGGCCCAAGAACCGTTGAAACTTGAAAGCTTCAACTTGGCCACTGAAGAAGGCGAAGGCTGAGCAAGAGATATATGACGATAATTTGGTTGGAAAAATATATCTTTATTTAAATCTTTTTTCCAGTGATTTATTGAATTTGTTGGACCCGTAATAATTATAATAATATAATAATAGAGTCAATCTTAGCGGGTTCATCATTGGAAAAATCTAACATAAATGTCATATTTAACGACGATCGCTTTTATAGAAACTACTGTTTCTTATATAACGACCATTAATAAAATAAAAAGAGAAACACGATATTCAATTGCCCAATCATAAACGGATAATATTTTAAATTGAAGCAAAAATAAATGTAAATAAAGATACCGAGTAACTTTTGAAACTCATTTAGTGAATTTTCAGGAGTTACACAATTGGAGTATAAAGTTATTCAAAATAGTATAAAGTAAAAAAGTGATGAGTTGACATGATTAGAGCCATAAAATGTAAGTTAAGCAATTTCAATAGGTTGCATCATTGAAGATGCTCTTAGGTCTTCTAAATTCAGTGATGTTATTTGAACACATGGTTAGAGGTGGTAAAATGGGCCGGTCTGATCGGGCTAGCCCGAATAAGATCGATGAATTGTAGGGTTTTGGTAATCAAATTTGAGCCATTTTAATTTCGGGCATGTTTGGCCTGATCCTATGAACTATGAAGCCCCAACCCAATTATTTATATATATTTTAAATTCTATTCATTTTATTTAACTAAAAACATAAAAATATGAAAAATGTAAAGCTTTCTCTTAGAGCCTTGAATGCCAATGTTGATGCCAAAACATAGGATTTTAAATATATCGTTGTTACTTTGGACTTTCATTGTGATTTGTGAAGTTTGTTTTTTTTTGGATTTTTTATTGTTTCTATTGTTAGACTTTTTCATTGTTTATATTGTTGGACATTTTCATTCAATTGTTGGACTTTCTCATTTTTCGATGTTCTTCTGTGATTATAACTATTGGTGTAAGAGACACAAACAAATTGGTGTAAATATGTTTGGTTGAATTAACATTTTTTTGGAAGATTAGTTAGCATTTTGATGTCCACAGTTACATGATGTTTTTTTTAAAAAAAAATACTTAGCAAATGTCACAATGTGTACCAACGTGGTAACCTAGAAACAAGGATTTAAGTACTAATGTTAATATACATTACATATCTAGAGAATGTAGTGATACTTTTTTAAAAAAAAAAAACATAGCATCTATGTAATTAGCATCCTTGTTTAAGACACTTAAATCATTTTTTTATTATAAAAATTACTAGTCATAATTCGTTTGGGAAAAAAACTCAATACGAATGAAAATGACTGAAAATATAAATAAAAAATGGCGAGTTGGGCTTGGGCACCTATTTTGCACCTCTACACACTGTGGGTGTCGGATATCGTAAAAAATACGACGCATCAGGAAATTAAATTCCGGACGTGTAAAAATTCACATGTCTTCAAAATTTTGCACTTTCAAAAATTAAATTCCGGTAGCTCTAAAAACATACGACACTTCATTTTACACACTCGAAAATTAAATTCCGAACGTGTAAAATTGTACACGACTGAAAATTAAATTTCGGACGTCTAAAATTTTTCACGTCCGAAAATTAGATTCTGGTAACTCTTTAAACATACGAATTATCATTTTACACATTCAAAATTTAATTTCCGGAAAAATCATTTTATACTTCCGGAATTTAATTTTCGGAAGATATAGGGTGTCCAAAAATCAGGTCTATTCTAAATTAAGTATCATTCCACCGAATAAGTGAAATCTAAGTATCAGGTGCGAAAGCGACGACAACGACTAATAGTATTTCCTTTTGTTTTCATATACTAGCATTATACTACATGTTGTTTAATTAAAGTTTTTAAGTTATTTTCTTTTTAAAAAAGCTAACCAATATTACAAAATATTTTTACATATTAGACAAAGTTCAGAAAGTTGGAAGTATGATTTAACTGGGTTTGGATTCTCTCCATCTCTCTCTTGTTATTTTTTTTCTTTTTTCTTTATCATTTTTCAATTTTCTCTCCTTTACCTCTCTACTTTCAATCTCACTTTCACTCTCATTTCCTTGCTGCAAAGGCAGAGGGAAGGAAAAAATCCATTTTGGATTTTAACTCCTCATTCGCATTAGTTGCCACATTTAGTTGGTATTAAATTTTATTCTTTGGGTTGAGTGCCTAACAAGGAGGGATGATAATGGGTAGGATATATAGTATTCGGTCTCATATCCGTATTTAAAAAAATTACCCGTACCCTCGTGGGTTGCAATCTTAATAACCTTACCCGTACTCTCTGGGTACCAAGTACCCTCACCCATACTCATTACCCGCACTTTAACAAAGAAAACAAATAAATAACAAAAGATCATAACTTATTTAAAAACCATAGAACGATGTTTCGAATGTATTCATGAAATATTATAAACTAGTGTATTATACTAAATAAAAACATGTAAAATATCCAAAACAAGTAAATAACAATAAGCATCCAAAACAATAAATTCATCAAGTTGTAATTCCCGAGCCGTCGATGTTGTCCAAAACCTGTAAAATAAAAAACATACATTATATTAGTTATTAGTTATACATTATAAACTTGTAAAGCAATAATTAATAACAAATTGTTAGATTATCTTACCTCATCTTCTGAATCAGAGTCTTGAAAAGACCGCAAATGTTTGTCTTTCATGTGTAAATATTGCTTTGGTCCAATTATACCAATAGAAACTAGAACAAAAAATTAAACTAATGGTTAGACTAAACACAAATTTCATTAAACAAATATATTAATGCAACACTCATTACCTTCCTTATCATGCTTTATCCAGATTTGTGCACATATAAGCACCTCCAAAGTATCTTCATGAAGCCTAGAATGATGAGGACTCAACAATCTACCTCCCGTGTTAAAAGTAGATTCAGAAGCAACAGAAGAAATTGGGATGACCAAAATATCGTTAGCAATTTTTTACAATGTTGAAAACTTTGTCCCATTTATTTTTCACCATCCAAATATATCAAATGTAGCACTCCTAGGCAATTCATTCTCTTCCAAGTATTATCCAACTCGGACTTTGATTATATGTCATTGGTATCATTGACAAAGGAGTTATAACCATATAAAAAAATTGTTAAAAATAAGATTATTCATATATATATATATATATATATATATATATATATATATATATATGGTCCTTTGTATTTAGTATTAATGCTCTATCATTTATATGATCAAATCTATATGTGGTAGAAATATTTGAGAAAGTTGGTATTATTTTTACGTATGTTTTGGTTAATTCATCAAGTTTATGAAAACTTCTTTATATCTCCTCGTATATAATCAGCATTCAGAAAAGGCTAATGAAAATGTGTGTTAAGGGATAATACAAGTTGTTAGATTAAGATTTTGTTTATCTCAAATATACATTTTCAGAGATAAAAGACTTTGGGTTCAAAAAGTCATCATAATTCCTAACATTATATATATATATATATATATATATATATGTCGGTATGGGGCGTGGTGGGTACTAAGGTACCCGCACCCATACCCTCTTAGATTTACGGGTAATTACGTGTATCCATATCCATATCTTAAAGGGTTTTTACTTTATCCATCATGAGTATTTTTTATGGGTACTTAAGAGATAGGGTTCGCATTGCCATCCCTACTAACAATGGAAGAAGAAATTATCATAAGGAGAAGACGGCAAATTCCAATGCATATATTGTTGAAAAACGATCTATTAACCAACCTCCCACCCTCACAAAAGGAAGACTAATACTATTGGAGAAAAGAATCAAGCCATTCAGAAAATCTACACACGTGCCATAAAGCAACGATTTCATTATTTTTTGAGTACAGGATAAGCTGTTTATTTATTGGTGAAGGTTATGGTGTATGATCCATAAAATGATACAGTGATACATCATCTAAGTGATACAATATGAGTGGTTCAGATTGTCACTTGAATAATTTGGACTTTTCAATTGTGAATTCTATGGTCCATTCTCCCAAAAGTGATGTATGGATACACCTTAAAATGAAGCAAAAATTTTTTTTGGTTGTTGGTCAAGGTGATCCAAGTGTTCATTATTAATTGTATTTGCACAATGTGTTGGTATTTTTATATTTGAGTAAATAGCCAAAATGGTTCCTGAAACTGTGAGGTCGTGTCAAGTTGATCCCTCAAATTAACGAAATTTCAAAAAGGTCCCTGAAACTGTCAAACGTTGATCAAGTTAGTCCCTCCGTTAGTCAGGGCTCGTTGACGCCGTTAACGGCGCTTATGTGGCACGTTAAGTGCACATTTGGCTGCCAACTCATCCTGCCACGTAAGATGGGTACTATGCACGCATATTTGAGGGACCAAATTGATACATGGACCAAATTGACACTCAATTGTTTTTCAAAAATCCTAACGTTCATCTTCTTCTTCCCCAACGTCTCTGGTTCGTCTCTCTCACTCTTTGTCCTTCGTCTGTTTCTATCTCTCTCTCTCGCTCTCTCCAACTGCAACTACACAAAAGGGATGCCGATGGGTGGTGGTTCGTCGTTACGATACTCAAGACGAAGGGAAGGAAGGATGGAAATGAGGAACCCGTGTGTGGTCATAAGCTGAAGATGTCATATCCTAACTTCAGTTGCTGAAGATGTGGCATTGAGGGCCATAACAGTAGGGGATGCATGAACACTGGAGTTCCTCAAAAACCTAAAGCTAAGACATCAACTCAAGGACAAGAGGATTTAATGTTTGAGATACCATTAACACAAACTGCTCCTACTATTGAGCCGATGCAATCTCAAGATGTACCACCACAAGTGCAGCAACAAGTACAAGATCCTCCAGCACAAGTTCATGCCAATCCACCACAAATGCAGGCTCCACCACCATCACAGCAAAGAGTGCAGAGGGTAAGCTGGCTTTTGCAGGGACTGAGTTGATTTCATATATAAAAGTTCAGGGACTTTTTTGATTTTAAGTTGCATATTTTGGGGACTAAATTGACACTATGTTATCGATAACATAGTGAGAGAGACGAACCAGAGACGTTGGGGAAGAAGAAGATAAACGTTAGGGTTTTTGAAAAAAATTGAGTGTCAATTTGGTTCCTGTATCAATTTGGTCCCTCAAATATGCGTGTATAGTACCCATCTTACATGGCAGGATGAGCTGGTAGCCAAATGTACACTTAACATGTCACATAAGCACCGTTAACGACGTCAACGAACCCTGACTAACGGAGTGACTAACTTGATCAACGTTTGACAGTTTCAGGGACCTTTTTGAAATTTCGTTGATTTAAGGGACCAGCTTGATACGACCTCACAGTTTCAGGAACCATTTTGACTATTTACTCTTTTATATTTACATCTTCATGTTTTTTTAATAACAAATAGAAAATACTTGTGCTGCTTCAACAATGGCTGAGCCAGTAACTAAGGTTCTTGGATCTTGAATCCGGTGCCTTGGGGAAGATTGGATCTGATGGTTACTTCAACATTGTCTTAGGCAATGGACGACCTCGTCTAAGCAGCTCCTTCACCATCGCCAGGACCATCGGCCTCGTCGCTGAAACCGCTAAGAAGTCGAAGGAACTCATCCCCGTCCATGCGGCCATTCTGCTCCCTGCCCGGCCACCAGTCCTCTTCCTCTTCCGCTCAAGTTCCTATGTTCCGGTCATCACCACTACGCCGTCCTCCATCGTGGTTCTTCATCCCCCACCGAGCCCGGACCCGGATCTCCTCCGCGCCGAGTCTCCATCTCCGGCCATCAGACCCAAACATCGTCTCCGCCGCGTCGTTCTTCTCTCCTCCGGCCGGTGCTTTATCTCTGTTTGGCCCTCTTATCCGGCGTGGTGGTCTATTCGCGTGGCCAACAGAGAGGTGGTGACAGCAGAGGTTTAGGTGGAACGGTCATGGATAGTCCTCGTCTTGCGTGTTTGTTGTACTATCTTGACTGGAGGGTGGTGGTGATGGTGAGAGAAAAGGGTGGGGTGATGGTGGTATCGGAGATATAGTTAGTTGCTAGATATATGGTTATGGTTAGTTAGTTGATTGTTACTTACAAGATCATTAGCCTATATAAAGGCTTAATCTCTTTGTAATCAATTAATTCATTCTATCAATTCCATATTCATACTTTCTCTCAATTTCTTTTCTCCTCCAATGGATGCCATGTTTTATCAGAGCGATATCAACCACCGTGAAAGAAAACTTTCCGCTGTGTCTTTTCTTATGATTATTCATTTTTCTTCATTTTCTTTTAACCCAAAGAAAACCCAAAACAAAATTCTCATTCTTCTTGAATTGCTGCGTGGTACATGCTCAAGTGTCAAAGTTTGTACATTTTGAATCAGGGAGTTCATACCCAACAAGAAAGCACCCATTTTTGCCTTTTGAATTTTATCTCTTCCAGATTGATATCTTCGTATTCTTGGGATAAGAATGTTTGACAGTTTATTGAAGCCCAAATTCTATTCAAAATGCAAATCTTGCGCGAAGTTGATAAAGACGAGGCTAGAGACGATACGGAAGAAAAGGAACGCAGTGCAGAAATTTCTGAAGAATGACATCGCCGATCTTCTTAGGAGTGGCCTTGACTACAATGCATATGGCAGGGCTGAAGGGCTTCTGGTCGAGCAAAATATGTCGTCCTGCTATGATCTCATTGCAAAGTTTATTGGATGCGTATCGGATCATGTTCGAGACCTATATAAGCAAAAGGATTGTCCTGATGAATGCAAGGTGGCCACGAACCTCCTTCAACTCTGCTGCTAATGACACCACATTACGCCTCAATTCTCAATTTCATACGAGTTGATCAATCATGGTAGACCTGCTATTGGTGCTGCCCACTCATTCAGATTAAGAAGTGCACAAAAAAAATCAATGGAGAAAACATCAATCATTGGTAATATTCGGTCAAGAAGAGGTGAAGGTGCTAGTGTATTGAAGACCACAACAAAGAATACAAAGAACGGTGAGGAAATCCCAACACCCGATTTCAAAGATATTTCATGAGATCCCTATTAAAAGAACGGTGAGGAAAAACCAACACTCGTTTTCAAACAAAATTCATAAGGCTTAACAAGCATATTTTAGAGCAACTTTTGACTGATGTTAATTCCAGCGAGTCAGCTCATTTCATATACAAATTCCATTCTTTTGCCAATGTTCATTCTGGCAAGATTCATATATTTTTGGAACGAGAACTGTGGAGACGACGGAAGAAGAACGAAGAGGCCCAAAAGAAGGTCAAAGACTTCTCAGATCTACGAACTACGGTCGTTACCTATATCATTATTTGACTTTTCTTGATTAACCAATATAATTAGGCTTATACATTTGTAATTTTCATTCATTGTTCTTTCTTTTTCTTGCATTATGTTGTACACCCCAAGCTAGATTTGCTAATCCGCACTTCCAGCTTGCGGGGGGCTATTGGAGATATAGTTAGTTGCTAGATCTATGATTATGGTTAGTTAGTTGATTGTTAGTTGCTAGATCATTAGCCTATATAAAGGCTTAATCTCTTTGTAATCAATTAATCCATTCTATTAATTTCATATTCATACTTTCTCTCAATTTATTTTCTCCTCTAATAAATGTCATATTTCCTAATAGGTGGTGGTGAGGAAGAAGTAGGGGCGGCGGTGAGGGAGAACCGAGAAGAGAGGAGATTTTTTTTTAATAAAAAAAATAGACTCATGCTTGTACTGGCCGAGAATGTAAGACCGAGAACTCGTCTATACACTGGACCAACCGAGCTTACCCCCACGAATGGGCCTTGGCCCAAACTCCTCCGAAGCCGAGGACATGTCAGCACACCTGACACCCGAGAATAACTACTCGGCCCCAAGCTATCTATCCGCAGCTAACTGGGCCGAATATCTCGCTAGCCATAATGTCACTCCGGACAATCAGGCTCCGGATATTTCTCCCCATGATCGCAATCTGATCCAAATATTCCTCCGCTTATTTCGGAGCCTGATCCTGAGAGAACAACTATAAATAGGGGGCTTACCCCTCATTCTAGAACTACGTTTGCTTTGATTCCCTTTTGGATACGTAGGAGCAGAATCCACATTCTGTCAAGCACAATCCAAAAACACCCCACTAATCCTCGTTCAGCCGAGTATTTCATATCCGAGATATTTGGCCGGAACATTTGGCGCCGTTTGTGGGAATCGAAGCAAATATTTTCCCATACCACACAAAAATGGTGAGGACGAGAAGCGGAAACTGCAGGAGGGAGGAGCCAAGGAATGCCAACAACGGAGTTAACGGGGATAATGGAGAACAGTCCGTAGGCCCAGCAGGAATGACTGACAATCCCGTGGTTCAGGAGCTTCTCGCGCAGGTTGCAGCGCTGAGAAGGGAGAATGAAGAAATCCGCCGGCAGAATGACCGTCGTGAGAGAGAGCCGAGCAGGGAGAGGTCGGTCTCTTCCTCACATGAAAGAGAGCGCCGACCTCCCGAGATTGAGGGGTCCAGAAACTTGTATCGGGAAGGAGGTCCTCGCCTCCGGGCTTCCCACCACAACAACCGAGCAGAGGAAGAGGGATTCCCTAAGCAGGCCCCAGAATTTTCACTCCAAACGAACAGACTTAATGACAAGATAGGCTGCGGAAGCCGAGGCATCCTTTCACGAATGATATCATGGGGGTCCCCTTGCCCTAACTACAAGCCCATCAACATTGACAAATATGATGGCACCTCGGACCCGAGCGCCACTTGGACGCCTTCACCACCACGCAGATGTACCTTTTTACGGATGACGACGCTGTCATGTGCAAAGTTTTCCCAACCACACTGAAGGAGGCAGCGTTGACTTGGTACACCCACCTACCCCCGGCCCTCGGTGGACTCTTTTTGATACATTCGTGGCTAGGTTCGGCCTTCGGTTTGCCACGAGCCGAGCCCACCGAAAAACCCTCGGCCTCACCGGGTGAACTTTAGGCAAGAGAAGAATGAATCCTGCGCAACTTCATGGCCGGATTCAGCAAGGAGGCGGTACTCATCCCCAATCTCAGTGCCGATGTTGCACTACACACCATCCTGACCGGGTTGAGACCTGGCCCTTTTGCTAGGTACTTAGCTCGAAAACCACCAGCCGATATGGACGAAATGAGAAGAAAAGCTGCGAGGTTACATCAATATGGAGGAGGTAGAGGAGTCCAAGAAAAGGGATCGAGCAGGTGAGGTGACAAGCGAGAAGGTAGAGACAAGAGGAGGGCAGGGGGTGATAAGCCGAGATTGAAAGGCCCGGACGAGCATTTCTAGAGGGGACCGAAGTATGATCATTATACTCCCCTCAACACAAATCGGGCTCGGGTGTTCGAGGAAGCATACAGTCATGAGCTTCTGCAGCCTCCCAAAGGTGGCCACACCCCAAACGCGGATCGCCGTAAGCATTGCCGGTATCACCGCAACTATGGCCATACCACCGAGGAGTGCTTTGGGTCCTACGGGATAAAATTGAAGAACTGGTTCAGGTGGCCACCTCAAGAACTTTGTCCGAAGAAACAACAACAACAAGAGAGAGGCGCGTGGGAAACAAAGAAGAAGAGAGGTGACCGGGCTTAGGAGGCGGCGATCGGCGAAATGAGGAGAGAGAGAGAGAGACCGAGAGAAAGCGAGAATGAAAGACGGGAAGAGGATAATGTCATCCGGGGGTGATAAACACCATCTCGGGGAGGGTTCGCGGGGGAGGCACCACAAGTTCAGCTCGTAGAAGACATCTGCGGGCCAACCGAGCTGTTAACTCGGTATATGGAAAGCCTCCCCTGAGTTCCCCCCCTATTATCTTTTCCCGATGAAGATTTTGTGGGAGTAGATCCCAACCAGGATGACCCCGTGGTGATCACCGTCTGATTGGCCAATTTCTCGGTCAAAAGAACCCTCGTCGATCGGGGAGCTCCGCGGATATATTGTACTACTCAACGTTTGAAGCTTGGGATCCCGAGAAATCAATTCAGCCGTACGACAAGTAAACTTCGTTGGCTTCGCAGGGAGCAAGTTGATACTCGGGGATATATTGACCTCTTGATCACTTTTGGCGATGGCAGAGCTTCTAAAACCATCATGGTCAGGTATGTGCTAGTTAACGCAGTTACATCGTATAATATCCTGATCGGAAGGCCGTCCTTGAACGAGTTAGGGGCTGTGGTCTCTACTCCCCACCTCACGATGAAGTTCCCCTCCAGCTCGGGAGATATAGTGGCTGTCCGAGCAGATCCGAGGATGGCGAGACAGTGCTACGGCCGATAGTTTGCGGGTGAGCAAACTTAAACCCGCACCTGAGAGAAGCCCTAGACAGGGGGAAGGACAAGGCGGTGAATTCGGTAAACTCCGTTGAGCTGGATCCCAGGATGGACGTGCAGGAACAACGTCCACAACCTATTGAGGAGCTAGAGAAGTTCCAACTCGACGCGCAGCCTGAACGGTGTACTAAGCTCGGTGGTCACCTTGAGCCTACTCTGAAAGAAGAAATAAAGCAAGTGCTGCGCAGAAATGCCGATCTATTCGCCTGGACCACATCTGACATGCCGGGAATTGATCCCAACTTTTTATGCCATAAATTGGCAATCTGTCCCGAGGCGAAGCCAGTGGCCCAGAGAAAAAGGAGATTAGGTGAAGAGAGGAGAAAAGTAGTCGAAGAGGAGATAGCGAAGTTGGTCAAGGCCAACTTTATCCGAGAAGTAGAATACACCACATGGTTGGCCAACGTCGTTCGTCCAAGAAAGCAAACGGCAAGTGGCGCATGTGCACTGATTATACGGATCTGAACAGAGCATGCCCAAAAGACTCTTATCCCTTGCCGAGTATTGACAGGCTGGTTGACGGGGCCTCCCGATACAGAATTTTAAGCTTCTTGGATGCGTACTCCGGGTACAACCAAATTAGAATGTACCCCCCGGATGAGGAGAAAACAGCCTTCATTACTGAGGGGTCAAATTACTGCTCACAGAGTAATGCCGTTTGGGGTGAAGAATGCGGGAGCCGCGTACGTAGACTTATGGACCGGGTATTTGAGAAGCAAATTAGCGGAACCATGGAAGTATATGTAGATGACATGGTAGTAAAATCGATGACCCCACCACCACCCTATAGATCTGGGAAGAAATATTTCAGCGATTGAGAAGGTACAACATGAGGCTCAACCCACAGAAGTGTGTTTTCGGTGTCCGTGGGGTAAATTCCTCGGCTTTATGCTTACCCACCGGGGAATTGAAGCCAATCCCGATAAGTGACGGGCCGTAATTGAGATGAGAAGCCCGCAGAACGTTATAGAAGTACAAAGATTGGCAGGACGGCTCGCGTCATTATCTCGGTTCCTACCCAAATCAGCAGACAAAGCCCGGCCTTTCTTCAATCTGCTGAAGAGGCCCCAAACCTTCAAATGGACCGAAGACTGCGAAAAGGCTTTTGTCGACTTCAAGAACTTTCTATCCTCCCCGCCGATATTAACAAGACCCATCCCGGGAAAGAATTGTATCTGATCTGTCGGCCTCCGAGAATGCTATCAGTAGATCATCGTGCGGGAGGTAGAGAAAGCCCAAATGCCAGGTATACTTCATCGATAGGGTGCTCCATGATGTCGAAACTTCGGTATCAAGTTATTGAGAAGCTGGTCTTAGCCTTGGTGACCGCAGCTCGGCGGTTGCGCCCGTACTTCTGAGTCACCAAGTGGTTGTTAAGACGGATCACCCAATCAAACAGATACTCAAAAAGCCCGAATTGGCGGGGCGTATGATTGCTTGGTCAGTAGAGTTGTCCGAGTTTGGCTTGAAATACGAGATGAGAGGACCTCTAAAATCACAATGCCTGTCTGACTTCATAGCCGAGCTCCATCCACAACCGTGAGGCCGAGGATATATGGTGGAATCTATACGTGGATGGATCCTCAAATATCAGGGGCAGTGGAGCGGGGGTGATTCTGGAAGGACCAAGAGACTTGATCTTGGAGCAATCGTTGAAATTCGAGTTCAAAACCTCGAACAACCAAGCCGATGATGAAGCTCTGATAGCGGGACTAAGGTGGCGAATGAAATGGGGCAAAAGGCTGTCAAGTGCGGAGTGATTCACAACTAGTCACCCGGACAAATATCCGGAGGCTATCAGGCGAAGGAACCTCAGCTCACCAGATATTTGTGTAAGGTCAACCAATTAATCTCCGGCTTTGAAAAGTTCACCATTGAGCACATTCCCCGAGAAGAAAACACTCGGGCTGATTTGCTGTCTAAGCTAGCCAGCACAAAAAAGCCAGGACACCACAGAACGGTTATTCAAGAAACCCTCAATGAGCCAAGCATTGGGACAGAAGAGGTGATGGCCAACGAGTTGGTTGACCGAGAGTGGATGGCACCTATATGGGAGTATTTATCCTCGGAAACTCTACCCTCCGATCAGGCGCCGCCGTGAAAGTCAGGCTCAGGGCGAGTCACTTTACCATAATCGCCGGGGAGCTGTATAAGCGAGGATTCTCGACGCCTTTGCTAAAATGTCTGACCATGGCACAATCTAAGTATGTCATGGAAGAGGTTCACCGAGGAATCTGTGGTTTTCACAGTGGAGGCAGATCAATGGCCTCCAAGATAGTCCGAGCAGGGTATTATTGGCCTACCCTTAGAGCTGATTGCATGGAGTGGACGAAGCGGTGTGATGAGTGCCAGAGATTTTCCCATGTAAATCATACCCCCTGAAAGGACTTCACACATTAAACTCGCCTTGGCCGTTCGCAATGTGGGGAATGGACATCACGGGGCCTTTCCCGGTAGCCAAAGGCCAAGTCAATTTCCCTACTGGTAGCGGTGGACTACTTCACCAAATGGATCGAAGCGAGCCTTTGGCCAAGATTACCGCCGAGAAGGTGCAGAAATTTGTGTGGAAGAGCCTTATTTGTAGGCATGGAATTCCCTTTGCAATCGTCACTGACAACGGAAGACAATTTGTGGATAAGAAGTTACGGGAATTCTATGACAACCTCGGTATCAAGCACCAGGTTACATCCGTTGAGCACCCCCAAACCAATGGGCAGGCCGAAGCGACTAATAAGATCATCCTCGGGGAACTGAAGAAAAGAGTAGGAAGGTCTAAAGGAGCCTGGGCAGAGGAGTTACCGAGTATTCTCTGGGCCTACCACTGTACGCCTCAATCTACCACTCAAGAAACACCCTTCAGGCGACGTCGGAACCGACGCCATGATCCCAAGAGAGGTTGGGGAACCGTCTTTCCGACGTATGCAACACGAGCCGAACGACAATGAGAGCAATATGAGGATCGAACTTGACTTGGTAGAAGAGGTTAGGGAGGAAGCCGAATCGAGATGAAGCCTGCAAAACAGAGAGCCACTAGAAGGTATAATTCAAGAGTAAGGCCAAGGAGTTTTCTCGCGGAGACTTAGTGCTTGAGAATAAAAGGGGAAGCGAGGAAGGACCGCACGGAAGGCAAGTTGGCGGCAAACTGGGAGGACCATTCCGAGTAGCTGAAAACCTGGGGAACGGGGCATATAGGTTAGAAGAATTGTCGGAAATCCTATCCCGAGGACTTGGAATGCCTCTCATTTGAAGTTTTATTACAGTGATGTATGTATATAGTCTTGTGTCACTCTTTTTCCTACCTCGGTATTTTTTCCCAAAATGGGTTTTGACCGGGGAGGTTTTAACGAGGCACACCGCGGACTCCATTCAATAAAAAGCAGAATTTATTATGAATATGGTTTTATTTCCTCTTGCTTTGCCGAAGTATTTATTTTGCAGGCGTCTTATTCTAATGGCCGAGTTCGAGCCAGTCAGAGGGGCCAAGTTTGAGCCCGGCGGCCGAGTACGAGCCGTTGGCCGAGTTCGAGCCAGTCAGAGGGGCCAAGTTTGAGCCCGGCGGCCGAGTACGAGCCGTTGGCCGAGTTCGAGCCAGTCAGAGGGGCCAAGTTTGAGCCCGGCGGCCGAGTACGAGCCGTTCAATTCCAAAGGCCAAGTTTGAGCCTAATGGCCGAGTTCGAGCCAGTCAGAGGGGCCAAGTTTGAGCCCGGCGGCCGAGTACGAGCCGTTCAATTCCAAAGGCCAAGTTTGAGCCTAATGACCGAGTTCGAGCCAGTCAGAGGGGCCAAGTTTGAGCCCGGCTGCCGAGTACGAGCCGTTCAATTCCAAAGGCCAAGTTTGAGCCTAAAAGCCGAGTTCGAGCCAGTCAGAGGGGCCAAGTTTGAGCCCGGCGGCCGAGTCCGAGCCGTTCAATTCCAAAGGCCAAGTTTGAGCCTAGTGGCCGAGTACGAGCCAATGGTCGAATCCGAGTCGTTAAATTCTCAAGGCCAAGTTTGAGCATGGTGGCCGAATACGAGCCATAAAGTTAAGTATAAAGGTCAAGCACGATCTTAATAGCCGAATCCGAGTTATTATTAAGTTATAGACGTTGAATTTAAGCCGCGAAATTAGTAAAGCCGAATATAGGCAAAGAACAAAATTCGGAAAGGCCAAGTACGAGCCATTATTTTATTAAGGAAACCGAGTACAATGCACAAGGCAAAAGTAAAGCCGAGTTTGATACATTCAAGGAAACCGAGTACAATGCGCAAAAATAAAGCTAAGTTTGACTCTTGAAAAGTACATTCATGGGACCGAGCGCAGCGCTGAGGTTGAAAGCCGAAATTGAAAATAAGGGCCACTCGGCCCCCAGTCCCCCCGATTGAACGCCACCACGCTCTCTTAAGGGAGGCTGTAATTCACACTCCCCCCTGAGAAAGCTGGACGATGAGGTGCTCGGCTGACTCCGGGAGTAGACGACCTCTACCCCTTTCGCCACGCCCGAAGACTGCTATTCTCCCAGTTAACATCCTTTTTGAAAGGATTAAACCATAAAAGGAATTCTGGATCCCATCTCCCACTTACATCCTTTTTGGCGGACGTGAAACCCAAAAAAGGATGTTAACTAGGAGAGGGGAACGTAAACCCCTGATGTTAGCATAGAACTACTCGGGTGGAAGAGAAGTAAGAAACGAACTTGGCTGATAGAAAAGGATGGGGAATGAACAAGTGAGAAGGGCCCTATTTATAGGCAAGAAAGGAAGTAGTATGTGTGAGAATTTGTTGGGAAAACAAACCTCGAAACCAAGCAAAAGGCAGCGATTGCGTGAACCCATTACGGTTTCCAAAAGCATTTAATGCATGACAACACAAAATGAAAAACACGTGCTTTTCGTGTAACGACCACCGTCCATTTTGGACGGTAGAGCATTTCGGCCTTAGCCGAAGACTTGATGGACAAGCCAAACACAACAAAGAATCAGCAAAATGATAATGATATTCATTCAAGTAATCAGGTTACAAGGGCATGAGCCCAGTACAAAGGATGAACAAAAAACTATAACAGCTATTCCCCCCTATGGCTTTCCTCGGCCTCTACATGACCGTCGGGAGAGCCCCCCACTACGTCCACCTCTTCCTCCCCCTCTGGAATAATGGGAACAAGTTCCCCATTCACCACCTCCATGTTCACATCGGCCCCCGAAAGGTCGATGCCGAGAGCCAGAACCTCAGCTTGGGCAATGCCTTTGTCAAAACCTTTCCGGTGCTCGATGACAATGCAGCGGGTGGCCTCCTTTACGTCCTCCTCGAGCAATATCTTAGCCTGGATCTCAGCCTCCAAGGCAGCCTTGAGCCGATCAATCTCAGCCGGAGCCTCTTATATCATAACTTCGGCACGAGCCTTGTCTTCTTCCACTCGAGCTCTGCTTTCCTCGGCTGATTTTTCCCGAGAATCCAGCTCGGAGTTCCGAGTATTAATATCAGCAATGGCGGTAGTCAGGCGTTCATTCTCGGAGGAAATCCGGGAAAGATCCCCCTTCAACCTCTCTATAGCAGCAAACTCAGACTCCAATTGCTGAGACTTCCTCTAGGTCTCCGTCCCCTATAGGCTACAGAAATGAGCCATAGCCGCAGGACGTAGGCAGTAGACCGAGAGGGCCTCCATGCTGGATCGGGCCCCTTGCTGCTTGATAAACCGAAGATCAGCGGCTTTTAAGAGGCTCGAGTCGAAAGAGGAGGAGGGGTTGAAGTCTTCACCCCAGAGAGATGAAGTCCCTGCCTTCAGGGTGGTGTTGTACCATTTTGGCTCGAGGGGGGTAGAAAGTGGCTGTTCTCGCCCCACGATTTGCGTCCCCTGAGTAGTGGGGCGAGGGGAGCTTGGGCCAGGAAGGGGAGAATCTTCGACGACCACTTCAACCTCTGCCCTCTTCCTTTTTTGAGGGGCAGCTGACGAAGCCCCCTTTGCAGAAGCCTTAGTGGGAGGAGGTCTTTTCTGCTTCTTCTCGGCTGAAGAGGGACCCTGACCCTCTTTACCAACACCAGCCTTGACAAGCTTCGAAAAGTCGAATTTTCCCATGATGACTGTCAAAAGAAAGAGTTGTTAGTATAACAACACATGCAGAAAATACTTAAGAAACTAAAAAGCCGAGCACTTACTTTTATGGTCGGACCTTGGGGTGGAGGAGAAGGGGAGTTTCATAAGGCGTGCACAATGGAGGGGCCGAGGAAGACCCTCTAGTACATCTATATCCCGCCTATCCTCGGCCGGCAGGGAATGGTACTCGAAGCCGACGAATTTTGTGGGAGAGGATTGCCAGTATAAAGGAAACTTGGCATATTTGTTCTCGTCAAAAAAGTGGGAGGTATGAGAACTCGAAGGGCGAACACGGAAGAAGTCAACCTTGAAGTCTTTATACGACGAAGCGAATAAACTAAGAAGACCTCTACGGTTCAACCCGTTAAGGGATACCCTTCCCTTTTTCTCGCCAAATCTGGTTTGATAAAAGTACAAAAATTTTGGGGTGGTGGGCTCTATCCTTATGTATTTACATAGAATCTGAAAGGCTTTCATAAAAGCCCAGCTGTTGGGGTGAAGCTGAGTAGGTGCGACGTTCATGGTTCTCAGAACGTCGCACTCAAACTCAGTAAAAGGAAGAGACACGTGCAGTTTGTCAAAAAGGGTTTTATACATATATGTAAAGGGGGGCTCGGAAGGACGAGCCCTTAGAAAGACACACTCGGTGCTCGAGCACGGAGAACAAATAAACTCGGACTCGTCTCCGAAGGCCGAGATATTGATATGGGACCTAAGTTGAACAATGGAATCAGGAGTTTGGTAGTCAGAAAAAAAGGTTCCAACCTCCCCTTTAACCCAGGTATACCCGGGAAGGGTAATATCAGGAATGGGGTCTTTAGGAACCCTAAGGCGTTGTTTGCGAGCGGCGGGTTTGGACACTCTAGGAGGGGGAGAACCAGACCTAGGCGAATCAGACTCGGAAGAATCTGAGTCAGTCGAAGATGACCCGGAGGAGGACGGTTCCGCCTCCCCAACGCTCAGTCCCCGTGAAGGAACAAGAAAAAGCAGAAAGGGGATCCCCCAATTGGGGAAACTTCGTGCTCAACCAGAGGCGAAGTATTTGACTCGAAAGACACAGATGAACTCATCCGAAGGCCGAAAATAGAGCTTAGAAGCACGAAGGAAAAGAAGAGAGACGGAGCGTGCACTGGAGGATGACAAGCAGAGAGACAATGGCAGAAACTTGGAAGACGAGGGTGAATGGCAAAGAAGGGTAAGCAAAGTAGGAGGGAGTTGGCGCCGGAGGAGGTATTTATAGCCTGCGATTGGAAGCCCATTGTCCATTGGGGCCAAAAAGGGCGCGACTTTTGATTGTCCCGACGCGACTTTTGATTTTCCCCCCATTAAATGGGCGCGGAACTCTAGGGTTTCTTGTCTATGGCGTCAGAAGAAGTAATAGGGGAATAATTGCTTTCTCTGACAGAGAGAGAAGACTTGATTGAAACGACAGCTGAGAATGTGGATAACTGCATAGCCGAAAAATAAGCTCGGTTTTCATACGTATCAGCTCCTTCGCTTATTCAAGCTCGGAGCTCGGGGGGCTTGTGTACTGGCCGAGAATGTAAGACCGAGAACTCGTCTATACACTGGACCAACCGAGCTTACCCCCACGAATGGGCCTTGGCCCAAACTCCTCCGAAGCCGAGGACATGTCAGCACACCTGACACCCGAGAATAACTACTCGGCCCCCAAGCTATCTATCCGCAGCTAACTGGGCCGAATATCTCGCTAGCCATAATGTCACTCCGGACAATCAGGCTCCGGATATTTCTCCCCATGATCGCAATCTGATCCAAATATTCCTCCGCTTATTTCGGAGCCTGATCCTGAGAGAACAACTATAAATAGGGGGCTTACCCCTCATTCTAGAACTACGTTTGCTTTGATTCCCTTTTGGATACGTAGGAGCAGAATCCACATTCTGTCAAGCACAATCCAAAAACACCCCACTAATCCTCGTTCAACCGAGTATTTCATATCCGAGATATTTGGCCGGAACAATGCTACCTAGCACGAAACTAAGGGATGAAGAATTCAAAGCAACCAATAGAATTCAAGAATAAAACGAAAAAGGTGGATTTTAGTGTAAATGATAGATAATTAATGAAAACAATTTACTCGAGATTGTATGTACAGTTTTTTTTTAAAAAAAAACTCTTTATGTGTAAATCTAAATACATCCCCAACTATTCTACACAGTTTGACCGAATTCAAAATTTGAAAAATCAATATATGGTTTGTGGCATAATGGATGGTTAAGATTGATTTGTATTAAGGTGCACTCATGCACCACTTTTTGAAAGGGCCTACCTTAGCTCACACCCACACTTTGACCAGAAATAATAGCTTTTGACCAAGAAAAATCCATAAACCCAAATAACAATCTAGAGGGGTCAGATTGTGTCATTTGGATAGTATATCATTACATCATTTTGATGGATGGTGCACCTAAGATAACACTTTATTTAAATTAGTATATTTTATATTTAGAACAATTTAAAAGCGATTATTCATTAAAATAATAGAAATTAAAAAGCCTTTCCAAGCATGCTGAAATGAAATAAAGCTAAGCCACCGGTATGAGCACAAGATCATACAGACCTATAGAACTCACTTTTGCTTACAAATTATGCTTAGCCAGTTAGACTCAGAAAAAGAATCAATTGATTAGCAACCCAACCTTTTTCTTTTTTCGCCTCATCAGGAAAGTTGATGGTAATTTAATTAGAGAATCTTATCGTACTAATTTATGATTAATTCTAAGTTAGATGCTTCCTTGCAAATAGCAGTCACAAACACAGCAATATATTGAGGCCTACTTTGGATTACATGGGTAATTGGTTGAAAGCAGCATCTAATGCCACTCTCATATCATTATTGTCATTCTTGGTTTTTTATGAAATGGGAGGTCCTTTTGGACACGTGGCATATTTTATTTTTTTTACTCTGACGGATCAAAGGCGCCAGTTTGACGCCTTCAAAGTCAAAGGCGTCAGTCAGACTGACACCTACCAGTATTAAAAGAAAAGACAATTGATAGCAATAATAAGAGGTATAAAAAATAATAGCAACAACAATTTACACCAATAAATATTCATCAACTATTACAGTAGTAAAATTTTTTTTACCTTGTAATAGCATTAATGTTATCGTTACTCCCTATATTTATAGTATAACTTTTTTTAGCAGTGTTCCCTTAAAATTGCTGGTAACTTTCTTTTAATTCTTACAAGGTAAATTTTTTTTTACTACTGTAATAATTGATGAATATTTATTGGTGCAAATTGTTATTGCTATTAATTTTTTATGACTCTTGTGATATTATTTGCTACTTGTTATTAGGGGATTTTTTTTATTGCCTCTTGTTGTTTTAAATAGATACTTTATCATTAATGTCATCGTTACTCCCTATACTTATAGTATAATTTTTTTTTAGCAGCGTTTCTTTAACATTGCTGGTAACTTTCTTTTGATTCTTACAAGGTAAAATTTTTTTTTACTACTGTAATTGATGGATATTTATTGGTGTAAATTGTTATTGCTATTATTTTTTTATGATTCATGTGATAGTATTTGCTACTTGTTATTATGAGATTTTTTTTATTGCCTCTTGTTGTTTTAAATGGCTTTTTGACCAAAATGGATTTCTTTTAGAAACTATTTATCAGTAGCAAGTAGCAAATAACAATGACAAGTAGCAAATAATATCACAAGAGGCATAAAAAATAATAGCAATAACAATTTACACCAATAAATACTAATCAATTATTACGGTAGTAAAAAAATTACCTTGTAAGACTTAAAAGAAAGTTACCTGCAATTTAGAAGGAACACTGCTACAAAAAAAATTATACTATAAGTATAGGGAGTAACGATGACATTAATGATAAAGTATCTATTTAAAACAAAAAGAGGCAATAAAAAAAATCCCTTAATAACAAGTAGCAAATAATATCACAAGAGTCATAAAAAAATAATAGCAATAACAATTTACACCAATAAATATTCATCAATTATTACAGTAGTAAAAAAAATTTTACTTTGTAAGAATTAAAAGAAAGTTACCTGCAATTTAGAAGGAACACTGCTACAAAAAAAATATACTATAAGTATAGGGAGTAACGATGACATTAATGCTAAAGTATCTATTTAAAACAACAAGAGGCAATAAAAAAAATCCCCTAATAACAAGTAGCAAATAATATCACAAGAGTCATAAAAAAATAATAGCAATAACAATTTACATCAATAAATATTCATCAATTATTACGGCAGTAAAAAAAATTTACCTTGTAAGAATTAAAAGAAAGTTACCAGCAATTTTAAAGGAACATTACTAAAAAAATTTTTTACTTTAAGTATAGGGAGTAACGATGACATTAATATTATTACAAGGTAAAAAAAAATTTTACTATTGTAATAATTGATGAATATTTATTGGTGTAAATTGTTATTGCTATTATTCTTTTATACCTTTTATTATTGCTATCAATTGTCTTTTTTTTTTAATACTGATAGGCGCCAATCTGACTGGCGCCTTTGACTCTGAAGGCGTCAGTCTGACTGGCGCCTTTGACCCGTCAGAGTGAAAAAAAATAAAACATGCCACGTGTCCAAAAGAACCCCCATTGGTAAATAGTTTCAGAACAACCCTAAACTGATAAATAGTTTATAAAAGGAACCCAGTTTGGCAAAAAAAGGGCCATTCTTCTTTAACAAACTTTTTTTAAATTATCCTATAATGCCCTTTATTAAATAGATAATCCAATCTAACACATTCATTAACTGATACTAAAAAAAGAAATTAGACAAGAGTGACAATATAAATCCTAAGAGTAAGGGTGCAGATATCACTTTTAAACCAACAGTACATATTGGTTGAAGTTCAGAGTTTGTGTAAAATTTTAATCAAGTAATATAATTAACCCTGCCTGTGCTCAGTGCTCTTCTGATTCAGCTAGAGCCCATTTTTGGGTTGAAGAGCCTCATTCTTGGAGTCATCTTGGGAGCAAGGCATATGTCCTTGTATAATCACATCATTTTCCTCCAAGTTTGAACAAACTGCTTCATCACTAGATGTTTCATCCTCAGAATCATTGTCTTCTGACTGGTGTGATGATTCATTAACATCAGAGTTAAAGTAACTAGGTGATGAACAACCAGAATCAATAAAATTAGACATCTTTTGATCATCTATTCTCATTTTTTGTGCATAAGCTTCATAGTTGAATCCAACTGTATTTCTCCCACCAAAATAGGTTTCCAGTTTGTCCATGTCAAAGAGTTCTTCCATTATCATGCAGCTCCTTGGATTGTCAGGGTAAGCAAATGTGACCTTTTTGAGAGTATTTGGTTCAAGAAATGGTTTCACCATCTACTCCAAAAACAATGCAAACTTGTGAAACACAAAAAACAAATGCAACTTGCAATACTGAAATTCAGAAAGAGATGTCCGAGAACAAATTTCCAACAGAGTGAAGCAACAAACAAAATTCTAGCTTATGTTTCCTATCATTCATAAGTCATTATGCCCGTTAAAAGAGGCAATGGTTGATCAGATGGGGGTGGTGGAATGATGGGCTGTGGCAATGGAATTTCTCATGGAGAAGAACTTCATTTGTGTGGGAGGAAGATCTTCTAAGGAGTATGATGGTGCTTTTGGAAAATCAAAACATTATAGAGGATGCAGAAGATATGTGGTGCTGGTGGGTAAATGTGATATTGGCTATTCTGTTAAGTCTGCCTACAGGGAGATCACTGTGAGGGACGAGGTACAAGAAGACAGCATATACAAGTGTATTTGGGATAGGAACATACCTTTGAAAGTTAAGTGCTTTTTGATGGAGAGTTCCAACTGCAGTACACTTACATAAAAGAGGAGTTCTACAAACAAATGACTCTCTGTTATGCAGTTTCTGTAAGGCTAACACTGAGACATGTTCACACATTTTCTTGTCCTGTTCTTTCTCATTCTGTTTGGATGTAGGAGTGCATACAGCTTTGAATGGGAGTCTCAAGGAGTTATTCCTACAGCATGATGGTTTATTAAAAGGTAGGGTATGCAACAAGGTGTGGAGGTCGATTTGGTTCGTGATAATTTGGTCTCTATGGTTGCATAGAAATGATTTGATTTTCAAACAAGATGCTTTGAATTTCGAAAAGGTGACCGATCATACTGCTGGTTCTGCAGTTTTACTGTTCGGCGGTTTATCATCCAAATGGGATTATGTTGTTTGCTGGGCATATGCTGTGCTGGTTGGTAAGGTTAACCAATGAGGAGTTGCAATGTTTTGATATTGGTTTGTTAGTTTGTACTTAACAGCATGGTGTTCGTTGGATTTTGGCAGGGAATTTAGTTTTTTTTGGGTGTTAACTTTAGCTATGTTTCAACCATTTTGCATCATTGTATTTGCAGTTGGTTGTCCATATATCTTTAGTGCACCTTGTCTTTTGTTCTATTTTTCTTCTCTTTTTGTATTGGGTTTTGGTACCCTTTTACCAGATTTAATATATCTCTTACTTAGCCAAAAAAAAAAAACTCATTATGTCCGTTTGGACTAATTTTTTTCTAAAAAAAAACATTTATTTTTTAAATAAAAGTGCTTTTGAAAAAAATATAAGTGTTTGGATGAACTTTTGAAAATAAAGCAAAAGCAATAAAAAAACACATTTTGATGTTTTTTAAGAAGTTATAATTCCTACCTTCTTAAAAAAAGAGAAGTAATAGAATAGAGAGTGAAGATCATTAATGTTGTTCATCCAAACACAAAATAGCTTCTATTTCTAATAATAACTTCTGCTTTAACTTTTATATCATAGAAACACTTTTTTAAAAAGGCAATTCAAACGAACCAACGTTTCTACTTTTATATAATATAAACACTTTTTTAAAAACCTCATCCGTATAATAAGTCTTGCTTTAGTAAAGTTTGAATAACATTCTTTCAGATTTTATGATTCAGCACAATGGAAGCAAAAATAAACCATAAGTATCTCTAAACTGAGAATGCATATATGCCACACATTTTCGCCTACTCTTTCATTAAACAATTTCCATGTGAAATTTTTAATTTTGCTGTAGTAACAACAATTCAAACTTCAGCAAATATCCAAAAACAGGAGATATTATGATAACATACCGTCATAGTCGACTCAAATATTTTTGGCGGATTGTAAAAGATTGCATGGCCCAACCTCTCAGGGTAATGATCTTGCAGGACCTGAGTAGTCTCCCTAGTAACCTTTAATGATATGGTAGATGAGCTCCACCCTTGAAAATCAATAAGCCAAACCATCTGTTCCTGACTGGGACTTGAATTCAGTATTGCATTCTCCAAACAGTAAACCAAGTACTTGATCTGTCCAGTTGCTGAGTTTGTACTCTAAATTGGGTAAATAAATCTTAGCTAAAGCAATAAAACTTCAATTAAATTAAATTATATTATCAATGACATTGATAGAAACCGATATGAGATTATAGAGAAAATGGGAAAAGTCCCCTTGATTACAGAGAATACCACAGAACTTCGAAGGTCTGCACCCCCAATGTACAAAGGCCCCAATCCTATCCAATTCACAAGATACCATCCTTTCTCAATCTCCCTCTTATTTATAGGCAACATTCTCCTAACTATCTCCCTAACTCATCCACTAACCAATTAACTAACTACCAAACTACTTAACTAATAATATCTAACAGAAATCCAAAATTGAGAAGGCTTAACTGCTCAAGTACAAACATAATGAAAATAAAATTTGTGTGTGAATTCCCAACAAACTATATAGACTACCTGAATACCAGGTCTCATGACAAGAACAGTCCTCCCATGCTTGTCCAAGTAATCAGCTCTGTATAGGCTTCCTGTCGCAGCTTCTTGAGCTACATCATCCTAATTGCATAAAAAAGTTTTTTAAAAAATTGTTTGTCAGTTGCACTTATCTAGTTAATAGTGAGTAATCATCACTAATTAAAATCTCACAACCATGCCCAGGAATTCTATCTCGTAATTGGATAAACATAATAAAAGCTTGGAGAGAGAGATATATATAGAGAGGTTCACAATGATAAAGTCACCAAATTTACTTGTTTTGCATTGATATAGCATTACTACAGCTCAAAGCACTGTGTTCTTCCATTAGGTAATTGAAGAATCACATAAGTAAGCTTAATACCACCATATTTTGACCCCAAAATCCCAAGGCCATGAGTACTATATGAGTCTTTTCAACTTATATAGCTTTCAACTTGTCAAATTCTTTCCATTGTGAAACTTTTTTGTTCACATCTTACTCATGCTCCATGACAAAGCATGTAGGAAACTATGGTATTTAACATCTTTTCATACTTAGTACTCTTCCAGACTGAACTCTTAGATTTTTTTTATTAGGAGAGAGAGACTAAGCATAAGTTTTAATTAATGTATACCCATTGAATCTTCTCTGGCTTGAACTCCAGCCTCCATTTTAAGCTGCCTTTCAACATCTTTGCAGCCTTCTTAGTATGATATTTTCGTGCTCTGAGGAATCTTAACACTGATGCATCCGAACACATAGCTGGGAACTTATCAGCAATCGGACCAATGATCTTTCTGACTTCTCCAATCTGAATAAACAAAAGAAATTAAATCAAACATTTTGCCACAACAAAATTCCTCCATAAAATGCTATCACTACCCACAAACAACCTGTTAGCTAAAGAGTTGTTTGCTTGCACACTCAAATTCAAGTACAAACTAGGAAAAGAATCAATTATCCAGCTATCATTATTTCATCACTACTGACTTTTGGTAGGTTGGGGGATTTTAAGAGATGTTAAATTGATTGCCTAACAAATAATATGAATACATGCAAACTTTTGGATGGAACAATATCATTAGAGACTGCAATGCATATACAATCACAATAAGCATAAAATTTATCATTTCATGTTCATATTGGGCAAAATTGGTGTCAAGTACCTTGGCCTGTTGGTCTTCCGGAGAAGGTTTTTCTGTTCCACATCCTTTCAATTGCTTAACTGATAACTTTCTTTTCAAATCCATATCAAAAAGCAACCTGAAATTATGAAAATTCATCATCAGTTCTTACCTTATCCTAAAATGGTACTAATAGACCTAAGAGTGTTATTTATACTAATAGTAGAATATATTTTGGTCCTAATTAAATAACAAAACAAATCAGAGGATATAAATATAAACACAAAAGGATTAACATTATTATGGTAATGAATTCCAACAAATGTGACAATAAACAAAGGGATAAACAAACTTAAAACTTTTTGTCACACACCTTGTTTCACAGTTTCATCACTTGTAATATTCCAACGGACAAAATCATTAAATGAACAAGGATGGGCACAATTGTTGTGGAACATTACCCCATAAACCAAAACACCAATGCCCACATCAAACCAATCGTATCCGTGGTTCTTCACGAAAACACGAAGGTAACTGCATTGAAAAGTGTATGCAAATAATGAAGAGAAAACGGAGAGAGAGAAAAAACTATGAAAATAAGAGAAGAATGAGGATCATGAAGAAGAAGAATAGGAGGTGAGGAAGGACACGTAGCTGGCATAGAGATGCATGAGGACGTATCCATGGAATATGGGTGAGTGAAATGCGGAAAAGAAAAGTAACAAAAGCTTACTAAATCTTTAAGATATAAGAAACCGGGTTTGGTAATCTAGACCGTATCATCGGTACAATTTTGTTTTCCCGCCCTAATTACTAATTAGCCCTTGAACCGAGTGGGTCCATTCGAGTATCAACGACTTTAATAGGATTAATCTCTGATTCGGTTGATTGAGCTGAGTTTTATCACTTGATTATCAGTCTCCCAATGGATGTGACTTTACAAGGATTAGAATCCAGATTTCTAGGTTTTCCTCCTTATGAAGGCAAGTTGCTTTCACTTTGCCAACACCCCATTGATTATACATTTTATACCAGGGCAAAATGGATACAAATCTGCTGTCTCAAAAAATAGTGTCTCGCTGTCCCCCTGTCAATCAAAAATTGAGAATATGTATAAATATTAATGAGTTGAGATTTTATTTTATTAAGTATCAAATTATAATTTGTGGGAGACAAAAAAATATGTCAGGAAAATGAGACAGATGATCTTCATCCGGGCAAAATCAGTAATTTGATATCTTATCTTAAATTTTTTTTAAATCGATCTCTTAATTATTAATTTTTTGTTGTTGTGATAAATAAGTTTCCTATTTTACAAATATTAATAATATTGGCCAGAGTAATCTCTAAAGAAAAAAAATGTTGGCCAGAATGTTCGTCTTAGTCCAACTACGTGTCCATTAAGTTCCAAGTGGCGATAAAGTGCCACCCAAAACAGTATTTTGGTCTCTTGTTTTAATTGTTTTGTTGAACTTGGTCTATTATAATTTTTCGTGACAAATAAGTCTCTTATTTTTACAAACATTTATGATGTTGGCCCGAGCAGTAGTCTCCATTCAACATCGTTACTCACGGTTAAGGATGGAGCTGGCCTTATATGAGGTGACCAACTAATAAAACTAAAGTTTATTTAACAAATATATATACATCAAATTTTATGTAAAATATTTATAATTATATATTTCAAAATGTTAATTACAGAACCTTCTCTTGCATGCTACAAAAATCGACTAGAATTGAATCTACACTAAACTTTTTTTTAACAATTTTCTTTTCATTTTAAAGTATACCAGTGATCCACAATGGACTGTTAGATGATAATATATATATATAGTCGTCATTTTATTTATATTTATATAAAATAATAATATACAGGAAAAAATTTCTGGGAGGGCAATAATAGTGATCCACGATAGACTGTTAGATGATAATATATATATATAGTCGTCATTTTATTTATATTTATATAAAATAATAATATACAGGAAAAAAATTCTGGAAGGCCACTGCCCTCCCAAACCACAATGTGGCTCTGTCTTTGCTCACGGTCATATGTGCCCATTAAGTATCCAAATGACTATGACATGATGGGTGATGTGGCATCCAAGACTAAGGGGTGTGGCGTCAAGAAACAACACAAGTCTTGAATTTTCTCATCCCCTTCACAGCTCAAAGAATGCAACTTGGACAACTGAACGATATGCAACAAGTTTGCTAGGGTTCATACTCTTGCAAAGCTCTTTCCCATATTGAAGGGATCCTGCAAGAGTTGTCGAACCTTGTGTTGGGAATTTGTGCATTAAACCAAGCGCAGTGGAAAAATTCTCACCAAGAATCCTTGTGAATGGTCATGGTTCATGTTCAAAAATTTTACCTCTTATAGCGTAGACCTTTGATTCTTGTCATGTTCCAAATCACGAGCACTGCACGAACAGAAATGCCTCTACGAAGTCCACACGAGCAGATGAACACGTCCCACGTGTTTGTCCCCGGACACCTATAAGAACTGCTAGGTGCAAGAAGAGACGACGGCGATGTTATTCCTTTTCACGCAAACTGAGTGCAGAGAGTGCAGCCAGGGATGTTGTTTTGCGGCCAAGCACTATAACATTGCCATATATAGGTAGGCGCACCACTAGGCATAAAAGGGTTTTGACCTGACCATCATGGGCTCATCTATCATGGGTGTGGCCCAATAGAAATTGAGTCTAACTCAATTTCTTTTAGTTCCGATTAATCTGCTCTAAGTGTGTGACCCTATAGGTTCCCATAACGTTGGCAATAACATTAAATCATATTTAATATTATAAACAATGAGTGGTGTCTAGTAACACATCATTTTTACCCAAGTAATGAGAAAGTCAGTGATTTGACGTAACCTTTCCGTGACCAATGTTCATGTCTAAGAGGGACAAATCCCATACTCACACCTTTTCGCATGACTCGTGGTGTACCCATTGACCGACTTTATAGTCATCCTGTTACAGATGATATTTGACGGTATTAAAGCACACAACTCCTCATGTAGGGATCGTAGTGGTTTCAGATCGAGGGATTGCAGACACCATTGTCACTATGAGAACTACTTATGATACTCACATAACATTCCATGTAGTGTTCTCATGGCGGGTCAATCCAGTACATCAGTCCACACACATAATAGTCTTGATGTATTATTATTGTCCTTATTAATAATAATACTTGACTACGGATATTTAAGAATATAGTTTTATTGTTTAATAGCATTTCACTATCAAGTCGTATACTTGATATTCTATTAAATAGAACTCTCTATTCTAAGGACTTTATTACGTTTTAAACAAACAACATAATAAACTAAAATGTCTCATAACATAAATAATAGCAAGATATAAATGTAAGTCCAACGGAAAAACATTCGTCTCTAGGGCTTACACCAATACCCTGGGAATCCTAGTGGAATCATTGATGATTCTTAATACGTTCAAACCAAAAGTGGGTTTATTGATGTTTCACGACATGTTCAAACCAGAAATCAGTAGAATAGTGCCGCACTTCTCCCTGTGTGTGCTCGAGTTCCTGTTGCGAGGTTTCCAGTTCGTTTTTCTTGCAACATTTTCTCATGACTTGTCCTTGGGCGTTTCTCAATTCAGAATCTCCTTCTTCGAGTGCCTCGCCTTTTCCATAGCGAAAATCTTTTGCTCGGGCAATGGTTCGTTTGACATCCCGGTTAGTCAGCTTCCTCGGTCGTGTGTGAAGGCAGACTTTGTCTCTATCAAAATATCTGAGGATGAATATCAAAAGGGGTTGGTGAAATAGACAACTATAAACACAAGAAGGGGGGTTGAATTGTGTTTATCAGAATTTAAAACAAAGTTGAAAACTTTTCGCACACAAGTTAGATACAAGCAAGTGTAAAAACACTACATAGACAGGTGACCTGTCTGATGAGACTTTAACAGAAAAACACATAGGCACACAACTTGAAAACAAGTTTGATATTCACACTTTAACCCCTTTAGTTAGAAAGAAGATAATATAATCAAAGCAACTAAAGAGTTTAAGGGAAGAGAGATTAACACAACTATTTATCCTGGTTCACTCTTCAGCACAAAGAGCTATGTCTAGTCCTTGGCAGCACCAAGTTTTATCCACTATAACTTACCAGGTTACAGACTCCAAGTACTGTTTGCACACCTAGCCTCTTCAAGCTCTAAGACAAGTATTCTTTGCACACCTAGCCTCTTCAGGCTCACTCAGGTTTGTTTGAGAAGTTTGTTTGTAATAAATACAATCAGACAGACAGTTCTTTTACTAACACTCAGAGAGTGGATTAAATGTAAGCTTATGAAAGGCTGCGTAATAACTTCAAATGATTGAAGAATACAGATTGAAAGTATGAAGAAATAAATGCACAGAGTAATGGCTCTTTAATGTTGTGTGTTCTCTCTATCTTCATCTTCAATGGCTTATGTATTTATATCCTTCAAGTATTTAAGATCCGTTAGACACATTCCTCCAAATGTTGACTTCAATCAGATATCCATGCAATAGAGTCATTTTGGGCAGCCATTAAATGCAATAGGAACGTTGGTTGTACTCTAACATGAAGGATCATGGCTTTATGCATCGTGCAGTAGCCAAACCAGAGTTGTGCAGAGTGCTTTTGTACTTTGCAGAGCACATTTCCCTTTTCGTGTAATAACCAGAGTACTAAGGAATAAAGCATGTTGGAAACATTCTTTAACTGTACTTTATCTCTGATTTCCTAGGTTGCTTGTGAGAATGACTTCTGACTTTTCTTGTTAAGCGTGAGAAAGCTTCACAGTCTTCTGCGCGAGGGGACGGCTCCAAAAGCTCTTTGTACTTGAGTTCCTCATCGAAGAACCTCAGACAAGTATAAGAACATATCAGAAGACAAGTTGAAACTTCACTGCAGAAAGTCAATAATACTAATCAGTAGACATGTTGACTTTTGCTTCTCCAGACAGGTGGTCATCTATGTGGGCAGACAGGTGAGAAAGTGACTTCTTACTATTTTGATCTGCACACTGGATAGACAGGATAACAACCAATACAAAGATTAATTAAATCATTAACAAATGTTTAGTTTTCATCAAAACTTTGGGAAATGCACATCAGACATTTTAGAGACATAACAGTTGGAATGTTGCAAAAACAACCTCCATGATCGCTTGTCGTTGTTGTTGAAGGGTGATATCCTTGTAAAGATTTCTGAATTACTTGACAAACTTTTAAAATTATGGAAGCCTTTGGGTCAATGGAGAATGATTCCGTTAGGAAACGAATTTAATGAATTCATATTTGCTTTTCAAAAGGGTTTACGTAGTGTCTTGGCTGTTGGGGCTTGAAACCTTCAACCAGGGCTATTGCGTCTTTTTTAGTGGTCTCCAGATTTTATTCCCCAAAAAGTAGAAATAATCTCATGCTCAATGCTGGATTAGAATTCATAACTTGTCGCAGGAATATCAACGCTCGAAATTGTTATTTGAAATTGCAGGCGGTTTAGGTACTCCAATAAGTTTGGATGAAGCTACCCGTACTCGGGCATATGGTCACTATGCTCGAGTAATTTAGAGGATGTTGATCTAACATGGAAGTTGCTCAAGGAGATTATGGTTGAATGTGAAAGTTTTGCATTTTGTGTCGGTGTCGAATATGAGAAGCTTCCTTCTTTTTGTTCTCATTGTAAATTAATTGGGCATTTGACTTCGACTTGTAAATTTGGCAAAGAGAACGTAGTGCATAATGATACGCATTTGGAACAGAAGACTAAGCAAGCATATGTTCTTAAGGTTCCAGGGTGTAAACCGGTTGATGGTCGAATTGATACATCACCGGATGAAAATTTGAACGACAATGTTTTGGTTAAGGTTCCAGAGCAAAATCCAGATGAAGACAATGAACAGATTGATACATCTTCAGATGAAAATTTGAATGACAATGATTTGGTTGAGATCATTTATGATAAGCCTCCTGATCGTGTCTCAAATTCCATTCCACAGATCTCAACTTCTATTGCAACTAATTGTGACTCTACAATCAAGACTACTCCGACTCCAGTTCACGTTTCTAGGGCTACCTGTGATTTAACAATTAGTGGTAAGAATCTTAAATTAATTCAACCCCTATGCATCCTAATGTTGCTCATGATATGAAGATACATGCTAAGTTTTTGGAAAATAGGGACGAGGATGACCTAGAGAATGACTCTATCTCAGCAGAGCACTTGAATAATGATAATGCTACTGAAGTTGATTATGATTTCACGATGGTTATGATTAAGTCTCATAAGTATAATATGAGGAAGAATAGAAAACATAACGTTAGATTTAAATGACTTTGTCTCATTTGCATGATTTTTGGTTTGTCCTCCATGTTTTTGTTTTGTTTTTGTTTTTCCTTTCTGTTTATCAATAAATTATGGTGACATAGAATCACTTTGCTAATAAAAATAAATGATTCTTAATAGAATTTACTTTTATTTTTTGCTACAAATAACTTAATTACTTTCAATTAAGCATTACATGATGTGAAATAAATCTTACAATAAGAATTTATGCAAAATGAAATAAACACAGCTAAAAAAATAATATGTAATATCTCTCTCCCTCTCTCTTTCACACGCACACGCACGCGCGCACGTGCACATGCATACACACACCCACACCTCATTCTCTCACACACACACACATGTCGAGATAGGTGGAAGGAGAGAGACTTAAATTATAATTTAAAAAGATATTGCTATATTAAGTAAGTAAAATTATATATATATATATATATATATATAATTAAGTTAATTAAAAAAGTTGTACAATACATGAGCTACTAATTAGTTAACTACTATTATTAAGTCCTTACATCACCAGCACTAAAACACAATACATTTAGCAAAGTAACAGTTTCTTATGATATCTTTTTAATATCTACTTTCTCCTAATATTTAGTAACAATTGGTTTCCCAAATTAATTAGTGTACTTGGTTAAGTTACGGAAATATGACATGTGAGTGCGTGAATTCAAAGCTTATAATACATTCCTCCTCCTTTCTTATTTCCCTCTCTCCTCCCCATGTGAGGCTTCCAATGGGTAGAACTGGTATATGGGTCAGACCATTTCATTTAAACCCGACTCACATTGACATGGAAGTAAATGGATTGGATCGGGTTGGCCTGCGAAGATTACCAGCCTAAGATTTTATCAGTCCACGTCCGAATCATTTAGCTCGTGATTTAATTAGCCGGCTAGCCCGTGAGTCATTAATTAAAAAATATAAAATTCAAATTTAAAAAATAGTATTTTTTTAAAAAAAAAATTAGTAAATTCAACTAAAAATATAACAATTTGGCATTACTTATTCAAATAGCAAAATATGATATAATTTTTTTTTTACATTATCCAAACATCAAACAAAGAATCAAAATTCAATGTCTTTAACTCTTTATATCAAGCATTTATACATATTCAAATAATCAAGTCATTTTTAGAGAGTGCCTACTCATTTAAAAAAAAAATTTTGATTCGATGTTGACGCATCAACTCGCGGACTCTTACTAACATAAACTTTGAGTTAAATGGACCAAACTAAGTAAAATCATATTTATATGGGCCTGTGTTTTGTTTGGCCCTAACTCGCATGGCTCGCAGGTTAAACGATCGTTTGCAAGCCCAAACTCATATGCTCAACTTTACCTATTGGTCTCCCCTTATACCCAGAAAATTTGTTAAAAACAATTCACAAAATTTTTCAATTAAAAAGTTATTTTTGTGTAGAATTTTTTCTCAAAGTCATTGACCAATATGCCCACAACAAAGTCATGAGACTAACTCTCGGATCGGGATGGTCGTGAAAGTGGAAATGCCAGGATTCGAACTCTTCACGTTGCATGTAAAATTCGCTTGAGAGTGCGGTCTATGTGACAAGTTAATTTTTTTTAATAAATAAAATTGCAATTAAAAAATTTAATTAAAAAATTAAATATAAAATGGATAGCATAACAGAGTGTTACCTTGCAATTGCACCGCCTCCATGTAACGTGGTGACTCAGAGAAGCAGCTCGAGATTTTGCTCCTCTCCTTTTCCTGGTATTAATTTCCCTTTGCATGCATTAATCATGCTTTTCATTCAATGAGGGCCTCTTGTCGTTCTTCTCAATGAAGGTGAAATGGGTGAAATGGATACTTTATTTACAATGATTGATTCTGTGTTTCCAACTGCATTTGATATTGTTATGAATGTTCTGTTTGCATTGTTTCATGCTTTATTGTTGCATTCTAATGCAGTTTTTATTCTTTTTGATTCACCCCTTTTGGCTGCAAACCTTTTCACCACCTTTTTTTGTTCATAAAGTGAAAACATGTGTAACCCTTGAAAAAAGGCTTTAACTTTCTAGAATATAACCCCAACATGTGACTCCTTTCTTATTATATTACTTATTTTTGGGTATTGCCATGATGGGCTATACTATTCTATTGACACTTTTGGCTTCTTGTGTCACATTTTGAATCTCTGATCATAGTGTTAGTTAGAGAGTGTCTTATTGAGGAGACTGTCACTGATTCTTTTTTTCACTTTATTTTATTCATTTTAGATATCAGTTCATTTGATGCAGTGGGAGTTTTTGAGAGCTCCGCCCACTCCTTATTGTGTCCTAGCAATCTGCATTGCTTGCAATTGGTCAAGAACCATATGGGCAATGCAAAGGAGACAGCTTCTTTCACACTAGGTTTGATCAGTGTCATTGTTTGGATTGTTGCTGAGATACCTCAAATAATCACAAACTACAGAGCCAAATCTACTGAGGGTCTCTCTATCACTTTCTTGATCTTATGGATAATCGGGTAAATAAACTTTTCGTTAACATTTGCTTGCATTTTCCTTATCTGATGCAATCCTAAATAGTTGATCCATTACTATTCTTATTTATCTTTTTGTCTGTTCTGTTGTTCTATTTGGATCTCTAACATCTATTGGTATAAGCTTGAGTTGAGTATGTGATCTGATATCTCACTACTAGATTGATTAATGTGATTTGTATTGGGAAAAACCCAAGTCCCACATTGACTAGAGATAGCATCCAACAAGAGCTTATAAGTAGTGGGTAATCCTTATTCTATGAGCTAGCTTTTGGGATTGAGTTAGGCCCAATATTTAGCAATTTGTGACATGAGATTATTTATCTGTCCAATGTTTAAATTCAACTTAGGAATATGGTTTGAAGGGAGTTTTATGATCTAAGAATCTGTTTAGAATCCTCTTAAAATTGTGGTGAAAGTTTCAAGATGAATTTTTTTTATATAATTTTTCATATAATCTCAGCTCTGAACTTTTTCCTTTCATCTTTAAGGATACACTTACCTGACCCCAAGAAATAAGAAGTAAAAACAAAGAAGGTGGGCTTAGAGGTTATAGGTTAGTTGGGTGCATGCCACTGTTAATTAGGAGAATCAAGAGGTTACATTCTAGGGGAAGGGAAGAAATCATCATTAATGGTGCTTAACATAAACTAAATTTAATGTTTTTGAGTAGGAAAATGGGGCTACCTAGGTCGGGGAGCCCAGGTAGACTCATGCATGGGATGGGTCCTACGGTACCCTTCCTGTGGTCGCACACCTGGGTGATCCACATGCATGTGTGTCCATCCAAGCCACCTAGCATTGCTAATTTGAGTATTCCTTTTTCCACATCATATTTTTCTGATGTCATTGTTATGCTTGAAATTATTGCTATATATTAACTTTTTTGATACAAGATTACAAGTTATTTTGTACTGCAGGGATCTATTCAACATCTTTGGATGCTTGCTGGAACCTGCAACTGTAAGTATATCTTTCTTGTGTATTAAGATTTAAGTAGATGTCTTTTAGGAGCAATCTTTAAAGCTTGCTAGTACTTTCCCCCGTTATCAACATTTATCTCATTTTTATTTTAAAAAAGAACATTCACATCTTAACGGTGTTGACCAACAACCAAGGAAAAAGGCAAGGGTCGGAGTAGGGCCTAAGCTAAATAACTCAGATCATGCGTAAATCACGAACTATTTTATTACTAAAATGTATCTCTGAGAAGATGGGATTTATTAAAAAGTTTCTTGGATAATGTGTTTTCCTGTTAACATTAGATTCTAATTTCGTAAGCATGGAAATTGCCCGGAAAACCATGAAAACTTCAGCAACTTTTACAACCCCTTCACAATCTTAGAAAATTTCTGGAAAATCTTTAAACAATTAACAATGTAATATTAATACTTTAAAACTTTGAAGGAGCAATTGCTGGATACAATCTGAAGAAATTACTAATCTTCCATGTCAGAGAATGCCCCTGTAACTCTGAAACTGAAGACTATTGTAAGACCTTTCAATCATTAGCCTTATATTAATTCCAACTGGGTTATTTGAACATCAAAATGAGACAACGAAATTAACAACAATTTTCATAGTTAATGCAGTTCAAAAACGTAGTTAATGAATATATCAAGGTGTCGCAACTCATTAACCATCAACTGAACTTCATTAACCACGATTTTAAACGTCATTAACCACGATTCTCAGGTGTTCAAATATAATCTCACATGTATATTTGAACACTTGAAAATCGTGGTTAATAATGTTCGGTAGATGGTTAAAGAGTTGCGATACCTTGGTATATTTATTAACCAAACTTAATACTTCGTTAACCACATTTTTGAACTGCATTAACTATGAAAAATGTTGTAAATTTTGTTGTCCCATTTTGATGCTCAAATAACATTTCTTAATTAATTCAACCAACCAGGGCAAAATGTCGTCTTCTGTTCTTGCTGTGCGCTGTGCAGCACATCCCCCCATGAAGCAAAGGTTGAATGACCAAATTTGTAAAACAGATTGCATTACCTACCATCCTACCCTATTTCAAGCTTAATTCATGGCTAAGATCCTTCTTCTTTTAGTCTTTGAATTTTTTAAGTTTTGAATTATTTATAAAACCAATTTGCTTATAGATACTTCATTTTCAGTATCAGTTAACTTTGCAGTTTTGTTTGTTGTTTGATGATATTATTCAGAAAGAGATAGAATGAGAGAAGAGTTTCTGTATTCTCTCTGTGTGCTTAGACAACTAAAGCAAGTTTAGTCTAAGTGTATTACAACTTGTATAAGCCCAGCCCGTCGAGCCCGCTACTAACACACTAACATAGTGTTATTCTCTAAAATTAAATAGTTATTTTGCATAAGAAGACCATCTTCGGTATATTCTCTCAGATGGCTTTTGTTGGAAAAATACTTATGTAATCTGAGAGTAATACTCTAAATACTTCAAAGTTGATATAAATTTTGTTATATGATATTTTAAATTTAATCCAATGGCATGTATGATTAGGCTATCCACTTGTTATATTTTTAGTGGTCTGAGTGTAGTACTCTTAGAGTACATAGGAATTTCTCCTTTTGCTGGAAATATCATGAGCATTTGTTTACCCATTTCCTGAATGGTATTAATGTTGAACTTATTGTGTATCACATAGCAACAACATCAACAACAATCAAAGCCTTTTCCCACTAAGTGGGGTTGGCTACATGGATCAAACCATGCCTATGTGTTCTATTGTTTGTATCACATGCCAATACTTAATTAATGATGTTTAAATTAATAAGGATATGCTAAGTGATTCTTTTTATTTATTGTTTATGCAGCTTCGTACTCAATTATATATGGCAGTGGTAAGGACTCTAGATGAAGTCTGAGGGGTTATGATAACTCTGCAGTCATTTTTTTATCTGATTATCCCAGCCTCGGCCAGCTGTGTAACCTTTTTTTTTCCTGTTGTATTAATATGTAGCTATATACCATTATAACTGTTGCACTTGGTGCACAAACCATTTACTATGGCTACATCTATCCTCAACTACAATACAAGAGACAGCTCAAGGTGAAAATCCCTATACTTTCCGTTGCATATGTATATGTTTGTCAATTATCATTACTTTTACAAATTTGGAAACATTATAATCTGTCTTGTCCTTCAGCTAGTGATATTGAGATTTCTTCAGGAATGTGAATGTATGTTGACAGCAAATTGCTGAAGTAATATAAATGATTTCATGTTAAGTGGAGCTAACCCTCAAATGGTAGACTCTTGGTAAATTCTGCTTCCAGTATGTGTGGTGTATATATTAGCTTCCTGTTTAAATAGGAATTGAAAATGAAAGCTCAATTTCAATATAAAAAATAAATCTGCAAGGATGGTGGACACAGAGACAATGTCTAACATTGGATCTCAAATGTGGGAGTTAGAATAACATACTGGTTGAGGAATATAAGCTATTGAGATTAATGTTGTTAAATCTTGGAATTTGGGTTTGGGCATAACTCAACCTCAAAAGCTAGCTTGTAAGATGAGGATTGTCCAAGCCTTATATGCACTACTTAGGCCATATCTCTAAGCGATGTGGGACTAAACACACTCCTCATATCCAGCACAATGAAGGTGCTGGTGGCGACTAGGGGCAGACCGCAATTTAGGCGGATTTCCAACACACACCCTCACTCCCAGGCCCAATTGGTCTGGGACGTGGATGATGCGAGCAACCCAACAACGGATCTAGGATAGGCTCTGATACCATCTTGAATTTGGGCTTGAGTCTAACTCAACCCTAAAAGCTAGCTTGTAAGGTGAGGATTGCCCAAGATTTATAAGCACTATTCTGGCCATATCTCTAGGCGATGTGGGACTAAACACACCCCTCAAACTCAGCACAATGAAGGTGCTGGAGGCTGCAATAAAGACAGCCCAAACTTGCCGCAGTTGAGGCGGCTAGGGGCGAACCGCAATTAAGGCGGCTTTCCAACACACCCCTTCACGCCGGATGATGCGGGTAACCCAACAACGGATCTAGGATAGGCTCAGATACCATCTTGTAATTTGGGTTTGGGCCTAACTCAACCCCAAAAGGTAGCTTGTAAGGTGAGGATTGTCCAAGCCTTATATGCACTACTCTGGCCATTTCTCTAGGCGATGTGAGACTAAACACACCCCTCAAACTCAGCACAATGAAGGTGTTGGAGGCTGCAATAAAGGCAGCCCAAACTTGCCGTAGTTAAGGCGGCTAGGGGCGAACCGCAATTAAGGCGGCTTTCCAACACACCCCCTCACGCCCAAGCACAATGGGCTTGGAGCGTGGATGTTGCGGGCAACCCAACAACGGATCTAGGATAGGCTCTGATACTATCTTGAATTTGGGGTTGAGCTTAACTCAACCCCATAAGCTATAAGCTATAAGCTATTGAGATTAATATTGTTAAACGTGCCTTTGTCTGCCCTACTGATCATTTATTAAACTTCTTGGGTTTCTTCTAATCCACACCGACTCTACTGTGAGTAGATTACAATCATATGACCGTGGGTCTTATCCCCAAGGAGAAAGATTCAGTAGCTATTTTATTTAAGGTATCTTGTCAGTTATTTGCATATTGCAGATTAAAAGGTTTTTAAATTCATATCATTTAAATCACAAAAAACAGTTTTTTAATCTTTTTCTGGTCACTGTATTAGAACAACATTTTGTTGAACATATGGTTTATATACTTGCATAGCGTTTTGCAGGCACTTTTCCCTTATCTCTTGGGACTATATGATCATACTAGGTGGTAGAGAAAAGTTACAAAATACACTGTCATCATTACAATTATTTTGAAAAAAACTAGTGAGCGACTCTAGACAAGTTGTGATACTTTAATTACATTAATCGCCTGATATATCATTTCCATTTGTATTCTAGCATTCGAAGCACGAACAGGTTGAAACACCAACAAAAATTGGGCAAAACAATAGTGGAGTGGGAAAAGCCAGTGAAGCTGAACAGAGTAATGGATTTGATGATCTCAATAGAGGCACTGGACCGAGTTCTCCTATTCCTCTACCAGCACATCCTCAAAGAATTTCCACTGGAAGAGATTTATTCTACCAGTAATTAATCTTTCTAATTGAAATATATTCCCAATGGACTGTTGTGCTCTAGCTTCTTTGTCAACCTGAATCTCCTAATGCATTTAGTAAAAAAAATATATTTGATTTCCTCTCCTAGAAACAGAAAAACAGAGAGAAACTGAAAGTAGAATAAGGAACTGAATATCAGGATTTTCATTGATTGAATGAAGCTTACACTGAGCACAGTATTTATACAGTGCTGTAGCTTGTATAACTGACTACAACTAATCCTAACAACCTAACTGATTCAGTTATGCAAGCTGTGACAGCTGTGCTGTCGATTACAATAATTTAGTAGCTAAGCTAACTATAAGCCTATTAACCTAACCTATCTCTAATATTCCCCCTTCAAACTTAGGGTGGGTGACTGAGTGTCACCTTGACAAGCACCCTAAGTTTGTCACGCAGCAAGCTGAATCTGGTTGCAGAAAGAGGTTTGGTGAGAGCATCAGCCCATTGATCATGAGTTGGTACATGTGACACTATGAGACTTTTGTTCATCACTTCTTCCCTGACAAAGAAAATGTCCAGCTCCATGTGCTTGGTCCGTGAGTGCAATACTGGATTATGGGTTAAAGCCACTGCACTGAGGTTGTCACACAACACCTTAGGTGTTTGAAAACTAACTTTCAGTTCAGACGGGAGTGACTGAACCCACAGAAGTTCTGCTGTCAGATTAGCTAGACTACGGTATTCGGCCTCTGCACTTGACCGAGCTACCAAAGTCTGTTTCTTGGACCACCAAGCAATCAGATTTGGTCCCAAATAGACACATGCACCTGAAGTGGACCTGCGGTCATCAGGATCTGATGCCCAGTCAGCATCACAAAAACCTGTTAGCTGCAGGGGCCTGTGCAGAGAAGCTGACTGAATGAGTAAACCATGATTCATGGTACCCTTGAGGTACCTAAGGATCCTTTTAACTGCCTTCCAATATTCCTCAAGCGGTTGGGAGAGGAACTGACAAACTTTGTTGACTGAAAATGATATTTCAGGCCTTGTCAAGGTTGCATATTGCAATGCCCCAATAATGGACCTGTATCGAGATGGGTCCTCAACATAGTTAGAACCTTCCTTTGTCAGTTCAGCATTAGTCACCATAGGTGTAGCTATAGGTTTGACTGATTCCATGTGAACCTTTGCTAGGAGATCCCTGATGTATTTGGATTGGGATAAAAGGAGTGAGCCATTTGGTAGGTGAGAGACCTCGATGCCAAGGAAATAATCGAGGGAACCCAATTGCTTAAGAGCAAATTCAAAGTGTAGTTGGTCAATGAGAGCTTGAATGTGTGAAGTGAGTTGCCGGTGACAATGATGTCGTCCACATACACAAGTAGCATGATATGCACATTCTGTTGTTGAAAAAGGAATAGTGAGGGGTCACACTTGCTGGAGGTAAAACCACGCTTTAAGAGTGCTTGTTTGAGCCTATCAAACCAGGCCTGGGGTGCTTGCTTGAGCCCATACATGGCCTTATTTAATTTGCAGACCAAGGTTTTATCATTTGCTTCGAAACCAGGAGGTTGAACCATGTATACCTCCTCATCTAACACACCATTCAGAAACACATTGTTGACATCCAGCTGACGAATGGGCCATTTATGGGATACAACAAGTGTCAAAACTGTTCTAACAGTAGTGGGTTTGACTACCAGAGAGAAAGTCTCATTGAAGTCGGATCCTACTTGTTGATGAAAGCCTTTAGCCACAAGGCGGGCTTTATACTTGTTAATGCTGCCATCTGGGTTTTCCTTGACTCGGAAAACCCATTTGCATCCAATTGGGATCCTATTCAGTGGGAGAGAGACCAAGGTTCAGGTTTTGTTCTTCATCAGGGCATGGTACTCCTCTTTCATGGCTGCAAGCCAATTAGGGGCTGCTAAGGCTTGTTTCGCAGTGGTTGGCTCCAACTGAGAGAGCAAAAGTGTGGGATGAAGTCTAGGCTGCACAATTCCAGACTTAGCTCTAGTTTGCATTGGGTGACAATTGAGAGGATTAACCAAAGAAGTCTGCATAGGTACAGAAGAGGAAGAAGAAGGGGAAGATGAGGAAGTAGAAGAGTGTGCAGGTTGGGAAGGTAAAGGGAAATATGTATGTGAGGTGGAGAAGAAGTATGAGAGGTGGATTGTGAAGCGTGAGAGTTGGATTGTACATGCTGAATTGGAAGAGAGGAGTTAGAGGAAGGTGTGGGCAGCAACGAAGAGTGTGCAGGATGTGTTGAAGATGAGTAGGAAGAAGCAATTGAGGACTGAGTATGATGAGGAGGAGAGGGTGCAAAAGCTGACTGTGATGAAGAAGATGAAGGAAAAGCTACAGGAGGGAGAATAGAGCTAGGAATGAGAGGTGGATTGGAAGAAATTGGATTAGGCAAAATAGTTGGTGCTTGCTTGTGAATAGAAGGGGAGGAAGGGAATAATTCAGCATAGGGAAACCTTGTTTCATTAAATAGGACATCCTTGGAGATGAATATGCGGCCATCAGTGTTAAGACACTTGTAACCCTTGTGTGTTAGAGAATAATCAAGAAAAACACACTCTTGAGATCTATAGGACATTTTATTTGACTGATATGGTCTTAAGAAGGGAAAGCAAGCACATCCAAATGACTTGAGAAATTGATAGTCTGGGTTTTTATGAAGAAGAAGAAAGTAGGGTGATTGGTGGTTGAGGGTGGGTGTTGGAAGTCTATTTATCAGGTATGCAGCTGTGACAAAAGCATGGTCCCAAAATTGGAGTGGTATTCCAGCATGAGCCAAGAGTATAAGGCCTGTCTCTACTATGTGTCCGTGCTTTCGCTCAACCAAACCATTTTGGTGATGGGTATGTGGGTAAATGAGGCGATGGATAATGCCCAAATCATTTAGAAATTTAGTGAAGGGGCGGAATTCACCTCCCCAATCACTTTGGACAGATTTTTTATCATTGTGGAGAATTGTAATTCAACCATGGATTTGAATTTGGAAAATTGAGGTAAGGTGTCGGATTTAAGTTTTAGAGGAAAAACCCAGGTAAACCTAGTGTAAGCATCCACACAAGTAAGAAAATACGTGTAACCACAATTGGATTGAATAGGAGCAGGGCCCCACAAGTCACAAACAACTAATTCAAAGGGTTTGCTGTATTTAGTAGTAGAGGCAGGGGCATGAAGGCGATGTGCCTTGCCCATGCAGCAAGCTGCACAAAGCTGAGTGTGTGCTTTAGGAGGCAATTTTATATGCATGTTTTGCAGTACTTCTTTAAGTACATCATAATGGGGGTGTCCTAAACGATAATGCCATAATTGGAAAGATGAGGGAGTAAGAGAGGTAGTTGTACAACTATCAGCAACAGAATTTATTGTATTTATGGAAGGAATACAATCATTACAATTATGAGAAGAAAGCAAATTGCTGTTTGATGGATTACAAGAAAAATGATAAGTGGAATTACAAAAGTCATCACTAGAATGATTACAACAACTGATACAATCAGAGGAATCTACATAAGAAATAGAGTTACATTGTACTCTACACCTATCAACATTATTGTTTAAAGCAGAAGACAAAGGGAGAAGAGAATCAAACCTGTATAGTCCATCTTCACCAACGGTTCCTCTTAGCAAGACCTTAGAGGAAACCTGTGATTTCACAAGACAAAATGAGGGGTGAAATTCAAAAAAGACACTATTATCCTTAGCAAATTTGCTGACACTCATAAGATTCTTAGTAATTGATGGAACAAGAAGTTTAGACAATGTGAGAGTGGTGTGAGGTTGAAATGGAGAGGAAAACTTTAAGGAACCAATAGAGTTAATGGACAGACCTTGACCATTACCCATATACACTTGGTCTGAACCTTGCAAAGATTGGGAATCCGAGAGATTGGCAGGGTCAGGTGTTCATGATGAGTAGCTCTAGAGTCCGGATACCAAGGCTGAAAATTGAAGGAGTGATCTGCTCCAGTGAGGAGTGCATGTGCAGGTGGACATGAAGGACCAGGATAGGGAAACTGTGGTAGTGGAGGACGCATGGGAACAAATGGCCTCTGCTGAGACTGAAAAGTAGGAGGTTGCCAATAGCCAAAATTGGAATTGGGAGGAGGATAATAGTCTTGACAGGAGCTGGTATTGCGATGATAGTAAATGCTTGCATCATGACCATACTTCTTGCAGATTTGGCATTGAACTGAGGACCATCCACCGGAGTGCCCACCTCGGCCACGATAACCGCCATTGCGACCGCCGCCGCCGCGATAACCACCGCCACGGCCACCACGATAACCATCGTTGTAGTTTCCATTGCCATTCCAGTTGTTATTGTAATCACCTTGTCCACGATTGTTGTAGTGTCCAGCCATGGTGTGTGAGGTTCCTTCAGGAAATGAAGAACCTTGCGAACTAGGGTTTAAATAGGACTCAGAATCTTGATTGCGTGGAGCTTGTGCAAGGTTTACAGATGCCATTGGTTCAGCAAGAATCGGTTTCTTGTTCTTTTCCAGTCTCGCTTCATGAACTAGAAGGAGAGATTCGAGTTCATCGAGAGAGCAGAGTTCTGTTCTACTGTTCACAGCTGCGACGATCGAATCGTATTCTTCAGGGAGAGTTCTACCGCCACGGCCACCACGATAACCACCGTTGCAGTTTCCATTGCCATTGTTGCCATTCCAGTTGTTATTGTAATCACCTTGTCCACGATTGTTGTAGTGTCCAGCCATGGTGTGTGAGGTTCCTTCAGGAAATGAAGAACCCTGCGAACTAGGGTTCGAATAGGACTCAGAATCTTGATTGTGTGGAGCTTGTGCAAGGTTTACAGACGCCATTGGTTCAGCAAGAATCGATTTCTTGGTCTTTTCCAGTCTTGCTTCATGAACTAGAAGGAAAGGTTCGAGTTCATCGAGAGAGCAGAGTTCGGTTCTACTGTTCACAGCTGTGACGATCGAATCGTATTCTTCAGGGAGAGCCTCCAACGTTACTTTGAGTAGGTTCCGATGTGGAATCGGATCTCCAAGAGACAGAAGAGAATCGGAAATTGCTCTAACCCTAAGCATAAATTCTTTGACCTTGCGATCGCCCTTGGTGAGAGATCGCAGCTCCGACCTAAGTTGTCGAGCTCGAGTACTCAAAAGGTTGTGAAAATACTTGTGAATCTCGTCCCAGATCTGCCACGAAAAGGTGCATTCTACCACGCGAGAGAGAAGAGAATCGGAAATGGAGGAAAGCAATCATGTCGCGATGAGAGCATCTTGCTGCTCCCACTTGGTGTACAGAGGATTCACTCGATCCGCATCTCGATCTGCATTAGTGACGAAACGAAGAGGAATTGTAGGGCGCGTAACAAAACGAGCAAGTTTGTGACCACGAACAATGCTTTCAATCTGTTGGTTCCACTGTCAGAAATTTTTCCCGTCAAGCTTGATGGAGATAGAGTGCGAAAATGGAGCTTGAGAAAGGTTAGGATTTGCGACGGAAGCCATGGATGGATCAAGAAGCTCACGATACCATCATAGAAACAGAAAAACAGAGAGCAACTGAAAGTAGAATAAGCAACTGAATATCAGGATTTTCATTGATTGAATGAAGCTTACACCGAGCACAGTATTTATACAGTGCTGTAGCTTGTATAACTGACTACAACTAATCCTAACAACCTAACTGATTCAGTTATGCAAGCTGTGACAGCTGTGCTGTCGATTACAATTTAGTAGCTAAGCTAACTATAAGCCTATTAACCTAACGTATCTCTAATATCCTCAATCTGGGGCAGTATATGATTTAGAACTTGAATAATTTCATCAAAGAGTTTTTATTTAAAAACTGAAGAATTTGTTAGATACGTGCCCTAATTAGGACAATAAGAACGGGCCTCTGTTTGTTAAGCCTTGTAATAAAGTAGTTAGAGTTAGTTAGGCTGTTAGCCTTCTATAAATAGAGGTAGAGGAGGCAAGGGATGGTAGGCATTTGTTTAGTGAATTGTGGAAAGGGAGAGACTAGGCTCTCGAAATCTTAGAGAGGTGGAGTTAGGCCTCTCGAAGAGCCCAGGTAGAACCCTTGCATTCTTTCTACTATCAATAATACCCATTTTTATACTATTTTCTTGATAATCCAATCCAGTACGTATCAGAATTAATCTGATAAATGAATAAAAACTTGGGCTTTGGGGGAACTTGTGCAAAATGTGTTTGTGAAAATAACATCACTCAATAGCAAAATTATTGTGAACCCCTGGTTTGTACTCATGATTAACTACTATGAGCTCCAAACTCTGTCCATTTTCTCTTGATTGAATTCTTTGGGATTTCTCAACCACGTGTGGTTTTGTTATCTTTCCTTTGAAAGTTTTCTTTGTCGAAATGTTGAAGATTCACTAAGATTTGTCTTCCTTTTCTTGGGTTTGCTGAGTATACATGATTTCTTTTATAGTAATATAAAGAGAATAAGCGAAATTATGCTCACAAAAGTTCTAGGGGCCTTTTCTCTCTCAAAACATTGAAAGTTCTTATTAATAAACTCATTTTGTTTTGAATTCATTAGGTCAGCAAGGTATCTATCAAAAAGTCATACTCCGACAGCGGGGTCCATCTTAGCCCAGAGAATGACATATTTAGATTCTATACAAGAGAACTTGCTTGGTTCAGCTGCTGCCACTCAATCTGCACCAACTTTAAAGATCAAGAATACCCTTTGTTTGGTAGACGTTCTAGTTCTACTACTAGTCTTGTATATAACTATGACAGTGTAAGCATTGGTATCTAATCACATCTAGTCTTGGTTCAGGTGTCAACTTTAACTTTTCTTGGTGCTATCAATATGCTTCAATCACTAGACAGAAGAATTAATCCCATGGTCTCAAATCCACGACAACAACTTGTGATTTATGTTGGACGAAAGCTTTTTCAGGTAATGAAAATTGCAACTTGGTTACATATGTAGAAGATTGATCGCCCCTGCATTGATCTCCACCTGACTGTTTATAATTTAGCTAGTGTATCCTATAAGAATAGGAATAACTTTATCATCAGCTGAAATGTTTTAATTTATTACTTCATTTTTGGTCAATTTGATGATCAGTTGCAAAATCAAAGTAACCCTCTCCCATGTACTTCCCCTTCCTGATGAAGACATGATTTGATTTGTTCCCACATTAGATTCAATTTTTAGCAGCATTTATAGTTATAGCGATTTTCAACTATGAAGTGTGTTAAACAAAAAATAAAATGAATTTTCCATTGCCCAATTTGTCATCAATTTACTGCAATAACCAATTGCAGGTTGGTGGTGATCAGTTGCCAGATAATGGTGCGTCTGGAAGCAGTGGCATTGGGACCTTCCTTGGTTGGGTAATGACATTTATATATTTGGGTGGAAGGCTACCTCAAATTTGTTTAAATGTGAGTATATTTTCTAGTAGGTTAGGTTGAAAATTCTACAGATAAAAAACCTGTTACATGAGATAAGATTTTTTATTGTTTAACTGGTAATGGACTGTAGTTAAGTATGTTATCAAAAATAATAAAACACGGAATGCTATGCAAAGTGCATATAATAGTCAAGGACAAATAAATGATAGAAATGATTATTTTTTGGTATTTTCCAATTTCCATGAGAAATATGTGAGCAGTATATTTGGGAATTTCAAAATCATATAAAGCTTCATTTTCTAGTAAACCCTACACTTTAAGCTGTTTTTTTTTTTTGGTTGATAATCACACTTTAAGCTGGGTTGATTCATCTTGCTAAGCTGATTGTTATATTGACGCATAGTTTCATCAATTTTGCAGATCAAAAGGGGTCATGTTGAGGTTAGAGACTCTAACTATTAAATCTGTGATCATTTCTGTATTTTTTCTTGTTTATCATTTAGCAAGTGAAAACTGAGATAGGAGGAGTGCAGCAGAGATGTCTCCTTCCTTCACCAGATCACCCTTATGAGATATATTTTCTAGTTGCATGAAGCAGTGTCAATAGCTCACAAGGCAGAGTTTAAAGCTGTCTTGTTTGATATGCAGGGTCTCAATCCTTTGATGTTTCTCTTTGCTTTGATAGGGAATGCCACTTATGTAGCAAGGTATGCTGTCGGTCTATATTATCTTTTCTGTCTTAAGTTACAGTACCAAAGGGACTTTGGCCAACTTAAAATAAAGCGAGGGTGTGAAATTGTCCCATATTTTCTAAGAACATGTACTTCTTTTTATGTAGCATACTTGTGAGCAGCTTGGATTGGTCAAGAATCAAACCAAATTTACCGTGGCTGGTAGACGCAGGAGGATGTGTTCTTCTTGATTGTTTTGTATCCTTTTTTTTTCCTATATTTCTCTTCTAACAAATTATTCTTGCTAGAGATAAGTGGATTATTCATCGGACGTAGCATAAGTTACATGTAGGATCAACAAAGATAAAGTTAAGAGTTTAGCGTAAGTTATATATGTAAGATTAACAAAGATAAAAGTTTATTATTGGAGCCCTCTTAGGAACATCTATTTGCCCTTTTTCATTTGAATTAATAAGGATTCTGGTCATAGTTACTGAGTACACAAGATTTAAGGACCATTTTTAACTGAAAAGAAAAGAAAACACATTATTCTGTAATATGTAAATTTTTTTATAAAAAAAAAGTTAAAAGGAATAAAAAAATGTATATATGAGATTCCTATTGAGCTAGCCATGTACAAAAAGTTAGCACGAAAAAGAAATATGTCTACCTTAATATCTGTTTTAGATTTTAATGCAATTTATATATTTCCGATGTTGGACCTCCCCAGGCCTGTAGAGTAATTAGATACATCAGACTGTTGCTCAATGAAGAAGAAGAAAGAACCTTCAGGTCTCTCTTTCTCTCTCACACTCTCTCTCTCCAAGTGTGCATGCACGCGCCGTTCTGGTATGCGCTTGTGCAGACCATGCATTTGGGTTTTTAATATCACTTCGATCATCACCTTTTATTGGTGGTGATGTAGAGGCTGCCAAGATTAACAATGTTCCAAATAAACTAATGAAAAAGGGAAGGTGCCATTAGTTTTGAATATTTAAGGTGGATTATTCTTAATATAACTAGAATGCAAGAAAGAAAATGTCCCTGTCTCAATAGGAAATGGATGATAGAGCTTGGAAAATGGAAGGCTTTGAGGTTAGTTTACAACTAGAATAAAGTTACATTCTGGAACTTCGATCATGAAGAAGAGTGAACAGAAAATTTGCTGTATTACTTGGGAAATAGGTGTGTATTGAAGATAAGGTTAATTGTATTTTTCCAAGGGGAAAACTAAAGTAGAGGAATTTAAAAATAAAAAAAGAAAAACATCAAGGATGAAGTCATAAATTAGGAAATGATGTTTATCCCTGTCATATGCAGGCAAGCATGAAAATGCACAGTTTGGGCAAATTGCCAACAGTTGTTGATCATGATCATTTAGACAGTTATCAAACCCAGCCTAACATTGAAGCTTGGATCACCGATCAATCTGCATGTGAAAAATATTTATGAGTGAAAGTGTTGAACATGCATCCATGGTTAATTTTAATTTCAGTACACCTTATTGTTGGTGAATTTCTCCAGCTTTGATTAGAATTAGTTTACTTCATAAAGCTCACATAGATGTTCTTAGCAGTTTTGCAATCTCCACCAAGTTGACCTACATGTGACCATGATGCTGAAATGGCGAATGATGAAAGCTGATAAATTGTTTCAACCATAGGCCTGATGAACAGAAAAGGAAAAGGAAGTGGTTCTGTTTATTTGAAGGGGCCAGCAATTTTGTTTGAGGTTGATGCTTCTACTTTGCTTCCTATTCATTTTGCCACTTGTCAGCTCTGAGCATTTTGGCAACACATTATATTAGAACCAGTTCATGTTAAGGCCTTTATAAAGGCATTAATTTTTGTTGACCTTTTGTGTCTAACTTATTTTAATTAGGAAAATAAAAAAATTATTTACTGTAATAAACTGAGTTGCCTTTTAAGTTTCAACCAGCACTTGTGTTTTGTTCACCTAAATCAATAGATAAGCAGTCCTGTTATTCGTACAATACAAATGGGACAAAATTTGTACAACACTTACATTTCAATACGTATCTCTACCTCAAAATATGTGATATTTTGATATTTTCCTACACTCATGCGTCTGCGGTTGTCCCGTATATTGTTCATATATAATTGTTGTCCAAGAAAACGTTTTCTTGTACCAATTATAAACCCCTTTCTGGTATGTTCATTCCTTACCTGGATACATGATTGCACATGTTGTGCATGTTGAATGTCTTCACTCCTCTTGATGAAGATTCTTTTTGAAATCATTATAAAACATACGGTTTAGCATATCGTGATTGCTTTCAATTTTGGATTCTATTTTGTGATACTTCTGCAAGTAACCTTTCACTATTTATGTAGCATGTATTCTCTAATAATAATAAAGAACAAATATTGAATGTGGTTTGATTGATCTTAGTAAAGATATTTACTTGTATTCATAGGCTATAAGATGTTCAGTGGTAGCCTTAAGCGTGGGAAGCTTTACCCTTGGTGGTTCAGTGGCACCATAAGTCCCTTGAGGGCAGAACACAATGTACACTGATGCATCATGACCAAGTTCTAGATCATATATACGCTGCCCTGCAGCATATTCCCCAAGAAGTTGGTACGATCTTTCTGATTGATCCATTGCAACACACATATCTTCACTACCTACTCAAATTGAAGGAAAAAGAAACAAATGTGATCATTTCCTCAAAAAACCAAACACTGCATGGCATTTCAAGGTTTAGAAAGACTCACATGCAGCTAATTCCATCTGAGTTTGGAAGATAAAATCCAGAACAGCAGAAATCTCTTTCTCAAACTTATGAAACGGCCCATTTGAGAACTCCATCTTTCTCAGCTTACATAGCCCCTCCCCCAACTGCATCATGGCTCCTCTATGGTTCTATTCAGCCCATTAACACATTTTTCAAGACAAGAAAGAGGTAATTCTTGGATAGACAAGTGATTACCATCGACTTTCCATTCAATATTTTAAACAGTTGTTGAGGTTGTGTGATCCATATTACAGATGCATTTATCTCTAAAGAATACATTTTGTTTACATGTCAACTCATAAATTGAGTGTGTAAAAGATTATATGTAGTATAAAAGAACTCATATACATAACATGCATTTGGAAGAGTTTATGAAAATACCTTATGAAAATAAATTTATGCAAATAGTCTATGAAAATAGTTTATAATCTTCATATAACTCATTTTAACTTATTATGATAAGCTTGTCGGAAAAGCTTTAGCTTATTTGAAGAAAAAAAAAAAACTTATCAAATAAGTGCTTAATTAAGATGTGTAACCAATGCACCAATAGTAATATATAAAAACCTGGTTGAAGAGGTGATGAAAACCCACTGCACATTGCAATATTCCATGAATTAGTGTTCTGGTGGGCTCTTCAGCATTGTTCCAAAGAGCTTCAAGATAGTCATGGCATTTATAGTACTCTCCACCATTGAAGAGAGCCACAGCTTCATCAAAGTTGTGGTCTTCATCATCATCCTCTTCATCTTCTTCAGTGAAATACCTGTAAGAAACAGCCAAGATCAGCTTGGAGTTGCTTGTTTTATGGTGGGGATGCAGCTTCGAACATGTCAGTGGATTGAAAGATGGTGGAGAAAGAGTGATGATGGGGTTGTAGAGAGGAGGTTGAAATTGAGAGGAATGAAGACAACGTTGGGATGAGATATGGAAAACAGTTGTGAGAGAAGAAGGAAGAAGAGCCATAGATATTGATGAATGGCAAGAGATGGTTTCTCAAGTTTACTTTTTGTGTGGTGGTGGTGGAAGCTCGTGGCATCAAAGAAAAGATGAATTCTTGCACTCTTTAAGATTTATACATGACACTATTTGTTTGTTGGCTTGATTTTTTCTTTTGCCTTTTAAATTGTTAGATTTTTGTATGTCTTTTTTTTCTTCTTCTTTAATGATCATGTTTTGAGAGGAAACAAAAATTGTAATAAGACCCATTATCATTTCTCTAGGGGCTCATCAATTAAAGTTGCGACTCCTTTTATAACATGATTTCATCATATTCTTTAAGAGAAAAAAACAAAGATTCCAAGTAGTTAGTATACTACCATTTTCTAAATGAGGTATTTTTACAAATTGAGTAATGCTGAAGTTTATGAAATAAAAAAAAAAAAGGCGCACCTCCTGTCTTGAACATTAAACTAACAATACACAAGGGAATCATTCTTGTACGAACAATGGCGAATCCATGACCTTGAGTCAGTGGGAACAATCTATTCCATGTCTCTATTGAAGTTAGAACATGTTTCTAATGCATTTTGTTTCAAATGTAACCAAAACCAATAGGCATATTAATTAACGCTAACCTATCAATATTTGTAATTAACGATCATCACGAGAAAATTTTATAAAATTGACTTCACAAACATGTTACTAACATGTTTGTATAATCAAATATCAATCAATCTGATAGAAAATTCCCAGATTTCAAGCTTTTACAAACCCTAGCAACAAAGGTCCCTAACAATGGAATAAGAAAGAAGCAGGGGTGGACTGGCACGGTTGGTGTGCTGATGGAGGTTGCTTGAGACGGTCCGTTGGCGGCGGTTGAACGGAGGTGGCAGTTGAACCGATGAGAGGGAGAGTTGATGGGAGAGATGAGAGAGAGAGAGGTGGTGGTCGACTAGTTGAAACTCGGATGACCAGACCGATGGCCGAATGGTTGGTCACTGATCAAAGATGGTGAGAATGAGAGAGATGAGACGGAGTGTTGATTTATTTGAAAATGAAATGGAGTGCCTATGTGCATGCCGTCACGTTAACCAACTAAAGAGAGGGCAGTAGGTGCAGATATATAAAATTAGGGGAGTAAAAAAAAAAAAAAGAGTTGTATAGCATATTAAAGTATAAGTTGTAAAGTAATGGTGCCATTCACAGGAAGTAAGGGATATATATGACTTTGCAACACGTATTGCCTGCAAAGTGAAAAATCATAATTATGACTTTGGAACACCTATTGCATCATGATATAAATCTATTAAAAAAAAACTACTAACATTCAGAACATAACAATTAACTACTAACATTTATCTATTAAAAAAATTGAGGTCTTACAAGCTAAATGGTGAATATGTTACCAGTGTAAAATATTTTTTGGATTATTTAGCTGGTAAGTTGGTGATCTAATAAAGACACATTCAATTATGTTTGTACGAAGTTGAAATTGACGAAGAAAGGGATATCCCAGTTAGCAGTGAATCATTTAGAGGGGTATAGGTTAGGTCCAATGTACATAATGCGCAAATACTTTCGCCGTTCACGGGTGTAATAAGTGCTTTTTACGTCAGTTAAAATTGATTTTTTACGCCGAATCTATTCGACGAATATACCGTAGACGTTAAAAGTTACACTTTTAACGCCGATTGAGAATCGAACTATTAACGCGGTTCTTTAACATAATCGACGTTAATTTTGTCAAAATTAACGCCGCTTCTTTAACATAACCGACGTAAATTTTGTTAAAACTAACGCCATTTGTTATAAAGAAGCGGCGTTAAAGGTCTTAATTTTAATGTCGGTTGTAGTAAACAACCGACGTTAATAGATGTCTTGTATATTTTTATAAAATACTTTTAACGTCGGTTGTATGATACAACCGGCGTTAATAGTATTTTTTTTAAATTCAGTTTTTAAAATATCACTCCCTAAGCCATCCCTGCATTCAAGAATATCCCAAGAACACAATATCACACACATTCTGAGAATTGCAAAGGAAAAATGGAACAATGATCCATATAATGTATGCCTGTTCAAAACAATATATATTAATTTATTAACATAGGTTATAAATGTATACTAAGTTTAAACTACCTATATCAATATCCCTTCGTGATGATCATCATGAGTGGCATGTACATCGTCCACCTGTGTCTCCTCGATTATAGTAGGCATGTTTGTTGAAAAAGAAGGAGTCTCAGGAATATCAAGATTTGAATCTTCATTTTCATCACTACCATTATACATGTTTTTTCCTTGGAGAACCATGGACAACCTTTTGTTAGAAGGATCAGTGATGTAAAACACTTGTTTTGCTTGGGAAGCCATTATGAAAGGCTCATTTATATGACCTAACTTGTTGAGGTCTACCAATGTGAACCCCAATTCGTCGGTTTGTACACCACCGTTACTATCAACCCACTTACATTTAAATATCGGCACCGTAAACTTAGTGTAATCGAGCACCCAAATATCTTCAATATATCCAAAGTAAGGTGTCGGTCTTTAGAATTGGGTTTTGTGTCCTTTGCACTAGAGAAGTGCATTGCTTCGGCCACGATCATAACCCCACTATTTTGCATGGTACTCTTGTTATCTTGTTCCTTTGTATAAAAGGAAAAGTTATTTATGTCGTATCCGCTCCAACATATGACGTTGAAGTTAGGCCCACATGCTAGCCATTTTACGTCATCAGAAGCAGTACTACCATCCTTAAGCATTTCTTCCTTGAACCATGGTAAGAAAGTCTTGTTATGCTTGTTCAACAACCACCTTTCGCTCATTCGAGGGTTTTCTTGATTGACTTTTCTTTTATGTTCAAATAAGAAAGGCTGAACACATTCGATGTTGTTCAATACATACAAATGTGCTTGAAGCACTTCCTCCCGATCCTTCCTATTAATTCTTAAGCCATGTGTACCCTTACCTTGACATCCGATCTCATCATGCCGAGGCTTAGGAACCCCTATAGGATCCGTGTTATGAAGGTAGTCCGAACAAAACTCAATAGCTTCTTCCGCAACATACCTTTGAACAATAGATGCTTCGGACGATGAGGATTCTTCACGTACCCTTTCAAGATCTTCATGTAGCGCTCAACTGGGTACATCCATCTCAGAAAAACCGGTCCACATAATCTAATCTCCCTCACCAAATGAACAATTAAGTGAACCATTATGTCGAAAAAGGAAGGAGGAAAATACATCTCCAATTGGCACAAGATTGTAGCAGCCTCAACTTCCAAGTCATCCAACATACGGGGGTCAACGACTTTGCTACATATAGAATTGAAGAATGAGCACAACCGAGTAATGGCTTGTCTCACATTTTTTGTAGCAATACCACGAATAGCAACGGGCAGAAGTTGTTGCATCAAGATGTGACAATCATGAGACTTCAAGCCAACCAATTTAAGATCACTAGAGACAAGCCTCTTCATATTTGAAGAGTAACCATGTGGAACTTTGATGCCCTGAAGACACCCGCAGAAACTTTGTCTCTCTTTTTTTGACAAAGTATAACATGCTGGCGGCAAATAAATCCGCTTACCATCCTCAACAACTGGAGCTAACTGCTCTCGTATACCCATAGCAACGAGGTCGAGACGAGCATTCATAACATCCTTTGTCTTGCCCTGAATGTTGAGAAGCGTCCCGATCACACTATCACACACATTTTTCTCCACATGCATCACATCAATGCAATTATCGACATCAAGCTTGCGCGCGATATGGAAGATCAAAGAATATCGACCTCTTCTTCCATATGTTTTTCTCAACAGCTTTACCTTTCTTTTTGGACTTGCCGAATATAACATCGATGTCCTTTACCCTCTGATAAACCTGCTCTCCAATTAAGGCCGCCGGCGCTTCTTCTGTCTCTTGGCATCCATTAAAAGCTTTTTTCATCTTATGATATGGGTGATCACGTCTAAGAAATCTTCGATGCCCAAGGTAAACCGTCTTCTTTCCATGATGCAACTGAGTGTAGCATGTGCCTTCTTCACATATAGGGCATGCTTTATGCCCCTTGACACTGCATGCCGGACAAGTTCTTGTATCTTTGGAAAGTCGTTGATGGTGCAAAATAACATGGCACGAAGCTTGAAAGTCTCATGAGAATACTCATCAACTACATCAACACCTTCCACCCACAACGTTTTCAAGTCTTCAATCAAGGGACCTAGATAAACATCTAAGTCATTTCCCGGTTGCTTTGGGCCCGAAATCATCATAGACAACATCATGTATTTGCGCTTCATGCACAACCAAGGGGGCATGTTGTAAATCACCAACAGAACAGGCCATGAACTATGAATACTACTCATGTTACCATAAGGATTCATTCCATCCGTAGCAAGTCCAAGCCTTAGGTTTCTTGGCTCATCGGCGAAATCCGGAAACATAGTATCGATATTCTTCCATTGAATAGACTCAGCAGGATGACGAACCTTTCCATCACGTTTCCTCTCATCATTATGCCATCTAAGATTCTTCGCATCTTTCCCATTGGCGAACAATCGCTTGAACCTTGGAATTATTGGAAGATACCACAACACCTTCGCAGGAGGACCCTTTTTTCTCACATCATCAACATCATCATCATCATCACCACCCTTCACTTTGTATCGTGATAACCCACATTTGGGGCAATCGTGTTTGTCTTCATGAACACCGGTGTACAATATACAATCATTGGGGCATGCGTGTATCTTCTTATACTCCATACCCATAGGACACAATACCTTCTTGGCCTCATAGTTACGGTCAGGCAATGTGTTGTCCTCCGGAAGCAAGTCTTTCAACACTTCAAGCAATTCCGTGAAGCTTTTATCGCTCCAACCATTTCTCGCCTTCACACAAACCAATTTTAGCACCGCCGACAACCGTGTATGAGTAGTACACCCTGGATATAAAGGCTTATCCGCATCACCGCACAACCTATCATACACATGCGCTCGATGAAAAGATTCTTGTCCAATATCACGGATCATGTCCTCTACTCGATCATCCTCCATATCTACGTCAACGTCCTCACTTTGGGAGACACTCGCCGTATTACTACTCAACAACATATCACCATGCCATATCCATCTTGTATAACTCAAGCAAATCCCTTCACAAATCAAATGAGTACGTATATCCTTCATCGTACATTTCCTCGTATTCAAACACTTGACACAAGGACAACGTAACATTCCATTACTATTAGGAACATTCCTTTGAGCAAATTCTATAAATTCTCCCACCCCCTTCAAATACTCAAGCACTAGTACGCTTACAAACCATCCAACTACGATCCATAACTAGATAGGTCCTGTAGATATACAAAACATATATATATCCAATATAAGGACAATACGAGAGATTGAAAACTATAGTTTTTAAAGATTAATTGACAAGCACTGTCACGGCCTGGCGGTGATGTCCATCACGCCGTAACGTGCCAACCGAAGCAGACCATGCCATCACAGGCGGAACCGATCACGGCCTAGCCGTGATTAGCATCACTACCGTGACAGATCAACCAAGTGAGCAACATGCACTCAAAACCAAAAACAGAGACGTACATTCCAAACAACTCAAACTCACGGTTTCAAGTTTCAACTACCGAGACTACAGTTTCAACATACACTCAAAACCAAAAATACAAAAATGTGCCCTAAATACTCACCGAGAAATAGGTGCTCGCGTGGTGGTGGGGAGGGGAGCTCGAGTGGTGGCCAACGTTCGATGTGGTTACCGAGAGCGAGAGGGACAAGGAGAGTTAGTGCGCGGGAAGGGGAAAGAGAGATGTACGTCAAGTTATTGCAAAGAATGAATGGAAAGACAGAGTTAGGGTTAATAGTGTACCTCACGGTGGTGGCGAAGAAACCCTCGCGGTGGTTGCGGTGGAGATGAGCTCACGATTAGGGTTCTGTCTTTGGGTGAGAGTGAGAGTGAGGTTGAGAGTGATTTAGGGTTGAGCGTGATGAAAAGAGAAAAGAGACATACGTCACAGCGAGCGAAGTGCGAGAAGGCGCGCGGGTGTAAACATAAAACAACATTTAACGCCGGTTGTATTAAACAATCGACGTTAAAATTAATTTTTAACGCCGCTTTATTAACAAACTGACGTTAAATATTAATATTTTTTAAAAAAACACTTTTAACGTCCGTTGTTGAATGCAATTGACGTTAAAAGTGTTAAAGTAACATTCTTCTGAAACAGTCTGTAATACTGCCTCTTCTTTTCCTCTATATTTCTATTCCTTCACAAAATGGCTCTGAGACCTGTGTTAATTGAGTGACAACAGGGCATTTCAGATAGCTAGGGATATAGGATTATTTACATCAGCTATTTATTTAACTGAAGTAAAAATCACACTTTTAACGTCAATTGAATAAACAACAGACGTTAAAAATAAATATTTTTTATTTTAAAAACACTTTTAACTTCAGTTTTATTCAACAATCGACGTTAATGCACTTGTGACAACAGGGCATTTCGAGATAGGGATATAGGATTATTTACGCCACTGCTTATTTAATCAAGTAAAAATCACACTTTTAACGTCGGTTGTATAAACAACTGACGTTAAAAATAAATATTTTTTTTTAAAAACGCTTTTAACGTCAGTTTTATTCAACAACTGATGTTAAAAGTGTATCTTCCTATTCCTTCGGACGTTTTCTTTTCTGCACGTTTATAATATATGACTGTCAGGCCAACTCCCAATGCGCCTTGGAACCTAATGCTCTTAATGATCAATTTAATTTTTTAGCAACTTACGACGCCTAGTAACTTCATCCCCTACTCCTATAAATAGCTTCCTTCCTTCCTTTAATTTTTCTGCTTCACAATATGGCTCTACCATGGAGATTAACTTCATCACTCTTTCTTCCTATACCTAGACTTAAAGGTCTCTGTCTTAATGGTCAAAACAACTTCTGAGGTTGTGTGAATCACGTAACATGGATGCTAAGGTTGGGTGAATCACGTAATGTGATTTGCACACACCATCATCCTTCTGGAGAATCAGCAGGTACAGTTCCAAAACTTCGGCTTTGGAACCAAGTGGCTGTTCCAAGAATATTCTTTGAACAGATCGAGTGCACCATTCACTCTGCCACGGCTCCAAAGTGACTGTGGATTCAGATGGAGCATCGACTTCAAATGAGGGAGGGGATGCATTCAATGTTGGAGATTCTGAGCACAGGACTGAGAAGAAAATGATGTTGAAGCAGAAACTTTTTTATATTTTAGTGCTATATATCTTGCGGAAATTTTTTATCTTTTAAACATGTAATTGTAACTTATGAATCGCTTCAATGAGAAGAATAAATGTTGGAGATTCCGATCAAAGACAGACCGAGAAGAAAATGATGTTGAAGCAAAAACTTTTTTAATTTTAGTACTATATATCTTGCGGAAATTTTTTATCTTTTAAACATGTAATTGTAACTTATGAATCGCTTCAATGAGATACGATTTGATTATACATATATAACTTGTTTTATGTTAAGTGTTTATTTATTTTAATTTGCACAAGAATTTGTTAATTTACTAATTCAAGCTAATTAATTAAGATTAAAAATAAACTTTTTTTAAAAAAAGATTAGAAATAAACTGCACTATATGGAGTGATGATCTGCGTTAAGAGTGACAACCCTGAGATGACAACGAAAGAAAGATAGGAATGAGTTGATTATTTACGTCAGTTATTTATTTAACTGAAGTAAAAATCACACTTATAACGTCAGGTTTATAAACAACTGACGTTAAAAGTTTTAATAATTTCTTCCAAAACACTTTTAACGCTACTTCATTAAACAAATCGACGCAAATAGTGATTTTATATTTACAAAATCGCCACCGCTCACTTTTAACGTCGGTCCTTAAAACAACCGACGAATAAAGTGAATTAATTATTTACAAAACTGCCACCGCCCCTTTTTTAACGTCTAGTTTTTGGTTAATCGACGTAAACTCTTTACTTGTCTAATGTATATTTTCCACTAGTGATTGTTGAAAGATTGAGTGGAACTGTCTGCCAATTGTATATATTTGTACTAATGTTTTCTGAATTTTCTCTCCCACCTGTATACCCTTTTGATTCAATTTGTTCCAAACAGCGTTCAAGCTAGGCTTGTTTCCATTTTCTTCTCTGTCATTTTGCTGAGATGGTTTTCATGTGCTGATGCTTGCGTTGATCTTATTAGTGAGACCCATTTTATGTGTTGACGCTTTATTAGTGATTATGTATAAGATGGAACCCAAAATCATATGTTTTAAAAGGCTATGTCTAAGGTGCACCACCACCAAAGTGGTGCAGTGGTGCACCACCCAAATGACATTTTAGTGTTCAATTATTTTGCCATGTGGGTTAGTATGACAGTTTTTGAGTTTTCCACTTGTGGAGCACCTAATTAGGTGTTCCCCATGAAGCACCCGTTTTCAGGTTAGTAACAAGTTATTATTATTATTTTTTAAATTTCAATATCGATTCTACCCCACCCACCCCTCTTTCACTACCAACAGATGGAAGCGACCAACCACCATTGAACGACACCTGTCAGCTGGGCCAACCATCTTCCTTGCATGTTGTTCCTCATCACCGGAAACAATGGCAGAACTAGGCTTCTTGATCTTGATGAACTTCAAAGTGGATAGCTTCCTTGTTTTCAGGTTTGTGAGGATGAATTATGTAACATCCTAAAATTCAAACATAATTAATTTAAAAATAAAATAAAATAAATAATAATAAAATAAATAATAATGGTAATAATATTAAGTTATTAAAAAGTATAGTGCAAATAAAATATAAATAGGAGATTTAGTGTAAAGGAATGATAATATAAGGATTTAATGAAATTTGTTAGTTATTATAAAAAATGCAAAATTATATATATATAAATAAATATATATGACACAAAAAAAAAAAAGGATACTTGGGCTTTAAAAGCCCAAGAAGCCAGTGAAAATTTAAAAAGAAACGTAAAAACACGGCTGCCACATATATATATATATATATATATATATATATATATATATTAAAACCTAATTGTTCAGAACGGGACGTGTGCAGTAGACTTTGAAGCGCCGTACAGTGAACTTTCAAAGGCCGCTACAGTGAACACGTTCACTCTTCCGCTGCCACCGAGGCCCATCCCCATCCCCTCACGCAGGCAACGTACATTTCATTGACTTAATTGAATAGTTCAATCCAAAAGCAGCTACATTGTTCTGCCAGTTTGGTCCTACACTATAGCTAAAAGACCACCCTCATTCTAATTACAAGAGTCACTCTTGCACTGATTGTAATCGTGACGCGGAAGGGAAGATGATTTTTTTAGAGACAGTAGTTTTATCAAACATATTTTTTGAACACTTTGGAGGTCTTCGAGAGATGAGTAAAAATACTTTTTCTCACACTTTCATGGTACAATTGATTTGAAGCTTTGTTATATGGATTTGTTTAATTACAAAAATTAAGATTTTAGAGTACATGATTTTTATTTGAAACTTTGAAATATTTTCACGTCACTTGATGAATTGGTTTAGTGAGTGTAATTTTCTTGTTATTCTATTAATGTTTGATGCAATAAAATGATAATGATAAATAAAATAAATAGCTAAATAGATGCCCAAATTTCGTACCGTGCGTAACCTTATTGCAGTGACATAACATTATTTATGTTTGATATTAGATGATTTCTATTGATACATATATGCCACGCCCCTGTGAGTGAATACATGTACTATAACAAGCATAAATTATATTAAGGACTTATATGTTATGGTTGTGTTTGTATTTTAAATCATGTTATAGTGTCTATGTAATTGCTGCATGGAGTTTGAGGAAATATTTGGTAGTCATCTGGGATGACATTTGACAGTCATCTAGGATGACATGTTGCATGGCACATATGAGTTGGTCATCACCTTCCGGGAAGGGGTGACGGTTGTACATTCTATTCCGGGAATAGGATGAGAGATATCACCATCTGGGATGGGATATCAATTTATTGAAAATATTCACATCTGGGATGGAATATTAGATACCTCCATCCGGGATGGGGAAGGCAAGGGGACGCCATTGCATGGATATGAGCTCATAGACCTTAGTGGATCCGGGATCCACACCCCGTTCGGGAACCAAAGAGTCAAGTTAAGTGATTACGGGAATCACTGAGTCATGTTTGTGGAGTTGCATTCTGTAGAGTTTGCATGGTGAATGTGTTTAAATGCAATGTGATGTGACCGTTGCTGAGTTTATGAGTTTGTGCTTTAAATGCTTGACATTAATTTTATATATATATGTATATATAATTATTATTTTGGAGGTTTATTATATTCAATATTTTAAAAATTAGCGGGTACCATGAACGCGTTTTCGGTTACACCTACCGAGAACAACACTATTTGCGAAAATATTTTTAGAACTTGATTTTTACTCACTGGGATTATATCTCATTAAAAGTGTTGTTTTCAGAGCACGATGACGATATCACACTTCAAAGAGGATTGAAGACTTAGCGAATTTACTTATTTATTATCTAGCTTTGTTAGTATTTTATTTTGAATAAGGAGCCGTTTGTGGCTAGACATATTTATTTTATTTTTTATTTATCGTTGGGTTTATTAGTAGACGCCCGGTTTTGAGGCTTGGGATTTTTATTTGGACATATGGACTTATTATTTATTACTTTGATACATTATTACTATTTTATTTAATATGAGACACTGTCCAGACTTATATAATTGATAAAATTTTTATGACTAACATATTTTAATTAAATTTATTAGAGGATTTTTATACAATTTGTTTTGGGTTACTAATGTAACGAAGGGCGTTACATTTATGGTATCGAGCGATTCGATTCTAAATCGGACTGTGGTAGTAGGGCTTTTCAAAAACAAAACTTGGGCGCATAGGATGCTTGTTAGAGTTATAAATGCTGCATGCTATTCTTTGGGATATTGGACCTGATCAACCCAGTATTTCATGGGTAGCGAGCAGATTTATGGCGACTAATAGGCGAGGGACGGATGTTGCACTTGCAGCAGCTTTGGATTGTATGGCCAAGGTTATGCAAGGGCAGACGGAGACTTGCCGTCAACTGAAAGGGAATGGAGGCCAGTCACTAATGAAGTGGTGGCAACCTAGGACCCTTAACACGTGGGGCTTTTCGAATTTAAGAAGAACAACCCGCCATCATTCTGAGGTAGCTTAAATCCGAAGGAGGCTGAATTTCTTCCACTCATTAAGAAGAAAAAAATTTAAATTATTATATTGTTTGATTCCGGAGCAACGCATTCCTTGATACATCCTTTATGTGTGAAAATTTGGAGATACCAACCTTTCATTTGTCCTTTGATTCATAAGTTTCTACTCCTATAGGGATATTCTTGTTCTTCAATTTGGCTACTTAAATTGTTTCCTTGTGCGTCAAGACACTCCTTATGACATCAACCTTATTGTTATCTATGTATTGTATGTTATTCTTGGTATTGACTTATTGGCATCTAGACTCATTACCATAAGCATTCTGACAAAAATATCCTTATCTCTTCACATCCAATGTCTAATGATTTTCCCTGCACCAGTTCTATTGTTTCTCATTTGCTTGTCATAAGTGCTTAGTTGAGGGAGCTCAAGGATATATACTCTTATTCTCTGCTAAGATAGAGGCTGACAGTGATGTGACGGCTATACCTGTGGTGTGTGAATTCCAGGATGTTTTCCCTAAGGGTGTCTCTAGCTTGCCTTCGAATAGGGAAGTTGAGTTTAACATATATCTAGTGCCAGGGAGTGGACCAGTATCGGTGGCGCCTTATAGAATGGCACCTTTAGAGTTGAGCGAGCTTAAGAAACGGTTAGAGGAGATGCTAGGGAAGGGGTTTATTAGGCCTAATGTGTCACCCTGTGGGGCACCTGTCCTCCTGGTGAAAAAGAGGGATGGGAGCATGAGGTTATGTGTTGACTATAGGCAGTTGAACAAAGTGACCATCAAGAATAAATACCTTTTGCCTAGGATGGATGACCTCTTAGACTAGCTGAGGAGAGCGTCAATGTTTTCCAAAATAGATCTAAGATCGGGATACCATCAAATTGGAGTCAAGAATGAGGACATTCCTAAGACAGCCTTTAGGACGAGGTATGGGCACTATGAGTATGTAGCGATGCCCTTTGGAGTGACCAATGCTCCAGCCGTTTTCAGGGATTACATGAATCAGATCTTTAGGCCGTTCTTGGATAGCTTTGTGGTGGTGTTCATAGATGATATTTTGATATACTCTAGGACATCAGAGGATCATGAGGAGCATTTGAGGTTAGTGTTGCGGATTCTGAGGGAAGAACAACTGTATGCAAAGCCAGAAAAGTGTGAATTTTGGCTTGATGAGGTGAAGTTTATAGGACACACTGTATCTCGGAGTGGTGTAGCGGTTGACTCTAGTAAGGTTGATGCAATTGCTTGGATGGGAGCAACCTAAGTCGGTGACGGAAGTGAGGAGTTTCCTAGGACCGCGGCAGTTCTCGCAGGAAGTCCATAGAAGGGTGCTCTCGACTAGCCTTACCTCTCACCAAGTTGGCTAGGAAAGGAAAATCTTTTGAGTGGGATAAGGAATGCGAAGAGAATTTTGAGGAGCTTAAGAGAAGATTGGTGTCATCACCGGTCTTAACCATTCTAGATCCTTCAGTTAGTTTTATGCTATATTGTGACGCTTCTAAGAATGGTTTAGGTTGTATGTTGATGCAGGAAGGTAGGGTAGTGACTTATGCATCTAGGCAGCTTAGGCCACATGAGGGGAATTACCCTACCCATGACCTAGAGCTAGCAGCGGTGATTTTTGCCCTTAAGATCGGAGGCATTACCTTTATAGGGCAAGTTTGAAGTTTTTAGTGACCATAAAAGCCTTAAATATCTATTCGACCAGAAGGAGTTGAACATGAGACAATGAAGGTGGATGGAGTTCCTTAAGGACTATGACTTCAAGTTGAAGTACCATCCGGGAAAGGCCAATATGGTGACTGATGCTTTGAGTAGGAGGTCCCTACACGTGTCGAGCTTGGTGGTGCAAGAGCTGAACCCCACGAAAGAATTTGGGGACATGAATCTGGAGGTGTTGGATGTGTCCTTAAATGTATTAAGTTTGAATTTGAATGGGTTGGAAATTAATAGTGACCTTAGAGATGAGGTTAGGCGGGAACAACTTTTAGACCAGGAGTTGCAGTCTCGATTGGGACAAGAGGGTTATGAGTTGTCTGTTGATGGGCTAGTGAAGTTTAAGAATAGGACCGTTGTTCCTAAGGAGGGGAGCCTTAGAGAGAAGATATTAGAGGAAGATCATAAGGGAAAGTTTACCATACACCCCGGAATAACTAAGATGTACCAAGACTTTAAGAGGATGTATTGGTGGCCAGGAATGAAAAAGGATGTGGCTAGCTTCGTAGCTAGATGTTTAGTGTGCCAAAAGGTTAAGATAGGACATTAGAAGCCTTCGGGGTGTTGCAGTCCTTGGAGATTCCATAATGGAAGTGGGAGAGAATTTCTATGGACTTTGTGATGGGGTTACCTAAGACGCGTTTGGGCTTAGACGCCATTTGGGTGATAGTGGATAGGTTGACCAAGTCTGCCCACTTCTTGCCAATTAGGGCAACCTATAGCTTAGACAAGTTGGCATACCTCTATATCAAGGAAATAGTCAAGCTTCATGGGATACCCACATCTATAGTGTCAGATAGAGACCCGAGGTTTACCTCTAGATTTTGGAAAGCTTTTCAACAAGCCTTTGGGACTAAGTTGCACCTTAGCACGGCCTATCATCCCCAAACAGATGATCAGTCAGAGCGGACCATTCAAACCCTTGAGGACATGCTTAGAGCGTGTGTCCTAGATGAAGGAGGGAGTTGGGATGGATTCCTACCTCTCATTAAGTTTGCGTATAACCATAGTTATCACGCTAGTATAGGTATGGCACCCTATGAGGCCCTATATGGGAGGAAATGTAGGTCCCCTTTATGTTGGTGTGAGGTAGGTGAGAAAATCTTGATAGGACCTGAATTGGTCCAGGAAACCTCCGAGAGAATAAAAATGATTAGGGAGAGGATGCGCACGGCGCAAAGTAGAAAAAAGGAGCTATGCCTACAAAAGGAGAAAGCCTTTAGAATTCCAGGAAAGCGAGCATGTATTTTTGAGAGTCACTCCTAAGATGGGGGTAGGGAGGTCGATGAAAGTCCGCAAGCTAAATCCTCGTTTCATAGGACATTTCCAAATCCTTAAAAGAGTCGGGCCTGTTGCTTATCAATTGGCTCTTATGTCACAGGTGGCAAACCTTCATGATGTTTTCCATGTGTCACAACTCAGAAAATATGTGCCCGATGAATCTCACGTGATAGCTCCCGAGTCTGTACAATTGAAGGATGATTCGATCTATAAGCCAATGCCTAGTCAAATCATGGACAAGAGCACTAAGACTCTGAGGAACAAGACGATTCCATTGGTGAAAGTGTTATGAGAAAGATTAACTCCTGAGGAAGCCACTTGGGAGATGGAGGAGGACATCGTTCATCAATACCCAGATTTTATTATCTAAGGTAGGGTAACCTTTTAGTTTTGAATATGACATATGTTACAATAGGTGCGTGTGTATGAGATGAATTTCGGGGACGAAATTCTTTAAGGAGGGGAGAAAATGTAACATCCTAAAATTCAAACATAATTAATTTAAAAATAAAATAAAATAAATAATAATAAAATAAATAATAATGGTAATAATATTAAGTTATTAAAAAGTATAGTGCAAATAAAATATAAATAGGAGATTTAGTGTAAAGGAATGATAATATAAGGATTTAATGAAATTTGTTAGTTATTATAAAAAATGCAAAATTATATATATATATAAATAAATATATATGACACAAAAAAAAAGGATACTTGGGCTTTAAAAGCCCAAGAAGCCAGTGAAAATTTAAAAAGAAACGTAAAAACACGGCTGCCACATATATATACATATATATATATATATATATATATATATATATATATATATATATATATATATATATATTAAAACCTAATTGTTCGTAAACGGGACGTGTGCATGAGACTTTGAAGCGCCGTATGCTGAACTTTCAAAGGCCGCTACAAGTGAACACGTTCACTCTTCCGCCGCCACCGAGGCCCATCCCCATCCCCTCACGCAGCAACGTACATTTCATTGACTTAATTGAATAGTTCAATCCAAAAGCAGCTACATTGTTCTGCCAGTTTGGTCCTACACTATAGCTAAAAGACCACCCTCATTCTAATTCTGAAGAGTCACTCTTGCACTGATTGTAATCGTGACGCGGAAGGGAAGATGATTTTTTTAGAGACAGTAGTTTTATCAAACATATTTTTTGAACACTTTGGAGGTCTTCGAGAGGTGAGTAAAAATACTTTTTCTCACACTTTCATGGTACAATTGATTTGAAGCTTTGTTATATGGATTTGTTTAATTACAAAAATTAAGATTTTAGAGTACATGATTTTTATTTGAAACTTTGAAATATTTTCACGTCACTTGATGAATTGGTTTAGTGAGTGTAATTTTCTTGTTATTCTATTAATGTTTGATGCAATAAAATGATAATGATAAATAAAATAAATAGCTAAATAGATGCCCAAATTTCGTACCGTGCGTAACCTTATTGCAGTGACATAACATTATTTATGTTTGATATTAGATGATTTCTATTGATACATATATGCCACGCCCCTGTGAGTGAATACATGTACTATAACAAGCATAAATTATATTAAGGACTTATATGTTATGGTTGTGTTTGTATTTTAAATCCTGTTATAGTGTCTATGTAATTACTGCATGGAGTTTGAGGAAATATTTGGTAGTCATCTGGGATGACATTTGACAGTCATCTAGGATGACATGTTGCATGGCACATATGAGTTGGTCATCACCTTCCGGGAAGGGGTGACGGTTGTACATTCTATTCCGGGAATAGGATGAGAGATATCACCATCTGGGATGGGATATCAATTTATTGAAAATATTCACATCTGGGATGGAATATTAGATACCTCCATCTGGGATGGGGAAGGCAGTGGGACGCCATTGCATGGATATGAGCTCATAGACCTTAGTGGATCTGGGATCCACACCGGTTCTGGGAACCAAAGAGTCAAGTTAAGTGATTCTGGGAATCACTGAGTCATGTTTGTGGAGTTGCATTGTGTAGAGTTTGCATGGTGAATGTGTTTAAATGCAATGTGATGTGACCGTTGCTGAGTTTATGAGTTTGTGCTTTAAATGCTTGACATTAATTTTATATATATATGTATATATAATTATTATTTTGGAGGTTTATTATATTCAATATTTTAAAAATTAGCGGGTACCATGAACGTTTTTCCTAGTTATCGACCTACCGAGAACAACACTATTTGCGAAAATATTTTTAGAACTTGATTTTTACTCACTGGGATTATATCTCATTAAAAGTGTTGTTTTCAGAGCACGAGGACGATATCACTGAAGCTGAAGAGGATTGAAGACTTAGCGAATTTACTTATTTATTATCTAGCTTTGTTAGTATTTTATTTTGAATAAGGAGCCGTTTGTGGCTAGACATATTTATTTTATTTTTTATTTATCGTTGGGTTTATTAGTAGACGCCCGGTTTTGAGGCTTGGGATTTTTATTTGGACATATGGACTTATTATTTATTACTTTGATACATTATTACTATTTTATTTAATATGAGACACTGTCCAGACTTATATAATTGATAAAATTTTTATGACTAACATATTTTAATTAAATTTATTAGAGGATTTTTATACAATTTGTTTTGGGTTACTAATGTAACGAAGGGCGTTACAAATTAGTCCTTCAAGCATTTTAAATTTGAAACTGATGATGAAGAAGAGGGTTGGAGGGGTGCCTATAATCGAAAGGGGTGGCAGCAAGCCAGTTGGTAATATAAGCTTGCGAGATGTAAACCCTCCCCCGATTTTCACCATATTTTCCATTCCCTTTTCCGATTAGGGTTCAGGCGACCATGTCGATGCTCCAGGGAGTCCAGGCATGAGAAGCGAAACGTCGATTGAGAAGCAAAACATTGATGGAGAAAGTGATTCGATCGTCATTTTGATTTGAGATTCGGTAATCGTCGAAGAGAGCTTCTTTGCGGAACTGAGCGATTGATTGAACGTCGTCTCCGTTGAGAAGGTTGTGGAGGAAGATGCCGTGGTCGCCCGTGAGGTAGAGATGTGAGGAAGCGTTTCTCTAAGGTGATGTTTGTTTCAAGTTATCTTAATATATTCCCAGGAATGTTAAGATGGGAATGTAATATTCCTATGTTTATTTGAAGTTATAAAAAAATATTCTCAAGAAATAACTATTGGCAGGAAAATAATATACTCATGTTTTTGCTATTCTTTATTCCCACCTCTAGGATTGGGTATGTTTTATTCCTAGCAATACTATCATATAAATTTACAAAAGAGTCGTGCTAATTGAACACACGGCTCCGGCATCAATACGCGACATCACGTTACAGTAGCGCACTGTAACACGATTGTAGCACCACTTTTTATTTATTTTACTTTTATTTTAAATTTTGACTTTTTTAAAAAAATAAAAAATTTATTTCTCAAAAAAACCCATTCACCAGATAATGAACTGAATTCACCAGATATTTGTACCTGATTCACCAGATATTTGCACATATTTAACCCAAAGATTTATTTTTCAAAAAAACTCATTCACCGGATATTTACACACACTTAACCAAAAAATTTATTTATAAAAAAAAAACCACATTCACCAGATAATGAACTGAATTCACCAGATATTTGTACCTGATTCACCATATATTTGCACATACTTAACCAAAAAACTTATTTCTCAAAAAAACCTATTCACCAGATAATGAACTGAATTCACCAGATATTTATACCTGATTCACCAGATATTTGCACATACTTAACCAAAAAAATTATTTCTCAAAAAAACTCATTCACCAGATAATGAACTGAATTCACCAGATATTTGTACCCGATTCACCAGATATTTACACATACTTAACCAAGAAAATTATTTATAAAAAAAAAACTCATTCACCAGATAATGAACTGAATTTAGCAGATATTTGTACCTGATTCATCAGATATTTGCACACTTAACAAAAAAAATGTATTTCTCAAAAAAACTCATTCACCAGATAATGTACTGAATTCACCAGATATTTATACATGATTCACCAGATATTTACACATATTTAATAAAAAAAAATTATTTATAAAATTTTTAAAAAAAAAAAATTTTTTTTTAAAAAAGACCCGCTATAGTGCCGCACAATACAACTACATACGATGTCGGTATATTGATGTCAGAAAGTGTGTCAAATTAGCATTTTTTATTTACAAAACTGACCCCATAACTATTCTGTTCCACTCTATACTCAGCCCACGTCTTTACGGTTTACACAGCTAACAGCACCACGTCTTGTATTTCACTATTTTGTAGTCAGCCTTGCTTTGTAATTATGTTACCGGAATCATACAATAATATGCTTTGTATTTCACTATTTTATATCATTTAATGATGTTACCCGAATCATACACTATGAAAAAGTGAACAAAATAAAAGACATATAATAATGAAATTGCGTTGTTTTATAATTTCCTTAATGGGTGGGAAAAAAATTTACGCAGTGTAATTTCGTAGAAAAAAAAGTAGAAAAATCATTAAAATAATTATTTTATTTTATAAGTATGGTAATCACCTTTATTTCATTTTTTATCAATTATATTAAAAAACCAAATTTAAAATATTATTTTATATGACTAGGGTATTTTGATAATTACAATATTTATTCTCAGGAATATACACATGATGAAACAAACAAACTTTCAAGTTATTCCCAGGAATTTGAAAGAGATTCTCATAAATTTTAACTGCTAAACAAACATATTTTTATAAAATACCTGGTAATAACATTTCTGGTATATCATTCTCGGGAATCATATACCTGAGAATCTAATTCTAAACCTTGAAACAAACGTCCCTTAAGGTGAACTCCGTTTTCGGATACGAAAGCCTTGAACTTCATTTTTGGTCACTACAACACGATCAGACAATGGAGGAGGAGGGAAAGAAGGAGGGTGTACAGCGGTGGCGATAATGGCAGAGGAAAGGAGGGAGGTGACCGGCGCTCGCAGTGGCTGCGTTTTCCGGCATGGTTGAGGGTAGGTCCATGAGGTAGATGATGAAGGACAAAATTGTATTTTTATTTTTCTGGTAACCTGTAAAACAAGTGTTCAATTTGAGTCTCAACTATTCAAATATTTAACTATTAAATCTGATGGTCAAAAATAGTGTTTCATGGTGAACCACCTAATTAGGTGCTTCACATAGACAACACCTTTTTTTTTAAGCTGAAAAAACTAAAATATGGGTTGAAAAGTCAACTGACACACGTGACAAATTAAATGATCAATAAAGTGTCATGTAGGTGGTGCGTCACTACACCACTTTGGTGGACGGTGAATCATAGCATTCACCATTTAAAAAACCTAAGTCCTTTGTACTTGAACCAACACACATTAATATTATAATATTAAAATTTATTGAAACTAATTTTGTTATAAAATATTAAATGTTTTGTAGAATAAGTTTTCAGAAGGTTAAAATGCTCCTAAATGTATGTTAATGTTGGTCATATGAGTTGCCCGAATTTAAGCTGGAAAATTGGTAATTTGAATTGTCTGAATTCAGTAGATTTAAACGCATTGAAATCCCTACCCAATGTTAATATGCAATGGGAACATTGAATTGCCTAATTAGAGCTCCAACAGGCAAGAGTTTTTAGGCCCTCCAACATCCATATATTACACACCAGACATACAAGAACAAGGAGATTTTTTTTTTGGACAATCTTTTGCATTTTTGCACAAACTTTGATCTGAATTTTTATTTTTTTTAAGGGAATTGAATTGTGTAAACTTCTTCTACTCTTGACATTGAGTCCACATGTACAAGAGCTTGCTATGTCTAATCTTGGAAAATTAGCAAGCTACAATTCAATTGCATAGCAAGCTCTTGTACACGTGATGATGGAAATGCCTGCCAGGGCGGATATTCTTAGCCACGGCTCCCCTCAAAATTTCCCCTAATTTTCTTTTATATAAAAAATTATGTATAACATCTTCAAATTAATTTGTATAATATATTACATGAAAAGTTCACAAACTATCATATATTTTATTTTGTAGAACATTACTATTAGACCTTATTGGTTTAAAAATATTCAAATAGTTGAACAATACAATATGTATTACATACAAAGCCTACAAACTATCATATATTTTATTTTGTAAAATATTAATGTTATACCTATTGATTTAAAAATATTCAAATAACTGAATGATTCTATCAAAGCGGTCATTTATTCCCAAGTCAATACCTATTATAACTAAGTTTCTCCTTCTCCGGGCATCTACTTAAAGCTTCCTAATATCTCGTGCACACATTTGCACCATTGCAAGACGAGCCAACATTAACTAGCTATGATTTTGCATATTGGATATTTACTCATTTTATATATTTGAATGATAAAATTATGTATGATTAATTGTGAATTTTAAGTGCATCATTTTAACTATTGCCCAATGGCCCTCCCAAATTTTTTATTTCAAGATCCACCATTGCCCGTCGTCGTTGACAACGATTAAGGAATTAAAATGATATAGTTTATGTAAGGAAATGATGTAGTGAATATTTTAAAAAAAAATAGTATCATGTGCATTCAATATATAATTTCTTTACATAAACTTCTCATTTTATTTCTTAACCGATACCCTAAAGTTCGGTATATGTTTGGTTTCCTGTGGGTTGAGGTCAAACACACGTCAGAGAAGTTAATAATAATAGCTTCTGAGATGACAAACATATGCCTAACGGTCCAATGTCGCTAGGGGTGAGCGTGGGACGGGTTGGGACGAGTTATGTTTGTCCCTTACCCCGTCCTAAATATAGATAGGGTCAAATCTTGGAATGCTAACCCATCCTTAGACTCGAATGTACCCGGTCATATGCAAGCTTGTTTAAGACCGATTCTAAATAGGACGGGATCGGGTTCACCCAAATTTAAATAGATTATTTGTAAACAAAATTTTTATGAGTGGAAAATGTTAATTTTTTTTATAAGGTAAAATATCCTACCTAAAAGTCACCAATTGATCCAAAATTAGATGTTACAAAATATCAACAAATAAATCATTTTACTTGACGTTTCTTTGATGCTCATGTTACCAAAGTCACCTTGTTAAAAACAAAATACTCTTATCAAACAAGATTCTCTCAATGTCATAAAACCCACAAAATGCTTCCTAAAATTCACCAATTGGGTTAGTGTGAGACGTGAGATGTGAGAGTAGAAGTTTAGTAATTTACTTCATATTTCTTTCTTAATGATCGCGCGTGAAACATATGCTAGACAGGGATACAAGTAGGTTTTTATTATATAGGACGGGTTGGGTAACCCGAAGGTCAACCCTGTCCCTAACCCGACACCGAATCACAAAGTGGGACGCGGGTTCGTCCCTTCTCTTCTGTGGGTTAAGGTTAAACCCAGTCCGGATACTATGGGTTGGGACGGGTTCTAGGACTATGCCAGGTTTTACACACCCCTAAATACCCCAGTACCAAACACACTATTAGTTACTATTTCATTTTTAAAATTTTTTAAAAATTAAGATTGAAATTAATGCAAAAACTCGAGCGTTCCATAGCACGCCTCTATATGCAATGTTTGTCAACTGTCAAAGTATTATTAAACTCTGTTTTACAAGTTCAATAACATAGCTTTAGTTTATTTGACTAACTTATAAGTTTGCTGGATTAAAATAAAGGTGTTTGATAAATAAACTTATCTTATTAGCTTATAACTATTCTCCGTAAGCTATTTTATTTAGCTATATCTTATATCTTATAGCTTATTAATTTTTCTCTTATTTTTACCCTTATTAATTTAATGAAATTTTCACTTTACCATGTCTCCCATAAATATGTCATTTATGTCATTTTACATTTATAACCAAGTTCAACCACTAATTTTATCAAAACTTCATATTCAACTAACTAGTTTTTTAGCTATCAACTATAAATTAACTTATCAACCATAAACTAACTTATCGACTATTTTTATCAAACATAGCATTCATGCCCCTACATGAAGTGTCATTTCTAGAAATTTTAAGGTGATACCTAAAAGTTCTAGAAGTATTTAACTAAAAGTGCCCTGCACTAACGTAAGACTAGCAAGCTAAACTAAAAGTATTTCCTTGGCACTAATCACTTCTCCCACAAAATAGATATCTATTTACAATCTGTAATGGTGCATAGATAACTAAGAGATTGATTGTACCAAACGAAAAGAAAATCACAAAGCCAGCTGGGGTTATTAGAATTAATCGTCAAGTTAGACAAGAAAGTGCAAATTTGAAGTTAAAGAAACTAAAATGTCCATTTTCTTGTTGGAGAATGATCAGGATCCAACAATGGAATATTATCATACTTGACTACTTGTGGCAACCAAAAACTGGCAACTGTAACATCAATAGGAAATTCTTACAGAATACAGCGACTACTTTTTATTAACCAACCTTTCAGAATATGACATTAAAAGAACGCACATGCTCATGTCGATAGAACAAAAGAGAAATCAATGAAGACACAAAAGATGTTCTTCATATTACCTACAAAAGTACAAAGGAAAGTTCCATAAAATTATCATACCACTTACGTCACATTATCCACCGATTACTCAAAGGTTAGGCTTTAAAGTTCCAGCTAAAAAAATGAAAACAAGTAGTCTCTCACAGGTACACTACTGCATATTAGACTTTTTACATCGATTGAAAAAGGCTTTTCAGATCAGTTATATTCACGTTATAGAACCGGGCCATATAGAATGTGAGAAATTAAATCAGAACTTTTAAAGTCGACTATAGAGTGTGGGAACATTGATCTTCGCTATCAATATGATGATCCTCTGACATATCTTCAGAAGCACAACTCTCCTCCGTGCTCACATGTCTAGAAGGTTGGGCGGGTATGTTTTGTTGGAAAAGACCCATAGATGCCAGCTCCCGATGTATCTCCTCTCGTATCTCCGCTTTGAGGACCTCCATCACTTCCCTGGTGATACCTCCTGTGGTGGGGCGATAATGCGAAGGTGGTCCGTAGTATTGCCGAATGCCCACACCCCGTCCAGCAGTAAGAACGCGGCCACCGTGCTCGGGTTTGCCAATGGCAGTAGTCAAGATATCTTGACGTCCATGTGGAACAAAGGATCCTTGCAAACTCTGTTGAACCAGGGAATCCTACAATATATAATTCACAAACATGTGTAAGACTACGTGTAAGCTTGTTACAATAACATATAGAATTGAATATTTACTTACAATCTTCTCAGCTACAAGGCGCGTGTCCTCAGACGTATACTCTCCAGATTTTTTTAGTCGGGCTTTCTTCCATTTCTCATGTCGTGGGGGTGGAGATGGAGGATCAACAACTTGTGGAGGGCCAGATTGGGATGCTTTCTGACGTTGTTTCTTCTTCTCTTCCACAATCTTCTGAACAAGCAACTCATAGCCCCCACGAGACAATATGTGGGGGTGGAGATTTTTTTTCTGAATCTCTTGTGCCTTTTTTCTCTTCTCCTGTTATAAATAACACACCACTAAATTCAGTAAAAAATAAATAAATTTGGTTGGCCAAGTAAAAAACTATAACTCCAACTAACCTGAAAGGCAGGGTCCAGTCGGCTCTCAACAAACCTCTGCCACGTCTCCTCATCAAGGAACGCATACACCTCAAGAGGAGATTTGTTCCTCAATTCGCCAAATATGTATTTGGAAGTGAGGTCTGTCTTAAATGCCCTCCAACGCTCTCCCGCATAGCTAATCCATTTCCTCCTCAGGAAGTCAGTATTCGGAACTTCATAGGTGCCCTACATTACACAACAAAATGGAGAAGTTAGTGTATGATAATAACATGGTTAAATATAATAGATATAAACATAGAGGGTAAAAGTGAAATACCATGATAGTTTGCCAAATTTGATTCTTCACGCTCTCCTCTACATGATCCCAATCCGTCATCAGAATATTAACCTTGCTTCGAGCTTGGAGGGCCACAAAACTTACGAACTTTTTTTTGTTTGGCCCTAAAGGATTGCCAGTCGATTGATCAAACTGAATCGATATCCTTTGATCACCCCTACGGCTAAGGGTCAACTCTTTTAACTGTGTGGCACGTCTACCCTTTTTCCGTGTAGACTGAGTGTTCGACCCTCTTTGTGATGGAGGGATGCTCGATGAATCAGCCATGTGCCTGTTTAGACAAAAAGAATAATAAAGGTCAGTAAATATCATGATAACATAACTTATAAATATCATAATAACACAGTAAAGAAAAATGGAACTAGATGCAACCACAGTCATTGGGATCCATACGTTGCACAATCAACATCCATCCTCAAAATTTAATTACAAATACCTATTCAGTAACCAAGACAATCAACAAAGCAATCACAACCAATAAACCAACTAAATAAATGCAAAAAATGCAGTCAACACCAAATGCTCAAATTCACAAAATTCCTAATCAAGCAACCTTACCTAACCATCCCATCCATGCATAAAAACCAATCCTGAAAACTGACATACCAGTCCATACCAAGCAACCTTACCCAACCATTCTTAGAAACCAATCCTCAAAATCACAGCAGAAGATTACATGAAAACCAATATACAAATTTCTTCCTTTCATGAAGAAATGTTTACTTTCACTAACATAACCCTTTAAGGAAATAATAACAAAATCAAGTTGAGAATACAAACTTCAATGCAGCAGAAAACCAAATCCAGAATTGTAAAGGGTAAAGGGTCATATGCACATCAAATAATAGTATGAGGCATTAGCTTCATACCTGAAGCAGGAATTGTAAAGGGTCACCACAAGTGTCACACGGAGATGACCTCCCTGATGGTATATTCAGAGGGTCAAGCCAAGCTTATTATTCACATCACAACAGCAACATAAATTGATTAACTCACTCACTATTTTTATTGTCAAATGAAAATTGATTCATATTTACTTCTTGACTAGTGCTACATGCCGAAGAGACTATGGCGCCCCTGCCTGGGCCAGAATCCTGGTAACTTCATGATTTAAGCAAAATCCTTTGAGAATTTGAAATTTTTCACTCCTTTTCTGTTTAGAAGCTGCTATTTTGTTGTTTGAACTATTTACTATTAAATCAATATCAACAGTATATTTATTTATTGGTTTTGAAATGGTTGAATTCACTTACGATGAACTTGAAGATTCTGAATTTGACCAAGCAAACTTTTAAGGGAAACTGGGTTTGTGAAAGACAATCTGACGACTCTGCTCATTCTAAAAAAGTGGGCTGTATCTTTCGTGATTAAATCAACTCCAACAAGTCTAGAACTTCAGCAAAATTTATCAACAATTATCAAGACAAATTGGCAACATTTCTATAAGCCTCTGTAACAGGTTTAAAGAATGAAGAAAGCATTTGAGAATAAAAGCAAAAGTTGCTCCCTCCTTAGCAATGAGCATCCTTCAATTCAGAGATAGCCAGGTATCAATAAAAGAAATGTCATTTGTTCTAGTGGTTTGACAAACAGATTCTTCTTCTTAAGGCATGTGCAAAACATAAGAAAGAGGAGGCAAAATTGACATTTTCTAAACAGCATGGTAAAAACTTCAAATTTAATTTTTAAGTTTTAATCCCATACCATTATTAAGTTACAAAAGATGGCACTTATCTCATTTCTCTAATTTAATTTTTCCTTTAAAAAATTAATAAAGAACTAAATCTCCCTCCTTGCAAGCATCACTATGCCACCAAGTGATGCTGTTAAATCTCAGGCACAATAACCTAAACATCTAGCGTGCATCTAAAAATGGTATTTTCACTATTATTATTACAAAGAGAGTAAACCAAAGTTCTCTTTAAAAGTTGCATCAATTAAAAAGCAGAGACAAAGAATTTAGGAAAGCAACAAACTCACAGATAGCTCGTAACAGTTAGTTCAGATTCAGAGCCATAAGAACTCAGAAAGCAAAACCTAATCACAGATAGGTTGAGAGAGAAAGAAATTCGAACCGTAGTAGAAATAGAGATGCAACAAATTGTAATCACGTTGAGTTAGGGCTTAGGCAAGGGAACGAACTCTGAAGGCTCTCTGGGGACAAATAAAACACGCGAATATAAGTTTTGCAGACTTCTGAGAGAGAGAGAGAGGGGGAAATGAAATGGTTTTGAATGAAATGGTGGGAAATGAACGTGCCTTTTTTCCCTAGATTTTCAGACTCTTTACATCGGATGAAGGTACAACCGATTTTAATTCATTGTTCCTAGTAGAAATGTAGAATACACCCATTGAAAATACAATGTATATGTTATAAATAGAGAGATAAACATAATAGAAATACGGACTCAAATGTTATTTCTTCAGTAACATAATATGATTGAGTGTGTAACATCAAAGTCGAATCGTGATCCTATTAATGAAGCAACAACTGGTACCATAGAGAAGCGGCCATAAACCGGATAATCTTGACCAATTTGAAAGATCATTTAATGTAGTTGAAATAACACGAGGGTTGCACTAGTGGCGGGACTTAACCCAACACCTTACGGCACGAGCTGACGGCAGCCATGCACCACGTGTGTCCGTGTTCCCAAAGGCACCCTGATATTTATAATGGACTCTTAATTCTGAATCAAATCAAGGAATAAATAAATGAGTAAATATAAATATATTATTAAGGGATACTACCATATCTCCTAAATTAGAATAATCATCCATCACACATTAATACATGGATATTTACAACACTTCTCCTTGGATGACTATACACTATGAATGCCTCGTTAAAACCTTGCTAAGAAAAATCCAGTGGGATAAAAAAACTTAGCGAAGGAAAAAGAGTACAATATTCATAGTAACATACTTCCCATGAAAAAATACATCGACCCTTTATGGAGCCACCTTTTATTTGTACAATCCATGCAGCACTATCTTCATGCGTTGTTTTTGGCTTGACATCTTCTTTCATTTATCCACATGCTCCTCTAATGTAGTTGGTCATAGTTCTTGGCCATATGCTTTCACGACTTGCTTCATGAATAGCTAATATCTCCGAATGATTTGATGAGCTAACTGTGATTATTTGCTTCATGGATCGCCATGAGACACTAGTTTCTCACGGAGATAACAAAGAACTTGTTTGACTGTTGTCCAATGTCTTCAGGTTGATGTTGGATTAAATCTTCCTAATAAGTTCACTGTAAAAGTTATATCCGATCTAATACTATTTGCAAGATACACAAATGCTTTAATGACAATAATGTACGGTACTTTAAGACCAATGTTCTTTGTTGCCAAATGCTTGAACTGTAGGCCGAGACATAACTTATCTTCCAAAAAAAATTATCTGAAGATCTTTCTTTATATCTTCCATAATTTGGAACAACTTCAAGTCGCTCAAATAATATTCAAATAATCAAAATTCATAGCAATTATATTAATCAAAATTATACAATTTCTTTATATACTCATGGAAGAAAATAAGATTTTGAAATAAAATTACTCACAATTGCATGAAATACCAACATGCATAGAAATCAAGTATTACTTACCAATATGAAATTCATTTTGATAAACAAAAGAATATAAATATTTGTATATGTAAATAAGATAGTCGTTTTTGATACTATTGATCCTTCTGGGATTTTTCAAGTAGAGATCATTCTCGAGTCAACCATATGGTGTAGTAACACATATTTGCGTCAACAGAGTTTATACTTTATAATATTTGGACTTTAGGTCCATTACAACAGCCTTTGAGGCTCAAACTATAGGTTCAAAATCCTCACATTTTGCAATTCAAAAGAGAATATTTGTCAAGGTTTTAAATAATACATTTAAGATCTCTTAAATCCTTTAAGGATATGCTTCAAGCATCTTGAGTCCTTTAGGGATATGCTTCAGGCATCTTGAGTCCTTCAGGGACATGCTTCAGGCATCTTGAGTCCCCTAGGGATATGCTTCACGCATCTTCAGTCCATCAGGGATATGCTTCAGGCATCTTGAATCCTTCAGAGTTTATGAAACTAATCAATAATCTAAAACAAATGTTAACAACTTCAGGTGTCTAGGCTACTGGTCCAAATGCATTATGTTTGGCTAACAAATTTAGCTCAATTTGTATTATTTCTTTTCATTTTGGCCAATCAATTTAATGTCGACATTCCTCTAAAATTTTAGCTTCATGCTCATTATACTAATAATTTCAGAAGCAATTGTTATTGCATATGCAAATACATTATCAACAGCAACAATATATATTCCCCTCATATTTCCGTATTTGAATGAGATCTCATAATTTACTGGTATCGGAACCACTTCCGAGGTTTCATTCCTTGAAATATGGGGTTGTTAATCTAATTAGCTTTCGACCTCTTCTAGAGTCTCAATGACTTGTTTTGGAGCATCACACTAGAAATTTATTTTCCTTTTGATGAATAATATTATTAGCACCAATAAGTCTACAAGGCTTCTGACGTATTTTAAATTCATGAGTTATGTACCATACTTGCAGGTTGTCCTGCTGGGACAATTAACCATGCAATAATACTTGTGATTCGTACATGTGACTTAGTGACCTTCTGGGTCTATAAAAATATCGGACAATTGAACTTAGATGACAGAGGCAATCATCTCAAAGTACAAAAAATTTATATGCAACACTTTTGGTGCATAAAATTTGACACAACTATTCTCACTTTTGTAAAACACAATCCTAACAAGAAACTTGAAAATTTCTATGACATGAACTTCTGGTCTGAAAATGGTATAGATAATATCGAGATATTTTGCATCTCCCTCATTTATTGTTTCAATATGATGCCCTTTGCAACATATATATTTGAAACTTAGTAGATTTCTTCAGGATCTACTAGAATACAATGCATCAAAATATATAATTGTTCCATTTAGGAACCATATATGGGATCTTTCAAAGCATTTAATTACTTTTACAAACTTCTGGTTGCAAATTGAAAATAAGCAAACATGAAATCATCTGGCTTCTGGCCTCGATAATTTTGCATTCAATAATTTTGCATTCAAAATGCATAACAAATTAAAATTGTGTATTAAAGAATCTTCTAGCCCTTTAATGACATCAATATGAATCATTAATATTGACTTAAGACAGCGTAATTGATCATATGTCAAATAACAAAATTATTTAGACTAGTAAACTTTTTGGTTTACAACAATATAATTAACTTTGATTTAAAGGTACATAGCAAACTTCTGGTTTACATTAACACGTGTTTCAATCTCACTCATATGATATATTCTCATATGAAGATCTTAAACTATTTCAATAATAGTAATATCTTCCACATCAATGATTATAACCACAACCTTTTTCGTACCGGAAAATTATAATACCTAACATTCACTCACTTTTGGGAATGATGCTCAATCCATTTGGGTGTCTTTCTCGTTTTTGCTACTTCGAGAACATACTTGAGAGGCAAATATGTTTTTTCTATCACTTTAATTTGTTTAAAAATACACAAAGATCAAATGATTTTTTAAATTTTCAATCATGGTTCAAATGTCTAGTTCTTCAAGAACTTTACCACAAATCTTTATGTAATGATTATCAAGAAAAACCATTGATTTTTCTGCAATCCTATAAGGATGCTTGAACCTTATTCTTCCGGAATATTTCAAGAATAAAAATATATTCTTTTGTATGGATGAAACACTAAAAGATGTTCATACTGAAATTAACATGAAAAACAAAGTTATAAGAAAGAACATAATCATGAATTAGATTAACCAGAGAGAGTGTGAAGAATAAGAGTTCTTGCAATAGAATCTCCATGCTGATTAAGCCCATCACTTCCATGATAGAATCTCATGTTTTCCCAAACCTGATCGTACTGATAACGTGTTATAAATAGAAAAGCAAATAGGGAGATGAAGACAATAGAAATATGGACTCAAAGGTTAGTTCTTAAGAACTATGATTCAGAGGCTAGTTCTTCAGGAACTAGCTATAATCTTTGTATTGATAATATGATTGAGTGTACATAATGAAAGACCTAATAATGCTGTTTATAATGGATTCTTAATTCTGAAACAAAATCAAGGAATAAATAAAAGGATTAAATATAAAGATATTAAGAGATACTATCATATCTCCTAAATTAGGATAGTCATCCATCACACATTAATATATGGATATTTACAACAGTAAAAGGTTATTATTTATTTTAAAGTGTTTAATTTTATATGTTGTCAGTATAAAAGATTTTTACACAGATATTCAATAATATCTTGATAAATCAGCATCTTTGTTATTTTTCTCTTTTAGATATAAAAATAAAAGCACACATGTCAAATTGTTAGTGGATGTTAATGTAAAACTTTTTACACTAATAATGCATACTCACTACAAAAAAAAGGTTGTTTAGCGACCGAAAATAGTGACTGAATTTTTCGGTTGCTATTTACGATCGAAATGGCGACCGATTGTAGGATCTACATGAAAGACTGATTAGAGCTAATACTGCGACCGAAATAGAGCGTAGCAGGGTTATCGGTCGCTATTTCAGTCGCTAAATAAAGAAACTTAAAAGTCAGAAATTTTATGTCTTCTTAGTGACCAAAATGGCGACCGAATTAAATGCAATGGTTAAATTTTATTTACATTTGCGATCGATATTAATTCGGTCGCTAAACGACGCGTAAAAAAATTAAAACCGCGCATGTTAGCGACCGATTTAAAAATCCATCGCTAAATTTATGAATTCAAATTTCAAATTAACTCATCCCGCGACTGATTTTGTATTTAAGTGATTGGCGACCGATTTAGCGACCGATTCGTCCACCCTCACCCTTTTTCTCTCCCTCGCGTCGTTAGGCCGCCAGTCACCATCGCCACCACCGCAGTGCGCACCACCACCGCCATCTCCGGTAAGCCTCCGTCCTCCTCCTCCTATTCTTCCATCTCTTCCTCCCTTCTTCCTCTCCTGTCTTCCTTCCCCTCTTCCTGCTCTCTTTTTAATTCCCCCCTCCTCCGTTTTAGTGCTTCGACCAATACTCCGGCTACCAACACGCAGCCCTCCAGTCACCACGTGCAGAGCTCCTCCTACCCTCTTCTCTCCTCATTTTGTGCATTCCCTGCTCTGCCTTGAGGTAACCATGGACTCTCTATGTATCATTTTTTATTTTGCTTCATTGTTTCATTTCAAAAATTTTGTGGATTGTATGTATTTCATTGCTTTATTGCTTACTACTGAGAAGAGCTACTTGTGTATTTCATGTGAGTTGTGAGTTGTGATGATCATTTGCTTTCATGTGTCATTATTTAATCACTCCTATTAGGATTAGGAAGCTCTCATTGAGAAAGCACGAGAAATCTGTTTTTGTAACTTTTTTTTGAATGCATTGAAATATCAAAAGTCAAGACTGTGAGATTAGAATTGATGTTTACTTGAGCCACAGAATGCCATTGCTGCCTGTGAGACTGCGAAACATAAACAGGTTTTGGTTTTTTGTTGATTATTGACGTGTTGTATAATTTAAACTTTAAAGCCTCAAAGCACCCACCTGCATTGGCCGTGAAACTTGAATCCATTAGCATATTTAAGTGATGAGATAAAGAAAACAGTGAGAACTAGGATTAGTGTAACTGTACCAATTTAATGTTTCAAATTTAATCTGAGAACCCTTCTGGTTTGCTTCTTGTTGATTTAGCTGTGAAATTACCTTCCATTTCAGCATCTTAGTCTTTGATTTAAATTCAGTTCTGCTTTGTGAAATGCATCTAAATTGGTTAGTGAGGATGTGTGCTATGTATTTTCAATTTGTTTTGTGCTAGGTGTCTACAATTTCAAACACGGATAGTTCATGGCTATAGGTCAAACAAATGACCAATACTGAGGCAGTTGTTTGAAGACCATTCTAGTTTAACATGTCTAGTAACAAGATTGTCCCTGTGTTAATGACCATTCTGTTATATTGCCTCAGGGAATATCTCACAATAGTATGATCTATAGCCTCTGTGATGCAGCTGTTTACTTGTTGTGATTAATTTCATATTGTATTGTACGTGTATGCAGTCTGATTGTATTTTATTTTGATTCGTTTGGAATCCATGAATTTGTTGGTTCTTGTCTGAATCTGTTTCAAAAATTTCAAAAGAGGGTTTTAGGGATTTCAAGTTCTTGTTCACTTCTTTGTAAACAAAAAAATATTCTTTGTTGGAGTATGAAATGATCTAAAAACATTATTGTAGCCTGTAATTCCAAGAGAGCTTTTCACTCATTTTGAATCGGATTCATTTGGTAATTCTACTTATCTCTTTTATGTTTGATGATGTAAATTTATTGAAGGCTAGTACTTATATCTGAGCATGTTCATACATTTAGATTGCTATGAAGAATAGTTTATTCTCTTTAAAATAAAAATCTTTCAATAACAATGAATCAATGTAATTAGAATAATTTGATATGTATTTATTGATAACTTGTTTGGAAATGATTATGGAATCATATTTGTATATATTTACATTGTAAGCATTGGAATGAATTGATAAAGTGTTATTAGTTCGTAAATGGCATGACTTTGTTGTTGTTAATATTCATTTACTAATTTAAAGTCCATGAGCTTAAGAAAGTCTCTTCTTGAAGCCAACAAAAGTGAGTCTCTTAGATAATGAAGGATTAAGTATAGGGTTAGATAAAATGAAGGGCTAGGCACAGTTTGCCAGGCACATGCATGACGTGCCGTCATCATTAAAACATTATTCACATTAGAAAGCAGCTCTGTACACAATATTATGAAAGCAACACTGGTTTTCTACTCATTTGTTTCACTAGGAAATGGAGCTTTCCAGAAATAGTTGTTGATGACCATCCTTACTAGGTTATCTAGGCACTTCCGGTAGGAAAAGTCCTCTCTATGACCATCCTTCAAAACGACGTAAAAGCATCTGCTTTCCTGAAAACTACTATGTTTGCTAATCTGTAAAGTTGCATGTGAAGTTGCATTTCTTTGTTCTATTTTAACATGCTAGTATGCTACATGGATATTTCCATCTTTTCTTATTATCACTTGATGAAGTTTAGACATATGACTTGTTTTCCTTATCGTTTTATCAGAAAATGGATCCGACTAAATGTTTTGAGACAGCCATCCATATAGACCAGGTACAGTATCTCATCAACTTAAAAATAACGATCGGATTCACGTAATGATGGTTAAGGCATAAACTAATCATTTACAAAATTGTTCTTGTGTATTTGCAGGATTTGATTTCAATTCCGCGATCATTCTACCGTTGTTGGGGACAAGAAATACCGCGTGTTGTGACTATTGAAGACAAAAGCGGAAATCTGTTCAATGGGAATATAGTAATCCATGAGGATCGCCTATATTTTTGATGAGTGTGATTTCACCTCATTTTCCATGTACATTTCTGCATGCATTTGCATATAGTTAGGCCATTTTAGTGTTTATTTTGTTTAGTTTTTCCTTTGGAACGGATAAGGTGGTATTGTGTGTTGTTTTGCAGATATTCATGATTAAATGCCCAAGAATTAGCAAGTATGAAGCTTGGATGACTTAGAGCTTTGAAAGATAAGAAATTGAGCCAAGCAGAGAGTATCACGGCCTAGCCGTGATGGCCCTCACGGCCGTGAGGGAGCAAAGAGTTGAAGAAAGAATTGAGCCAAAAGTCGGAGACGATCACGGCCTAGCCGTGATGGATATCACTACCGTGACGTGTCACCATGCCGATCTCCAAAAGTCGAGAGCGATCACGGCCTGGCCGTGATGGCTATCACTACCGTGACCTGCTTTGTTGGAAAAGTCGAAAAGATCACGGCATAGCCGTGATGAGTATCACTACCGTGATGAATCAGTAAATGAAGCGGTGCCAAGTCGAAAACCATCACGGCCTGGCCGTGATGGCTGTCATCCTGCCGCGGACCGCCCACGCAGTAATAAAAGAACCGAAGCGAATGAAGAATGGCTATTCGAGAAAACCCTAAAGAAAAATCCTCTGCTTGCTGTGGGTCAGGGCATCATTCCATGGAGCTCTCCCCTTTGTTCATCTCTCGTAATTATTCCTTTTGTTTTACTTTCAATTATGTGTAGCTAAACTCCCCTTTTGTTGGGGTTAGACTATTGCTATCTGAACTTGGTTGTAAAAATGATTTGATTTTAATACGCTTTCCTTCTTCTTTGTGAGTATATAATTCTATGCTTAATGCTTTCCTAGGCTTGATCATCTTAGGAATGATTAGTTGCTTTAATAGACAATTGAAAGGTTGATGTTAAAGCATGCTCATGAATTATATGCCAAGTAGTCCAAGAATCTAGACATAGGTGTTGGCTGCTTGCAATCTTATGAATCTTGTTCTTAATGCAATTTCTCTTATTAATCCACCTAAGACATTAGGGTTTAATTTGAGATTTTAGGCTCAATGCACCTAAGACATTAGGCTTGAGTATATTAGAAAAGATTCGATTGTCATAAGTGAAGTAGGAATTGTGTTAGTTATCATTTCATAACAATCAAGGGAGGATTAGCTTAGTCTAACCCTAGCAATCTTATATCATTGTTATTCATCTCTCTGTTTTCACATCAATCTGTTTGAGAAAAATCCAAAAAGAACAAAAATATTTTCTTCTTGTTTGTTTGCTAGATGTTAGAACAACCTTCAATCCAAAATTCGATCGCCTAGATAGTAGTCAAATTTGCGAAGTGGTAATTGTCCACGATCCCTGAGAACGATATCCGGTCTTACTGTTTTATTACTTGCAACGAACCGGTACACTTGCCGAGTCCGTGTCAAGTTTTTGGCGCCGTTCTTTGGGGATCGGTGTGCCAATATCACGAGTACCAAAGGGGACTCCTAATTTAGGCACTTTCTTTTTTTTTTGTTTTCCTACTTGTGTTGTTTTCGTTCTTATTGTCTCGTATCTCTTTGTGAATTTCTGCAAGTCTTTGTTTTTCGTTTGTTCCGTGCTACTCCGTTTGTTCGGTGTATGCGAGGTACAATCGACCCAGGTGAACTCCAATTCGAACCTGAGATCGAGAGACTCTGCAGAAGGAATAGAAAGAAAACCAAGGCAAGACAGAACAGAGAAAAAGAGCATCTTCTAGTAGACAAGAGCAGCAAGTTGAGTTACCCAAAGTGTGCAAGAACCACAAATTGAAATAGCAGATGTGTCACCATGGCGAAGAGAATGCACCAAGGAGAACAATGGGGACTACACTTCCCCTAGAGTTGATAGATGTGGAACTCCGATTGTGAGACCTGCAGTGGCCTGCAATAATTTCGAAATCAAGGCATCACTTCTCCACCTTGTGCAAAGAAACCAATTTGGAGGGTTGGAGAGTGAAGATCCTCATGCTCATATTGGTACCTTCATTGAGCTGTGTGACACCATCAAGTTAAACGGAGCTTCCGATGAGGCCATTCGGTTAAGGCTTTTCCCTTTCTCTTTGAGAGGATAGAGCCAAGGCATGGCTTCAATCTCATCCTCATGGAAGCATCATCACCGGAACGACTTGGTCGAAGAAGTTTTTATCTCGATTCTTCCCTCCGTCAAGAATGATTAAGGCGAGGTCGAGATCAATGCCTTTGCACGGAGGGATGGTGAGTCACTATATGAAGCCCGGGAGAGGTTCAAGTCTTTACTCACAGCTTGTCCAAATCATGAACTAGAGATATGGCAGCAGAGTCGCAACTTTTGTTAATGGGCTCAACAGGAATTCAAGAAGTATGATTGAAGCGGCTGCAGGAGGTACATTGAGTCAAAAGACACCAAGAAGAAAAAAGGACTTGATTGAGAACATGGCTAACAATGACTATCAAATGCCTAGTTCTCGGTCAATGGTCGAGAGAGGTGTTCTAGAGCTGGATGAAATTGGTGCCCTCAAGGCACAAATGGCTATTCTTACCAAACAACCGGGGTCGGTTCAACTGCAGAACTCTCAAGTACAAGCTGTTCAAGTTCAAGGTGCCTCAGTGTGTGATTTCTGTGGAGGCAACCATGCAAATGGAAACTGTGAGATCAATGTGGTTGGAAGCTCGGGACAAGAAGAGGTAAGCTATATGGGCAACCAAGGGCCTAGAAATGATCCCTACTCCAACACCTACAATCCGGGGTGGCGCAATCATCCCAACTTTAGTTGGAGACAAGGACAAAGTTCAAATACTCAAGCAAAGCCTCCTCAAGAGAGTTCAAGCAAATTGGAGAACCTTCTAGGCCAGTTCATGCAAGCTACTCAAGAGACTATAAAGAATCAGAGTGCTTCAATCAAGAACTTGGAGCATCAAATGGGCCAACTAGCAAGGCAGATGGCAGAGAGACCTCCAGGACAATTGCCTGGGGATACTGAGAAGAACCCAAGGGAAGATTGTAAGGCCATTGTTACAAGAAGTGGGAGAATGTTAAGTCCACAAGAAAAAGAGAAGGAAGAGAAGACAAGTGATGCTGGAATTGACAAGGGGCAATTTGAAGAGGTAAACAATGAAGAACCCGGAACTTCCCAAGGTACTACCTCTAATCCTATTGATGTAGAAGCTGAAGAACCACAGAGGGAGAAATTGGTTGATGAAGAGTTTGCGAAGAAGAAGACCAGAAGACAGATTCTGGAAGAGGTTGATAATCCCAAGGAGCTGCCCCCATATTTCAGAATCCCGTACCCCCAACGGTTGAAGAAAGAGACAAAAGATCAGCAGTTTTCTAAGTTCCTGGATGTATTCAAAAAGCTACAAATAAACATCCCGTTTCTTTGAAGCTCTACAAGAGATGCCTTCCTACGCAAAATTCATGAAGGAGATCCTTACCAACAAAAGAAGGTGGAAGGAGGAGAGCAATGGATGCTTATCGAAGAGTGCGATGCTATACTTCAAAGGAAGCTGCCAAGAAAAATGAAGGACCCGGCAGTTTCACTATCCCATGCACGATTGGTCATCCGAACATAGGGAGAGCATTGTGCGATTTAGGGGCAAGTATTAACTGATGCCGCTATCCATTTTCAAGAAGTCAGGGATTGGTGAGGTAAAACCAACAGGAATTTCTCTTCAATCGCGTGACCGCTTCAATTACATATCCCTATGGTGTTGTGGAGGATTTGTTGGTGAAGGTAGATAAATTTATTTTTCCAGCAGATTTTGTGGTGTTAGATATGGTGAAGATGGTGACACTCCTCTGATTCTTGGGAGACCATTCTTAGCAACAGGCAGAGCCTTGATCGATGTCAATCGAGGGGAATTGTTGCTTCGGGTACAGGACGAAAAGGTCACTTTTAATGTGTTTGAAGCGATGAAACACCCAAGCGACAAGGACACATGCATGATAGTGGACCTCATTGATTCATTAGGCGACAAGAGTTTGCACCAAAAGTTTGAAGATTCGTTAGAAGCCGCTCTAATGGTAGAGGATGTAGAAGAAGAAGTAGGTGCAGAAGAAGTTGATCTCATGATTAAATCTCTGGAGGCTTGTCTGGTTGTGAATACTGATGAAGACAAAGTGGTGGAAGATGTGAGAATTGAAGATAAGGGTGACCCACCGGTGCTAGAGTTGAAGGAATTGCCATCCCATCTCCGTTATGCCTTCCTAGGGGATGAACTCTTCATTCCCGAGTTATCATCAATAGTGGGTTGAATTCCTTGGAAGAAGAGAAGCTGTTGAGGGTGCTTAGGGAGCACAAATCTGCAATTGGATGGTCTATGTCCGATTTGAAAGGGATAAGCCCCTCCTTCTGCATGCACAAAATCCGTGTGGAGGAAAAATTCAAGCCGGTTAGGCAACCGCAAAGAAGACTCAACCCGAATATGAAGGAAGTTGTGAGGAAGGAGATTGTGAAGTTGTTGGATGCGGGCATTATCTATCCCATCTCCGATAGTCCATGGGTGAGTCCGGTCCAAGTTGTGCCGAAGAAAGGGGGGATGACAGTGGTAGCGAATGAAAGGAATGAACTTATTCCCTCCAGGACCGTGTCTGGATGGAGGGTATGCATTGACTATAGAAGACTGAATGAGGCCACTAGAAAAGACCACTTTCCATTACCCTTCATTGATCAGATGCTAGAGAGGTTGGCGGGTCATGCTTTCTATTGTTTCCTTGATGGATACTCCGGGTATAACCAGATTGTGGTTGACCCGGAGGACCAAGAGAAGACCGCTTTCACCTGCCCTTATGGAGTCTATGCATACAGGAGAATGCCTTTCGGGTTGTGCAATGCACCCGCCACTTTCCAAAGGTGCATGCTCTCCATATTTTCTGATATGAATGAGAAGTTTATTGAGGTATTTATGGACGATTTTTCTGTATTTGGTGATTCATTTGATAACTGTTTGAATAATCTTGCCTGTGTCCTAAAAAAGGTGCCAAGAAACTAACCTCGTTTTAAATTGGGAAAAATGCCATTTCATGGTTAGGGAGGGTATAGTTCTTGGGCACAAAATTTCATCAAGGGGGATGGAGGTTGATAGAGCCAAAATTGAAGTGATTGAAAAACTTCCTCCTCCCTTAAATGTGAAAGGTGTTAGAAGCTTCCTAGGGCATGCGGGTTTTTATAGAAGGTTCATAAAAGATTTTTCAAAAATAGTGAAACCCTTATGCAAGCTTTTGGTAGCTGATACTCCTTTTATATTTGATGATGATTGCATGCATGCCTTCAAAATTTTGAAAGAAAAACTCACCACCGCACCTGGTCATTGCTCCTCAAGTGTGGAGTTTACCTTTTGAGCTAATGTGTGATGCAAGTGACTATGCGGTGGGAGCCATTTTGGGCCAAAGAAAAAACAAAGTGTTGCATGTCATTTACTATGCCAGTCGTGTGCTTAATGATGCCCAATTGAATTACACTACGACTGAAAAAGAATTGCTTGCTGTGGTATTTGCTTTTGATAAATTTAGATCATACTTGATTGGTTGTAAAACTACAGTCTACACTGACCATTCTGCTTTGAGATATCTTATGACTAAACAGGATGCTAAGCCAAGGCTTATTAGGTGGATACTGCTACTCCAAGAGTTTGATTTGGAAATAAAGGACAAGAAAGGAGTGGAGAATGTGGTAGCCGACCATTTGTCCAGGCTTCCACAAGCAGATGTCCAAGCAGAAGCAAAGTTGCCAATTCAAGAGGAGTTCCCAGATGAACAGTTGTTTGCGGTGCAAGTGGCACCTTGGTTCGCGGATATTGCAAATTACAAGGCGGCCAATAAAATTCCTAAGGACTTCAATGCGCAACAGAGGAAGAAGCTCATTCATGATGCCAAGTTCTACATTTGGGATGAGCCGTATCTTTTCAAAAGAGGTTCAGATGGAATTCTGAGGAGGTGCATACCTGAAGAAGAAAGTAATGGGGTGTTGACCCACTGCCACAACTCACCCTATTGAGGAAATTTTGGTGGTGAGAGGACCGCCATGAAGATTTTGCAAAGCGGGTTGTTTTGGCCCACTATTTTCAAGGACTCCCGAGCTTGGGTGATGAATTGTGATAAATGCCGGAGGACCTAAGTATTTCCAAGAGAAATGAGATGCCCTTAAAGGGTATATTGGAGGTAGAGCTCTTTGACGTATGGGGATTGACTTCATTGGTCCTTTCCAGTCATCTTACAACAACAAGTACATCCTGGTGGCGGTTGATTATGTGAGCAAGTGGGTGGAAGCCGTGCCAACTTTGAAGGATGATGCAAGAACTGTGATCAGTTTTGTGAGGAAGAATATTTTTACCCGGTTTGGGACCCCTAGGGCTATCATAAGTGATGGGGGTACCCACTTTTGCAATAATGAGTTCAATGCAGTGCTTGCCAAGTTTGGGGTGAACCACAAAGTTACCACACCTTACCATCCCCAAACCAGTGGGCAAGTGGAATTGTCCAACCGGGAGTTGAAGAGAATTTTGGAAAAAACTGTGAACAATGCAAGGAAGGATTGGGCGAAGAAGTTGGATGATGCACTTTGGGCCTATCGGACTGCTTATAAGACACCTATTGGTATGTCACCATACCAATTAGTGTTCGAGAAATCATGTCACCTTCCGGTAGAGCTACAACACCGTGCTTTTTGGGCAGTGAAGGCCCTGAACTTTGATACAAGGCTGGCCATGGACAAGAGGATGCTTCAATTGAATGAGTTGGATGAGTTCGAGCTCTTGGCTTATGAGAGTGCTAGGATATACAAGGAAAGGACAAAGTTCTGGCATGACAAGTACATTCTTCCCAAGAAGTTTGAAGAAGGCCAGTCAGTTCTGCTGTTTAACTCAAGACTCAAGCTCTTTCCAGGCAAATTGAGATCAAGATGGTCAGGCCCATTCTATGTCAAGTCTGTCTCTCCATTTGGTTCCGTTAAATTGGAAGATCCATCATCCGGTGATACCTTCACGGTTAATGGACAAAGACTAAAGCACTACCTTGGAGGCAACTTTGATCGTCAGGCGATTTCCGTCACTCTTCAGGCACCATCTTGTTAAAGTAAAAAAAAAAAAAAAAATGAAAAAAAAAAATCATCCGTCAAGCTAGTGACGTTAAAGAAGCGCTTATTGGGAGGCAACCCAATCTTTATTTTCCTCTTCTCTTTTGTTTTTGATTTCCCCTCTTGAATAATTTGAGAAGCTCAAGAGGTTTGTTAATAGTTTGTTGAGTGATTCCAGATTTTGGAGGAAGGAGGAGAAGAAGGGCAGAAGGAAACGAAACCAGAAGGCATGTGATTCAGCACCACTACCACTTCGGTGAGTTGTTCCAATTTTCTCCCCTCTCTAAACTTAATTATTTACATTGAGGACAATGTAAGTCTTTAAGCTTGGGGTAGGGGTAATCTTTTAGCTTGCATTGTAAATATTGCATTCATATAGGCTTTAGTCTTGCATGATCACATGAATTAATTGCCCCCTGCTTAGATTGAGCATCTGATTGTGAGAGCTAAGTGCCAATTTCTCCGTGATAGTGAATTTTTGGACCCTGATTTTATATTCTTGTGATATGGCTTCATTAAATATGCTTGAGATGTTCTTGGATAGTTGATGATTAGCATGTGTTTCTATGGATTTATGTTCTCACTGGTTCTTGAACCGATAAATGTGAGCTTTTGAGCCATTAGGGGGTACTCACTAAATCTGCCCCCGTTCTTTGTGTAGAGTGTTTTCCTCTTGGATTGTTTTTCTCTAGAACTTGACTTGAAACCATTTCGAAACTAGAAAATTTTTGGAAACATTTTTTAAAATGATTGAGGCAATAGGTATTTTTTCCGGCCTTCTGAGATTTGAATGTGTAAATGCTACCCTTAGTTGCCCAATTTTGAGCCTGAATGAATAACATGCTTTTCTTGGTTCCCTGAAATGTTGTGTTAAATATGCTTATGAGGGACCTTCTAAAGTACTGTGCAAAAATGGGTTGGAAAATGTAGTTGAAAGTTTGGGATGATGAAAAGAAAAAAAAAATGAATCTGAAAAATTTTACTTCTCTTGAATTGCAAAATCTCCCCTTGTTCTTAAAAAAAAAAAAATATATATATATAAAAATGGGGAAGGGGATGACAAAAAGGAATGAGAAGTAAAAAGAAAAAAAAAAATGAAAGAATGGTGGAAGAGCAAACTGAAACCCAAAGAAAGGTATTTTAGAAGGTCGTGCCTTGCAATGCTTGGTTGTTTGTATTGCCTTTTGAAATTTCCTGTTCTTGAAATCCCCACCTGAAAATTGATCCCATGGCCCCATTACACCAAAGAATAAGACCTCTTGATTCTTAGATGTTTTTCATTAATAAAGTGAAGATTCGGTTGATAGTCAAGCTTATGGTAGGAATCATTCTTTGAGGAAAATGGAGTGAAATGTCATATTCCCTTAACACTTGAGTGAGTGAGGCAAGAAAGAGAGCCAAGCAAATGAACAAGCTTGGGGTGAGCTGCAAGTGAGATAGAGTGCCCGAATTAGTGAGAATGTGAGTCTAGGGAAACTAAGCCCCTAATTGGACTTGAATTGATTGTCTCTTGCTTTGAAATAATTGACTTTTGTTGCTTGGATCATTTTATTCGGGTTCTTAGTTCACTATCATTGTCCTGGTTGTTTTCATCTTATGGCCTTGGTTTTTGCTTGAGGACAAGCAAAGTCTTAAGCTTGGGGTGATTTGATGAGTGTGATTTCACCTCATTTTCCATGTACATTTCTGCATGCATTTGCATATAGTTAGGCCATTTTAGTGTTTATTTTGTTTAGTTTTTCCTTTGGAACGGATAAGGTGGTATTGTGTGTTGTTTTGCAGATATTCATGATTAAATGCCCAAGAATTAGCAAGTATGAAGCTTGGATGACTTAGAGCTTTGAAAGATAAGAAATTGAGCCAAGCGAGAGTATCACGGCCTAGCGTGATGGCCCTCACTACCGTGAGGAGCAAGCTGAAGAAAGAATTGAGCCAAAAGTCGAGAGACGATCACGGCCTAGCCGTGATGGATATCACGGCCGTGACGTGTCAGTGTGCCGGATCTCCAAAAGTCGAGAGCGATCACGGCCTGCCGTGATGGCTATCACGTCCGTGACCTTGTTTGTTGGAAAAGTCGAAAAAGATCACGGCATAGCCGTGATGAGTATCACTACCGTGATGAATCAGTAAATGAAGCGGTGCCAAGTCGGAAACCATCACGGCCTGGCCGTGATGGCATCACCTGCCGTGACCGGCCACGAGTAATAAAAGAACTGAGCAGAACAGAAGAATGGCTATTCAGAAAACCCTAAAGAAAAATCCTCTGCTGCTGTGGCTGTGGGCATCATTCCATGGAGCTCTCCCCTTTGTTCATCTCTGTAATTATTCCTTTTGTTTTACTTTCAATTATGTGTAGCTAAACTCCCCTTTTGTTGGGGTTAGACTATTGCTATCTGAACTTGGTTGTAAAAATGATTTGATTTTAATACAGTTTCCTTCTTCTTTGTGAGTATATAATTCTATGCTTAATGCTTTCCTAGGCTTGATCATCTTAGGAATGATTAGTTGCTTTAATAGACAATTGAAAGGTTGATGTTAAAGCATGCTCATGAATTATATGCCAAGTAGTCCAAGAATCTAGACATAGGTGTTGGCTGCTTGCAATCTTATGAATCTTGTTCTTAATGCAATTTCTCTTATTAATCCACCTAAGACATTAGGGTTTAATTTGAGATTTTAGGCTCAATGCACCTAAGACATTAGGCTTGAGTATATTAGAAAAGATTCGATTGTCATAAGTGAAGTAGGAATTGTGTTAGTTATCATTTCATAACAATCAAGGGAGGATTAGCTTAGTCTAACCCTAGCAATCTTATATCATTGTTATTCATCTCTCTGTTTTCACATCAACTGTTTGAGAAAAATCCAAAAAGAACAAAAATATTTTCTTCTTGTTTGTTTGCTAGATGTTAGAACAACCTTCAATCCAAAATTCGATCGCCTAGATAGTAGTCAAATTTGCGAAGTGGTAATTGTCCACGATCCCTGAGAACGATATCCGGTCTTACCGTTTTATTACTTGCAACGAACCGGTACACTTGCCGAGTCCGTGTCAATTTTGCAACAGATACAAATGGTATCAGGGAGTTGTATTTGTTGTCCACTGGTGCATTGGCAAAGTTTAAGTACCTTGGGGGTTCTCGCTTCTACATGTTCATCCCTTTGGAAGATTGATGAGTTTTGATATTTTGATTAGTGCTTATTGACTGTGGTGTATTTTTATGTTTTGATCGTTAATTAGTATTTATTAAACTTTTTTTTATAAACAATTATTAAACTTGCGTTAATTAATGTATATGTTTTCTTGATCATATTGACTGCGGTGTTTTAGATCGTTAGTACATCATATTTATGTTTTCTATTTATTAAAAAAAAAATTTGGTCTATTTTTTTATATCAGAAATTAAAAATCAATGGGGTAATAGTTGAAAAACAAATTTTGGTCGGTAGGATTCAATTACAGGAAAATTTTTATAAAAAAAAATTCAAAATTTGCGACCGAAATGGCGACGAATATCGGTCACCAAATTAGGTTAGCTGAGCATGCGACCAACTATACGGCGACCGAAATATATAATTTTGTGACCGAAATATCGGTCGCAAATTTGCGACCGAAATACAAGTTCGGTCGCTAAACATTTAGCCACCAGGGTTTCTGCTACCCCCTTAATTCGGTCGCTAATTCGATCGTTATACAGTATAGCAACCGAATTATCATGTTTAGTGACCGAAATCTTCGGTCGCTAAATAGGTATTTTTTGTAGTGACTACTTTAATCCATTTAAAAATGTCACTGTCTTTTTTTTTATTGGTTGTAAAATAATCGATCTAAAAACCTCTTAGAATTCATATTCTATACTAGTGTTATTGTTATATATGTAGGAAAAATATTTTTTAAAACTTGCTTTTGATCTAGTATTATACATGTAGATTGGCACGAGTGTATATATGTAAGTATCAAGGTACACCATATTTTGAAGTAAAAGTAAGAGAATCTTGCAGAAGGAGGGGGAATAGTGGTGATCTCTAGCCTTGACAAAAAAAATTATGTTTCGAATGTTCAAGTGATTGATGTCAGTAGTAAAAGCTGTTTCGCCTGCTCCTATAGGTTACAGGTTCGAGTCATGTTATAGGGGGAAGTGGGGAACCACTATTGATCCCGTTTTTTAAAAGGAAAAAAAAAGTGATTGATGTCAGTAAGGCTTATGATCGTGTGGATTGAGGTTATATGAGAGGTACGATGTTGAAATTGGGTTTTGCTAACCAATGAGTTGATTTGATTATGCTTTGAGCTACCTCGATTAGCTACTCAATTCTATTGAATCATGATGCAGTTGGGCCTATCTCACCTTCTACAGGCCTTAGTAAAATTGATCTGTGTTATCTCCATATCTCTTTATTATTTGTGCTGAAGGGTTAACTGCACTTATTAAACAAGCAGAAAGCAGGGGTGATACTCATGGCATCAGGATCTGTAGGTGTAACATCTCGATTTTTACTGTTTTTCAATATCGGTAAGATATATAAAGGTTTATATTTTTATCCGAGACCTAGAAAATGATTTTTGTTAAAACAAAATCACATTTAGACTCTACTTGATAGTAGAAGGTTACAGTTAAATTTTGGGTTGAAAATTCAGACGAAACCCGATCTGCGTTTTCACTGACAGTAAGATTTTACTGATCAGAAAACCTAATTTTGACTCGTGAACGAAACAGTTTAGGTTTATATCGTATTTGCAACGATATTAGTTTTTTTTTTAAAAATTCGCATAAAAATAAAATACTATATTTTATTCGGGCGAAATCTTCGAAGGAAACGCGCGTAAAACCTAAGTCGGGTAAACGACAGAGCCGGATACGGAGTTGAGGTGATGGAGGTGACTGATTTGACGAGCATTAAATGTACCATATCAAGTCATGATGAGCTCTTAAAATATCTAGATATTTTAGTGGTGAAAAGACCATTTTACCCTTGGTCTTTATGTGTAATTCCAAACATGTACCAAAAAATATATCCCCCCCAACCCTACACGGCCACACACCCTTCATACAATACTTAGGCATTTTTCATTTCACCTCATCTTCTTCTAACCATTTTCTCTCACAAAATACAAAGAAAACTCCATTGTTGTTCTTGTAAACCCTTGATCATTTCTTCATTTCTTCATTTCTTTATCATCCAAGAGGTAAATCCTCATCTCTTATGATCATTATTGTCTTCCTCTTCATTCATTTCATTTGAATCTTGTCAAGAACACTTTATTTCCATTTCATTTGATTTTCTTCTTTTAATTAAAGAAAATCATAGAAAAATCATTTTGATGTGGTAACAATTTCTATAAACTCTCTAAGGCTTCTATATTGATTATCCAAAAGCATGAGAGCAAAGAAAATCTCTTCCTATTTCTTCTAATCATGGCTGAAACCCTAGCTAAGGGGATTTGATGAGTTTTGTTTCAATTTTTGAAATATGACAATTGTTCTTGTCTCTCTAATACTTCTAGTTGTTAGATCTAGATGCTTGAGAATTTTTGAAATCTCTAGCCTATTTTACTCATGAAGGCCAAAACCCTAACCATATGGGTTAGATGGGTTTTTGTTTCAAATTTTGACATATGGCACTTGATCTTGTCTTTCTAATACTCTAGGATCATAGATCCAAAAGCTTGAAAATTTTAAATATCCCTAGCCAATTTTAATCATGTTGACCGAACCCTAACCCTAACCCTAGAGGATTGATGGGTTTTGTTTCATTTTCTAACTTGTTTTGTATGATTTGTTGTGAAGGATAAGTTATTGGTTGTTGTGTGGAGTTGTGAGGAGGAAACAAAATCAAGGAGACCACTTCTAAGGAGGAAACCAAAATTCCAAAGGTAAGGGTTTATCTGAGGGATTTTTGATAGTTACATGCTATCTGTGTGTTGTCTGTATTTTATTCGTAGTAATTTTTGTGGTGTTTAATTTGTTTATTGTGTATTTGTTGATGTGATTATATTGTTATCCATGAAAGTATGTCATAACTGTGATGTATGTTGTAACTTTGATGTATGGATTAACTGCTGTTTGAATGATTGACTGAAAGCCTGACAGTGGTCAGTGCTCAATTATAATTGAGGGTAAAACTTTAAATAGTTTGAGGAAAAACTTGAGTGTGTTAATTTATGGAAGTGGAAGAAAATGTGGAAAAATAATATTATTTAATGATGTTTTGATGAAAGAGTAAGTCAATGAGTGATAGTGAGGACGAAACCGTGAAAATATTTCACTTATGTTATTTTTCCGACATAAATTCAAAAATAAAATAAATAGTAATTACAGTAAATTAAGTTTCAAAAATAATTTTCATGTGGATGGGGAAAAACTTTTGTCAAAGAAAAAATCATTTTGATTTACAAGAGAATTTGTTCCAAAACGAAAAATATTCAGAAAAGTGAATTACAGTGAAACTATGAGGAATAGTGTTATCATTTTGGACAAAAATGTGTTAGAAAATAATTTTCAAGGACTTGATGTGTTTTCAGAAAAGAAATTTCAAAAGGAAATGAGTTTGAGGAAAATTGGAGTTTCATTGAGATTAACGTTTTATAAACGAATTTTCAGCGGAAAAGATTTTCTGCAAAATATTTTTATTTCAACGAAAAGATTTCCGATAAACTTGGATAAGTTTTCGGAGTTTTGTTTTGGTTTTTTTATTTCAAGAACGAAAATGATGTTGGAAAAGAAAAGTGAACATAGTAGCCGAGACGTCGGAATTCTAGTGTTCTGTGAGGAAAACACGTAGATCATTGATCCGTGTTGTCCATAAAGGACTTGAGTATGTTGATATGATGTGGAGGACTTTGTGTCCCATATTTGCGAACCTAGGACTGGTGCATCGGTCTAGGGTTTCGTAATTGAGCACTCGGACTTCGTGTCCTGTGTTAAGTGTGAGTGGGCTTGATGGCTAAGTAAGAATAGTCGTGAGCTTTGAGCCTCGATAAAAAAAGAATGAACGAAAAATAAAAGTGACGAGAATAAATGTTTTCCATTCATTGTGGGCAGACATGCCTTGTTGGCCAGTGTGCCATGTATCATTGGCCAATGTGTCATGTGTTGTTGGCCAAATGTGCCATCGAGCTACAATCCACAAAGGGTGGATTGACAAATTGAGGAAGTCAAGACCAAAGTGGGTCTATTAGGGACATCCGGGTTCGTGAGCCACAAAGGTTGGGGCATCGCAACCTCGAGCCGTGGACGTATTAATTGATGCAAAACATGGATATACTCAATCAGGGGCTACTCAATATTATTTTAGGTGCTTGAGTGTGATACCCTTGAATAATTGGATCCCAGACCTAAATTAAGAGACCAACCTCATGAGACAACTGTGGTAAGGGGTATTGCAGCCTAATCATGCTCGACAAAGGGAGGTTAGGATCTCCGGAGAATAAATATCAAAATTAGATGATGAATATTGAAGTGTCATGCATTTTTTACAAATTGCGAGGACTGCCGGGTATGAATCCCATTGTTTATAACAATATGTTTATTCTGAGAATTTATGTGATGTATATATGTGTATATGATGTTGTTTTGTGTGTCGCGCATGTAGTTATTATGATGAAACTCATTTGTTGGTATCCCACCCTTGCAATATATCTGTTTTCTTGGTTTTTGCCGTTGTACCGTGGGATGCGAATACAGACGTTGCAGAGGAGTTCCCTATTTTACTCGGCGACATAGTCCTGATAAATGAAGATACCGTTGATCGTAGGGATGACCTCGGGGGTCTTCCCAGTAGATGTTGGTTAGAGTGACCAGCTCAACTAGGATAGTTGGTTGTTTTTATACCCTTTTGAGGATAGTCTGTATATCTGGCTGCTGAGAGCCATTCTTTTGGAGTAAGAGTTGTCCAGACTTTTCAGTTTAGTGATGTATAATTATTTCTTTTGCTTAGGTATATATTTCTGAAAAATCAACTAGTACGCTGTGATGCGTATTAATTATATGAAGTATGTAGGAACATATATGAAGTTATTATATGTTAATGTTTGCATGTTGAAATTTTATTTACCGGCAAGAAAAAATTTTATAACCGTTTTCGAACGTAGTTATGTATTTAAATTATTTTCCCGAAAGCAACCAGCTTTCATTTTCGTTTTATATTTCCGAAATGTGTTGCAGTAGGGGTGCTCCAGCTATCAGTCATCTCCTGTTTGCTGATGATTGTTTTTTGTTCCACCTTGCCTCCCTTAGAGAATGCTAGACGTTAAAGGATATTCTGAATAAATATGAAGTTGCTTCAAAACAAGCCATTAATATGAGTAAGTCTGAATTATTTTTTAGCTGGAATATGGATAATGATCTCCGTAATAATCTCTCTCAGGTTCTTGGTGTTGCTGAGGGGCTGGGATAGGGTAAATATCTTGGTCTTCCTTTTATTGTGGGCCGAAATAAAATAGCAGTCTTCAATTATATTAAAGATAGAGTTTGGAAGAAAATAAACTCTTGGGAAGGAAGAACTCTATCTAAAGCTGGTAGAGAAGTGCTTATCAAATCTATTCTCCAATCAATCCCGGCTTATTGCATAAGTATGTATTTACTCACTCCTTTGGGTGATAAGATTAAGCAGATGAACTATTTTTGGTAGGGTTCTAATCGTGGAGGGAAAAAAGTATCGATTGGTTGAGATGGTAGAAGATGTTTGTCCGCAAGGAGCATGGTGGGCTACGTTTTCGCGACCTCCAAGATTTAACTTAGCAATTCTAGGGAAACTTGGTTGGAAATTCATTTCCAGTCCAGAGAAGCTAAGGTGAGTAGAGTCTTCAAAGCCAAATTTTCCGAGAGAGGAGTTTCTTTGTGCTACAGTTGGTCATAACCCTAGCTTTTTGTTTGGCGTAGCATCTGCAGTTCCCAGGATGTGCTTAATGAATGAGCCCGTTGGTGTGTAGGGAATGGGTATACATTTTTGCCTGGGGTAAACCGTGGTTACGTGATAGCCATAAAGATCGTATTCAACCAACTGGTATACCAAAATATGATAATATGCATGTCCAAAATTTCATTCTCCAGGATGTCTCTAGATGGAATGTTCCCCTTCTTTATGCGTGTTTTCAGCCTCATGAAGTAGAGGAAATTGTGAAAGTTCCCTTAATGTTTCAGGAGCTGATAAATTAATTTGGAAGCATGCAAAGGATGGTGTCTATATGGTAAAATCGGGGTATAGAACGAACTTGCATGGATCAAGTTGTGAATGTTGCTTCTATGAGAGAAGAAGGTGATTGGAAACTTCTTTGGAACTTACAAGTTCCTCATCATGTGAAAATGTTCCTTTGGAGGGTCTGTCGAGACTATCTTCATACTTAGATGCATATTTCTGGAAAACTCAAAACAAAATTCGTATGTGCATATGTATTAGAGATAAGGATGATATTTTCATTGCTGCCATAACTTAGGTTGTCTCTCCATTGCTTCGGGTTCAAGAAGGTAAGGCTATAGATGCCTACTTCATGTGCTGCGTTGCATCTCATCTTTGGGCTTAAGCAATGCTTTCTTTGAGATGGACAACAAGCTTTCGGTAGACTCCATTCATCATCAGCAGGCAAATTATTCTGAGTTTGGCAACATCCTTTCTAGCTGCAGAAATGTCTCGGACCATTTTCAAAACTTTCAAGTCAAGGTTGTTTGTAGACAAGCCGTGCTTAGCAATTTGTAGGGGCATTTATGTGTAACGCCAATCCCCAAATATTTAATTATCCTCCTACTTGTATTACTCACTTGTTGATTAATGAAATGCATTAAGTTTGCTTTGCTAAAAAAAAGTAAGAGAATCTTATCCCCACTTATCAGGATTACCAAGAAAAAGGAAGAAACAAAAATATGAGAAGAATAACACCACCGTAACCTTGTTTTGTAAAAGGCACGTCATCCTCTCTCACAAAATGATCATAACAACATTGATTTGTATTACACTGCATCAACTAAGCTAAAATTCCTTTTACTATTTTTTCTCTCTCAAAAGTTTAATTAGATTAGGGGAATGACCCTTCCAAGGTTAGAAAATACCACCAATCTCAACTAGCATTTACAATGGAATACACATATCGTCCACCAACAGGGAAGATGTGTGAATCAAACTCAAGTCACAACAAGTGCAGTGCAGTGTAGGGTGCAAGGCCAATAAGGTCATTGCCTTATACCCCACTTTTTTACTTATTAATATTATATATTGATGACAATTAGCTTCTTTTTTTTTATAAGCCAAAAGTATATAGAAATGAGGTACAAGGGATACCCCAATCCATATACAAGAACTCAATGGAAAAGAAAGAAAATAGAAGAAATGACTAATGTAAGTAGAATACTAGAAAATACACTTTGCTAGCATTGGTATTACAAAGTCCTAACCAAGTAAACTAGAATAAAGAAAGGAATAAACCACTAAGGAGAGCACCAATAGTTATACTGAACCAGGAAAAACTGCAAAGCCAAATTTAGGCCAACTGCAATGCTCAGCCGTCACAAAACCACCAAAAGCGCAACAAACCTATAAACTACACACCCGAAGATCTCTTAGGATAGTAGCCAATCATAACCCATTAGACTGATAGTTGTGTGTAGAAAAGACCCAACATGAACGTTTTCCACCCTTGAAACAAACCACCCAAATGCAGCAGATACACCAAAGACAGCATACTCTAGAGAGTAGAGACACGTTACACTTGCATTGTTGATTACGCCAGCCATTAGAGCAAAAGAGTCAGAACGTAAACTGCAGCTAGGTGAGATTTTGTAAAACAACACAAAAGGCCAGTATCAAACTCCTAAAGCTAGACATTGTTGGACCACTCCCCAAACTTTGAATTAAACAAAACGATTTACCAAAAATCCAGAGCAATACTGCTAACCAAGAGAAAATCGGACTCACACTGATAGCACTAAAACTCACCCTGACAATTGAAGGACTCCTCACAATAAATAAATGAAACCAGCCACGCCTGAGGAAAACCACTGACATAACCTATCACACTAGCAAAACTCTCACCACGTTTAACAAACAACCCTTATGGATTATAAAGGGAAAAGGCAGTTAGAATTCAGTTAGGCATGCAGTTAGAATCAGTTAAAGCAGTTAGAATAAACTGCATTTCTAGATATAGAGAACATGTATCAACTCACACTAACTTTTCAATACAATCTTTACACTTGATCTTTTCTATTCTTGCTTTCTTGTTCTTTATCTTTTCGCTGCAACTCTGATACCTTTATGGTATCAGAGCTTGATCCATTTCTATGTCAAGCTCAAGCTCTGCCATGGTGTCACAACCATTGATTCAATCTCTATCAAGCCCAGTATCAATCAAACTTGATGATGCGAATTTCCTCACATGGAAACAACAAGCACTTGGAACAATTAAGGGTTTCAAGCTTCAAAAGTTCATTTCAGAATCACAAAAAGGAGGAATGCCAAGAAAATTTGTCAGTGATGAAGATAAAGCTATCGGAAAAGTAAGTGATGAATTTGAGAACTGGGAGCAGCATGATCAACTAATTCTCACATGGCTTTTGGCTTCAATGTCACCGAATCTGCACACTAGAATGGTTGGCTGTGATTATGCCTATCAGATCTGGAAGAATTTGGAAATTTTCTTTGCTTCACAAAGTAGAGCTAAGGTGAGTAAACTGAAAACTCAGCTCAAATGTATCAAGAAAGAGGGAAATATGAACTTGAATGATTATCTACTTTCAATCAAAAGAATAGCAGACACTTTAGCTGCAGTAGGATCACCAATCACTGATGATGAACACATACAAGTGATTCTTGATGGACTGACCGAAGAATATGATTCAATTGTAGCATCAATCTTGTCCAGAACTGATCCATATGATATTCCTGAAATTGAAGCCTTGTTAATGGCAATTGAAGAAAGAATTGAAAGGCACAAAAGACCAGATTCTTTTGGAATGCAACAGATTTGCAAGCAAATCTTATGCAATCTCAGCAATACAGAAGGGGAAGAGGAGGTGGAAATAGAGCTCCATCCTTCAATTCCTATAATACCAACGAGGAGGAGGAAGATTTAGAGTCTCAGGTTACAGAGGAAGAGGTAGAAATGCTAATCGAGGTGGTAGATCAGGATCAGGCACCAAACCTCAATGCCAAGTGTGTGATAAATATATATGGACACACTGCTCTCAATTGTTGGCATAGGTTTAATGAGGATTATCAGGACACAAGTGTCTCCAATGGTGACAATCACAATGGCAGGGCTATGATAACTGAGAGCACAATACCTGATAACTCTAACATGTCTGCACTTATGGCATTGCCTGAGACAGTGTATGATTCAGCCTGGTATCCGGACTCTGGGGCAACCAATCACATTACTCCTGATCAAGCAAACTTGCACAGCAAATCAGTGTATAGTGGTGACAATCGAATCAGAGTAGCTAATGGTGATCCTACCCATATACATCACATAGGTAACTTAGCTTTCCTCCCTCCTAACTCTGTCAAACCTTTATTCTTACAAAATCTACTACATGTCCCTGCTATTACAAAAAATCTGATGAGTGTGTCTCAGTTTGCTCGAGATAACAAAGTCTTTTTTGAGTTTCATGCTGATGTATGCTTTGTAAAATCTCAGGTAACCAACCAAGTTCTTCTACAAGGGAATTTTAGAAATGGCTTGTATGCATTTAACAACATTGTCTTGAAGTCCTCTCCCACTCAGTATAACAAACATTTGTCTTGTAATGTAGTTCAATCTTGTAATAAAGAGACTGGTTCCAATCCTGTTTGTGATGTATATAATTTGTGGCATGCAAGATTAGCTCATGCATCTACCAAAACAGTCCACAATGTACTGAAAACTTGTAACATTCCATTCAATGGCAATAAAACTTCTTTTGTTTGTAAAGCCTGTTGTATGGGAAGGTCTCACAAATTACCATTTCTTGACTCCAACACTGTCTATAATCAACCTCTAGAATTAATTTACTCAGATATTTGGGGACCATCTCCCATCCCTTCTACAAATGGTAGTAGATACTATATTCATTTCATTGATGCTTGTACCAAATTCACTTGGATTTATCTCCTTCAATACAAGTCTCAAGCCTTTTCATGTTTCATTCACTTCAAAACAATGGTTGAGAAACAGTTAGAAACCAGAATTAAATCCTTGCAAACTGATGGAGGAAAGGAATATGTTGCCTTCTCCAAATATCTCAGCACTCATGGTATTATGCATAGGGTTAGCTGTCCCTACACACATGAGCAGAATGGCTCTGCAGAAAGGAAGCATAGGCATATTACTGAGGTAGGCCTCACACTTCTAGCCAATGCCTCTATGCCCCTAAAATATTGGGGGGAAGCTTTCCTGTCTGCAACTTTCCTTATCAATAGACTTCATACTCCAACTATAGACAATATCTCCCCTTTAGAAAAACTGTTCCATAAAACTCCTAATTACTTGGACTTGAAAGTGTTTGGTTGTGCTTGTTACCCCTATCTTAGACCCTGCAACAAGCACAAGATTCAGTTCAGATCACAACAATGTGTGTTCACAGGCTATAGCCCTACTCACAAAGGCTACTTATGCCTAGCAGCCAATGGAAAAACTTACATTTCAAGGCATGTGATTTTTGATGAGAATTTGTTTCCTTTTCAGCAAAATCCTAACTTTGTGTTTGACTTTAAAACTGCTTCATACTCCACTACTGATTGCATTCATAACTTGCCTTCTATACCTATTATACCATGTACTAACAGATTTTTGCCTTTGTCCACTGCTGCTGTCTCTGATTCATCATCACCACTTGTCACTGATCATGCTGCACAAGCTGCCTCTTCTAATCAGGAAAATCCAGCATCTCCATCTCTGGTTCCCAATGAGTCCTTGCCACACTCTCCTCAGCTATCCACTACTGTGCCTGCTGCTGCCACTGTGCCATCTGTCACAGTGAATGCTCACCTTATGCAAACAAGGGGAAAATCTGGGATTTACAAGCCTAAGGCACTTCTGACTACTACAAGTGCTAATCCAGACTTCACTACTGAGCCTAAGTCTGTTAAAGCTGCCCTATCCTCCCCTCATTGGAAAGAAGCCATGAATCAGGAATATGCTGCACTGATGAATACCAAAACCTGGTCCTTGGTCCCACTACCCTCTAACAGAGAACCAATAGGATGCAAATGGGTGTTTCGAGTCAAGTACAACCCTGATGGATCTGTTAGCAAACACAAAGCTAGATTAGTGGCCAAGGGGTTCCATCAACAAGAAGGATTTGATTTTTTTGAGACCTTCAGTCCTGTGGTCAAGCCAACCACTGTTCGAGTTGTCCTCTCTTTGGCTCTTTCAAATAAATGGCCTATTAGACAAATTGACATCAATAATGCCTTCTTAAATGGGGACTTATCAGAAGTTGTCTACATGACACAGCCACCAGGGTTTGTACAAGGAGATTCCACACTTGTTTGCAAGCTCAACAAGGCTTTATATGGTCTCAAACAGGCTCCAAGAGCCTGGTTCCAGAAACTGCACACTTACCTACTTGAGCTTGGTTTCCAATCAGCCAGATGTGATGTTTCTCTGTTTACCAAATTTGTTGGAACTGAAACTCTTTTGGTACTAGTATATGTGGATGATATAATCATCACAGGCAGCTCCTCTCAAGCCATTAATCAGCTGATTCATTCCCTCAATACACAGTTTCCTCTCAAGGACCTAGGAGATTTGAATTTCTTCTTAGGCATCCAAGTACAGCAGTCACACAATGGTAGCATCACTCTTGCACAAACCAAATACATACAGGACCTCTTAGCCAAGGCCAATATGAGTGATGCAAAAGCAATGAAGACACCAATGGTGGCTTCTAAAAAACTGACTGCAGCAGATTCAGTTGAAGCAGACAATCCAAGTATGTACAGATCCCTTGTTGGTGGTTTCCAATATGTCACAATAACCAGGCCAGATATTGCCTATGCAGTGAACCGAGTTTGCCAATTCATGCATGCTCCCAAAGACTCTCATTGGCAAGCAGTGAAGAGAATCCTGAGATACCTTCAAGGCACCTCCACTATGGACTTGTCTTCTCTAAGTCCACCAACCTGAAGCTTACTGCATTTTGTGATGCAGACTGGGCCTCTGATATTGATGATAGACGATCTACAACTGGCTACTGTGTGTTCCTTGACTCCAATCTAATCTCTTGGTCTTATAAGAAACAGGCTGTTGTCTCCAGGTCCAGCACAGAGGCAGAATACAGGAGCCTTGCTGCTGTCACAGCAGAGCAAATCTGGCTCAAATCCCTTCTATCTGAGCTTCGAATTTCCCTACCCTCACCACCACATATCTATTGTGACAACTTAAGTGCATTTCTTCTTGCAGCTAACCCTATCCTACACTCTAGAACTAAGCACTTTGAACTTGACTTGTACTTTGTCAGAGAACGCATTCAGAACAAAGACATTGTTGTGCACCATATTCCCTCAAGTGAACAAACAGCTGACACACTCACTAAGCCACTGCCTCAAACCCTGTTCAATCACTGTCGATACAAACTCAGAGTTCAAGACACTTCACCCATGAGTTTGCCAGGGGGTATAAAGGGAAAAGGAAGTTAGGCAGTTAGAATTCAGTTAGGCATGCAGTTAGAATCAGTTAAAGCAGTTAGAATAAACTGCATTTCTATATATAGAGAACATGTATCAACTCACACTATTCAATACAATCTTTACACTTGATCTTTTCTATTCTTGCTTTCTTGTTCTTTATCTTTTCGCTGCAACTCTGATACCTTTATGGATTACATCAAAACCCCAGAGAACACAAAGACTTGCTCAGACATAAAACAAGTACCACATACCACCCAGAAACAGGACACTCCAATACTCACTCTAAAGAACACTCTCAGATCACTATCCTCTCACATATAGTTAGGAATCTAGATGACCCCTCCCCCCGAAGGGTTATAAGACCGCCAAGGATTAGAAACCTGCAAGAAAAACATCAAACACACCACAGAAATAAAGTTAGTTAAAAAAAAACCTCACAGCCTCACCCCTCCCACCCCCCACCCCCACCCCAAATTTGTAACTCAAGGCAGGATTAAAACTCCCAATTTTACTCTCAGCCGATTGAGATACATCCACTCAGACCAGAAAGATACTTCATAAGAAGGTGTACAGCGTGAAAAATAGTCCTCACAATCAAGATTCAGGCATGGACAATATCAGAAGGCTTTTTATTCACCACACTCTATCTAGCCGAGACAGTTCGAGGGGCAAATGCACCAATCAGGGAAGGTATAACCAGAATGGTTACTATCAGCAGAGAACCAATGCCATGACTTGTTCCTAATCAATTTAGTGAAGTTCCCGAAAACAACTGAAACGACTTCTTCTATAGGCAAGTGTACCTAGTCGTACAAGTAATACGGTGGTAAGACCGGATATCGTCCTCAAGGATCGGTTGCCAATTACCAATTCACAAACTCAACAACTATCTAGACTAAACTATGGTATGAAGTAAGATCAAAACATAAAATAAAGAAAAGCAATAAAATATTTTTTGTCTTTTGGTTATTTAATCAAACACTTGGAAGGCAACAGAAATATGGTTAAGATTGTCAAGGTTAGACTACACTAATCCTCTCTTAATTGCAATGAAATGGTTACTACACAAGTCCTAATTCAATTATGACAATCAAGCCTTTTTAAATACTCAAACCCTAATGTCTTAGGTGGAATGAGCCTAAAATCCCAAATTAAACTCTAATGTCTTAGGTGGATTAATCTGAGAATTTGCATAAAGAACCAAAACTTGTAAGATTGCAAGCACCCCAAGACCTATGTCTAGGCTCATGAACTACTTGGCATTTGATTCATGAGCATGCCTTAATATCAATCTGTCAATTGTCTATCAAAGCAACATATCATTCCATGGGTGATCAAACCAAGAAAAGCATTAAGCATTGAATCAAACACTCATAAAGAAATAGAAACTTGCATTGAAACCAAATCAAATACAACCAAGTTCAGAAAAGCTACATCTAGCCCCAACAACAAGGGGATTTAACTACTCATGATAATTGACAATACAAAAAAGAAGGAGAGAAGAGATGAAGAAAACTCATTGAAGAATCCTCCAATCTTCTTCCAGTCCCAGAGCAAGGAAAACATCCCTTTTTAGGGTTGGAACCCTCTTCCAGCCGTCTGGCCTCCCAGTGCAGATCCCTTAGGGTAAAAGTTTGATGCCCTATTTATAGATGAGAGAAGTCTGAATGTAAAAAGTGCGCGTCACGGCCGTGATGGGTTCTGCCAAGGGCGCGTATTCAAATTCTGGTCTGTCATGGCCGTGATGCTCATCACGGGCAGGCCGTGACCAATTCTGTCCTTGGGTGCTGATCTGTCACGGCCGTGACCTTCATCACGGCTAGGCCATGATGCTTTCTGTTCTTCAGTGTCCTTCTCATCACACACGTGATGCTGATCACGGGAAGGTCGTGATCCTTTCTGGTCTTCCTGGTTAGCTCATCACGGTCGTGACCAGTGTCATGGCCTGGGCGTGATGGCTTCTGCTTTATGTGTCCTTCCCTTTTTGCTCTTCTCATCAGCCTGAAAATATAAAATAACAGTAAATGCTTTATTTGACTCAAAATTAACTAAAATATCCTAAAACTACTTAAGAGACTCAAAATGTTGCTTGAGGACAATTAAATCCAAATTTGGGCGAAAACGAGATTAAACTCGCACAAAACCATGGTTTTTCTAGTTATAAAACTAGATGAGCGCTGATCAACAACCAGCTCATTTTTGAAGATAATTGTGTTCCTTTGTAGCCAAATAGTTCAGATTGTTGCTTGCCAAAACAGACTACTAAACTTCCTCAACTTCCTCCCTCTAAACAGATCTATGTGCATCAGATAGTGACTAACTGTGTCCGGGGGTACCTCTAGATCGAAACCAATCCACCTGTATGACTACACCCAGATATTTGCTGAAAAAGAGCAGTTTTGAAACAAATGCGCAGAGGACTCCTGAGCTTGACCACATAATACACAGGAACAAGAGAGGATATCATTCAGTATATTTATATGAAGCAAGTTTAACCTAGTCAGAACTCTATCTTGTAACAGTTTCCATGAGAATGCTAGCACTTTGCTTGGAGCACAACTAGTCCAGTACCCTCTGAAGATATCCGAGAGCTCATGTGGGTAACCTAGAAGAAGAGACTGTGAAACCAAGTGATCATAGGCTGACTTAACTGAGTAATTTCCATCTAGACTTAAACCCCAGACCCACCTATCTTCCTTATCTTTACAAATGACGGCACCTGCCATTGTATCATTGAACAACTGTAATAACTCAGCTTCCCATGCAAACAACACCCGCCTCCAACCCCAATCCCACTTCCACACTAAACCTTCCCACCTACCCATATTTCTAACAGTTGCTGATTTATTTACAGCCCGGGAGAAAAGTCTTGGGAAAACTTCCTTAAGGCAAAACGCACCAAACCATTTCTCGTGCCAAAAAAGTGTATTTGATCTACTACCCACCTTCTTTCCTACCCCAAGTGTGAACCAGTAACTGGGGCAGTGATTGCATTCTCAATCTCACAGACATCCCTCCACCATTGTGAAGAGTTTCTTGAATTCCATTCCTGCTCCCCTGGCATGTTTCTTTGTGTACCATATCTTGACTTTAGAATATCAAACCAACATGCCTTATTATCAAGTAGTATGCGCCACTTCCATTTACCAAGCAAACTTTTATTGAAAAGGTCTAAATCCTTTACACCTAAACCTCCACACTCCTTTGGTTTGCACACATTTGACCACTTAACCCAAACTATGCCCCTTTTGTTCTCCGCACCGCCCCACAAAAAGGATCTTTGAATTCCAACCAATACCTTGAGCACTTTCCTAGGAAGCCTAAAGAAAGCTAGGAAGTAGAGAGGGATACTTGACAACACTGATTTCAGAAGTACTATCCTCCCTCCCATCGAAAGAAATTTACCCTTCCACTTAGCCAGCCTCTTCTGCATCACATCAATTACCGGCTTCCAAATTGATAGCTTCTTTGGATTACCTCCTATTGGGAAACCTAGGTAAGAGAACGGTAACCCCTCACCTTACAACAGAGAAAGTTAGACCCTGCCTGAAGAAAATCTCCAACAACATTAACACCAAAAATACAACTTTTGTTGAAGTTAACTTTCAGTCCCGATATCATTTCAAAACCTCTTAGCACTGCCTTTATTGTCCACAAGTTCTCAAAAGAAGCATTCCCCACTAATAAAGTATCATCCACATATTGTAGATGAGAGAAACTTCGGGACATGTCATATTCAAAGCCTTTGAAATGTCCTATCACCCCCACCCTATCCATCAGGCCACTTAATCCTTCGGCCACAATTAAGAAAAGAAACGACGCCAAAGGGTCACCCTGCCTTAATCCTTTCTGAAGCAGTACCTCACTAGACGGGCTCCTGTTGTGACTCCGGCAAGTGTACCGGGTCGTCGCAAGTAATAAAAACACGGTAAGATATTACCGAGGTCGAACACAAGGATTGGGTTACCAATTCGACTAATTTCGCGAGAAATCCGATAAGTTGGTTAAGTAGAGAAAGTGGTTGGAAAGAAATTAGGATCACAATTTAAGTTAACAAATCGAAACAATCAAAGATATGGTGATGAAATCTGGAATTAAAAGCATCTAAGGTTTCGAATCCACCTACCCAATCATGCAAAGTACCCAAGTGATATTGCTCTCCTCCCTAAGTTCAATTTTAATGTCAACCGGGACCCCTAAATTCTCCTAAATCCACTTCCGTGCTCATTAGGACGTATTCGACGATTGGATTAATTACTTACTAGGTCTCATAATCCTAATCTCGAATTCTATTAATTCTTGTTCCCTATCGGTTGCACCGATCTCCTACTCACTCTCGTGCAATACTCGACCGATGATCCCAATTCAAGTTCTAAAATGCGAATCGCCGCTAGGCCTCAACACGTTTAACTAGTCGATCACGCTAGCATATAATCGACACAATGAAAACAGAATTGGAAAACAATAATTGAATTAAAGGAGAGAGAGTTACATTACATGAACACTATGCCGCCATGGGTGGCTTCATCGATCCCTTAGACAAGAGGATTAGTTCCTCATGTCCGTAACAACAACGCACGTACAATCGGAAATCATCCTAAGACTAAGAATTAAGAGAAGAGAAAAGGAGACGCAGCCCCAGAATAAGGATTACAAAAGATCTCTGAAAATTCTGATCCAAAAAGTCCTCTTTTTCTGTTCTGATCTGTTCTATTTATAAGGAGGCCACGCGTCACGACCATGATAGCCATCACGGCCAGGCCGTGACGGCTTCTGTTTCTAGCGCACTTCTGGAATTCGAACTTTCGCGACGCGAATGATGTCTCGCGACGCGAGTCTTCTTGTCACGGCCCGTGATGTGAATCACGGCCAAGCCGTGATGTTCTCTGCCTTGTGTGGATTTTGGGTCACGGCCGTGATATACATCACGGCTAGACCGTGATGGTCTCTGACTTGTGTGGCTTTTAGGTCACGGCCGTGATATACATCACGGCTAGGCCGTGATGGTCTCGACTGCAGGTACTTTCCTCGAATTCACTGGACTCGCGACGCGAAGGACGTCTCGCGACGCGAACCTTCCTTTCACGCCCCGTGATGTGAATCACGGCTAGGCCGTGATGGTCTCTGTCTTCCCGGGTCTTCAAACTCTCGCGGGGCGAGCTTCCTCTCGCGGGGCGAGAGTCTCCAGAATAGCAATCTCCACTATTTCTTGACTTTCCTTAATTCTTAGAACTTCACTTATGGACCTGAAAACAACACAAGCAACCACAAGCGTAATTCTATCCAAAAGAAGCTAAAAACTACACAAAAGATGCAAAACAAGTCAAAGTCCAACTTAGGAACAAAACAAGGCAAATTTGGGCGAAAACGAGAGTGAACTCGAATAAATTGGCACATAAACCCTAGTTCATCTAGTCATAAAACTAGATAAGCCAGAGGCTTATCAAAATACCCCAAACTTAAACCTTGCTTGTCCCCAAGCAAGCTTAAAACTCAAAAACGACTCAAGACTTGGCAAGCTTAAGGGATTCAATCGATTTCGCACAAATTTCATGCGACTTTACAAAGCAGTTTTTCTTATTTTTTCCCCCCCCCCCCCCCCCCTTTTTCATCAATGTAATCCCCACATTCATATACTTTAAACAATTGAGAAGTTATCATTCATGCCATCATTACTCTAAATTGAGGCTCAAAGATACACACAAAGGAAGATCACCTATTTCAAACAATTGCCTTCCTCACAAGGGCAATTAGTATTTCACTCATTCGCTCAAGTTTGTCTAGGTTATCAACTTTTTCACTCAATTTCACATATCAAGAGTACTTCCCATGAATTCGATTTTCATCTCAAAAATGGTTCCCACGAAAACATGCATGCAACATCAGAAGGTCTTTTAAAGGTTGTAATGGGGCCTGGCTGAGGGTAGGATAGTCAAGGATATTTAGGCTTAAGTCCCTAGGAACTAAGAGAGCATGAGCATTAAACACATTTTCCACTCAAATTCCTTTTTTTTTTTTCGTTTTTTCATTTGGGCTCGGGTGACTACAACCTTTTCCTTGATATTATTTTTGTTTTGCCCCTTTTCTTTTGGCAATTTTTTTGTTTTCTTCTTTTCTTTTCTTTTCTTTTCTTTTTGCCTTGGGTCAACCTTTATTTTCTTTTTCTCACCCCAATAAGTCACATCACCTTGTAGCCACCCCAAACTTAGTTTCTCACAACCTTTCTCTTGCTCATTTCCATGCTCTCCTAATCCTAAGATTGGGTTAACATGGTTTTTCAGATTTTGGCTCGTAATGTAGGGTCATCAAGAAACAATAGGTCGATTGGGCTCAATTTGGCTAACTAGGGAACATGCATTAGGGATGGTTCTTTTCAGGCCAAGTAGTTATTCAAAGAAAATTGCCTAAATCATTTGATGCAACACATAAACATGCAAACCATAAAGAGATTCAAGCAAATTCGGGAAAGTGCAACTTAACAGTGATTCACACATTCAAAAACAGAGTTGGAGGCTCAAATCCTCACCTGGACATTTTTCAAATTGTTTGACCGAGATACGATTCCTAGTGTGTGCACCCCCTCACCCCAAACTTATCATAAATCAAACAATCACAATAAATCTCACAGTTCAATTTTCGATTTTTAAGTGGGGATCAACTTTTCTATTATTAGAACCTAGGGGGAAATCATCAATGGTCAATATAATTCATGCGATCAATCTATGCTCAATTCAATTAAAATCCAACAAGCTTGCCGACACAACATTCATACAACAACTCTTGATCTTCTAAAATTATTCAAGAGTGACAAACAAAAACAAAACAAACACAAAAACAAAAACAAAAACAAGAGTGAGGAAAAGAAGAGGGTACCTAGCTTGGGTTGCCTCCCAAGTAGCGCTTGTTTAACGTCCCGAGCCTGACTCAAGTTGCCCCTAAGGGTTAATCCGGAGGAAGATCCTGCTTGCCATGCCATTCCTTGGCCCGTTCTTTGTATGTTTGTGCCCTTTTATATGCTCGCATGCGGTTCCCGGACATCTCATTTAAGTTCAGGACCCTTCTATAATCAGCACGAACTCTCCACTCCGTGGTGGTCCTTTTTGAGATCAACTCATTGTTTGCACTGACCACCACGGTTGTGCCACCTCTCACCCTTGGTGCCTTACTGTTCTTTTTCATTCCTTTGCTGCTGAGTTCTTTCCTTTCACATTCTTCCCTTGGGAGACTCGGTACGGGTTCCATGTCTCGTAGCCACTCAAGGTAGACCTCATCCCCCGAAGGACCTTTTTCCTCACTGTCTTCCTCATGAGATTCTATCGAGACTGTTGCAAGTGAAGGATCATGGTCTTCTCGAGTTACCTTTACCTTTTCATTTGGGTCCACCACATCTACTCGATACACAGCTGACTTCTCTTCCGGGTGCTTAATCGCTTCAAAGACATTGAAGACCACCTCATCATCATTCACCCTTAAAGTGAGTTTCCCTTTCCGCACATCTATCAAGGCACCCCCGGTGGCCAAGAAGGGCCTACCCAATATGAGAGGGATCTCAGCGTCTTCATCCATATCGAGCACCACAAAGTCCACTGGGAATATGAACTTGTCAACTTTCACGAGCAACTCTTCAACTACTCCATAGGGATATTTGATAGAACGATCGGCCAGTTGGAGTGACATTCGCGTATCCTTTACTTCTTTGATCCCTAGCCTCTTCATCATCGAGAGGGGCATCAAGTTGATGCTTGCCCCTAGATCACATAATGCCTTTCCGAAGGTCATTCCCCCAATGGTGCATGGTATCGAGAAGGAACCGGGATCCTTCAACTTCGGAGGCGCTTTCCGTTGAAGAATGGCACTACACTCTTTCGGTCAAAGCAACCGTTTCTTCATCCACAATCCTCCGTTTCTTAGTGAGAAGTTCCTTCATAAACCGAGCATATGATGGCATCTGTTCCAAGGCTTCCGCAAATGGAATGTTAATCTGAAGTTTTCGGAAGACATCAAGGAACTTATTGAATTGCTTATCCTGTTGAGGCTTCTTTAATCTTTCAGGATACGGAACCTTCATGTAGGGCGGGAGGTCTTGGAGTTCAACCCACTTCTTCTTTCGGAACTCTTCATCCACAAGTTTCAGCCTTCCCCCTTGCTCCGGTGCCTTGTCACTTGCCAACCCTTCTTTCTCTGGTTGCTCTTCCTCAACGGGTAGTTGTTCCGGGCCTTTGTCATCCTGAGAACTAGTGGTACCCCTGCTAGGTCCCAACACCCTTCCGCTTCTAGTAGATATGACATTGCATTGTCCCTTGGGGTTGTTCTCGGTACTACCGGGAGAGTGCCGGAAGACGCTCATTAAGTTGCTTCGCGAGCTTGTGCTATTTGTGTCTCCAGTTACGAATTCGCGATCCTGTATGAGTCGCCAACTTGTCAATGGCAGTGTTCACCTTCTCAAAAGATGTGCTTGTAAAGGTTGACAACTTCTCAAAAGCCAGCTCCCACGGTTGTCTTCCACCATCTGTTATTTGCAAATCGATTAGGCCCTGGAAGAGCCTGCTTGGGTATTACACTCGCTGACTTCCAATGTTCGGCCTTATACCTGCTTGAGGTTGTTGCCAATTCTGGCTGAGGAGGTTGTTGACCGGCTAGACCACCATTAGCATTACTCCAAGCGAAACCCGGATGGTCTCTCCTCATGTACCCCCTATTCGATTCCCGATTGTAATCATTTTGTCTGTTCCTCGATAGTTATTCGGGGCACGAGTGTCATAAAAGTTGTGGCAAGAGTCCACATGTTCCCGAGGAAATTTAGCGGGCAAATCTGAGTGTCATAATCTCCATTACAATTTGCACAACCCGGAGGCATTCCTTCGTGTATAGCATTAACCCTCTTGTTCCCTGGACAAAGCCTCATTCTCGCATCTTCAAAAGTCTGTTTTGCTCTAAAATGGCTTCCATTGTCCCAGAACCGATTCCACTCGAGGTCTCCCTACCACGGTTGTAATCATTATATGACATCTTCTCTAACAAGTGCCCATCCATCCTCGGTCGATAAATATACAAAAGAACCGCCAGCTGCGGCATCACAGTTCATCTGATAGCGTCCCCTCAACCCATTAAAGAAATGCTGTACTTTGGAAACCGGGTCAAAGAACGCAGAGGGACATCTTCTCAATAAACCATTGTACCTTTCCCAAGCTTCATTATATGTTTCATCCTCCGTTTGCCTGAATGAAGTGACGGCTATTCTTGCTTGTGCCGCCTTCTGAGGAGGAAAGTATTTGGTTAGGAACTTCTGTGCCATTTGCTCCCAAGTTCTGATGCTGTTCCTATCCAAACTGTCAACCCAATCGCGAGCGACATCCCTAAGAGAAAGAGGGAAAAGCCGCAAGCGAAACTCATCCTGAGAGACTCCCCTGGTCTTCTGCAAGTCACAAGCTTCAAGGAAGCGAGTGATGTGTCTATGAGGGTCCTGTTTGCACTCCCATCAAACTGATTCTCCCGGATCTGGTATGTGACACATGCTTCAACTCTGAAGGAGTCTGTGTTCAGGTTGCCCCTCACAATAGAAGAGTCACAATCTCCCAAGCTTGGTAGATCGTACTCGAAGAGAGGCTTGTAACGAGGAGGAGGAGGAGGAGGATTTTCTTCGGCCATGCCCTCTATTTTAATTGCTTCCAACCTCTTCCTTTCTCTAGCCTCTTTTCTTAATTGCCTCTCGGTCCTGGTGATCTCTGAATCGAATAGCAAGTCCTCTTGCAGAAGAGTACCTCGCATACAAAAACAGGCAAAGACCAAGTGGAATCAAAGAAACAGAGAAAAATAATGGCAATTAAATAAAAGAAAATAAAACTAAAAATCAGCTTAACCAAACAGCCGAATTTCCTAAAAATTAGGAAAATTGGTTGTGCCAATCCCCGGCAACGGCGCCAAAAACTTGTTGTGACTCCGGCAAGTGTACTGGGTCGTCGCAAGTAATAAAAACACGGTAAGATATTACCGAGGTCGAACACAAGGATTGGGTTACCAATTCGACTAATTTCGCGAGAAATCCGATAAGTTGGTTAAGTAGAGAAAGTGGTTGGAAAGAAATTAGGATCATAATTTAAGTTAACAAATCGAAACAATCAAAGATATGGTGATGAAATCTGGAATTAAAAGCATCTAAGGTTTCGAATCCACCTACCCAATCATGCAAAGTACCCAAGTGATATTGCTCTCCTCCCTAAGTTCAATTTTAATGTCAACCGGGACCCCTAAATTCTCCTAAATCCACTTCCGTGCTCATTAGGACGTATTCAACGATTGGATTAATTACTTACTAGGTCTCAAAATCCTAATCTCGAATTCTATTAATTCTTGTTCCCTATCGGTTGCACCGATCTCCTACTCACTCTCGTGCAATACTCGACCGATGATCCCAATTCAAGTTCTAAAACGCGAATCGCCGCTAGGCCTCAACACGTTTAACTAGTCGATCACGCTAGCATATAATCGACACAATGAAAACAGAATTGGAAAACAATAATTGAATTAAAGGAGAGAGAGTTACATTACATGAACACTATGCCGCCATGGGTGGCTTCATCGATCCCTTAGACAAGAGGATTAGTTCCTCATGTCCGTAACAACAACGCACGTACAATCGGAAATCATCCTAAGACTAAGAATTAAGAGAAGAGAAAAGGAGACGCAGCCCCAGAATAAGGATTACAAAAGATCCCTGAAAATTCTGATCCAAAAAGTCCTCTTTTTCTGTTCTGATCTGTTCTATTTATAAGGAGGCCACGCGTCACGGCCGTGATAGCCATCACGGCCAGGCCGTGACGGCTTCGCTTTTCTGCGCACTTCTGGAATTCGAACTTTCGCGACGCGAATGATGTCTCGCGACGCGAGTCTTCTTGTCACGGCCCGTGATGTGAATCACGGCCAAGCCGTGATGTTCTCTGCCTTGTGTGGATTTTGGGTCACGGCCGTGATATACATCACGGCTAGGCCGTGATGGTCTCTGACTTGTGTGGCTTTTAGGTCACGGCCGTGATATACAGCACGGCTAGGCCGGGATGGTCTCGACTGCGTACTTTCCTGGAATTCACAGACTCGCGACGCGAAGGACGTCTCGCGACGCGAACCTTCCTTTCACGCCCCGTGATGTGAATCACGGCTAGGCCGTGATGGTCTCTGTCTTCCCGGGTCTTCAAACTCTCGCGGGGCGAGAGTCTCCAGAATAGCAATCTCCACTATTTCTTGACTTTCCTTAATTCTTAGAGCTTCACTTATGGACCTGAAAACAACACAAGCAACCACAAGCGTAATTCTATCCAAAAGAAGCTAAAAACTACACAAAAGACGCAGAACGAGTCAAAGTCCAACTTAGGAACAAAACAAGGCAAATTTGGGCGAAAACGAGAGTGAACTCGAATAAATTGGCACATAAACCCTAGTTCATCTAGTCATAAAACTAGATAAGGCAGAGGCTTATCAGCTCCCATTTACTAGAACTGAGACATTCCCTGAGAAAACACAGGCCCGCATCCACCTCAACCATTTGCCCTAGAAACCCATTCTACCCATCATATACTTTAGGAAATCCCGGTTTACCGAGTCTTAGGCCTTTTCAAAGTCAACCTTGAAGATCAGACATTTCTTCTTTGACTTTTTTGCCAAATCAATCACCTCATTAATGGCCAAAACTCCATCGAGAATTTGCCTGTTTGAGATGAACGCAGACTGACAAGGTGAAATCAGAGCACTTATCACCAACTTAAGCCTTGTGCCAAAATCTTTGAGATCAACTTGTGAATTACCTAAATAAGTGAGATTGACCAGAAGTCATTTAACTTTTGTGGATTATCCCTCTTAGGAATCAGGGCCACGAAAGAAGAACATACTCCTTTAGGCAAGGAGCCGTTCGAGTGGAATTATAAAACTATTGCCCTGAGCTCATCCTTTATAGCATCCCAAAACTTTTTGAAGAAAGTAAAATTAAAACCATCCAGACACGGGCTTTTATCACCATCACAGTTCCACACCGCATCCTTGATCTCCTCGGGAGAAAAAGGTACTACTAAGCCCACCCTTTTTTCTTCTGAAAGCATCTTAGAATTCAAGCCGTCCAATCTAGGACGATTCCTACTCTGTTCACTAAACTGGGTCGTAAAATAGTTGACCACCTCCTGTTTTACATTGACCGGGTCCTCCACCCAAACATCCCCTGATTGCAAAGCCAAGATTTTGTTCTTCCCCCTTCGGAAATTTAAACAAGAATGAAAATACCTTGAATTGGAATCTCCCTTTCTCAACCATCTAACTCTAGATTTTTGAAACAACAAGCTTTCCTTTTGCCTCTTAGCTTGCCACATGGACTCATTTATATTCCTCCTCAAAATTATTTCCTCCTCACTCAACATCCTCGAAGAAGTTATAGCATTTTATTCATTTAGATTATCAATTACATTTTTTATTTTAGTTTCCAAGTTTTCGAAGACTTCCACAATCCATACTTTTAGCATCTCCTTTAATTTTCTTAGCTTTTCTTTAAAACCATAAATTCTCCAACCTGCCACCCTTAAGCTAGACCAACTTGTCTCCACAAATTGTTTGAAATCCACATGCTGTAACCAACAATTGTTGAAAACCTAATTCCACGTACAATGTATACATTATTGAAATCGAAAATCAATCTAGTGCAATATGCAACATTAGTTATATTTCAAAGGCTGCTTTTATTACTCTTTCGTGCACATTGTCATAATTAGTTGCCATTGGAGGTATTCCGTACAAGTAATAATTGGAAAATGGGAATGCAATTATACAAAAGGATAAAATAGTCATTGGAGGTAATTAGTTAAGATTTAATTATTTTTATATTTCCAAACTTTAACTGTTATTTTCCCATATATATTACAAAGTTTTAATATTTTTATTTCATATTATTTGAGAGCTCTCATTTTTTCTCTTTTTTCTCCTCATCTTCATATTCTATTGAGAATGAAATATTGAATTTACTTGATTGTGAAACTTTGATAAATAATTTCACAACTCAAAAAGCTATAAAATTAATATGAGAATTGATAATTTATATAACAATAAATTTTAAATTTTTTTTTTTTGTGCCTAAAACCTCAAATTCCTATACTTGTCCTTAACTAGTGTAAGCGAAAGGTTTCACAAGATGTAGTGATGTACAACCTTTATTGGCAACTAAGCTAAAATTCTGTTAAGTAATATATATTGACAACGAGTGAGTTAAAAGAGTACATATTATTATCAAGTAAAAAGAATATCTTATATTATCCTATAGAAAGAATGTAACCAAAATCTTGTTCCAATGCAAAAAAATCTGGAACACTTGATCAGAGCCATACATAAATTGTCTAAAGGCAGGCAATATAATAAAGCAGTGCATGTTACTTAGAAGTTAATGGTGACCCACCATGCACTGCTTCCAAAATCAATCCACCTCTTATAATTGATGGGGGTTAAACTCATAAAGACAGTGCTTTATGGTCTCTCAAGAGTTCAGACAGGCCTTCTTCCCTAAATGTCAAATGCAATGGACCCTCATTAGTCACTACACACATTCACATTGCTATCTGGCTGATGTTTGATGTCAGGTTGGACTTGCTTCCTTACCTCATTTATTGAATCAGTGCCACCAAACTTATCAACCGGTCACATGAAGAGAAAATTTACTTAGAAAATAAGGAAAAAGAACTTGAGAAATGGTCACAGATCTTGAGTTGGTAAACAATCCCAAAAGTGATTCCAGTAATTTTTAGGTCTTTGAAATAGTATCCCCCTTCAATGCTCTGGATTCCTATGAGGTTTATGAAGCATACAATATATAGCTAACATTCCTCCGTTATTCCCAAGACCCTGATTTGGACAGATACATAACTGTAGGTAAATTGAGTAATTGCAACAACAGAGGTCAATAATTGGAAGAGCTTAAAATGTCTGTATCATATATGATATATCAACATAAAATCCTAAATATATTTTAGCTTGTTTAATAGCTCCACTTATCTATTTAATTTGAGGTGTGCCATCCAGCTTGTTACGCATTCAATTAAATAGCTCCCTAGGAATCCCAGAGGATTTTTCAAGATTTTGTGAATTTCTATTTCAAATTAAAGCAGCATATTCTACATTGAATAAATTGTACTCTCTTTTTTTTGGCATAGGCTAGTAGCTGAATTTTCAGTTGGGAAATTAGAAAGGGGAAGTAGAACCTAGGTCTTTCACCAATTTGACTAACACGCAGAATCATAAGCCTATTAAAGTTGGGTAGAGAAAAAAAACTTTTGTTGCTGCTACCTTTTTCTTTTTATTTTACTGTTTTGTGTACTGCATGAAGTTGCTATTATCTTTTTAGAGAAAGCTAACTCGGGAGCAGTTAAGAAATCAAAATAGGTAACTTTGTATAAGAAAATGAGATATTCAATACAGTGAAAAGTGTTAAGTTTCAAATACAAGTTCTCTTTTCTTTTTATTGATTGATAAGGGCACTACCCTTATCTTTTTACTTAAGATCAAAAGGTTTTCAATGATTGAATATCTCTAGACAAAGAAAGCTACTAACATATGGCCATGATGCAACCAAATGATGAAGTATCACATATAATTGTTTATTCCATCACTCTATCTACACAGATATCATAATCTATTTGGGATGTTCAATTTTAAAATTCAGAATTTTGTTGTTTACTTATAATACATTGAGAAAGCATCTGAGGCAAATCATAGGTTGGGAATTTGTTTCATTGAGTAGGGAGGAAAAAAGGGTATATAGGATATGAGAATATTATTATTTATTTATTTTTTATAGTTTTTTACAGCTTTATGATTGGTGACAGGACAAGTTAGTGTACACAGACCTCAACATGTATAAATCAGCATAAGGAATTTCAGGCAATATAGCTTCATATAGAGTTTAGTTTCATCCTCTCAGCTTTTTCAGTTACAAATATATTAAAAAAAATAACATCCCTCAAAAAGAAAAATGGAAAGGGCAACAATGATGAAGACATTTCGTGGCACTCTGAAGTCACCAACCTTAAGAGATAGAGATGCATCTTTCTCTTCATATCTCCAACCACATCATCATCATACCATTGGATCTAATCAATGTAGAGGTCTTGATGATTCCACAAGTGAGCTTAGCATATTCGATGCTCACAAGTACTTCAATGAAGTGACCAACAATAATGACAACAACATCCAAAAAGTTACCACCACTATCAACAGTAGCGGCAGCAACAGTAGAGTTTCTCCATTGGTTAATAATACTAATAACAACATGGTCATTGAAGGCATCAACACAGAGACAACAAGATACTCTTCAGCTTCATCCTCAGTAGATGGCTACAACAATACTAACATGAGAAACTACAGAAGAACTAGTTCGTTTCATGCTGCTGCTGCAACTCCAACAGCTTCTTCAGAAGCCAGTTGGAACAGCCAAGCTGGTTTGTTATCTCATCCTCCAGGTTCAATCCCAGTTTCAATGATGTCATCAAACCCTCAAAACCCCACTGATCTTAACAAAAGAATGAGAGCTTCTTTGTCCAAACCCATTTGGTTTTTAAGGAGAAAATGTCCATGCAGTGGGAAAAAATCAGTTGAAGTCAAAGAGAAAAAGACCCAAATGACCCCACTACCACCACAAAGACAAGACCATGAGACATTAGCAACACCAACAAAACCTAAAAATCCTGAAACCCTTAACAATGTTATTCCCATCACACCCAACAATTGGGTTTTGGCCACAACCAAGTCTCAAAGGTTTCATTCTCAATCTCATAAAGTTGCAACCTCATCAAGTCTTAGAGATGGTTTCACTTTCCCGGTGCTAAATTCGCAGAAAAATCCGCAAGAAATTCATGAATTTGTTGCAGTATCCTCCACCACCACCAACGACCACGACAACAACAACACAAAACAACTCCAGGTCTCAAACTGTGTCGTTGAAGATCCAGCACGTGATTCATTAGAAGTTTTTCAACCACCATGCAATATCGACACCATGGAACTACCACAAGTTTCTCCAAAGTCACGAATCAACATCATGATGGATGAGGACGCACATAGCGACGCGAGTTCCGATCTCTTCGAGATCGAGAGCTTCTCCACTACCACTGCTGCTACACAATCCACCACGTGCGCCACGTGCCATCCTGTGATCTATCGTCGTAGAGACTCCATGGACGTCGAGGCTTCTTCCACCAACAATGGCTTCTTCTTCTGTGGGAGGAGCATGGATGAGAGGTCGATGACGACGGAGTGCTATGAGCCGAGCGAGGCTAGCATCGAGTGGAGTGTAACCACCGCGGCGGCGGAGGATGAAAGCACCGGCGGCGGGGCGGTTCAAGGTCACGGGGAGAAATGGAAGATCAGGAAAGGGTCGTCGTCGTTGGTGAGCTGCCGGAGTGAGAAGGCGGTGAGTGTAGGGCCGCAGCCGGTGAGGGGTGTAGAGGGACAGAGAGGGGCCACTTGTTCTTCAAGGCATGTGAGTGTGAGTAGTAGTATTAGGGCAGGGGTGTCGAGTGTAAATAAGCCACCCCTTGCAAGGTCTCACAATACACCTTGCATGTCTCTTGCTTTTGCAACATAGCCATTTTTCTGGTATCCAAAAATTATATTGAATTAAACTTTTATTAATTCGAGTCGAATAAAAAAAAAACTCATTAAGGGGTAAAGCTCTGTTAAATATTATTTGTATGTTGATGTTTTTATTGTTGTGGTCGTGGTAACATTATGTTCAATGTAATGGTTTGCTTGTGAGTATATACGATTGATGCCCTTGTAAAAACTATCAAAACCATACTATTTTTAATTGTCACAGTTACGGTTAAGGGTAATATTTTAAGGAATTAATAAAGTAGTACATTTTGTTAATGTAAAGGATTTTAGATCGATGTCCACTAATATTTTGATATGTGTTTTTTTATTTTAATCATTAAAAAAATAACAAAAATATCAAGTTATTAAAATATTATTGGTTATCCTTTACATTAAGAATGCATATAAATTAAAATCATAAAATTTGAAACATTTTTACGGTTTATTAAGATATCTCGTATAAATATTATATGATGACATGAATCTAAGTAAGGATTGAAGTATGATATAAATATAGATTTCACCCAAATATCGATATATTGTGAGTATTTTAAAAAAAAAAGGGTAATTGCTAGGCATTGCCCTCCAAAAAATATAAGAGTTTATGACAAAAAAAAAACTAAATATACACTATTTGGGATCAATAAATATATCACTCTATCATAAAATCTTGTTATTTTTGAATCTTTAACCAGTATTCTAAGGACACTGCTAACTTTTTTTTTTTTTTTGGTAAACAACTTTCTCTTTTAAACAATAGAGTTGTATGCTTATTGCTTCCATGAATATGGTTGCTAATGCTTATAACATGCCCACTTTCCTGATCCATCGGTATCTGGTGAAGAAATTACCACCAAATTAAAGATAATGCAGAGCCTCTCCGTGTTGTTTGGGCGATTTTGGGGTGGCTCCAAACCTCCAATGCTAATTTGCGATAATTTTAGGTAGCGATCGAGTTGAGTGTGACAATGAGTTGAGTTCTATGGTCAATAATAGTTCTAATATGGGTTCACGATTGGTCTTGGCGGTATGAGTTAAGGGTAATAATTGAGTTTTGTTATGGGTTTGATTAACATCCTTTTAGAGATTTTATGATATTACACCCGATATTCCTATATGTAGCCTAAAATAGAAATAAATAAGTCATTTCGGTCATTCGGTCAAATTCTTATAGCTAGTTTTTTTTTTGACGAATTCTTATAGCTAGTTAACGTAAGTAGACAAGTGTAGTAACAATATAAACCGTATGAAAAACAAGTATAATTTTTAGAAGGCTTAATTGAATTTTTGTTCCTATTGGTCATGTACGATTTTAGTTCCTAAAATTTTTTTGTGCACATTTGATCTCTCTATTTTTTCAATGTTACAAATTTGGTTTTTTCGTCCAATATCCATCAAATTTTCAAAGATTAACAGATATGAACCACTAATTAGACGAAAAAACTTTTTTAGAATATAATTCTTTCTTAATTTTTCGGCACCATATACAAAAGTAATGTAGCTACTAGCTACCCATATATATATATATATATATATATATATATAGGCACAGATACACTGTTATAGCTAAAATCAATGTCCAAATCAATCATGACCAAATCGTGTTATGTCATATGGGATATGGCCTAACTTTAACTTTGCTCAATGCATGGGCCATAGACTTTTTGAAGCTGAATGTGGGAAGCTCGTTGCTGGCCACATTTACATGATGTAAATTTAAGACACGAGAAGTGGATTATTGGTCGGCACCTTGAATTGGTAGCTGACATCTAATGGACAAAATAATGCATCCATTCAAAACTATTCAGAAGTACAAGCCAGAGAGGCACAAAGACTTTGGATTTGAAGCGAAAAGGACCCAAGAGACCTGTTGTCAAAGGAAATGGCGGTGACAAACATCCCTGGGTCTATTCAGATCTTCACAAAATGAAAACAGAGAATCATTTAAATAGCTTCCTGAAAGGGATTTTGTTAATATAAGGGTACTTTTATATTATATGAATCTATAATTGAAAAGTAAAAACAAAAAATTAAAAAAAGAAATTCCTTTCAAAGAATTATTTTGAATTTCTTAATAAGTAACTTAAAGAAAACTCTTTATGAAATTATGAAGAACATAGATGATAAAAAAATTATGTGGGTGGACAATGGTGGTCTTGAGCATGATTTGCTGGTACGACCGCACAGAGCCTCATTTTTTAGGGGGACACCAATTTTTTTTGTTTTACTTAGTATATATGTATATATGTAATAACGTATATATTAAAATAAAATTTTATATAGTTCGATTTTTTACTTGAGGGCCCAATTGTCTTTTAAAATTCAGGTCAAACTTGACAAGTCTTGTAAGTAGGTGTGACCACTCTCATTCTCCCTTCATAAGAAACCCTTTGTTTTGTCCCTCTCTCTGCGTGACTGACTGACCGAGTCTCTCATCTGCTAACTGTCGTTATCCCATTTGCTTGCCTTTTTATACATATTTTATATTCCATGTCCCTTGCAAACAATTACCTCATGATAGCACCGTGTGGCTAGCACAAAAGCATAAGCGGGGATTAGTCTTACATCGAAAGAGTTTTAGGCTTCCTGATTGCTGCCATCTGCTTGAGTCTTTTAAAAATGACGAAAGTATTTGCAAAGGGTCTCGGAAGGCTTGCCTTTGACTGCCGTGTCTCATCATTGTAGGTTGTACGCAAGTTGATGTTTTCAGAGTATAATACAAATTAAGGGGTCATATGGTGCAAACACAAATGTAATGACTAGTTTTTTGCACCTCTTTGTGCTGTTTTGATAGTCGTTATATATATATATATATGACTTATAATAAAAAAAAACCAATTTCTCAATTTGTACATGGCACCCAAAATCTGAGGGACGATCCTGTAGGTGGAAAATCGAAAATTTTCAAGTCTTAAGATAGCATTTGAACTTTTTTTTTTTTGAGCTTCTCATTTTTTTAGATGATAAAATATAAAGAAGCTAATTTTTTTAGAAACTCTTTAAAAATAAAGAAGCTTATTTTTAAATAACAAAAATTAAAAATAAGAAGCTTTTAAAAGCTAATACAAGCAGCTTTATTTTAAATTGTAGCTTTTACCTCTCTTCGATCCTCAATTTCTCCCAATTTACTTTTTCTCTTCTATTTCGTGCAATTCCTGACCCTCCCTCTCCCTCTTTTCTTTCCCAGCCACCTCTCCTGTCATCATCGCCACAAGTTCTTCTTCTGCATTTCCCCTCATCGAGTTCTTTCCTTCTTCCCTCTCTCTTGGAAACTATTGGTGGGTATACTTGGATATCAACTTTTAATTGATTATTAGCCTTGAAAAATACCCCTTGAATTTAGTCCATACAGGATATAGCCTTGAACCGTGGTGGCTCTAGGCATGATTTGGTGGTGCGATCGTAAATGGTCCCATTTGTTAGGGGTATCATTCTTTTTACTTAGTATATATGTATTAATGTAAATAACAACAATCAAGCCTTATCCCACTAGGTGGGATCGGCTATATGGATCATACGACGTCATGATATTCTATCTTGAATCATGTTTATAGTTAGACCATTGACATATTTCTTGATAGTTTCTCCTATATATGTATTAATGTATACATTAAAATAAAAAAATTATATAGTTAAATTTTTTATTTCAGGGGCCAATTGTTTTTAAAATTCAGGCCCAAAAATTGACAAGCCTTATAAATAGGGGTGTGAACAGGCCGACCTGTTCACAATTAATATTATATTTTAATTAAATATATAATATACAATATAAAAAATATTTTTTATTAGTAAATTAATATATTATTACTAAATTAAAAAAAATTGGAATCTATGTGTGACCACTTTCTTTCTCCCTTTTTTCATTTGAAATAGAAAGTAGAAACCCTTTGTTTTGTCCCTCCCTTTACGTAACTGACTGACGGCGTCTCTCATCTATCGATTATTGTTGTCCCCCTTGCTTGCTGTAATATCATGACTTCCATCACGATACTACTAAGTAAATATATATAAACCTGATTATAGCATACGGAATAATAGTTAAACATAGAAAATTTTGGAACTAAGTGAAACATTTTTACAGGAGATTTTTGTAGAATTGAACATAGTATTGGGTCAATTTAATACAAATAAGCATTTCACCCCTAATTTACAATTCAATCTCAAATAAACATCGACTCTTAGTAAGAATCCAATTTTGACCCGGCTGTACTATGTTAATTGGGTGACTGTCAAGAAATCTTCGGAGCTTACTTATCAGTTTTCAATATGTACCTGTTATCTGAAACAAAGAGGAGCCTAGTGAGAAATAAATCACAATGAGTTCCTTCTTCAAGCAAAACATATGAGTAATCAATATATTCGGTTTGATCGTCCTCATTACAATATGTATATACGTATATTTACATATATGCACACATATCATAAATGACCTCACATAGTGGTAGAGTCTTTTTATAGCCTACTCACCTCAACTATTTTGCCAGGTGTGCACTCCGTGGACTAATGCAGGCTAGAGTAAGACTACTCAAAATCTATACCACTATGGAATTGTTCTCTTATAACTCACCCTTTCATCACCAACTCTTTTTATCGGGTCCTTACTTGGGCTGAGTTGTTTGATGAAAATAAATCTAAGTATAGGCAAACAAATATGAGTAGTGAGATGAATAATCTCAGTGAATTTCCTGCAATAAACCGAGTTACATATATATAATTACAATAAACATCTATACATAATATATGAGGGTAAACTTCACACACTTGGACATCCTTTTAGTTTTTTTATCAATGAAAAACGTCGTTGTCCCCTCCTTGTACACTAAGGTACTTAAGAGGAACCAGCTCTATGATGTAAGGCAGGACATACGTCTATGACCACAAGTGGTGTCCCACTTGATTTGCACTTACTTGCTTGCTTTCCAAACTGACAGGACTCTATACTTGCTTTCCAAACTGAAAGGACTTTGTGATTGCCTTCCAAACGGGAATGACTCTATACTTGCTGTGACACCCTAACTCGGGTCATCACATGGTTACCCGTTTGCGGAAAATAAAACTTAATTTGCTGGTTGCTTTCGGAAAATAATGTTTTCTCAACGTTCATTTTTTCAAAATATGGTGAAATTTTTTTTTTCTTTTTAACCTCATAACATCAACAACGTAATCAAATCACACTTAAATACAAAAGGTATATAAGTCATACAATTATACCGCCTCATATGTTTTCACACCTAGATCATTATCAGTTTAGTTTATTCCCAAAACATAATATAACACAATAGGACCTAAGCTGGTCGTAACTATCTGACACTACAACCGATAGAAGCAGCAACAGCATGCCCCGAACTAAACAACCCTCTTCTCCTTGTAGACATCATACCCCCTTGTGCGACTCTGATATATTTGTAAGGGTGAGACGTCAATATATGGATTTAACCCAACAACTAAATGCTCGGCACAAAAGAAGACACATACACATATACATGTTTATAACAACATAAGCAAATCCATATTATAGCAAACAGTTTATCAATGGGTTGCACACCTCAAACATCAACGTTGGAAAACTATGCATGAACACTTCAATACATCATCTAAACATTCACACTTAATCTCTGGAGACCCCCAACGTCATTTAAAATGAGCTGATCAAGCTCGATTGCCAAAAGAGGCACGTCGATTTTGCCAACAGAGGCACGTCGATTTTACCATAGCCAACTGTCCGGAACAGTGAGAACGTCGATTTATGGATTTTTTTCATTGTACGTCGATTGCCCAAGGGCACAATGAACACGTCGATTACATGAATATCATAAAGATACCATGATTTCATTGTACGTCGATTGCCCAAAAGCACAATGAATACGTCGATTACATGAATATCATAAAGATACCATGATTAACAAATACGTCGAGACATGAACATCATCAAGATATCATGATTAACCTCGTAGGCACGTCTGCCAAAATGCATGCAAGAGAAACATTTTATTCTCAACCCTTTTCTTTGTGTTATATCTTTATTTGTCAAAGCTCTCAAAAGCTTATGACATATCATCGTTTTAAACATCTTTACAACTTTTATTAACAACACAGGACCTCAAAGTCCGAGTGCTCAATCACGAAGCCCCTAGACCTTGCAATTAGTCTTAGGTTCGTGGTAATAGAAAACATCATAAATCTTTTACCATCGATTATTACGTCGTGAAGTAGACACACCGTCTACCTACTAGACACCAAGTCTATAACGTCATAAGAACACTAGTACCTCGACGTCTCGGTTACTAAGTTCCATATCGTCGTTTACGTCGTTTTTGTTTGTGAAAAACAAATCCAAAATAAGATCTCCGCAACTTATCCAAGTTACCGGAAATACGTCATTGAGTAAACTCATTTACTGAAACTTCGAATTCTAAAAAAACAAATCAATTCAGATTAAATCTCTTCTTAAATTAAGTACTGCTGTTTTTAAACTTTCACCGTAAATAATTTCAAAACTTGCCGTCGTTTATCAATTTCCAAGAAAATGTTTTTAAAGTCAAACTTTGACTTTGACTTTTATTTTTTTATTATTTCTATTATTATTAATTTTTTTATAAAGTATTTTCAAATATTAATTTCACAAAATAACTTTTTATAATATTTCGGAATTTCTTGTGTAAAAATTAGCAGTACAAAAAAATTTCACGGTTACGCTCTCACCGTGACTCATAATTTGCTTTTAACTAATAAATCATTAAAATAATAATATTTCTCAAAACTCATTATTTTTCCAAAATAATATTTTCCACCACTATTATATTCCAACATTCCCCATAGAACGTTGAATAAAATTTTCACAGCTTATTAAAGTTTTTATCTGATTAATCGGTTGTGCACTGACCACTGTTAGGCCTCTCAAACAACATTCAACATTCAACAACATCATCAGGATTATATCATCACGCAGATCATGCATCATAACAACATAATATACAACTGCAGATAACTAAATAAATTAAAAGCAGATCAATAACCGATACATAGATAAACAACACAGCGTAAACAACATAAACAAAGAACCACAACCACATATAAATCATATCAACCACACTACAAGCAAATAGTTATTGAGAAAATCCCTCAGGTAAGCTCCCCTTACCTCTCGAAGATTCACAACAAGTTGAATTTAATTCGTAGGAAGCCGGAAACTCATGTACACCGCTTTATACTTAACCTTCAACCATTACAATCAAATAATTACAAATCAAGAAACTAAAAACATCCAAAACCCTACTACATGGTCACGACTTCTAGGGGTTTTGGGTGACTAAAATTTCTAATCATGATTAAGTCATGGATTAATGATCCTTAATCAACCAAGATCATGGATTAGTGACTAAACAACTAAATTTTAAACTCAAAACTTCCTAACTCTCATATACTTAGATTCGGCCTTAACATGTTCATGGGGCTAGGGTTTTTAGTTTGATAAACCAACTTGGATTTATTAGGCATACATACTAATAGCTTGATTACCAAGATCATTAATGAAAGCTTTGAACAAAACTCATCTAGTTCCAAGAACTAGGGTTTCGGCCTTTATGAAACAAATAGGTTAGAGTTTGATTTTTGATCTTCTATGTACTTACATACAATAACTATCAAGGTACTAGAAGATTGAATCATGAATCAAGACATGAAAATGAAACAAAACCCATGAACATCATTTTGTCATAGATTCGGCCCAGTCCATAAATTTAGGGAAGAAATTTCTCATGATCATATGATTCTATATGATGAAAATAGAGATGATTATAAGATCATAGAAATTGGTTTCATGTCAAAAGGATTTTTCTAGAATTAGTTATGAATTTTCAAAGTTCTAGATCTAGAAACTTAAAAGTGATGAACATAGATGAAATAGACTTTGAATCATGAAACTTATTAAAGAACATAGACATGATTAGGGAATAAGAATAGGTTTCACCTCTTGAAGTTCAAAGACAAGGGAAGATCCAAAGACTTGCTTCACAAAGTGATGCTAAAAGGCTTATGAACTTAAGAGTTTTTGAAACAAATGGCAATAGGAAGAAAATGAAATGTGAGGGAGGGTATTTATAGAAGTGTGGCTGCGCCACTTTTGGAGGATTTAGTAGAAAGGAGGTTGCTTCTCAAAGGATTTAAGTGCAATTAATTCTTAGGGACCATTTTGCAAAATTCCAAAAGTATATGGACTATTTTGCAAAGATTCCAAAAGTATAAGGACTATTTTTCAAATTGCCAATAGTTTGAAATGATGACCATGTGCAACATTTAAGGTGTTCACATGTGACTCATCTTGTTGAATTTTCTTGAGACTTTTTGGGAAGAATCTAGAATACCTTGGAGTATGCTAGATTTGTGTGGAACTTTGGAGAACATGGTGGAACATTGTGAAAGCTTCAAGAATTAACTTGGCTCATCCAAGTTAAGGGCAGCCCCTACTCCTTCTTGGGCTTGCGCATGGGCCTTGGAAATTTGGGCTTGGATTTAATTATTTTGGCCCACCAAAATGCTTAAGACATAAACATGACATAGGAAACTTACATGATTTCTAATGGGCTTCATGAAATTTAATCCATGGACAAGGAATTTGGGATTTAAGGCCACGTTCCACTAATGGATTTGGAACAAAGATTCTGGCCCAATTCACTTGGAAAAACATAGGAACTAACTTAGGGACCAAAGTGTAATTAATAGAAAGTTCAAGGACTAAAGTGCAAAATCCATAAATTGCCACTTTAACCTTGTAGAATCCTCTAGAATCAAAAGTGTGATTCATCCCCGTGAATCATCTCAAAATTCTAAGATAACCTCTTTATAGACCCTTGGAAACTCCGAAATCCATTCTGTCGTTTACCCGATTACGTATTTCGCCCGTAAAACGTATATTATTTCATTTTTTTTATGAAATAATTCTAAAAATACAGAATTGTAGGAAATAAAATAAAAATCTTAAGTCTTTCGTTCACGAATTAAAATTAGGTCTTTTGAGCAGAATAATTATACTGTCAATAAAATTCACGGGCCGGGATTCGCCTGACTTTCAAAACCTAAATTTTAATCGTAGCTTCCTACATTCAAGTAGGATTGAGTGATGAACTCCATTTATTTAAAATAATTTTCTAATACTCATATAAATATATACAAATAATCGTCCGCATTTCGATTATTTTGAAACAGTGAAAATCGGGGTGTTACACTTGCCTTCTAAACTGAAAGGACTCTATACTTGACATCTGAAATGTCTTTGATAACTATTCTAATTTGAATCATGTCGGATATAGGATGGTTACCATTATTGGATGCCAAGTGGTGATTTACTTTTATCTATCATTCTACTGCAAAAACGTATTAAATCAGCTAAAGCAGCCCTCAATCAAGTATTTAACAAGAAATAATGCATCAGTAACATATGCAGTTTTTCTGCAGTTTTTAGCCAACTTCTTTGATTTTATTAAAATGCCAAAAAAAGTCTGATTTAGGGAAATAACCCCTATATGGAAAGCTAAGTAAGTTTAGTTTACAAATATAATTTTATTTTTAGGAGAAAGTTGTCCAAAAAGAACAGTTTTAACCAACAAGCTACTGGATTAGAAGAACAGAACAACAACTGTCATATAACTTGTAATAGGTTTTTCTTTATCAATATTCAATGAAAAACAGAAAAATCAGTGCGTAAACTTTAGGAAAACAATTCTATTTTCTAATGGAACAAGAATGATTCCAATCTACTAGCTGTACAGGGAGTTACGACCAGAACACTACAACAACATAAAAACAAATTTTCTATTTTTGACAGTAACTTACAAGTCAGTTTGCTCAGCCAATACTTAACGAAATTTAGACATTCCGGTTTCTATTATTGAAGTTACATTATTGTCCCACATTGCCAAGGTTCTTGGGCTGTGTAATGCTTATATATGCTTGGGCCCCCCCATCCTTTGAGCTAGCTTTTGGGAGTGAGATCCAAGCATATTTAACATCTATTTCGTATCAAATTTTGTCTAGTTTCCAATGGTCCAAAAATCGTTTCAAAACGACCTATGTGGAGGAAGTTATCAACAAATTACTGACAATGTGTCAATACGGGTTTGGAGACTAATCCCCCACCCCTTTTATCAATTCCACCCAAATCAACCCCTAACCTTGCATTCAATAAAAAATCAGTGGTTCCACACATCATGCAACACCAAAATAAGCATGTAATAGAAGTAATAAAACACTTATCAAAATGTTAGGATTTATGGTCACCCAATGTTACAAACAACAAGAACTCACTAGTGGTGTAGAGTTTATGAAGCTTGTGTTTGGGTTATCTCTCTTTTCTCTTGGTAGCTGAAATCTCCCCCCTTAAGACCATGGTTTTGTATGGAAGGAACCTAGCAAGACAACATCATTCAAGATAGAGTTATGTACATGAATCTAGCTAAGAACAAAGAGGAGGAATCCTGATAGGAACCTTACTTGAAGAAGATAAGATGATGATTTCAAGCGTTTGATGTTCTTAGGTTAGAATACCCATTTTTGCTAGAGAGCTCCAAATGAAAAATGGTATGAAATAACTTGTGTTCGAATGGTTGAGGGGAGTGTGAATATACTCTTGGTTTCTCAAGAGATCAAGTGGGTGATGAGTTTTGGTGTTGGCTAGAGGATACCCATTTTGAAAACTTGCTCCAAATGAAAAATGGTGTGAGACATCATGGGCTTAGATGATGTAGAGGAGTGGGAATATGATGTTAGTTCTTCAAAAGAGCATGGAGATGGTGTAACTTTGTCATTTTAGTTGATAACCTTAGGTTTTAAGCATAGTTGTATGGTAGTTTAGTAATTAGGACAAAAAGGTAAGTTAGATAATTGGTATAAAGTGTGACAACTTGTCACACCAGGGTTACATCATTGACTCTATGTCTTGCACTTTCCAGTGTTCTACTCCCTATACTACTCTGCTCTCGGTTTCGGTTTTATCCAGACACCTGAGATTTGTACGTACTAAAGGTTTCCGGTCCTGATGTTAAATTTAACGGACCCGATTAAAATAATATTATTTTCACCGGCTCAGCCTAAAAATCTAGAAAGACTCAAACAATTCATAATTCATACATTTGCATACTTATGAGTTGTAGGAAATTAAATCATACCCGTGATCACAATCATAATGAAATGATTAAAATATCCTTGGGAATGGATATTACATTACTCCCCCCCTTAAAGAAATTTTGTCTTCAAAATTTAGTAAAACTTACCCGAGAGAAATGAATTAACAGTGATTTATCAAACAATAACAGTTGTTTCCCTAGCAACTTTCCCACCTCATGACAATTAAAAGCATGCAAGTGAGAATTGAAAATACAAAACTACTTCAGTTTGGATCACATAGGTATATATACATTTAAAGTGCACAATAAAGCAAATTCACCCTATGGTACCAATAAGATTGTTGATGCTTAAGTGTTGCATTTAGGTTCCTAAATGGCTTACTACAAGATCCTTCGTCTAGTAGCTACTAAGCTTCCGCTGCGTGCTCTGATCAATAAGGTTTTGTTTGTAAGCTTGAATCCATATCGATGAACTGGTAGTAGAAGGTTCAAGACATCTATACATTAGTTCTAGGGTTTAACTCTTGAAGACTCTTATTGAAATCTTAAACTTATGCATCTCACTCTATGAGTGAAATATAAGTCCCGCTGACCCAATGGAAAAGATTTTTGGTGTTCTCCTACGGTTTGGCACTCTTACCCTGTTTAACTCTATCTTGGTGGCACTTCTTGTGATATGGTCAACTCTAATTTCCTTCCTTCGGGTCTAAGAGGTTTCGATGACAAGTCATAATCATTAACTATTTGGTTATAACTGATACTAGGTTCGCTAGGGTCCACTTATCATGCATGACAGATATTCCAATCAATAGCAAGCTGACTTAATCTTTATGACAACAACAATAATAAAAGTATAGCATACAATCTTATTCAAATAGTAGTGGTACTTATTATACCAATCATCTTAGATATCATCAATTTAAAAAAAAACACCAAGCGCATATATGATCATGTACATAAGGATGTAACATACAGGGAAGTAACTTATTAATACTTATTCATGTGCTCAATTAATAATTGATGCATGCCAATAATTCTTATCAATCACCCATATTGAACACGATCAAGAAATGACATACACAATGCTATGGTAGCACATAAAAATATTAGCATGTTCTAAGCACAAGTCTAACCCCGAGCATCCCATAATACCCGAGATAGAGCAAAAGTATCGCTTTAAATTCTTCAAATACATTTTTCAGTGAATCTAAATTTGTCTTGCAAGCCTTCTCTAAAACTCTATTATAAGAAAAACTTTACCGGAAGTTACTCGGTTTTGAAAACGAAGTTGAGACTTATACTCGTTAAAATCCTCAAACCGGTTTTGAATTGTGAAAAAAGTTTTCAAAAAGGATATATCGTCAAATAAGTAATGATGTTTCAGAAATAGGCTATAAAAGAATTTGCGAGTTTGCAAAAGTTCTTTCGTTTGTAAAACAAAACATTTTCTCGTGCATTCCTAAAATATAACAAATTAGGAAAAACATACAATATCAAAATTCAAATATTCCATAACAACATCATGCTGGTACTATCAAGAGAGTTCACCAGGACTCCAAGTGACCTTATCACACTCTACAAACTTTTAGGAAAGACTTTATTCTAATCTCATCCTAAAAGGAACTCAAGGTTTTAGAAAGTAACATCTATGGATGAAACTACAAGTGCATGGTATAACACTTTAAAGTATCCATACATAAAAGAATATTAAGCATAGGTATATGCGGTACAAATAACTACACATACATATACACATGCAAGAATGTCAATACCAACACTATAACTCACAAGATACAATATAATAAGCAATATATATTTTTATATCATCTTCACTAAGAAGTACATATATGTGTGATAACAATAACAGTCAACCTCACTTAAAAAGAATACCTACATACATCAACATACAATATTTAATCATACATCATCATACAACATGTGCAGAATTTTTCAGCACCCATAACATTTACAGCAGACGTACATTAACTTTGGTGCTCTTAAAAAAATACCAAACAAAGTTTGATTTGAGTAAATGACCACTCTTTGGAAAACATAGGTTGTCTAGTTTTTGAATAAAATTTTTATCTTACAAAATAGTCCTTCAATTAGTACAGTTCACAAATGAAGACACTGATGTACGCAAACAAGACAACTATTGCCCCTCAACTAGAGATGCATTTTAAAATGTCAATACTCATTGAAATCCAATAAAATTTGTGTTTTAATTAAATCAAATCGAGTCTAGTTTTAAAATATATGCCCAATTTTTGGAAATCGAATTCGTACATAAGTTTTTGATTGAATGAAGACACGAAGATCAAAATAGGACAACAAACTCTCTTCCAACTTGTGGTACCTTTTTTTTTAAATTATTGATACCCAGTCAAATTCCATGAAATTTGAGCATAAACTGAAGGACAATTAGTCTAGCTTCACAACAAAACAAGAATCATTTAAAAAGGAGCTCTATGGAAAGAGTTATGAGCAAAATACTGAACCTATGTCTATACAGGTCTTGAGGACAGCACCCCACCTTCTTCAATTTCAACATTATATTCATAAATCTACTCATCCAAACAATTATCTAGCACTCAAACACATCAAACTATACTTAAACCACAACCTCAAGTACACATCCAATACTTCAAATAATCAACATGCATACTTATTACACTCATTTCAAGCATCTCAAACTTAATTATTCCAATAGGCAAAGTATCTTTCCTCTTATTAATCACCATATAAAAAGAATCACACAATCAAACACTAATCAAACACAAGCATAAAATTTATCACACACAAAACCATCAAGACAATGCATGATTTCGACCACCAACGTACTAAGCAATTTCAAACACATTGACCAGTTGGTACATATTAATCAAAAACATTAAACTAGCAGCACATTAAATTAGAACCATACCATACACATCTCAACAACAACTCAATTACTTCTACTAGTTCCTTTGGAATATTTGTCTAAGGAAGTAATAATATATCATTTATCTTTACAAGCATAATTGTTCCTGCAGAAGCAAAATCCGCCCAAAACACCTGGATTAAAAGAAATCTTGTTTGAAAATCGGTCTTTTGGAAACACTTCTGTGAGTTGTCATCCTTCATCATTCCTCAAACAAATACCCGAGGTGGCCTACCTCATTAATTCGTATCAGGAATTTAGAAGACTAACAACATCACAGAACACTTAGACTGACACCCTAAGCCGGATCACTCTAGACTTAACTCACAGTTCGATGGGATCGAACTGCTCTGATACCATAATGTAATATCGCGACTTCCATCACGATACTACTAAGTAAATATATATAAACCTGATTATAGCATACGAAATAATAGTTAAACATAGAAAATTTTGAAAATAAGTGAAACATTTTTACAAGAGATTTTTGTAGAATTGGACATAGTATTGGGTCAATTTAATGCAAATAAGCATTTCACCTCTAATTTACAATATATTCTCAAATAAACATAGAGTCTTAGTAAGAATCCAATTTTGACCCGACTGTACTATGTTAATTGGGTGACTGTCAAGCAACCTCCGGAGCTTGCTTATCAGTTTTCAATATGTACCTGTTATCTGAAACAAAGAGGAGCCTAGTGAGAAATAAATCTCAATGAGTTCCTGCTTCAAGAAAAACATATGAGTAATCAATATATTCAGTTTGATCGTCCTCATTAAAATACATATATATGTATATTTACATATATGCACACATATCATAAATGACCTCACATAGTGGTAGAGTCTTTCATAGCCTACTCACCTCAACTATTTTGCCAGTGTGCATTAGTGGACTACTGCATGCTAGAGTAAGACTAATCAAAATCTATACCACTATCGAATTGTTCTCTTATAACTCACCCTTTCATCACCAACTCTTTTTACCAGGTCCTTACTTGGGCTGAGTTGTTTGATGAAAATGAATCTAAGTATATGCATACAAATATGAGTAGTGAGATGACTAATCTCAGTGAATTTCCTACAATAAACTCAGTTAATATTTATATATAATTACAATAAACATATATACATAATCTATGAGGGTAAACTTCACACACTTGGACATCCCTTTAGTTTTTTTATCAGTGAAAAACTTCGTTGTCCCCTCCTTGTACACTAAGGTAGTTAAGAGGACCCAACTTTATGATGTAAGGTGGGACATACGTCTACGACCACAAGCGGCGTCCCACTTGCTTTGCACTTACTTGTTTGCCTTCCAATCTGAAAGGATTCTATACCTGCCTTCCAAATTGAAAGGACTCTGTGATTGCCTTCCAAACGAGAAGGACTCAATACCTGCCTTCCAAACTGAAAGGATTCTATACTTGACATCTGAAATGTCTTTGATAACCATTCTAATTCGAATCATGTCGGATTTAGGATGGTTACCATTATTGGATGCCAAGTGGTGGTTTACTTTTATCTATCATTCTACTGTAAAAACGCATTAAATCAGCCAAAGCAGCCCTCAATCAAGTATTTAACAAGAAATAATGCATCAGCAATATATGCAGTTTTTCTGCAGTTTTTAGCCAACTTCTTTGATTTTATTAAAATACCAAACAAAGTCGGATTTAGGCAAATAACCTCTATATGGAAAGCTAAGCAAGTTTAGTTTACAAATATAATTTTATTTTTAGGAGAAAGCTGTCCAAAAAGTACAATTTTAACTAACAAGCTACTGCATTCGAAGAACAGGACAACAATTGTCCTCTAACTTGTAACAGGTTTTTCTTTATCAATACTCAATGAAAAACATTAAAATCAGTTCCTAAACTTTAGAAAAACAATTCTATTTTCTATTGGCACAAGAATGATTCCAATCCAGTAACTTTACAAGGATTTACGACCAAAACACTACAACAACATAAAAACAAATTCTCTGTTTTTGACAGTAACTTACAATTCAGTTTGCTCAGACAATACTTAACGAACTTTAATCATTCCATTGTCTATTTCGTATCGAATTTTGTCTAGTATCCAATGGTCCAAAAATCATTTCAAAACGACATCTGTGGAGGAAGTTATCGATAAATTACTGACAGGGTGTCAATACGGGTTTGAAGACTAATTTCCTCCCCCTTTATCAATTTCACCCAAATCAGCCCCTAACCTTGCATTCAATCAAAAATCAGTGGTTCCACACATGCAACGCCAAAATAAGCATGTAATTGAAGAAATAAAACACTTATAAAAAAGTTGGGATTTATGGTCATCCAATGTTACAAACAACAAGAACTCACTAGTGGTGTAGAGTTTATGAAGCTTGTGTTTGGGTTATCTCTCTTTTCTCTTGGTAGCTGAAATCTCCCCCCTTAGGACCATGGTTTTGTAGGGAAGGAACCTAGCAAGACAACATCATTCAACATAGAGTTATGTACATGAATCTAACTAAGAACAAAGAGGAGGAATCATGATAAGAACCTTACTGTATAAGAACAAAGAGGAGGAATCATGATAGAGCTCCAAATGCAAAATGGTATGAAATAACTTGTGTTCAAATGGTTGAGGGGGGTGTGAATATACTCTTGGTTTCTCAAGAGATCAAGTGGGTGATGAGTTTTGGTGTTGGCTAGAGGATACCCATTTTGAAAACTTGCTCCAAATGAAAAATGGTGTGAGACATCATGGGCTTAGATGATGTAGAGGAGTGGGAATATGATGTTAGTTCTTCAAAAGAGCATGGAGATGGTGGCTGGACCAATTTTACATGGAGGGAGGTAGGAGAGCTTTTGTTTTCATCAAGGAGATGAAGTTTAGTAGATGAAATGAGTGTGTGTGTGTGTGTGTGTGTGGGGGGGTGGGGGGGGGGGGTATCTCCTTTAGTTGGGGGGGGTGGGGGGTATCTCCTTTAGTTAGGGGGTAACTTTGTCATTTTAGTTGATAACCTTAGGTTCTAACCATAGTTTTATGGTAGTTTAGTAATTAGGACAAAAAGGTAAGTTAGATAATTTCTATAAAGTGTGACAACTTGTCACACCGGGGTTACATCGTTGACTCTATGTCTTGTACTTTCCAGTGTTCTACTTCATCTACTGCTCGGTTCCGATTTTATCCAGACACCCGAGATTTGTACGTACTTAAAGGTTTCCGGTCCCGAAGTTAAAATTAACGAACCCGATTAAAATAATAATATTTTCACCGGCTCAGCCTAAAAATCCAGAAAGGCTCAAACAATTCATAATTCATACTTTTGCATACTTATGAGATATAAGAAATTAAATCACACTCGTGACAATCATAATGAAATGATTAAAATATCCTTGGTAAAGGATATTATACTTGCCTTTTAACATGTATTTTATACTCCATGTCCCTTTGATTGCCTTTTTAACTTTTAAATAATGTTTTGACTTTTGAAGCCAAGACCTGAAGCGTGATATTGTTTTGAAGGGGATGATTGCCTTTGACTGTCGTCTCTCATTGCCTTTAATAGGGCATCGACTTCTTTCTCCATTCCTTGTGATTCATTTGCTATTAGTGGAGGATACTACTGGTGTAGGGATGCTGTTGCAACATGTTCGTGTTGATAGATATAAGTATAACTTTTTTTCCTATAATTCTATTGTAGTTTGCTACTGTAATGTTTTTCTTTTCTTCGATAATATTTTGTTTCATCTGAGATTGTATTAAAATAATTAATGACTAGTTTTTTACACCTCTTTATATGCTTTTGATAATATATATATATATATATATATATATATATATATATATATATATATATGACTTATAAAAAAAGGCACAAATTTCTTAGTTCGCACGGATTATCCAAAATCTCATACCCTAGCCTTGAACATCAAATTCTTAACATACCACTTGAATACTGCCACTGTAGTATTTAACAAGGGGTGAATGTGGGTTTTGTTGTCCTGGTTGAATTTCGATAGGTGGGGCGTGCATATGTGCCTTTGCTAGGGCTGTGGATGTATTTTTGTATTCCAGGCTCTGGTTGTACAAATTGGGTATTTATGGTGCTCTTAATATTAATACATATAATTCTTTGCTTAGCAAATTTAAAAAAAAAAAAACTTGAATTTCAAAGTCACTCAAAACAGAGACTTCTAATTTCATTGATTATTTTTCTTAAAAGTTTCCAGAAGTTCTATCAAATTTAGTTGGCCATCGTTCTATCGTTTATTATGAAAAAGAGATCCTATTAGCTGTCTTGAAAAATAGGTGATGCTGTTGAATTATTCCCTGATAAGATGTATTTTCATAGTTTCATAGATACAATCCTATTGTAAAATGATTGAGTACCTCTTGTACTCAATTTAATGTTAATTTTGCCTTTTACCCAAAAAAAAAAATTATGAATTTTTTTTAATATTTTTTTACTAGCATGATTTACTTTACAGTTTGTATTTAAATTGGTCCAAAATGCCTATGGATAGATTTTTTATTGAATACTGAACGCATAGAATTTTTTATGGTGCATATATTCTGTTGTGCCTTGATCTTGTAGTATCAAAGAGGAGAAATAATTCACATGCACGACATCAAAGGGTCCAACTTCTTCGAGGCTAATCACTTCAAAGGAGGTAGCGCTATTGAATTAGCTCTTGATATTCGAGATTCATGCATGATGCATGCCCAAAAAAGTTTGTAGCTATGATTTTTTTAAAAAAGTTAAATAACAATGTTAGTCATTGATCTATGTTATTTGTACAACTATCATGGACACCTAAGTGACATCTACGCTCACAATTACATATTATACATCTATTCTATCTCAAAATACGATACATCTCCATTCCACCCACACTTACATCTATCTACGATGTCTATACGGGTGTCCAAATTTAGGTGACCAAAAAATATGTGTTTTTCCAATTAATGAATCATTTGTGTAGTTTCTCATCAATTTTGAGACTAGAGAGAGTTGAGAGAGTTCTCCTCTTAGGAGGTTCTAGAATTGAACCTTGATTCTTATCTAGAGTACTCCAACACTCTAGTGGCGAATCTTCCCCAAGGTTTATCATCCAATCCTCACAGTGGATTGAATATGGCGTCATTCTCCCATCTTTTTCCTATTTCCATTTTCTACTTGAATTTCATGTAGAACATATATGTGTTATTTTCTTCTACTCTTTTTGGTTTGCTTGATTCTCACTTGAGAATCAAGTTTATGTTCTTGATCTTGATCCAATTGTGTTTGTTCTACAATTTTCAATAATCAAATTCAAAGAAAGATAATGAAAAACTATGTTGATCTATCTTAATCACATCACTTTTCATGGTATGACATCAATTTGATATAGTTTTTTATTTTTACTTTTATTTTTAAAACTATTTCCACTCCGAAAAGTATATCATTTGGAAACCAAATTGACGTATTAACTTTCTGAGATTCAATTAATGAAGGATAAATAAGATAACCTAACTTATAAATGGCATTCGTAATTTTTTCATGAGTAGCTAAGCAGAACAATTAACTCATAATTTTAGTCCACATGTTTGGGTAATATACCAAGAAATGAACCCTATACTCTTTAGCTTTGGATCTGTGTTATGAAATAACGCACCTTAATGTGGCGACCTGCTATCAATTAGGACTGGTAAAAGCTATAAATGAGAAGCACTAAATAAAAAGATAAACATTGGAAATATAGCCTACAATCAATTGACTTGCACGTTATTATATATAATATATAGTATAAATATAACTAAAAGACTATTTTTCCTCATTGCAAATATAAAAACCCATTGTATCATTGCAATCTGTGAGGAGAGACGTGGGACGTGGGACGTGGGACGTGGGACGTGGGAGTAAACACAGTGAGCATTGCAGTTATTACAGGGTCAATTTTGTATTTTTTCATAACAATATTGATGGGAATAAAACATTCCTGGAGGTGAGAATAAAGGAGGAAAAAATATATGCAATTTGCTTTCGTGAGAATAATTATTTTTTGGAATGTTTTTGTAAAACTTCAAACAAACATGTTAATATTTTATAACCACCTTCATATTCATGGGAATAACTCAATATAGCTCAAAACAAACGTCTCCTTAACCTTCACTTCCCACACCAAACTCTCGTCATTGAGATTTTTATAATAAAAATAATACAAGAATGTCTTCTCCAATCTAAAGATCATCACTACACTCTCCAGTCTTTGATAATCAACCACTGTAAGGTATAAGATTATACCTAACAGGGAAATAATTGAAACAGTAAAACAAAATAAAAAACACTCATATTTGAGGGGAGCAACCTTCTTAAAGCAAATGCTTCCTTTAATATTCTTCTTGCTCTTATTCATTGCATAGCTTTTACATATATAGTCGAAATCCTAACAAACTAACTAATGACTCAGCATAATAGAAGTTTCTAGATCCTTCTAGTGTATGCCGTCACACCTAATGGAGGTAATACTACTTGGACTTAATATTTGGGGAAATTGGGTCTACTTGTCATATTTTGGGTCATTACATCCCACTGGTCTTGCAAAAACACATCGTCCTCAAGGTGTATTGAAGTCCATAACTTTCAATATCATTCTGAGCCCAAATTAATTGATCCAAACTGATCCAATTAAGAAGGAGCCCAAAAAATATTACGAAGTCCAGCCGCAGCCACAATGCTAATTTAGAGCCTAACGAGTAATCCAGCAAGAAGAAGTAAGGTCTAATAGGAAAAGAAGGGGCCAAATTAAAAAAAAAAACAAAAAAGTAAAGTCCAGCTCCAAGTGAGGCCCAATGTGAGTGCCCAAACCCAAAAAAAAAACTCTCTTCTACGCAGCCTCCGTGCAACACAGAACCAAGTTGCCCAAAATGTTCCCTTTCTGTTGCAAAGCTGCCACGGCACCCATGGCCAGCCAGAAGCGGGTCCGAGGACGGCGCCGCCACGGGAAGAGGAGCCATCGTCGGAGAGAGACCCATCCGAACTGACGATGGGGCGTGCTTGAGAAAGAAGCACGACGGCATGGAAGGTGTCCGTGTGAGGGCCACCGGGGTCGAAAACGAAGACGGAGTGATGGCGGCGTGGCGGCGGTGGCGTCTACAGCCGTATTATCTGGCGACGTCATGGAGGCTGGCAACGCCGATATCTCAAATTCGAAGCTCCTCTGTTCTGGTGGGAAGTAAATGAAATCGAAGCCGAGATTCGAACCAAATGATCGGATGGCGGAGACAGCGACCAGAAGCTATTGCGCAGCAGCGACAGAAAGGGAACGAGCCAGGTTCGGCTCCCTGTGTGTGAAAACTGAAAACGAATTCCGGCACTGGATCAGTGGTGGCCTTCGAATGTTCTAAATCCTTGGCAACACCGACATCTCAGATTCGAAGCTCTTCCGTTCTGGTGCGAAGTAAATGAAATCGAAGCCGAGCTTCGAACCAAATGATTGGATGGCGGAGACGGCGACTAGAAGCTGTTGCGCAGCAGCAGCAGAAAGGGAACGAGCCAGGTTCGGTTCCCACTGTGTGAAAACGAACTCCGGCACTGGATCGGTGGTGGCCTTCGAATGTTCTAAATCCTTGAAGATCTCGGTGGTCATGGAGGCGCCTTCATCGTTTGAGGTCTCTGTGTCAGCCGAATCAGAGGTGAATGGAGTTTCGGTTGAAACCGTAGTTTGAATTGTGGTGGAGAGATTAGCGATGAACGATGGACTCCGACAAGTGTATCGGATCAAAGAAAGTAATAAATAAAATGATAAGAACTCATTGAGTGACCAATTAATCCAAATTCAAAGAAGATAACTAAAGTTTGATCAAGTCAATGATGGTAAGGTGGTTGAGATAAAATTCGCTATCTAACAATTATCAAATATCTAAGGCAAACAAACAATTATCAAGATTAGCTATGATGGGAAGATTTGAGGTCACGAATCTATCTACCCAATTAAGCATAAATCCAAGTGATTATTTATTATCCCTATGTTCAATTTCATTGCCAACAAAGAACCATAAGTAATTCTAATGTCTCAATTGACATAGTAGTTTTACATGTTTAGGTGTTTTCTCTGGTGCTCGATAGAGACATTAAAATAAGCAAGGTTAAATCGCTCAATTGACATAAAAACTATGGCCTTTCTAGCTATAAAACTAGATAAGTCAACGACTTATCAAAATACCACAAACTTAAACTTTGCTTGTCCCCAAGCAAACTAAAATAAAAACAAAGACTTAAGACTAAGTAAGCTTAATGGACTTAATCAAATTTAACTGAGGTTCACTTGTTCCCAATTCCTTTTGCCAATTGATCCCCCCCACCTCCCCAAAAAAAAAAAAAAATTCATTATGGTAACCCCCACATGCATCTACTTCTGAATAAAGAGAAATTCATTATCAATGCAATCATTAATTTAAGCAGAAGATCCAAACTACACACAAAAAGAAGATCACCAATTTCAAACAATTGTCTTCCTCACAAGGATATATGGGCTTTCACTCATCGCTCATTTGTCTAGGTTTACAACATTCACTCATTTTCACAATTAAGCGTACTTTCCTTGAATTTGATTTTCGTCTCAACGAAGTTCACACAAAAACATGTATGCATCATCAAAAGGTCTTTTAAAGGTTGTAATGAGACCTGCTTTAAGGTAGGATATGCAAAAGTACAAGGCTAAGTCCCTAAGATTTATGAGAGCATGAAATTTTGCATTTACACTTTTTGGCTTGTAACGTAAGGTTATCAAGAAACAATATGCTTCAATGTTAATATGGCTAACTAGGGAACATGCAATTATGGTTGGTTCTTTTTAGGCCAATAGCTATTTCAAAGAAAATGCCTAGATCATTTGATGCATCATATAGATATGCAAACCAAGTAAAGATTCAAGAAAATCTGCGACAATGCGACTTAAAAGTGATTCACTCTATTAAAAACAATGTTGGAGGCTCAATTCCTCACCCGGACATTTTCGCAAATTGTTTGACTGAGATACCATTCCTAGTGTGTGCACCCCTTCACCCCAAACTTGACTGAGATACCATTCCTAGTGTGTGCATCCCTTCACCTCAAACTTATCATAAATCATGCATCTATAACAAAAATTCTCAAAATTCATATTTTCAATTTCTCACATGGGGATATACACTTTCAAAACATCGAGAGGGGTTCATCAATATTTTTCATTAAAACACTCATGCATTCAAATGAAGCTCAATTCAATCAAATCCACAAAAACTTACCAACTAGACTCTATCGACAATATGAATTTTTCTTATTGACCAATCATTCACTTGCAAAAAATTGAAAAGAAGAGAAAAGAAACGAAAAAGAAAAGAAGTGATAAGGGTTTAAGAAGTGTTAGCTCAAGGAGTGAGGGGACTCCTCGTCATCTTTCTTTGATTTTGACCATTCCTTCAGAATTTCTTCTTTGGCATGCCGAGCCTTTTCCATCTCTTGCCATGCATGGTCATTTGCTCCCTTGAGAGTGACTAACCAAGTCCAATCCCATTTGTCTTCCTCCTCTTGGGTATAGCTTTCCACTTCCAGGAATGGAATTCGGTTTGGTCCTATCACTTTCTTGATGCTCTCATAAGGCTTATCCCCAGGGTCAATGCAAGGCGGGCGGTCCCGTTCCCTCTCTTCAATCTCGCGCTTGATCTCAATCCGGACATATGTTAGACTTAATGACTTAGAGATTTTGATATATGACAAATACAACTTAATGTGTATGCAAGTGTTTTTAGTGTCCAATTGCAAAGACAAATATCAAGTAGTAATCAACAAGTTCAGTGAGCGAAATCAAGGAGAATGTTCAAGGAAGAACTTGAAGAAATCAAAAGAGCTAAATGGAGGAATCAAAGAGCAAAGACAAAGATCAAGGAATCATCAAGACAAAAGCTTAACGGAGAAATTAGATTTAAGTCTTAGATGATTTGTAAGAGATGAAATCTCTTATTCACAAATAAGCTCAATTAAAAAGATGCATGAAGAAAATCAATTTTCATAACCTACATTAAAAGGAATAAGTTTTCGTTAATGAAAATGATTTTTGGAAATAAGATTTCAGAAGCGCTCGTCGAACACTGAAGTAATACAAAGCGCTCGTCCAACACTAAAGTAATAGAAGCGCTCATCCAACAAGTGACGGAAGCGCTCGTCCACTAAAGTGACAGAAGCGCTCATCTACTAAAGTGATAGAAGTGCTCGTCTACTAAAGTGACAGAAGCGCTCGTCTACTAAAGTGACACCAGTGCTCGTCCACTAAAGTGATACAAGCGCTCATCTACTAATTGGAGCTCGTCTACTAAGGTTATGCTCTTTGGAGTTGCTAAGTTCTTAATGAGAAGCTCCGTCCAATGACGTGACATATGGAGCTCGTCTACTAAATGGAGCTCGTCTACTAAATGGAGCTCGTCTACTAGCCGTCCGAATGTAAAATCTTAATGGCTAGATGGACGCGATTATTTTTAAGATGGACGCGAATTCTACAAGAACAATCAGAATCTTATTTCAAGAACCAGAATCAAGAAAACAGATTATGTTAATCAGATCCAATTCTGTTTTGATTGATCCCAACGACTATAACTTGTTTTCTATATAAAGAGTGATCAAAGGAACACTTTTTACATAACGATATCATAACAATATAACGATACACATATCATTCATCATCTTTCTTGAGCTTACTGTGAAACGAGTGTTTCAATACTCATAAGTGCTTCAATTTGTTTATCTGACTATTGAGAATTAGGAATCAACTTTTGTTTTACTTTTGATCGTAAAGAGAGAGGGAGTCTCTCTGAGTGATTAGGGTGAGATATCCCTAAGGAAGAACATTGAGGCTCTTCACAAGAGTGAGGTATCTTGAGGTGAAGGAGTGCTCTGTGGTGTAAAGGTTTTTCAAGCTACCTGGTAAAGCTTGTGTGTTAGTGTGTGAAATCCCACAGGTGGAGTGGGGACTGGATGTAGGTCACAGTGGAGGTGACTGAACCAGGATAAATCTGGTTGTGTGGTATCTCTAAACTCAAACTCCTTTACTTTCTGTTTATGATCAAGAACCTGTGATTTTGATGTTTAAAGTTCAATATAATTTCTGTTCTTGATCTGTATAAACTGAATTGAAACCTGAGTCTGATTGTAATCATGTCTGTGTTATCTGCGTTCAAAACTGAGTTGATCAAAACCATTCTTGATTCATCGAAACTAAATTAATCTTGAAACCTGAAACCTGCAAGTTCATTCTTGATTGTTAATGCTGGTATCTGAAACTTGCATAACTTGTTATTAATCGTTAAAAGCTTAATCAGTTTCTGTATCTTGTTATTACTAATTATTGAACTCAAACCTATGCTGAATTAATCTTTCTTATTTTCATCATCTTTCAATTCAAGATTTTATATAAACCCTTCATCAATTTTGTAAAAGATCCTCAGGCCACAAATCCGCAACTTTGATTTGAAAAGTTTTGTGAAAAAGTTTTTAAGAGGGAAGGATTTTAAGAAAACTCAATTCACCCCCCCTCTTGAGTCATTGAAGCCAAAACAACAACAAATTTATTGGCACCCCGACAAAAGTTCAAGCGAGATAGATCCTTTCTCTCCCTTTGTTCTTTTGTCATACTCTCGATTTTCGGGAAAAGGGTGTAAGACTAAGCGCTCATTCATGTTTTGATGTATGACAAACAAAGTGTATTTTGCATAAGATTTTTAATTCTGACTATGTACTCATTACGTGTTAAGTTGCATGCAAGATCACTCGTCCAACAAAGCAAAACTAGCGCACATCAAACACAGGGAAACTATAAGCGCTCGTCCAATGAAGTGAACCAAGAATGACGTCCAACAAAGTAAAGAGCTGAAGTCCAATGAACAATTAAAGAGCTCGTCCACTAAAGGAACAACAAAGTAAAAAGTCGCGTCCCACTTTGAAAGAACAAAGAGAGCGCGTCCACTAAAAGAACAAAGTAAAAAGTTGTCGTCCACTGAAAGAGCACATAAGCGCATCCACTAAAAGAAACAGAAGAGCTCGTCTGCTGACGTGGCACATGATGCGCGTCCACTGAAAGAAACAGAAGATCTCGTCTGCTGACGTGGCACATGAAGCGCGTCCACTAAGGAAACAGAAGATCTCGTCTGCTGACGTGGCACTTGGAGCACGTGTCCACTGATGTAAAAGAAGAGCGCGTCCACTGATATAACAAAAGCTCGTGTCCACTGATGTAAAAGAAGCACGCGTCCACTGATGTAAAAGAAGAGCTCGTCTACTGATGGAAAAAGGAGAGCTCGTCCACTGAAAGTAACAAAAGCGCGCGTCTACTGATAGTAACACTTGGAGAGATCATCTACTGATGGAAAAAGGAGAGCTCGTCCACTGAAAGTAACAAGAGCGTGCGTCTACTGATAATAACACTTGGAAAGCTCGTCTACTTATGTAAAAAGGAGAGCTCGTCTACTGACAGTAACACTTGGAGCTCGTCTACTAATGATACACGCTAAACTAGAAGCTCCGTCCACTTACATGATATATAAAGCTCGTCTACAAATTGGAGCCCGTCCAATTGCCTTGTGTTAGCACTCTCGTCTACCAGTTGGAGCCCGTCCAATTACCTTGAGCTAATACTCTCATCTGCTGACGTGGCAAATGGACCCATATATTTTTCTCTTCAAAATAACTTGGATATTTTTCTCTTCAATTAAACACGGATATATTACTCTTCAAAAAGATATGGCTATCCTTTCAGATGGAAACAATTATATTTCAAGAAGGATGCAAACTCTACAAAGATAAAACAGAATCACATTTCAAGATCAAGAATCAAGAAAGCAGATTTTGATAAATCAGATCCAAATCTGTCTTAAATGGTCCCAACGGCTATAATTTGTCTTCTGTATAAAGAGGGATCAAAGGAACACTTTTCTACAACAACAACAACAACACAACAACAACAACACAACAACAACAATGCAACTCATGCTGATTGTGAAACAAAGTGCTTTATCTCTGAGAAAAGTGTGATAGTTAGAACTTCAATTTGTTTTATCAGACTTTTAGAGTCTTTCTTCTACTCAATTCTTTTCGTGAATTAGAGTGACTAAGAGAGGGTATCTCTTAGGGTTTAACAAGGATAGAAGGGATCATTGGGTAAAGAAAGCTAGTGTGCTTTCTGGAGATTTTTCAAGCAAGGAGGTTATCCTTGTGTTGCAGTAATTAGAATTGTGTAAATTGCTGATTATAGTGAAGAAATCCACAGAGGTGTGGAACTGGATGTAGGCTTACCAGAGGAGGTAGCCGAACCAGGATAAATTCGGTTTGCGTGTTCTTCTAATCCCTAATATCCATATACTTGTTTAAACATGAATCTTTAAATTTGCAATCTGTGTTAAAATCTGTTGTTCCTACTTATAATTCTTCTTGTCATCATTACTTGTTCCATAACCTAATTCTTGGGAATTAAAATTGAGTGAAAACCAATTTTCTTTAAAAGAAACACTACTTTACTTTAAACTGTTGAATAAGTTTTCAATATCTCAATTCACCCCCCCCCCCCCCTCTTGGGTCCGTAGCCACTACCAACAATTGGCATCAGGGCTAAAACTCTTGTTACAAAGCTTAATAGCTTCAAGAGATGGCTACAAATGATATCCTGGGTGATGGGGCTTCACTCACTAGGCCCCCTGCCTTTAATGGCTCCCAATACATATATTGGAAAGAAAGAATGCTTATCTTTCTTTAGGCTGCAGGTTTAGATGTTTTAAATGCTGTTGAAAATGGTCCCTGTGTTCCATTTATTCTTGATGCTAAGGGAAATAAACAATCTAAACCCAAAGATGACTGGAATGATGATGATAAAAGAAGAGTTGGTTATAATGCTAAAGCAAAGAATATTATAACAGCTGCTTTGAATTATGATGAGTTTTTCAGGGTCTCCAATTGTAAAACGGCAAAGCAGATGTGAGATACTCTTCAACTCACTTATGAAGGAACCAACGATGTGAAAAGAGCAAGGATGAATGCACTAGTCCATGAATATGAACTCTTTCACATGAAGAATGGTGAGGAGATAGATGATCTGCAAAAGAGGTTTACACACATTGTGAACCAGTTAGAAGGACTCGGACATACAATCACAGATGATAAAAAGATTAACAAGATTATGAGATGTTTGAGTCGTGAATGGCAGCCAAAAATTACTGTAATTTCTGAAGCAAAGGATTTTGACACAATGCAGATTGCTACTCTATTTGGCAAGTTGAAAGAACACGAATTGGAACTAAATAGATTGAAAGATCATGAAGATAAGGAGAAAAAGAAGAAAGGACTCTCACTCAAGGCTCATATTTCCAAAGAATCAATAGAAAATGATGAAAATGAACACCTCGATGAAAGTGAAGAATCCGAAGAAGAAGACATGGGATTGCTTGTGAGAAAATTTAAAAGATTCATCAAGAAGAATAGAAACAAGAAGCAATTCAGTTTTCCTACCAAAAAGAACACGAACAAAGGTGAAAGCTCTTCCTCAACAATCAAATGCTTTGAATGTGGAAAACTTGGACACTAGCTACAAAAATAAATGTCCAAAGCTACAAAAGAAAGAAAAGTATGAGAAGAATGACAGCAAAGAAAAGAAAGGAAGAAAGCCCAGAAGAGCATACATAGCTTGGGAAGAAAATGATATGGATTCCACCAGTAGTGAATCTGAAAATGAAGAAGCCAACCTTTGTCTCATTGTAAATCATCAAAGTGATAGTGAAACCGAGGTAAATGATTCCTCTCCTGCCTATGATGAGTTACAAGATGCTTTCGATGAATTGCATGAAGAATATATTAAAATTGGTAAACAACTTAAATCTTCTAGAAAGATCATCGCAAAACAATGTAGTGATAATGCATCTTTACAAATAAATCTTAAAGAACTAGAAACTGAAAATTCACAATTACTTGCATCTAGTTCAATTTGCACCAAATGCACTAAACTAGAAAAGGAAGTTGAAAAACTGAATACAACTCTATCTAAGTTCACTTTGGGTAGAGATAACTTGAATGTCATATTAGGACAGCAGAAGGGTGTGTATGACAAAGCAGGAATTGGATATAAGCCAATGGTACATGAAAAATATTTTAAAAAGCTTTTTGTTCCACCCATTTCCTCATCTAGTCCTTTTGTTAAATGCTATTATTGTCTAAAGAAAGGTCATACAGCTGCTACTTGTAGACTTAGAAAGAACATTCATGTTGGCATTAAACAAATTTGGGTTCCAAAAGGAACTTATGTTGCTACTAACACTAAAGGACCCAAACAGATTTGGGTACCTAAAGGAAAAGCATAAAAGAATCTGTTTTTGTAGGTGTGTTTGAAGGCCAAAACCTCAAGCTGGTTTTTGGACATTGGCTGCTCCAAACACATGACCGGAGACATCACAAAATTTACATCTTTCACTCCCAAGGAAGGAGGAAATGTCACCTATGGAGACAACAACAAAGGAAGAATCCTTGGTGTTGGAACAATAGGAAAAAGTCCAGCAATCAAGATTGAGGATGTTCTCTATGTGGAAGGGCTCAAACACAATTTACTAAGTATAAGCCAATTATGTGATATAGGCTACAAGGTAAACTTTAACTCAAAATTTGTGTATGATCGAATCTATTCATGATAATAACATAAAATTGATTGGAAATAGAATCAATAACATCTATATGCTAGACTTAGACAATTTAATTTCCAATGATGCATGTTGCTTAATTTCCAAAGAAGATGAAAATTGGCTTTGGCATAGGAGAATAGCTCACATTCATATGGATCACTTGAATAAACTGATTTCCAAAGAACTTGTAATCGGTTTACCAAATAAAAAGTTTGTTAAGAAGGCCTATGTGATGCATGCCAAAAGGATAAACAAGTGAAAACCTCATTTAAGGCTAAAAACACTATTTCTACTAGTAGACCCTTACAATTACTGCACATGGACCTTTTTGGACCTTCTAGGACAAAAAGCTTTGGTGGAAATCTCTATGCTCTTGTAATTGTTGATGACTTCTCTAGATTCACTTGGACCTTTTTCTTATCACAAAAGAATGAAACTTTTAAAGCTTTTAAGAAAATGGCTAAGGTTGTTCAAAATGAGAAAGACGTGAAAATTGTTTCAATTAGGAGTGACCATGGAGGAGAATTCCAAAATGAGGAGTTTGATAACTTTTGTGATGAACATGGTATAAAACACAATTTTTCTGCACCTAGGACTCCACAACAAAATGGAGTAGTTGAGAGGAAAAATAGGTCACTTGAAGAAATTGCTAGAACCATATTAAGTGACTCTAATTTACCAAAGTATTTTTAGGCTGATGCTGTGAGTACTGCATGTTATGTTTTAAATAGAGTTCTAATAAGGTCAATTCTGAAGAAAACTCCATATGAACTTTACAAGAGAAGAAAACCTAACATTTCTCATTTTCATGTCTTTGGCTGTAAATGTTTTGTACTAAATAATGGCAAGGATAATCTTGGGAAATTTGATCCCAAAGCTGATGAGGGTATTTTCCTAGGTTATTCATTAACTAGCAAAGCATATAGAGTGTTTAATAAGCATACTTTATCAATAGAGGAATCTGTTCACAAAACATTTGATGAGACTAACCCCAAAAGGTTGGGAAAAGACATTTTTTATGATGCAGAAACTCTTGAGGATGAAGTGATATCCGATGAAGGAAAGGAGAGCAACAAGGAAAAGGAAGATGAAGAAAGCAATAAATAACCTCAAGCAGAACTTCAACAATAAAATCTTCCTAAGGAGTGGCAAGCTTAAAAGAATCACCCCTAGACAATATCATTGGTGAGATCACCAAAAGGGTAACCACTGGAAACTCTTTAAGGAATATTTGCAATACCATGGCGTTTGTATCTCAAATAGAACCAAAATGTGTTGATGATGCTATTAATGATGAATATTGGATTATTGCAATGCAAGAGGAGTTAAATCAATTTAAAAGGAACAAAGTTTGGGATTTAGTTCCAAAACCCAAAAGTAACCAAATAATCGTAACTAAATGGGTGTTTAGAAACAAAATGGATGAGAATGGAATAATAGTAAGAAACAAGGCTAGACTAGTAGCTAAGGGATACAATCAAGAAGAAGGAATTGATTATGATGAAACATATGCTCCCGTAGCTAGATTAGAAGCCATAAGAATGCTCTTAGCCTGTGCTTGTATAATGAACTTTAAACTGTACCAAATGGATGTGAAAAGTGCCTTTTTAAATGGAATAATACAAGAGGAAGTATATGTAAGCAAACCCCCTGGCTTTATTGATAGTGAGTTCCCAAATCATGTCTATAAACTGACTAAAGCCCTCTATGGACTCAACCAAGCTCCTAGAGCTTGGTATGAGAGGTTAAGCAATTTTCTCCTAGAGAAAGGCTTTAAAAGAGGAAAAGTTGATACTATACTATTTACTAAAACAAAAGCACACAATATCTTACTTGTTCAAATATATGTTGATGACATTATTTTTGGTGCTACTAATGAGTCTTTATGCAAGGAATTTGGTGAACTAATGCAAAGTGAATTTGAAATGTCCATGATGGGAGAGCTTACCTTCTTTCTTGGACTTCAAATTAAACAATGCCAAGATGGAACCTTCATCATCCAAACAAAGTATTGCAAGGAAATACTAAAGAATTTTGGAATCGAAAGCGCAAAGGAAATGGCAACACCAATGAGTCCAGCCTGCTACTTGGACAAAGATGAACATGGTAAATCTATAGATGTATCCAAGTATAGAGGTATTATCGGATCCTTACTTTATCTCACTGCTAGTAGACCAGATATAATGTTCAATGTGTGTATGTGTGCAAGGTATCAAGCTAATCCTAAAGAATCACATCTTACTGCAGTTAAAAGAATCATGAAGTACCTCTTAGGAACAAAAGAAATGGGGCTGTTGTATCCCAAGGGATCCACTTGCACATTAATAGGATATTCCGACTCTGACTTTGCTGGATGCAAGTTAGATAGGAAGAGCACAAGTGGAACATGCCATTTATTAGGAAATTCCCTAATGTCCTGGTTTAGTAAAAAGCAAACTAGTGTGTCCTTATCCACAGCTGAAGCAGAATATGTTGCAGCTGGGAGTTGTTGTGCTCAAATCCTATGGATGAAACAACAATTAATTGACTATGGTGTTTATCTATATCATGTACCAATAAAATGTGATAACACTAGTGCAATCAATCTAACAAAGAACCCAATTATGCACTCAAGAACCAAGCATATTGAAATTAGACAGCATTTTATCAGCGATCATATTCAAAGTGGTGATGTTGTGATTGAACATATAGATACAACTAAGCAATTAGCTGATATATTCACCAAACCACTAAATAAGGAGAGTTTCATCTTTATAAGAAGAGAACTTGGCATAATTGATCCTCAAAATAACTAATAACAAATGGCACGCAAGGCAGCACAAGTTGCTGAAAATTATGAAGGACATGGGCAAGATGCTAAAGGTCCTTAGGTGTCTGTAATTTTTTTTGGTATTTTGGATGTTTTGACGTATTGCATAAGTTCTGAAATGCTTTATTATCAATGAATGCAAGACTGTTTATTAATATTAATTTCAATATTCTCCATAGTTTCTTTTTGATAATGACAAAGGGGGAGAAAGATGGACCATACATCTGAGATGAACTAGAAAGATGAACCCTAAAAATGAACCATGCATTTTCTAATATGCAATTTTTTTTTTAATTTTTATTTCTCTGACAAAGGGGGAGAAATATGAACCATAAAGATGAACCATACATTTGTTGTAATTTTTTTTTCTGATACCCGAGTATGAACTGCTTTGAAAAGACATACTTGAACTTGTAATAAATTCAAGATGATTTTTTTTCGATAATGATATGATAACACTTGATCTTTTGAAAGATATCAATGACACAGGGGGATGACGAAAATAACTCAAGAACCATGCTTACTGAATAGCTGCACTCTGATTTCTTGATAAATTAGGTTAAGTATGGTAAGGTTTGTCATAATCAAAAAGAGGGAGTTTGTAAGACTAAGCCCTCATTCATGTTTTGATGTATGACAAACAAAGTGTATTTTGCATAAGATTTTTAATTCTGACTACGTACTCATTACGTGTTAAGTTGCATGCAAGATCACTCGTCCAACAAAGCAAAACTAGCGCACGTCCAACACAGGGAAAATATAAGCGCTCGTCCAATGAAGTGAACCAAGAATGACGTCCAACAAAGTAAAGAGCTGAAGTCCAATGAACAATTAAAGAGCTCGTCCACTAAAGGAACAACAATGTAAAAAGCTGACGTCCATTGAAAGAACAAAGAGAGCGTGTCCACTAAAAGAACAAAGTAAAAAGTTGTCGTCCACTGAAAGAGCACGGAAGCGCGTCCACTAAAAGAAACAGAAGAGCTCGTCTGCTGACGTGGCACATGATGCGCGTCCACTGAAAGAAACAGAAGATCTTGTCTGCTGATGTGGCACATGAAGCACGTCCACTAAGGAAACAGAAGATCTCGTCTGCTGACGTGGCACATGAAACGCACCCACTAAGAAAACAGAAGATCTCGTCTGCTGACGTGGCACAAGAAGCACGTCCACTAAGAAAACAGAAGATCTCGTCTGCTGACGTGGCACTTGGAGCACGCGTCCACTGATGTAAAAGAAGAGCACGTCCACTGATATAACAGAAGCACGCGTCCACTGATGTAAAAGAAGCACGCGTCCACTGATGTAAAGGAAGAGCTCATCTACTGATGGAAAAAGGAGAGCTCGTCCACTGAAAGTAACAAGAGCGCGCGTCTACTGATAGTAACACTTGGAGAGCTCGTCTACTGATGGAAAAAGGAGAGCTCGTCCACTGAAAGTAACAAGAGCGCGCGTCTACTGATAGTAACACTTGGAAAGCTCGTCTACTGATGTAAAAAGGAGAGCTCGTCTACTGACAGCAACACTTGGAGCTCGTCTACTAATGATACATGCTAAACTAGAAGCTCCGTCCACTTACATGATATATAAAGCTCGTCTACAAATTGGAGCTCGTCCAATTGCCTTGTGTTAGCACTCTCGTCTACCAGTTGGAGCCCGTCCAACTACCTTGAGCTAATACTCCCATCTGCTGACGTGGCAAATGGACACGGATATTTTTCTCTTCAAAATAACTTGGATATTTTTCTCTTCAATTAAACACGGATATATTACTCTTCAAAAAGATATGGCTATCCTTTCAGATGGAAACAATTATATTTCAAGAAGGATGCAAACTCTGCAAAGATCAAACAGAATCACATTTCAAGATCAAGAATCAAGAAAGCAGATTTTGATAAATCAGATCCAAATCTGTCTTAAATGATCCCGGCGGCTATAATTTGTCTTCTATATAAAGAGGGATCAAAGGAACACTTTTCTACAACGACAACAACAACACAACAACAACAACACAACAACAACAACGCAACTCATATTGATTGTGAAACAAAGTGCTTTATCTCTGAGAAAAGTATGATAGTTAGAACTTCAATTTGTTTTATCAGGCTTTTAGAGTCTTGCTTCCACTCAATTATTTTCGTGAATTAGAGTGACTAAGAGAGGGTATCTCTTAGGGTTTAACAAGGATAGAAGGGATCCTTGGGTAAAGAAAGCTAGTGTTCTTTCTGGAGATTCTTCAAGCAAGGAGGTTATCCTTGTGTTGCTGTAATTAGAATTGTGTAAATTGCTGATTATAGTGAAGAAATCCACAGAGGTGTGGGACTGGATGTAGGCTTACCAGAGGAGGTAGCCGAACCAGGATAAATTCGGTTTGCGTGTTCTTCTAATCCCTAATCTCCATATACTTGTTTAAACTTGAATCTTTAAATTTGCAATCTGTGTTAAAATCTGTTGTTCGTACTTATAATTCTTCTTGTCATCATTACTTGTTTCATAACCTAATTCTTGAGAATTAAAACCGAGTGAAAACCAATTTTCTTTAAAAGAAACACTATTTTACTTTAAATTGTTGAATAAATTTTCAATATCTCAATTCACCCCCCCCCCCTCTTGAGACCGTAGCCACTACTAAGAAAGGGATCCGTCTCTCTCGAATTGCATCCTTGATACTTTGGAATTCGGGGTGGTCCGAAGAGATTGAGAATTGCTTCTAATTATTCACAAGTAAAATTTTGGTCAATATCAAAAATCAAAATTTAAAATCAAAAACTAAAAACTAAAAATAAAGCATGCACCAAGAATATATACAAATATCAGTGCACAATGTGTAACATGTATTATGAGTTTCTAGCTATATAACAATACATAGCTAGAACTCAAAAGAAAAGCTAAATTAGCCCCGCTCAGTCAAAATCAATCTGGCCCACAATGTCATCCTCTTGGTTACCAGAGTCGTAACCCTGGTCAGCAGCATTGTCCTCCTGCTCTGGAGCCTCGGGTACCCACCCCTGTGGCTGAGCATCCTGGTCCTCAGGATAGTCCCGCCATGCAAGCCGAGGTTCCAGCTGTAACACCCCGATTTTTACTGTTCTTCAATAATAGTATATATATATATATATATATATATATATATATATATATATATATATGTATGTATGTATGTATGTATGTATGTATGTATGTATGTATGTATGTATGTATGTATGTATGTATGTTTATATTATTTTATTTGGATTGATTAATTATCTGGATATTTATTTTAATTTACTTTTAAGGGGTTTGATTTGAGTACTTTTATTTACTGATTTAAAACTATTTTATTGAGTATGTTAGCACTGCCTTGTTTCAGTATATGCACGCTTATTAGACAATAATATTATGTTATTGTAACTATTAGTATTTGTTTAGAAAAATATTTTAAATAATACGATTGAAAGAAAATTATTTTCCTATTTAACTCTATTTAATTTTAGATTTGAAAATATAATGGTTTAAAATTAATTGGAGATTAATTTTGGATTGTTGATTTTCTTAGTTGATCAGTTCAACTATCAATCTTTACTCTAATTCAAATATGAAAATATATATATTTGTCACTCTTTATTTTTAGATCCAAAAGCCAAAAGCTTATTTAATTTTAGACTCAATCTCAACCACTCATTTTTGTACTTACTTATTAAGTAAATAATAATCTATACTTACTATTATATAAAGGGAATATTTAAATTTTGGTTTGCACATTTGATAATATCAATAATACCCCTTATAACTTCCAATCTCATCAGATAATAACATGCAAAAATGAAAAATGAAAATGAAAAAATAGGATGCAACTGAAAACCTGACTTCACTCTGATTTAAATTTGAAAAAAATATATGCGGTTTTTTTCCCATTATAAGTGCATACCATTAACGCTTCAAAAATAAAAAAATGTACATATCATTAACGTATTAGTACCTCTGCAGATAGTAATTAGACTGTGCTATCTCCATCCCTCATTCAACAACTCAATTCTGCACTATCTCAACTTCAAGCTTATTAATTTTGGTTTTAATTGATTCGCAGAGACAAAGAGGTACAGTGCGTGGGATACTTCTATAAAAGGCCAAGAACACATACTCAGAAGGGAAGGCAAGAAAGCACATACACACAGAGAGGTACCCGTGGAGAGAGGGCACAACACGCTCACTCAGTTTTTTCGTCAGAGAAAATGACACTCACATTAAAAAGCACAAAACAGGGAACGAAACAACATAGAAGATACATAGACATTGAAAATTCAACCATCAAATTCGGATTCAAGTTGAACTTTATGTGCATTGCCAATAATGATGAAATCTAAGATTGAGAACTTGACTTGATGTTCTTGCTGCCTTGATCCTGTTTGATTAAATGCTTAAACCATTCAATTATGTGAAGTTTGTGTCTATGCTTATTTAAATGGAATCTCTTTCATTACTTATCTCTTTGGAATTATTAGTAGTTCCATATGCTCCTGGTTCACATCCTTAATTATAATTGTGGTCATAAAGTTTAAAACTAAACACACAATGAAAGATATATATCAGTTTACTTATGCATGTCTTTATTCTCACAAAAGAAAGGTCTAAGCCGAATTTTTCATATCTAATATTCAAAGATGCGTTAAGATACTCTTCTATTATGTTTGTTTAATAGAAGATATAGATTATGCATCTGGAATTATTATAAGGAAATTTATACGTCGATGCTGATTTGTAGGTTTTTTTGAAGCAAGATGCTGCTATGTAGGTAAATTAAAAAGAGTCTGAAGTTTAGAGTAATACTCAAGGCAGTACTAATTATAATGATTCATATTTAATTTAATACTATTTTATTTTTTGAGCCAACGGAACCTACGGACCATAGATAACACTTATTACAATTTTCTTTATAGTAGTGTACTACTCCCTCTTGAATATCTACGAACTTCTCTTGATATTGATTTTAATCCTCACTTGGACAACAAGCTAATTAGCTAAACATGTCATGTGACTGCAGTCCAAATGAAATGCCTTCCCTTTATATTTTTTGTAGTTGTACTATTAAGAGTATAAATTGTCTAGACTTAATTAACAAATTATGCTTAACATAGAGTAATTGTAGGAATCGTGTCATTCTTCAATTAGTGATGAATTTCTGTGCTAGCTTCCAACAACTGCAGTACAATGGCCAAGTTTTCCTTTTCATGTAAACTTTACTGTTTGAAGCATTCAGCCAAAGGTTTAAAACCTTTCAAAACTTATATCTGGTAAGACACCTTGCTTGATTAGTGTGAGTTTCTTGAATAAAAATATTATCTCATAAAGCAAATTAACCATGCATGGATAATATATCTTTGTCAATGGACGATTGGACGTGTATATAATAAACACACACAGCACCAATCACTTTGCTGCAATGCCCTTAATTGACAATGGATAGTAGATCATATGCTCTTTTGCTTATCCTCAGATTTACTTCACTTCTTCTGATATGTCACTCAAACTACCTTATATGACCTAAGGCAAATCTATATATTTCATCATCATATACATACACACACACACACACACACACACACACACACATATATATATATATATGTATATGTGTATGTATATTTATCAACTACAAATAACTTAGTTTGCTATTATTTATGGCCTTCCTCCATACTGTTTTTCTGTGTTTACCAAACTAACGGAAAGACAGGTTTTTTTCTACTGTTTGAATAAATTGTTTTGTTTAGATACTAGATTATTGTTTATTAGTTCAACCTTACCTATATTTTTGACTTTTGTTCACATGAAGACAACATCTGAGAACTTCTTATAGCAATATTATAAGCAGGGGAACCTATACAATAAGGGATCACTCGAAAATATTAGAGAAACACTTTGTTCCAGTATTCCAGCATCAACAAACAATTTCTGATCATGTGTGCTAGAGGATGAACGTATGATATATATTGACTCTGTGACTCCAAGATTTTGGATGGAATGTTGCCCCCAAAATAGAAAATTGACATTGAAATGAGATCCATGCGTGCAGAAGATGGCGGTATTCCAATTCCTGAACTTTTGCAAAATTTTGAATTTGATAATTTTTAGGATGAGATAAAGTTTGCAGATGAGGAGGGACAACCTTCTTTTGAGCCATTCTACAATGTTGTGGAAGATCTATTCAAGCAGGCAGGAGATAGTTGTTATAGATTATATGAGGGGAGATAGATTCTAGGAGCCCGTGATGATGGTGGCCCAATCCTGAATATGCTGTATATTGTAATTGAAAGTTTACAATGTTATTGTTTTTCTTTTAAAAAAAAAAATAGATTATAATGTTTTTTTAGTTCTGATACTGAATACTTATTTACGAAATACATGTTATAATTACGATTGTAAAGTTAATGGTGAAATTAATTGGATTGATATGATTTTGATAATAAAAAATACTATACAAAAGTGACAAGTAAAATACTATACACAAAAAACTTAGATAAAAGACAAATAAAAGTATTAGAAATGCGGTCAAGATTGACACGTGAGTGTCTGTTTTGTCGCTAATAATAATAATAAAAAAGTCTTTTTTTTATCTTCCCTCTCACACACGACAACAACCACTTCTTTTATTTTTCTACTTTTCTTCTTTCTTCTTCATAACACCAGAATACCGTCCCTCTCTTGCCCTTGGTTTTCAAACTTCATCTTCCTCCATCCTTCTATCCAGTCGCGTGCCACCCAGTCCAGCCGTCGGTCGTCGCTTGTTGTTCGTCGGCGCAAGGGAGGCAACCATATCTCGGTTTCTGTGATGTATGGATTATTTGTTTGATTGATTGATTGATGGAAAGCCTGACGGTGATCAGTGCTCAATGATAAGTAAGGGTAAAATTTTAAAAGCTTGAGGAGAAACTTAAGTGTTTTGATTTATGGAAGTGGAAGAAAATATTGAAAATAATATAATTTGATGATATTTCGGTGAAAGAGTGATTAATGAGTAATAACGAGGACGAAATCATGAAAATATTTCGATTCGTTATCTTTTTCAAAATAAATTCAAAAATAAGATGAAAAATAATTACAAGAAATTTAGTGTCAAACATATTTTAACATTGATGGTGAAGAACTTTTTGTAAGAGAGAAAATCATTTGATTTATAAATGGCTTTGTTTCTAAATGAAAAATAATATAGAAAAGTATTTTACGGCGAAAATTATGAGGGACAATTTTATTATTTCGGATAGAAATGGGTTGGAAATAATTTTTACAATGATTTGATGTTGTTTCGGAAAAAGAAGTTTCCAAAAGAAAACGGATTCGAGAAAAATGAATTTCTCTGCAATTTAAAATTTTATAAACGATTTTCAACGGATAATATTTTCTGCAAAGGAGTTTTTACTCGGCAAAAATAATTCCGTTAAACTTGGATAAGTTTCGGAGGTTTTGTTTTGTATTTATTGTTTCACATAACGAAAATGTTGTTAAAGAAGAAAAGTGAACTTAGTAACCGAGACGTCGGGATTCTAGTGTTCTGTTAACACGTGGATCATGGGTCCGAGTTAGTTGTTGTGGACTGTGTGTCCTATAAAAGATGTTGTGGACTTCGTGTCCTATAATTGATATGGTGAATGTTGTATCCCATATCTGCGAGCCTAAGACTGGTCAACAGTTTAGGGTTTCGTGATTGAGCACTCGGACTGTGTGTCTTGTGTTGATTTGAGTGTAACACCCTGATTTTCACTGCTTTCTAGTGTCGGTAATTAATATATAAAAATATATTTTTATCCGAGACCTGGAAAATTATTTTGGGCGAAATACTATTATTTTCCCGTCATGTTTTATATCTTAGGGTTACGATGAAATTTTGGGTTGAAAATTCAGACGGAAACCGGTCTGTGTTTTCACTGACAGTAAAAGTTTACTGCTCATAAGGCCTAATTTGAATTCGTCAACGAGATGAAAAATGTTTTTATCGTATTTACTACGATACTGGAAGTTTCAAAAATTTTGGTAAAAAAATTAAAATATTATATTTGTTGCGGGCGTATACGTCGAGATATCTCTAGGAAGAGCTTGCGCCAGATGAAAACCCGGAGTCGGCAACATAGCAGAGATGATGGATTTGACCGACTTGATGAGCATTTATGACGAGCTTATCCGAGTCATAATGGCCATAATGGCGCATTTATGACAAAATAAATTTTTGCTATGAAATGACCATTTTGCCCTTGTCTTTTTATGACAATTACAAGCAAATGCCATTGGAAAATTTGACCAAACCTATCCAAAACCCACGGCTCACTCTTTCCTTCTTCACTAAGTATCTCTTCATCTTTCATTTCTATGTTTTTCTTCTTGAAAACCTAAGCTTTGCCATAAGAACTCCAAAGTGTTCATAATTCGTCAGATTCTGCCTAGAAATTCTGACCATTTTCTATTCTGAATCTCGAAACACTTTCAACATGAAAGTTGTTCATCTTTCTCTCTTCTTTCCAACGACATAAAGATCATACAAAAAGGACAAGTATGTTGAGAGATATGCCCAAATTACTAAAACTGTTCTAAATCCTCATCATGTTCATCTTTCTCTTTAAGTTTCTTAAGAACACCATAAGAAAACTTTGAAGAACATCATCCAAATCTTGCTTTCCTTGGATCATCAAGAGGTAACAACCTCTTCTCTTGTCATTTAAACCCTTTCTCTTCACAACTTTTGTAGATTCATGGCTTAGATCAACATGTTCTTCATTTACTTCAAAGTTCATGGAACTAGATTCAAAAATTCATAACTAATTCTAGAAAAATCCTTTTGACATGAAACCAATTGCTATGATCTTATAATCATCTATATTTTCATCATCTAGAAGCATAAGATCATTAGAAATTTATTTCCCTAATTTCTAGTCATGGCCGAACCTAGGTCAAATTTGTGTTCTTAGGTTTTGTTTCATTTTCATGTCTTGATTCATGATTATATCTTGATAGTTCTTGTAATTAAGTATATATAAGATCAACAATCAAACCCTAACCTATTTGTTTCATTAAGACCTGATGTGTGATTTTTAAGATAAAGGCAAGTGCACCTCGTCGCAATCAAGTAATACGGTGGTGAGACCGGTTATCGTATCCACAGGGATCGGTTGTCAATTACCAATTCACAAACTTAACAACTATCTAGACTAAACTATAATATGAGAGATTAAACAGAAAATAAAGAAATAAAATATTTTTGTCTTTTTGGACTTTTAACAAACATTTGGAGTGCAGAATTTATAACGGTTGAGATTGTTAGGTTTAGACTACACTAATCCTCCCTTGATTGCAATGAAATGGCTAGCAACACAAGTCCTAATTCAATTATGCCAATCAAGCCTTTTCTAAAGTACTCAAGCCTAATGTCTTAGGTGCATTGAGCCTAAAACCCCAAATTAAACCCTAATGTCTTAGGTGGATTAATCTGAGATTTTGCATTAAGTCAAGACTTATAAGATTGCAAGCATTCAACACCTATGTCTAGATTCTTGAACTACTTGGCATATGATTCATGAGCATGCCTTAACACCAACCTTCCAGTCATCTATCAAAGCAACATATCATTCCTATGGGTAGCTAATCCAAGGAAAGCATTAAGCACGAAATCACATACTCATAAAGAAATAGAAACTTGTATTGAAATCAAATCAATTAACAATCAAGTTTAGAAAAGCTACATCTAAACCCAACAATGGGGGAATTAGCTATACATGAATATGTCTACAAAAGGGAAAGAGAGAAGATAGAAAGAAAACTTCATGACGAATCCTTCAATCTCCTTCCAATCCAAGAGCAAAGAGATGTCATCTTTAAGGTCCCAGCCTTCCCCGACCATCACCCTCTTTAGGGTTTCCAAGCCTCTGCAAAAAAGTCCCCCCTTTCTGCGCTGCTGTGCTGTTATTTATAGGTCCGTCGCGCGTCACGGCCGTGATGGCCATCACGGCCGGCCGTGACGGATTCTCGCTTTCGGCACTTTCGCACTTTTCAGTCTCTCGCGTGGCGAGCTCATGCTCGCGTCGCGAGCCTCTATTTCATGGCCGTGATCTCCATCACGGCCAAGCCGTGATGGTCTCTGATTTGTGGTGGTTTTGGGTCACGGTCGTGATGTACATCACGGCTAGGCCGTGATGCACTCTGTTTTCAGCCTTTCTGCCTTTTCAGTTTTACCCGATCATGGCCGTGATGGGCATCACGACTAGGCCGTGATGGGCTCTGTTTAGATCATTTTCTTCACTTTTAAGGCTCTAATTCATCCAAGCTTCATTATAGCCAAATATGCACAGTTTTTCTCCAATTTCTGCAAAACAACACACAGAAACCACCTCATCCGTTCCAAAGGAAAAACTATACAAAATCAACACTAAATTGGCCTAACTATATGCAAATGCATGCAGAAATGTACATGGAAAATGAGGTGAAATCACACTCATCAAATCACCCCAAGCTTAAGACTTTGCTTGTCCTCAAGCAATCACTAAGGCCAGAAGATGAAAATAATCAGAGCAATGATAGTGAACTAAGAACCCGAGTAAAATGATCCAAGTAACAGGCATTCAATTATTTCAGCAAGAGACAATCAATTCAAGTCCAATTAGGGGCTTAAGTTTCCTAGACTCACATTCTCACTGATTCGGGCACTCTTGCTCACTTGAAGCTCACCCCAAGCTTGTTTATTTGCTTGGCTCTCTTTCTTGCCTCACTCACTCAAGTGTTCAAGTATATATAACAATTCGCTCCATTTTCCTCAAGGAATGATTCCTACCATATGCTTGACTATCAACCAAATCTCCACTTTATTTATGAAAACACCTAAGAATCAAGAGGTCTTTATTTGGTTGTAACGTGGCCATGGGATTAATCTTTAGGTGGGGATAACAAGAAAGGGATATTTCAAAAGGCTAAACCAAGTATCAAACATTTCAACACAAGACACCTTCTAAAATACCTTCTTGGGTTTTCAATACATTTTTCCACCTTTCTTTTCTTTTCTTTTTTTTATTTCTCACTTCTCTTTTTGTCATCCCCTTCTCTATTTATTTTTCTTTTTTTTTCCTTTTATTTGGAGAAGGGAAGATTTTTTTTCAACTCAAGAGAATTATTTTTTTCTGATTCTTTCATCCCAAACTTTCAACTACCTTTTTACCCTTTTGTAATACTTTAGAAGGTCCCTTGTCAAACATATTTATCAAAACATTTCAGGGTACCAAGGAAAGCATGTCATTCATTCAAGCTCAAAATTGGGCAACTAAGGGGTAGCAATTCATCATTCAAAACTCAGAAGGCCAGAAAAATACCTATTGCCTCAATCATTTTCAAAAATGTTTCCAATAATTTTCAAGCTTCAAAATGGTTTTAAGTCAAGTTCTAGAGAAAACAAACCAAGAGGAATAACACTCAACACAAAGAACGGGGGCAGATTTAGTGAGTACCCCCTAATGGCTCAAAAGCTCACATTTATCAGTTCAAGAACCAGTGAGAAACACAAGTCTAAAGAAACATATGCTAATCATTAACTATCCAAGATCATCTCAAGCATATTTAATGAAGCCATATCACAAGAATGACAAATTGGGTTCAAAAATTCACTATCACAGAAAAATTGGCACTTAGCTCTCACAATCATAAGCTCAATCTAAGCAGGGGTAACCGAATTATGCGATCATGCAAACTTAAGCCTATAAGAATGCAATATTTACAATGCAAGCAAAAAGATTACCCCTACCCCAAGCTTAAAGATTTACATTGTCCCCAATGTAAACAATCAAGTTGGAGAGAGGAAAGAAAAATAAAATAAAACAAAAGAAAAATGGAACGGCTTACCGAGGCGGTAGCGGGTGTTGGCTCACATGCTTTTTGGCTTTGTTTCTCCCTGCTCTTTTTGCTTCTCCTTCCTTCCTTATTACCCTGCAAACACTTGGCAATTGACAATTTATTATTTTCCTCTTGAGCTTCTCAAATTATTCAAGAGGTTGAAAATCAAAAACAAAAACTAACTAAAGAGAAGGGTTAAGAAAAGTTGGGTTGCCTCCCAATAAGCGCTTCTTTAACGTCACTAGCTTGACTTATTAAGAAGCATCCACCTGGATCCCATAACCTGTGGTATAAGGACCAAGGGATGCTAACCATGTGAGATCCTTCACCTGGATCCCACGATTTGTAGCAAAAATGTGGAAGTGAGCGCTCGAAATTCATGCTGACTTCTTCAAATGGGAAGCGCTTTTCAATTCCTCTCGGGTCAAAGATGACCCCTTTATCAACAAAATCTTCCCAATAAAAATGGGGTTCAACCTCTTGGACTGGCCATGGTGCCTGCATTTTAAAAGATCCAAAATCTGGTTTCTCAGGCAGAGGCATGAACTCCATTGTTGACTGCTTTAAAATGTGAGGTGGCAAACAATTCGAGAGGACCATTGGTGCTTGTTAAACTTCATGACAATCTTCACTCTCAACATTGCCAAATCCATCACCTTCCAAATATGCAGAAATCTCCGCACAAACCACACAAGTGTTTTTTCCATCACATTCAACACATGCATGGGAAACAATAGCATCATCTAATTCCAAAAGTTTTTCATCATTCCCAAGCATGGTGAAATAGATGTCCTCCAATTGCCTCTTCCTTTCAGGCTCCTTAGTCAAGGGTTCAATGGGGGAATGGTGCAACTATGTTCTCCAAAACAGGGTCTTCACTTCTTGACTCGGTTGCTCCCACTTCTTCTTCTTCCTCCTCATCCATTTTGGCATCATCTTCATCATCATCCATCAAGTTCCCATTTGGCATTTCGGATAGTAGGTTAGAGAGTTCCTCAATACGTACCCCGAGACTTCGAATGGTATCTTCTTGGTTTTCTAAACTTTCCATTGTTGTTACCATGAAGCTCTCCAAAATATCCTCTAAGTGAGACCGACTATCCGGAATAGGTTGCTCAGAATTGACTGGGAATTCGGATTTGAAGTTCTCCCAAGCAACTTCCAATGGTGATGGTTGTGCTTCATATGTAGGTATGGAGGATTCCCAATGTTCCTCTTCATCCATCAAAGTATTGTTTGGAGGATTCCCCCACCATGGAGTAGAAGTGTTGGGAAATTGATTTCCCCATTCAGAACAACCTACCATTGGTGGAGGAGAGATTTGTGCCCTTGACAGCTCATCACTCACTTGTTGGATGTTTATGGCCAATCGCAGATATCTATCTACCCGCAGCTGCAGCTCAGATATCTCACTTTCTGCATCAGATGGTTGATACCAATTGTAGTCCATGATCCTATCTAATCAATTTTGCACCTCACAAACAATTAAGCCCAAGATCAAAGAAACACAAAAACAAATATATACAAAACTAACAAAAGAAAGATATCAATTATATACAGCAAAATAAAATAAAATAAAATAATGTCTAAATTAGTTATCTCATTTGTTACTAATGATATTGACAAAACCAATCCCCGGCAACGGCGCCAAAAACTTGATGCGTGATTTTTAAGATAAAGGCAAGTGCACCTCGTCGCAATCAAGTAATACGGTGGTGAGACCGGTTATCGTATCCACAGGGATCGGTTGTCAATTACCAATTCACAAACTTAACAACTATCTAGACTAAACTATAATATGAGAGATTAAACAGAAAATAAAGAAATAAAATATTTTTGTCTTTTTGGACTTTTAACAAACATTTGGAGTGCAGAATTTATAACGGTTGAGATTGTTAGGTTTAGACTACACTAATCCTCCCTTGATTGCAATGAAATGGCTAGCAACACAAGTCCTAATTCAATTATGCCAATCAAGCCTTTTCTAAAGTACTCAAGCCTAATGTCTTAGGTGCATTGAGCCTAAAACCCCAAATTAAACCCTAATGTCTTAGGTGGATTAATCTGAGATTTTGCATTAAGTCAAGACTTATAAGATTGCAAGCATTCAACACCTATGTCTAGATTCTTGAACTACTTGGCATATGATTCATGAGCATGCCTTAACACCAACCTTCCAGTCATCTATCAAAGCAACATATCATTCCTATGGGTAGCTAATCCAAGGAAAGCATTAAGCACGTAATCACATACTCATAAAGAAATAGAAACTTGTATTGAAATCAAATCAATTAACAATCAAGTTTAGAAAAGCTACATCTAAACCCAACAATGGGGGAATTAGCTATACATGAATATGTCTACAAAAGGGAAAGAGAGAAGAGAGAAAGAAAACTTCATGACGAATCCTTCAATCTCCTTCCAATCCAAGAGCAGAGAGATGTCATCTTTAAGGTCCCAGCCTTCCCCACCCATCACCCTCTTTAGGGTTTCCAAGCCTCTGCAAAAAGTCCCCCTTTCTCTCTGCTGTGTCTTTGTTATTTATAGGTCCGGCGCGCGTCACGGCCGTGATGGCCATCACGGCCAGGCCGTGACGGATTCTGTTTCTGGCACTTTCGCACTTTTCAGTCTCTCGCGTGGCGAGCTCATGCTCGCGTCGCGAGCCTCTATTTCATGGCCGTGATCTCCATCACGGCCAAGACGTGATGGTCTCTGACTTGTGGTTGTTTTGGGTCACGGCCGTGATTTACATCAAGGCTAGGCCGTGATGCACTGTTTTCAGCCTTTCTGCCTTTTCAGTTTTACCCGATCATGGCCGTGATGGACATCACGGCTAGGCCGTGATGGGCTCTGTTTAGCTCATTTTCTTCACTTTTAAGGCTCTAATTCATCCAAGCTTCATTATAGCCAAATATGCACAGTTTTTCTCCAATTTCTGCAAAACAACACACAGAAACCACCTCATCCGTTCCAAAGGAAAAACTATACAAAATCAACACTAAATTGGCCTAACTATATGCAAATGCATGCAGAAATGTACATGGAAAATGAGGTGAAATCACACTCATCAAGACCGAAACCATAGCTATGAATATTTGATGGATTTTTGATTCAAATGTTGTCTAGTAACACTTTAATCCAACTCTAGGTTTTGTATGTTGATTAAATCCAAGAGTTTAGAAATTTTAGAGATTTCTAACCCCAAACTCAGCCCTTGGCCGAAACCCTAGTTCTTGGAACTAGATGAGTTTTAGTTCATGTTCTTGGTTCATAATCTTGGTTTAAGTGCTTAATCATGTTTAAGTTACTTATGGATCATAAATCCCTAAGTTAACAAAATTTTAACTTTCCTAACCTAGAAAAGTTGTTGAGGCCGAACCTTAACCTCCATGAGTCAAGTATGTTTTTGTTTGATTTGATTTATTTTGGTTGCAATTCGTTATGAAGGAATCGATCGGGTTGGTTTGACCTAAAGCCGACGGAGGAAGCCGGATCAAATCGGGAGATTATTTGAAACCGTTAGTTCAAGTCTCCAAGAAGTAAGGTGATCTTACCTGAGGGATTTTCTCAATAACTATTTGCTTGTAGTGTGATTTATATGATTTATATGTGGTTGTGATTATTTGTTTATGTGGCTTACGTTGTGTTGTTTATCTGTGCATCGGTGATTAATCTGCTTTTGATTGATTTAATTATCTGCAGTAGTATATTATGTTGCTATGATGCATGATCTGCCTGGTGATATAATTATGGTGATGTTGTTGAATGATGTTGTTGAATGTTGTTTGAGAGGCCTGACAGTGGTCAGTGCACAACCGATTAATCAGATAAAAGATTTAATAAGCTGTGAAAATTATATTCAACGTTTTATGGGAAATGTTGGAATATAATAGTGGGGGAAAATATTATTTTGGAAAAATAATGAGTTTTGAGAAATATTATTATTTTAATGATTTATTAGTGTAAAAGAAATTTATGAGCCACGGTGAGAGCGTAACCGTGAAATTTTTTTAGTACTGCTAATTTTTACGCAAGAAATTCTGAAATATTATAAAAAGTTATTTTGTGAAATTAATATTCAAAAATACTTTATAAAAATAAAAATAATAAAATAATAATATAAAATGAAAAGTCAAAGTTTGACTTTAAAAATATTTTCTTGGAAAATGATAAATGATGGCAAGTTTTGAAATTATTTACGGTGAAAGTTTAAAAATAACAGTACTTGTTTGGAGAAGAAGTTTAATCTGAATTGATTTAATTTTTATAGTTGAAGTTTCAGTAAAAAGTTTTTGATGATTGGACTTTTTATAAACGAATTTCAAGTAGAAAAGATTTTCTGTAAATGAGTTTACTCAATGACGTATTTCCGGTAACTTGGATAAGTTGCGGAGATATTATTTTGGATTTGTTTTGATAGACGAAAAACGACGTAAACGACGATATAGAACTTAGTAACCGAGATGTCGGGGTACTGGTATTCTTATGACGTTATCCTATTTTGGATTTGTGTTTCACAGACAAAAACGATGTAAAACGACGATATGGAACTTAGTAACCGAGACGTCGGAGTACTAGTGTTCTTATGATGTTATAGACTTGGTGTCTAGTAGGTAGACTGTGTGTCTACTTCACGACGTAATAAACGACGGTAAAAGATTTATGATGTTTTCTATTACCACGAACCTAAGACTGATTGCAAGGTTTAGGGTTTCGTGACTAAGCACTCGGATTGCGTGTCCTGTGTTGTTAATGAAAGACTTTAAGACATTGAAAACTACGTTGGTCGTAAGCTTTTGAGCTTTGGTAAAGGAAAGATTACACACGAAGAAAACGACGAGAACAAAATATTTTATATGCATGCATTGGCAGACGTGCCCACGATGTCCTATGTCGGATACCTTGATGATAGGGTATTTTGGCTACGAAGTTATGTTCGATACCTTGATGATAGGGTATTTTGGCTACGAAGTTATGTCGGATACCTTGATGATAGGGTATTTTGGCTACGAAGTTATGTATGATGCCTTGATGATAGGGTATTCATGCTATGTCCTATGTCGGATACCTTGATGATAGGGTATTTTGGCTACGAAGTATGTATGGTGCTTTGATGAATAAAGTATTCCATGCCACGAAGTGCCTAATATATTTGGCTATTGAGCTTGATCAACTCATTTACGCGGTGTTGTGGGATCTCCGGAGATTAGGAAAAAGTTAGATGATGTATTGAAGTGCTCATGCATAGTTTTCCAACGTTGATGTTTGGGGTGTGAAACCCATTGATAAATTGTATGCTATATTATGGATTCTTATGTTGTTATAACATGAAATTGTACATGTGCCTTCTTTTGTGTTGCTCATTTAGTTATTTTGTTAAATCCATATATTGGTGTCTCACCCTTACAACCATATTAGAGTCGCACAAGGAGGTATGATCTCTACAAGAATGAGAAGACCGTCTAGTTCGAGGCATGCTGTGCTGCTCCTGTCGGTTGTAGTGTCTGCTAGTGACGACCAGCTTAGGTCCTATTATGTCATATTATGTTTTGAGAATAAAACTGACTATGATTTAGGTGTGAAAATATATGAGGCAGTATAGTTGTATAACTTATATACAGCATGTAATTATGTGTGGTTTGATTTCGTTGTTGTTGTCTTGAGGATTAAAAGAAAAAAAAATTATCACCATATTTTGAAAAGATGAACGTTGAGAAAACATTATTTTTCGAAAGCAACCAACAAATTAAATTTTATTTCCCTAAACGGGTAGAAATGTGATGACCCGAGTTAGGGTGTCACATTGAGCACTCGGACCGTGTCCTGTGTCGAGTTGAGAATGAAAAGACTTAATGTTTAATTAAGCATGGTCGTGAGCCTATGAGCCTCGATAAGGGAAGAATGAATGAAAAGGAAAAGTGACGTGAACAAAAGTTTTACATGCATTATTTGGCAGACGTGCCTGAGTTGAACGTTGTACCTTGATGGACAATGTACGATGTGTAAGACTACAACAATAGTTGGACAGTTGTCATAAGGGACCGTATGACTAGCTGCAATAGCTGTTTGAGTGGCTATCATACGAGTTCGGATAATACTTGTGCATAGCTACAATAGTTGTTTGAGTGGTTATTGCACAATAAGTGTATCTGTGTACAACTGCAATAGCTGTTTGAGTGGTTGTCACAGAGTGGTCGTGTGAACAGTTGCAATAGCAGTTTGAGCAATGGTCACATGAGGTTGAGATGGATTATCCGACAATGTAACATGGAAAGTTGAAAGTTGACCATTGTGCCTTGAGTTGGACAACGTGCTATGTATTGTGTTGGACATTGTTTCTTTCGTTGACAATGGGCCATGTAAATAGCCTGATCAGCTCAAATGACAAGAAGTTTGGGATCTCCGGAGATTAGATATCAAAGTTTATTGAATGAATATTGAAGTGTCATGCATTTTTTATAAATTGCAATGACTGCTGGGTATAAATCCCATTGATAGACTATTATGCTTATTTTGGAGTATTTCTATGTGTTGTGAATATATGTATATGTTATTTTTGTGTGTCGCGCATGTGATTATCTTGTTGAAACTCATTTGTCGGTATCTTTTCCTTGCAATATATAGGTCTTCTTGTTTTTGTTGTTGTACCGTGGGATGCATATACAAACGTTGCAGAGGAGTTCCCTGTTTTATTCGAGGACATTAGTCCTGAGAACTGAGAAGAGATCGTTGATCATAGGGATGACCTTGGGGGTCCTCCCAATAGTCGTCGGTTAGAGTGACCAGCTCAACTAGGATGTTAAGTTGTTTTATACCCTCTTGAGGATAGTCTGCATATCTGGCCGCTGAGATCCATTTCTTTTGAATTGTGGGTCCAGGCTATCGCTAAGTTATAGCATGTTTTTATTTTCTGATGTTATGACTTTGAGAAATAACCTGTTTTGTGTGAAGTTATATATATATATATATATATATATTTAAGATGTTGTATGGAGAAGGAAAGAAAGAAAAAATTCTATCACCATTTTTGAATAAGGACAAGCAACTAGAAAACATTATTTTCCGAAAGCAACCAGCAAATGTCTTTTTAATTTATCTCCACACGTGTAAAAGAGGTAATGCCCAAGGGGGGTGTTACACCAACTCCTCCTCAGAAGGGTAGATAGGGACCCTGCCCCTCCTACTGAGCTCTCGCCTGCTCTCGAAAGAACTCCCGCAGCACCTCGCGTGATCGCCTCTTTGCATAACCATCTCCACTGACTCTGGCCTGCGTGGGGGTTGTCCTGTTGGGTGGTGCTGGCTCTCCATAGCAGTGGTGCATATGTAGTCTCTATCAATCGGCTGTCGAGGGATCTTCTCTACATCCTCAAAAACAGTTATCTGTGCCCTCGCCATCATCTATGCAATGAGGAAGCCATGAGCCAACACCTCCTTGCTGATCTTGGAGTTAGCCTTCTGATGGATGTCCACTGTGATGACTGAGCCTACATCGATGCTCTTCTCTATCATGATAGCATAAAGGAGGTGGACAACAGTGATGGTAGACTTGTGAGAGCTGGCCATCAGGTTGGCATGAATGAATGTCGACCAAATGCGGGCCGCAAGATTAAGATCCTGCCTCCTGATCCTCAGTAGGTTCCCAGAGGTCCCCACTTCCCACGCGACCTCCGGCCTGCAGCAGCTCTCCAAAATTGGTCGGGAAAGGGCCCGAATCGCTGGCATCGCTGCATGCCGAATCCTATCTCCCCATGTATTTGGGATACCCAGGACCCTGCTAATATCATCTGCTGTGAAAGTGATCCCCACACCCCTAACCATGGTACTGCAACCAGGGTCAGTGGGGTTGAGGGCATTGGCCTAAAATTCCTTGACGAGTTTAACATCAACTCGTCGTGAGCGAGGTTAAATCACTCAATTGGCATAAAAACTATGACCTTTCTAGTTATAAAACTAGATAAGCCAACGACTTATCAGTGACGGAGATGGTATGCTCGTCGACGATGGTGGAGGAGTTGTTCCTATCGGATGTGAACTCCGGGTATTCTACCATGGCTATGTCACCCTCCACTGTTGGTTTGAGGAACAGGGACATAGAGGCAGTTTCCAGGGGGAAGATTGGTGTAGGCGTGGACTCAGTGGTATTAGATGGTGGGTGCCGACGGGTTTGGAGTTGGGGTTGTAGAAGCTGTATAGCCTGAAGAATAGATTCATTGTAATGTTCAAAAGAAGCTTTAAATCTATTGATGGATTCCTCTAGGTGAAGGAAATCAGAACCGAGAAGTCTCGATTTTCTCTGAGCATAGTGGTCAGTGGGGTGGAATAAAGGTGGTTGGTAGCCTTAGGTGAAACAAGGGGTGAGTGAAGGTTTGGTAGTGGTGGTGAAGCTGGTAGTGAAGGTGGGGAAAAATGGAAGCATGAGCAAGCCAATGAAAGCACCAATGTAAGGTATAGGATTATACCTAACAGGGAAATAGCTGAAACAATAAAACAAAATACAAAACACTCCTATCCCAGCAACCTCCTTAAGCAAATGCTTCCTTCAATGTTCTTCTTTTTCTCATTCATTGCATAGCTTTTACATATATAGTAGAAATCCTAACAAACTAACTTATGACTCAGCATAATAGAAGTTTCTAGATCCTTCTAGTGTATGCTGTCACACCTATTGGAGCTAATACTGCTTGGACTTAATATTTGGGAAAATTGGGTCTACTTACCATATTTTAGGCCATTACAACCACACTCTAGTCATCCAAGACCATTTCCAAATTTTATAATAAAAAATAAATTGATGATAAACATGAAGAAAAAACCATTACATTTTAGAAATATTAAAAAAGAATTAAATATTATCTCCCTGTTTTTTTTTTAAGTTTATCATATACAAATGATTTTTTTTATCACAAAAAAAAGTTATCTCAAAATCTTTTTTAAACAAACACATCGAAACAAAAGTTATCCTGTTATAATCGACAATTATAAATCGAAACTAGTTTGTTGGTAATTAATAAGTAAGGGTAAATAGGCAGAGGTGAAAGGAGAGGGAGTCTTTGGATGACACGACCCCGTTAACCCTAAGTGAGATATTATAATAATAATAATAATAATAATAATAATAATAATTGGTCCTATAAAATTACATACTATTAAGTAACAACATTGGTGTCATTTGTTGTCAAAGTATCCACATACTTTCAATAAGATGATGTTACTTAATTATGCTCTTAAATCATTGGTGTCATTTAATTTTGTTTTCATTTTACATGTGATAAAAGAAATCATGTGGGAGTCACTAACAAACTTTGTCAAGCTTTGTAAAAAAAAAAAAACTCACTATATTTTGAATGCAATGTATTGGGTATATAGCACAAAATCATTCATTCCGAATTTAAGACATTCTAGTTGGAAAACTCTTTTGAGAAAGTTGATTTTTTTACATGACTTTCTCCTTATAAGATTTTCAAATTTTATATTTCACTTTTCAAATTAAAATAATTTTTTTTGTAAACAATAAATTATAAAATTACTCTATAAAAACCCCTTCAATTTTAGTATCTAAATATAAAATAACTTATTAAAAATAAATTTTATATTTTTTTTGTAACTTAACAATATCAAGTCAATAGCCAGTTAATACTAAAAAAAAGGACGGAGTGTAATTTATAGTAAATTCTGGGGTTTGATATTACTTTAATAAACCTAAAGGGTGTCAAGTATAATTTACTCGTTATATTATATTAAGTTTTTAATCATATAATAAATTTATTTTTATATTTAATTATTTTTTTTTATTATTTTATTTTATATATATTTAATCTTGATCACCCTTATATTAAATTTCTAGTTCCGCCACCGAAAACAAAAGCTTGGTTAAGCTTTGACTGAATAAGTATAGGTTCATTTTTAAAACACCAACACCAGACCGAACTATTAACTATGTTTTTTTTAACCCATAAAGACCTACTTTTGAAAGTACAAGTATTAAAATATGTGTTTATCTTTACATCATGTTTAAACCTTTCTTATTTGGAAAATAATAGCTAAGAGAGAAGATGATAGAATATTGTTTTTTTAGGGATGTTCATATCCAAACCGATCCAAAAGAAAATCGAAAACCAAACAAAATCGATGTCAATTGTATTTTTTTGGATCTTGTTACGTGAAAATCGATCGGATCAGATCAGATTTTGGATTCTTTTTTTAAAACTGAACAAATCCAAACCAAACCGCATATATAAAATTTAATATATGTTTATTCTATTTTTTGTATTATTAATTTTTTATTTATTGTTTTTTTCTAATAATGATCTAGTTTGATTTGATATCATTTTTTATTATTTATAATGTTCTAAACATAAATAAAAGATATTTTAAAACTAGATGATAATGATATTTGTTTATTTTATACATATTTTATGAAATGTTAACAAGTGTATAAATGTTTAATATTTTGTTCAATTTAGCTTGTAGTCTTAATTCTTTGATGCAATATAAACATGTAACGGCGTGTCGGTACAAACCGAATCAATCGATTCAATCCAAACCGCATTTAATGAGATTGGATCGGATCAGATTTTTTTTAGGAAGCAATCCAAATCGAACCGCATGTATTTTTAAACTTTGGATCGGATGGTTTTTTGCTTCAAAACCAATCCGCAAACACCCCTATTTTTTTATTCACCTAAAAGGAAGTGATGTAAAAATGACAAAAAAATATATGAGCATATATCGTTAATTTGGAAGAAAATGATATAATAATATAGCAATAAATATGCGGAAAAGCTAAACGAATACATTATTTTGACACTTGACATCGTATATAGTATAACAAAAATATTATTTTAATAATGAATAGAATTTTAACAATAAAACAAATCATTAACGAGCTAAGAAAATACTTAAAAATACTAGAAAAATTAGAACAAAATAACCATGTTATTCACCAACAAGAATTGGTTAGAAAAAGAATAAAAAGATTAAAACAAGAATTAGAAAAATATATAGGATAATGGGATTATCCGAAGAAATAGAATCATGATTTAAAGAATTAGAAAAGCTAATAAAAGAAACAAATAGAAATATTATTCAACTAATAGAAAATACAGAAAAAATTGCAAATTATACTTACAATAGAATACAAAAAGGACAAAATGAAATAAACAACATTAAAGAAACATTATATAATATAAGCAAATGAAAAGAAATAGATGAAAATGAAGATATTATTAAGATAAAAATTATTCTAGAACAACTAGAAAACCTTTTAAATTATGAAGAAAATAATAAATGTATAACAAAATCGGAATTAGAAGAAATCTTAGAAACAAAAAATTTAAATAAAATAATAATAAAGCAAGAACTAAACCAAGAATCATCAAGAATACCCACACTTGTATCTTCATGGAGAGGATAAAAGATGAATATATGGAAACATTAAGAAAATCAAATGATTTAGAAGAAATTCAACAATTACTGTAACAACTAAAAATAGTTGAAGAAGAAAATAATCAAACACACAAAATTGAAAAAATCGATAAAAAAGATATAGAAAATGATGAAATAATTTTAAACTATAGCTCATCTTCAGAATCCGAAGAAAACCATATAAGAATGGAAAAAGGAGAATATAGTGGAAAAAACCCTAAAAGAAAATGGGAAGAATATAAATATACACCCGAAGGAGCTTGGGATAAATATGAAGAAGAGACTATGTATAATAAAGGATACGCAAGAAAAAATAATAATAAATGGACAAAAATCCAAGAAGAATTTAAACCTCGATATAATAATACAGGAAATATTCTAGACCTTGATTGTATAAGAAATAAAGAAGAAGTATTATTAAAATGGACTAATGAAATAATATTAATGATCTTGACTGATGAAAGATTTAAACAATTAAACTTTTTAGAAACCAAGAATTTTGTAACATTTAAAACATCTGGAAATGTACAAAATTTTTAGTAGGAATTAAAGATGAAGAATGGATTAGATTCAGAAGAATGGTAGATAATAGCTCAGATCATGTTAAATTAATAATGACATTAATACAACAAGAAATTTTAGGATATAATCTGATGGAACAGAGAGAAAAGACAAACAAAACTCTACTTGAAAATGCTAAATCACATTTAAATAGAATGCAGATTTGTGATATGTGCCAGATTAAAAGTTTCATCTGCAAATATCAAAAATACTATTATCAATTGGATGAAGAAACTAAAGAAATATATAAATATATCTTTATAGATAAATTACCATATCCATTAAATTCAAAAATTACTAGACTTTGGGAAGAAAGACATGAAGAAACTGCAAATACTTTAGGAGGAGTTATTAAGCTCTTATACCAAGAATTAAGAGAACAATGTTTGAATAGAGAAACAATTAGGCAATTGAATCGAGGAAGTATTGCCATTTGTTGTGACATCCCAGAAATAGAAAAACCAGGGAAATATGGTTGTGATAGAATCATAAGAAGAAAAAGAAAAAATTATAAGAAATCAAACTTACGAAAAATTTATCCTAGAAAAAAGAATTATTATAAAAATAATAAAAAGAAATATTTTAGAAAAAAGAAATCAACACCAAGAAAATACTGCCCGATGGGGAAAAAGAAATGTGTTTGTTGGATATGTAATGTTGAAGGACATTATGCCAATGAATGCCCTCAAAGAAAGGAAAGAGATTTTAAAGAAAAATCAAAACTAATAAAACAAGTTTTCCAAATATATGAACTAGAACCCTTAGAAGAAGAACTAAGTGATTCAGAAATAAGTATATATGAATATACAGAATATGAATTATCTTCAGAAGAAAGAGAATCCGAATAATACATATATAAAGATATTAATAGAAAAAGGTAATAAGGAAACAGAAGCCTATATAGATACTGGAGCAAGCCTTTGCCTTGCAACAGAAGCCCTTACAGATAATTGGGAACGACTAGAAAAGCCATTAAAAATATAAATTGTAGATGGATCAATACATCCTCTATATTGGATAGCAAAAAGAATTACTTTGATAATACAAGAAAAGATATTTATTGTACCAACAATATATAAACAAGAAACTGGAATAGATATAATTATTGGAAATAATTTCTTATGTTTATATGGACCGTTTTGCCAACATCTGAAATATATTACTTTGAAAACACCATATATTTATCAGAAGCAAAAACGAGAAATTATCAAAATACCAATTATTCATTATTCTGCATGTAAGCTTCAACAGCTGAAACGTGGTGAGATTATTAGCTTAATTTGCACAAAAATTCGCCATGCACTAATAAATTTAGAACCAAATAGAATAATTCCGGCCCATATAGAAGAACTTTTGGAAAAAGTTTGTAGTGAAAACCCTTTAGACCCAAGGATTAACAAAAACACTGAATTAGTTGACTTAAAACTAAAAGATCCGACTAAAGAAGTAAAATGTAAACAAATGATTTATACAAAAATAGATAGAGATGAATTTGTAAAAGACATTGAAGAAATGTGTAAACAGGGATTAATTAGAGCATCGAATAGCAAGCACTCAGCACCAACTTTTTATGTAGAGAATCATAATGAAATAAAAAGAGGAAAAAGAAGAATGGTAATTAATTATAAGCAAATTAATGATGCCATGGAAGGAGATGCTTATTTCCTCCCAAGAAAAGATTTAATTATTGAAATGATTAGAAATATGGATTGGTTTAGCACCTTTGATTGCAAATCAGGATTTTATCAAATAAGATTGACTGAAGAATCAAAAGCATTAACAGCATTTAGTTGTCCTCAAGGACAATATGAATGGAATGTACTACCAATGGGATTGAAGCAATCACCAGGAATCTTCCAACGAAGGATAGATTCAATTCTCAAAGAATTTAAGGATTTTTGTCTTATCTATATCGATGACATATTAATCTTTTCTAATAAAGGATTAAACGATCATTTTGAAAAAATAGAATTAGTTCTTAATAAATGTTATGAAAATGAAATAGTTTTAAGTAAAAAGAAAGTTGTTTTAGCCCAAAATAGAATTAATTATTTAGGATTAGAAATTGAAAAAGGAAAAATAATAATGCAGCGACATGTATGAGAAAAACTTCAGAGCTTTCCAACGAAATTAAAGGATAAAAAGGATTTACAAAAATTTCTTGGACTATTAACATATATTTCAAATGATGGTTTCATCAGGAATCTTGCAGCTGAAAGAAGGATACTCCAACAAAAGCTGAAGAAAGATGTCCCTTGGACATGGACTGATGAAGACGATAGACTAATTATAAAAATGAAAGACTTATGCCAGGATCTTTCTGAGCTTTATCATCCATCGGATGATGATATAATAATTATTGAGACTGATGCCTCAAATGACTGTTGGGGAGGTGTTATGCAAGCAAAACCCCCTGGATACAAAAACGAATTACTGTGTCGATACATGTCTGGAACTTTTTCAGACAGTGAAATTAATTATCCTACTCATGAAAAAGAAACACTGGCTTTGATCCGTATGTTAGAAAATCATCGGATTTATATACTGGATAAGGACTTTATTGTCCGAACCGATTCTACTTATGTTGTAGGTTTTAAGAACTTAAATCATAAAGGCACTTACAAACAAGGACTTTTTCTGAAACTATAAAGACTCCACCAGCCCAAAAAACTTCATTAAGAATACTCGGAAGAGTTCCTTCCTCCATTGATGACTACCAAATTACTTCAAGAAAAGACCATGAACTACAGGTCCAATTTTCCAAAGAAAAATTTTATGAAAACCTGAAAAGACTAACCAACTGGTCCGAAAAGGAGAAAATTAATTGTTTTTATATGGTTAACCGAAATATTTTCGGAGTTAAGGCCATAATTACTCCCAGAGCAACATCGATTCTTACATTTAATATGTTCCAATTTGGACTTATTGAATGTCTCTACTTAAGTCAAGACTTGGAAGAAATTAAATTATTCCCATATAGTTTGAAGGAGGCCATCCAAAACTACAAAAGAAATGTCGCAAAAGATAGAACTATCTTCTTGAAGTTCTATTCGACTTATCCAGACTTTGCCACAAAACAACCCACAAAGAATTTAATCTTCATTGGAGTAAGCAACAACAGCTTTTCCATGCGAGATGAACCTACTGGAGAAGATTACAATGAAGAAAAGATTGTCACAATACTAGCAAATCAACTGGCGAGTATCTTTACTCAATATCAAATTATTGGTAAAGATTCCTTCATAAAAGCCATGTACAAAGGACCACACACTTTTCTACTCAGCAAGACTAGTGAAAAATTGATTAGAGAAAGGGACTTAGCATTACTGACGAATTTTGAACTACCTTTCTACACACTCCAAGGACTTTCAATGAATTATCAGCCATCTGTCCTCGATTTACTATGCTCAATGATTAAAGAAAATGGCAACCACTCATGTGAAAGATGCGTAAAGAAAGAAGACCGTCGACAAGAAGATAAGGATTCAGACGAAGCCATTATTGAAGAATGACGTAAGCACTGACGTCATCAAGCAATAATAGGAGAATGACGTCATTATGAATTATTGAGAAGTCTGATAGATTGTAATTATTCAGGGACTTTCTTGTAAATTACCTAGCCTTTTACACTTATAAATAAGATATCTTATGCTGAGGCAGAAGCAGGTTAAGTTAGGTTAGGAACCAAACACCTCACCCCTCTTCTCTCTGAGAAGTTCTAGCTTTGCTAGCGAATCCTTGAGAGTGGATTCAAGAAAGTTCTATGTATTTCACTACTGATCATAAATAAACACTACCTTCATATACTTTCTACTTTCATTACTTTTATCACTTTCATTACTTTCAACTACTCGTTGTAATCAAATCTCAACCGAACGGAAGCAGCGGTGGACCAAAGAACCCAAAAATATTTTCAAAAACACCAAATCAGGTATGACTCATCACCTATTTCATTCAGTTCTTATTAGAATTTAATCATGTCCGAAATATAAAAAGAAAAGATTGATAATACTGATATAGAACACTTACAAATTACTGAAGAAGACGGAAATTATGAAGGAAGTATTTTAATAGATCCAAAATTATTTCAGAAAATTCAAAAAGAAGACTTAAATCTAGCTAAAGATGCAAACATGAAGAAACTAGGAGGAATAATGAAACGATTTAATCAGAAAGAAAATATAATATACTATGGAAAGATAATTAATGAAACCCCCATAGACATATCGGAAACAAATGGAAATACTTGCATATAATTATTAAATAAAAAGAAGTTAATAGATCTAAAAAGAAGTTTAAAGAAAGAAGCACATAGAAGGAAGATCGGATATATTCATATAGGAGCTATACAAGTTTTAATTAAAGCAACCTTCCAAGAAGGAATAAATTCACCAATAGAACTAGTCTTAAAGGATGATAGAATAACAGACCCGAAAGACAAAATATTAGGAGTAATCGAAGGAAACTTAGCTTATGTTAAGCTAAAATTTGAAATACACCCAAATATTGGAATACCATTAGATACTCAAAGATTAGATCAATCTTTAACTATGGAACATAGATTTTTAAGAAATAATTTAATGAGACCAGGAGACAAAATCTTCTCAATTACTTAATGTGCTAATTATGCACTAACAAATTCTCATCATAGTATTACTTTCAGAAATAATGATAGAATTGATATACCTAGACTTTTTGAAGAAATAGGAAAGATCTACTATCATAAAAGTAATGAATTAACTGAACTAGGAATTTCTATAAGAAATCCAAAATCACTAAGTTTTAGACAGATCCCTAAACCAATTCCTTTTCCTGAAACAGAAAATAATAAGGAAGACGAAAATATAAATAAATTGTCGAACCAAGTAAGAGATTTAGCACAATATTTAAGAAATAGAATATGAATAAGGGAACGGAATTAAGAAATATTTATGAAAAATATCATAATAAAATAAATCTATATAAAAGGAATATAAAAGAATTTATAAACCCTTATATAGGAGATAAAAATCAAAAACAAATAGAAAAATATATTCTAGAAAAGGAAAAAGAATTTATTAGTATAAGGAATAAAAGAGAGAAATATAAAAAACAAATATTAGAAAAATAGAGAAAATAGAAAAAATGACTTCAATTCAACAATCATCATCTAATTATTTTAGATTAACTGCACCACCTTTTGAAGAAAGTGACAATGAATAAAATAATGGAAATATATTCTGAATTTGACGATCAAACCGAAAAAGAAATAATAAGTGTTTTAGTAATGGATTTGCCTCTTGATTGTAAGCAACTAATAATTGAAAAAATAAAGGCTCAATATAGACAAGATGATTGTTACTTAACACATATTTCATTAGAACTAGAATGTAATTATATGGAAGAAATAGGTCTGGCTTTTGAATATGATAAATTATCATTATCTGATATATATGAAGATTGGGACTTATTAGATGATTAAATGGATCAAGAAATATTAAGTGTTTTAGTTATGAAAATACCTAAAGATTGCAAGCAAATAATAATTAACAAAATAAAACACCAATATTGGCAAGAAAAACTTTATCTAAAACAAATTCAATAAAGAGTACAATTAGCATTTTGTGAAGAAAAAAGAAACCAGATAATTCAAGAATTAATAGAAATAGACGAATCCATAATGGATTATGGATATGAATTATTAGCAACACAAATTATGCATGAAAATTATCCCGATTATGCCTAATTACTACCACTAGAAAAAATAGAGTGGTACCAAACTGGTATCAAAGCTAAGTACTAGCTAATTACTATGAATTCTCGAAACATAGAAAAATTTGATCACCATTTAAGCATGATAGATTTAACAAATCAAGACAAACTAAAACAGTTAATACAAGAATTAAAAGAGGAAACCATTGATACATGTAATAAACATATGAAATATCATTGTGAATATTGTGATTGTAAAGAATATAACAGAAGAATAGATTTGATAAAAATTATAATTAAAAAATTAAATTTATTATTAGATCAACATAATTTATAGATCCAACGACTCACAACACGGAGGAACTATTGAAGTGTCATACGGTGTACATTTTTCTTTGTCAGTTTAGCAAACCTCGTAAATATGAGATGAGACTAATATTTCATCTTTTATTAATGCATCCCCCTCTATCCTTTCTTTTTCTCCCTTTCTTTCTTCTTGAAGAAGATTAATTTCAGAATGTTATTAGAGACGTGTCGAGGGTTGTCGTAGCTTTCTTTCTTCCACGAACACGCGTATTCAAGCTGGCACAAAAGCATGAAATCCAGGGCACTAAACAGCCAGTAGACCACTGTTCTTCATGGGCAATAAAGAAGAGAACTTCAAAGTTCAAATATGAAGTGTCATAATATACGGAATGAAATAAGCATCTTTTAATATCATAAATTTGAAAGTGCCTTGTCAGTTTCCTTCGATTCTAAGTCTGAATCTGAAAATAGATTTAAACATACCTCAATCCTTGATCTACAAATTTATTGTAAAACCGAGGATGAGAAAATCAGCCGGAATATACGCATAGGAAGATCCAAAAAAAATTAAGGATGCAGTTAGGTAGGTCCCACTCGCCCTCTTACATGCAAATTTCTAATGTTATTCTTGCGCTATATATATGGGTCTTGAAGCACCTTCACTTTCATCCCTCTCAAGCTTTTGTAGTGTTCAGTGAAAAAAATGAATTTCAAGTCCTTTATTTTCTTGTGCTTTCTGTTAGAGGTGGTTCTCATCTCAGCAGTGGTAGGTGTTGAGCCATATAAAGATGAGACACAAGGTATGAACCAAAAACCTTTATATAGTTAGTATTTTATTTCCTTTTCTAATATATCATTTTAATGAGACTATTATAATAGACATTACAAATCATCTAATTTAAGCATGCATCACTTACGATTCTAAAATGTGGCATCTATATCACGTTTTGCAGTTGTAAGTGCTACACATTTACTTTCGGAAAAGCCAAATCATCATAAAGGAAATGAAGGCGTTGGTGATAGTGGAGGAGGTTATGGAGGTGGTGGCAGCCAAGGAGGAGGCGGTAGCGGAGGAGGTGGAAGTGGAGGAGGAGGTGGTGGAAGTGGAGGTGGAGGAGGAAGTGGAGGAGGCGGAAGTGGTGGAGGAGGTGATAGCGGTGGAAGTGGTGGAGGTTATGGCGGCGGTGGATGTGGAGGAGGCGGAAGTGGTGGAGGTTATGGAGGTGGGGGAAGTGGAGGAGGTGGAAGTGGTGGAGGAGGTGGTAGCAGTGGTGGTGGAAGTGGAGGAGGCGGTAGCAGTGGAAGTGGTGGAGGAAGTGGTGGTGGTGACAGTGGCGGAAGTGGTGGAGGGTATGGAGGTGGAGGAAGTGGTGGAGGTGGAAGTGGAGGTGGGCAAGGAGGGGGAGACGGAGGTGGTAGTGGTGACAGCGGAGGAGGTGGCGGTGGAGGATATTGAAGTTATGTTGAACGAGGTTATGATTTTGGTCATAAAGGAGAAGGAGACGACCATGGATATGAAGCCAAAATCTAGAGTTTTAACATTGTAAAATAAGTCCTTTGTAAATGTTACATGTGGCATTTAATGTAATAAAATGTTTATATTAATGAAAGTTTATTTCCCGTCAAAAAAAAAATGTAATTGGTTTTCTGGAGTTATTTTCATGTTTGGCTTAAGTTGATCCTTAAATGAAAATTTGATGCAATTTAGGTAGTAGATATAATTCAATATTTTACCTTTAACCATTTTAATTATATATATTTTAGAAGAATTTAGAATTTCATAAATGGGGCAATTCGTAGATGGAAAAGAAACTAAAAATATATATTAACACTTTTGCATATTTTTAAGTTGCATTAGTATTTATGCGATGTTGAGTCACTTTCACAACTCCAATGATGTGCGGTGAGTAAATCTTGCATTGGATAAATAAAATATGAAGAAAGATGATTTATAAACTACAGTCTAATGGTCTATACTTGGCCTGTTAGATTGGTGAAATTGGGGATGGATCTGAAATTCTGTTATGGACAGATAGATGGCTAGACAAGCCTTTAGTGGAGATGCTGCAAATCCCTCCACATTCACATGGTTTGTTGTCATCAAAGGTTAAAGACTATATCCACAATGGTGATTGGAATGTTCCTAATTGTCTTCTGCAAGCATATCCCTCTCTTATGAGTGAGCTGTCTAAAGTAGTGGTTCCAAAGTTTAACAATGCTACTGATCTCAGAATTTGGTCTCCAATAGATTCAGGCTCTCTAACCCTTAAACAGGCCTATCTCTTTCAACAGCCTTCCAACAACATTTATCCTTGGTGCAAAGTAATTTGGCAGAACTGTATTCCACCTTTCAAGTCATTTTTACTATGGAGAATCATCAATAATAGAATGCCAACTGATGAAATGATTCAGGCAAGTGGTTACAATTTGGTTTCTATTTGCAGTCTCTGTTGTGCAGCAGCTGAGTCGACTTATCACTTGTTCTGTGAATGTTCCTATATGCAACTGATCTATGGATGTGGATTAGCAGGATCATAAATCACCCTATTGATCAGACATCTATCTTGAGTATGGTCTCAGTTCACAACATAATAGCATCCTCTCAAGTTAAAGATGTTCTACTGTCTTCAATTGCAAATGTCATTTGGGCAATTTGGTGGTCTAGGAATAAAATTCGTTTTGACAACGAGAGGATTCCTGTTCAGTCCATTAAAAATAGAATCATTGCTAATGTATCTCTAGCAGGTAATCTCAGTTCAGGTTCTATGTCGACTTCAATTAGTGATTTTACAAATTTGAAAGAATTTAATGTTGCAATCAAGGCCAGCAAAGCTCCTCAGGTAAAGCAGGCTATTTGGTCATCTCCCCCTTGTCTTTGGGTGAAATGTAACACAGATGGGGCAACTAGAGGATCCCTTGAATTTGCTGGCTGTGGTGGTATATTCGGAGATAGTTCAACTGCTGCTCTAGGATGTTTTGAAGCCAATATGCACTTCATGCTGAACTTATTGGTGCTATGATTGCTATGGAAATTGCTTGCAAAAAAAAAGTGGAATAATTTATGGTTAGAATGTGACTCTAGCATTGATTATTAAAGATTTTAAATCATTGGAGGTGATTCCTTGGCAACTGAGGAATAGATGGAGAAACTATTTGATGTTAATCTGTAGTATAAACTTTCATTGTTCTCATATTTATAGGGAAGGGAACATGTGTGCAGACAAATTAGTCTTTTATAGTATTTCCATTCAAGGTTTTGTTTGGTGGGAAACTATTCCTAGATTCATTAGTAAGGAATTTTATAGTGATAGAGTGGGATTACCTTACTATAGGTTTAAATAATGTTTTCATGGGTTTTGGTTTTGGTCCCCCCATATTTTTTTGTATTCTTTTCATTTTATTTTTAATAAATAATTGGTATGCTGCAAATGATAGATAATAACCAATGTGTCAATCTAGTTGGGATGTTAGCTTTTCATTGTGATGCATTTGCATGTTAATTTTTTGGTAAAAAAAAATGTTGCTTTTAGTCCAAGTATCTCACAATTCCTTAAATCCCAAATGCAAAATTCCAACTCTAATATCATAGTTCAACGATCTTAGAGAAATATTTGGATTAGAACTAAGATGGTCAAAAAGTTAGCTAGAGAGATCGTGGCCTATTTACCATACAACCACTTGGCATTTGGCAAGTACCAAGCACGAGTATATTTATGTTAGTCCAATGTTTATGCCTTATAAGCCTAGATACGTCAAAACTCAATGTCTAGGCTTTTAAGCCTTAGTGGTCTTGCCTTATAAGACATGATTCTTCTAATTATTCTCCTGTGGGAGTTTTCCACGTTGTGAACAACTCATTTTGTCCGAGTCCCTTTTAATTTTTGGCAAAACTTATAAAAGTCTGAAAAAATGGAAAAAAATCATAAAAATATCTTAAATTTAAAAAAAAATCGAAAGAGCAGGGTTTTTTTATTGACAATTAGAAAACAAAAACTGTAAAAATAAAAATTACAAAAATATTTGACTCTTCATGTTTACTTTATTATAAAACTTCAAACCAAAATTATAAAGATTTTTTTTTTGACTGAACAAAAAATTATAAAGATGAAAAACACAAAATATTGTATTTTATTTATTTATATATATATATTTTTATCTTTTCCTTACTTACTAACATCAACACATTCCCACAAATATGAATACACATTACACCGAGCAGAAAAACTCGAAAAAAAACTGATAATCATCGGGGGAGAAGGTAGCAGCGTACAAAGTAAGACATAATGAGGGCGAAAAGCACAGGGAGTGACCCTTATGACATAATACATACATCGGAAACGGACACTTATAACGTTAAAGTTGCGAGCCCGTGCTTAAACGAGCACGACCCCGTGCTCGGGGGTCGGAGTTTATAAAAATGAGAGTTACGTGAGGGTTGCGGTGCTAACCCTCATATTGGCACTTTTAGCAACCCTAGTGTGACAGAAACCTCTCCCATTTCTCTTCACTTGAACCCTTCGAAGTTCTTAGAGTTCTCGAGTCCTTTTGGGAGAGAAGTCATGCGCGCTAGTGTCGATTAAGGTAATGTTGTCATCCCTCTATTAGTCTCTTTTTCTATTCTTGGATCTAGAGATTAATTGGTTGTTCTTTTCTTGTTTGGCCAAGGCTTTGGGAATTCATCGAGCCATCTGAGGGATCAAGAGTAAACTGCCTGCGTTGTCAATAGTTGGGATCTTCATACCAGGTATGGGGAGAAAGGATAGTATGAACATGTAGGCATTGGGGGTAGCGTAAGATGAAGGGTTAACCCATGACCCTATTGCTTGCTAATTGCTATATATTTGTCTATGTTATTTATGATTGGCATGTACAATTGTGCATTATGATTATATGTCGATAAATGAATGCTTAGTTTGATGATGATGATGATGTTCATACCATGTTTGGTTGTGTTAACAATGACATTGTTATACCTTGAGTATAAGCTTGGTTGTTGATGTGGTTAATGATGAGTTTAATGTTAATAAGACATTAAAAGATGTTAATAATGATGTTTAAGAATTAAGGGACGTTTTCCCCAATTGTTCATAAGACTTGAATGATAGTAATGAGAGGCAAGGTTATTGCTCAAAGGTTTAATCAAGACTCTAGGATTGATTCATGGGCGTTTTAGGGACATTAATAATAAAACACGAATTAAAGGATTAATTCCCAATTATTATAGACATGGAGATTAATTGAGAATAATGAAACTGAAGATTGATGGTTAGTTAAAAGACAATATGATTGATCTTCGAATGCCCTAGGAAGCTTAACAAGGGTTCCCAAACCTTTATGCCCAGATCATTACAGCCATGCTCGCACGGCCATGCTCAATAGACAGCACGACCGTACTGAACTTAAAGTCCAACACACTCATGCTGGGGGGAAGCACGACCGTGCTCCCCTGCTCAGAACAGACATGAAAGAGAGAAACATGGGTGTTTCACCCCAACTGGTTCCATGATGTAATAAGACACCAATCGAAGTAAAGACATGATAGATAACTCAATGAAGACTTAACAAATATAATTAAACATGAACGTTAAAGATGGTTAAGTCGGTAACAATTTTTACCGCACCTTGTGGTACCTTGGTGCTTATTGACCAAAGGGGCCTTGATGCTTAATGGTCAATGTGTTGTTAATGTTGAACCTTGGTGCCTAGTGGCCAAGGGGGCCTCGATGCTTATTGGTCGTGGTGTTGATCGTGATAAAACTTTGGTGTCTAGTGGCCAAAGCGGAGATGATCATTGTTTGATTGAGTATTGTTGTTGCTCATGAATTCATGCATTTGAGATGTTAGTGGGGGGATGTGCAACATAGGGGAGGTCGTCCGAGAGCAAGGCGATCTGGCTGTCCGCGATAATTCATCGATCTGAGAGTTAGGTGAATCTGGCCCCTGTGGTGGTGTATCCGAGATTAAGGTGCATCAGCTATCCTAGGGCTTCACCCATGGTTTGGTGAACTGCCGGTGTTAGTGCTTAATGGCCAATGTGAATATGTAATTCCGAAGTTGACTTCCTAGGGTAGATTGGATCCACATGCATAATGGAGTAGTGAAGTAGTGCTGCATCGCATAGCATACATTGATTGAATTGTTATGGATGATGTAAATATGTTATGATGATTTGTGATACCAAGTTATGTTTATATGTTGTATGCTCATCTTTCTTACTACTTCCTTGCCGTTGTTTTATACATGTTTCTTACTCCCCGCTTGTTGTTGTTTGCTTTGCATGTACCTTTTTGTTATGCAGAGGACGGTGAGTAGCCTGTTGATGAGTGACTCTGAGGAGCCGCTACTCGTAGTTTAGGGTTTCTAGTTTTTGTTTGTTTATCCGTGATATTTTTCCGGATTTGGTCATACCATCTCTGTAATGTAACATCGGGGTTGAATTTGCTTTATTGTTATGTTTTCTTTTATAAACTTGTTTTTTATGTGTTATGACGTTTTGTTTACAATGTGATATCTTCTGCCCATTGGTTTTTATTATTATGATATAATATGCATGTGTTTATTTTATTTTTCTTATGTTATGCCTTTATAAATACATGCGGGGTAGAGGGTGTCACAAAGCTGCTTTCTGAAAGTTACAGTTCGGTAATTGTATGAGTTTTGTTTTAATTCAAATTGAGTGATCCAATGGATTTTTTTTGTTTCATGATGTGATCCATTGGATTTAGAAGAATGGTGGATGGATCACTAACCATCATTAAAATTAAATAGTCCAATTGATCCAATCCATTTTTTTTTGTAATGGATGGATTGGATAGATTTATGCATGGATGGACTGGATGGATGGTGGACAAATGAATCATTTTGCCACCCCTACTCCCCACCGTACAATTGGCATCAATCTCAGTTGAATCTATTGCAGCATTTAGCAGCGGACCTTCATTAGGGAACCTTCATTTAGCACATGCGTCTGATTTGACACTTAGTCTATGTTGTTCAATTGCAATTTTCTTACTGTTTGTGAACCGATGGGATTGACAGTCTCCTCTTGCAGTACACTAGTCGAGTCCCACTCTTCATCATAATCACTATGATATAGAGATATGTCATCCCACTATCAAGAAAATAGGTCATTAAGTGTGTGTTTGGATGAGCATTTGACAAACGTGATTTTGGATGGAATTGATTTTGTAGAATTGATTTCAATACAATTGAGTTTGAAGTAAATTGAATTATGTTTGGATGTTTTTACTTTGAAAGCAAGATTGCTGTAAAACTTAGTGTAATTTTTCAATTCAAAATCAGAAGGTACTCCAAGCTGCTTCTGGTAGAATCAATTTTGGATGCAAAATTGCTTCCCCAAACGTGTAACCAAACACCTCTTTTTTTTACCAGATTCATGTTTAACAGGTATAGAAGCACTTCTAGTGTCTCCAGAAGTGGAACCAAACACACACTAAGTGTCAACAAATCAGTCATACGTTTGTCACGCTGGCTAGTGGCACTAAAAATTGGATGGCACTGTGACCCAGGACCTAATTATAACATGAGGAAAATTTGATGGATCCAATTGGCGCAATTAGAATCCCGAGAGACGAAAATTGTACAATTGTAATATCTGAGCACCAAAATTATAATTAAGCATAATTAAATTTCCTTGACCAAGGACTTGCTAGTTGCTATGGTCCCATTTCTTTTTATCATTTGAGTTATTTTGGGAGGTTTTGCAAGGAGATGGTTTAAAGCTTGTTTGCAAATGATAGATAATAACTAATGTGTCAATCTAGTTGGGATGTTAGCTTTTCATTGTGATGCATTTGCATGTTAATTTTTTGGTAAAAAAAAATGTTGCTTTTAGTCCAAGTATCTCACAATTCCTTAAATCCCAAATGCAAAATTTCAACTCTAATATCATAGTTCAACGATCTTAGAGAAATATTTGGATTAGAACTAAGATGGTCAAAAAGTTAGCTAGAGAGATCGTGGCCTATTTACCATACAACCACTTGGCATTTGGCAAGTACCAACCACGAGTATATTTATGTTAGTCCAATGTTTATGCCTTATAAGCCTAGATACGTCAAAACTCAATGTCTAGGCTTTTAAGCCTTAGTGGTCTTGCCTTATAAGACATGATTCTTCTAATTATTCTCCTGTGGGAGTTTTCCACGTTGTGAACAACTCATTTTGTCGAGTCCCTTTTAATTTTTGGCAAAACTTATAAAAGTCTGAAAAAATGGAAAAAAATCATAAAAATATCTTAAATTTTTAAAAAAAATCGAAAGAGCAGGGTTTTTTTTATTGACAATTAGAAAACAAAAACTGTAAAAATAAAAATTACAAAAATATTTGACTCTTCATGTTTACTTTATTATAAAACTTCGAACCAAAAATATAAAGATTTATTTTTTGGACTGAACAAAAAATTATAAAGATAAAAAACACAAAATATTGTATTTTATTTATCTATTTTTTTTTTTATCTTTTCCTTACTTACTAACATCAACACATTCCCACAAATATAGAATACACATTACACCGAGCAGAAAAACTAGAAAAAAACTGATAATCATCAGGGGAGAAGGTAGCAGCATACAAAGTAAGACATAATGAGGGCGAAAAGCACAGGGAGTGACCCTTATGACATAATACAGACAGAGGAAGAGACATAATATGAAGATGTCAAGTAGGAAATGCATTTCAGAAGAAAACTAATTTGTTTTAAACACTTTTTTTTATAAGCAAAAATTTGTTTTAAACACTTTACTAGATGTAAATGTGCAAATGCTCTTTGGTTTGAGTAGCTTTTTGTTGTTTCTAATTTGAATTTTGTCACGTATGTTGCTTGCTTGTGCTTTGAATATATATATATTTTTTTGTGGGGGATTTGTCTATTGTTTGTTTACTCACCCACACATGAACATAATGTGTTTGATAATTCGCCTGACCCAATTTGAGTTCTCTGTTAACGTTTTTTTTTTTTTTTGGTTCGTCAGAAGTTAATATTCTGATTGCTCACTTCTAATGGCTGAAATGATTGAAGTCCCAATTTGATTATATGATCCACCTGAGAACGAGCCAATTGATCCTAAAATGTGGATGTTCCACGGTTCTGATTTGCAATTATCAAGAAGGTTTGCTATTTACAATCAACAATTAAGTACAATTATCACAATGATGCTTCCTAATCCTACCATCATTAGGAAGCAAAGCATGACGGGCAACTAAACAAAGAAAAGATCGAATACATTGGGGGCCTTTCCACTTCCAAATAACCTTGAAGAGTGGATTCAGGACAAGGGACAAGGGTTTGATGGGTATCAATCGAAGCATAAGCAGACTTCATCGAGAAACACCCATCTGGAGCAGGCTTCCAAACAACAATGATCAGGGAAGTAATGCATGGGAATATGGATCCCCATATTCTTCATGCAGATTGGCTCAGGCAAACAACTTCGAAGCTTTTCAATATCCCAGCTTCCTGAGGGAACAATAAAGCTTCACTATGGGTGGCAAATGGATGGATTGGGTAAATTTTTATTCGGATTATAATGGATGGATTAAAAACAATTCATTAATCCATCATGATCCATTAAAAAATTATTTTAAAAAATCAAATCCATCCATAACCCATCTAATAAAATCCAATTTTAAAAAGGATACCCCCCCTTCCCAACATCACTCACTCACACACACACACTCTCACTCACTCACTCAAATGCAGTGCACTGAAACATCACTCGCTCACTCAAATGATGTCCAACTGCAATGAAACACATTGAATGATGTCCAAATTGGAAAATCAATATGCACTAAAGCGAAGCTTGTAACACCCCGTTTTTCATGTAAAAGCTATAAGTGTTTGTTTATGTGTTAATAAAGGGCTAAGTGAGATTTTAAAGCAGGAAATCTCTTCCTGGTGCATGAGCACGACCGTGCTCATGTATCAGCAAGCCCGTGCTTAAGGAGTGTGCTCTGTGGTTGATTGAGCCACAAGCACGACCGTGCTCAAGGGGAGCACGACCGTGTCAGAAACAGGCACTTATAACGTTAAAGTTGCGATACCGTGCTTAAACGAGCACGACCCCGTGCTCGGGGGTCGGAGTTTATAAAAAGGAGAGTTACGTGAGGGTTGTAGTGCTAACCCTCATATTGGCACTTTTAGCAACCCTAGTGTGACAGAAACATCTCCCTTCCCTTCCCTTGAACCCTTCAAAGTTCTTGGAGTTCTCGAGTCCTTTTGGGAGAGAAGTCACGCGCTCTAGTGTCGATTAAGATAATGTTGTCATCCCTCTATTAGTCTCTTTTTCTATTCTTGGATCTAGAGATTAATTGGTTGTTCTTTTCTTGTTTGGCCAAGGCCTGGGGAATTCATCGAGTCATCTGAGGGATCAAGAGTAAACTGCTTGCGCTATCAATAGTTGGGATCTTCATACCAGGTATGGGGAGAAAGGATAATATGAACATGTAGGCATTGGGGGTAGCGTAAGATGAAGGGTTAACCCATGACCCTATTGCTTGCTAATTGCTATATATTTGTCTATGTTATTTATGATTGGCATGTACAATTGTGCATTATGATTATACGTCGATAAATGAATGCTTAGTTTGATGATGATGATGATGTTCATACCATGTTTGGTTGTGTTAACAATGATATTGTTATACCCTGAGTGTAAGCTTGGTTGTTGATGTGGTTAATGATGAGTTTAATGTTAATAAGACATTAAAAGATGTTAATAATAATGTTTAAGAATTAAGGGATGTTTTCCCCAATTGTTCATAAGACCTGAATGATAGTAATAAGAGGCAAGGTTATTGCTCAAAGGTTTAGTCAAGACTCTAGGATTGATTCATGGGCGTTTTAGGGACATCAATAATAAAACACGAATTAAAGGATTAATTCCCAATTATTATAGACATGGAGATTAATTGAGAATAATGAAACTGATGATTGATGGTTGGTTAAAAGACAATATGATTGATCTTTGAATGCCCTAGGAAGCTTAACAAGGGTTCCCAAACCTTTATGCCCAGATCAGTACAGCCATGCTCCAGCAAGCACGGCCATGCTCAATAGACAGCACAACCGTTCATGCCCCATCGACGGTTGTATGAGGAGCACGGCCTGGTGGCTTCGGCGGTGGTCTGGCCGCCGTCTTGCTTCCTGTAACATCCGTAATTTTATGTGTGGTTTACGTATGAGGTTTAGGGTTAGGACTTGGAATACATAATTGATATGTTGTTTGAGGTTTAGAAACCCTTGCATGTTAAGTACATGGCTTTTTCGGATAAGTTTGAAGCATAGAGACTAATTAGGGTTTTCCCGGTGAGCGTCTTTGAGACGTCTGAGTGTGAAATAAGAATTTTGGACTTAGAGATGATATTAGGCCTTTTTGATGGTTTTAGGTTGTTTATTAGGTCCTAGTGATCCTATATCTCAAATTTGAGCGCAATCGAACGTCGAACGGACCCTGAACACAAAGAGTTGACCTTTTGTCAGAAGTCAACACTCGAGCGTGGGAGTATCCATGCTCAAGTGATGGGCTCCGGCAAGTGTACCAGATCGAAGCAAATAATAATAAAAACGGCAAGTAAATTACCGAGTATCGAACTCAAGGATTGGGAAACCAAGTACAACTTCACAAATTAAACAACTATTTTAGACTAAGAAATAAGTGTGAATAGATTTCAAGAAAATAAAAGAAACAATAAAATAAAATCAAATATTTTTGGGATTTTAAATATGAAAAAGAGATTTCCAGGAATTGGGTTACCAACAAGACTGCTCATGCTACTAAATTGACTACCCCTCTTGTTAATTATCAAAATTACTCTGAAGGTGAATTTATCCTAAATAAGTTAATGTTCCCTCTCGAGATACAAGAACCGTGCCCAATTAAACCAACCCCTACTCTCGTGGTAATTGTATTTAAATTGAACCCATTAAGATTCGTGACAATTCAATGATACCCTAGAAGGACCGCTTCTAACTCTCGTGATTTAAGTCCTAAGTTTGATCCCTATAGATTCAATACCTAAGTTCACCGCTAGGTTCGTCCTTAGAGTATCTATGACATGCAAATAAGTGCGCACCAAATTCACAAGTAATTCATGCAATAGGAATCAAATCGAAAGCAAATTGTAATTAACAAAGGGAAAACATCAATTCATAACATAAAACAAGTATTGGGCATAGCCCCAATTCCTAGAAATAAAAACAACTACTCAAACATAAAAGAAACAACAAGAAGAAAAGAAAACTCCAACTTCATTGAAATTGTGGTGTGTGATGCGTTGTATCTTCTGTTGCTACTGTACGGCCTGCACCTGTTGTGCGCTCCCCTTTCGTCTCCTCCGGACGCTTGCTGACTTGCGCTATATATATAGTGCAGCCTCCAATTTGTAAGTTTCAATCATCATTCAGTTGTGATTTGTACGCGGGCCCATGGCAACTTTGACTATTTGTTGATTCACATTGCTGCACTGTCTAGTTGAACTTGTAATCTCAAAGTGATCATGTAGGCCCCTTGCTTTAATTATCAATTGACTTTTCAAGACCCATATCAATCTTTCCTTTCTTCAGGCTGCTTCATTAGTCCAGGGAGTAATTTATTTTCCAATTTCCAATTTGAGCTTATTATTTGATGGTTGTAATCACAAAGTGATCATGTGGGCCCTTAGCACATTGGATTCACATTGACCAAGCTTCAATTGACAAAGCAAATTCTTAATGGCAAGATATTCCTTTCAACTCACTTAACTTTGAATTGATAGTAACAATATTCTCTTCCCTGGAGTAATTCAATTGCTAGATCTTGTCATATCCTTTATTATTGTGATAGACAATTATTATCCAAATCCAAATTGATTTGGATCCAATCTTTTATCTCAATACCAATTGAATTATTTTTTAATCATAATAATTCAAATCCAAATTGATTTGGATTCAAATCCATCATGTGGGCCCTTGCAATTTACTTGGCAATCTTCAATTTAATTGATTTTCATTCTTTTCTTCTTGATACTTTCCTAAAAATCAAAATAAGAAAAATCTTGAGAAAATCATCTAAAATCTAATTAAATCAATTAAATGCATACATTGAATCTAAAATAACAAAAATAGGAAAACAAAGTCTAATTTGGGCTAAATCAAGTATTCAACTCAACTTAATTGATTAAATCCACTCTAAAATAATAGATAAAACATGATAAGCCAGCAAATTATCAAAATACCCCAAACTTAAACTTTGCTTGTCCTCAAGCAAACTAAAAATCAAATAGACTCAAAACTTGGCAAGCTCAAAGGATTCAATCAATTTCGCACAAATTCCATCCAATTTTATCAATTCAATTTTTATTCAATGTTTTCCCTTTTCATTATAGTAATCCCCACATTCATTTACTTCAAACAAAGAGAATTTCATCATTCATGCAATAATCAATCTAAGCAAAGGATTCAAGTTACACACAAGAGGGAGATCACAAATTTCAAACAATTGCCTTCCTCACAAGGGCATTTAGTAATTCGCTCAATTTGTCTAGGATATCAACTTTCATTCAATTTCACATTTTAAGAGCACTTTCCATGAATTTGATTTTCATCTCAAAAACAGTTCCCACGAAAACATGCATGCATCATCAAAAGGTCTTTGTTGTAATGTGGTCTGGCTAAAGGTAGGATAGACAAAGGTGTTAGGCTTTACATCCTTAAGAATTAAGAGAGCATGAAACTTTTTCCACTTTTATTTTCACTCTAATTCCTTTGCCGCTGTTGATGAAAACTCCCAATTCTCAGGCAATGACTTGCACTCCAAGGTTGGTATTTTCACAAAGTAATGTTGTAGACAAATAGAAGGTACCAACTTTGTTATATCCAAACATGCATGCAAAACAACATACTTATCCAACTCAAAATTTTTAGGCTCCTCAATAGGAATGGTGAGAGAAGTATTTTCCATATGATTGGTCTCTTCTGTCCCTTGCAAAGGAACAATGAAGATATTTCCTCCTCGCACTCTTCTTCATGATCCTCTCCTATTGAATCATCTTCCACCACCACTTCATATTCATTCACGTCCATGCTAGCAAATAGATTCTCTTCAATTTGAATTCCATGTTGCTTTTCTTCTAGCAATTTAGAAAATTCACTAGCTTGTTCTTCTAACTTCTGAAAGTTGTCACTTAGTGATGCAGCTATCTTACTAGCATTTTTCCCTGCTCGCAATTCAGCCCTCTGAATCATGGAACTAACTTCTTCCTCGCTACGCTCTATGCTCAAGATCAAAAGATAAGCATCTATATCCCAAAGAATCTCTAGCAAATCGGGATCCAGCCCGAAGTATGGTGGTGGTTGTAAAGATGACAAATAGGATTTCCATTCCTCTTTGGAGTATATCTTCACGTGCTTATCAGTGATACCATCAAACACGATCCAATCAAGTTGATATTCCCAAGTTGGATGGTAACGATAGTCCATGTGTTTCATCGACCTTGCACAAACAAACCTCAAAAGAATAGGTCAAATATATACATATAAAAATTAAAAAAACTAAAGTAGTTACCTTCTTTGTTACTAATGATATTGGTATTGCCAATCCCCGGCAACGGCGCCAAAAACTTGATGGGCTCCGGCAAGTGTACTGGATCGAAGAAAGTAATAATAAAAACGGCCAGTAAATTACCGAGTATCGAACTCAGGGATTAGGAAACCAAGTACAACTTCACAAATTAAATAACTATTTTAGACTAAGAAATAAGTGTGAATATATTTCAAGAAAATAAAAGAAAAAATAAAATCAAATCAAATATTTTTGGGATTTTAAATATGAAAAAGAGATTTCCAGGAATTGGGTTACCAACAAGACTGCTCATGCTACTAAATTGACTACCCCTCTTGTTAATTATCAAAATTACTCTGAAGGTGAATTTATCCTAAATAAGTTAATGTTCCCTCTCGAGATACAAGAACCATGCCCAATTAAACCAACTCCTACCATCGTGGTAATTGTATTTAAAATGAACCTATTAAGATTCGAGACAATTCAATGGTACCCTCGAAGGACCGCTTCCAACTCTCGTGATTTAAGTCCTAAGTTCGATCCCTATAGATCCAATACCTAAGTTCACCGCTAGGTTCGTCCTTGGAGTATCTATGGCATGCAAATAAGTGCAAACCAAATTCACAAGTAATTTATGCAATAGGAATCAAATCGAAAGCAAATTGTAATTAACAAAGGGAAAACATCAATTCATAACATAAAACAAGTCTTGGGCATAGCCCCAATTCCTAGAAATAAAAACAACTACTCAAGCATAAAAGAAAGAATAAGAAGAAAAGAAAACTCCAACTCCATTGAAATTGTGGTGTGTCTTTGTCTTTGTGTCTTCTCATTGCTCTTTGTACGGCTTTGCACTGTTGTGCGCTCCCCTTTCATCTCCCCCGGACGCTTGCTGACTTGTGCTATATATATATATAGTGCAGCCTCCAATTTGTAAGTTTCAATCATCATTCAATTTTGATTTGTACGTAGGCCCAAGGCAACTTTGACTATTTGTTGATTCATGTTGCTGCATTTTATAATTGAACTTGTAATCTCAAAGTGATCATGTAGGCCCCTTGCTTTAATTATCAATTGACTTTTCAAGACCCATATCAATCTTTTCTTTCTTCACGCTGCTTCACTAGTCCAGGGAGTAATTTATTCTCCAATTTCCAATTTGAGCTTATTATTTGATGGTTGTAATCACGAAGTGATCATGTGGGCCCTTAGCACATTGGATTCACATTGATCAAGCTTCAATTGACAAAGCAAATTCTTAATGGCAAGATATTCCATTCAACTCACTTAACTTTGAATTGATAGTAACAATATTCTCTTCCCTGGAGCAATTCAATTGCTAGATCTTATCATATCCTTTATTATTGTGATAGACAATTATTATCCAAATCCAAATTGATTTGGATCCAATCTTTTATCTCAATGCCAATTGAATTATCTTTTAATCATAATAATTCAAATCCAAATTGTTTTGGATTCAAATCCATCATGTGGGCCCTTGCAATTTACTTGGAAATATTCATTTTAATTGATTTCCATTCTTTTCTTCTTGATACTTTCCTAAAAATCAAAATAAGAAAAATCTCGAGAAAATCATCTAAAATCTAATTAAATAAATTAAATGCATACATTGACTCCAAAATATCAAAAATATGAAAACAAAGTTTAATTTGGGCTAAATCAAGTATTCAACTCAACTTAATTGATTAAATCCACTCTAAAATAATAGATAAAACATGATAAGCCAGCAGATTATCATCAAGCGCCCAAGTCAACAGACAAGGGTCATGCTTTGACTTGCCACGTGTCAACCAGGGCTTACGTGGCAGCTCCTGATTGGTTACATGGCACGGTGGTCCACCAACCCTCCAACGCTCGAGCGTGGAAAAGCCAACGCTGAAGCGTTGGAACGCTCGAGCGCTAGGCTTCCAACGCTTGAGTGCTAGCGTGAATTTCAGCAAAAATAAAAGATGACTTAAGTGACTTAAGTCACTTAAGTCACCAAACGAAAAACAGAGGCAAAGAGTAGAGAGAGGCCAGAGAACAGAGATGGGAGTCTTAGAGAGAGAGAGAAAGAAGTTTTAGAGAGAAAAGAGCTTCTAGCTAAGAGTGTGAGAGTTTTGATCGTCCAATCATAAAACGGAGTACGTGGTTGTGATCGCAGCGAGGATATCTATCTTGTTCTCTTCTCCTTTTCTTCTAAAAGTGAAGGTAAATCATCCTCTTTTATTTCGAAACTCCGTTCGTTATGTTTCTCGTAATATCTTTCATTTCGTTTGTCGGAATTCAATTCCGTTTTCGAATATGAACTCCTAGTAATGTGTGCTTCGCAATGTGACACTTAGGTGAATTTTTGAAAGCTCCAAGGCCCGAGAATCGCGTAGGGAAGAATCGAGAAAGTGGGAGGAAGTCTCGTTTTGCTTCGTTTCGAGCATCGTACGACTCTCCAGGTGTGGGAAAGAAACTATTTAACATCGGAAATGGCGCGTTACATTTAATTAGATAAGGGCGTAGGGCGACACAAACCCTACACGAGAGTGAGTAACGGACAATGTCTATACCACATTGGGGACTACTCAGTGGTGCCGATGATGATATAGAAATTGTGCGTTTATCATCGTCACGCTATATATATATATATATATATATATATATATATATATATATATATATATATATATATATGTATATATATATATATATATATATATATATATATATATGTATATATATATATATATATATATGATTATTTTATTACGTGATGATTGTCTGTTTGACTGGTTTACTTGAACTTGGTACTCGATGAATGATAACATGAATGTTATAATTATTCTTTTGAAAGTGATTATATTTTTTATTATAATTATAATAATAATAATAATAATTATTATTATTATATTTTGGTATTTATTATTTGGAAATGATATTATGACATTATGATATATGATGATGATTTTGGATAACATGATGATGATTGTGATGATATGATGAGTGTTATGATTGTGCTTAGAGGTTGAGTAAGTTCCAAGTTATGTTGAGACATGAGGATGTACTGGGGATTGCATATGATATGTGATAGCAGTGCCTAACCAAGATTATTATCGTGACATGAGGATGAGATTGATGAGATGAGATTATTTTGAGGTTATCTATGAGATTATGATGAACGGTTAGGGCACTGGGGGGTGACCTGAAACATGGTCTGTGATATGAGGGACCTGAAACATGGTCGAGTGGGGTTTATGTCTCGGAGGGAGAATTCCCCAGGATAGGCTAACGGCGGACCGTCCAGAGTTGATTTCATTTTAGTCGTAGCTATAGTTCATGCGTTGCATGAGCATCCAGGATTGTGGTCCAGAGGTGTGCACCAGGTTGTGTAGCTATAGTGCCATTGCTTTGCATGGGCACCCTCCATCCGCGGACGAGGGTGTGCGCCGGGGACTCTGACACGTGTCGATTATATTGTTGTGATATCCGGATATAGCCGATACCCGAGGAGATTATTCATACAGCATTTGCATTGCATCATGATGGAGTGTAGCGGAAAGATCCTAGATGTGGATTGAGGATGATTGTGTTACATATATTTATACTTGGGAGACGGATGTTTAGTGTGCCGTTATTTAATTAAATGTTGCTAAACCCTTTCCACGTTTGAAGTTATATGGTTTCTTATCCCTGTCTTCTCTATATTGCATATGTTTTTTTTTTTTTTTTTTGTGATCGTGATCAGAAGATCCTTAGGGGGAGCCAGCTGGAGGATCTTGATGGGACCTCGTATAAGCCAGACGTTGGAGGACGAGTAGTGGATCCTCATAGTTAAGTACAGAGTCTATGGCCAGTGCGTCTTGTCTTTTTAGGAAGTTGTTTTTATTTTCTGTTTGATTATCAGTTTGTACATTTTGGGATCCAACTGATGGGATTCCCTCTACTGTACAGTATCAGGCCTTGAGGTGTATATGTTATGTATGTATGTATGTATGTATGTATGTATGTATGTATGTATGTATGTATGTATGTATGTATGTATGTATGTATGTATGTATGTATGTATATATATATGTTGTGTATATTTTAAGTTTTTTACTTTTTATGCTGTTTTAATATATCAGTTTAACGATAATAACGAAATTAGGTCTTAATATTTTTGGTTTTCTTTAATGGGACGTCGGGGCGTCTCATTTGGTGGTATCAGAGCCGTCGGTTTTGAAACGGGCTGTGAGCACTGTGATTAGGGTGAACTGGCCATTTAGTTGAATCCACATCGGATAACAACTATGCTTAGAAGTTGGGTAGTGAGTCCGAAGCGACATCTCTTTGGCATGTAGTATTTATATTCTAGTTTTATGTAGTATTATATGTCATATTGATGTGGGTTAATGATTTCTTTTAACAGGATCATGGCTCGAGGCCGAGGTCGAGGACGTGGCATACGTGGTGGTGGTAGAGCGATAGAGGGTGTAGAGGATGAGCCTCATCAGCCAGAGGCAGGGATTGGAGGTGGAGGAGAGTCCGCCGAAACTCTTCGGACTATCCACGAGTTAGCATCCGTTCTGTTGCAGCAGGCGCAACAGAATGCTCAGAGGGTACAGAGAGAGGCAGAGTTACAGGAGCGGCATGATAGGAGGAGAGCCGCTGAGGCTGAGAATGCAGGATTGGCTACCTTTCTCAAAGGTAAGCCACCACAGTTCGGTGGAGAGTATGATCCAGAGCGAGCAGAGTGGTGGATTCAGGAGCTCGAGAAGATCTTTGATACCATGAGATGCATAGATGATAGGAAGGTGACCTATGCCACCTTCATAATGACCGGAAGGGCTGTGTCATGGTGGAGAGGCAAGAGGAGATTACTAGAGGCTGAGGGCGGACTGATCAGTTGGGAGCTATTCACAGAGTGTTTCTTTGAGAAGTACTTCCCGCGGTTAGTCAGACACGAGAAGGAGAGAGAGTTCATGAGTCTCCAGCAGGGAGACAGGTCTGTTGATGATTACGCGGCCAGATTCGAGGCCCTGATTCAGTTTTGAGTTCTACCAGAGGTTTCCAGATGAGGACTGGATGTGCTAGAGATTCGAGGAGGGTTTACGGCATGAGTTGAGGAGGGCTATAGTGCCCTTGGATATCCTAAGTTTCCCAGAGCTTGTAGAGAGGTGCAGTGCCATTGAGAGTATGGACTAGAGGCAGGCTGCAAAGCAGAGACAGCAGCGTAGTGGGGGTCCTACCAGAGTAGGTCATCAGAGGAGAGGTGATAGAGGTTCTCAGTGGAGGAGAGGACCATACATTAGACCGGGACAGAGCGCTCAGACATCTGCACCACCAGCACCAGTTATCAGAGAGGGTCAGCAACAGAGGGCCCCAGTGTGTTTCAGATGCGGAGGTCCGTATTATATCAGGGATTGCACAGATAGATCTGGTTGCCACGTCTGTGGCAAACCACGTCATTTTGCTAGGGATTTCCGACAAAGAGCGATACAGCAACAGCCAGCTACCAGTAGAGGAGCTAGTGGTTCCAGAGGAGGAGCCGGGAGAGGAGTTCCAGCTGCGAGACGACAGACGGCCAGACCTCAGGCCACGGGGAGGGTGTTTACAGTGAGAGGATCTGAGTCCTCTCAATTTGCAGATCTTATTCAAGGTATATGTTTAATATCTGGCAGACTCTCGTCTGTGCTGTTTGATTCAGGCGCTACACATTCTTTTGTGTCCCATGAGTGTGTGGTTCATTTACACTTTCCTGTTTCCCAGCTACCATATACTTTGACGGTATCTACCCCTACCAGTGATCCTTTGATCACTATGTCTGTTTGCTTACAGTGTCCTATAGTTGTTGAAAATAGGACATTTCTGGTAGATCTAATCTGTTTGCCTATGCAGCAGATAGACGTTATCCTTGGCATGGATTGGATTTCGGCAAACCATGTAGTGTTAGACTATGCCCAAAAGACCTTATATTTTCTTGAGCCTTCTAGCATAGTTTCTACCAATGAATGAACAACTATGAGGAGTGACGAGTCTCATCAGTATGTGATGCTTTTCTCCTTGGAAGCTAAGGACACTCCGAGTATGGATTCTTTGCCTATCGTGAGAGAGTTTCCTGAAGTTTTCCCTCCTGATGTTCCAGGTTTGCCACCAGAGAGGGAGGTGGAGTTCGCTATAGATCTCATACCAGGGACCGGACCTATATCAGTAGCTCCTTATCGGATGTCACTAGTGGAGTTGGCGGAGTTGAAGAAACAGCTGGATAACATGATGAAGAAGGAATTCATCAGACCGAGTGTTTCGTCTTGGGGAGCACCGGTATTGTTTGTCAAGAAAAAGGACTAAAGTTCTAGGTTGTGCAGGGATTATAGGCAGTTGAATAAAGTTACAATCAAGAACAAATATTCATTGCCTAGGATAGATGATCTGATGGATCAGTTGAAGGGAGCTTCAATGTTTTCCAAGATAGATTTAAGATCAGGATACCATCAGATTAGGGTGAAGAAGGAGGATATACCTAAGACCGCTTTCAGAACGAGGTATGGACACTACGAGTACCTAGTTATGCCTTTTGGTGTAACTAATGCTCCGGCGGTGTTCATGGATTACATGAACAGGATCTTTAAACCGTTCCTCGACAAGTTTGTTGTGGTGTTTATAGATGATATTCTTATCTACTCCTGTAGCCGGGAAGAACACGAGGAACATCTGGGAGTGGTGTTACAGGTGTTGAGAGATAGGCAGTTGTATACTAAGCTATCCAAGTGTGAATTTTGGTTAGAGGAAATACAGTTTCTAGGGCATGTAATCAACAAGAAAGGGATAGCTGTTGATCCAGTTAAGGTAGAGGGTGGGAGAGGCCTAAGTCAGTGAGTGAGGTGAGGAGTTTCCTAGGATTAGCCGGGTATTATAGGAGGTTCATCAAGGGTTTCTCGAAGATTGTGTTGCCTATGACGCAGTTAACGAGAAAAGGTACGACGTTTGTTTGGACAGAGAAGTGTGAAGAGAGCTTTCAGAATCTAAAGGATAAGTTGACTACATCTCCTGTGCTGACGTTACCAGATCCATTAGGACAGTTTGACGTGTACTGTGACGCGTCATATCAAGGATTGGGTTGTGTTTTGATGCAAGAGGGAAGAGTTGTGGCTTATGCTTCCCGACAGTTGAGGGTTCATGAAAGGAATTACCCGACCCATGATCTGGAGTTAGCAGCCATAGTGTTCGCATTGAAGATATGGCGACACTATCTCTATGGAGCTAAGTTTAATGTGTTCAGTGATCACAAGAGTTTAAAGTATTTGTTTGATCAGAAGAAGCTAAACATAAGGCAATGTAGATGGATGGAATTCATTGAGGACTATGAGTTTGATCTTCAATACCATCCAGGGAAGGCTAATGTTGTGGCGGATGCACTAAGTCGGAAATCCTTGCACGTATCCGTAATGACAGTGAAAGAGATGGAGTTGCTTGAACAGTTTAGAGATTTCAACCTAGGTATGGATTTGATTGAGGATAGAATATGCTTAGGTATGATCACCATCAGTAGTCAGTTTTTGAGAGACCTTAAGGTTAAGCAGGGTTAGGATGAATATTTGGTGGATGTGAATCGAGCTATAGATGAGGGTAAGGTTTCAGAGTTTAGGAGAGGATTAGATGGAGTGTTAAGGTTTAAGGATCGGATATGTGTGCCAGAGGACTTAGAGATTAGGAAGATGATCTTAGAGGATGCAAATAAAAGTAAGCTGAGTTTCCACCCAGGAGCCACCAAGATGTACCAAGACTTGAAGAAGATGTTTTGGTGGCCAAAGATGAAGAAAGAAGTGGCGAAGTATGTTCTATCATGTTTGGTATGTCAGAAAGCTAAGATAGAGCATCAAAAGCCCGTCGGATTGTTGTAGTCCTTGGATATCCCAGTGTGGAAGTGGGATAGCATAGTGATGGACTTTGTGGTTGGATTACCATGAAATTTGAAGAGGTTTGATGCGATTTAGGTTATCATTGATAGGTTGACGAAGTGTGCTCACTTCTTACCTATTGGTGAGAGTTATAGTCTTGAAAGTTTGACCCAGATCTACATCAAGGAAGTAGTGAGGTTGCATGGTGTGCCGTCTAAGATTGCGGATAAAAGGATTAAAGAACTCTGTGGTAAACAAATTCCCTTGGTCATGGTCATATGGGATAGTGTTACCGGAGATGCTACTTGGGAGCGTGAGGCGGACATTCAGCGGCAGTACCCCCATCTATTTTCAGGTATGTAAATTCCGAGGACAGAATTTCTTTTAAGGGGGACTAGAAATGTAACATCCCTAATTTTATGTGTGGTTTACGTATGAGGTTTAGGGTTAGGACTTGGAATACATAGTTGAGATGTTGTTTGAGGTTTAGAAACCCTTGCATGTTAAGTATGCGGCTTTTTCGGATAAGTTTGAGGCATAGAGACAAATTAGGGTTTTCTCGGTGAGCGTCTTAGAGACGTCTGAGTGTGAAATAAGGATTTTGGACTTAGAGATGATATTAGGCCTTTTTGATGGTTTTAGGTTGTTTATTAGGTCCTAATGAGCCTATATCTCAAATTTGAGCGCAATCGGATGTCGAACGGACCCTGAACGCAAAGAGTTGACTTTTTGTTAGGAGCCAACACTCGAGCGTGGGAGTATCCATGCTCAAGCGCCCAAGTCAACAGACAAGGGCCATGCTTTGACTTGCCACGTGTCAACCAGGGCTTACGTGGCAGCTCTTGATTGGTTGCATGGCACGGTGGTCCACCAGCCCTCCAACGCTCGAGTGTGGAAAAGCCAACGCTCAAGGGTTGGAACGCTCGAGCGCTAGGCTTCCAAAGCTCGAGCGCTAGTGCTAATTTCAGCAAAAATAAAATATGACTTAAGTGACTTAAGTCACTTAAGTCACCAAACGAAAAACAGAGGCATAGAGTAGACAGAGGCCAGAGAACAGAGAGGGGAGTCTTAGAGAGAGAGAAAGAAGTTTTAGAGAGAGAAGAGCTTCTAGCTAAGAGTGTGAGAGTTTCGATCGTCCAATCGTGAAACGGAGTACGTGGTTGTGATCATAGTGAGGATATCTATCTTGTTCTCTTCTCCTTTTCTTCTAAAAGTGAAGGTAAATTATCCTCTTTTATGTCGAAACTCCGTTCGTTATGTTTCTCGTAATATCTTTCATTTCGTTTGTCGGAATTCAATTCCGTTTTTTAATATGAACTCCTAGTAACGTGTGCTTCGCAATGTGACACTTAGGTGAATTTTTGAAAGCTCTGAGGAACGAGAATCGCGTAGGGCAAAATTGAGAAAGTTGAAGGAAGTCTCGTTTTGCTTCGTTTCGAGCATCGTACGACTCTCCAGGTGGGGGAAAGAAACTATTTAACGTCGGAAACGACGTGTTACATTTAATTAGATAAGGGCGTAGGGCGACCCAAACCTTACACGAGAGCGAGTAATGGACAATGTCTATACCACATTGGGGACTACTCAGTGGTACCGATGATGATATAGAAATTGTGCGTTTATCATCATCACGCTATATATATATATATATGATTATTTTATTACGTGATGATTGCCTGTTTGACTGGTTGACTTGAACTTGGTACTCGATGATAACATGAATGTTATAATTATTCTTTTGAAAGTGATTATATCTATTATAATTATTATATTTTGGTATTTATTATTTGGAAATGATATTATGACATGATGATATTTGATGATGATTTTGGATAACATGATGATGATTGTGATGATATGATGAGTGTTATGATTGTGCTTAGAGGTTGAGTAATTTCCAAGTTATGTTGAGACATGAGGATGTACTGGGGATTGCATATGATATGTGATAGCAGTGCCTAACCGAGATTATTATCATGACATGAGGATGATATTGATGAGATGAGATTATTTTGAGGTTATCTATGAGATTATGATGAGCGGTTAGGGCACTGGGGGGTGACCTGAAACATGGTCTGTGATATGAGGGACCTGAAACATGGTCGAGTGGACCTGAAACATGGTCGAGTGGGGTCTATGCCTCGGAGGTAGAATTCCCGGGGATAGGCTAACGGCGGACCGTCTAGAGATGATTCCATTTTAGTCGCAGCTATAGTTCATCCATTGCATGAGCATCCTGGATTGTGGTCCAAAGGTGTGCACCGGGGACTCTAAGAGGTGTCGATTATATTGTTGTGATATCCAGATATGGATGATACCTGAGGAGATTATTCATACAACATTTGCATTGCATCATGATGGAGGGTAGCGGAAAGATCCTAGATGTGGATTGAGGATGATTGTGTTACATATATTTATACTTGGGAGACGGATGTTTAGTGTGCCGTTATTTAATTAAATGTTGCTAAACCCTTTCCACGTTTGAAGTTATATGGTTTCTTCTCCCTGTCTTCTTTATATTGCATATTTTTTTTTTTTTGTGATCATGATGGGAAGATCCTTCGGGGAAGCCAGCTGGAGGGCTTGATGGGACCTCGTATGAGCCAGACGTTGGAGGACGAGTAGTGGATCCTCATAGTTGAGTACATAGTCTATGGCCAGTGCGTCTTGTCTCTTTAGGATGTTGTTTTTATTTTGTTTGATTATCAGTTTGTACATTTTGGGATCCGACTAATGGGATTCCCTCTACTGTACTATATCATGCCTTGAGGTGTATATGTTATGTATGTATGTATGTGTGTGTGTATATATATACATATATGTTGTGTATATTTTAAGTTTTTTTTTTTACTTTTTTCGCTGTTTTAATATATCAGTTTAACAATAATAACGAAATTAGGTCTTAATATTTTTGGTTTACTTTAATGGGCCGTCGGGACGTCTCACTTCCCCCTATTCACATCAATTCGGCCATAGCCTGCAGCTTTCACCCACACACATGCGATTTCAAATCTGCAAGAAGCAGGAACACCTCGACGGAAAACGATCCTCCAGCCACCGTTAATGGGATGTTGTTCGGTCGATATGGTGGTGGCGGTGACCTGGTCGAAATCCGGACTACCCAAATCGGCCCACGCGTGATCGCCCCCTTCACACTTTCCTCCATGACGCCGCCGCTAGGTTGGTGGGTTTCGACCTCCATCTCTTCTCTCCTATTAGTTACTTGGGTACTTTTGGCGGCCTTGAGTAAATTCCGGTCAGGGGGTTCACCTTCCTCCATGACCGTGTCTGGCTCGTGCGACGGTAAACACTCCCCGCAGCCTTTCGGCTCAATTGCTTGGCCACCCAAACTCGCAGCTGCGAGTGGCCCAGCCTCTACCATGGACGCATCCAGATATGGTGGTTTCAGTGGCGGCGGTGGCGGGAATGAAACCGAAACGTTGTCTGCTGGTTTAGGTAGCGGTGACAGGACGTGGTTGGTGCCTGGTGGTCGTGCATCACTTCTCTGTGGTTCCAAAGCAACCTTGACCTCAAGGTTGCAGTAAGAGGAAGTCATGAGGAGGATAGTCCCACTAGGATCGAACAGAAAAACATCGAGTGGCGGTGGCGTTGCAGAAACGGTTCTCAGAGATGGCTTTTCCGGTGGTGGCACGGTGGTTACTGGAGGAAACAGAACAACATTTCGACCATCTCGATTTGGATCTTTCTGCCATGAGACCATCGGATGTGAATCAATCGAAGATTCAGGTGCGAACGATCGTGGGGATGGTGCAACCAGATCCGTCACGTCTCTAGTGACTGTGTCGTCGTGGTTGGGGTATTGAATCTGAGACAATGTTGCCTTGGTTAGGGTTGAGTGCCTTCGGGTTTTCTTCCACTGCTTTATATCTCTCCGTCGCCACTGCTTCAGATTTCGCCGCCACTGCTTCAGAACCAGTGATGGCCTCGGTACCAGTCTCAATGAGTTGCACTGCCAGCGTTGGTGGTGTTACTGAATCTGTCTCCACTGCTTCATCTGATACCGGTAGAAGATGCCGCGATTACCCAAATCGGCCCACGCGTGACCGCCCCGTAAACGCTTTGCTCCATGACGACGCTGCTAGGTTGGTGGGTTTCGACCACCATCTCTTCTCTCCTATCAGTTACTCGAGTACTTTCAGCGGCCTTAAGTAAATTCTGGTCCGGGGGTTCACCTTCCTCCATGGCCGCGTCTGGATCGTGCGGCGGTAAAAGATGCCGGTAGAAGATGCCGCCATTCAGGCTTGAAAAGCAATAGAAGGACCGTGGTGAAGGTATCCCAACTGGGCTGTGGGTGACACTGAGACCACCGGAGCCACCAGTGGAGTACTCTACCTATCAAGGCCAGTACAACTTCTGGTAACTTCGTTGTCTCGAGTGTTCCATGCTCACGAAAATATTTTTCGGTGCAAAGAATCCACCAATATGCATCTTCATTGTTGCCGTCAAAAATAGAAATCGCCATGGATGGGGTGCGGAGGAAGTAAGCTCGACGAGAGCACCAATGTTAGGGGTGGGGTTATGGAGGGGATGAAGGGGAAATGATTGGTGAGGGATTTGGGGATGATAACTCTACTTCGAGGATAGGTGGCCTCCTAAGAAGATAAAAAGAGAGGGAAAGGGACTTAATTCTTCATTCATTGATTCATTTAAGAGGTCATACAATGTTTATGTAGTGTTGGTGCATACTCACACTAAGACACTACACCATAACACACACTAATTATTCCAACTATAACAAACTAACAAATGCATAATAGATCCTTCTAGAATTAGGTGAGTCATCATATTCTAGAACTAGAAGAGTCATCATCCTTTGGGATTCTATGACCATAACACTTATCCGCACAGATGTTGCCTTCCCTAAAAATGTGAGAGACTGTGAAATGTATTCTCTAAGAGATATAAAAACAATTTCTCCACCTATTTCTCAATCCCCAAGGGCTAAATAGAAGCTAAAATCACCGGTTTGGAGTCATATTCAAGCCAAAGCTAATGCCATGGAAGTGTTTGGTAAAATGAGTAGTTGAACTAGTTAAAATTAGTGCTATATAAATATATAGATGATATATATATATATATATATATATGTAAATTCCTTTCAAATTCTAATTAAATCTTTATAGTTAGAGTATTAATTTTGTAATTCTATTTTTGAATATTTTATTAAATAGTATAGTTAAAATGACATATTTATATGATTTTTTATATAAAGTTTATTTTATGTGGGGCGGATAAAGTAGGAAGTTCACTTAATTAATGTGGGTAAAAATGAGAGAAGAGTTAACAAGTTATAAGTTACTAGCTTGTAGTCTTAATTCTTTGATGCAATATAAACATGTAACGATGTGTCGGTACAAACCGAATCAATCGATTCAATCCAAACCGCATTTAATGAGATCGGATCGGATTTTTTTTTAGGAAACAATCCAAACCGAACCGCATGTATTTTTAAACTTTGGATCGAATGGCTTTTTGCTTCAAAACCGATCCGCGAACACCCATATTTTTTATTCACCTAAAAGGAAGTGATGTAAAAATGACAAAAAAATATATGAGCATATATCGTTAATTTGGAAGAAAATGATATAATAATATAGCAATAAATATGAGATGAGACTAATATTTCATCTTTTATTAATGCATCCCACTCTATCCTTTCTTTTTCTCCCTTTCTTTCTTCTTGAAGAAGATTAATTTCAGAATGTTATTAGAGACGTGTCGAGGGTTGTCGTAGCTTTCTTTCTTCCACGAACACGCGTATTCAAGCTGGCACAAAAGCATGAAATCCAGGGCACTAAACAGCCAGTAGACCACTGTTCTTCATGGGCAATAAAGAAGAGAACTTCAAAGTTCAAATATGAAGTGTCATAATATACGGAATGAAATAAGCATCTTTTAATATCATAAATTTGAAAGTGCCTTGTCAGTTTCCTTCGATTCTAAGTCTGAATCTGAAAATAGATTTAAACATACCTCAATCCTTGATCTACAAATTTATTGTAAAACCGAGGATGAGAAAATCAGCCGGAATATACGCATAGGAAGATCCAAAAAAAATTAAGGATGCAGTTAGGTAGGTCCCACTCGCCCTCTTACATGCAAATTTCTAATGTTATTCTTGCGCTATATATATGGGTCTTGAAGCACCTTCACTTTCATCCCTCTCAAGCTTTTGTAGTGTTCAGTGAAAAAAATGAATTTCAAGTCCTTTATTTTCTTGTGCTTTCTGTTAAAGGTGGTTCTCATCTCAGCAGTGGTAGGTGTTGAGCCATATAAAGATGAGACACAAGGTATGAACCAAAAACCTTTATATAGTTAGTATTTTATTTCCTTTTCTAATACATCATTTTAATGAGACTATTATAATAGACATTACAAATCATCTAATTTAAGCATGCATCACTTACGAATCTAAAATGTGGCATCTATATCACGTTTTGCAGTTGTAAGTGCTACACATTTACTATCGGAAAAGCCAAATCATCATAAAGGAAATGAAGGTGTTGGTGATAGTGGAGGAGGTTATGGAGGTGGTGGCAGCCAAGGAGGAGGCGGTAGCGGAGGAGGTGGAAGTGGAGGAGGAGGTGGTGGAAGTGGAGGTGGAGGAGGAAGTGGAGGAGGCGGAAGTGGTGGAGGAGGTGATAGCGGTGGAAGTGGTGGAGGTTATGGCGGCGGTGGATGTGGAGGAGGCGGAAGTGGTGGAGGTTATGGAGGTGGGGGAAGTGGAGGAGGTGGAAGTGGTGGAGGAGGTGGTAGCAGTGGTGGTGGAAGTGGAGGAGGCGGTAGCAGTGGAAGTGGTGGAGGAAGTGGTGGTGGTGACAGTGGCGGAAGTGGTGGAGGGTATGGAGGTGGAGGAAGTGGTGGAGGTGGAAGTGGAGGTGGGCAAGGAGGGGGAGACGGAGGTGGTAGTGGTGACAGCGGAGGAGGTGGCGGTGGAGGATATTGAAGTTATGTTGAACGAGGTTATGATTTTGGTCATAAAGGAGAAGGAGACGACCATGGATATGAAGCCAAAATCTAGAGTTTTAACATTGTAAAATAAGTCCTTTGTAAATGTTACATGTGGCATTTAATGTAATAAAATGTTTATATTAATGAAAGTTTATTTCCCGTCAAAAAAAAAATGTAATTGGTTTTCTGGAGTTATTTTCATGTTTGGCTTAAGTTGATCCTTAAATGAAAATTTGATGCAATTTAGGTAGTAGATATAATTCAATATTTTACCTTTAACCATTTTAATTATATATATTTTAGAAGAATTTAGAATTTCATAAATGGGGCAATTCGTAGATGGAAAAGAAACTAAAAATATATATTAACACTTTTGCATATTTTTAAGTTGCATTAGTATTTATGCGATGTTGAGTCACTTTCACAACTCCAATGATGTGCGGTGAGTAAATCTTGCATTGGATAAATAAAATATGAAGAAAGATGATTTATAAACTACAGTCTAATGGTCTATACTTGGCCTGTTAGATTGGTGAAATTGGGGATGGATCTGAAATTCTGTTATGGACAGATAGATGGCTAGACAAGCCTTTAGTGGAGATGCTGCAAATCCCTCCACATTCACATGGTTTGTTGTCATCAAAGGTTAAAGACTATATCCACAATGGTGATTGGAATGTTCCTAATTGTCTTCTGCAAGCATATCCCTCTCTTATGAGTGAGCTGTCTAAAGTAGTGGTTCCAAAGTTTAACAATGCTACTGATCTCAGAATTTGGTCTCCAATAGATTCAGGCTCTCTAACCCTTAAACAGGCCTATCTCTTTCAACAGCCTTCCAACAACATTTATCCTTGGTGCAAAGTAATTTGGCAGAACTGTATTCCACCTTTCAAGTCATTTTTACTATGGAGAATCATCAATAATAGAATGCCAACTGATGAAATGATTCAGGCAAGTGGTTACAATTTGGTTTCTATTTGCAGTCTCTGTTGTGCAGCAGCTGAGTCGACTTATCACTTGTTCTGTGAATGTTCCTATATGCAACTGATCTATGGATGTGGATTAGCAGGATCATAAATCACCCTATTGATCAGACATCTATCTTGAGTATGGTCTCAGTTCACAACATAATAGCATCCTCTCAAGTTAAAGATGTTCTACTGTCTTCAATTGCAAATGTCATTTGGGCAATTTGGTGGTCTAGGAATAAAATTCGTTTTGACAACGAGAGGATTCCTGTTCAGTCCATTAAAAATAGAATCATTGCTAATGTATCTCTAGCAGGTAATCTCAGTTCAGGTTCTATGTCGACTTCAATTAGTGATTTTACAAATTTGAAAGAATTTAATGTTGCAATCAAGGCCAGCAAAGCTCCTCAGGTAAAGCAGGCTATTTGGTCATCTCCCCCTTGTCTTTGGGTGAAATGTAACACAGATGGGGCAACTAGAGGATCCCTTGAATTTGCTGGCTGTGGTGGTATATTCGGAGATAGTTCAACTGCTGCTCTAGGATGTTTTGAAGCCAATATGCACTTCATGCTGAACTTATTGGTGCTATGATTGCTATGGAAATTGCTTGCAAAAAAAAAGTGGAATAATTTATGGTTAGAATGTGACTCTAGTATTGATTATTAAAGATTTTAAATCATTGGAGGTGATTCCTTGACAACTGAGGAATAAATGGAGAAACCGTTTGATGTTAATTTGTAGGATAAACTTTCATTGTTCTCATATTTATAGGGAAGGGAACATGTGTGCAGACAAATTAGTCTTTTATAGTATTTCCATTCAAGGTTTTGTTTGGTGGGAAACTATTCCTAGATTCATTAGTAAGGAATTTTATAGTGATAGAGTGAGATTACCTTACTATAGGTTTAAATAATGTTTTCATGGGTTTTGGTTTTGGTCTCCCCATATTTTTTTGTATTCTTTTCATTTTATTTTTAATAAATAATTGGTATGCTGCAAATGATAGATAATAACTAATGTGTCAATCTAGTTGGGATGTTAGCTTTCATTGTGATGCATTTGCATGTTAATTTTTTGGTAAAAAAAATGTTGCCTTTAGTCCAAGTATCTCACAATTCCTTAAATCCCAAATGCAAAATTCCAACTCTAATATCATAGTTCAACGATCTTAGAGAAATATTTGGATTAGAACTAAGATGGTCAAAAAGTTAGCTAGAGAGATCGTGGCCTATTTATCATACAACCACTTGGCATTTGGCAAGTACCAACCACGAGTATATTTACAATAATGCTAAATGGACACATTTTGGTGGACATCATACGGTACACCGTATTAATAGTGTCGCACAATGCGACACTGTAGCTACACTGTGCAGCACTGTAGCACAATTTTTTTTAAATAAATTTTTTGATTAAGTATGTGTCAATATCTGGTGAACGGGGTACAAATATCTGGTGAATTCAGTTCATTATCTGGTGAATGAGTTTTTTTGAGAAATAATTTTTTTGATTAAGTATGTGCAAATATCTGGTGAATCCAGTATAAATATCTGGTGAATTCAGTTCATTATCTGGTGAATAGGTTTTTTTGAGAAATAAATTTTTTGGTTAAGTATGTGTAAATATCTGGTGAATCATGTACAAATATCTGGTGAATTCAGTTCATTATCTGGTGAATGGGTTTTTTGAGAAATAAATTTTTTGGTTAAGTATGTGCAAATATCTGGTGAATCATGTACAAATATCTGGTGAATTCGGTTCATTATCTGATGAATGGGTTTTTTTGAGAAATAAATTTTGGTTAAGTATGTGCAAATATATGGTGAATTAGGTATAAATATCTGGTGAATTCAGTTCATTATCTAGTGAATTGTGCAAATATATGGTGAATCAGGTATAAATATCTGGTGAATTCAGTTCATTATCTGGTGAATGGGTTTTTTTGAGAAATAAATTTTGGTTAAGTATGTGCAAATATATGGTGAATTATGTATAAATATCTGGTGAATTCAGTTCATTATTTGGTGAATGTGTTTTTTTTTATAAATAAATTTTTTGGTTAAGTATGTGTAAATATCGGGTGAATGAGTTTTTTTGATAAATAAATTTTTTGGTTAAGTATGTGTAAATATCTGGTGAATCATGTACAAATATCTGGTGAATTCAGTTCATTATCTGGTGAATGGTTTTTTTAGCAATAAATTTTTTTTTTTAAAAAGTCAAAATTTTTTTAAAAAAAAGGTGCTACAGTAACGCTACTGTAGCAGGTGTCGTATTTGTGTCCAAATTTTTGTATTTGTTTAGCAGAACTCGTATATTTATGTTAGTCCAATGTTTATGCCTTATAAGCCTAGATACGTCAAAACTCAATGTCTAGGCTTTTAAGCCTTAGTGGTCTTGCCTTATAAGACATGACTCTTCTAATTATTCTCCTGTGGGAGTTTTCCACGTTGTGAACAACTCATTTTGTCCGAGACCCTTTTAATTTTTGGCAAAACTTATAAAAGTCTGAAAAAATGGAAAAAAATCATAAAAATATCTTAAATTTAAAAAAAAAATCGAAAGAGCAGGGTTTTTCTTATTGACAATTAGAAAACAAAAACTGTAAAAATAAAAATTACAAAAATATTTGACTCTTCATGTTTACTTTATTATAAAACTTCAAACCAAAAACATAAATAATTTTTTTTTGACTGAACAAAATATTATAAAGATGAAAAACACAAAATATTGTATTTTATTTATTTATATATATATTTTTGATCTTTTCCTTACTAACATCAACACATTCCCACAAATATAGAATACACATTACACCGAGCAGAAAAACTCGAAGAAAAACTGATAATCATCGGGGGAGAAGGTAGCAGCGTACAAAGTAAGACATAATGAGGGCGAAAAGCACAGGGAGTGACCCTTATGACATAATACATACATCGGAAACGGACACTTATAACGTTAAAGTTGTGAGCTCGTGCTGAAACGAGCACGACCCCGTGCTCGGGGGTCGGAGTTTATAAAAAGGAGAGTTACGTGAGGGTTGCGGTGCTAACCCTCATATTGGCACTTTTAGCAACCCTAGTGTGACAGAAACCTCTCCCATTTCTCTTCACTTGAACCCTTCGAAGTTCTTAGAGTTCTCGAGTCCTTTTGGGAGAGAAGTCATGCGCGCTAGTGTCGATTAAGGTAATGTGTCATCCCTCTATTAGTCTCTTTTTCTATTCTTGGATCTAGAGATTAATTGGTTGTTCTTTTCTTGTTTGGCAAAGGCTTTGGGAATTCATCGAGCCATCTGAGGGATCAAGAGTAAACTGCCTGCGTTGTCAATAGTTGGGATCTTCATACCAGGTATGGGGAGAAAGGATAGTATGAACATGTAGGCATTGGGGGTAGCGTAAGATGAAGGGTTAACCCATGACCCTATTGCTTGCTAATTGCTATATATTTGTCTATGTTATTTATGATTGGCATGTACAATTGTGCATTATGATTATATGTCGATAAATGAATGCTTAGTTTGATGATGATGATGATGTTCATACCATGTTTGGTTGTGTTAACAATGACATTGTTATACCTTGAGTGTAAGCTTGGTTGTTGATGTGGTTAATGATGAGTTTAATGTTAATAAGACATTAAAAGATGTTAATAATGATGTTTAAGAATTAAGGGACGTTTTCCCCAATTGTTCATAAGACTTGAATGATAGTAATGAGAGGCAAGGTTATTGCTCAAAGGTTTAATCAAGACTCTAGGATTGATTCATGGGAGTTTTAGGGACATTAATAATAAAACACGAATTAAAGGATTAATTCCCAATTATTATAGACATGGAGATTAATTGAGAATAATGAAACTGATGATTGATGGTTAGTTAAAAGACAATATGATTGATCTTTGAATGCCCTAGGAAGCTTAACAAGGGTTCCCAAACCTTTATGCCCAGATCATTACAGTCATGCTCGCACGGCCATGCTCAATAGACAGCACGACCATACTGAACTTAAAGTCCAACACACTCATGCTGGGGGGAAGCACGACCGTGCTTCCCTGCTCAGAATAGACATGAAAGAGAGAAACATGGGTGTTTCACCCCAACTGGTTCCATGATGTAATAAGACACCAATCGAAGTAAAGACATGATAGATAACTCAATGAAGACTTAACAAATATAATTAAACATGAACGTTAAAGATGGTTAAGTCGGTAACAATTTTTACCGCACCTTGTGGTACCTTGGTGCTTATTGGCCAAGGGGGCCTTGATGCTTAATGGTCAATGTGTTGTTAATGTTGAACCTTGGTGCCTAGTGGCCAAGGGGGCCTCGATGCTTATTGGTCGAGGTGTTGATCGTGATAAAACTTTGGTGTCTAGTGGCCAAAGCGGAGATGATGATTGTTTGATTGAGTATTGTTGTTGCTCATGAATTCATGCATTTGAGATGTTAGTGGGGGGATGTGCAACATAGGGGAGGTCGTTCGAGAGTAAGGCGATCTGGCTGTTCGCGATAATTCATCGATCTGAGAGTTAGGTGAATCTGGCCCCTGTGGTGGTGTATCCGAGATTAAGGTGCATCAGCTATCCTAGGGGTTCACCCATGGTTTGGTGAACTGCCGGCGTTAGTGCTTAATGGCCAATGTGAATATGTAATTCCGAAGTTGACTTCCTAGGGTAGATTGGATCCACATGCATAATGGAGTAGTGAAGTAGTGCTGCATCGCATAGCATACATTGATTGAATTGTTATGGATGATGTAAATATGTTATGATGATTTGTGATACCAAGTTAAGTTTATATGTTGTATGCTCATCTTTCTTACTACTTCCTTGCCGTTGTTTTATACATGTTTCTTACTCCCCGCCTGTTGTTGTTTGCTTTGCATGTACCTTTTTGTTATGCAGAGGACGGTGAGCAGCCTGTTGATGAGTGACTCTGAGGAGCCGCTACTCGTAGTTTAGGGTTTCTAGTTTTTGTTTGTTTATCCGTGATATTTTTCCGGATTTGGTTATACCATCTCTGTAATGTAACATCGGGATTGAATTTGCTTTATTGTTATGTTTTCTTTTATAAACTTGTTTATTTATGTGTTATGACGTTTTGTTTACAATGTGATATCTTCTGCCCATTGGTTTTTATTATTATGATATAATATGCATGTATTTATTTTATTTTTATTATGTTATGCCTTTATAAATACATGCGGGGTAGAGGGTGTCACAAAGCTGCTTTCTGAAAGTTACAGCTCGGTAATTGTATGAGTTTTGTTTTAATTCAAATTGAGTGATCCAATGATTTTTTTTTGTTTCATGATGTGATCCATTGGATTTAGAAGAATGGTGGATGGATCACTAACCATCATTAAAATTAAATAGTCCAATTGATCCAATCCATTTTTTTTGTAATGGATGGATTGGATAGATTTATGCATGGATGGACTGGATGGATGGTGGACAAATGAATCATTTTACCACCCCTACTCCCCACCGTACAATTGGCATGAATCTCAGTTGAATCTATTGCAGCATTTAGCAGCAGACCTTCATTAGGGAACCTTCGTTTAGCACATGCGTCTGATTTGACACTTAGTCTATGTTGTTCAATTGCAATTTTCTTACTGTTTGTGAACCGATGGGATTGACAGTCTCCTCTTGCAGTACACTAGTCGAGTCCCACTCTTCATCATAATCACTATGATATAGAGATATGTCATCCCACTATCAAGAAAAGAGGTCATTAAGTGTGTGTTTGGATGAGCATTTGACAAACGTGATTTTGGATGGAATTGATTTTGTAGAATTGATTTCAATACAATTGAGTTTGAAGTAAAGTGAATTATGTTTGGATGTTTTTACTTTGAAAGCAAGTTTGATGTAAAACTTAGTGTAATTTTTCAATTCAAAATCAGAAGGTACTCCAAGCTGCTTCTGGTAGAATCAATTTTTGATGCAAAATTGCTTCCCCAAACGTGTAACCAAACACCTCTTTTTTTTTACCAGATTCATGTTTAACAGGTATAGAAGCACTTCTAGTGTCTCTAGAAGTGGAACCAAACACACACTAAGTGTCAACAAATCAGTCATACGTGTGTCACGCTGGCTAGTGGCACTAAAAATTGGATGGCACTGTGACCCAGGACCTAATTATAACATGAGGAAAATTTGATGGATCCAATTGGTGCAATTAGAATCCTGAGAGACGAAAATTGTACAATTGTAATATTTGAGCACCAAAATTATAATTAAGCATAATTAAATTTCCTTGACCAAGGACTTGCTAGTTGCTATGGTCCCATTTCTTTTTATCATTTGAGTTATTTTGGGAGGTTTTGCAAGGAGATGGTTTAAAGCTTGTTTGGAAGAGATTATTTTCAACGTAACAGTGCAAAACATTACCAAAATTGCACTTCCTAATGCATTTTTTTTTCAAAAGCTCCCCTTCCCTTGCTTCTAGTAGAATTGACTCTCAACCCCCAAAATCTAATACAAATAGGCTATAAATAGCTGAACCTTTTGATTATATTGTTTTTGTGCTATGTGAGTCATGATCTTATGTGTTGAACTGTAGATCTAAGAATGCAGGTCATTCTCTTTGGGTATTGTATTAAGGCATAACCCCGTCAACATGGGAATGACATGCACACTTGGATTAAAAAGTTTAGTGTTTTTCTCTATTCACGACTTTGAATGTGGGGTCCCAGTTTGAATGTTTAAGTTTGAAAATTAGATGATAAGTTGGCTTATGACTGATAAGTTAGCTTATGACTAATAAGCTTATTTTTATTTGAAAGCTGATTGTTTGAAAGCTAGCTAATTGAATTTAAAGTGTTTGGTAAATAATTTTTTTTAACAAAAGCAAAACAAAAATGACATGAAAAGGCACCACAGTAGAAGATATTCAATTATGTTGGTGGCACCTCAGACTCTACCAACCATTTGCAGTACACCGTTAATTTATTGATAAAATAAGAAAAATAAACAATACAAAAACATGGGGGGTGGGGAGGGGGGGCATAAACAAGAACCCATACGAACAAAACAAGAATCATGTAAATCTATAATTAGGAAAACATAAACTATTATGGTTAAAATCCTGACTAATGAAGCTAGGTGGTAAATCCCACAAAGTAAAACAATGAGAGGTAAACCCAAAAGATGCTAGCTTATTGTTAGGGGTGGGGTTATGGAGGGGATGAAGGGGAAATGATTGGTGAGGGATTTGGGGACGATAACTCTACTTCGATGGTAGAGGGCCTCCTAAGAAGATAACAAGAGAGGGAAAGAGGTTTAATTCTTCATTCATTGATTCATTCAAGAGGTCATACAATGTTTATATAGGGTTGGTGCATACCCACACTAAGACACTACACCATAACACACACTAATTATTCCAACTATAGCAAACTAACAAATGCATAATAGATTCTTCTAGAATTAGGTGAGTCATCATATTCTAGAACTAGATGAGTCATCATCCTTTGGGCTTCTATGATCATAACATTACCTGCCCCATCAAAATCAACCTTGTCCTCAAGGTTGTAAAAATTTGACCATAAAACAAATTTCCCTGGGTCCCACTGCTTGAACTGAGACGACCTAGCTGCAGAAGGCATCTCCAAATGTCCCCCGGGATCCCATTGTTGCCATTTGTCAATGCCCAATGAAGAAATGAAGACAAGTTGCTGTTTGGTTCGTGGAAGAATTAATAATTGTGGCCCAATATTGAAAAAATCAATACTAAATAAATTCTGAGCAGCCCATACCCACACAGTTGCCCTTATGGTAGCAAACTGATTCTTTCCACAACTTGGGCCTGGCCCAATAGGTCATAGAAGGTTCCCACATTCTGAAATTCCACTCTTGTTGCCTTGGAACCCTTCTCTGCCTTAGATGTGCCTCCCACTGTTCCAGCCGCCCATGCCCTATCGACGGTTGTATGAGGAGCACGGCCTGGCGGCTTCGGCGGTGGTCTGGCCGCCGTCTTGCTTCCTGTAACATCCGTAATTTTATGTGTGGTTTACGTATGAGGTTTAGGGTTAGGACTTGGAATACATAATTGATATGTTGTTTGAGGTTTAGAAACCCTTGCATGTTAAGTACACGGCTTTTTCGGATAAGTTTGAGGCATAGAGACTAATTAGGGTTTTCCCGGTGAGCGTCTTTGAGACGTCTGAGTGTGAAATAAGAATTTTGGACTTAGAGATGATATTAGGCCTTTTTGATGGTTTTAGGTTGTTTATTAGGTCCTAGTGATCCTATATCTCAAATTTGAGCGCAATCGGACGTCGAACGGACCCTGAACACAAAGAGTTGACTTTTTGTCAGAAGTCAACACTCGAGCGTGGGAGTATCCATGCTCAAGTGATGGGCTCCGGCAAGTGTACCAAATCGAAGCAAGTAATAATAAAAACGGCAAGTAAATTACCGAGTATCGAACTCAAGGATTGGGAAACCAAGTACAAATTCACAAATTAAACAACTATTTTAGACTTAGAAATAAGTGTGAATAGATTTCAAGAAAATAAAAGAAACAATAAAATAAAATCAAATATTTTTGGGATTTTAAATATGAAAAAGAGATTTCCAGGAATTGGGTTACCAACAAGACTGCTCATGCTACTAAATTGACTATCCCTCTTGTTAATTATCAAAATTACTCTGAAGGTGAATTTATCCCAAATAAGTTAATGTTAACTCTCGAGATACAAGAACCGTGCCCAATTAAACCAACCCCTACTCTCGTGATAATTGTATTTAAATTGAACCCATTAAAATTCGTGACAATTCAATGATACCCTCGAAGGACCGCTTCTAACTCTCGTGATTTAAGTCCTAAGTTCGATCCTTATAGATCCAATACCTAAGTTCACCGCTAGGTTCGTCCTTAGAGTATCTATGACAAGTAAATAAGTGCGCACCAAATTCACATGTAATTCATGCAATAGGAATCAAATCGAAAGCAAATTGTAATTAACAAAGGGAAAACATCAATTCATAACATAAAACAAGTCTTGGGCATAGCCCCAATTCCTAGAAATAAAAACAACTACTCAAGCATAAAAGAAAGAACAAGAAGAAAAGAAAACTCCAACTCCATTGAAATTGTGGTGTGTGCTGCGTTGTGTCTTCTGTTGCTACTGTACGACCTGCACCTATTGTGCGCTCCCCTTTCGTCTCCCCCGGACGCTTGCTGACTTGCGCTATATATATAGTGCAGCCTCCAATTTGTAAGTTTCAATCATCATTCAGTTGTGATTTGTACGTGGAGTAATTCAATTGCTAGATCTTATCATATCCTTGGAGTAATTCAATTGCTAGATCTTATCATATCATTTATTATTGTGATAGACAATTATTATCCAAATCCAAATTGATTTGGATCCAATCTTTTATCTCAATACCAATTGAATTATTTTTTAATCATAATAATTCAAATCCAAATTGATTTGGATTCAAATCCATCATGTGGGCCCTTGCAATTTACTTGGCAATCTTCAATTTAATTGATTTCCATTCTTTTCTTCTTGATACTTTCCTAAAAATCAAAATAAGAAAAATCTTGAGAAAATCATCTAAAATCTAATTAAATCAGTTAAATGCATACATTGAATCTAAAATAACAAAAATAGGAAAACAAAGTCTAATTTGGGCTAAATCAAGTATTCAACTCAACTTAATTGATTAAATCCACTCTAAAATAATAGATAAAACATGATAAGCCAGGAGATTATCAAAATACCCCAAACTTAAACTTTGCTTGTCCTCAAGCAAACTAAAAATCAAATAGACTCAAAACTTGGCAAGCTCAAAGGATTCAATCAATTTCGCACAAATTCCATCCAATTTTATCAATTCAATTTTTATTCAATGTTTTCCCTTTTCATTATAGTAATCCCACATTCATTTACTTCAAACAAAGAGAATTTCATCATTCATGCAATAATCAATCTAAGCAAAGGATTCAAGTTACACACAAGAGGGAGATCACAAATTTCAAACAATTGCCTTCCTCACAAGGGCATTTAGTAATTCGCTCAATTTGTCTAGGATATCAACTTTCACTCAATTTCACATTTTAAGAGCACTTTCCATGAATTTGATTTTCATCTCAAAAATAGTTCCCACGAAAACATGCATGCATCATCAAAAGGTCTTTGTTGTAATGTGGTCTGGCTAAAGGTAGGATAGACAAAGGTGTTAGGCTTTACATCCTTAAGAATTAAGAGAGCATGAAACTTTTTCCACTTTTATTTTCACTCTAATTCCTTTTTCCATTTTTCTTTTTGACGCTTTGGGTGGCTACAACCTATTTCCTTTGACACCATTTTATTTTGCCCTTTTTTGGCATTTTTTATTTTCCTTCTTTTTCTTTTTCCCCTTTGCCTTTGGTTTCAACCTATATTTTTTTATTTTTCTCAATCCAAAATAACATATCACATCCTTGTAGCCACCCCAAACTTAGTTTCCTTCAACCCTTGTCTTTCTAAGCATCCATGCTCTCCTAAATCCTAAGATTGGGTTAACATGGTTTTTCCGGATTTTTGGCTTATAACATAAGGTCATCAAGAAACAATAGGCTATTAGGCTCAATGTGGCTAACTAGGGAACATGCATTAGGGATGATCCTTTTTAGGCCAAGTAGCTATTTGAAAGAAAATTGCCTAAATCATTTGATGCAAACATATAAACATGCAAACCATGAAGAGATTCAAGCAAATTCGGGAAAGTGTAACTTAAAAGTGATTCACACAATTCAAAAACATTGTTGGAGGCTCAAATTCCTCACCTGGACTTTTTTCACAAATTGTTTGACCGAGATACAATCCGTAATGTGTGCATCCCTTCACCCCCAAACTTATCATAAATCATGCAATCCAAACAAAAATTCTCAAAGTTAAATTTTCAATTTTTCACATGGGGATCAATTTTCAATTTTCAAAACATAGGGGAAATCATCAAAAATCAATATTTATCATGCAATCCATTTATGCTAAATTTAATTAAATTCATTCAAGCTTACCAACACAAGACTCAACACACATATGACACAAACCAAGTAAAGAAAGCTAATTAATTAAAAAGAGAAGGGTTTATAAAAACTCATTGAAGCACTTCCACCCGGATCCCATAGCCCGTGGTAAAAAGACCAAGAGATGCCCAAGATGTAAGACCTTCCTCCCGGATCCCATGGCTTGTGGAGTGGATTTGGAAGAAGCAAGTGTGATGAGATTCCATTGACTTCTTTAAGTGATATGATGAGCTTACTTCCTCCTGGGTCAAATGGTAAGTCACCTACTCCTAGAATGACCTTTATGTAATTAGTTTCTCCATGAAGCACTAGAACCATAACTTTTTGAGGCGACCTCAGAGCCTTTGCCGCTGTTGATGAAAACTCCCAATTCTCAGGCAATGACTTGCACTCCAAGGTTGGTATTTTCACAAAGTAATGTTGTAGACAAATAGAAGGTACCAACTTTGTTATATCCAAACATGCATGCAAACCAACATACTTATCCAACTCAAAATTTTTAGGCTCCTCAATAGGAATGGTGAGAGAAGTATTTTCCATATGATTGGTCTCTTCTGTCCCTTGCAAAGGAACAATGAAGATATTTCCTCCTTGCACTCTTCTTCATGATCCTCTCCTCTTGAATCATCTTCCACCACCACTTCATATTCATTCACGTCCATGCTAGCAAATAGATTCTCTTCAGTTTGAATTCCATGTTGCTTTTCTTCTAGCAATTTAGAAAATTCACTAGCTTGTTCTTCTAACTTCTGAAAGTTGTCACTTAGTGATGCAGCTATCTTACTAGCATTTTTCCCTGCTCGCACTTCAGCCCTCTGAATCATGGAACTAACTTCCTCCTCACTACGCTCTATGCTCAAGATCAAAAGATAAGCATCTATATCCCAAAGAATCTCTAGCAAATCGGGATCCAGCTCGAAGTATGGTGGTGATTGTAAAGATGACAAATAGGATTTCCATTCCTCTTTGGAGTATATCTTCACGTGCTTATCAGTGATACCATCAAACACGATCCAATCAAGTTGATATTCCCAAGTTGGATGGTAACGATAGTCCATGTGTTTCATCGACCTTGCACAAACAAACCTCAAAAGAATAGGTCAAATATATACATATAAAAATTAAAAAAACTAAAGTAGTTACCTTCTTTGTTACTAATGATATTGGTATTGCCAATCCCCGGAACGGTGCCAAAAACTTGATGGGCTCCGGCAAGTGTACTGGATCGAAGCAAGTAATAATAAAAGCGAAAAGTAAATTATCGAGTATCGAACTCAGGGATTAGGAAACCAAGTACAACTTCACAAATTAAATAACTATTTTAGACTAAGAAATAAGTGTGAATAGATTTCAAGAAAATAAAAGAAAAAATAAAATCAAATCAAATATTTTTGGGATTTTAAATATGAAAAAGAGATTTCCAAGAATTGGGTTACCAACAAGACTGCTCATGCTACTAAATTGACTACCCCTCTTGTTAATTATCAAAATTACTCTGAAGGTGATTTTATCCTAAATAAGTTAATGTTCCCTCTCGAGATACAAGAACCGTGCCCAATTAAACCAACCCCTACTATCGTGGTAATTGTATTTAAAACGAACCTATTAAGATTCGAGACAATTCAATGGTACCCTCGAAGGACCGCTTCCAACTCTCGTGATTTAAGTCCTAAGTTCGATCCCTATAGATCCAATACCTAAGTTCACCGCTAGGTTCGTCCTTGGAGTATCTATGACATGCAAATAAGTGCGAACCAAATTCACAAGTAATTCATGCAATAGGAATCAAATCGAAAGGAAATTGTAATTAACAAAGGGAAAACATCAATTCATAACATAAAACAAGTCTTGGGCATAGCCCCAATTCCTAGAAATAAAAACAACTACTCAAGCATAAAAGAAAGAATAAGAAGAAAAGAAAACTCCAACTCGATTGAAATTGTGGTGTGTACTGTGCTGTGTCTTCTGTTGCTACTGTACAGCCTGTACCTGTTGTGCGCTCCCCTTTCGTCTCCCCCGGACGCTTGCTGACTTGTGCTATATATATATAGTGCAGCCTCCAGTTTGTAAGTTTCAATCATCATTCAATTTTGATTTGTACGTTGGCCCAAGGCAACTTTGACTATTTGTTGATTCACGTTGCTGCATTTTATAATTGAACTTGTAATCTCAAAGTGATCATGTAGGCCCCTTGCTTTAATTATCAATTGACTTTTCAAGACCCATATAAATCTTTTCTTTCTTCACGCTGCTTCACTAGTCCAGGGAGTAATTTATTCTCCAATTTCCAATTTGAGCTTATTATTTGATGGTTGTAATCACGAAGATCATGTGGGCCCTTAGCACATTGGATTCACATTGACCAAGCTTCAATTGACAAAGCAAATTCTTAATGGCAAGATATTCCATTCAACTCACTTAACTTTGAATTGATAGTAACAATATTCTCTTCCCTGGAGCAATTCAATTGCTAGATCTTATCATATCCTTTATTATTGTGATAGGCAATTATTTTCCAAATCCAAATTGATTTGGATCCAATCTTTTATCTCAATGCCAATTGAATTATCTTTTAATCATAATAATTCAAATCCAAATTGATTTGGATTCAAATCCATCATGTGGAACCCTTGCAATTTACTTGGAAATCTTCATTTCAATTGATTTCCATTCTTTTCTTCTTAATACTTTCCTAAAAATCAAAATAAGAAAAATCTCGAGAAAATCATCTAAAATCTAATTAAATAAATTAAATGCATACATTGACTCCAAAATATCAAAAATATGAAAACAAAGTTTAATTTGGGCTAAATCAAGTATTCAACTCAACTTAATTGATTAAATCCACTCTAAAATAATAGATAAAACATGATAAGCCAGCAGATTATCATTAAGCGCCCAAGTCAACAGACAAGGGTCATGCTTTGACTTTCCACGTGTCAACCAGGGCTTACGTGGCAGCTCCTGATTGGTTGCATGGCACGGTGGTCCACCAGCCCTCCAACGCTCGAGCGTGGAAAAGCCAACGCTTAAGCGTTGGAACGCTCGAGCGCTAGGCTTCCAACGCTTGAGTGCTAGCGCGAATTTCAGCAAAAATAAAAGATGACTTAAGTGACTTAAGTCACTTAAGTCACCAAACGAAAAACAGAGGCAAAGAGTAGAGAGAGGCCAGAGAACAGAGATGGGAGTCTTAGAGAGAGAGAGAAAGAAGTTTTAGAGAGAAAAGAGCTTCTAGCTAAGAGTGTGAGAGTTTTGATCGTCCAATCATAAAACGGAGTATGTGGTTGTGATCGCAGCGAGGATATCTATCTTGTTCTCTTCTCCTTTTCTTCTAAAAGTGAAGGTAAATCATCCTCTTTTATGTCGAAACTCCGTTCGTTATGTTTCTCGTAATATATTTCATTTCGTTTGTCGGAATCCAATTCCGTTTTCGAATATGAACTCCTAGTAATGTGTGCTTCGCAATGTGACATTTAGGTGAATTTTTGAAAGCTCCAAGGCCCGAGAATCGCGTAGGGAAGAATCGAGAAAGTGGGAGGAAGTCTCGTTTTGCTTCGTTTCGAGCATCGTACGACTCTCCAGGTGGGGGAAAGAAACTATTTAACATCGGAAACGACGCGTTACATTTAATTAGATAAGGGCGTAGGGCGACCCAAACCCTACACGAGAGCGAGTAACAGACAATGTCTATACCACATTGGGGACTACTGGTGTGGGTGATGAAAGAAGTGCACACGCGATGATGATATAGATATATATCTATATATATATATAGGGATTATTACGTGTGGTTGACTTGAACTTGGTACTCGATGAATGATAACATGAATGTTATAATTATTCTTTTGAAAGTGATTATATTTTTTATTATAATTATTATTATAATAATAATAATTATTATTATTATATTTTGGTATTTATTATTTGGAAATGATATTATGACATTATGATATATGATGATGATTTTGGATAACATGATGATGATTGTGATGATATGATGAGTGTTATGATTGTGCTTAGAGGTTGAGTAAGTTCCAAGTTATGTTGAGACTTGAGGATGTACTGGGGATTGCATATGATATGTGATAGCGGTGCCTAACCAAGATTATTATCGTGACATGAGGATGAGATTGATGAGATGAGATTATTTTGAGGTTATCTATGAGATTATGATGAACGGTTAGGGCACTGGGGGGTGACCTGAAACATGGTCTGTGATATGAGGGACCTGAAACATGGTCGAGTGGGGTTTATGCCTCGGAGGGAGAATTCCCCGGGATAGGCTAACGGCGGACCGTCCAGAGATGATTTCATTTTAGTCGTAGCTATAGTTCATGCGTTGCATGAGCATCCAGGATTGTGGTCCAGAGGTGTGCACCGGGTTGTGTAGCTATAGTGCCATTGCTTTGCATGGGCACCCTCCATCCGCGGACGAGGGTGTGCGCCGGGGACTCTGACACGTGTCGATTATATTGTTGCGATATCCGGATATAGCCGATACCTGAGGAGATTATTCATACATCATTTGCATTGCATCATGATGGAGGGTAGCGGAAAGATCCTAGATGTGGATTGAGTTACATATATTTATACTTGGGAGACAGATGTTTAGTGTGCCGTTATTTAATTAAATGTTGCTAAACCCTTTCCACGTTTGAAGTTATATGGTTTCTTATCCCTGTCTTCTCTATATTGCATATGTTTTTTTTTTCTGTGATCGTGATGAGAAGATCCTTAGGGGGAGCCAGCTGGAGGAGCTTGATGGGACCTCGTATAAGCCAGACGTTGGAGGACGAGTAGTGGATCCTCATAGTTAAGTACAAAGTCTATGGCCAGTGCGTCTTGTCTTTTTAGGATGTTGTTTTTATTTTCTATTTGATTATCAGTTTGTACATTTTGGGATCCAACTGATGGGATTCCCTCTACTGTACAGTATTAGGCCTTGAGGTGTATATGTTATGTATGTATGTATGTATGTATATATATATATATATATATATATGTGTGTTGTGTATATTTTAAGTTTTTTTTTACTTTTTCCGCTGTTTTAATATATCAGTTTAACGATAATAACGAAATTAGGTCTTAATATTTTTGGTTTTCTTTAATGGGACGTCGGGGCGTCTCATTTGGTGGTATCAGAGCCGTCGGTTCTGAAACGGACTGTGAGCACTGTGATTAGGGTGAACTGGCCATTTAGTTGAATCCACATCGGATAACAACTATGCTTAGAAGTTGGGTAGTGAGTCCAACGCGACATCTCTTTGGCATGTAGTATTTATATTCTAGTTTTATGTAGTATTATATGTCATATTGATGTGGGTTAATGATTTCTTTTAACAGGATCATGGCTCGAGGCCGAGGTCGAGGACGTGGCATACGTGGTGGTGGTAGAGCGATAGAGGGTGTAGAGGATGAGCCTCATCAGCCAGAGGCAGGGATTGGAGGTGGAGGAGAGTCCGCCGAAACTCTTCGGACTATCCACGAGTTAGCATCCGTTCTGTTGCAGCAGGCGCAATGTGAATGCTCAGAGGGTACAGAGAGAGGCAGAGTTACAGGAGCGGCATGATAGGAGGAGAGCCGCTGAGGCTGAGAATGCAGGATTGGCTACCTTTCTCAAAGGTAAGCCACCACAGTTCGGTGGAGAGTATGATCCAGAGCGAGCAGAGTGGTGGATTCAGGAGCTCGAGAAGATCTTTGATACCATGAGATGCATAGATGATAGGAAGGTGACCTATGCCACCTTCATAATGACCGGAGGGCCTGTGTCATGGTGGAGAGGCAAGAGGAGATTACTAGAGGCTGAGGGCGGACTGATCAGTTGGGAGCTATTCACAGAGTGTTTCTTTGAGAAGTACTTCCCGCGGTTAGTCAGACACGAGAAGGAGAGAGAGTTCATGAGTCTCCAGCAGGGAGACAGGTCTGTTGATGATTACACGGCCAGATTTGAGGCCTTGATTCAATTTTGAGTTCTACCAGAGGTTTCCAGATGAGTACTGGATGTGCTAGAGATTCGAGGAGGGTTTACGGCATGAGTTGAGGAGGGCTATAGTGCCCTTTGATATCCTAAGTTTCCCAGAGCTTGTAGAGAGGTGCAGTGCCATTGAGAGTATGGACTAGAGGCAGGCCGCAAAGCAGAGACAGCAGCGTAGTGGGGGTCCTACTAGAGCAGGTCATCAGAGGAGAGGTGATAGAGGTTCTCAGTGGAGGAGAGGACCATACATTAGACCGGGACAGAGCGCTCAGACATTTGCACCACCAGCACCAGTTATCAGAGAGGGTCAGCAACAGAGGGCCCCAGTGTGTTTCAGATGCGGAGGTCCGTATTATATCAGGGATTGCACAGATAGATCTGGTTGCTATGTCTGTGGCAAACCACGTCATTTTGCTAGGGATTTCCGATAGAGAGCGATACAGCAACAGCCAGCTACCAGTAAAGGAGCTAGTGGTTCCAGAGGAGGAGCCAGGAGAGGAGTTCCAGCAGCGGGATGACAGACGGCCAGACCTCAGGCCACGGGGAGGGTGTTTACAGTGAGAGGATCTGAGTCCTCTCAATTTGCAGATCTTATTCAAGGTATGTGATTAATACCTGGCAGACTCTCGTCTGTGCTGTTTGATTCAGGTGCTACACATTCTTTTGTGTCCCATGAGTGTGTGGATCATTTACACTTTCCCGTTTCCCAGCTACCATATACTTTGAATGTATCTACCCCTACCAGTGATCCTTTGATCACTATGTCTGTTTGCTTACAGTGTCCTATAGTTGTTGAAAATAGGACATTTCTGGTAGATCTAATCTGTTTGCCTATGCAGCAGATAGACGTTATCCTTGGCATGGATTGGCTTTCGACAAACCATGTAGTGTTAGACTATGCCCGAAAGACCTTATATTTTCTTGAGCCTTCTAGCATAGTATCTACCAATGAAGGAACAACTATGAGGAGTGACGAGTCTCATCAGTATGTGATGCTTTTCTCCTTGGAAGCTAAGGAGACTCCGAGTATGGATTCTTTGCCTATCATGAGAGAGTTTCCTGAAGTTTTCCCTCCTAATGTTCCAGGTTTGCCACCAGAGAGGGAGGTGGAGTTCGCTATAGATCTCATACCAGGGACCGGACCTATATCAGTAGCTCCTTATCGGATGTCACTAGTGGAGTTGGCGGAGTTGAAGAAACAGCTGGATAACATGATGAAGAAGGAATTCATCAGACCGAGTGTTTCGTCTTGGGGAGCACCGGTATTGTTTGTCAAGAAAAATGACTAAAGTTCTAGGTTGTGCAGGGATTATAGGCAGTTGAATAAAGTTACAATCAAGAACAAATATTCGTTGCCTAGGATAGATGATCTGATGGATCAGTTGAAGGGAGCTTCAATGTTTTCCAAGATAGATTTAAGATCAGGATACCATCAGATTAGGGTGAAGAAGGAGGATATACCTAAGACCGCTTTCAGAACGAGGTATGGACACTACGAGTACCTAGTTATGCCTTTTGGTGTAACTAATGCTCCGGCGGTGTTCATGGATTACATGAACATGATCTTTAAACCGTTCCTCGACAAGTTTGTTGTGGTGTTTATAGATGATATTCTTATCTACTCCTGTAGTCGGGAAGAACATGAGGAACATCTGGGAGTGGTGTTACAGGTGTTGAGAGATAGGCAGTTGTATACTAAGCTATCCAAGTGTGAATTTTGGTTAGAGGAAATACAGTTTCTAGGGCATGTAATCAACAAGAAAGGGATAGCTGTTGATCCAGTTAAGGTAGAGGGTGGGAGAGGCCTAAGTCAGTGAGTGAGGTGAGGAGTTTCCTAGGATTAGCCGGGTATTATAGGAGGTTCATCGAGGGTTTCTCGAAGATTGTGTTTCCTATGACGCAGTTAACGAGAAAAGGTACGACGTTTGTTTGGATAGAGAAGTGTGAAGAGAGCTTTCAGAATCTAAAGGATAAGTTGACTACATCTCCTGTGCTGACGTTACCAGATCCATTAGGACAGTTTGACGTGTACCGTGACGCGTCATATCAAGGATTGGGTTGTGTTTTGATGCAAGAGGGAAGAGTTTTGGCTTATGCTTCCCGAAAGTTGAGGGTTCATGAAAGGAATTACCCGACCCATGATCTGGAGTTAGCAGCCATAGTGTTCGCATTGAAGATATGGCGACACTATCTCTATGGAGCTAAGTTTAATGTGTTCAGTGATCACAAGAGTTTAAAGTATTTGTTTGATTAGAAGAAGCTAAACATAAGGCAATGTAGATGGATGGAATTCATTGAGGACTATGAGTTTGATCTTCAATACCATCCAGGGAAGGCTAATGTTGTGGCGGATGCACTAAGTCGGAAATCCTTGCACGTATCCGTAATGACAGTGAAAGAGATGGAGTTGCTTGAACAATTTAGAGATTTCAACCTAGGTATGGATTTGATTGAGGATAGAATATGCTTAGGTATGATCACCATCAGTAGTCAGTTTTTGAGAGACCTTAAGGTTAAGCAGGGTCAGGATAAATATTTGGTGGATGTGAATCGAGCTATAGATGAGGGTAAGGTTTCAGAGTTTAGGAGAGGATTAGATGGAGTGTTAAGGTTTAAGGATCGGATATGTGTGCCAGAGGACTTAGAGATTAGGAAGATGATCTTAGAGGAGGCACATAAAAGTAAGCTGAGTTTCCACCCAGGAGCCACCAAGATGTACCAAGACTTGAAGAAGATGTTTTGGTGGCCAAAGATGAAGAAAGAAGTGGCGGAGTATGTTCTATCATGTTTGGTATGTCGGAAAGCTAAGATAGAGCATCAAAAGCCCGTCAGATTGTTGTAGTCCTTGGATATCCCAGTGTGGAAGTGGGATAGCATAGCGATGGACTTTGTGGTTGGATTACCATGAAATTTGAAGAGGTTTGATGCGATTTAGGTTATCATTGATAGGTTGACGAAGTGTGCTCACTTCTGACCTATTGGTGAGAGTTATAGTCTTGAAAGTTTGACCCAGATCTACATCAAGGAAGTAGTGAGGTTGCATGGTGTGCCGTCTAAGATTGCGGATAAAAGGATTAAAGAACTCTGTGGTAAACAAATTCCCCTGGTCAAGGTCATATGGGATAGTGTTACCGGAGATGCTACTTGGGAGCGTGAGGCGGACATTCAGCGGCAGTACCCCCATCTGTTTCCAGGTATGTAAATTCCGAGGACGGAATTTCTTTTAAGGGGGCTAGAAATGTAACATCCCTAATTTTATGTGTGGTTTACGTATGAGGTTTAGGGTTAGGACTTGGAATACATAGTTGAGATGTTGTTTGAGGTTTAGAAACCCTTGCATGTTAAGTACGCGGCTTTTTCGGATAAGTTTGAGGCATAGAGACAAATTAGGGTTTTCCCGGTGAGCGTCTTAGAGACGTCTGAGTGTGAAATAATGATTTTGGACTTAGAGATGATATTAGGCCTTTTTGATGGTTTTAGGTTGTTTATTAGGTCCTAATGAGCCTATATCTCAAATTTGAGCGCAATCGGACGTCGAACGGACCCTGAACGCAAAGAGTTGACTTTTTGTCATGAGTCAACACTCGAGCATGGGAGTATCCATGCTCAAGCGCCCAAGTCAACAGACAAGGGCCATGCTTTGACTTGCCACGTGTCAACCAGGGCTTACGTGGCAGCTCTCACACGTGTCAACCAGTGTGAGAGTTTCGATCGTCCAATCGTGAAACGGAGTACGTGGTTGTGATCATAGTGAGGATATCTATCTTGTTCTTTTCTCCTTTTCTTCTAAAAGTGAAGGTAAATTATCCTCTTTTATGTCGAAACTCCGTTCGTTATGTTTCTCGTAATATCTTTCATTTCGTTTGTCGGAATTCAATTCCGTTTTTGAATATGAACTCCTAGTAACGTGTGCTTCGCAATGTGACACTTAGGTGAATTTTTGAAAGCTCCGAGGAACGAGAATCGCGTAGGGCAAAATTGAGAAAGTGGGAGGAAGTCTCGTTTTGCTTCGTTTCGAGCATCGTACGACTCTCCAGGTGGGGGAAAGAAACTATTTAACGTCGGAAACGGCATGTTACATTTAATTAGATAAGGGCGTAGGGCGACCCAAACCCTACACGAGAGCGAGTAACGGACAATGTCTATACCACATTGGGGACTACTCAGTGGTACCGATGATGATATAGAAATTGTGCGTTTATCATCATCACGCTATATATATATGATTATTTTATTACGTGATGATTGCCTGTTTGACTGGTTGACTTGAGCTTGGTACTCGATGATAACATGAATGTTATAATTATTCTTTTGAAAGTGATTATATCTATTATAATTATTATATTTTGGTATTTATTATTTGGAAATGATATTATGACATGATGATATTTGATGATGATTTTGGATAAAATGATGATGATTGTGATGATATGATGAGTGTTATGATTGTGCTTAGAGGTTGAGTAATTTCCAAGTTATGTTGAGACATGAGGATGTACTGGGGATTGCATATGATATGTGATAGCAGTGCCTAACCGAGATTATTATCGTGACATGAGGATGAGATTGATGAGATGAGATTATTTTGAGGTTATCTATGAGATTATGATGAGCGGTTAGGGCACTGGGGGGTGACCTGAAACATGGTCTGTGATATGAGGGACCTGAAACATGGTCGAGTGGACCTGAAACATGGTCGAGTGGGGTCTATGCCTCGGAGGGAGAATTCCCGGGGATAGGCTAACGGCAGGCCGTCTAGAGATGATTTCATTTTAGTCGCAACTATAGTTCATGCATTGCATAAGCATCCTGGATTGTGGTCCAAAGGTGTGCACCGGGGACTCTAAGAGGTGTCGATTATATTGTTGTGATATCCAGATATGGATGATACCTGAGGAGATTATTCATACAGCATTTGCATTGCATCATGATGGAGGGTAGCGGAAAGATCCTAGATGTGGATTGAGGATGATTGTGTTACATATATTTATACTTGGGAGACGGATGTTTAGTGTGCCGTTATTTAATTAAATGTTGCTAAACCCTTTCCACATTTGAAGTTATATGGTTTCTTCTCCCTGTTTTCTCTATATTGCATATGTTTTTTTTTTGTGATCGTGATGAGAAGATCCTTCGGGGAAGCCAGCTGGAGGGCTTGATGGGACCTCGTATGAGCTAGACGTTGGAGGACGAGTGGTGGATCCTCATAGTTGAGTACAGAGTCTATGGCCATTGCGTCTTGTCTCTTTAGGATGTTGTTTTTATTTTGTCTGATTATCAATTTGTACATTTTGGGATCCGACTAATGGGATTCCCTCTACTGTACTATATCATGCCTTAAGGTGTATATGTTATGTATGTATGTGTGTGTGTGTGTGTGTGTATATATATATATATATATATATATATATATATATATATATATATATATATGTTGTGTATATTTTAAGTTTTTTTTTTACTTTTTTCGCTGTTTTAATATATCAGTTTAACAATAATAACGAAATTAGGTCTTAATATTTTTGGTTTACTTTAATGGGCCGTCGGGACGTCTCACTTCCCCCTATTCACATCAACTCGGCCATAGCCTGCAGCTTTCACCCACACACATGCGATTTCAAATCTGCAAGAAGCAGGAACACCTCGACGGAAAACGATGCTCCAGCCACCGTTAATGGGATGTTGTTTGGTCGATCTGGTGGTGGCGGTGACCTGGTCGAAATCCGGACTACCCAAATCGGCCCACGCGTGACTGCCCCCTTCACGCTTTCCTCCATGACGACGCCGCTAGGTTGGTGGTTTTCGACCTCCATCTCTTCTCTCCTATTAGTTATTTGGGTACTTTTGGCGGCCTTGAGTAAATTCCGGTCAGGGGGTTCACCTTCCTCCATGGCCGTGTCTGGCTCGTGCGACGGTAAACACTCCCCGCGGCCTTTCGTCTCAATTGCTTGGCCACCCAAACTCGCAGCTGCGAGTGGCCCAGCCTCTACCATGGATGCATCCAGATATGGTGGTTTCAGTGGCGGCGGTGGCGGGAATGAAACCGAAACGTTGTCTGCTGGTTTAGGTAGCGGTGACAGGACGTGGTTGGTGCCTGGTGGTCGTGCATCACTTCTCTGTGGTTCCAAAGCAACCTTGACCTCAAGGTTGCAGTAAGAGGAAGTCATGAGGAGGATAGTCCCACTAGGATCGAACAGAAAAACATCGAGTGGCGGTGGCGTTGCAGAAACGGTTCTCAGAGATGGCTTTTCCGGTGGTGGCACGATGGTTACTGGAGGAAACAGAACAACATTTCGACCATCTCGATTTGGATCTTTCTGCCATGAGACCATCGGATGTGAATCAATCGAAGATTCAGGTGCGAACGATCGTGGGGATGGTGGAACCAGATCCGTCACGTCTCTGGTGACTGTGTCGTCGTGGTTGGGGTATTGAATCTGAGACAATGTTGCCTTGGTTAGGGGTGAGTGCCTTCGGGTTTTCTTCCACTGCTTTATATCTCTCCGTCGCCACTGCTTCAGATTTCGCCGCCACTGCTTCAGAACCAGTGATGGCCTCGGTACCAGTCTCAATGAGTTGCACTGCGAGCGTTGTTGGTGTTACTGAATCTGTCTCCACTGCTTCATCTGATACCGGTAGAAGATGCCGTGATTACCCAGATCGGCCCACGCGTGACCGCCCCCTTCACGCTTTGCTCCATGACGACGCTGCTAGGTTGGTGGGTTTCGACCACCATCTCTTCTCTCCTATCAGTTACTCGGGTACTTTTGGCGGCCTTAAGTAAATTCCGGTCCGGGGGTTCACCTTCCTCCAGGGCCGCGTCTGGATCGTGCGGCGGTAAAAGATGCCGGTAGAAGATGCCGCCATTCAGGCTTGAAAAGCAATAGAAGGACCGTGGTGAAGGTATCCCAACTGGGCTGTGGGTGACACTGAGACCACCGGAGCCACCGGTGGAGTACTCTACCTATCAAGGCCAATACAACTTATGGTAACTTCGTTGTCTCGAGTGTTCCATGCTCACGAAAATATTTTTCGGTGCAAAGAATCCACCAATATGCATCTTCATTGTTGCCGTCAAAAATAGAAATCGCCATGGATGGGGTGCAGAGGAAGTAAGCTCGACGAGAGCACCAATGTTAGGGGTGGGGTTATGGAGGGGATGAAGGGGAAATGATTGGTGATGGATTTGGGGATGATAACTCTACTTCGAGGATAGATGCCCTCCAAAGAAGATAACAAGAGAGGGAAAGGGACTTAATTCTTCATTCATTGATTCATTTAAGAGGTCATACAATGTTTATGTAGTGTTGGTGCATACTCACACTAAGACACTACACCATAACACACACTAATTATTCCAACTATAACAAACTAACAAATGCATAATAGATCCTTCTAGAATTAGGTGAGTCGTCATATTCTAGAACTAGAAGAGTCATCATCCTTTGGGCTTCTATGATCATAACACTTATCCGCACAGATGTTGCCTTCCCTAAAAATGTGAGAGACTGTGAAATGCATTCTCTGAGAGATATAAAAACAATTTCTCCACCTATTTCTCAATCCCCAAGGGCTAAATAGAAGCTAAAATCACCGGTTTGGAGTCATATTCAAGCCAAAGCTAATGCCATGGAAGTGTTTGGTAAAATGAGTAGTTGAACTAGCTTATAAATATAAGATGACATATATATATATGTAAATTCCTTTCAAATTCTAATTAAATCTTTATAGTTAGAGTATTAATTTTGTAATTCTATTTTTTAATATTTTATTAAATAGTATAGTTAAAATGACATATTTATATGATTTTTTATATAAAGTTTATTTTATGTGGGGCGGATAAAGTAGGAAGTTCACTTAATTAATGTGGGTAAAAATGAGAGAAGAGTTAACAAGTTATAAGTTACTAGCTCGTAGTCTTAATTCTTTGATGCAATATAAACATGTAACGATGTGTCGGTACAAACCGAATCAATCGATTCAATCCAAACCGCATTTAATGAGATCGGATCGGGTTTTTTTAGGAAACAATCCAAACCGAACCGCATGTATTTTTAAACTTCGGATCGAATGGTTTTTTGTTTCAAAATCGATCCGCGAACACCCTTATTTTTTATTCACCTAAAAGGAAGTGATGTAAAAATGACAAAAAAATATATGAGTATATATCGTTAATTTGGAAGAAAATGATATAATAATATAGCAATAAATATGAGATGAGACTAATATTTCATCTTTTATTAATGCATCCCACTCTATCCTTTCTTTTTCTCCCTTCCTTTCTTCTTGAAGAAGATTAATTTCAGAATGTTATTAGAGACGTGTCGAGGGTTGTCGTAGCTTTCTTTCTTCCACGAACACGCGTATTCAAGCTGGCACAAAAGCATGAAATCCAGGGCACTAAACAGCCAGTAGACCACTGTTCTTCATGGGCAATAAAGAAGAGAACTTCAAAGTTCAAATATGAAGTGTCATAATATACGGAATGAAATAAGCATCTTTTAATATCATAATTCATAAATTTGAAAGTGCCTTGTCAGTTTCCTTCGATTCTAAGTCTGAATCTGAAAATAGATTTAAACATACCTCAATCCTTGATCTACAAATTTATTGTAAAATCGACGATGAGAAAATCAGCCGGAATATACGCATAGGAAGATCCAAAAAAAATTAAGGATGCAGTTACGTAGGTCCCACTCACCCTCTTACATGCAATTTTCTAATGTTATTCTTGCGCTATATATATGGGTCTTGAAGCACCTTCACTTTCATCCCTCTCAAGCTTTTGTAGTGTTCAGTGAAAAAAATGAATTTCAAGTCCTTTATTTTCTTGTGCTTTCTGTTAGAGGTGGTTCTCATCTCAGCAGTGGTAGGTGTTGAGCCATATAAAGATGAGACACAAGGTATGAACCAAAAACCTTTATATAGTTAGTATTTTATTTCCTTTTCTAATACATCATTTTAATGAGACTATTATAATAGACATTACAAATCATCTAATTTAAGCATGCATCACTTACGAATCTAAAATGTGGCATCTATATCACGTTTTGCAGTTGTAAGTGCTACACATTTACTATCGGAAAAGCCAAATCATCATAAAGGAAATGAAGGTGTTGGTGATAGTGGAGGAGGTTATGGAGGTGGTGGCAGCCAAGGAGGAGGCGGTAGCGGAGGAGGTGGAAGTGGAGGTGGAGGAGGAAGTGGAGGAGGCGGAAGTGGTGGAGGAGGTGATAGCGGTGGAAGTGGTGGAGGTTATGGCGGCGGTGGATGTGGAGGAGGCGGAAGTGGTGGAGGTTATGGAGGTGGGGGAAGTGGAGGAGGTGGAAGTGGTGGAGGAGGTGGTAGCAGTGGTGGTGGAAGTGGAGGAGGCGGTAGCAGTGGAAGTGGTGGAGGAAGTGGTGGTGGTGATAGTGGCGGAAGTGGTGGAGGGTATGGAGGTGGAGGAAGTGGTGGAGGTGGAAGTGGAGGTGGGCAAGGAGGGGGAGACGGAGGTGGTAGTGGTGACAGCGGAGGAGGTGGCGGTGGAGGATATTGAAGTTATGTTGAACGAGGTTATGATTTTGGTAATAAAGGAGAAAGAGACGACCATGGATATGAAGCCAAAATCTAGAGTTTTAACATTGTAAAATAAGTCCTTTGTAAATGTTACATGTGGCATTCAATGTAATAAAATGTTTATATTAATGTAATTGGTTTTGCGGAGTTATTTTCATGCTTGGCTTAAGTTGATCCTTAAATGAAAATTTGATGCAATTTAAGTAGTAGATATAATTCAATATTTTACCTTTAACCATTTTAATTATATATATTTTAGAAGAATTTAGAATTTCATAAATGGGGCAATTCGTAGATGGAAAAGAAACTAAAAATATATATTAACACTTTTGCATATTTTTAAGTTGCATTAGTATTTATGCGATGTTGAGTCACTTTCACAACTCCAATGATGTGCGGTGAGTAAATCTTGCATTGGATAAATAAAATATGAAGAAAGATGATTTATAAACTACAGTCTAATGGTCTATACTTGGCCTGTTAGATTGGTGAAATTGGGGATGGATCTGAAATTCTGTTATGGACAGATAGATGGCTAGACAAGCCTTTAGTGGAGATGCTGCAAATCCCTCCACATTCACATGGTTTGTTGTCATCAAAGGTTAAAGACTATATCCACAATGGTGATTGGAATGTTCCTAATTGTCTTCTGCAAGCATATCCCTCTCTTATGAGTGAGCTGTCTAAAGTAGTGGTTCCAAAGTTTAACAATGCTACTGATCTCAGAATTTGGTCTCCAATAGATTCAGGCTCTCTAACCCTTAAACAGGCCTATCTCTTTCAACAGCCTTCCAACAACATTTATCCTTGGTGCAAAGTAATTTGGCAGAACTGTATTCCACCTTTCAAGTCATTTTTACTATGGAGAATCATCAATAATAGAATGCCAACTGATGAAATGATTCAGGCAAGTGGTTACAATTTGGTTTCTATTTGCAGTCTGTGTTGTGCAGCAGCTGAGTCTACTCATCACTTGCTCTGTGAATGTTCCTATGCAACTGATCTATGGATGTGGATTAGCAGGATCATAAATCACCCTATTGATCAGACATCTATCTTGAGTATGGTCTCAGTTCACAACATAATAGCATCCTCTCATGTTAAAGATGTTCTACTGTCTTCAATTGCAAATGTCATTTGGGCAATTTGGTGGTCTAGGAATAAAATTCGTTTTGACAACGAGAGGATTCCTGTTCAGTCCATTAAAAATAGAATCATTGCTAATGTATCTCTAGCAGGTAATCTCAGTTCAGGTTCTATGTCGACTTCAATTAGTGATTTTACAAATTTGAAAGAATTTAATGTTGCAATCAAGGCCAGCAAAGCTCCTCAGGTAAAGCAGGCTATTTGGTCATCTCCCCCTTGTCTTTGGGTGAAATGTAACACAGATGGGGCAACTAGAGGATCCCTTGAATTTGCTGGTTGTGGTGGTATATTCGGAGATAGTTCAACTGCTGCTCTACGATGTTTTGAAGCCAATATGCACTTCATGCTGAACTTATTGGTGCTATGATTGCTATGGAAATTGCTTGCAAAAAAAAGTGGAATAATTTATGGTTAGAATGTTACTCAGAATTGGTTATTAAAGCTTTTAAATCATTGTTGGTGATTCCTTGGCAACTGAGGAATAGATGGAGAAACTGTTTGATGTTAATTTGTAGTATAAACTTTCATTGTTCTCGTATTTATATTTATAGGGAAGGAAACATGTTTACATACAAATGAGCCTCTCATAATATTTTCATTCAAGATTTTGTTTGGTGGGAAACTATTCCTAGATTCATTAGTAAGGAATTTTATAGTGATAGAGTATGATTACCTTACTATAGGTTTAAATAATGCTTTCATGGGTTTTGGTTTTGGTCCCCCATGTTTTTTTGTATTATTTTCATTTTATTTTTAATAAATAATTGGTGTGTTGCAAATGATAGATGATAGCTAAGGTGTTAATCTAGTTGAGATGTTAGTTTTTCATTATGATGCCTTTCATGCCAATTTTTTGGTAAAAAAAAATGTTGCTTTTAGTCCAAGTATCTCACAATTCCTTAAATCCCAAATGCAAAATTCCAACTCTAATATCATAGTTCAACGATCTTAGAGAAATATTTGGATTAGAACTAACATGGTCAAAAAGTTAGCTAGAGAGATCGTGGCCTATTTACCATACAACCACTTGGCAGTTGGCAAGTACCAACTACGAGTATATTTATGTTAGTCCAATGTTTATGCCTAATAAGCCTAGATACGTCAAAACTCAATGTCTAGGCTTTTAAGCCTTAGTGGTCTTGCCTTATAAGACATGATTCTTCTAATTATTCTCATGTGGGAATTTTCCACGTTGTGAACAACTCATTTGTCCGAGTCCCTTTTAATTTTTGGCAAAACTTATAAAAGTCTGAAAAAATGGAAAAAAATCATAAAAATATCTTAAATTTAAAAAAAAAATCGAAAGAGCAGGGTTTTTTTTATTGACAATTAGAAAACAAAAACTGTAAAAATAAAAATTACAAAAATATTTCACTCTTCATGTTTACTTTATTATAAAACTTCGAACCAAAAATATAAAGATTTTTTTTTGACTGAACAAAAAATTATAAAGATAAAAAACACAAAATATTGTATTTTATTTATCTATTTTTTTTTATCTTTTCCTTACTTACTGACATCAACACATTCCCACAAATATAGAATACACATTACACCGAGCAGACAAACTCGAAAAAAACTGATAATCATCAGGGGAGAAGGTAGCAGCATACAAAGTAAGACATAATGAGGGCGAAAAGCACAGAGAGTGACCCTTATGACATAATACAGACAGAGGAAGAGACATAATATGAAGATGTCAAGTAGGAAATGCATTTCAGAAGAAAACTAATTTGTTTTAAACACTTTTTTTTTTTATAAACACTTTACTAGATGTAAATGTGCAAATGCTCTTTGGTTTGAGTAGCTTTTTGTTGTTTCTAATTTGAATTTTGTCACGTATGTTGCTTGCTTGTGCTTTGAATATATATATTTTTTTTTGTGGGGGATTTGTCTATTGTTTGTTTACTCACCCACACATGAACATAATGTGTTTGATAATTCGCCTGACCCAATTTGAGTTCTCTGTTAACGTTTTTTTTTTTTTGGTTCGTCAGAAGTTAATATTCTGATTGCTCACTTCTAATGGCTGAAATGATTGAAGTCCCAATTTGATTATATGATCCACCTGAGAACGAGCCAATTGATCCTAAAATGTGGATGTTCCACGGTTCTGATTTGCAATTATCAAGAAGGTTTGCTATTTACAATCAACAATTAAGTACAATTATCACAATGATGCTTCCTAATCCTACCATCATTAGGAAGCAAAGCATGACGAGCAACTAAACAAAGAAAAGATCGAATACATTGGGGGCCTTTCCACTTCCAAATAACCTTGAAGAGTGGATTCAGGACAAGGGACAAGGGTTTGATGGGTATCAATCGAAGCATAAGCAGACTTCATCGAGAAACACCCATCTGGAGCAGGCTTCCAAACAACAGTATCAGGGAAGTAATGCATGGGAATATGGATCCCCATATTCTTCATGCAGATTGGCTCAGGCAAACAACTTCGAAGCTTTTCAATATCCCAGCTTCCTGAGGGAACAATAAAGCTTCATTATGGGTGGCAAATGGATGGATTGGGTAAATTTTTATTCGGATTATAATGGATGGATTAAAAACAATTCATTAATCCATCATGATCCATTAAAAAATTATTTTAAAAAATCAAATCCATCCATAACCCATCTAATAAAATCCAATTTTAAAAAGGATACCCCCCTTCCCAACATCACTCACTCACACACACACACTCTCACTCACTCACTCAAATGCAGTGCACTGAAACATCACTCGCTCACTCAAATGATGTCCAACTGCAATGAAACACATTGAATGATGTCCAAATTGGAAAATCAATATGCACTAAAGCGAAGCTTGTAACACCCCGTTTTTCATGTAAAAGCTATAAGTGTTTGTTTATGTGTTAATAAAGGGCTAAGTGAGATTTTAAAGCAGGAAATCTCTTCCTGGTGCATGAGCACGACCGTGCTCATGTATCAGCACGCCCGTGCTTAAGGAGTGTGCTCTGTGGTTGATTGAGCCACAAGCACGACCGTGCTCAAGGGGAGCACGACCGTGTCAGAAACGGGCACTTATAACGTTAAAGTTGCGATACCGTGCTTAAACGAGCACGACCCCGTGCTCGGGGGTCGGAGTTTATAAAAAGGAGAGTTACGTGAGGGTTGTAGTGCTAACCCTCATATTGGCACTTTTAGCAACCCTAGTGTGACAGAAACATCTCCCCTTTCCCTTCCCTTGAACCCTTCGAAGTTCTTGGAGTTCTCGAGTCCTTTTGGGAGAGAAGTCACGCGCTCTAGTGTCGATTAAGATAATGTTGTCATCCCTCTATTAGTCTCTTTTTCTATTCTTGGATCTAGAGATTAATTGGTTGTTCTTTTCTTGTTTGGCCAAGGCCTGGGGAATTCATCGAGTCATCTGAGGGATCAAGAGTAAACTGCTTGCGCTATCAATAGTTGGGATCTTCATACCAGGTATGGGGAGAAAGGATAATATGAACATGTAGGCATTGGGGGTAGCGTAAGATGAAGGGTTAACCCATGACCCTATTGCTTGCTAATTGTTATATATTTGTCTATGTTATTTATGATTGGCATGTACAATTGTGCATTATGATTATATGTCGATAAATGAATGCTTAGTTTGATGATGATGATGATGTTCATACCATGTTTGGTTGTGTTAACAATGATATTGTTATACCCTGAGTGTAAGCTTGGTTGTTGATGTGGTTAATGATGAGTTTAATGTTAATAAGACATTAAAAGATGTTAATAATAATGTTTAAGAATTAAGGGATGTTTTCCCCAATTGTTCATAAGACCTGAATGATAGTAATAAGAGGCAAGGTTATTGCTCAAAGGTTTAGTCAAGACTCTAGGATTGATTCATGGGCGTTTTAGGGACATTAATAATAAAACACGAATTAAAGGATTAATTCCCAATTATTATAGACATGGAGATTAATTGAGAATAATGAAACTGATGATTGATGGTTAGTTAAAAGACAATATGATTGATCTTTGAATGCCCTAGGAAACTTAACAAGGGTTCCCAAACCTTTATGCCCAGATCAGTACAGCCATGCTCCAGCGAGCACAATCGTGCTCAATAGGCAGCACGACCGTGCTCCCCTGCTCAGAACAGACATGAAAGAGAGAAACATGGGTGTTTCACCCCAACTGGTTCCATGATGTAATAAGACACCAATCGAAGTAAAGACATGATAGATAACTCAATGAAGACTTAACAAATATAATTAAACATGAACGTTAAAGATGGTTAAGTCGGTAACAATGTTTATCGCACCTTGTTGGACCTTGGTGCTTATTGACCAATGGGACCTTGATGCTTAATGGTCAATGTGTTGTTAATGTTGAACCTTGGTGCCTAGTGGCCAAGGGGGCCTCGATGCTTATTGGTCGAGGTGTTGATCGTGATAAAACTTTGGTGTCTAGTGGCCAAAGCGGAGGTGATGATTGTTTGATTGAGTATTGTTGTTGCTCATGAATTCACGCATTTGAGATGTTAGTGGGGGAATGTGCAACATAGGGGAGGTCGTCCGAGAGTAAGGCAATCTGGTTGTTCGCGATAATTCATCTGAGAGTTAGGTGAATTTGGCCCCTGTGGTGGTGTATCCGAGATTAAGGTGCATCGGCTATCCTAGGGGTTCACCCATGGTTTGGTGAACTGCCAGCGTTAGTGCTTAATGGCCAATGTGGATATGTAATTCCAAAGTTGACTTCCTATGGTTGATTGGATCCACATGCATAATGGAGTAGTGAAGTAGTGCTGCATCGCATAGCATACATTGATTGAATTGTTATGGATGATGTAAATATGTTATGATGATTTGTGATACCATGTTATGTTTATATGTTGTATGCTCATCTTGCTTAGTACTTCCTTGCCGTTGTTTTATACATGTTTCTTACTCCCCGCCTTTTGTTTTTTGCTTTGCATGTACCTTTTTGTTATGCAGAGGACGGTGAGCAGCTTGTTGATGAGTGACTCTGAGGAGCCGCTACTCGTAGTTTAGGGTTTCTAGTTTTTGCTTGTTTATCCGTGATATTTTTCTGGATTTGGTTATACCATCTCTATAATGTGACATCGGGGTTGAGTTTGCTTTATTGTTATGTTTTCTTTTATAAACTTGTTTATTTTCATGTTATGACGTTTTGTTTACAATGCGATATCTTCTGCCCATTGGTTTTTATTATTATGATATAATATGCATGTGTTTATTTTATTTTTCTTATGTTATGCCTTTATAAATACATGCAGGATAGAGGGTGTCACAAAGCTGCTTTCTGAAAGTTACAGTTCGGTAATTGTATGAGTTTTGTTTTAATTCAAATTGAGTGATCCAATGGATTTTCTTTTTGTTTCATGATGTGATCCATTGGATTTAGAAGAATGGTGGATGGATCACTAACCATCATTAAAATTAAATAGTCCAATTGATCCAATCCATTTTTTTTATTTTTTTGTAATGAATGTATGGATAGGTTTATGCATGGATGGACTGGATGGATGGTGGACAAATGAATCATTTTGCCACCCCTACTCCCCACCATACAATTGGCATCAATCTCAGTTGAATCTATTGCAGCATTTAGCAGCGAACCTTCATTAGGGAACCTTCATTTAGCACATGCGTCTGATTTGACACTTAGTAAATGTTGTCCAATTGCAATTTTCTTACTGTTTGTGAACCGATGGGATTGACAGTCTCCTCTTGCAGTACACTAGTCGAGTCCCACTCTTCATCATAATCACTATGATATAGAGATATGTCATCCCACTATCAAGAAAAGAGGTCATTAAGTGTGTGTTTGGATGAGCATTTGACAAACGTGATTTTGGATGGAATTGATTTTGTAGAATTGATTTCAATACAATTGAGTTTGAAGTAAAGTGAATTATGTTTGGATGTTTTTACTTTGAAAGCAAGTTTGATGAAAAACTTAGTATAATTTTTTAATTCAAAATCAGAAGGTACTCCAAGCTGCTTCTGGTAGAATCAATTTTGGATGCAAAATTGCTTCCCCAAACGTGTAACCAAACACCACTTTTTTTTTATACTAGATTCATGCTTAACAGGTATAGAAGAACTTCTAGTGTCTCTAGAAGTGGAACCAAACACACACTAAGTGTCAACAAATCAGTCATACGCGTGTCACGCTGGCTAGTGGCACTAAAAATTGGATGGCACAGTGACCCAGTACCTAATTATAACATGAGGAAAATTTGATGGATCCAATTGGCGCAATTAGAATCCAGGAGACCAAAATTGTACAATTGTAATATTTGAGCACCAAAATTATAATTAAGCATAATTAAATTTCCTTGACCGAGGCTTGCTAGTTGCTATGGTCCCATTTCTTTTTATCATTTGAGTTATTTTGGGAGGTTTTGCAAGGAGATGGTTTAAAGCTTGTTTGGAAGAGATTATTTTCAACGTAACAGTGCAAAACATTACCAAAATTGCACTTCCTAATGCATTTTTTTTTCAAAAGCTCTCCTTCCCTTGCTTCCAGTAGAATGGACTCTCAACCCCCAAAATCTAATACAAATAAGCTATAAATAGCTGAACCTTTTAATTATATTGTTTTTGTGCTATGTGAGTCATGATCTTATGTGTTGAACTGTAGATCTAAGAATGCAGGTCATTCTCTTTGGGTGTTGTATTAAGGCATAAAGCCGTCAACGTGGGAATGACATGCACACTTGGATTAAAAAGTTTAGTGTTTTTCTCTATTCACGACTTTGAATGTGGGGTCTCAGTTTGAATGTTTAAGTTTGAAAATTAGATGATAAGTTGGCTTATGACTGATAAGTTAGCTTATGACTAATAAGCTTAATTTTAGTTGAAAGCTGATTGTTTGAAAGCTAGCTAATTGAATTTAAAGTGTTTGGTAAATAATTTTTTTAACAAAAGCAAAAAAAAAATGATATGAAAAGGCACCACAGTAGAAGATATTCAATTATGTTGGCACCTCAGACTCTACCAATCATTTGCAGTATACCGTTAATTTATTGATAAAAATAAGAAAAATAAACAATACAAAAACACGGGGGGTGGGGAGGGGCATAAACCAGAATCCATACAAACAAAACAAGAATCATGTAAATCTATAATTAGGAAAACATAAACTATTATGGTTAAAATCCTGACTAATGAAGCTAGGTGGTAAATCCCACAAAGTAAAACAATGAGAGGTAAACCCAAAAGATGCTAGCTTATTGTTATGGGTGGGGCTATGGAGGGGATGAAGGGGAAATGATTGGTGAGGGATTTGGGGATGATAACTCTACTTCGAGGGTAGAGGGCCTCCAAAGAAGATAACAAGAGAGGGAAAGAGACTTAATTCTTCATTCATTGATTCATTCAAGAGGTCATGCAATGTTTATATAGGGTTGGTGCATACCCACACTAAGACACTACACCATAACACACACTAATTATTCCAACTATAATAAACTAACAAATGCATAATAGATTCTTCTAGAATTAGGTGAGTCAACATATTCTAGAACTAGAGGAGTCATCATCCTTTGGACTTCTATGATCATAACATTACCTACCCCATCAAAATCAACCTTGTCCTCAAGGTTGTAAAAATTTGACCATAAAACAAATTTCCTTGGGTCCCACTGCTTGAACTGAGACGACCTAGCTGCAGAAGGCATCTCCAAATGTCCCCCGGGATCCCATTGTTGCCATTTGTCAATGCCCAATGAAGAAATGAAGACAAGTTGCTGTTTGGTTCGTGGAAGAATTAATAATTGTGGCCCAATATTGAAAAAATCAATACTAAATAAATTCTGACCAGCCCATACCCACTCAGTTGCCCTTATGGTGACAAACTGATTCTTTCCACAACTTGGGCCTAGCCCAATAGGTCATAGAAGGTTCCCACATTCTGAAATTCCACTCTTGTTGCCTTGGAACCCTTCTCTGCCTCAGATGTGCCTCCCACTGTTCCAGTTGCCCATGCCCCATCGACGGTCGTATGAGGAGCATGGCCTGGCGTCTCCGGCGGTGGTCTGGCCGCCGTCTTGCTTCCTGTAACATCTGTAATTTTATGTGTGGTTTACGTATGAGGTTTAGGGTTAGGACTTGGAATATATAGTTGAGATGTTGTTTGAGGTTTAGAAACCCTTGCATGTTAAGTACACGACTTTTTCGGATAAGTTTGAGGCATAGAGACTAATTAGGGTTTTCCCGGTGAGCGTCTTTGAGAGGTCTGAGTGTGAAATAAGAATTTTGGACTTGAAGATGATATTAGGCCTTTTTGATGGTTTTAGGTTGTTTATTAGGTCCTAGTGAGCCTATATCTCAAATTTGAGCGCAATCGGACGTCGAACTGACCCTAAACACAAAGAGTTGACTTTTTATCAGAAGTCAACACTCGAGCATGGGAGTATCCATGCTCAAGTGATGGGCTTCGGCAAGTGTAGCGGATCGAAGCAAGTAATAATAAAAATGGCAAGTAAATTACCGAGTATCGAACTCAAGGATTGGGAAACCAAGTACAACTTCACAAATTAAACAACTATTTTAGACTAAGAAATAAGTGTGAATAGATTTCAAGAAAATAAAAGAAACAATAAAATAAAATCAAATATTTTTGGGATTTTAAATATGAAAAAGAGATTCCCAGGAATTGGGTTACCAACAAGACTGCTCATGCTACTAAATTGACTATCCCTCTTGTTAATTATCAAAATTACTCTGAAAGTGAATTTATCCTAAATAAGTTAATGTTCCCTCTCGAGATACAAGAACCGTGCCCAATTAAACCAACCCCTACTCTCGTGGTAATTGTATTTAAATTGAACCCATTAAGATTCGTGACAATTCAATGATACCCTAGAAGGACCGCTTCTAACTCTCGTGATTTAAGTCCTAAGTTTGATCCCTATAGATTCAATACCTAAGTTCACCGCTAGGTTCGTCCTTAGAGTATCTATGACATGCAAATAAGTGCGCACCAAATTCACAAGTAATTCATGCAATAGGAATCAAATCGAAAGCAAATTGTAATTAACAAAGGGAAAACATCAATTCATAACATAAAACAAGTATTGGGCATAGCCCCAATTCCTAGAAATAAAAACAACTACTCAAGCATAAAAGAAACAACAAGAAGAAAAGAAAACTCCAACTTCATTGAAATTGTGGTGTGTGATGCGTTGTATCTTCTGTTGCTACTGTACGGCCTGCACCTGTTGTGCGCTCCCCTTTCGTCTCCTCCGGACGCTTGCTGACTTGCGCTATATATATAGTGCAGCCTCCAATTTGTAAGTTTCAATCATCATTCAATTGTGATTTGTACGCGGGCCCATGGCAACTTTGACTATTTGTTGATTCACATTGCTGCACTTTCTAATTGAACTTGTAATCTCAAAGTGATCATGTAGGCCCCTTGCTTTAATTATCAATTGACTTTTCAAGACCCATATCAATCTTTCCTTTCTTCAGGCTGGTTCATTAGTCCAGGGAGTAATTTATTTTCCAATTTCCAATTTGAGCTTATTATTTGATGGTTGTAATCACAAAGTGATCACGTGGGCCCTTAGCACATTGGATTCACATTGACCAAGCTTCAATTGACAAAGTCAATTCTTAATGGCAAGATATTCCATTCAACTCACTTAACTTTGAATTGATAGTAACAATATTCTCTTCCCTAGAGCAATTCAATTGCTAGATCTTATCATATCCTTTATTATTGTGATAGGCAATTATTATCCAAATCCAAATTGATTTGGATCCAATCTTTTATCTCAATGCCAATTGAATTATCTTTTAATCATAATAATTCAAATCCAAATTGATTTGGATTCAAATCCATCATGTGGGCCCTTGCAATTTACTTGGCAATCTTCAATTTAATTGATTTCCATTCTTTTCTTCTTGATACTTTCCTAAAAATCAAAATAAGAAAAATCTTGAGAAAATCATCTAAAATCTAATTAAATCAATTAAATGCATACATTGACTCTAAAATAACAAAAATAGGAAAACAAAGTTTAATTTGGGCTAAATCAAGTATTCAATTCAACTTAATTGATTAAATCCACTCTAAAATAATAGATAAAACATGATAAGCCAGCAGATCATAATACCCAAAACTTAAACTTTGCTTGTCCTCAAGCAAACTAAAAATCAAATACCCTAAAAACTTGGCAAGCTCAAAGGATTCAATCAATTTCGCACAAATTCCATCCAATTTTATCAATTCAATTTTTTTTAATGTTTTCCCTTTTCATTATAGTAATCCCCACATTCTTTTACTTCAAACAAAGAGAATTTCATCATTCATGCAATATATCAATCTAAGAAAAGGATCCAAGTTACACACAAGAGGGAGATCACCAATTTCAAACAATTGCCTTCCTCACAAGGGCATTTAGTAATTCGCTCATTCGCTCAATTTGTCTAGGATATCAACTTTCACTCAATTTCACATTTTAAGAGCACTTTCCATGAATTTGATTTTCATCTCAAAAATAGTTCCCACAAAAACATGCATGCATCATCAAAAGGTCTTTGTTGTAATGTGGTCTGGCTAAAGGTAGGATACACAAAGGTGTTAGGTTTTACATCCTTAAGAATCAAGAGAGCATGAAACTTTTTACACTTTTATTTTCACTCTAATTCCTTTTTCCATTTTTCTTTTTGACGCTTTGGGTGGCTACAACCTATTTCCTTTGACACCCTTTTATTTTGCCATTTTTTGGCATTTTTTATTTTTCTTCTTTTTCTTTTTCCCTTTTGCCTTTGGTTTCAACCTATATTTTTTTTATTTTTCTTAATCCAAAATAACATATCACATCCTTGTAGCCACCCCAAAGTTAGTTTCCTTCAACCCTTGTCTTGCTAAGCATCCATGCTCTCCTAAATTCTAAGATTGGGTTAACACGGTTTTTCCGGATTTTTAGCTTATAACATAAGGTCATCAAGAAACAATAGGCTTTTAGGCTCAATGTGGCTAACTAGGGAACATGCATTAGGGATGGTCCTTTTTAGGCCAAGTAGCTATTTCAAAGAAAATTGCCTAAATCATTTGATGCAAACATATAAACATACAAACCATGAAGAGATTCAAGCAAATCCGGGAAAGTGTAACTTAAAAGTGATTCACACAATTCAAAAACATTGTTGGAGGCTCAAATTCCTCACCTGGACTTTTTTCGCAAATTTTTTGACCGAGATACAATCCCTAATGTGTGCATCCCTTCACCCCCAAACTTATCATAAATCATGCAATCCAAACAAAAATTCTCAAAGTTAAATTTTCAATTTTTCACATGGGGATAAATTTTCAATTTTCAAAACATAGGGGAAATCATCAAAAATCAATATTTATCATGCAATCCATTTATGCTAAATTTAATTAAATTCATTCAAGCTTACCAACACAAGACTCAACACACATATGACACAAACCAAGTAAAGAAAGCTAATTAATTAAAAAGAGAAGGGTTTAGAAAAACTCATTGAAGCACTTCCACCCGGATCCCATAGCTTGTGGTAAAAAGATCAAGATATGCCCAAGATGTAAGACCTTTCTCCCGGATCCCATGGCTTGTGGAGTGGAGTTAGAAGAAGCAAGTGTGATGAGATTCCAATGACTTCTTTAAGTGATATGATGAGCTCACTTCCTCCTGGGTCCAATGGTAAGTCACCTACTCCTAGAATGGCCTTTATGTAATTAGTTTCTCCATGAAGCACTAGAACCATAACTTTTTGAGGCGACCTCAGAGCCTTTGCCGTTGTTGATGAAAACTCCAAATTCTCAGGCAATGACTTGAACTCCAAGGTTGGTATTTTCACAAAGTAATGTTGTAGACAAATAGAAGGTACCAACTTTGTTATATCCAAACATGCATGCAAACCAACATACTTATCCAACTCAGAATTTTTAGGCTCCTCAATAGGAAAGGTGAGAGAAGTATTTTCCATATGATTGGTCTCTTTTGTCCCTTGCAAAGGAACAATAGGAGATATTTCCTCCTTGCACTCCTCTTCATGATCCTCTCCTCTTGAATCATCTTCCACCACCACTTCATCTTCATTCACATCCATGCTAGCAAATAGATTCTCTTCAGTTTGAATTCCATGTTGCTTTTCTGCTAGCAATTTAGAAAATTCACTAGCTTGTTCTTCTAACTTCTAAAAGTTGTCACTTAGCGATCCCGCTATCTTACTAACATTTTTCCTGCTCGCATTTCAGTCCTCTGAATCATGGAACTAACTTCCTCCTTGCTACGCTCTATGATCAAGATCAAAAGATAAGCATATATATCCCAAAGAATCTCTAGCAAATCGGGATCCAGCTCGAAGTATGGTGGTGGTTGTAAAGATGACAAATAGGATTTCCATTACTCTTTGGAGTATATCTTCACGTGCTTATCAGTGATACCATCAAACATGATCCAATCAAGTTGATATTCCCAAGTTGGATAGTAACGATAGTCCATGTGTTTCATCAACCTTGCACAAACAAACCTCAAAAGAAAAGGTCAAATATATACAAATAAAAATTAAAAAGACTAAAGTAGTTGCCTCCTTTGTTACTAATGATATTGGTATTGCCAATCCCCGGCAATGGCGCCAAAAACTTGATGGACTCCGGCAAGTGTACCGGATCGAAGCAAGTAATAATAAAAACGACAAGTAAATTACCGAGTATCGAACTCAGGGATTGGGAAACCAAGTATAACTTCACAAATTAAATAACTATTTTAAACTAAGAAATAAGTGCGAATAGATTTCAAGAAAATAAAAGAAAAAATAAAATCAAATCAAATATTTTTGGGATTTTAAATATGAAAAGAGATTTCCAGGAATTGGGTTACCAACAAGACTGCTCATGCTACTAAATTGACTACCCCTCTTATTAATTATCAAAATTACTTTGAAGGTGAATTTATCCTAAATAAGTTAATGTTCCCTCTCGAGATACAAGAACCGTGCCCAATTAAACCAACCCCTACTATCGTGGTAATTGTATTTAAAATGAACCCATTAAGATTCGTGACAATTCAATGGTACCCTCGAAGGACCGTTTCTAACTCTCGTGATTTAAGTCCTAAGTTCGATCCCTATAGATCCAATACCTAAGTTCACCGCTAGGTTCGTCCTTAGAGTATCTATGGCATGCAAAAAAATGCGCACCAAATTCACAGTAATTCATGCAATAGGAATAAAATCGAAAGTAAATTGTAATTAACAAAGGGAAAACATCAATTCATAATATAAAACAAGTCTTGGGCATAGCCCCAATTCCTAGAAATAAAAAAACTACTCAAGCATAAAAGAAAGAACAAGAAGAAAAGAAAACTCCAACTCCATTGAAATTATGGTGTGTGCTACGCTGTGTCTTCTGTTGCTACTGTACGGCCTGCACCTGTTGTGAGGTTCCCTTTTGTCTCCCCCGGACGCTTGCTGACTTGCGCTATATATATAGTGCAGCCCCCAATTTGTAAGTTTCAATCATCATTGAATTGTGATTTGTACGCAGGCCCATGGCAACTTTGACTATTTGTTGATTCACGTTGCTGCACTTTATAATTGAACTTGTAATCTCAAAGTGATCATGTAGGCCCCTTGCTTTAATTATCAATTGACTTTTCAAGACCCATATCAATCTTTTCTTTCTTCACGCTGCTTCACTAGTCCAGGGAGTAATTTATTCTCCAATTTCCAATTTGAGCTTATTATTTGATGGTTGTAATCACGAAGTGATCATGTGGGCCCTTAGCACATTGGATTCACATTGATCAAGCTTCAATTGACAAAGCAAATTCTTAATGGCAAGATATTCCATTCAACTCACTTAACTTTGAATTGGTAGTAACAATATTCTCTTCCATGGAGCAATTCAATTGCTAGATCTTATCATATCCTTTATTATTGTGATAGGCAATTATTATCCAAATCCAAATTGATTTGGATCCAATCTTTTATCTCAATGCCAATTGAATTATCTTTAAATCATAATAATTCAAATCCAAATTGATTTGGATTCAAATCCATCATGTGGGCCCTTGCAATTTACTTGGCAATCTTCAATTTAATTGATTTCCATTCTTTTCTTCTTGATACTTTCCTAAAAATCAAAATAAGAAAACTCTTGAGAAAATCATCTAAAATCTAATTAAATCAATTAAATGCATACATTGACTCCAAAATAACAAAAATAGGAAAACAAAGTTTAATTTGGGCTAAATCAAGTATTCAACTCAACTTAATTGATTAAATCCACTCTAAAATAATAAATAAAACATGATAAGCCAGCAGATTATCATCAAGCGCCCAAGTCAACAGACAAGGCCCATTCTTTGACTTGCCATGTGTCAACCAGGGCTTATGATAAGCCTCTGACTTATCTAGTTTTATGACTAGATGAACTAGGGTTTATGTGCCAATTAGTCGAGTTCACTCTCGTTTTCGCCCAAATTTGCCTTGTTTTGTTCCTAAGTTGGACTTTGACTCGTTTTGCGTCTTTTGTGTAGTTTTTAGCTTATTTTGGATAGAATTATGCTTTTGGTTGCTTTTGGTGTTTTCAGGTCAATAAGTGAAGCTCCGGGAATCAAGGAGGTTTTTCCACTAGTTTAGATCAGATTTTGTGCTAATCCTTGTTTCTCTTTGGAGCTGCGTCTCCTCTTTTCTTTTTATTTTACGATGGTGGTTAAGTCCGATTGTTTGTCTATGAGCATGAGGAACTAATCCCCTCGTCCGAGGGATCGATGAAGCCGCCCATGGCGGTATAGCGTTCATGTGATGTATGATTTTCTCCCCTTCTCTCAATACATGTTTTCCAATTCTGATTTGATTGTGTTGATCATATGTGTTGCGTGATTAACTAGTTAAACGTGTTTGAGGCCGAACGGCTATTCACGTTTTAGAACTTGGATTAGAATCGCTAATCGAATAATGAGCACGACAGTGGATTTAGGAGATTAGTGCAACCTTATAGGGAACAAGAATTAACCAAATTCGAGATTAGGATTATGAGACCTAGCAAGTAATTAATCCAATCATCGAATACGTCCTATTGAGCACGATAGTGGATATAGGAGAATTTGGGGGTCCCGGTTGACATTATAATTGAACCTAGGGAGGAATACATCATCACTTGGGTACTATACATGATTGGGTAGGTGGATTTGAGACCTTGGAGATTTTAATTTCAGATTTTTAGTTAAATATTTTATTAGATTTGTTAATTTGAATTCCATCCTATCCTCTCTCTCAACCACCTTCTTCTGTGACTTGACCAAACGTATCGGACTTCCCGCGGATTAGTCGAATTGGTAGCCCAATCCCTGAGTTCGACCTCGGTAATTACTTACCGTGTTTCTTTTATTACTTGCGACGACCCGGTATACTTGCCGGCGTCACCAACAAGTTTTTGGCGCCGTTGCCGGGGATTGGCACGACCAATTTTCCTAATTTTAGGGAAGTTTGATTATTTGGTTGAGTTATTTCTATTTTTATTTTTATTTTTATTTTTATTTTACTATTATCTCTCTCTACTTCTTTGATTCCACTTGGTCTTGCCTTGTTTTGTATGCGAGGTACACGAAGGAATGCTTCCGGCTTACGAATATTGTAATGGGAACCATGACACTTGGAGTTGTCCGTTCTACTTCTCTCAAGAATATGTGGAACCATGGCATAATTTCTATGACAGCATGCCCCAGAACAACTATCAGAGTCAGAATCAGTATTGGGGTGATATGAGTAGAGACCATCCGGATTTCGCTTGGAGTAATGCTGACGATGGTTTAGCCTGGCAACCACAACCTCAACAAAATTGGCAACAACAACCTCAACAGAATGGTGGAAGACAACCTTGGGAGTTGGCTTTTGAGAAGTTGAGTGCGACACTTGAGAAAGTGTCAATCAATACAAACGCAGCCATTGGCAAGTTGGCAACTCATACAGGGATGGCATTTCAGAATCTAGAGATGCAGATTGCCCAGCTTACAAAGCAACTAAAGGAGCCTCTCCCAGACACTCTCCCAGGTGATACCGAGAACCACCCTAAGAGCCAATGTGATGCCACAACAACTAGAAGCCATAGGGTGTGGGAATCTGGCTAGGATGCAACTAGTTCTCAGGAAGTTGAGGAAGAACTACCACATGTTGAGGAAGAGCAACCGGAGGAAGAGGAATTGGCAAGGGACAAGGCACCGGAGCAAGGGGGTAGAGAGCAAAATGAAGATAAAGTGGTAGAGGACTTCACCATGCTTGCCAAGCAACCTGATTTTGATGCGTTAAATAAATATGTTGGCTTGCATGCATGTGTGGACACCGGTAAGTTAGACCCTCCCACTTGTCTGGCACACTTCCTCGTGAAGACACCATTTGACCCGAGAGGAAGTGAGTTCATAATTACAGTGGTCAATGGAGTTTTCACACTCGGGCTAGGTGGAATCATGGATAGAGTCGTATTGCTCCTGCGAGGGCCACTTCATAAACCATGGGATCCGGGTGGAGGATCTCACATGATGAGCGTCTCTTGGCCCTTGTTTCACAGGCTATGGGATCCAGGTGGATGCTTCTTAATAAGTCAAGCTCGGGACGTTAAACAAGCGCTTCTTGGGAGGCAACCCAAGTTAGGTATCCCTCTCTTCTCCTAACTTTTGTTTTGTTTTGTTTTTGTTTTTGTTTTTGTTTGTCGCTCTTGAATAATTTGAGAAGATCAAGAGTTTTTGTATGAATGTGTGTCGGCAAGCTTGTTGGATTTTGATTACATTGAGTATAGATTGATTGCATGAATTATATTGACCATCGATGATTTCCCCCTAGGTTCTGAAATTAGAAAAGTTGATCCCCATGTAAAAAATTGAAAACTGAACTTTGAGAATTTTATTGTGATTACTTGATTTATGATAAGTTTGGGGTGAGGGGGCTGCACACACTAGGAATCGTATCTCGGTCAAACAATTTGCAAAATGTCCAGGTGAGGATTTGAGCCTCCAACTTTGTTTTTGATTGTGTGAATCACTTTTAAGTTGCACTTTCCCGGATTTGCTTGAATCTCTTCATGGTTTGCATGTTTATGTGTTGCATCAAATGATTTAGGCAATTTTCTTTGAATAACTACTTGGCCTAAAAAGGACCATCCCTAATGCATGTTCCCTAGTTAGCCACATTGAGCCTAATTGACCTATTGTTTCTTGATGACCCTATATTACAAGCCAAAATCTGAAAAAACCATGTTAACCCAATCTTATGATTAGGAGAGCATGGAAGCGTAGCAAGAGAATGGTTGTGAGGAACTAAGTTTGGGGTGGCTACAAGGTGATGTGTCATATTGGGGGTGAGAAAAAGAAAAATAAAGGTTGAAAAAAAAAATTGCCAAAAGAAAAGGGGCAAAAACAGAAAAAAAAAATAGCAAGGAAAAGGCTGTAGTCACCCGAGGCAAAAAGAAAAATGGAAAAAGGAATTTGAGTAGAAAATATGTCTAATGCTCCTGCTCTCTTAGTTCCTAGGGACTTAAGCCTAGTATCCTTGATTATCCTACCCTCAGTCAGGCCCCATTACAACCTTTAAAAGACCTTCTGATGTTGCATGCATGTTTTCGTGGGAACCATTTTTGAGATGAAAATCAAATTCATGGGAAGTGCTCTTGGAATGTGAAGTTGAGTGAAAAGTTGATAGCCTAGACAAATTTGAGCGAATGAGTGAAATTTTACATACCCTTGTGAGGAAGGCAATTGTTTGAAATTGGTGATCTTCCTTTTGTGTGTGACCCTGATCCTCAACTTAGATTAATGAATGCATGAATGATGAAGTTCTCAATTGTTTAAAGTAAATGAATGTGGGGATTACATTAATGTAGGGGGGAGATCATTGGAGAAAAACTGTTTTGATTGCATGAAATTTGTGCGAAATCGATTGATTCCCTTAGGCTTGCCAAGTCTTGAGTCGTTTTTGAGTTTTAGCTTGCTTGGGGACAAGCAAGGTTTAAGTTTGGGGTGTTTTGACAAGCCTCTGGCTTATCTAGTTTTATGACTAGATGAACTAGGGTTTATGTGCCAATTAGTCGAGTTCACTCTCGTTTTCGCCCAAATTTGCCTTGTTTTGTTCCTAAGTTGGACTTTGACTCGTTTTGCGTCTTTTTTGTAGTTTTTAGCTTATTTTGGATAGAATTATGCTTTTGGTTGCTTTTGGTGTTTTCAGGTCAATAAGTGAAGCTCCGGGAATCAAGGAGGTTTTTCCACTAGTTTAGATCAGATTTTGTGCGAATCCTTGTTTCTCTTCGGAGCTGCGTCTCCTCTTTTCTTTTTATTTTACGATGGTGGTTAAGTCCGATTGTTTGTCTATGAGCATGAGGAACTAATCCCCTCGTCCGAGGGATCGATGAAGCCGCCCATGGCGGTATAGCGTTCATGTGATGCATGATTTTCTCCCCTTCTCTCAATACATGTTTTCCAATTCTGATTTGATTGTGTTGATCATATGTGTTGCGTGATTAACTAGTTAAACATGTTTGAGGCCGAACGGCGATTCGCGTTTTAGAACTTGGATTGGAATCGCTAATCGAATAATGAGCACGACAGTGGATTTAGGAGATTAGTGCAACCTTATAGGGAACAAGAATTAACCAAATTCGAGATTAGGATTATGAGACCTAGCAAGTAATTAATCCAATCGTCGAATACGTCCTATTGAGCACGATAGTGGATATAGGAGAATTTGGGGGTCCCGGTTGACATTATAATTGAACCTAGGGAGGAATACATCATCACTTGGGTACTATACATGATTGGGTAGGTGGATTTGAGACCTTGGACATTTTAATTTCAGATTTTTAGTTAAATATTTTATTAGATTTGTTAATTTGAATTCCATCCTATCCTCTCTCTCAACCACCTTCTTCTGTGACTTGACCAAACGTATCGGATTTCCCGCGGATTAGTCGAATTGGTAGCCCAATCCCTGAGTTCGACCTCGGTAATTACTTACCGTGTTTCTTTTATTACTTGCGACGACCCGGTACACTTGCCGGTGTCACCAACAACTTACGTGGCAGATCTTGATTGGTTGCATGGCGCGGTGGTCCACCAGCCCTCCAACGCTCGAGCGTGGAAAAACCAACGCTCAAGCGTTGGAACGCTCGAGCGCTAGGCTTCCAACACTTGAGCGCTAGCGCGAATTTCAGCAAAAATAAAAGATGACTTAAGTGACTTAAGTCACCAAACGAAAAACAGAGTCAAAGAGTAGAGAGAGGCCAGAGAACAGAGATGGGAGTCTTAGAGAGAGAGAGAAAGAAGTTTTAGAGAGATAAGAGCTTCTAGCTAAGAGTGTGAGAGTTTTGACCATCCAATCACAAAACGGAGTATGTGGTTGTGATCGTAGCGAGGATATCTATCTTGTTCTCTTCTCCTTTTCTTCTAAAAGGTAAAGGTAAATCATCCTCTTTTATGTCGAAACTCCATTCGTTATGTTTCTCGTAATATCTTTCATTTCGTTTGTCGGAATTCAATTCTTTTTCCGAATATGAACTCCTAGTAACGTGTGCTTCGCAATGTGACACTTTGTGAATTTTTGAAAGCTCCGAGGCCTGAGAATCGCATAGGGAAGAATTGAGAATGTGGGAGGAAGTCTCGTTTTGCTTCGTTTCGAGCATCGTATGACTCTCCAGGTGGGGGAAAGAAACTATTTAACGTCGGAAACGACGCGTACATTTAATTAGATAAGGGCGTAGGGCGACCCAAACCCTACACGAGAGCGAGTAACGGACAATGTCTATACCACATTGGGGACTGCTCAGTGGTGCCGATGATGATATAGAAACTGTGCGTTTATCGTCGTCACGCTATATATATATATATGATTATTTTATTACATGATGATTTCCTGGTTGACTTGAACTTGGTACTCGATGAATGATAACATGAATGTTATAATTATTCTTTTGAAAGTGATTATATTTATTATTATTATTAGTATTATTATTATTATTATTATTATTATTATTATTATTATTATTATTATTATATTTTGATATTTATTATTTGGAAATGATATTATGACATGATGATATATGATGATGATTTTGGATAACATGATGATGATTGTGATGATATGATGAGTGTTATGATTGTGCTTAGAGGTTGAGTAAGTTCCAAGTTATGTTGAGACATGAGGATGTACTGGGGATTGCATATGATATGTGATCGCAGTGCCTAACCCAGATTATTATCGTGACATGAGGATGAGATTGATGAGATGAGATTATTTTGATGTTATCTGTGAGATTATGATGAGCGGTTAGGGTATTGGGGGGTGACCTGAAACATGGTCTGTGATATGAGGGCCTGAAACATGGTCGAGTGGGGTCTATGCCTTTGAGGGAGAATTCCCGGGGATAGGCTAACGACGGACCGTCCAGAGATGATTTAATTTTAGTCGCAGCTATAGTTCATGCATTGCATGAGCATCCTAGATTGTGGTCCAGAGGTGTGCACCGGGTTGTGTAGCTATAGTGCCATTGCTTTACGTGGGCACCCTCCATCCGCGGACGAGGGTGTGCACCTGGGACTCTGGGACGTGTCAATTATATTGTTGTGATATCCGGATATGGTCGATACCTGAGGAGATTATTCATACAACATTTACATTGCGTCATGATGGAGGGTAGAGGAAAGATCCTAGATGTGGATTGAGGATGATTGTGTTACATATATTTATACTTGGGAGATGGATGTTTAGTTTGTCGTTATTTAATTAAATGTTGCTAAACCCTTTCCAAGTTTGATGTTATATGGTTTATTATCCCTGTCTTCTCTATATTGCATTTTTTTTTTTTTGTGATCGTGATGAGAAGATCCTTCGGGGGAGCCAGCTGGAGGAGCTTGATGGGACCTTGTATGAGCCAGACGTTGGAGGACAAGTAGTGGATCCTCATAGTTGAGTACAGAGTCTATGGCCAGTGCGTCTTGTCTTTTTAGGATGTTGTTTTTATTTTCTGTTTGATTATCAGTTTGTACATTTTGGGATTCGATTGATGGAATTCCTTCTACTGTACTGTATCAGGCCTTGAGGTGTATATGTTATGTATGTATATATATATATATATATGTTGTGTATATTTTAAGTTTTTTTTTTTACTTTTTCCGCTGTTTTAATATATAGGTTTAACGATAATAACAAAATTAGGTCTTAATATTTTTGGTTTTATTTAATGGGACATCGGGGCGTCTCATTTGGTGGTATCAGAGCCGTTCGGTTCTGAAACGGACTGTGAGCACTGTGATTAGGGTGAACTGGCCATTTAGTTGAATCCACATCGGATAACAACTATGTTTAGAAGTTGGGTAGTGAGTCCGACGCGACATCTCTTTGGCATGTAATATTTATATTCCAGTTTTATGTAGTATTATATATCATATTGATGTGGACTAATGATTTCTTTTAATAGGATCATGACTCGAGGCCGAGGTCGAGGACGTGGCAGATGTGGTGGTGGTAGAGCGATAGAGGGTGTATATGAAGAGCCTCATCAGCCAGAGGCAGGGATTGGAGGTGGAGGAGAGTCCACCGAGACTCTTCGGACTATCCGCGAGTTAGCATCCGTTCTATTGCAGCAGGCGCAACAGAATGCTCAGAGGTTACAGAGAGAGGCAGAGTTACAGGAGCAGCAGGATAGGAGGAGAGCCGCTGAGACTGAGGATGCAGGATTGGCTACCTTTCTCAAAGGTTAACCACCACAGTTCGGTGGAGAGTATGATCCAGAGCGAGCATAATGGTGGATTCAGGAGGTCGAGAAGATCTTTGATACCATGAGATGCAGAGATGATAGGAAGGTGACCTATGCCACCTTCATAATGACCGGAGGGGCTGAGTCATGGTGGAGAGGTAAGAGGAGATTACTAGAGACTGAGGGCAGACTGATCAGTTGGGAGTTGTTCAGAGAGTGTTTCTTTGAGAAGTATTCCCGCGGTTAGTCAGACGCGAGAAGGAGATAGAGTTCATGAGTCTCCAGCAGGGAGACAGGTCAGTTGATGATTACGCGGCCAGATTCGAGGCCGTGATTCAGTTTTGAGTTTTACCAGTGGTTTCTAGATGAGGACTGGATGTGCTGGAGATTCGAGGAGGGTTTACAGCATGAGTTGTGGAGGGCTATAGTGCCCTTGGATATCCTAAGTTTCCCAGAGCTTGTAGAGAGGTGTAGTGCCATTAAGAGTATGGACCAGAGGCAGGCTGTAGAGCAGAGACAGCAGCGTAGTGGGGGTCCTACCAGAGCAGGTCATCAGAGGAGAGGTGATAGAGGTTCTCAGTGGAGGAGAGGACCATACATTAGACAGGGACAGAGCGCTCAGACATATGCACCACCAGCACCAGTTACCAGAGAGGGTCAGCAACAGAGGGCCCCGGTGTGTTTCAGATGCGGAGGTCCGCATTATATCAAGGATTGCACAGATAGATCTGGTTGCTACGTCTGTGGCAAACCAGGTCATTTTGCTAGGGATTGCAGACAGAGAACGGTACAGCAGCAGCCAGCTACCAGTAGAGGAGCTAGTGGTTCCAGAGGATGAGCCGGGAGAGGAGTTCCAGCAACGGGACGACAGACGGTCAGACCTCGGGCCATGGGGAGGGTGTTTACAGTGAGAGGATCTAAGTCCTCTCAATTTGCAGATCTTATTCAAGGTATGTGTTTAATATCTGGCAGACTCTCGTCTGTGCTGTTTGATTCAGGCGCTACACATTCTTTTGTGTCCCATGAGTGTGTGGATCATTTACACTTTCCCGTTTCCCAGGTACTGTATACTTTGACGGTATATTCCCCTACCAGTGATCCTTTGATCACTATGTCTGTTTGCTTACATTGTCCTATAGTTGTTGAAAATAGGACATTTCTGGTAGATCTAATCTATTTGCCTATGCAGCAGATAGACGTTATCCTTGGCATGGATTGGCTTTCGGCTAACCATGTAGTGTTAGGCTATGCCCGAAAGACCTTATCTTTTCTTGAGCCTTCTAGCATAGTATCTGCCAGTGAAGGAACAACTATGAGGAGTGACGAGTCTCAGCAGTATGTGATGCTTTTCTCTTTGGAAGCTAAGGAGACTCCGAGTATGGATTCTTTGCCTATCGTGAGAGAGTTTCCTGAAGTTTTCCCTCCTGATGTTCCAGGTTTGCCACCAGAGAGGGAGGTGGAGTTCGCTATAGATCTCATACCAGGGACCGGACCTATATCAGTAGCTCCTTATCGGATGTCACCAGTGGAGTTGACGGAGTTGAAGAAACAGCTGGATGACATGATGAAGAAGGAATTCATCAGACCGAGTGTTTCGTCTTGGGGAGCACCGGTATTGTTTGTCAAGAAAAAGGACGGAAGTTCTAGGTTGTGCAGGGATTATAGGCAGTTGAATAAAGTTACAATCAAGAACAAATATCTGTTGCCTAGGATAGATGATCTGATGGATCGGTTGGAGGGAGCTTCGGTGTTTTCCAAGATAGATTTAAGATCAGGATACCATCAGATTAGGGTGAAGAAGGAGGATATACCTAAGACCATTTTCAGAACGAGGTATGGACATTACGAGTACCTAGTTATGCCTTTTGGTGTAACTAATGCTCCAGCGGTGTTCATGGATTACATGAACAGGATCTTTAAACTGTTCCTCGACAAGTTTGTTGTTGTATTTATAGATGATATTCTTATCTGCTCCCATAGTCGGGAAGAACACGAGGATCATCTGAGAGTGGTGTTACAGGTGTTGAGAGATAGGCAGTTGTATGCTAAGCTATCCAAGTGTGAATTTTGGTTAGAGGAAATACAGTTTCTAGGGCATGTAATCAACAAGAAAGGGATAGCTGTTGATCCAGTTAAGGTAGAGGCCATGATTAAGTGGGAGAGGCCTAAGTCAGTGAGTGAGGTGAAGAGTTTCCTAGGATTAGCTGGGTATTATAGGAGGTTCATTGAGGGTTTCTCGAAGATTGCATTGCCTATGATGCAGTTAACAAGAAAAAGTACGGCGTTTGTTTGGACAGATAAGTGTGAAGAGAGCTTTCAGAAGCTAAAGGAGAAGTTGACTACATCTCCTGTGCTGACGTTACCAGATCCATTAGGATAGTTTGACGTGCATTGTGGCGCGTCATATCAAGGATTGGGTTGTGTTTTGATGCAAGAGGGAAGGGTTGTGGCTTATGCTTCTCGACAGTTGAGGGTTCATGAAAGGAATTACCCGACCTATGATCTGGAGTTAGCAGCCATAGTGTTCGCATTGAAGATATGGCGACACTATCTCTATGGAGCTAAGTTTAATGTGTTCAGTGATCACAAGATTTTAAAGTATTTGTTTGATCAGAATGAGTTGAACATGAGGCAACGCAGATGGATGGAATTCATTGAGGACTATGAGTTTGATCTTCAATACCATCCAGGGAAGGCTAATGTTGTGGCGGATGCACTAAGTCGGAAATCCTTGCACGTATCCGCAATGATGGTGAAAGAGATGGAGTTGCTTGAACAGTTTAGAGATTTCAACCTAGGTATGGATTTGATTGAGGATAGAATATGCTTAGGTATGATCACCATCAATAGTGAGTTTTTGAGAGACCTTAAGGTTAAGCAAGGTCAGGATGAATATTTGGTGGATGTGAATCGAGGTATAGATGAGGGTAAGGTTTCAGAGTTTAGGAGAGGATCAGATGGAGTATTAAGGTTTAAGGATCGGATATGTGTGCCAGAGGACTTAGAGATTAGGAAGATGATCTTAGATTAGGCACATAAAAGTAAGCTGAGTTTCCACCCAGGAGACACCAAGATGTACCAAGACTTGAAGAAGATGTTTTGGTGGCCAAAGATGAAGAAAGAAGTGGCGGAGCATGTTCTATCATGTTTGGTATATCAGAAAGCTAAGATAGAGCATCAAAAACCCGTCGGGTTGTTGCAGTCCTTGGATATCCCATTGTGGAAGTGGGATAGCATAGCGATGGACTTTGTGGTTGGATTACCACAAACTCTGAAGAGGTTTGATGCGATTTGGGTTATCATTGATAGGTTGAAGAAGTGTGCTCACTTCTTACCTATTGGTGAGAGTTATATAGTCTTGAAAGGTTGACCCAGATCTACATCTAGGAAGTAGTGAGGTTGCATGGTGTGTCGTCTAAGATTGCGGATAAAAGGATTAAAGAACTCGGTGGTAAAAAAATTCCCCTGGTCAAGGTCATATGGGATAGTGTTACCGGAGATGCTACTTGGGAGCGTGAGGCGGACATTTAGCGGCAGTACCCCCATCTGTTTTCAGGTATGTAAATTCCGAGGACGGAATTTCTTTTAAGGGGGGTAGAAATGTAACATCCGTAATTTTATGTGTGGTTTACGTATGAGGTTTAGGGTTAGGACTTAGAATACATATTTGGGATGTTGTTTGAGGTTTCGAAACCCTTGCATGTTAAGTACGCGGCTTTTTCGGATAAGCTTGAGGCATAGAGACTAATTAGGGTTTTCCCGATGAGTGTCTTAGAGATGTCTGAGTGTGAAATAAGAATTTTGGACTTAGAGATGATATTAGGCCTTTTTGATGGTTTTAGGTTGTTTATTAGGTCCTAATGAGCCTATATCTCAAATTTGAGCGCAATTGGACGTCGAAGGGACCCTGAATGCAAAGAGTTGACTTTTTGTCAAAATTCAACACTCGAGCGTGGGAGTATCCATGCTCAAGCGCCCAAGTCAACAGACAAGGGCCATGCTTTGACTTGCCACGTGTCAACCAAGGCTTACGTGGCAGCTCCTGATTGGTTGCATGGCGCGGTGGTCCACCAGCCCTCCAACACTCGAGCGTGGAAAAGCCAACGCTCAAGGGTTGGAACGCTCAAGCGCTAGGATTCCAAAGCTTGAGCGCTAGCGCTAATTTCAGCAAAAATAAAAGATGACTTAGGAGACTTAAGTCACTGAAGTCACCAAACGAAAAACAGAGGCAGAGAGTAGAGAGAGGCCAGAGAACAGAGAGGGGAGTCTTAGAGAGAGAGAGAAAGAAGTTTTAGAGAGAGAAGAGCTTCTAGCTAAGAGTGTGAGAGTTTCGATCGTCCAATCGCGAAACGGAGTACGTGGTTGTAATCGTAGCGAGGATATCTATCTTGTTCTCTTCTCCTTTTCTTCTAAAAGTGAAGGTAAATCATCATCTTTCATGTCGAAACTCCGTTCATTATGTTTCTCGTAATATCTTTCATTTCGTTTTTTGGAATTCAATTCCTTTTTTGAATATGAACTCCTAGTAACGTGTGCTTCGCAATGTGACACTTAGGTGAATTTTTGAAAGCTCCGAGGAACGAGAATCGCGTAGGGCAGAATTTTTGAAAGTGGGAGGAAGTCTCGTTTTGCATCGTTTCGAGCATCGTACGACTCTCCAGGTGGGGGAAAGAAACTATGTAACGTCGGAAACGACGCGTTACATTTAATTAGATAAGGGCGTAGGGCAACCCAAACCCTACACGAGAGCGAGTAACGGACAATGTCTATACCACATTGGGGACTACTCAGTGGTGCCGATGATGATATAGAAATTGTGCGTTTATCGTTGTCACGCTATATATATATATATATATATATATATGATTATTTTATTACGTGATGATTTCCTGTTTGACTGGTTGACTTGAACTTGGTACTCGATGAATGATAACATGAATGTTATAATTATTCTTTTGAAAATGATTATATTTATTATTATTATTATATTTTGGTATTTATTATTTGGAAATGATATTATGACATGATGATATATGATGATGATTTTGGATAACATGATGATGATTGTGATGATATGATGAGTGTTATGATTGTACTTAGAGGTTGAGTAAGTTCCAAGTTATGTTGAGACATGAGGATGTACCGGGGATTGCATATGATATGTGATCGCAGTGCCTAACCCAGATTATTATCGTGACATGAGGATGAGATTGATGAGATGAGATTATGATGAGCGGTTAGGGCATTGGGGGGTGACCTGAAACATGGTCTGTGATGTGAGGGACCTGAAACATGGTCGAGTGGACCTGAAACATGGTCGAGTGGGGTCTATGCCTCGGAGGGAGAATTCCTGGGGATAGGCTAACGGTGGACCGTCCAGAGATGATTTCATTTTAGTCGCAGCTATAGTTCATGCATTGCATGAGCATCCTGGATTGTGGTACAGAGGTGTGCACTGGGTTGTGTAGCTATAGTGCCATAGCTTTACGTGGGCACCCTCCATCCGCGGACGAGGGTGTGTGTCTGGGACTCTGGGACGTGTCGATTATATTGTTGTGATATCTGAATATGGCTGATACCTGAGGAGATTATTCATACAACATTTGCATTGCATCATGATGGAGGGTAGAGGAAAGATCCTAGATGTGGATTAAGGATGATTGTGTTACATATATTTATACTTGGGAGACGGATGTTTAGTTTGTCGTTATTTAATTAAATCTTACTAAACCCTTTCCACGTTTGATGTTATATGGTTTCTTATCCCTATCTTCTCTATATTGCATATATATATATATATATATATGTATATATATATATATATATATATATATATATATATATATATATATATTTTTGTGATCGTGATGAGAAGATCCTTCGGGGGAGCCAGCTGAAGGAGCTTGATGGGACCTTGTATTAGCCAAACGTTGGAGGACGAGTAGTGGATCCTCATAGTTGAGTACAGAGTCTATGGCCAGTGCATCTTGTCTTTTTAGGATGTTGTTTTTATTTTCCGTTTGATTATCAGTTTGTATATTTTGGGATCCGACTGATGGTATTCCCTTTACTGTACTGTATTAGGCCTTGAGGTGTATATGTTATGTATGTATGTGTATATATATATATATATGTTGTGTATATTTTAAGTTTTTTTTTTTTACTTTTTCCGCTGTTTTAATATATCAGTTTAACGATAATAACGAAATTAGGTCTTAATATTTTTGGTTTTCTTTAATGGGGTGTCGTGGTGTCTCAATTCCCCCTATTCACATCAACTTGGCCATAGCCTGCATCTTTCACCCACACACATGCGATTTCAAATCCGCAAGAAGCAGGAACACCTCGACAGAAAACGATGCTCCAGCCACCGTTAATGGGATGTTGTTCGACCGATCTGGTGGTGGCGGTGACCTGGTCGAACTCCGGACTACCCAAATCGACCCACGTGTGACCGCCCCCTTCACGCTTTCCTCCATGAGGACGCCGCTAGGTTGGTGGGTTTCGACCATCTCGATTTGGATCTTTCTTCCATGAGACCATCGGTTGTGAATCAATTGAAGATTCAGGTGCGAACGATCGTGGGGGTGGTGGAACCAGATCCGTCGCGTCTCCGGTGACTGTCGTCGTGGTTGGGGTACTGAATCTGAGACAATGTTGCCGTGGTTAGGGGTGATGGCACGAGGGGGTGAGTGCCTTCGGGTTTTCTTCCACTGATTTATATTTCTTCGCCACCATTACTTCAGATTTCGCCGCCACTGCTCCAGAACCAGTGATGACCTCGGTACCAGTCTCGGTGAGTTGCACTGGCAGCGTTGGTGGTGTTACCGAATCTGTCTCCACTACTTCATCTGATACCGACAGAAGATTCCACGATTACCCAGATCGGTCCACTCGTGACCGCCCCCTTCACGCTTTGCTCCATGACGACGCTGTTAGGTTGGTGGGTTTCGACCACCATCTCTTCTCTCCTATCAGTTACTCGGGTAATTTCGGTGGCCTTAAGTAAATTCTGGTCCGGGGGTTCACCTTCTTCCATGGTCGCGTCTGACTCGTGCGGCGGTAAAGGATGCCGGTAGAAGATGCCGCCATTCAGGCTTGAAACGCAATAGAAGGACCGTGGTGAAGGTATCCCAACAGGGCTGTGGGTGACAGTGAGACCACCGGAGCCACCGGTGGAGTGCTCTACCTATCAAGGCCAGTACAACTTCTGGTAACTTTGTTGTCTCGAGTGTTCCATGCTCACGAAAATATTTTCCGGTGCAAAGAATCCACCAATATGCATCTTCATTGTTGCCGTCAAAAATAGAAATCGCCATGGATGGGGTGCGGAGAGGGTAAGCTCAATGAGAGCACCAATGTTAGGGGTGGGGTTATGGAGGGGATGAAGGGAAATGATTGATGAGGGATTTAGGGATGATAACTCTACTTCGAGGATAGGTGGCTTCCTAAGAAGATAACAAGAGAGGGAAAGAGACTTAATTCTTCATTCATTGATTCATTCAAGAGGTCATACAATGTTTATATAGGGTTGGTGCATACCCACACTAAGACACTACACCATAACACACACTAATTATTCCAACTATAACAAACTAACAAATGCATAATAGGTCCTTCTAAAATTAGGTGAGTCAACATATTCTAGAACTAGATGAGTCATCATCCTTTGGGCTTCTATGATCATAACACTTATCCGCACAGATGTTGCCTTCCTTCCCTAAAAATGTGAGAGACTCTGAAATGCATTCTCTGAGAGATATAAAGACAATTTCTCCACCTATTTCTCAATCTCCAAGGGACTAAATCAATAGAAGCTAAAATCACTGGTTTGGAGTCACATTCAAGACAAAGCTTATGCCATGAAAGTGTTTGATAAAATGAGTGGTTGAACTAGCTTATAAATATAAAATGGCATAAGATGATATATACATATATATATATATATATATATATATATATTTGTAAATTCCTTTCAAATTCTAATTAAATCTTTATAGTCGGAGTATTAATTTTGTAATTCTATTTTTGAATATTTTATTAAATAGTATAGTTAAAATGACATATTTATATGATTTTTTATATAAAGTTTATTTTATGTGGGGTGGATAAAGTAGGAAGTTCACTTAATTAATGTGGGTAAAAATGAGAGAAGAGTTAACAAGTTATAAGTTACTAGATGTTGTACTCGTGCGATGCACGGACATATTATATGTAATTATTTTATAGTATTATGTATTTTGAATTTTGAAAATAACAAATCAAAAGGGTAATAAGTATTTGTGTAGTACTCGAAATGAAATATTATCACGTGGTATTTTTTGTTTGGGACTTCCAAATTTCTAAACCTAGATATCATTAAAAGTTGTGAGATGAATAGACATATTATATGCGATTGTTAAACTTTTTTTGTATTTTTGAAAGTTGAAAATAACAAATTAAAAAAACAACGAATTAATATTTGTATATTATTTGAATTGAAAAATCATCTTATTTTCTTTTTTTTTTTGTTTGAGACTTAAATATGTGAAAACTTTGATATCATTAAAAGTTTTAAAATTTCAAATTGTGGCTACCATTCAAGCATTAGAATTCGGAAAAGTAATATTAAAAAAACAAAGATGAATATTGTGAGATACCAAGGATGGAGTTTTGATAGGAGATACGAAGCCAATGAAGCTAGCGGATGACAACATTTATGGTGGAGACATTTTTTATCTTAATTGTTTTCTTTAACTCAATCCCCCTAAGTTTTAGTTATGTCAAGTTAATCCTCTATATTAACATGTTAACATCACCACCCTTTCTATTAGTTTCATACATAACCTCGTCATAACTTTCATTAAAACTCATGCTATAATAATGATTTTGTATCATTTCAAAAAAAAATAATGATTTTGTAATAATGAATTAATTATGATATATATATATATATATATATATATATATATATATATATATATAAATCATTTAATTAAATGTCATTTAAAAATTTTTAATGACAATTTTCAATTACAAATACATTACAACCAAATTAAAGAAGTTTTGAGTTGAGAGCAGGTCAGTTAATTTCACTATACAACATGTCCTCTTCCAACCAATTTTGAGTCCAAGTTCTCCATCTCCAACCTAATCCATTCATCTATATATCAATCCCACTCCAAAAACTTGGAAAGTATTCTAATTAAAACAACAGAAATGATAGATGCAAACCCAGATTAAACACCAATACCTAAAACCGTACAAAATACAAACCACTAAAAGACAAAATAGGAAAAAGACAAAATAATAATAAAATAATGGATTTATCCGAAGAAATTACAATAAACTTTGAAGCAATAGAAAAAATAATAGAAGAAACAAATAAAAATATCATCCAATTAATAGAAAATACTAATAAAATTACAAATTACACTTATAATAGAATACAAAAAGAACAAAGTGAAATAAATAATATAATAGATATATTAAATAGTATAAGTAAAGATAAAGAAATAGACGGAAATAAAGATATTGAAAGAATTAGACAAATTCTTGAACAATTAGAACATCTCTTAGAAGATGAAGAGAAGAATAAATATATAACAATAAAAGATTTAGAAGAATTACTGAAATCAAGAGATTTAGATAAAGTAATTATAAAACAAGAAACACAATTAGAACCATCAATATTATCTAAACCAGTAACTTCATGGAGATGATAAAAAACGAGTATATTGAAACATTAAAGAAACCAAATGATTTAGAAGAAATCCAACAATTATTAGAATAATTAAAAATAATTGAAGAGGAACATGACCAAATACAAAAAATAGATCAAATAGATCAAGTAATAAAAGAAAATGATGAAAACGAAGAAATAATTCTAAACTATAGTTCAACTTCAGAATCTGAAGAAAATTATATAAAAATGAAAAAAGGAGAATATAGTGGGACAAAACCCAAAATAAAATGGGAATAATATAAATATACTCCCGATGGAGTATGGGATAAATACGAAGAAGAAACAATGTATAAAAAAGGATATGCAAGAAAAAATAGCAAATGAACAAAAATTCAAGAAGAATTTAAACCTCATTATGAATCAACAAGAATAGAAAATGTATTAAATCTCGACTATGTAAGAAATAAAGAGGAAATATTAGTAAATGGACCAATGAAATGATATTACTAATAGCAACTGATGAAAGATTTAATAAATTAAATGTAATGGATATAAAAAACTTTTTAACATTTAAAACAGCAGAGAATGTACAAAGATTTTTACTTAGCATAAAAGATGAAGCTTGGCAAAGACATGCAAGATTAGTAAAAAATAACCAAGATTTTGCCAAAATGGTTATGGCTATGATATATCAAGAGTTTCTAGGATATATTATGTTTGGTCAACAAGAAAAAAATAAATAAATTCTTAAATGAAAGGGCTAAAACTCATCTAAACAAAATGCAAATATGTGATATGTATCAAATAGAAAGCTTTATTTGTGAATGTCAAAAATATTATATCAAGTGAATGAAAAAGGAAAAGAAACTTACAAATATATCTTTATAGATAAGTTACCATATCCACTTAATACTAGAATAAAGAAATTATGGGAATCCAGACAAGATGAAACAACTAACACTTTAGGAGGAACTATTCAAACTCTATACCAAGAATTAAGTGAACAATGTATAGCAAGAGAAACAATAAGACAATTAAATAGAGGGAGCATTGCAATTTGCCGCTATATCCCAGAAATGGAAAAACTTGAAAATTATGACTGTGAAAAACCAGCAAGAAAAAGAAAATATTATAGGAAACCAAATTTAAATAAAAGATATCCAAGAAAGAAAACATATTATAAAAATAACAAGAAAATTTTCTTTAGGAGAAAGAAAATAACACCAAGAAATATTGCCCAAAAGGGAAAAAGAAACGTGTCTGTTGGATATGTAATGTTGAAGGTCATTATGCTAATGAATGTCCTCAGCGAAAAGAAAAATATTTTAAAGAAAAATCAAAATTAATAAAGCAAGTATACCGAGTATATGAACTTGAACCATTAGAAAAAGAATTAACTAATACTGACGAAAGCATATATGAATATCTTGAAAATGAATTATCTTCAAAAGAAACAGAATCCGAATAATACTTATATAAAAATAATAGTATAAAAAAGTAAAAAAGAAATTGAAGCATATATAGATACTGGAGCAAGTATTTGTCTAGCAACAAGAGCGTTGTTTGATAAATGGGAAAAAAATAGAAAAACCATTCAAAATACAAACTCCAAATGGATCAATACATCCAGTATATTGGGTGGTAACAAGAATTACATTAATCATACAAGAAAACTTATTTATAGTACCAACAATATATCAACAAGATACAAGCGTAGACATGATTATTGGGAATAACTTTTTGAGATTATATGCACCATTTTCCCAGTATTTAGAGTATATATCACTAAAAACACCATATATTTATAAGAAACAAAAAGAGAAATAATCACATTCCAATTATTCACTCTTTTGAATGTATTTACTCTAAAAAAATCAGAGTTTATCAAGCTGAATCGTGGTGAAATAGTTAAAGAAATATGTTTAAAAATTTGCCATGTATTACTAAACCTAGAACCAAATAGAAGAATACCAGCTCATATAGAAGAACTTTTAGATAAAGTATGCAGTGAAAATCCATTAGATCCAAATATCATTAACAAAAATATTGAATTAACTGTATTAAAATTAAAAGATCCAACAAAAGAAGTAAAATGTAAACCTATGATTTACACAAAACAAGATAGAGATGAATTTTAAAAAGACATTGAAGAAATGTGCAAAAAGGATTAATTAGGCCATCAAAAAGCAAGCATTCTGCACCAGCCTTTTATGTAGAAAATCATAATGAAATAAAAAAGGAAAACGAAGGATGGTAATTAATTATAAACAGATAAATGATGCAATGGAAGGTGGTGCTTATTTTCTTCCAAGAAAAGATTTAATTATTGAACGAATTAGAAATATGAATTGGTTTAGTACATTTGATTGCAAATCAGGATTTTATCAAATTAGATTATCTAACGAATCTAAAACATTAACAGCATTCAGGTGTCCTCAAGGTCAATATGAGTAGAATGTACTTCCAATGGGAATGAAGCAGTCACCATGAATTTTTCAACGAAGAATGGATTCAATACTTAAAGAATTCAAGGACTTCTGTCTTATATATATTGATGATATCTTGGTCTTTAGTAATAAAGATTTAAAGGATCATTTTAATAAAGTTGAATTAGTACTAAATAAATGCTTAGAGCATGGAGTAGTTTTAAGCAAGAAAAAATCAATATTAGCTCAAAACAAAATTAATTATTTAGGATTAGAAATTAAGAAAGCAAAGATTTTAATGCAAAGGCATGTGTTAGAAAAATTACGGAATTTTTCTACCAAATTAAAAGACAAAAAGAAATTACAAAGATTTCTTGGATTACTAACATATATGTCCAGTGAAGGTTTTATCAAGGATCTTGCAACAGAAAGGAAAGTACTTCAACAAAAATTAAAGAAAGAAACCTTCTGGTCTTGGACCGAGGAAGACAAAGCAATTATTGAAAAAATGAAATTAGTATGTTAGGATCTTCCTGAGCTATATTGTGACACCCGGGGCCGACGAGGACGGGGAGCGGTCGTCGGTGCAAGAAGGCACGGACAAGGAGCGGCTCCTGGCAGGCTTCTAGGCGGAGGGACACATGAATGAACCGATTACACACCTGAATGAGAGGGATCCTGAGACTGTGTAGGTATGAGACTATACAATTGAGGATGACTTATATGAATTGATTGGTACTACCCATATCAACAATATGTATCTTCTTTTCGGAAGCCCATCACTTAAGAACCCAGTACGGTGTCGTTCGGGGACGAACCAAGCAGAAGCTGGTGGGCATGTGACACCCGGGGTCGACGAGGGCGGGGAGTGGTCACCGGTGCAAGAAGGCACAGACAAGGAGCGGCTCCTGGCAGGCTTCTAGGCGGATGGACACATGAATGAACCAATTACACACCTGAATGAGAGGGATACTGAGACTGTGTAGGTATGGGACTATACAGTTGAGGATGTCTTATATGAATTGATTGGTACTACCTATATCAACAAGATGCATCTTCTTTTCGGAAGCCCATCACTTAAGAACTCCACAGTTAAGCGTGCTTGACTTGGAGCAATTATGGAATGGGTGACCTCCTGGGAAATTTTCCAGGAAGCGTGTAAGTGAGGAAAAAACATGCTGAAAAGACCCGTGTTGGTCTGTGGGGACAGTCGTCAATCCATAGAGCAACCAGGGAGCATCTAATGACTGTTGGGGATGAGTCATGAAAGCAAAGCCCCCAGGGCAAAAGAATGAATTACTATGTCGATACGCGTCTGGAACTTTTTCAGATAGCGAAATTAATTATCCAACATATGAAAAAGAAACTCTAGCATTGATTCGAATAAATAATTTATTGTTCGGACTGATTCAACCTATGTTTTAGGTTTCAAAAATCTTAATCACAGAGGAACCTATAAGAAAGGGAGATTAATCCGATGGCAAATGAAATTATCTGAATACAATTATTCAATCTCTCATATTAAGGGAGAAAAGAGTGTTCTTGCAGATACTTTATCAAGAGAATGGAGCGAGGCACAGCAGAATTATTAAAGCAGCAATATCAGCTCAAAAAAGTACTTGAAGAACAGAAGCTGAAGGAATTAGATTTAATTAAATCAGATTTAAAAGTATTGGAACTCCAAATGCAAACAGAAGGACTTTTGGGATGAAGAATATCAAATGAGATCAAAGAAGCAACACGAAAAGAAACAAATAAATGGTACGTTGTCTTTAACGGTCCAATATCAGGAACCTATGATGATTAGTTCAAAGCAGCCTCTCATTGTCAAGGAATATCAGGAGTTCATCATCAGGCATTTCCAACCAAAGAAGCAGCAGAAAAGGCTCTAAAGATTTCTCAAGAAAATGAAAAACCAAGAAAAGGAAAAGAAGTTCAAGAAGCAGGTAACAAAAACAACACAAATAACAAGAATCCATTGAAGATTCTAGGGAGATTCCATCCTCCTTAGATAATTACCCAATAATTACCAGAAAAGACCATGAATTTCTGAAGAAAAATTTTAGGAACACCCTGGAACGAAAAAGAAAAAATCAACTATTTTTATATGGTTGATAGAAATGTTTATGGACTTAAGACAATAATTACTCCAGGAGCAACCCCAGCTCTAGCATTTAATATGTTCCAATTTTGACTAGTTGAGTGTATTTATCCAAGCAAGAATCTCGATGAGATTAATCTGTTCCCACATTACTTCAAAGAGACAGTTCAACTTTACAAGAAGAAGGTAGTCAGAGAAAGAACTATTTATTTGAAGTTCTATTTAGCATACCCAGACGAAGCAACGATAATATGACACCAATTATTTTCCATAAGCAACAATAATTTTCCATTAATGGACAAAGCAAGGAGAATCACATATGATGAAGATGATATGACAACAATTATGGCTAACCAGTTGGCAAGCATCTACGGGCAGTGCAATGCTATAGGACAAAATTCTTTTATCAAAACCAATTACAAAGGCCCAAATACTTTGCCTCTAAGCAAAACACTCAGTAAAGTAATGAAAGAAAAAGCCCTAAGCATCCTGACAAACTTTGAATTCCCATTCTATGCATTGGAAGGACCACAAATGAATTATAGACCAACTGTCCTAAGCAAGCTATGCGTACTAATTAAAGAAAGCAGGAATCATGAATGCAAAAGATACACGAAAAGACAGATAATGACAGAAAGCACCAGTAAGCACCAGGAAGAAGACAGAGACTCAGATGAAGCAATAATTGAAGAATGACATAAGCACTAACGTCATCAAACATAATTATTGAACAACGACGTAAGCACCGACATTATCAATCAATTTATTATGACCAGATGTAATTATTTGAGGTCATTTATATAATTTATATTTGTGTAGATAGGCTATAAATAAGTCCTCTTATGCTGAAGTAAAATCATAATTCAGAACCAGTTTCCAATTCTCACTTGTGTAATCTCTCTTTGAGAGTAGTCTGATAGACCTCTGTGGTATAGCTCGGATGGTTGAGTGTTCATCCAATCCCCTCGTGTAAAATACCAATTACTAAATAAAGTCTCTCGTTCTTCAAATTATTCTGTCAATTACTCCATACCAAGCAAAATTAAAAGAAGGAATCGACGGAAGCAGAAGTGGGCAGAAGCAAATAATTGCAAAAAACCAAAGATAAGGTATGACTACTAAGTCACTCTCCTCAAGACTAGAATTATTTTATGCAAAATAATGTTTGAAATAGATCAGATAGAAACTAACGAAATAGAACACTTACAAATTACTGAAGAAGATGGAAATTATGAAGGAAGTATCTTAATTAATCCAAAATTATTTAAGAAAATCCAGAAAGAAGATCTAGACCTAGTAGAAACAGCAAATATGGTAGGAAAAAAATAAAAATTAATGAATATACTAAAGAAATTCAATCAAAAGGAAAATATAATATATTATGAAAAAATAATGAATGAATCACCAATAGATATATCTGAAACACAAGGAAATACAAGTATTCAGCTAATAAGTAAAGAAAAAATTTCAGAATTAAAAAGAAATCTGAAGAACCAAGAACATAGAAAGAAATTAGGATATATCTATATAGGAGCAGTACAAGTCCTAATCAAAGCAACATTCCAAGAAGGAATAAACTCACCAATCGAATTAGTTCTAAAGAATAATGGAATAAATGATCCGAAGGATAAAATACTATACATAATAGAAGGAAATTTAGCTTATGTAAGATAAAAGTTTGAAATTAGACCAAATATAGGAATCCCATTAAATACTTAAAGACTAAATCAAGCATTAACTCTTGAACACAAATTTTTAAGAGAAACCATAATGAAACCAGGGGACAAAATATTTTCAATTACATACTGTGTAAACTATGCATTAACCAATTCACACCATAGTATTACCTTCAGAAATAATGATAGAATACACATCCCAATATTATTCAAAGATATAGGAAAAATATATTATCCAAAGAAAAATGAAATAACAGAATTAGGCACCTTTATAAATAGACCAAAAATTCTTGAAATAGAATCAATTCCAAGACCAATTAGTCTCCCATAAACAAAAAAGATCTAACGAAGAAAATGATATCATAAAATTGTCTAATAAAGTAAAATAACTTACTCTATTTGTAAAAAATAAAATATGAACAAAATATGAAGAATTAAAACAAAGAGAAAAATTAAAACAATTCATGGAAGAATTTTACCTAAGGAAAGATAGAGCCCAAATAGATATTGGAGACTTTACTGGAGCTCTAGATTACTATCTAGAAACAGATCCAGAAAATAGAAATAGAAAATTAATTGAAAAACATCTAATAAGAAAAGAAAAGGAACTAATTGATTTAGAAAAAAAAAAAGAAAAATAAATATACAATATAGAAAATGAATGAAAAATATAATAGAATGTATAAAGAAATTGGATCTTGAGGCTTCAAGTTCCTCTTCAACCTCTTCTAATTACTTCAAAATTGAAGCACCACCTTTAGAAGATAATGAATAAAAGAAAAATGAACTTAGATGAACAAATATATAAAGAAATAATAACATATTACAATTTAACCTTCTAGTTGATTGTAAGCAAATTATAATAAAAAAGTTAAAAGAACAATTCTGGCAAGAAGAATACTATTTACACTGTTTAGATATTGAATTTGAATTTGAATATCTAGAAGAAATGAAATTAATTGCAAAACAAAAATATTCTGATGATGAATACTGATATTCAAAATAATGGATAAAGAAATACTAAGCATTTTAACTATGAAAATACCCAAAGATTGTAAGCAAATAATAATTAACAAATTAAAGCACAAACATTAGCAATGACAGTCCAGAAATCTCATCCTTAGGAAAGACTAAAGTTTTATGAGAACAATCTATCAAAATATGGTTGTTAGAAGATAACCAATCCATGCCTAAAATTACATCTAACTGTATTAAAGACAAGCAAATCAGATCTATCAGAAAATGTCTATCCTGAACAATGATAGGACTGTTCAAGCAAACAGAATTGACAGTAACTGGCTTAGCAGTTGGGGTTGAAACAATTAGATCATATGATAATGAAGAAATAGGAAATTTTAGAAGTTTCACACAATCCATTGGAGTGAAAGAATGCGTCGCACCCGAATCAAAAAGTAACGTTAAAAGATTACCAGCTATGTCGCATTTACCTTGTGCGAGATCGTCAGAGTTCGAAGTCTCAGCTCTGCTCATAGTGTAAACCCTTCCTTTAGTAGTCGGTTTGTTGGCTCTGGTGAGGTTGACAGTTGGTTCACGCTTTGGTGCTCTGCAATCCTTTTCTAGATGTCCAAAACGATCGCAGTTGAAACATTTCATTTCTCTCATCGAGCAAGCATCAGCTATGTGACTTGGGTTACCACACTTGTAACATCTCCTCTCTTGGCCTTGGCTTTGGTTTTTCTGGCCCCCAGTTCCAGTTCCAGAAGTACCAGAACGATATGGTTGCTGACTCTGGTTGTTGCTTGGTGGTCGAAAGTACGGTTTCCTCTTGTTCTGTTTTCCTATTTGGTTCTGATTTTGAAATTGATTCTTAAATCGAGAGGGTCTTCCAATATTCCCTCTAATATCTCTTCCCTTCCTCATTTGTTCAATCTTCATACACTTCTCCACTAAAGCCTGAAAGTTCTTGATTTCCAACGGCAATACTGACTCATTGATTTCGAAGCGCAATCCTCCTTCAAACCTCTCGCACTTCCATTCTTCATCTGGGTTGTTCTGGAATAAGCGGAAATACTTGGAAAGTGACTCAAATTTTGCAGCGTATTCCCCGACAAACATATCCCTCTGATGTAGACGCAGAAATTCTTGCTCTTTTTCAATTCGAGCACTCTGAGGAAAATACTTGTTCAGAAACCTATCGCGGAATACCTCCCAAGTAATCTCCTATTGTTCAGCTTCCAGTAACTGCTTGGTGCCTTTCCATTAATATTTGGCATCTCCTTCCAGTAGAAAAGTAGCATAAGATTCCTTCACTCCCTCTGGTGTGTGGATCAGCTCAAATATTTTCTCCAATTCCTGAATCCATAGATCGGCCTGGGTAGGATCTACATCTCCATCGAACTGAGATGGATTCTGGTGCCTAAAAGCAGTCAAGTTCTTGCCTTCGACTGCTTGTTCAGCTCCCATCTGCTTTTGTTGGTTCTGAGTAGCCATTGTTGCAGTCTGAAAAGCAATTGCAGCAGCAACATCATCCATTGCTTGTGCCGCAAAGTCCATTCCACCGTTGCCTCTTCCGCGACCACTTCCACGTGCACCTCCTGGTTCCATACTGACCTGTAGGACATAATCAATAAAATGGCAGCCAGAAAATGAAACGTAAACTTACTGATTATCACATATTATTTTTAAGAAGTAATTCAAACAAGCCTCAATCAGAAAACACACAACATCAACACAACAGACCTAAACCCAAAGATTCCCGAATGACTCGACCAGCTCTGATACCACTAATGTAACACCTTAACTTGGCCATCACATGGTTACCCGTTGCATAAAATAAAACTTATTAAATTGCTGGTTACTTTCGGAAAATAATATTTTTTTAGTAAATAAGTATTCTTAAAATGGTGATAAATTTTTTTTTCATAAGATTAACACTCAGAACATGAACAACATAAACGAACTGATATATAAGTATTAGCAGTCGTAGCATCAGAACTTACGTACGAAATAACTTAGGGCCTTTATAAGAGTAGGCCATTGTTATAAGTTAAAAGGTAAGGAAAAGGGATATAAACCACAAGAAGCAAAAGGTCCGGAACCACATCTCAAAAACACCGTGGCTCTCAGAAGCCAGGAATCAGCAGGACAAAAGATACCATACCCACAAAAGATACCTATAGCTGGTCCATCTAAAGATACCCATTAGGGAGGCCAGGGTAATCACACCCACTCCCAGATGAGGCATCAGGTGAAGCATCCAACACTTCCTCTCCTTCACCAGGAGAGTCGTCATCATCACCATCGCACAATATACTCAGGCTCCTCGTCGACAAACTCCTCTGATCTTCCTACGGTGGTGAGTCGAGTGCAACTCCAGGGAGTGGCTCTCCAAGTGGTGGATGAAAGTGAAGTTGTCCCTGCTCGGCTAGAAGCTGAAGATAGTACCAAGTGGGTGGTAGAGATATCCTCACTGACTCAATCGTCTGTACTCTGCACTGTGGTCCAGCCTCTACATTGCCCTCAAGAGAACTCACTGGTCTAGTATAAGTGGCGGTGTGGGATCCCGGATGCATGACCCACGCACCCGTGTTATGAGCATCCTCAAAGGTCAACGTCCGCACCCCCGCCGGTGCCAAAGGAATATTGGGATCCATCTAAACTTATATATATATATATATATATATATATATATATATATATATATATATATATATATATATATATATAACCATTTCCATATAGGAAGAGAAAACAGCAAACATATATGCAAGAGTGAGATACCAATATATGGATTAATCACGATAACCATATGCACGACGCAAAACATCAGATAAGCATATAAAGTCATATATCATAGAATTTTTCAGAAAATAAGCAAGTACTCCATCAATGGGTTTCATACCTGAACAATAATCTTCTTTTATAAAAATATGCAAGACACTTCAATATTCAGGCTCTAACTTAATCTCATGAGATCACATCATCATTCTATGAGTTGATCAGACTCAATTGCCAAGTATATTAGGCACAACGTGATTAGCCAGGTATATTAGGCAAAACGTGATTAGCCAGATATATTAGGCACAACGTGATTACCATAGCACAATGTCCAGTCCAGGATGCAGTGATCAATGCTTATGGATTCCAAACACACTGTCCAACCCAAGGCATAGTGAGATGGATTTCATTGTCCATAAAGGCACAATGCTACAACGTGAAGTGAATACCCCGCCCTTCGTGGTATCACTCCTAACAACGTGTGGCACGTCTGCCAAATCATGCATGAAAAACAATTTGTTCTCAACGTTTTCTTTGTATTCATTCTTTCCTTGTCGAAGCTCAAAGACTAACGACTATTCATAAATCTTTAACTTTTAATATTTTTCAACATAAACACGGGATACGAAGTCCGAGTGCTCAGTGACAACGCCTTAAACCGATGCACCAGTCTTAGGCTTATCGTCATAGAAAACAATATCCACCTTTAACAACGTTCATCACAACGTGATTAGGTCACCAAGTCCAAAACAACGTGACACGGATCCAAGATCTACGTGTTTATTACAGAACACTGGTATTCTGACGTCTCAGATACTAGATTCACATTTCAACGTGTTTATTATTTTTCGTTCAGTGAAACACAAATACAAAACGAAACCTCCACAACTTATCCAAGCTTGCCGGAATATTTTTGTTGAATAAAAGTATTTCACAGAAAATCCTTTTTCATTGAAATTCATTTATAAATGCAAAGTTATAGAGAAATATATTTTTATTTCCCGTCAAATACAACAAAACATTGTACTCAAAGGTTTTCTTCAATAAATATATTTCTAAAATTGTTTTTGTTTAAACTAAAATTATTTGTGAGCAAAAATGATTTTCCTCTAGCTTTAAAATATTTCAACACCTAGTCCTTAAAATAACTTTCTATCCCACTTTGGAAAATTATAACGTACCAAGATATATTTTCTTTTTTTCAATTTCATCCTTAACTTCATTCTTTTTTTCAAAAGAAGTTCTCTGATAAAATATGGTTGTGTTCAATGTTTCTCATAAAGCTTTTTAAGATTTTTATCTCAATAATTAATTGAGCACTGACGAATATCAGGCATCTCAGACATCAAACAACAACATTATAATTTTCACCTCAAAACATAACAGATAATACAGTGCATGCCATATAGTAAATCTATAACACATCTTCAAATAAGTCATCAAGCTCGGTCATTTAAATAAACAGACAATTCAATCACCTCAGATCACTCAGATAAATCACAAGACTTAAGACACATCACAGACCACAACTAATAGCATACGGCTATTGGAACATCCCTCAGGCAGTCTCCTCTTACCTGATTCCAAAGCAAACAAAGTCTCTTGTTCTTTGTTGTGTATGACGATCCTCCCCAACTTGCTTCGTGACGGAAATCTAAAGATTTCAACACATAATACAAGTTAAAAATAACCAAAACATCAAGTCTTCTCTAGACTTAGGTTTGGCCAAGGTGATAAAATAAGGTTAGAGGTTTTCAAAATTTCACAAACTCATGGATTAATTATCCTTAAGTATTAGAGATTCATAATCAATGATCATTTTACAAGGATTGAATAAAAATTCCTCTAAGCCACAAGCTTAGGGTTTCGGCCATGGTTCATAAAATAGACTAGAAATTTTCAAACTTTTCAAGCTTTTAGATTTAACAACAAAAGATATTAAAGAGCTCAAATCAATAGTCCTATTCCACAAATTGAAACAAAACTTTCTTTCTCAACAACAATATAGGTTCGGCCACTTTAAGAAAATAGGGGAGGAAAATTGTGCTTGATGCATGCTCTTTGATAATGAATATATAGATCATTGTGAGTCCATTGAAATTGGTTTCAAGTCAAATGGATTTTTCTACTAATTTCTAGAGATTTTAGAAGTTATGGATCTAAGAATGATAAGTGGAAGGATATGACATTAACTCAACAAGTAAGTGAATGAAATAACTTAGATGAGTATGATAAAGAAATATTACCCTTAAAGCTTGAAGGAAATGGATGCAAGTGATGAGCTCTTGAAGAAATTTCAATGGAGTTTGAAGTAGGAAACTTGGTTGTTGAGAGTGTAAAGTGATGAGTGAAAATGAAGAGTGTATATACAGGGGGTAGGGGTTGGAACCGTGGAGAGGGAGAGAGAAGGAAGAACTTGGGCTCCAAGTTTGGTTAAGGGTTGTTTGGTTGGAAAAGTAAGAGATTAATGAGTTTTGGAATAAAATATAATATATGTTAAAACGTGTAATGATGACTTCCTTTTGATGTGACATTAGACTTCAATCATCAAGTCACTCCAATCTCCGTCAAGTCACTTTGGTCCTCTCAGCTCTCCATCTTGCTCCATTGTTTACCCGATTAAAGTTTCTGATCTTAATTTTCGAAGATTTCGTCCGGATAAAATATTATATTTTATTCCCGAAAGTAAATTTTCAAAAAATAACTAAGATCGTTGGGAACATGACAAAAATACTAACTGTTCCGTTCATGGGTCATAATTAGGTTTTCTGCTCACTAAACTCTTACTATCAGTGAAAACACAGACCGGCTTTCGTCTGAATTTTCAACCGAAAATTTAACCTTGAGTTTCTACGGTAAGGTAGAGCAAGACAATGATTTTAGTTTATCCAAAATCATTCTCTAGATTTTAACAAAAATAAACACACATAAACATGTATTTACTGTGATAGAAAGACAGAAAAATCAGGGCGTTTCACTGTTTCTTTTGACAAGAACATGTGTAATGTCAAGAAGGGTGATGGATCACTCTTATTCACTGCCAAGAGGAAAAACAATCTGTATAAGATTTACTTGGAGGACCTCTCAAATTCAAGTGTCTCATGTCTAGTGTCCATTGAAGATGAGCGATGGATTTGGCACAAAAAGCTAGGTTATGCAATATTGAAATTAATTTCAAAGCCAAATAACCATAACCTCATAAGAGGCTTACCAAACCTTAAGTTCAAATCTGATGCTCTCTGTGATGCATGTCAAAAGGGAAAACAAGTCAAATGTTCCTTTGAATCTACGAATGTTGTTAGTACCAATAGACCACTAGAGTGGCCACACCTTGATCTATTTGGACCAACAAGGACTGTCTCTGTCAGTGGGAAGAAATATGGTCTAGTCATAGTAGACGACTACACTAGATAGACATGGGTTATGTTCCTCGCTCACAAGGATGAGTCATTCAGGGTCTTCTTTGTATTCTGTAAACGTGTACAGAATGAAAAGGCATGTGTATCACTTCAATCAGAAGTGACCATGGGGGAGAGTTTGAAAATGAGCTATTTCAAAAGTTTTGTGAAGAAAGTGGTATACTTCACAACTTCTCAATACCTAGAACACCATAGTAAAATGGTGTGGTAGAGAGAAAGAACAGATCACTTTTGGGCTGAAATTGTTAATACTACCTGCTACATTCAGAACAGAATATACATTAGACCAATCCTGAATAAGACTCCTTATGAATTGTGGAAAGGACGAAAACCCAACATATCTTAGCTTCATCCTTTTGGTTGTAAATGCTTTATATTAAATACTAAAGATCAACTTGGTAAGTTTGATGCTAAGGTAGACAATGGAATTATGTTAGGATATTCTGAATCATCTAAAGGCTTTAGGGTTTACAATTCTAGAACTTTAGTAGTAGAGGGATGTATACATGTTAAATTTGATGATAAGCAGCCTGATAAGAAATTATCAGAGCATGATGAAGCTTTTGCAGATATGAATCTCAAGGACTCTGAAAATCAAGTAGATATCAAGTCTGATGATCAAGTAGACGATCAACAACAACCCGAGTTAGAGACTTCACAACAAGAAAATGTTCAGAGATCATGGTACTTCAAGAATTACCATCCTCAAGATCAAATCATTGGAAGCCCTAGTGATAGGCTAAGAACCAGATCTACTTTCAGAGAGAAAGATGATTCTGCTTTAGACTGAGTTAGAACCAAAGACAGTAGACGAGGCTCTACTATACGAGGGTTGGATTCTAGCAATGCAGGAAGAACTGAACCAGTTTGAAAGAAGTAAAGTGTGGACTCTTGTGCCTTTACCAAAGGATAAATCAGTTATTGGAACCAAATGGGTTTATAGAAACAAGCTTGATGAAAATGGTAAAGTGGTAAGAAATAAAGCAAGACTTGTTGCACAAGGTTACTCACAAGAAGAAGGTATAGACTATACTGAAACTTTTGCCCCAATTGTTAGACTAGAAGCTATTCGCATATTACTATCCTTTGCTGCACATCATAATATCATGCTATATCAATTGGATGTAAAGGGTGCATTTTTAAATGGCTTTATTAATGAGGAAGTATATGTTATGCAACCTCGGGGTTTTCAAAGTGAAACCCAACCAGAACATGCATATAAGCTAAAGAAATCTTTATATGGCCTTAAACAAGCTCCTAGAGCTTGGTATGAAAGGTTAAGTTCATTCTTAATGGACAATGGATTTAGTAGAGGAAAGGTTGATACAACCTTGTTTAGAAAATCCAGTAAGTCCGGTTTTATTATTGTTCAAATGTATGTTGATGACATAATCTTTGGTTCTACTAATGAATCTCTATGCAAATAATTTTCAAAGCTAATGCAGAAGGAGTTTGAAATGAGCATGAAGGGAGACCTCAAGTTCTTCCTTGGACTTCAAGTTAAACAAACAGTGGACGAGGTGTACATCCATCAAACTAAGTATACAAAGGAACTTCTAAAGAAATTCAAGATGGATGATTTCAAACCAATGAACACTCCGAGGCATCCCATGTCCATACTGAACAAAGATGATAAAGATAAAAAGGTAGACCAAAAGGTATGTAGAGGTATGATATGATCTCTTATATATTTTACTGCGTCTAGACCTGATATTATCTTCTGTTCATGTTTGTGTGCTCGCCTTCAATCTAATCCTAGAGAATCTCACTTATCAGCAGTTAAGAGAATATTTAGATATCTGAAAGGTACTATTAATCTGGGTTTGTGCTTTAAGAAAAATGATGATTATAGATTAGTTGGTTTTTGTGATGCTAACTATGCTAGAGATAGAATTGAAAGAACAGGAACAAGTGGAGGATGTCACTTCATTGGAGCTAATCTAGTCTCATGGTCAAGCAAAAGACAAAGTACCATTGGTTTATCAAATGCTAAAGATGAGTATATTTCTACTGCTAGTTGCTGCTCACAACTTCTATGGATCAAACATCAATTGGAAGACTACAATGTGTTTGTAAGTAGTATTCCACTCATGTGTGACAACACTACTGCAATAAATCTTTCTAAGAATCCAATCTTACATTCTAGAGCTAAGCACATAGAGATTATACATCATTTTATTATAGATTATGTGAAAAAAGGTGTTATTGATATAAAATTTATGGACACTGACCATCAATGGGTAGATATCTTTACTAAACCTCTTGCTGAGGACAGATTTATCTTTATTAGAAAGCATCTTAACATGATTTGTGTGGATTGATTACGCATCTAATGTTTATTGCATCTACTACATGCGCGTCTATTGCTTATCGCGTCCAGTGTATGATAAATGTGTGACCAGTAACTTTCGCGTCCATTGACTGTCTGCATGTTTTTATCTGAATCATCTATGCTATTAATAATTATTTGCATTTATTTTGTCTCCAAGACATATTTAATTAAATTCTCTTTGCTGAGTCAGTTACTTCCATCAATCCCATCACTTGTTTTTTACAGTTTCGAAAAACCTGCGCCGTGTCAGCATTTAATGTATGTCTCTTCACACGTCTTTCATTTCTTTTCTTTTTTGATTTATTTTCAAAGAAAAACCCTTCACATTCGAAAGCTTTTTAAGCAAGTCTTCTTACCTATGAAAAACCCTTCACAATATCTACTTTTGAAACCCTCAAACTCTCTGTTTCCAAACCCTAACCCTCAAACTTCAACAATGGCTTCCTCAACTGCTGTTTCAACCTATGATGTCAACAAGCTGAACATTGGCATTGAGTATCACTTCGAGTTTGGGATTTTGAAGGAGTACAATGTTGATGTAAGCAAATACATCACTGCTGCTGGTTGGGATGGTCTCTTCATTGAGAAGGTCTCGGTGTATCCATACCTAATTAGGGCTTTCTGGAGAAACCCTGTAGTGACTAACTCTAAAGTCTCTGTTATTGTTTTGGGAACCAGGGTGGTTGTCTCTGAAGCTACCATCATTGCTGCTGCTAGTTGTGCTCGGGAAGGGTTAATCATCTCTGATACTTGGGAACAATATTTGGGAGGACCAGAGGTTATTGCTACAATTCTGATGAGGTCTGACAAAGTAAGAACTCATTCATGGAAAGCTGTGGAGATGAAGGATGAGGTTCGAATCCTTCATCAGATTTTGAACAAGATGGTTCTTCACAAATCTGGGTCCAAGGACAATCTTTCCGCCTAACACAAATTTTGTCTTTGCCATCTGTTGATAGAGACCAGGGTCAACTTGCCTCGTATTCTCTTTGGAAGATTCAGAGAATATGTTATTCACAAGGAGAAGGCAACTGCAGTTCCTTTTTGTCACTTGCTGTAAAAAATCTTCAAAGCTCAATAGATTTACACCTTTTTGGAAGCCAAGATTCCTGAGGAACAAGCTGAAATCCTCAAGGAAAAGGGCATGTCTGCCTTAGTATTTGGCAAGGTAAACTTGACTAATATGAATCTGAGCATTGTAGCTCAAGTGGAGTTGTCCAAGGAAGAGGAAAGGCTAAAAATTAAAGAAGAACAAATAGAGCTCAATAAGGCTGAAATTCTTGGCATGAAGAAAAAGACAGTTGGACGAAGAGCCAAAAGAACTCGTCTAGCTGCTGCCAAAAATCCTGTTGTTAATACTGCTGGAGTGGTCATCAGGGAAAAAAGGTCTAATGCACCACAAGTGGTCCCAAGGCAGAAAAGATCAAGAAAAGTGATTCTGTCTCATAATGATGAAGAAGATGACGAGGACAATGTCCTCATTGGTACAGTGCTGAAGAAACAGAAGCTTGCTGCTGCTGGTTCCCCAACAAAGACAAGGCAGGAACCTCTAAGAAGAGCCAAGTATGTTATGACTACTGACGTAAGCATCCTTGCTAATGCCCTGTCCAATTAGCAGTATATGCCATAGTTGAAAGTTTTACTGTGAATGATAATGCATCTGTACCATCACTGTTACCACCATCACAATCACCACCTCACCCTGACACTCATGAAAAAACTACGCCATCCTTACCACAACCTACAAATGAATCACAATCCTCTCCACAACACATATACTCTCATGTCAACTCTTCTATCCAAACCTCACCAACCAGACCTCAATTTCAACCCATTATACCTGTTGATGATCCCTGGTTTAACCAACCAGATGATGTAGAGATCAATCCCGGAGCACCTTTTCCCAAAATCCCCAAAGTCACTTTCCCTTACACAGACCCTTCAGTCTTATATGATGGAAAAGCTGAAAGCTTAGCCAAAGTTAAAAAGGACTGGAGAATCCTCTACCATACTCGCCAACCTGAACCTAAATCAACCATACCCTTCTATCCTTTGCCAGAATATGAGTATGAACCTGAACCCACATACTATCCGTGGCATGTACCTATCCCTTATGAAGGAGATGGTCCTCTTCCATCTGCTTTGTATAATGCTCATAGACCTCTTCTCACTCACCTACCACAGAAGAAATTCCCACCAAGAAAAATCTATCCTAACCTCATCAAATTTCCACCTTTAAAACCGCACACAGATGGTGTAGACAGGCATATCATTCTTGTATGGTGGACAAATCCACTCAAAGCTGCCTCTAAATATATTAAGTGCCGGAGATCAAGAACTTTTGGTAGAGAAAAGTTCATCTTGGATAAGAACACCAAGTGTAAGAACCTTGTGCACCCAAGGTAGTATGGCAGTGCTGCTGAAGTTGTAGATCACATCATGTATGCACATCTGAAGGCAGAAATAGAACTGCCAAGGTACATCAGAGCTGCTCACTTTGTTCCACCTACTTGACTGTACCAGTCATCTAAGGACACTCAAATTGGAGTAAGACCTCCCAGAATCTGTCCCAGATTGAATATGGTTGATCTGAATAAAGATAAGGATGCCAAGTACAGAAGGAATACAGAAAAGATGCCTGCTGATAGCTCTTGCTTGCTTGAAACCAGTTCTGATCCTTTGATTGCTGAAGAGATGGTGAAGTTTTTGCTGGAAGAGAATGAGAATGTAGATAATAGGACAAATTCTGATGCTAGAGGCTTCTGGGCTTGTCATATACATATATGCAGTAGGGAAGCATCCTCCTCTGGACTCAATGAATATGACAAGAGAACCATTCCCACTGTCAGAGGAAAGTTTGGTTTCTCTAATGTCAGGTACTATATTCATGAGGACACTATTTGAATCCCCCTAATCAGTCCTATATTTGAGGAAGATCATGTCCACTAGGCTCCAGACTTGCCTACCCCAGCACCCTCTCCACAAGTTTCTGAAGCTTCATCTGAGCATATTGAAGAAATTATTGTTCAAGGTCCAGATATGAATATAGAATCTGTCCAGAAATTATTTTATGCATATACATATATGTTTCTGTTTAAACTGCTATTTATCTTATTTAATGCATGTTTTTATGCTCGACTGATTAAATATATGCTCTGATATATGTTTGCTTTGATACATGCTTGCTCTGATACTATGTTTCGGTACTTATATTATATGCTCCTTATCTGCTGATTGAATTTTATTAAGTTTGTATGCTTTGTCTTAGGGGGAGCCTTGTAGCTCTCTTAGACTTTGCTCACTGAAATTTAATTGGTTTTGTCATCATAAAAAAGGGGGAGATTGTTAGAACCAAAGTGGTTTTGGCTAATTTAATCTCTTAAGTTTTGATGTTAACAAAAAGGTTAAATTTGTATGGCAAATTTGTGTCAAAGAACTAACTTGTTTATTCTAGCTTGCAGAGTTGCTATAGTTTTGTTGGATAAGGAAACATACTTGTAGCTTCTCAGTTTGACTGAAAAAGGGTATTGGGTCTAAGTTCACAACTGCTAGACGAGCCTTCAAATATATGGTAAAACTCTAAGTCTATAAGGTTATCGCTAGACAAAAAATTAATTTTTGGCTAAGTTAAATAACATTAGACGAGCATCTATGTCTAAGTGTAAAATGATAAATAGACAAGCAACTTAATAACTCTCAGGAAAATAGCAAGTCCAAAGACTTGAAGACTAGACGAGTAATTAGCTAGACGCCACGTCAGTAGACGAGCCCGCTTTTCGGTTAAGTTAAAATTACACGTCCAAAGACTTGCGCGTCCACTAGCTACTGAAATGAACCCGTCTAGTGGAAGTGAATTTATTTCAAATGATTGAATATTTAATTTGTAGGAATGTAAGTCTCTTTCCCTTTCTGCTTTGATTGTTTACTATTTGTTTCTTGAGATTAGAAACATAGTACCATTGAGAACATAAACCTTTGTACTCTGTCACCTATATTGCTGTAAAGTTAAACCAAGTACAATGAAGGAAAGTCAGAAAGCAACCTTCGGTACAATACGGAAGAGACAGCTCTACTTTGAGCATTCCTCTGATAACTAAGAGCACTTCACCATGAAGCATATCAAGCTATCAATCTCAACGGATCTCAAGCATTAAATGTTATCTCTAAACGGATATTTTATCTAGACCGTTGAAGAAAAGATGAAGATATATATATATATATATATATATATATATATATATATATATATATATATACACATACATACATACATACAGTAGACGACCCCAAGAGAAGAAACAACTCAATGCTGTGAAATTTTCAAAGTGCCAAATCTCTGATCAAATTTCATTTGAATATTTTCAGTTGTATTCTTCCTGATCTTAAACTGTCATATTCTCACACATAGTGAGTTCATAGATCAAAATCTGTAAATCTCTTTGTTAGAGTTAGAGCCTGAAGAGGCTTGGTAGAGAAAGAATACTTGTAGCCTGAAGAGGTGTTGAATACTTGTAATCTATTTGGAGAATAGTGGGGAAAAACCTTCAGGTAGAAGTGACTGGACGTAGCTCTTGGTTGGAAGAGAGTGAACCAGGATAAATCGCTTCTGTGAATTCTCTATCCCTACCTTTTACGGTCTTTGTTTATACTAACTGACTAACTGTGGGGATGTGGATCTGAGTTTTTTAACTCTTTAAAAAGATTTTCTTGTTTGTGTGTACTTATCTTGTTTTACTTGCAAAAAGTTTTGAGAAAAAATGTTTTTCTGAAAAACTGTTAAGAAACACAATTCAACCCCCTTCTTGTGTTTCCCTGCGTCAACTTCATATGTTTTGATGTTAATATTGGAATTAATTATGCTCTTCATGCTGAACTAATAGGTGACATGTTTGCTATGGAGATTGCTCACAAGAGAGGATGGCACAACCTCTGGCTGGAATGTGATTCACAGTTGGTTCATGCTTATCAATCATTGGATGTCATTCCTTGGCAATTGAGGAATAGATGAAGAAATTGCTTGCTGTTAGTTAGTAGGATGAATTTCCATTGTACTCATATCTATAGGGAAGGAAACATGTATGCAGATAAGTTAGCTTCACATGGTGTTTCCTGCAATGGATTTGTATGGTGGAAAACTATACCTACATCCATTAGTGAGGAGTTCTATCGAGATAGGATAGGTCTTCCTTACTATATATTTAAATAATTTTTGCATGGGTTTGGTGAATGCCCCCCATGTTTTTTATGTATATGTTTTCTTTTATTAAAAATATTATTGGTGTGCTGCAGATGATTGATGATAACTAAGGTGCCAACCTAGTTGGGATGTTAGTTTATCATTATGATGCCATTACATGCCAATTTTGATTATAAAAAAACTTGTCAAGCAAAGCCTTAATTAGCTCACAATTAGATTTCTTCAGAATGTTCCTGGACGATCAGGTAAGTATTTACTAGAAAAATCTTTCATTGGTTTTGTATTATAAGAAAATTTGATCATTTCGTTTTATGTTAAATAGGAAAAAATAAATATTTTAAAATTATTATTGGATTACACAATTAATTTAAGGTATCGTTGTTTTGAACGGTTGTATTAGGGATGCTATATGATTTTTTTTTGTTTCCCACGGTATCCTCCGTGCGCAATTGTGAAGACTAATCCCTCGAGCCGGGTCGGATCACAAGGATGCTATATGAATTTGAGTGTCATATTCAATCCCTTAAATTTGAAGTTGTTCTATGGATATGTGTCATGTTAACTTTGTTTAGGACTTTACAACATCTAAAATTAGAAGCAAAAATACATAGGAAATACAATCCATCACAAAACAAAATCCTTTTTTTTTTTTTCAATTTTAACTATTTATTTTATTTTGGAAATGCTTAATTCAAACAATTCAACTAATACTTTTTGGTATGTTTTATGGACTTGTATGTCATGTTCAATCCGTTAGATTCGAGGGTGTTCTTTGGACTTATGTGTGATATTCAATCTAGCTTAGTACTTGCTAATATTAAAATTTTAAAATACAAAAGTAATATTAAGTTATAAAAGATCACAAACCAAAGTATTTTTTTTTTTCTTGAATCCTTGTATTTATTTTAAGGCAAAATGGCATGCAAAAACATCAAAATAGGAAAAGGCATCCCAAATAGGATGGCACCCCAAACCCTGCCAATCATCTGCAGCACACCTAAATAATATTAAAATAAGAAAGAATACAAAGAAACATGGGAGGACATGAACCTTACCCATGAGGAATCAATGAAATCTATAAGATGGTAAACCAAATCTATTCCTAAAAAACTCTTCCGTACCAAAGTCAGGGATTAAGTCCCACCAAACTAAACCCGTAATCTTAGTATCATAATTAGCTAACTTATCCACACAATGATTACCTTCTCTATAAATATAAATATAAGAAACTATAAAACTCATTTGCTTTGTAAGGATAACACAATTGTTCCATCTATTCCTTAACTTCCACGACACAAGGCTAGTATTTGTAAAGGCTGAAACCACAATTTTGGAATCAAGTTCCAACCAAAGATTGAGCCATCCTCTTTTAAAGGCAATTTCAATAGCATACATTGCTCCATATAATTAAGCATGAAGAGAAGATTGTGAACCAAGATTAGCTGAAAAGCAACCTAATATGGCTGTCGTACTGTCCCTAAACAGGCCTCCACAAGCTGTTGGCCCAGGAGAGCCATGAGCACTACCATCAGTATTCCACTTCACCATGCCACTTAAAGGAGGTTTTCGTAAAACCTCTATTATCTGAGGGGCAACAGCAGAATGACCTCGAACATTGAAACTCTTTAAAATAGAGAATTCCAAAATAGAGTTGGACACTGATCCTTTGTTGTGCATACCAATAAAAGAGATATTTGAGCTAACCAACCAAGACTATATCATAGTTAACAGAGACATTTCTATTATCAAATCTAGCCAAATTTCTGCAATTCCAAACATTATATAGGATGTTAAGAATGCCCGAAATGACCAAGTCCTGGATTTGTGCACTCCAACCTTTGTGACAGATAGACAAAACAATATCAAAACTGGAAAGACCAATACAACAGTTCAGAACATTCATAAACCAGTTCCATAGGCCTTTAGCAAAGGGACAATCTAAAAATAAATGCTTTGTTGTTTCATAAGACTTCCCACATTGACTACACATAGAAACCACTATGCAGCCTCTACAATATAAATTCTCATCAGTAGTCATTTTATTGTGCATAATTCTCCAAAAAATGAAGGATCTTGATGGACGAACGCTGTTGTTCTAAACTAACTTCGCCCAAGAAACAACATGCCCTGCTGGATTCTTGAAAACATAAGCATCTTTGAAACTAAGCATTCCAGACTCAGATTCTGTCCAAACCAGATGATCAGTGCTAGGATACTTAGGAATCACAATCTTCTCAATTTCAGATCTGATCACTGGGGTTAATGAAGGAGCGGTAACCTAGGGACACACCACTTGCCATTAACAATAAAATTACTAACCTTTGCAGTCAATGTAGAGTGCATATCATCAAGCAAATTTAAGAATTCCAAGACTGTTTTTAGAGAGCTATTTGTCACTCCAAAATTTGATATCCCTACCATTTCCTAATTTCCAAGATATATTATCCAAAACTTCAGCTTAACAGCATCTAATACCAAACCAAAGAGTAGATAATATATGATGTTTGATTGGATTATTATGCCTAAAGGTTCTGGCTCTTAGCAGAATAAACCACTAGTGTATTTTATTTACTGAATATATTGGTGTAGTTTATTGCAACTTTGTATATATTTTAAGGGTTCTAGTATATATAAATAAAAACTCATAAATTAAAATGGATGTCTATTTTATCTTGTTTGTTTTGTAAATTTTAAGTCATAGTTGTTTTTTTACATCAATGCGTGATCCTTTTTTTAAAACAAAATTTTTCGGTAAAATAAATAATTTAAAATTTATTAAATTGTGTAATTAATTTAAGTATCATTTTTCTAGAATGGACAACATAGTGTGTGTACTGGCCGAAGAGTGAAACCCGGTCACCGAGCTTGAATACCCGGCCCAATCCGGAAATTAAGGATAAGAAGTTAATACCACCTTTAATTATCCTGATATTATCTGAAATAATCGTATCCGGTTAAAAGAGATAATATCCCTTAAATAAAGGGATAAGATATTGATATTATCCTTAAATAAATCTTGATATTATCTGAAATAACCTTATCTGGTTAAAAGAGATAATATCCCTTAAATTAAGGAAATCACATCTCAAAAGAAATTTAAGAGATAAAAAGAGATAAAACCTGATCTCTAAAAGATATGGGAATCCTATTATAAAAGGAGGAGAATCCATGAGAGAAACTCACTTTTCACTAACCCCGGCAACTCTCCCTTAAGCGTATTAGAGGACTAGCTCGACCAAGAGACTATTGAAGAGTCCTTGCTCGTTAGTACCCATCGGATACAAAATTAGGGGATTGAGATCACCGTATGGCCAAGGGTTGAACCTAGAAGTACATCTGGCTTTGATTCCCATTGGGATATGTAGGATCGAAATATTACATTCTGTCAAGCCATAGTCTAAAACAACCCCTATTATTCACCCCTGGTCAAACGTTCTGCGGCGAGATTCCAGACAACCGGATCTCGACAGGAACAGTGTGCTTAGCAGCTTTCCTACTCATAACCAACTCCGAAACATATGGATGCCATGTCCCCCCTCATATATATATATATATATATATATATATATATATAATAGTGGTCCCATAAAATTTAATACCATCAAGTATTATCATTGGTGTCATTTTTTTTTTTTTTGGTGCGATACAGGAAAGAAATGAAAACAAAGCAGCAGCTAGCTAAAAGAAAGACCCAACTTGTACTTAAGCAGCAAGGAGTCCTGGCTAGGGTTGCTCCACTTCTTCAGGATAGTATGCGACTTCATACCCAGCTTAGCAAGAAAGTCCGCACAAACATTGGCCTCTTGATAAGCATGCTCAAGCTTGATCATCCAGGTCCTATCTAACAACTCCATAATATTAGCCAAGAGAGAAGCATGCACATGAAACTTGTGCAAACTCCCATCCTGCAGTAACGTAACTACCTGGAGAGAATCTGATTCTACAAGGATCTTCCTGTAGCCTTAGTCCCAAGCTAAGGATAATCCATGAAGAACGGCCAAAAGCTCAGCTTGAAGGACATCCCCATCACCATCAAAGGAGCTAAACCCACCAAGCCAACTCCCAGAATCAGATCTTAACAGGCCACCTGAACCAATCGTTGTTGTGTTCTCATCACAACTCCTAACAACATTCATCTTCACAAAGCCTTTGGGAGGCAAAGTCCAACGAACTACCAGGCTTTTACAGTGGTGCTTAAGACGCTTTGACGGGAAGCTAGCAACAAAATCCTCACGAGACACAAGCACTTTATGGACAACAAAAGTGACATTCCAAATATCATCATCAAGGAGCATATTATTTCTCCACCTCCAAATCCACCACAAACCAGCCAAGAAAATACAAGAGTATTCACTACAAACCAGGGTTTCAAAATGCGATACGCAACCGCTAATGCGGCCGCAATATTGCGGTTGCGGGACTCACCGCAACGGCATCGGGTCGCAATTGCGGTGTGATTCAAAATCACCCGTTACGGCCGCAACGTAACAGCGTAACGGCCGCAACGTAACGGCTGCAACGACCGCATCAGCCGCAACGGAGTTCCAAACAGAGCCAAGAGCCAAAACAGTTCCGTTCATAGGTGCAAAAAAACAAATTCTCAGAATCAGACAAAATGATTTCAAAATGTATAGATCTAACCTGCTTCTTTTCAGATCAAATTTTGGCTTTTGCTTTTGCCTTTATCTCCTTCCTCCTTTGCTCTGCCGTCGTCCTCCGGGTGTGGGGTTGAGTGGGTGAGGGCTTGAGGTCGTGAGTCCGTGACTGAGGAGGGCCGTGAGGTGGAGGCCGTGGGTTGTGAGGCGGAGCCTGAGAGAGAGAGGGGAGGCTGAGCCTGAGAGAGGGACCGGGGAGGGGCCGAGGGGGGCCGCGATCTGGGTTTTGGGGCGGGTGAAGTGGCGAACGCGAACCGCGAGCCCATGGCCATGGGAGATGGGTCGTCTAGTGGGTACTGGGTAGCCGCGGCGCCGACGAGTGACGGAGGAGGAGGGAGGGTCGTCTGGTGGGTCGTCTTGAGTGAGTGTGAAACTTCTGATGTCGAGAAAAATGAAGGAAAAAAAAAAGGAAACAGAGTAGGGGAAGAAGAAGAGGTGAGGGACAGAGAGGGACAGGGGAAGAAGAAAAGGTGAGGGACGAGAGAGGGACGAGTAATTAGGTTTAGGCATCAGTCTGGGGAAAAAATAAAAGTGTGGAGTAAGTCCCCATGGGTGAGGCCGTGTGTGTGTGGGTTGGAGTAGGGTTGGGGGGACCGAATTGGGTGGGGGAATTTTTTAGGGGGATTTTTTTTTTTAATCAAAAATTTTAGGTGGGAAATTAATTGAGATTTGGGAATAATATATGGAAAATTTGAGAGGGAAATAAAATATATATTGATATATTAATCTAATTACTAGTTTAGTATATGTTTAGCTAGTATTTATTGTTCAAATTATATGCAAATAATTGATTTGTTGTATTAAATAGTTTACTGTAATTATTAATTAGATTATCTGTGTTTTGCTAATTACTAGTTTATATTAAATTTTTTTTTTTGAAGGCTAGTTTAGATGGGAACTTTTTTTTAATCAAAAATTTTAGGTGGGAAATTAGTTGAGATTTGGGAATAATATAGGGAAAATTTGAGAGGGAAATAAAATATATATTGATATATTAATCTAATTACTAGTTTAGTATCATGTAAGTTCAATTTTTATTATCTTTGATTCATATATTTGTTAATTATTATTATTATTTTAAATTTATTAATTTATTTACTTTTATCTTCTTCTTTTTTTTGTAGTGAAGACATATCTCTAAGTGGTGACAATGTGACGTTATTTTAAAATCACAATTGCAACTGGGTGTATTCTTATATGTGACACTAATATCTTTTTATTTGTGATTCATATATATTTATGCAGTATTAAATTTCTGACCTTCTTACTTCTTTGTAATTTTGTACTTATATGTGCTTAAAAGTTTATTTATAATTTATTTTCACTAAATTAAGTTTAAATTATTCATAAACATAATACAATGTCTTAAAATGAACAGAAATTTATACAACATCATTAGTAAAAGATATATAAAGAATTACAAAAAAAAAATTGATTTTTTTTTATTTTGTGAATTTTTCAAATCATTTCATGCCGTAGCGGCCGCATTACGCATCACAGCGACCGTAATGACCACAACTGCAGTGACCACAACCACGACCGCAACCGAAACCGTATTTTAAAACCTTGCTGCAGACCATCTCTCGAATCCAGTTAGAGGCTTCTGTTTGAGCCATAAAACTAGATTGAATCACCATGCCCACAAGCATCCAAACTTCTCTAGAATGGGGACAGTCCCGCAAGTAGTGGAGAATGTCCCGCAAGGTCACTCACAAAGTTAATGGAATATATGCTTCTGAATCCATCTTTTCGTTGTCTGGATACCGACATGGCTCTAGACTTTAGCAGGTTTACTTTAAAGCCAGAAACTTGACAGAAATCTTGAAGAGTATCCATAACAAGTTGCACTTGTGAATTACTATCTTGGAAAAAGAGGAGCACGTCATCGGCAAATAGTAAATGAGAGATCCCTGGGCCACCTCTAGAGATTTTAACTAGATGCCAAAGACCCGTATTGAGCTTTTGCTGAATGCTTAAAGAAAGTTTCTCCATGCATAGCACAAATAAGTATGGTGAGAGAGGGTCACCCTGCCGTAAACCACGAAAAGGATGAAAGCTCTCCAATTTAGCTCCATTCCAGAGAATAGATAATCTAGTGGAGCAAGAGAATAATGTTCTCCGTAAAGCCAATATACTTTAAAGTTAATTCAAGAAACTCTCAATTAACTCTATCACAGTCAGCCACGGCCCAATCTAAGCGCTTAGAAACAGGAGAATGCCCCTAAACACTTCTAAACCAGGTAAAAGAACTGCAAGAAGCTCCCAGATCAATTAAGTTACACTGCTCCATAACTCTCGCAAATTTATCAGATCTAGTCCCTGGAAAAACACCACATCGAACCTCAGAAGGGAGAAGCCAAGGGACTCTAGTGTCAGTACGAAGTTGAACCAGATACTCCCAAATAATTTCTCTAGCAACCGGAATTGGACTGGCGTAAATAGTTGTACTAAAACAAACTTTATTTCCCTGTTTGATAGAGAAGGTGACGGCTTGAGAATGAGAATGAAGCACTGTAATATCATAAATACCGCTAGCAACTACAAGGATCCACAACCCTCCTGCATGGCCATTAGCCTCAGAAATACCAACTCCAACATAACCAAGCTGCTATCAAAATCTAGAAGCTTTCGAAAACGAACAATAAGTCTCCAAGAGGAAAACAATATCATGCTTGTATTTACTTATCAGTTCCCGAGTATGCCTTCTACCGGTGGGGTTAATGGCCCCACAAATATTCCAACTTAAAATAGAGAGATCTTTAAACTCTATCATATATAGTAACCAAAAAAGAGAGAAGAGAGGTAAAGAAAACCAACTCTTACGAGTTTTCTGTTTGCACGGCACCATGCATCCTGACTTCCAAGTCACCTTTACTTGGTGCGTCCTCCATGGCAACTCCCTGGACCCCATTTGTATGGCTCACTACTGAAACAACTTCATCTCCAGAAATTAACCTAGGAACATGTTTAAATGCCTAATTGTTGTCTTGATGTTTAACTGTTTATGATGTTGACGTTGGCATGTTTGTTCTTATTGATAAATGTTGTCTGTTATGAACATGATGATGTGATGATGCCATGAATGAGTGATTTATCATGTTTATGAGATTATGATGTTATTGGCTGATGGTTGATGTTGTAAACATCATGATGATAAACAGTAAAACGTAACAATGTTAAGGGATGTTTCCCAGTTTGCTCATAAAATTGAATGATAGTAATGAGGGTAAGGATTATGCCTAAAAGGTTTAGTTAAAGACCCTGGGGATTGATCCATGTGTGTTTAGGAACAATAAAAAGGAAACTGAGATTAAAGGACTAATTCCCCTTTGACAAATAAGACATGAAGATTAATTTGAAAATAACGAATTAATGTTCAAAGACTTGGTAAAAGCTAATAGGTCTAATCCATGAATTACCCCAAGAGATTTGGCAAAGGGTTGCTAACCCTTTATGGCCAGATCAGTACGGACCTGCTCCAGGTAACACGGTCGTGCTTAATAAGGAGCACGCCAAGTGGTAGCCAAGTGGCCAAGGAGGCCTTGATGCATGATGGTGAGGGTGGTAGTCTCTAGTACTTAATGGCTAGAGTGTTAATTAAAGATGGTGATGTACCTTGGTAGCTTAGTGGCCAAGGGGGCCTCGATAGCCGACTGGTCAAGGTAGTAATCTCTGGTGCAGAACGGCCAGAGTGTTTAAAAGACTAAAACGATGAAAATTTAATGATAATCCTCGATAGCCAAGTGGTCGAGGTGTTGATTGTGACAAAACTTGGGTAGGCTAGTGGCCCAAGCGGAGGTGGTGGTTGTGATTGTGTTGTATTGTTCATGCATTCACGAATCGGAGATGTTAGTTGGGGATGTTTAATATAGGGGAGGTCGTCCGAGAGTAAGGTGATCTGGCCGTCCACGGTGATTCATCCGAGTTAGGAGAATCGTGCGCCCCCGCGGTGGTGCATCCGATAGTAAGTTGCATCGGCTATCCTAGGGGTCCACCCAAGGTAAGGTGGATTGCCTTGGTGTTGGTTCTTATTGGCCAATGTGGATATGTAACTCCGAAGTTGATATTCTGAGGTAGAATGGATCCAAGTGCATAAGGGAGAAGTTGAGTAGCATTGCATTGCATAGCATACGTTGATGTATGATGTTATTAATTGTTTATGTTATATGTTGTTGTCGTGATAACATAATTGTTGTGATGCATGCTCGTCTTACTAATTGATTCCTAGTCATTATATTCATATTCATGTTTCTTACTCCCCATTGCTATGTTTTGTGTTTTGTGGCATGTATCTTTTATGCAGAGGACGGCGAGCAGCCAGTTGATCAGGAGTGACTTTGAGGAGCTGCGACTCGTAGTTAGGATTTCCAGCTTTTGTTAGTTTAGGATCAGTTCAGTTTGTTTATCCGGGGATATTCTCTGTATTTGGTTATACCTGCTCTGTATGTGATATTAGGGGTTGGGTTTTGTTTTATGTTATGTTTCCTTTTGGAACTTATGTTATTTTCCGGGATTGATTTTTGTTACAATGTGGTACTCTCTATTTTCAATAAACAATGCATCTTTTTATATTTATCTTGTCTTTTATCGCTTTTATATATATATATATATATATATGTATGTATGTATGTATGTATGTATGTGGGGTAGAGGGTGTCACATTTTTACTTGGTAAACGCACGGCCACCCCCTGGTCAGACTTGGCTAGTTTGGGACAGTCTCTCACAAGGTGACCATGGCAGCCACAAGCATAACATATATGATGAAGTCTTTCGTATTCCACCTTGCACCAGTGGCCATCTAGCCATAACTTTCCGATGAGAGGTTTTTCGATCTAACTCTATTTCTACACACACTCTAGCGAGATGACCACGAGACACACCACGAGTTGTCTTGTCTACTCGCACATGAGTTCCTATTGCAGAGGTCATCACTCTCAAGAAGCTTTCATCATAATATAATAGGTTCAAAGATCATCCAGGGACCTCCCTCCATTACTTTCGTACGATCACTCTCTTCATCCAACTTCACCATATAAAAACCATTCCCTAATTCCATGAGATCCATGTCCCTCAGCTTCCATAGGCTGAAAAGTTTACTTTTCATCACATTGTAAGGCATATTCTTACTCAACAGTTTAACTATCTGGGCATCCTCCCAGGGTGCTTTCAACTTGTTTATGACACTATCGGAGACCAAGATCTTTGGGAGCAGAGGGTTGTCATTCTCGAACTCTATTCTCACTAGCTTTTTCGCTATTAGATCCACCCTGGGTCCAGGTTGGGGGCTACTTTTCTTCCCATCAACTTACCACGGAATGAGAGGTGTTTGACGTTAGTATAACTCCCACCGCCATCTGGTGGTCGTGTCGGGGTCTTTACCTTGTGAGCAAACTCGGGGTTCATTCTCGCAAGAGCAACCTAAAACTTATTAAATGATCCACAATATACTTTCAACAAGAGGATGTTACTTAACTTTGCTCTTAATAATTGATGGCATTTGATTTGATTTTCATTTTACATGTGATAAAAGAAATTATGGGAATCACCAACAAGCTTTGTTAAACTTTGCAACAAAAAAGCCCAAGATATTTTGAATACCACGTATTTAATTTATAGCACAAAATCACTGATTCAGATGGTAAGACATTGTAGGAAAACTCTTCGAGAAAATTGGTTCTATTTGTACATGACTTATATACTCCTTTTTATATGATTTTCAAATTTTATATATCATTTTCCAAATTAAAAATTAATTTATATTTAAATAATAAATTATATGATATTCTTAAAAAACCCAATATTAGTATATCAACATAAGTTAACTTACTAAAAACAATTTTAATTTATATGTTTTTAGTAACTTAACAATGTTAAGTTAATAGTTAACACTAAAAAATAGGACGGGGTGTAATTTATAGCTAAATTTAGGGTTTGTTGTTATTTCGATAAAATTAAAGGTTGTTGAGTGTATATCAAATATTTAATAATATCTATCAAAGGATTTAATTAATATACACTGATAATGTAAAGTTTTTTTTTCCACTGTCAATCAATCAGAAAATGATATATCATTATAAATGCTTAATTCTTATCCTAACCGCCTTAAAAGTCATAAATTCCTTGATTTTTGATTAGTTGTCGATGTAAAATCATTATACTGCACTAGTGCAGAAAAGGGATTCTACATCGGTTATTTTTGGCTTTACACATCGGTTTTAAAACTGATGTTGAAACGACCGATGTGGTTTATTGCCACTTTACACATCGGTTTTAAAACCGATGTTTATAATATTTTATACAGCGGTTACCTTTTAACCGATGTGGAAAAATAATTTGTCAATTGGTATCCTATTGGGAAATTTCACTTTACACATCGATTTTATATAAAACCAATGTGTAAAGTGAAATTTTACATCGGTTTTCTTGAAAACCGATGTGGAAATTTCACATTTCTTGAAACCAATGTGTAAAGTGAAATTTCCACATCGGTTTTTATAAAACCGATGTGTAAAGTCTCATTTTTTTTCCTATTATTTACATTTCTATCATTCATTTCCCCCTGTTTCAGTAATGCAGATCAATATATACCAGAATAACATACTGTAAATATTCTCAACACAACTAATATATATTGAATTTATTACGAACAATACATATATATACGTTCAATTACATTCAGAGACAACAAAAATAATTAGAAACCAAAAAGCTACATGATATATTATAGATTTCATATCAAAATACAAATGATTAGTCAAAAGTACACTATAGCTAGTACATGATAAGTTTTTAAACTAACTACATATATACAAACTATGGTTGGTACATTTCAAGAAAGAAAGTTGCCCAACGCCTCTTTATGTTGTTGATGTCGGAATCAGATAATGGAGTTGGATTGTTGAATATCTACAAGTTTAATTGGACAAAAGATTATATCTTTTAAGTAATAAACTAACATAAAACATATAACGAATCTATACTATTACTTCTAATTGTGTCAATTAACATTTACCTCGTGCCATCTTTCAGTGATCCTGGAGGAGATAATTTCCAGCATCCACTGCATCACATAGTAGCCACATTCCCATGATCCACGTTGTATACGTGACTACGTACAAATGAAACCCAATTAGAATATGAGGAATTAAATAAAATAGAAATCAATTATTGTACCCACTGCATTTGATGCATTTGAACTAATAAATATCTTACGCTGGAAATAATCCATCTGATACCCCGAGTACGCCTTTCACCACGCAACATGTGGGTTGCATTAATAGACCTATCATGACAAAAACATTAATTAAAGTATATCTAATAGATTTCAGATAATTAAAACAACTGCATTACTGATTATAAAGTATTTTAATGCTTACGTTTCGATGATCGTCTTCAGTTGATTCGTCGGCTTATTTCCCAATGAGCAGAAGAAGACCACGACGTTCATTCTTGGGTACAAGAGCAACAGTTGCCAATGCAGGCTGTATTTGCGGAACAGTTAGTGACTAAGTCATATATAGTTATACTTAAATAACCGGTACTTACTTATTGAGATAAGGCGCAAGATAGAATCGATGATCGTCTCGGGCAAGTATATCACGTATGGTAGTGACCGGGTCTTCTGATGCTAGGAGAACATCACCCTGAATGAACATGGGGTCAATGAACCCATAAAGGGCGAGGTTACCCTGATCGACTAATATACGATGCAGATACCTAATATATTGGAAAAACATGTTAATTATCATAGTATTTAAAAATTAATTACTTAACTTATAAATAAAATGTACTTACGTGCACCATAACGATATGTGTGCAGAACTAGACATTTCTTTATTGAGTACCATCTCCATAAGTTCCTTCTTTGGGATATACAGTTCATCACCAGGGCTGACATCATGTTCCAACCTTACCAAGGCTGCGTCATTCTCCATGGTGACAACCTTTATAGACAGAACTTTAAAAACAGAACCATGGCCAGGTGCCACTTTGTCAATCCCCTACACAACATTGATATATATTAGTCATCACGGATAATTAAGTTATTTAATTCGTTATTAACTAAATGGTCAAATGAATACCTTGGCAGGAGCAGACATCTCTGGTCTTCCTAGATCCGACCTTTTAGGCACAATATCATTTCCAACATCCTATAACGAATAAAAATAAAGCATTATCTTTAAACAATAATAAATTATTTCAACTATGAATATAGAAAAACACAACTAACCGAATACCTCAGATGCAACAAGAAAGCTGACCAGTCTTCTTAGCCAGAGGATGAAGTTACCGGGGGCCTGACCGACTGTTTGAACCTCCTCAGTGGGCACAGGGACTCGAGCATCAGCATCTCGAATAATCTCAGTAACAACCCTCAGCTGATCATCCGGTAATAAATGATGGTGTATGGTATTACCTAAGTTATTATGTGCCCTACCCAATGCCACTAAGTGGCGATGATGATGATCATCAACATACAGCTCACACCTATCAGGGTCGTCGTCATCATTATCATCATCATCATCATCATCATCATCACCATCATCATCATTTTCAGGATGATGAGGAGGATCACATGAGCCCTTGGTGCTCACATGGACAGAGGGTTGGATAGAGGGTTGGACACCGGCTGTCATCTGCTGGGACATAGAAGTCAATATTGTCATCTGCTGGGCAAACTGCTCGGCCATCTCCTGTCGAAGCTCACCTGCAATCTCCTGTTTTAGTCGTGCTCTATCTGCTTCAACATCCCAATGGCATTGGTGTGAAGATGAACCATGGTATTGGCGAATGCCGACTCCCCATCCAACACCAATGACACGACCCGGGTGGTCTGGTTTACCGATGGCAGCAGATAAGATATCATCGCGTCCTTTAGGAACAAAGGTTCCTTGGGTTAGCTGATCATCCAAGGCATCCTATCACATAAAATATCAGGTCACATTACAATTCGGTAACAATCTTAAAATGACAATTACAACAAACTATACTTACAATCTTCTCAGCTACTTGGCGGGCCTCCTCAGATGTATATTGTCCCGTTTTTCTTTGTCGGGCCCTCTTCCATTTACGATGGCATAGGGGTGGAGGTGGATCAACAACCTCTGGACGATTTTCAGCATTAGGATCCGTCTGAGATGCTGCTTCCTGACGTGCTTTCTTTTCCTCTTCAACCATTTTCTGAACAAGCTTTTTATATCCCCCACGAGACATGACATGGGGGTAGACATTCTTGCTTTGGTTTTTCTACCCCTTTTTCCTCTTCTCCTGTTATAAATAAAAGACAATTAAATTACATAAGTAAATAAAATTAATGCAATTACATAAATTTAGAGATAAATCAAATAAGTTAACCTGAAAGCTGGGATCATGTCGGCTCTGAACAAAGCGATCTCACGTCGCCTTGTCAAGAAACGGATACACCTCAAGTGGGTTCTTTTTACTTTTTGGATTGAATACATAGTATCTGCCCAGGTCGGCCTTAAAAGCCCTCCAGCGCTCTCCATCATACTTTAGCAAACGCTTCTTCATAACGTACGTATCCGGTATGTCAAAGGTCAACTACATTAAGATCAAAAGAATCAACGAATTACTGTATGATATTATTAAGATAAAAATAAAGTAGATACAGACAAACACAGGACGTAGAAGTATAGATACCAGAATACTCTCCCATATCTGATCCTTCACGTCCGCCGGTACATCTCTCCACCTATCAATGAGTATACTAGGCTTGTTCCTAGCACGGGTCGCCACAAAACTATTAAACTGATCTGCCATTGGCCCAATAGGATTGAGGTTATTATCAAAGTCTACTCTTATCCTTTGATTTGAACAACGGTTGGCAGTCAAATTCCTCATTCGTGTGGCACGTCTACCCTTTCTACCAGTAGACGGGGTCTCCGACCCGCTGCATGAAGGAGGGATATCCTCACGATCAGCCATGTATACCTGTTTAAACAAAAAAAAACTTGTTAGTATGTCAGGATAAATATCAAACATAACTTATAAATATCGATCAACGTACATAAACATAACTTATAAATATCAACGTAAACATATAATATGCCAAACTTGATGGTAATATCAAACTAAACTTACTTTGTGGTCAATTAGTAAAGTTCTCCCATAACCCTTCTTGGTGATCATTACGAGTAGCATGTACATCATCCACTTCATTTTCCTCATTGAAATTAGGCACTCGTGTTGAGAAAGAAGGAGTATCAAAAATATCAATAGTTGAATCGTGATTTCCCTCACTACCATTATACATGTTTTTTCCCTGAAGAACCACTGACCACCTTTTGTTAGAAGGATCACGGATATAAAACACTTGTTTTGCTTGGGATGCCATGATGAAAGGTTCCTCTTTATTACCTACCTTATTAAGGTCCACCAATTTGAATCCTAACTCATCGATTTGCACACCATTGTTACTGTCGACCCACTGACATTTAAAAACAGGTACTCTAAACTTCGTGTAATCAACCTCCCATATCTCTTCAATGATTCCAAAGTATGAAACTGATGCCATAACAAGATTTTTATCTTTCGAAATAGAGAAATGCATGGACTCAGCGACGACCATAACCCCACTGTTTTGCATAGTACTTTTGTCATCCTGGGAATTTGTATAGAAGGAAAACTTATTGATATCGTACCCACTCTAGCATATGACATCAAAGTTAGGCCCCTGTGCTAGCCATTTTAATGTATCAGAAGCAATACCATCCTTTGCAATTTTTTCTTTAAACCAGTTCAAGAAAGTCTTGTTATGCTTGTTCAAACACCATTTTTCATTCATTATAGGGTAAGTTTCATTGATGATGCTTTTATGCTCACATAAGTATGGTTCAACCTCATCAGTGTTATTCGATATATACAAATGTGCTTGAAGCACTTCCTCCCGATCCATGCTCTTAACAGTGATACCTCGTGTACCCTTACCATCATATCTTCCTTCGTGACGAGACTTCGGAAGCCCTACAGGTTCCGCTTCTGACATGTAGTCTGTACAAAACTCAATATCTTCTTCTGCAACATACCTTTCAACAATAGATACTTCGGGACGGTGTGGATTTTTCATATATCCTTTCAAGATCTTCATGTATCGCTCAATCGGGTACATCCACCTTAAATAAACGGGGCCGCACAATCTAATCTCCCTCACTAGATGAACAATCAAATGAACCATGATGTCAAAAAATGAAGGTGGAAAATACATCTCCAATTGGCACAAGACAATGGCTGCCTCATTTTCCAACTCATCCAAATTTTTAGTGTCAACGACCTTGCTACATATAGCATTGAAGAATAAGCATAACCTAGTAATGGCATGTCTGACTTTTTTAGGCAATATGTCACGAATGGCCACTGGTAGTAGTTGTTTCATCAAGACATGACAATCATGAGACTTTAAGCCAACTAATTTGAGATCTTTCATTGAGACAAGTCTTCTGATATTTGAAGAGTAACCCTATGGCACTTTGACTCCCCGTAGACATTCACAGAAACTTCTTTTCTCTTTTTTTGATAAAGTATGACATGCTGGGGGCAAATAAGTTTTCTTATCCCCCATTTTAAGTGGAGCTAACTGCTCTCGTATACCCATCGCAACTAAATCCAGACGAGCATTCACACCATCCTTTGTCTTGCCTTGAATGTTGAGAAGCGTTCCGATTAAACTGTCACACACATTTTTCTCTACATGCATCACATCAATACAATGTCTTACATCAAGCTTGCACCAGTATGGAAGATCAAAGAAGATCGACCTCTTCTTCCATATTTTCTTCTCGGTAGCCTTCTTATGGGTCTTCCCATAGATAACATTAGTGTTGTTCACCCTTTCATAAACTTGCTCTCCAGTCAAGGCCACCGGAGCAATTTCATTCTCCGGAAGTCCATTGAAAGCTTTTCTCAATCTACGATAATGATGATTACGTCGGAGAAATCTCCGATGCCCAAGGTAAACCGTCTTCCTTCCATGTTGCAGTTGATGGTAACATGTGCCTTCTTCACATATTGGACATGCTTTATGCCCCTTAACACTATACCCACACAGGTTCCCGTATCTTTGGAAAGTCATTGATGGTGCAAAATAACATGGCACGCAATCTGAATGTCACACGGCAATACCCGTCGATCACATCAACGCCTTCATCCCACAACATTCTCAAGTCTTCAATCAAGGGACTCAGATAAACATCAATATCATTTCCTGGCTGTTTAGGACCCGAAATCATCATACTTAACATAATGTATTTGTGCTTCATGCACAACCAAGGAGACAGGTTGTAAATTACAAGGAGAACAGGCCATGAACTATGAATACTACTTAAGTTTCCACATGGATTCATTCCATCGGTAGCAAGTCCAAGCCTGAGGTTTCTGGGCTCATTGCCGAAATCCGGAAACAAACTATCAATTCTCTTCCATTGCAAAGATTCGGCCGGATGGCGAAGCTGTCCATCACACTTCCTCTCATCTGCATGCCATTTAATGTTCTTTGCGTCATTTACATTAGCAAACAATCGCTTGAACCGCGGAATCACGAGAAGATACCATAACACCTTCGCAGGAGGACCTTTGGTGACCACATCACAACTAGAATTACCATCCTTCACTTTGTAGCGTGATACCCCACACCTGGGGCACTCGTGCATCTCTTCAAACTCTTTCCTGTACAATATGCAATCATTGGGGCAAGCGTGTATTTTCTTATACTCCATACCCATCGGACACAATATCTTCTTCGCCTCATAGTTTCGAGATGGCAATGTGTTGCCTTCTGGAAGCATTTCTTTCAACAACTCAAGCAATTCAGTAAAGATTTTATCGCTCCACCCATTTCTCGCCTTCACATTGAACAATCTTAACACCGTTGACAACCGTGTGAAATTAGTGCACCCCGGATACAAAGCCACTTGCGCATCACTGCACAAAGTATCATACACATGTGCGCGCCGAAAAGACTCTTGCCCAACATCACGGATCATGTCCTCTAGTCCATCGTCCATTTCCACGTCATCAACTTCCTCTCTATCCGACACCCTCGGCCTGTCTAACGATTCACCATGACATATCCATGTTGTATAACTCTTGAAAATCCCCTCACAAATAAGATGATCACGTATCTCCTCAGCTTCTAGTCGTCTCTCATTCAAACAGTTAACACAAGGACAATAAAACCTTTCGTTACCACTATCAGGAGCATTTGTTTTTGCAAACTGTAGAAAATCTTCCACTCCATTCTCATACTCATCACTTGTCCGTCTAGCATTCATCCAACCGCGATCCATGACTAAACCAATACCTTCGTACTTAGTCCAACATATTCATCAATCACTTCTTATGACAGGGTATGGCCCTATCCCATTCGAGAAGAAAATTTTTCAACATTCGGTTAACAGTTAGTCCTTAACTCTCATGCTCATACTCGACAAAATTTCGGCAGCATTTCCCTGCGGTCTCTGACGTACACTACTTGAATGCGATGACATCCACCACGATAAAGTATGCACCCGGAGAACGAAAGGAAATGTATCAATCCGAACTTTCATCAAGTATATAACATTAGAATCAATGAATAACTATTTTAACTGAATTAAGAAAAAGTTTTTTCCCAAACTGTCCAACTTTGGACAATTCAAGATCCAACATAATGAGCGGTACATTAAGCACATACACGTACGCTCATTAGTATTGCATCTCAAACGGGAAACTAAGGCTTTACTAATTATTGTGGGCATATTCTCGAATCAAATAAATTTTCAAGAAAATACATTAAAACTCCAATGAAAGCTTTTCACCAAAACGCACTTCCTTCCGAGAGACACGTCTAGTTGTTATTGTGCAAAGACACCGAGAGAAGTGAAGAAACCGGAGGCGTAGCACTATGCAACGGAGTCAAAGACACTCCTCAAATCAAATCCATGAGTCCAGGGAAAATAACACCTGTCAATTTCTTGTTACGCAAATAGAGCAAGAAAGTTGGTCAGTACAATGATTGGTAGAAATGCTAAATGTTAGAAATGCTTAAAAATGAGTCATATAGGATATGTATGAAGAACTCCGTCAGTAATTCAGTATATAGGTCAATGGCCAAAAAGTTCTAACTACTAGAAATTTTATTTAGACGAGCATTAGACATTTTTTACACTTGACAAGAAGATGCATCTTGACAAGAAGTTACTCGAAGTGATTCACATAAATAATACACAAAATCAAACAAATACTATTTACATGAAGAAGGCACTTATTGGTACCACACAAGTTGTATATCTTCTACAAAGAAATGTGCTTTTTAGAAAGAAGTTTGACAAAGAACATGTAAAGCTCGAGAAGTATTCAAATCAATGGCACACTCACATTTCAAATGTCATTTTGAAAAGAGACACAACCTGCAATTACTGAAACAAAGAAATATAATATGTTCTGAGAACAACCTGCTCTGTCACGAAACAGGAAATGCAACAAGAAAATTTAGAAGCACATAAGCTATGAGGGGGCATGTGAATGCAAATGGGATGGTAGATGATAGAGACTTGCACTTTTAAGTTTAAAGTAAAAATCTGACAAAGGTGAGGGCCATGATACTGCCTTGACTTTCCCCTTGTTTCCCATTTTCCTCTGGTCATTTTTACCTTTGAACATTTCTTTAAAATAACAACGTCACATATTTTGTTTCACTTCAAGCTAATGCACACTAACTCCTTAAGGACCTTTTCTGCACCAAGGTTGATAAATTGCATTCCCCCACATCCCAAACAAATCAAGCTTGAATTAGTACAATAGCATAAGTCCTAAACATTCAAAACCCTTCCAACCCTTTTTTGTCATTCAAACCAGATTTAAGGACAACTAATTTTAACCTTTTAACAATTTTAATCATCTTGAATACTACCTCTTTCAAAACAGTAAAACGGTCCACTAGTCAGTATGTGCTAGTACATCAATATGCAGTATAACTTCCAAAATCAGATTGGTGTTACCCAAGCCCAGCGAAGCAGAACAACAACAACAAATCAACGACAAATTTTAGAGTGACTTAGGAGCAATGACTCTAACCAAAGACAAGAAAACCAAAGCAGATAGATATGCCCAGCAAAGCAGAACATCAGCACAACATCAACAACAAATTATATTGAATTAGGAGCATTTACTCCATCCAAAGACAAGATAAAACAGTAAGAAATCAGTGCAAAGTTTAGAAATTTTTCAATGCAAATAATAAATTATAATTACAATAACAATACCCAAACCGATGCTAACACCAATGGCCATCATCACCACTACCACCCAAGAAACCCAAACCCACATAGGAACAAGACCAGCGGCACCCCCACAAGCATAGAACACCATTCTATAGTTGTTATAGAAATAAGGACCAAAAAAAGCCTCTAATGGCAACCCTACCGCGATTGAACAATGAGAAGCAAGGAGAGAAGAAAACATACCAGCGGAGGCAGCGGTAGGGTTGGAGACAAGGGATGAGTAACCAGTTTTATGAGTAATGTGAAGTTCACGTGGAGGGAGAAGCAGAAGCAGAAGCGGAGGCAGAAGCGGAGACAGGCCGGCGAGTTGGGAGGCCGCGCGTTAGCAGAGGAGATGAACTTCGAGCTGGGATTGCGTGAAGGAAGAAGTCGCGCCTTAGTAGAGGGAGGGAGTGTTTTCTGTTTTAGGGTTAAACTGAAGAATGGGATAGGGCGCGAAACAGAAGGAGAGAATGACAAAAATTAGGAATATTACACATCGGTTATATGTAAAACCGATGTGGTTAACCATATTATACACATCGGTTATGGTAAAATCGATGTGGAAAAAGTAAACTTTTAAATTCTAATTTTTTTTTTATAATTTTATACATCGGTTACTAAAACCGATGTGTAAAAGTAAAATTTTAAATTCTAATTTTTTTTAATGATTTTATACATCGGTTAGATAGAAACCGATGTGGTTAATCACTATTTTACACATCGGTTCGTAAAGAACCGATGTTAAATGTTAAAAATTCTGACTTTAAATTTTTTTTATTTTAATTTTAAACATCGGTTAGAAATAACTGATGTGAAAATGTTTTACACATCGGTTAATCTCTAAACCGATGTGTAATACTTTGATTTTAATTTCAAAAATGTCACCGCCTCGTTTTACACATCGGTTTTCAAGAAACCGATGTGTAAACTCCGATGTGGAATCCCTTTTCTGCACTAGTGTGACAGTGTATATAAACTAAACTCTATATCAAATTTGTTTCTATATTTGGTTAATTATTTTATTGTTATAATTTCATGTTATATATACTATACTAAATTTCTAGCTCCGCCACTAGGAACATGTTAAGTTAAGCTAAGCTTTGACTAGATAAGTAAAGGTCCGTTATCAAAATGCCAACATGAGTCCGATCTATTAAATATGTATTTTTTTTTGGGAAAAGTGTTTTAATAACCTTAAATTTTAGCTAAAATAGGCATCTTCTGTAACACCCGAGTGTTGACGAGGGTGGGGAGCGGTTGTCGGTGCAAAGAGAGAACGGACAAGGAGTGGCTCCTGGCAAGCTTCTAGGAGGAGGGACACATGAATGAACTGATATCACACCGGAATGAGAGGGATCCTGAGATTGTGTAGGTATGAGACTGCATAGTTGGGGGGATTCCGAGATTGTACAGGTATGAGACTGTACAGTTAAGGATGACTTAAAGGAATTGATTGGTACTACCTATACTAACAAGATGCATCTTCTTTTCGGGATCCCGTCACTTAAGAACTCCACAGTTAAGTGTCCTTGACTTGGAGCAATTCTAGGATGGGTGACCTCATGTGAAGTTTTCTTAGGAAGCGTGTGAGTAAGGACAAAGCACGCTGAAAAGACCCATGTTGATATGTGGGGTCAGTCATCAATCCATCGAGCAGTCAGGGATGTTACAAATGGTATCAGAGCGACACCTCTCACATAACGGTGTTGTTTGGGGACGAACCAGGCGGAAGCTGGTGGGCATGTAACACCTGGGTCATGACGAGGGCGGGGAGTGGTCGTTGGTGCAAAGAGAGCACGGACAAGGAGCGGCTCCTGACAGGCTTCTAGGAGGAGGGACACGTAAATGAACTGATAACACACCGGAATGAGATGGATCCTGAGACTATGTAGGTTTGAGACTGCATAGTTTAGGGGATTTCGAGATTGTACAGGTATGAGACTTTACAGTTAATGATGGCTTAAAGGAATTGATTGGTACTACCTATACTAACAAGATACATCTTCTTTTTGGGAGCCGGTCACTTAAGAACTCCACAGTTAAGCGTGCTTGACTTGGAGCAATTCTAGGATGGGTGACCTCCTCGGAAGTTTTCCTATGAAGCGTGTAAGTGAGGACAAAACACGCTGAAAAGACTCGTGTTGGCCTGTGGGGTCAGTCGTCAATCCAAAAAGAAGCCACGGATGTTACATCTTCAACTATCTTTTTCCTTCCCAGTTAGTTCTTAAGCTCCTACTATTAGTAAATAAATCTTTTAACTATTTTTTCGTCCCAATTAATTCTTAAATTCCTACTACTAGTAAAACCAATCATTCTCTTAACTCTTAGTTAGATCACTAACGGTGGATAAATTCAACAGTTCATTTCACTTAATTCCAAACCCTTAATTGCATTTTTTTTTAATTAGAACAAAACCTCGAGAAGTCTATGCTTATATTTTCTTCTTCTCCCCTTTCATGTAGCTTCCAGTCCACTAAACGCATCCAACCACCACCAAGTCGCGGCCAATAGCTTAGAGGTGGCAAACTGATCCGGCCAAATACACCCGATAAAATTTAGGGTTTGGATTATAAATTTTGAATCTGAATTAAATTTAGGCATGTATACACAATAATAATTTAATGATTAATAATTAGAAAACATTTTCATGCTTACTACTTAATGTTGCAGTGTCCTTTTCATTTATGCTTACGTAGTAAACATGTATAATATTTGTCATGAAGTTGTTATTGAAATGAAACACGATTACTAAATTTTACACTTAAATTAGATTCGTGTACCCGTGCGATTCACAGGTTTAATAATTTATTTTGTGTATTATATAATTATAAATCATGATATAAAATAATAAAATATAAAATCATTCTAATTTTAAGTTATAAAAATGTAATTTTGTAACATTACATTGATTAAAACAAAAATAAAAAAATAATTACTTTAATTTTTTTTTATGATGATAGTAGTTGTTAATATTAGATCCTAACAAATATAAAGATTATAATCAAGACGTAATGATGTTGGACGACATTAGTTTCTTGAGTTTTATTCAAAAAATTTAGAAGTAAATCAACCTATTTAGAACTATAAAGATATAAGGATATTTAAAAACTCAATAAAAAAATATTAGTACCTCTAAATAATTTAATATATAATTAATTCATAATTTTATCTATATTCATCGTGTTATTTGCAAAAAAAGTAAAATAAAAATCAATTAGAAAAAAATTATTTAAATTACTAAAAAAAACAATTAGTGACACTTCTTGCTCATAGTTAAGTTTTTTATTTTAATAATGACTTTTCCCTAAATTTTGTTATTGGGGAAAAGTTTACTATTTTCCCTAAAATTTATCATTATTAATGGTAACCCTTCTCATTAAGTTTCATCTCCTATTGTTTAATTAATATTACTTCAAATATTTGATTTTTTTTTTTATATTTCAAAAAGTAAATTTTCTTGTTCAGAACTACTTTCTATTATTTTATATTTTATTTAATATTTCAAACAATAATTATGCTATTAAATTATATTTTTATATATTTTATTATTTTTAATATTGACCTTTTTTTTTCAATTTCATCTCTTTTATAGTATAAACTATTTCAAATAATGAGGTTTGTCTTATATCAATTTTTATTAACTTAAATGATACTTTTTTCCCTATATGTCCATTTTTTTATTCTTTTACTATAATTTTAAATAATATATTTTTATTTAATTTAGTCTCTTAATATTTTTTTAAAAAACCATGAAGTTTTCACCGCACTTTTATATTTAATAATAATAATTATTATTTTAAAAACTGAATTTTGTTCATCAGATTGTTATATATCTTTATTTTATTATTCTTCTAAACAATGACTTTTTTCACTTAGTTTTATTTTTTACAATATTATTTTTTTTTATAAATAGTGAGTCTTTTGCGACACAAATATTTATTTTTTATTATTATGCCAAACAGTTTTTTTTGTTTTTTTTTTTTTTACATTTCATTATCTATTGCTTAACAATCATTTTAGGATAAAAGTCATAGTATGAGTTTTTTTTTTATACTGTCACCCAATCATAAATCATAGTATGAGTGACTTTTCAAATAGTTAAGATAAAAGTCAAACATTTTAACTTGTGTGCCAATCTTTGATTGGCAGATTGTGTAAATTTTATTACACCGACAGTACATACCAATTAAATCATAAGTTTTATTATTATTTGAAAAGTGAATTTTATTCTTTTTTACATTTTATTATTATTTCAAACATTGAATTTTCCCTATTATTTCACTTCCAATAATTTTATTTTCATTTCAAAAACTAAGGGCTTGTTTGCTTTGTTTTCAGTTTCCTGTTTTCATTTCCTATTTTCAGAAATAATTACAAAATGGTCACCTTGTTTTCATTTTGTTTTCTATTTTCGGTGTTTCCTGTACAAATCTTTGAAAACATGAAATAGAATAAAAACAAGGTAACGGTTTTTAAATTATTTTTGAAAACAGGAAATGAAAACAGAAATCTGGAAACAAAGCAAACATGTCCTAAAACTTTAACTCAGTTTGATCTTATTATAGACAATAATTTTTCTCGGTAAATTTTATTTTGTCATTATTCTATATTTTTTAAAATAATGACTTTATTCAATTTTACTTTTTAATATTTTATTATTAATATAAGTAGTGATTTATTTTTTTAAAATTTATATCCTTTTATTTTATTATTATTCCAAACAATATATTTTTCAACTTAATTTATATTATTTTATTTTATTATTGTTCTAGGTAGTGTTTTTTCGGTAACTTTTATTGTTAACGGTTTATCTTATATTGTAAAAATAAAATAAAATTAAAATCTGTAAATTAAAGACGCTTCTTATTAAATTATGTGATTAGATATATTAGATATATAATAAGAAAATTTAGACATATGATAATTCATATATATTATATGAAAAAGTTTTTTTTATAAGAAAAAGTGGTTTATAGAAAAGTTAAATGCTTGAATCTTATTATCATCATTATTATTATTATTATTTTGAAATTAAATACATTTTCTTATTTTACACCGACTATCAAACAAATATTATTATTTTATGCAAACAACTTCATATTTGTTTTTGTCATTTACTATATAAAAATGATTTTTTACAACATCCAAACAAAAAAGATTATATTAAAATTGATTTTCAACAAATATGCACAAACAAAAACCGATTTAGATTATTATCTTTTATTACAATAATCAATTATATGTATAATCGACCATTGAAATAATATATTTTTTTACAGCTATTTCAAACATACGCTTTAGATTGTAAAAAAAATAAAATTAAAATTAAAATCAGTAAACTAAAGATGCTTCTAATTAAATTAAGGTGATTAACTATATTATATATATTTTGTCAAAAAAAAATCTATATTAGATATATAATAACAAAATTTAGATATATAATAATAAAATAAGATGATGAGGGTTGAGACCTATAAGCCATAACTACAATGACCTCTTAAAAAAATAAATTAAAATAAGTAAATTAAAGATGCTTTTAAATTAATGTGATTAGATATATTAGATATATAATAACAAAATTTAGATATATAATAATAAAATAAATTATGAGGGTTGAGAGTTGAGACCTATAGCCATAGCTACATTGACCTGACTGTACCACATGACAATTTTCAAATTTTAAAAGAAGAAACGTCCGATAAGGAAAAATGAAAGAAATTATGGGATTTTTTTTTTTTTTTTTGATAACAAAATGGTGGATGAACAATATCGTGGAATGAATCGTGAAAAGAAATGAACAGTAAAGATGACTTTCTTTTAATTAAAGAGTATAGATATGGAAGATAATAATAATAATAATAATAATAATAATAATAATAATAATAATAATAATATCTAAATTTTACACACTCTACATACGAGTAAATAATTTTGTACAAATAACTGTATAAAAAGTAATTAGCATGAAGTACTTTTTGTCGGTATATAAAATGTTTTAGATTAAAATATATACAAATAAATAAAAAATATCTTAGAATAATATCATATAAACAAATACAAATATATATAAATTATTATGTTTTGACATCGGTCAATTCTTAAAAAAAAATATGGTGGGTGGCCCGAACAAATATGATGGGTGGCCCGAACAAGCCTGCAATCCATATATCAACGGAATCGAGCATCACTTGTAGATCATGAATCACACGAGTCACCATCAAACACGCACATCACCAGTTGAATGCCTCTGAGAAGAGAGAACATTGATAGGTTTCGATAAGTGTATCGAACCGAAGCAAGTAATAAAAACAAGGTAAGTAAATTACTGGGGTCGAATACAAGAATTGATTGAGCAATTATATCAATATTCAAATAAAGCAATTAAGTTGACCAAGTCAATGGAGAGAAAGTTTGTTGAGATCAACGAGATATCAAAGAAATTATCTAAATTAAAGAGAATTAAAACAAATCAAAGAAATTAACAAGAGTGGTGTTATTGTTTGGAAATATCTAAGGTCACGATTTCACCAACACAATCAAACATAGATCCAAATGATTATTTTATATCCCTAAATTCAATTTCATGCCAAGCAGGAACCACCTAAACATGTCAATCAATGATATCTCTATGATGACAAACATGCAAGATTCATTAAATTCTTGGTTCCCTAAATCAATTGAACAAATATCTTATTATATCTCTATCAATATTCAATTTGTGTTCTTAATTCAAGTTCTAAAGCATGAATCTCCGGTCAGACTCATCACGCTTGACTAGTTAATCACGAGCTCTTTTCATTAACGCAATACAAAACATAATTAAGAAGCAAGAATTAAGAGAAGGAATAGAAAACATCACAATTCACTATGCCGTCATATGTGCGGCTACGTAGATTCCTTATAAAAGAGGATTAGTTCCTCATAGCATACATCATCATCAACAATCCAAAGGATAGCATCAACAAAACTCGAAAAAACTAAGAAAAATACTCAACGAGATGCAGCTCTAAAAAAAATAGGATTAGGGAACAAAATTCGCACTGGATACAAGCTTATATACTAAATTCTGGTGAAGCACGCTCACGAGGCAAAACTTGAAATTAGCTCTGACCTGATTTTGAATTCTCGCAGGGCAAGCCCTGTCTCGTGGGGCGAGCTCTGTCTCTCAGGGCGAGACAGGGGACCTTCAGAAATTCACCCTCTGCCTCGCGGGGCGAGCCCTTGATCACGGGGCGCCCAGGAATGGCTTCAGATTTTCCCTCTCTGGGTCGCGGGGCGCCTAGAGAGCTTTCAAAAAGTCTTCTTTTTCAGCTTACTATCTCGCGGAGCGAGACAGTCTTTTCTTCTTTTGTTTGTTTTCTTTAATTTTCCTAGCTTCCTCAAGTTTCATTTTTAACCTGAAAACTTAAAATAACATTAAATGCTTCATTTGACTCAAAAATAACCAAAATTCCTAAAAATTACCAAAAAGACTCAAAACGATGTTCAAGGACAAATAAAGCCAAATTTGGATGAAAACGAGATTAAACTTGAACAATTATTGTATAAATCATAGCATTACTAGCTTAAAAACAAGATAACTCAGCGGATTATCAAATATAAGAAACGATTGAGAGAAGCAAGGAAGAACAAAGAAGGAGAAGAGGATAATAGAAACTTACAAGCCTCAAGGATTTGTTCTTATTTTATTTGTTCTTTTTTCTTTTTTTGAAAAGCCATCAACGATTAAGATTTAAGTAAAATAAAAGGTTGGATTTATTCGTCGTTCGTGATCTTATTGAAGGATTGATTTCACTAATATTTGGAATTTAAGGACAAATTTGGGCAGAAGATTAGTTGAAGGGTTAATTTTACTAATAATAGTACTTTAAGGACTAATTGTGAAGAAAATATAGTTGAAGATACCTATTTACAAATGGGCTAAAGTATATGAGGTATGCATGCATTTTCCCCCCTTTTATAACTCATGCTAACATACTTTTTAAAATATAAGTCTTAATACATTTTTATCTCTAAATCATATTTAAACCTTTCTTATTTGGAAAATAAAAGTTAAGAAAGAAGATGATAGAATATGTTTTTCTTTATTCACCTAAAAGGAAGGGATGGAAAAATGGTATAAAAATATGTGTGCAGTTAGCATTAGTTTGAAAGAAAATGATATTGTAATAGAGCAAAAAAAAAAGACTAACATTTCATCCTTTATTAATGGACCCCATTGTATCCTTTATTTTTCTCCCTTTATTTCTTCTTGAAGAAGATTAATTTAAAAATGTTATTGCAGACGTGTCAAGGGTTGTCATAGCTTTCTTTCTTCCACGAACACGTGTATTCAAGCTGGCACAAAAGCATGAAATCTAGGACATTAAACAGCCAGTGGACCCCTTATCTTCATGAATAATAAATAAGAGAACCTCAAAGTTCATATATGAAGTGGCATAATATATGGAATGAAATAAGCATCTTTTAATATCATAAATTTGAAAGTGCCTTGTGATTTTCCATTGTTTTGAAGTTTGAACCTGAAAATTGGTTTAAAAATACCTCAACCCATGCTCCACAAATCTAATGTAAAAATGAAATAAGAAAATCAACCGGAATATACGCAAAGAAAAAGCCAAAAAAATTTTAAGGATCCCACTCACCCTCTTACATGCAATAGTTTTATAATATTTTTCTGACGCTATATATGGGTCTTGAAGCACCTTTACTTTCATCCCTCTCAAGCGTTGTAGTATTCACTAATAACAAAAATGACTTTCAAGCTCTTTATTTTCTTGTGCTTTCTGCTAGAGGTGGTGCTCATCTCAGCAATGACAGGTTTTGAACCACAAACCTTTATACAATTAAACATGATTTTTTTTTTTACATATGATGAATTTTTATAGCTAATGCATGTTAATTTGTCAATGAAGTTGCAGAAACAAATGGAGTTGCTGGAAGGCGTATTAGAGCTAACAATAAGCGAGAAAATGGTTAGTACTTTATTCCATTTTCTAATATCACATTTAATGACACTATTATATTGGACATTAAAAATCATCTAATTTATGCATTCATCACTTACGAAACTAAAATGTTCACATATATCACATTGTGCAGCTGTAAGTGTAGAGCCAAATCATCATAAAGGAAACGAAGGTGAAGAATCTGGTGATAGTGGCGGAGGTTATGGAGGCGGCCACAGCGGAGGAGGTGGCGCAGGTGGAAGCGGAGGAGGTGCTTCTGGTGGTGGTGGAGGTGGTGGTGGAGGAAGTGGAAGTGGAGGAGGAGGTGGTTGTGGTGGAGGTTATGGCGGTGGTGGAAGTGGAAGTGGAGGTGGAGGAGGTGGAAGTGGAGGAGGAGGTGATAGCGGTGGGAGTGGTGGAAGTGGGAGTGGTGGAAGTGGTGGAGGTTATGGCGGTGGGGGTGGTGGAAGTGGAGGAGGAGGTGATAGCGGTGGGAGTGGGGGAAGTGGTAGTGGTGGAAGTGGTGGAGGTTATGGCGGTGGTGGAAGTGGAGGAGGAGGAGGAGGAGGTGATAGCGGTGGAAGTGGGGGAGGTGGAACCGGTGGAGGAGGTGGTAGCAGCGGAGGTTATGGTGGTGGTGGAAGTGGAGGAGGTGGAAGTGGTGCAGGAGGTAGTAGTGGTGGAAGTGGTGGAGGTTATGGTGGTGGAGGAAGCGGTGGTAGTGACAGTGGAGGAGGTGGCGGATATTAAATTCATGGTTATGGGAATAAAGGAAAAAAAGACGACCATGAATATGAAGCCAAAAACTAGAGTTAGATATTGTAAAATAAGTTCATCGTCAACATTAAATGTGGCTTCTAATGTAATAAAACGTTTATATTAATGTAATTGGTTTGCTTGATTTATTATCATGTTTGGATTAAGTTGATCCTTAAATGATAATGTAATGCAACTTAAGTGGTAGATATAATCCAATATTTTACCTTGAACTATTTTCCATATTTCAGCATGGGTTATTTCTTTTAAATATAAATTATCCAAGATGTTTATCAATTTGTCTTGAAATTTTTTTAAAGGAATTTTTTATATATTTTGAAAGAATTAAGAATTTCATAAATGGGGCAATTTGTAGGTGGAAAAGAAATTAAAAATATATATTAACTCTTCTACGTACTTTTAAATTGCATTAGTACTTATGCAAGATTGACTCGCTTTGACAATTCTAGTGATCTGTGAAGAGTAAGTCTTGCATTGGCTAAAGAAAATGAAGAAAAGTGATTTATAAGGCAGTAAGAAGGACCAAGATTCATGTTGGTTTTAGTGCAACTAGTCACAATTCCTTAAAGCCCGAATGCAAAATTCCAACTCTGATATCATAGCTCAACGATCTTAGAGAATGATGATTAGAACTAAGATGATCAAAAAGTTAGCTAAAGAGATCATAGCCCATCCATCATACACACTCACATGTGTTGCACTTGGCACCAACCACAAGTATGTTTATGTTCCTTCGATGTCCATCTCTTATAAGCCTGGATAGGTCAAAACCCATCGACTAACCTTTTAGGCCTTATAGGTCTTGCCTTATAAGATTTGAATCTTCTAATTATTCTCATATATGGATTTTCCATGCTGGGAACATCCCATTTTGATTGACTTCGTTTTAGTTTTTGCTTAAATTCATAAAAATCTAAAAAAATTGAAGAAATATATTAAATTTAAAAAATTTATAGAAAGAATATATATATATATATATATATATATATATATATATATATATATATATATATATATATATATATTACTTTTACTGAAATTTAGAAAAATCCAAAAAAAATTATAAAACTAAAAATCACAAAAATATTTGGCTCTTCATTTTTTCTTTTAAAAATAACTTAAAAACATAAAGATAAAAATAGAAAAATATATTATCTTTTATTTATCTAGTTTTTTTTTTATTTTTTTTTATTTTCCTTAATTACTGACGTCAACACATTAACTCAAATACAAAATTCACAAAGTAGAAAAACTCAAAAAAAAATGAAAGAATCATTGGGGGAGAAGGTAGTAGCGTACAAAGGAAGAAACATCGCACTACATCAAGTAGAGAAAGACATATTGAGGGCGAAATGCACAGAGAACCATATGAAATAGTACATACAGAGGAAGAGATCCAGAGACATGGTACAAAAGATGTCATGTAGGTGATACTAGGGGTGTTCATCAATCGATCCAAACCGATTTAAATCGCAAAAATCGAAAAATAGAAAATCGAAAAATCGAAAACTGAAAAAATCGAAAACCACAAAAACCACAATTTTTTATTGGATTGGATCGGATTTTGGATCATCTAGTGAAATCCAATCCAATGCAATCCAAACCGATCTATTATATACATATACAATTATTCTTGAAATTATAGTATTCACTAGTGGAAAATATACATTAGACGGTAAAGGTTTACGTCAGTTAACCAAAAGCTAGACGTTAAAAAGGAGGCGGTGGCAGTTTTGTAAATATCAGGCTTCATTAATTCAATTTTAACGTCAGTTGTTATAATGACTGACGTTAAAAGTGAAGTGACTCACTTTTAACGTCATTTCAATAAAGAACGGACGTTAAAAGTGAACATTTTAACGTCAGTTCGATAAAGAACTGACGTTATAAGTAAGTCTCTTCACTTTTAACGTCAGTCCCTACATCAACAGACGTTAAAAGTTATTTTAATAATTTTTTTTATCTAGTATACGATTCCTTCCGCATTGCCTTCCTCAAAGTTTCAGTTTCACATGAATTGCTTTGATGTTTTGTGTTTCTGTTTTGAAAACTAAAATATATGTGCGAAGTATAAGTTGAATCAATAACCCAAACCGGATCTCATTCATGAAGTGTAATACAAACTGATCGATACAGAAGATTGAAAGGGTTTAAAATCCTATAAAAAGTTAGATTTAAAGGGTTTAAAATCCTATAATAAGTTACATTGAATGGGTTTAATATCCTAAACATTAAAGCGACATCCCATCGAGAGTTTTTATGAAATATGCCAAAGGAAAGCTATATAGACTCAAGACCTCGAAAAACCGGGGGCATGAGAGAGCTCAAGAGAGAGGCAAAAACAGGTGCACCGGATCCGTTTCAAGCAAAGGCGGTGGTTCCGAGAGACTTCCAAGACGGTCACTTGCTCGCCAAAGGCGAGGTTTTGGAACTGTGACCCCGAACACCGATTAGCCCTCCAAAGTGATTCTCCGGAAGGTGATAAGGTGAGCAACTCACACAATGTAATTTACTCGGACTTATCACCCATGCAATGTAATTTACTCAAACTCGGGAAGTTGTTTGACCATTAAGACAAAGACTTTTGAGTCTAGGAATAGGAAGAAAGAGTGATGAAGTTAATCTCACGGCAGAGCCATATTGTGAAAGCGAGAAAATTAAAAGGATGGAAGGAAGCTATTTATAGGAGGCAGGGGATGAAGTTACTAAGCTATTCGATTTTGTTGAAAACTTACCTATAAACTTAATGCTCATTAAGAGGATTGAGTTACAAGGTGCATGGGTAAGTAGCACAAGATCTTGTCAAAGGAATGAATGTTTTTGCGAGATATCTATACACTTTTAACGTCGGTTTTTAAAAACTGGCGTTAAAAGTGTTTTTAATAAAAAATATTAATTGTTAACGTCGGTTTTTGTACAACCGGCGTTAAAAGTTTGATTTTTACTTGATTAAATAAATAGTCGACGTAAATAATCCTATATATTATACACGTCCGAGAATGAATATTGGAAATAATGTAATTAATATACGGGAACTTGGCGGTCATCAAATAAGTTGACGTTAAAAATGAGGTGGTGGGTAAACTATTTGCGTCGATTCTATAAATAAGCGACGTAAATAATTATGAAACTCATTTCATTGGTTGTCATGTCCCTGTTGTCCCTCTTAACGCAGATCACTCCATATAGTACTGCAGTTTATTTCTAAACCTTTTTTTTATACAAGTTTATTTTTAATTTTTATTAATTAGCTTGAATTAGTAAACAAATTATTGTGCAAATTAAAATAAATAAACACTTAACATAAAACAAGTTATATGTATAATCAAATCGTATGACATTGAAGCGATTCATAAGTTAAAATTACATGATTAAAAGATAAAAAATTTCTGCAACATAGCCCTAAAATATAAAAAAGTTTCTGCATCAACATCATTTTCTTCTCGATCCTGTCATCGAAACTCCAATGGATGCATCACCTCCCTCACTTGAATTCCAAGATGCAAAGTAAATCCTCGATCACTAGCAAATGAAAGCAAAGTGAAATGGATCTTTGCATCTTTCTTCTTCAGTGGAGTTCCTTGATGCATCATCTTGAATCCACAATCACTTGCTTCCAAAGCAAAGTGAAAGGGATGACGAGGGATGAAATAAAGTGAGAGAATCACATTACGTGATTCACCCAACCTTAATATCCATGCAATGTAATTTACTCAAACTCGGAAGTTGTTTGACCATTAAGACAAAGACCTTTGAGTCTAGGAATAGGAAGAAAGAGTGATGAAGTTAATCTCCACGGCGAGCCATATTGTGAAGCGAGAAAATTAATTAAAAGGAGATGGAAGCTAGGAAGCTATTTATAGGAGCAGTGGATGAAGTTACTAAGTTATTCGATTTTCTTGAAAACTTATCTATAAACTTAATGCTCATTAAGAGGATTAGGTACAAAGGTGAATGGGTAAGTAGCACAAAGAGTCAAGGGAATGAATGTTTCTGCAGAAAACTAATAAACCTTTAACGTCCGTTGTGTAATACAACCGACATAAGAAGTTGTGAATGTTTTTAACGTCGGTTTCTTAATACAACTTACGCTAAATATATGACATTTAACGTCGATTATTACTAACAACTCGCGTAATAAGTGTGAAAGTTTTTAACGTCGGTTTATTAAGACAAGCGGCGTTAAATATATGATCTTCAACGTCGAGGTTTTACCAAAAACGGCGTAAAATGTTGTTTTATTTTAATTATAACGTTTACCCCCGCGCGCTTCTCCACTTCTCTACATCTTTTCTCTTTTCATCACGCTCAACCCTCACTCTCGCTCTCACTCTGCCCTAATCGCGCTGGTCATCTCCACCGCAACCACCGCGAGGGCTTCTTCGCCACCACCGTGAGGTACACTCTTAACCCCTAACTCTGTCTTTCCCGCTCATTCTTTGCAATAACTTGACATCTCTCTTTCCCCTGGCCTTCCCGCGCACTAACTCTCCTTGTCCCTCTGCTCTCGGTAACCACATCGAACGTTGGCCACCACTCGAGCTTCCCCCTACCACCACGCGAGCGCCTATTTCTGGTGAGTCTTTAATTAGGGCACATTTTTTTATTCACAGTTTTGAGTGCATGCATGTTGCTCTGCTGGTTTGAAACTGTAGTCTCAGTAGTTGAAACTTGAAACTGTGAGTTTGAGTTGTTTGGAATGTCTCTATTTTTGGTTTTGAGTGTATGTTGAAACTGTAGTCTCAGTAGTGGTAACTTTAAACCGTGAGTTTGAGTTGTTTGGAATGTCTCTATTTTTGGTTTTGAGTGCATGTTGCTCTGCTGGTTGATCTGTCACGGCCGTGATGCTCATCACGGCTAGGCCGTGATCAGTTCTGCCTATGAGGGTCTGGTTCAGTTGGCACGTTACTGCCGTGATGGACATCACGGCCAGGCCGTGACCAGTGCTTGGCAATGTTCAAAAACTATAGTTTTCAATCTCCCGTATTGTCCTTATATTGGATATATAGATGTTTTGTATATCTACAGGAACTATCTAGTTATTTTTATTTATACTTCTGTATTTATTTTGAGTTATAACCTATGTTAATACATATATATTGTTTTTGAACAGGCATACATATGGATCAGTCGGATAGCCCACATGCACGGGAGGACACTGTTGGGGTTTCGCAGGACCCGATCACGCCTACGCCTGCTGATTCTAGTGTAAGTTTACATGCATGTTATATACTATCTTTAGTCCTTCTTGTTAATGTAAGTTTATAATGTTACAACCCTCTATTTTATCATTTTTTTTTGTCCATACAGACATCACAGGCTCATAGGAAACGGGGTAGAGGAGCCACCTCGTTGAAGAAACTAGAGAAGGACAGGCAGAGCGGACAGAAGCTTGAGGTGTCCTTCGATGCTAATCTAAATGCCCAGGGACCCCGTGCTAAAGAATTTAATAAGTGGGTGTTTCTACAAGCGAAGCAGCACGTAAGCATCAACTACAACCAGCTTGGAATGACGTTCCACGAGCGTTAAGTATCAGGTTTGGGAGGCTATCACGGTATTTTACCTTTACATTCGTTTGATTTACATTATTAGATAATTATCCGAGTTATAATCCATCCATTTGTTATATATGTATCTAATGTGTAGGTAGCTTGGATTGTGCCAAATGACGAGGATCATCGTCATAAATGTATAAAAATTGCATCAAAGCGTTGGAATGGGTTCAAGCATGATCTTACCAGGTACTATCTATCTGGGAAGAAGCGGCTTGATAAAATGTTCTCGGATTATCCCTGGATTGATCAGGATACTTGGGATATGTTTGCCAGGAGTCGACAGGATGAAGAATTTCAGGTTGGTTGATTAAGTTAATTTTGTATGCTTATTATAGATCATTTAACTATATTTAATTATGTGTTTTTGTTTGAATAGGCTAAGGCAAATAAGGGTCGGCGAGAATCGGGCGAAGAACGTCCACCGCCACACCATGTCTCGGGGGTGGGTACCATACTCGGATCCAGCAGATGATGGCGGATAGGTTGAGGGCGAAGCAGGAAGAGCACTCTGCTAGGATTGAAAGAGGAGAGGTGCCTGAGGGCACACCATCAAGTCCTCCGTCGGACATCGACCGCGAGGATGTCTGGTTAGCCGGCCGCATGACAAAGGCGGGATCTTTTAAAGCTGATGCCACTCGCGAAGTGGCAGATAAGATTGTAAGTAAATAATTAACTTGATTTCAATTGATATTTGTATAGATACTTGCAACACTTTTCACTTGCACGTTTTTTCATTTTTTTTCATTGTAGATGGATCTTAAAGCAAAAGTCCTCCCAGGGCGCATTCGTCCCTTCTGGACGGCAGGACGTCTTGATGACTGCTCTAGGCAAGAAAGACCATCCTGGTCGGGTTCTCGGTGTTCCTGGGAACGTGACCATCAAACAATATTATGGCAAGTCTGCTTCACGAAAGCGGGTGGTCAATGAAGCATCAATTTTGGCTGACATTACTCAGCACCTCATGACCAACCCAGATATTACATCACATCTGATGCAAGGCTTAATAGCCAACCCAGAATTCAAGCAGGCGCTTGCCAGAGAGCTTTCCTCCGTCGGTACATCCCAAGACACCGCAAGGCATGCCAACGCTTCACATGTGAGCACAAAAGAGAGTTTTAGTATGGCACATGTGGAGGACGATGAGTTGGCAGCTAGGGAGCGGGAGTTGGAAGTCCAGCGCCATGAGCATGAGTTGGAAATGAAAAGGCGTGAGCTTGAGTTGGACTCCAAACGATGTGAGCTCGAAATGTTAGCAAAGGTATTTATTCATTATTAATGTCCAAAATAGTCAAATAATTACTTGTTTTTTTTAATTATCAAAAACTTATATATTTTATTTTCCTAAACTGAAGGCCAAATTGACGTCGGTGTCGCTGTCACCTATCACTCGTTTGTTCTCACTTGGTGAGGATTATGCGTATGAGATTTTTGCATGTCCATTGGAGCACGATGGATGGGTGGCACGCCCAGATCAACAGAGGATATTTTCCTTCGTTGGTGACGATCTCGGAAGCGCTGCGAGAAATAACGTCTGGATGAACAGCAATGTCATCAGTCTCTGGTGCACGTAAGTTAATTTTAATTTTATAACTTATTTATTTTTGGTATTTTTCCATTTAATAATTTATTTTAATTTCAATATATATATTATGTAATTAACATCCACACCCTTTTCATATCTTAGGTATCTCCATCGTCTTGACTTGATAAGTGGGCGTTGCATCGGTTTACGGTTTCTTAGATCCGTCAATCCTTCCGCCCGAGTTCTTTGTTTGGCGATGCATTGAGTAAATACACAGGGGAAGGTGTTGGGAGACAATCCGAAAGAATTATATCTGGCTCCCTACTGTATGAATGACCATTGGCAGTTGTTGGTACTTCACCCATCTAGGCATACTTGTCATATTCTTACGCTCTCTCCACCATGATCCGCCACCGAAGGTGGTGGAAGTCAGAAATATGTAAGTAACTAATCTTAAATTTAATTTAAGTTTTAATATCAGTTGTTTTTAGTTTATTACACACATGATAAATGAGTTTGTTAATTGATCGACATGATTATTTGTTTATGATAAGCGCTGCTGGGCGAGTAGCATAAGTTGCGTCAACGGGAGAAGTAGGACTTCTAAGGCTAAAGCAAATCCTGTATGGAACATCCTCAAGGTTTGGTAGTTTATTTATCAAATTATTATTATTATAATTACTAATTTATGTGTATATTCAACTGACGTTGAAATTAATTTTGTTGGTAGTCTCGATTTCAACTTTGACAGTTGGTCGTGCGGCTATTATGTGATGCTTCATATGCTGAACATAGTCTCCGCATCTATTACGGATGGATGGAAGAAGGTAATATTTAAACAACTTGTTAAATTATATATTATAGTTTTGAATATGACTTGCATTGATGTTATTGTTATTATTTGAACGTATCTAGGCATTTATCGACCAATCGCCTATTGAACAAGATGAGTTAAGAGACTTGAGGATGCGCTTCGCCGAATTCTTCTTCAAGTATGCGGCTGAAAAAGGAATTGCCAACATACCTCCGCACTACTTAGATAAATAGTTTTTTTGTTAGACTTTAGAAACTAATTAATAACATGTATATATATATATCCTTAGATAGTTTTGTTTTTTAGACATTGGAACTAAAATTTATTTATATATATACATGGGTTTTGGTTTTAAGTCCCCCATTGTTCAATTTTCTTTTGCAATTCTGTAATGTGTGTGATATTCTGTGTTACTGGGGTGAATGCGGGGATAGGCTGAGGGGAGTGATATTTTAAAACTGAATTTAAAAAAAAAAACTTATTAACGTCGGTTGTATCAAACAAGCGACGTTAATAGTATTTTATAAAATATACGATACTCTATTAACGTCGATTTGTTTATTACAACCGAGCGTTAAAATTAAACCTTAACGTCAGGTTCTTTAAAACAACTGACGTTAGTTTTAACAAAATCAACGTCCGTTGTATTAAAGAACTGACGTTAATAGTTTTATTTTAACGTCGGTTTTGTTAAGGAACTGACGTTAATAGTGTTATATTTAACGTCAGTTCTCAACTGACGTTAAAATAGTAACTATTAACGTCAGCTGTATTTACGTCAGTCAGTATTCTGACGTAAAAAATCAATTTTAACTGACGTAAAAAGCACTTATTGCACTAGTGATTACTCATACTTAAACATTGTTTTTCATACTTTATGTCATTCATTCTCTTTAATATTTTTGTTGGAATGACATATACGAGACTATTTAGAATAAATATTAATGTCTTGAAGTTATATTTTGCTAAAAAATTTGATGCATAACATATATATACTTGATTGAGTAAACATGAAAAATATGAAATCAATTAAGTAAGTTTGAAAAATAACTAGTTACAATTTATCTATAGTCGATTCAAGGGAAAAAATAGGATAAGTGAAAGTAGATATAGAGAATTAACATTAAAGAACGTGTTAAAAAATATCAATAATTATTTTTTCTCAAACTTTGAAATTAAAATGAAGATTATCCTTTGTCCACTATTAAATAAGTAGGAAAGACACTTTGCATAAGAAAAAATTAAAGTTTGACAAAAACCGAATTATCCAATCAAATCCAAACCGCATTTAATTGGATCGGATCGGATATTTTTTAGGAAGCAAACCGATCCAATCCAAACCGCACGTTGTTTTCATCATTGGATCGGACGACTTTTTAGCTCAAAACCGATCCAATCCAATCTGCGAACACCCCTAGGTGAAGCGATTTTGAATCTTTGAGCAGGTCTGCAATTTGAAAACTAACAAAGAAAAAATTCATACTTATCTTATTCAAATGAATGCATAAGAATAGAAAAAAAATCACCATATTCTTTCTTAGAAACCCAGGCTTTGTGTATCAGTCGGATTTTCAAACCAAAAGAAATTTCATTAGTATCACGATTGGAAACCTTAAAAAGAAATAGTGTATGAGCTAGATGCATAAGAATGAAAAAAATAACAATATTTTCTCTCAAAAACCTTAGATCTTATATCAGCCGGATTTGTATACTAAAAAGGATGTTTGATTGGTATCACGATTTGGAAACTAAAAAGGAAAGAACCCCTATTTGTTGGAACAAGAAGCTCACAATGCTTCACACACTCACACTAACACAATAGAGAAATTGAGAAAGAATGGAGAGAGAAGATAGAGAGAAATTTATTAACACTTTCACACTCTAATTCACATTCACTTCACTTATGCACACTTGCACTTTCTCTCTACACTTTCACATCACACTAAGTCTATTTATAGACTTACACATACACTAACTAACTCTCCTGTTAACTCTCTAACTAATCACTCTAGTTATAACAAACTAATCACATCTTAACAAACTCCTAACAACTAACTAATTTGGATTATCTCCAACACACCCCCTTAATTCAAATTAGCTAAAAACAAAATACAAAACACAATTTTACACCCAAATTTGCATTTCTATAATGCACACATTATTAACACTAAAACACACATATATCCTCCTGGATCCCAAATCAATCTTTTGTGGAATTGGGCTTGACCCACAAACACATGACCCAATTTCTGAAATTGAGCTCCCAAGGCAGAAATTAATTTCTGCTCCTCCTTCATGACTTGGGCTTGGCCCATTAGGTTACAAAGTGAACCTAATTTTCAAAATTCCATCACTGTCCCTGCAGTCATCATCTCCCTCTCGATGGTTCTCCGTGTTTGCCACCTTGCATCCATCGTCTTCTCAACCACGACAGCAAAACGCAGCTTCTCACTGTTACCTCCCTTCGCCATTCCGAGTGATGCCACCACGGCTGCTCTTGTCGCCGCCGCGTGACTGACTCGCTCAGGTGGTTCCATCTCGTCCTGATCTGTACAGTCCACTTTATTTTTCATGTTTTCGGTGACCGATGATGCATCTTCCAGCTTGTGCTCGCTCCAATGGAGGTTCACTCTCATGTCGAAGGTATCATACAAGTCAGCAGCAGCCTCCTTGCGTCGTTGCGTGTCAGCCTCCTCAGGCTTCTCGACCCCGCGTTGTACTTTGACCTCTGTTCGCCGGAGAGAGCGGCGCTCATCTGGACACGGTGGACGCTCGTCGGAGCTGTGAAATGAGCCTTTCAGCTCTTGCGACGGCGGCGGTTCTTGCTGTTCAGGCACATCTTCAACAGACTTAAAGTGCACAATACTTACATTTTGGGTCTCACAACCCTCCCCAGATTCCAAACTCTGCTCTATCATAACAACACCATCACAATCTTGCTTTCCTCCTACCCTAATATCAGTAGGGACTTCTTCCACGGATTTGGCATCTGCAGCTGATGATTGAACTGCAGAGGGGTCACTCTCCTCCACCTCTTCATTCCATTCATGGAATGAATGATCATCATGGTCATGATAAGAACCCTGTTCAATTTTTCTTGGCTCTTCCCTTGCGGCTTTCCTCTTTTCTACAGCAGATCCCAGAGACACCCCCTTCCTCACATCATCCTTCATTTCACTTGAAAGATCAGGGTTCTTGAACTCGGTCATGGCTTCTGCAACTTCTTGCTACTCACGGTTGAGCCCTTCTTCCAGCTCTTGGCACTTGTTTCCATATATGCACCATAGGAATCTTTGGGTTGGGATAGAGAATGCTCACAAAGTGTTTGATGGAATGACCCAATCAACACAACATTCACGTTTCTTTCTGTTTCCACCAGCTCAGCATCACTTGCCTTGTTGTGCACCAAATGCCCAATTTCTTGGATTTGCTGGCTTGCTGCCATCAGTGTTCTTGCCTTCTTGTTCTTGCTAGTCCTTGCAGCACCATGGACTTTGTGCAAGATATCGCAGGCTTCTTTAGCATTCTTGGCAGTGATAATTTTCTCAAGATTTCCTTCATCCACACATTGATGAAGAATCAAGAGAGCTTTGTAATCTTTCTTTTTGGAAGCACTATCTTCCACACCTTGAACACCTTCTTGCACTACCTCAAGCACCTCATAGAAATTGAATATGTTTTCCATCTTCACCACCCATTGATGGAAGTTCTTGCCATCAAGAACCGGTAATGGGATTGCAAAATCCCCACTCACAATCTCTTCAATTTCCACCTCCATGGAAAGACCCTCACAAGTCCCTAATCTTGTAGCTCTGATACCATTTGTTGGAACAAGAAGCTCACAATGCTTCACACACTCACACTAACACAATAGAGAAATTGAGAAAGAATGGAGAGAGAAGATAGAGAGAAATTTATTAACACTTTCACACTCTAATTCACATTCACTTCACTTATGCACACTTGCACTTTCTCTCTACACTTTCACATCACACTAAGTCTATTTATAGACTTACACATACACTAACTAACTCTCCTGTTAACTCTCTAACTAATCACTCTAGTTATAACAAACTAATCACATCTTAACAAACTCCTAACAACTAACTAATTTGGATTATCTCCAACACTATTTACCTTCTTCAAATGGAGAAATGAGAATGGAAATGAATCACGCCATTAAAGGTATCCATTTTAAAGCATTTCTTCAAGAAAGCGCTATTAAAAGAAGAGCGCTTTTTTTTTTTGGAAAAAAATTTTGGGGATAGATATCACTTTCTAAGGTGGAATTTGGTATCGAAATGTTTATTCCAGGTAAATTAGCAAATTACGTTCCAGGGAATCACATTCCCAGGAATCTTTCTTTCCCACATTAACACTTGGGAATAGAGTTTTCCTAAGTTTCTAACTAATTTTATTCCCGGGAATATTTTATGCTTAGGAATAACTTTTTAAAACTTGTACCAAACATGGGAAACTTTTATTCCCGTACCAACATTCCCAGGAATATGTTTACAAAACTTGTACCAAACGCTGCCTTAAGAGTGTGTTTGGTTCAAAGGAGGGGAGGGGAGGGATTTTAATGGATGGGGGAAGGGAGGGGAGGGGTTTTAATTTGACATTGTGTTTGGTTGAGGGGAGGGGAGGGGAAATAACACTTTCATGTTTGGTTCAGGAGGGGAGGGGAGGGATTTTATAACAACTTTACTTTTTAACCCTTATATTATTTATTTAAAATAGACAAATAGGGATATTTTAGTCAATTCATATAAAATACTTTAAAATCCCTCCCCTCCCCTCCAAATCCCCCCAATATTGGAGGGGAGCTAAAACTCACTTAATGAGGGATTTTGCTCCCCTCTCCTCCCTTTCTAAAATTGAACCAAACATGATAGATTTTAAAAAAAAAAAACCCTCCCTTCCCCTCCCCTCCCCTCCCCTCCCCTCTCATCCCCTTCAAATCCCTCCAACCAAACCTAAGGAAACACTATTAAAGGAATACAATAATATAACGCTTCTCAGTATAGCGCCATTAATGTTTGAGTGCATTTAAAAAAAAGGTATGAAGTAAAGATAACGTTTTTTTTGATGAAATGCTATTAAAGGTATATATTTTAATATTGTTTTTTTGGAGAAGCGCTATTAAAAACGTCATCGCATTTTTTTAAAGTGTTTCATTCTAAAATCACTATTAAGGGTGCATTATTAAAGACCGAATTTGGTGTAATGAACTTCCAATTATTTTACTACAACCAAGATATTCTTAGGTGCTTTCTAACTACCAAAAAAGTAGTATGGTGTATCATTAACAATAATGCTAAACGGACACACTTTTGCGGACATCATACGGTTACACCGTATGAACAGTGCCGCACATTGCGGCACTATAGATGCACTGTGCGGCACTGTAGCGAATCTTTTTTTTTTTAATTTAAATTTTTTTTATAAATAATTTTTTGATTAAGTATGTGCCAATATCTGGTGAATCGGGTACAAATATATGGTGAATTCAGTTCATTATCTGGTGAATGGGTTTTTTTGAGAAATAATTTTTTTGATTAAGTATGTGCAAATATATGGTGAATCCGGTATAAATATGTGGTGAATTCAGTTCATTATCTGGTGAATAGGTTTTTTTGAGAAAAAAATTATGGTTTAAGTATGTGTAAATATATGGTGAATCAGGTATAAATATCTGGTGAATTCAGTTCATTATCTGGTGAATGTGTTTTTTTTATAAATAAATTTTGTTGGTTAAGTATGCGTAAATATCTAGTGAATCGGGTACAAATATCTGGTGAGTTCAATTCATTATCTGGTGAATGAGTTTTTTTGAGAAATAATTTTTTTGTTTAAATATGTGCAAATATCTGGTGAATCAGGTATAAATATCTGGTGAATTCAGTTCATTATCTGGTGAATGGGTTTTTTTGAGAAATAAATTTTGGTTAAGTATGTACAAATATATGGTGAATCAGGTATAAATATCTGGTGAATTCAGTTCATTATTTGGTGAATGTGTTTTTTTTATAAATAAATTTTTTGGTTAAGTATGTGTAAATATCTAGTGAATGGCTTTTTTTGATAAATAAATTTTTTGGTTAAGTATGTGCAAATATCTGGTGAATCATGTACAAATATCTGGTGAATTCAGTTCATTTTCTGGTGAATGGGTTTTTGTAGAAATAAAATTTTTATTTTTTTAAAAAAGTCAAAATAATTTTTAAAAAAAATGGCGGTGGCTGTGTTGGCTTGTCAACTTGTGAATTTTCAGCTTTTTCAGCTTCTTCTTTCTTCTCCTCAACCACTATCTCCTCCTCCTCTTGCTTTTCATCATGGACAACTTTTTCAGCATCATTTTCCTTCAAAGTCTCATCTTGAACAGCAGTGTTGACAACCTTACCACTCCTCAATCGAATTGCTTTGCAATGTTCTTTTGGATTAGGAACAGTATCTCTTGGCAAAGTACCTGCAGCTCTTTCAGACAACTGTTTAGAAATCTGCCCAATTCACACTTCCAAATTCCGAATAGACGCCTCTTGATTCTTGAAATTGGCCCTTGCCTCAGTCATGAAACTTGAAGATTGCTCCACAAATTTAGAAGTATTAACAGACAATTTCTCCAAAACACTCTCCAAAGATGACATTCTGTTTTGAGGTTGTGATTGTCCTTGGAATGAAGAATGTTGTTGAGGCTAGAATTGGTTCTGACCTTGACCACCCCATGAGAAATTAGGATGGTTCCTCCAACCTGGATTGTAAGTGTTTGAATAAGGGTTAATTTGTTGCCCCAATGTATTCACCTGCTCTCCGAGTTGATTTGTACCACAATCACCATTACGATGCTCTCCGCCACAAAAATCACACACCAAGGGAGGTGTACTCAGTGCATTAACTTGGCCATTCCCCAACAGAGTAGCAAGTTGTTGAGAAATCACCTTGTTAACTTGTTGCTCAATTAGATTACTATCCACGACATTCACTCCCAAGACTTTTCTGTTTTGTCTATCATGTTGCATATTAGCACTGCTGGCAGCCATGGTCTCTAATATTTCCAAAGCCTCTTATGGACTCTTCAAATCAAAATCTCACCACATGCAGCATCCATCATCTGTATTGCATTCGGATCCAGCCCATTATAGAAAGTTTGAGCTAACAACCAATTGGGCAAAGAATGATGAGGACATTTTCTGAGTAGCTCTTTGAACCTCTCCCAAGCATCATACAAAGTTTCTGACTCTAGTTGCACAAATGAGGCAATTTCACTCCTCAACTTTGCTGACCTTGATGCTGGAAAATATTTTTGTACAAACTTGGACTCCAAGTCATCCCACATTGAAATACTGCCCTGTTGCTGTGACTGAAGCCAACTTCTAGCTTTGTCCTTCAATGAAAAAGGAAAAACCCTCAATCTGATAGCATCATCAGTAGCTCCATTGACCTTCATTGTATTTCAAATCTGCAAGACATTCTCCAAATGATGATTGGGATCCTCCTGAGCTCCTCCACCAAACTAATTCTGATGCATCAATTGAAGGAGTGCAGGCTTGATTTCAAAGTTGTTAGCCTGCACAAGAGGTCTCACAATAGAACACTGGGCACCTTCAGTAGTGGGCTTGGAATAATCCCTCAATGTCCGCCTAGAAGGTTGCTCAGTCATGATTGTTTCAGCTTCAACCACCTGTTGTTGTAAAAGTTCTTGTTCCCTTTCTTGTTGCCTGCGTAGCTTGGCTGCCTTCCTGTTACTCTTAGCTGTCTTTTCAATTTCAGGATCAAACAACAAAAAATTCTTGTCAACAGTACCTCGCATACACAACTCAAGAGAAAATTAGTGCACATTGATAATATAAAATAAAAATAAAACTGCAGCAATTATAATAACAGAAAATAAAATTCTCAAATCGAGATTTCCTTGGCACAACAAATATTAACAGAAATCAATCCCCGGCAACGACGCCAAAAACTTGTTGAGCAAAATTGGCAAGTGCATCAAATCGCTAACTGTAGTATAAAAATCATCGTCCCCAAGGATTGTACTGTTAACTACCAACGTACCAACTCAACTTCATTTGAGCGGCCGAAATATTTGGAATTGGCTTTCGCCAACAGGTAAGAACAGAAATTTAACAAAGAACATAAAGTATTTTTGGCATTTTCAATTTGAGAAAATAAAGTAACATAAAAATCGGGTTTTAAAAATCAAGAAGGTATTGTTAGAGAATCGATTTCCTTGCCTGTCCTACTTATTCAATCCTGGAAATTAACTTGAACGGTTTATCCAATTTCAAGAAACCGCGTTTTGTAATTTATCCCCAAATTCCTTAGGTGAATAAACCTTTCTGTCTAAGTTACTAATTCAATTCCTTGAGTGTTAGATAAATAGCAGAAGAATTAAGAAAGATTTCCACTCAAAAAAGTTAATTTGATTGTGTTCTTATTCCTAAGCAACATGCGCAAATCGGCTATTCACAAACAACAACTATGAACCCGAATTTCCCAATTGCAAAATTCATATAGTAGATAAACATGAAAACAGTTAATAAACTCTTGAAATTAAACAAACCAGAACAAGTAATTATCCAGAATCAAAACAAGTTATTTAGGCAGTTCCATCTACCTCTAACAAAAGAAACTTAGCTAGACATAATTAAAAAGAAAAACCAAATGAAAGAGATGAAGACAATGATGCCATATTGAGTCTCTGCTTTCCAGCTTCAACTCTCTCTGATTGCTTCATTTTCTCTCCTCCACACTGTGTAGTTCTCTCTGTGTAAGAATATATCCCCAAAACTGTCTGAGTCGTGCCTTTTCTGCTTTGCACGAATTTATTTTATTCAGCGATATAACTGCCACGCTCAAGCGTGACATTCCTGGCACTTGAGTGCGCCAGGCGCTTGAGCGTGGTTTCACTGTTCCAGAAACGCTCCAAACTGCTCAACTGCTCATTAAGACACCATAAAAACAACATAAAAACTAATAAAAACAAAAATAAAACTAACTATGAAATTAAGTAAATTAAAACATAAAAATAACCTATAACTAATAAAAACTAATCAAAAACTAATTAAAATCTAACAATCTATTAACTACAAATTAAGAATCATCATGTACTTGGTGAAACTTTGATTGTGGGTATTATTTTCTATGTTGGGTGTCTGTTTGAAATTGTGTGGCTTGTGTACAATACAAAACCCTTATATCTTCTTAGTAATGACAACTTGAAAGCTTTTGAAATTTGTAAGTGTTGAATCCATGTAAGGAGTCATAGAAGATAAGAACACAGGAACCACCTTAAAAATCATTTTTGCAATCACAAATCTCTTAATTTCTTCCTAACAATGGAGAAATTATGGTGGTGTTGCACCTGTTGGACCAGAGAAGCATACACACAGCAACACACTCACAATATTAACAACAATGTAAAATGAAATAGAGAATGAGAGAATTTATATCACTGAATATTCATCTATATGAATTTTATTGAATCATCAAATGGTATTTATACACACACTAACTCAGCCCACATTGACCAAGTCTTTCTCAGTTACACTTCACAATTAGTTACAAGCTTCAAACTACCAATAATCAACACTAACTGACTAACTGAAATTAACTACTTCTCAACCGTGCCAAGGGGATGGATGAGGTTGGGTGTGCAGCAGCTCGATGGATGGAGGAACAAGTGCTATGAGGGTTAAATTGTTCAATATTACTTTATATATTTAAGGCTTAATTGACTTTTGGTCCCTTATTATTGACCATGTTCGATTTTTGTCCCAAAATTTTTTTTCGTGCACATTTGATCCTCTTTTTTTTTTTAAGTTGCAAATTTGGTCCTTATGTTCAAATCTGTCAATTTTTTCATTGATCAACATAGAGGAATCACTCCTATAAGATAGAACCCCTGGTTGGCGTCCTCCCTCATCCATGTCTCCGATTGAACATGATTTAGAGGTTCCTCTCTATTATTTATTGGTTTTTCCCCTCCTTTCCGGGACCTTTTTTAGTTCCATACATGATCATTTACTACAAAAGCTCAACAAGAGGTTTTATGTGCTTAGAGCAGTGGTTCTGTATGTTTAGAGGAGTGGTTCATCTATGTTGATCATTAAAAAAATTGACAAACATTGACAGAAGGACCGAATTTGCAACATTGAAAAAATAAGGGACCAAATATACACGAAAAAACTTTTGAGACTAAAATCGCACATGATCAATAGTAGGAGATCAAAACTGCAATTAAGCCTATATTTAAACTTAAAATGACTTTGTTAAAACCTAATTGTACCACACTACCACTCAAAATTTCTCATACCCGTCGGAGTGCATAAGATATACATAAAAACCATGTCTTACTTTTTCTTTTTCTTTTTTGACAGAAAAAACCATGTCTTGCTTGGTCCGTATAGATCATTGTAAAAGGAAAAGAAATAACCAATTCAATAGTTTCCTTAAATTTGTAGGGCAATCTTTCCGGGCCTTAACATGAATTGATCACTTGACCCATCTTTTTCCTATTTAGGTACTTTTGTACAGCTTTCCAAGATACCATTTGCCAAGGAGAACTAGTGTGTATTTGGTTTCACGTTGGAGATCTCCAGAATTGATTCTGCCATATGATTTTAGTAAAGTTGAAATGTTTAGTTACTATCAGGTAAAATTGATTTTACATTCAAAAGTGATTCTGACTAGAAATTACAAAAAGTAACTTTTGAGTTGAGTTGAAAAATTTACACTAAGTTTTACATCAAACATGCTTTAAAAATAAAAATATCAAAACATAAATCACTCCACTTCAAACTCAATTCTAACCAAATCAATTTTACAAAATCAACTACATTCAAAATCACTTTTATCAAATATTCATCCAAACACAGAAGTACGATGCTTCCGAGTTCTTAGTTTCACACATGACCTCTGTCAAAGCATAGTTCAAAAGCACCAAACCTTTGTCAATATCAAAATATGTTATATAATAGTGACATTATTTGATCAAAGAAAAATTTTCAAATTTTTTATTTAATTCTTTTTCTTTCAAGACAAAGACAAATTTCTATGAGCATGTAGTCTGTAGAGTACCAGTTAAGGGACAACTACTCTATCCATAGATACAACTTTATTCCCATCACCAGAATTTGAACTCTGGACATATGATTAAAAAGATCGAGTTATTAGCCACTCAGATCACACCTTGTGAGTGGATGTTACTATCTTATCTAAACACAATCGGTTAAATTTTAGAGTATATTAATGATTTACTTAAAAGTTTTTAATTTTATGAAAGTTTTAGTTTATCTATAATTATAAAGGTTAAAATAGAATGTATTGTTAGTGTACAATTTTTTACACTAACATCCGGTAACATTTTGGCACGTGTTTGTATTTTAATAACTAAAATAGAGAAATAATAATAATACTGATTTGTCAAAATATTATTTAATGTCAGTGTAAAAATGCTTTATACTATCAGTGCATAGAAATTAAACTCTAATTATAATTATACCTAATTAGTTACTTATTATTTTAATTAAAAGTATTTATAAATAAATTATTTACTTAACATATATATTTTATGTAAAAAAAATAATGTCAAATGATTAAAATATTTATTTATTTTAAATTAATATAATTATTCTATGTTTTTTATTGACAGAACAGTGGTATCTATGCTAGTTACATACAATGTTATATGACTGTCATTAATTAACTAATTTTATATTTTTATATATCTGATTTTAAAAAGTTAAAATTAATTTTTTTCATTACTAATATGATGTCATTTAAGTGTAATAATATTTAGTTTTAGTGAACATTCTGGTATTTGCAAATAGGGTGAGATTTACTTTTTTTGGGTGAACCTGTGTATTCTCCGGCCGGGAGTTAGAGACTAATTCCTCGAGGTACTGAGATCCATTAAAAGGGTTTATCTCTTCTAACAGATGCTCTTCCATATACATGAGACAGGAATCGAACCCCTGATCACATGCTTAAGGGACCCGATTATCTACCAACCGTATCATACCATGTTGATAGGGCGAGATTTGCTTTTAGTCTCTTATAAATTTTTTCTTTACTTCTGATATTTTGAAATTTTGTAATTATTCCCTGTTGTTAGGGAGCTTTAATTAGCTTATGACGTGGCGTGGTAGACGAAGCGGCACGTCATCAATGTCACACGTACAAAAAAGGTTAATACTTATTTCCACATGTGTATTTTTTATAATTTTTTCGCACATAGATTAATAATAATAATAATAATAATAATAATAATAATAATAATAATAATAATAATAATAATGTATTTATTTTTAATAACAAAATAAATTTTTAATTTTAATTTATTTAATTGTTATTATTGTTATTTAGTTATTATTTCATAATTTATTAATATCAAAATAATCAGATAAATAAATATTAAATTATTATATAAGCTTTTTATATAAATTATTATTAAAATAATCTGATTACGTGTGTATTAATAAATTATTAAAACCTCAAGGGGTTGGTCTAGTGGAACATGACATGGTCTCGTATCTGACGGGTTGCAAGTTCGAGCCCCCACTAGTATCTTTGAGGTGAGGTAAATGTAAATCCCTTTGTAAGTGCTCATAAAGCCCAAAGATTTTCCCTTCCTTGGACTGAGGCACCATCTCCTCATCTTAAATTTTATTAATAAAAAAAAATAATAAATTATTAAACAATAATTGAAAAATAATAATATTAAAATAGATTAAAATTAAATATTTTTTTTTTTTACAAGCAACATCGATGGCGTGGCTCTCCGTCTGTCACATTATCAGTTAATGGATGCTCCCTGACTATAAGGATCAAATATGAAATTTTTAAACGTTTAAGAAGCAAAACGAAAGGAAAAATTTTGGATGGACTAAAATTGAATCTTGTCCTATTTATAGGGACCAAAATATTCATTAAACCTAAAATTGATGTTATCCTTTTGAGCAATAATAAATTGATTACTCTCACTTTTTTAAATTTCAAATTTAGATTAGTTCAAATACCTCTTATCTTATGTAAATAAGATCATGATTCATGAGTATTCAACTTTCAAATTTGAACTGAAAGCTTCTAACTTGCACTGGAAAAAAAAAATATACAATCGGTGTTAAAACTTGGACCAGTCATCGACTCGATCAAGACATTAAATTAATGGATGACTAGTCGAACTAGTGAGTCACTGACACTAGTGTAAAATATGCTTTTTACATCGGAGTTTCCACATCGGTTTCTGTAAAACCGATGTGTAAAACGAGGCGGTGGCATTTTTGAAATTAAAATCAAATTATTCCACATCGGTTTAGAATTTAACCGATGTGTAAATACTTTCCACATTGGTTATTTTTAACCGATGTTTAAAAGTAAAACAAAAATTTTTAAAGTTAGAATTTTTATCTTTTAACATCAGTTTTTCTAGAACCGGTGTGTAAAGTACTGATTAATCACATCGGTTCACAGATAACCGATGTAAAAAATTATAAAAAAAAAATAGAATTTAAAATTTTATCTTTCCACATCGGTTCCTAGATAACCGATGTGAAATATAAATTAACCACATCGATTTTATAATAACCGATGTGTAATATAACCCTTCTTTATGTTTATATTTTTATTCCCTCCAATGTCATGCGCCCTTTTGTAAGATTAGTCATTTCTTCCCAGATCTCAGTTCTACCTTCACACTCACTCACTCTCTCACTCACTCACTCACTCAGTTCTCTGGTTTCTCATTTCTACCTTCACACTCCCTCACTCTCTCACAACTCCACAACAAACCTTCAAGGTCTTCATTCTTCCACAAAAAAAAGGTGCGTTTTCCCTGTTATAAACATCCCATTTTCAAGATTAGTCATTTCTTCGTTTCTTGTTTAGAAAAGTTATGAACTTTGACTCCAAATGGTTGTATAAGTAAATAGGGGATGCCTGAGAATGGCACATGAAACCACTCCTCATTTTCCCTGTTACTGGTTTTCAGGCTCATCACAGGTGCACAAAGAAACCTTCAAGATCTTCATTCTTCCAAAAAAAAAGTGTGTTTTCCCTGTTATAAACAGTCCCATTTGCAAGATTAGTCATTTCTTCGTTTCTTGTTTAGAAAAGTTATGAACGTTGACTCCAAATGGTTGGATAATATATTTGCATGTGTTGTTCTGTGTCTAATCCATCATAGTGGAAATGGCTCCAAGACTGGATTTTTCCAGTGGTGGTATCACGCGTCACGGCCGTGATGCCTGTCACGGCTTGACCGTGACGGATTCTGCCTTGGAGGTTGCTTTACTGGTTGGTCTGTTACGGCCGTGACCACCATCACGTCTAGGTCGTGATCAGTTCTGCCTGTGAGGGTCTGGTTCAGTTGGCATGTCACGGCCGTGATGGACATCACGGGTTGGCCGTGACCAGTTCTGACTTTTTCAGCTCTACTCTATCATGGCCGTGATGGCTGTCACGGCTAGGCCGTGATGGGCTCTGTTTTGCTCATTTTCTTCACTTTTCAAGCCCCATCTTCATGCAAGCTACATAATTAGTAAAACCTTAGTTTCCCGTTTGAGATGCAATACTAATAAGCACACGTGTACGTGCTTAATGTACCGCTCATTGTGTTGGATCTTGAATTGTCCAAAGTCGGACAGTTTGGGAAAAAACTTTTTCTTAATTCAGTTAAAATAGTTATTCATTTGATTCTAATGTTATATACTTGATCAAAGTTCGGATTGATACAATTCCTTTCGTTCTCCGGGTGCATACTTTATCGTGGTGGATGTCATCGCGTTCAAGTCATGTACGTCGGAGACCGAAGGGAAATGCTGCCGAAATTTTGTCGAGTATGAGCATAAGAGTTAAGGACTAACTGTTAACCGAATGTTGAAAAAGTTTCTTCTCGAATGGGATAGGGCCATACCCTGTCATAAGAAGTGGTTGATGAATATGTTGGACTAAGTACGAAGTTATTGGTTTAGTCATGGATCGTGGTTAGATGAATGCTAGACGGACAAGTGATGAGTATGAGAATGGAGTGGAAGATTTTCTACAGTTTACAAAAACAAATGCTCCTGATAGTGGTAACGGAAGGTTTTATTGTCCTTGTGTTAACTGTTTGAATGAGAGACGACTAGAAGCTGAGGAGATACGTGATCATCTTATTTGTGAGGGGATTTGCAAGAGTTATACAACATGGATATGTCATAGTGAATCGTTAGACAGGCCGAGGGTGTCGGATAGAGAGGAAGTTGATGACGTGGAAATGGACGATGGACTAGAGGAAATGATCCGTGATGTTGGGCAAGAGTCTTTTCGGCACGCACATATGTATGATACTTTGTGCAGTGATGCGGAAATGGCTTTGTATCCGGGGTGCACTAATTTCACACGATTGTCAGCGGTGTTAAGATTGTTCAATGTGAAGGCGAGAAATGGGTGGAGCGATAAAAGCTTTACCGAATTGCTTGAGTTGTTGAAAGACATGCTTCCAGAAGGCAACACATTGCCATCTCGAAACTATGAGGCGAAGAAGATATTGTGTCCGATGGGTATGGAGTATGAGAAAATACACGCTTGCCCCAATGATTGCATATTGTACAGGAAAGAGCTTGAAGAGATGCACGAATGCCCCAGGTGTGGGGTATCACGCTACAAAGTGAAGGGTGGTGATTCTAGTTGTGATGTGGTCACCAAAGGTCCTCCTGCAAAGGTGTTATGGTATCTTCCCGTGATTCCGCGGTTCAAACGATTGTTTGCTAATGTAAATGACGCAAAAAAAATTAGATGGCATGCAGATGAGAGGAAGTGTGATGGACAGCTTCGGCATCCGGCCGATTCTTTGCAATGGAAGAGAATTGATGGTTTGTTTCCGGATTTCGGTAATGAGCCCAGAAACCTCAGGCTTGGACTTGCTACCGATGGAATGAATCCATATGGAAACTTAAGCAGTATTCATAGTTCATGACCTGTTCTCCTGATAATTTACAACCTGTCTCCTTGGTTGTGCATGAAGCGCAAATACATTATGTTAAGTATGATGATTTCGGGTCCTAAACATCCAGGAAATGATATTGATGTTTATCTGAGTCCCTTGATTGAAGACTTGAGAATGTTGTGGGATGAAGACGTTGATGTGATCGACGGGTATTGCCGTGAGACATTCAGATTGCGTGCCATGTTATTTTGCACCATCAATGACTTTCCAGCATACGGGAACCTGTGTGGGTATCGTGTTAAGGGGCATAAAGTAATGCAGTTAAAATACTTTATAATCAGTAATGCAGTTGTTTTAATTATCTGAAATCTATATAGATATACTTTAATTAATGTTTATTTTGTCATGATAGTTCTATTAATGCAAGCCACATGTTGCATGGTGAAAGGCGTCAGCCTATCAGATGGATTATTCCTAGAGTAAGATATTTATTAGTACAAATACATCAAATGCAGTGGGTATAGTTATTGATTTCTATTTAATTTAATTCCTTATATTCTAATTGGGTTTCATTTGTACGTAGTCACGTACACAACGTGGATCATGGGAATGTGGATAATATGTGATGCAGTGGATGTTGGAAATTATCTCCTCCAGTATCACTGAAAGATGGCACGAGGTAAATGTTAATTGATAACAATTAGAAGTAACAGTTATAGATTCGTTATATGTTTTATGTTAGTTTATTAATTACTTAAAAGATATAATCTTTTGTCCAATTAAACTTGGAGATATTCAACAATCCAACTCCATTATCTGATTCCGACATCAACAGCATAAGGAGGCGTTGGGAAACTCTCTTTCTTGAAGTGTACCAACCATAGTTTGTATATATATGTGTGTGTGTGTGTGTGTGTGTGTGGTTAGTTTAAAAACTTATCATGTACTGGCTATAGTGTACTTTTGACTGATTATATGTATTTTGATATGAAATCTATAATATATCATGTAGCTTTTTGCTTTCTAATTATCTTTGTTGTCTGAATGTAATTGAACATACATATGTATTGTTCGTAATAAATTCAGTATATATTAATTGTGTTTTTGTTGTACAAAAATGATTCTTGAGAATATTTAGAGTATGTTATTCTGGTATTGATATGCATTATTACTGAAACAGGAGAAAGGAATGATAGAAATGCAAATAACAGTTTCAAAAAAAAAAATTAGACTTTACATATCGGTTTTAAAAAAACCGATGTGGAAATAAACATCGGTTTTACAGAAAACCGATGTGTAAAGTCTAATTTCCACATCAGTTTTCAATAAAATCGATGTGGAAAGTGATATTTTCAATAGGTTACCAATTGACAAATGAACTTTCCACATCAGTTTGTTATAAAAACCACTGTTAAAAATGTATTTTACACATCGGTTTCAAAATCGATGTGTAAAGTGGCAATAAACCACATCGGTCTTTTCAACATCAGTTTGAAAACCGATATGAAAAGTAAAAAATAATCGATGTGGAATCCCTTTTCTGTACTAGTATGATTAAATCGGTATACACACACATACATACATACAAACATATATATATATATATATATATATATATATATATATATATATATATATATATATATATATATATATATATATATATATATATATATATTGCATGAATATATTACAAAACTATGTTTAGTCCAGCAGTGTTCTTTAGTAGCTCCAAGAGAACGGTTCAAGTTCCATCTCTGTATGTTTTTTCCTTTTTTTTAATTATTATTTTTAATACACTTATAACTTCGGCTTGACCCAAGCCCAATACATGACTGAGATATGTTTTTCTAACACCATATTTGACAAATATATGGATAACCCGTATATGTGAATAATGTTCCACTTTTTTTTAAAAAAAGTTTTTTTTAATATTTAGTTTTTTTAGTACTAACATTTTCGGTTAATTAGGTTAAAATATTTGGTTAATCATATACAAATATTTGATTAATTTAGTTCATTATATGATTAATGGGTCATCCTGAAACTTACAATCATTTTCCACAATCATGTAAATATGGTTAATCACGTGTAAATATTTGGTTAACTCAGTTCATTATATGGTTAATGGGTCATCCTGAAACTTACAATCATTTTCCACAACCATTTAAATATTTGGTTAATTCAGTTCATTATATGGTTAATGGGTTATCTTGAAGCTAAATGATCAGTTAACTATATAATGAACTGAATTAACAAAATATTTGTACGTGATTAACAAAATATTTGTACGTAATTAACCAAATAAAGTTTTTAAAAGAGCTAATATTTTAAAAAAAAACCCGAAAATACACTGTTCATTAACTGTTCATGTACTCTTCGTATAGTGTTGATCACGAAAATACAGCTACCCATGATAAAAATTACAAAATCGCCACTCGCACTACATACATATGGGTTGTTATCCAGTAAATTGTCGCTTTGATATGTCTGAATAACACATCAGTACATGAAATACTGAAAAACTACATCAACCTTATTACGCAAAAACATATCAACTGCACCGCCTACATCTTCAACCCTACTTCACAAAAATATATCATTGAAACAGCAACCGCCTCCTATCTTTTCCGCAACAGTCACTCACACATCCTTCTCCTTGCTCTTCTTCCATGCACCACATCCTTCTGCTGCTTCTTCCTTCTTATCTCAATGTACAACCTTCTCTTTCTACCTCCTCCTCCTTCTCCTCCTCCTTCTTCTTCTTCTTCTTCTTCTTCTTCTTCTTCTTCTTCTTCTTCTCTCTTGCAGGCATACGGATCTTCTTCTTGTCTACTTGTTCTTTGTCTCTTCTTTCACGGTTTCACCTACGTTTTTTAATGTTTCCTGTGATTGAGTCGAGCTTCCAGTTTCACCGATCCAATCCGGTTTAAGGTCGGTTTAATACATCCGCACATGTGTGAATGCATATCTAATTTGATTACTTGACCGGACAAGTCATGGGTCCGGTTTCCAGTTGAACGAGTACGATCGACCAGTTCGATTTTTATAACACCATATACAATATTACCTATAACGTAATCAAATTTTTTTATTCTATCACGTGTGTTCTCAAATAGTTTTTGGACTATTAAAGTAGATGGTAGTAGGGGTAGTGGATGTGCCTCGGGCAAACTCTATAAGGTCAAGGATTTGAGGGTTCATGTATGATGGAATCATCAAAGATTTGACCTTTTCGAATTCTCTATTTGCATCTCATCATAGGCTAGAGAAAACAAAAAGAAGATGTGTACGAATAAGAAATCTGTTCCTGCCGAGATCCGGTTTACCGGAGCCTCGCCGTGAACGTCAAACCAGGGATGAATAATTGGGGTTGTTTTATGCTTTGGCTTGGCAGAATTCAATAATTTCGGTCCTACGTATCCCGATGGGAATCAAAGCTAGACGTAGTTCTTGGTTCAACCCTTGGCCGTGGTGATCTCGATCTCTTAATTTTGTATCGGATGAATACTACGGAGCAGGGACTATCTGATAGTCTCTTGGTCGACGCTAGTTTCTCTAATACGCTTAAGAGAGAGTCACCGGCGTTCAGTGAAAAGTGAGTTTCTATCATGGGTACTCCTCCTTTTATAATAGGATTCCCCTATCTTTTAGAGATCTGATTTATCTCTGAAATCTCTTTTGAGATCTGATTTATCTCTTAAATATCTTTTAGAGATCTAGTTTATCTCTTAAATCTCTTTTGAGATGTGATTCCTTAATTTAAGGGATATTATCTCTTTTAACCGGATAAGGTTAAATCAGATAATATCATGATTTAATATTTAATATCTTATCCCCTAATTAAGTGATCTTTTCTATCCTTAACTTCCGGACTGGGCCGGGTATCCGAGCTCGGTGGCCGGGTCTAGTCTTCGGCCAGTACACAAGCCCCCCAAGCTTTGAGCTGATTGGGCGTAAAAGCTTTCATGATGTCAGTCGAGCTCAGGAACTCGGTTTCATTTTTGTCTTTAGGCCAGCCGAGGTGGTTGACTGAGCTTCATACTCTGCATATACATACACTCCAACTCGGTGAGAAGCTCGGGTGACCGAGCTTGATGCTGGGTGACCGAGCTTGGTGCTTTCTGGACGTCGGACTCTGTATCTCGGCTCATACACAAGCCCCCCAAGCTTTGAGCCAATGGCGTGGAAGCTTTTTCGTGGGAGCCGAGGCTAACCGAGGTGGAGGTAGTTACTTATTCTGTGCTGACGCCATACTTTCTTGGGCCTTGAGATGGAAAAGAAACGTCATGTTGTGCGATGCGTGGCCTTCGTGCCATTGTTCCCGAGATTTTTGGATTGTGGCGTGCTCCTAGTTTCCCGTGATGGCGGTTTACGCTCTGACGTTTCTGCCACGAGTGACCTTTCCATTAGTTGGCGAATGTGGTCAGACTTGAAGGGACGCTTCCCTGCTCTCGTCAGCCAACAACCCTCATTAATTCGCCGAGAGGACGTTTGCGCTTTCCCTATAAATTTGGGGGAGCCTCTAGCGCGGGATTTCACCTTTCTCTAAGCCCTAAACTTTTCTTACTCTCGAGCTCTTTCTGGCCCAAGCAACTATACTCTCTTCAAGGTACGTTGCTCTTTCGAACTCTCTTAGGTTTGATTTCTGTTTGTTCATTCATGGAGAGTTCATTTGAGGTATCCCAGAATGCCTCCTCTGGGGTTCAGGTTGTGGAGCCTGAGCTCCATCTGATTGGATGCTCTCATTCTTCTCCCTCTTCCTCTCGCGGCGGCGGGGGTGACAGGGTCTCTTCTTCTTCTTCTTCTTCTTCTTCTGGGAGGAGCTCTGCTACTCCAGACGCCGTTGTTGTTCCCAAGCGTCGCAGGCGTGTGTCTAGGATGCCTAGGGTTCCCTACCTAGAAATTACCATTCCTGGGTATTTCTGGGTAAAACCTGATGTTGCTGGATTCTACTCTAATTTTAGGGATTTTGCTTCTCTTGAGGCTATAAAACCCAAGGTTACAATTAAACGAGGCATCGTAGAATGCCTTCCCTGTGGCGAGGATGACCATGTCCCCCCCCCCCCCCCCATCCGAGCCACCTTTTACTTATGTATATAGGACCTTCTTTGAACACATCGGGCTCTCTATTCCTTTTAGTCCGTTTGAGTGCGAAATTTTGCGAACTATGAATGTCGCCCCTACTCAGCTTCATCCGAATAGCTGGGCATTTCTGATAGCCTTTCAAATTCTATGCGGCCAGCTAGGAATAGAGGCCACCGCCCCTAAGTTTTTATACTTTTACCGAGTTCGCTTCGGGGACTGAGTCGGTTGGATCTCACTGAGTGGAATTGAGAGGGGGGTCATTGGGCTCTATAAGAGCTCGTACAAATTCTTCAAATCAGATTTCTTTAAAATTCGACCTGTAGTCGGTAACGAGTCTGTCTTCTTTGATTCGTCCGGAAGCCCTAAGTTTCCTTTCTATTGGCAACCACACCCCACCAAATTTTTCGGATACGACCTCGACTGCATGACCTCTTAGGAGCCAGCTGACGTCGAGGTCCTGAAACTGTGTCCTCGGCCATTGCCTTGTGGTAGGCTTTTAAAGCTTAAGGCTTCCTCTACTCGGCAAGCTGATTTTGACCGTAAGTAACTTTTTGTTGATAAGTGCTAATTTACCCTGTAGCGTGTTTATCTTTCTTAACCGATTTCCTTTTTGCAGTGATAATGGGGAAATTCAATTACAAGGCTTTGATGAAGAAATCATCCCACCAAGTAGCGGGCGGATCAGCCTCGAACGTCAAAGGAAAGAAAGCAGATGTATATGGCTGAAACTTCTGCATCGAGTATCCGGCCTCCGAAGAGGACCCGGGAAGACATGATGTCAGAAGCCCCGACTGGAAGACCTTCTCCTCTGATGGTTGAACAAGCTCCTGTTGCTGCTATGAGGTCGGGCGATGTTCCCTTGGTGATCGACCTTGCGTCGGGTACCAAATGGTACAATGGGAACTGCAATCCCAGGATTAGCTCGCTCTGGGGGAACGAGTTCGATCCTACTGGGCTGATTGATAGCCAGGTGCTGAAGCCTTCTGACGCTCGGCTTTTGCTGGAGCAAGGGCCAGGGGAGAGTATGGAGGTTGCTACTGCTTATGCCCTCCGGATTGCCTCTATTACTCGCTTTTGGAGCCAGCGGGTTATCGATAACATTAAGAAGATGGAGGTAATGAGGGCCGATGTAGCTTGAGCCTCAAGGGTGAAGGATGAGCTTTCTCTAGCGGTCGAGCTTTGACGGAAAGGGCCGACTGACTCAACCTGCAGAACGTTGTGATAGGGCTGCAGGCCGAGAAGGAGGCTGGTCTGGAGCTGCAGAAGTTGCTGGAGACCAAAAAGGAGGAGAACCTGAGGCTCCGTGCTGATCTAGCTGAAGCTGAGGCTTCAATCATGAGGGAGCATGTTAACGATTTCTCCCGAGTCGTGAAGCAACTTCAGCACTTCAACCCGACTGCCGACTTCTCCAGTGCCGATGTGGATAAGGATTTCAACCGAGCTAGGATCCTTGTTCCATTGGCCGAAATGGAGGATGAGGACGACGATGCCGTGACTCACGGGGAGGAAGGCGAGTGTCAAGGGACCGAGGAGTTTCTCGAAGGTGAAGTAGGCCAACCTGGTCAATCTACTATCATCTCTCCCCATGCCGAGGAGGACGTTGACCCTGAAATTGTATAAGTAGTTTAGGAAACATATTGTTTTGTGTAGTTTCTCTTTTTGAATTTTCATGTATTCGGGGCCCTGCCCCTTTATTTTAATGGAATTCCTTTTTTACGTATGAATCTATTTGTACTTGGAAAAATTTCTTTTATGTTGTATAGACTCGGTACGATGGCTCTGATCGGTCAATTTGGTCAGCCTTTTTAGGATCTAAGCACCTTTATAGGCTCGGCACTTCGACCTTGATCGGTCGATTTTAGCTCGGTCAACCTCTTTAGGATTTAAGCACCTTTATAGGCTCGAAGGACCTCTTTAGGATTTAAGCACCTTTATAGGCTCGGACGACCTCTTTAGGATTTAAGCACCTTTATAGGCTCGGATGGCCTCTTTAGGATTTAAGCACCTTTACAGGCTCCAACGGCCTCTTTAGGATTTAACAGTTTTAACATAATAGCTCAACTGAAGAATTTTTTTTTATTTATTTATTTTTCCTAGTGTGCCTCGTTAAAACCTTCTCGGCCAAAACCTCATGGGAAAAAGACCGAGATAGGAAAAAGAGTGCATCACTTCTAACTTTAGCTAAAATAAAATTTGAGGTGGGAAGTGTTCCATGTTCTGGGAACCGACTTTCCTGACAATTCCTCTAGCCTGTAGGCACCATTTCCTAGATTTTCTGCTATCCTGAATGGGCCTGACCAGTTTGTCGTGAGCTTACCCTCCCTGGAGTCATTTCTCACGTCGCTTTGCAGTCTCAGCACTAAGTCGCTCTGCACAAATTCCCTTGGGAGCAACCTTGAGTTGTAATTCCGAGTTGCTTTTTGCTTGCACAGCTCGTCCCTGATTCTTGCTGTATCTCTGATTTCCTCGACCATGTCAAGCTTAACTCGGAGTTCTTCATTTTTACTTTCATTGTGATGCTGCCTTCGAAAGGAGAGCTCACCGAGTTCAACTGGAATCATTGCATCGGTTCCATAGGTTAGTTTGAACGGTGTTTCCCGTTGAGGATTGTGGTGAGCAATGGTAGGCCCACAGAATGCTTGGTAACTGCTCAACCCAAGCCCCTTTTGTTTGTCCCAACCTTCTTTTGAGCTCGTTCAGAATAACTTTATTAGCTGCCTCTGCTTGGCCATTTGTTTGTGGATGCTCAACCGAGGTCACTTTGTGTTTAATTCTGAGGTTGGAGTAAAACTCTCCGAGCTCCTTATCGGTGAATTGCTTTCCGTTGTCTGTCACAACTGCATAAGGGAGGCCATGCCTGCATATAATATTCTTCCACACAAAATTCTGGACCTTTTTCGCAGTTATTGTAGCCAATGGCTCTGCTTCAATCCATTTGGTGAAGTAGTCTACCCCTACCAGGAGGAACTTGACTTGAACCTTGGCCATTGGGAAAGGACCGACTTTGTCCATCCCCAACATGGTAAAGGGACATGGTGAGAACATGGAGTGGAGCTCTTCTCCTGGGGCACGAGCTATGTTGGCGAACTTCTGACAAGGGTCACACCAATTGGTCCAGGTAGAGCAATCGAGTCTCATGGTTAGCCAGTAAAACCCTGCTCGTAGGATCCGAGCTGCCAGAGATCGGCCACCTGAATGCATTCCGCAGATTCCTCGGTGCATCTCATCCATTACATACTCGGACTGCTCCTTTGTGAGGTACTTCAGTAATGGTCTGGAGAATCCCCTCTTGTACAGCTCACCGTCTAGGATGGTGTAGTGACAAGATTTTAGGCGGACTCGCCTTGCCTCCTTTTGGTCATCAGGTAGTTTGTCCGAGGCTAGATACTCCCAGATTGGAGTCATCCAGTCCCGATCATAGTGCTCGGTTACTGTCACCTCGGCACTTTTTATGCTCGGCTCAAGGAGGTTTTCTTGAATGAAAGTTCTTAGTTGGCCAACCCTCTTGGTGCCTGCCAATTTGGACAGCAGGTCTGCTCTGGAATTTTCTTCTCGAGGTATGTGCTCAATGGAGAAATGCTCAAATTCAGAAATGAGGCTATTAACTTTGAAGAGATATCTGGTTAGTTGGGGGTCTTTTGTCTGATAATTGCCCGAGACTTGTCCCGTTACGAGCTGTGAGTCACTTTTGCATTTTAGCTCCCGGACCCCGATTTCTTTAGCTAACAAAAGCCCAGCAATAAGGGCTTTATACTCTGCTTGTTTGTTTGAAGCAGTGAACCCAAACTTCAAAGATTGCTTGAGGATTAGGTCATCAGGTCCCTCAAGAATTATTCCAGCCCCGCTTCCTTTCAAGTTAGATGATCCATCAACATATAGGAGCCAGATGAAGGATTCTGACCTCGATTTGGAAGAAAGCTCGGCAATAAAATCAGAGAGGCATTGGGCTTTCATGGGCCCCCTCGGTTCATACCGTAGACAGAACTCTGACAACTCCACCGACCAAGTTATCATTCGTCCAGCGAGATCAGGTTTCCCGAGTACCTGTTTTATCGGATGATCCGTCTTGACGATGACCTAGTGAGACTGGAAATAGGGCCGTAGCCTCCGAGTTGCCATAACTAAGGCGAGAGCCAGTTTTTCAATTACTTGGTATCGCGTTTCTGCGTCTTTCAGGATCCTATTGACATAGTATACCGGCATCTGTTGCTCTTCCTCTTCCTGGATAATCACTGCACTGATTGCATAATCATTGACGGAGAGGTATAGGTACAGATCTTTGCCGAGCTGAGGCCGAGTGAGGATTGGGGGAGATGCTAAGAAGAGTTTCAGATCTTCGAAGGCCTTCTCACATTCTTCAGTCCAAATGAAATCCTTTGGCTTTTTCAGGAGCTGGAAAAAAAGGTCTTGCCTTCTCTGCAGACTTCGGGAGAAAACGGGATAGGGAGGCTAATCGGCCGGCTAGCCTATTAATTTCCTTCACATTCTGAGGACTCCGCATTTTCATGACGGCTTTGCATTTATCTGGATTAGCTTCGATTCCTCGGTGTGTTAGCATATACCCCAAGAATTTTCCTCCCCGTACACCAAAAGAGCACTTCTCTAGATTCAGCCTCATGTTGTACTTTCTGAGTTGACCGAAGATTTCTTCGAGGTCGGCAGGGTGCTGGCTCGGATCATCAGATTTTACTACCATGTCATCAACATATACTTCTAAGTTTTTTCCGATTTGACCGACGAAAACCTTGTCCATAAGCCTCTGATATGTCGCCTCGGCATTTTTTAGGTCGAAGGGCATTACTCGGTAACCGTAATTTGCCCCATCAGTCATAAACACTGTTTTTTCCTCGTCGGGTGGGTACATCCTGATCTGGTTGTAACCGGAATATGCGTCCAAGAAGGACAAAACCTTGTAACCTGAGGCCACATCCACCAATCTGTCGATGTTGGGCAAGGGATAGGAATCCTTTGGGCATGCCTTGTTGAGGTCGGTATAGTCGGTGCACATCCCCCATTTAGCATTGGCCTTTTTGACTAATACCACGTTGGCTAGCCAAGTGGTGTATTTCACCCCTCGGATGAAATTTGCTTTGAGCAGTTTAGAAGTCTCCTCGGCCATTGCTCGACGCCTTTCTTCACCCGGTTTCCTTTTTGAGTTACAGGTTTAGCTTCGGGACATATAAACAGCTTATGGCACATAAAGTTGGGGTCTATGCCCGGCATATCCGATGTCTTCCAGGCGAACAGGTCAGCATTCTTTCTTAGGACCGTGTGAAGCCTCTCTCTGAGTGAGGGGTCCAGCTGACTACCGACGTGGGTGCCTTTGTTCGGAGATGGGCTCCCAACCGGAACCTTTCTAAAGACTCTGTTGGTTCGGCCTGGACTCATACATCTCCGCCCTTGGGTCCAGCTCAAACATGCTTGACCGAACTCGGCTGAAGTTACTGAGTGGCCGAGAGCTTACCACCTCTGCTTTACCATCCTCGGTATTCTTTGGGCCGTCCTGGTGATGGGTAACCTTCAGGCTGTCCACATAGCACTGCCTTGCTAGCTTTTGGTCAGCTCGGACTGCAATTATCTCCCCAGAGTCGACTGGGAATTTCATTGTCAGGTGTGGGGTAGAGACAATTGCCCCGAGCTCATTCAATGTCGGTCTTCCGATAAGGATATTGTACGACGTGGTGGCATCTACAATAACATACCTGACTGATACGAACTTGGAGAGTCTGCCTTCTCCAAACGTTGTTAAGAGATCTATACATCCTCGGGTCTTGACTTGTTCCCCGGCAAACCCTACCAGCTTGTCCTCCTGCTCTTTTATCAGCTTTTCAGGGATTCCGAGCTTCTTGAAGGTTGCTAGGTAGAGAATATCGGTCGAGCTCCCCTGGTCAATAAGTGTTCGTCTGACCGAGAAGTTGGCCAGCTCGACCGTTATCACCATTGGGTCATCTTGATTTGGATCTACCCCTTGGAAATCATCATCTGTGAATGTTATGGGGGGTCTTGCTCTTGGAGGTCTTCCAGACATCGTGTTAACAGATCAGAGGGCTTTGACATGACGCCTCCGAGCTGAGCTCGTTGTTCCTCCTCCTGCAAATCCCCCCGAGATTGAATTGATGACCCCCCTGATTCCTCCCTCTGATTCTTCGATAGGGGGCCTTTGGTTGTTCAGGCGATCTCCGCCCTGATGATTTCTTCGCAAGTTTACATCTCGGTCTCGGTTATCATGACCGTGTCTTCGTTGTCTTCGACCGGGTCGTCTGCCTCTGTTGTCATCTCGGCGGACGAAACGATCAAGACGGCCTGCTTGCACCAACTCCTTAATCTTTCTCTGGAGTGTTCTGCACTCTTTAGTGGAGTGTCCATAGTTCTGATGCCACATGCATTCTTTGCTTCTGTCAGCATTGTCTGGTGTTTTGGATGGTTCATGTAAGGTAAGCAACTCGGTGCTGCACACCTCCTGAAGGATGGCTGCCCGAGATCGGTTCAGTGGAGTGTAAGATGGATACCTGGGATGCCTTTGCGGGAATTCTCTTTCATCGGTTTTTTGGGTCCTTTGTGAGTCAGACCCCCTTGTTTCTGTCTTTGTTCAAGGCTGAGCTCTTGTCCTCGAAACCTCTTTCTCTCCTTTTAAACTCCAGCATCTCTTCCGAGTTCATGAAACCTGTAGCCTTTTTCTGCAGCTGTTCAAAATCTCTTGGTGGCTTCCGAGATAGGTACTCGAAGAATGGTCCTGGCTTAAGACCAGCCATGACGGTGTGGAGGCAGAGTTTCGAGCTCATATTGGGAATCAGGATCTGCTTTGCATTGAAGCGGGCCATGTAATCTCTGAGTGATTCATTCCTTTCCTGCTTGAAATTTACCAGTGAGACTGAGTGCCTTCTGTGCCTTCGGCTTGCCGCAAATTGTGCAGTGAACTTGGTTATGAGCACATCAAAGGAATCAATCGACCAAGGTGGTAGATTTGTTAGCCAGGTCAGAGCAGGGCCTTGCAAAGTAGTTGGAAAAACTTTGCACATGACAGCCTCCGAATCAGTCACCAAGTAAATAGAGGAAATAAAGGACTCCACATGCTCGGTTGGGTCTGTGGTGCCATTGAATTTGTCGATGTTAAGGGGCTTAAAATGGGTTGGCACGACTACCTCATTAATTTCATCAGTGAAGGGCAACCTTGGACACCGGTCCGATGTCCTTCCTTTCTGGCTAGTCCTTCCTGCGTGAGATTTGACTTTTGAATCCCCTAGGGGAGGTTTAGTTTTGGATGCTCGGTTAGTTCCTCGAGGAGAGTGCGCCGGAGGATCCTTCTGGCCAGCCTCGGGTGAGGATTGTTCTCCGTCTGAAGGTGTCAGGGACCTTTCTCTTTTCCGGGCTTTCAAAAGCTTCTGATTCTGTGCGCGTATCTCCTCGTTCTCCTTCCGAAGCTGCTTGAGTTGTTCCATAATTTCTCCCAACCGAGGGTCACCTTCATTGAAGGGGGAAGAAAGATGATTGCCGTGGTTCTGGGCGTTCGAAGCCTCATGATCCTCATGATTCATGCTGCTCGCCCCTCCTCGCAGACCATTCCGTGTGGTCACCATTAAGCTTTTCTTGTGGAATCGGGGAAAGTTTCACCTCGGCCCCACGGTGGGCGCCAAATGTTCCTGCCGAGATCCGGTTTACCGGAGCCTCGCCGTGAACGTCAAACAAGGGATGAATAATTGGGGTTGTTTTAGGCTTTGGCTTGGCAGAATTCAATAATTCCAGTCCTACGTATCCCGAAGGGAATCAAAGCCAGACGTAGTTCTTGGTTTAACCCTTGGCCGTGGTGATCTCGATCTCTTAATTTTGTATCGGATGAATACTAGGGAGCAAGGACTCTCTGATAGTCTTTTGGTCGACGCTAGTTTCTCTAATACGCTTAAGAGAGAGTCACCGGCGTTCAGTGAAAAGTGAGTTTCTATCATGGGTACTCCTCCTTTTATAATAGGATTCCCCTATCTTTTAGAGATCTGATTTATCTCTTAAATCTCTTTTGAGATCTGATTTATCTCTTAAATATCTTTTAGAGATCTGGTTTATCTCTTAAATCTCTTTTGAGATGTGATTCCTTAATTTAAGGGATATTATCTCTTTTAACCGGATAATGTTAAATCAGATAATATCATGATTTAATATTTAATATCTTATCCCTTAATTAAGTGATCTTTTTTATCATTGACTTCCGGACTGAGCCGGATATCCGAGCTTGGTGACCGGGTCTAGTCTTCGGCCAGTACAAAATCCAACATTTAGTGGTATATATATATGTATATATATATATACATACATACACACATATATATATATTTGATAATTTTGGCTTGGCCCAAGCACAATACGTGAAACACTGAAAAACTACATCAACCCTATTACACAAAAACATATCGGACTCACTACCTACATCTTCAACCTTACTGCACAAAAACATATCACTGAAACGACAGTCGTCTCCCATCTTTTCAGCAACAGCCACTCAAATAGGTGTTCTCAAATAGCTTTTGGATTATAAAAGTAGTTGGTTATTGGTTGTTGGGGGCAGTGGATGTACCTCATGCGGACTTTACCTATAAGGTCGGGTATTAGAATCCTGTGATTATCACTTGGGGTCATGTATCATGGAATCATTAAAGATTTGAAGTTTTTGAACTGACACCAATAACAAGAAGAAAAAATAAAAAATTATTGATATTTGAAATTCTATTTTAAAAATTATATTCTATAGTAATTCTACTATTATAGATTAATATTAAAAAAACAATATTGATTCTAGTTATTCCATAGTTCCTTGGCGTGTCCATTTCCAATTTTTAGTATACATAGCGGTGAGAATATATCAGATCGTTCGTCAAGGACTTATGATAGCATATGTATTTAAGGCCTGATCTGACCTGACCTATTTGATTTAACAAAAAGGTCAGGTTAAGGTTTTTTAAAAAGTTTATATAATTAAAGAGGCTAAAACCTTTAAAAAAGCCTACTATGTCTATCAAGTCATCTTATTTAACACACACATATATAATAACATTATAATATATCATTTATTATATTTATAATATTTGAAAGTAAAGATCTATTATCTTATTTAAATGTATAGACTTACTTGCTTATTTATTTATGAAGACCTCAATAACCTTTTTATTAGCATAGGCCTATGAGACACTTTATCAATAAAATCTTACAAGTCTATTTTACAAACGTAGGTCTTTAATCAGGCCTTACAAACTATACCAGACATCAGGCCTGTTAATTTCTAGGCCTAACCTAACCTAACATATTCTCACCGCTAACCATATTTAAGTACATTGCCTATCTTTTTCACGCCTAACTACCACCCTCAAATCCTAAGTGTTAGTCTGAGAGGAGCTTAATTTGTTTTTTGGGAATATACTAGGTCAAAGACCAGGTACTATTCTCTCGAAGACAATGAGCTTGAAGTACTGTAACATGAGGTCTGAACCCCGCAAGTTTGGTATCTCATTCACTATGCCAGACCGTGTCACCGCCGAGATCTGCGACAAAAAGAGAGTCGTGGGGAAACATCCTTTAAGGATCACAAGGATTCATTCAGGTGCACCTATTGAATTTCATGAACTTATATCAGAGGCTGAGAAAGGGTCATCGCCTTTGTCTTTGAAGAAAAAGAATGGGATTGTAAAGAAGCTAATAAATCACAAAAAGGCGTATCACAGGAGCCGCTTGAATGATTGGTATGTGGAAGTGTTCTATCTTGAGAGTTTGAATGACGGTAGCCAACCCTCAGAGCCCAACCCATCAAGGTAGTTCTAACGAGAAATTGTCATGTATCGGGAAAGCAACCGTGTCCTTAACCAAATATTATCTTGATTATTAGTAGTGATTTATCATGATTATCTTGATTAATTATATCTTTCAAAAAAAAAATTCTTGATTAATTATAAATAGAGTTTTATCGAGAGAATCTCATAAAATCATGTACTTATGTAGTTGCAGATTTTTAGAATTGAGAGATTCTCATAAAATCATATAATTATGTAGTTGCAGATTTTTAGATTGCTATTGGAATAAACAGAAAAACACAGCAGCCATATCTTAATTTGGTATCAGAGCGCAGGGCAACCTCCGCTGTGCTGCGTCATGACTGTAGATGATATGGCTGATGTGTTTTTTCTATTTATTCCAATAGTAAAGGCATACAATATATACAAGGTCGAGAGACCTCTATAATTACTGCAACAAATCCTCCTATTTGTCTATGCCTAATATAGCCAAATATTTGATTTCCTAAAACATGTACATGATTTCTTAAAAATTTGCAACTACATAATTATATGATTTTATGAGATTCTCTCAATCCTAAAAATCTGCAACTACATAGTTATATGATTTTATGAGATTCTCTCAATACTCCCCCTCAAGATGATGCGTGAGGATCTCGAATGCCCAACTTGCTCAAAAGAAATTCAAATTGTTGTTTGCCTAGAGCTTTTGTCAAGATATCCGCAAGCTGATTGTAAGTCCGAACATGCATTGTGACAATATTACCATTCTGGATCTCATCACGGATGTAGTGACAATCTATCTCAATATGCTTGGTGCGTTCTTGAAACACCGGGTTGGCTGCAATATGAATGGCTGCTTGACTATCACAAAAGAGCCGCATGGGTTGGGGATGAGACACCTGTAAATCAATCAAGAGGGCTTTAAGCCACTTCAACTCACAAGTTGTGGTGGCCATAGATCTATATTCAGCTTCTGCTGATGAACGAGAGACAGTAACTTGCTTTTTGGTTTTCCAGGATATAGGAGATCTTCCCAAGAATACAAAATACCCTGTCAAGGAGCGTCGTGTAAGAGGGCAACTTGCCCAGTCTGAATCACAATAGGTATAGCTTCAAATCACTATCAAAGCGAAGAAAGATCCCTTGGCCTGAATTACCCTTCAAATAACGAACTACCGGTGTTGTAGCTGCCCAATGCTCCTCTCGAAGACATTGCATGAATTGAGCTAAGACATGAACAGAGTAGCTAAGTTCGGGCCGAGAAATAGTCAAACAAATGAGCCTCCCAACTAGCCGACGATATCGTTCTGGATCCTCTAAAATAGCACCATTAGCAAGGGCTAACCTATGATTTTGCTCGAGAGGAAAACTAGCCGGTTTTGCCCCCAATAATCTTGTTTCTGAGATGATGTCCAAAGCATACTTTCGCTGGCATAAGAAAATCCCATGAGGTCCTCTAGCTACCTCAAGGCCTAAAAAGTATTTCAAACTCTCTAGGTCTTTCATGTAGAAACATTTGCTAAGGTACACTTTGAAACGCTCTATCACATCTCCATTGTTCCCTGCAATGATGAGATAATCAATATACACAAGAACACTCAAGATCACCTCTCCACTATAATAAGTGAATAGTGAATAATCTGCACGAGATTGTTCGAACCCATATTCCTTCAATGCAGCAGCAATTTTTGCAAACCAGTTTCGCGGTGCTTGTCGTAACCCATAAAGAGACTTTTGGAGTTTACATATTTTCTTAGAATCTTCACAGGAAAAACCAGGAGGTAGTTGCATATAAACTTCCTCATTCAGATCACCATGCAGAAAAGCATTATGAACATCCATCTGATGCAATATCCATGATCGAGCAGCTGCCACAACTAATAAAGTCCGAACTACGACCATTTTTGCAACCGGTGCAAAAGTTTCATTATAGTCAATGCCTTCTTTCTGGTTATCTCCTCGAACAACTAGTCTTGCCTTGTGACGTTCAATACTGCCATCTGATTTGTATTTAATCTTGCATACCCACTTGCATCCAATAGCCTTCTTTCCAGGTGGTAGTGTTGCTAACGTCCAAGTGCCATTTCTCTCTAGTGCATCTTTCTTGCTTCATAGCACTGTGCCACAAGGGATCTCGAACAGCCTCAGAGAACTGAGATGGCTCATGTAACACCCGGGTGCCGACGAGGGCGGGGAGTGGTCGCTGGTGCAAGAAGGCACGTACAAGGAGCGGCTCCTGGCAGGCTTCTAGGCGGAGGGACACATGAATGAACCGATTACGCACCCGAATGAGAGGGATCCTGAGACTGTCTAGGTATGGGACTATACAGTTGAGGAAGGCTTATATGAATTGATTGGTACTACCTATACTAACAAGATGCATCTTCTTTTCGGGAGCCTATCACTTAAGAACTCCACAGTTAAGCGTGCTTGACTTGGAGCAATTCTGAGATGATTGACCTCCTGGGAAGTTTTCCCGGGAAGCGTGTGAGTGAGGACAAAGCACGCTGAAAAGACTCGTGTTGGTTTGTGGGGACAATCGTCAATCCATAGAGCAGCCAGGGATGTTACAAATGGTATCAGAGCGGCACCTCTCCCAGTACGGTGTGGTTCGGGGACGAACCAAGCGGAAGATGGTGGGCATGTAACACCCGGGTGCCGACGAGGGCGGGGAGTGGTCGCCGGTGCAAGAAGGCACGGACAAGGAGCGGCTCCTGGCAGGCTTTTAGGCGGAGGGACACATGAATGAACCGATTATGCACCCGAGCGAGAGGGATCCTGAGACTGTGTAGGTATGGGACTATACAGTTGATGAAGGCTTATATAAATTGATTGGTACTACCTATACTAACAAGATGCATCTTCTTTTCGGGAGCCCATCACTTAAGAACTCCACAGTTAAGCGTGTTTGACTTGGAGCAATTCTGGGATGGGTGACCTCCTGGGAAGTTTTCCCGGGAAGCGTGTGAGTGAGGACAAAGCACGCTGAAAAGACCCGTGTTGGTTTGTGGGGACAGTCATCAATCCATAGAGTAGCCGGGGATGTTACAGCTCATGCTTAGAAGTGACTGCTGCAAGAAACTGTCCATGGCTCATGGAATAATTATTGCAAGTCACATAGTGTGTGATAGGATACAATGGACCTGAGGACTTTGATGGTGGGTGTGACACGGAATTGGGGTCATTAGCACAACTCACAGTGTGGCATATATATTCTTGGAGCTTGCTCGGTGGGCGACGTTCCCTGTGACCACGTCCAAGTTGTTCAATCACGTGAGGTGTTGACATTGAATCCTCACCTGACTGTCTTTGGGTCAAAATCACATCTTGTGCATCCCCAACACTTTCTTCAATGTTTCTTCTCCCCCTTGCATTATGCGTATCCATGCTAGATTCATCAATGAGAGGAGGGCCATCGTTCCACAAGGTTTGTGTGGAAGAAATGGATTCATATTGCACATTGGAAGCATTAGTCAAGAAAGGAAACTCATTTTCACAAAACACAGCATCACGAGATTCAAAATACTCTCCACTATCCAAATCGTAGAGACGCCAACCCTTTTTCCCATAAGGATAGCCCACAAAAATACATTTTCGACTTCACTCACCAAACTTGTCCTTTTGTCGAGGTCTGTTGTGTGCATAGCACAAACACCCAAAAATGCGAATATGAGAATAAGTGGGAGTTTTACCAAACAATATTTCATAGGGGCTTTTACCTTTATGTATAATGGATGGTGTACGATTAATCAAGTACCCTGCAGTAAGGACACATTCACCCCAAAATTCAATGGGTAGATTTACCTGAAAACGGAGAGCTCGAGCAACATTTAAAATATGTCTATGTTTTTTTTCGACACGACCATTCTATTGCGGAGTGTCAACCATGGAAGTTTGATGAATTATTCCTTGTTCAACAAAATAGCTTTTCAAGACTCTAAATTCAGTACCGTTGTCTCTTCTCACAATTTTAACCTTTTTGTTAAATTGAGTAACCACCATAGTGCAAAAGTTTTTAAGAGTGTTCCCAACTTCACCTTTTTCTACGAACAAATCTATCCACACAGCACGAGAAAAATCATCCACAATAGTCAAAAAAATATGAAGCACCACAAGAGGAGGTAACACGATAAGGTCCCCACACATCACAATGTATTAAATCAAAAGGCTCATTGGCTTTATTCTGGCTAGCAATAAAAATATCTCTTGTTTGTTTAGCTCTTAAACAAATATCACAAACTTGCTCATGCTTATCTTTCTTACCAACATGAATACTAGGAAGTAAACTAACGATTTATATTGAAGGATGACCCATACGTCTATGCCACATGGTAAATGAATCAGCTCCACTTGTTTTGCATGCCTGCACAAAGGACACTGCCCAAAAATGATAGACCCCATTCCGTTGTTCACCCACACCAATCACTGTCCTCAAAATGCGATCCTGTATCACACATAATTTGTCAGAAAAAGTGACTGCACAATTTGAGTCATGTATCAATTGGGAGACAGATATAAGATTACAAGCTAAATTAGGCACATATAACACATTGTTCAAGACTAGGCATTTTCAAAAATTTATTGTTCCTTCTTTATTCGCAATTGTATTTCTTCCGTCAGGCAACCCAACGGGACAAGGTGAGACATCAATTAATTTTGTTAACAAGCTAATATCACCTGTCATGTGATTTGAAGCTCCCGTATCCAACAACCAAGAGTTTTTCACTTGCTTACTAGTGAGTTTCTCGGTGGATGATGTGGACTTGTGGCTATTAAGAATGGTCATCGGTGCTGACCATTGATCGTTGCTCAGCCCGGGGAAAGACCCACGCTGATCTGTGACTCTCCCTGTCTGCATGCCTGCTGCATTTTGAGCTTGCACTGGTGTAACAACGATACCCTGATTGTCTCCCGAGGTAAGATAATAAGGAGATGTTGGATCGATCATCAACGCCTTCTTCTGTTCATGACTAGAATCGTTAGTCGTCTTCTTTTCAGAATCAGAACTATTGCCGCTTCCCTTCTCGTCATCTACAGTCATGATCACTGACACAGCACAGTGGAGGTTTGTCCTGCGCTCTGATGCCAATTTAAGATATGGCTGCTGTGTTTTTTCTGTTTATTCCAATAGCTAAGGCATACAATATATACAGAATACAAGGCCAACAGACCTCTATAATTACTGCAACAAATCCTCCTATTTGTCTATGCCTAATATAGCCAAATATATGATTTCCTAAAACATGTACATGATTTCCTAAAAATCTGCAACTGCATAATTATATGATTTTATAAGATTCTCTCAATCATAAAAATCTGCAACTACATAATTATATGATTTTATGATATTCTCTCAATATGTTTAATTTGTATGTACTGTCAATGAAAATTTTTACACTGACAACCAATTAGAAATCATGGAATTGATGACTTTTAAAGTGCTTAGATAATAATCAAGCATTTATAAATGTATATTAATTTACTGTCAGTGTATATCAATTAAATCCTTATAAATATTGGCACATATTCAATTCTCAAATTTGCATATTCAATTATTTGTAGTTATTTATCACTATATCAGTTGCTTATTTTTATTTAATTAATATCAAAATAAAATAAAATGTTGATATTAATATTAAATGAGTGAATGAGTGGGTCAGAATACATAATAAATTTAAAATATACTAATTATTAATTATTTATTTTCAATGGTTTATTACTAGGATTTAATTGTTAAACACTGACAGTGTATAAAAATTAAACTCTTATTACTATCCTTGTTACTTATTTTCATTTGATTCTTTCTTTTTGGACAAAAATTAATTAGTATCAAAATAAAATGGAATGTTGATATTAATATTAAATGAGTCAATGAGTGGGTCAGAATACATAATACATTTAAAATATACTAATTATTAATTATTTCTTTTCAATGGTTTATTACTGGGTGACAGTGTATAAAAATTAAACTCTTATTACTATCCTGGTTACTTATTTTCATTTGATTCTTTCTTTTTGGACAAAAATTAATTAGTATCAAAATAAAATGGAATGTTGATATTAATATTAAATGAGTGATTGAGTTGGATAAAATACATATTAAATTTCAGATTAGTATATAATGACGATAAGGAATGAAGATAAGGATAGCATATCCAAAAACAGAAAATAACACACCTCCTGTTAAAATGGGTTAGCACGAATAGCCTGTTAAAATGGACGAAATTGACTAAAAAAGTTGATGCAAAATTTTCTTGGCTAAAAGCCCATTTTGATCCTTGACAAAAGATGTGATGCCTATTTCAGTTTTTGACAAAAGAAATCTACTCTGTTAGTACCTGATAATTACTAACATGGGACAAGTTAGTCCCTACGTTGACTTCCGTTATCCAGTCTCCGTTAATTTGATGACATGGCTGTCAACGGCTCCCAGCTGTCTGATAAGCCTCTGGCTTATCTAGTTTTATAACTAGTAAGACGGTGGTTTACGTGCTAATTAGTCGAGTTCAATCTCGTTTTCGCCCAAATTCGCCTTGTTTCGTTCCTAAGTTAGTCTTTGACTCGTTTGGTGTATTTTGTGTAGTTTTTAGGTTATTTTGAATAGAATTATGCTTGTGGTTGCTTTTGTGGTTTCAGGTTAAATAAGTGAAGCTCTGAGAATCAAGGAAAGTCAAGTAGCAATGGGAAAAAGCACTTTTGGAGGTCTCGCCCCGCGAACAAGATGCTAGCCTCGCGAATAATGAAGACTTAGAAGTCAGAGACCATCACGGCCGTGACCTAAAACCACACAAGTCAGATACCGTCACGGCTTAGCCGTGATTCACATCATGGACCGTGAAAAGAAGGTTCGCGTTGCGAGACATCCTTCGCGTCGCAAGTGTTTGAACTCCAGAAAAGCGCCAGAAACAGAAGCCGTCACGGCCTGGCCGTGATGACCATCACGGCCGTGACGCGTGGCCTCCTTATAAATACAACAGTTCAGAACAGATTGGAGAACTTTTGGCATCAGAACTTTTCAGAGATCTTTTAGAATCCTTATTCTGGGGCTGCGTCTCCTCTTCTCTTTTCTTATTCTTAGTCTTAGGATGAGTTCCGATTGTTTGTCTATGAGCATGAGGAACTAATCCCCTCGTCCGAGGGACCAATGAAGCCACCCATGGCAGTGTAGTGTTCATGTGATGTATGTCTTTCTCCCCTTCTTTTAATTGATGTTTTCCGATTCTGATTTGAATGCTTGATCATATGTATTGCGTGATTAATCAGTTAAACGTGTTTGAGGCCGAACGGCGATTCGCGTTTTAGAACTTGAATCGGGATCGCTAATTGAATATTGCACGAGAGTGAGTAGGATATTAGTGCAACCATATAGGGAACAAGAATTAACCAAATTCGAGATTAGGATTATGAGACCTAGTAAGTAATTAATCCAATCGTCGAATACGTCCTAATGAGCACGAGAGTGGATTTAGGAGAATTTAGGGGTCCCGGTTGACATTGTAATTGAACTTAGGGAGGAATTCATCATCACTTGGGTATGCATGTTGGGTAGGTGGATTTGTGACCTTGGACATTTTAATTTCAGACTTTAATAGTTTAGTTTTATTTAGACTTGTTAATTGAATTTCGATATTAATCTTCTCCTTCTCAACCACCTTCTGTAACTTGACCAAACGTATCGGATTTCCCGCGGATTAGTCGAATTGGTAGCCCAATCCCTGAGTTCAACCTCGGTAATTACTTACCGTGTTATTTTTATTACTTGCGACGACCCGGTACACTTGATGGCGTTCACCAACAAGTTTTTGGCGCCGTTGCCGGGGATTGGCACAACCAGTTTTCCTAATTTTTAGGAAATTTGATTGATTGGTTAAGTTGATTTTTCTTTTTATTTTTCTGTTATTTCTTTATTATTTTTCTCTACTTCTTTGATTCCACTTGGTCTTGCCGTGTTTTTGTATGCAAGGTACCCTTTCACAAGAGGACTTGCTATTTGATTCGGAGATCACCAAGACCGAGAAGCGCTTAAGGAAAGAAGCCAGAGAGCGAAAGAGGCTTGAAGCAATTGCCATCGAGAGGATGGCCGAAGAAAATCCTCCTCCTCCTCCTCCTCATTACAAGCCTCTCTTCGAGTACGATCTACCCAGCTTGGGTGATTGTGATTCTTCTAATGTGAGGGGCAACCTGAATACAGACTCTTTCAGAGTGGAAGCATGCGTCACATTCCAGATCCGTGAGAATCAGTTTGATGGGAGTGGCAAACAGGACCCTCATAGACACATCACTCGCTTCCTTGAAGCTTGTGACTTACAGAAGACAAGAGGAGTCTCACAAGATGAGTTTCGCTTGCGACTTTTCCCTCTCTCTCTTAGGGATGTCGCTCGCGATTGGGTTGACAGCTTGGATAGGAACAGCATCAGAACTTGGGAGCAAATGGCACAAAAGTTCCTAACCAAATATTTTCCTCCTCAGAAGGCGGCACAAGCAAGAATAGCCGTTACGTCTTTCAAGCAGACAGAAGATGAAACCTATAATGAAGCTTGGGAGAGGTACAATGGCTTATTGAGAAGATGCCCTTCAGCGTTCTTTGACCCCCGTCTCTAAAGTTCAACATTTCTTTAATGGGTTGAGGGGACGCTATCAGATGAACTGTGATGCCGCAGCTGGCGGCTCGTTCTCTTATTTATCAGCTGAGGATGGATGGGCATTATTGGAGAAGATGTCATATAATGATTACAACCGTGGAAGGGAAACCTCAAATGGAATCAGTTCGGGGGCAATGGAGGCCATTCTTGAGCAAAACAGATTGTTGAAGATGCAAGTGGCGGCTTTGACTGAGAACAAGAAGGTTAATGCGATACACGAGGGAATGCCTCCGGGTTGTGCAAATTGTAATGGAGATCATGACACTCAGATTTGCCCGCTAAATTTCTCTCAGGAACATGTGGACTCATGCCACAACTTTTATGACACTGTGCCCCAGAATAACTATCAGAGGAACAGACAAAATGACTACAATCAGAATCAGAATAGGGGGTACATGAGGAGAGACCATCCGGGTTTCGCTTGGAGTAATGCTAATGGTGGTCTAGCCGGTCAACAACCTCCTCAGCAGAATTGGCAACAACCTCAGCAGGGTATAAGGCCTAACATTGGAATTCAGCAGTGCAATACCAAGCAGGCTCTTCCAGGGCCTAATCAGTTACAAATAACAGATGGTGGAAGACAACCGTGGGAGCTGGCTTTTGAGAAGTTGTCAACCTTTACAGGCACATCTTTTGAGAAGGTGAATGCGACAATTGACAAATGGGCAACGAATACAGGGGCGGCAATTCACAATCTAGAGACACAAATGGCCCAACTCGCAAAGCAACTAAATGAGCGTCTCCCAGGCACTTTCCCAGGTAATACCGAGAACAACCCCAAGGGACAATGCAATGTCATATCTACTAGAAGCGGAAGGGTGTTGGAACCTAACAGGGGTACAACTAGTTCTCAGGATGACAAGGCCCCGGAACAACCACATGTTGAAGAAGAGCAACCTGAAAAAGAGAATTTAGCAAGTGACAAGGAACCGGAGCAAGGGGGAAGGCTGAAACTTGTAGATGAAGAGTTCCGAAAGAAGAAGTGGGTTGAACCTCAAGACCTCCCACCTTACATGAAGGTACCGTATCCTGAAAGATTGAAGAAGCCTCATCAGGATAAGCAGTTCAACAAATTCCTTGATGTCTTCCGCAAACTTCAGATTAACATTCCATTCGTGGAAGCCTTGGAACAGATGCCATCATATGCCCGGTTTATGAAGGATCTTCTCACCAAGAAACGGAGAATAGAGGATGAGGAAACGGTTGCTTTGACCGAGGAGTGTAGTGCCATCCTTCAGAGAAAACTCCCTCCAAAGTTGAAGGATCCCAGTTCCTTTTCGATACCATGTACCATTGGGGAGATGACTGTAGGGAAGGCATTATGTGATCTAGGGGCAAGCATCAACTTGATGCCCCTCTCTATGATGAAGAGGTTGGGGATCCAAGAAGTCAAGGATACACGGATGTCGCTCCAACTGGCCGACCGCTCTATAAAATATCCTTATGGGGTGGTCGAAGACTTGTTAGTGAAGGTGGACAAGCTTATATTTCCGGCGGACTTTGTAGTGCTTGATATGGATGAAGACGCCGAGATCCCTCTCATATTGGGTAGGCCCTTCTTGGCCACTGGGGGTGCCTTGATAGATGTGCGACAAGGGAAACTCACTCTAAGGGTGCAAGATGAGGAGGTAGTCTTCAATCTCTTTGAAACAATGAAGCACCCTGTAGAGAGGACGGAAGTGTATCGATTGGATATGGTGGATCCAACTGCCAAGGCAAGGGCAACTAGAGAAGCCCATGGTTCTTCACTTGCTCAAGTGTTGGTAAAATCCCATGATGATAGTGAGAAAAAAGGCCCTTTGGGGGATGAGGTTTATCTCGAGTGGTTGAAAGACATGGAAGCCTTACCGAGTCTCCCAGGGGAAGAATGTGCAGATAAGGAGCTCAACAACAAAGGCAAGAAAAAGACTGGTAAAGCACCGAAGTTGAAAGGTGGCACAACCGTGGTGGTCAATAAAGACAACGAGTTGATCCCAAAAAGGACCATCACGGGGTGGAGAGTTCGTGCTGATTATAGAAGGATGCTGGACTTAAATGAGTTGTCCGGGAACAGTAGGAGAGCTTATGAAAGGGCAAGAGCCTACAGAATACGGACTGAGGCATGGAATGGCAAGCAAGATCTACGTCCGGATTAACCCTTAGGGGTGACTTGAGTCAGGCTCGGGACGTTAAACAAGCGCTACTTGGGAGGCAACCCAAGCTAGGTATCCTTTGGTTTTAGTTTATGTCATTTTCACACACACACACATATATATATATATATATATATATATATATATATATATATATATAAAAGAGAAGCTTGATTCGCCACGCGAATCCATATTGGCCGCGCGAGACAGAAGCCCTGAATCTCTGGGGTTGCTTACTTTTCTGTCTCGCGTCGTGAGGTATACTTTCGCCTCGCTATTCTGGGCATCAGCATCTGTGGGAATTCCAGATTCGCCTCGCGAGATACTACTCGCCTCGCTATTCTGGAAAGTGTGAATAACAATTTTCCAGATTCGCCTCGCGAGTGATCTCTCGCCTCGCGAATCTGCACTTAAGGTCTTAAATTGCAGGAGTTCTTCCAGGATGCTATGCAACAGAAGGGAGGCCGTGAGACCAATATTGATGAGGAGGCAACCATGGAAATTTGATCAGGGAGTATTCTCTCCTCTCCTCACTTTTGTTTGTTTTTGTTTTTGTTTTTGATTTTCGTTTTGTTTTTGTTTGTCACTCTTGAATAATTTGAGAAGATCAAGAGTTGTTGTATGAATGTGTGTTGGCAAGCTTGTTGGTTTCTAATTAAATTGAGCACAGATTGCATGAATTATTTTGATCATTGATGATTTCCCCCTAGGTTCTGAAATTAGAAAATTTTATCCCCACTTAAAAATTGAAAACTGAACTTTGAGAATTTTGTTGTGATTACTTGATTTATGATAAGTTTGGGGTGAGGGGGTGCACACGCTAGGAATTGTATCTCAGTCAAACAATTTGCAAACTGTCCAGGTGAGGATTTGAGCCTCCATCTTTGTTTTTGATTGTGTGAATCACTGTTAAGTTGCACTTTCCCGAATTTGCTTGAATCTCTATATGGTTTGCATGTTTATATGTTGCATCAAATGATTTAGGCAATTTTCTTTGAATTAACTACTTGGCCATAATTGAACCAACCTTGATGAATGATCCCTAGTTAGCCACATTGAGCCTTGAAGCCTATTGTTCTTGATAACCTTACATTACAAGCCATTAACTCAGAAAAACCATGATTTTCCCTTATCCTAGGATTTAGGAGAGTATGGAATTTTAGCTTTGTGAGTGTTGTTGTGAAACTAAGTTTGGGGTGGCTACAAGTTCATGAATCGTAGTTGAGAAAAAGAAAAACGGAAGTAAGGGCCGAAGGCTTGAAAAAAAAAACAGAGAGAAAGAAAATGGGTGATAAAAAGCATTGAATATGTGCCAAAAATGGCGAAGAAAAATGAAATATAAAAAGGAAGAGGTGTGTAGCCACCAAATGCAAGGAAGAGAATAATATGAGAGTGAATTCAATTGTTGTGATATTAGTTTCATGCTCTCATTGATCCTAGGGACTTAGCCTCTATCCTTGTATATCCTACCCTGAGCCAGGCCCCATTACAACCTTTAAAAGACCTTCTGATGTTGCATACATGTTTACGTGGGAACTACTTTTGAGATGAAAATCAAATTCATGGGAAGTGCTCTTGATAAGTGAAATTGAGTGAAAAAGTTGAAAGCCTAGACGAATTTGAGCGAATGAGTGAAATTTTACATACCCTTGTGAGGAAGGCAATTGTTTGAAATTGGTGATCTTATTTTTGTGTGTGACTCTGAACCTCAACTTAGATTAATGATTGCATGAATGATGAAGTTCTCAAATGTTTAAAGTAGATGAATGTGGGGATTACATTGATGAAAAAGGGGGGGGAATCAAAGAAGAAAAACTGTTTTGTAAAGTCGCATGAAATTTGTGCGAAATTGATTAGATCTTTCAGGTTTGCCGAGTCTTGAGTCATTTTTGAGTTTTAGCTTGCTTGGGGACAAGCAAGGTTTAAGTTTGGGGTGTTTGATAAGCCTCTGGCTTATCTAGTTTTATAACTAGTAAGACGGTGGTTTACGTGCTAATTAGTCGAGTTCTATCTCGTTTTCGCCCAAATTCGCCTTGTTTCGTTCCTAAGTTAGTCTTTGACTCGTTTGGTGTATTTTGTGTAGTTTTTAGGTTATTTTGAATAGAATTACGCTTGTGGTTATTTTTGTGGTTTCAGGTTAAATAAGTGAAGCTCTGAGAATCAAGGAAAGTCAAGAAGCAATGGGAAAAAACACTTTTGGAGGTCTCGCCCCGCGAACAGGATGCTAGCCTCGCGAATAATGAAGACTTAGAAGTCAAAGACCATCACGGCCTAGCCGTGATGTATATCACGGCCGTGACCTAAAACCACACAAGTCAGAGACCGTCACGGCTTAGCCGTGATTCACATCATGGGCCGTGAAAAGAAGGTTCGCGTCGCGAGACATCCTTCGCGTCGCGAGTGTTTGAACTCCAGAAAAGCGCCAGAAACAGAAGCCGTCATGGCCTGGCCGTGATGACCATCACGGCCGTGACGCGTGGCCTCCTTATAAATACAACAGTTCAGAACAGATTGGAGAACTTTTGGCATCAGAACTTTTCAGAGATCTTTTAGAATCCTTATTCTGGGGCTGCGTCTCCTCTTCTCTTTTCTTATTCTTAGTCTTAGGATGAGTTCCGATTGTTTGTCTATGAGCATGAGGAACTAATCCCCTCGTCCGAGGGATCAATGAAGCCACCCATGGCAGTGTAGTGTTCATGTGATGTATGTCTTTCTCCCCTTCTTTTAATTGATGTTTTCCGATTCTGATTTGAATGCTTGATCATATGTATTGCATGATTAATTAGTTAAACGTGTTTGAGGCCGAACGGCGATTCGCGTTTTAGAACTTGAATCGGGATCGCTAATTGAATATTGCACGAGAGTGAGTAGGATATTAGTGCAACCATATAGGGAACAAGAATTAACCAAATTCGAGATTAGGATTATGAGACCTAGTAAGTAATTAATCCAATCGTCGAATACGTCCTAATGAGCACGAGAGTGGATTTAGGAGAATTTAGGGGTCCCGGTTGACATTGTAATTGAACTTAGGGAGGAATTCATCATCACTTGGGTATGCATGTTGGGTAGGTGGATTTGTGACCTTGGACATTTTAATTTCAGACTTTAATAGTTTAGTTTTATTTAGACTTGTTAATTGAATTTCGATATTAATCTCCTCCTTCTCAACCACCTTCTGTAACTTGACCAAACGTATCGGATTTCCCGCGGATTAGTCGAATTGGTAGCCCAATCCCTGAGTTCGACCTCGGTAATTACTTACCGTGTTATTTTTATTACTTGCGACGACCCGGTACACTTGTCGGCGTTCACAACACTGTCCGTTACTTTACCTAAGTGGATTTAAATTTTTTTTCTTCAATTTTTTAATGTTCCAAAGGGACAAAATGCTGTCAGCATATCCTAAAACAGAAAATAACACACCTCCTGTTAAAATGGGTTAGCACAAATAGCCTGTTAAAATGGACGAACTTGACTAAAAAAGTTGATGCAAAATTTTCTTGGCTAAAAGCCCATTTTGGTCCTTGACAAAAGATGTGATGCCTATTTCAGTTCCTGACAAAAAAAATCCACTCTGTTAGTACCTGATAATTACTAACATGGGACAAGTTAGTCCCTACGTTGACTTCCGTTACCCAGTCTCCGTTAATTTGATGACATGGCTGTCAACGGCTCCCAGCTGTCCGTTACTTTACCTAAGTGGATTTAAATTTTTTTTCTTCAATTTTTTAATGTTCCAAAGGGACAAAATGCTGTCATTTTTGTCCCTCAACTTAAACCCCAACATTTCCCTCCCCTGAGCATACGAAGAAACAAACCCTAAACACCCCCAAAAAAAAACCCAATTTCAGTCACCAAGATTTTTCACTATAAAATTCGCAATTACAGACAAGTATCCGTTTGCATATATAGTCTTTCCAGGCTCCTTACAAGTATTCTATGCACACTTAGTCTCTTCAAGCTCAACCGGAAGGAAATAAATGAAGTGTATTAATTATAACTTGCAAGTCTTTCACAAACACTTAGGAGTGAATTAAATATAAAGTACAAAATGACTTGTAATAAAATCCTCAAGAGAATAAATTGAATGTAAAAATGATTGAGAAGAATAAAAGAATGAATGCTGGAGTAAATGCTCGATCAAATTTGCTTTATTACTTTCAGTCTGTCTTCAATGTCCTTTATTTATAGTCTTCATTCAAAATAAATACGTTAGAGACATTCCTTTGAAGCTTGACTTTGAACTAATCTTCATTAAATGCAAATAGAGTCGTTTTGGGTAGCCATTAATACTAAGGAATGCTGGCTTGTACTCTAGCTGAAAAGTCCTTGCTTTATTATGAACAATAGCCATGACAAATATGAGCATTGCTTTTGTCATTGAGCTATGCAAATTACTTATTGCATGCAACATTTTTTTATCAGATTTGACTTTTGCATATTTGAACCAAGTATATTGGTTTACATCATCCTTGGCTGCTTTATGGAAAACTTTTCAGGAGGTTATCCATCACAGAATTGCTCCAAGTCAAGCACGCTTAACTGTAGAGTTCTTAAGTGATGAGCTCCCGAAAAGAAGATACATATTGTGTGTATAAGTAGTACCAATCGATTCATATAAGCCATCATCAACTATATAGTCCCATAGCTACACAATTTTAGGTTCCCTCTCATTATGGTGTGTAATCGGTTCATTCATGTGTCCCTGCTTCCTGGGAAAACTTCCTAGGAGGTCACCCATCTCAGAATTGCTACAAGTCAAGCATGTAACGCCCTTCGTCACATTAGTAATACATTCATAAAAATAGTAAATCATTTAAAATTGTTTAATAAAGGTAAAATTCATAACATACAAATTTTGCAAATTTATTTAAGTCTGAAAATAATCTCATAATAATAAAATAATTATCAAAGTAGAGATAAAAATCCAATACAATGAAATAAACTGAAAAGCCTCAAAATCGGGCATCTACTACAATCCAAAAAATAAAATAAAAATAATAACAACGTCTATATGGTCCCCATAATCCATGCCACAATAGTAACCAAACTAAAAGCTAAAAGATATATTCTCCAAGTCTTTGCGTGCTCAACGACGATGTCATCGGGCTCTGAAAACAACACTTTTAATGAATATAAAATCCCAGTGAACAACAATACAATTATAAAATGTTTCAAAATTAGTGTTGTTCTCAGTCGGCATGGTAACCGGAAAAACTGTCCATGGTATTAGCTAATTTTTTGAAAAATAATATATATATATATATATATATATATATATATTAAAATACACTTAATAACAATAGTAATATCAACAATTAAAAAACATATAGCATAAGGACAAATCACTTCAATGCATCACATTCCACATACCAAATAATCTCGAAAATAATCGAAGTTACTCGGAGGCCTCAATCTTAAATTGGTCTCTTGCCGGCATGCCATAAATCTCACACATCACACGATAATGGCGTCCCATTGCCCACCCCTACTCATGAGGAGTGTTTCGATGTCACCTTCCTGTCGAGGACATTTCTATTTCGATACCTCTCATGTGCACATGACTGCATTTCTCCCTTTTCGACACCCCAACGTGTGACGGTGTTACGTTTGATACCCCTTTATAGGCGGTATTGCTCTTTTTCGACATCCCAATTATATGGTGATGTTACTTTCGATACCCCATTATGGAGGTGTTAATTTTAGATACCCCTATCATAAGTGGTATTGTGGCTAACATTATACAACATATTATAATTCACATATGTCATATCTCATGCATGTAACAAAATACTTTCCACAATTTAAACATATAAATTTCCACAAATAACAAACAATCATGAACATCACAACATATCCTACATGAATAAGCACATTACAACATCAATTAATCAATTTATTCCCTTTTTAACAAAACCCCCAATTTTAGAATTTAGGTTATTTACAACATGCATCCCAATTAAAATATCCCAAAATCTTAGGTAAACCCTTGTTAACACAAAAAACACATATACCATGGAAAGATCTTGAAATCATATTTTTGATCACCTCTTGAAGACCTCCAAGTAGCTCCAAACATTTCTTACGGGGAATCCTAGCGTTTGCCAAGAGTTCTCATCATCTTCCTCTTCCTAGACTCCCTCTTCCATAACTCTTTCTTCCCGGTCCTTGAATTTCTTCTCTTCTTAGCCATTTCTGAGTTTATAGGTGTAATTAGGGTTCGAAAATGCACCATAAGAGTATTAAGATTCTATTTATAGAGCCCTCAATAGCCCAAAACGTGTAAAAACACATCAGACCTACTTACCCAGCATATAGCTCTATATTTCGCAAATATCTTGAGTTTTAGATGTCCAAAAATTATGAATTTTATATCTTTGGGAAGATAAAAGAAATATCTACAACTTTCATGAATACCATGAAATCTGAAACGGACTTTAAGATGGTCAAAACGGGGATAGAAGCTAGAAAAACGGTTCTGGCGCTGGAAGTCGAACAGTATGTAGGAATTTGGTCATAACTTGAGCTAAAAAATTCCAATTTGGACGAATTTGGTGTCAATGGAAATATAAGAGACATAGATACATTTCTTATGAAGACATCGAGTCTAAAAAAGTTCATTTTGGCTATGAAATATCCATCTGAAGTTTGGTATCGGGTCATAGGAGGTCTCTTGTATGAAATTGGGCCTAAAACAATCAAAGTTATCTATTTAACTTCTTTTAAATCACTTATGAGATTTTAACCACTTATAAACTTGAACTATAATCATTCTAATAATACAATTCCTATTAAATTTTCTAGTAGCTAATTTTTGGGATGTTACAAAGTACGCTTAACTGTGGAGTTCTTAAAAGATGGGCTCCCGAAAAGAAGATACATCTTGTTGGTATAGGTAGTACAAATCAATTTTGAAATAGACAACTATAAACATGAGAAGGGAGGTTGAATTGTGTTTATCGGAAATTAAAACAAAGTTAAAAACTTTTCGCTCACAAAAGCTAGGTTCAGACAAGTGTGAAAGCACTGCACAGACAGATGACCTGTCTGGTGTGATTTTAACAGAAAAACACACAAGCACACAACTTGAAAACAAGTTTGATATACACACTTTAACCACTTTAGTTAGAAAATAGATAATATAATCAAAGCAACTAAAGAGTTTAAGGTAAGAGAGATCAACACAGTTATTTATCCTGGTTCACTCTTTAACACAGAAAGCTACGTTCAGTCATTGGCAGCACCAAGTTTTATCCACTATGACTGATCAAGTAACAGACTCCAAGTATTATTTACACACCTAGCCTCTTCAAGCTCCAAGACAAGTATTCTTTGCTCTCCTAGCTCCAAGACAAGTATTCTTTGCTCACATAGCCTCTCCAGGCTCACTCAGGTTTGTTTGTAATAAATACAAGTTTTTCACTAACACTCAGAGATTGTATTAAATGTATGCTTAGGAAAGACTGCGTAATAACTTCAAATGATTGAAGAATACAGATTGAAAGAATGAATAAATAAATGCGTATACTAATGACTCTTTAATGCTGTGTGTTATCTATCTTAATCTTCAATGAGTTCTGTATTTATAGCCTTCAAGCATTTAAGATCTGTTAGAGACATACCTTCAAACGTTGGCTTCAACCCGGGTTGAGCCAGGTTTGCTCACGGTTCCTTTTATTTATTTATTTTTTCTTTAAAAAAAATGTTGGAAGCCCAACCCAACTATGTGACTGAGCCATCCCAAGTCCCAACCCTAAAATTAAAACGCACACTGCCTCATCAGTGTATACTCCTTTCTTTCCAATTTGAAATTTGAAATCCCTTTCTTCTTAAACGAACCCTAGCCGCGCCTTCCCTTGTTGAATTTCTGAACACTGCAAATGCAAGAACGGATGAACACTGATCACTGAGTTACTCATCCCTCTGTCGACCGCACACCAAGTTGTTGCAAAATTTGTAGGCGTTGAGGTGTTGCCAAATTTGGAGCATCCAAGTTGAAATATAAAAGCTAGAAAGTGGACTGAGCACCGTGACTTTTTCACGTGGGTGTGTTTGATACGCATTAATACATAGAACAACACAGGACAAGTAAGATAGTATAGCAGAACCCTTCGAATCACATGACAACTTTTTATCTTGTATATGGTTTGATAAATAATGGGCAGCACAAGTAAAACAATATTAATTTTACTGTGATACCCTTTATAATATGTATCATTATATATTAATATATATTATTAATATATGTAAGTATTAGTCAATATATTTCGTAAAAAAAAGACAATATATAATATATTTTATAATATATAGTATATATGATAATATATAGGGATGTCAACGGGGTGGGGCGGACACGGATACTGGTTACCCGCTACCTGCCCCATTGGATAAAAAATTCACCCGTACCCGCCTCGTACCCGTATGGATACCCGCTTAACGGATTCGTGGGTTTTCACAGGTATCCGCGGATATCCATGGGTAGTTATGAAAAACAAACGAATATGTTTTTTAATTAAAAAAAATACACAGAAAACTTAAACAAACGACCACATTAATATCTTCCGGTATTAGAACAAAATAACACCTACAAATTAATACATTACACTTAAAATATCCATGAAATAACACAATAGATGAAAATTATCTAGAAAATGATATAAGGACTTTGAGAGTAGATATATATAATAAAGGGTATTATAGTAATTATGTAACGGGTGCGGGAATCCGCGGGCACGGATAGTGTGATACCCGCCCCTGCCCCGTTTATAGACGGGTATTGGAATTGCCCGTTTATTTTACCCGTTGACATCCGTTTAACTACCTGCCCCGTACCTGTTGCGGATTTTATCCGCGGGTATCCACATGTACAAATAAAATTTCCATCCCTAATAATATATTATTACTACCATAATAATGCTATATATATTTCTTGTAAAAAAAATATTATATATATTAGAGAGAGAGAAGAAAGAGAGAGAGAGGAGAGAGAGGAAAGAGAATAGAGAGGAGAGAGAGAGGGATAATTTTATCGTTTTTCATAGTCTATCTATGAGACAAAAAGTTGTCTCATGTTTTGGTGAGGGAAAAATTTTTGGGTTCTAACACACCCTAAATTTCTTTTGATTATTATAGTATATAAATATAAATTTGCAAAAGGTGTTCAGCTTGCCTGTAAAAAGACCATCCACTTACGTGTAACATTTGTTAATCAAATTTTATTTGAGTGAAATTTGATAAAAGCTCTTCCTTTCCTCACTCGTAAACATCGTGTGGGTGGGAGTTTATTTTGGATGTTGTGATGCTGTGATTCTGTGAACGACTGTTGAACGTCTTAATTTTTATTTTTTGTTTTTTTTTATTTTTAATCATTTTTTATTTTTATTTTATTTTAGGTGAGCCAGTGATAAGCCTCTGGCTTATCTAGTTTTATGACTAGATGAACTAGGGTTTACGTGCCAATTTATTCGAGTTTACTCTCGTTTTCGCCCAAATTTGCCTTGTTTTGTTCCTAAGTTGGACTTTGACTCGTTTTGCGTCTTTTGTGTAGTTTTTAGGTTATTTTGGATAGAATTACGCTTGTGGTTGCTTGTGTTGTTTTCAGGTCCATAAGTGAGCTCTAAGAATTAAGAAAAGTCAAGAAATTGTGGAAATTGCCATTCTGGAGATTCTCGCCCCGAGAGAAAGTCGCCCGCGAGAGTTTGAAGATCTGGGGACAGAGACCATCACGGCTAGGCCGTGATTCCCATCACGGGGCGTGAAAGGAAGGTTCGCGTCGCGAGTGTGTGAATTCCAGAAAAGTACCAGAGTCAGAGACCATCACGGCCTAGCCGTGATGCTTATCACGGCCGTGACCTAAATACCATACAAGTCAGAGACCATCACGGCCTAGCCGTGATATGTATCACGGCCGTGACCCAAGATCCACACAAGGCAGAGAACATCACGGCCTGGCCGTGATTCACATCACGGGCCGTGAAAGGCGGGCTCGCGTCGCGAGACATCATTCGCGTCGCGAGAGTTCGAATTCCGGAAGTGCGCCATAAGCAGAAGCCGTCACGGCCTGGCCGTGATGGCCATCACAGCCATGACGCGTGGCCTCCTTATAAATAGAGCAGATCAGAACAGAAAAAAGAGACTTTTGGATCAGAATTTTCAGAGACCTTTTGTAACCCTTATTCTGGGATTTCTTCTCCTTTTCTCCTCTCTTAATTCTTAGGCTTAGGATGAATTCCGATTGTACGTGCGTTGTTGTTACGGACATGAGGAACTAATCCTCTTGTCTAGGGGATCGATGAAGCCACCCATGGCGGCATAGTGTTCATGTAATGTAACTCTCTTTCCTTTAATTCAATTATGATTTTCCAATTCTGTTTTCATTGTGTCGATTATATGCTAGCGTGATCGACTAGTTAAGCGTGTTGAGGCCTAGCGGCGATTCGCGTTTTAGAACTTGAATTGGGAACATCGGTCGAGTATTGCACGAGAGTGAGTAGGAGATCGATGCAACCTATAGGGAACAAGAATTAATAGAATTCGAGATTAGGGTTAAGAGACCTAGCAAGTAATTAACTCAAATCATCGAATACGTCCTAATGAGCACGGAAGTGGATTTAGGAGAATTTAGGGGTCCCGGTTGACATTAAAATTGAACTTAGGGAGGAGAATATCATCACTTGGGTACTTTGCATGATTGGGTAGGTGAATTCGAAACCTTAGATGCTTTTATTTCTGAATTTAATCACCGTAGCGTTATTTGAATCGATTCTTGAATTCGCGATCTCAATCTCTTTCTCTCAACCACCTTCTATTGCTTAACCAACGTATCAGATTTCTTGACAATTTAGTCGAATTGGTAACCCAATCCTTGTGTTCGACCTCGGTAGAATCTTACCGTGTTTTTATTACTTGCGACGACCCGGTACACTTGCCGGAGTCACAACAGCCAGCCCGTGTAACTTACCAACCCGTGATAGGTTAAGCCGGGTTGAATATTTCTTGACTCACCAAAAAGCGACCCGGGTTGGGTTGACCCATTTTTTTGACCAACCCGTGGTGGCAGTTCTACTGGGAATGGAGCAGCGTTAAAACTTTTCAGGAAGAGCTTTGCCGCCCTTGTGGTCCTACCCGACTCGAGGGATTAGTCTCTGCAGTTTCACGCGGAGGATATCCTGAGAAACCAAAAAAGAACATATAACCAAACAATGCACACAACCGATATTACATCAATTAATGAAAACCTCCAAATCAATTTAACGTTCTTGGACCGTAATATGTCAAAAACCCAATTTTTATCTAATACATCACCCCAAATCTCAATATCAGTTAAACGAACCCAAAATCCCTTTTGAAATACCATGGAATGGTGAGAAAATGTGTTTTTACTCACCTCTTGAAGACCTCCATATAACTCCAAGCAATTCCTACGATGAATAATAGCGTTTATCAAGAGTTCTCCTCATCTTCCTCTTCCTAGACTCCTTTTTCCATAATTCTTTCTTCCCAAACCATGAAATCTCTCTTCTCTAGTGCTTTTCTGAGTTTCTAATGTAATTAGGGTTCCAAAAATGCTACTAATGCACATTAGGTTCGTATTTATAGGTCTCACAAAACCCAAAACGCATTAAAACGCGTCATGACCCACTTATCCAGCATCTGGTTTAGTATTTTACACATATCTTAAGTTATTGACATCCAAAAATTAAGAACTGTATATCGTTGGAAATCTAACACAACTATCTACAACTTTTATGAAGATGACAAAATATGAAACGGACGTTTAAAGGGCCAAAACTATGCTAGAAGTTATAAAAACGGTGCTGGTGCTGAAACCTTAACATCATGTACGAATTTGGTCATAACTTGAGTTAAAATAATCCAATTTGGACGAATTTGGTGCCTATGGAAAGCTAAGAGACAAAGCTATATTTTTTATATGAAGACATTGAGTCCATAAAAGTTTGTTTTGACTATGAAATATCCATTTGAAGATGGATGTCGGGTCATATGAAGTCTATTATGCGAAATTGGGTCCAAAACACTCAAAACTATCTATTTAACTTCTTTTGAGCCACTTATGAGATTTTAACCACTTAAAACTTTAAATTTAATAATTATAATAATGTAATTCCTATCAAATTAACTAATAGCCAAATTTTTGGATGTTACACCCTCCGCTTAGAAGTCTACCAGGAGTCGCTCATTGTCCATGTCTTTCTGCACCGACGACCACTCCCCATCCTTGTCAGCCCTGGGTGTCACATGTGGACACTACAAAGCTGGCTCAAGAAGTAAGATCCCTCTATTATGTTGATTGTCACTTGGTTCTTCTTCCACAAGCAATGGGATCCAGAAGAAAGGTCATATATATTGAGTAAATCTTGGTCTTTGTACCACAAGCCATGAGATCTGGGTGGTTTCTAAACTTTTCTCTTTTTTTGTTTCTTGCTTTGAATAGATTGGTTACATCGAACCTTTGTGTAGTTTTTTTTTTTTTGGTGTCAATGAGTTGATGTTGAGATTGTATTTGAAAAATGCCATGCCACTTAAACCATCATGCATGTTTATTCCTTTTTGATAACCTTGAAGCCATGTGAGATTGAATTTAGAGAAAGAAGTGCAATAACTTCAATGCATGATTCATGATAAGTTTGGGATGTGTGAGTTCTTGACATGATTAATGTTTATTGAGTCTCTAAGATGTGTCCTGGTAAGTTGTTTTGACCTTTCAACATGAATTGTTCTTTGTAACTTAATTATTTTCATTCAAAAATAGCACATAGAAAACAACACCCGAGTTTTGTCATAATGAAAAATCTTCTTACATAAACCTTTCGTGCAATAAAGATAATATTCTTTTCCATTGAGTAATTAATATATATTTTTAGAGTGTAAAAAAAAATTTAGTAAAAAGTAAAGATAATTTTTATTGAGAATTTTTGAAGAACACATATATAATCGTTGTTACACATATAATATTTTTATTGAAAAATAGCACCTAGAGAACAACACAACAAAAACTCTTCTCGTGTAAACCTTTCTTGAAATTAAGACTAATATTATTTTCCAACGAGTAATACTTAATTAGGAGTAATTAATATAATTTTTAGTGAAAAATAAGGAAATTTTTATTAAGAATCATTGAAGAAATAAAAAATTATTCCACAACCTTTTTTTAGAAATCGTTATCCTGAAAAGAAAAAGAATTAAATGAAAATAAGTAATTGATTAGAAATTCGGTAGTTATAATAATTAATTATATGAACTTTGGTAGGAACCAACCATAATAGGGCCTTTTGCTCCCTTTGGATCCATGGAATATCCACGCAATATTAGATCCTTTGGACCTGCTATGAAATTAATCTTTGTTCGGGTATTTAATCACATTTAAGGTACTTTGCCTCTCCCGAAAGATGTGTTCTGTGGGATTTGAATCCAGATCCTCCCCCACAAACTCAGCATGCACAACCAACTGAGTCACATCCATTGGATAATTAATTATTTGATTGAAAATACATTAAAACAATAAAATATTAAAAATAAATAATAATTAAGATAATTTATATTGAGAATTAATGAAGAGAATATGCAATTATTCCATATCGATTTTTTTAAGAAATCTTTATCCTAAAAGGAAAAAGAACTGAATGAAAAAAAAGTAAATAATCAACTGACTTAATAGTAATGACAATTAATTAATAAATTTGAAAAATTAATTAATAAATATTTTTTTTTAAAACTCCGTTAATGTACATGAAGCCACATGGCAAATTGAGGATAAGAATATTTATGAAGAATAACTCATGTTCATAGAACTCTAATTTAATATATAGGAGTTAATATTTGACTCTTGTAATAGTCAATTTAAAAGTCATATAAGCAATTATATAATTAGTTATTAGTAGCATAAGAGTAATGCTTCTTAGTACAAAAAGCTTTTTTTTGGTTACAATTAGTACAAAAAGCTTTTCGTTAAACGTAGAGCGAAGTGAATAAATGGACTGTGTTTTGTTTCAACAATCCTATGAAATAGTATCTATCAGATTTGTTTATCTTATTATTTATGAAAAGTATGAATTCCTTTCAACGTTACTAGTCGCTCTCATAGTGGGAAAAAGTTGAGTTTAGTTGTTGTTGTTGTTTTTTTTTTTTTTTTGGATAAGATGGGATCAAACCCCAACAACAAAGAAACTAAAAACCACGGGAAAAGTAGTTAGAAGAAGCATCCCCAAAACAGGAAAATACAAGAAATCTGGAACAAAAATCAAAAATCCTACTCTGGCCATCCAGAGCTAAATCATGTTTTGTCAAAACATCCACGACCTGATTAGCTACACGGAAAACATGAGACCAAGAATAGCTGCCTCCCAAGCTTGAGAAGGAAAGGATATTCTTGACCAAACCAGCACATGGGTGAACATCATCACACCCGGAGCTTAGAAGAGAGATGGCCACCAATGAATCAGACTCAACCTGCAAGGACTTGAAACCTCTATTCCAAGCTGTTTCAATGCCAAAGTAAATCGCCCAGAGCTCAGCATGAACCACGGAACAGCAATCAATATCTTTAGCAAAGGCGAATAATACCTCCCCATTATGGTTTTTCAAGACACCACCACACGCAGCCTTACCATTAGACGCCAAGGCCCCATCACAATTCAACTTAAAAACACCCACCGGCGGATGCTTCCAAGCTATAAGAGACTTATTAACTGAAGACCTGTGACTAACGTTGAATTTGGAATACATAGTGAGCCTTCTAACAACATCAAATCCAAATCTCTGAACCTTGTAGCTTAGTGTAAAAAAATTTATACGGTTAATCAATCACATATTACCTTATATGTGCCTTTTAAGATAATTACTATAAAAGTCAAACATTTTTAATAATGTTACAATATAGAATTGGTTGTCAATATAAAATCTCTTTACATTTATTAAATCCAAAATAATCTCATCTTTAAACTCTATCTTGCATATTAAATATTCAATCATTTATTGTAATCCACGCTAAAGTATCTGACTATCTATTCATAAAAATAAAAATAAAATTCTGACTATCCGCTTATACACGATAAACAGACGATGGATCCTTCTTCGGTGAAATTGGATTCTCTCCTGCAAGAGTTGTCTGCAGCCTCTCTCCAGCAGGCATCTACACCATCCATTTAATCCAATGGTCCAGATGAAGTCAACGATTTCAAACATAAAAAAAATAAAAACCAAAGAAAAACACTCTGAAGCATCTCTACTACGCAGCCATGGAGCTTTCATCCCTCAGCCTCTCCGACGTAGTTAGCGGCACCGCCGCCTCTTCGTCGACGTTAACGACGGCATGCCGCTGCCATCACATCATTCCATATGTGAGACGCCCCGACGTCCCATTAAAGAAAAACTGAAATTTTTAAAACCTAATCGTGTATTTACGTTAAGCGGATATATTAAAATGGTGGAAAATTAAAACTTAAATATAAAACATCATATACATACATACATAAAATATGTACATCACATGCATCCATATATACATAACCTCCTGGTACTGTACTATCAAGGGAATCCTATCAGTAGAATCCCAATTTACAAAAACTATGGCGTCATAACAAAATACATCAAAAGGCTAAATAAAGATGCCTCGCCGATTCTCTCCACATCCAGTCCCCTCTCAAAATACAGGCAAAACCTCACTCGCACCTAAGCTGACAGCACTAGCCTGAGCTATCATACACTACCACCCTCGCTAGCATCCTGTGGTCCTGCTGGTCCAGATACTCCTCCGCTACCACTGGAAGAGCTCCGATCTGGTTATCGCTGGAACATCTGTCGATAGAGCCTACTATCCCCAGGATATAGTCGAGAGGACACACGAGAAAACTCTGATCCCAAAGCTCAGACCTCTGGGGGTGCTGGTACCTCCGAAATAGGCACCGAGTCTGGAACTGGTGCCACAGGGTCCTTGTCCTGAACAGGTGCAAGCTCTGGCTGTGGCTCTGGTGCAGGTGCAGGTTGTTGGAACCAACGTGGTTTGGATTTAATTAATCTTTAAGTTTTGATGTTAACAAAAGGATTAAATTTACTTGGCAAAGTGTTAGTTGAGATCTAACAAGGTTATCCATTTTTGCAGGATTACTTGAATCTTATAAGTTATGAAAACCTTGATGAAGTTTCCATATATATATCTGCTTGGATTTGATCTTGTGAATCCGCCTCCATAAACGAGCTTCTCAAATGTTTGGTAAAATTATTTACTTATTTATTTATTTAAGTAGACGAGAGCTTTAATAGAATTGAGTAGACGGAGAAATAAAATAACGAGTAGAGGAGAATTTTTCTCATGAGTAGACGAGCTCTAATTGTCACGTCATTAGACGGAGATCAAGATAACGTACTGAGATATAACAAGTCCAGAGACTTGATAGACAAGAGGATATGTCATGTCAGTAGACAAGTTAAATGAAAGAATAAATAGGCTTAGTCTCACATATAACTGAGTAGACAGAGATTTTTAGTAGACGAGTTTTTATCTCTAATATGTTCTTTCTAAAAAGAATAAATGCAATACGGTCCACTTGAATTTATATCAATTGATTGATATTTATTTCAAACGAATATTGGCCCTTCCTATTTGTTTTAACAGTTTTAATTCTTTGTTTCCTTGTGAGAGAAACATAGTACCAGCAAGAGTCTGTATTCTTTAGTTTGAATATTGTGAAAATATTCAACAGATCTTAAACTTTCATATCCTCACATATAGTGAGTTAATAAGATCATAAGTTAAATCTCTTTGTTAGAGTTAGAGCTTAAAGAGGCTTGGTATGAAAGGAATACTTGTAGCCTAGAGAGGTGTTGAATACTTGGTTGTAATATATTTGGAGAAATATTGGATAAAACCTTCAAGTCGAAGGGACTGGACGTAGCTGTTGGTTAGAAGAGAGTGAACCAGGATAAAATCTATTGTGTGAATCTTCTATCCCTAAACTCTTATAGCTTTATTTTTTTATACTGACTGTGGGGATTTGATATTGCTCTTGTTAAGTTTCTAAAAGATCATTTTATGTGTGCTTGCTTCTGTATTAAATTTCTTGTGTGAAAAAAAACAGTTTTTAAAAGGTTGTTTTCGAAAATTATTAACAAACACAATTCAACCCCCCTTCTTATGTTTGCCTGTGTCAACTTCACAGGTGCAAATCCTGGCACAAGTGCCTCAAATGGTACCATGAAAGGGACTGGGGCCATGCTCGGCATCGGCGGCATCGGAGGTATCTGTCCATCCGGGTGACCAATGGGGAAGGGAAGGGTCAAGCCGGCTCTGAAAGTGCCAACAAGACTTAGAGGAGCTCCCTGTCCAAATCCGGAAGTGACAGAAATAGGACCCGTGTATACCGTAAAACGAGTGATCGGGTTCACTAGCCACCCGTTAGGGTCCACGAACTCGAACTCAAACTTCCCCGTAAGGGGAAACCCCGGATCCTGGGTCATCCAGGGATGATCCCAATGTGCCATCAGTCTGGTCCGAGTCTAAGGTACAAAACATAAACAAACAGACACACAGCAAAGAGAAAGGGGATAAGAAACAATATAACGTCAAACGTGAAAAGGGTTTAGTAACATTTAATTCTATAACAGCAAAAACACACTAAACATCCATCTCCATACATCTCTGTACATAAATATATATATATATATATATATATATATATATATATATATATATATATATATATATAACACAACCAACCTCGATCACTTCTATGATTTTCCTCTACCCTCCATCATGATGCAATGCAACACTGTATGTATACTCAGGTTTTGGCCACATATCCAGATATCCATATGACACGTCTCCAGAGACGCTGGCGTACATCCTCGTCCGTGGAGGGAGGATGCCCATGCAAAGCAATGACACTAATGTCTGGGACGGTCCTACCAATAGCCTAAACCCCATGAATTCACCCTCCGAGGAATAGACCTCGAGACCATGTTTCAGGTCAACCATATGATAATATCACAGACCATGTTTCAGGTCACCCACTAATGCCCTAACCGCTCATCACTATCTCATAGATCCCTCAATAATAGTGTCATCTCGTCAATCTCATCACCATATCATAAATCATCTCGGTTAAGCACTACTAACACATGTATTATGAATTCCCCACATACATCCATATCTCATCATATCTCATAACTATTCAAGCTCTAAGCATAATCATTACACTTATGCAATCATACCATCATGTCATCATATCATCATGAAAATCAACCAAATACTAATAGCAGTCCAATCAGTTAAAACATGCAATAATTAATAAAATAATAAAACCTATACATTAAGACGATAAACGTACAATTTCAATATCATCATTGGTACCACTAAGTAGTTCCCAATGTGATATGGACATTGTCCGTTACTCGCTTCCCAGTAGGGTTTAGGTCACCCTACACCAATATCGAATTAAATGCCATTACACCGTTTCTGATGTTAAATGGCTTATTTCCCCCACCTGGAAAGTCGTACAATGCCCGAAACATAACTAAACGGATCGTCCTCAAATCCTCTTGATTCTGCCTCGAACGGTTATTGGGTATCTGAGCCTCCAAAATTTCACCTAAGCATCACATTATGACTAGTACATTACCACGAGTTCAAATACAAAAACGGAATTGAATTCCGATGAATGAAACGAAAGATAACTTGAGAAACGTAACAAACGGAGTTTCGACATAAATGAGAATGATTTACCTTCACTTTTAGAATAAAAGGAGAATAGGAAAGTGAAGGTATCATCGCCACGAACATAACCACGTACTCTGATTCGTGACGAGATGATCAAAGCTCTCAAACTCTTGCTATATCTCGTTTCTATCTCTCTCTTTCTAGAATCCTCTCTTTTTACTCTTTGGCTTCTCTCTAGCTTGTGTCCTCTGTTTTTCTTTGAGTGACTTAAGTGACTTAAGTCAATTAAGTCACTTTTATTTTTGCAATGTTAGGCACCAATGCTTGACCGTTGGGAACCTAGCGCTATAGCGCTCTAACGCTTGAGCGTTGGCTTCCCTTGCTTGAGCGTTGGAGGGTTGGTACGCCACCGTGCCAAGCAACCCACGAAATACCACGTAAGCCCTTATTGACACATGGAAAGTCAACGCATGATCCTGTCTGGTTGACTAGGGCGCTTGAGAGCTAGTGCATCCACGCTCGAGCGTTGACTTCTGACCAGACGTCAACTTATTGCGTTTCGGGTCTGTTCGACGTCCGATTAAGCTCTAATTTGAGATATAGGCTTATTATGACCTAATAAACAACCTCAAACCGTCAAAAATTCCTAATCTCATTCCTAACTCCAAATTTCGTATTTCACACTTATACGTCTTAAAGACGATAATCGAGAAACCTAATACGTCTCTACGTTCAAACTCACTCAAAAAGGTTGCGTAATTTCCATGCAAAGGTCTCTGTGCCTCAAACAACATATTAAATATTTAATCCAAGCCTTAAACCTAATCCTCTTACGGAAAATACTGGATCTCCCCCAACACAAGCAAATCGTCGATAAAATTCCAAAATAGCATTTTCTTTTGACCTGATTTTACCCCCCCCCCCCCCCTTAAAAGAAATTTCGTCCTCGGAATTAGCATACTTGAAAACAAATGGGGGTACTGCTATTGCATGTCTGCCGCATTCTCCCAAGTATCATCTCCGGTAATACTATCCCAGATGACCTTAACCAGGGGAATCTGTTTACCACGAATTTCTTTAATCCTTCTGTCTGCAATCTTAGACGGTAAAACCTCATATTCTAGATTCTCTCAGAGTTGTATGGACTTAGGCTCAATGACATGAGAAGGATCAGGGTAATATTTTCTCTACTGGGAAACATGGAAGACATCATGAAGGTTGGAAGACATCATGAAGGTTGGAAAGGTCTGCAAACATGGAAAACATGGAACACAAGCTCTTAGAAGATCCTCCAATGATTGAATTGTTCTCTCTTACTGTCCATCCGTATGAGGATGATAAGTAGAACTTATCCTCAACTTGGTTCCCAAATCATGGTGTAACTGTCTCCAAAATCTGGATGTAAATCTAGGATCTCGGTCGGAGACAATACTCGACGGCACACCATGCAATCTCACAAATTCCTTGATGTAGATCTGGGTCAATTTCTCAAGACTATATCTATCACCAATAGGTAAGAAGTGAGCACACTTCGTCAACCGATCGATGATAACCGAAATCACATCAAACCTATTAGGAGTTCGTGGTAATCCAACCACAAAATCCATTGCTATACTATCCCATTTCCATTATGGGATATCCAAAGACTGCAACAAACCTACGGGCTTCTGATGCTCTATCTTAGCTTTCTGACAAACCAAACAAGATAGAACATACCTCGCCACTTATTTCTTCATCCTTGGCCAACAAAACATTTTCTTCAAGTCTTGAAACATCTTGGTGGATCCTGGGTGGAAACTCAACTTACTCTTATGTGCCTCCTATAAGATCATCTTTCTAATCTCTAAGTCCTCTGGCACACATATCTGATCCTTAAACCTCAACACGCCATCATATCCTTTCCTAAACTCTGAAACCTTTCCCTCAGCTATGCCTCGACTCACCTCTCACAAATATTCATCCTAAGCCTGCTTAATCCTAAGGTCTCTAAAGAACTCACTACTAATGGTGATCATACCTAAGCACATCCTATTCTCAGTCAAATCCATACCTAGGTTCATATCTCTAAACTGTTCAGGCAACTCCATCTCTTTCACCATCATTGCGGACACGTGTAAAGATTTCCTACTCAATGTATCCGCCACAACATTCGCTTTCCCTGGATGGTATTGAAGATCAAACTCATAATCCTACATGAATTCCATCCATCTACGCTGCCTCATGTTCAGCTCCTTTTGATCAAACAAATACTTTAGACTCTTGTGATCACTGAACACATTGAACTTAGCTCCATAAAGATAGTGTCACCATATCTTCAATGCGAACACTATAGCTGCTAACTCCAGATCATGGGTCCGGAAATTCCTTTCATGAATCCTCAATTGTCGGGAAGCATAAGCCACAACTCTCCCTTCTTGCATCAAAACACAACCCATGCCTTGATATGACGCATCACAATACACATCAAACTGTCCTAATGGATCTGGTAATATAGCACGGGAGATGTAGTCAACTTCTCCTTTAGCTTCTGAAAACTCTCTTCACACTTTTCTCTCCTTACAAACGCCACACCTTTCCTTGTTAACTTCGTCATAGGCAACGCAATCTTCGAGAAACCCTCGATGAACTTTCTGTAATACCTGGCTAATCCTAGAAAACTCCTCACCTCACTCACTGACTTAGGCCTCTCCCACTTAATCACGGCCTCTATCTTAACTGGTGTAACACCCTGATTTTTAATTACGCTGTTTAACCAGTTAAAATATAATTATTTATATTTTTAATCTAAGAGTTAGAAAGTGATTTTAAATAAAATAAAATCATATTCATAGTCTTTCTTATGGTAGAAGGCTATGGTGAAATTTTGGGTTGAAAATTCAGACGGAGCTTGATCTGCATTTTTACTGACAGTAAATTTTTACTGAGAAGAAACCCTAGTTTCGACTCGTGAACGATACCATTAGGTTTTGTATTGTGTTCTGGAGTATTTTCCAAATTTCAAAAAAGTTCGTTAGCAATGAAATTAATATTATTTTATTCGGGCGTAATAGTTAAGAAATCACGTAAAAACCTAAGTTGGGGGATAAGTCGGGTAAACGACGGAGTCAATTATTGAGCTAAGGTATTAGGAAGTTAGTGTAGCAGAGAGGACAAGGAGTCCAGCCTTAAATTTGAATAATTGGGAATTTTCACGTGAAATGACCAAAATACCCCTACGCTTAACCTAACCGACGTTGAGTTAGATTTTAACCATGTTTAAGGAACCATGGTTAATTTGTGTGGACAAGGGTCAATCACACCACTCAAAGAATATGAGCCACATGAATTTTAACCCTAGTTAGCAAAGTAACCCTAGTTAAGTTAATTATTAACTATGGTTAAGCTTATATTAATTAGATAATCATAAAAGCTATTAATCCAAATTTAACAACCAAACAAGGCATAAGATTTAGCCTATAAAAGGACCCCAAGGCCGTAGTCCTCCCCTTCCCCACTTCTCTTCATCTTCTTCATTTTCATCTCTTAAACTCTTAAGAACATAAGCTAGCTTTGTGGAAGAAATCATCAAGTCTTTTGCAACTTTCTTCTTAGATCTTCATTTCCTTAAGGTAATCTCTTCCTCCTTGATCATTGTTCTTCATCAATAATCATCTCTTCCATTTCTATGATCTTAATCTACCTAGTTCATGGTTTTTATTTTCTTAGATCTAGAACTTTAAAGAATTCTAGAAAATTGTAGAAAAATCCTAAAAATGTGAAACCAATTTCTATGATCTAGTTATGATCACTACTTTCATTATCCAAGATCTTGTAATCAAAAAAAAAATTCCATCCCTAAAAACTATTCTTGGTCGAAAACTATGAAGGAAAAGTGAGTTGATGTTTTGTGCCATTTTTGAAAGCTAACAATTGTTTCATGCTCTTTAGTACCTATATGATCTTAATATAAAAGCTTAACTTCAACAAAGAGTTCTATCATAATTTTATGGCGTTGGCCGAAAATGTAGAGTTTAGGAGTTTATTGGTTTTGTTAAATTAATGAATTCTAATGATTGATTAAGACTCATAAGTATCTATGTAATCTAAATCTAAAAACTTGAATCAAAAGAAATTATCTAGCATCTGTTATTATGAAAGGCCCAAACTTAATAAAAATGGATTGAAATATTTGGTTCATATTTCTAAGTTATGATAATTTATCTAAGCTACCTAAGACCTAAGTAACTAGTATCCAAAAGATTAGAATGAGAAAATGATCCTAACCCTCATTTGAATTGAATGGTCGAACCTATCATAAAGTGGGCATAGTAGAATTTTGTTGGTTAATTATAGTTATGTTGTTTGGTTGAAAGAGAAACTGTTAAGCGATGGCGTGATAACGAGGAAAGACGAATTCAGAATTCCAGTGATAACCCAGGTGGGGGAAAGAATCATTTTACCGTCGGAAACGATAAGTAGTATATTATATAATGATTGTATAGGGCGACCTAAACCCTACTAGTAGTTGAGTAATCGACAAGACCAAAATCATATTGGAAACCTTTTCTGTAAAACCAATGGTTATTTGGGGATTGTAGATTTATCGGCATTAGGTTGATTATATGATATTGAGGATGTATGACTTTATGTTGTTGAATTTACTGTGATACGCTGGTTGAGGTATTCTATATGCATGTGACGTATTATTTGGTGTTTGAATATTTATGATATTGAGGATGTTTGTTGTCTGTCACGGTCGTGATGGTTGTCATGGGCAGGCCGTGATGGTGTCTGTCACGGCCTTGACAGAGCTTGACTTTGTTATTTATTTGATTTGATTATTATAGGTTGTTGTGATAAATTACTTTATATGATATTGAGATTTTTGAATATTCTGTTGATTAATGTGTTATGCATGATCTGTCTGGTTTTTATACTATGCTTAGATGATTTTAAGAAAAGATATATGTTGTTCGGGAGATAATTGTTTGGGTGAAAGAATGAATTGACTTAGAGGTTCCTAGCTTAATTAAATTATCTAATGGATGAGATGTGACATAGAATGCAAGTGGAGGCTATGATGAGAGCTTGAGGCACTAGGTTGTTATTGATGCGAGGTAGTGAGATTCATATAGATGCATTGATAAATATAATCTTTTAGTCCTTGATGTATTTTTATGATTATCCCATCGGAGATAGAGTAAAAATGTCTTCTATGCTTATGTGTTATTTTAAGGGGAAATAGTGACGCATACTGTGCTTATGCACTATTTCCCATTAGAGATTAGGGAATAGTGGCGCACCGAATTATAAGGTCTTTTATGCTTATGTGTTATTTCCAATGGGAGAAATAGTGACGCAAATCGTGCTTATGCACTATTTCCTATTAGATATTAGGGAATAATGGTGCATTGAATTACTATATGTTTTGTGCTCATGTACTATTTCCAATGAGGGAAATAGTGACGCACCTTGTGCTTATGCACTATTCCCTATGAGAGGTAAGGGAATAGGGGCACACCGAGTTATTATTTATTATGTGCTTATGTACTATTTTCAATGGGGGAAATAGTGACGCAAACTGTGCTTATGCACTATTTCCTATGAGAGATAAAGGAATTGGGGGGCACCGAGTTTTGACCCCAAATATATCTGGACTACTGACTAGTGTGACAGAAGTATAGATGGCCATATTAGTGTAAAGGTTAAATTACATGAGTTGAGCGTAGAGGGTGATATCATAATTTGAGGATCATTGCTAGTTATGTGTGATGTGTGTGGTTGACAGTTATTATATTTTATGCTATGATTCTTTTCTGCTTTTTGATGATATAATTGTTTCTTATCTATATGTTGTTTGTTGTATTGTATTTTTGATGTGATCGTACGAGAAGGCCCAACGGAGGAACCAGTTGCGGAGGAGTTAGATGGAGCTCCGTATGAACCGGATGCGGGAGGAAGAGCTATGGATTCCGACAATGTAGTTTAGTGTTTTAGGTCTAGTTAGTCTTACAAGACGTTTTATATTTTTTGCTAAATAATAGTTTGTTTAAGTATAAACATGTAAGGGATCCTACTGTGAGGATACCCTCAACAGTGTTTTGTATTATGTTGTAAAACTTATGTGTGTAAGCATCACTTAACTATGGTGTGATGCTTAATAAAATCAAAGTTGTATGCTTATTCAACTCGAGTTTTAATTTTTACGTGTTTTCATGTTAAGTGCGTGATTCAGAACTTAATTAATGAGGTTTGATTCTAATAAAACAACGGGGCACAACGGGGTGTCTCAACTGGATCCACAACTATCCCTTCCTTGTTTATTATATGACCTAAAAACTGTACTTCCTCTAACCAAAATTCACACTTGGATAGCTTAGCGTACAACTACCTATATTTCAATACCTGCAACACAACTCTCAGGTGCTCCTCGTGTTCTTCCCGGCTGCGGGAATAGATAAGAATATTATCTATAAACACCACAACAAATTTATCGAGGAACGGTCTAAAGATCCTGTTCATGTAATCCATGAACACCGCTGGAGCATTAGTCACACCAAAAGGCATAACTAGGTACTCATAGTGTCCATACCATGTCCTGAAAGCTGTCTTGGGTATATCTTCCTTCTTTACCCTAATCTGATGGTATCCGAATCTTAAATCTATCTTAGAAAACACTAAAGCTCCCTTCAACCTGATCCATCAAATCATTTATACTAGGCAACATATATTTGTCCTTCATTGTAACCTTATTTAACTGCCTGTAATCCGGACACAACCTAGAACTTGCATCCTTCTTCTTAACAAACAACACCAATGCTCCCCAGGGAGAAACACTCGGTCTAATGAATTCCTTCTTCATCATATCATCAAATTCTTTCTTCAACTCTGCCAACTCCATGGGTGACATCCGATAAGGAGCTACTGATATAGGCCATGTCCCTGGTATGAGATCTATGGTGCACTCAACTTCCCTCTCTGGTGGCAAACCTAGAACATCAGGAGGGAAAACCTCAGGAAACTCTCTCACGATAGGCATAAAATCTATACTCGAAGTCTCCTTAGCTTCCAAAGAGAAAAGCATCACATACTGTCGAGAATCATCACTCCTCATAGCTACTCCTTCATTGGCAGATACTATGCTAGAAGGCTCAAGAAAACATATGGTCTTTCGGGCACAGTCTAACACTACATGGTTAGCCGAAAGAAAATCCATGCCAAGGATAACATCTATTTGTTCCATAGGCAAACAGATGAGATCTACAAAGAAAGTCCTATTTTCAACAACTATAGGACACTATAGGCAAACGGACAAAATGATCAAAGGATCACTGGTCGGGGTAGATACTGTAAGAGTATATGGTAACTGGGAAACGGGTAGATGTAAATGATCTACACACTGATGTTAGACAAACGAATTTGTAGCCCCTGAGTCAAACAATACACGCGAGAGTCTGCCAGATAGTAAACACATACCTTGAATAAGATCTGCAGACTGAGAGGACTCAGATCTTCTCACAGTAAACACCCTCCCCGTGGCCTGAGGTCTGGCCATCTGGCGTCCTGTCGCTGGAACTCCTCTCCCAGTTCCACCTCTAGAACTACTGGCTCCTTTGTCGGTAGCTGGCTGCTGCTGTCATGCCCTCTGTCGGCAATTCCTTACAAAATGACCTGGTTTGCCACAGATGTAGCAACCATATCTATCTGTACAATCTCTGAGATAATGCAAACCTCCACATCTGAAACATGTTGGGCCTCTCTGTTGCTGGCCTTCTCTGCTAGCTGGTACCGAAGTGTAGCTAGTACCGATGGTGCAGATTGTAACGCCCCGATTTTTCTGTTTTTCAATATAACAGTAAATATATGTTTATATGTGTTTATCTTTTTAAATCCAAAAAATGATTTTTGGATAAACCAAAATCATAGTCATGCCCTAACTTACGTAGAGAGTTACGGTTAAATTTTCGGTTGAAAATTCAGACGAAAACCGGTCTGTGTTTTCACTGACAGTAAAAGTTTACTGAACAGAAAACCTAATTTTGATCCATGAACGGAATGGTTAGGGTTTTTTTCGTGTTTCAAACGACTTTAGTATTTTTTGAAAATTTACGTTTGGAAATAAAATATAATATTTTATCCAGGTAAAATCTTCGAAAATTACGATCAAAAACTTTTATCGGATAAACAACGTAGCATGATGAGCTGAGGTGACTGAAGTGACTTGATGGTGTTGAAGTGACTTGATGGATAGATGTCAAGTGTCACATCCAAGGAAAGTCATGATTATGACTTAGAATATATATTAGTTTAATCCAAAAACTCATTAATCACTCACCTATTAACCAAACAACTCCTTAACTCAAAACTTGTCCTCCAAGTTCTTCTCCCTCTCTCCCCACACGGCTCACACACCCTCATTTTCTATATAAACCCACCATTTTTTTCATTCTCACTTTCTTCACACTTTCATAAACCAAGATTTACTTACTTCAACAAGCTTCATTGATTTTCTTCAAGAGTTCATCATCTACACTCTTTTTCTTCAAGCTTCAAGGGGTAAACCTCATCTCCTTACTAATCTAAGTCTTCTTCTTCATTCATTTTGTGAGTTTATGCCATGTTCATCCATTTGTTATTCTTAGATCTAGAAACTTCTAAAATCTCTAGAAATTAGTAGAAAAATCCATTTGACTTGAAACAAATTTCTATGGACTCACAATGATCTCTATATTCATTATCTAAGAGCATGCATCAAGGAAAATTTTCCTACTCTATTTTCCTAAAAAGACCGAACCTATGTTGTTGTGAAGTAAGAAAGTTTTATTTCAATTTGTGGGATAGGACCATTGATTTAAGCTCTTTAATGCTTTTGTTGTTAAATCTAAAAGCTTAAGAAGTTTGAAAATCTCTAGCCTATTTTATGAACCTTGGTCGAAACCCTAAGCTTGTGGCTTAGAGGAGTTTTTTGTTCAATCCTTGTAAAATGATCATTGATTATAAAGCTTTAATAGTTAAGGATCACTAATCCATGAGTTAGTGAAAGTTTGACATCTCAAACCTTATTTTACCATCATGGCCGAAACCTATGCCTAGGATAGGCTAGATGTTTTTGTTGTTTTAACTTGTGTTATGTGTTAAATCTTTAGACTTTCGTCACGAAGCGAGTAGAGGAAGATTGTTGTACACAACAAGAAACGAGGAACTTTTCTGCTTTTGAATCAGGTAAGAGGAGACTGCCTAAGGGATGTTCCAATAGCTATATGCTATTATTTATGGTCTGTTAAGTTTGTCCTGAGTTTTATTGTGTTTGTCTGAGTTATCGTATGTGATCAAGTTGTCTGTTTTAAATGTCTAAGCTTAATGATTTACTTGAAGATGTGTTATAGCTTTGATATATGTCATGAACTGTCCTATCTGTTTTGATGTTAATGTGAGAATTATACTATTGTTGATTATTGTCTGAGAAGCCTGACATTCGTTAGTGCTCAATTAATTCTTGAGATAAAAGTCTTAAAAAGCTCTGTGAGAAGCATTGAAAATGATGATATTCATTTGATGATTTCTTTGATAAAGAATGAGGACAAGGATGAAATCAAAAAAGAAATATATTTTAGTACGTTATCATTTTCAAAAATGAGGTGGAAAATCATTTTAAGAACTAAGTGTTAAAATATTTTAAAGTTAGAGGAAAATCATTTAACTTATAAATAATTTTAGTACAAATGAAAACAATTTAGAAATATGTTTTTATTGAAGAAAAACCCATGAGAAAAGGATTTGTATTATTTTGATCAGAAATGGATTTAAAAGGATTTTACGAAGTTCTAATGTTGTTTCGGAAAAAGGAAGAATTTCAAAAGAACATGGATTTGAGAAAAAAAATGGATTTCTCTATAACATAACGTTTTACAAAAGAATTTCAAATGAAAAAGGATTTTCTGTAAAACATTTTTATTCAACAAAGATATTCCGGCAAGCTTGGATATGTTACGGAGGTTTCATTTTGTATTTGTATTTCACTGAATGAAAAATAATAAAAACTTGAAATGTGAATCTAGTATACGAGACGTCGGAATACTAGTGTTCTGTAATAAACACGTAGATCTTTGATCTTTGTCATGTTGTTGTGTACTTCGTGTCCTAATTATGTTGTGATAAACGTTGTTAAAGGTGAATGTTGTTTTTCTATGACCACAAGCCTAAGACTGCTGCATCGGTTTAAGGCGTTGTGATTGAGCACTTGGACTTTGTGTCCCGTGTTGATGTTGTAAAATCTTAAACGATGAAGATTATGAATAGTCGTTAGCCTTTGAGATTCGACAAGGAAGGAACGAACACAAAGAAAAGCAATGAGAATAAAATGTTTTACATGCATTATTTGGTAAACGTGCCCCACGTTGTTAGGAGTGATGCCTTGATGGTCGGGGTATTCACATCACGTTGCAACATTGTGCCTTGATGGACAATGAAATCCATATATGTTGATCATTGTGCCTTGTGTTAGACAGTGTGCTATGGAATCCATGAGCGTTGATCACTGCATCCTGTACTGGACAGTGTGCTATGGAAAAATAAACACGTTGTGCCTTATTTTGGCAATTGAATTTGATCCACTCATAGAAAGATGTTGGGATCTACAGAGATTAAGTAGCCTGAATACTGAAGTGTCATGCATATTTTTAAAATGACGATGACTGTTCGGGTATGAAACCCATTGATATAATACTTGTTTATTTTCGAGAAATTAATGATATATGACTTTATATGCCTATATGATGTTCTAAGTGTCGTGCATTTGGTTATTGTGATTAATCCATATATTGGTATCTCACTCTTGCATATTTTCTTGTTATTTTCTCTTCCTATATGGAAATTGGTATATATATATATATATATATATATATATATATATATGTCTGAGTTTAGATCGATCCCCACATTCCTTTAGCACCAGCAGAGGTGCGGGCACTGATCTTTGAGAATGCACGCAATCCCGGTGCGTGGGTCATTCATCCGGGAGCCCACACTGCCACATATACTGGACCTGTTAGTTCAATGGAAGGCATCGTAGCAGCGAAACCACAACGTAGAGTCCAGGCAGTGGAGTCGGTTGAGGTATCTCTACCTCCTACATGGTACTACCTTCAACATCTGGTTGAGCGAGGGGAACTGAATATTCATCCTCCACTTGGACAGCCTCTTCATGGAGTCGCACCAGATTCACATCCGAAGGAAGATCCAGAGAATTTTGTTGATGAAGACCCTCAATATATTGTCCTTGATGATGATGATGACTCTCCCGACGAGGGAGGGGGAGTGTTGGATTCTTCACCTGACGTTCCACCTGGGAACGGGGATGACTATCATGGTCTTCCCAACGGGCATCTGTAGTTAGACCAGCTGTAGGTTTCATCTTTTTGGGGTAGTTTATCTTATCCATCTGATTCCTGGCTACTGAGAGCCTCGGTATTTTTGAGACGTGGATCCGACCTTGCTACGTGTTGTCTATCATTTCTTTTCTTTGCTTTGTTTTTAACTTATGACAATGACCTGTTTTTATAAAGGCCCTATGCATATTTTGTAGTAAGTACTTATGCTCCAACTACTTAAGTATGATGTTTATGTTCGGAATGTGTGAAAGAAAAAGAAAAGCAAAATTTTATCACCATTTTGAGAGAAGTAAATTACTTAGAAAATATTATTTTCCGAAAGTAACCAGCATTTTCTAAAGTTTTATTTTCCGCAACGGGTAACCATGTGATGCCCAAGTTGGGGTGTTACAATAGTGGTATCAGAGCTGGTCGAGTCTTTCTGGAATCTTTGGGATTAGGTCTGTTGTGTTGATGTTGTGTGTTCTCTGATTAAGACTTGTTTGAATTACTTCTTAGAAGTAATGTGAGTTAACCAGTGAGTTTACATTTCATTTTCTGGTTACCATTTCACTGATTATGGCTTGCAGATCGGTTATGGAACAAGGAGGTGCACGTGGACGTGGTCGCGGAAGAGGCCGAAGAGGTGGTCATGTGGATGCCCGTGGTAACTTTGCAGAAGACTATGGGAACAATGGCGGAATGGACTATGCGGCACAGGCAATGACTGACGTTGCAGCTGCAATTGCATTGCAGACTGCTACAATTGTTGCTTAGAACCAACAGGAGCAGATGAGAGCTGAACAGGCAGCTGAAGCCAAGAATCTGACTGCTTTTAGATGCCATAATCCATCTCAGTTCGATGGAGACGTGGATCCTACAAAGGCTGATCTATGGATTCAGGAATTAGAGAAAATATTCGAGTTAATCCACAGTCCAGAGGGAGTGAAGGTATCATACGCTACTTTTTGCTGATAGGAGATGCCGAGTATTGGTGGAAAGGCACCAAGCAACTACTGCAAGCTGAACATCTGGAGATTACTTGGGAGGTATTCCGGGATAGGTTTCTGAACAAGTATTTTCCTCAAAGTGCTCGAACTGAAAAAGAGCAAGAATTTATGCGCCTACATCAGAGGGACATGTCTGTTGGGGAATACGCAGTAAAATTCGAGTCATTTGCCAAGTATTTCCGTTTTTTCCAGAAAACCCAGATGAAAGTTGGAAGTCCGAGAGATTTGAAGGAGGAATGTGCTTCAAAATCAAGGAGTCAGTACTACAGCTAGAAATCAGGGATTTTCAAGCTTTAGTGGAGAAGTGTATGTGGATATATATCTTGACAGGTACTTTTCTTTTGATGATGTACAAAAGGAGAATTTCAAGTCTAAGGACCAACATGCAAATTTAAGTATAAGAACCTAATTGCAAAAAGCGTGACAAGGACATAGTTGCAAAAAGCGGCAAAAGGACATGCAAGCAATCAAGATGGGTTAAGGGAAATTTTCTTACTTGTATTGCTTGTTTTAGAAAAGTGTGTAAATGGTAAGCAGAGTTCTCAATTTAATATTGGTCTTTCACACATACTTTTAACATGTGCCAAAAGCTTTTAAACATGTGTCCAAATCTAACAATTAACCATGCTTAATGAGTAATCATAATATTAATTGTTAAGATTTTCAAATTCAAATGTGCTTCGAGACATAATCGATTATGGGAAACCAATAATCGATTATGATATGAATTAAAAGGCTTTAAATGAGTTTAATGAGTATTGATTATTATTAAAGCCGTTAAGTTTTGAATTTGAAATAGAATAATCGATGATGTCATTTGTATAATCGATTATGTCCTTACTGGCTTTCGACGAGCTTCAAACAGAAATCCCGTAATTGATTATTGTAATCGATTATAGCTTTTTATATGAAAGTCAGTGGACCCATAATCGATTATGCCTATTCTGTCAAAGTGAGCGCTTCCTTAAACTGATTTAAATAATCGATTTTGAGAATGTAATAATCGATTATGCTGCGACAAAAGTGAATTTTAATGAGGCTTGACCTACTTTCTTTGAACCTTCACCTGTTTCATATAAATAGAAGTTTGGGCAGCCTTCAAAGAGTTACAATACATAATACTACTATTTCACTTGTAAGACGCCCCGACATCCCATTAAATAAAACCCATAATATTTAGGACCTAAACGTGTTATTATTGTTAAGCTTATATATTAAAAACGGTGGAAAATTAAAAACTTAAAATATAAACAACATATATACATACATGCATAACATATACACATCATAACCTGATACAGTATAGTAGAGGGAATCCCATCAGTAGAATCACAATAGGTACAAACTGGTAACATCAACAAAAATACATCAAGGATCTAAAGAAAGATGCCTCACCGATTCTCTCCACACCCCGTCCCCTCTCAAAATACATCAAAAGCCTCACACATGCACCTACATGAATAGCCCTGGCCTAGGCAATCACAGACTACTACCCCTGCTGTAACCCCGAGGTCTCGACGGACCTGTCTCTCCTCCACTGCAACTGGAAGAGCTCCTATATGTGGTAGATCTCTGAAGCATCCGTCGGTAATCCCTGGCATCTATGGATGGAAGTCATCGGGAGGACTCTTGTGACACTCAGGGCTGACGAGGGCGGGGAGTGGTCGCCGGTGCAAGAGGAATGATCAATGAACGACTCCTTGAAGGATTCTAGGCGGAGGGACACCTGAATGAACCGATATCACACCCGAATGAGAGGGATACTGATACTGTGTAGGTATGAGACTATACAGTTGAGGAAGGCTTATATGAATTGATTGGTACTACCTATACCAACAAGACGCATATTCTTTTCGGGAGCCCATCACTTAAGAACTCCACAGTTAAGTGTGCTTGACTTGGAGCAATTCTGGGATGGGTGACCTCCGGGGAAGTTTTCCCAGGAAGCGTGAGTGAGGACAAACCACAGAGCAGCCAGGAATGTTTTAAATGGTATCAGAGCGGCACCTCTCCCAGTATGGTGTGGTTCGGGGACGAACCAAGCGGAAACAGCTCCTGGCAGGCTTCTAGGCGGAGGGACACATGAATGAACCGATATCACACCTGAATGAGAGGGATCCTGAGACTGTGTAGCTATGAGACTATACAGTTGAGGAAGGCTTATATGAATCGATTGATACTACCTATACCAACAAGATGCATCTTCTTTTCGGGAGCCCATCACTTAAGAACTACACAGTTAAACGTGTTTGACTTATAGCAATTCTAGGATGTGTAACATCTTGGGAAGTTTTCCCCAGAAGCATGTGAGTGAGGACAATGCACGTTGAAAAGAACTGTGTTGGTCTGTGGGGTCAGTCGTCAATCCATAGAGCAACCAGGGATGTTTCAACTCTGACCCGGTGACCCTAATCTCAGGTGGTGCTGGGGCCTCAGGAATGAGCAACGGGTCATAGACTGGATCTGCGAGGTCATCATCCTCTGGAACTAGGGCAAGTCCAGGCTCTGGTGCAGGTGCAGGTCCTAGTACCAGGGCATCAAAAGGTACCATGAAGGGTACTGGGGCCATCTCGTACATGGACGGCATCGGTGGTGCAAGTGGTGTGTCTAGAAAACAAATCGGGAAGGGAAGCGTCACACCGGCTCGAAAGGTGCCGACAATACCCAGGAGAGCTCCCTGCCCGAAGTCAGAAGTCATCGACACTGGACCCATATATACAGCAAAATGGGTGACTGGGTCCACGAGCCACCCATTGGGGTCTACGCACTTGAACTCAAATTTCCCGGTGAGGGGAAATCTGATCGGCTGGGTCATCCAAGGATGGTCCCAGTGAGCCATCGGCGCAATCCCGATCTATGGTAAAATAGGAAACAAAATCAACCATAAAAGAGAAAGGGGATAAGAAACAATATAACGTCAAACGTGGAAAGGGTTTAGCAACATTTAATTCTATAACAGTAAACTAAACATCCGTCTACAAGAATATAATATATATATATATATATAACACAAATCATCCTCAATCCACGTCTAAGATATTTTTTCTCTACCCTCTATCACGATGCAATACAAATGATGTATAAATCATCTCATCGGGTATCAGCCATATCCGGATATCCAACACAATGACACATCCTAGAGGCCCCGGCGCACACCCTCGTCCGCGGATGGAGGATGCCCATGCAAAGCAATGACACAATAGTTACACAATCCGGTGCACACCTCTGAACCACGGCCAGGGTGCTCATGCAAATCATGAACTATAGCTGCAACTAAAATGAAATAATGTATGGGATGGTCCGCCGTTATCCTAAAGCCCGAGAATTCTCCCTCTGAGGAATAGACCCCACACGACCATGTTTCGGGTCCACCAGACCATGTTTTAGGTCAACCATATCACAAACCATGTTTCAGGTCACCCCCTAGTGCCTTAACCGCTCATCACAATCTCATAGATGACCTCAATAATAATCTCATCTCATCATCATCATATCACAGTAATTATCTCGGTTAGGCACTGCTAGTACATATAGTATCAATTCCCCAATCCATCATCATGTCTCAACATAACTTATCACTTACTCAACCTCTAAGCATAATCATAACATTCATCACATCATACCATTATATCATCATGTTCACATGTCATCATACCATTATTACAATCATGTTATCATTTTCCAAGATAATAATCATTACCAAAATTTAATAAAATAATAAATAAATATTGACATTCAAAATAATTTCCAACACTCATAATATCATCCATCAATTACCAGATTCAATTCAACCAGTCAAATTAGTCAATCATGCAATCATCAAGTAATAAAATAATATATTATTATTGCAATGGTGATAAACGCACAATTTCAATATCATCATTGGTACCACTAAGTAGTCCCCAATGTGATATTGATATTGTCCGTCACTCGTTCTCATGTAGGGTTTAGGTCGCCCTACGCCATTATCAAATTAAACGTCACCGTGTCATTTCCGTCGTGAAATAATTTCTTCCCCCACCTGAAAGTCGTACGACCACCGGAACGTTACGAAACCACTCCTCCTCAACTCGTCTTGAATCTGCCTCACACGGACTAAGGCTCCAAACACATTGTAAGGAACTTAAAATCTGTGGCAAACACCACAAAATCCGCCACTATTTTGGCTCTATATCTCACAATCCAGACATTTGTTTAAAAATTCGGTAATGATACTTGCACACCTAAATGGGACACCTATTTGGGACACCTGGTTAATCATGTATAAATATTTGGTTAATTCAGTTCATTATATGGTTAATGGGCTTATTTATCATAACCATGTAAATAATTGGTTGATCACATGAAAATGTCTGGTTAATTCAGTTCTTTATATGATTAATGGGTCATCATGAATTAACAAAATATTTGCACATGATTAACCATATAATGAACTGAATTAACAAAATATTTATACTTGATTAACTAGGTGTCCCAAATGGGTGTCTTATTTGGGTGTGCAAGTATCGTTACACTTAAAAATTTGAATGGTGAGAATAAAGAAATACCTGTCCTTGACCTCCTCCAAAAATATCATCCCGATCCAACAGTGAACAAACCTCGGATGGCCTTTCTATGGTGACTAGTCAGAAGTTGGACGAGTTGAGTTTCTCTCCATCTTCTGAGTTGAATAACTCACACTCGGAGAGTTATGTATAAATTCTAACCGCTGGATATGAAGAACTACAAGTCTAGAATCTCCCTATCAAAATTGAACACGGTCCAACGGTGGAAGAAGGTGTGGTGATGATTTTACAAAAGCTACTCCAACCAAGCTTCAAGCTTTTCAACAATGGTGGCTTGGGTTCTTTTGGAAATCTTCTTCTCCCAGTCTTTATCTCTCTCAAGTTTACTCTCTCTCTCTCACTCTAAAACCTCTATATTCTATTCTCTAGTTTTTGCTCGTTGTCTTCTATCTGTTGAGGTTCATATGAGGTAACTTAAGTTACCTCTTGAACCTCTTTATTTTTTTTCAAAATCTGCTCCTGGGTGCTCAGTGCTGGGTGTGTACCTGAGGGTGCCTCCATGCATGCCACGTCAGCGTCCACGCATCGTTTTGCATGCCTTTGCTTCGGGCGCTCAGCATCAGTTCCCAGCACCCAGTGCTGGCCTTCTGGGCAGCAACACTGCTCTTGAGACACACCGTTGTGCCCCATTGTATTATTAAATTAACACCTTATTATTTATTTACTTAATCGTGCTCTTATCGTTGAAAATACATAAAAATTAAAAATTAATTAATAATCTTATAACTTCTGCAAATACAAAACACTCCAAAGTTATATTACATAAATACACACATAATTATCCTTATTTTACACAACACTGTTTAGGGTATCCTCTAAGTAGGATCCCGCACAGGTACTTATTTATACAAACTGCTTATAACTAGCGGAAAATAAAAATGTCTTATATGACTCACTGGCCCTAAACATACTACACTATCTTATTAGGATCAGTAGGTTGTTCTACAGCATCAGCTTCATACGGAATGTCATTCAACTCCTCATCAACCTCCGTCTCGTACAGGGTTCCTTCCATCTCCTCAGCAACATATTCCTCCATCTGGTCTTCTAATGTAATAAAGTAGACATACACAAAAATACAGAAATAGGGAGATAAGAAACAATTCTATCATCATAAGCGGAAAAGATTCATAGCATATAATACAATAATGGTCACAAACATGCATCACTCACAATTTACAATCATCCATACTTTATAACATCATCCTCTACCCTCCAACTCATGCAACTAAACCTTTATGCTGATGTGGCCACTACTAATCATGTCACACATCCCTCGTTAGGAATGTCAGTCAGTCGTCCAAGTGACGCGTTCCCAACGCCGGTGCACATTCTCATCCATGGTGAGAATGCTCATGCAAAGCAATGACACTATAGCTGCATAGTACCGTCGGTGCACACCTTGATTTTCTCTCTCATCTCTATCAAGGGTGCTCATGCATAGCAATGACACTATAGTTGCACAACTTAACTTCTAATTTGGAACGATCCACAAGAACTTCGAACCTCGTGTATCTCAAATACACGATTATGAACAACAATGCAACATATGATTCTCACTGATTTTTATCAATAACAACCTAGTACCTCAAGCTTTTCTTCATAACCTCCACTTACATTCTATATCACATCACTTCTAAAAAATAATAGCGAGGAACCTCTAATTCATATTCAAAACTCTCACCCAAACAAAATACCTCCAAGCAATATATATCTTTACTTAAAATCAATTAAGCAATTTATCAAACCAGGTAGATCATGCATAACACAATAATCAATAAAATATTCACACACCAAAATAAACGTCACATGCAGTAGAATACCTCAACCAGCGGATCACAAACAGTCAAAAGTAAATAATTCAGACATCCTCAAATATGAATAATTAACCTAAGGCGATAAACCTACAATTCCCAAATCGTTATTGGTATTACAAAAAAGTTTCCAATACGATTTCGGTATTGTCGATTACTCGACCACTAGTAGGGTTTAGGACGTCCTACACCATTATTATAAATTATATACTACTTATCGGTTCCGACGATGGAATGGTTCTTTCTCCCACCTAAGTTATCATCGGAAACACGAAATCGACGATCCTTGATATCCCGCCACGAGTTACCAAAACCACCTTCAACCAAATCAACAAATTAACAAATTAATAAAACAAATATAAATATGACCATATGGTGCTAGGTTCGGCCAAGTCATAAAAAGAAGGCTAGGGTTATTTTATTAATCCAATCTTTTAGATACAAATTCCCAAAGTATTAATTAGCATAGATTAAGTGTTAATAGTTAAGATTGTAAAACATAATCCTTTAACCAACTAGGTTAGGGTTTCGGCCTCAATGAGCAAAATAGGTTAAAATTCCTTTTTCTCTCAAACTCTTGGATCTATAACATACACACCTTAGTTAGTTTGTACAAATCATGATCTAGTTAAAGATTGAAGAAAACTTATTTTGCTCACATGAACACAAATTCGGCCAAGGCAAGAAAATAGTGCTAGGAATTTCTTTTGATTTCAAGTTTCTAGTTAAAACAACTATAGGTATTAAAGAGTAAAGATCAAGTGTCATATTGTAACAAAACTTCCTTTGCTTAAAAATATATAGATTCGGCCTTCGATAGATAAATAGGAAGGAAAATGATTTTGATTACATACTCTTAGATGATGATAGTAGAGGACATATTAAGATCATAGAAATTGGTTTCACATTAAAATTATTTTTCTACAATTTTCTAGAAATATTTGAATTCTAGATCTAAGAATGAAAAACTCATGAAAACTTGATGATCATGACTTGGAAACAAGAAAATCAATGAAGAGCATGATGTTTATTTATCAAGAAGAGTAAGGTATACCTCTTAGATGTTGGAAAATTTAAAGGAATGGATCAAGTCCTTCACAAAATTGCTTGAAGTGTTCTTGAGAAAAGTAGGAGAAAATGAAGAAAATGAAGAAGATGAAGAGAATGAAGGTGTGAGTGAAGGGGCTGTGGTTTTGTGGTATATATAGGCTATATCTTAGGCCTTGTTTGGTTTATTATATGTTGGATTAATAGCTTTTGTGATTATTTAATTAATATAAGCTTAACCATAGTTAATAATTAACTTAACTAGGGTTACTTTGCTAACTATGGTTAATAAATACGTGGCTCACATTTAGTGGAGGGTGTGGCTGATTTTAGACCACACAAAATAACCATGGTTCCTTGACCATGGTTACAATCTAACTTAACTTTGGTTAGGTTAAGCTAAAAGGGCATTTTGGTCATTTCACCTATATTTGCATTTAATGCCTCATAAATGCTTGGTGAATCATGGTGGTGACTCACCCCATGACTCAGCTCCTCCGGTTTCTGGTTTTGTCTCTGCACCTCCCTTCTCGACTCCGTCGATTCCCCGATTAGGGTTTTACGCCCGTATAAAAGTGTAATATTTCGTTTTCGACTGAAAATGTTCAAATTAACCAAACTCGTTGGAAATATGATTTAAATATAAACCATTTCATTCACAAGTCAAAATTAGGTTTTCTGATCATTAAAATCTTACTGTCGGTGAAAACACCAACGGTTTTCCGTCCGAACAAAATTCGTCCGAATAAACAAAATATTTTATTTCTGATCAGAAATTTGGAAAGTAGACTTCCTAACGAAAAAAAATATAAAAAAATCTACAAATTTCAGTTTTCAGGTCAAATTAGGGTTTTCTGTCACTATAAAATTATACTGTCAATTAAAAAAATGTAGACCGATTTCCGTCTGGGTTTTAAATCCAAATTTTAACTAGAGCTTCCTACCGTAGAGTAAGTTCCATATATGATTTTGTTTTCTCCAAAATCATTTCCTAAGTCTCAATTAAAAATATAAATTAATATATTTTTACTGTTAAAACAACGTAATTAAAAACAGGTTGTTACAGCTCTCGGGCGTTTCTTCGCGTTCTGAGCTCGTTCGAAGTCTGATTGATCCCAAATTTGAGATATAGGCTCATTAAGACCTAATGAACAACATCAAGCCATTAAAAATTCCTAATCTCAATCCTAACTCCAAATTTCTTATTTCTCATTCAAACGTCCTAAAGACGATAATCGGGAAAACCCCCAAGTTTTGCTCACATTTAAACTCATTCCCGATAATTGCTTACTTTCTATGCAAAAATTCATAGAATTTAACTAACATTTTAACAACATAATCCAAGTCTTAATCTTAATCATTATACATAAAACAGATTAGGAAAATCAGGCTGTTACATTTCTACCCCCTTAAAAGAAATTTCATCCTCGGAATTTACATCCCTGAAAACAAATGGGGATACTGCTGCTGCATGTCCGCCTCATGCTCCCAAGTAGCATCTCCTGTAACACTATTCCAAATGACTTTAACCATGGGAATCTGTTTACCATGGAGTTCTTTAATCCTTCTATCTGCAATCTTAGACGGTAGAGCCTCATATTCTAGATTCTCTCGGAGTTGTATTGACTCTGGCTAAATTACATGAGAAGGATTTGGGTAACATTTTCTCAACTGGGAAACAAGGAAGACATCGTGAAGGTTGGAAAGGTTAGGCGGTAAGGCTATCTGGTAAGCTATTGGACCAATCCGTCAAAGAATATGAAATGGTCCAATGAATCGGGGAGTAAGCTTTCTGAACTTTATAGCTCTGCCAATTCCGGTCTTCGGAGTGACTCTCAAGAACACGTGATCACCTTCTTGGAACTATAAGGGTATCCTCCTCTTGTTACTATAGCTCATTTGCCTATCTTGCGCTTCCTTCATTTTCTCTCTTATCTTCCTGACTTGTTTCGTTGTTTGCTGTACCACATCAGGACCCAACACTTGGCTCTCGCCAGTCTCATACCAACACAACGGAGTCCTGCACTTTCTCCCATACAAAGCTTCATACGGTGCCATCCCGATACTACTGTGGAAACTGTTATTGTATGTGAACTCAATCAAAGGTAGGAATTCATCCCAACTACCGACATGTTCCAACACACAAGCTCTTAGGAGGTCCTCCAATGATTGGATGTTCTCTCTGACTATCCATCCTTCTGAGGATGATAAGCATAGCTCATCCTCAACTTGGTTTCCAAAGCATTGTGTAACTGTCTCCAGAATCTAGATGTAAATATAGGATCTCGATCGGAGACAATACTCGATGGCACACCGTGCAACCTCACAACTTCCTTGATGTAGATCTGGGTCAATTTCTCAAGACTGTAACTCTCACCAATAGATAAGAAGTGAGCACACTTCGTTAACCTATCAATGATAACCCAAATCGCATCGAACCTTTTAGGAGTTCGTGGTAATCCAACCACAAAGTCCATATCTATATTATCCCACTTCCATTCTGGGATATCCAAGGATTGCAACAACCCTGCGGGCTTTTGTTGCTCTATCTTAGCATTCTGACAAACCAGACATGATAGAACATACCCCGCCACCTCTTTCTTCATCTTTGGCCACCAAAACATCTTCTTCAAATCTTGATACATCTTGGTGGCTCCTGGGTGAAAACTCAACTTACTCTTATGTGCCTCCTCTAAGATCATCTTCCTAATCTCTAAGTCCTCTGGCATACATATCCAATCTCTGAACCTTAACACCCCATCTGATCATCTCCTAAACTCTGAAACTTTTCCCTCATCTATGCCTCGACTCTCCTCTAGCAAATATTCATCCTGAACCTGTTTAGCCTTAAGATCTCTCAGAAACTCATTGATGATGGTGATCATACCTAAGCATATTCTATCCTCAATCAAGTCCATACCTAGTTTCATATCTCTAAACTATTCAAGCAACTCCATATCTTTCACCATCATCGCGGACACGTGCAAAGATTTCCTACTCAGTGCATCCGCCACCACATTTGCTTTTCCTAGATGGTATTGAAGATCAAACTCATAATCCTTAATGAATTTCATCCATCTACGTTGCCACATATTCAGCTCCTTCTGATCAAACAAATACTTTAAACTTTTGTGATCACTGAACACATTGAACTTAGCTCCATAGAGATAGTGTCGCCATATCTTCAATGTGAACACTATGACTGCCAACTCTAGATCGTGGGTCGGGTAATTCCTTTCATCTACCCTCAACTGTCGGGAAGCATAAGTCACAACTCTTCCCTCTTGCATCAAAACACAACCCAATCCTTGATATGACGCGTCACAGTACACATCAAACTGTCCTAATGGATCTGGTAATGTCAGCACAGGAGCTGTAGTCAACTTCTCCTTTAGCTTTTGAAAGCTCTCCTCACACTTTTCTATCCAAACAAACGCCGTACCTTTTCTCGTTAACTGCGTCATAGGCAACGCAATCTTCGAGAAACTCTTGATAAACCTCATGTAATACCCGACTAAACCTAGAAAACTCCTCACCTCACTCACTGACTTAGGCCTCTCCCACTTAATCACCCTCTACCTTAAATGGATCTACAGCTATCCCTTCCTTGTTGATTATATGCCCTAGAAACTGCACTTCCTCTAACTAAAATTCACACTTGGATAGCTTAGCGTACAACTGCCTATCTCTCAGCACCTGTAACACCACTTTCAGATGTTCCTCGTGCTCTTCCCGGCTACGGGAATAGATAAGAATATCATCTATAAACACCACAACAAACTTGTGGAGGAACGGTCTAAAGATCATTTTCATGTAGTCCATGAACACCGTTGGAGCATTAGTTACACCAAAAGGCATAACTAGGTACTCATAGTTTAGTGGTGAGAATTCCATGAAATCAAAAACTTGTTGATGGTTTGGAAAGCGTACCAAGTCGTACAAGTAATAAAGTGAAATTAAAGTATCATTCCCAACGAGGATTGTGATCAAGTAACAACGTAAACTAAGCGATTGATATTTGAACCAATACAAGTCATAGTTCCAAAAGAGTAATTGAATTTTTATCCTAAATGTTGTCACAAAAAATGAATGAAATAGATTTTCTTCTTTATCACACAAGCAAGTAAATGGAAGGATGAGCAATTAGAAGGAGATCAACGTATTTAAGACGGTTAGGAATCGGAATCCCTCAATTTTCACCTAATGTAACCTTGTTAAATCCTAACTTCAATTCAATTCATTCAATTGACATTCAAGTCACTAATTTAGGTTTATCCCTTATTCCTTAGGTGATACCCTTTTGTTACCAATCAAGAACCCTAATTCCTTAGGTGATACAAGATTATCATAAACATTAAGCATGAGACTCATAGGAATGTATTGCAATGAAGTTCTATTCCTAGAATCAACAACGCAATAGTAATCTACTTCAAATCTAGCATGAACACAAATTTTCCAATTATGCATTCACACATCCAATCAATTTCAGAGATGGCCAATCCAAGAACGCATTAAGCATGGAAGAGATTACTCGAATTGAACTAAAATGAATTGAAACAATAGTTAAAATGAAGTTACATCAAGATCCAATTGAGTTCATCCTATCATAACCTAAGAGATCTAGCAACTCATAATAGAAAGAGAAGAAATGGAAGAACTTGAGTAAGAGAATATGGAAGACTCCATGGAATCTCCAAATCTTGTTCCCAAGCTTGAATCTTCAAGGAAGTGGAGAGAAAGTGATGAACCAAAGTGAGAATAGTGTAAAAATGAGAAAAAGATCCTCAAAACTCGGCTAAAACTCGAATTTATAGAGTTTATGTGTGTTTCCTAGCGCTGGGCGCTTGTTTTTCACTGAGAACTCCAATGTTGTTTCCCTGTTGGCGCTAAGCGCAGCACTCTAGCACTGAGTGCTAGTTCATTTTGGTCCTCTTGGGAGTTGAGCAACCAAAACCTGCGCTGAGCGCCCGTCGTGTTGTTTGATGCTGTTTCGTTCCTTTTTCGTGGGGTGGGTGCCGGTTCCAAAGCTTAGCACTCGCCCTTCAATCCTACACCTTTTCAACATATTTTTGAGTATATTTTTCATATAAAAGATCAAAACTCTAATCAAATGAATGTGCACATTTTCTAATCCTTTTCATTCACAAATCCTAAGATTATTTACAAACTTATTCCTATTTACACTTCCAAACTAACATATATTTCACATTCATCACAATCCCAAACTTAGAGATTTTGCTTGTCCTCAAGCAAACAATTAAATTCAAAACAGGGGTGAATGAGATGGTTTTCATGTTCAATTCCCTTGTGAAACACATTACTCATGCAAAACTTCAATTCCTTAACACTTTTGCAAAATGAACAAGCATCACACAATCATTGCATCAATTCCAATTGATCACATGCTTCATGCTTTAAAACAATCAAACATACTACAAAATTAGCTCCATTGAATGCACAAAATATTCACTTGCAACCTCTTTATCAAGTGTTTCACACATCCTCACTTGGGTCGTATTTGCTCTCAATTCCAATCAAAATGCATTCCCCAATCCAAATCTTGACAAGATGCTAAGAATACACCTCACAAATGTCAATGCAACACATATCATGAGGTCTTTTAATTGGATGTAATGGGGCTAAGGTGGGGGTGGACAAAATCAAGGATATAAGCTAAACTACCTTGACTTCAAGGAATGTGGACTCTTTTGGGGCTTCCATTACTTAGCTAGTACACAAGCACATAAACACACAATTTGTGTTATTTCCCTTTTATTTATTTACAACTCTTTTTTTTTCTTTTTCTTTTGTTGCTTCTTTTGTTTTCTTCTTGTTTCATTCTTTTTTCATTCTTTTCTTTTTCATCATTTCTATTTTTGCCTATTTCTTACTTTTGTACACTTTCAATGTTACTTTTCTTTTTTTTGGCTTTTTCTATTTTTCTTTTTCTTTCTTTCAAACTTTGTTTCTTTCTTCTCAATTTTTTTTTCATAGTAGGCATCTTTAGTGGCCTACTCACACCCCAAACTTAATTTGCTTGCTTGTTCCTAAGCAAGAGAACAACCCCAAACTTAAGTCCAAACATTCCTCTAATCCAAAATAGTGGGACAAACTTGTTTTTCCCATTTTTGGCTTGTAATGTGCTATCATGTCAAGAAAATTAAGCCAAGGCTCAATTGGTCTTAACAATGGTAAATGTTAAGATATCAATTATGGCCCTGAGTTTAAGCAAGGAATTATTGCCCCAATCATATATGCATATGCAAAAACATTGCAACAGTGACAAGCATTAAGGCAAGAAAAAGTGAGAACATGCAACTGATGGATAATCACACATGAAAGAATTCAAGTCATCCGGATTATGTGCCATAGTGTTTGGGCTCAAAAGCTCATAGTTTAGGATCATGTGCAAGAGAAATCCATGCATCCAACATTGCACATTCATAGTATGAGAGATTGTCAAAAAACAAGTCACAAGGATCAAAGGTTTCAATGAAATCATATGTTCAGCTAGTACACAATGCATGATGCTAGAAATTTCAGTCAAGTAAAAGTTCCATGCTCACAAAGAAATCTACACAAAAATCCATTCACAACACAAGTTTGTGTAAATTATTCAACTAAGAGTTTTCAAGTAAATAGGATTAAAAAGTAAGAGTTAAGAGCACCCCCTTTCTTCTGAACAATGGATGAAACATGTACAATTTTTTTTTACTCATGGCCAGCGCTTAGCATTGGAAAACCGCGCTCAGCACCCATTGTGCAGATTTTTCTGCTGATTCCGCTTCTTTTGCACTCAGCGCTCACAGTAGCGCCCGACGCCTCCAAAGGGTCAATTTCACCATTTTCTTGTGTCATTTCTCCCTTTCCTTTGGTCCTTTTTCCTTAGATGTTCCTGCACAACAATTCAAAGCAATTACATCACATTACATGGCCTACACATCAAGGAACCACTCAACAACTCAATGGACTTTCACTACAAAAAAACAGCTGTTTAGCGACCGGCAAATTCGGTCGCTAAACTATGTAAATCGGTCGCTATTTATTTTAGCGACCGAATTAGCGACCGATTAATGGTGGTAGCTGAATACCTGGTCGCTAAGCTTTTAGCGACCGGATTAATATTTCGGTCGCTAAATGGCGACCGTAATTTCGGTCGCTAAATAATAAAAACGGTCGCTATTCGATTGGTCGCATTGTTTAGGTAACCATTTTTAGCGATCGGTAACGGTTGCTATTTCGGTTTCTAATTTTGGTCACTATTACCCTATATTAGCAACGGATTTTTGGTCGCCATACCACATCTGTTAATGTTAAATAAAGTTTTGCGACCGAATTATTGGTTTCTAATTCAGTCGTTAAACTGGTTATTATTAATTTTTTAAAAAAATTTAATTTTTAAAATAAAATTTGTTTTCTATTTTTCTTTAAACGTTAGCAAAATTACTAATAAAACACACCAAATTACTAATGAAATATACAATCATAAGAAATAATAAATATATATATATATATAAAATAATCCAAAGTGTCGTACAAGAATCGTTTAAAGTCAAAAATATGGGGAAAAAATCAGTCATGATGAGGGGGAGGTGGAGGAATCCATTCATCCTCAGCGTCCGTACCACCGACGTCTGCTAGCTAATCGTCCTCTACAGTAGCAGCATCAGTAGCTGGAGGCGGAACTGGAGGAGCGGCAGCAGGCGGCACAACCGTCGGAGCATCACCCTGAGCAACTGGAGTCTGGATCCTCATCTGCTCCAACACCAGCCGCAGATGTCCGCCTCGATCGATGCTCTTTGCCGCATTGCTGGTATGCCCGAGTCAATCGTGCAATACTGTTCGCCATCTCGCCGCTCTCTCTCGCTCTTCTCCCCGAAGCTCCGCTCGTTGATTGCGTGATGGTGTCCTGCATTTGGTTGAACTGCTCTCGAGGGACGGTATCGGCGTAGGAAGGAGCGGGCGTGCTTGGATGATGAAGCGATAAACTCGCCCTCCCAGTGTCCGAGGCCATACACGTGGCCCTTCTTGTTCCTGCCCCCGACGACCTCCAAATAAATGGCATTATCGTCGACGGAGATAGGAGAGCTGGGCCCATCACCAGTCAGAGCCTCATCTTGTGACTGTGAGGCACGTGATATGGCATCGTCCTTCTTCTCGTTGAAGCCCACCTACAAAGTATAGTTGAAGAGATTTAGTTAAAATTATATCCAATATTAACAAATCATTTATAATAAATTACAAGTAAACACTAAATTGTTTTTTGCTAACAGCATAGTTACGGGCCTTGTCATTGACCCATGTCCCCGACTTCAACTTCTTCGCCCTCTCCACCAACTCCATAGCAGTGGGGGCCCGTTGTTTCTGTGCTTTCTGCACAGAAAAATATAATCTTAAATTCATAAGAATAATTAAAAATGGAAACTAATTAATTAAATAGTATAATAAGTCAAAAGTTTAATGTATTACCAGCTCGTCGTAGTGAGCGGCGACTGATTTAGACCCGTCGGTCCAAGCACGTGCGCCACCATCAGAAGCTCGATTACACCGAGCTGTGTCATAGATCTCCTGAAACTTCTCAGTAGCCCAGTACTGGTCCAGCTGCCTCCTGGTCTCAGGATCCACCCACTTCCCCTTATTCTGACCCTTCCTCAGCTTGTTCGTCAGATTCTTCATGACCAGTGAGCCTTTATGCTCAAATATGTCCCTGACGAGAGCCTCTAAAGCTACGTCCCACCTATACTCTTTCTGCAACGTACAGTTGTTAGGCAATTCGTGTGTGTATATATATATATATAATGTAAATTTAATTTAAATAACTTAATAAATTGTTACCTTAAACTCTATAAACAACTGATCCCTATGGCCCCCTGGGATGGCCTTCCATGTAGGCCATGGACCATCAAACTTACGTCGCAGGATCTTCGATATCGAATCAGAAGGGCCCTTCGCGCGCGAAAAGTCTGCATGACAAAATTAGAGCATTAATAAATGTTATAAATAAATTTAAAAAACAAGTAAATATAAATTAACGATACTTTATATATATTAAAAAATTAAATTAGCTTACTCGTTATCCCCTGGGGATAAGAAGAATCCTCCTGTCGAATGGACCACAACTCTCCTGTCCCGATGACGATGATGGTCCTGTCGTAGGTGTGGATGATGAGGGTGCAGCCTGTGTCCCGACCACATGAGACTGGGTAGGGGGTGCAACTCCATCACCCTGAGGTGTCCCGTCCACAGAAGTGCTGGTAGGGTGGTCTCGATCTGAAGGCTGTGGGTCGGCCGACGAAGGAACTCTCGCAGCACGACCTCCACAACGACCCCTACCTCTAGAGGAATCTGCCATCTGTGAAAAAAATGAAAAGATGATTACACAACAGTGTAAATAATACAAAAATAAATTACCTAAGTAGAATGACATTTACACAATGAATTATGACATAAATAAATTACCTAAGTAGAATCTCCGTCACTAAAGTCACCCTCACTCTCATCTGGTAACTTTAGTTCTTTAACCCACTTACAGACGGTCACTTTCTGTGTTTTGCTTAGTGTATAACTTGCCTTCGGTTTGATAAGTCTGCCACGACAACCGTCCTGCAACTCAAGCTCCTTCCGATTACAAATGTCAGCCAGATCCAATCGGGCTTTATTTGTATCCTTTGTCCTCCCCTTGATGTCCATCACAGTGTCAAACACATTCAAAAACACATTCCTCTCAGTATCCATGACATCAATGTTGCGACGGAGTAGCTGCGTCCTCCAATACGGCAACCTCCAAAATATACTTTGTTTTGTCCAATTATGGTTGACGCCATAATCAGGAATATGTTCTCCTTGGGATTCATGGACGAGCGGTAAGTATTGTACTCTGCGCCATACATTAGGACCAGTCAAACGTGGTGGAGGCGGTGTTGTCTCCGCACAACGCTTCTTGAATGCATTCTTGTTCCACCTATAAGGATGATCTTCTGGAAGGAATTGATGATGACAATCAAAATATGAGATCTTTCGACTGTTTTTAAGCTTGAATGCCTTCGATCGCTCCATACATATTGGGCATCCAAGCTTCCCCGCGGTCATCCAACCCGACATCATTCCATAAGCGGGAAAGTCGTTGATCGTCCACATCAAAGCTGCTTTCATGATGAAATTCTGCCTCAAAGATACGTCATATGTCAACACACCATCATTCCACAGCATCGTCAACTCATCTATCAGTGGCTGCAAGTACACATCAATCTTACCTTTTGGATTAGACGGACCCGAAATTATGACTGTTAGGAACATAAACTCCCGCTTCATGCACATCCCCGGGGGAAGATTGTACGGAGTCAGGATAACCGGTCAACAAGAGTATGCTTTTCCAGGCTGCCCAAAAGGATTAAATCCATCAGTAGATAACCCCAATCGGACATTGCGAGGGTCCTGCGAAAATGCCATATGAACCCTATCAAAATGCTTCCAAGCTTCTCCATCAGATGGATGACACAAGACATCTTGCTCCCTCTCATGCTCACTATGCCACCTCATGTGAGCTGCAGTGGCCATCGAAGAGTACAATCTTGAAAGTCTTGGCACGAGTGGAAAGTACCACATCTTTTTTAGTGACCTCTTCTTCTCAATGCCCATCCTAGTGGTTGTCTTATACCAATCCGCACAACAAAATCGACAACATGTTATGCTTTCCGCTGAATCATCCTTATAGTACAACATACATCCATTCGGGCAACAATCAATTTTCAAACCCCAGACCCAAATTTTCCACAGACTTCTTAGCATGATAAAAACTAGTAGGCATCCGATTGTCTTATGGCAACGCCTTGGACACTGACCTGGTGAGGCGATTAAAACAACCTTCTTGCATATTGTAGTCAAATTTGATACTCAACCATTCCATGCACATCGACAACTCCATGTACTCCCGACATCCTTCCCACAATGGAGATCGTGCAAAGACTCAAGACATATCATAGAATCTTTGAGCTTCGGGATTCGGATTCTCCTCTATGTATTGGGAACCCATTCCACCATCTTGTCCCCCATCTTCTTCTAGTACAACACCAATCGATGGTCCAGCATGATCCATTATCATCTGCACGTATGGATTCAATTCTTCCCTCCGGTCACCACTTCTATAGTACGAACCTTCAAACACAATCGGGTTTAAATCAGGCAACGTCTCACCATGGTTACTCCACAAATAGTAATCAGGCATGAAGACCTTTTCATAAAGATCGGCTACAACTCCATCCACGCTTTTGAAAGATTGACACTTGCATCTTTTGCAAGGACACCTCAATTGATCACCGCCCAACCGTATAAATCTCTCCTGGCTAACAACAAACTCTATAAACTCACCCACTCCAACTCTATACTCTTCCCTAAGATGTTTATTCCGATCCAACCTACGATACATCCATTTCCGATTCTCCGGAATATCCATTGCGGGCAATTAAATAGCCTGACCAATCCTACAATAACACTTATATATTACGGTGTTTTCCAATAACTCCATCAATCTCGTTCTTATGACAAGGTATGAACCTATCCCATTCGAGAAGAAACCTTTGCCACACTCGGCTAATAATAGTTATTCCCATATTTAAATACCTTATACTTGACAAAATTTTGGCTGCATTTCCCATCGGTCTCCAAGTACACGACTCGAGCACGGTGAGAATCACCGCGATCAAGTATGCACTAGGAGAATAAAAGGAAATGCATCAGACCGAGATTTCAACATGTATATAAGGCATTTGAACATTGAAATGATCATTGTATGAGTGTGAAAAAGGTTTTTTCCCAAACTGTCCCACTTGGACAATTCAAGATTCAATACAATGAGCATGCATACCTTGATTAGTTACGCATGCTCATTAATATTGAATCTCAAATAGAAACTAAGGCTTTAAATAAATTAATTATTAACTCTAACAAAATAAAACCATTAACCTATAAATATTGCAACATTGTTAAGCTTATATAAATTGCAGCATAAATCAATACAAACTTAGATTAAATATTGTAGCAAACATCCTATTGAGCTCCGCTCTCCACTAACAAGTAGCAGTTAATTGTCAAACACATGCATAATTTCTAAATTATCAAGACACAACCAACAGATCCCGCCTTTCGGACAGGATCACATCCTATTGAGCTCCGCTCTCCACTAACAAACAACACATATTGACAAACACATGCATAAACATTAAATTATCAGCATACAATCAGACAAGATCACATCCTATTGAGCTCAGCTCTCCACTACCAAACAACACGATAATTCACATAATACATTAGAAGCACCACACATATCAGTACCTATTAGACAAAGCAAAACCTTAAAAGAGAGTATTGAGAGAACTTACCTATTCGACAAAGCAATACCAAGTAAGGATAAGGGAGGAGCTGCGAACAACGAAGATCAGACAAGGACCTATAATGCATAAATAAAAATAATTGTGACAGAGCTGAAATGACAACATTTGATAATATTACTTTAACCTTATACTAATTTGATATATATTTTTATAAACCAAATTTCATATTGAGATTTTCACTTAAGAGAGTTATAATTTACTTTTGGATCCATGCAGAGTTGGGAGACCAACCAGTGAAGAATTTCCAATGCAGAATCCGTCACGGCCATCACGGTCGTGACAAACCAACCAGTGAAGAAGTTCCAAGGCAGAATCCGTCACGGCCTGGCCGTGATGGCCATCACGGTCGTGACGCGCATTACCAAATCTTATACCCAACAAACACCCAGGTAGAGAAGCACAAAAAAAAAAGGACAAGACATTAGAAAATCAGCTTTTCTATCAAGTTGTAGTGCCCGTGAACACAGTAAGGCCACAATTACCAAATATCTGCTAGCCACACACAACATATGGCAGCAAACTAGGACCAGCAGGAGAAACTCCACACGACTTACAAAACAAAGCCAAGACTAATATACATCAAATAGAACATATATCAGAAACCATCTAAGAAAATTATGAAAAAAACACCAAAACTATAACTCAAAAGCACACCCAAGTCATTGCTACCAAGCACATGCCGATGGATCAAAGCGTACATAAATATATACATGTGACATATACAATATCATTGAAATAGTAATTCATTTGCTCGAACAAGCTTCAGCAGATGCAATAAAAGATTGACAAGGAGACCCGGGAGGAGACAAGCCTTGAACAGTTAGCATGGTTTGGCAACCAAATCCATGAACCATTTTAGTCCAGAAATCAAACATGATTGAGAAAACCGACCATAAAGTTATCAAAATTACATTTGCTTTATTTTAATGACACAAAATTCAATATATTGTTAGCAAGTGCAACAGCAACAAGCCAAAATCATAGGAGCTAAACATGAAAATCAAGACAACCCAACGTGGAGACAAGAAAAATAAACCCACAGTCCAATCAACTGAGAAACAAGAGATGATACAAAACTACACCAAGGGAACAATCAGAAGAAGAAACTAAAATCATAACACCGTGAAACAAGGTTTAAAACTTAGGCATGCCATCCATCTACTGTTCAGAAAAGCTTGTCATGCATGCCACCTTGTCGACAGGTTAAATTGGTGCACCCCACAATGCTACTTCAATTTGGACGTGTTTTACCTATAAAGGTAGATATGGAGTCTGGACAACCAATCCCATGCCTTTGTATGATAATAGTAAAGGAACACGGGAATCCAACTTAAACCTAAAACTGCACATACTACCCACTACTGTGCTCTAGAAACCACAAACCGAGTAACAATAAGCCCCCCTGTCAGAAGAAAAAGAAAAGACAAGAGGAACAAATCAAGCCAAGTCTATCATAATACACAATGGGCCTGATTGAAAATTTATCACAATGCTACATGATATTACGGAAATATAACAAATAAAGATATGAAGCAGATAAAACCTCCATGGTAGATGCACCTGATACTTCCACATCAGACTGCTCCAAACTACTTATAGACACACTGTCCCTATGAAACTTACTGTCATTCTAATTTGAAAACAACCTCCTAATTAGCTGAATGTCCAATCTCTAATTAACTCAGCACTGATTCTGAGTTTACATGGCCATTACCCCCATAATCTCCTTAGCTGAATCTCCCTTACCCTTGCTACCAAATATCCATTCTGTTATAGAAACAGAGAATGAGAGAAGAGGAGAGAAGACAAGGTAGCTTACCCTTGGTGGTGGTGGTGTCACCGGAGCTGCGGACAGTGGTGGCTCAAGGGAGGCGACTCAGGTGCGCTACAGAGACAGAGACAGAGAGACATCAGAAAGAGAGAGAGAGGGGGGGGGGAGGGAAGGTGGAATCACTCACCGGAGGTGGCCTGGCGGTGACCGGAGCACAGACGTCGCGTGGTGGTAGGGAGGAGCAGAGCGTGCAAGAGAGAGAGAAGAAAAGAGAAGGAATGAGAGAAATGGGGAAGAAAGGGGAAGGGCTCGCGATTTAGGGATTTTAGTTTTAGCGACCGAATTATTAGGTCGCTATATCGGTCGCTAAATGGGTTACTTTGAATTTTGAATTCATAAATTCAGCTACCGATTTAAAATTCAGTCGCTAACACGCTCTATCTTAAATTTTTACGCGCCATTTAGCGACCGATTTAATATCGGTCGCAACTATAAAATATAATTAAACTGTTGCATTTAATTCGGTCGCCATTTCGGTCGCTAAAAAATCATAAATTTTTGCCTTTTATTTTCCTTCATTTTGTGACCGAAATAGAGACCGATACCTCTGCTACGCTATATTTCGGTCGCAATATCAACTCTAATCAGTGTTTGATTTAGATCCTATAATCGGTCGCCATTTCAGTCGCAAACAGCAACCACCAAATTCGGTCACTATTTTCGATCGCTAAATGAGCTTTTTTTTTTTTGCAGTGTTTTTATGTTTTTCATGTTAAGGAACAAAAAGAAAAAAAAAATGTAAGATGAAAAATGCTTGGGTTGCCTCCCAAGTAGTGCTTCTTTAACGTCACTAGTTTGACGCCTGATTATTTGATGCTCAAAATGGTTTGCAGGATGAGAAGAATGGTGACTTGTTGTTTCTTTTCTTGCCACCACTCCTCACATTGTTCTCAATATCAAACATTGGAGTATTCCCCTTATTTGATGAATGATCTTCTATTGGTCAAAGTGGTTGGAATTGATATGCCCATTGAGACTTCTTCTTCTTTTTCCTTCTTTTCTCATTGCTCTTCTTTTTCTTCCGATGTTCATCCTTAGAAATTTTCTGCACCTCTTGACTTTGCACATAATGAACTTGAGCATGGATAATCGATGAAGACTCCATAGGCTCCCTACCAAACATTTTCACAACCATTTGTTCTCCATTCACCCTCAATACAAGCTCTCTTTTTGATACATCAATCAAGGCACCGACTGTAGCTAAGAAAGGTCTCCCAAAAATCAAATGAATGTTCACATCTTCCTCAATATCCAAGACAAAGAAATCCATGTGAAGTATGAACTTTCCTACTTTCACTAGCAAGTCCTCCACCAAACCATATGGTCACCTAATTGATCTATCCGCAAGTTGCAAGGAGATCATAGTTGGTTCTACATCATGAATGCCAAGTCTCTTTATCATGGATAATGGCATAAGATTGATACTTGCTCCAAGGTCGCATAGTTCTCTAGCATTTATCACCTCTCCAATGACACATGGTTTAGTAAAATATCATGGATCCTTCAACTTAGGTGGAAGCTTTTGTTGGAGGATAGAACTATAATTTTCAGTCAAAGCCACTACCTCTTGGTGCAAATTTTCTCTTCTTTGAGTCATTCCCTCATGAACTTTGCATATGATGGCATGCTTTCTAATGCTTCGGCAAAGGGAATATTTATTTGTAATTGTTTGAAGATATCCAAGAACCGATCAAACTGCTCTTCTTTCTCTTTCCTCTTCCTCTCAATCGGATATGGCACTTTCACACAAGAAGGAATTTCTTGTGGCTTGCCCATTTCCTTCAATAATTGACTCTTCGTCTTCTTCAATATAGAATTTTCATCAACTAAATTCAGCTTCTTTTCCTTCATATCATCTTGAGGTTCCATTTCTTCTTTCTTCTTCGAACTCTCTTCTTTCTCACTAGTCTCAACCATCTTCTTGCTCAATTCAGAATTTTCAGCATTTTGGCTTGTGGAATGATCAACAACCGACTCCACTAACTTTCCCTTCGCAACATGGTAGCTTTGCACTCCTCTTTCGGATTATTAGTAGTATTACCAGAAAATCCTGCACTTAATGCACAAGAAACTTGTTTAGACTTCCCAATCTGCACTTCAAGGTTCTTGATTGATGCATCAGCATTCTTGAAGTTAGATTGTGTGACTTGAATGAATTGTGCAAGAGTGCTCTCCAACTTATTCACTCTCTCATCGGTATAACGATGTGGTTGATTTTGGAGATGTGTTGTCTTGTGGATCTTCTTGTGTCCAAGGAAGGTTAGTGTGCTTCTTCCAATTTTGATTGTATAAATTTGAATAAGAATTTTTTCTTTGTCTTGGAAAATTCCCCATGTACTTTGCTTCCTCTTGAGAACCTAGAGATGCTTCACATTTTCCATTCTCATGATCTCCACCACAAAAATCACAGCTCTTTACATGTTGTGCTTGCATTGTCCCTAAACTCATAGCATTTAGTTTCTTTGTGATTGCTTCCAATTGATTAGTGATGAGTTTATTTGAGCCAATAGTGCATTTTGAGAATCAAGCTCCAATATCCCCTTTGTTGATGGACCTCCTCTATCATGATTCATGAGATAATCATTGGAAGCCATGGCTTCAATCAACCTCCAAGCTTCATCCGTGGTTTTTGAATTCATTGAACCTCCCGTCGAAGCATCTAACATGAGCTTTGTCCGATGTAACCCCCTAGTTTTTACACCTATGATTAATTATTTTATTTAGATGTTTAAGTTTATTTTGTTATGTGGTTTAGTTTGAGTAATTAAATTACTCTCTTCAAATTATTTTATTGGGTGCGTTGGCACTGACTTATTTCAGTGAATGCACGTTTACTAGACAATAATTACGTTATTGTCACTATTAAACCAGTACAGAAAAATATTTTAAATAATATGATTAAGAGAAAAACATTTTCATATTCCTATTCTATTTAATTTTAGAGTTAAAAATATTCTGGTTTGACATCAATCGGAGATTAAATTTTGGACTGAATATTTTCTTAGTAGATCAGTTCAACTATTAATCTTTACTCTAACTTGAATTTCGAAAACATATCTTTATCAACCTTTATTTTTAGATTCCAAAAAGTAAAAACATGTTTATTTTAGGCTTAATATTTATCACTCATTTTGTACCCACTAGTACAAAAACCTGAAATTTCTCTCTCCTCTCCCCTTTATACTCGACGCAATCTCTCTTTTTCTTCTTTTCTTCTCTGTTTCTTCTTCTCTCCTTCTTCTTTCTTTTTCTTCTTCTTTCTTCTTTCTTTTTCTTCTTCCTCCTCTCTCCATCTTTCTTCTCCTCTCCACGACCAGCCAGCCACCGAAGGAGCGCCGCCACGCCGTCTGAACCGTCGCCAGAGCCGCGCGACCCACACGTCCGGTCCACCTCCTCCGATCGTCGCGTTCCTGCACGCGATTTTTGCAGCAGCTCACGTTTAGTGCTAGTCTGCTTCGAACCACCACGAGCTCAGCCATATCGCGCCGCCCTCAGCTCTCTTCCGGTCTCGATCTGATCGAGCACAGTGGGGAGAAGACAACTGTGCAAGTTAGTTCATCATTCCCTATGCTCTGGTCCGTTTTGTTCCTGAAACCGCCGCCCCTCCGTCGCCGTCCGCCGCCGCGAGGAGCACCACAGCACCACCTTCAAGTTGTCTTCAAGCTTGGGTGAGTCAAAACCCTCTCATCTCTCTTAGATTCAAAAATCCCCAAATTGATTTTGAAACCCTAACCCTAACCCTTTGATTTCAGATTTTAACTTTGAAATTTAAGGTTGTTTTATGAGATTGGGACTGTGAATTTGTGTTTCCCTAAACCAATTTTATTATTCTGAGTTTTCCCTAAATTTTAATAATGAGCCCTAAACCCCCAATTTGATTTTATTTGAATTTGGGTATGTTTTTATGAAATTAATTATGATTTAGTGTAATTAGGACTCTTAATGGATAATTTCCAAAATTCTTTTTCAAGATCTTTTAATCAAAACAAAGTTTTCTAAAAGGGTATTAGGAAGCGTGAGCTTCAAACATGATTTTCTTTAAAAGTAACCTTGTTTGGTAATTAGATTAGGTGTTTAGATAAAGTTAGAATGTGTGTTTGATCACGTGAAATTGATTTCTTGATTTTTGGTTGTTGCGCGTTGTTGGATTTCCTCTCTGAGACGTTTAACATGGCTATGCTTGCTTGATGGAGTAGATAGTTACACTCTTGGAGCTAATGTGAGTATTAAGACGAGGATCCTTTACTTGTCTTCAAAGGTAAGGGGGGATTTCCTAAGGATATTCAATGACTGTATGCATGTGTGTAGGTGTTTAACTGGATACTTATATGATGATTGAGCTTACTTGATTATTTTATGTACTTAAACTGTTGTGCTATTATCTGATGATTTAACTGTACTTGTTCTAAATGATATAATGCATACATGTGATGAAATGCTTTCAACTGTGAGATTGCCATTACACTGATGATATACACTGTTGTTGATTGAAAGTTTGCTAAGCCAGACGTGCGTCTGTGCTCAACCATAATAAGGATTAAAAACCTTAATAAGCTTTGAATATGGAGGGATTGGTGTTCTTTTCCAAAAGCTCTTTAAACTTAAAGTACTTGTTTTAAATGATGAAATGATTTTGGTGTACTATTGTTGTACAAGAGGAAAATCCTTTTCGAACTATGTGTTTTCAAGTGAAAACTTTCAAGATTATTTGGTAATATCCTATTGGGGGAAATATTTCAAAGATAAAAGAATTTCAAAGATGCTTTATAAAAGATTTCCAAAGAAAATGTTTTTCCTAAATATTTTAGAAACTTTCCGATAACCTGGATAGGTTATCGATGATTCGGTTTTGGATTTGTTTTTCACTGAACGAAAAATAAGTACTTATGAAAGTGAATCTAGAACGCGAGACGTCGCCTCTAGTATTCAGTGATGTGCACGTGATCTTGGATCAGTGTTAACCCGGGACTACGAGCCCTGGTTATGATATTAGGAACTTGGGTCCTAATCACGTTGTGTTGGACTGTGTCTTCTGACCGCGTGTGATGATTATGATTAAAGGTGAAGGTTGTTTTCTACGACCACAACCCTTGACTGCGGCCACGGTCTTGGGCATTGTGATTGAGCATTCGGACTATGAGTCCTATGTTTCTGAGTTCTCAAGTGATGGGGAAATGATGATTAAGTCGTTAGCTTTGAGCAACGACAGTGAAAAGAATGAACACAAAGAAATCCTTTCAATAAAATATTTTATCATGTGCATTTCCCCAAGCAGACGTGCTATTGATGATTAAATCAGATACAAAGATGGTATCTGGGAGTCTGTCCATGTAAACCGAGTGAAGAGGCACATGTGACGTTGCCCGTCCTGAGACCTTAATGCATGAGGGTAAGGGGGTAACTGCCCAGGTGGGCTAGAGCTTGACCAACTCTAACTTCTCCAGTGATGATATGGTGTTGTGATCTCATGAGATTAAGTTAGAGCCTGATGATTGAAGTGTCATGCATATTTTCAAAAGATTGACTGTGCGGGTTTGAGACCCTTTGATATAACACTGTTATGTTACGTATATGCATGATTTAACTGCTTATATGATTCTGTGATGCATGTATCATGTGTATGGTTGTTGTGGGATATATCTTATGATGGTATCTCACCCTTACAAACATATCAGGTTTCTTCTGGTTTGCTATTGTACCTCGGGTATTTTAGTACAGATGTGCAGAGGAGTCTTCCTAAGTCACTCAGAGACTTAGATCTAGTTGCTTGATGAAGTATTTGATTGTGGAACGATCACGTGAGTTCTTCTCAGGAATAACTTTTAGAATGACCAGCTTAGGGTTTTGAGACTTAGATTATTTTGATAAGTATGTATGAGTATGGCTCAGAGAGCCTTTATTTTTAAATGAAATGTTTATGGCTCGGAGAGCGTTATTTTGAAAGCAAACTTAAACTTTCCCTTTTGGTTTTGTAAAGCTTATGGTTATGACTGTTATTTTCATATATATTGTTGCTTGATTGGATTTGGTGTAATGAAATTCCGGAATGAAAATGTAATTATTTTAGCGGTGTTCTTTTACCTGGATGTCCGAATTACGAGAGGAGACTCAGTCGAAATTTTCAGTAAAATACTAGCTTTTATTCAAGTATATTCTTTAAATTAAATAGGCTTGCCATACTATGATAGTAAGTCTGTGTGCCAATCAAGGCTTAGGAGTCGTGACAAAATTTTCATACCCAATTTCTGACACTTGTATACTTATCTAAATTATTTTCCGAAAGCGCCAGCAAATTATATTTTAATTTTAAATTCCGCACGTGTTACGTAAGTAATGCCCTCAAGGGGGGGGCGTTACAAGGTGGTATCAGAGCTGGTCGAGTCTTTCGGGATCTTTAGGGAATAGGTCTGTTAAGTTTTTGTTGTGTGATCTCTGGTTGGATTTTGTTTGAATTGTTTCTTGTTGAAGCAATGTGTGTTGACACACAAGTATATGTTTCTTGATGGTTTTCCAAAGGCTTTATGTCCTGGGAGACCGTAGATCTTGAATGTTACTTGGGTTCGAATATGACATTCGATTATTCTTGCGAATCGTGTCTGACATTCGAAACAAGGTGCTTGTGTAAAGGGTTTTTTCCGGAGTGTTCCCGGAAATATTCTAGGTTTATGGTTAGCAAAGGACATTGATTTTTGATTGATCTAGTTTATGGATTCGGTCGGATCTCCGTCGCTTTGTGTAGGATGTTGCCTACGAAGTTAAAACGAGTTAGATGACTCATTCAATGAAGGATCGGTGGTCCGAACCGTTTGTTAGACCGAGTGTTTTCCTTGTGAAGCACCAATTGTAGTGTGGAGGTTGTGTCACTGTGTAAATTTACTGATTAGGTAAAAGGGCGAATGATGGACAAGTATTCTCGACTTGCGTAGTTGATTTGGTAAATCTATTTCGAGGAGTTGTCGACTACTCAAAGATTGACTTGAAGATGAGTTATTACTAGATTGGAGTGATGACCTATCTAAGGTTTTGCATCGTCAACTCAGTTTATGAGGAAAGATCAACCTTTTGTATGTTGGATCGATTGGTTAAGTTGCCCGGGATCGTACCCAATTCAAGGTGGTCATACTAAGCTTGGCTAGAAAGAAGTGTATGTTGGTTGGAACCAAGACGAATCGAGTGGATTTTCGATCTTGGGTGAGTGTTTCTTGATTAAGGAACTCTTCATTGTACCCTTTAATTCTCTTGTATTCGTCAGTTGACATTTATTTCTCAAATCCTGTGATTGTATTAGATAATCACAACGGTGAAGTTGGTATGTGTCAGACATATATTCTGATTCGAATTTGCAGTCTGTCAAGACTTATGAATTAGTTATGCTGATTCATAAATTTCCAGTTATTCATTTCTTTGTTGTGAGAAGTCGTACTCACACTTTCAAATGATCCTCGATGTATTAGACATTTGAGTGAATTGGTTTAAAGGAATCCATTGGTTAGGATACTTTCACACTTTGTTGAGAAAAGTGGTTATGACTATTTCTTGAGTTATAACACAGATAATTTTGTGATAGCAGAAGTTTCTTGGTGGAACTTAGTTTCGTCACTTCCATTTTTGATAGAGGTGAAAGTCATCATTTTGTAAATTCTTTGTATTAAGAATAAGAATTAATCCTCTTGGGATTAGACATTATTCACCCCTTGATCCTTTGAATCCGTTGGAAGATTCTTGTGGAAGAATGAACTTTATTAGATTCATGTTTGTAAATGTGTATTGATCATGCATTTTTACACCCACGAACCTGATGGAATGATCTTTTTCCATACTGGATGTTCCTGCATTCTTCAAATTAATGAAATTCTTTTCTATGCTTATGTGAAAGTGAAATCCAGAAAAAAGTTCTTTTCTTGAGAAATTCTTCTATGATCACTAAGGTCATGTCTTATTGTCGTTCAAAAGTGCTTGTTTTCATTGATCATCTTAATTCTATGTATTCTCCAAATGCTGTCGATGTGTGACTTATCTCATCAGTCGTGAGTTGGATATCTCCACATCAAGATGTACAATTGAGACCTTCCTTGTTAAGATGTTGACATTCCTTCGATTCTTGTTATGAGTTTGCTGAAGACTTACACGAGTTTTGTTTGAATTCAAGTGATCGTTGATCGATCGGGTGAAGTCTACACCCTTCTTGCGAGTTAAGATCCACTATGCGGTGTTAGTGAACCGAATAAGGTATCGGAGAATTGTTTAGACTTCATGGAGTATCTTTAAGTGTTGTTTCGGATGAAAAACGGAAGTTTATCAAACGTGTGTCGGTTAAGTTTACTTCAAGTGTTGAGGACTAAGTTGAGACTAAGTCCAACCGATCATCCTCAGTGGGATGGATGGGTAATGAGATTACCTATCCTTAGCAGGTTAGCTGGGAGATAGTGTGGTACCTAAATTTTTGTCATCTCTATGGTAGGACGAACCAGAGATGATAGGAGTTTCGTTAGAGTATAGATGTGAATGGTACTATGAGAACCCTTAAGTTCAACATCATTGAGTGGGATGATTACAATGGACCTTATCATGATCGAGACAGTTATATCATTAAAGGAATTTAGAGTAGTGATCAACGTTTATGGTTAATGTTGACTTCGTGAGTCCGAGGATTAACGGAAAAATATTTATGGTAGTTTTCCTTAAGCTGAACGGAAATAGTAAAGAGGAGTTCTTGAGTGAAACTAAGTTATTAGAAAAGTTTAAGAATTATGATTTTGGATAATTCAAACTGAGGTGATTCCTTTTGGTTGTAGTTGCATGGAGAAATGTAATCGTATTCTTTAAGATTGAAATGAATGACTATGATATAATTTGGAGTGGTGGAATATATTTAAAGAAAACTAAGACTATAACTGTGTACTTTGAGTTGAAAGTTGATATATGTGATAGAGTTAAGGTTGAACTTGATGTTCGTTGTGAGGACAAGGTGTTGAAGAAGTTTTGCTAGTAGACAAATTTTGAGGCAAGAAGTTATTAAGTTTTGATTGTGTCTTTCGAGTGTGATAAGCTATGATGAAATGTTTATAATCTTTGAAGTCTCATTTTGGTAAAAATGTGGTTGATGATCCATAGTAGAAACTGGACATTTTAAAATCCAAGATTTGCCATTGGCGAGTGTCCACCTGGATTTCTTGGCTTTGTTTTGGGTGCAGCTCCTAGGGGTAATGGCCTTAGAGAAACTATTTTATAATCTCTTTTCTCAGCTGCAGATATATAAGATAAGGGTAGATAGGATACAAGCACTTCCTTGCATAAGTGATAGAGCTATGTCTTCAGATGGAGGAATTGTTAGGAGGTGTGTATTTTCCTTGGACAATAGGGTAAAGGGGCATAGGAAATTTCTTAAATCAGGGATACTAACGGGGCTTGAGAACCAAATTGAAAATGAGAGGCAAATGAAGGATATGAAATTTAAGTAGTCAAAGGATTCAAGTGGAATTAAGAAGAGAACGAATTATGTGGGATGTGGTAAGATTCAATTTTGATAAGATTGAATTTCTTAGGTTTTTGGCGCAAAGGTTAGCATGTGCAACTCAGAAATGTTATGATATTTTGATTGGAGATTTGAAAAGTGTGAATTTGATATGACTAGAAGAGTAGACTAAGCTCAATTGGACTAAGACTATGATTGCATCTCTTGAGTAGAAGGTTAATTGAGGTTATGTAAAGTTAGTGTTGGTTTGATGTTAGCTGTGAAAGTTAGATATTAGAGAAAGTTTTTCCTAATGGAATTGTATTGAGAAAGTTAAAATGAAGAGATTAAGCGTTGATTTTGTTCTTTGAAGTGTAATAGACTAAGATGAAATATCAAAGGTAGTGGGGATAATGCGGTAGTGAAAAATCTCGAGGATAAATAAAATGGTATAAGAATCGATCTTGTTATCAAGTTATAGATGAAAGGAATGAAGCAATGAGAATACAAAGCAAGATTTTAGAGTTAAGGTATGATTACAACATCCTGTTTAGTTTTAAGCTACGAAATTTCGAGGACGAAATTTTTTTTAAGAGGGGTAGTAATGTAACCCCCTAGTTTTTACACCTATGATTAATTATTTTATTTAGATGTTTAAGTTTATTTTGTTATGTGGTTTAGTTTGAGTAATTAAATTACTCTCTTCAAATTATTTTATTGGGTGCGTTGGCACTGACTTATTTCAGTGAATGCACGTTTACTAGACAATAATTACGTTATTGTCACTATTAAACCAGTACAGAAAAATATTTTAAATAATATGATTAAGAGAAAAACATTTTCATATTCCTATTCTATTTAATTTTAGAGTTAAAAATATTCTGGTTTGACATCAATCGGAGATTAAATTTTGGACTGAGTATTTTCTTAGTAGATCAGTTCAACTATTAATCTTTACTCTAACTTGAATTTCGAAAACATATCTTTATCAACCTTTATTTTTAGATTCCAAAAAGTAAAAACATGTTTATTTTAGGCTTAATATTTATCACTCATTTTGTACCCACTAGTACAAAAACCTGAAATTTCTCTCTCCTCTCCCCTTTATACTCGACGCAATCTCTCTTTTTCTTCTTTTCTTCTCTGTTTCTTCTTCTCTCCTTCTTCTTTCTTTTTCTTCTTCTTTCTTCTTTCTTTTTCTTCTTCCTCCTCTCTCCATCTTTCTTCTCCTCTCCACGACCAGCCAGCCACCGAAGGAGCGCCGCCCGCCCGTCTGAACCGTCGCCCAGCCGCGCGACCCACACGTCCGGTCCACCTCCTCCGATCGTCGCGTTCCTCGCACGCGATTTTTGCAGCAGCTCACGTTTAGTGCTAGTCTGCTTGAACCACCACGACTCAGCCATATCGCGCCGCCCTCGGCTCTCTTCCGGTCTCGATCCGATCGAGCACGGTGGGGAGAAGACAAGCGTGCAAGTTAGTTCATCATTCCCTATGCTCGGGTCCGTTTTGTTCCTGAAACCGCCGCCCCTCCTCCGTCGCCGTCGCCGCCGCGGGAGCACCACAGCACCACCTTCAAGTTGTCTTCAAGCTTGGGTGAGTCAAAACCCTCTCATCTCTTTTAGATTCAAAACCCCCAAATTGATTTTGAAACCCTAACCCTAACCCTTTGATTTCAGATTTTAACTTTGAAATTTAAGGTTGTTTTATGAGATTGGGACTGTGAATTTGTGTTTCCCTAAACCAATTTTATTATTCTGAGTTTTCCCTAAATTTTAATAATGAGCCCTAAACCCCCAATTTGATTTTATTTGAATTTGGGTATGTTTTTATGAAATTAATTATGATTTAGTGTAATTAGGACTCTTAATGGATAATTTCCAAAATTCTTTTTCAAGATCTTTTAATCAAAACAAAGTTTTCTAAAAGGGTATTAGGAAGCGTGAGCTTCAAACATGATTTTCTTTAAAAGTAACCTTGTTTGGTAATTAGATTAGGTGTTTAGATAAAGTTAGAATGTGTGTTTGATCACGTGAAATTGATTTCTTGATTTTTGGTTGTTGCGCGTTGTTGGATTTCCTCTCTGAGACGTTTAACATGGCTATGCTTGCTTGATGGAGTAGATAGTTACACTCTTGGAGCTAATGTGAGTATTAAGACGAGGATCCTTTACTTGTCTTCAAAGGTAAGGGGGGATTTCCTAAGGATATTCAATGACTGTATGCATGTGTGTAGGTGTTTAACTGGATACTTATATGATGATTGAGCTTACTTGATTATTTTATGTACTTAAACTGTTGTGCTATTATCTGATGATTTAACTGTACTTGTTCTAAATGATATAATGCATACATGTGATGAAATGCTTTCAACTGTGAGATTGCCATTACACTGATGATATACACTGTTGTTGATTGAAAGTTTGCTAAGCCAGACGTGCGTCTGTGCTCAACCATAATAAGGATTAAAAACCTTAATAAGCTTTGAATATGGAGGGATTGGTGTTCTTTTCCAAAAGCTCTTTAAACTTAAAGTACTTGTTTTAAATGATGAAATGATTTTGGTGTACTATTGTTGTACAAGAGGAAAATCCTTTTCGAACTATGTGTTTTCAAGTGAAAACTTTCAAGATTATTTGGTAATATCCTATTGGGGGAAATATTTCAAAGATAAAAGAATTTCAAAGATGCTTTATAAAAGATTTTCAAAGAAAATGTTTTTCCTAAATATTTTAGAAACTTTCCGATAACCTGGATAGGTTATCGATGATTCGGTTTTGGATTTGTTTTTCACTGAACGAAAAATAAGTACTTATGAAAGTGAATCTAGAACGCGAGACGTCGCCTCTAGTATTCAGTGATGTGCACGTGATCTTGGATCAGTGTTAACCCGGGACTACGAGCCCTGGTTATGATATTAGGAACTTGGGTCCTAATCACGTTGTGTTGGACTGTGTCTTCTGACCGCGTGTGATGATTATGATTAAAGGTGAAGGTTGTTTTCTCGACCACAACCCTTGACTGCGCGACCACGGTCTTGGGCATTGTGATTGAGCATTCGGACTATGAGTCCTATGTTTCTGAGTTCTCAAGTGATGGGGAAATGATGATTAAGTCGTTAGCTTTGAGCAACGACAGTGAAAAGAATGAACACAAAGAAATCCTTTCAATAAAATATTTTATCATGTGCATTTCCCCAAGCAGACGTGCTATTGATGATTAAATCAGATACAAAGATGGTATCTGGGAGTCTGTCCATGTAAACCGAGTGAAGAGGCACATGTGACGTTGCCCGTCCTGAGACCTTAATGCATTAGGGAAAGGGGGTAAGCGCCGGGTGGGCTAGAGCTTGACCAACTCTAACTTCTCCAGTGATGATATGGTGTTGTGATCTCATGAGATTAAGTTAGAGCCTGATGATTGAAGTGTCATGCATATTTTCAAAAGATTGACTGTGCGGGTTTGAGACCCTTTGATATAACACTGTTATGTTACGTATATGCATGATTTAACTGCTTATATGATTCTGTGATGCATGTATCATGTGTATGGTTGTTGTGGGATATATCTTATGATGGTATCTCACCCTTACAAACATATCAGGTTTCTTCTGGTTTGCTATTGTACCTCGGGTATTTTAGTACAGATGTGCAGAGGAGTCTTCCTAAGTCACTCAGAGACTTAGATCTAGTTGCTTGATGAAGTATTTGATTGTGGAACGATCACGTGAGTTCTTCTCAGGAATAACTTTTAGAATGACCAGCTTAGGGTTTTGAGACTTAGATTATTTTGATAAGTACGTATGAGTATGGCTCAGAGAGCCTTTATTTTTAAATGAAATGTTTATGGCTCGGAGAGCATTATTTTGAAAGCAAACTTAAACTTTCCCTTTTGGTTTTGTAAAGCTTATGGTTATGACTGTTATTTACATATATATTGTTGCTTGATTGGATTTGGTGTAACTGAAATTCTGGAGTGAAAATGTAATTATTTTAGCAGGTGTTCTTTTACCTGGGATGTCCGAATTACAGAGGAGACTCTGTCGAAATTTTCGTAAAATACTAGCTTTTATTCAAGTATATTCTTTAAATTAAATAGGCTTGCCATACTATGATAGTAAGTCTGTGTGCCAATCAAGGCTTAGGAGTCGTGACAAAATTTTCATACCCAATTTCTGACACTTGTATACTTATCTAAATTATTTTCCGAAAGCGCCAGCAAATTATATTTTAATTTTAAATTCCGCACGTGTTACGTAAGTAATGCCCTCAAGGGGGGGGCGTTACATCCGAGGTCTCAATCCATTACAAAAGATTTACATTTGTTGAATTTCATCAAAGCCATGATTAGGACACTTCCTTAGAAGTTCCTTGAAGCGTTCCCAAGCATCATATAAAGTCTCACCATCACGTTGCATAAAGCTTGAAATATCTCCTCTCATATTCACAAACTTTGACTGTGGAAAATACCTTGCTAAGAACTTTTCTTCCAAGTCATCCCAAGTAGTGACACTTCCTCTTGGTTGAGATTGAATCCAAGTCTTGTCTATATCTCTCAATGAAAAAGGGAACAACCACAACCTTATCGTATCATCCGTAGCTCCATTAATCTTGAGAGTCTCACATATCTCTAGAATATTTGAGACATGACTATTTGGATCTTCGGCATCACTTCCTCCAAATTGATTTTGTTGCATGATATGGAGTAATGCCGGCTTGATCTCAAAATAATTTGCGGCTACCGGTGGTCTAACAATACTTGAGTGATTCCAATTGATTGGACCATTAGAATATTCTCCCAATGTCCTTCGGATACGTTGCAAATTTTAAGTCATGATTTCTTTTTGTTGAACTTGTGATGTAGAAGAACTTGCTTTTTCCTTGCTTGGCTTCTTCCTTACTTTTGATTCTTTTCGATTCTTCTTTGCCGTCTTTTCAATTTCGGGATCAAATAACAGTCCCCTTGTTGCTTTACCTCACATACACTACACAAGAAACTCAAAACAAGATGAGAATATCCAATATATAAATTATTTAACAAAAAAAAAAAGAAAAATAACAAAGAAAAAATGTTCAAATTAACAATGCTTTCTTGTTGATATTGAAATCAACAATCCCCGGCAACGGCACCAAAAACTTGTTGATGGTTTGGCAAGTGTACCAAATCATACAAGTAATAAAGTGAAAGTAAAGTATCGTTCCCAACGAGGATTGTAATCAAGTAACAACGTAAACTAAGCGATTGATATTTGAACCAATGCAAGTCATAGTTCCAAAAGAGTAATTGAATTTGTATCCTAAATGTTGTCACAAAAAATGAATGAAATAGGTTTTCTTCTTTATCACACAAGCAAGTAAATGGAAGAATGAACAATTAGAATGAGAACAAAGTATTTAAGACGGTTAGGAATCGGAATCCCTAAATTTTCACCTAATGTAACTTTGTTAAACCCTAACTTCAATTCAAATCATTCAATTGACATTCAAGTCACTAATTTAGGTTTATCCCTAATTCCTTAGGTGATACCCTTTTGTTACCAATCAAGAACCCTAATTCCTTAGGTGATGCAAGATTATCATAAACATTAAGCATAAGACTCATAGGAATGTATTGTAATGAAGTTCTATTCCTAGAATCAACACCGCAATAGTAATCTACTTCAAATCAAGCATGAACACAAATTTTCCAATTATGCATTCACACATCCAATCAATTTCAGAGATGGCCAATCCAAGAAATGCATTAAGCATGGAAGAGATTACTCGAATTGAACGAAAGTTAAATGAAATCATAGGTAAAACGAATTTACATCAAGATCCAATTGAGTTCATCCTATCCTAACCTAAGAGATCTAGAAACTCATAATATATAGAAAGAGAAGAGATGGAAGAACTTGAGTAAGAGAATGTGGAAGACTCCATGGAAGCTCCAAATCTTGTTCCCAAGCTTGAATCTTCAAGGAAGTGGAGATACATTGATGAACCAAAGTGAGAAAAGTGTAAAAATGAGCAAAAGATCCTAAAAAATCGGCTAAAACTTAAATTTATAGAGTTTCAGTGTGTTTCCCAGTGCAGAGCGCTTGTTTTCCACCGAGAAATCCAATGTTATTTCCCTACTGGCACTGAGCGCAGCACTCTAGCACTAAGCGCCAGTTCATTTTGGTCCTCTTGGGATCTGAGCGCCCAAAACCTACGCTGAGCGCCCAGCGTGCTATCTAATGTTGTTTCGTTCCTTTTTCGCAGGGCTGAGCACCCGGTTCCAGAGCTGAGCGCTCAGCCTTCAATCCTACACCTTTTCAACATCTGTTTGAGTATATTTTTCATATAAAAGATCAAAACTCTAATCAAATGAATGTGCACATTTTCTAATCCTTTTCATTCACAAATCCTAAGATTATTTACAAACTTATTCCTGTTTACACTTCCAAACTAACATATATTGCACATTCATCACAATCCCAAACTTAGAGATTTTGCTTGTCCTCAAGCAAACAATTAAATTCAAAACAGGGGTGAATGAGATGGTTTTCATGTTCAATTCCCTTGTGAAACACATTACTCATGCAAAACATCAATTCCTTAACACTTTTGCAAAATGCACAAGCATCACACAATCATTGCATCAATTCCAATTGATCACATGCTTCATGCTTTAAAACAATCAAACATACTACAAAATTAGCTCCATTGAATACACAAAATATTCTCTTGCAACCTCTTTATCAAGTGTTTCACACATCCTCACATGGGTAGTATTTGTTCTCAATTCCAATCAAAATACATTCCCCAATCCAAATCTTGACAAGATTCTAAGAACACGCCTCACAAATGTCAACGCAACACATATCATGAGGTCTTTCATTTGGATGTAATGGGGCTAAGGTGGGGGTGGACAAAATCAAGGATATAAGCTAAACTACCTTGACTTTAAGGAATGTGGACTCTTTTGGGGCTTCCATTACTTAGCTAGCACACAACCACATAAGCACACAATTTGGTCCTCTTGGGAGCTGAGCGCCCAAAACCTGCGCTGAGCACCCGACATGTTGTCTGATGCTGTTTCATTCCTTTTTCGTGGGAGAGAGTGCCTGGTTCCAGAGCTGAGGGCTCGGCATTCAATCCTACACCTTTTCAGCATCTTTTTTAGTATATTTTTCATATAAAAGATCAAAACTCTAATAAAATGAATATGCACATTTTCTAATACTTTTCATTCACAAATCCTATGATTATTTACAAACTTATTCCTATTTACACTTCCAAACTAACATATATTGCACATTCATCACGTATAGCTGCCTATCTCTCAGCGCCTCTAACACCACTCTCAGATGTTCCTCGTCCTCTTCCCGACTACAGGAATAAATAAGAATATCATCTATAAACATCACAACAAACTTGTCGAGGAAAGGTCTAAAGATTCTGTTCATGTAGTGCATGAACACCGCTAGAGCATTAGTTACACCAAAAGGCATAACTAGGTACTCATAGTGTCCATACCTCGTCTTGAAAGTGGTCTAAGGTATATCCTCCTTCTTCACCCTAATCTGATGGTATCCTGTTCTTAAATCTATCTTATAAAACACTGAAGCTCCCTTCAACTGATCCATCAGATCATTTATCCTAGGCAACGGATATTTGTTCTTGATTGTAACCTTGTTTAACTGCCTATAATCCGTACACAACCAAGAACTTCTATCCTTCTTCATCGCAAACAAGACTGGTGCTGCCCAAGGTGATACACTCGGTCTGATGAATTCCTTCTTCATCATATCATCCAGTTGTTGCTTTAACTCTGCCAACTCCACGGGTCACATCCGACAAGGAGATACTGATATAGGTCCGGTCCCTGGTATGAGATCTATAGCGAACTCCACTTCCCTCTCTGGTGGCAAACCTGGAACATCAGGAGGGAAAACCTCAGGAAACTCCCCCACTATAGGCAAAGAATCTATACTCGGAGTCTCATTAGCTTCCAAAGAGAAAAGCATCACATACTGCTGAGAATCGTCACTCCTCATAGTTGTTCCTTCATTGGCAGATACTATGCTAGAAGGCTCAAGAAAATAAAGGGTCTTTCGGGCACAGGCTAACACTACATGGTTAGCCGAAAGCCAATCCATGCCAAGGATAACATCTATCTGTTGCATAGGCAAACAGATAATATCTGTAAGGAATGTCATATTTTCAACAACTATAGGACACTGTAAGCAAACGGACATAGTGATCAAAGGATCACCGGTAGGGGTAGATACTGTCAAAGTATATGATAGTTGAGAAACGGGCAAATGTAAATGATCCACACACTCATATGAAACAAACGAATGTGTAGCACCTGAGTCAAACAACACAGACGAGAGTATGCCAGATATTAAACACACACCTTGAATAAGATCTGCAGATTGAGAGGACTAAGATCCTCTCATTGTAAACACTCTCCTCGTGGCCTGAGGTCTGGCCGTCTGTCGTCCTGCTGCTAGAACTCCTCTCCCAGCTCCACCTCTAGAACCACTGGCTTCTCTGCCGGCAGATGGCTGCTGCTATCCTGCTCTCTATCGTCAATCCCTAGAAAAGTGACCTGGTTTGCCACAGATGTAGAAACCAGATCTATCTGTACAATCTCTGATACAATGCGGACCCCCGCGTCTGAAACATATTGGGCCTCTCTGCTGCTGGCCCTCTCTGCTAACTGGTGCTGGTGGTGCGGATGCCTGTGCACTCTTCCCGGGTCTAGTGTATTGTCCTCTCCTCCACTGAGAACCTCTGTCCCCTCTCCTTTGATGACCTGCTCGGGTAGGACCCCCACTATACTGCTGTCTCTGCTCCAGTCCTCATCCGGAAACCTCTGGTAAAACTCAAAATTGAATCAGGGCCTCAAACCTAGCCGCATAATCACCAACAAACCTGTCTCCCTACTGGAGACTCATGAACTCTCTCTCCTTCTCGCGTCTGACTAACAAAGTGAAGTACTTCTCAAAGAAACACTCTCTGAACAACTCCCAACTAATCAACCTACCCTCGACCTCAAGCAACCTCCTCTTTCCTCTCCACCATGACTCAGCCCCTCTGGTTAACATGAAGGCGGCATAAGTCAACTTCCGGTCATCTCTGCATCTCATGGTGTCAAAGATCTTCTCAAGCTCCTATATCCACCACTCCGCTCGCTATGGGTCATACTCTCCTCCAAAATGTGGTGGCTTACCTTTCAAAAAGGTAGCCAATCCTACATCCTCGGCCTCCGGGGCTCTCCTCCTATCCTACCGCTCCTGCCTCTCTCTGCACCCTCCGAGCATTCTGTTGCACCTGCTGCAACAGAACGGGTGCTAACTCGCGGATAGTCCGAAGAGTCTCGGCAGACTATCCTCCAACTCCAATCCCTACCTCAGGCTGATGCTGCTCATCCTCGACACCCTCTATAGCTCTACCACCCCGTCTACCACGTCCTCGACCTCTGCCTCTATCCATGATCCTGTTAAAAGAAATCATTAGCCCACATCAATATGACATATAATACTACATAAAACTGGAATATAAATACTATATGTCATAGAAATGTCGCGTTCGAACCCACTACCCAACTTCTAAGCATAGTCATTATCTAATGTGGATTCAACTAAATGGCCAGTTCACCCTAATCACAGTCCTCACAGTCCATTTCAGAACTGAACTGTTCTGATACCACCAAATGAGATGCCCCGACGTCCCATTAAAGAAAACCCATAATATTTAGGACCTAAACATGTCATTATCGTTAAGCGTATATATTAAAAAAGGCGAAAAATTAAAAACTTAAAATATAAACAACATATATACATACATCCATAACATATACACATCATAACCTGATACAATACAGTAGAGGGAATCCCATCAGTAGGATCCCAATAGGTACAAACTGGTAACATCAACGAAAATACATCAAAGATCTAAAGAAAGATGCCTCACCGATTCTCACCACACCCCGTCCCCTCTCAAAATACATCAAAAGCCTCACACATGCACCTACGTGAATAGCCCTAGCCTAGGCTATCACAGACTACTACCCCTGCTGTAACCCCGAGGTCTCAACGGACCTACCTCTCCTCCACTGTAACCGGAAGAGCTCCTATCTGTGGTAGATCTCTGAAAGATCCGTCGGTAATCCCTGGCATCTCTGGATGGTAGTCGTCGGGAGGATACTCGGGAGGACTCTGACCCGGTGGTCCTAATCTCGGGTGCTGTTGTGACTCCGGCAAGTGTACCGGGTCGTCGCAAGTAATAAAAATAACACGGTAAGTAAATACCGAGGTCGAACTCAAGGATTGGGATACCAATTCGACTAATCCGCGGGAAGTCCGATACGTTCGGTCAAGTTACAGAAAGGTGGTTGAGGAAGAGAGATTAATATCTAAATTCAACTAACAATCTAAATAAACTAATTAACTAAAAATCAGAAAACTAAAATGTCCAAGGTCACAAATCCACCTACCCAATATGTACACCCAATTGATGATGAGTCCCTCCCTAAATTCAATTACAATGTCAACCGGGACCCCTAAATTCTCCTAAATCCACTTCCGTGCTCATTAGGACGTATTCGATGATTTGAGTTAATTACTTGCTAGGTCTCTTAACCCTAATCTCGAATTCTGTTAATTCATGTTCCCTATATGGTTGCACCAATCTCCTATTCACTCTCGTGCAATATTCGATCGATGATTCTAATTCAAGTTCTAAACGCGAATCGCTGACTAAGCCTCATCACGTTAACAAGTCAATCACGCTAGCATATAATTGACACAATCAAATCAGAATTAGAAAACAAGAATTGAATTAAGGAGAAAGACATACATCATATCGAATTTACATCGCCATGGGTGGCTTCATCGTTCCCTCGGACTAGGGGATTAGTTCCTCATGCTCATAGACAAGCGATCGGACATAATCTCCATAAGAAAAAGGGAGACGCAGCTCCAAAGAGAAAAGAAAATACCCTACGCTACTCTAAATAGTGGAAAACTGCCTTCTAAAGATGGATCCCCGTTCTGATATGCAACAGCCCTTAAATAGTAATCCTGATCTGCGCTCTCTCGCGAGGCGAGCAGACATTCGCGAGGCGAGAATTAAAATTAGCGCGCTTTCAATTTAAACTCTCGCGAGGCGAAGGTATGTTCGCGAGGCGAGTCTTCAATTTCAGGCTGTGACCTTCATCACGGCTGGGCCGTGATGGCCTCTGATTTCCAAGTCTTCATTCACTCGCGAGGCGAGATGTCTCTCATGGGCGAGTCTTCAAACCTCAAACTGTTCACGGGCGTGGTCTTCATCACGGCTTGGCCGTGATGGTCTCTGTCTTGCAGGTCTTCATGATTCGCGAGGCGAGAAGAGTCTCGCGTGGCGAGACAGAAATGTTGACTTTTGCTGCTTTGTTGACCTTCAGTCTCGCGAGGCGAGAATACACCCGCGGGGCGAGTGTCTCCAGACTTGCAATTTCCACTGCTTTTCGACTTTCCTTGACTCCCGGAGCTTCACTTATTTAATCTGAAACAACAAAGGCACCCACAAGCGTAATTCTATTCAAAATAACCTAAAAGCTACACAAAAGACGCAAAACGAGTCAAAGTCCAACTTAGGAACAAAACAAGGCAAATTTGGGCGAAAACGAGAGTGAACTCGAATAAATAGACACATAAACCCTAGTTCATCTAGTCATAAAACTAGATAAGCTAGAGGCTTATCAAAATACCCCAAACTTAAACCTTGCTTGTCCCCAAGCAAGCTTAAAACTCAAAAACGACTCAAGACTTGGCAAGCCTAAAGGAATCAATCGATTTCGCACAAATTTAATGCAACTTTACAAAACAGTTTTACTCCAATGATCTCCCCCCTACATCAATGTAATCCCCACATTCATTTACTTTAAACCATTGAGAACTCATCATTCATTCCATCATTACTCTAAGTTGAGGATCAGAGATACACACAAAGGAAGATCACCTATCTCAAACAATTGGCTTCCTCACAAGGGCATTTAAAATTTCACTCATTCGCTCAAGTTTGTCAAGGTTTTCAACTTTTTCACTCAATTTCACTTATCAAGAGCACTTCCCATGAATTTGATTTTCATCTCAAAAATGGTCCCCACGTAAACATGTATGCAACATCAGAAGGTCTTTTAAAGGTTGTAATGGGGCCTGGCTGAGGGTAGGATAATGAAGGATATTTAGGCTTAAGTCCCTAGGAACTAAGAGAGCATGAACCTTTTGGCACTTTTTCCACTCAAATTCCTTTTTCCATTTTTCATTTGGGCTCGGGTGACTACAGCCTTTTCCTTGCTAATCTTTTTGTTCTGCCCCTTTTCCTTTGGCAATTTTTTTTTTGTTTTCTTTCTCTTTTTTTTTTCTTTTTTTTTTTCGCCTTGGGTTTCAACCTTTATTTTCTTTTTCTCACCCCAATATGACATATCACCTCGTAGCCACCCCAAACTTAGTTTCTCACAACCTTTCTCTTGCTCATTTCCATGCTCTCCTAATCCTAAGATTGGGTTAACATGGTTTTTTTTTTTCAGATTTTGGCTCGTAATGTAGGGTCATCAAGAAACAATAGGTCAATTGGGCTCAATTTGGCTAACTAGGGAACATGCATTAGGGATGGTTCTTTTCAGGCCAAGTAGTTATTTCAAAGAAAATCGCCTAAATCATTTGATGCAACACATAATCATGCAAACCATAAAGAGATTCAAGCAAATTCGGGAAAGTGCAACTTAACAGTGATTCACACATTCAAAAACAGAGTTGGAGGCTCAAATTCCTCACCTGGACATTTTGCAAATTGTTTGACCGAGATACGATTCCTAGTGTGTGCACCCCCTCACCCCAAACTTATCATAAATCAAGTAATCACAATAAAATCCTCAAAGTTCAGTTTTCAATTTTTAAGTGGGGATAATCTTTTCTAATTTCAGAACTTAGGGGAAATCATCAATGGTCAAATCAATTCATGCAATCAATCTATGCTAAATTCAATTAACAACCAACAAGCTTGCCGACACGACATTCATACAACAACTCTTGATCTTCTCAAATTATTCAAGAGCGACAAACAAAAACAAACCAAAAATCAAAGCAAAACAAAAGTTAAGAAAAGAGAGGGATACCTAGCTTGGGTTGCCTCCCAAGAAGCGCTTGTTTAACGTCCCGAGCCTGACTTATTACGAAGCATCCACCTGGATCCCATAGTCTGTGGTACAGAGGCCAAGGGACGCTCATCATATCAAATCCTCCACCCGGATCAAATGGTAATTGGAGTGGAGATCGTAGCAGCAATATGACCTTATTATCTACTCCACCCAGCCAGTGTGTGAAAATTCCATTGACCTCTTCAATTATGAACTCACTTCCTCTCGGGTCAAATGGTGTTTTCACGAGGAAGTGTGCTAGACAAGTGGGAGGGTCTAATTTACCGGTGTCCACACATGCATGCAAGCCAACATATTTATTTAACGCATCAAAATCAGGTTGCTTGGCAAGCATGGTGGAATCCTCCGCCACTTTATCTTCATCTTGATCTCTACCCCCTTGCTCCAGTGCCTTGTCCTTTGCCAACTCCTCTTCCTTAGGTTGCTCTTCCTCAACATGTGGTTGTTCCGGGGCCATGACACTTGCCAATTCCTCTTCCTTAGATTGTTCTTCCTCAACATGTGGTAGTTCTTCCTCAACTCCCTGAGAACTAGTTACATCCCAGTCATATCCCAACACCCCACTGCTTCTAGTTGTTGTGGCATTGCATTGGTTCTTAGGGTCGTTCTCGGTATCAATTGGGAAAGTCTCTGGGGATGCTCATTTTGTTGCTCTGCGAGCTGACCCAACTTCTCTACGGCCGCAATTGCCTTCTCAAATGATGTCTCCATAGAACTCGCCAACTTATCCATTGCCGCATTTGCCCTCTCAAGAGCCAACTCCCAAGGTTGTGGCTGCCAATTCTGTTGAGGTTGTTGTTGCCAATTTTGTTGAGGTTGTGGCTGCCAGGCTAGACCACCGCCATCATTACTCCAAGCAAAATCCGGATGGTCTCTACTCATATCACCCCAATACTGATTCTGACTCTGATAGTTGTTCTGGGGCACGCTGTCATTATGCCATGGTTCCACATATACATGAGGGAAGTAGAACGGACAACTCCAAGTGTCATGGTTCCCATCACAATACTCGCAACCCGGAAGCATTCCTTTGTGTACCTCGCATACAAAACAAGGCAAGACCAAGTGGAATCAAAGAAGTAGAGAGATAGTAGAAAATAAAAAGAAATAATAAAAATAAAAATAAGAACAAAAATAACTTAACCAAATAATCAAACTCCCCTAAGATCAGAAAAATTGGTTGTGCCAATCCCCCGGCAACGGCGCCAAAAACTTGTTGTGACTCCGGCAAGTGTACCGGGTCGTCGCAAGTAATAAAAATAACACGGTAAGTAAATACCGAGGTCGAACTCAAGGATTGGGATACCAATTCGACTAATCCGCGGGAAGTCCGATACGTTCGGTCAAGTTACAGAAAGGTGGTTGAGGAAGAGAGATTAATATCTAAATTCAACTAACAATCTAAATAAACTAATTAACTAAAAATCAGAAAACTAAAATGTCCAAGGTCACAAATCCACCTACCCAATATGTACACCCAATTGATGATGAGTCCCTCCCTAAATTCAATTACAATGTCAACCGGGACCCCTAAATTCTCCTAAATCCACTTCCGTGCTCATTAGGACGTATTCGATGATTTGAGTTAATTACTTGCTAGGTCTCTTAACCCTAATCTCGAATTATGTTAATTCATGTTCCCTATATGGTTGCACCAATCTCCTATTCACTCTCGTGCAATATTCGATCGATGATTCTAATTCAAGTTCTAAACGCGAATCGCTGACTAAGCCTCATCACGTTAACAAGTCAATCACGCTAGCATATAATTGACACAATCAAATCAGAATTAGAAAACAAGAATTGAATTAAGGAGAAAGACATACATCATATCGAATTTACATCGCCATGGGTGGCTTCATCGTTCCCTCGGACTAGGGGATTAGTTCCTCATGCTCATAGACAAGCGATCGGACATAATCTCCATAAGAAAAAGGGAGACGCAGCTCCAAAGAGAAAAGAAAATACCCTACGCTACTCTAAATAGTGGAAAACTGCCTTCTAAAGATGGATCCCCGTTCTGATATGCAACAGCCCTTAAATAGTAATCCTGATCTGCGCTCTCTCGCGAGGCGAGCAGACATTCGCGAGGCGAGAATTAAAATTAGCGCTTTCAATTTAAACTCTCGCGAGGCGAAGGTATGTTCGCGAGGCGAGTCTTCAATTTCAGGCTGTGACCTTCATCACGGCTGGGCCGTGATGGCCTCTGATTTCCAAGTCTTCATTCACTCGCGAGGCGAGATGTCTCTCGCGGGGCGAGTCTTCAAACCTCAAACTGTTCACGGGCGTGGTCTTCATCACGGCTTGGCCGTGATGGTCTCTGTCTTGCAGGTCTTCATGATTCGCGAGGCGAGAAGAGTCTCGCGTGGCGAGACAGAAATGTTGACTTTTGCTGCTTTGTTGACCTTCAGTCTCGCGAGGCGAGAATACACCCGCGGGGCGAGTGTCTCCAGACTTGCAATTTCCACTGCTTTTCGACTTTCCTTGACTCCCGGAGCTTCACTTATTTAATCTGAAACAACAAAGGCACCCACAAGCGTAATTCTATTCAAAATAACCTAAAAGCTACACAAAAGACGCAAAACGAGTCAAAGTCCAACTTAGGAACAAAACAAGGCAAATTTGGGCGAAAACGAGAGTGAACTCGAATAAATAGACACATAAACCCTAGTTCATCTAGTCATAAAACTAGATAAGCTAGAGGCTTATCAGGTGCCTCAGGAACAGGCAATGGGTCATAGACTGCATCTGCGGGGTCCTTATCCTCCAGAACTGGGGCAAGTCTAGGCTCTGGTGCAGGTGCAGGTATGGGTCCTGGTACCATGGCATCAAAAGGTACCATGAAGGGTACTGGGGCCATCTCGTACATGGGCGGCATCGGTGATGTAGGTGGTGTGTCTGGAAAACAAATCGGGAAGGGAAGCGTCACGCCGGCTCGCAAGGTGCCGACAATACCCAGGCGAGCTCCCTGCCCGAAGTCAGAAATCATCGACACTGGACCCATATATACAGCAAAATGGGTGACCGGGTCCACGAGCCACCCATTGGGGTCTACGCACTCGAACTCAAATTTCCCCATGAGGGGAAATCTAATCGGCTGGGTCATCCAAGGATGGTCCCAGTGAGTCATCGGCGCAATCCCGATCTATGGTAAAACAGGAAACAAAAGCAACCACAAAAGAGAAAGGGGATAAGAAACAATATAACGTCAAACGTGGAAAGGGTTTAGCAACATTTAATTCTATAACAACACACTAAACATCCGTCTCCAAGAATATATATATATATAACACAAATCATCCTCAATCCACGTCTAAGATTTTTTTTTCCTCTACCTTCCATCATGATGCAATGCAAATGATGTATAAATCATCTCATCAGGTATCAGCCATATCCGGATATCCAACACAATGACACATCCTAGAGGTCCCGGTGCACACCCTCGTCCGCGGATGGAGGATGCCCATGCAAAGCAATGGCACTATAGTTACACAATCCGGTGCACACCTCTGAAATAATGTCTAGGACGATCTGCCGTTAGCCTAAACCCCGGGAATTCTCCCTTCGAGGAATAAACCCCGCACGACCATGTTTCAGGTCAGCCATATCACAGACCATGTTTCAGGTCACCCCCTAGTGCCCCAACCGCTCATCATAATCTCATAGATAACCTCAATAATAATCTCATCTCATCAATCTCATCATCATCATATCACAGTAATTATCTCGATTAGGCACTGCTATTACATATAGTATGAATTCCCAAATACATCATCATGTCTCAACGTAACTTATCACTTACTCAACCTCTAAGCATAATCATCACATCATACCATCATATCATCATGTTCACATGTCATCATACCATTATTACAATCATGTTATCATTTTCCAAGATAATAATCGTTACCAAAATATAATAAAATAATAAATATAGACATATTTAAAATAATTTCCAACACTCATAATATCATCTATCAATTACCAGATTCAATTCAACCAGTCAAATCAGTCAATCAGGCAATCATCAAATAATAAAATAATATATTATTATCGCAACGGCGATAAACGTACAATTTCAATATCATCATTGGTACCACTAGGTAGTCCCCAATGTGATATGGATATTGTCCGTTACTCATTCTCATGTAGGGTTTAGGTCGCCCTACGCCATTATCGAATTAAACGTCACCATGCCGTTTCCGATGCTAAATAATTTCTTTCCCCAACCTGAAAGTCGTACGACCATCGGAATGTTACGAAACCACTCCTCCTCAACTCGTATCGAATCTGCCTCACACGGACTAAGGCCCCTGAGTCTCCGAATTCCACCTAAGAATCACATTGTGAATGAGACATTATAAGGAACTTAAAATCTGAGGAAAACACCACAAAATCCGCCACTGTTTTGGCTCTACATATCACAATTCAGACATTGTTTAAAATTTGAATGGTGAGAATAAAGAACTACCTGTCCTTGACCTCCTCCAAAAATATCCGCCCGATCCAACGTTGACGAACCTCGGATGGCCCTTCTATGGTGAGGTCATAAGCTGGATGAGTTGAGTTTCTCTCCATCTTCTGAGCTGAATAACTCACTCGAAGAGTTACGTATAAATTCCAACCGCTGGATATGAAGAACTACAAGTCCAAAATCTCCCTATCAAATTTGAACAAGATCCAACGGTGGAAGAAGGTGTCGTGACGATTTAACAGAAGCTACTCCAACCAAGCTTCAAGCTTTTCAACAATGGTGGCTTGGGTTCTTTTGGAAATCTTCTTCTCCCGCTCTCTATCTCTATCTTTTCTCTCTCTCTCACTCTAAAACCTTTCTATTCTGGTCTCTGGTTTTTGCTCCATGTCTTCTATCTGTTGAGGTTCATTGGAGGTAACTTAAGTTACCTCTTGAACCTCTTTATTTTTTTTTTCAAAATATGCTCCTGGGCGCTCAGCACTGGGTGTGTACCTGAGGGCGCCTGCATGTGTTCCACGTCAACGTCCACACGTTGATGTGCATGCCTATGCTTCGGGCGCTCAATGCCAGTTCCCAGCGCCCAGCACTAGCCTTCTGGGCAGCAACACTGCTCTCGAGTGTTTCTTCGCGTTCTAAGCTAGTTCGAAGTCCAATTGATCCCAAATTTGAGATATAGGCTCATTAAGACCTAATGAATAAGTCAAGCCATTAAAAATGCCTAATCTCAATCCTAACTCCAAATTTCTTATTTCACATTCAAACGTCCTAAAGACGATAATCGGGAAAACCCCCAAGTTTTTCTCACATTTAAACTCATTCCCGATGATTACTTACTTTCTATGCAGAAATTCCTAGACTTTAACTAACATTTTAACCACATAATCCAAGTCTTAATCTTAATCATTATACATAAAATAGATTAGGAAAATCAGGCCGTTACAACTTGTGCTAAAAACCTTGATAATCATCTTCTCTACTATTCTCTCTTGCACTATCACTTTGACCATATTATTTTGAGAGTTCTACACACCATATAGGTGTTGTTATTCTTGTGCTTCAATTTGTTTTATCAGCACTATTAAGAGTGCATACTATTGGTAAGATTCGGATTGACTCGAACCTTCTTTTGGTTACCATTCTTACAAGAGAGGGTATATCTCTTGTAAGTGTTTAGTGGGTATGATTTCACTGTAAAGGTTCTAGTTGCGCCTATTTAAAAGCTAGGGATTTGAGACTCTGTCACTAGGGGATAGTATGTCTTTGGTCTGTGAGGAGTTCTCGTTATTGTAAAGGTTATAGTTGATCATGTTTAAAAACTAGAGTTGATTGAAATCCCTTGGTGGTATTGCCTTGGGGACTGGACATAGGTCACGTGGGTAGTCTGTGGCCGAACCAGGATATATAGTGGTGTTCATCTTCATTCCCTATCTCTTTTACTTTTGTTTTGTCTTTTACAAAAATACTTTTACTTTTACCGTTAATACAGCGTATCCAAAAATCTGGTTGTTACATTACTACCCCACTTAGAACAAATTCCATCCTCGGAATTTCGTAACTCGAAACTAGATAAAATCTAGTAATCATATCTTAATCTACAAATCCTTCATTGTATTTCCTGTCACTGTCTCCCCTTAAGTGACAGTGGTAACTTCATAATAGAATTCATTCTTATACCGTTCTATTTATCCTCAAAACAATCCATCACTACATTATGTTCATTGTCCTTAACATTTCACCATAATATATCATCCTTGATGGGCATAATTAAAACTTAATCCTTTCCTCTTCTTAATATTGATCCACTAGAAAACCTTATTTCAACTTCTAATTCCTGCAATTAACACCACAATCAATACTACCCTAACTTCATACTTCATGTATCCAATCACAGTCTTAGTTCCTTAGAATGTATTTCACTATTCTAGATTATATCAAAATCACACATTTCAAGTCTCCAAATAAACATCTCAACACTCCTTAAGATAAACTGCAATCAAAAGAACAACACCTGTTAGGATTATCTAACTTAATAAATAGTAACCTCAATTTACATCAGAAATCATCATTTCTGCTCATATTCATCTTAGGTGAAATTACTATATACAATTTCGTTCATTGCTCCCAAACTCATACAATCCATCTTAACTACGGACATTAATCATTGCCCTAGATTCCTTAAAGATACTATGCCTCGATTAACATTTGACTTATAGAACTTGTTCACACAGTGATATTGATCTTAAGATTTCACATCCTACCAGTCACAACTATACCTCAACAAAACTCTCATCACTTTCTTGCCTATTATACTACTTAGACAAACAAAGTCCACCAGATATCAAATACATACATTGTTTAAGATTCGCACATTGAGAGGATTCAGCTCCCCTCTTAGTAAACACTCTTCCAGTGGCCTGAGGTCTGGCCATCTGCTGTCCTACTGCTGAAACTCCTTTTCCAACTCCACTTCTGAGCACTGGTATATGACATATAATACTACATAAACAAGTATATAAATACTATATGTCACACTAATGTCAGTTATCGCATCAAGTTCGGACACACTACCCAACTTCTAATCATAGTTGATATCCGGTGTGGATTCAATTAGACAGGGCCAGTAACAACAACCTAGACCTCACAGTCCGATTAGAATCGAACTGCTCCGATACCAAACGAGACACCCTGTTGCGCCCCAGTGTTTTATTAGTTTAAAGCTTTCTTAATTAATTCCTTAATCGCTCGCTTAACTTGAAAAGACGTAAAAATTAAAAACTTAAGTTAAGGAGCAAACAAACTTCAATTACTTAAAACTTCATAACATAATTATATTGTGAATATAGCCATATGTCTTATACATATTACAAAACACTGTTGAGGGTATCCTCTCAATAGGATCCCTCACAAGCATAAACTTAACTAAAAGTCATACTTAGCGGAAACATATAAAAATACTTCTTAGACACATTGGCCATACTATCTATACTCTAATCACCATGGATCACAGCTCGACCTCTTGCCTCCGGTTCATAAGGAGTTCCATCCAACTCCTCCTCATTCAGCTCAGTCATAGGGTCTTCTTGTACGATCCCATAATAAAATAAAATACCACACACAAAGAATATAGGGGATAAGAAACATTTCTATCATCATAAAACGGAAAAGAGTCATAGTATATCATACAATAAATGTTACAGACAATTAACACCCATAATTAGCAATCATCCTCAAATTTTGATGTTGTCCTCTACCCTCAACTCATGCCATCTAAATCCTTATGCTAACATAACTGTCTCTATTCCTTTCATATTCATCAGTAGTCCATGGTAGTTTGATGCAAAGAACTCTGTATAGTACACTTCTATCTTTTGATAGGATAAGACTCGGCATAGTGCACTTCTATCTTTCGATAAGATAGGATCCGGTATAGTGCTCTTCTATCTTTTGCATTCAGTTTAGTGCTCTTCTATCTTTTGATAGGTTAGGACTTGATATAGTGCACTTCTATCTTTTGATAGGATAAATCAGATCAACGCGTCTAGTCACACTATCTCGCATCAATAACAACCTAGTACCTCAAGCTACCATCATAACCTCAACTCGCATTCTATGTCACATCTCATCCATTAGATAACTTAATTAAGCTAGGCACCTCTAAGTCAATTCATTCTCTCACCCAAACAATCATCTCCCGAACAACATATATCCTTGCTTAAAATCAACTAAGCAAAGTATTAAAAACCAGGAAGATCATTCATCACACAATATCAGGAAATATTCAAATAACACAAAATATCACATAAGCAATTCAATAATAATAAATTCAATCAACCTCGGATAAGATAAAATCATCCTAACGTCGATAAACCTGCAATCCCCGAATCACCATTGGTTTTACAGAAAAGGTTTCCAATGTGATTTTGGTCTTGTCGATTACTCGACTACTAGTAGGGTTTAGGTCGCCCTACACAATTATTATAGAATATACTACTTATCGATTCCGACGGTAGATTGGTTCTTTCCCCCACCTGAGTTAGTACCGAAAACACGAACTTCCCGATCCTCGTGACGTCCCTACGAATATCTGTTAACCTTCAACCAACACCACATAACAACAATTAATCAACAAATCCAACTAGGTCCACTTTATGCTAGGTTCAGCCATCTAATTCAAATTAGGGCTAGGATCATTTTCTCATTCTAATCTTTTGGATACTAATTACCTAGGGTATTAACTAACATAAGTTAAGTGTTAATAGTTGAAGTTATGAAACAAAATCCTCTAACCAACTAGGTTAGGGTTTCGACCATAAGAGCTAAAATAGGCTAGAAATTCCTTTTGCTCACCAACTCTTGGATTATCACTCTAGGGATTTCAAGTAGCTTATTTCAAGTCATCATCCAATTAGTTAAAGTTGAATAGAATTCATCTAACCCCTTTAGTACATAATTTGACCAAGACATAAAAATAGGGTTAGAAGTTTCTTTTTCTTTACATACTCTTATATTTAAAACCTAGAAACCTTAGATAGCCTAGAACCATCTTCATTTATGCAAAACTTTGCAGAAAACTCATCTAGCCCACTTTATGACTATATTTGCCCTTGTAGAGAAAAATAGGAAGGAATATGATTTTGCTTACATGCTCTTGGATAATGAAATTAGGGATCATAACTAGATAGTAGAAATTGGTTTCACATTTTTATTATTTTTCTACAATTTTCTAGAATTATTTAAAGTTTTAGATCTAGAAATGGAAAACTATGGAATATGAAGAACAAAAACTTAAACAAGAGAGGAAATGATCATGTTACCTCAAGTTAGTAAAGTAGAAGAAGGAGATTGATGATCTTGGCAAGTTTCTTCAATGGAAACACTTAAAGCTTTTGAAGATGATAATGGAGTTTGTGAAGAAAATGAAGAAGAAGAAGAAGAATGAAAAAGATGAAGAGAGAAATGGGGAGGGAAGGCCAAGGTTTTGAGGGGCTTTAATAGGGAAAATCTAAGGCCTTGTTTGGTTTTTAGCTTTTAGATTAATGGGTTTTGTGATTATTTAATTAATATATGATTAACTATGGTTAATAATTAACTTAACTAGGGTTACTTTGCTAACTATGGCTAATAAACATGTGGCTCACATTAAATGAAGGTGTGGCTGATTTTGGTCCACAAGAATTAACCATGGTTTCTTAACCATGGTTAGAATTTAACTAAACATCGGTTAGGTTAAACTAAAAGGGCATTTTTGTCATTTCACTTAAAAACTCATAATTTCTAACATTAATTGCATCATAAATTCTTGATGAGTCATCCCATCGGTCAGCTCCTCCGGTGTCCCGTTCTATCGCTGCAGTTCCGTTGCCGATTCCGTCGGTTTCCCGATTAGGGTTTTACGCCCGAATAAAAGCTTAATATTTTATTTTTTGTTGAAAATTTTCAAACTAATCAAAATCGTTGGAAATATGATTTAAATATAAATCATTTCATTCACGATTAAAAATTATGTTTTCTGATCATTAAAATCTTACTGTCAGTGAAAACACCTGTTGTTTTTCGTTCGAACTTTCTCCAAAATTCGTCCGAATACACATAATATTTTATTTCTGATCAGAAATTTGGAAAGTAGAATTCCTCACAGACAAAATATAAAAAATCTACAAATTTCAGTTTCGGGTCAATTTAGGGTTTTCTGTCGGTATAAAATTATACTGTCAGTAAAAAACGCAGACCGGTTTCCGTGTGAGTTTTAAACCCAAATTTTAACTAAAGTTTCATACCATAGAGTAGGTTCTATATATGATTTTTTTTTTCCTCCAAAATCATTTCCTAGGTCTCATATAAAAATATAAATAAATATATATTTACCGTTAATACAGTGTATCCAAAAATCGGGCTGTTACACACGAGAAGACTCTGATCCCAAAGCTCGGACCTCTGGGGGTGCTGGTACATCGGGAATAGGCACCGGGTCCAGAACTGGTGCCACATTGTCCTCGTCCTGAACAGGTGCAAGCTCTGGCTTTGGCTCTGTTGCAGGTGCGGGTGCAGGTGTAAATCCTGGCACAAGTGCCTCAAATGGTACCATGAACGGGACTGGGGCCTTGCCCTGCATCGGCGGCATCGGAGGTATTTGTCCATCCGGGTGACCAATGGGGAAGGGAAGGGTCAAGCGGGCTCTGAAAGTGCCAACAAGACCTAGAGGAGCTCCCTGTCCAAATCCAAAAGTGACAGAAACTGGACCCATGTATACCATAAAACGAGTGACCGGGTCCACTAGCCACCCGTTATGGTCCACGAACTCGAACTCAAACTTCCCCGTAAGGGGAAACCCCGTATCCTGGGTCATCCAAGGATAATCCCAATGCGCCATCAGTCTGGTCCGAGTCTAAGGTACAAAACATAAACAAACAAACACACAGCAAAGAGAAAGGGGATAAGAAACAATATAACGTCAAACGTGGAAAGAGTTTAGCAACATTTAATTCTATAACAACAAAAACACACTAAACATCCATCTCCATAAATCTTTGTATATAAATATATATATATAACACAACCATCCTCGATAACTTCTATGATTTCCCTCTACCCTCCATCATGATGCAATGCAATGTTGTATGTATACTCAGGTATTGGCCACATATCCGGATATCCATACGACACGTCTCCAGAGTCCCTGGCGCACATCCTCGTCCACGAAAGGAGGATGCCCATGCAAAGCAATGGCACTATAGTTGCACAAACAATGCACACCACTGAACCCAGGTCAGTGTGCTCATACAAAGCATGAACTATAGCTGCAACAATAATGAAATAATGTCTGGGACTACAACAGCCAGATCTTTAATTATGATGTTTAACCGGTTAAAATATAATTAATTATATTTTAATCTGAGAGTTAGAAAGTGATTTTAAATAAAATAAAATCATATTCATAGTCTCTCTTATGGTAGGAAGCTCTGGTTAAAATTTGGATTTAAAACTCAGACGGAAACCGGTTTGCGTTTTTAACTGACGGTATAATTTTATACCAGCAGAAAACCCTAATTTGACCGGAAACTGACATTTGTAGTTTTTTTATATTTTGTCCGTGAGGAATTCTATTTTCCAAATTTCTGATCAGAAATAAGATATTATGTTTATTCAGACGAATTTTGGTAAAAGTTCTGATGAAAAACAGTCGGTGTTTTCACTGACAATAAGATTTTAATGATTAGAAAACCTAATTGTGACTCATTAACGAAGTGGTTTATGTTTAAAACATATTTCCAACAAGTTTGGTTATTTTGAAAATTTTCGATCGAAAAACAGACAAAAACCCTAATCGGGAAACCGACAAAGTAAAAAACGGAACTGCAGAGACCCACCAAGAGATCGGGATAACGAGTAATACATGATGGCTCATGGAGGATGAGTCACCAAGCATTTATGAGCATTAAATGCTATTAATCATGACTTTTAGGTAAAATGACCAAAATATCCCCAAGCTTTCGTGGTTAACAAGACACATCTACGCACTCTTAACCACTTATTTTACATGATTGAAAACCTCCCACATCTCCTCAATTTCGTGCATCCATATATACTAAACTATACCTATTTTATTTTGCTTTCGTTTCATCATTTTCCCCTCAAAAATCGAAATCGGGTAAATGATGGAGCTGCGTGCGGGATTTCCAGGAACTACTAATGGATGGGATCAATGAATCATGGATGACTCATTAGATGTGGCCCAAAATCAGTCACATCTACATTAATTGTGAGCCACATACTTTTTAACCCTAGTTTTAACATAACCCTAGTTAAGTTAATTATTAACTATGGTTAAGCTTATATTAATTAAATATTCACAAAACCCATTAAACCAATTCCTTATAACCAAACAAAGCCTAAATCTAGCCTATAAAGACTCCTCAAAACCGTGCCCCCCCCCCCCCCCCCTCCATTCATCTTCTTTACTTTTCTCCAAAAACTCCATTGTTGATCTTCAAGTGTTTTCCATTAATAAGCTTGCCAAGATCATCATCAATTCTTCTTCTACTTTTTTTAACTTAGGTAACATGATCATCTCCTCTCTTTTTAAGCTCTTGTTCTTCATATTTCTTGAGTTTCCATTTCTTAGATCTAGAACTTTAAAGAATTCTAGAAAATTGTAGAAAAATCCTAAAAATGTGAAACCAATTTCTATGATCTAGTTATAATCACTACTATCATCATCTAAGAGCTTGTAAGCAAAAACATTTTCTTTCCTATGGTTCTTCTCAAGACCGAAACTGTCATGAAAAATGGGTTTGGTGTTTTTGCTTCTATTATGAAATCTAATGCTTGAATTAAGCTCTCTAGTATGTATGTTATCTAAATCCAAAAGCTTGAATCAAAAGGAATTTTCAAACCTATTTTGTCAAGGAAGGCCGAAACCTTAGAGTGAAGAGATTGAAATATTTGTATTCAATTGTTGAATGATGAAACTTGTTTTTTATTCTAGCATGCCTTGTGCTCACAAATCCAAGAGTTTGAAATCAAAAGATTTTTCTAACCTATTTTGGTTCATTGAGGCCAAAACCCTAACCTAATTGGTTAGAGGATTTTGTTTCATAATTTTAACTATTAACACTTAATCTATGCTAGTTAATGCTCTAGGAACTAGTACCTAAAAGATTAGATTAAGAATATAACCCTAGCCTCAGTTGGATGAGTTGGCCGAACCTAGAACCATATGTCCATATTTAGATTTGTTGATTTATTTGTTTTATTGTCGATTTGGTTGAAGGTGGTTTTGGTAACTCGTGGCGGGATAACGAGGATCGTCGTTTTCGTGTTTCTAGTGATAACTTAGGTGGGGGAAAGAATCAACTTATCGTCGGAATCGATAAGTAGTGGATTATATGATAATTGTGTAAGGCGACCTAAACCCTACTAGTAGTCGAGTAATCGACAAGATCAAAATCACATTGGAAACATTTTCTGTAAAACCAATGGTGATTCGGGAATTATAGGTTTATCGGCATAAGTTAATTTTGTGATATGGAGATGGAGAATGTCTGTCACGGTCGTGATGGTTGTCTTGGCCAGGTCGTGACAGGTTGTGTTGTAGAAATGCTTGCCTTTGATGCCTGTCACGGCCGTGACAGAGTCTGACTTTATGGTTTACTAGATTTGAATATTTTCTAATGATGTGTTATGCATGATCTTCCTGGTTGTTAATATTGTGCTTAGTGGATTTTAAGTAAAGATATATATGTTATTCAAGAGATAGTTGTTTGTTTTGGGTGTGAGAATAATGGTAACTTAGAGGTGCCTAACCTAGATTATGTATTGTAATGAGGTGTGGTGACTTAGAATATGTGTTGAGTTCCAGTGAAAGGTTAAGGCATTAGGATGTTGTTAAAATGGGTTGGTGAGATTCACGTGTATTGGTAATATAATACACGAGGTCGGTGTTGTTGTTCACAATCGTGTATTGGTAATATAATACACGAGGTCGGTGTTGTTGTTCACAATCGTGTATTGGTAATATAGTGTCGTTGGATTTCATTGAGCACCCCCGGGAGTGGAAGGGGTGTGCACCGGGAGCATCGTGCAGCTATAGTGTCATGCTTAGCGTGAGCGTTCTCACCATGGAAGAGAATATGCATCGGGAATTTGGAACTTGTAACTTGAACATCTAACTGACATTCCCCAAGAGGAATGCGTGAAAGAAATCAGTAGTGGCCACGTCAGTATGAAAGTCCAGTTGTACGAGTTTGGGGTAGAGGATGATACATTAATTTGAGGATGCTTTGTTAGTTAGGTGTTGAATGATGTTATGTCGGTGACAATTACTGCATAATTTACTATTACTCTTTTCCTCTTTTTGATGATAGAACTGCTTCTTATCCACTATATTTCTGTATTTTTGTGGGTTACTTTACTTACATCAGAAGACCCGATTGAGGATTATGTTGCTGAGGAGCTGGACGAAACTCTATATGAAACGGAGGTTGCTGAGGAGTTGGATAGAACTCCTTACGAACCAGACGCTGGAGGTCGAGCTATGATCCATGGTGATTAGAGTATAGATAGTTTGGTCAGTGTGTCTAAGAAGTAATTTTTATGTTTCCACTAAGTATTTTTTATTTTAAGTTTATGCCTGTGAGGGCTCCTAATGAGAGGATACCCTCAACAGTGTTTTGGTAATGCAGTAAATAAACATGTGTGTATTTATATACTACAACGTTGGTGTGTTTAATTTGTAGAAGTTATATGATTATTATATAAGTTTTAATTTTTACGTCTTTTCCCGTTAAGTGAGCGATTAAGGAATAAATTAAAAAGGTTTTAAGCTAATAAAACATCGGGGCACAACGGGGTGTCTCAGGGACTGTTCTGCCAATAGCCTAAACCCCGGGAATTCACCCTCCGAGGAATAGGCCCCGAGACCATGTTTCAGGTCAACCATATGATAATATCACAGACCATGTTTCAGGTCACCCCCTAGTGCCCTAACCGCTCATCATTATCTCATAGATCCATCAATAATAATCTCATCTCATCAGTCTCATCACCATATCATAAAATCATCTCGGTTAGGCACTACTAACACATGTATTATGAATTCCCCACATACATCCATATCTCATCATATCTCATTACTATTCAACCTCTAAGCATAATCATTACACTGATGCAATCACACTATCATGTCATCATATCATCATGAAAATCAACCAAATACTAATAGCAGTCCAATCAGTCAAAACAGGCAATAATTAATAAAATAATAAAATCTATATGTTAAAATGATAAACGTACAATTTCAATATCATCATTGGTACCACTAAGTAGTCCCCAATGTGATATGGACATTGTCCGTTACTCGCTTCCCAGTAGGGTTTAGGTCGCCCTACTCCATTATAGAATTAAATGACACTGCGTCGTTTCCGACGTTAAATGGCTTCTTTCCCTCATTTGCCCGAAGCGTAACAAAACAGATCATCCTCGAATCCTCTTGATTCTGACTCGCACGATTCTGGGGTCTCTAAGCCTCCAAAATCTCACCTAAGCATCACAATACGATGAGTACGTTACCACCAGTTCAAATACGAAAATGGAATTGAATTCCGATAAACGAAACGAAAGATAACTTGAGAAACGTAACGAACGGAGTTTCGACATAAAAGAGAATGATTTACCTTCACTTTTAGAAGAAAATGAGAAGAGGAAAGCGAAGGTATCGTCGCCACGAACGTAATCACGTACTCCGATTCGTGACTGGACGATCGAAACTCTCAAGCTCTTGCTATATCTCTTTTTTCTCTCTCTTTCTCTCTAGAATCCTCTCTTTTTACTCTATGGCTTCTCTCTAGCTTCTGCCCTCTGTTTTTCTTTGAGTGACTTAGGTCACTTAAGTCACTTTTATTTTTGCAATGTTACGCACCAACGCTTGAGCGCTGGGAACCTGGCGCTATAGCACTCCAGAGCTTGAGCGTTGGAGGGTTGGTACGCCATCGTGCCATGCAACCCACGTAATGCCACGTAAGCCCTGATTGACACGTGGCAAGTCAACGTATGACCTTGTCTGATTGATTAGGGCGCTTGAGCGCTGGTGCATCCACGCTCGAGCATTGACTTCGGGAGTTTCGAATCCGTTCAACGTCCGATTAAGCTCAAATTTGAGATATAGGCTCATTAGGACCTAATAAACAACCTCAAACCATCAAAAATTCCTAAATCCAAATTTCTTATTTCACACTCATACATCTTAAAGACGATAATCGAGAAACCCTAATACGTCTCTACGTTCAAACTCACTCAAAAAGGTTGCATATTTTCCATGCAAAGGTCTCTGTGCCTCAAACAACATCTTAACTATTTAATCCAAGCATTAAACCTAATCCTCTTACGGAAGCAAAACATAAAATAACGGATGTTACAATATCCCTCTCTTCTCCCTCGCGTCGTCACCACGGAGAAGGGAATGAACACACGCTCCCCCGTCGCCGTTCACAGAGAAGGCCACCGTTCACGGCGAACACAGAAAGGGTCACCACTACAGACTTCCATTATTTCAAGTATAATATTGTGCCAAAATGGGAGGACCCCATTTGCGCTAATGGGGGAAATGGACTGCGACCTTTCAAAGGGGAAAATCTGATACAAGTTGGAGAAATTGAAGAAGAAAGAAAATTGTATAACAGGGAGGGTAAATGGTGAACCTGAACGGTGCTGCTGTGGCCCTGCCGTGAATGAAGCGTGCCACAACGAGCGTGATGCAGTGACGGTGAACAGGAGAACACTTATATCTTTTTAATGCTGTTGACGGCGGTGCGAAGGACAAGGGTGAGAGATGGCGGCGCAATGGAGGGAGGGAGATGACTAGGGGTGTAAGTGGATCCGATCCGATCCGCGAACCCGGCGGATCTGAACCGATCCGAATCGATTGTGATGGATTGGTTCAGATCATCGGATCGGATCGGATTCCAAAATGCCGATCCGAACCAGATCGGTTCGGGTCTCGGATCCGAGAAATCCGATCCGATCCAATCCGAACCGATCCGAACCCTATAAAATATTTATTTTTAAATTATTTTATATAATATTAATATATTATTATATAGATATTTAATATAATTAATAATTAAATATGTATATTTTATTTTATTTTTCTAATTTTTTATTAATATTTAAGAGTAAATTTTAAAAAAAAAAAAAAGATAACCCGATGATCCGAACCGAACCAATCCGATTGTGATCGGTTCGGTTCCGTAGATGAAAATTCGCCAAATCCGAACCGAATCGATCCGATCAAATTTGATCGGTTCGGATGATGAAACCCCTCAAATCCGATCCAAACCGACCCGATTACACCCCTAGAGATGACAGTAACAAAGGGGGTAACCTGGGCAGGAGAGGCAAGGGCGACGACGTCAGGCTTGAGAACGCGGCGGCGAAGCTGCGACGGCGTGAATACAGCCACAACGGAGACAATCGAAGGTAGAGAGATGAAAGGTCACTTGGACAGAGGTTGCCAGAACATTAGGTGGATGGGAGGCGCGATGGTGGTTGGTGGCGACGGCGAATCGCAGTACGACGGAGATGGGTGTATGGGGTGGGGGAGTGCGACGCATATAGGGAGGGGATGACACAGTACGATGGTTTTCTGAAAAATGTTGGGTTTTTTTTTTTTGCTTTTTTAATTTTTTAAAGCCTATTTAATATAGACCGTCCGATATGGACAGACGGTCCAGATTTAACCGCTGGAAAGGCGCTGGATGATTCTCAACAGGAGAGAATCCAAGTCCTTCTTCGATCCTCCAAGACCAATGTTGAGGACCGTTCCTCCAAACGCTATAATCGATCCTCCAAGACCAATGTTGAGGACCGTTCCTCCAAACGCTATAACCGGTTACTTCCAGTTAATCGGTTACAACAGAAAAGTCACTTTCAACCCAAGAGATGGGCTTTTTGTATTTTTATTTTTTGGTGAAACTTATTTTATTTGGTTAAAATCTTTTGTTTACACTTCATACTGCTACCATGGTTATGGCTTGACTCTTAAGTTGCTTCATATAACCAGGGACCTGTTTGATAAAATGTGTCACACTTCTTCATACATAAAACAAACTCAAAACTTGGAGCCATAGTGATTATTTATTTGTGGCATGGAATCTAAGTTGTTGGTTCAAGAAGTCATGAGTGAGATTAGGGTGCATTATTCTCAGTCGAAATTGACAGTTCGCAACGACGAATTGTTGAAAACAACCCTGTGGCTAAGATTCCAAGAGTTTGATCAAAATCGCACAAAGCACGACAAGGAAGGGGCTTGTCAGGGAGGATCCGATTCGAGGTTATGGGGAATGGGCATGGGTGTGATTGTGAAGGTGATGGTGACGAGGGGTGGTTGTGATAGGGGGCGTTCTTGTTTGACCTGTTTCCTCGGTTTCCCTTCTCCCATCTCAACCATTGATTTTTTTTTTAATGTTAAATCAATGGTCCAAATCTCTGAGTTCCAGTCTTCCTGATTGCATTGGACTATTGGAGGACCGAAGAAGACTCCCAAACATGATACTAATGTTGGTGTAGCAATTATAACATAGCATAGGTAACACCACCGACATCCAGAAACTAGAAACTATTTTGCAATTTAGTTTAGCATATATTCAACACACCAGTTTAAACATAATTAATAATATAGCTCATCTAACTCATCATAATAGCTACTTAGTAATTTGAAACCATTATTGATAGATAGCATAGCCAGAGCATCACAATGAATCCTGTCACATTTTAGCCAGGGGGCCAGTTCATCTGTCGTCCCCCAAGGAGGTGCACATGAATGTGGTAAACTGATTGACCTGCCACAAACAAAGTCACCTCGATGAAGAATATAGAACAAACACTCAATAACCTATAACTCAATTAAATGTATAATTGATCAAGGTTCTTGTATTGACATGGAGAAGAAAACTTACAACCACTTGGTCCATCATTAATTACAATCCTGAAGCCATCATCAAGACCTTCCTGCTTTGCAACCAGCTTAGCGGTGTACAGAAGGCGGCCAAGAATCTCACAGTGCCTCTCCTCAGCCTGGAAACAGTACCATAATAAATCAATACATCATAAGCACAGACATAAAAATGTGGACCAGTTGCAGGTGGTGGTCCAAGGTGTTGAAAGATTCTACCATCAAGTTTGATTAGCCAATTTAAAGAAAAAAAGAAGTTGCCTCAGAATAAGTGACTAAAGAATGCCATCACCAGAGATGTGCATATACAGTATTGTTTTCTTCCCTTCTTGTTATCATAATCACGGCACGTTACTTGGTTGCTTTCAAGTTAAACCCACAACTCAGCATGGAGCCAATGCTTAACCTCAATTTGTTAAGAGGACTAATATTAGCACAGTCTGATAATCACCAAACAAAAGTTTATTTAACAGCAGGGATCACGCAAAGCAGTCAATTAAGTTCTCATAGTCAATTAGGATTTTAAAAATAGGGACAGTAGTATAATATGGACATAAGTAACATAACTTTATACAAGAAAAGTAATTGACATAAAATGTCTGTCACAGACAAAGCACTGATACATTGGTTTCTGATAGTGTTTTCAGGCTAAAATACATCTTGCTATCAAGATGTGGGGATAGCAACGTTGAAGTAAAGTGGGTAGGGACCCAAGAAAAAGAAAGACATCTGGGGTTGATGACGGATGCAAACTAAAACCATCAAACTAGGTTCCACCATAAATGAAGAGGCTGCAAAAGCCCCGCAGATATAACGAATAAATTTATATTAGTGCCCAACAACTAGTCAAACTAACATACAGGCCAAACCGGATTATTTTAATATGAAATTGTATGAATTGAAAACAAACAGATACCAAGAGCCTATTTCATAGCAAAATAATTATAGTACTAAGGCACTAGACTTTGTTCTGCTAGAGATGTCGTATCAGCAGCCGTAATCAAAGATTTAGCATAGCCTAAATAATCTAAAAGAATAATAATAAGCAGTATATTTACAAAGCAATTCAAAAATAACCACAACACTGCCTAAATTTGGCATCTCCTCAAAAGCTAATTTCGGATCCAAATACCTTGGCACAAGATGGTACAATTTCGGGGACTCGACTCCTAAGTGATAGATTCTAAGAAGCACGGACACTGCTCCCTTATGCAGTGTCGGGGTGTCGGACACCCATACGACACGTGTCCGACACCTCCCAGCAAGTGTCCAATTTTTTAATTATTTTTTTCGGCTCCGACATGGCTCCGACACGGCTGGAAAATGAAGCCGACACCTTTCCATGGCTCGACATGTTTTGGACACTGCTGGGCCAATTTTTAAAAAAAAAAATTCGAATTTTTTTAAAAAAAAATAAAAGGAACTGAAACGTTAAGACGCTTCTTGCCTTCTTCTGTCTTCGTTCGTCTTTGGTCTTTGGCTCTCTGCATCGCCATTGGTCTCTGGCTCTCAGCGCTATTCTCCATTTCGTCTTCGTCCCTCTCTCTCGCTTCGCTGTCTTCGTTCGTTAATCGCTCCTCCTCCGCCCCGCACCGCCGCTGTCGTTTGTCGGCCCTCCTCGTCCCCGCACCGCCATCCTTCTTCGTCCTTCGTCCCTCGTCCCGCACGGCAAGTCGCACCGCCGTCTTCTTCATCCCGGCATAGGTACGAAACACATTCCTTCTTTAGTTCTTTTCTGTTCGCCCCTATTTTCCGGCTCCTACACCTCTGTTTTTTGCTTCTATTCACACCTCATATGTCCTCCATGGCAGGTGCTGCTCATGAGACGGTCCTACTATTTTGTGGTTTCTCCTTCAATCGATTTGAAGTTTCTTGCCCTAGTTTAGTCTTACACTCTCAATTACTTTGCATTTTATTGCTACACCTGGGTATTTTCTTCTTATTATTAGTGTCTTTGTTGTTGTATTGGTGTCTTTGTTACTATTTTGGTGTCTTTGTCTGTGTTGAAGACCTGCAACACTGCCCTAACTTCTTTCAGTTCTTTGTTAATTGGGTGATTGGGTCTTTGATATTATTTTGATTTTTGATGTGTTCCATTGGTTGTATTTTTTTGTTTTAAAACTCAATAGTTGTAGATATGAGTGCTTCTAGTTCTAGTCAAGCCAAAGCCAAAGTCAAAGAGCAAGAAGATGACACCAAACCTCTATGGAGTTATGTTACTAAGATAAAAGGTGTAGGTGGTGGTGGAGGAAACTATGAACTCAAATGTAATCTCTGTGATTTGATTTTCAATGGCTCTTACACTAGAGTAAGGGCACACTTATTGAAGATTACAGGAAAAGGAGTCAGAGCATGTCAAAAATTAACAACTGCCAAACGTGTTGATCTGAAGAAGATAGACAATGAGGCTACGTTGAAGGTAGAGAAATCAAAATCAAGATCTGTTTCATTGCCTCCAGTTTCTGATCCATCCTCAATTGATCCAAAAAAGAGAAAGACATCATCTCCTATAGAAAAGGCTTTCAATATGTATGCTAGAGAGACACTTGATGCTGAGATTGCGAGGATGTTTTACTCTTCGGGGCTTCCGTTTCATCTAGCAAGAAATCCTCATTATAAGGAAGCATTTTCCTATGCGGCCGACCATTGTGTCGGTGGTTACAAACCGCCGGGATATAATAAACTAAGGACAACATTGCTTATGAATGAGCGAAGACATGTGGAGAAGTTATTGAAGCCAATTAAAGATACATGGCCTCAAAAGGGTGTGAGCATTGTTAATGATGGATGGAGTGACCCCCAAAGAAGGCCTCTTATTAATTTCATGGTCATCGGTGAGAATAGGCCAATGTTTCTAAAGGCTTTTGATTGTTCAAATGAGGTAAAAGACAAGGATTTCATTGCCAAGCAAATGAGAGATGTAATTATGGAGGTTGGGCCCTCAAATGTGGTTCAAGTAGTGACGATAATGCACTGTTTATAAGGCAGTGGTTTTATTAATTGAGGCTGAATTTCCTTATATTTATTGGACTCCTTGTGTTGTGCATACACTAAATCTTGCTTTGAAGAATATATGTGCAGCCAAGAATACGAGAAAAAAACAATGATGCTTATCATGCATGTTCTTGGATCACTCAAATTGCGGGAAGATGCCATGCTCATCAAAAACTTCATCATGGGCCACTCTATGAGATTATCCATTTTCAATTCATTCAATTCATTGAAGTTGCTTTCCATTGCTCCAACACGATTTGCCTCGACTACAGTTATGCTCAAGAGGTTTAAACAATTGAAGAAAGGACTCCAAGAGATGGTCATTAGTGATCAATGGTCTTCTTACAAGGAAGATGATGTTGGGAAAGCTAAACTTCAAAGGATACATTGTTAGATGATATTTGGTGGGATAAGGTTGATTACATTCTTTCCTTCACTGACCCTATCTATGATGTTCTTAGAAGAGCTGATACGGATGCTTCATCTCTCCACCTAGTGTATGAAATGTGGGATTCAATGATTGAAAAGGTGAAGAAGGTCATATATCGACATGAACAAAAAGGAGGAGGGTGAAGGATCAACTTTTTATGAAGTAGTGCACTCCATTTTACTAGATCGGTGGACAAAGAGTAGCACTCCTCTACATTGTTTAGCACATTCTCTAAATCCAAGGTGATTAACTCAATACTTTTTTAGTTACATATTTTTTAGGATTATGCAACAAGTTTATATATAAATATGTGTGTATTTTTTTAATTGTAGGTATTATAGTCATGAATGACTAAGTGAAGAGATTAATAGAATTCCTCCACATCAAGACATAGAACTCACTCGTGAAAGAGTCAAATGCTTCAAAAGGTACTTTATTGATGATGATGTAAGAAGACAAGTGAATGTAGAGTTTGCCAACTTCTCGGACGGAAGACAAGGTTTTGATGATCTTGATTCTCTAAGTGATAGAGGCAAAATGGATGCAAAGACTTGGTGGCTAACTCATGGTACTTTTGCTCCAATCCTTCAAAAGGTTGCCCTTAAGCTACTTGCGCAACCTAGTTCGTCTTCATGTTGTGAAAGGAATTGGAGTACATACTCCTTCATCCATTCTTTAAAGAGAAACAAGATGACACCACATAGGGCGGAAGATTTAGTATTTGTTCATAGCAATCTTCGACTCCTTTCAAGAAATTCTCCACAATATCATAATGATGAAACTAAAATGTGGGACATTGGAGGAGATGATTTTGGAGCACTTGATGATTGTGGAATTCTTGAAGTTGCCAATCAGTGCGTAGATGAACCGGACCTTGAGGTTGTTTTCTTCAATGATGTTGATCAAGAAGGGGGTGAAGGACCTTAAATAGATTAGATCCTTTCTTAGTTTTTTTGTGTAGTTTATAGGTGAAAGATATGTTTAATCTTATGTAGGAATCTTTTTGCTAAGACACAAAGTGCTTAAATTGTATAATGATGTCTCTTATTATTTTTTGTGAGACTCGTTATCATTGGAAAGATGTGATGTAGTAATGCTTCAAAGTTATCTTTTGAAATGAATATTCAAATCTTATGGTGTATTGGTGTTCAATTGTTTATATTTAAATATTATATATATATATATATATATATATAAGCGGTGTCCCGGTGTCCTATGTTTTGGACATTAGCCGCTTCCCGGTGTCGGTGTCATGTCGTGTCGCGGTGTCCGTGTCGGAGTCGGTGCTTCATAGGTGATAGACTATCCTCAAATAACAACTTCAAAGCAGTATCATTATGACTACATGAGGATACACGCTGCAGTCTTTTTCCCCAAAATATCAGCACATTGACACTGAGGGAAATCTATCACTAACGTAAATATTCCTAAATAGCGTGTTCTTCTTAAATGAATTTAAAAATAATTGTATTTTATATAATAAATAATGTATTAAGCATACTGGGCAATGTACATCTGTGATGCCTGCTTCCAAATGAACATCCGAGACAACATAATATGGCTACTGGTGCAGAAAATCAATCAACAAATACCTTGGATAGACCAGTTAACCCATCCCTGACTTTAGGAATAATCAGAATGTGGGTAGGAGCTTGAGGAGATATGTCCCTAAAGGCAAGCACCTGTCAAACATAAAAGAAAAAAATAAAAGGATTCTCAATTGCTATGACACATCATTAAATCGGAAATCATAGCTTGACCAGTATACAGCTAATGATGACCAAGACATGCTTGAGCTGCCTCTAAGAAAAGAAAATTATTAACATTTCAAAAAAGGTACAATTAGAAGAATTACCACAAGTCTGTATTTGCTAGTTAGTTAGTCTTATTTTTTCTTAAACCAAATGTCATACCGTATCATGATACTCAGAGATTCTGGTGCAAAATACGGCCATGTTTCGTTTAGAATAAGGTAAGAAAAAAATATTCCAAATAACAAGAAATAAAATGTTCGATGATGACTACTACAATCACAATTAGGCAAAGACTGAAAATATGTAATGGAAACGGTATTCTGATCATGTAATACAATATTCTACAATCAAGGGAGAAGGAAATATTCTGATCATGTAATACAATATTCTACAATCAAGGGAGAAGGAAACCTAAAGAGATGAGGGTAAAAAAATATTAAAAGATAAACTCATAAATAGAACACAAATCAATTATTATCAAGAAAACAATTCGGTAAAGCATATTCAATATTCAAATATTTTAGCTATATATGAATTTCAAATTTCAATGGCCCAATGTCTATGTAAAAGAAATTAGTCAAGCAGTAACCAAGACAAGAATACTAGTGCAGTAGAAAACTCAGTCTGGTAGAGAATACAAGATTAACATAGAGAATTTGAAATATCCATATAGAAACATTAATTAGCATAAGAATGTGCAATCCATCATGAAAACTAATATCAGTCACTTTTGAAAGCAGTCAATTGACTCAATTCAAAGAGCATCTCACAATCCCAATTTATTTTAACAGCAATTACTCATTGAACCATTTTACATGTTTACTTGGTAATTTGGTAAACAAGTATAAACTGTAGAGAGTAAAGATATGTTACTTGTTAACAACAATACTTTGGAAACAATGTAGAAGAGTCAGGACTTTAATTGAAACAGGGAAAAACAAAAGAGAATGCTTCATAAGACAACAAATGAAATTCAACAATCAACAGACATTTCAAAACTTTATTGTACTGTTTTCACTTTGCATTGCAAACTTCTCTGTGTTATAATTTCTGGTAGATGTGGCATTTGCAGCATTATTCCATACATAGAACCCTCTATCAGTAATTACTAATTACAGTCACATCCTCAAAAATGGGAAGGAAAAAAAGACTATAATAAAGGTGAGGTAGCACCTTGTCATCCTCATAAACCACAGTAGCAGGAATTTCCTTATTGATGATCTTGTCAAATCTGTTCATCATAGAATACAAGAGGAAATGAATACTTGGTACTCCAAAAAATTCACTAAAGAAGCATATTGTTATGTCCTACCCCAAGCACAAAAAGGCAGAACCTCTGGTTATTCAAATAAATGAGTAAATAAGGATGTAGAAATTCCACCATATCCGTATAAAATACGTTGATCAAATCCCATCGTATGCAAATAAAGAAGTAATAAGTCCCAATAAGGAAACAGCCAATTTTCAAATGCAAACGGATTGCATCAAACATATATCTTTACAGATAACCAGAAAAATGATATCCATAAGCGCCTTTAGTTTGTGGCTTCCATTAAGGTGAAGCATGGGGGGAATGCCCACTAAGCCTAACTACATCAAAATGAAAACTTTTATGATTTTTGCACATTAATCGAGGAAATCAGAACATAAAACAGATTTCCCACATAGAATTTTCGCAAGACAAGCAGATACTATGCAAAACTGGACAGAAAATTGCAGGATCAAAATGCGAACATGTTTGATAAGAAAGTCAAAAAAAAAACAATGGGCGGGAGAAGAGCGACAAGGTAAAACTCACATGGTGGGAGAATCAAAGAGAGTAGCTGCAAGAGCAGCTTCTTTCTCTGAAGCCATGGAAGTGGAACAAGTGAAGAGTGCGACGACGCTAATACAACAATGTTCTCTTCACTTTCATGTTGTCTCTCGGACCCTGGCCCGTCATAAACTAATTGGGCTCCTCCTGTGTTTCAATTTGGTCTCTTGCTAAAAAAGTCCTGTTTTTCTAGTGATTTTGATATTATTTTTTGTAATAAAAGTACAGTTATTTATGTATTATTTATTTGAGAGAGAAAAAAATCATTTTTTATGAGTTCCTATTATTATTTTTTTGCACTAAGAATGTCGGAATTCTAACCGTCGGAGACTAGTACATGTGTGTGGATGGGTTGGGACTGGTTTTATTTGTCCCTTATCCGATCCTAAATATTGATAGGATCAATTCTTTGAACCTGAACCCGTCCTTAGGTCCGAAGGAATCTGATCATATGCGGGTTGGTTTAAGATCGAGTCTAAATGGGACGAGATCGGGTTGACTCGAAGCTAAATAGATTCTTTGCAAACTAAATTTCTGTGAGTGAGAAAAATGTTATTTTTTTTATAAGCCAAAATATCAGCAAAATATGCTATCTAAAAGTCAGTAATTGATCTCATGTCACCAAATAGATCCAAAACTGGATGTTACAAAATATCAACAAATAAATCTTTTTACTGGATGTTTTCTTGACGCTCGTATTACCAAAGTCACATTGTTAAAAATAAGATACTTTCATCAAACATGATTTTTTTCAATATTACAAAAACCACAAAATATATCAATGAAACGTAAGTTAGGGAGGGATAAAAATAAAAATAGATTTTTATTATATGGGACGGGTTGGGTAACCCGAAGGTCAACCCGAACCAGTCCCTGACCCGACACCCGGTCACTAAATAGGATGCAGGTTCGTCCTTTCTCTTTTACGGGTTAGGATCAGACCCGATCCGAACACCACGCAGTTGGGACGGGTTTTAGGGTCGGGCTAGATTTTACACACTCCTAGAGACTAGTATTAGTAATCCCTTTTGAGATTAAAAAATCACCAAAATGTATACAGTTTTCTCTAACAAATTTTGTTTCTCCATAAAAGAGGTCGAGGATCAAATCCCTATTATCATCATAATTAAGAAACTCAATTATTTAACAATTATGTTGAGCCTTATTCGTTATATATTTATGGATTTAATTTTGATGCATTTTTAATATAATGTTTTTTACATTATTAATAAATTAGACATCATAGTATATGTGTAACTTTTAAGGTAATTATTATGAGTTTAATTGTTGTACATCGTTAGTTTAAAGTTTTTTATAATGTCAATCAATCAAAAATCATGGTTTGAATGATTTTTAAGGTGGTTAGTATAAGAGTCAAAGATTTTTAATGATTTATCAATTTCTGATTGGTTGACGGTATAAAAAATCTTTACACTATCAGTATATATCAATTAAATCCAATTATTATAATAATTAAGTGTTTTCAATACAGTAAATTAGTTAAATAGTATTAAAAAAAAGTATTACATTGGAAATATATTATAATTAAATCCTATCAACCCATACAAATTAGATTATAGTCATCACTCTTGAACTTGAGTCATTCTTCGTAACCTCTCTTCACCTCAAATATGTCTCGTGTGGTTTTTTAAACACATTTTCAAATCTACTTAATTTTTTTTCATTTAACTCTTTTCCTTTTTTGGACAAATGTTTTTAATTTTGATAAATAACAATAACAATAATTACTATAATTTCATTAATTAATTGTTATAATTTTTCAAAGAAAATTGTTAATCGGTATCCTAAGGGCTAGTTAAAGAATTAACAAAACAAAGTTTATGTGTGTCGTTGGTTCACCGGTTTTCACCCTCCAACGTGCTTCTATCATGGTCAAACATGGTTTGACAAAAAGAGTTTGATGTATGGCTCCCAAGGTCGAAAATTGCTTCTAGCCCCAAAATCATGTTCATTTGGAAGCTAGAATTTGTAGCTTCCTCGATGGATCTGAAAATTGATTATGCATGATATGTAACTCCCTTCATTACCCTTAATAGATTCCCTCAATAACTCCTATTCCATTTTCATATACAGAAGGTAACACCACCTACTTCAAAAGGGAACATTTCTTGCTGCTCTCATATTCAATGCTTTGTGAGTCTGCTATGTGTTTAATATGCATCGCCTACATACGTTAATGTGTTAATGTTCAGCAGATTCACCTACTTCGACCTGATATGCTTTGTGTTCACCTACCTGCATTAATGTGCATCTATTGCATTCAATATGTGTGTGGGTGGTGTGAGTATGTTAATTGGCATCTGCTGCATTCAATATTTGTGACGATGCTTATTTGTGACTTATATTTGAAAGTGTTTATTGTGAAGATGTTGTTGCTCACACTTTTTATTTTGGAGCATCTTGTTTGAGCATCTACTTGTTCCTCAAATGTCCCAAGGTAACTTATAGCTTTATTCTTTATCAGTTCTTGATTCGTTAACTTCTTCCTAGTAGTATAGTTTATATTTTGTGTCTCAAATAGCTTTAAAGATTGTCTCAAGAATGTTTGATAAACTGACTTTTTGGGAGTAAACAAGGTTTTTTTTTGGATGTTGTGATTCCTGAGTAATAGTCGTGGCCCCTGAACTGATTTGTGGTCCCCTAGAGTTTTATTTCACAATATATGTTTCCACGTGAGTCTCTTTCACCTAAAGTTATTGTTTCACAATTTAACGACTCATCTGGAAGTATGTATGATATCTTGAGAAAAGAATGGCAAGTATGGTATAAATTGTTTTGGAAATAAATTGGATTAGGGTGGGATAATGTGAAGAATAGCGTTGTTGCATCAGATGGGTGGTCTAAGAACAAGGAATTGGCACGTGATAAATAAATGTGTTATTTTTTAAGTCATAGATTTATATTTAATGTGTTTATATTATGATGATCAATTATGAACACACATGAAAACCTTCTTTACGGCAAATTTATGAACAATGGACTTCAATTTGCTCCCCAATTAACTAAACTTTTTAAGGACGTACTGGCTACCACAGAATTTGCTTAGGCACCATTATTTGGGATATTGCCTAATGGGCACGATGATGATGATGATGATGATGAGGGATACCATCCATGCCCAGAGAGTGTGGGCCTAGATATGCAGGAAGGGTCAAGTGATAGTGAAGATGCGGGTGTTGGAGCAACGACTGAGTTTGCAAATTTTAATTTGAATGCTTCACAAGTCAGTGTTGGCCAAAAGAGTGGAAAGAAGAGAAAAAGAGCTGGTGGTGCTGAAAAGAAGTAAGAAAAAGGCAATCACCTCCTCAAAGATAGTTGAGGTTGTTAATGTGATCGCACGGACGTGTAAGTCACGCAATGATGTTATAGCTAGTTCATCTATTGGTGAAGTGATGGCTACAAATGATTTACTCTTTTACTTAATTTTTTTTATATTTTACTAATATTATTCTTTATATTAGGTAAATATTATTTGGTGGATGCTGGTTATCCAACACTAACTGGGTACCTTGATCCCTACAGATGTGAACGTTATCACCTTCTGATTTTAGGTGTTCATCCGGATTTGCGAATCGTAATGAAATGTTCAAGTCATAGTCCTCCAGAGATTGAAATCTCACAAAGTAATAATCATTACCAACATCAATAACATGGATCGAAGCATACCTAGCCCAGGGTTGTTCAACTTTCTTTCACAAAATATGATAGCTAATCTTCTTGCCTAGGAGAGGGATGATCAGCGTATTCTTCGAAAGTCTATAGATTCTTTCTCAATCCTCTAAAGACAAGGTTATATGGGGGCAACCCTTCTCATCATACTGCACCGTGTAGGGTGGGTTTCCTTTACGGCTTTGCCTTTTCTCCTGATTCACATTCCCTGATCCCAATGCACTCAGACTGAGTGTTTGCCCTTAGGACCGCTTGGGAGGTTGACCATCATGCATCCACTCTTCAACCCTGGGGGGACAAGATTCATTCCTTGTAAAATCTCCCTCCTGCCTCTGGACTTTCCACTTACTTCTCGCTTGCAATTCTTTTTCCTCGGTTGAGAGCTCCACTGATATGACTCATTTTCGAGCAAGGAGGAGCTCCAGAAGAGTAAGGGGAAAGTAGAAAGAAAACAAGGAAAATTTGGATTAATTCTTCTCTATTTGTTTCCATTGCAACCAAAGACAATTTATAGCGTGAATATCATATCCTTGACTAGTGGATCACATGCCACATGTACAATGGTCCTTGCACCTAGCTAACAGAAAGTAAAGGAAATGCCTAACTGGATTGGGAGATACTAATATTGTGACTAAAACGTGACAAAGGGAATATTAGGCAGCTCTTATCTCAATCGTAACCTTGCTTCTAGAGACCATGTGATTCAGCAAGGTTGGGCTCAAGTATTTAGCAATTTTGGACCCATTATCAGTGTGAATAACTTGGTCAGGTCTAATGGGTGTATCATTCACCTTTCTCTCCACCATCTACTCCATCAAACTTTTTTTCATAACACTCAGGATTTGAACCACCCAAAAATGATATTTTTTCCGATATAATGATTGCAATGGATGAAAGTTTTGAATTTACAAACTATAATCCTGTTCCTGCCGAGATCCGGTTTACCGGAGCCTCGCCGTGAACGTCAAACCAAGGATGAATGTTTGGGTTGTTTTAGGATTTGGCTTGACAGAATTCAGTGATTCCGGTCCTACGTATCCCGAAGGGAATCAAAGCCGGACGTAGTTCTTGATTCAACCCTTGGCCGTGGTGATCTCGATCTCTTAATTTTGTATCGGACGAATACTAGGGAGCAAGGACTCTCTGATAGTCTCTTGGTCGGCACTAGTTTCTCTAATACGCTTAAGAGAGAGTCACCTCTGTTCAGTGAAAAAGTGAGTCTCTTATGAGGTGTACTCTCCTTTAATAATAGGACTCCCCTATCTCTTAGAGATCTGATTTATCTCTTAATATCTGTTAGAGATTTGATTTATCTCTTAATATCTCTTTTGAGATATGATTCCTTAATTTAAGGGATATTATCCCTTTTAACCAGATAAGGTTATTTTAGATAATATCAGGATTTAATATCAGTATCTTATTTCTTTACACTAGTGGAAAATATACATTAGACGGTAAAGGTTTACGTCAGTTAACCAAAAACTAGACGTTAAAAAGGGGGCGGTGGCAGTTTTGTAAATAATTAATTCACTGTTAACGTCAGTTGTTTTAAGGACTGACGTTAAAAGTGAGGCGGTGGCAGTTTTGTAAATATGAAATCACTATTTGCGTCAGTTGTTTAATGAACTGACGTTAAAAGTGTTTTGCAAGAAATTATTAAAACTTTTAACGTCCGTTGTTTATAAACCTGACGTTATAAGTGTGATTTTTACTTCAGTTAAATAAATAACTGACGTAAATAATCTTTCTTTCGTTGTCATCTCTCTGTTGTCACTCTTAACGCAGATCATCACTCCATATAGTGCAGTTTATTTCTAATCTTTTTTTTAAAAAAGTTTATTTTTAATCTTAATTAATTAGCTTGAATTAGTAAATTAACAAATTCTTGTGCAAATTAAAATAAATAAACACTTAACATAAAACAAGTTATATATGTATAATCAAATCGTATCTCATTGAAGCGATTCATAAGTTACAATTACATGTTTAAAAGATAAAAAAATTCCGCAAGATATATAGCACTAAAATATAAAAAAGTTTCTGCTTCAACATCATTTTCTTCTCAGTCATGTGCTCAGAATCTCCAACATTGAATGCATCCCCTCCCTCATTTGAAGTCGATGCTCCATCCGAATCCACAAATCACTTTGGAGCCGTGGCAGAGTGAAGGGTGCACTCGATCTGTTTCAAAGAATATTCTTGGAACAGCCACTTGGTTCCAAAGCTGAGGTTTTGGAACTGTAGCTGCTGATTCTCCAGAAGGATGATGGTGTGTGCAATTCACATAATGCGATTTACACACCCTTATCACCCATGTAATGCGATTTACACAACCCCAGAAGTTGTTTTGACCATTAAGACAGAGACCTTTAAGTCTAGGTATAGGAAGAAAGAGTGATGAAGTTAATCTCCATGGCAGAGCCATATTGTGAAGCAAAAAAATTAAACGAAGGAAGGAAGCTATTTATAGGAGTAGGGGGTGAAGTTACTAGGCGTCGTAAGTTGCTAAAAAATTAAGTTGATCATTAAGAGCATTAGGTTCCAAGGCGCATTGGGAGTTGGCCTGGCAGTCATATATTATAAACGTGCAGAAAAGAAAACGCCCGAAGGAATAGTTGTTGAATAAAACTGACGTTAAAAGTGTTTTTAAAATAAAAAATATTTATTTTTAACGTCAGTTGTTTATACAACTGACGTTAAAAGTGTGATTTTTTACTTCAGTTAAATAAACAGCTGACGTAAATAATCCTATATCCCTATATGAAAATGCCCTACACAGGTCTGTTAACGTCAGTTGTTGAATAAAACTGAAGTTAAAAGTGTTTTTAAAATAAAAAATATTTATTTTTAACGTCTGTTGTTTATACAATTGACGTTAAAAGTGTGATTTTTACTTCAGTTAAATAAATAGCTGACGTAAATAATCCTATATCCCTAGCTATCTGAAATGCCCTGTTGTCACTCAATTAACACAGGTCTCAGAGCCATTTTGTGAAGGAATAGAAATATAGAGGAAAAGAAGAGGCGGTATGACAGACTGTTACAGAAGAATGTTACTTTAACACTTTTAACGTCAGTTGTATTCAACAACGGACGTTAAAAGTGTTTTTTTTTTAAAAATATCAATATTTAACGTCAGTTTGTTTAATACAACTGACGTTAAATGTTGTTTTAATATGTTTACACCCGCGCGCCTTCTGCACTTCGCTCTGTACGTACGTCTCTTTTCTCTTTTCATCACGCTCAACCCTAAATCACTCTCAACCCTCACTCTCACTCTCACCCAGCACAGAACCCTAATCGCGAGCTCATCTCCACCGCAACCACCGCGAGGGCTTCTTCGCCACCACCGTGAGGTACACTATTAACCCTAACTCTGTCTTTCCATTCATTCTTTGCAATAACTTGACGTACATCTCTTTCCCCTTCCCGCGCACTAACTCTCCTTGTCCCTCTGCTCTCAGTAACCACATCGAACGTTGGCCACCACTCGAGCTCCCCACCACCACGCGAGCACCGATTTCTGGTGAGTATTTAGGGCACATTTTTGTATTTTTGGTTTTGAGTGTATGTTGAAACTGTAGTCTCAGTAGTTGAAACTTGAAACCGTGAGTTTGAGTTGTTTGGAATGTACGTCTCTGTTTTTGGTTTTGAGTGCATGTTGCTCTACTGGTTGATCCGTCACTGTCGTGATGCTAATCACGGCTGGCGCGTGATCGGTTCTGGCTGTGATGGCATGGTCTGTTCAGTTGGCACGTTACGGCCGTGATGGACATCACTGCCAGGCCGTGACCAGTGCTTGGCAATTAATCTTTAAAAACTATAGTTTTCAATCTCCCGTATTGTCCTTATATTGGATATATATATGTTTTGTATATCTACGAGACCTATCTAGTTATGGATCGTAGTTGGATGGTTGGTAAGCGTACTAGTGCTGAGTATTTGAAGGGGGTGGGAGAATTTATAGAATTTGCTCAAAGGAATGTTCCTAATAGTAATGGAATGTTCTGTTGTCCTTGTGTCAAGTGTTTGAATACGAGGAAATGTACGGTGAAGGATATACGTACTCATTTGATTTGTGAAGGGATTTGCTTGAGTTATACAAGATGGATATGGCATGGTGATATGTTGTTGAGTAGTAATACGGCGAGTGTCTCCCAAAGTGAGGACGTTGACGTAGATATGGAGGATGATCGAGTAGAGGACATGATCCGTGATATTGGACAAGAATCTTTTCATCGAGCGCATGTGTATGATAGGTTGTGCGGTGATGCGGATAAGCCTTTATATCCAGGGTGTACTACTCATACACGGTTGTCGGTGGTGCTAAAATTGGTTTGTGTGAAGGCGAGAAATGGTTGGAGCGATAAAAGCTTCACGGAATTGCTTGAAGTGTTGAAAGACTTGCTTCCGGAGGACAACACATTGCCTGACCATAACTATGAGGCCAAGAAGGTATTGTGTCCTATGGGTATGGAGTATAAGAAGATACACGCATGCCCCAATGATTGCATATTGTACACCGGTGTTCATGAAGAAAACACGATTGCCCCAAATGTGGGTTATCACGATACAAAGTGAAGGGTGGTGATGATGATGATGATGTTGATGATGTGAGAAAAAAGGGTCCTCCTGCGAAGGTGTTGTGGTATCTTCCAATAATTCCAAGGTTCAAGCGATTGTTTGCCAATGCGAAAGATGCGAAGAATCTTAGGTGGCATAATGATGAGAGGAAACGTGATGGAAAGGTTCGCCATCCTGCTGATTCTATTCAATGGAAGAATATCGATACTATGTTTCCGGATTTCGCCGATGAGCCAAGAAACCTAAGGCTTGGACTTACTACGGATGGAATGAATCCTTATGGTAACATGAGTAGTATTCATAGTTCATGGCCTGTTCTGTTGGTGATTTACAACATGCCCCCTTGGTTGTGCATGAAGCACAAATACATGATGTTGTCTATGATGATTTCGGGCCCAAAGCAACCGGGAAATGACTTAGATGTTTATCTAGGTCCCTTGATTGAAGACTTGAAAACGTTGTGGGTGGAAGGTGTTGATGTAGTTGATGGGTATTCTCATGAGACTTTCAAGCTTCGTGCCATGTTATTTTGCACCATCAACGACTTTCCAGCATACGGTAACTTGTCCGGGTACAGTGTCAAGGGCATAAAGCATGCCCTATATGTGAAGAAGGCACATGCTACACTCAGTTGCATCATAGAAAGAAGACGGTTTACCTTGGGCATCGGAGATTTCTTAGACGTGATCACCCATATCGTAAGATGAAAAAAGCTTTTAATGGATGCCAAGAGACAGAAGAAGTGCCGACGGCCTTAATTGGAGAGCGAGGTTTATCGGAGGGTAAAGGACATCGATGTTATATTCGGCAAGTCCAAAAAGAAAGGTAAAGGCTGTTGAGAAAAACATATGGAAGAAGAGGTCGATATTCTTTGATCTTCCATACTGGCGCAAGCTTGATGTCGGTCTTGCATTGATGTGATGCATGTGGAGAAAAATGTGTGTGATAGTGTGATCGGGACGACTTCTCAACATTCAGGGCAAGACAAAGGATGGTGTGAATGCTCGTCTCGACCTCGTTGCTATGGGTATACGAGCATTTAGCTCCGGTTGTTGAGGATGGTAAGCGGACTTATTTGCCGCCAACATGTCATACTTTGTCAAAAAAAGAGAGACAAAGTTTCTGCGGGTGTCTTGAGGGCATCAAAGTTCCACATGGTTACTCTTCAAATATGAAGAGGCTTGTCTCTAGTGATCTTAAATTGGTTGGCTTGAAGTCTCATGATTGTCACATCTTGATGCAACAACTTCTGCCCGTGCTATTCGTGGTATTGCTACAAAAAATGTGAGACATGCCATTACTCGGTTGTGCTCATTCTTCAATTCTATATGTAGCAAAGTCGTTGACCCCGTATGTTGGATGACTTGGAAGTTGAGGCTGCTACAATCTTGTGCCAATTGGAGATGTATTTTCCTCCTTCCTTTTTCGACATAATGGTTCACTTAATTGTTCATTTGGTGAGGGAGATTAGATTATGTGGGCGGTTTTTCGAGATGGATGTACCCAGTTGAGCGCTACATGAAGATCTTGAAAAGGTGCGTGAAGAATCCTCATCGTCCGGAAGCATCTATTGTTCAAAGGTATGTTGCAGAAGAAGCTATTGAGTTTTGTTCGGACTACCTTCATAACACGGATCCTATAGGGGTTCCTAAGCCTCGGCATGATGAGATCAGATGTCAAGGTAAGGGTACACATGGCTTAAGAATTAATAGGAAGGATCGGGAGGAAGTGCTTCAAGCACATTTGTATGTATTGAACAACAACGAATGTGTTCAGTCTTTCTTATTTGAACATAAAAGAAAAGTCAATCAAGAAAACCCTCGAATGAGCGAAAGGTGGTTGTTGAACAAGCATAACAAGACTTTCTTACCATGGTTCAAGGAAGAAATGCTTAAGGATGGTAGTATTGCTTCTGATGACGTAAAATGGCTAGCACGTGGGCCTAACTTCAATGTCATATGTTGGAGCGGATACGACATAAATAACTTTTCCTTTTATACAAAGGAACAAGATAACAAGAGTACCATGCAAAATAGTGGGGTTATGATCGTGGCCGAAGCAATGTACTTCTCTAGTGCAAAGGACACAAAACCCGTTCACGACAGAGACCTTACTTTGGATATATTGAAGATATTTGGGTGCTCGATTACATTAAGCTTACGGTGCTTAGGTATTTAAATGTAAGTGGGTTGATAGTAACGGTGGTGTACAAACCGAACGAATTGGGGTTCACATTGGAAGACCTCAACAAGTTAGCTCATATAAATGAGCCTTTCATAATTGCTTACCAAGCAAAACAAGTGTTCTACATCACTGATCCTTCTAACAAAAGGTTGTCAATGGTTATCCAAGGAAAAAACATGTATAATGGTAGTGATGAAAATGAAGATTCAAATCTTGATATTCCTGAGACTCCTTCTTTTTCAACAAACATGCCTACTATAATCGAGGAGACACAGGTGGACGATGTACATGCCACTCGTGATGATCATCACGAAAGGGATATTGATATAGGTAGTTTAAACTTAGTATACATTTATAACCTATGTTAATAAATATATATTGTTTTGAACAGGCATACATATGGATCATTGTTCCATTTTTCCTTTGCAATTCTGTAATGTGTGTGATATTACGTATTCTTGGGATATTTCTTGAATGCGAGGGATGGCTTAGGGGAGTGATATTTTAAAACTGAATTTAATAAAAAAAAAAAATACTATTAACGTCAGTTGTATCATACAACTGACGTTAAAATTGTTTTATATAAATATCCAGTGCACTTTTAACGTAGGTTGTTTAGTACAAATGACGTTAAAATTATGACGTTTAACGTCGGTTCTTGATAACAATTGGCGTTAGTTTTAACAAAATTTACATCGGTTTTGTTAAAGAACGGCGTTAATTTTGACAAAATTAACGTCGATTGTGTTAAGAAAGAAGCGTTAATAGTGTTATATTTAACGTCGATTCTCAAGCGGCGTTAAAAGTTAAACTTTTAACGTCAGTTTGTATTTACGTCGGTCGGTATTACGGCGTAAAAAATCAATTTTAAGCGGCGTAAAAAGCACTTATTGCACTAGTGTTAATTAAGTGAT